>OX374630.1:13554166-16498333 GCA_947347705.1 Nymphula nitidulata | reverse complement strand
TACTCACTTTAAAAAGCCTGGAGCTTTTTAAAGCCTTTTAGACTTTTTTTGCGATTAAAATCTTTGTCAAGTAATAGGCATATTATAAGGCTATAGCCGTTATTCAGATTATGACTTAGTATGAATTAAACAAGTTATTTTTGTATTGTATTTATTTTTATTTATTTTAAAATTTAATGAAAACGAATACCTATTATTTGAAATTGGAAGTAATAAGTACTTGTTATATATTATTTCCAAAAAAAATTAGCCATGATGACAAGCACATAGAAGATGTTATATTTTTGAATCAATATTTAAAATCGTATTAAGTTGATGATTATTATACTAGAACAATGAATAAAATAGATCTAGCCCAAAGGACTGAAATCTTTATAGGCTTATAGCCTTTCAAGCCTTTTAAAATTTTAAATATGCGCCTAGCCTACAAAAAGGCTAAAAGCCTATAGTCCTCGGGTAGACAAAAAAAGGCTATGAAAAAGGCCTAGCCCAAAGGCCTAAAAGCCTTTTTAGGCTTTTATCCCGCTGTAGCCCCTTAATTCATAGGCTAGCCTAAGAAAGCCTTAAAGTCTATAGGCCTCGGGAACACTAGCAGAGAGTAAGTAATCCCTAATTTCTTGTAAGCTATGTATTTTTTTTTTATTTTTGTTGGTTATCTGGTTGATTGCAAGCTTTTTGTTAATAAAAACATATGTTGTGGTAAAAAAGTACGTAAAACGTACGTACTATTACGTACTAGTACGGGCTATTTTTGGTCACTATAACAAAAATAAATTAGTTTGTTTTTTATGAAATGTAAGTTTTTTGTAAATAAAATTACAAAAAAAACTCTCATGCCTCATCATCATTCGGCCTGTCTCAGGGATAGAGATATGACTGACTCAGCAAAAAAGACTAAAAAGCGATCGCGCGTGAAAAGTAGGTAAGCGAAATATTCAATTTTTTTTTTAAATATAAACCGACTACAAAACACAAAAAAAAAATTGTATGTACTTACCTAATCTATCCCCTAGAAACATATTTTTTGGAGTTAGTGCTTCACTTTCTATTGTTTCTGGAAAAAACTGAGCACCAATTTCAAACAATATGTTTCTAGGGTATAAAAGTACCTATATACTTAAATTTATATTATTTTTTTATTTTTTTTATATTTCTTCACTATTTTTAGTGATATCAGTCTAAGGTCAAAGTTAATGGGTGACCGTCAGCATAATATTGTTTCCTACTATGGTATCGTCTCTCTAAAAAGTCATAGGAAAGTAAAAATCCGCATTGTCGCATATAGACGATGGTATATCAAACAGGTGCAGGTGGTAGCCCGCCGAACGCTCTATAGCCCTTTGGTGAAATGGGCTAGGTGGGATACTTTCATAAGCACACTCTCCGAAGTACAATCTGTATCAAGACCGACAAACAAGCTTACGGCGATGTGGTCCAGGCTATGAAGCTTAGTCCCCAGTTCCCACCAATAAGCCTCTTGGTTCTACGTTCCACTGAATCCAGACCAGCGATTTGAAGAAGGCAGTTGGAAATCAGGAATACCGAAGTACTTACCATTTTGATCTAAATCAGCTAAGCATTTTTTAAATTATGCTTCCCTATGTAAATTATGCCTTTTAAAATAATATGTTAAATAATGTTATGCCAAACTAAATAAAAAATAATAATGTTACCAGGTACGCCTATTAGTATAATGACTTCACACAAATGTCCAATGTAATATTAATGCGATAACGAAATTACGCGAAGTGATTATAGGATTTCTTATTATTATACCAAATCCGGTAGGTACGTCAAATGACTTTAGGACTATCGTGACTATCGACATTATGTGATCAGAATGGTTACCCTGCTTATCTAGAATTAAGAAAATAAAATCTAGCTATTTTAAAGCATTCCAATCTTAAAATAATACACTGAATGGTAACCTCATACATAATAGACCCACTAGAACCTACATTCCAAGTAATTACTATACGATATAGATCGTCATTACCTCTTACCCGCTGCCTTTATAGGAGACAATTAGTATTTTCGATTACATTGCCTTCATGAAACTAAATAGTTGTTAAATGAGTCACGTCAGGGGGTCGCCAGTGTTGGTATGTCCGGTCTTAACAGTCTTCTCAGAACATGGGCTTTCGTCAAAGATTGGAATTTAAAGAATTAGGTAATATTAAATCTACCAAATAACTTAAATTCCAAAAATTCAAATCAGCTAATTATCTAATGGATAGCCAATTATTAGTACCTAAATATAAACTTTTCAAAAGGCACAAAAATACCCAGAGTCGAAGTGCAGTGTGAGTTTGCCCTTTGCAGCCTTAAACCAACAATCAACATGATTATACCTAACTAGGTACCTACTTTTAGAATTCTATTCGTTTCCATCGATACCTCGTGAATGTACCTAGTGGGAAAAAAATGAATTATTTTTTTATAAGGATGTACATCAATTTTTCCTACTAAGTAGGCACTGCTTTTCTATTGTCCAAATATGTTACAGTTGTCTAATCTATAAACTGCGAACAAATAATCCCAAATTGATCCTTCTCATTCCCTTTTTGCGGCTTTTTAGAGCAAACGGATAATTATTGGAAACGAAAGCTTAAGTTTTTTAGAAAGGCAATAAACATTGAAATATGTTCTCATAATCTCCATCGCTCTAGGTCTCGGCCGAAACAATGTTCACGAAGTATCGCCATAAGAGTTCAGGTTCAGGATTACTGTCTCGGAGCACATTCAAGACACGCGTTTCCATTACAAAGCTTGACCACAGAAAGTCCACACTAAAAGTAAAAGTAACCGCAAATTTATGCAATCTTTTGTACTGGCATCACTCTCTCGTTGGCGTTGGAATTTAGGTTCGGAATATACCTACCGTACCGTTTTATGTTTCACCAAGTCGTCCTCACATCGCGATTCCGCACTCCTGCGCCGCATGCGCCTGCATTATTCAGAACCGCTCACGAGGCGATGTCGCATTATACCGTACAGTCCTTAACGCCTCCTCCACCGCATTAGGAATACCGGAAAAACTAACAATGTCGTACCTATTACATGACAAATTGCAACTATTAACGGACAGCCGCTGCATTTGGTGTGCGCCTGCTCATAATTATGGAAACGTTATTTGCTTCGCGGAAACATGGCTAGGTTTTTACTGTTTAGGAAGCCGAAGTTGTGAGTTAAGCAGCTATGGCATGTCCAAGCCTGCAGGGAGGCTCGCATGCCGTTTGTTAAGTTATAGTAAAGGAGCCAAAGACTTTTATTTAGTACTAGCTTCCGCACGCAGCTTGTCATGAAACCCTATGAAATAAAAAGATAATTAGTATTTACAAGTTTATTTACGAGGAACTAAAATAACACGTCGGAAGAGAGCACACACTGAGGTTAAACGTATAAATAAAAAGAACACTTAAGGGAGGGCCAAAGTCCTAAGTGGATGCGCCGAGGAGCCCCACGGCACGACGGACGCACAGTCGGCAGCGCAGTAGGCACGCAGCAGGTGCACACCGGGGCGCGCGTAGGAGGCGTGCCGGCAGGCACACGCAGTAGGGGCATGCGGCAGGCGCGCGGCAGATCCGTAGTAGAGGCGCGCGGTCGCGCAGTTAAGGCACGGGCAGCAAGGGCGCGCGGCAGGCGCGCAGTAGAGGCGCGCGGTAGAGGCGCGCGGTAGAGGCGCAGCGGTAGAGGCGCAGCGGTAGAGGCGCGCGGGAAGGTGGCGCGCAATTAGTCCTGAAAAATAAGCCGTAGTCATTGTACTTTAGGTACTCTCTCTGGAGTTTGCGTCATTGATCGTGAACCTTACTCCTGCGCCTGTTAGACGTGTGTGGATGTGTGATGGTATGTGAGATTGATATGGAAGTGGGAGATTGTTGCCTTTAACCTTCAAAATTTTCTCTCAGTCGAAAATTTTCTGGGGCCGTGGGGAAAATGTAGTGTTGTGGTATGCAACACTACCTTAATAAGCTACCTTTTTATGTGAATCACGTGTAAATACTGTTAAACCCAATTACCTGTACAATATCTTTATTTTATCACTAGATTTTACAACATTTTCACTGTAAATCATCATCATCACTTTTTCGTCTGAAATGTGTATCTCCACTTAAGTAAGTCGCTGTTTCACACTTGCACTTGTATTCTACCCATTTTTCACGTCTTTTTCAATAATATTTAGGCTTGTTATTATTGTATTTTCTTCGAAATTACTGTTTATTTACTATTTTGACATGACGTCTTCTTTTGTTTGACAACTGCTTTTCTTTTTGTTTGTCTATAATTTTCTGGAAATCTCTACTCCGATTTAAAATTGTGTCCGTGGTATAAAAGGAGGGCCGGATGCTAGGTAGGGCAGTCTAGTCTTCGGCACGGAAGAAGAAGGTCGGAAGAGGAAGTGGCAGCAGTCCCCGTCACCAGCAGTCTCCGGGTCCTCGGCGGTTCCTGTGCTGCGAGCCTCGGCCTGCCTACCTGCGACGTGCCTGCCACGGGGCCCTTCCCCGTGTCCTCCGCTGCTCATCGGGCTCAACTTGCCGGTCTAAGGCGCCCCTTCTGCGTGTGCCCCTATTGCACGCGCCACCGCTGCGCGTGTCGCCGCTGCACGCGCCCCTACGGCGTGGGCCGCTATTGCCCGCGCCACCTTGCTGCGCGCCACCTTGTTGCGCGCCACCTTGCTGCGCGCCACCTAGTTGCGCGCCACCTTCTCGCGCGCCTCTACCGCTGCGCCTCTACCGCGCGCCTCTACCGCGCGCCTCTCCTGCGCGCCTGCCGCGCACCCTTGCTGCCCGTGCCTCAACTGATTATCTTTTTATTTCATAGAGTTTCATGACAAGCTTCGTCCGCGAGAGCTACAGGAAATAAATGACATTTTGTTTCAGTAAAAAAAATTAAAAGCGCTTTCAGTCCCTTATATTGAATATTCAAACTGACAATATCAAAAACAAATAAACAAGGACTAAGTTCTTCACACCTAAACTAATCTCTAGGAAGTGAAAATCAGAAGTGGATGGTAAATAATGAATATTGTTTCATTATCATCACCAGCCTATATACGTCCCACAGCTGGGCACATGAGGAGTTTGGGCCATAACACCACCACGCTGGCCCAATGCGGGTTGGTGGGTTAGAGCGGTTGCCGGAACAACCAAGGCCAACGGCTTAACGTGCCTTCTGAAGCACGGAGGAGCTCGAGATAACAAACTTTGATTGACCCATCCCAGGATCGACCATGGCGAAAGTTGCTTTGTTTTTCGAAACCAGAGCGCTCAAACCAATACGCCACCGAGCTCTTTCAATATCCAAGCTAATATTGTTTATAAATAACGAAATACTTCACTTAGAACGCTGCTCCCCACGCCCTCAGCGCCACCCTGTTCGTCATACCGTGTAGGATTTTCGGTGAACATGGTATTTAGCTGAGCATCATACAAACCTAATACAAGTAACAAAAAAAATGAAGTACCTATCTATCATCTAACTACTAATTGGTACGGAGTTTTACCATCGGCTCACCCGAATAACCTGAAAGAATTCAACATTAATTACATAGTATATGGTAAAAATTGTGTACGATAATGGCCGCGTTATTTATACTGTGGGGCTGACGTTATCGTTCCCCTCCAGAGTGGGTGAAGCTAATGTTCCAAAAAATTACCTATATGCTAAATGTATGTTAATAAATGTATTATTATTAATAATATATCGTATAAGTATAAAAGAGTAAAAATATATATTGCGTATGTGTGTGTGTGTGTGTTACGTTGTTGTATTAGGTTGGGGAATAAGTCTTTTCGCATTAAAGTATGTATGAACTTGTAATAAAATCTCTTTGGTTGTACTATTTGTATCTGGCTGGTTTTGGTATCATTAAAAGTTTAGATTTTAAAAAAGATAATTCCAAATTCAAATTAGGAAAATGTGTGTTTTTCATTTGTTTTTCGTACTGTCAAGATGAGTGAATCTAATGAAGAAATTCGATACATTTTAAAATTTTACTACAAAAAAGGTAAAAATGCAACGCAAGCCGCGAAAAAAATTTGCGATGTTTATGGACCTAGTGCAGTGTCTGTGAGAGTAGCACAAATTTGGTTGAAGCGTTTTCAATCCGGAAATTTTGATGTCAAAGATGCACGTCGCTCTGGTCGCCCTATTACGGATAAAATTGTAAATAAACTATAGTAAAAAAGTTTTGAATTTTCTTCAAAAATACGAAGAAACTTTTTCACCAGCCTATTATGTGTATTCATCATCACCAGCCTATATACGTCCCACTGCTGGGCCCAGGCCTTCCTACATGGCAGAAACACATGAGGAGTTTTGGGCCATAACACCACCACGCTGGCCCAATGCGGGTTGGTGGGTTAAAGCGGTTGCAGTAACAACCGGGACCAACGGCTTAACGTGCCTTCCGAAGCACGGAGGAGCTCAAGATTATAATTTTGATTGACCCATCCAGGGACCAAACATGGCGAAAGTTGCTTTGTTTTCGTGATCGAAACCAGAGCGCTTGAACCACTACGCCACCGAGCTCCTCAGCCACCGAGCTCCTCGTGTGTGTATTAGCGACCCGCAGTCCCGCTGCATCGGGTGCGGGGTAGCTCCAATAGCCTCCTGAAGATGATCGCGACGAACCTGGACGTCGATAGTGCATTTATGCAACACTGGACCCGCGTCCATCTAGTCAAAGGCACCAAAATTAATTATAATCATTAAATAAACGCTTTTTTTTATTTTTAACCCCCAACGAAAAAAGAGGGGTGTTATAAGTTTGACGTGTCTGTCTGTGTGTCTGTGGCATCGTAGCGCCTAAGCGAATGGACCGATTTTGATTCAGTTTTTTTTGTTTGAAAGCTGATGTGACTACGATGGGTCTTAGATTATACCTCTATAACTTAAGAAGATCAGTTCAGGCGTTTGATGACTATCAGCTCATTTTCTACATAATAATAGGATTTTACTCACTTTTACAGATCTTTTTACTGATATACCATCAAAAAGTCTGGAAAATGCTTAGAGGAGGAGGTGGTAATGTGGCCCCTGCATGTATTTTGGCCCCCTTCAATATTTATGCTTTTAAGCAGTGCCATCTAGTCAAAAGCAGGTTAAGTAATAGATAAGGGGCCAAAATGATTATTAATACCCAAAGTCACCACTAGATGGTATTTCATATTTTAGTTATTCAGGAAAATAAAAACGAGTACGGACGAAAACTTTGCGTGTGCGTTTTTAAAATTCAATATTTGTGTCTAAAAGTAATTCTGGATTTATCTGTTGTATTAATTCAACATGTTGAACGCCTGAATCTTCGATTTTTTTATAATTATCATTCAATAGTTGTTTATTAAAAAAAAAATTATGTTGACGCAAAATGTCTCATTTTGGTAATATGGCCCCCCATTATAGTGTAATACGACCCCGGGGGCCATATTATATGTATGATAGGTATCGTTTCTTATTTTTTTATTTTTTGGTTTTATATGCCACGTAAGACCTTGGTCCCAAGAGGAAGACTTCAAACAGAGGAAGGAAAACTACGACTGCAAAGGTGATTACGTCTTCTCCATACAAAAACCACTGTCGGAATCTTTGCATCTAGCAGAAACTCGAAGAGTACCTACGCGGGCAAACACGTGGTCGTGGTAGGGGTAGAGGTCGTGGTCGCGTAAGTGACCCCATCAACCCTGACGAGAGTGATACCTCGAGTGATCGTGAGTTCAGCAGCAATAGCAGTGACGACTCAGACTACGGAGATAATCTGCATGCAGATAGACCAGCTGAAAACTCAGATGCAACTTGTATGTTCTGCGACACTGCTTATTCCAATGATCGTCGAGGTGAAGTGTGGATACAGTGCCAAAGCTGCCTTCTGTGGGCTCATAGCGCTGGTGGGGGCCCCGAAGGAGAGCATTATATCTGCGATTTTAGTCGTTAATTGTTTCTTACATTTAATATGGCCCCCAGGGTGCCATAATACCCTCCTCATATCTCAATTCTCAATTTTTCTACTTTTCCAAAAAAGGTTTTTTATAAAAAAAAAATCGGTTTTCATTAAATACAGATCTAGACACGAATAAATAGATAAATGCCTAATATTTTAAGGTATAATATATATTTATAAACCTATTATATAATTTCTTATAAGCTAAAAACAAAATGGGGGGCCATATTACCACCTTCTCCTCTAATTCTTCAGAAACTTATCGCAGATATAGTGTGTTTGGGCTCTTATGAATAGTCTTAATGAGATGCTGTTAGATAGATGATTAATCACGCCGGGGGTTACTTAAAATTTTTAATTTGTAATTAATATTTTATTTTATTGTGACATACCTACTCGTACATCAGAACTGTTTGTATCTAAAATGTACTGGAATATAACATACCTGTTATATTATAGTACATAGGTACCTAGCTACTAAATAAATATAGTAGATTATTAACCAAGGGGATAAAGCAGTGTCTTCTGTCGCGGGGGACAAGACTAAAACAGCTTTATCACCGAGGAAAATACTCTACTTTTCGTACCATTTGCGAAAAAATTAACACTATAATAATATGAGATAAGCATTTATTAAAAATAATGACAATTAAAAGTAAAAGTTAACATTCGAAACATTGGTCCAATTATCGGCCGTATCGGCCGGCCAAATACGGCCTCGTCGGTTTTCGTAATTTTATTTAATAATCATAACTGCACAATAAATGCATATTCCTTTTTCAAAAAGATGTATAATGCTTTATATACAAACTCAATGGTGTAAACACAGATGTAGTTCAGTATAAATTTCGGTAAGTATCCCAAATTTAAATCACATTCTCCTCCTAGAGGATGAATGAAATTCAGTACAATTTTTTTTCCCTGTTTTTAACAGATTAAAATGACTATTGATAAGTTCGCTTTTTGTGGCATAGAATGTCACTTTTTTGAGGAAGTGGTACGAAAAATAAATTTTCTAACTCCCTGCACATTATTACCATTATCTACGTTGTTTGTTTATACGCTATGAACCGTAACAAACAAAAACATGAACAAGTGTTTGTCTGCAGATCCAAGTTCGGTAAGCCCTTAGGGTACACAAAGAGACACAAAGTGCCACAAGGGACACAAATTCACGTTCATCAAACTACAATGGGTGGGCCTAATGGACCATTACTACTGGGGGAATGTCACAGAGAAACGGGTTGAAGTGGACACGGCATGCGTTTCCTTATTCGAGGAATGTTTTGCGATAGTCACAATGTGTAGGCTGTATATACTGTGACTGAAACTGTGCAACAGAATAATTTAGTCACTCGTCATACGTACGTATGTACAGACAGCAAAAAAGATTATAAAAGATTTTGAGCCCTATTATTAGAGGAGCTCGGTGGCGTATTGGTTTGAGCGCTTGGTTTCGATACGTAAAACAAAGCAACTTTCGCCATGGTCGATCCTAGGATGGGTCAATCAAAGTTTGCTATCTCGAGCTCCTCCGTGCTTCGGAAGGCACGTTAAGCCGTTAGTCCCGGTTGTTCCTGCAACCGCTTTAACCCACCAACCCGCATTGGGCCAGCGTGGTGGTGTTATGGCCCAAACTCCTCATGTGTTTCTCCCATGTAGGAAGGCCTGTGCCCAGCAGTGGGACGTATATAGGCTGGTGATGATGATGATGATGAGCCCTATTATGATGCTGACTGTACCGCCCTCAGTGTAAGTTTCAATCGAATCGAAATGTTTCCAGTATTGCCAGTATGGTTGCATTTAGCTTTCAAATCCATAAAAAGTAGTTTCTAATAATAGATATAAGTTGATTTCAATCGAAACGTTTCGAGTCGATTGATATTAAACCAATTTAAACTTACACTAGGGGTGCAGTGTACGAAATGGTCGGCGGGGGTTGCCCGAAGTTACGTGCCGGGTAGGTCGTAGGCCCGGTACGTGTGCGGCTTTCGCTGCGTTCGTAACGGGGTAGTGGACCCGGTTATGGGTCGGAGTATGGCGAACCTCTCAGCGGACCCTTTGGAGTGGGTGGATGGCTTGCCTCCAAGGCCAGCGGGCCGCTATCAGGACACGCCAGTTCGTTGAGACTGGGCCGCTAGCTCCACTTACTTTTCGAACTGTGCCTAACTCGTCGCGGTCCTACCTTAGGACTAGCGGACCCCCTCCGAGGAGGAGGGTCGTGGTAGGGCAGGCCTACTAGGCTTGCGGGGGACTGCAGCGAGGGGTGGGACCCTTGCTGCTCTGTATGTTCCCTCGTAGGGGGAAAGTACCCCATCCCTTCGGGGAGTGGCAGTGGCTAGAGATGGTCAAGCTGCGGGGCCGGATGTGGACGACTACCAAGTTCCCTGGATCCGGTCCTCGTAAGCAGCCTCCTGACGGGAGAAGGACGGTTTTTAGTGGGTAGGGCCGCCGTACCAATGTCTTAGCGGCGGAGGAGTCCCACATAACCTCCGAGCCGCCCACAGGCACCGGGGTATGCATTAAGCATTTTCCGTCCGAAAAAAAAAAGGTGCAGGGTACGATTTGAAATTTTCGTATCGTCAACCTATCGTCGCTCGATACTATGACGAAATAGAACAAATTAATGATGGTCGTATTAAACTTTTGACAAAATAAAAGTGACGTAAAAGTTCCCCGTACAAATGCTCGTCACGCCCGTTGACGATTCGATGACAATACGAAAGTTTTGATACGTAGGAGAAAAGGACATTATAAATTCTAAATAACAGAAATGCGTTTTCCGGAGCCCAGCACAGAGTTCATCTCTGTTTCATTAAAAGCTCTGAAGTTCGTCATAAAATTATCAAAAATAAAAATATTGTGGTTCCATTTTATATTATTTCTCCCAGAATATTTGAGAATTACATGAGATTAGAAATAAAATAGAACCTACTTAGTTATTAAAGCTCTCAATAAAAAACTAATGACTCCCCGAATTAAGTATTCAGTTCACAAATAATCAAGGTCTGTGTTAGCTCTCATTCAACAATCAGTCGCACCTTCGTATGAATCAATCAACTCGTAAGCCGTCAGTTGTCTGATAAATTTTTTGATCGAGATAAAACGCTGATTCCTATCTAACAGTACAGATCGGCCCAGCGATCGCTTTACTGATTTTCTAATACGCCATAAATAATTAATTAATCGTGTGAGCCGCATTAGCGAGTAGGTAATGAGCAGTTGCGTGAAGTGGACGACAAAAACACTGTTTCCAACTACGACTGAGGAATTACAAAGCCGACATTAAGATTTTTTCGTTCTGTGCAGCGGTAGGTGGCACTGTCACGTCGCAAAGTGTTACAGGCCTAAACCCGCAGAATGTTTTCCTAGTAGCTATACAGATAGCTCAAAGCTCATGCTAATCTAAAAGAAAATGGAAAGAAACTCATCGAAGTAAACAGATAACCGGATGCCGATCCGTAGGCTCCGCCATGCCTATTACAGTGTCGCATCTGTTTTCACAAACACTACTGGCCCTAATACTGGGAACACACTTTATTTCTAAATTTAAGTACAGTATATCTCTTTCTCGCAATAAGTCAAAGGAAAAAGATAGCAAGAATCTGTTTAGAGTTGTCATTTAAATTTAGATAGATTTCATAGAAACCATAGACAATTTTAGACGGCATGTACGGAGGTGCCTCCTAAACACTGCATTTTATCACGTTCAATAAGGTCGAAAATTGAACACACGTATCTAAATGTCAAATAATATGACAGCCATCCTTTTCGTATTCCTTTTGATAGAAAGAAATGCACTGAACTTAAATTTAAACTTAGCATGTGTTTACCAGAATTAGGGCCAACTGTCTACTTAAATGATTTACGCGGTTGTGTGTCATTGATACCGCTAAATAACGTTAATACATTCGTTTTATTCGGAAGCACGTTTTGTATGCAAAAGGAAAATTTTAAGATAACTAGGTAGCTATTTCTTGTAATGTGTTGATAATAATTATGATGAAAAAGTTTACATAACAATATGCAGTAAATAAAATCAGTACAAGAGTCCTACACGAGTTTTTGAGAAACCATTTCTTAACTACTATCTTAAATTAATGTAACTGATACCTTACCTACCCTACCTAATTGTTTGAAAGATACCTATTTAGAAAAATATGTAGACTAGAAAAAAATACATTTCGTTAGACGGGATGCGTACTCGCGACCGTTCACAATGCGGATGACTGCTCTAACCACTGAGCTACCAAGGACTGGGATAGAAAATATATCTTATGGTATAGAAAATATATCTTATCTCTATATATCTTTCAGTTTTTAGGTTATTGTAATATAAACTAACTTCCACCTTCACGGTGTCGAAATTATCATATTATTATAACACTTATTTTGTACCTATTTTTTCGTAGTCTACACGTTTTTCTAAACTATACCTACTTATTATAGTGCATATTGTTCTTTGCGGTTTTTCTTAACCGAAATTACGGGTTGCATTTTCCTAATAGACTACTAAATGTAGACTACTAAATGTAGTCTATTAGACTACATGTAATGTAGTGGTCTATTAGAAAAATCCAAAGACATTCTGCAGAACGTTTAACTAAAAGAACGTGAAAATGTTTTATAAAAAATCATTAGAATGACAATAACACTTTTGGCTCTAACATTACTTTCACGTTATAAGTAAAACTAGCAAGCCTTCCTAGAACAACAAACCTTCCGGAAGTCTGAATTTATGCTCTCGAGATGTCGCTACTGATGCAATTTGAGATTGAGCCCCCATTAAAATGGCCGTGAAACCATCTCGCCGAAAACATTCCAAAAATGTCCCGTAGCGTTTTCGACCATCCTTATTATTTAATAGATAAGACCGTTAATAGCTATACAGGTGTCTCGATACACTTGTCGTCGACCGTACAAGATTTATTATGTCATAAAGAATGCAGTTCATATCTGGTCATCTTTATTGAGATAACATGATTCATGCTCTTTACTTACTGTCGTAATGAAACATTTGTATTAATTTATTTCTGTGGGACATACATGGCGTGCCGTGTCTTTGCAAAGATTCTCAACATTAATTACCGCCTATCAAGAGCTTAAATATTCTAGCGTTAAGTCTTGGAAAAAACTAGACTTGTGATATGGCAACTGAAACCAGTTATAAGCCAATACCTACTGTTATTTTTATAAACTGTTGCCTCCAGTAGAAAACAAACGAATGTTATCTTTTTTGTGGGATTTACTATAGCTGTTGGCCGCAGGAGGGCCTTTTCAGAGTCAACATGAACGAATGCTCGTAGTAGAACAAAAATATTTTATATTTAGGCACATAACTATTGAAAAGAGAGGGAGATCCTCCACCAGCACCATTTTTCACAAACATCAGAAAACAGTCAAATGGGACATTCCATTCCGGTCCCTTTTTATCGAGGTGTTTAAAGCGAGTTGAGAAGTCAGATTTCAAAGTATTAGTTTTGGTGGAGGGGTATTATTTCTTAGTAATTAGACATCATTAAAGTAAAATATACTTATAGATAGGCACAACAAATTATGTGTTTTCTCTTATAAGATGGCATCCTGGGGATATCTGTAATTGACCTATTTATTAGATTTTAGATTTAAGTAGCAGTCTGTAATAGGTTGTTGTTATCCTGAATAAATAAATAAATAAAATATCTATAAAGTTTTTCAATTTGCATCTTTTGCAGTTATACCGGATGTTCCAGGATTCCTAAATGAAAGGAATTCTGGCTTTGCGGGGTCGATGTCGTAGGCCCAATTTGTAAAATGTCTAACAGCTTATAAAAGGGACTAAATCTCTAAATACCTAGGTATGAAAATTGTCCCTTTTCAAGTTGTTGAGTATATATTAAAAAATTCTTTAATTTTGATTTTAACATTATTATAAATGTTTGAAAAACATGTTTGTTTGTTTGTTGTTTTTTCTAGTATAAATACATTTTTATTAGTAAATATTTTTTCAAACATTTATAATAATATTCTCAAATTTTGATTTTAACATTATTATAAATGTTAAAATCAAAACCCAAACCCAACTTAACCGAATCGTAGGTATTTGTAAAAATACTCGTTTCGGATGTTGAAATAGAATATTTCGACATTGTAGGGTGGACGTTAGCTCATAAACGCAAATACAGATAGACTAGAAGAATTTCACAGGGATATCCCAAGTCCTGGGTGGCTCAGTGGTCAGAGCAGTCGCCCGGATTGCGAAAGGTCGCGGGTTCGATTCCTGCCTCAGGACGTGAAATTTTTCTATATTTATTCTATTTTCATTATTATTTATAATAATGTTAAAATCAAAATTAAAGAATATTTGAAAGCAATGCCCCAACTAAACTGAATCGTAGGTATTTGTAAAAATACTCGTTTCGGATAGTAGTATATAGTAGTATTGTAGGGTGGACGTTAGCTCATAACGCAAATACAGATAGACTAGAAAAATTTCACGGGAATATCCCAAGTCCTGGGTAGCTCAGATGGTTAGAGCTGTCGTCCGGATTGCGAAAGGTCGCGGGTTCGATCCCCGCCTCAGGACGTGAAATTTTTCTAGTTTAAATACATTTTTATTAGTAAATTTATTAAAACATTTTTTTATGTGTACATCAGTATATTTACATTACTATATTCATCAATTAATCAACAAGTTTAAGTCCACGTTGAACTGCCCGTGGTTCAGGTCGCAGGCCACCTGGTAGCTCCATCTATCACCAGCTGAAACGACGTGTGTCTTTTTCTGTAAATAAAAGAAAAATATTTTAAATTAACCATTTAAATCCTTTTTTCTATTATCGAAACCAAGTTTCGAAACCAGATTCGAAAAAAGAATAGTAATTTTTGTTTTGAAACCAATTACTAAAAGGAAAATCATCTATCTATAGCAGTGGTTCTTAACCGGTGGTCCTAGAAATCATCTACCTATAGCAGTGGTTCTTAACCGGTGGTCCTAGAAATCATCTATCTATAGCAGTGGTTCTTAACCGGTGGTCCTAGAAATCATCTATCTATAGCAGTGGTTCTTAACCGGTGGTCCTAGAAATCATCTATCTATAGCAGTGGTTCTTAACCGGTGGTCCTAGAAATCATCTATCTATAGCAGTGGTTCTTAACCGGTGGTCCTAGAAATCATCTATCTATAGCAGTGGTTCTTAACCGGTGGTCCTAGAAAGCATTTCAAGTGGTCCGGGAGCCATGCCAATAAATAAGTGATAAGAGTCCACACAACATAAACCGAGCGCGTTATAGTAATTTTATACGTTTTTTATTTGTTGAAATCTAAAAGAACATTTATTTACTTACATTTATTTATTGAATATTACCTCCAAATCAATAAACCAACTGGGTGGTCCACGACACAACGGAAATTTTGTCAAATGGTCCCCCCGGACTAAAAAGTTAAGAACCACTGATCTATAGTAAAGTAGGTATCCCTTCCTGCTAAACAAAGTAATTTTTTATACAACTTGATGACCACAAGCTGACGGCCCACCTGATGGTAAGCGGTTACCGCCGCCTATAGACACCTGCAATAACAAGGAAAAATCACTTGATATTGCAGGTGCGTTGTCATCCTGAGGCCTAAGATGAAATGTCATCCATGCCCAGTAATTACACTGGCTACCTTTCCCCTCAATCCGAAACACAGTGAACTGTTGAAAAGTGAATTTTAAAAACATTTTAAATTATTTTTAATTAAGTCTGACCTAATCAATTTTATTTAGTGACCTAATAGAAATGAAAGAAAAACAACACAATTGATTAGACAAGACTTGTGACCATAAAAATCAAAATATGTAAAATATAAATAATTACTGAGATTAGCAACACAGTTTAGGCATTATACATATCTAGTCGTTATGTACAATCGCTTATTATTCACACTGGCTTACACCTGTATGTTAAAATCCAATGTGAATAATTAGTGATTATACATAATCACTAGATATTGTGCATAATGACTGAACTGAGTTGCTAATTTTATCGTTGACTGTGTACCTAAGAGGATTAGTGAATATTTTCACTTACTAGTATCTTGACGGCTTGCCTGGTATGCGTATCCCAGGCCACTCTCTCGCCCACAGTAGGTGGCTCTATTGGTCCGGTGCTAATCGCCTTCCCTCCCACTTTCCAAACGGCCCATAACGCGAAGCCGTTAACTGGGCCAATATCCACCTCGGGGTCCCTACAGAAATAATTTAAAAATATATGTATAAAATATAATATATAATATAATTCTCTAGCCTCTTAGTTAGCAAAGTCGTCCAGGTGGATCCCCTGGGGTCTGAGGAGGCCAGAGGTCTACGTTGGCATGACAAAAAATACACATTTTTTAGGGATCTTGTCAAAATAATAAAATGAATACACGCATAGCTCGTCAATTTAAAAATGGCCCTTAATTCATAGGATTAAGGTATCCACATATGTCAGTGTTTAACTGAACCCACAGATATGTTTAATTTTGTAAAATTCTTAGTTTGGTCCTATGATGTCACCACTTTAAGATCACAAGAGAAATTAGTGTAAATTACGGACAGAAGTCAAGGATACAATCACTTTAATAAAAATCACAGTTAAGGAATATAATAACAAGAAAAGTGCAGTCACTTAATTTTTACATGGTTGGTTATTTTTTATTCCCGAAGATACAAAGGTAAGTAATACAAATATTTCAGTCACATATTAGTAATATAAGTAACCACAGATAAAATAGCTTTCTTTTGCACTCTGACCCGCGAGGCAATTCCCCAGAGGAGAGAGACAGGTCAGTCTCTGACTATTTTATATCTAACACGCCTGCCAGAGCACGTGGTATAGTTTTTAAAGTTATCCACGGTAGCAGTAGGCGATGGAGTAGGCAAGATTGTAGCTGCCGGAGGCTGAGCAAGAGATGTCGGCGGAGCTTCAGGAGTAGGTATTATCTGGTCAATAGGTTCAGGAGAAATCACTACAGACAAAGGAGTTATAAGTGGACCCGTATCCTGATGTAAGGTGTATGCAGGTTTAAATCGGTCAATACTCACTGTAACGTCTTTACCCATCAAGTTGATGGTCAGTGTCTTACCGTCATTGGCCGTTTTAATGATTTTATGGGGACCGCTGGTTGCAAGGGACGGCGCACAGCATCCCCACGCAGGTAGACATGAGAGGAGGTAGCAAAGTCTTTAAATATAAAAGAAGTAGCGTCACCACGTCAAAACGCTGGAACAGGTCGAATTCTCGTAAATGTCGACGTAAGCGAACGACTAAATCCGAGGGATCTTCGATCTACGATGGGCTGGGCAAGGACACTATAATTTCGTCCGGGAGATAAAGACTCTCGGCGACAGAACCTTTTAAGTCCTCCTTATAAGCGGAACGCATCCCCAAAATCACAAGAGGCAGAGCGGTTAACCAGTCGCCACCGTGGCACATAATAGAGGCTTTATTTTATTTATTTTATTTATTTATTTATGTCAAAATACTTGCAGATTTACAGTTTATCACCAAAGCACCAGCAAGTCTAATTTAAATACAATGTTATATTATTAAGTATACATAATTTAATTGAATGGAAAATTGTCATTAAGTATATGTACATTAAAACACAATGTAATAATAAAATTGTCATAGTTAAATCATTTTAAAAGTCATAATTAAAAGTAGTTATAGTCTAAATTGAATTATTATCAGATAATTAAATATTAATTGTTCATTAAATAATTAAATATAAATAAAACAATCATTTTCATTATATTCATAAACAAAACAAGATTTGAAATATTAATTAATTTGAATAATACGGCTAACGTGTCACACTCAAAAAGTCATGAAATTTGTGACACAACTCTGTCAGACTGTCGGCAAATAAATCTAGATCCTCGTGCTGAGCGAGTATATCGCCTATGAGAGTCAACGCTCGCGTCGTGGGTGCATTCGCGGCACTCATAGTGCGCGTCGTCGGTCTAGCAAGTAGGCGGGGGCGACGACGGGGAGTCACCATCCCGGAGTTGACCCAGGACAAGCGCCCTGGCACCAATATGTTTAACACTCCCAAGACGCAGTGACCATCGATCTTATTATGTAAGGCAGACAAATAGTGCACTATAGTGAGCATTTTCCTTCTGAGAGAGAGAGTTTCAAGATCAACCATACCGGAAACAAAAAGTGATGGATACAAGTAAGGATAGTAGCCATAACTCTTCCTGTATAGCCACCGAGCAAATTTACGTTGAACTTTTTCAATCATTAGGCGACATTTGTCCTCACTAGGATCCCAAATGATCGCTCCATACTCCAGTCTACTACGTACATAGGCGTTATACAAAACCCTAGAGACCATAGAGCTATCAAAATTACTTGCCGTTCTTAAAATAAATCCTAATAGTTTATTAGCAGTCTTACAGATTGTTGTCATATGCTTGTGCAAGTCTAATCTAGTATCTAAAATTAATCCCAAATCACATATTTCAGAAACCCTTTCCAAAGGAGAGTCAGATAACCTATAACTAATTTCAAACGGTGAACGTTTTCGTGAAAATGTAATCACTTTACACTTGGTGTCATTAAAAGGTAGCTTATTGTTTTTGCTCCACTCTACAACAGCATTAATGTCATTCTGCAGAGCCATAGCGTCCTCATTATTACGTATTCTCCAGTACAATTTTAAATCATCAGCAAATAAAAGACTATTGGCAGTACGTACCACCGACGGAAGGTCATTGATCATTACTAGAAATAACGTCGGTCCTAAAGTACTTCCCTGACTAACGCCAGAACGAGTAAAATATAAGTCAGACTCGTAGCCAGATACCTTTACGAACTGCTGCCTGTCTTTGAGGTAGCTACAGAAAAAATTAAGCAGCTTAGGGACAAATCCTACTTTAGCTAACTTCTCTAATAATATGTCATTATCAACTAAATCAAACGCCTTACGAAAGTCAAAATAAGCAGCATCTACTTGCCCTCTACCATCCATTTCTGCATGAATGTAGTCAACCAGGGTAATCAAATTAGTCGTAGTTGATCGAGACGGACGGAAGCCATGCTGACTATTGTGCAGTGCGCCACCAATCTGCATAATAATTTTGCGATTTATGATGCATTCAAACAATTTACCGAAAACTGAAAGCACCGCTATCGGTCTATAATTAGAGACGTCGCTACCAGAGTCTTTTTTAGGAACAGGTGTTACTTTGGAGATTTTCCAACACCCAGGAAAGTTCGACTTAAGTAAGGATAAATTGTATATGTGAAGCAGGGGAGTCTGAAGGACGGATATACAATCTTTGACAAGCATTATAGGAACTCCGTCAGGTCCACAAGACGATCCCGACTTAAGTCTCTTTACTGCTAATTTTAGGTCTTTTGCACCCACACATTCAATGGATACACAAGATGCATCCACTATAGAATGTGCCGAGCAGGCAGCGCGGACGGGGTCAAGCCATGGCACTTTAATTTGAAACACGGAACTGAAATACTCAGCAAACGCGTCAGCAGCAGCCTGGCCAGTCACTTCCATCTCACCAAGAGTAAAGCGATCAATAGAGCATCTTGAATCTTTTTTATCTTTTATAAATTTCCAAAATTTTTTTGGTTCATCTACTATACTATGCTGAACAGTTGTTAAGTGTGTTTTATAAGCTTCGCTGATCAGAAATTTCACATGGGATCTGTAATATTTAAATAATTCCTTGTTAAATAATTTACCCTCTAATTTAAACCTCTTATGATGAAAATGCTTAAAGTTTAAGTTTTGAATTATTTCATAAGTAAACCAAGTAGGATACTTATGTTTATTATGTACTGTTTGATTAACTTTAGTAGGAACGAACATGTCAATACAACTATATAATTTTTCATAGAAGAGCGTTGCAGTTGACTCTACGTTGTCACTAGCCAATATATCAGACCAGTCCAAACTAGCTAAAGATGCGTACAAAGCACTGAAGTCCGCTTTTCTCCAATTCCACTGGGGACAAACATCCTTGAAAAGTGGAGAACTAACAGGGACTGACCGTCTGGACTGACAGCCACGCAATCCTATGCATATATCGAGAGCAGGGTGGTATCCGTCAATAGGTATAAGGGGATCTTCACTCACGAACAACCCCACCTCACTGTTATCGATATCACTCAGCACGAGATCCAACATACTACCACGATTATTTGTTATGTGATTGTGTTGTTCTAAATTACAGAAATTACAAAAATAATCAAATTGTGTTTTAACATTAGTGCTGCAAGAATTTAGGTTGAAATCACCAATAACTAATACGTCTAAATCAGGGTACTCGCATATTACACTTTCGATACATGTCAAAACATTTAGGTATTGTTCATCCTTATAGCTAGGAGGCAAGTATGCTACACAACATAACAATTTTATACTTTTCATACTGACAACCGCAAATATTAACTCTTTATCAGCTGAAAAACCGTCAACATTATTAAGTATTTTTATAGATAAGCATTCACGCACTGCTAGGAGGACACCCCCCCATCCAGTATCACCTTCACGGTCATGTCGAACAACCTTATAACTAGGGGGGAAGAGCTCACCGTCACAAACTGAACTGGTTAAGAATGTTTCAGTCAAAGTTATAATGTCATATGAACATTGTTCAATATTATTACGAAACAAAGCTGTCTTAGAACGTAGTC
This sequence comes from Nymphula nitidulata, assembly GCA_947347705.1. Taxonomy (NCBI): domain Eukaryota; kingdom Metazoa; phylum Arthropoda; class Insecta; order Lepidoptera; family Crambidae; genus Nymphula; species Nymphula nitidulata. The sequence goes on along the minus strand of OX374630.1, from coordinate 16,477,725 downwards.
CACGAACATTTTGATAATACACACTGATTCTTTTTATACGATTTCGTTTTTCATACATTGTCTCTTTTGGCACGAAAGTTCTGTCGCCAAGACCTAACACAAATACCTTCGGCCCAGTTACTAGAAGACATTACAAGTTCTACGAGCCTTGTTGGTACACTTAGCTTAAAGGAAGCATAACTACCGCGCGGTTTCAACACTTCAACGGCACACACGTCACCCCCACACACAGAGTTTAAATGTGCGCGTACTTGTTCAACAGTTGTTCCTTCCTGCACATAAAATAGATGAAGAAAGGCCCTCCTTTCAGCTGCCTGAAGCATTGTAGAACCGGGAACTGCAGTGCCCCTCAGCACACCAGGAAGCGACTCGCGAGCACGCTTGCGCCCTACAGTGTTCCATTCTTCCTTGCTATCTTGGGAGGACTTTACCTTGCCTTCGAATGATGTAGAAAGTGAAGGGTTGAGCTTAGAGTGGTGGACCACAGGAACAGCCTGAGGTGTTTTCTGATTGTCAACAGAAGTACCGGGATGAGTATTCGCTGCGACAATATTTTCCTTACTTTTGGTTGGAGGTAATACTTGATTATTTGCAGGCTTGGCTGTTGCAAGCTTGGTTGTTTGTCTGCGTGGTTCGCTAGTAGGCGGAGAACTCAGTGACTTAGATGTAGTATTGTCACCTCGATCGATTCCACGGGAGCTTCTACGCAAATTATTAAGTATTGAGTCCTGAACGCCTTCAATCCTACTAACAGCAATTGTTTGTAGCTGTGTTTCTTTGCATATAATTGGTAAAAGCGATAAACTATCTTTAAATAAAGTCTGAAACTCTTCTCTTATCATATTTCTTATAACATCGAAGTTCCCACATATACAATTACAGGAGTTTTGACTCTTAATTGGTTTTCCACTACCACGACGGGTGTTCACATTATTTATATCAGGTGAACTATTTACATCATTCATTGTATTATTTAAAGGGGTCTCATTCAAACATGATGTGCTCATCAACATTCTAACAGGGGTATTCAAATTACTTGTTTTAGGTGTTTTACTGCGACAAGTTATACACATCCAGGACTGCAGGGTTTCGAAAGTAAGGGCTTCATGCTGCTCTGCTGTTATGCCCGCACAGAGCAGGTCATATGTTTTTTTACATTTTGTACAATTCATGCTTAAATCCTCCTTACCAATACGCACATTACAGCCTGGGCAGGATTTCATAATTAAATGTTGGAATACCTTATGAGTCAGAAAACAAGTGGGTACTCGCTTGACTCAGTGCGGCCGGTGAGCGGGCCGGTGTGCAGGAGCGGGCGGGTGGTCACCTGCTGATCGGACGATGATTCACGCACGTCACTGGCCGCGGATTGTCGTAGGTCAGGCACAAGACGTTATTCAAATAATTTTGAACTGTTTACGATTATAGCTTTCCAAACACTTATTCAAATTCACTTATATTTTCAGTGCTAATAGTTCACGATATTGGCCACAAAATGATACCAAATAACACAACAAAAGTGAAGAATTTACTAACAATTGAAATTAAAAACATTGGAACGAATTTATACACATCTGCGTTGTACAAGCGGTAGCGGTAAGTCCCGGTTTAACTGTCGGTGGACGCGCTCGATCATACCATTCGCTTTGGGATGATACGCGGTGATTCTCAAACGTTTTGTGGCAAACATGCGTACCAGTCGACGAAACAGGTCAGACTCAAATTGAGTGCCTTGATCCGTAGTAATGATCGATGGAACGCCAAAACGAGAGATCCATCCTGTAACAAGTGTTTCCACTACTTCCTCGGCCGTGATACTCTGCATTGGCCAGACCTCAGGCCACCTGGTCACTCTGTCTATTGCGGTCAAGCAATAGCGAAACCCTTTGCAAGGACACAGAGAACCAATTATGTCAACATGAACATGCATGAAACGGCCAGAGGGGGTATCAAATTCGCCAAGCGGTTATGTCTTGACACTTTGCTGTGTTGACAAGGGTCACACGAACGAGTCCAGTCTCTACAGTAATTGGGATGTTGCCTAAGTTTGAAAATGGCGGTATTTTTACAAATTCGGAAAATATACGCTCCTGTTACCCATAAAAACAATTCAAACTTAAAAGATATGGAATATTGTTAAAGTTGTGCTGTTAAGAAAATTCATAAATATGCTATTATTATTTTTTTCAAAATTTATTAAAAATGCTAATGATATTTGGTTGCTGACATCAATTAAAACCACTATTATTATGACGACCTTATATTAAAACATACATATTACATAGTTATTATTAATTTTGTCACATTTCGTAGTAATATAGTTACGTGTGACGTAACCTGTTCCGTAGATTTTCTATGGAGCGTTTTCGGACGATGCGCCGCAACACATCAAACATACCGCTATATTTGTGAAACTATTGACCTTAGGCATACTGTTTCTTTTGCAATATTTCTTTTTGAGTACTTTATATACTTATATTTTACTATATACTTTTTATTTATGAAATAAAAAAAAGTTGTCAACTACCCTATTGTTGATTGACGGCAACACATAGCGGTCGGCAACAAGGCGGACTGTGGCTCGAGTTCCGGGGTGACTTAAACCATATAATTTAGTGAAAAGTGTACGACGCAGATCTAGTGGTACATAAGGACGAGGCTTGGCTGTTGAAAGATCGCAGTACAAGCAGATGTTAGTACCTAGTATGCTAACTTTGGATAGCTCAAGACTAGAACCCTACAAAAGTTGGGTTATCTCCTTATCTGCTTCTTGCGATCTAGAAAGGGCCTCGTATTCCTGCTCCAAAGAAATTGCGTCTACGAGACGACATTCTCATCTCCTTTAATATATTTTATATCAGTTGTGAACTGACTGATATAAGTCAATTGGTTAAGTTGAGCTGGAGGAAGTTTCTCACGGAGTTGTGTTAGAACGTACAGCAATGGCTTGTGATCAGTAAGGGGGGGGACGTATCTGAACAGTTGTGCAGTCCTGGAATGCCGGGATTATAGGAAAATATTATAAAAAGCCGCTTCCATATAACCTTACCAATTAATATTCGGTTGCATATTTAACTAAAGACAATATTTGACTTTAGGTTAATATGCAACCGAATATTTCTATATTTCTCTAGTCACGAATGATATGAATACTCACGCTAGATCGCACGTGTCATTGAAAGCATAGGTAGACCTCAAGTCCCTCATATCAATGGTTAGTATCCTCCTGGGCGAACCGCGGCATTTACACGGGTACTCCCACAGAGGCTGCGCTTCTACTTCCATATCGCTTATTATACGGGAACTCTGTAACAAACGTTCATTTCACATTTTTAATGTTCGATTTTGTGTTTTTAAACGCCTACTTTATTATAACAATTACAAATAAAGAAAACGTTAATACAATTTTATGCTCTAGGCGGAATTGAACCGTCTCCTGCCCCCTTATTCTCAACTGTCGGAAAATAATCGAATTTCGGAAACTCTATACCTGTCACTTTTTATCGCATTGCGTCAAAGCGAGACGGCACGTGACTTTTCGAATCGAATCCGTGATCCGACAGTTGAGAATACCCCTTATTCTCAACTGTCGGATCACGGATTCGATTCGAAAAGTCCGAAGAGTCCGGCTGGGGTCCTGCCAGACGCGATTACCACTACGCCACCGGAGCACTAGGTGTGACTTACCAATTTCTTCACCGCTTTCTATCCTTTTTAGCATTTTTAATGTCCAGGTTAAGGTGAGAAAGCCATCTTAATGTAGGGTCGTCTGGGTAGATACCACCGTCTTTCTTATTTCAGCCGTGAAACAGTTCGCTGTGTTCCGGATTGAAGGGAAAGGTAACCAGTGTAATTACTGGGCATGGACGGCATTTCATATTAGGCCCCAGGATGACAACGCACCTGCAATATCAAGTGATTTTTCCTTGTTATTGTAGGTGTCTATAGTCTGCGGTAACCTCTTACTATCAGGTAGGTCGTCAGCTTGTCATCTAGTTGTTTAAAAAAAACACATTTTGATATTTGATTTTGTGCATTTAAACACCTCTTTTTTGTAAAAATTACAAATAAAGAAAGAAAACGATGAAAAAATTATATACTCCAGGTGTTCATGTGCCAGATCTTTAAGCCAATATAAGTCTCTGACCGTCTCTAACCTTTTTTTTTATATAACTAGATGACAAACAAGCTGACGGCCCACCTGATGTTAAGCGGTTACCGCCGCCGCATTGTTTCACGGCTGAAATAAGACCACCACCACCTCTGTGGTCTAGTGGTACCAGCTAAAATTTTCTGCTCGGTTTGACTAGGGGTAAGGCTTTTTCAAGTCCACCTGTCTAGCTTATACCATTTTACCTAAGTCTGCCGTCATAACAATAATGTTTACCGCATTGTTGTATTCCAGCAGTTGGAAGCACGATAGCCAATTCCTCTGAGGTCTTATCATCACTTACCATCAGGTGAGATGAAAGCCAAGAGCTACCGACGTGGTCCAGTAAAAAAATCAAGAGAATTAATTTACTGTGCCCACCTTAACATTAAAGAAACAAGAAAGGTGGTGGTATCTATCCAGAGGACCCCACATAAGGGCCTACCACCTAGTCAATATTTCACAATTACTACAGAAAGCTCAAAATGTTCTTAGAAATAGTTAGAATAAACAAGAATATATACCTCTACAAGATTGTCGAAAACAGCCATATCAATGCCTTCACATATACCCAAAGGTATCCTTATTTTGTGCAAATCTTGAAACTCCACAGGCATCGCCCAAAACTCGCAAGCTTCGGGTATTATGGAAACATCACTCCGTAGTTTATTTTTAAATGAGTAAATCACATAAGCCATCTTTAAATTCTCCCAAGGAAGTATTGCACTGCTGAAATTAGGATCACAGGTTATATTTGTGATTTTATTCAACACTGCATCATCAATCTCTGTTATAAATTTCACATTACTAATATCATTCTCTTTTATATAATCTTCTAATATCCTTTGGTTCAAGTTCATAGTTTCCAAAATATACACTTCTTTCGCGCCTTTCTTGGCAGCAGCTAAGCCGAGGACACTACTCCCGTTCAAGTCCAAAACTACAGCATCCCTTGCCATTTCTTCACCTATTTGATTTAATAACTTTTTGCTTCTTCTTCCATCATTCAAGTACGACACGTGGGTTCTTGACAACGCCATATGGACCCCACATTCACATACTGGTCTTTTGTAATGAGAGTTCTTTAAATTCTGGTCCTCTAAATAGAACCATATAGAGTATTCGTCTTGACAGGATATTAATGTTGCTTCAGAGTCTTTGTTTAGTATTACTTCGTGAGGTAAGTAGTAAACAGCTTGCATCCAGTGGTCACGCCATGGTATGCTGTCTTGAGGACGTTCAGATGACACATCAACATCAGGGTGAGAACACCAAGGAGCGCAGCTTAAGACTATTTTACCTACAAAAAAATATGAACAGTTAGTTGACTATTGTAACCTCAATGTTCTGTTTTATGGTATAGATCAGTACTAGGGTTAGGGTCCCCATGAGTCTTCTTAAATTTAATGCAAGATAATTGTAGCGAGTATGGGTATAAGTATTATCGTTAGTAACCATTACCTTCAGTATCCATGTTAAGTTCCCACCACATAAACACCATTTGAGCTTGACCTGTATTAAATACAGTAAACTCTTGTTTAACCGTCTTCTTAAAATCTATAGCTGTTCTCCCAGACCAGTCATAATAGAACACCGGAATCTGATCAGACAGCTCCCGAAATGACTGTCGGGGTAATTGGGACAATTGAATGTCATGGACAGCAGCAGAACCCGGGCAGTCTTTCATCTAAAAGCATTACTTATAATTTATTATACAAATTCTATTTAAATCTACAATATAAAATAGTAAAGCCATAATACAATTTTAGTTGCAATTAAATTAGGGGTATAGTATTTTGTCATTTACAATATTAATTGTTTACTATCCACTTCTGGTTGTCTACTAATAAGATCATCCCTAAGTTCATTAATGAAAAATTTGCGCACATAGCGCGCTTACAAACGAACGGAATTGAACGTATTCGTGCCAACGAGTAATGTGACGTCATGACGCCCCGTGCTAAGACTTCTCAAGAAAAAGAGGTAAATTTTAAGTTATGACTTATAGTCTGTGAAAAATGTTGTAAACATTTTATTTTTGAAATAGAGATGTAGCCTGAGTTTGAATATGGCGCTATTTTTCAAAATTCGGAAAATATACGCCACTGTTACCCATAAAAACAATTCAAACTTAAAAGATATGCAATATTATTGAAGTTGTACTTTTTGAAAATTAAAAAAATGGTTATATTTATTTTCAAAATTTATCAAAAATATTAATGATATTCGATTGCTGACATCAATTACAACAACTATTATTATGACAACTATTAATAAAAACATACTTAATACATAGTTATTATCAATTTTGTCAGTATGCCCATACATTTCTAAGTAATATGGGAACATGTGACGTCACCTGTTCCGCAGATTTTCTATGGAGCGTTTTTGGACGATGCGCCGCAACACATCAAACATACTACTATATCTGTGAAACTATTCTTTTTAGACATACTATTTCTTTTGTAATATTTCTTTATGAGCTATAAACTTCTTATTTATGAAATAACAAAAAAGGTGTCAACTACCCTATTGATAAAAACTTGTTATCGTATTTTATTAGATAAAAATACTTTTTCGATAATAAAGTAAGATCTTAGAACATTTTCTGCGGCGGCTGGTCGGGCGGTCTGTACCCCTTGCTATGCACATGCAGGCTACTCAGTCAAGAGGTCCCGGGTTCGAATCCCGGTAGGAGCAAATGTTTGTATGGTGAGTACGAGCATTTGTTTACGAGTCATGGATGTTTATTTGTTTATTTAGTATATTTCTAATATTTATATACATATCATTATCATTATTTCTACATTATCAAGTATCCTTACCACAAGCTCTTAATGATGCTTACTTTGGGCTAGATAATAGGTGTGAGTGTATGAATATTATTAAATAATAAAAGGAAAGTAAGTAAGAGCAATGATCCTAGAGAAAAGAAGACTACGTAGGGTATGGCATAATAGTCGAAACCCTGATGACAAAAGAGAGTTCAATAAGGCAATCCAATCACTAAAAAAATTCATCAAGGAAGTTGAGGACGCTACACTCGAAGCAAATTTATTATCGCTTACTGCAAATAGCGTCACTAATTACTCACTCTGGAAAGCTTGTAAAAATATTAACCAACCAACAAACCCAAAACCACCTTTGCGGCTAGAGAGCAACAACTGGGCTAGGTCTAAAAAAGGGAAAGCAGACGCATTTGCCAAACACCTCGCAAAAGTCTTCATTCCCAACGCTGCCAAACCGGGCTCAGACGAAACTGACATTGACAAAATTCTCCAGCAAGACTTTCAACTCGAATTGCCTTTGAAAACAGTAACACCAAAAGAGGTACGGAGAACTATCCTACAGCTAGGGACCAAAAAAGCACCAGGTTTTGATCTCATAGATAAGAAAGTTCTGACAGAACTCCCCCAAAAAGCAGTAATTTATTTGACAACTTTATTCAACTGCATGATCAGAGTGGGATACTTCCCTGCCATATGGAAGGTCTCGCAAATAATTATGATTCATAAAGCTGGAAAACCAGTGCATGAAGTTTCCTCATACAGACCTATAAGCTTGCATCCAATTACTTCCAAGCTATTTGAAAAAATATTATTGCGACGACTTCTGCTAGCGATGGATGAGAATTCTGTGACGCCGGATCACCAATTTGGATTTAGACCAGAACACGCCACTACCGAACAGATCCATAGAGTATGCAGAGTTATTAGTGATATTAGTTCCTCAGCTTTCCTGGACGTGCAACAGGCTTTTGATCGGGTATGGCACAGAGGACTCATGTGCAAGATCAAATTACTCCTACCACACACTTTCTATCGAATTTTGTAATCATACCTCGAAGATAGAATTTTTCAAGTGAAAGAAGCGGACTGCACTTCTGGTTTCTATGAGATACGTGCTGGGGTTCCACAGGGTTCCGTTCTTGGTCCAGTGCTCTACACAATATTTACGGCAGACCTACCCCAAACGCCAGTTGTCACCATCGCAACATATGCGGATGACCGGACCACCAGCAGGTTTCCAGACGAAGCGTCAATGAAGCTCCAGAACAGCCTCAACGATGTAAATGCGTGGCTTATTAAGTGGAGAATAAAAGCAAGCGCTAACAAATCAGTCCAAGTCACATTTACTTTGCGTAGAGAAACATGTCCTTCAGTTAAGCTAGACGGAAGAGAGCTTCCACACAGTGAATCAGTAAGGTACCCAGGACTACACTTAGACCGCAGAATGACATGGCGCAAACACATTGACTGTAAGAGAAATGAGATTAACTTGAAATATAAAGGACTGTAACCTGCTAGGCAGAAATTCCAAATTGTCTATCGACAACAAGCTTCTTATCTACCAGTCCATTATAAAACCAATCTGGACATATGGAATTCAACTATGGGGAGCTGCCTGCGATTCCAACATAAGGAAAATCCAAAGAACACAGAACTGTATCCTGAAACAAATTTGTAATGCACCTTGGTTCATAAGAAACTCCGAAGTTCATGAACACCTCAACATAAAAACAGTGAAGGAGGAAATTAATGAATGCGGAGATAAATATCTGAGCAGACTGAAAAGCCATCGTAACCAACTGGCCTCCCAGCTCACCATAACAGACTGTATCAATCGTTTGAAACGTCGCAAGACCCTTGAAGTTGGCGTTAATCATTGAGCTAATAATTGTTTCCTATGAAGATATTCCTATTGGGGAATAACTTCGCCAGACATTCCACACTTAACGAATCTGCTCATAGTCGAGAGACTGATCGCAGAGTTATAATTAAAAACAAAAAAAAAATTAAATTTTTTAAAGACTTTAGGCATAGGCAAGTCTACGAATACATGTAAACGTACAGTGGATCTCAATGATCTTAACAAGAACTTCTCTTCATCGCCTATAGTTTTAGATGTGCCTACTAAATCGTCGACTCTTGATTACCTTTCCAACCTCGTTTTACCTGACTGTCCTTCTTTCACTTTTGCTCCTGTTGATGAAGACACCATTGTGAAGTATGTCAAGGCTATATCAACAAAGGCTATTGGCAGTGATGCCCTCAGCCTGGACATGGTTCTTCCGGTGCTAGAGGATATTGTGCTTGTCATTACCCACATTATTAATTACTCCCTAATGCACAATATTTTTCCGGCATCGTGGAGGAAAGCCTATGTCATTCCCTTACCTAAGACTCATAATCCTTCAAGTCTATCCGATTACCGCCCTATTTCCATCCTCCCTATTTTATCCAAAGTCCTTGAGTCCGTTGTTTACCATCAGCTATATTCATTTCTCTCTACAAACTCTTTGTTATGTCCTCTACAGTCTGGTTTCCGCCCATCACACAGTACTGTTGGTGCGCTGCTGAATGTAACGGAGGACATTCGTTGTGCTATGGATAATACCAAACTCACGGCGATTGTTCTTTTGGACTTCAGCAGCGCATTCAATTCCGTTGACTTTGACATACTCCTTGGTTCGCTTCGCTCCGTTAACATTTCCACCCCGGTAATTGAATGGTTTCGTTCTTACCTTTTTGGCCGTCAACAGTGTGTGAAGGTTGAGGATACATCTTCTAATTGGAGTTTCCTATCCGCTGGTGTGCCTCAAGGTGGTATACTTTCTCCGTTACTCTTTTCCTTATTTATCAGTAAAATCACCTCCTCTATTTTTTCCTCCTTCCATCTTTATGCCGACGATCTACAGATTTATAGGCACTCGGCACTATCAGAGCTCGCTGCTAACATCGAGGCATTAAATCGGGATTTAGGCGCTGTCCTGGCGTGGACTAAATCTTTCGGGCTTGTTGTTAACCCAGCTAAATCACAAGCCATGATTGTTGGCGGCAGCAGGCTGCGAAGCAAATTAGACTTCAGCTTGATACCTCCCCTAGTGTACGATGGAGTTGTCATAGCCTACAGTGACAAGGCGAGAAATCTCGGACTGGTACTGGATTGCAATATGTCCTGGGCGGCTCATGTAAATGAAGTCAGCCGGCGTATGCATTTCTCATACCACTCGCTCAAGCGGCTTCAATACTTTCTCCCGTTCAAAACCAAAATTATGCTCGCGCAAGTTCTTCTACTTCCGATTCTAGACTACGCTGACGTCTGCTATTTAGATGTAACCGAAGAACTGCTCAATAAGCTCGAGCGCCTCCAAAATCTGGCCATACGGTTTATCTTTGGATTACGAAAATATGATCATGTTTCTAATTTTCGCGCTGAGCTTAAATGGCTTCCGATTCGGGATCGCCGTAATATGCACATCCTATCTGCTCTGTTTAAAATTTTGAATGACCCTAATTCTCCTTCCTACCTGCGTTCCCGGTTCCAGTTGACACCTCCTCCCTTACGCTCTAGGCGGTCGTGTTTGACTAAGATGCTCGAACTTCCTAAATGTAATACCAACTTCTTCCTTCATTCCTTTACATTTCGTGCTTCACAGTTGTGGAATAATCTCCCTGTTGCTGTTCAAGAGAGCCCTTCTATCGCGTCTTTTAAATCAAGAATTAAGTGCCATTATTTATCGCAAATTTCATCGTAATTAATGCAAGTTTTTATTTATGAAATATTATTTAATATGTATTAGGTATGTATATATATACTTATGTATATGTGTATTATGTTTAGACTTTGAAAGTATGTGTATTTATATAGAATTGTATTTATGTAGTATATTTTTTACGTATTTAATTAATTTTTAAACAATAGGTTTTATTAGACTATGCACTTTTGTGTTGCCGGCCTTACCATTAAATATATAACACAATCATGGGTTGACTGGAAGAGATCTCTTATAGAGATAAGTCCACCCTTGTTAACTAATTATCTTTAATTGTATTGATAAACTTTGTTACAAGTGCAATAAAGAGTATAATAATAAATAATAAAAAAAGAAGAAATAAAGAAATTCTGAAAATATGGGCATTAGTTCCGTTTGCCTTTAAAAAAAAAACACACTTTCGAGATTTCCCAGAGATTAGTTTAGTTTTAAGGAGAACTTCATTGCTTTGTATATTCAATTTAGAGATAGTGAGAGCATTTATAATGTTAATTTCCAAATGAAAATAGAAGGGGATGCGGCAAAATAATTAAACATTATAATATTAATTTTCATCAAGCACCATCAACAACTTATACATCCCACTGCTGGGCATAGGCCTCGAACTTCACATAGGCTGGTTAAATTTTGTTAATCAGCGATAGCTACTATTACCTTTTGTGGACTTCTTAACACAATTTGCAGGTCCTCATCAGCTAAATCATTAAGTTTGTTCCACTTCTGTAGTGTTGGACATTCTATAACTTGTGCGTAAATAACAGCAGAATCAGGGATTACAATGCAATCTTTCTCTAGGAGGTACTTGTGAGCATGGGAGAAGGTTGATAATGCACCTGTAATAACACCATTATATGATGTTAGAAGTATTGCTTATAGAACTTTTAACATAGAAATCAACATAAAATCAGGTAGGTACCATAAAAATTGTAATAAACTACATACATAAATGTTATACTACTATCTCCGGTGGTCTGTACCTCTGTCCACTAAACCATAAGTCCTGGGTTTGAATCAGTCAGTGGGAGCAAATTTGTATGATGAGTGTGGACATTTTATCACAAGTCATTGATGATTGTATGTTTATTTAGTATTGTTCTATTTTACAATTGCAGTCTTAAAATGTTAACCACCATAAGGTTTACAATTGCATGCACAAATTTGGGTCACAGGGTTAATGGTTATCCAGGGAAAAGAACTAATTTTTTGTTAAATGAACAGTTTGCTGTGTTTCAGATCAAAGGGAATTGCAGAGGTGTCTACAGCGACGGTAACCACTTACCACCAGAGCTGTATGCTTACTGGTAGCCTAATTGTAGAAATAGAATATATGTTTATAATACTTCTAACCTTCTCCAATTAACTCTGTGTCAAAAACCTCAGTGACCAAAATATTTGCCCTTTGCTTCATGTCTCCATCCTCTCCCACGGTGAGTTCTGTCGAGCGCTTTGGAATAAGTGTTATTTTATCAGCAACACCATTGCATTCCAATATTTTGAGACAACATTCCGCCATAGGTTTGAAAGCTTCACATGCTACAATGGAATCTGCTCCACATCTAGCTGCCATTATTGACAATAATCCTGTCCCTGTGCCTGAAAATGTTTATTTATTTATGAATTCAGTATATGTATGTATATGAAAATACACAGTATAATACTTAAGTATTATACTGTGTTAAGTATAATACTTAGTAGTAATGCAGTGTTTCATTGTAAATTAACAGATTTCACAGTGATCTAAAATATTTTGTCTGAATTTATTAGAATTTACAACAAATTAGGGTAAGTAATGCATTAAAATGAGTTTTTGTATTGTTTCACATAGAAATGACTGAAAAACATTTATAAACACTATAAAATGTGCCTAGATCAATCTCATTGCTATTATTTAGATTTTGTTTATATAAGACGGCAGTTACAGTATATACCCTAATTAAGAATAAGCATCTTTCAATGCTCTGTGGAAGTACATATATTAATTTTCCCAACTGTATTATTGTCAAACTATACCCTACAATCCGCATTGAACAATTTGCACACTTTGCGCTCTTAAAAACAAACTGAATTGAATATATTTGTGCTAACAAGAGTAATGTGACATCATGAAGCTGTGCTAATGCTGCTCTAGTAAAAGAGGTAGCGCAGTGTGTGTGCAAATGTCAAATTGGACATTACATCTTAGAATTTTTATGTTGTAAGTATTTTATTTTTGAATTGATATTCTTGTTATCAGTATTTACTTGCTACACATACTTCCTTTTATTCTATGATACAAACTTATGATCTTAGAACATTTTGGTTAGGGCACACAAACATATTGACACGACACACAAATGCATTTAAGCATTGTCCGAATTGATTGCACACAAAAAGTACATACAGCACCATATTAACTTCGGCCCAAGGGCTTTGCACTGTTCGTAATGTTGGTAATGTTTGCATATACATGTTACCTATATCTAAAACATTTGCCTGCTTCCCTCCACTGTGCATCTCATCAATAGCCAATTGCAAAGCCCTATAATACTTTTTATTTCGCTCTGTGTCATGTAACATGTCAGCAAAGGCGGATCGAGCGATTTCTTGGTGATAATCATAATCTTCATGCTGGACATCCCATTCAGTACCACCCGTAATAGGGTTACGCTTTTGTGTAAAAACCTGCATTTTTTCTGGCGTGCGAGCAAAAGAACTTTTTAATCTGAAAAACATGCAAAACCATATTTATAAATTTTTGTTAAAGTTTAACAATGAAACACGAATCAAATAGTAAAAATACCGGCCACGCTAGTCTGTCTCAGCTTACCTTTCAATTGAAGTAACTACAAAAGGACGACAGACTTTTATTGTCAGGCTTAGCTTCATATGTGAAAATCTATACTATATGCAAAAGCATGTATCATTAAAATCTTTAAAATAATGAAAGTATTTCAGAATTTGTTTACATGAAAAACACGACTAAATTTAGCTGTCAATCATGTCAATTTGTCAATGGCACTAATTCACAGATCACATATAGACTTACAATTGTGCTCTGTCTGTGCCTCCAATAGGGATGGTTAAATAATGATCGATTTTTATTTCAAATGATTATAATGTTCTTATAGTCGATGATTTATTATAATTTTTTATAGTTGATTTTCAATATATTGAATATATAAATTACATTTAAATAGATTTTATAAACAGCGATGTATGCGACAGATGAAAAAAACTTCAAGTGAGTTTCAATTTCAAAATTTTATTAATGTTTAAACTTAATGATTTACGAAAGATTTGTTTTATATTTTAGTTTTACAGACAATAAGGTTGCCATTTTGTTGGAAGCATGTAGATTTTAAATAATGGAAAAAATCGATTTCTGTCGCAGAAATCAATTGGTTATTTTTATTAAAATTGATTTTGACAAATCGATCAATATTAGCAAAAAAATATTTTCATACCCTTTGAAGCGCGATAAACCAGACACAATTAAATTTTAAATTGTTACTTAAGTTGCCGTCTGGGCACTATATAAGTGATATGTGGTCTGGGGCCCAGACCACATATCACTTGTGCCCAGTGCCCAGACTCTGGGCACTAAAAATAAATCGATTATTTATTCTCACATCCCTACACAAATGTCAAATCGTTTTATTTTCATTTTTTTTTGTTAATTCTCCCTATAAAAGGAAGGCAAAGGGTACTACTACCCATACAGCCATGTCTTCAGTGGCCCTAATTCTGGCGAACACATGCTAAGTTTAAATTTAAGTTCAGTCTATTTCTTTCTCTCAAAATGAAAAAGAAAAGGATGGCTGTCATATAAATTAGAAAGGTGCGTTCAATTTTCGACCATATTGAACGTGTTAAAATGCAGTGTTTAAGAGGCACCTCCGTCATGCCGTCTAAAATTGTCTATGGTTTCTAAATTTAAGTGACAGCTCTAAACAGATTCTTGCTATCTTTTTTCTATTACTTATTGCGAAAAAGAGATATACTGTTCTTAAATTTAGAATTAAAGTGTTTTCCCAGAATTAGGCCCAGTGTGTTCCCAGAATTAGGCCCAGTATTTCTTTATATCTTCTTTTATTGCATTAAACTGCTGGCGTTACACATTTCAATGCTTCTTGGGAGTCATCATCATCATGACCAGCCTATATACGTCCCACTGCTAGGCACAGGCCTTCCTACATGGCAGAAACACATGAGGAGTTTGGGCTATAACACCACCACGCTGGCCCAATGCGGGTTAGTGGGTGGTGGGTGGGTTCTTAGAAGTTGTAACATAGTGTTCCTTATCAATTCAAATGAGGCACTTAAGTTGGCTAATACCATAATATAAATTAATATTTTTAATAAATATTAATTAAACGGGTGAGTCGATTGTTGGTTACCGGGCGGGTCCACTTTGCTCGAGATAGTAACTGTCGGTCGTCGCCGCCACAGCTCGTGCCTCCTCGTGTTTGTTGGCGAGCCCAAGCGGTGCGCACGCGTCGTTGTGTGATCTCACATCACATTCCTTTTGCTGATCTCGAAAGCAACTTCATGTCGCTTTGCTACGCGAGCCGTTGTGTTGCGTGTACAAGAACTAGAATATTTTAAATATTATAAACCCAGTAAATAAACTTAAAATCAGTGTTCCCATATTGGGTAAGTTGTGCAAATACCATTTTTAGTTTTTTTATTATTAAATAATTTAAACTTAGTGGATTAACCCTTTGAAGCCCGATAAACCTTAAATTAAAATTCAAAAAAATTAATTGAATTTTTATTGTCATGTCAACTTAAGTTGCCGTCTGGGCATTAAAGGATTAATGATACGCTTAGGAAAATAATCATGTAAGAATCCGTTAGTTTTATTGTTGTGGCATTTATAATGTAGTTTTATAATCCTATTGATTATTTTTCTGTATCTTTATCTAGCTTAGCAGTGCCTGTTAGTTGTGTTTAGTGTAGTTGTAATCCCGTTCCTTCTAAGATAAAATTAATTTAGCCACCTAACCGTTACTGATAAAATCTTTTTGTAAAGCCACCTTCATTTTTTCTTTCTCATAGTGCTTGGCTAGTTTGGTAGTCTGGAATGCCACCTATCCCGTAGGTCTGTTTAGATATTCCCGTGGTAGATCGTAACCTGTTTTTTTGTTACGATTTCAGGAACACCCTTTGATCTACGACTACTTACTACTTACTCTGATTGTGGGGGACAGTGGCTGTCAAACTGTCGGCCCATACGCTTCGTGCTGCAGCCCTATTAGGGCTAATTGAAGATTGGTGCTGTTTTGGAGAAGATTACGGGAGACCGAGGATAGTGCGGTATTCTTAGAATCAGACAGTAGTTAAGTGAATTGGTGACCTAGGCAAATTAAGGACTTAAGTAAGGTGTTTTTTTATCTAATAAATAACTATAATCTTAATAACTTTTAGCTTGCCGTGTTTTTTTTATTATACCTTAATAATAAATGCGACAAAGTATTTGACACGAAATATATGATGGCAGTCATTTTATGTGCTATTTGATGAGGTGGATAACCACAGAAAAGTTCTCATCGTATTTCACACCATACTCACTTTTATTCTAATAATCTTTTAGTTGCACATCAACACAAACACTTTGTATATAAAACAACTCCACTTTTATTACACAAAGTTCGCTCCGACGCAATTTTTAATTATTAAAAGAAAAATCTGAACCGATGCCATTAAAACCCGCCAAACACACCTTGTTTTTTTTTGCTAATTCTCCCTATAAAGGGCAGGCAAAGGAAACTAATGCCCATACAGCCATGTCTTCAGTATTTTTTTATTTCTTGTTTTATTGCATTAAAATGCTGGTGTTACACATATCAATGCATCATGGGAGAATTTGACGCGAAATATATAATAACAGTCTCCATATGATGCTACTTGATTAGGTGGATAACCACAAAAAAAGTTCTCATCGTATTTCACACAATATTCACTTGTATTCTAATATTTTTTTAGTTGCACGTCAACACAAACACTTGGTATATAAAAACAACACCACTTTTGTAACGCAAAGTTCGCTCCGAGACAATTTTTAATTATTGTAATAAAAATTTTGACTGACGCAAAATCCCGCCAAACACTCATATTTTTTTATTCTTACTGTAATGGGAAGGCAAAGGGAACTAATGCTCATATAACTATGTCTTCAACTTTATTTCTACATTTAATACATCTTGGGAGAGTTTAACTCGAAACATAATATGACATGTCTCCTTATGATGCTTCTTTGATAAGGTGAATAACCATGATAAAATTCTCATCGTCTTTCACACCATAATCACTTTTACTCTAATGATCTTCCAATCCAACTGCACGTCAACTCAAACATTTGTTTCATACAACTACACTAATTTTATAACAAAACGTTCGCTCAGACACTATTTTCAATAATTTACCACCAAATCCCACCAAACACTCTTTGATGTTAAAAATAATAATTTTCTTTTTCTTCAGAACATGCTTGCTAGCCAGAAAATTTAGAAATTGATTTTGATTGAAGGATAGATGACTTTTGAATTTGAGTTTTTGTGAATTGACTTTTTCAATATTTAAAAAATCAAGAAAGATTAAACGATTTAATTGTATCGAAATTACTTTATGGTGTTAGATCGGTGTAAAATTAAAAATATTATTTTTCAAATGGCAGCTATTTCGTAGATGTCACCAGTTTCGTCTTTCATTACGACGTTTTACTATCATGGCGGCCGCCGTGGGTAGGATTTGTGGGGCACGTCTTTTGAGAAATACTGGCATAGTGGGTCCCCAGGTACTGAAAAATTATTAAACTGTTAATTGAGTTCTTTAGAATGTTAATTACTGTCATATATGTAAGCCACAAGTTACCAAAAATTGTTTCGAGTAAGAAGGGTGATCAGACAGCGAGTGTATTTTAAAGCTATTCACGCGTTTCTGGTAATCCAAACCGATATCTTTTAAAAAGTGAAGATGTGCAATCAAATATGATTTGAAATAATGTTCCAAGTGCAGATAAAAATATTCAATAGCAAGTGATAACCTATCCTGCATTATGTAACAAGTACAGAAATCTAATGAAGATCGTCCATTGCAGGTATGTCAGCTGTCCACCAGTGCTCCAGGATGGACTAGAAGTAGGAAATTGGTAAGTGAACCTAAATTTTTCTACTGTAATTTAAAATACCACCCTGTCATTGTTCCAAAATAGAAGGAAAAAAATATTACAAATAAAATTTTAAAAAATGGTGTTACTTGTTTGATTAAAGTTTTGATTATCTCCCAGCTGTTGAAGGAAGCAGTCAAAGCGGTAATAGAAACTGATAAATTCGTAATATTTATAATTAAGTCCTGCCACATATATATTTTTTATTTATAACATAACTGTTATATAAAACATATTTTTTTAAATTTCTAGTTACTCTCCACCTTGGGTGTAGTGGGAGGAGGTGTGGGTGCATTGCTGTTTGCTCTGGAACAGTCTGTACAGGCATCAGGCAGTGAAGCACATGCCCCACATCAGCCATGGAGTCATGATGGGTGGTTTAAATCTTATGACCATGCTAGGTGAGATGTAACACAATATTACTTTAAATGAATTGTGGATCATTATGATTATATTCACAAGAATTATCAATTTTTATTTGTTAAATGGGTTATTAGTGGTTGATACCCACTAATAGATGCCAATTATAACAGATAACACAATTAATTGTTGTATTAGATTGTTATTCAGTGTCTAATTAATTTGATAATCCTATTTTGTATTAGAAAAATCAAAATATATGTACTGATAGTTTACATTGTATATTTTGTAAAGTACCCCTAAATCAGATACAATATATTTTTAATTGTGTGTGAATGCCGGTGGTCTGGTAAGGGACAAGTGGTTAAATTACTCATCATCAGCTTATACTGGGTGTTACAGAATTCCAAAATAAATTTGGGGGTCGATATCATAGTATGTGTGCCGGCTGTCTGTGTGTTACAACCATAGTGTACCTTAGGATATGCAATAGTACACATTTTTTAGGGATTTAATGAGTAGCACAATATTTATATTACTTTATTAAAAAATAAAAGTTATCTGAAAGGTGTAAAATTTTCAAGTTTGACAAGGAACATAACCACCACCAAAATTTATTTCGGACTTTTGGAACACACTGTATATGTCCTACTACTGGGCACAGGCCTTCCTGCATGGGAGAAATACATAAGGAATTGGACCATAACACCACCTTGCTCGCCAAATGCTGGTTTGTAGGTTTAAGTGGTTGCAGTAACAACTGGGACCATCTGCTTAATGTGCTTACCCATGCACGGAGAACCACAAGATTACCAATTTGTTTGACCCATCCCAGGATCGACCATGGCGAAAGTTGATTTGTTTTCATAATCGAAACTAGAGTGCTCAAACCACTACACCACGAAGCTGCTCCTAAGGATAAATTACACTGTCAATAAATATAAAAGAGACAACCTTGAAAATCTAATGTGGAAACCTTATGTCCAACACTGGCAAACAAAATAGATATATGTATTTATATTTGTTTTGAAATTGATGAGGGAGGCCTTTGTTCATCAGTGGATTCCATGGGCTGATATGATGATGACAATTGTTTATTTATTATCAACCAGAAATATAATATCATAAATCCTCTTCCTTTTCTTAGTATACGTCGTGGATATGAAGTGTACAAACAGGTGTGCAAGGCATGTCACTCATTGCAGTACATCGCATTTAGAAACTTGGTAGATGTCACCCACACTGAAGAAGAGGCCAAAGCAGAAGCAGCAGAGGTTGGTAGTGATTTCTTTATTTTTAAATCTGTCTCATATTTTTGTCTTAATTCTTAGTTAAAATCAGACTGATCACTTGTCAGCTGGTCCAGAAAGGAATTGAGGCATTTATACACTTATGTTGGAGACCCGGCCAGGCCTATGTACACTATACTGAAAAATAGGTAAAAATATACAGAACAGTGTTTAATTGTCCATTTTATTTTTATTTGCTTTGTTAAACAAAACAAGAATTTTTATAGAAAAAACTGCAACACAGCCAAATATTCTTCATGGCGTGTTTGCCACTTTGGTGACGTTTAGTTGACTTCTATGTCGCCCACCATATTGCCATAGTGAATAATGCTGAAATCGACGAAAATTTTCAACTTTTGTACAAACAAACTATGCATGAAAACGAATTATTAGTATTTTTCGCGGATTCAGCAGATTTTTTAGGATTTTTTGAGAGACTGTACATATACTTGGCCCGATATGAAACATCTCCTTTAAGAAGTGTATTAGGGTATTCGGTTTTTATACTGATAAGACTTAATAAGAACACACTAGCATGCTAATTAATATAAATTCTAAAATTGTTTGCAAATTACTGACAGTGTAAACTTAGTATAATAACAAAAATTATAGTTATGAGGCTCAGTATGCCATTTCAAAAATACCCCGTATTAAAATTTTACAAATCTGGTGACAATTATATGAATCATAAACTTTATGCTTAAATGTTCTAGGTAATGATTAAAGATGGCCCAGATGAAGAAGGAAACTACTTTGAGAGGCCTGGCAAGCTCTCCGATTACTTCCCGTCACCATACTCCAATGAAAATGCTGCCCGAGCTGCTAATAATGGTAACTTTCCGCTAATTATTCAGAATAATAATAATAGACAGTTGCAATGCTTATCTTTTTGTGCTTATCTCCACTAGATATGGTTGTCAGAAACAGACTTATTGTTTTTGATGCACTTCCTGTAAAAACATATTTTGTAAATTGTTTCAAAGTTAATTTTTAACCGCCGACGAAAAAAGAGAGGTGTTATAACAAAGTGGAGATTATCAATATGGACACAACTAATTTATTATATCTATTCACTAGTGCAGAGTGGGCTGATGAGGAAATAAAAATTCCATTTATTTACATTGTATTTATTGTTTATTGTTTTATATGTATTGTTGTATTATTTATATACAAATACCTATGATGACTTGCAACACTGGGTGGAAATAAAATAAAAAATATTTTGAACACCATGTGATTAACACATTCATTTAGACAAATAAGCGCCAAACCTTATATTGCAAGAATGTAGTTTATTAAAATTTTATTGCACAATATGATTATTAGTGTACAATTGGCAGACGAGCATCATCACAACCAGATATTTGAATCCAGTAAGAGTAATTAGCATTTACATAATTAATAACTGATATATTTAACGACTTCACCATGGTATACCTATTTCATATGACTCAATGTTAGATCACACCAGCCAAATACAGAAACTCATTATGTTACTTGATATAATGATGATATTAAGTGAGTAGTTGCACAATTAGATTATTTCAGTGGAAATAATTAAATAATAATACTCGCTATTTATAACTCCAATTAAAAATATTAAAATATGTTATTATTAAAATTAATAAATATTAAAGCAAAGTAACCTTTACTTCGTACAGGAAATAAAGATGGTATGGCAAAATTCCCCAAAATTTATAAGTACGTTTGTGGAACTGTTTTGATATTATTATGATTAAAGAGCCGACATGGTCTGTCTGATTGATTGCTCCCGCAAGAGCTAGTCGCATCTTGGATAGCTGCCGCTTAAAAGAATGATCATTTTTATTTCCACTTATTGTTGTAACAAAAACTAAACCTACACATTTTTCTTTTATTTCCTTTTATTTAAATTCTTATAGCATTTTAAAAACAATAGCATAAGTAACCAATATTTTTGTTGAAGTTTTTTAATCCTTCTATGTAAGCTCATTCAGTAACTAGAGGAAAAGGATACGAAAAAAAATTGATTGATAAAAATGAAAAAAATATATGCTTCAGGCGGGATTCGAACCCGTAATATAATTTTTTCATCATTTTCTTTCTTTATTTGTAATTGTTACAATAAAGTAGGCGTTTAAACGCATCAAAAACATTAAAATATGATTAAAATAGCTTTCTCACCTTAACTGGAAGTTTAAAAATATTTGTAAAAATATTCTTTCGGATCATATGAGGTGTTAACTTCAATGAGTGGTGAGAAAAATGTTGCGATAAAAACGTTGGAAAAGGAAAGAAAGCGGTGAAGAAATTCGTAGGTTGTACCTACAGCTCCGGGGGCGGAGTGGTAATCGAGTCTGGCCGGTAATCAGGAGACGCGGGTTCCCGCCTGGAGCATATAATTTTTTCATCGTTTTCTTTCTTTATTTGTAATTGGGTAGTTGACAACTTTTTTTTTTATTTCATAAATAAGAAGTTCATAACTCATAAAGAAATATTGCAAAAGAAATAGTATGTCTAAGATCAATAGTTTCACAGATATAGTGGTATGTTTGATGTGTTGCGGCGCATCGCTCAAAAACGCTCCATAGAAAATCTACGGAACAGGTGACGTCACATGTTCCCATATTACTAAGAAATGTGTTAAGTAGGTTTTTATTGATAGTTGTCATAATAATTGTTGTTTTAATTGCTGTCAGCAATCTAATATCATTCACATTTTTGATAAATTTTGAAAAAAAATATCACCTTTTTTTTTAATTTTCAAAACAGTACAACTTCAACAATATTCCATATCTTTTAAGTTTGAATTGTATTTAGGGGTAAGAGTAGCGTATATTTTCCGAATTTGTGAAAAATATCTCCAAATTCAAACTTAGGCAACATCCCAATTGTTACAATGTCTTTTGAGGCTTAAAACTGATGAAATTGTTTGTGTTTGTAAGGTGCGTATCCCCCGGACCTGTCGCTGATCTGTTCGGCGCGTAAAGGCGGCGAGGACTACCTGTTCTCGCTGCTCACCGGGTACATGGACCCGCCGGCCGGCGTCGTACTTAGAGAGGGAATGAGCTACAACCCCTACTTCCCCGGTGGAGCCATCTCTATGGCGCAGGCTTTGTATGATGAGGTCAGTTCACAGTTTATTATGACTCAACAACAACACTCAAAAATCACCTTGTATGTAACAAGGGTAGTAAGTGCAAAAAAATAAATTTTGTGTCAAAAAAGGTTAAAATTTGTCATTTTTCTTCATTTTATATCTATACAGGGTGGCGCATTTAGATCGGTCAGTATGGTAAAGTCTGAAACTCTAAGACATACGAAAATCTCTTCTTAGGAACCATGTCATCGATTTTAGTAATAAAAAGAAGAAAAACTGCATTCATACATTTAAAAAAAACACGCACTCAGCTCGGGAATCGAACCCGGACGTTTTGAAAAATAAAACTAACACCATTTCTAATTAGATATCGATTGTGTAGGTCTTAAGCAGTAAACGTTACTATGAAACATGATGTCTAAAATGAATAAAATGGATTGTTTTCATATCCTATAATTTATTTTACTAAGTGTTCGAAGTTCCCAAATTTTTTTCAATACAACATTCAATCCGTTTAGGTGCGTAAAATTGTCTCTATGGTTGTTTGTAGCTTTTTGCTTGTGTTACATGCACTGCTTTACATATTGTTATCTGCGATAATATTAACTATGATAATATTATCTATCTAGATTGTAATTGCTTACTTCTATTAATTATACTTACACTAATAATCAATTGAAAAGCCCACTTAGAATAAGTATGTCACAAAGACGTGATAAACCTCATTTGAAAATGGAACGTCTTGGTTTGAACAGCGACGTGGTAAACCTCTTAAAGGTGATAATGTGGAATTTGGAACACTAACTAAAATAAATTAAAGGATATGAAAACAATGCCTTTATTCATTTTAGACATCATGTTTCATTCATAGTAACGTTTACTGCTTAAGACCTACACAATCGATATCTAAATAGAAATAGTGTTAGTTTTATTTTTCAAAACGTCCGGGTTCGATTCCCTAGCTGAACGCAATTTTTCTTATGGCTAAAATTGATGACATGATTTGTAAGAAGAGATTTTCGCATGTCTTATAGTTTTCGACTTTCCCATACTGACCGATCTAAATGTGCCTTCCTGTATACTTTTCGTTCGAAGCAATACTGGGCCCTAATTCTGCAAAACAAACTCTAAATCTAAATTAAAGTTTAAATTATTTTGTTTTCTCATTGAGAAAATTAAAAAGGACAGCTGTCATATAATTTGACATTTAGAAACGTGTGTTCAATGTTCGACCTGCCCCCCAATTCTGCTCTTGTATTTTGATCGGAAACGAATCGGAAACGCTTATGTTGAAACGTTTTTGTATTATGCTAACTCACTGCAATCGGAACGTAACCGAAACGCATCAGTTTGGTATTCTACTAACAAACACGTAACGCGAACCGGTCGGTTCAATCATTGTTTCGTATTCTGCTTAATACTTAACATTTTTTGCAGCCGAAACGCATCGATAGTTCTTTGTTCGAACTGTCCAAAATTAACAACTGTCTAGTCTCTAAGCCAAAATATATTTGTTTCTTGCAATATTGCTAACAATTATCGAGCCGAAGTTGAACTAACCGAGAGCGTTTCGTTAGCGTTCCGGCTTTGTAAGCAATGTTAGTGGAATACCTTTTTGTATTATAACCGCATTGGTAACGATACCGTACCGCAGCCGATCCGTTTAGGAAAATAAATAGCAGAATTGACCCACTGAACATGATAAAATGCAGTGTTTAGGAAGCACCTCCGGACATGCCGTCTAAAATGGTCTATGGTTTCTATAAAAGCTGTCTAAATTTATTTGACAGCTCTAATTAAATTATTCCTATCTTATTCTTATACTCATTGAGAGAAACAGATATACTGTACTTAAATTTATATTTAGTGTGTCTTCAGAATTAGTCCCAGTGACGCTCGTTTGTAGCGCTTCTCGATTGTGTTGTATCGATACAAACGCGCGGTGTCAAGTCGTTAAACGTCGTGAGAATAGCCTAAGGCCTATACTTGAGATAAAGAATGACATTTTGTATAGGTTTGTCCCTTTCACACAAAAATGACAGTTGTGAACATTTATTCTTCATTATTAATTACTATCTTTTGCCCGCGATTCCACCCGCGTGGATGTCGGTTATCGCTCCAAAAAGTATCCCATTTTCTTTCCAGGTTCACAAACTATCTTCATAGCAAATTTCATCTAAATCTGTTCAGTGGTTTAGGCATAAAAGCATAATACACAAACAAACTCACTTTCGAATTTTTATAATTATACAAGCTTTAGCCCGCGGTTTCGCCCGCGTGGATGTCGGCTATCACTACAAAAGTAACCCAATTTCGTCCAAAAATCATTTTTGTATTAGTGATAAGCAAGAAAGGAAGCGAGTGAAAGGGACAAACCTATACATTGGTTTGCTTACATATTATTATTCTTTACCTAAGTTGGGTTAAATATAGTAAATCTAAGGCTGTGTTGCAGTTTTTTCTATCAAAATTCTTGATTTGTACTAAAGAAAGTAAACAGAAAATGGACAATCGAAAACTGTTCTGCATGTTTTTGTCTTTTGTTTATCGCTAAGAGACTCTTAACGCTAAGCAAATGTTAGTGAAAACGAGCATTAATCTAAATTTAAGTACAGTATATCTCTTTCTCTCAATAAGTATAGGAAAAAGATAGCAAGAATTGAATTAGAGCTGTCGATAAAAGGAGTTCATGCGCACTATTTTTTCGTACAGTTATTTAAGAATCCATCATACATTATGATTTTCCATAAAACTAGACTGATAGAAGCGGCAAAAAATATTTTAATTTGCTGAAAAACATCACAGAGGTCGCCATTTTGACGAAACAAAATGTCAATATCATAATACTATTTTGTTTTTTATTTCTACATAGCCAGGGTCATACAATTTTGAAAAACAACATAATACTTCTATTCACACCCAAAACATTCACGGTTGAAAATACGAAATGCCAATTTTAATAAATGTCAATATGACATTAAAGTCAACTTGTTAACAGCGCTATTGTGGCTATGGACTATGCATTTTTGGACACTTTTATGACTTCTATGTTTCCAATTTATACAATACTTATTTAATTTCGTTATTATTTTTTTTGCAATAAAATAAAAGTGTTTTGTGCTATTTAACGGAAACCAGGTTATTCAGTATATAATTGTCTACTATCTGAAATGGTGCTCATGAGCTAGCCCAAAACTTTACCATCTCCTTTAGACTGCTTTTATAGAAACCACATTATTAGACGAAATGTACGAAGATGGGGAGTGGTTGGCGGGATTCTGTGGTGTTAGTCAAGATTTTTATTAAAAATTGTGTCGGAGTGAACTTTATGTTATAAAAGTGGCGTAGTTTTATAAAATAAGTGTTTGAGTTGACGTGCAACTAAAAGATTATAATAATAAAAGTGATTATGGTGTGAAATACGATGAGAATTTTTTGTGGTTATCCACCTCATCAAGTAGCATCATATGGAGACTGTCATCATATAATTCGTGTCAAATACTCACAAGATGCATTTAAATGTGTTACGCCAGCATTTTAATGTAATAAATGAAGAAATAACAAATACTGAAGACATGGCTGTATGGATATTAGTACCCCTTGCCTTCCCATTACAGGGAGAATGAATAAAAAAAATGTACGAAGACGATTCCTAAACTCTGCACTTTATCTGGTTCAATAAGGTTGAAAATTGAACACTATATTCATATTGAGCGTTCGGGATTCAGTGAATTTAAATTTACGTTTATTGTGTGTTCTACAGGAATGGGGCCTTTATATGTATTATGTGTTACAGGCCGCAGAATACACGGACGGCACGCCCGCGACGGCGTCGCAGCTAGCCAAAGACGTGGCTGTATTTTTGCGATGGTGCTCTGAGCCGGAGTTAGACGAGCGCCGCCTTATGACCATCAAGGCCATTGGAATGTTCTCGATGCTCGCCGCCGTCGTCTACTACTTCAAACGGCACAAGTGGTCCACCCTCAAGTCCAGAAAAATAGCCTTCAAACCCGTCTCTAGGAAATAAACCGCTACAACAACCGTAGATTAAACATACAACAATTTTAGACACTTTTTTCTTTGGATAGGCACAGTATGTTATTTGTTAATTAAATTAATTTATTTTATATAACAGCGTTTATTTCTGACCTCGAGATTCGGAATCGTGTTTGTGGCCTGTTACCATGGAGTAAGGTCGCGTGTCGCTTGGCTCCGCCGCTATGCGATGCTTGTTTACTATATAATGTTACTATAATAGCGCAATTGTTCGCATTGAGCGTATGATTATATGCACAGTCAAATTATTAAGAACTTAGGTGATCAAAGTTAACTGTGCTGTGATGTTCCATGAAAGATAACTGTGAATCAGTGTACAGTTGAATAAATGAGTTATCGAAAACCAGCCTTTAATTTGTTGTTTCAATTTACACGTAGACCCCATTAAATTTTTGTCATACTTATACATTATTGTAACAATTACAAATAAAGAAAGAAAACCATAAAAAAATATATTCTCCAGGCGGGAATCGAACCCACGTCTCCTGATATCCGGCCAGTCGCGATCACCACTACGCCACCGTAGCACTAGGTATAACCTGCTAATATTTTCCCCGCTTTCTATCTTAACGTTTTTATAGCAACGTTTACAACCATTTTTAAACTTCCAATTCATGTTTCAATTTATTGTCGTATTGACGGCACCATCCTGTATACCTGGCCGGATATGAAACATCTCTTTTATGTTCTTAGTACAACCCTTGTGTTTTCGCTCGATGACGCGGTGTGCGCGCGATTCTCGACTCTCGGCACGCAATATCTAAAGTAAATTCCTTCTTGCAGCGTCTAAATGGCTAATAATAATAATAATCCTAGTAGGCTAATATAACAAAATTGTTTCAACTTTTAACAGCTAGTCAAAGGCCTCCCATATAGGATGTGACCGTGAGAATATATTTTGCTCCAAATTCTCCCAAGATTAGTTTAATGTGTTACACCACCTGCATCACAGGTTAATGTTTTTTTATATATACAAAGCACGGCAATTGACCCAACACCACCTGATGTGAAGCGGTAAGAAGAGTCCATATGCGCAAACAGATAGTGCAGAATAGGACATTGCACTAGCCGCCTCCACCTTGCCGGCCCAAAGGGTGCTTTTTCACGCCTCTCTTGAAGGACTCCATGTTATACAAAGGAGGGAACTCATTTCGCGTCAAATTCTCCCAAGGTGCATTGGAATGCGTAATACCACCATATCAATGCAATAAATGAATAAATATCTAAGACTGTATTGTTTTGGGCTGTATGGGCATAAGTTTTCGTTGCCGTCTCTGTAACACAGAGAACTTTAAAACAACAGAGGGCCTTGACAAGATGCCTTTCGATAATCGCAATCGCTAAGTGGAAAATATATGGGATTTGACATAAGCTCTCGATTGACTTGCGATTGTAAATGTCAAATCCCATACATTTTCCATTTAGTGATAGCGGTAGCGATTGTCAAATGGCATCTTGTCTAGGCCCTCAGTTGTGTTTGGCGGAATTTCGTGGTGTCAGTCAAGATTTTTATTACATTAATTAAAAATTGTCTGAGCGAACTTTGTGTTATAAAATTGGTGTAGTTTTATGAACAAAGTGTTTGTGTTGAGGTATAACTAAAAGAATGTTCGTCTGGCCCGCCCAACCCCGCGGCTTTGGAAAACGAGATTTACATCAATCCTATGTACTCTTTTACCCAACCATATGTACAACTTTCATTTTCAATGTAACGCTAATATAAATAAGTTAGAAGCATCACTGGTGGCCGGGCCAGCCTGACGTTTTCAGCCCGGCCCCTTCTACATCACCACTACTACAACAACTAGTGACAATTAATTGTTAGAGAAC
Organism: Nymphula nitidulata; assembly: GCA_947347705.1. NCBI lineage: Eukaryota > Metazoa > Arthropoda > Insecta > Lepidoptera > Crambidae > Nymphula > Nymphula nitidulata. Next base: position 16,449,258 of record OX374630.1, on the reverse strand, counting down.
TAATGTACTACATAAAATACATACATTCAAGCCTTTATTTCATACTAAAATGCAATATCTTAGGAGATATCAAAGTAAGGTGGGGCCGGGCTGAAATTATTGAAATAGCTAATAACAATAAAAATACAAAACCTTAGAACCCATATTCTATGTGTGTGTAATCTCCCAGAGGTGCAGTATATATGTACAACTTTATTTTTAAGTTACATTATTTAAATATAAAAATATGAACACTAGAAATTATTTCAGCCCGGCCCCCTACAATCGTTTATATCTTTTTAGCTATTGCATCAATCTGCACAAAACGACAATGTGTGGACTCGTATACAGTAGTACTTTGATAAATTTTGGCTCATGAATTTACTAAGATTATATTCGACGAGATAATTAAAATCTAAGATAGTACTAGTGGAGTGACCATCAGTCACGTGTCAATTTCAGGACATGTGTTTTATCGAATGAAACAAGTAATAATTAGAGTTTTTTTTTATTAATACAACATTTTTAGATTTATAAAAATCAACAACCTTCGTATTTAAAATTATTAATACGTAATAGGGATATTGACAACAAGTAAAAAAGTAGGATTTTCACTTAAATTCAAAAATATGATTTATTTTTTTTATTTACAAAAATACTTGAAGAGCACATATTTTTATGTCATATTGGTCTTATTATTTGCAATTTTTTAAAAAATGACGATTTAAATAAAACAAAACTAATTATGGTAACATGGTCATATATAAAGTACTAAGATGCTATTAAACATTCAATAAAATGCTGTTAAATACCCTATTAATTAACTTCCATATAATCTATTAAATCACAGTCTTTCATTAGGTACTTCAAAAATTATAACTTATAAAAGTATTGCTTAATATTTGGTATACATATAAGTAGTAGGTAGCCATTACTTTTATAATCTAGTCTTTATAATTAAAAAAAACATACCCACCGAATTGGCAACCTCTTCATTTTTGAAGTCGGTTACAAATCCTCTAATTATAAATTGTATCATTCAATAAAAACATGTTTCCTAGATGGTAGGGCCATATGTAGGGTTGTCTGGGTAGGCTTTTCTTATTTCAGCCTTAAGACAGTTTGCTGTGTTTTGGATTAAAGGGAAAGATAGCCAATAAAGTAATTAGACGGCATGTACGGCATTTCAACTTAGGCCTCAGGATAACAACCGAACTGCAATATCAAGTAATTTTTCCTTATTAAAGCAGCTGTTTATAGGTGGCGGAAACTGTTTACCACCAGCTGGGCCATTAACTTGTATATCATCTACTTAGATCATTAAAAAAATGTCCTGAAATTAGCACGTGCCTGATGGTCACTCCACTAGTACTATCTTAGATTTTAATTATCTCGTCGAATATAATCTTAGTAAATTCATGAGCAAAAATTTATCAAAGTACTACCGTATACGAGTCCACACATTGTCGTTTTGTGCAGATTGATGCAATAGCTAAAGAGATATAAACGATTGTAGGGGGCCGGGCTGAAATAATTTCTAGTGCTCATATTTTTATATTTAAATAATGTAACTTAAAAATAAAGTTGTACATATATACTGCACCTCTGGGAGATCACACACACATAGAATATGGGTTCTTAGGTTTTGTATTTTTATTGTTATTAGCTATTTCAATAATTTCAGCCCGGCCCCACCTTACTTTGATATCTCCTAAGATATTGCATTTTAGTATGAAATAAAGGCTTGAATGTATGTATTTTATGTAGTACATTAGTTCTCTAACAATTAATTGTCACTAGTTGTTGTAGTAGTGGTGATGTAGAAGGGGCCGGGCTGAAAACGTCAGGCTGGCCCGGCCACCAGTGATGCTTCTAACTTATTTATATTAGCGTTACATTGAAAATGAAAGTTGTACATATGGTTGGGTAAAAGAGTACATAGGATTGATGTAAATCTCGTTTTCCAAAGCCGCGGGGTTGGGCGGGCCAGACGAACATACTAAAAGATTATTAGAATAAAAGTCATTATTTATGGTGTGAAAGACGTCGAGAACTTTTTGTGGTTATCCACCTCATCAAATAGAGACTGTCATCACATCATAATTATTTCACGTCAAATTCTCCCAAAATTATTGACATGTGTAACACCAGCATTTCAATGCAATAAATGAGGAAATAAAGAAATACTGAAGACATGGATGTATGGGCATTAGTACCCTTTACCTTCCGTTTATAGGGCGAATTTAACAAAAAAAAATAGGAGTGTTTGGCGGGTTTGAATGGCGTCGGTCAAGATTTTTATTTTAATAATTAAAAATTGTGTCGGAGCGAACTTTGTGTTATAAAAGTGGTGTTGTTTTATATGTAAAGTGTTTGTGTACATAAAGTGACCGTCATCATATATTTCGTGTCAAGTACTCCCAAGAACCATTGAAAACTGTTCCGGTGTTAGGTCTTTTATAAAAAATCTTCGGAGTTTTTTACTTAACCAGCAAAAAGAATTGGCATATTAAACTTATCAGTATCTCATATCAGCTGATTTATATAACTCTTTTATAAGTATGTAGTATTTTCTATAAAATGATTGATATCAACATATAAAAGTATATACCGTTACTAATATATTTAAATATGTTGTATGTGTGTATTTATGTATGAATATATGTATTGTATGTATATATGTGTGTGTGTTTTATATATATATATATATATAAGTCATGTATGTACCCCGTTTATTTAATTATTATTATTCTTTTTAATCAAATTGGATTGCTTTTAGAGCTTGTTTTGTTTTTTATTTAACCCTGGCTTGGCTACCTATTTCACAATCAAATCCTACAAAAGGCTCCACTGAAAATCAGCGTCGAGGTTGGTAGCAGCTGCGACAAATGCTGAGTGGATACCATTTCGGCTTAATCACTCAATGATAATTTATAATTTATTTTGTATTAGAATTAAGTCTTTTATGTTGTGATGCTGAATAAAGTTTTATTCTATTCTATTCTATTCTAAATGTGCTACACTAGCATTTTAATGCAATAAAAAAAGAAATAAAGAAACACTGAAGACATGGCTGTATAGGAATTAGTTCCCTTTGCCTTCCTTTTATAGGGAGAATTAACCAAAAAAATTTATTAAAAACACCAAAAAACACGTGACATTTTTGTCACTTGATGTGACATTGACAGATTAAAACATAATTTTTGTTTTAGTTTTAGTTTGTAATTACATTATGAAATGAATGCCGTAATAGGATTATGCCATTTTTGTGAGGCGCATGGCCCACGTCCGCTTTTTTGTACGTTTACAACAGATGATGAAAATCATACAAAGGAATCATCGAATCCTGGAGTAGAATGCACTGGCTGCACCTCTATTGGTCCAGAGACCATTTTCGTGTCAAAAGATGATGATGGAACTATATTTTGCAGTAGGGAGTCGGTGATAAATGCAGATGTAACTGCGTTTCTGCGCCAAGCGGCTATTAGAAGTATTACTTGCGAGGTAAATCACCATATTATAAAATTTGTTTCTTACGCTTTATTATTTCGGTTCTAAACAAGTGTCTTGCTTAGACTTTCGTATAGAAAGAAGAATTTTCTGTCTAAGTCATGAATGTTACTCCTATTTACATCTGTTTATCATAATTTCTATATAAATTATAATTTCTATAAAAAAAACTACGGACATACGAACAGCGTTAGTTACATACTATGCATATGCATACGCGTGGCTAAGTTATGGGATCATCCTGTGGGGAAACAGTAAAGACAAACAGGTCCTGTTTATCTTACAAAAAAAGCTCATGAGAATTATAGTTAACATAAAATCCACTGAGAAATGTAAACCCCAACTTCAGGAACCCAATATCCTTACTTTATCGTGACTCTATATCTATCTGCAAATTTTTGTCAAAAATCCAGATTATTGCAAAAACGAGAAAGTCTATCACTTACCAATTATGCCATAAACTTAGACTTCTGTTTCCAACCTCATACATGAAACTCCACTCTTCTAGTCCTAGTTCGTTTGTAATGTCAATAAAAATTTATAATAAACTATTTGAAGTATTAAAACAAAGAGTGATAAAACATTTTAAAAATTATTAAAACAGTTATTAATAGATAAATGTAATTAGAGCATAAGTAATACCTGATTTACAAATTGTAAATTGAGTTTGATATGTTGAATTGAATATTGAGTTGTGTTTAACCATATGAGTATATTAAGAAATCCTTATTAAAATGTTGCATAATTAATAAACCTAGTTTTTACTCATGTTAAATATAATATACAATATATAAATAATATATAATATCATATCATAAATGGCTCATACTCATATAGAGGAAAAGTATTATGTAATTAGAGTCACAGGGCCCATAATTGTTACCTTAAACTTACTCTAATATTTTTACCATCTGTATGTACAGTCGACGGCACATCAAGCATAACAGTTTGAGACCGCCCTTTCCACTCATAATGTTGTAATAGAGGCGGCTTTCGTAGTCCAACTGTTACACTTGATGTGCTGTCGTCTGTATATTATCAAGCAATAAACAATTTGATTTGATAACCATTAAAACTACAACATCAGCAAGAATCTCTGTTCTCGGTAGATATGGCTCCCCCATTTTTATATGAAGCACCCAAATATCAGACAAGAGATTATTTACCATGTACCATTTACTAAGGTGTAGTGGTCTAAAATAAATGTAAGTGCTGATGGGCAGGAAAGGGACTAAATAGTTATCCGCAATAAGTTCACCACATACAAATCACATTACAGGTTCAGACTTACTTCAAAAATAATTTCAGGTCAGCTGGAGCAAAGATGGTGGAGTTGTATACTTCAGTGACACTCAAGGACATGTGCTTAGTCTCAATTTCCAAATAAAAGACACAAGGGCTCGAGGTCTTAAAAGATGGTTCTCTATTGTAGCTCTTATGAAGGATAAGATGTTGCTATTGAACATAACTCCAGTACTATCTGAACATATGCAGGTATGAACAATTAAATGGCAATTTTTATATTAAAATATGCATGTGGTATAACAATGTTTAATTTTAGAAAATAGCAAAAGAACTACAAGAGTCTGGAGAGGAAGTATTTAACAATGAACAAAAAGTTTGCACACAACGAGCACTGAGGCTGAGAACTGGTCGTAATGATTTTGGTCCATCAAGATCACTTATTCAATTGACAGGTAAAATGTATAATTATTTATTTTTAAGTTCCAGTAATAGCATTTTATATTGCTATTTTTATGGCTAAATATTATTTATAGGAGATGAAGATGTCTTCAAAAGATTACATTCACATTTCACTTGGATGTTAAAAGCAGGAGGCCTAACATATTCTGAAACTCTTCATACAAGTGGCAATATGGTTAAAAAACTCTGTCCACAGAGTATTAATAATTCAATTTTTGATAGCAATTCGTGTGAAATTCTCAGTGATAGTACTTGTTTGGCTATAAGATCTCTAGAAAATATGTTATCAAAAACTGTATTTAGGATAATCCTGTATTGTGTATTGAGTGGAACAAAAGTGAGTAAAACATAATATAATAAATTATTTATATTTGAGCAAATATTGCCCACGCAACATTTTATCAACTTGGGACTTACTATTTTTAACCCCCGACGAAAAAAGAGGGGTGTTATAAGTTTGATGTGTCTGTCTGTCTGTGGCATCGTAGCTCCTAAACGAATGGACTGATTTTGATTTGTTTTTTTTTGTTTGACAGCTGATGTGATGGTCCTTATCTATAATTTATGAAGATCTGTTCAGTCGTTTGATTACTATCTGCTCATTTTCTACTTGGCAAAAGGTTTTTACTAACATTCACAGATCCGATTGATTTGAAATTTGGTACTGTCACTACGGTGACATTCCCATGACATACTAAGTTTGAGCTGATCCTATACCATAAAAAAGTATATGGGATGCTTAATTCTTTAGAAACTTACTGTTGATATAGTGTATTTGGGTTCATAAGAATAGTCTCAATGAGATGGTGTTAGATAGATGATTAATGAAGCTGGGAGTTACTTAAAAAATATATTTTTATATTTTTTTAGATATAAATTATTTGATTTTCAGGTAATTATAAAACAAGGTCCACCAGAATCAGACATCATAGCAAAAGCAATAACAAGATTAACACCAACAAACAAAAAGAGTACAAATATATGTATAGAGCATGGAAATGAACAGCCAACTCCTAGTCAAAATATTTGTATTTTAGAAAAAACAGATAAAACATACTGCTGTCATTGGACTGGTGTAATACCAAACAAATGTAAGAACAGCTATTTTAGGTCATAATAACTTTAAAAAAATTGAAACTAAATTTTTAACTGTTTTTTTAGGTCCTATATTGATGAGTAGAATTGAGAATGCTATGAATAATTCAAATTTCAATGATGCAGTACTACATCAACATATCAAGTCCCTATTATTGGAATGGCATGGGTATTGTTATTGTTGTGAATGTAGTTTTTATTAGCTAAATATGGCTGGTTTTTCTCTTTCCATGTGTAACCAATCAAGCCGCACATTCGAGGCACAATGCATTTTTAATTTTTATATGCTCCCGGGAGTCATACACGGCTCGACAAATAACTGCGGGAGTTTATAACAGTTAAAAAATCAATTGTGCTTAGAATGCGTGGCGATAATGATACACATGGAAATAGAAACACCTCATCAATAAAATTTCATGTCTGGTTCACACACACCTTTGAGTTCAATTTTATTAAAATTGTGTTATTAATATATCTACTGTGAATGTTTTATAATTTCAGGAAAGCAAAAATTCTCAAATCCGCAATTGAATCATCTGGACCAAACTCAGAAACTGTGAAAAACTTGAAAAACATTTTAGGAGTATCACCTCATGATGAACAACTGATCAATTACTGGATCTGTGCTTTTTGTACTGCGTAATATTATTGTAATGCTTATTAAAATAAATATAATATCTGTGATATTTTGATGTAGTAATTATTAATAAATTAAACAAATAAATAGATTTGTAGTCTTATATTTAAAGATTACACATTGGAACGACGACTGGGTCGGGCACGCTCATGCCCCTTTGAACGGACATAAGGCTTAGTATGTGAGCGTGGGGCTCCAGGTGCAGGGCCGAAGTGGCGTACAGCCTCACGTGCGTTGCGACGTCCTTGAACGAGGACAGTCTTGCGGCCAGTGGGGGCACGGAGAGCAAGCTGGTCAAATGTCAGAATCTCTCCTTGAAAAATAAAATGAAAAAATTATCACAAAATGTTCATATAGTCGTATAATAATAGTAACTTAAAGTTCTTTAAAAAAAGTGGATTGCCCAAACTCGGCCCTCCTTTGGCCAATTGGCTCAATGAATAATATCTTTATATTTTTCTTAGTTCCATTACATAAATTGCATATTTTGTTAATTTTTTTTCTGTTTATCTATTTGTGTGATGTGTGTAGTGCAATCACACAAAAAAAAAAATTTTTCAAACACTAGGATTAAAAATAGTTTTTGTAAGTGGCTCCACCATGTTATTTAGTTTCTATACTGATCCCTAGAGGGAGCTGAAGAGGTTAGTTGTTAGATAATATAGCTCCAATTGGGATGTTGTCAAAGTTTGAATATGCACTATATTTCACAAATTTCGAAAATATATATGCAACTGATACCCATATAAACAATTAAAACTTAGAGGATATGGAATATTGTGGAAGTTGTACTGTTAAGAAAATTCATAAAAATGTTCCATTTTATTCCAAAATGTTTTTAAAAATGTTAATGATGTTAGAATTCTAACATCAATGGAGCGTTTTTGGACGAACCGCGGCAACACATTAAACATACCTACCATACATATTAGTGAAACTATTGATATTAGACATACTATTTGTTATGCAACATTTCTTTATGAGTTATAAACTTCTTTTTTATGAAAAAAAAAAACTACGCTATTATAACAAAAAATAAAAGTACATATCTTTTAAAACTTAGGTAAAAAAATTAAATCTTTTATCTGATTATGAAAATATTTTTTTTTCTATAATATAAAACAAAAATCTTTGAGGCACAATTTTTCATAGGGGCCCAACTTCCCCAACCAAATGGGCACTCTCCTTTTCCTTTGTATTGTATTTTATTGTAATTAAACAATGAAATTCGTGAAGCACCCAAACGACATATCAACTACCTAAATAGATTTTAATTATGTGTGAGCCTGCTATTGGATTGGGTGTATAGTATAATAGTAGAGGCATATTTCAGTCTTATTCGCAAAAAAAAAAACAAGTGTTCTCTTGTTTAAGAATAACACCAATTTAAAGTATAGTTTATATTGTGATGTCAGCTGTTCACAGCTGTTCACTAACTATTAGGAGGCTTTGTACTGTGAGGGACGGAGAAGTAATTCAGCAAGGATATACGTATAGTATTTTTACTTCCTTTACATTATTAGGCCTTAGGATGACAACGCACCTGCAATATCAAGTGCTTTTCCTTGTTATTGCAGCCCCCTTATTCTCAACTGTCGGATCACGGATTCGATTCGAAAAGTCACATGCCGTCTCGCTTTGACGCAGCGCGATAAAAAGTGACAGGTATAGTTTCCGAAATTCGAATTCTTTCCGACAGTTGAGAATAAGGGGGCAGGTCTATAGGCGGCGGTAACCACTTACCACCAGGTGGGCCGCCAGCTTGTTTGTCATCTAGTTGTATAAAAAAAATATATGATAAATTGCTTGTATTATAAAATGGTGTTATTTTCCAGTGGGGATAGCTACCAGTGCCAATAAACATTTACAAAGAATTATTATTACAAAGAAAACATTGTAAATTTAAAAAATAATAAATTAGTTCACAATAGTAATTTGAATACTTTACAACAAATAACATCACCAGTATTGGTAAACCTAATTCCTATCATAGCATAGGAATAAAGTGTAAATAGTTACACCTTATTCATCAGACTAAGTTGCAGTATTTACTTTTTTAATATCTATTAACCCATCAAACATCAGATTCCAAACACAATTGATTTTTCAATTGTCCTAGGACTCCAGATGTATTACACTGCTTGACAGATTAATGCAGTATTAATGTTTATTTTCAATTGGTATCTATTATTTATGGAATTGTTTATTCTGTACCAAAATTATAAGGCTTTACTGAATTTTAAAAAAAGATTAATATAGACATCTTTACCCTTGTTTTTGCAAAATACCTATCTACCTACTAAGCAGAGTTGATATTCAGTCTGCAAAATAGTCAGTTGGTAGTGGTCTAATCCCTCAAGCAGTGTTATCCCACCGTAGGGGTATGAAAATAGATAGATTAATTAATTGTCTGGAATCTGATGCTTGAGAGATTAATCTGTCAAGCGGTGTTATACCACCAGAGGGCTATTACAATGGAAAAATCAATTGTGTCTCGAATCTCATGCTGGACAGTTATATTAATTTTGTACTTGTATATGCATCTTGCATAGCTGTAGCAGTTTTATAAAGTTCGAGTTAAATGTACATTTGTTCAGTTAGCTACATGTGTAAATCTGTTTTATGCTTCTTATCACTATTAGATTCTCCCCATGTGTATAGTTGTTATATCTGCTGATAATTTACCTAAAATAAAATAAAAAACAATGATATGACGAATCTTGAGACTAACCTCCAGCAGCCAAGATGCGAGCACGCGCTTTTTCTGTGACGTGAAGGGCGGCGACAGTAATCTTAGGCACTGTGTACAGCCTCACGTCGTTGGTCACCGTACCAACAACTACGGCGATCAAACCTTCGCGAGTGGGCTTCTTCATGTGGCGCACCAGCCTCGACAGGGAAATTGGGGGCCGATTTATGCGACTCATGAATAGCCGTCGCAGAATAATCTGGTTGAACTTGGCATTTGTACGTCTGGCCAAGTATCTGTATAGCTATCAACAAAACATTTAGGTTATAAATATCATATGTTTTAGACTAGTAAAAACAATAGTCATTTAGTAATATTTTTGCTATTATTACAACTCGAGCTGATACTATCAAGGATAACTTACTTTTACAAGTAATCTCAAATAAACATCCTGAGATTTTACTTCGGTGCGCCGAACTTTCCTGTCGTGTTTATGGTTGATGTCGATACCCTGAAATATAAAAAGGAACACATACTGTATCCGACCTCCATATAAAGAAGCATTTTAAACTTTCACTACACATGATTTTCACTTTGATTTCAGCAGATTCATTTCAACTTTTATTTTCACGAAACTCACCATCTTGACAACTCGAAGAAAAAGAGACTATAGATAATAACAAATTTGACAGTTAATAATAATGTTGCTAGCTAGCCAAGAGGCGCGCATAGACAATTTTTGTTTTTTTCTTAATTCTCCCTATAAAGGGAAGGCAAAGGAAACTAATGCCCATACAGCCATGTCTTCAGTATTTCTTCTTTTAATGCATTAAAATGCTGGTGTAACACATTTCAATGCTTCTTGGGAGTATTTGACATTTCTGCCTTTGCATTGAAATACTATTTATTTAGCTAAATACAAACATTTCTATGTATCATAATCCATTAAGCAGCGTTATATTTCTGGAGATCTATGACAATTGAAAAATCAATTATTGTATATGGAATCTGATGCCTGACCGGTTAAAAGAGTGTAGCCAATTATTACAGTTTCCATGATACTACTGTTTCAATAACATGTAACCAAACTTTAAAAGTAATCCGCAGTTTTGCACTACGTATAGACGTAAAAATCACGTTTAGCTCCTGTAGCATAAGAAACTTCCTGGGGAGCAGACAAAAAATTGTCTCTCTTTATCCAAAAAAAAGAAAAAGATATTTAACCTCAGAACAGTTGAACATAACTACATCAATTTCATAACATTTCCACCCCAATACAATTTTCATAATATTGTAATAAAATTTAGACCGTTGTTACTGAATAGCGCCTTTAGACATAACTCTTATTTATAATTATACAATCTTTTTGGGAGCACAGGTGGATAAAGCACGTTATTTAAAAATTAACTTCAAAACTTTGAAACAAATGAAAGTTTCTGTCGTTTGGTCTGTCATCGCGACAGATAACAAGTTTCGACCGCCGTTTTTTCGAAAGGCATGGAATTTAATACGAAACATCGAAAATTATCCAAAACTAAAAATTCCGTTCGTACGCCTTCATCCGCGAAACCTCGTTTAATCAAAAAGAAGATTGTTATTCGAAAAAGAAAATGCGTGTGTCTCCCTGAAAATTACTCGGTAGTAGAGTTTCCAGCAATTTGGAATGAGCTGCGTCAAAATGGTCAGCTTTGCGATGGTACGATTGTTTGTAGGGACATAAAATCTATACGTGTTCATCGGGCTATACTGTCTGCCGTTAGTCCATATTTTAAAGCTATATTTATTAATTCCTTGAAAAAGGGAGAACCAGAAGAGACAGAGATATTCGTAGATGTTCCTAGTTGCTATATGAATCTGATTCTTGACTACGCGTATACCGGGACGTGTGTTGTAACTGCAGAAAATGTGGAATGTTTGTTGCCGTACGCGGACCAATTCGATGTTATCGGAGTTATCCAGTTGTGTTGCCAATACCTTTTGCAAGAGTTAAGACCGCATAACTGCCTTGGAATATTCAAATTTGCAAGATATTATTTTTGTGGAGAGTTAGAAAAGAAGGGAAAGCTATATATAAGACAGAATTTCAGCAGCGTACTTAAAGAATGTAAAGAATTTAAATCACTTGCATATGACGAACTAGAGGATATACTAAGAGATGATGAACTAAATGTCCGAAATGAAGAAATAGTCTTCCAAGCAGTAAAAACGTGGGTAGAATATGATTTGGAAAGCAGGAGAAAGTTCGTTCCCTCCTTACTATCCTGCGTACGGTTTGGTCATATTAGTTATAAATATTTAAAATCAAAAATACTACAATGGCAACCTGTTATTGATGACGCGGTAAGCATTGTCTTTGAAAGTTTTCATTTGATTCTGTTTCCGGTTGAATGTATACTTATATTATTTTCTTTCTTTCACCTGGGTATCATTTACTATATGCGAATAATATGCAAATATTATTTATTAGTGCCTATAGGTAAGTAAGACAAAAGCTATGAATATTTAAGCTATTAATCGTATTCTTAATTTTTGATTTTAACATTATTATAAATGTTTGAAAAATTACTTAGTAATTAAAAATAGAATAAAACTAGAAAAATTTCACGTCCTGAGGCAGGAAAAAGGCCTGCCTCAGGACGTGAAATTTTTCTAGTTTTATTCTATTTTTAATTCCTATTAATCGTAATTTAAGGTAAAAGAGATGTTTTAAAAAATGTACGGAGACCCGGCCAGATCTATGCACACTATTCTGAAAAACTGGTAAAAATATGCAGAACAGTGTGTAATTGTCCATTTTCAATTTATTTGCTTCGTTGTATGGTAAAAATCAAGAATCTCTTTAAAGATAAAACTGCAACACAGCCAAATATTCATCATGGCGCCTATGTTGGTGGTTACTAGTTGGTAGTGGTAGGCCCGTATGTAGGGTCGTCTGGGTAGGTACCACCGTCTTTCTTATTTCAGCCGTGAAACAGTTCGCTGTGTTTCGGATTGAAGGGAAAGGTAGCCAGTGTAATTACTGGGCATGGACGGCATTTCATCTTAGGCCCCAGGATGACAGCGCACCTGCAATATCAAGTAATTTTTCCTTGTTATTGCAGGTGTCTATAGGCGGCGGTTACCGCTTTCCATCAGGTGGGCCGTCAGCTTGTTTGTCATCCAGTGGTATAGAAAAAAAATGTCACTTTGGTGACATTTAGTTGACTTTTATGTCGCCCGCTATATTGCTATTTTGAATAACGGTAAAGTTAACGAAAAATTTAAACTTTTGTATAAACTAACTATGGATGAAAAGGAATTATTAGTATTTTTCCCGAATTCAGGAGATTTCCCCTGATTTTTTAAGATAGTGTACATATACCTGCCCCTTATTCTCAACTGTGGGAAAGAATTCAAATTTCGGAAACTCTATACCTGTCACTTTTTATCGCGCGGTGTCAAAGCGAGACGGCATGTGACTTTACGAATCGAATTCGTGATCCGACAGTTGAGAATAAGGGGGCTGGCCGGATATGAAACAGATGCTTTTATAAACTATTCCAGAAAAATCAAGAAGCGTTATATCCAGCTGTAGTATTCCATACGTTACTGGACTCGAGACCTGGGACAGAGGCAGATCTTAATGATCCCTTAGCGAGACCTCGAATACCATACGAAATTCTTTTCGCAGTTGGAGGGTGGAGCGCAGGAAGTCCTACAAGTTTCGTGGAAACTTACGATACAAGGTTTGGGTATTTATTCTTACTATTGATGTTCTCATAAAACTAGAGGTAACCTGCTATCTTTTGATAAATTATACTTATACTATTTTTTTCGACCGCCTAGGGCTGACCGTTGGTTTCTTTCAATCCACATGGACTTGACACCTCGTGCATATCATGGACTTTGTACTCTCAATAATCTGATTTACATGATCGGTGGCTTTGATGGCAGTGATCACTTCAACACAGTGCGATGCTACGACCCAGTTGCTAACACTTGGCATGAAAGAGCTTGTATGTATCAAGCGCGATGTTATGTAAGCGTCGTTGTCCATGGTAAGAAACAATTATATTGGATATTAGAAGCTTAAAAGTTCCACCCAGTTTTATAATTTTATCATATTTTAATCTGTACTCACCAACCAGAGAGCCTAGACAAGATGCCTTTTGAAAATGTATGGGCTTTGACATTTACAATCGAAAGTCAATCGAGAGCCTATGTCAAATCCCATACATTTTCCGCTTAGCGATAGCGATGGCGATTATCGAAAGACATCTTGTCTAAGCCCTCTGATAACAGCTCCCGTATTAAGGTAAACTTATTGGGGAGTGGACAAAAGTTTGTCTCTCTCTTCTTCCACTAATATTTATCGCATTTTATTTTTGTCTTCTAATAAGTGGTTGGAGTATAAGATAATAACATAAGAGTTGGAGAGAGATTTTGTCCATAGCCAGTACTACGGGTTCCAGTATTATATTTTTGAGTGGATGCCACCTGGGGGTAAGGGACACAATGGGCCTAATTCTGCCGAACACACGCTAAAGTTTATTGTCAGTTAGTCGGAATATAAAAAGACGCTTATTATTATTAAGAACCAATTGTGTCCGGAGTCTGTGGCTTGACAGATTAAATAATTTTTACTTGCTTTGAAAGATTTTCAAGAATTTTATCGTTGTTTTCTAATGACGGAAGCTAAATCAATCAATCATGGTTTTATGGGCTAAATCCTTTTGCCTTCTCTTTTATAAGCAGGATTAAAGGAAAGGGGTTTATTTGGCCAAAAAAGCGCGCGAATAATTTGAAATTGTTATTAGTAGTTTTAAAAGATTTAAATCGATAATTTTAATTGTACCTTAGAGGGCTTAATCTACGCGCTGGGCGGGTATAACGGACGTACTCGAATGTCATCCGTGGAGCGGTATTACCCCGACAAGAACCAGTGGGAGATGACTACGCCGATGAATAAGCAACGGTCAGACGCTAGCGCTGCTTCTATGTGTGGAAAGGTGATTCTAAAACTACAGTATGATTTTTAAATTCTTCATAATAATGAGTAAAATGGTATTGTAATACAAAAGAAAACTATAGACTACAGTGTACACTTTTCGACAGTGTAGGTACACTACCAAACGCTATTAAAATTACGGTTGCCAAAAAAAATGGCAGTGTTAAACCAAAATCGATATTATAACAAATTTAGAGCGTATCACATAAAATACAAAATCAATAGGTACTCGTCATTACAATGTTATGTAATACGTATACAGGGTGGTGCCGTCAATACGACAATAAATAGAAACATGGGCTTTTGCTTTTCGTTTGATAATTTCATGACATTTGTATGAAATAATATAACATTGGCTGCATTATTTGATAGAAATGTCATAAAATTATCAAATAGAATAGAATAGAATAGAATAAATGTTTTTGCAAGTGGCAAACCATTTCTATGAACTAATATAGCCTATATTTTAATTTATTGTCCTATTGACGGCACCACACTGTATAATAGGTATTATTTATAAGATTTTTGTTGTGTACCTACCTACTTACTCTCCCTTTAGATTTTAAAGGTTTGGTTGGCCACGCCAATGAGGGCGAAAGAGCACCCAAAACCCTTCTCTCTGATCGTTACCTACACGATTGATATGCTTAGGCTTAAAGTCACACATAAAACACAAAAAAATCTCAATACAAACGCAACATACACACGGCCAAAACTCTTGCTTTGTGCAACAAAGAAAGTTTAAGTTTTTGGGTAACAGATATATATAGTTGGCGGCTTCAACGGTCAAGAAGTCCTCAGTTCAGCGGAGGTTTTCGATGCGTACACTCGTCAGTGGAGCTTTATCCGGTCGATGCTGAGCCCGCGCTCCGGGGTCAGTCTCGTTGCGTACAGGGACTGTTTGTACGCACTCGGAGGGTTCAACGGGTACAGCCGGCTTAACACCGGTAAGTTTAATTTCGCCCTCTCTACTTCTAAACTGTATTGAACGAGTTAAAATAATTTGTATTTCTGGGTAGGTACCTATTTGTTATGTTTTCACAACTATGGTCGAATATTTAAACGAAAACCATAACGAAACAATAAAAGTCATTAGTAACTATACTTTTGCTTTACTGGATTTGGTCTAAAGCATTTTTTTTTACATTGCACAGTGTCAAACTCAAACAATTTGTCATTTTTCATTATTAAATGACCTAAAAATGAAAAGAGTTTGATACTGGGCGGTACAAAAGGATAAACTTAAAACTGCGCTTGAGACTTTTGAGATAATATATTGAAAAATATCGATGAAATGCCGTCTTGACCAAACTTTTTAATCAGTTAGTCTAACTAAACTACCTACTTTTGACTCTTTTCGGGTAAGATTTTAAATTGTAATATTTAGACAAGGGTAGCTGATTGATTTACACAGGTGAAAGATTCAACCCCCACCGCGGCGGGGAGTGGCAGGAAGTGACAGAGATGTTCAGCGCCCGCAGTAACTTCGCCACAGTGTTACTGGATGATATGATATTCGTCATCGGCGGTTTCAATGGTAAGGTGTTTTTTCAATTTATATTTACTTACAATTGTTCAGTTAGATTTACATAAATAAATGAAAAATTTACATAGGTAAATTGTAGACGAAATTATGGATAGATTCAGCAGTTTTAAGTAGGTATCCCTTATTTTTGTAGGCATGCAGAATTATATTTAGCTATTATTCTCTAGATTGTCTGGATAGTATGTGCGTCGTCTATTCTATAATACCTACTGTAAAAAGTGAAATTTAATAATTATTTGAATATGAAGAGTTTGTTTTAATAATGTTAAATAAAATTAAGAGTAAACTATTTAATTCATAGAAAGTTTTAAGTTTTTCTATGCCCTTTTGAAAGCTACCACATCGAATTCGTAATAAATATATCTCTAAATAGTGATAGGCTATTGGTCCTGAGTCGATGGCACACTTTTGAGATTATTCTGATATGCGTTTATATGGATGACTCTCTGAGGGTGACTTTAACTGACTTCGCAACTTTTCCTAGAAAGTGTACGCTGGCCTAGTAGCTATCACGCGAATTGGACTACTACCCAAACACTAAAATTATCTTCTGTAAGCAGGAGTACCCTTTAGCGGGACTACTATTTACGTACTACAAGTAGTACTCCTGCTTAATCGCAGACGACCGGCTGCGAGCGGTCTCTCTCTACCTCTTGCTATACAGGCTACTCGGTCAAGAGGTCCCAGGTTCGAATCCCGGTAGGAGCAAATGTTTGTATGATGAGTACGGGCATTTGTTTACGAGTCATGGATGTTTATATAGTATATTTATAATATTTATATACATAATTATTATTATCATAATTACTCTGTTATCTAGTATCCATAACACAATTAATTATGCTTACTTTGGGCTAGATAATAGGTGTGAGTGTAAAAAAAATATAGCTCCTTTCTCCACCGCTCAATTCCAGGGTCTACGACCATCCCTCACGTGGAATGCTACGACGGCGACACTCTGGAGTGGTATGACGCCGCCCCCATGAACCTAAACCGTTCAGCTCTGAGCGCTTGCGTGTTGACAGGCCTGCCGAACGCTCGTTCTTTCTCTTACTTGGCCAAAGCCGTGCCAGCGGCAGGGGCTGACCAGGCACATCATTCTTAATACTACTTCGAACTTCGCATACTGTATGACTAAATATTCATCCCACCCTACTCAGAAAATTCTTCAGAGTGTGCATCCAGCTTAATAAATAGATGGTTTTAAAATTATTTTATTAAAATAAAATTGCAATAATGCACATAAATTTACTTTTGATAAATTGTTTGACAAATTTGATAAAAACGCGGGTTTTTGGTATTTAGACAATTGACCGAGATCAACAGCTTATATTTATACCATAAACCATAATAAAAGAGATCTCTTTTAGAGATAAGTCCACCATTGCTAACTTACGTTATGACTTATGTTTTTGTAATTTTTTAAAGTGCAATAAAGAGTATTATAAAATTATGGTCTAAGATTTATACCTACTGTCACTCTGGGCAACAGCATATATACCTGCTTAAGTAATATTATAATAAACTGCGGTTATAAAGCTGAAACTGTACTTATATTATTTTTTGATATTAACGCACTATCGTTATTATTTTTTTGTGTACACGTATCTGAAGAAAAAAAAATGGGGATTCAGCAAAAGATAGACAGAAGATAGAAATTGTTTATTTTGCACATTTATCTAACTATATAATGTAATTTTCTGTAGAGTGACTCGTCGCGCAGTATGCAAAGTTCCAAAATATAATAAAATATAGACACAATTTACAAAATTATAATATACCCCTCGCTGTTTGCTGTTGAAACTTCAATGCTATGACTGTAACAATAATAATTTAGTTTCTTTTTTATAAAATTGGCGGCAGATGGTATGTACCACTATCTATAGCTGTATGTTGCCTAATGTGGCGTCATTCTGTGATAATATCATTGTAAATAGCGTTTATGTAATCTATTTTTATAACATAAATCATGTTTAAAATAATGTACAGATCATGTCGATAATATTTGTGTATTTAAATCTTATTTTGTATAGGCCATCTTATGGCGTTAAAAATCTGGATAATTTTAGAAATTACTTTTAAAGCGTGGATTTGTAAATTATCAAGTTTTTTTTATGTATAATGTAGTTTGTGACAAATTTATTTTGGTACTTTTGTGTATTGTTTCGCGTCCGTTACAAATCGAAGTGGTCGCGTTTTGGATGTGTGTACGATGTTGCGGCGTCGAAGCAGACGAGAGCTGTTGACTTAGTGTATAAGTACAGACGACAGCACATTAGACAGCACAGCGACAGTTGCATTACAAAAGCCGCCGCTATTACGAACGCAGTGATGGCGATGTCAAGGTCAAATTGTTACGCTTGATGTGCCGTCGACTGTACAACAAGACATCATCTGTGATGTTGCGGTGTAGAGGCAGCCGCAATGTTGTTGTATCTGTGATATTTTCAATGATAGGTAAATATTATCGATAAAAATTGCAAAAAATGTAAAATTCATTTTTAATGTGAAAAATTTATTGTAACTACCTACCTGACTGAAATATTGATAAATTCACAAATAAAGAAAAACCATACCAATACCTATACAAAGATTTTTATTTTACTTGTTACTTATTATTACACATTGACTCGATTTACAAAATACTTAACTTCAAAACATCTCTATAAAATAAAACAAGTGGGTAGGTGGTAGGTGTAGTTATACGTATTAAACAAATGAAACATCTCTAGATTTAAAAAAGTAAGTAGGTACCTACATAAAAAGTTTTTAGTCCCAGCCCAGTAAAAGAACGATGTGCGTTCCCATTGAGGGTCCACATCGGAATTTTGAGCTTTTGAATGTGTCACCCTTTAGTAAAAGTTCTCAAACGATTGTAAATTGAACCACTAATTTGTAAAAGTCAGCACTCAAAAGTTACATTCAGTTAAAGGTGGACCCTCAGTCGTGACTGACCGGTATCCATATTTAATAATCTACTTAAAATTTACAACTGTTGTAAATGGCTACTCTTAGTAAAAGATTTGTAAAACTAATTTCATTAATTGTCACTCCTTTCTGCTAAGTCAATAAGAAAATGTAGCATCTAGAAGGTGGTCCCTCAATTGATCGCGATAAATTCATATTAAGTGAGAACAACAGTAATAATTAAAATATAGGTATTACTGACAGTTAGTAAAAGTACTAGAACCAATGTAAATTCAATCTCTAGTTTGTAAAAGAAGCTATTCAAAAGTTTCAATCGATTAAAGGTGGTCCCTCAATTGAAACGCTTGTCATAAAAATAAATCAATTTACGTAACATTTGGTTGAGAACTAGACAATTGCTATAGCCTATTCGTTAGTAAAAAAAATTAACTAACTATTGCTCCACCGAACAGTATAAACAAATGAACCGTTTTACTTAAAATACAAATCAAACTGCTGTGAAGAAATACTACGGTCGAGGTGACCACATATTAGGATTTTATGGGATAAGTAAATAAAAATAATTACTGTTTGTTGACATTATTCATGTATTATTTTTAGGTTTGACATATCTTAGCTAATCAAATCACAATAAGAACATCAATCACAATGAAAAAGGTTGTTAAATGATGTTTTAATAAATAAAAATTACACTGCACTGACAATATTACCCTGATCTTTTTAACCGACTTCAAAAATAAGGAGGTTATATTTTCCAATGTAGGTATGTATTTTTTTTTTGTATTTTTTGTACCGATTTCTCCGTCAATTGTGAACCGATTTTTAAAATTATTTTTTTATTCGATATAATATACTCCAGAGGTGGTCCCATTGTCACTAAGCCCTGATCTAATGATGGGATCCCAAGGAAATCGAGGCCGAACCTCAAATTCATAGGCATGTATGACATGCCTTACTGTTTTCCCAAAGCTATTCAAGTATTTGCTGCTGTTAGTCATCATCTCATATTAATGAGCTGATGATTGAAGGTACAACTCATTAACGATTAGGAGTTAGAAGATAATTCTTTCACTATATATTTCAACCAAAGACTGAGAGACAGACAAGTCGATAGTGCTGATGGTCATCCATCTTGCTTTGACCTTAGGAAATCACTTGCTAAGCATGCTAAGCTGTTTCCAGAGACAATAGACAGTGAAGCACGAACTCCAGAAAATACATTTTAGGAGGTAAGTACCTAGCTACTGAATTTTAATTATTTTTTCCTTATGTGTTTTGAAGTCGGTTTTATATTTGTTAAAAAAAAAAACATTACTACTAATTTGACACTACTGTCAATTAGTAGTAATGTTTAAATTATTAATTTGACGAGAGTCCTCCAAAGGAATCATTTTTTAAACATACTATAATAATAATAATAATTCATTTATTTCAGATTAACTATATATATATATATTGCATTTACATTAATTACATTTTATTAGTTATGTTAGTAACAATATTAACTTAAAGTATACGCTAAGGTAGCTTGGCGTATGTTTAAAAAATGATTCGTAAGTCAAGCGTAAGTCGTCGCAACAGCGTATGCTCTCATTAAAGAAGTAGTGACATCTGTAATTGATGTCACCGGCGCTAGCTGCGGGAATAAATTCAATAGCCCCAACTAATTTGTAAAAAATTTGTTTAATTTTGTTCGTCCGACTTGATCGTCAAATTTTGCAACTTCCGACATCCAATGTCGTTGATGTAAATTTGGCAACTTCGCGCCTGCAGTGGTTTAAATTGTGTAAAAGTAGATAACTTTTATATTAAATAAATCACGGTGCTCTTTAAAATTAATCTCGGGATTTGAGATATAGCCAATTTATTCTTTCGATACATGAAATCAGTGTAAGTACATTAATAACTCTAACTAATTCCGACCTCTGGATATTACTATTTGCCACAAATTTACATCGAAAATTATCATTTTTGTCATAAGTTTCACACAACAAATATTATTATAGTCAACCTTCAGAGATGGACATATGTTTCCGTTTTTAATAAATTTTACATTTTCATTATACGCTACTTGATTTAAATGACACATCTAAAAATTATATTAACAAATTACCTCGGACGATCAATTTCAAACAAAAATTTTACAAATTAGTTGGGGCTATGGAATTTATTACAGCAGCTAGCGCCGGTGACATCGGCCATTACAGATGTCATTACTTCTTTAATGAGAGCATACGCTGTTACGACGACTTTCGCTTGAAATTTGACGTAAGTCCTCCAAACGAACTAATTTTTATACATACGTACTGTCAAATTAGTAGTAATGTCTGAATTAAAAATCGACCATCAGACGACCGGCTGGCCGAGTGGTCTGTACCATTATTTCTCTGTTATCTAGTATCTATACCACAAGCTCTTAATGATGCTTACTTTGGGCTAGATAATAGGTGTGAGTGTATGAATGTTATTATTATTATTAAAAAGATCAGGGTAATATTGTCAGTGCAGTGTAATTTTTATTTATTAAAACATCATTTAACAACCTTTTTCATTGTGATTGATGTTCTTATTGTGATTTGATTAGCTAAGATATGTCAAACCTAAAAATAATACATGAATAATGTCAACAAACAGTAATTATTTTTATTTACTTATCCCATAAAATCCTAATATGTGGTCACCTCGACCGTAGTATTTCTTCACAGCAGTTTGATTTGTATTTTAAGTAAAACGGTACATTTGTTTATACTGTTCGGTGGAGCAATAGTTAGTTAATTTTTTTTACTAACGAATAGGCTATAGCAATTGTCTAGTTCTCAACCAAATGTTACGTAAATTGATTTATTTTTATGACAAGCGTTTCAATTGAGGGACCACCTTTAATCGATTGAAACTTTTGAATAGCTTCTTTTACAAACTAGAGATTGAATTTACATTGGTTCTAGTACTTTTACTAACTGTCAGTAATACCTATATTTTAATTATTACTGTTGTTCTCACTTAATATGAATTTATCGCGATCAATTGAGGGACCACCTTCTAGATGCTACATTTTCTTATTGACTTAGCAGGAAGGAGTGACAATTAATGAAATTAGTTTTACAAATCTTTTACTAAGAGTAGCCATTTACAACAGTTGTAAATTTTAGGTAGATTATTAAATATGGATACCGGTCAGTCACGACTGAGGGTCCACCTTTAACTGAATGTAACTTTTGAGTGCTGACTTTTACAAATTAGTGGTTCAATTTACAATCGTTTGAGAACTTTTACTAAAGGGTGACACATTCAAAAGCTCAAAATTCCGATGTGGACCCTCAATGGGAACGCACATAAAAGAACGTACGCCTATATAAAAGTAAGCAAATGGGAATCTTTATCTGAATTGTGTCTTAAATTTAAATCTAATGACTCATAAGGGGACGATACGCACCACATTGATAGGCATATTATGCCGTGCGGTACCGCAGTTATTTATACGCCAGTACAGAACAAAGCCCGACAAACACACAGGCTTGAATCAACGTAGAGTGAGAGTGGCATGGCATGCAACCGTGCGTATATTTACTACGGGAGGGGTGACGGCCTGACGGGGTGTAAAAGGGGGAGCCACCACCTCTGTCGCGATCGAACGGCAACCGGGCGTAGTGATTCCTTAACTGCAATCGGGCGCGGTTACCTTAAAAATAGAAAATACAGTCATGGAATTAAAGGGAAAGGTTGCCTTGATCACCGGTGCCGCTACCGGCATCGGGCTGGCTTACACCGAGGAATTACTGAAACAAGGAGCGAAGGTACGTCCTTTTTTATTAAATAAACAGCACTCATGGCCGCCTAAAATCTTAGGTATTTTCTAAGTTCAAGGCAAAAGGAAATATGAATGAAGTTACCTGGAAATGAGCCAGATATATATTTACAATTAATTGCTATGAAACATTCGCTAATAATTTCCACATGGATCGGTATCCATTGGTTAATGTATTGATTTTCGCCGGCGGCGCGCGGGTTTTTGGTGCTGTGGTTGTTTTTTCCTTGTAAGTGCTGTTCTTTCCATGTTATATTTAATACTTAGGTCTAGATACCAATTTACCATGAAAAGTTAGAATATTTTGTACCAAGTAGCAATATCATTAATCTAGTGTTTATTTAATTTAAATGGTATAGGTAGGCTGATAGAAACCTAGTTAGTTAACATACATATTTAAAAATAAAATAGGTACCTTTATATTTTATTATGTTGAATAAAAATAATATTTATTTATGTTATCTAGATATACAGGGGGGTGCCGTCAATACGACAATAAATAAAATTTAAACATGGACTATGGTTTGCCACTTTCAAAAACATCATTCATTTGATAATTTCATGACATCTTCTGCATTAAGTAAACGGTCTCATATAGGTACGTTTTCTTGCAATTTAGTTGACTTCTTAAAAGTCGATAAGGTATAATGCATAGACCAAATTTTGATACAGACTAGAATATGAATTACTTTATGAAAAGAAAAAAGTTTTATTTTATTCAGCTAACCGCACGTAAACTAACTTGTCAGGTTTCTGTATGTGATATCGACTCTGAAATTGGCGAGCAAGTGTCCGATGAGCTGGGAGCGAAGTATGGCCGGAAGAACGTATTATTCTGCCAGTGTGACGTCACTGACTATCCGCAGTATGAGGGTGAGAAATATATTTTTTATCAGCACAATTAAGGCTTCACGGCATCGTTAAACTGCTGACGAACTAGCCGTGAAAGGATCACGGGGTCCCGAAAATGAAACGTTTTCCGAAGTTTCACACCTAAATTAATGTTTCGTGACAAATTGATGTTTATCCAGGAATTATTCTTTTGTAGGGCTTTTGTATTTACCTCACTAAGAAAGGTTAAAAATAGAAACCAACTTCGCAGTAGGTCCGCATTTTGTAGAAACAATTTTGGTATTTTCTTGCACTTCGAGATTAAGTTGAGAATTTTTTTTTAATAGAGTTTTATGTATTTTCAGAGGCGTTTGAAATGACTATGAAAGTGTTCAACCGGCTGGACATAGTCATCAACAATGCCGGTGTCATGAACGACAGATTTTGGGAGCTTGAGGTCGATGTTAACTTGGTAAGTTTACACTCCACTCGAGCGACTTCATACTTAGTTCCATCACATTATCCATTCCATCACCAGTACCGTAAGTTTCAATGGGTAGGTCCCATTTGTTCTATGGAACATGACGTAATAGAACAATTTGAGAAAATATTGTCCCTATTTGTACTATAGAACAGTTTGTACTCTTTGTCTCAAATTGTTCCATAGAACAAACTAAGTATATAAACTTCTTGAAGTTGATATATCTAAACTGGCCACTCTAGAATGATTTGCTTCCTTGCTATTAGCGGTAAGAAGAATTGTTTTTAGTTTGTAGTTAAAGAAACAAGTATTGTTAAACTGCTGCTTTGCTTTTATTTTGCAAAATAAAAATATTATGTAGCGAGTAGGTTTATTTTTAACCGACTTCAAAAATCGGAGGAGGTTATCAATTCGTCTGTATGTTTTTTTGATAGTGAATTGTACCTGGTATTAACGTCAGTGATTAGTGTGATTCACGTCTTTTATTTCATCATGGAATAATTTGGGTTCTCTGCATTCACAGACAGGAGCGAAAGCTAGTATGTAGTTCTATAGTACAAATAGGGACAATATTTTCTCAAATTGTTCTATTACGTCATGTTCCATAGAACAAATGGGACATACCTGTTTCAATCGAATTGTAACGAAAACGTGCTTCGTCGTGACTACTGCCAAATGGTATGGAAACTGCAGCAGCGCCTATACCTAGAGCCTATGGCCTATATGTTGTGAATTATTGGGAACCATTTTTTTATATGGATCTGAGAGCTGAACAAGACGATGATCGTTTTCGATATGATTCGGTTGAAACTTACCACGTCAGAATATACCTACAATAAAATAGCCTACCGATTTGAAAAAATCTACCCAAACCAGATTCCTGGAGCGGGAATTTTATAAAAAAATCGAAAATTATAAAATAACGTATTTGTGTCTTAAAATATTTGTTTTCTGTATGTTTTAATTTATTGTGGTATTGATGGCACCGCCCTGTATACAATTTTTAGAATATCTGTCTTAATTTGTGACATTATTATCTCAATAAGTGTCAGTAAATATAAAAAGTATTTATTACAAATTATGCAAAATTTTATTTCTTCGAAGTTCTTTAGTGGGCAAACAGCGGTTAGCTATAAATAGAGCAACTGATATGGTAGAGGAAGGGTTGTCACGTGTTAGGTACTCGCTAAAAATAATCCATTGATGTAGGTTCACAATACACTTTAGCACTCTGTCACATAATGAGTCAGTACGTAATTATTAACAAAGACGACAAACTTTATTAAAATAGCTACACTGATGTCTAGAAAAACCTTGGTTATTTATTTGATTATTTAACAATTAGGTAGAGTTGTTTTTATGCTTATAATAATAGCTCTGGAAGTTATGGAAAAATGGAAAATGTGGAAAAAAAACTAGATAGTAACGTATCGTACACATGTTAAATTTTTAAATTATTTTTTTTAATTACTGCAGGTCAAGCGAAACACTGGGGGTACGGTCGACCACAGAAGTAGCTGAACACTTTAGTTCCATAACACAATAACTATACATATATGGCGTCAATATAGTACGATAGCAACTATTAATTACGAGCGCAATAGACAGTCGGTGCAACGTACGGACTGACGTAGGGGAAAGTGGGGTAAATGGGAACACCTAACTCCCAACGCTCAAAAATATTAGAAAAAAGTCACAGACATTATCAAGTTCTATCGCAACATAATCTTTGGTTATCTATTTACTTATCAGTGACCAAAGAAATGCGAAAAATAAATGTTTTATAAAAAACGAGACCAAAAACAAAATCATTGCCGTTCCTATTTACCCGATACCCTATGGGGTAATTGAGATCATCCCGCGGGAGAAATGCGAACGCTATGGGGTAATTAGGAAAAACCCAATTTTAAATCTTTACAATAAAATACCTTTTTTTTGTTGGCACATATCGCTCACGTAACCTTTACTAGTCTTGCCGGCAGTACATTTATCACGTGCCCTGAGTTTACAGATGGCGCACAGGATCCAATCCTCTGTCGTCACAGATTCATACTTTTCGTTGCACATTATACCTTATATATAACTTTTCTTCTTTACATTTTACTAGCTGGTTTTCTTGTTCTTTATTAAATATGATATATATATATATATATATATATATATATATATAATATACCTATTGACCTTTTTGGTATCTTAATTTTTTTAGTTGTTTTCGGTATTGAGTTTATGGTAGCAGCATGGCCTAATGTGGGCTTTTTACTTTTGACGTCTTCGAATGCACGGCGAAGATCATCAATTTTGTGTATTGTATCTGCAAGGCATCTATGTCATTTTTTATTGTTTAAACAATTTCACACAATCAAACAGCCGTACTCGGGGTAGTTAAAAGTTACGCAAGGGGCAAATAGGACTGTTCCCATTTACCCGCATCAAGCCGTTCCCGATTGCCCGAAGTAGTCAATATAAATTAAAATGGCCGCCATTCTAAATAGTAGGTATATTTGGTGAACTTTAAATCACATAAAAATTTTCAATGTGAATGAATTTCACATTGAAAAAAGATAGTACGCGCTTAATAGTAACAAAATATGGTGCCTTTGAACTAAAAAATATGATAGTTACATCTATTATGACATGACACACGTCGAAAATTATAACAGAAATGAAAAAAAATATATTTAACTCACTGTGTATAGTAACAAAATATGGTGCATTTGAACTTAAAAATATGATAGTTACATCTATTATGACACACGTCGAAAATTATAACAGAAATGCAAAAAAAATATTCAACTCACTGTGTCAGCGCGCATGCGGCCTCCTACTCTAACTTTTTCATACGTACTTAAGAGCGCAGAATACATCTTTTGAACAATTACGGGAAGAAGTAGTGCGGTGGTAAGTACCACTTAACTGGCTGTTCCCAATTACCCGCCGTTCTCAATTACCCCACTCTCCCCTATTCAGTATTTCAGTTTTCGATTTTCGAAAGAATTTCTCTTTTTTTTTTGGGTAATTCTGATAAATTTGTTCTGATACACCTTGTATAGAAAAATATGATTGTTTCTCAGAATGGAGTGATCCGTGGAACTCTCCTGGCGTACCGGTTTATGGGCAAGGACCGCGGCGGCCAAGGCGGCACCATCGTCAACACTGCCTCCACGGCCTTCGCCCGCCCACAAGTATCCACGCCTATCTATACAGCTACCAACTATGCTGTAGTGGGACTCACCAGAGCCTATGGGGTGATTCTTATTATAATAAATATATTTTTGTTATAGGAAGATAAGCTATCTACTTAGAAAATTTTAACCTAAATCGTTTCGATATTTGAAATGATCAATGCCTTTGCCTCGCAAAAACATACGATATTTAGTAAAAATATCAATTAAAAATAAACAACTATGTTACTAAAATAATGAAAATCGTTAGTCGGAGAAAATATTAAAATATCTAAACTAGAAAAATAACTTGGCTTGGGGTGGGAACCGAACCCGTGACCATTCCCAATCCGGGTAACTGCTCTGACCACTGAGCCACCAAGGACTTGGGATAACCCTATGGATTTCTTATAGTGTATGTCTTGGAGAAACATTGTTCTGTGATGTCTACGTATTTGCGTTATAATAAGTTTTTTTTTATACAACTAGATGACACACAAGCTGACGGCCCACCTGATGGTAAGCGGTTACCGCCGCCTATAGAAACCTGCAATAACAAGGGAAAATCACTTGAAATTGCAGGTGCGTTGTCATCCTGGGGCCTAAGATGAAATGCCGTCCATGCCCAGTAATTACACTGGCTACCTTTCCCTTCAATCCGAAACACAGCGAACTGTTTCACGACTGAAATAAGAAAGGCGGTGGTACCTACCCAGACGACCCTACATACGGGCCTACCACCTAGTTAACGCCCATCCTCAGAAACTTTTCAAACATTTCATATAATGTCAAAAATAAAAAAAAAGAATATTATAAGCAATGCCCGACTTAACCTAATCGCAGTGTAACATTGTATTTAAGAGCTATGGAATAAATATTAAGCAAAATAAACATTAAAATAATTAGCTATTTACAATTCAAAATAAAATAAGTAGGTAATCAAACTTAACGAAACTAAATACAAAAATTATCAATAATAATCTTAATTTTAGATTTTAACATTATTATAAATGTTTGAAAAATTACTTCGTAATTAAAATATAATAAAACTAGAAAAATTTCACGTCCTGAGGCAGGAATCGAACCCGCGACCTTTCCTGCCTCAGGACGTGAAATATTTCTAGTTTTAATATATTTCAATTACTATCAATAATAATTGAAAAACTGAGGACTTGGTGGCGTTGTGGTTTGAACGCTCTGGTTTCGATCACGAAAACAAAGCAACTTTCGACATGGTCGATCCCGGGATGGGTCAATCAAAATTTATAATCTCAAGCTACTTCCTGTTTCGGAAGCCACATTAAGTCGTTGGTTCCGGTTGTTACTGCAAGCGCTTTCACCCACCAACTCGCACTGGGCCAGCGTGGTGTTATGGCCCGCCCAAGCTCCTCATGTGTTTCTCCCCTGTTAAAAGACCTGTGCCCCGCAGATGGCTGGTGATGATGATTAATTCTAATCTCCATATACATACGTATATCTCCCACCTAAAGAACAGGCTACCATAAGTTTATCTCAGGTAATGTAATTTTATTATAAAAGATTATTTATCCGTATTATGATTTAAGATCTACATAGTTATGGTAGGCTGGTACTTCAGATCGGAAATACAACCCCATTAACCTATTTAAAAAAATAATTTGCCTTAATTTGTTTTAGTTTTTAATTGTGATTTAAGAGGGGGCATAAAGCAAATCACTAATCGTAGAGTTGATTTTAATCATATTAAATCAAATCCAAATGAGCTGAAATTTTAAATATGGTAATTACATTATATTTGTGAGGGTTGTGTCAGAGCAAAAACATGAATTTATAAAATTTTCTCGATAGAAAAAATTCACAAAGATACCTTTGACTTTCAACGAGATTCAATTTATTGTCAGAATCACATTACTACACAACAGTTAAAATTGATAAATATGTGAGTCACCATGTTTCCGAGGGCTTCTACTAGCGATTTTTCAATATATGTTATGGTTTGCAAGTAATTAATAAAAAACTATATTGGCGCATACTCCATTTTCCTTCCGCGCTAAACGTCATCGTCCGTCTTTGTCAGTCGCATGGTAGGCCGCATGATATTTGATTTGTTTCACTCGCGGCTGCTCCATTGAGACGGGAAGACTATGTTTCTGCATTCTGGCGCGCCCTCGGCAATATTCTCGCGAATAATTTGTAGTTTATAACTTAAAAACCATAATATTGTACATATATTTTAAAATTATTGCTAAAAAAGTTTAATAAAACGTTGTAAATTGATATTTTTCATAATTATTAAAATAAAATGCTATATAATGAAACTGAAAATTCAAATGACGGCTAGGTGTCAAACTCAAGTTTTTTGTTTACTCACTTTTTAATTGTTGATATGGACCTTATTTTTATGTACATTGAGCAGAAATCGCATTGTCTGTGCAATCTCAGGAGGCGTAGTATATGTAAAATAAAATCATGCTTTGTGTTTCATAGTGACTTACTCGTATTTGATTTATTTGTAATAAAACTTTTTTCGACGGAAGACATTTTCATAGGCAATTATAAAAATCACAATATTATAGGGCAGTTATCAATATACACTTGGAGAATCGAACACCGTAAGGGTTTATGCTATTCACCTTTGACATAATAAAGTTTATTACAATTTAATGATAACAATGTTTTTTCAGATCAGCATCGGCTTAATATCACCACAACTACACCTAATTAAAAATTCTTAATAAAGTGAATTCTGTAGTAAAAAAATATGGTATCTACTATAAAATTTTTTAAAACAAAAATACATTATAGTGTCTTACATAATATATGCTAGTTAAAGTTTATTTCTTTTGGATCACTAGAGGTGTTATATTCTATAAATGGCGAGATAAACTTTACTATAAAATCGTTAAAATGAAGGATAGAAAGCGGTAAAGAAATTAGTAGGATATACCTAATGCTCCGTTGACGTAGTGGTATTCGCGTCTGGCCGGATATAAAGAGTATAATAATAGTAAATGTAATATATTTGTTCATAGAAATAGTTTGCCACTTTCAAAAACATCTTATTCATTCGATAATTTTATGACATTCGTATGAAATAGCACAACATTGGCTACACTATTTTATAGAAAGGACATGGACTAAAAGTGGTTCGGGTTCACCAGCTGTGTCGAAAGTTGTCGACAGAATATTACGAGTTCTTTTAGCATTTTCAGTACAAAATCTATGAAAAATGTTTTTGGCGATTTTTGATATTTATTTCTAGTACACATACCTTAAATGGTTTGGTAGGTGGGTGGGTGCCTCGAACGTATTTTGCATTGGTAGGATTTTTTATTTTCATGAAAAGTAACTTTAATAGCCTAACTGTTTTTAAACATTTATTATATTTTGAGAGTGATACACGTAAAGAGAAAAACAAATTGCAATCTTTCAATTTACAGTAGGGCAAAAAGCATATAAGACTATGCTGTTAGGCAAATTAGTTATAGACCAAAAAGCGAATCAGACAACATACTGTAAGACAAATTCCCTTTAGGAAAAAATACAATTATACATAAAGCACACGTGATAAAACACGATAGTGGCAAGATGCGATAAGGGGAAAAATCCGATTAAAAATGCGTTCGAGGCGCCCATCTACCAAATCCCTTAAGTGTTTTGATCCCCATACGAAGTAGGATCGATAGGCTTAAAAATTTTTTTTTGGTATTTAGTATAGAGGTCATTTAGTATAGAGGTCCGCGCCACGGTCCAGAAAGTGAAGGCGGCGTGGCGTTGCACTGTTAAACGTACTTAGTGCAGGGTAGTGTCGCCGGTGTGAGATTCTTTTTTGTTTGTACATATGTGATTGAAAAAAAATGTCTTATATAATTTTCACCACTAATATTTCCATTTCCATACCTTCTAGGAAGGTTCTAAGAAACTTTATCAAATCTTCTATTTCACTCTTAGGTGTAAATTTTAATGTCTCTCTGACCAATATTAGTGGTTATACTTGGTCAGCCGTGAAAAATCAATGCACCTCGTCGTTTCTTTGATTTGGATTTCAGTCGCCTTTCATTCAGGGGAATGAAAGGCGACTGATTTTAGTTGTGAAAGCGCATACTTGTGGTTTTTAGCAATAAACTCAACAAGATTATTCGAACCCCGTTTAGACATAATAAGGTTTAACTAACACATAAACCCTGTCTGTTAAGCTCGAGGATAATATTCATTCTCTCTTTCTCGGTTTCAATGCGCCCCGCCCCTGGGCAACCGTAATATCTATAGCATGCACTGTACTGTCATCTGCATAGCTATTAATATTACAATGATTCAGTTTAAACTGATGTAGCAGCAATATTGAGTACAGTTGATGGTAACCTAAATTTTGAACGAAATATGATTTCATTTTTAAAAGTAAATAGTACCATTTAAATTCCTCTGTTTTGGATTGTTCATTAAATTCTTTAGCGTATCTATAACTTTTTCCAGATGAGTGACATATCTTTATTTCTCTTAATGTGCCAACTACATCTAATTCAAGAGCACCCACAAATAAATTCCCCGCATTGATTTGCAATTAGATATATTATGATTTTAGTATGTTGCACCATTTACAAAAAATATATATGCAGATAGTTGATATGTATGCGAAAATAAATAGTACAAGGATACATTATATTTCATTAGAGAAAATCAAACAAGACTTAGATGTTAAGTTCACAACGATTTAAGATATTTTTAATTTGAAAAAAATTGTTGAATTAGGAAAATCACTGTTTGTCGCCTTGACGAAAATTTAGTCAAATTTTGACCCCTAGTAACAATAAAAATCTAAACTTCAATATTAAATTGAGCCAATATAATTAATATTATAGACTAGAAATGCATTACATTTACTCCTAAGAAGCTACTGTTGCTTTCGTGTGAATATTTTGCGTATACTAAGTTATGACGTCGGCAGGTGACTAGACGAGCTTGATTGACAACACACTGCAATCGTGCCTCGCGATGCGGGGGGTGCGGGTGAAATTTGATTTTTTTCTAGCTTTAGGCGCACTCTTAATTTGTTGCGAATCTGGTGAACTGAGAATCTAGTAGGTAAACTTCTCCGGAGAGTTTGTGGGTTTCTGTGCATTATTTTATAGACAAAGCAATACAAAGAACGAATAACGTAACAACGCTAAACGCAATTAAATATATATTTGTGTCAACCCTCAGCGCACTATCCCAGAATCTAGCTGCACTTTACGTGAAAGGACTCGCGGAGCTTGCGCAAAGCTACGGCGGGATAGCGGTTCAGCTAGCCCGCCGTGGCACAGGCCGTAGCTCTGCGGAAGTAGATTCGATGCGTTACTGTAAGCGAGATATTCGTAGGTAGTACTGTGATATTGCGCTTGCGCATTTCTTAACATCTTGATGTCGTCGATTGAACCGATGATCTCCTAATAGGTTTCTGCCATTGGGCTAGCGTGATGCTGTTCTCGCCCAAACTCCTCATGTGTGTCTCCCATGTAGGAAGCCCTGTGCCGAGCAAAGGGACGGATGGGCTGATGATACAATTAAAATATCCTTTTGAATTTCCAGGACCAGTACCACGTGGGGTTGACGGGCGTCCGTAGCTTAGTGCTGTGTCCGGGGCTCACGGACACCGGCCTGGTCAAGGAGATCCGCAAGCAGCTCATGTCTTCCGAATACGAGGCCGCCTGGCAACGGGACAACGCCAACACCAAAACACAGAGGTGATTTATCTTACTAATGTTTATTTGCTTGTAATATGAATGCCAATGGTGCTAATTTTGACTTAACCACAGATTTCAGGAACAATAATTATTGGCTTTTAAGCGACTTCAAAAAAAGGAGGATATGTTATGTTCCACTGTATGTATTTTTTTTTGTATGTATGTTCACCGATTTCTCTGTCAATTGTGAACCAATTTTCGAAATTCTTTTTTTATTCAATAGTAATTTTAAGTATACTTCGGAGGTGGTTCCATTGTCACCAAGTCAGGATCTGATGATGGGATCCCAGGGAAATCGAGGGCTAACCTCAAATTTTATAGACACGTATGACATGTTTTACTTTTTTGCAAAGCTATTCAAGTATTTGTCTCTATGTTAGTCATCATCTAATGTTGATGAGCTGGTGATGGAAGGTACAACTCCTTAACGGTTAGGAGTTGGAAGATAATTCTTTCACTATTATAGGAACGTATTAACGAATAGTTGTATTCTATCGGGTTATTTGGGTGAACTGATGATGGAAGGTAACGGTTACCGTAACGGAGTGTGGAGTTAGATAATACTTTATCAGTGGTACGATACGATAATATGAAACAATATTATTTATTTCAACCAAAGACTGAGAGACAAACAAGTGGATAGTGCTGACGGTCACCCATTTAGGTTTGACCTTAAAAAATCATTTAAAAATGTAAAAAAAAATATTAACAAAAATAAAACCGACTTCAAAACACTAAAAAGGAAAATTTAATTAAATTTCTGTACCTAGGTAATCACCTCGTTAATGTATTTTTTGGAGTTGGTGCTTCACTTTCTATTCTGTGGAAATGGAAAAAGCTTAGCTTTTAAAGTGTGTTTTATTTGTTAAAACAACTTATCCCACACCCAACCACCTTATCCCACCTTCCCCCTTCCTACTCAGGAGCACGCGTGCCGGTCTTCGGAGTCATCAATTCACTGTCTCCACCTCAACATCACGTACAAAGAAATTTAGTAGGTCTTTTCTTTGTCGTACTTCCAGAACTTGGAATTCTTTGCCAGCACATGTGTTCCCTCCTTCCTATAACATGGGTTCCTTCAAAAGAGGCGTGAAAAAGCACCTTTCGGCCCGGCAAGGTGGAGGCGGCTAGAACAGTGTCTGACTGAATTGCACTAGCTGTCTTCGCATATGGACTCTTCTTACCGCTTCACATCAGGCGGTGTTGAGTCATTTGTCGTGCTTTGTATAAAAATAACAAAAAACTCGGAAATGGTTCGAATTCCGTAATCTCTATACCTGTCACTTTTTATCACGGTGCGTCAAAGATAGACGTCATGTAACTTATTGAATCGGGGTAGGTGGGCCGTCAGCTTGTTTGTCATCAAGTCATATAAATAAAATATAAATGCCGTTAAATTTATCGACCCCTAATTAGGGTAACTCTAATGGGCATCATAACTGAAGTTTTCAAATCCACTACACGACTATTTTACTGAAACTTCAGCTATCAGGGGGCCGGTGATCGCTAGAAATAAACCACAATGGGTCTAATAAAAACCCCGTACCTACTTCCAGCGCGGAACACGTCGGCAGAGCTCTGATCGAGATCCTCACCAAGGCCCAGAGCGGCTCCGTGTGGGTGGTAGAGAACAGCCAACCGCCCAGGGAGTGGCGCGGCTAAGTGACACGCGATTACTATGCGAAACACCTACAATAACACCTGTCACGTTTAACGTCGCTGTGAAACGCTTCGCCGACGAATCTCCAAAGTCCATTCTACAAATACAACTTGAAATAATTTATCCCCGACGAAAAAAGAGGGGTTTTGTGTCTGTCTGTAGTATCGTAGCTCCTAAACGAATCAACCGATTTTGTTTTTTTTTGGTTCTTAGCTATAATTTATGAAGATCTGTTCAGTCGTTTGATGATTATCAGCTCATTTTCAAATTTCGTCAGTGAAGCGTTTCACACCCGTTGTACGCCGCTGTATTGTAAATGAGAGATTTTGTTGGTTACTGCCAAATGTTATTCTCAAATAATGATTGCTATTGGATCCACCGTATAGCGAAAGCCAGGTTTTATATCCTTTGGGAAGTTCCGAGATTGCCATCTAAGAGTGTCGACTGTTATTAATTCTGGTCCGCGTATGAAAGATGGCCAAAGCATATTGCTCCCTCTATCACCATGATTTTGTGATGGTATGAGATTTATTATTGTCTGGAGTCCTCAAAATATAATCACACAAGACACTAATATTACAGACTGCCTTTTACGCCGCACGGCTTTTCATAAAAAACTTCAAGTCGGAAATATTCAATAAGCCTAGTCTAAATAGTTATCAGCGCAGACTTTTCGAAAAAGTCTTGTTGTTGAGTAAGAGCAATTTTTAGCTTTTCATACAAACCAATACTCGCCAATAATTTACTTATTATTAGACATTTTGGAAATTCTCTGTAACTTTTTACACTAGCCCGACTTGCTCATGAGTGGCAAGTTTTGTTATAATCGGTTGGTTCGTTTCCAATATTTTCGACTTTAAAAGTTTGTATGAAAAGGCGTGCGGCGTAAACTATTGATGACTAATGAATCACAATGCTATATGTGATTATTTAATACAGACATACAACATGATTTTGAAATATAGGCTTTATTGGTAGGGTAAGGCAATGAATATGTGGAAATATTCTCAATACATATTTGAATGAAAACTACTATTGCTATCTCACTCGATCCTCGTGTACTGCGATCCAACCTCTCTAGTATTGTTGCTAGAAAGAGAGCTTCGACCGTGACATTTCTGTTTTAAATAATGTATTGGGTGTTTCCACCGCCTTGTATAAACCTTGTTGGGTAAGGCAAGGAGTGACTCAAGTGTCGACTCAACACAGAATGATTGTAACATTTTTTTACATATATACTTATATAAAGTTAATGTCGATGGGTAGTCATCTTATGATGTTATTTTAACTTTAGCTGTGCGTTAGAGACGAATTTAACAATAAGCTCAATAAGACAATTTGCCCGCCTAAGTTATACAACAATTTTAACATTTCATACATGGTATTAAATGAGAGCAATAAAAACGCAACTTTTATAGTCCTAACCTTCGACAAAACTTCAGTTGTGAAGTTATTTTGTAAATATTCTTTTTAGTAGGAATAGTCGTCTCGTATATTATAAGAAGCAGCATTTATATTTTTTAAGATATATTTTATAAATAACATTGTAATGTAATATATACGATATTATAGTGTAAGCGCTTGGATTGTACCTTCTTGTCCTTACAATTAATTATATTAAAAATTGTATAAACCAATATGTATTTGAACTGCTTCAAAATTGTTAGTTACGGATGTGAAACATTTTGTTTAAGATATTGTAGTGTGTATGGATTTGTTACCCCTAATTGTTTTGTACTGACATGTGTTTTTTATACATTTTGTATGAAGTTTGTTGAATGTTTACAAACATTACAAAGCTATTTATTGCCGAGTACATTGTGTACAAGCTTTAAATTAATTTGCAATAAAAATACAACAGAAAGGTGTGTGTTTAATAAGAAAATCCCATTTTGGAAGATTTGTAGTAAATGTATATTTCCATATTAATACAATCACCAGGTACAGTTTTCGAGTTACAGATTTTTACAAATATAATGAATCTTGTCAAAAGTTTATTTCAATTTTTCACAAGAAAAGGACTTTTGCCAATCGATGTAGCTAATAGCAGAATATATTTACGACAAACGATTCCAATTTATAAAGAATTATTAAACTAAGTCCTTTTCCAGAACATTTATACATACTAAAATTTGTGTGATAAAACAGTGGATTACTTCGTAGTTCGAATAAATCTGGCCGAGCCGCGGCGGCGGCGCCACTAGCCGTAGCTACACATTTACTCAGATTACATACTAAATAAATTCCAACTGAATACACGTCTTAATATCGCTCAAATCTTTACAATAACCAAGCGCTACTGCGCTCAGCTCTATAGATCTAGAGGCCCAATGGCACCGCCGCCGGGTCGAACCAGCAGTCCTACTATCACATTTTATTTATCTATTACTAACAATTAAACGACAGTCAATAAAACAATGTCATCCATATTTTATTAAACACAGGGCCAATTGCAACAAGCCCGTCTATCGAGCACATAGACAGACCACAACACTAACATTTAAGGCCCATATAATACAAGTGTGTTTTAACAACACAGCTTATGACCGGCGCAACAGACGTAGAAACAATGCTTTATTTCCGTCATGCAAACATCCACTTTATAATCATTATATAAATCTGAAATTATACTAAAACTGTACGGCGCCTGCGCATGTCTTACAATCAGATTTATAACACTAATTTTGGATATAATTTGTCATTAAAACCGCTCGCTCCTACGCCTCGGCCCTTAGTAGGACTGCTGTTAATAAATACAATTGGTCATTGCTATGTATAAAAAAAATTGGAAGTGCAATGACCCTTTGAAAATAATAAAACATGTTCTATCATAGTCAAACAATGTATACCAGTTCCCAAATTTGTTTCCTTCTCATAGTGGGCATATTCTGTAAGCATTTAAGGGGCGATTTTTCAATCCTCAGGTATTATTTATGAAGTGAATAACTTTGATCACTTTTTTATAGATTACTTGTCAACTTCTAAAAGTTATTCTCTGAAGAATTTTATCCGAGGATTGAAAATCGTCTCTCATTTTATATTGTGACGTAGGTTCAAATAAGGTCACACATTAAAACTAGAATAAAATAATATTTCTTTTAAAATTAAAACTTAAGAATTACTCACAAGATTCTGGCATTCACCCAGGTTCATATTTATTTATCACCTTGCCTGGGCTTATTGTTAAAACTTCTTTTTACAAAGATACCCACTGTATCAGTCAATGTGACATATTTCAACAACTTTTCTCAATTTTAGGATAACCTTACGAATCAAAATTAGGTTGGTATGCATTTTTTGACTATGATTGTACAATCACTCTTACTAATATGTACTTGCACATTTTATTATTTCGTCTTAGAACAGGATTTATCTTTTTACTTTTAAAATATTCTAATAAGACAGTGACTAAATGTTGTATACATATTAATAAGAGTCCGCACATATGTATTATCTACCATTCGCAACATCTTTAAATAGGCACAAACGCGCATAATAAGTGAGTAAGCTTTAGGAAAATATAATTCATTGGGCATGACATAAATAAACATTTCAATTACTCTATGCAGGACGCGTTTCTACATAGCCTCAGTAAATTTACAGTAGGAGGCGTATCTGTTTA
This sequence comes from Nymphula nitidulata, assembly GCA_947347705.1. Taxonomy (NCBI): domain Eukaryota; kingdom Metazoa; phylum Arthropoda; class Insecta; order Lepidoptera; family Crambidae; genus Nymphula; species Nymphula nitidulata. Next base: position 16,410,918 of record OX374630.1, on the reverse strand, counting down.
GGTTTCTCAGTTTTAACGACATCGACATTACATTTTATTCAGCCTAACGTCATTATCGGTCGACATGTGGCAGTTAACTGATGTCAACGTAGAACTGCCTTGTTACCACCGCTCACTGCACTCCTATAATTACATTACACTAATGTGAGCGTGCCTCCTGGCGAAGACTTCTTCTCGCGCAGGCTTACGGGAATTTCCATCTATCTCCTTCCATTATATTGGATACAACACTATCACACCAAAACATTGTCCTTCTGCTCAAATCCGTACCACATTATTATTTCCCGCAAGGATAAAATTAATAAACTGATTACATTATTTAACATTTCAATCACCAACTTACACTTTTCCGTTACGTTTTCATTCCTGATTAGTCCTCGCGATAATAAATTAAGATTCATTGTATATTCAGTGTCGCACCTCGTTTCTACTTTGCTGTGAACAAAAAAAATACATATTTTACTACATTAAACCAATAATCAAAATAGATAAATGTATAGGGGATAAGGAAAAACCATTAAACTGCGAAGCCACAGATTCCAGACACATACATTTTGTTTTTAATTGTCTGAAGACTCCTGAGAGTTTCTTCCTACCAAAAGACTATGTGGCTTTACAAATTATACCGTTAGAAGAGTTCAGTCGATTTTTTTATTTTGCGACTTCACAGCCAAATTGCGTAAAACAAACTGCTACGTTTTCTCGCCTAAGCCGCTAAAACCGATTCAACACCCTGCGAAAAACCGACATTCAACTTCAGGAAACGGCTATAATAGTTATATATACACTCAACGTAACTGTAATCGTCTAGCAATAAATCCGCGATTTGAACCCATTTTTTTATTGCAAAGACAAAATTAAAGACGAAAAAAAACAAAACAGTCACAAATATTAGAAAAATATATCATTGATAGACATATTTATTAAATAAATAAATAACAAATAAAAACTATGAATATTTATTAATAATTAGTAATATTCCTTAACAGAGTAGGTACCTATCGGACTTTGACAAAGACTAGTTAAATACTCTCATAAATTCCCTAAAAATTGCAATTTGGTGTGGGGCGCCCGTTGTCTATAATACTATAAGCTAGTAGCGTACTGACCGGTGGCGGCGGGCGCGGGGCGCGGCGGGCAGGGCGCCCGTTGTCTATATACATATATATACTATAAGCTAGTAGCGTACTGACCGGTGGCGGCGGCGGGCGGCGCGGGCGCGGCGGGCAGGGCGGGCGCGGGGCGCGGCGTGGGGCGCCCGTTGTATATATACATATATATACTATAAGCTAGTAGCGTACTGACCGGTGGCGGCGGGCGGCGCGGGCGCGGCGGGCAGGGCGGGCGCGGGGCGCCCGTTGTATATATACATATATATACTATAAGCTAGTAGCGTACTGACCGGTGGCGGCGGGCGGCGCGGGCGCGGCGGGCAGGGCGGGCGCGGGGCGCCCGTTGTATATATACATATATATACTATAAGCTAGTAGCGTACTGACCGGTGGCGGCGGGCGGCGCGGGCGCGGCGGGCAGGGCGGGCGCGGGGCGCGGCGTGGGGCGCCCGTTGTATATATATATACTATAAGCTAGTAGCGTACTGACCGGTGGCGGCGGGCGGCGCGGGCGCGGCGGGCAGGGCGGGCGCGGGGCGCGGCGTGGGGCGCCCGTTGTATATATATATACTATAAGCTAGTAGCGTACTGACCGGTGGCGGCGGGCGGCGCGGGCGCGGCGGGCAGGGCGGGCGCGGGGCGCCCGTTGTATATATACATATATATACTATAAGCTAGTAGCGTACTGACCGGTGGCGGCGGGCGGCGCGGGCGCGGCGGGCAGGGCGGGCGCGGGGCGCCCGTTGTATATATACATATATATACTATAAGCTAGTAGCGTACTGACCGGTGGCGGCGGGCGGCGCGGGCGCGGCGGGCAGGGCGGGCGCGGGGCGCGGCGTGGGGCGCCCGTTGTATATATATATACTATAAGCTAGTAGCGTACTGACCGGTGGCGGCGGGCGGCGCGGGCGCGGCGGGCAGGGCGGGCGCGGGGCGCGGCGTGGGGCGCCCGTTGTATATATATATACTATAAGCTAGTAGCGTACTGACCGGTGGCGGCGGGCGGCGCGGGCGCGGCGGGCAGGGCGGGCGCGGGGCGCGGCGTGGGGCGCCCGTTGTATATATATATACTATAAGCTAGTAGCGTACTGACCGGTGGCGGCGGGCGGCGCGGGCGCGGCGGGCAGGGCGGGCGCGGGGCGCGGCGTGGGGCGCCCGTTGTATATATATATACTATAAGCTAGTAGCGTACTGACCGGTGGCGGCGGGCGGCGCGGGCGCGGCGGGCAGGGCGGGCGCGGGGCGCGGCGTGGGGCGCCCGTTGCCGCTGCTCATGCCGCGGCCGCGGCCTCCGCCTCGCATCGGCCTCCACCTGACACAACACAACAACAATATTAATACATATACCGTTGTTGACAATTTGAGAGATTGGTTTTTCACTTCTCTTGCTCAAAACGGCGACATGGCGTACCAGAGCAAGGATAAAATAGCATATTTTACTATAGAGGAAAAGTATTATTTTTTAAAGACACAACTAATTACTGGGCTGTAGCAGAATATCGGTGCCTTACTCAGATCCCGTGGTTTGAGTGAGATTCAGTCACTAAGCTGCGACCCTTTTAAATTCCGCAACACACACATGTGATAATCGTTTTTGTGTACTTGTTCGTTTGTTTCATATTTTTATGTAATTTTATTATATGTGTGTGATGAAGAATTTTAAATAAATGTTTCATCTATCTATCTATCTATCTACTGTCAGATTTTGATAAACCGCTTCGTATTTTATAGTAACATCTTTAATAAATCATAGACATAGCTACTACAATACCTGTCTTACCATGTTATTTCCTCATATTGTTCTAATTTCAAACTTTTGTTATCTCTTTGCGGTTAAAGGTCTCTAGGGTATTAAACAATATCTACAAAGACACGTAATGCAATTTGAGGATCTGAAACAGTCTTTGGAAAATATTCTAAACTGAATTCAATAATATTGGAATGCTGAATGCATGAAATGAAGACCGAAACCACTGACTATCAATGCCTTCATGGCTTTTTTGACAAGAAAACAATGGCTATCAATTTTAATAATAAATCAGTTAAGGTTTAAAAGTAATTTGTCAAAAATTAGCTCTTTTTTAAGTTTGCCGTATGCCTTTCCCAGATTTCGTTCCTTACTAGCGACACTATCGAATGGTGTAATATAATACAGATGTGTATTTTTTTTTCAAAAATCACCAGGTTCGATGATGCCACGCTACAAAAAATTATCCAATGATGCATCAAAGTTTCCATCATAATTGGGCCTGAGACTCCTTTGAGTACTTTTCGCTGTAACACATAGTTTCGGATTTGACCATCCATCTAAAATTCACTCTATATGATAATTAATTCTAGTCATTTTATAACATTTAATTTCATTTAATCTACTATTAAATGAAATTAAATTTTCGTATGAAGGTTTGAAAATTGTTGCATTGTATTGGTGTTTTGGGGAATGTTTTCTATATGCCAATATGTTATTATGAAAAGGCACTTGTTTGTCAACTTCTGTTGTACTGTAATCTTGGGCGCGTTTGTATACAACATACTCATCAATATGAACAATTTTACTATATGACCAACACTGAAATTGTGATAAAAAAAGTGCTGTTTCAAACATTCTAGTGCATTAGGTGCTCAAGTTTCTATGAAACAGCTGATTTTTGTTTCAGGGTTGGTCTGACCAGTTCTGCTCACGATAAAGAATAGTCTTCATAACCTTGAGTTAATGGCATTGGGATAAGCAACACCGGTATCGTAATGCAATACTTATTTTGACTCACATGCGTGCAAAGATTCGTACAAATTACGAATATTGACGAACCGGTCGTGGCCGAGTGGTCTGTGCCCCTTGCTATACAGGCTATTTGAACGGGAGGTCCCGGGTTCGAATCCCGGTAGAAGCAAAAGTTTGTATGATGAGTACTAGCATTTGTTCACGAGTCATGGATGTTTATATGTTTATCTAGTATATCTCTAATATTTATACAGGGTGTTTGGTCATGGTATAACAAGTGGGCACCTACCCATGTTAACATAGTCATATAAATACTATGGCGTTATCAAAAATTCAAAATAATAAAATTAATTTCAAATTTCTTCATACAAAATGTTCGGTCAGTAAAACAAAATGTATGGGTTTCAAAATTAATTTTACAATTTGAATTTTTGATAATACCATAATATTTATGACTATGGTTAACATGGGTAGGTGCCCGCTTGTTATACCATGTACTAAACACCTTGTATACATATTATTATCATAATTTCTCTGTTATCTAGTATCCATAACACAAGCTCTTACTGATGCTTACTTTGGGCTAGAATTCAGAGGTTCCCAGACATTTTTTTTCATAGACCACTTTCAAAATTTAGCTGGTTCCAGTGGGCCCCCTCTGTAGCTACATTTCTACCATATTCCCAAAACTGGTCAATAAATGTGAAGATAAGATACGCCAACGTAGACCCCCGTCGAGTCTCCCGTGGACCACTTTGGGAACTAAGGGGCTAGATAATAGGTGTGTAGTATTATAAATATTTTTATTCACTTGCTTTTTAATCCTGTTATTTCAACAGTGGATAAAACGATTCTACTATGCGTTTACTTAATTGCTGTAGCCACAAAACTCATCTAGGCGTATTCTAGGTAATAATTTCCAATGTCGGTAACTGACAAATTATTTGTACGAAAGTACGAACTCAACAACAGGTCTAAATTTTAATCTTTCTTGACGCACAATGGCCCCGATATTTTATCTTATTCTACTTATGTTTTACACTGTACTACCTACTTCAAAGTTATAAATCATATTTAAGAAACTTTAAAATCATTTTGATACGACCAAAAAGATACAAGGATGAGCTGGATTTCAACCGGAGACCTCTTGAGTAAAGAGCGAGGTTCCAACCGTTCGACTAAAGAAGCGATGATATAAGTTACCAATTAGTGCTACTCAAGTGGGAATTAACGCTCTGAGATTCAAAATAAGTCTTATGTAGTTGTCATTAGGACTATTTTTGTAAAGACACCTTACAGTGTATGAATATTATTATGTGGTGGAATGGGCGGGGTAAGGCTAAGGGTGGACTCACTGCTGATGCTGCATGGCGTGCTGCGGCGCGTGGTGGCGCCAGGCGGGTCGGCCGCGCCACGCGCCGCGCCGCGCCGACGCCACGCCGAACGTCTCCGAGTTCAGCTTGCGCTCCGTCCGCCAGTCCGTGCGCTGGCTGCGCCCCTTCAGCCTGACACCGACAAGTACATCACACTCAGTCAAAAATATATGAAATTTAAAATTTTAAGTAACCCCCGGCCTTATTAATCATCTATCTAACACCATCTCATTGTGACTATTCATGAGAGCCCAAACACGCTATATCTGCTGTAAGTTTCTGAAGAATTAACAATTTCGCAGACTTTTTGATAGTATAGGATCAGCTCAAAGTTAGTATGTCATGGGAATGTCACCGAAGTGACAGTACACCAAATTTGAAATCAATTGGATCTGTAAAAGTTAGTAAAATCCTATTATCATGTAGAAAATGACCTGATAGTCTTGAAACGCCTGAACTGATCTTCATAAATTATAGCTAAGAACCATCGTAGTCACATCAGCTTTCAAACAAAAAAAAAACGAATCAAAATCGGGCTATTCGTTTAGGCGCTACGATGCCATAGACAGACACACAGATACACAGACAGACACGTCAAACTTATAACACCCCTCTTTTTTCGTTAAAAATACAATTGGGATGTTGCCTAAGTTTGAATATGGCGCTATTTTTCACAAATCCGGAAAATATACGCTCCTGTTACTCATGAAAACAATTCAAACTTAAAAGATATGGTATATTGTTGAATTCATACTGATTAGAAAATTCATAATATTGGTCATTTTTTTCAAAATTTATCAAAAATGTTGATGGTATTATATTGCTCACATCAATTAAAACAACTATTATTATGATCACTTTGAATAAAAACATACATATTACATTGTTATTATTGATTTTGTCAATAAGACCATACATTTTGTAGTAATATTAGGAACAAGTTTTTTTATTTATTTATTTAACATTTAAACAAAGTTATACAATATGTTGTTTGCGATAACATTTTAAAATCACTAAGGTTTATACATTTGCTATCGGGAGTTTAGATAATATCTATATATCTAAATAGAATATGTACACTATGGTAGTATTAATTAGACTTTTAAGTCGGTAAGTACAATTTCTTATAAACTTATTTTTTGTGTGTAGGTAGGCAAACCAGACAGGTAATGTACCTGTTAGGAAGTTAAAATTAAACATCACTTAAATTATATTAATGTATGAAAATACTGCTTTAGTTTATATTTAATATTTTTTTGCGTAAAACTATTTAATAATTCAGATGGCAAATTATTGATAAGTCGCGGTAAGAGGTAACTTGTTGTTCGCTCGCCGTACGCGTTGTTCGCGCGCGGCTTTCATAGGCGGCTATTAGCAATTGCTCGAGTGTATACAGCATGTTCAATTAGAATTTTTAAAAACTCGTTAAAAATTGTTCTTTTAATAAGGAATATTGTACTTGCATATTTATTGGTAACGTCTTACAGTGTTTAAAAAGACCATTAGCATCGTCCTGGAGTTTATTTTTAATTTTGTTAGAAACTATAGTTTTAAGTATTTTATATTTTAAATTGTTAATCTGATCAAGATATGATTTATAGGTATGATTTATGTGACGTCACCTGTTCCGTAGATTTTATATGGAGCGTTTTTGGACGATGCGCCGCAACACATTAAATATACCACTGTATCTGTGAAACTATTGATCTTAAACATACTATTTCTTCTGCAATATTTCTTCATGAGTTATAAACTTCTTCTATATAAAATAAAATAAAAAGTGTCAACAACCCAATTACTCACTGCACTCATGAATTTTAATTTCAATATTTTTTTGTTGTTCGAGTTTTGTTTTTATTACTCTAGGAATTTTAAAGACAATTGTTTCTATTCATCATCCAAAACCTATTACTGAAATCTTTAGGAATATTCTTAACTTTTGAGTTGTAAAGTTGTATAAAAATGTAAGGTATTTTGCTATACACGGTGTATCAGAAGTACCCAAAAAAAAGAAATTCTTTATCGAAAACTCAAAATGAAAATGTCACTACTCTAGTGATCGGCTGTGAATGTCATTCAACCTAAAATAGGAGATAGTAAAGGTAAAAAAAATATCAAATTAATAGACTATATTTCCAAAGACTAGAATATGCAAATTATAGTACCGTCGATTCCTTCTGAGATGCAAAAAACTTTATTTGCCGATAAAACTTATAGTACGATGCCTTAATTTCTAATACGATGACAAGTAATTATAATTTTATTGAAATAATCATTTATTTTTTAATTTTTATAACAATTATTTATCTTTTTGTTTAGGTGTTGTTTATTATTTTTAAGCGATAAATTGCTATTAGTATCGATTTCGCATATTACGTAAACACCTTTAAATAAATAGAGTATGTAAAATCAATTTGCACTAATCTAACTAAGCACTCATCTGCTACCGCTTAGTCTTTGAAAATACTAGACTTGCAGCAGAATTCACCGCCATTTGAAAAAATACACTTTGGGTTCCGCATTTATTTTTTAAACTTAAATAATACGTAAGTTTTCGTACATACCGGAGTATTCAAATACAGTGACAGGGTGGGAGGTACATAACTTTATCAAAAAATGCGCGATGTGAAAAGGTGTTTTTCAAGCTGTTTTGTTTATGTCACAGCGCGATATTGCACAATCGAAGCGACGGGTCAAACGAGAACAGGGTTCAAAATTACTATTAAATGAAAATAAACTACGTGACGCATCGCTCTGGGTCAATAAAACTGATTTTTATACCATTACGTGTAAAATGGCATACCTGATGACAGCCGTTATAAAAAATGGTATGGTATGGTAAGTCACTGACATAGCTCATAGGATTAGCAAGTTGAAGTAGCGTGGGCAGGGCAGATAGCACGCTGAACAGACGGCTGGTTGGGCGTTCAAGTTTTAAAATGGCGACCACATACCGGGAAGTGCAAAGAAGGACGGCCTCCCACTAGCTAGATGGACAGAAGACCTGGTCAGAGTCGCGGGGAGCCGTTGGATGCAGCTGCCAAGAACCATTTTATTTGGAAATCGGTGGGGGAGGCCTTTGTTCAGTAGTGGACATCAGAGGTTGGTATGATGATGGTTAATGATGATATGGTAGTAGGTAGTAGTAAGTGGTCACAATGAACGCGCATGTACTATTAACGTACTGTCGACGGAATTACCTACGCATTAAAGCGGGCCGAAGTCTTCACTTGGATTTAAAATGTACCGGCCTTCCCTTTATTTTACAAGCTTTTCCTTTAAATGAGCATGATCTAGCAAGGTTATTTGTCGGTCAAAATCAAATTGTAAAATTATGTAAGTACTAGGAGTTCAGAGGAGATTCAAAAATTTGGTTTACATTTTTTCCGATGAAACCCTAAACGCCCCCAAATGTGTCATTGGTTCACAACATTTTATTCAAAAGATTTTTTTTAATACTCGATATAAAAAAAACAGAGCAGAGTACTGCCGGATTATGACTAAGTGCCTATAAACTGTTGATTAGGTAGTGTTTGAACCGTGCTCGCTTGGATATGTTTTTACTTATTTTGTAACCTACTTTTTTAACGTTGAAAAAATGGATCTTACTGGGCTTCGAATGCAAGACAAGCATTTAACGGTTTGTTTGCGTCGTTAGCGTAATTATGTTACACACTTCTTATACCACAGATACATAATAGTACAAATACAGAAGATTCACTCCGGAAAATCATCTTAACATTTAATTAAATAGCTCTTGCTTGCCACGATAATTAAATGCAATTTAAGTCGAACAGCGCTCTAATAACCCTCTTAACGAAAACGAAAACCTTGTATTGTTCTAGTCATAACTATTATTTTTTGGTACCAGCCTTAGCTTGGACCCAATTGTTATAAGGCTACTAAAGTCAAAGTTGTTTATTGAATAGAATAGAATAGAAAAAAGTTTATTGGGCGCAATAATACAATAATACTTAAATTACTTATTGCGATCCATACCTAAATTAATTTTACTAAACTAAAAAACTAGTTAAATGTTGACAATCCCTGTCATTCCCCGTACGCATGCGCAGAAGGAAAAAACAGCGGCGCAGAGCGGCGCGCGCAGACTACCTATTTCAAAGCCGCTTTCCGCTTTGTCGGCTCGTCAGGTCGTCAGTGTCACCTCATCTGTTTGAGAGCTCAGTTGATCATAATTTCATAAAGTGTAGTCGCGTATAATTTTATCTCTGATCGTCGTTATTCTTATTAAATATTGCGAGATAATGCTATGTGTATGCCATGAGTAGGTATGTTGGCATCGATTACAAGGACGGTGACGATAATATGGTGCGAAATGCGACACAGGCCGTGTCCGTCCCGACGGCGGCTGTCGTTGTTGAGGCAGCAAGGAGGAGTAGGTACACTTTGAACTGCTTCTCTAATCTTAGGGCTATGTTGTAAGTGTTATGTTGTTGTGTAAGATATTCATGTGAACTGTAAAGCTGTGTTGATTGAGTTAAGTGGTCCCGCTTGATAGGTGAGCCGTCAGCTTGCTTGTCATCTTGCGTTGTTGTATGAAAAAAGTGTTTCTAGTTCGAGGTAAGTTGTTTTTTATTTCGAAATGGTAAGATAGTGCTAGTACAATTACATAGTACCTAATTGATTGATCCGTGATAAATTTTTAACCACATTTATCGATCTTACGGGTTCTTGTGTGTGATAAATACGTACCTACTCAATTAAATTTTTTTTTTTTTTTGGTTTACGGCTTAAAACCTTAGTAAATTCATCTTAGCTATTAGGTAGATAGAACCTACCTACTCAGATTGTTACTTCAATGCAACTTTAAAATTTATTTGTGGTTTTTATTGTTGACTCATACCTATCTTGGTTCTCACTCACCTAATATTCTTGTAAAGTGTTCAATAAAGTTATCTAATATCTATTTATCATTTTTGTACTTAGCCTAGTAAAATAAATACTAGAATTGAGGAATTATAGGTTATTTATTTTAGGTTAATATTTGATCAAATAAATGTTAGCTACCAGGAGTAGAAAAATTTCTTAGAGTAGGAGGTAATTACGCCTGTTAGGGGGAATGAACTTAGAATAGAGCTGGGCTTCAATGTCGATTATTTTATTATTTTATCAAAAATAATTAATTTTTCAGCATGTAATAATGTCATACTACAGTTGTCATACATTGGTAATAAACTCTACACAAGGGACCCATTTACACCCTTTTTACTTTATTTGTACTTTTGGTACACCCTGTATAGTAAGTAAATATTGGTTAATTAAAACAATAAGTGAAACTATAAGTCTATTATATAATCATGAAATGTAAACCTGTACTTTGTTGAGACTGTTTGTTTCAGTTAATAAATAAATAAATCTATAATAAACAAAATGCAATTAAATCACTCTCAGGTCCAAAACAGCAAACACCAATCTCAGTGTGTGACCTCACTTGTTAGTATCAGACGCCTGTCAAAAGGATCTAAATCACCATAGCAACTTAGCAGTGTTTGGTAACAACAGGTGACGTCACAGCGGCCATGTGACACGTATTGGCGTTTTGCAGCGAAATTTGAAACGGAATTTAAGAACATGTTTTCTAAACATTCAACTTAACAAAGTTGAAGTAAAGGATTAAAGTTATCTGAGGGTTGAAAAATGAACCCTTAAATGACATTACATTAAGATGACATTAATTGTGGCCCAACTTTTCAATCCTCGAATTTTTTTTATCTAGAGACTATTTTTTATGTTTTACCCAAATTTTCTATAGATTAACTGTTAACTTGGCAAAGTTGTTCTTTGAATAAATCTTATCTGGGGATTGAAAAATCACCCCTTAGTCAAATAATAAAATAAAAAACAAAATTCCAATCAAATTTCGATCAAATCATTCATTAAATTATATTCTTAATATAAAAAACCTAAATAAGAAGTGTATTTATAACAGAATGCATGAGAACATTATCCTCACAATAATATATTTTTCAACGACTCAAAGATGGTTTAAATATCTTTGCTCATGACTTAAAATCAGTAACCACAACGTGACTTAACAGTATGTAATACAGTTACAAGTCTTAGTAATGAAAAGCATCATGTGATATAACTTTAGTACCGCTATGAGATATAATGGTTATCTCTACTTGACCATAATATAATATTAAATACCTCTCTACAGCTTCACAGGAAATGTTATCAAAGAAGCTCTTATTCTTATCATAGCCAGGGAAGCCATTCGCATCTTCATCCAACTCCGCCTCGCCTGCTCCAGTTTCATTGCCTGAGTCATCCTTCTTATCCACTTCAGCAGCAGCCTGCTGAAATAAAATAAGATTTTTTCATTGTAAAGCCAGGTTTAGACTAGCAAGTTTTGAGACGGTGCTATATACACAAGCGAGTGGAAAATAATTACCTCTCCCTCTTACGCATAGCTCTGTCTCAAAACTTGTGCAAGAACTACCTAGTTTAAACCTCGCTTAAGGATGCAGGTTCACATGCAAGCTTCTATTTATATCTATAATTCCTATTCCATATGCTCCATATGCAATAAAGTGACGCCCTTCAATTGTACACACTTGTAATCTGTTTTTACATTGGCTGTCTTGGCATGTTGGTAATAATGGATTGACAAATCTTGCTGAGTTTCTTTCCAGTTTTCACATAGACTTACAAATGGATAGTTTAGAATTAATGTTTTTGCTTATGTGAATAATCTGCATGAGGCCATTATGTCTCATGTTTCTCAGATTCTGTATAGTACAGAGTATGAGAAACATGAGAAAGATTTTGTATTCATCAAAAAGTATTTGTAAACAGGCATGAGGAGCAATCAAAAGAGATTCTGTGTTTGCTCAGTGCCAGTTTTCCTGGTTTGAGATTTCAAACTTCTATCTTTACATTATACTTGTGTAGACAAAACCATTCTCTGGGTTCTTAATGTTATGGATTCATGACAGTATTTTAAACTGTCAAGCTGTGTAAGACTAAGTAAGAAGTCTTATGATAATTAAAAACCAATTGTATCTGGAATATGTGGCTTTACAGGTTAAGCTTTATTTATTACTCTCTATAATTTACCTTATTGCTCGCTATAATTTAACTTATTGCTCCCTATAGTTTAACTTATTACTTACTATAATTTAACTTATTACGCGCTATATATAACCTACTTTATATAGCTTAAGTTTATTTTAGTACATTTGTGTTCATTTTAATTTTTTCTTAAAATTTGATTATATTCAAACAGATATATCTTACAATAATGACTGTCCTTACCTCAACTTTTACTTCAGGTTCAGAGATCTTGGTCTTAGCAAGCTGGCTGCGCAGCTCCTCAAACTCTGTGTTAGCTTGCTCGAAGTCATAGTCGTTGTCGAACTTGAGCGTGTTCTTGTTGCGGGGCACGAAGCCGCGGCCACGGCCGCGCGACCGTCCTCTCCATCCACCACGAATGTAGCCTTGCCCTGGGAAAAGAAAATAATATTGTTAATAATTCCAATTGACATGCATGTTTCAAAAGTTTACACATAATTATGATCTTAAACCTATGTATTTAAATATTTCGATTAGTATGTTATACATATTCAAGCTGATATAAGAAATAAAAATAATTTTATATCTATCTATTTACATTACAACTTACAGCAAATATGCATATTTGTTATTACAATATTGACAAACAAATTTGCTACTACAGGGATTTAAGAGTAATCTGGTATTGTACTATAAATCACACAAATCATTAATACCTCATATGAAGTACTATGCTACTATTTAACCTATCCAAACATTACAGGCAGTAATGGTTTTTTAATTGTCACAGGCTGTTTGTTTCAATGCAATAATAATAATATAATAATATTCATACACTGACACCTATTATCTAGCCCAAAGTAAGCATCATTTAAGAGCTTGTGTTATGGATACTTAATAACATAGAAATAATGATAATACTATGTATATAAATATTAGACATATACTAAATAAACATATAAACATCTGACTCCTGAACAAATGCTTGTACTCACCGTACAAACATTTGCTCCTACTGGGATTCGAACCCGGGACCTCCCGACCAAGTAGCCTGTATAGCATGGGGCACAGACCACTCGGCCAGCCGGTTGTCAATTCAATATTGGTTGATGAATCTTATTGTTTTAGGGGCAAAGAACTTGACAATAAGCAGTTACAATATTGATCTTTCACTGACCTACTAGCATCTATATATTTATACATCTATCATAAAGTTTAAAGCATATTTTATGAACTTTTGAAAGCATATATACAATATTATTTACCAGTGTATTGACCAGCCTGGTGATGATGGTGCTGCTGGGTAGAGGTCTGCGGCTGCTGATGTTGTTGATGTTGTTGGTGTTGTTGTTGATGTTGCTGGTGTTGTTGATGTTGCTGGTGTTGTTGATGTTGTTGGTGTTGCTGGTGTTGCTGGTGAGGCTGCTGCGCGTGGTGCTGGGGCTGGGTGCCGCCGCTGGGGTAGCGCTGCCTGTTGCGAGAGTTAGTACGGTTCCTGTTGCCTTGCTTCTGCGCCATGCCGCTGTTGCTGCCGCGTCGGCTATCGCGCTGCTGACCCGACCCACTTGCTATCGTGCCCACCTGCTTCAACAATAGTTTAATTTATTATGAAATAGCCTTAATCAAAACTACTTATTAACAATATTACTTTCTACTATCAATAAAATAGGTATAATTTTTAATAGAAAATAATAAAAATAAAATAAAAAAATAGATGCATTTTTATTTAAAATAGACTTTATTCTATTATCAACAATGTTAACGAATTCTTAACTTTCTAATTATTATAATAAAACAGGTATTATTTATAATAGAAACAACTAAATGTTCTAAGGATTGGGATGTTGCCTAAGCTTGAAAATGGCGCTATTTTTCACAAATCCGGAAAATATACGCTACTATTACCCATAAAAATAATTCAAACTTAAAAGATATGGAAAATTGTTGAAGTTGTACTGTTTTGAAAATTAAAAAAATGATCATATTTTTTTTTCAAAATTTATCAAAAATGTTTATGATAATAGATTGCTGACACCAATTAAAACAACTATTATTATGACAACTATGAATAAAAACATACTAAATACATAGTTATTATCAATTTTGTCAGTATGCCCATACATTTCTTAGTAACATGGGAACATGTGACGTCACCTGTTCCGTAGATTTTCTATGGAGCGTTTTTGGACGATGCGCCGCAACATATCAAACATACCACTGTATCTGTGAAACTATTGATCTTAGACATACTAGTTCTTTAGCAATATTTCTTTATGAGTTATAAACTTATTATTTATGAAATAAAAAAAAAGTTGTCAACTACCCTATTGTACAATTATTTTTACATGAAGAATTATGTAAACAAAGACATAGTTAATTGTTATTTTACCTGAGTGCTTTGATCGGCAGTTGGGCTCTTCCTGTGTGCTCCAACAGCAGGAGTACCAGATCTTGAGGCACTTTGTTGAGAGCCACCTCCAATAAGATCAAGCATAGAACCTAAAAAGTTCAATTGTAAATTAAAAGAAGAATGTTGTTTGCTGAAGACATCTAGATGAAATTATTCTTTAATTTATTAAAAATCTTTAACTATCAATTACTATTACATTTTATATTTTTGACAAGGGTAGCGAACAAGTACATACCAAATTAACAACAATAGCTATTGAGTTGTGATGAATATGTAATATACTTTATGGGTTGTAAATTGGCAGGACAGAATACAGCAGTAGCATGATTAAGATACATAATAGTGGTATAATGTAAGGATGAATAGATGAGTAAAAATAATTCACACTTTCATAGTTAAATACAAGCAACAGACCAAGGAATATATAATTATGCAGATTGCGATTTTTGGGTCTTGGTTTAGGTCTTCATAAAAAATTATGGTAATCACCAAAATTTAACTCTTATTGTTTAGTTAGTAAGTGAAACTTATTTTTGAATTAGTTTTTTACAATACTGTGTTGGATACCAATATACAATATCTACAAAAAAATCTAATGATGTAATCATACTATCAATGATTAATGGTTGTTTATTAAAGATATAATTATGTAGTATATATTAATGAAATGAAAGATATTAAATATTGAGATGACATGCAAGAGTTATTAAATTAGATAGGTGATAGATTATAAACATGACCTATCTAGAAATTATAGATTTTTAATATATTCAAAGATATATTAGTTCTAGAAGGTATATGGAATAAAAATCGCAAGGCAGCATATGAAAGCTTAAAGCAAATTATCCAAAGAAGGAAACCTTGGTCTTTCACTTGGTTGGAGTGATGAGTCACTCCTGATCCAATCGGTGCAGTTGTGGGTTGAGGCTGATTGGCCAGTTCCACAGATGTTTGAGGAGACAACTCACTCGTCTTGTTAAGTTGGGCATGGAAGCCTGCCATGGGGTGATATTGAGGATATTGTGTTTGGCCAACCACTGGATGGTTAAATTGTCCAGTGTACTGCCCCAGTGCTGAAGTTCCACCGTCGAGAGAGGGCGGTGCTGACATCTGCATGATGGCAGGATCGTTGGGCAATGAGGGGACATTGTTCAGAACCCGAATATCCTTGATATCAGAACCACGGAACAAGATGTAGTCATACACCTGGCTCTGAGGTGCCACTGGGAACTGAGTCTCACGGTCCTCTGTACCAAATGATCGCACTGCAGGACAAAAAAAAGAAATGTAGGGTATCTTTAAAATTAAAAATTTACAATGATCTGCTACCATTTGCACCTTACCAGTCCGCCGGCGCTCTCACACAAGGAAAAGTGTCTGATATGAGGGTACTTCACAGATTAAAATAGATAAGTTTCGTAATAAAGTTTGCAGTACTATTTTTTTTTAGCAAATTTCACCAAAAATAAAGTAATATTATGGTCTAGAGCATAAATGCGTAGTATTGCGGCCACTGTGATTGTTTACTTACAGGAATGAAATCTTTATCAACGTCATCAATGTGAAACTACGATCACTTCAAACAGGTATAACAATTAAATTGAGGGTAGAATATAAATAACGTGCTCCGTTAAAAATGTATCCAGTGTAATACAATCAAAAAGGAATAATAATTTTCGTAAAGATGCGAAGCGTTTTCAAGATCAACACATAAACAAAGATATTCCTGGTTTTAGAGACTAGACAAACAGTTCAAATCTAAAGTAATAACATTTTTCTATAATATTTAATTTGTTGGAGTGGGACTGAAGGAGAACGGGGTAGTAAATTGGATTGAAATATGATACAAATAGAATCCATTTGTCAACTTACCGCTAGCCAAAGCGATGGTACATTGTTGAGGATCAACGGTGAAAAGTCGCCCTTCATAACGAATATCAGCTTTCGATATTAGGCTTATCTTGGAGCCCAATTCAGGCATTCCAGAACTCATAATGTCAATTTAAATATACGTCTCCGATGACAAAGATTTTTTCCGATAATGTCGACAGAAATGTTTGAGCCACCGAACAAAATGACTGACGGGAAGTTGGCAGCAAGCGTAACGTTTCGTTTACCACCAACCATAGACAATATCTGTCTGTCAGTCTAAAAACAGCTGAGCGAACAATCAATATTTTTAATAATTTTTTTTTTAATAAAACCCAAAAATTTAACTATTGTTTTAGCTATATATATTACAATAATGTTTAATAAATTATTATATTATAAATATTATATATTATATTCATGTTACAAACTTAACTTATATATTTCATTCATTTACATAATCTTATCGCTATAACTTAAATATCTCATGTTAACAGCAATAACAAACACTTTAAACATTATTTACTTTATATCTAGGCATTAAAACCTTATGGAGCGTTAACTACGCTATCTATACATCATTTAGCAACCATTATATGCTTCTAACCGACATAGTTCATTACACAACGCGAACTAGACTATGTAAACATCCTTTAGCAATAACCATTTACTTTTAACCGATACAGTTATTACGATGTGTACCCTTTGTGTGTGAAAAGTGATTATGGTGTAAAATACGATGAGAACTTTTTTGTGGTAATCCACCTCATCAAGTAGCACATAAAGTGACTGTAATCATATATTTCGTGTCAAATACTCCCAAAAAGCATTGGAATGTGTTACGCCAGCATTTTAATGCAATAAAAGAAGAAATAAAGAAATACTGAAGACATGGCTGTATGGGCATTAGTTTCCTTTGCCTTCCTTTTATAGGGAGAATTAACAAAAAAAAGACTATGGAAAAAATGAGGGCGCCGTTACTGCGAATGTGTTCAACACACCTTCAATATGTATACGATCACGGACTTAATAGTGACGCAAGCATCAGATGGAGCTCTTCCATAGAGAAAAAGTTGCCGTACACAAAGCTCACATATTGATTTAGACATTTCTTTTTTTTTTTAATTTTGTCGGATTCGTTATTTTTTCTCTGGCCTGAAGCCTTTTAAGACCATGTGGTACTTTCGTAGTATAGTTGGTAATATTTATGAACAGGGATAATTTCGGCATATATACAAAAAAGCTACTAAATTATTTGTTAATACTTTTATTTTTTAATTTGGTTTTATAATTATTTAGAGCTTTTAATTGCATAGAGCGCAAATTTTTATTTTCTAGGCTGAATACATCTGTACACATGCCGTCTAAAGTTGTCTATAGTTTTATGAAATCTATCTAAATTTAATTCTACACAGCAGCTAAGAGCAGCAGCAGCAGCAGACAGCTCTAAACAGATTCTTGCTATCTTTTTCCTATGACTTATTGCGAGAAAGAGATATACTGTACTTAAATTTAGAATTAAAGTGTGTTCCCAGAATTAGGCCCAATATCTATCTGTTGTGGACAGACCTGCCTGAAGAGGTGCAAGACGCGTAGCACATAGTGCGAGGTGCGTACATGGACTGTGCGGTGTTTAAAACATTATAGTGAAGTAGATATATAGTGAAATAAGTCAATAAGTAAAGTAAATAAGTGAGTGCGCGCTATGTAATGTTTTAAAGTGTCGATCTATATCGCTTAAAGTTAAAGAGACAAGCTATAGAAAGCTTATGTGATTAGTATGTGCATCGTAATATCGTAATATCGTGTAATCCCTTTGCCTTACGAAAAAAAATATGCTTGTCAAACATATTTATGTCAATTTGTCAACGGTTTTAGGATGAATTTGATTTTGTTTTCTAATTCGTTGGAATAAAACAGAAAGAAATACTGTTGTATTTAAGTAAATATTGTTTATATTTATTCAACTTAAAATAGATGCTATAATTTATATTTCAATGTTAGTTATTTTAGTGAAATGGTGTTAGAAACCCCAATATCTAGTAAATCGGGACTGCCTCGACTCAGCAGTGGCGGGAGTTGCAACAGTTCTATACGTCGGCGAAGTCTAATTCCAAATCGAGTAACAGAAAGAGCTGAGGTTCGTAAGATTTGCAACGTAATTGAGTGCATCATTATTTAATAAATATAACATCTCAAAGGGGCCCTAGTTGGACCCTAGGTTTATAATGGGACTACTTTTGCTCTAGTATTATTTGCAATTCTATAAAACTGTATAAATAGTACGATAAATGATACTGAAATAAAACCATAGATCTGAGTGCTTACCATCAAATTTAAACTCGAAATTGTTATTACAGGACAAAAATGATGATGATGCGGAACGTTCATCTCTCATTGCCTCCGAGCGCGCAGTGGCTACTTCAACGCCACATGCGTCGCCTCGTCGCGGCAGGGACACCATGTCCTCATCACCACAGAAGGAACATTTCCAAGGATGTCTTAAACTCTATGCTGAGAATGTGAGTGTTAATCGATTTCTTAGCTTTACCGCAAATTTATAAACAATTCGGTTTTATGGTAAATGTTAGTAAATACTCAAATGGAGTATTTTTTTTTTTCTGAAAATCATTAATGCAGATGCTGATATAATAGCAATATTTGGATTTAAATTAGACACTTCTGAGAGACACGCACTGTCCAGGCTTAGACCTCCACCAAGAATCCCTAAACCAATTGTTTGAATTAAAATCAATAAATGAATATTCCTTATTGCACACAAGAGATAAATTAAACAATACAAAGTAATTAATATAAAGCATTAATATTGGGCGACCTTATTGCTAGAAAGCAATGTCTTCCAAGCAGCTTAAATTGATATAAATAAATTAACTTACTTTTGCCATGGTCGGTCCCTGGATGGGTCAATGAAATTTATAATCTTTATCTCTGTGCTTCGGAAGGCACGTTAAGCCATTGGTCCCGGTTGTTACTGCAACTGCTTTAACCCACCAACCCGCATTGGGCCACCGTGGTGGTGTTATGCCCTAAACTCCTCATGTGTTTCTCCCATGTAGGAAGGCCTGTGCACAGCAGTGGGACATATATAGGCTGGTGATGATGATGATTAACTTACTGTAGCTATTAGTATTAAAGTCTGAATCAATTTATAATTTCAGAAAATAAACAAAGACAATGCTTGGAATCTTCAACTGATAGATTTTATGACATCCATGTTGAGGAAGCATGACTCTCGTATGGAGAACTTGCAGACTGCTTCCACTGTAGTTGATGCATCTGCCAGAATCTATTCATTCCGAGTGGATGCTGTGCATTATGATGTACTCAAGATGGCTGGTGGTTTAAGCAAAGCAGCACAGGTAATTAATACAGTTTTATTATTATTTCAACAAAAATAATACCTTTTAACTATATTATTATACACCAGTTTCAATTAGTGTTGATGAACCTTAAATTATTACTTCTTTAAGTCTTGACCATCTGATTTGGAAACTGCAACAAATTTTAACATCTAACTATGTGCCGTGAGGTTGTGTGCGTCCTTGAGTGTGTGTGTGTGTGTGTCTAAAAACTTAATAGTTCAATTGTTTTGTGGTCTTTCTAAGTCTCCTATGATTGGGAATCACCTTTTTAACAAATATGAGCGATGGCATGGTGCGGCTGTGTAACTGGGTACATAAGTAATTGTAGCATAGTAATTAAAATATAATAAACACACAAACGCAAATACAGATAGACTAGAAGAATTTCACAGGGATATCCAAAGTCCTGGGTGGCTCAGTGGTCAGAGCAGTCAAGGGAAAGGCCGCGGGTTCGATTCCTGCCTCAGGACGTGATTTTTTTCTAGTTTTATTATATTTTAATTACTAAGTAATTTTTCAAAAATTTATAATGTTAAAATCAAAAATTAAGAATAATAGGGTAGATTACAACTTTTTTTTGATTCATAAATAAGAAGTTTATAACTCATAAAGTAATTACTAAGTAATTTTTCAAAAATTTATAATGTTAAAATCAAAAATTAAGAATAATAGGGTAGATTACAACTTTTTTTTGATTCATAAATAAGAAGTTTATAACTCATAAAGTAATATTGCAAAAGAAAAAGTTTCACGGATATAGTGGTATGTTTGATGTGTTGCGGCGTATCGTCCAAAAACACTCCATAGAAAATCTACGGAACGGGTGACGTCACATGTTCCCATATTACTAAGAAATGTATGGGTGTACTGACAAAATTGATGATAACTATGTATGAAGTATGTTTTTATAAATAGTTGGCATAATAGTAGTTGTTTTAATTGATGTCAGCTATATAATATCATTAACATTTTTGATAAATTTTGAAAAAAAAAATTATGTTCATTTTTTAAATTTTCAAAACAGTACAACTTCAACAATATTCCATATATTTTAAGTTTGAATTGTTTTTATGGGTAACAGTAGCGTATATTTTCCGAATTTGTGAAAAATAACATCCCAATTGGGATGTTGCCTAAGTTTGAATATGGCGCTATTTTTCACAACTTCGGAAAATATAAGCTACTTTTACCCATAAATAGAAATTAAAACTTAAAGATATGGAATATTATTGAAGTTGTACTTTTTGAAAATAAAAAAAATGGTCATTTTTTTTTCAATATTTTTTAAAAAATGCTAATGTTATTAGATTGCTGACATCTATTAAAACAACTATTATTATGACAACTATTAAGAAAAACATACTTAATACATAGTTATTATCAATTTTGTCAGTATGCCCATACATTTCTCAGTAATATGGGAACATGTGACGTCACCTGTTCCGTAGATTTTCTATGGAGCGTTTTTGGACGATGCGCCGCAACACATCAAACATACCACTATATCTGTGAAACTATTGATCTTAGACATTCTATTTCTTTTGCAATATTTCTTTATGAGTTATAAACTTTTTATTTATGAAATAAAAAAAAAGTTGTCAACTACCCAATTATAGCATTACAAAATTAACCCTCCACTCAGCGCTGCTCCCGCCTCTGTGAGTTCTAGCCTTATCATGGGGCCGTGACTTGCCACTATGCACTTCGACCCTTCGGGATCTTTTGTGCCATGAGTTCTAGCCTTAAATCAGGTTCTACTTTACATTCTACATAGACAAAACGAGGTAAAAAAGATGATGATGGCCTCACACAAGATGAAGGGGCAGCAGATGGAGAAACCGCGCCACAGGTCAAGAAAAAAAAGAAACGTTCAAAGGGAGCCATCGCAACTAATCCCGAAGTGTTCAATGGAGAATTTGATGCTAATGAATGTATAGGTGAGCTTTTAATTTTTTTTCTACTTGTATGATAGAGCACTAAGTTGATCACACTGATATTGTACAACATGAGTTCTTCTTCTTCTTCTTCTTCGTCGTGCGGGCGGTTTCCGCAAATCGACGTCAGTTGCGCCTGTTTTGCGTCGGAGGATGGTGAGCTGGGTTACACGAGCCATCCTAGCTCCTCCAGGAAGTCACCCAGCGCCTTAACGTTGCCGAGCACCTCCCGAAGGCTACCCGGGTTGCCCAGGTAGTTCGCCCGGTAGTTAGCCACACCCCTGCATTCCAGCAGAACGTGGGCGGCTGTTTCTTCTGTCTCCATGCATGCTCTGCATAGAGGACTGTCCGTGATACCTAAGTTAAAGAGGTGTCTGTTAAAATTGCTATGACCAGTCAACGCGCCCGTAATGAGGCGTAGGCGTGATCTGCTAAGCTGAATGAGAGTCTTGGAGAGCCGGGGATCAACTTGGGGTAGTGCAAGTTTTGCCTGTCTGCAGTCCTCCAGACTGTTCCAGTGGTTCATGTGAAGGTTGTGTGTATGTTCGCATACTATACCTTTAAACCAGCTAGAGGTAAGAGGTATGATTGACTCCGGGCCAACCGGTTTCTTATCAGATCCTCTTCTTGCGAGTTCATCAGCGGCGTCGTTTCCACGAGACCCGCTGTGCCCTTTGATCCACTGTAGGGTGATCAAGTTCTGATTGCCTACCTCGTTCAGTGCCAGGTGACATTCGTATATTAGACTGGAAGACAGCTTTGGGCTGCACAAAGCCTGTAGGACGCTTCTACTATCAGAAAGGATTCTGATGTTGTGATTTTGTACTTTCCTTGCTGAGATTGCGCGGGCTCCTAGCAGGACGCCCATGCACTCCGCTTGAAACACAGTGTTGTGGGCTCCCAGTGGTAGGTGCAGTTTGATGTTCAAGTCTTCTGAGAAGACACCTGTGCCAGTACCTGAACGCGTCTTGGAGCCGTCCGTGAAAATGATGAGTGACCCATGAGTGACATGGGGGTCATCGTCCTCAGTCAGCTGTATCTTGTATTTCTTGTCAAAGACAAAGATCGGCATAATTTTATCGCAGGCTGCGTCCATCATGGGATTGCTGGTCCAGTCTTTAGTAAGTTTAATAATATGTTTTACCTCAGGGAACCTGATTAGTTTAAGGTGTTTCAGACGTAACGCGGCTATAGTTGCCTCCTGTTGTATGTGCAGGTGGAGAGGGGCGATGTTCAGCATCACCTCCAGCGCAGCAGTCGGGGTTGTTCTCATACACCCCGTGATAGCACAGCATGCTAGTCTTTGAAAGCTCTGTAATTTGTTGGCGCAGGTCGTTTGCTCCGACCTGGGCCACCAGACCACAGAGCCACTTGAATATCTTAGGGGCAAGTCCCCAGCGTTTGCCTACCATCTTACGGCACTGCCATAAGACGATGCTTGCCGTTTTTATTTTCTGTTCAATGTGGCTGTTCCAACTCAGCTTGCTGTCCAGAATCACTCCGAGATACTTTACCTCCTTGGACAGTGTGAGTGTCGTGCCAAGCATCCGAGGGTGGTGGTAGTTACCCACGTTGCGTTTATTGGTAAACATTACCAGTTCCGTTTTTGTAGGATTTACTGAGAGATCGTGCTTACCACACCAGTTTTCCACTATTCTCAGTGCCGCCTGCATGGTGTCGCAGACAACGTCCGCTCGGCGGCCCAGAGTGAGTATGGTGATGTCGTCAGCATAGCCTACAACATGATTTTATGGACTTGAAGTTGTGCTGGCTTGAATTGATTATTGGTTGGCTAATGAATCTCCTAAGAGGGCTCGATGTCACCCAAATGGCAATCCCACCAACTTTCCCATGGCGTGTCGCAACCGTTTGGTTATGCAGGCCGAATCATGGGAGAGTGTACTGCTACATGCTCGGGACTCTTTCACAGCACACCTTTCTTGACTCCCTACAAATTATAATCTTTCACCCAAAGGGTGATGGAGAGGGCTATTCTCGGGGTTTTCTGAGCATGATCGAATTAGAAATGATGAGATCCTCAGGAAAACTTACGGTCACTAAAATAGCCCAAAGAATTGCGAGCCTCAAGTGGTAATGGGCGAGCCACCATACACTACTAAAAACCATTTTGTTAGGAAAGTGATCAAGGGGGCCTTTGATGAGCAGTGGACATATTACTGACCAACTTTGATTTTCTGACATTATATTTAAAAATAATATTTATCAACAGATCCATTTTTTGAGAGATTAGCAGCAACCACGGGTGATGTCACCTCATCTAACCGAGCATTCAATGCAACACTACCTATTCATGACAAGACACTGGCTTTGATATTGCGGTAAGTAAAAAAATTATTAGAGTTCAAAACAGAAATCATCCACATAAGTAGACATGAGTGGTAAGAGTAACTTCTATACCTACTACTATTAGCAACTATGCAGGAAATTCGATTGTATGTTGTACGCAGTTAAAATTTAACAAGTTGTTTTCGTCCTTGGACATCTTTCATTCTGGTAAGTCAAGTTTCAAGCAGAATGTCGTGAACTTACTTTGTGATATAGGATGAAATACAATAGGCACACAACACAGACAAACACCACACACACACACCACACAGCACAATCAAGCACTCATATACGATACGCAAAGGGCATATCTTAATAGCAATATTTTTTAATCTTTTTATGACTAATGGATTCCTAAAATAAGATCATTTTTTTTAGATATTTCTCTTTAATACCAAGATATTCGTGAGGTTTGTTTAACTACTGTAATTTAATTGTCTAAATAATGAAAATCTGTAATTGGCAATATGTTTAATAATATTCTGATGTACCTATTTAAGTGCTGTGGATTTTTGTAAAACAATTTAAAAAAAAAACATAAATAGACAATACTACAGTAATGTGCTGTTACACATAACTTAAACAAGTTACCACAGGAAATAGTATTGTTATTTATTTATTTATTTTTATTTGGCACATAGACAGCCGAGGCCAATAAAATGTACACAACTCAACTTATTATTAGTAGTACATCAACAACGCACAACTTCAAAGAAACAGTTTAACACTGAAATTGAATAAAAACCAAACCAAACAAAACAATATCTAAAGTGATGTTATGTTATATTATATTTTTATTAAGCTGTTAGGTTTTATAATTACATAAAGGTAAACCAGGAACCTTTGCAGGCATCCCCAAAACACCATAGCAAGGTTTAATAACAATATGATCAATGGTTTCGGAATGCATAGAGATCAAACAAACAAACATGGACTTTTACTTGTATACAGGTGGTGCCGTCAATGCGACAATAAATTAAAACATCTTATTCATTTGATAATTTCTTGACATTTCTGTGAAATAATGCAGCCACTGTTATCTCATTTCATACAAATGTCATGAAATTCTTTAAACCTAAACCTATTATATCAATTAAGCCATTGTGCCTAATCGGCTCTCTATTGTATATTTATTATTTTTATAGATTTTGATGTAAATATGACGTTTATGAAAAAGTTAGTTGTCACTGAATCTTCCCTTCGGGAACTCGTTTTATTCCTGATTCCTACATTTTCCTTCACCTTAGTCAGCTATCGATAACATTGGTCTAGGGTTGTCCAAACAATCTATTCATTCTGAGAGTATTGAAAAGTTACCATATTTGTCAGATTTAGTCGATGTACTCTGTTACGAACGTGCAGAGCCTAAATTAATCATCGGTATCGATAACTGGCATTTGACGATATCAAAAGCAACTCGTAAGGGGAGCAATTCTCAGCCAGTTGCAATTAACACTAATCTTGGGTGGGTTTTATTCGGTTTTAGCTCAAGTAAGACTAAACCTGTAGATATAGTCAATCATATCAATATTTCAAATAGATCTGATTTCGATTCTTCTACTCTTAATAGTGTGGATTCACTTATTCAAAATTATTATAGGCTAGATTCCCTTGGAATTGTCAAAAGGAACGTCTTACTAAAGATAATGCGAGAGCAATTAAGATAATTGAGGAAACTACACGTCGATTGCCCGACGGCAAGTTCGAAGTAGGTCTTCCTTGGAAAGACGACAATTTTAAGGTCCCGGATAGCTTCAGTCATGCCATGGCTAGATTTAAAAGCTTGGAGAGTAAGATGAGCAAAGATTGTAACTACGCAAAGCTTTATAAATTAAATATTCGGGCCATGTTTGATAAGAATTATGCTGAAGGTCCTGTCAGCAGTCATTCCACTAGTTTTAGATGTTGGTACCTACCGCATTTTGGTGTTACCAACCCTAATAAGCCCGGTAAACTTCGCATCGTTCATGACGCAGCAGCGAAGTCTAACGGCGTCAGTTTGAATTCAATGCTTTTGACAGGACCGGATCTCCTAAATTCTATTTTAGACATTTTGTTTAGGTTTAGGGAAGGGAAAATCGGACTCTCTGCTGACATAAGAGAGATCCCCAAGTCAAAATTCGGGAGGCAGATAGGGATGCCCAACGTTTCCCAACGAGAATTTTGGCGGAATTCTCCAATTGAACCAATTCAAATTTTTAGAATGTCTTCAATGATATTTGGAGCGGCTTCTAGCCCGTTTTCGGCTCAATATGTTAAAAATAGGAACGCTCTTGAATTTCAAGACCAATTCCCTGAAGCTGTGGATGTAATCCTTAACGATCATTGCATGGATGACTGCATAGTATCCACATCTTCAGCGTCTGAAGCAGCGCGCCTAGCTGCTGACATCGTAGCAATTCATAAAAGAGCCAATTACGAGATGAGGTCTTGGGTCTCAAATGACCCAAAAGCTCTATCTCTTTTACCAAAAGAGCTGTTGTTAGATCCATCTTTAGCTAATGTAGATGTAGATTTGGGTAGGGTAGCCAAGTCCGTTAGAACTTTAGGCTTAGTATGGCAGCCAAATGAAGACTGCTTTAGTTTTAATTTCAGAGGCTTTATTGAAAAACCCATCTCGAATCATTTCACGAAACGTGAAGCTCTTTCTCTCATGATGTCGATTTATGACCCTTTAGGTTTACTCGCGCCGCTTATTGTGAGAGCAAGAATTTTATTCCAAAACGTGTGGCGAAAGACTGCCGATTGGGATCATCAACTCACTCAGGAAGACACTTTGGCTTGGAGGGAATGGCACGCAGTTTGTCTTGATTCCATCTCGAATTTGAAAATCCCTCGTCGGTATAATCTGAGTGAGTTTGATGTTTCCGAAAGACAGCTTCACATATTTTGCGACGCGAGCGAAGCTGCGTATGCCTCAGTAGCGTATTGGCGCTTAATTTATTCCAATGGTACAGTACATGTTACACTCATTGGCAGTAAAGTTCGAGTAGCCCCTTTGAAACCAGCCTCCATACCGCGGCTAGAACTCCAAGGTGCTTTGGTTGCCGCTCGACTTGCAGATACAATTTGTAACGCTCACAAGTTGAAAGCCAGTAAGCGGGTGTTCTGGTGTGATTCCATGAACGTCATAGGATGGCTCCGAAATGACGCCCGTAATTTCAAGCCCTTCGTGGCGAATCGGTTAGGCGAAATTTTGGAGCTATCCAATGTTGGTGAGTGGCGATGGGTCCCCTCCGAAATTAACGTAGCAGACGATGCAACATGGCTTTCTAAAAAATCGTTGCATATGGAGTCACGCTGGTTCACCGGCCCAAGCTTTTAATATTCAACAGACCAATGGCCAAAGGAGCCTAGTACTACTGTACCAGCTATTAGTGAAGTCGAGCTGAAACCAAAGTACCGCAGCATGTGTCATGCTATCATCACTGAGTCACTTCATTCATTAGCTCCAGTTTCTGCAGACCCATTGCGCATAAGTAGATGGCTATGTTTAGTTCGCGCAACAGCATTAGCGCACTTATTTGCTTAGCGTGCCTTGAGAGAGGAATACCACTGCCACGTGATAGCAGATTACTGAACCTGTCTCCCACAATAGGCGAGGATAATTTACTTCGTTTGTCTGGGCGCATCAGCACGCCGACTAAGCACCCGATAATACTAGATGGTAAGCACCCAGCTGTTCGCCTCTTAGTACTGCGTTACCATCTAGAGGGCTGCGCACGCCAACACTGAGACAGTTGTGAACGAACTGCGTCAGTCGTATTGGATCATCCATCTCAGGAGCACAGTACGATCAGTTGCTAACCACTGCATTTTCTGTAGACAGCGCAAAGCCCTGCCGTACAACCCGCCTATGGGCCCGCTTCCAGCAGCAAGATTGGCGCACAGTGAAAGGCCCTTCACATACACTGGATTGGACTACTTCGGCCCTCTCCAAGTCGCCGTTGGCCGCAGACGAGAGAAGCGCTACGTTGCCCTCTACACTTGCTTAGTGACAAGAGCAGTCCACCTTGAGGTCGTTTATTCTCTCTCCACTGATGCGGCCATGATGAGTTTACGAAGATTCATAGCACGCCGAGGTTGTCCACGCCAGATGTACTCCGATAATGGGACTGCGTTCGTCGGACTCAACAGAGAACTCAAGAAGTTGTACAGCGAGCAGATAGTAACATTTGCGGCTAACGAGATGATCCAATGGAAGTTCATTCCGTCCGCAGCGCCCTTCATGGGCGGAGCATGGGAGCGATTGTGACGACCGCCGGGATCGTCTTAGGGCGTAGCTCCTACAACTTCTGAATAAAACGCAGACAGACTTTGATATTTCCTCTATTATGGTAACAACCCTCACTATACAGTTGGCGCGGTGGTCGTGGAAGAAGTGTGTCAAACATCGTTGTTTGACGTCCGCTCGCGAATCGCGTTCCTAACTTGAAATGACGACAAAATCTATGTGCCAGTGGCGAAAGAGTATCGAGTCCACCACATTCCCCCCGTACAACTAAAATTTGTTCATTCGGGAAGTCGAATGAATAAATTTTCTTTCCTACCTATCGACACGACCTTCTACACATTCTACTGCTTAAACCTATCCTACCTGACGAAGGGCATTTACAACCCATGACGGTCTTTTCGATAGACTGGCTCTTACCACATTATCCACCCATCATGCGATAATGGTGGGAAGAACCCCATGCAAGCAAAACCTTCGGAAAAGCTTGCGAACGCCATGTAAGACTCTAACCGAATAGTCATACAACATTCGAAGTAAAATTTTGAAAAAGAAACCCTAAAAATTATGTTCCACAAATAAGACCAAATCCGTGATCGGTACAAGAGGTCACTGTGTCCCGCAAAGCGACTAAACATCAGAATCAACAATCGAACGCGTCGTCAGACAGTGACTCTCCCTTCCCGCCAAGTGAGGTGACAGACCTTAGGAATGGAGACATAATAAATCTCTTCTACCACACACCCACAAGGATCATTTCAAAACTCTCCGAATCCGATACACGTCCACAATAATAAACTATTATGTTCGAATATGCAATTGGATCGCAATAAAATAATTTCATGTTAGTTTGCAGGGAGAACATGAATGAGTGAACCTCGCGAAACATTAATTGATCAAATGTACCAAATAGAATACACGACATACAAAGGCTGCGTTGCGCAAGTAAAAAACCAAATTCGGAGAAAAGGTCACTCATTCACAAAGAGATCGAAATAGACTTGTAAGCATGCCAGCCAGACAACCTAATCTGACATCCATCGTTTCCCATAGGAACTAATGGACTCCAGCATGCGTTACCAGTCCTTGGCACGATGACGGCCTAGCTCCTATCTCCCCGACACTTCGTCGACCTAGCTAAACGTTTTTCTTTCTTGTGGACGTATATCATGTTATCTCCGAGAGTGTGTTTGGTAGGTCCGGTCATCTCACCGCAACCTCACGACAGCTCATAGACATCAACTCAGGAACCATGAAACAATTTATAAAGCATCAGTCGACCGTTCGAAGTCCTAATCCTATATTATCCTAGCTCATATAATAATTACCAAAACGAATAAATTTACAAGAAATCCTAGCAACTAACCGAAAAATGCGACGAAAATTATGTGAAAAAACATTACAAATTACAAAAAACATTATATCTGAAAACCTATTTAACCTACCCCATACATACAATTACCACTTCTGTAGCTGTAACCTAAGTCAAACAATTTCAACCTATTTAAATAACTATCAATAAAAATGCTCCTCGTTTTGTTCATCTTACTAATTAATACATTAATAGGTTTTAAACGAAGTCTATTTGAAATTCGACTTTCTTTCAATATGTAATAATCACATAATTGTCGTTTGTCGTTTCGACGTTTCCCATAAAATTTACTAAAAGAAGGGAAACATACTGTAGAGGCTCGTTTTGCCTGTTTATTATAATAAATTTTGCGTCTCCCATTTGTTTGCTTCTTAACTAATTTACGCGTATCACGGAACACGGCACAAGGTGTTCTTTGAATTACAGACTTGCATTTGTCAAGTTTATATTTATTGGAAAAAAAATGAGACTTATCTGGCAAATTCTTAATAAAGTTTCCTGCACCATTACTATTCTCCGCAACATTATTAGTAGAAGAATATAAATAGTCATTCTTGATGAAAGTTTTGGTTGTCGACTGTACGACTTCAATGGAACTCATAACCTTCATATTATCATTAACTGCCCTCAACTGTACATTGCACGAATTGAACTTATGCTCGAATTTTTCAGCAAAAGACTTTGAAATTACTGAGATCGCAGCACCCGTATCTACAAGAGCACAAATTTTATTATCGCGACACGTAACGCTTACAAAAGGAACGGGCACACCTTTTTGATTGTCCTTCTGCGGCGACGGCGTGATAGCGTTCAGTTCGCGGTCAGCCGCAGTCGGCGGTCGCTGCTGCCGTTCTTGGGGTGCTCCTACTTCCTTACTTCTTCTTCTAAAATTATAATGACACTGGGAGTATTTTGTATGGGAAAGGGGGTTAGGAACGGGAGAATTGGTAGGAACGGCGTTCCACTGCTGACGTTGGCAAAAGTGCTCCTCTGCTCCAACCTTCCTTACAGACGGGGATGACGACACGGGCATTGCGCTTTTCACCATCACAGGAAGATTTATTGATTCCGCGTTTTTACCATTATCAAACAATTCTTTGACTTGCTTGACAACTTCCTTCAGTTGTTTCTTACTGTCAAAAATCTGCGAAGCTAATTTATTTTTCAAATTGAATTCACATTTTTTTAAATATTGCGTGATGAAACATTTCTCATTAACGACTGGCCCTGCTTTGGTAGCCAAGCCTTCTAGTTCATAAAAGAAAGTCAAGGGGTCCTCCTTGAAGTTTTGCTTCCTCTCAAAGAAAGCCGCAATTGGGTCCGTAGTGGGCGCAAATTCCTCCTCCATCTTCTCTTTTAGGTCGGCAAACGTTGCCGTGTCCCTAAGAATACATTTATAGTATGCTAGGGCCGGACCCTCTAGGTAGGCCCCTAACACAAATTTTCTTGCTGTCTCGTCGTATCTATTTACAGCCGCTATAATGTCGAATTGCCGAAAAAAATCGAATACATCACCAGATAATCCGGAGTAGCGCTCCATTGTTTTTCATTGAGCACTTTCCGTAAACTTTCTTGAAAACTCGCTCAGTGTGCGCCTTCACTATGTGAGTTCGGCGCCTCCACCATGTGACGACCGCCGGGATCGTCTTAGGGCGTAGCTCCTACAACTTCTGAATAAAACGC
This sequence comes from Nymphula nitidulata, assembly GCA_947347705.1. Taxonomy (NCBI): domain Eukaryota; kingdom Metazoa; phylum Arthropoda; class Insecta; order Lepidoptera; family Crambidae; genus Nymphula; species Nymphula nitidulata. The sequence continues at coordinate 16,379,445 of OX374630.1, read as the reverse complement.
AGACAGACTTTGATATTTCCTCTATTATGGTAACAACCCTCACTATACAGTTGGCGCGGTGGTCGTGGAAGAAGTGTGTCAAACATCGTTGTTTGACGTCCGCTCGCGAATCGCGTTCCTAACTTGAAATGACGACAAAATCTATGTGCCAGTGGCGAAAGAGTATCGAGTCCACCACAGTACGCAGTATTAAGACCGCACTCAAAGTCACCTTGAGGGAAAAGGCACCCAGAGACGAGGTCCTAATGACTCTTCTTCTTGAAGCGGAGGCAGTGGTGAACAGCAGACCCCTTACTCATGTATCTCCTGATCTGGATCAGGAGATACATGAGTAAGGGGTAACTACCCAGAAGCCTTGACTCCTTTTCATTTTCTGATTGGAACCTCGTCAGGAAGGAATGTGCCCGCGGAGTTGGATGACAGCAGCCTCAACGGGGGAATATGTTGGAGGAAAGCGGCCAGAATGGCCGATCAGTTTTGGCAGCGGTGGTTGCGCGAATATATGCCGATTCTCAATCCCACCAGAGGTGCCGCCGGACAACGACCTGAAATTTGACATGACATGGTCTTGGTGGCAGATGGCAACCTTCCACGAGGTATGTGGCCTAAGGCAGGCCCCCGTCACTCTCGAAATGCAGCGATAAAAGTGCCGGCCGCTAAGTGGAAATCTGGCGATCCAACCGGCAGTGGGCCGCCGCAAGCGAGATTGAACGCACGCCCGTTGGACGTTTCCCGCGCAAAACGCAACGATACTCACGGCTCACGGTTACTGTGTAGCGGAGTTATTTTAAAACTATGATATTATTTAAGATATCCATTGAAATCAAATAATGCTAGGTACAATTTTGTTCACAATAAAATACTTGTGGTGAATAATGCATTTATTTTGAAAAGGAACAATATCATGTTTATAAAAACACCTTCGCAGATAAGTGCATTATTTTAGAATAAATTTGGTTACAAAAAAAAAAGGTTATAGTTAGCCAATTTTGAAAGAATAATAATAATCTTAGGGTGCTACTGTTATTAACTGCGTTAACTTATGTAGCGGGATACTTACTATATAAATGTGGCAAGAAACATAACTGTAGCGTCTTTAATTCTCTACTAAACGATGAACGTAATATGGACGATACCAGACTATACATTCATTTTAAATAGTACAATAAAAAATCTTCGTTTTACGGAGGGCTGAAAGTCCCGCCGGAGGCTTTTATCAATTACGTGGAAGAATTAGAAACAACATTTTTGAAAATTTTTGATAAATTCTTTACGAACCAGCCGGGAAGCACTTCAATGAATATACTACAAGAAATTGATTTTATTCCACCTTGCCTCTGTTTTCCAAAGGATTACTTGTAAAAGTTATTTACACGATTTAGAATATTAACGAATGAATACAAAGATGGGGAAAAAAGCATTGATCATTTTATAAAATTAAATGACATTTAATTGACCGGCTTTCTTTGCATTCACTATCATTGCATTACATGTATAAATAAATAAATAAACTCGTTTTATTCCTGATTCCTACATTTTCCTTCACCTTAGTCAGCTATCGATAACAGCCATAAAAGTAATTGCAAATAGAGAGAGAAAAACTTAAAAAATATATTTCTTCTGAATAAAAATTGCAATCATTTGCTAAGTTTAATTTCACACCAACATCATTCATATGTTTCAATATAACATTTATTTTTTTGTTTTAGAACTGACAATCTTTTCCTCGAGCCTATACAAGAAAATGCCACAGAAGATATAGATCTGACTGAACAGATTTGCTTAGCTTTAAAAATGCTTCCTTCTTTCATTGAAACAGACCACATATGTGAACCTTTTACCGGCTTCTCTATAAGCAACTGGGACCCAGATACAGAGGATGTGTAAGTAAACGTAAATAAACATTAACGGCTTTTTATAGCCAACCATTGTACAGATGACAGCACATCAAGTTTAACATTTGTTCTATGAAAGCCTCCTTAATTCCGAAGATAAGAACGGTATCAAACTCAAACTGTTATGCTTGAAGTGCTCTTGACTATACATGTTGAGTTTAAAATTGTTGTTATTTAGCGGAAGAGCGATTTGCCCTTATTTGTACTATAAAAACATGATTAATGGTACAAAATAAACTTGGTTTTAAATAATTTAGGAAACATTCAGAAACTCGAAAGCGTGAGAAACAATAGTAATTTACGAGACGAAATGATTAATATGGGTCTCCTCACATTAATCGACGCGGAATCTGCATAAGTCAACTCCCTCCGAAAGGCAGTCGCCACGGTTTTTCACTTGCATTCGTCGGTTGACTTTTCCGGATAGCCGTCGCCAAAGGCTGGCAGTCGTGTCATGACCCCGGGAATTTGCTAACTTATACATGTAATAAATTTTTCTTCTGTCATTTTCGTAGTCCGGTAGATACATACCTATCATTATTCGTTCAATAAAAATAAACAAACCCTATCGACCCATAGTACTTTGTGGGCGTTCGGCTACTTTCAGCGCCGTACGTATGTGATCAGCTAATTGACAAAACTGGTCTTACGCCGTCAGCCGAAAGTCGTCATCTGAGCCGAGCCGATGCGATGGTCGTTAGGAGCACTCTTATTTTGTTGACATGAAGATTTTTCTGAATCGCGCGATAAATGTGGGAAGATAAATTTAAGCGACCGCCTAACGATGGTATCTAAAGGTATTAATATCTAGTCAAGGTCCTTTCCCAGTTTTGATACTTACAATTTTATTTTGATTTTTATAAAAAAAACTTTAATAAAAAAATTGAGGATCTCGGTGGCGTATTGGTTGGATGGGTCAATTTAATTTTGTTATCTGGAGGTTTGATTATCGGGACCAACGGTTTAACGTGCCTTCCGAAACACGGAGGAGCCGTGCTTCGGAACGTACGCTAAGCCGTTGGTCCCGGTTGTTCCTGCAACCGCTTTAACCCACCAACCCGCATTGGGCCAGCTTGGTAGTGTTATGGCTCAAACTCTTCATGTGTTTATCCCATGTAGAAAGGCCTGGTGGCTGGTGATGACATGATGATGAAAAAATAAACATTTCGTTTGACCAAAATGACCAAGACAATAATTTCGCTGCGCAAAATTTTCAGCTTGTATTAATAAGATCCTATATCCTAACTATATACTTTAAAGTGATTTTAACTTTATTTTTAACATTGTATACATGTATGAAATAATTTAATTTAAAAAACTGAACAAGAAAATATCATGGGTTTGAACCCTCGACCTTTCCCAATCCGTGTACTTGGAATAACTCTTTGAATTAGCTTCTAAACTCAAATACCAGATAGATTAGAATAAATTCATAAGTTATCCAAAGACCTTATAAGCTCAGATGGTTAGAGCCATCCGGATTGAAAGGTCGCCGGTTCGCTCCCTCTCCCGGGACACCATTTTTTTCTAGCTAAGATATTTTTTAAAGTATAATATTTTTATCGTTTATTCTTAATTATCTCTAATATTGGTGTTGTACTAAATTATATTATTTCCATATATAGAGACACTCGCCTTAACAATTGGGTGGAGGACAATCGTCTGAATTTATCACAACAAGCGCTAGCTTTCGATGTCAACGCTGAGGTAGAGCCCATACCGCAAGATGATGCACAAAATGACTTATTTGGTAAGATATCCAACATGATGCACAAAATGACTTATTTGGTAAGACATCCAAGATGACGCGCTAAATGACTTATTTGGTAAGATACTCAAGATGATGCACAAAATGACTTTTTTGGTAAGATATCCTAATTCCATTCAGCCCCCAAGACAAGATGCCTATCGATAATCGCTATCGCTAAACGGAGAATATACAGGTGTCCAAGAAATAGTACGACATACTGCAGAGGGTAATAGCTGGGATCAATACCTACCAAGATAACTTAATATGTGTTCAGCGAAATATTACGGTTTTAAAATTGTACAAAATTTTCCGAAATATCGAATAATCTCTACCTTGAAACTGATTTATAGTAGGTGATTTTTAAAAATATACAACACTAGTGCGTTTTAATAAAAAAATGGTATTCTAGTCCAAGAGGAGCCGATTTTGTTGAAAATGTAAGTAACGTAATTTTGACAAAAAAACCATTATGAGAGTAAGTAAAGCTCCTTCGCAAATAATTATGAAAAAAAAGTTGTGAAAGTCTTTAATTTAAACCTCGAGGGATAAGGTGATAGTGAAAAAAACAGAGGGCTTAACTTTAAAGAAAAAAATATTTATAAACAATAAATCACAACACATGCTCGAATTGCTTCCCTTGTGTCCTAATACACGCTCGGCATCTTTTTAAGAAAGATCTTCTCAGTCTTCGAAGGCTAATTTGGGCAATTTCTCTCGCTGCAGTGGTAACCCTAGCTCTTCTCGGTCATTCTGGGTTCGGCTTTCGTAGATGTTATCCTTGATGTAGCCCCAATAACAAAACTCCAGGGGATTTAGGTCTGGAGACCTAGGTGGCCACAATATTGATCCCAGTCGCCCAATCCATCTGCCCGGTTGAACCTCGTCCGGTGGGCTCTGCCTTGCCGTCCATAATGAGGCAATAAAAAAAATGCTAAAACCGTCGCGGGACGCCATGTTGTTACGCTGTATTGAGGAGCTCGGTGGCGTATTGGTTTGAGCGCTTTGGTTTCGATACGAAAAACAAATCAACTTTCGCCATGGTCGATCCTGGTATGGGTCAATCAAGTTTGTTATCTCGAGCTACTCCGCTTCGGAAAAACGTTAAGCCGTTGGTCCCGGTTGTTCCTGCAACCGCTATAACCCACCAACCCCAGGGCCAGCGTGGTGGTGTTATGGCCCACACCCCTCATGTGTTTCTCCCATGTAGGAAGGTCTGTGCCCAGCAGGGGGACGTGTATAGGCTGATGATGATGATGATTGCAGAGGAGGAGCCGCTGGGCGGCATCGATAGCGAGGAGGAGGCGGAGGCGGCGCTGGCGGCGTGCGCCGTGCGCGGGGGCGCCGGCGGTCTAGCGCGGCTCACAGACATGCGGCCCGCCGCGCCCCGCGACGCGCGCCTCGAGTACTCCTACTGCGGGTCCATCGTGGCCGCCTGGGCCGGGCCCAGCCACTGGCGGCTCAAGAACAACAGAGGTAACTAGCCGCGCTAGGGCCCAGCCACTGGCGGCTCAACAACAACAGAGGTAACTAGCCGCGCTAGGGCCCAGCCACTGGCGGCTCAACAACAACAGAGGTAACTAGCCGCGCTAGGGCCCAGCCACTGGCGGCTCAACAACAACAGAGGTAACTAGCCGCGCTAGGGCCCAGCCACTGGCGGCTCAACAACAACAGAGGTAACTAGCCGCGCTAGGGCCCAGCCACTGGCGGCTCAACAACAACAGAGGTAACTAGCCGCGCTAGGGCCCAGCCACTGGCGGCTCAACAACAACAGAGGTAACTAGCCGCGCTAGGGCCCAGCCACTGGCGGCTCAACAACAACAGAGGTAACTAGCCGCGCTAGGGCCCAGCCACTGGCGGCTCAACAACAACAGAGGTAACTAGCCGCGCTAGGGCCCAGCCACTGGCGGCTCAACAACAACAGAGGTAACTAGCCGCGCTAGGGCCCAGCCACTGGCGGCTCAACAACAACAGAGGTAACTAGCCGCGCTAGGGCCCAGCCACTGGCGGCTCAACAACAACAGAGGTAACTAGCCGCGCTAGGGCCCAGCCACTGGCGGCTCAACAACAACAGAGGTAACTAGCCGCGCTAGGGCCCAGCCACTGGCGGCTCAACAACAACAGAGGTAACTAGCCGCGCTAGGGCCCAGCCACTGGCGGCTCAACAACAACAGAGACGAAAACCTATAAATTAACTTACTTTACCAATGTATGGGAACAGGTGGTGTCACAGGAGTCACGTGACATGTATTGTCGTTTTGGAGCAAAAAGATATGAAATTTAAGATACAAGATGCCTAAACCATGGGTCATATTTAAAAAATGATTTTAGTGAACTTACTTTTCATCATACCATTATACCACTCTTCTTGTCTTTGTTGTAAGAGTAGCAAACCTTCAATACCGCGCTACAAATTTTAAAATACCGCAAAACTAAATCATATGACACTTTCCTTTCAGCGTCAAAACAAACTGAACGCACACAATCAACTGGCGGTCGGTTAACAGTGGAAGGTAAAAAGCCTCCGCGGACGAAACGCCAGCTCGACTTCCTTGGCGCGGGTCTCGCATTCGACTCCCGCGCAGAAGCAACGGGCGAGTATGAACCCACGCAGCCTGCTAAGATCATGATCAGTAGGAAGACACTGGCTACGGGACACACGTGGAATGAGATTAACTTTAAAACGCCAATAGACAGGTCAGTAACTTCAGTGTCTTGATCAGTTTTGTTTATAGGTGTTAGTATTTTGTTTTCGAACTTGCAACATTAATATTAGAGATAAAAGAAGTTTCTTTCCCAAGCTAGTAAAACAGAAGAGATGAATGAATGAAAACAATTTTTTTATTGACACAATAATTGAAATACACCAAATAATTAAAACTTAAAATATAAGTACATTTGTGGCACTAAAAAGCCTTCCACTTAGCATATGGAGACAGTAAAAGTTTATATAAAATTTGGGTCAACTCGTCAACTCCATTTTTTCAAACATAACTTTATGTAAGAACCAATCTGATCTCATCATTTCTTTAAAACTAGCCTGAATACGTATTTAGAACTGAATAATTTTAAGGTATCCGTTAAGAGTGTTGATATAATGGTCGCGTGTAACCGCTACCGTACATTTTAGATATCTCTATGAGTCACTGAATCCGCATACCGTTAATAAGGATACCCGAATTATTAAGTGTTACCGGTAAAAGCGGTTTCTCAGTCCCTGAGTAAGTGAACCAGACTTACACCCATATGCACAGTCGGCTCCTCGAGATTTCCTTTACTCGACTGTGACTCGACTCAGCCTCAAGGATAAAATCGGTATGCAGAATTCAAAAAACTATCCTCGACTTGAGCAAATTCCTCAGTTGAGTCGAGTAATGAACTGTCAAACTCAAGGTACGTCGCGATCTACCTTGAGGTGTCCTCAAAGCTTGTTAACAGTGCTTTTCACGTTATTTCTGAGGTTATTTCAAGTTTTATTAGCATAATGACTGATTTCTATGATTTTATTGACTAACTTTCAAGTGAGTATATGTGCTAGATACACCTTTATTAATTTACCTAGATATTGTGATGCAAATATAATTATGTACAGTGGTGTTTAATTTATACTTTATGATAAATTCCCTCAAGCACGCCTTCACCATTTCACTAAAAACTTGCCTCCCGGCCATAATAATTTTCATACTGAACGCGAAAAACGAAAATCAAATAAATTAAAATAAATCATTGCAGTCGACAGTTGAGTTGAATGACAAATAATGACAGAACTGAAAGATACCTCACTGAAGCAGAACACAATCTCAGAGGAAGACGACATCCCACAGATGAAAAAAGTGAACCATAAACATATTCTCTACACTTTGCCAATATAATAATAAGAAATTTCATGACGTCATTCCTTCACTCAACCACAACTCGACTTTACTGGAGTTTCCTCACTGGAGGATGAAGCCGTAACTGAACATACCGATTTCAATGATGTTTTTAAGATTTCCTTGAGGTGACTTCGACTAAGGTCGAGTGGAGGCGGTTTCGAGGAAACGTCTCTGCATATCGGTGTTAGGCCGACTATTAACGAACTATCTATTTCCAGAGGGCTGGACGAGTCTCACTTCCGCAAGCTGTTCCTCCGTCGGAATGTAGTGATGACGCGCAAGCGAGATTTGGAGCGGAGCCGAGAGCCCGCGCCCGAGCCGCTGGCCGAAGACGCCGCGCGCGACTACGACTACGACAACGACAACGACGCCGACTACTGCCCCAACGCTGTGCCGGTACATACACTCACATAGATACTGTCACCACCGTCTATAGCTACGACAACCGCTCACGTAGTGATGACCCACGACAACGACAACGACGCCGACTACTGCCCCAACGCTGTGCCGGTACATACACTCACATAGATACTGTCACCACCGTCTATAGCTACGACAACCGCTCACGTAGTGATGACCCACGACAACGACAACGACGCCGACTACTGCCCCAACGCTGTGCCGGTACATACACTCACATAGATACTGCCACCACCGTCTATAGCTACGACAACCGCTCACGTAGTGATGACCCACGACAACGACAACGACGCCGACTACTGCCCCAACGCTGTGCCGGTACATACACTCACATAGATACTGTCACCACCGTCTATAGCTACGACAACCGCTCACGTAGTGATGACCCACGACAACGACAACGACGCCGACTACTGCCCCAACGCTGTGCCGGTACATACACTCACATAGATACTGCCACCACCGTCTATAGCTACGACAACCGCTCACGTAGTGATGACCCACGACAACGACAACGACGCCGACTACTGCCCCAACGCTGTGCCGGTACATACACTCACATAGATACTGCCACCACCGTCTATAGCTACGACAACCGCTCACGTAGTGATGACAACGACAACGACAACGACGCCGACTACTGCCCCAACGCTGTGCCGGTACATACACTCACATAGATACTGCCACCACCGTCTATAGCTACGACAACCGCTCACGTAGTGATGACAACGACAACGACAACGACGCCGACTACTGCCCCAACGCTGTGCCGGTACATACACTCACATAGATACTGCCACCACCGTCTATAGCTACGACAACCGCTCACGTAGTGATGACAACGACAACGACAACGACGCCGACTACTGCCCCAACGCTGTGCCGGTACATACACTCACATAGATACTGCCACCACCGTCTATAGCTACGACAACCGCTCACGTAGTGATGACAACGACAACGACAACGACGCCGACTACTGCCCCAACCACAGAACATAAGAGAGAGGTTAGAAGTAGTATCAAGCGACGTTAGTACCAGAACCAGTGTCGCCTCTCGCACACATGTTAATGATAAGTTCGTATTTTACTACATAAAACACCATTACGCGATTGGTTCCTGAAAATCGGTACAAAAATGTACCAAGTGAAAAACAGATCATTTAAATACAGGCCATATTTCCACAGCATAAAGATTGAATTCGTTTGTGCACATATATTGCAGTGTTACCAGAATAAAAATAAAAAGCAATTTGATGGGAAATTTTGAGTTTGTTGATGTATTTAATAGTGACTTAAACAATTGAAAAAACTCTTTAAATTTTATGTTGCAATAATAGTAATAGGAATATAAAAATATTTTTCTTTACAATAGGTGTTCTTATTAAAATCGTTTTAGTAATTGATGCAAACTAAGATCTATAATTGTGAGGGAGATAGGTCCCCTAAGAATCTATTGCAGTTCAAATTCAGTTAGATTTTTGTAAGGATTGAGTTGTTATCTTTTGGGCACATATTTGGCTGCGATTAGGATTATTAAAATATGTCATATATTTTACTAATTACAGCCTCTGCTTTCTTGTAGCCCTCGCCTACTCATTGTGTTTAAAATTGCTTGTACTGTGTTGTGTTTAATTAGTGGATACCTTTTACTGGCTGTCTGTTTTTATCAACTTTGTCCTTCTATGTATTTTACGCTTGGTCTTGCAATAAGATAAATAAATATTTAATTTTTCAATTTAAACATAATATAACAAGCTCTCGTGAAGGTTTTCACTTAATGCTATGTCTTTCAAATGAATCTTTAAAATTATAAGAAATATATTCTACAAAAAAATAATATCATTAATGAGTGAATACATATATGTAAGTAAGTAGCTACTTATTTAATTCAATTTCTTAAGCGACTCATAAATAAAATACAGCATACAAAGAGAATGGGATCACTACAGTTTAATTTGTCAAGCTGCGTAAGACTTCCGGTAGTTATATGACAATAAAAAATCAAATAATCTGGAATTCGAGGCTTTCCAGAGTAAAGTTACTTGTCCACATCTCATTTATTTATGCCACTATGGTTTTTGTTACATAAAAAGCTATTTTTGGAGAGTTTTGTTTTTGCTATTTTATGAGGTCGGTCAATATGTTTATAATTTTTAATACAATAATTACAAAAATCTGTCTGAGCGAACATTGTGTTATAAAATTGGTATAAGTAGTTTTGTAAAAGAAGTGTTTGTGTTTACATTACATGCCATTGGAATATCATTGTAATATAAGTGAATTTGATGTGAAGACATTGAGAAAGACACTAAGAATTGCATTGAAATGTGTTGCATTGCACTAGCATTTCAATGCAATATTTGTAGAATGACAGAAAATACTTAAGATATGGCTGTATGGGCGTTCCTTCCCCTTGTGTTCTCTATAATAGAGAGAATATATGAACAGGAAAAACTAGTGCATAACCTCATTTTTTCAGTGCTTTATTTTTATTTAATGACAGAACGTAGTCCTTAACATAACGTAGTCTGTGATGGCAAATTTTTCGTATTTTTGTAAATCATCATCATCACCAGCCTATATACGTCCCACTGCTGGATACAGGCCTTCCGCAGGCGTTTTTAACACATAAGGAGTTTGGGCCATAACACCACCACGCTGGCCCAATGCGGGTTGGTGGGTTAAAGCGGTTGTAGTAACAACCGGGACCAACGGCTTAACGTGGTAAGGCTTTTTGTAAATATTTCATAGTTATTCACGTAGAAAAAAAAGCGTGATAATAAAGTGTAAGGTGTCTTACGTTGAACTAGCGGATTGTTCAACATTTACGAAATTGTTGTCAGTTTGTTTTGTTTACATACTTGGCACAAGTGAAAAAAACGAGTAACATCAAAGAGTTTTGTTATATGGAAATAGTTACTAGGCAATAATTTGAGATCATAATACTTTGTTGTAATATTTTCTAATTAAATTGAACATTGATATATTATTGACTCATTTGTGCAAAATAAGTGAGACGTGCTGGCAACTCTTTTAATTTACCCCAAAAAGCATACATTGCGGGCTAAATACAAAGCCACTTTTATTGACGACGTACACAGCCAGCAATGTATATTTTTGGCATGGCGTCGTTTTAATTTAATGTTTTTCACTATTTTACAGTAAAAATGTACTAAGAAATGTCTCGATGAGTAAGATTATAAGTTTTACTTTGCTTCCAGCGTGTTAAAGTAGCACAAAGAGGCAGTTTTCCACTATTTTTGCCATAATATTGCTCTGCCTTAGTTAGCGAACTACTGAGCGCGTCGAATCGTCAAAAGGACTGGATAAGAGTGTTTACTCTTATGCGCGGCGCGCGCGTCCCGCCCACTTGCGCCTTCTAACTACTCTCTATGTTCTGTGGCCCCAACGCTGTGCCGGTACATAGAACAAAAAAAAGAATCACGTAAATGGGATCAGAACTCGGCGTAGTCAGTGTACATACATAGAAAAAAAATACATACCAACCGAATTGAGAACCTCCTCGTTTTTGAAGTCTGTTAAAAAATATTATTATCATCTTGCACACTTGTGATTTCAGCTTAATCAACAATATGAAATAAAATACTTCGCATGGATATTTCATTTGTTCTAGACTATAGTAAAGACTCGACAACAATATCCCAATAATGTTTATTTCACAGGATGGCGATGAATGGGGCAACGAGGATGCGACTGCGGCGGGAGAGTTGCATGAACAAGCGAAGGCGACTGAAATGGAAGAAATTGGCGATATGTTGGAACCACCTACTAAGGTGAGCATTATTGATGATGTTTATGAGAACAAAATTCAGTTAAAAAAATCTGTAGAGAAATGCGCAGTTTAATAAGTGTTTAAAATAAAATCGAGGAAAGATGGCTTATTTTATAGGCATCAGAATGTTAACACACCTGCGTGATATTTTTCTCTTGTCATTGCAGGCGTCTATAGGCGACGGTAGTCTGAAAAAATCTGCTGTTTGGGCTTTATTTTTACTAAGTATTTTTAACATTACTTAAAGGTTATTCCAAGTCCTCGGTAGCTTTGTGGTCAAAGCAATCACTTGGATTGAAAAGTCGCGGGTTCAATCCCACGCCAGGACATGTTTCCTGCTCTAGATATTTGTCTAACTATATTTCTAACTTATTTATTATCATTTTTTATTTCTGTCACAAGCTATTAATGATGCTTACTTTGGGCTAGATAATAAGTGGGTTTGTATGAATTTTATAATTAAGAAAATGTTAACGTGCTTTATGAATGACAGGTAGCGAAAATCTTCATACCCTACGCGATGAGAGCGAAAAAAGTGGACATGAAACAACTGAAGCATTGCACGTGGAAGATGCTAACGGACAAGACTCCGGAGGGCCAGAAAGAAGACGTCGCACAAACAACGTTCTTCTCAGTTTACTCGCAACTCCCGTATAAGTTATCGACCAATATGCGCGAGTCGTTGAGTGTGCCTTTGGCGTTACTGTCTGTATTGCATTTGGCGAATGAAAAGGGTCTAATTTTAGAAAAGAAAGATGAATTAAACGATATCGGAATTTTGGGCCTTATTAAATAGGAAATATAGTAGTTAACGATGATGAATTACAACAAATGATGGTACATAAACAAGTTATTTGTCCGCGCATTTCCTGATCAACATCGTTAGACCAAATGTAGTTGAATTGTGTTCATGATGCCATATTGAATGAATGAATTTTAATGCTGGGCATTAATGAATGTATATAGTGAAATACAATCTTAACTTTTTGCATGTATCTGTAAACTCCTAAAGTTTCTCAATTGTACAGACGTTTTTGTAAGACTTTGATATTTTTACGTGTTTTGTTTATTGTAATTAATGATAAGGAAAGGTATAAAATATAAATTGAAAAAATACGATTTATTATTATTTTACCTTTGTATTTCTTCAGACTCACAAGATTAACAAAATACCTTTTTCTGCATCAATAAACGGAAAACACGTCGTATTCGACATTTGCAGTCGAAAAGTTGATCAATGCCTTATGCGCAGGCCACACCGCCAGCGGGCGGGCATCGCTTCACCTCTTTTCATACTTTGGTTCACACTGCGAACTACAGAGCTAAGCTACGTCAGCGATGCGAACGAAAAGAACGAAATATCCAACGATTCCAGCGAAGCTACTCGTTCACCTCGTTAGGCTCACCCGCTAACGCTATCGCTAGCTCGCTCGCCCGCCTGCCCGTTCGCCCGGTTAGTTCGCCCGTTCTTCCCGTTTCGACTATGTTTTTTTGACTAGTTCTCCCGCCCGCACCGCCCGCTTGCTCCGCCCGCTCGCTCGCCCGTACGTAGTTTTTGGTGTGAACCCCTTGGGCTGTCCGCCCACGTCAGACTTTTTGTAGGACAGATAATCGGGCCGATTTTTATGAGCGATTTTTGACCGACTTTTTGTAAGACGTGTGCGTTGCACTATTGCTATCAGTACGTTCTATTTTTCTCCTACAAAAAATCGGTCACCGATTATCGGACGTGGGCGGCCAGCCTTAGTTAAGCTCGCCAATATTCGTAGTTTGTATAGTTTCTTTCTCTCGCTTCGCCCGATAAAACAGACACAAATTTTTATTGTTATTTCATCAATTGATGACGTCCGGGCATTAAAGGAAGGAAGGAAGGATTAAATCACATTTTATAATAAGTATGACCAAAAATTGAACATGCGTTTCTAAATATCAAAATATACAGGACACTACAATAAATTAAAACATGGACTATGTTAGTTCATAGAAATGGTTTGCCAATTTAAAAACATCTAATTGGATAATTTCATGACATTTGTAAGAAATATTATATTATTGGCTGCATTATTTCATAGAAATGTCATGAAATTATCATATGAATAAGATGTGTTTTAAAGTGGCAAACTATTTCTATGTACTAATAAAGCCCATGTTTTAATTTATTGTCGTGTTAACGGGACCATCCTGTATAACAGCCATTCTTTTTTAGAAGTTCTTGTGAAATAGATGCACTAAATCATTGAACTTTCCAGATTAAGTGTGTTCTATAGAATTAGGGCCATTGTTACCTCTAAATACCGTAGTCAAACTTTTTGGAAACTAGCGTTCGAAAAGCAGTCACAATATCGATAGGACTATCAATAGTATCGTTACTATCGATATCCTATAGTTTGTAATACTATTGATGAAACCAAAAACTATCGATAGTATCGAAACTATTTAATTTAGATACAATCGATAGTATCGATAGTTATTAATCAATATTATCGATACTATGAATACTATTGTTACTATTTGTATGAAAAACTATCGATAGTACCGTTAGACCGATAGTATTTATCTTAGATAAAATTTGACGAGGCTAGTCGTCCAGTCAATTTTATTAATAGTAGAGCTTTGACACTAAAATTTGCCGCATCGTATGGGTGTGGTTTAGGCGTGAACGTGTGACACACAGACTAACTTTCGCATTTATATTATTAGTTAGGATTTATTATATAAATTAACTGTCAACTTGTCACTTAGTTATTCTCTGTATAAATCGATCTGGGGATTGAAAAAACGGTCCTTGTAATTTTGCCATAGTTTTTCTATAAAATACTAGCTGACCCGGCAAACGTTTTGCCATATAAATTATTTCTTCGACAGGAGACCGGCTTTGGAATCATCCCTACTCCGTGCTGTTTACTGGGTGAGGAGAGTGACACCGGTAGACGCCTGGCGGGGATAACTTACCGAGTGATAATTGATCAGTTATGGAGTAGGCTGAAAAACGATTCAATTACTAAAATGACTATTAAAAAATATGGGTTTGTTTTTGAAAGTGGCAAACCATTTCTTTGAAGTTTTGAACTAATTTAGCCCACGTTTCAATTTATTGTCGTATTGACGGCACCACCCTGTATAAGATTATTTAGATCGAGAAGTTTCCTAAGTAGCTTCTGTACATTAGATTCATCTTCCAGCTAAATCAGCAGGGGGTTAGAAATAAACATTGTATTAATTTATACACTACTTACTTTATTTTTTCAAACAATAAACATTTCGCAAACATAACTGTTATGTGAAAAAGTAGGTACTTAATGAACATATAACAAATTTAAAAAATCACTGAGATGAGCTGAAATTATACCATATTCTCTTGTTTACTAATTGAGTTTTTATTACCATGTACATAAAATTGTACTTATGAGGACGTTTTAAATAAACAAGACAAATTATGGTAACATTTTCAAAGTTTTCATAAATCTTAAATGTTACATAAATGAGTATTTACGAGAATTAGATAACATCACTAAATATTCGCGAACAATTTCCACGTTTTAATGTGAAAGCACTGATAAAACCAGAGTTTACATTAAATATAGTCAACAATACAGTCACACATAAATTTAACCAGCTGTACTCTTAATAATCATATATCCGAGGAAATGAAACTTAAAATATACAAAAACTAACATAGATCTTTATAAAACGACACATAAAACATAGAAAAAAGAAACATTAGTAATCATTTCCCAAAACTGTTCCATTCATATAATTTTTAAACCACCTAGCTATGCTACATACAGTAAAGTAGTGACTATTTAATGTTAACTAAGTTATAAATAATCAATAAGAGGTAATCTATCACAAAGAATCGCTTCGTAATAGTTTAATTATAATACAAAGCAATGACGCAACACCTTACTTTTGCGTCATTTCCGTTTCACTTACATCATTTATCGCACTGTCTTGTTCAGTGCTCACTTCTTTTAAGTCAGTACTTTCATTACTCTTGTCTTTTTCCTTTTGGGGGCATTCAGTTTTCGAGGGTACCTTTTCTTTTGCTGGCGATTGTACACTTATTATTTTATCGGTAGATGATTCTTTCACTGGCGATTTGTTCACATCTCCGTCACTAGTATAACCTGTATCCGTATTTATAGAATCCTTCGATTCTTCTCTTTCCGGTGATTTAAAAGTTTCATTAGAATTTTCTAATGTGTCAGAAGAGGTGTTCCCCGACTCTTCTTTATCCGGCGACTTTATAGTGTCATTAGAATTTTCCAGTGAGTCTGTCGAGAGGTCTTTTTCTGGCGTTTCAAAAATAACCTCATCCGTTAGAAGTGCGATATCGTCACTTAAATTATCCGCTTTAGCGTCATATGCCTTATTTTCTACCACAGTGTGATTACTCTCTAAGCTTTCGTCGAGATCAGGCTGTGATGTGTTCAATTCATTTTCGTCCACAAAAGTCACCTCTTTGCTTGGTGTTTCTGGTTGACAATCCTCAAATTCATCCAAGCCGTCTTCTGTATCTAGGGGCGATTTACTACTTGACGTTAATGGAAGCTTTTGTTTTATTTTATTAAGAAATTCTTCTGTCTCTAGTGGCGATTGATTACTGGACGTAAGTGGAAGCTTTTCTTCGTCTTTATCAAGACTTACTATTGTCTCTGGTGGAGATTGATTATTCGACGTTAGTGGAAGTTTTTCTTCCACTTTATCAAGACTTTCTTCTGTCTTTAATGGCGATTGATTACTGGACGTAAGTGGAAGTATTTCTACATCTTTATCAAGACTTTCTTCTGTCTCTAGTGGCGATTGATTACTGGACGTAAGTGGAAGTGTTTCTTCATCTTTATCAAGAGTTTTTTCTGTTTCTGGTGGAGATTGATCACTAGACGTAAGTGGAAGCTTTTCTTCGTCTTTATCTAGAATTTCTTCTGTTTCTGCTGGAAATTCATCACTAGACGTAAGTGGAAGCTTTTCTTCGTCTTTATCAAGAGTTTCTTCTGTCTCTGGTGGAGATTGATTGCTCGACGTTAGCTTTTCTTCAACTTTATCAAGAATTTCCTCTGCCTCTATTACCGATTCAGTACATGATTTTTCGGGTATATTTTGCTCAACTTTACTATCGGGTATTATATCGCATATATCTGATACAATACTTTGTATTATTCCTAATGTTGAATCTTCAGTGGTATCCTTTTCTAAAATAATTAACGATGTTACATCTTTACCATTCAAAAATAGTTTTACTAGAGTAGGTTCCTTGGTGCTATCTAAAAATTCAATTTGGAATGTGGCCGTATCGTCTGCTGCAAGTTCATCTAGTTTTTCTTTTGACAACTCTTTTGATAACTTCTCGTCGTTAGTTAATCTACAACACTTCGCCAAGGGTTCAATAAGGGCTACATTTTCAGGGAGTTGTCTAAATTCTTCACATTTCGCTTTATTTCCATAATCTATAAATTGAACATGATAGCCGCCATCGCAAAATTCTAAAATTCTAGCTCTATACCACTGTTCATCATCGTCCCAAAATGCTGCACATAATGATCCAACTTTGAGTTCTGATATGGCTTCAAACTCCGAAGCACTCACTAGTCTATCTGTAATTGTGTCCAGATCGGATGATGTGTTATCAAGGTGGACATAGAAGTCGTCTACAGAATTAACATGGCACACTTTGCCATTACTTTGCAGGTCCTGTCCAACAGGCGTCGGCCGTTCACTAACCGGTTGTTCTTCACAAAGACCAACTAATTCTTCTGTTACGGATTTGCCTTCAAGATATAACTCTACAATTGATATATCGCCAGAGGCTATAAATTGAACGGTAAATATGGTCGCTCCTTCTGCAGCGAGCTCATTGAATTTAACTTCAGACTTGCGCGACCAAGACTTTATGTCACGTGGTTTCTGTAGAGCACACTTTCTTGAAAGCGCTGGTTTTACTTTCAGTTCATCTGGAAGACTGCGTAACTCATTAGCTATAGACGCGTTGCCGTAATCCATAAACAACACTTCAGTGCCTTCTGAACCATCAACGATTACTTGCGCTCTATACCATGCTTCATCTTCAGGATATTTAGCAGCACATAATACTCCTTCCTCTTTATCCGTTAGTTCAGGGAAGTTTTCAGCATCGACCATAGCAGATTCCATTGCTTGTAATTCAGGTGTTGCCGTCTCTAATTGAATCCAAAATTCAGACGGCGAATTAACATGACTCGCGAAGCATGAAGGTAGGTCGCCTCCACATTCTGTTTCTTCCGATCGAGTTGCGTACCCTTCCGAAACTAGCTTGTCTGTTAGATTTTGGCCGTTTATAAATATATCTATGTAAGTGGTGATGTCTTTGAGGACAATTTGAGCATCGACTGGCGTGGAGAAATCTCCAACTAGCTGAGTGAAGAAATCAGATGCTGGTTCTGACCACTGTCCTGTTCCCGTGGGAACGGCGTTTACACTAGATTTCACCCCGTAGCGTTCGATTTCCTTCATAGCGTCTGGCATTGCCTTGATTAAACCTGGCTGATTGTCTAGAACGTCGGTATTACCGTAATCGATAAATCGCACCGTTGTTATGTCGGCATCGGAGTCCAAAATTTCCGCTCGATACCATTGGTCGTCTGCCAAATATTTAGCGATACACAATGTCCCCATCTCTCGACTTTCAATCTCTCCGTAATTTTCTGCATTGGCCTGAAGCTCGGCTTGGATCTCTTCAATTTTCTCAACTTTATCTGCCATTTGTAGCCAGAAATGTCCGGGAGTGTCGATGTGACTGATATACACTTGCGTGCAGCCGGCCGGTAGAGAAACGGGTTCTTCTATAGGAGCCTCAGTATTTGGTTCTTCATTAGTAGCTATTTGCGGAGTGGCTAGTTTTTCGTTGACCAGTTTCATGGCTAGATCGACGCCATCCAAATGAAGACTAGCGAGCCAACCGTCGCTACCGAAAGCTAATGTGACTTGCACTTCCTTCTCGGTGGTCCATTCAGTTAGTTTAGCTAATGCATCATCTTGCAAAGCTACTAGACCTAAGCTGGCTACAAGAGCCAACGCACATGGTTCAAAGAACTTAGAATCGAGGACTTTAAGATTTTCTTTTGCTACCACTTCAGTGTTTCCATAATCTGAGAATTGGACTTTTAATTGATCGTCTTCCTCACTGATGATAGTGGCTCGGTACCAATTACCGTCCGATGATTTAGCTGCGCACATTCCGTCCACGTCGTAACAAGTTAAGGCTTCAGGTGTTCCTAAAAATAATGAAATGAATATAAATAAAAATTGACGAACCTTCCAGAAACCTATTTGAGACTTCGAAAAAAAAATAGCATTAGGAAACGTGGCCGAGTGCCGTAAATCATAGCTACAGTCGACAGCACATCAAGCGCAACAGTTTGACCTTGTGACCGTCCTTACTGCGTTCGTAATAGAGGCGTCTTTCGCAGTGCAACTGTCACACTTGATGTGCTGTCGTGTGTACTTCTGAAGTAAAATACAAGCGGAATTTATAATAATCTATAATGATAAATACTGGGGTTTCTATGACCCAAATAGCTAACCTTCCTCATAGAACTTGTATAGCTCATCTAACAGCTGAGCGATTCTGTCTCCGTCATCCGCTTTCTGCAAGTAGATCTCGTTGAGGTTCTCCGAGTGGGATATGTAAGCGAGCCCAAAGTTGTAGTTGAATACAGCGCGCATACACAACTGAACCACTTCTTCGTAGGCGCCTTCGTCCGGCTCAAAGATCGGCACTTTCTTGCCGGTCACACAGTCGTACAGCGTAGTTACCAGGCTGGAAGCAAAGATAACATTAATATATTTTTTTCGCATTCAATGTCTAACTTTATATTACAGGATGGTGCTGTCAATGCCACAATAAATTTAAACATGGGCTATATTAGTTTATAGAAATGGTTTCGCCACTTGCAAAAACATCTTATTCATTTGATAATTTCATGATATTTGTATGGAATAACATAACATTGGCTGCATTATTTCATAAAAATTTCCAGAAATTATCAAATGAATAAGATGGTTTTTGAAAGTGGCAAACCATTTCTATGAACTAATATAGCCCGTTTTAATTTACTTTCGCATTGACGGCACCACCCTGTATAATAAATCATATTTTCAATAGAAATAATGGTTGAAGTGTACAATTAGCTTGGGATCCCATCATGCCAATTATAGTCTCAAGCCCGACCAAATGACACCGTGAGCTTCGTAATGGCAGGTAATTTATAAAATTATCAAAGACAACTGACGTCTTCAGTTTTCCTCGAAACCTCGCTCGCCGGGCATAAAATAATTATGTAACATCTAATCAAACCCAAGTTAAATACGGTAAAGTGGTTTTATTCACTGTCTCTTTTTAATACTAATTTTAGGCCTAATTCTGAAGACACTAACGAAATCTAAATTTAAGTACAACATATCTCTTTCTCTCAATATGTATAGGAAAAAGATAGTAGGAACTAGAACTGTCAAACAACTTAACTTTATACAGCTTTTATAAAAACCATAGACAATTTAAAGCGACACGTACGGAGGTGCTTCGTGAACCCTGCATTTTATCACGTTCACTAAGGTCGAAAATTGTACACGCATTTCGAAATGTCTAATTTTATACATATGACAGCCATCTTTTCGTGTTCATATTGAAAGAACAAGATGAACTGAACTAAATTTAGATTTAGCGTGTGTTATACAGAGTTAGGGCGATTCTTTAAAAATAAATTAGGTATTGTTGATTATACCTGATGCCTTCAACACTGTTGATGTAAACTATGAACTTATTCCCTGTTAGTTTTTGCTTTATCTCATCTAATGAGAAAAGCATCTTGGAATCTGTCGTGTAATTGTTGAGGCAGCATTCCAGAGATTGGTAGTAGTACACGCTCAGCTCCGTCGGCAGAATCATCAGCTGCAAGTGAAAGTGTTCTTTTATAATCACAATACAAACCGTAGTCTTGGAATTAAATAAAGTTAAATATGTATATGGTCGCATACAATTTTTTCATTATTTTTTTTGTATATCTTACAATAAAGAAGCCATTTTAAACGCACAAAATCAAATATTTAAATGTGATGTAGTAGTATGTAAAAAGCAATACTAAATAAAATTTAATATTAATAGGGTAGTTGACAACTTTTTTTTTATTTCATAAATAAGAAGTTTATAACTCATAAAGAAATATTTCAAAAGAAATAGTATGTCTAAGATCAATAGTTTCACAGATATAGTGGTATGTTTGATGTGTTGCGGCGCATCGTCCAAAAACGCTCCATATAAAATCTACAGAACAGGTGACGTCACATGTTCCCATATTACTAAGAAATGTATGGGCATACTGACAAAATTGATAATAACTATGTATTAAGTAGGTTTTTGTTGTAATTGATGTCAGCAATCTAATATCATTAACATTTTTGATAAATTTTAAAAAAAAATATCACCATTTTTTAATTTTCAAAACAGTACGACTTCAACAATATCCATATATTTCAAGTTTGAATTGTTCTTCTGGATAACAGTAGCGTATATTTTCCGAATTTGTGAAAAATATCTCCAAATTAAAACTTAGGCAACATCCCAATTATAACAAAAATAGTTTTCGGGTAAAATACATCATCATAAATAATGATACCTTGAAGGTAACCCAAATATGGGTTTTTATAGAACAAAATTACGAGAGTCCCGAGACGTCATTGTAATTTAATATAATAAATAAATGTCAAACCTTGTCTATGGTTGTAGTGATGGTGTTCCCGTAGTCGGGCAGCGCAGCCGTGATGTTGTTGGTGTCTGATACATCGTTCAGTATGGCGCGGTAGATCTTGTCCTCGTGTGCCACCGTACAATGAATACCTTCGGCGAGGCTTTCAGCGGATAGTGGCGTTAGCTGAATATTGAAAATAAACATCATGTAATAATTACTTCTATATTTAACACATCAAACATCTGATTCCAGACACAATTGATTTTTCAACTGTCATAGACCTCCAGAGGCATAACGCCGCTTGACAAAGTACTATCTGATTGCAGTGCAGTTGATGTGCTGTCGTCATCGAGTACTACAGATTAATCTTGAGACCACCCTTACTCCGGTCGATATAAAGGCGGCTTTCTCAGTTCAAACTTCAAATGTTGAAACTTGATGTTGTCAATTGTACAGTCGACAGCACATCAAGCGTAACAGTTCGACCTTGAGGCCGTCCTTACTGCGTTCGTAATAGAGGCGGCTTTTGCAGTGCAACTGTTACATTTAATGTGCTGTCCTCCGTACGAGTTTAAAAGAGATAAACTACTATTGTAAGAATGGTGGAGTATGTCAGTTAACTGTGAGATTGGTTTCGTAGTTGATTTCGAGATTCATACATGCGCTATATTATTTCAAATATTTTATATTAACCATCATATTCATCACCAGTCTATATAGGCGAAACACATGAGAAGTTTGGGTCATAACACCATAATATTTAGTAAGTAGTATTGTCTTATATTCACGGGAGCACTACACATTTGAAATAAAACCAATTGACAAGACAATAGAAAGTTGACATCTTCAGTCTTCCCGTGACCACGATCGCTGTAAATTAATCGAAACGTCGGGTGTATAATAATGTAACATTTAGTTAAACGCGAGTTAAATCCGGTAAATTGGTTTTACTTCAATATGTAGCAAGTATTTCTAAAACGATATGTTTGATAGAATAAATTCCAACTTCTAGACTTCTGTATCAATTTTCCTGGATTCCACAATGGAGTTGTTATCTCTCTTGCTCAATAACTTCAATGTTCGAATATAACTGATAGATAACACTCGAAATAGAATTACCTTGTTTGAGTCAAAGTTGGCGATAGCATTTTCAACCAATGTCGCCTTATCCAAGTCAAGTTGCACGTAAAACTTCGCCTCTGATTCGACGTGCGTTATGCGGCATAAAATCTGTTGTCCCACGATAATCGTGAGGTCGATGGCTTCGTCTGGAAATAACAACATCATACCATTTTATGATAGCTAATAGGACTAATAAGTTAATCATCTTTGATAAGATAGTAAAAAAATGACAATTGGTTTCGATAAAATCTGTATAATTTTTTTGCATTGAGTTACAAAGTGACAATATACGAAATGGTACTTTCACAAACAAATGTTGACAGCTGCAAAAATGCTGAACGAATACTCAAACGCTTCATAAATGACACGGTCTAAAATTGCTTGGAAGATACTGCGAATCCGACAGCTACGAAATTATAACAGCATGAGGTGTGTAAATTACTGTACTAAAAATTATATTACCATTATCTCCTGTTTTGTTGTAATTAATTATTTATTTATTTTTTATTATTAATGTTGGCAACTTTGACAACTTAAATATAGATAGGGATAGTGCTGACGAACAATCAACCACTTCATTACATCGATTTAAGCTGGTGCAGTGGGACTTTTGATTTTCAATATGCACTATGATACTAATTACGTAATCGAACTATGTTATCGATTATATCAGTTCATTTCGCATATTTAATCGCATACAACACATTTTTACATTTGAAATATAAAACACGACAGAGTAGACTTTCGAAGTCTATTTATTAATTTAAGAAGAGAGTGGGCCTAATTCTGGGAACACACTTTAATTCTTAATTTAACTACAGTATATCTCTTTCTCGCAATAAGTAATAGGAAAAAGATAGCAAGAATCTGTTTAGAGCTGTCACTTAAATTTAGATAGATTTCAAAGAAACCATAGACAGTTTTAGACAGCATGTACGGAGTTGCCTCCTAAACACTGCATTTTAGCACGTTCAATAAGGTCGAAAATTGAACGCACCTTTATAAATGTCAATTTATATGACGGCCATCCTTTTCTTTTTCATTTTGAGAGAAAGAAATTAACTGAACTTAAATTTAGATTTAGCATGTGTTTACCAGAATTAGGGCCAGTATTTGTCCTATTTTCGATTCTATCAATTCCATTATTTTCTTTTTTCTAGTTTAGTTTGCTTCTAAATGTTACTGTTGAACTATTCTCGGGAAAAGTGTTTGAGAAAAATCAAAGGTTATTCATAGAAATAATTTCTTGCAGAGGCTTTACAGGAACTAGAGGAAGTCAGCTATTGCTACATAGATTATTTATAAAACCATAGACAACAAATATTTTTAAGAACGTGTAACTTCTTTTATGTTGTGTATTTTTAGTTATTTTAAAATCAATTCTTGTGTATTCCTAGCAAAGATATAATAAAAAATACCACAAACCTTTCAAAGTAATTGATGACTGATGTTCAGACAGGATAGCGAGTTGCTTCTCGACGAGTGTATCAGCGACACTCACTCCGTTGTTCCACAAAGAGACCTTGTATTTTTCCTCGCCGTTTTCCTGGAACACGCACTGGTAGCGCGGCGCGTTGAAGCACAGATCTATCTCTGGATCTGCCTTCCATTCTCCGTCTTTAGGCGCTACTCCTACTAAGGAACAATGGATCGCCATTTTGGGAAGCTCCAAAAGCTCACTATCCAGCTGCCAGATATCCTTCGCGTCAACCAGCTGCTTATTTCCAAAATCAACGTATCTGACGATGAATTTCGAGAATGGCTGTATAGATACAACCGTTGCTCGATACAACACACCGTCGGCGGGATACCTAGCTAATACTGTTGAGCCTACGGCAATCTGTCCAGTGAACGACTTAACTCCTTTATACAGCTCGGGTATTTTGTGCATCATGTCGAGGAACTTGGGCTGTAGCGATAAAATTTGCGTGTAGAAGCTCTCCGGCGATATGATCCAAGTGACTGATACTTCATGTTGGGCGCCAGTTTCGATTGTAGGTTCTGCGAATGGGGTTTCCAAATCAACTGGGTTCGACAACTCCTTGTATTGGACTTGTGTGAATTTACTGCGCGGCTTATATGGCGGTGCGGAACCGGAGTGTTCCTTGCCACTGTCTTGAGAGCGGAAGCTTCGCTCAGACCGCTTATCGCTCGTGTCAGTGCTATATTTGTCAGTCCTCTCTGCCCGGTCCCTCGGATTAAAGTTGCTCCGTGGCCTATCTCCCCTATTGTCCCTGAACTCTCGTTTCTGGCTAAAGTTCTCTTTCTTATCCCCCCAGTTGTCTCGTCTATCTCCGCGGTTGTCGCGTCTGTCTGGACGACTGTCTCGATTTCTATTACCCCAGTCATCATTTTCGGACTGTTGTTCTTGTTGATTGAATTTATTGTCCCTGTAAAACACATTGCTATCGTGAGAGTTAAATAACTTATATTATTATATTATTATACAGTGGACATATAAGTATAAGTAGACAAGTGATAGGCTCAGTTCTCGATTACACTGACAGTACATTTTCTTATTATAAGGATGAAAAAGGGACAGCTTTCATATAGCTGGATATTTAGGGAGGTGTGTTTAATTTTGTACTCTTACCTGGGAAGTACTCACAATAGATATTCCACCGCTTTCTAATCATATTGAGATAAAGAGATGTACTGTTGTTCTTTGAATTTATTTTATTTTCAAGTTAAGTAATTCTTTTAACAATATTCAAGGAATATACATGTGTAATTTTAAATTAATAGAAGACAATTAGTAAGGTTAAGTCAAGGTTGTCTGGTAGAGATCGCTTCTAGCGATAAGACCGCCTATTTTGCATATTGTGTTTGTTTTATCTCTGTGATGTTTATGTGAATGTGCAAAATAAAGAATTTCTATATATCTAGTATGAGAGCTCGTAAAATTTGTACACCAACAATTGACACGGGTAATAACAATCTACTCATATAACAATTACCTCTACCACACGATACAAAATATAGATTACAAAATGTATGTTACAACACAGAAAAGAAACCGTGGATAGTGCAATCAAGTACAAAACACCAAGCATAAACGAAAAAAAACCGTTCAAAACAATACTATATCAGGCGATCAATTGGCCGAAGTATTAAGAAAACTTGGAGCTGAAAATGAAAATTATAACTAAGACGCACGGTGCAATTGGAATGTAATAAAAACGAAAGCTGGAGTATCTAACGTGTGTAGAACAGGGTACGTGTGCCAACCAAGCGTGAACAAGCAAATAGCGCGAGGAAACGAGAACACTGATTCAACTATTAATGCCTCACTTAGTTCTTGAACATAATGCTGCTATAACATTATTAACCCTAGAGTAATCGCGCCTTTCCGTGAAACGCGAGTGATCGCATGGGGAGCATTTTGCCGCCCACACTAAATAATATTTTCTTTAAAAAATTGGAGTTATATGATATTATATTTATATTTAAAGGATAGAATAAAACATAAATTATCGGAATAAGAAACATTTATTTAAGTTTTATATACTACAGGCGTTAAACGAGAGGTTGATGGCACGTCCTTGTCGGATTCTGCCGCTGATTGCTCCGGGTCAGTATTATGATCACTATGTTCACTTTCCCGGTCACTGTCTAGCACTTATTGAGATGAACTATGTGCATTATCTTCTTCGTCATTTTTCTCCTGTTCTAACCACGCAAGTATTTGTATGTCTTGTTTCTTTATTTTACGCGGTGGTTATCTAAATATATATAAAACTAGCTGACTCGGCAAACGTTGTTTTGCCATAAAAAAATGTCCAAAAAATAAAAAATAGTAGCCGATTCTCAGACCTACTGAACATACATTTAAAATTTCATGAAAATCGGTCAAGGCGTTTCGGAGGAGTATAGTAACTAAAACTGTGAGTCGAGAATTATATATATAAGATAAACTAAACAAAAGATAAACACGACGCCCAATAATTAATCAAAACAAACCAAAAATAAATTTTAATACGATGCCCACATCGAAACAATACTATACGCAATGAAAACTAATAAGATTTCAACTATGGTAAAAAACCAGACCCACCAATTTTAGTTACGTAAGTAGTCGCGCAGTGAGCAATTCGCCGTGAAACGCGACACAACTACGAAAATCTTTTTTTCCTGCAGTCACCCGCGCACTGAATTTACTCTAATTTCTAAAACAAGGAGGCGAGGAACAGGGGGGCAGCTACTAGGACGCTTGTCATTGACAAATGCATGGTGTACAAAATAATACAAATATTGTGCCGCAAGCGGCAAAATGCTCATAGCGCGAGCACTCTAGGGTTAAGCTAAGACCACCAACATCTGACGACAAAGTACCATTTGTAATCAGTCGCCATTAAGCTGTACAATATTTAAATGCATTGTGGGTGCTAAACACTTGAATCTGGTCAATTATCAATCATTGTAATTATATTTATCAACAAATAAGTTTACTAATATTTATATGGCTAAAAACATAGCTTATTGTTCATCAGCTCGTTAGCTGTTAAATGAAATAAAAAGTGAATAAAGTGGTATTTGCTCAAACGTCAATCAGTTACAGTTTCATTGGTTTTTGTGTTCAAATTAAAAACTTCTTTAATCGATATGTACGAAATTATGCTGCGCTCAAGCATAAAATGATAAGCAACTAGGAGGTACATTAACTTTCACATTTAGTAGTATTATGTCGTTATAGCATTGATTTTAAACTTTAATTTGTGCATTGATTAGTTGTATATTCAGTCAAAGCACAACATTAGTGAGTGAAGCATGAATATATTGAATTTAGTTGATTAGCATAGCACTATTTCAGTGTGAAGACCTTTTTATGTGACACAGGCATACGGCAAGCGCAAATATTGTCGATTTCTCTCAACCAACGGTACCGTTTGAGTCTGTCCTGTATCGAAGGCCTATGAGAATTCTGAGCGTCAGCCGACGCGGCCTCGGCGGCTTGTCTGAGCCTTTTCCCCACCCCCGTTGAGTCTTTCTTCCAACCAGGCCTTTGCTTGTCCTGAAGATCTGTTCTAGGTTTTCTTCTGTTAAATGCATTACTCCGTATAATCTTTTGATATTGTATTACACAGAAAATCGCGCACTGTTTACTCTCGTGAAGGAATCCATTAATCATTTAAAAATTATAAAATTCTGTACGCGATTTTCCAAGCAATTAACTACACACGATGTAGGTATCTATTAACTAGCTTAACTATTACGCGCGGTAAATTCTTACAAATAATTTACATTACTGAATAATTATACCTATATGATTTGAACCTAAATTACTGTTGTTCAAGACTCATCAAAATTGTATTTTCTTATTCACTTATGTATTTTTCCCACTTGAATTGCTACTAACCTTTCACCTTATTTAAATATACACAATATAGGTACTACTATTTTAACGAAATCTACTTATTGAATCTGTACTGCGAGCATAGATCTGCCAACTAGCAAAATATGACGTTTCATCTCGACAAAAACCGTTTTGTCGAGTTCTAGCATCCAAATTTGTTATTCACACAGAGAGATATGCTCACTAAAGTTTTGTTGCTTATTAATTTTTAATTATTTTTCTGTTGCTTGGCAACAAAGCTATGGTGGTAAGCCTGTCTCTGTGGATAGTATATTGGGACCGGCCGTCAGTATAAATGTCAAATATAATATATAAAGCTTTTTGTATATCGATAGATTCACGCTCGCAGGGCTGATCCATATGTTTACATATATACGTCCAGAACTTTATCAGTGCCGAAGTTTTTACATAGGTAGTTTATTAACTAGCACAGACAAGGACTTTAATATCAATTAGTAGTTTTCAGTCCTTAGGATTTATTTAATGGGAAAAAAGTGACTCCATAGGCGGGCTCCAGTATTAGGTAGATATAATCAAATTTCAATGAACGTTTGGTTTGATTCATTACTAACATATTTTTTTAAATTTTCTGATTATAATGATAATGCCTATTTCTGTAATAATACTGACCTGTCCCTATTATTATCCCTGTTTTGGTCTCTGTCCCGGTTGAAGTCTCTGTTGTCCCTGTTGAAGTCTCTATTGTCCCTGTTGAAGTCTCTGTTGTCCCTGTTGAAGTCTCTGTTATCCCTGTTGAAGTCTCTGTTGTCCCTACTAAAATCTCGGTTTTCTCTTTTATCCCTATTGTGTCTCTGTGGCGGGGACTGGAATGAGGGCTGGGCGGCAGCACCTCCTTCATCCCACTCGTCGTCACCAGCAGGAGCGGCTGCCGGGGGCGGAACACTGGTTTCCCAGGGTTTTGGTCCTCCGCGTCTGAGGAACACAGTTTATTATTAGTTTTAATAATTGTGGTGTGTGTGCACTAGGTGGTAGGCCCGTATGTCGGGTCGTCTGGGTAGATACCACCGCCTTTCTTATTTCAGCCGTGAAACAGTTTGCTGTGTTTCGGATTGAAGGGAAAGGTAGCCAGTGTAATTACTGGGCATGGAAGGCATTTCATCTTAGGCCTCAGTATGACAACGCACCTGCAATTTTAAGTAATTTCCTCTTGTTATTGCAGGTGTCTATAGGCGACGGTAACCGCTAACCATCAGGTGGGCCGTCAGCTTGTTTGTCATCTAGTAAGATGAAAAAAAGAGTCCGCTGAATTGAAAAGTATGCTTTTTAAAATTAAGTATCTGCTTAAAATTTTTTAGGTACAGTCGACAGCACATAAAACGTAAAAGTTTGCCCTTGTGAACAACCTTACTCAGTTCGTAATAGAGGAGGCTTTCGTAGAGCAAATGTTATACTAGTTGTGCTTTCGTCTGTACGACATAGTTAATGCTAAGCATTAAAATAACAAAATAATTTTTTTATGTATAAAAACGTCAGCGTCAGCGGAAAATTCATTGTAAGTACCGTTTATAATATAAATACAACAAGATTCTAAACAGACAACATTTTATGAACACAAGAAAAGTGTAACAAAATAAAAGTTAAATTGTTTGGTCGGTCCTAAGTTATTTTTTTTTTAGAACTATTATAAAACAATAATTACAAAATTAAAAATTTTTAGTAACCCCCGGCGTCATTAATCATCTATCTAACACCATCTCATTGAGACTATTCATAACAGCCCAAACACGCTATATCTGCTGTAAGTTTTTGAAGAATTAACCATTTCGCAGACTTTTTGATGGTATAGGATCAGCTCAAAGTTAGTATGTCATGGGTACGTCACCGAAGTGACAGTACACCAAATTTGAAATACATCGGATCTGTAAAAGTTAGTAAAATCCTATTATCATGTAGAAAATCAGCTGATAGTCATCAAATGCCTGAATTGATCTTCATAAATTTTAGCTAAGAACCATCGTAGTCACTTTAGCTTTCAAACATAAAAAACCGAATCAAAATCGGTCCATTCGTTTAGGCCCTACAATGCCACAGACAGACATACAGATACACCGATACACAGACAGACACGTCAAACTTATAACACCCCTCTTCATTCGTCGGGGGTTAAAAAGACAAAAAAACGTAAGTTTCTTACATTTTGCCAATGACATACACGTATAAAAGGAGGTGGTAAAGTTTCGGACCAGCTCATGAGCACCATTTTAGATTGTAGACAATAATGTACTGAATAACATGGTTTCCATTAAATAGCACAAAATTCTTTTATTTTATTACAAAAAATAGAGAAATAAAATTAGTATTGCATAAAATGGCAATATAGAAATCATACAAGTGCCCAAAAGTGCATAGTCCGTAGCTACAATAACTCTGTTAAAAAGTTGACTTTAATGTTAAATTGACATTAATCAAAATAAAATTGTCATTCTGTATTTTCAACCGTGAATGTTTTGTGTGCGCTTGAGGTGTTATTGTTGTTTTTCGAAATTGTTTGACCCTGACTATAAAAAAAAAAACAATATTCAATGTATAGTCGCAAGAAACAAATTTTATTTTCTTCAAAATGGCAACCTCTGTGATGTTTTTCAAAAAATTAAAAAAAAAAATGCCGCTTGATCAGTCAAGATTTATGAAAATTATAAGGTTATAGGGAATATTACAAAAATAACTGTACGAACAAATGGTGCTTATGAGCTTTAGGGTATCTCCTTTATTTGTAGGTTAACAATCATTTGCCTGTTTACAATCTCGCTGATGGAGCTTAATATCTGGTGACATAATAATTATACAAACCTAGTTCTTTGCGAACGCTAATAATACGCTAAAGCGCAGAAGTCTCAGCTAAGATTGCCAAACTTAGTATATCAAATTATGGTCTCGTAATGTTAGGGGTCCAACTACTCTATAATTCAAATTATATTAAGAACAAATCACGATTATGGAATAGTGGGCATCCCTAGATAGCACTTCGCTTTATATTTCGACATTTAGTACGAATATTTATCAGCTATAGAGTATCTATAGCGCAAGCTCTTGTTGATGCTTAACTTGGGCTAGATAACAAGTTTGAGTTAAAAGCAGAAAAAGTATTATTTTGCGATTCTAATATTAACTAAAGATTTGAAACAAAATCTACTGCATAAAAATACAAAGAATCTATGTTACAATACCTACTTAAACAATTCTTTAGACATATCGATTGGTAAATTTCACAAGCATGAAGAATAAATAATTTAAGAGTAATCGTATAGATAGTGGTGAGGAATGTAGAGGCGTTACCCGACCAATGAAGCCTATAATTACGCGCGCGTAGTACGTGTATGTAACGAATGCTTACACAACAAGAAAACTTGTTTTGACGTTACCAAAAGTTTAGATATGTGTGGTGAGTCTATATGGTCTCGTATGTGTACTTTTAAGTTCTTATAACAAAACTTTGATATGGATTAAAACGTACGAGAAGTATTTTATTTTCCTATTACAATTTACAGATAAAACAAAATGTGTTATAATGCTTATACAAAAATATCGTATTCATTTGATAATTTTGTAACGTTGGCAGCATTATTTCGTACAAATGTCATGAAATTATCAAATGAATACGATATTTTTGAAAGTGGCAAACCATTTCTATGGACTAATATAGCCCATGTTTTAATTTATTGTCGCATTGACGGCACCACCCTGTATACTTAAATTATTACTTTACATACATTGCACAATATCCTGTACCATAACCTAGTCTATGTACTCTGCTTTGGCTGCCGAAAATATAATTTCTGTTATTGACAGATGATACCAGTAATACCACTGAATATTAGGTGGAGGATGATCATAAAAACAATATGCAGAAACAAAGTCTATTCAAACAATAGAACAATTATGTTTTTGGTGCTTTTTTAGGTAATTAAAGTTTTTTTTAAATAAGCGGTTTGTGTTTTTGGGCATCATCGTTGATAAATGAGATGGTTATGAAAGAATTTTCAAGATGTTTGTTTATTTTCTTATCGATATCACATCGATAAATATTTACTTGAGTGTAATAGATAACTTAGACATTTACTTTATTATCCATTGATGAATTGATGATGTAATGAGAATTAATCTGAGGATTTCGCGATCACACTATGTTTATTAAGATTATTTTAGAAATGACTTAACATAAGACGAAGATAATTATTTATTTACACGATGAGAAAGTAAATAGGCTATCTTTTGGCGCGATAGCCGACGTACACACAGGAGGTTCCGCAGGAGGCTACTAGTAGTTTATAAATTTACAATTTATCTTGAGACAAAAAATAAAGTTCATTACACCACAGCAATTAGCGATTAATAATTTAACAAGTAATTTGCTTACCTGTCGCCTCTGTCTGGTCTCGCGCCAAACTTATCGCTGTGTCTGCCGGGTCCGGATCTATCGAAGCTCTCTTTGTTGTCCCTGTTTAAATAACATCCAATGTTACACCACACACTCACAACAATCACTTTATAAAGAGTATAAGTTAAGTCATCATTAAGTCATCGTTAAGTCATCATTAATCATTAATTAGACAATTTGTAACGAGATTACCTATACATTTTAAGTGATAGCACAGAAATCACACTCCCGACTAAAACTGACATTGGGTTCAAAGAACCGAGACCAAGGTCAAAGCAAGCATGACTCAGGGTACTATTACCATTTTTTATGACAATGCAAAAACTTAAAAATACGAACACCAAAGATTGCCTTCGGATTTATACAACCACGACACTTAGTTGTCACGACCAATCATGGTCCTACAGACCGGTCGTTATAAAAGCACTGTTTATAATCGTCATTTACGGATTACGGTTCTATTGTCTAAAATTCTAAATAATTCCAGCAGTCGTGGTCGTTAGAATCAGTCTGCCAAGCAACATACAGAATATTTTTAATGATGATGTTCGTTGTGGTTTGAAATATCATTATATGAGTTATATGAGAGGCTGGTTAGCTACAGGACTAAATAGCGACTTGCAAGCATGGACACAAGCCATTCTGTATCTTTCATCTGTCATGATTATCTAGGATTGATATAAAAAGTATTTTCAGATCACTCAACACTCACTATCTATTAGTGACGAGTTTATCAGTTTCATATGTTCCTCTGTTTTTCAATGCTAAAAATGCTACCACAAAATATATCGAAGAATTGCGTGTGTTTAATATTCTGAATTTTTATGGCCGCTCTACATAAAGTATTATGTTCTGCTTTATATACAGTAAATAATATTCATTTAAAAATGTTTAAATTTAAATACCTACTTATATACCTACCTACTTAAAGACATTAAATAACTAAAAAACTTTTTTCACTTGCTGTTTTACTTTCTATTTTTTTTGGAATGATCCAAGCAGGAATCTTAAATAAAAATAAAGTGTCATCAAAAAATTAACTCTATGGGGATACCTCGTGATCGTGAATTTTGTTTCGGCCAAGACAGAGAGAGATAGAGATACGACTTTTTAGCGCGAGGAAAAAAAGACAACAATAACGCACGCGCGCGGAACGTAAGTCTCAAACTGGAAACAATTTATCTATTTTAAAATGAATTTATTCATTTATATAGGACAATAAATACTATATTAAAAACTAACTGGTTTTAATGAAACACTTTTGAAAATATTACCAAGTTTATTGTCTTTCTAATGAACTTAGTTTAAGTTTTAAATATTAGTATGTTTGTTTATAAAATGGAAACATGAGAATGAGAAGGGTCATCTTTGATTTTTTCCCATCAAGAAAATATATTTTTTTAAGTGCATGTTTTGGCTTTGTCAAATACTTTATTGATTAGTCTAAGTATGTCAAAAGACGATCAACAGTAGTAGATAAA
This sequence comes from Nymphula nitidulata, assembly GCA_947347705.1. Lineage (NCBI taxonomy): Eukaryota > Metazoa > Arthropoda > Insecta > Lepidoptera > Crambidae > Nymphula > Nymphula nitidulata. The sequence goes on along the minus strand of OX374630.1, from coordinate 16,345,636 downwards.
ATAGGATTACCCCGGCGAACGAAGAGAGCCTAGAAGCGGAGCTTCATATAAAACTCGGCCCAAAATTGGTACCCTCGGAGGCTAGAAGAGCACGTCGGATAATATCGGCTAATATCGAGATGGTATTGCGGCCTTTCGCTCTTTTGGTTTAAATGTAACGTTCGGGTCCGTTTACGCAATAATGAAGCAAAGCTAATTTTTTCATTGGCTTTACACAGATATTTTCATTGACTTTAATAATTTTACATAAACATTTCTGTGAAACGAATTGAGGTTTTAGATAGGTATATTTGTTTAATTATACATCTGAGACGAATAACGTCGATCCAATCATTTCAATAAAGGAACTAATTAACATGGAAGTAAATATGTTTCACCTAGACCCAGAGGTGGGCAAAATACATGCTTTGCTATAATTTAATTCCAAATTACGCAACACTTTTGAGTGCGCTATGTGGTGCTATTTTTCGCAGAATAAATATATTTAATAAACGCTAAATGTATTTGTTCAAATGTATTTTGAAGTCATTAGTATTTGAAATACAAAATACAAACTACAAAATACATCAGCGTCAGGTATTTGAAATATCAACTACAAATTTAATTTTTAACGAGTGATTGAAATACAAATACAAAATATGTATTTGTATTTCAATAACGTAGTTAAATAGCAGGTAATTCGAAAACTGCCCAATCCTGCTACACCCAAAAAGGGATAAAATGAAATTACATCCGTCACGCGGCGGCGGCGGCCAGCGGTAACTCGGTAACACGTGAACACTCCATGTGAAGCGCCCACCGCCGCTGCGACCTTCGATATCTATCTACACAGCCTACACAGCCTGGACAGAATAACGAAATTATTTTGTTTCGGTATAATTTCTTTTTTACTGATTTTCAGATCCGTGAGATCATTATGGCATTACATATAAAAGTGTGAAGGTTTTCAATGTAGCGCATGTGTTTCCGCGTTTTACCTTCTACTCTAGGAAGGTTATTGTTTTAATATCGGTATTTTTTGTCATTAAACCTTTTGCTTGATTTTGACATGGTAGAGTTTAGAGTCTATATTTTGTTTACAACATCATGTATCTTCTGAGCCTTTCCTTTCCAAACTAAACATTCTTCTCATTGCACATCACCCCCACATGACCAGATAATTTCATTGATATATGGACTGCCTGAATTCAGGCAGTTCATACATAAATGCCTGCCGCAAATGTTGCCTGTGTTCAGGACGGTATCGTGATTGATTTTACTTTGTTCGTGTTGCGTAAAATTGTGCAAGTTTTTTTTTTTAATACAACTAGATGACAAACAAGCTGACGGCCCACCTGGTGGTAAGCGGTTACCGCCGCCTATAGACACCTGCAATAACAAGGAAAAGCACTTGATATTGCAGGTGCGTTGTCATCCTGAGGCCTAAGATGAAATGCCGTCCATGCCCAGTAATTACACTGGCTACCTTTCCCTTCAATCCGAAACACAGCGAACTGTTTCACGGCTGAAATAAGAAAGGCGGTGGTACCTACCCAGGCGACCCTACATATGGGTCTACCACCTAGTAAATTGACATATAAATTTGCAAACATTTATAATGCCAACAATAAGTTTACTTGAAAGTGATGTTGCACAGTGGGACATCCATAGGTCATAAATCTTAAAAACCTGCTTTCTTGTTTTACATTTTATTCCTTGTCGTTACATTGGATAGTTGCGGTACCTTCTGAAACTATAAATAGGTCAGTAATTAGAGTGCGCCTTCATTATCTATTGTGCATTCAAAGAGAGCGCATCGCCAATCGTAAATACTGTTATCAGTGAGTCATTAAAAAGCGTGACGTCATTTGTTGTCATTGCGGGACCTGTGAGTGCTGTGTGAGTTTTTTCTGAAATGGATATCCAAGAACAGGGTATGTAATAATTAATATTTTTATTTTAATTGTATCTTAGTATATATTTTCTTTAGTATGTCATTGCTACGAGGCGACTTTTCTTGGAGTATTATATTTTAATATTCAAAGTTTGAATAAACTTTTAAATATGTTCCCACTCGCTCCGACTATGGAGGTATATTGCACCATAATCTTTAGACTTTCTTATCTTAGGAAAATTAAAACTTGGCTGCCCTTATCTGCCCTTTTGGCGATGACAAGGGTGCTACGGTTGCCAGATTATCTCGTAGCATTTGCTACGAAATTAGTTTATTTAGTCTTAGTGCTTTGTGTAGGTTTTGTGACTGAATTTTAACCGTTTTTTTTTTGTTTTAGGTAATTTATATATATGCTCGTTTTCAAGAATGCATATTCTTGAAATATGGCTAACTGTCAATACCGATAATGACTCGGAAAAGTGTCGTCAAGTCCTACAAAGTTTGTTGACTACTCTGAACGATGCTGAGAACATTGATATTCATTATTTAGAGAAAATTGTTAATAATTTATGTAAAGCTATTGCTCGATTCTGGAAAAAATGTAATAGGGATAAAACCAAGCTTTTATATAAGAATTCCGATTGGTTTAATGTTATTGAAAAAATTCAACTTGTGAAAAATAATAAGCAATGTACTCCGTCTGAAACGTCGCCGTGTCATTCACGTGGTCGTCCTCGAAAACCTTTTACGCAATGTAGTAAAAGGACTAAACGTCGGAGAGTAGCTGATTTGTCAAAGTCTGATGATTCTACTGTGAGTGCATTGCTTGATGTTTCAGACTGTTCATTCGATTCGTGTATATCTAGAGTTAGCACTGATGATGTCTTGTCACTTGTGACTGATGCTCAGTTGACAAAACATCAGTATTTATTAATTAAAAACTTTGTTAATAGTAAGATTTCTCCTAATGTATTACCATGTTACCAACAAATTACTAAAGCGAAACAGAGATGTTACCCTTCTAATATAACTGTTTCCGAGTCTTCAGCTGAAGTTGAATTACAAAGTCTTTTTGATCACACAGCTTCTCGAATCCTTGAATCTCAAAAAGAGGTCTTAGATCAGATTCCTGATGATTGTTTGTCTAATATCTCTTTACTTGGGAAATGGGGATTCGATGGCAGCACTGGACATAGTGAATACAAACAATTTTTTTCAGATTCAACTTTAGAAGATAGTAGTTTGTTTGTAACATCTTATGTACCCCTTCAAATTATTGTAAAATTAGCTGAAGATAATTGTAAAATTTTATGGAAAAATCCTCGACCCTCTTCCACTAGGTACTGCCGTCCTATTCGATTTCAATTTTTGAAAGAAAGCACAGCAGTGTCTTTGCAAGAGGAAGCTTATTTTAAGGATAAAATTGAAAGTTTGCAACCTACTTTTATTCAGATCGACAATCGTGAATTGGTCGTTTCTCATAAGTTGCAGCTTTCAATGGTAGATGGTAAAATTTGTAGTGCTTTAAGTGAAACATCTACAAGTAGATGTTATATATGTAATGCTACCCCTAAAGAGATGAATAAAATAGACGAATGTTTACAAAAACCTGTAATAGAGAGTAGATACCAATTTGGATTATCACCACTACATTCTTGGATACGTTTCTTCGAATATTTTATTCATCTTTCATATAGATTAGACATAAAAAAATGGCAAGTTAGGCTAGATAGTGATAAACAATTGTTATCAAATAAAAAACAATATGTACAGTCCCAGTTTAGGGAACGATTAGGTTTAATAGTTGACAAGCCGCGTAGTGGTGGAAGCGGGACGTCTAACGACGGAAACACGGCCAGGAAGTTTTTTTTGGAATCAGCTGTATCTGCTGAAATTACAGGTTTGAATAAGGATCTCATAGATCGTTGTTGTGTAATATTACAAACGTTATCTTCTGGACATAAAATTAATGAATGCAAGTTTAAAGACTATGCATTACAAACAGCATACAGCCTGGTCGAGGAATATCCGTGGTATAGTCTTCCTGCTTCTGTCCACAAGGTGCTCGTACATGGATCAGATATTATAAGTTATGCATTGTTATCTATAGGAGAACTTTCCGAAGAAGCTGCTGAAGCGACAAATAAGTATATCAAAATTTATAGACGAAGTCACACTCGAAAAATGTCACGTGAAGTTACCAATCAAGATTTAATACAACGACTATTATTACATTCAGATCCTTATATTACAAGTCTTCGGAAACTTCCCCCTAAAAAGAAAAATACTCTGTCACAAAGTGTAATAGAATTGTTACATGTTTAATATTGTTAGAATAAGAATAATTTATTTGTATTTTGTTAGTTGTTTTGTTTTTTTTGTATTTAATTAATTTTAATTTATTTATTTCTATTATTTTATTATAATTAAATAATGTTATCAATGTTTTGACTCTTATTTTATTTAAAATATATGTTTTACATTCCAATTTTTAAGTGTTTGTTCATGATAAATTTAGGTAAAAGTATGTTATTGTTTATATTTGTTTTTTACTGAAGTAAACGTTTTTTATTCCGTAAATACATGTACTTCTTTCATTTTAATGTTCCTAAAACACTTTTACAACTATAAGTCACTAAAATAATACAATGTATTGATAGTAACAGGACTTTAACTATTTATGACCGCCCTTGTATGGAGCGTGTCCCTCCGTGTGTTGTATGGAATATACAACTAATAAAATATGTACTGTCATAGACTCAGAGCGATGACATATTTACTTTACTTTTAGTGGAAATAAATAACACTTTCATACACGACATGACTGCATAACATCATCCACTGATGTAGTTGTCATGGATACGGCCTAACATGGCAGCCAATATTATTTTTTATATTTAACAAGATTTAAAGTTATTAAGACATAATTACTTGTGAAATATGATTTCAGTGTTATTATTATGGTCACCTACGCGACTGACACACCTTTTCACTTCACAATTTGGCATATTTGCTATAATTTTGTTATTCTTTTACGAGCACATCAACGGGGCGCTTTCAATGACAGACTACGCCATCTCGCGGAGTCCGATTTAGGCCCCGCCCACTTTGGGAGTCTCTTTCGGGGTGTCATTTTGGATGGCTTAATTACTCGTCTATGTTATTATCGGTTGCCGGATTACCCTTACTTAAAAAAAGCTGAATATTTGCAAGGTATCACCTTAACTATCAAGAACACAGAAAAGTTTTGTATAAACATATTATATGCTTAATTGTGGTCTATTCCCAACTTCCCCCGAATGTATGGCCCCGATCGGGGGACCATGGGAGGCTGAAGTGTGCTTTGCCCCCGAAATATTTTTATTCATGAATTAATTAGTTTTGAAAAATCAATAGCTTTATTTATTTATTTATTTATTTATTTTTGGAAGACTAATGACTACATAAACTAGGTATAAATGCTATTAAATACATGAAGTCTGTGAAAGTCTCCGCATATAGAAGAATTGTAATAATAAAAAATGGAGACAGTTAAAAAGTGAAGAGAAGATGGTAAAACCCTTTCGACGCATAACTGTTAAAATACGGAACCATTTTAATTTTATGGTCTGCCTAAAAAAAATACATATAATAAAATCAACGCGCCCTTTGAGCTAATGGTCGTCAAATGGCTCGCCCATATACAACTTAGCGAAGCATATTATGGGAGTGGTGTAGAATTTAATTGGGAAAACTACTCTCAAGTTATTAGTAATTCCTAATATTTCCCTTTTTATGGGAAGAAAATCTCTTTTTCTTCTCTCCACCATCGTCCATAAAGAGGTAAAAAGAAAAGACTGATGGTGGAGGGAGGGTAAAAAAAGAAAAGTCTGAGATATATAGGTACCTTCCACGAAAACTTCCGCCCCTCTGACCAAAATCTTCATTCTCTCTCGGCGGCCGTCTATCATCTTTAAAGCTTTTCTCGCGTCTGAAGCTCTTCTTTCTTCCGTCATCTTGGCTTCCTTCGGGTGAACTGAAAGACTCCGGTGCATCTTTGCGAAGCGGCGTTGTCGCTTTAGCCTAGATTAAATAAGGGAAATGACGTCACAAATACAATACAATGGATATTAGGAAAACAATAAATTATTATAAGTTATTTCTCCATATGAAGTTCATAATCGAATGTAACCAATAAGCCAATAATATATTCTTAAATTGTAATATAACAAAATTTTAATGTTTGAAATATATTTTGATAAATGTATAGACTAGAAAAAAAGACACACTGGGGCAGGATGTGAGCTAAGCCCCCTCTTTCACAAACAGGGAACTATTGCAACCACTAAGTATTTCAAGTAACAGGGAATCTCCCTGGACCTGGATTGTGAGAAAACGCGAGTTTACATACCATATTTGCAAAATAATCATATATTAGAATCTATCTCAAGGCTTGTAGAGTTATCATAATAAGCCAAGTTATAGGTCCCAATTAACTTAAATAATAATAATCGCTTGGTAAAACCCTATGCTTGGCGTAATCACCCCGTAAAAAAGCACTAAGAAGCACTTTCGAATCGTCAAAAATGAATCTGTAAGTATGAATAAAAATTATGTAAAAAGTCTAAGAAACAGGGGTTCCAAAATTTTATTATTTTAATATATTTATTACCAAAACTGTATAGTTTCGAAGATAGTTAATTTATTTATTTCCAAAAATGTATATTTTAGAAGATAGGTTCTGCAAAATTTTGTAATGTTTAATTACATTATCTATCTATCTATGTTCGACATCATAAATTGTCACTAGTACTACGAGTCTTTGGTTTTGCGATGTTACCAAACGTACATCGGTGCAATATTACGTGCGGTAAACTGCATCATCGGATTTTTGAAAAATCAATATTCCTAGCTAGGAATCGAACCCAGTGATTTTAAAAAAATAAACACACCCTGTTTCTTTTTATTGGCTTTGTTGCGTGGTACAAAACAAGATTTTTTATAGAAAAAACTGAAAAAGACAAATGTGACTGTGTCTAGTAAAAGGAACCACTTTGAGGATTTGTTTTCCGACTTATAAGCATTTTTTAAAATTAGTCGAAAATTACGTAAAATGGGTTTTTGATACTAATCGGCTATTAATACCTTATATATATCATTTTGAGTAAAATAATACCCATATGTATATTTATAATATTTCAGTATCCTAATAGGTCACGAAGTTTAGTACCAAACAAAAGTACTACTTTGAGGTGATACTTTACAAGCAAAGTATTTTTTCATTTAGTTCGATCGCTGTTGTGTGAACATGGAACAGCTCACAAGTGACATTTTCACGTAATAAGTAACTTAAGAAAATTTATTTATTCTATGAAGAAAACGACCCTAACTTTACTACACAAAACCTGATTCTTTTTTTTTCATTCTTCGAAAGAATAGTATCAATTATTTGAGATCGTGATGATAAGTTTTTTTTTTATACAACTAGGTGACAAGCAAGCTGACGGCCCACCTGATGGTAAGCGGTTACCGCCGCCTATAGACACCTGCAATACCAAGGTTATTACTGAGCATGGTAGGCATTGCATGTTAGGCCTCAGGATTTTAACGTACCTGCAATATCAAGTGATTTTTCCTTGTTATCGCAGGTGTCAAGAGGCGACGGTAACAGCTTACCACTAGGTGGGCCGTCAGCTTGTTTGTCATCTGTTGTATAAAGAAATTATTGACAACTCTATTAGTTCGCGTCGTCGCCGCACCGGCGGGCAGTATAAAACGAACGGACACATTGAACACTTTCATTCTCAATTTTACAAAATAGGTATGACTTTGTCATTTATAACGTAAACATGATTTATATGTTAAATCTTGTTTGTGATTTTTTTTAATTATTATATTATTTTATGTGGTCTCATTAGTATTCTACTTATGGAATATCAACAAAAACACATACATTAATATACATAGTTTGTACATTTTGCTTTGTAGACATTGCATACTTTAGTTTGACATTTCCCTTTTAGGATATTTTGCACTTTTGACACTATGGTACTTATGTGTTTATGAACAGAAGTAGTTATTTATGGTATTGTAGCAGAATGTTTTGTTGCTTATGAAATTTAATAAGACCGAAGTTCTTACCTCATGGTTGCTTCTTGGTTGAGAGAGCTGGTTCATTTTTCTAGCAACATCTAGTGGTGGACTAACAGTGTCATCTACAAGGGTGACCAACATGGTGTCATTAGACAACATGCCAACAATATCTGCCATCAAAGTCTTCTCCAGAGCAAGCATTTCTAATTGGTTTGAGGTCTTGGTCTCTACAGGTTTATTTTCAAAACCCTAGGAATCAAATTAGATATTGTAAGATCACAAATTGTTATTTAGTAAAAACAATTATAGATAATCTTATAACAGCACCAGTGCAAGATTTGACTAGCCTCAGATTTGATCTTCATTAATATATTACTTAAATTGGTATATTTGAAAATTTTACTGGCGAAGTATAGGTATTTGTTGTATATCTATAATAATAGAAAAAAATTACAAGGCTGTTAATTAAAAAAAAATATATACATTGTATTATAATTATCAGAGAGCAGATTTCTTTAGGTAGTTTTTAAATGAGCTGATAGTCATGAAATGCCTCAACAAATCTTCAAAAATTATAGCTAAGAACTATCTTGATCATGTCAGCTTTCAAACAAAAAAAAACAATCAAACAAACAAAGAGAAACATTATTGTAAAAACCTCTTTGTCTTACAAGTCTGTCTTCTGAACAATATAATATCCTTTATATTTGATTTGTGGGTAATCCACAAATTAAATATTACTCCTGATTTCCTACTATAAATAATATGTTAGGTACTTTTAATAAAAATCAATATCCTTAATATGTTGCGTAATTACTTAAGACATCTCCTTCTCATAATAACAGACCATAGTTAACAACTTCCTAAAGAACCTGTTACCTAAAGCATATAAGTGTAGCACTGATTTTGCCACATAAATTTGGTTTTAAAACTTTCTATGGAAATCTGCTCTATGATTGGTATAAATAAATTCATACCTTAAGAGCACACTTCATTGCTTGTGCAGGCAGTTTTATCAGCTCTGGGGTTATGGTTCTTAGGTCAGACACTTCAACTTCCTGCTCATTTCCATAATCTACATAGACAACAACAATCTTGTTTCCTTTTGTATCTCTTATTCTTGCCCTGTACCAATTATCATCATCAGGGAACCGTGCACAGCATGCTGAACCAATAGGTAGCTCACCAGGAGATGAACTGTTCTCACAGTGTGCTTTGACCGCATCCATAACAGCATTAAGCTCATCAATTTGATCTGATAGTTGGATAAAGAATTTAATACAACTGTCCACATAAGATACTAGAACAGACTGCCTAGTCCCCAAAGGAAGCAACTCTATGCATTTGAATTGCAGTTTGTCTTTCATGCTAGCCATAAGTATCTCTAAAACATTTTTACTATCCAAATATAACTCTCCATATTGAATCAGTGGAGGTCCTTCAGGTACTACCACTCTCAATGTCATAACTTTTCCATTCACAAGCTGTTTGAAAGCTTCATTCAAATGACGACTTTTCTCCAACTTCTTAACACCTGATAAACAAAATCTCATAGCAAAGACATTTGGTTTAACAAACTCTTCAGGGATATCAAATATATCATAGTATGATACCATCTCTGTATCACCAAAGTCCACAAAGAAGAGCTTACACTGAGAGCCAGAAAGATTCATTACTATTGCTCTACAAATGATTCGATCTCCAGACATACGTCCAAGGCAGACAGTTCCTATCATTGGAGGCTCAGCAAGGCTGCTGTGTGGCCGTCTGTTTATATCATCCATCATATCCTGGAACTTTTTAGCATCTGCTACTAGCTGAACTGCAAAAAGTTCTGGCCCCTCTTCAGCAAATGATACAAAAACTTTATGTTGAGAATTAACTTCAAGAAGCCTACTCTTGTAGGTTGTTGATTTTTTTGGAGAAGGAGGTTTGTCATTAGCTGCAGCAGCTAAAATGGGTGGTGATGAAGGGAATGCAGTAGAGGTGACATTTGCATGTTGAGGTTGGCGAACAGGAGGTCGTAGATTGACAGGATTTCTTGATGCTTTGTTTACTAGTAATCTTTGACTAATTAAAGATGGTGGAGGAACATTTCCGTTGAATGGCAATGTAACATTCTGCTGCACTCTCATTGCTGAAGCAGGGTTTGAAGGGAAATTTTGATTGATTAAAAATGGTACATGTTCGGTATAGGAAGGTGAATCACTGGCAAATGCTGGTTGCCAATTAGGTGCCAGTTGAGTTTCACCAGACATTTGAAGAAGTAAAACTTCCTGCTTGGTGATTGGAAGTGTAACTCCAAATCTATTGGAAACAAGATGGTTTGATAAATCATTTCCTTTAAATAGTACTGAAATGAGTGGCAAAGGCCTTGTTTGAGCATCTACTGTTATTGGGTATTCAGTATAACATAGAAGACTTTGCAGTTTCAATAATAAAGGTTCCTCCCATCTTCCAGAGGGATGCATGATCCTAGATAAATAGTAATCTGTGGCTTGGCCAGATAGTTTTAAAAACATTGGATCATAGTTTTCTAGAAATCTAATAGTGCTCAAAGAAATGATATCCTTGTTTCCGTAATCAATGAAGTGTACGCCAACTAAGCCGGTCGCTAGATTAGTTGTGTTTATAATTTTTGCTCTATAATACGAACCATCTTTGTATTTTGCAGCACAAACAACTCCTTCATGAATAGCTGCCGAAGGTACTGCTCCTATGCCCTTTTCTAAGTTTTCACGAGAAGCTTCAAACAAACTTTCTATCATTAATGAAGACTGCTGATCAAGCTGGCCGCTGATCTTCAGAAAATGGCCTTCTCCATCCACATGGGTCACGTAAAGACGAAAAGCTCTTGGTATTTCACTTGGCAAAGCCATCATTGTAGTGTTATATGTAAGTGGCACAAAATGAAAGAAGAAAAATAGTAACTAACTCGCATTACTTTTAAAAAAACGCACCTACTTAATTGTCGTGATATTACTTACAATACAAAAGCCGATTTCTATTCTATTCCGTTTACGTTTTCACTAAACATGGCGGGCGAATAGTCCACAGATTACTAATAGCCGAATTTTTCCACAGACTTTTGTTGGATTTAAGCTATGACGAAGAAATACTATGGACTGGCCCCAGGTACCTACTTCGCGTGCCTACCTAAAGTTCCTTGGACCACTAAAGATGGCTGCCTCTAAAGTGTTGTAACTCTCTATGTGCATCTGTTGTCGATATAAAATTTAAAAACTTATGGATGAAGGTATGTAATGAAATGAAATGAAATGAAAATATCTTTATTCAATTAGGCCCCCCAAGAAGCACTTTCGAATCGTCAACAAAAAAACCATTATGACTATGACATAAAAATAATATTAACTAACAAACAATTTCATAATGTTTGTCTCTCTGTCTTATCTGGATCTACTATTGTATTTTTTGTATAGGGCTATGTCTAGTTTGACAATTCCGCCAGTGTCGAGTTTGATGGAAGTGATCATTTTCCTATTAGAGTCTGGCCGATGGCCCTAATTGTGGCGAAAACATGCTAAGTTTAAATTTAAGTTCAGTCTATTTCTTTCTCTCATAATGAAAAAGAAAAGGATGGCTGTCATATAAATTGACATTTAGAAATGTGCGTTCAATTTTCGACCTTATTCAACGTGATAAAATGCAGTGTTTAGGAGGCACCTCCGTACATGCCGTCTAAAATTGTCTAAGGTTTCTATGAAATCTATCTAAATTTAAGTGACAACTCTAAACAGATTCTTCCTATCTTTTTTCTATTACTTATTGCGAGAAAGAGATATACTGTTCTTTTTAGAATTTAAGTGTGTTCCCAGAATTAGGCCCAATGTTTCGTGTCACTCGTATTTTCAATGAAGTTTTTTTAAGGCAGCACTAGAAATGTCATATTGACGTGATATTGACGTTTAATTTCTCCTTCTTTTTATTGAGTTTATGTTTTAGTTTTACTGTAAATAATGTCGAAAGCAATAAAAAGTACTACTTGAAAGCTTGGATACACTATGATACATAAATACAAAGATGTATATAGTGAATTTAATCGGGAATCTGTAGAGAAAATTCGACATTTGGAGGAAATACGTTCGCTACAGGTTAGTTTATTGTTTTCAGGGCGTTATGGCTTGATATTTTTCTGTTTTCTGCCCACATCACCTACCTAATAAAATCCAATATTTCTTAATATTCATGTTTATCGGTTATTTTCAGAAAGTGTATATGAAGAATTAAAACTCAAAATATTAATTCACTTAAAACTTAGAGAAGCCGTTGTGTTGCATGCAAGATCTGAAGCCGAAATGTTGCATGCAAGATCTGAGGAAAGTTTTCTGCCTGGTGCTTTAATAGTTTTCAGTACAAAATCTAAATCAGCTGATTACCATGGTGACATGAATGCATAAAACTTATTGAAATGGATAAGGGAATATCTACCTATTCTAACAAAGCCATGTGTAATTTTTATGTATAATGCAATGCAAGTTACCATGTGAAACTAACAAACAAACCTCCCACAATGTCTAATAGCAAAGGTGATATTCGGAAATGGTTAATAGAAAATAATGTAACATTCCAAGAGTACCCATACAAATGTTATTGTGCTTTGTTCATGACAACAGATATATTTAGAATCTGACTTTGATTATGAATCATCCTGAACAACTTATTAAATATGCCTTATTTCAAATTTTATTTTATGTCCGCCCATTACTTTTTATCCTCTTTTTTCCCTGTTTTAATAGTCAGCCTGTAAGCGTCTATAATGACTAGTAGTAAGCGAATAGCTGGTTTTATGGTAAGCGAATTATGGTTATTACAATTAGGTATGCTATTTCTAACATAAAAAGAGCCTTTAAGAAAGTGAAGTAAACATTATGATTTCAAAAATTGAGATTCAAAATTAAGATTTGTGTTATGTAGTATAGATTTTATATAAAATTTTTCCAGTCTATTATTGATGTTAACAAATTAAAGTCAAGGATACTATTTTTATAATTTATTTATTTTTAAAGTATCGTCGGCCTATACCTAGTTGTTGGCATCTGTCAGCTGATATGATGATGAAATTTACGTCAAGTTCAATATCACACTTTTCTTTTTCTTATTACATAGAGAATAGGCAAGTGGAATAGTATTTGAAGTTCTATTTAGCACTAAATCATACAACTATTCGAATGTTTTAAGGCAAGCTAATTAATGAACTGGGATTAAAACTGTTTAATGTAGTGATAGCTTGCCTACCTACAGCCCCACTTGGTCTATCATATGGTCTAAAACTTATTAATGGTCATCAAATCCATTTTATCTATACCAAGGATGATATATCCATGATCTATACCCATGACATATTAAGTCTACTCAAGTTTATGTAACAGATTATTGTGTACCTAAGCATATATCACCTTGTGATTTAATAACCATTAGAACATCTAAAAGAGTATTAAAATTATAAATGTCGTGAGGGAGCCCGGTGGCCTAGTGGTTTGAGCACTCTGGTTTCGATTACGGAAACAATGCAACTGTCGCCATGGTCTATCCCAGGATGGGTCAATGAAAACAAAACTATAGTAATTATAATATTATGTATTTAATAAGGTAGGCATCCATTTAAATAAATTATTACTTAAAAAACGAAGTATCAAGACTATTTATTCCTTGCGAAATAAGTGTTTACAGATTAAGATTTTTTAAAATTGCCGCTCTTTTTCATTGACACGATACACTGGCCAGACTCTATTATATCTTTTCCTTTTAATAAACAAAATTATTCACATCGTGTGTCACATTTAAAACATGTAGTTCCCATTAAAGACAGCAAATATTGTATAACAGAAGCTTTTATTACTACCCGAAATAAATGCAGATGTATCACACTGTGCTAATGAATTGACTAACATTCTGAACTGAAACTGCTAGTGAGGTTTATCCAAATAAAACCTATTTCAATAAAATTCCCTCTCCTCCTTGGTGGGACTCGGAATGTACAGAGGCTGTGAAAAAAAGAAAAGTGGCTGAGATAAATTATAAGACTCATATGACACTGACAGATAGTAATTATGAGATCATGTCTATTCATGATCAGTGACAAGGAAATTATTTAAAAAAAAGAAGTTCGAGAGTTGGAGAAAATTTTGTAGTTCGATAATTTCGATATCACCAAATACTCACCCAACTTTGGTATGGCGCAACATAAAGCGGTTTAAATGTGCTTATAACAATCCTCCTTCATGTTCATTGCCAAGTTCTTTAGCTGATAAGTTCATGGATAAATTAGCGCCTCCGTGGGTCCCTTTAAACATTATAAATGATTCTTGTTATTTGTCACCATCTAACCTAACTGGTCTCAGTTCTGCGTTTACAATTTAAGAAGTAAAAGGAGTTTTGAATAATTCTAAAGATTCGGCTCCGGGGTGGGATGGGATAATTTATAGCTTTTTAGCGAAGAGCAGTGACCAAACTTTATATTATTATCTTAACCTCATTTAACATTATATTGTTTACAAATAATCATAATAAATAATCCCCAATCATGGAAATGTCCAACAGTGTTACCATTCCTAAAACCTAATAAAACCCCGTCAGATGTTTCAGCGTTCCGACCTATTGCATTATCGTCTGTATTAATTAAACTTGCTGAGCATTTCATTAAAAATCGTTTAGAATGGTTTTTAGAATCCGAAGGGTTATTATAGCAAATACCCAATATGGTTTTAGGAAAGGTAAGAGTACACTTGATAATATAGCAATACTTACGTCTGATATTCGATTAGCATTTACAGATAACGACCGCCTGGCCGAGTGGTCTGTACCCCAGGCTACTCGGTCAAGAGGTCCCGGGTTCGAATCCCGGTAGGAACAAATGTTTGTATGATGAGTACGAACATTTGTTTACGAGTCATGGATGTTTATATGTTTATTTAGTATATTTCTAATATTTATATACATATTATTATCATTATTTCTCCGTTATCTAGTATCCATAACACAAGCTCTTAATGATGCTTACTTTGGGCTAGATAATAGGTGTGAGTGTATAAATATTATTATTATTATATCAATTCAATTTTAGCAACCTTTTTGGATATTAATGCAGCTTATGATAATGTACTCATAATGTTCTTAAAATTAAACAGGATGCTTTACAAGTACATCCCATTTTTTCGAATTTTATTATAAACATGCTAACAGGTCGAATAATCAATATGTTCCTAGCTGACGTAAATACCCGAATAGCCTATAAAGGCCTCCCCCAAGGATCTGTTCTTAGTCCTATTCTTTATAATATTTACACATCCGACTTAGAATCAGCTGTCGTGGTTAATGATAAAATAAAAATTTTACAATACGCCTATGATCTTTTGCTCTATACTACACATTCCACTATTAACGAGGCGTTCTCAGATTTATCTGAAACAATGGCCCTGTTGAAAATCTGGATGGACAAAAATGGTTTACAACTCTCTATATCTAAGAGTACAGCTATGCGATTCTATAAAGTCAGCAGCCATGAATTCGTGGCTGTCGGCAGCGCCGTCATACTTTTGGCGTTTGTTTGACAACCGTTGGCGACACCAGCGTTCCGACGTCGAGCACGGCGTGAACCGGAACTAAAAAGTGGTTGATTTTTATATCTTTATGTAAAAAAATTATCAAATATTGAATGAAGTCATTGCGATACAATTTTAACATAACAAAAAAGAAATAAAAAAATATCGATTGTGATTCATGTCGTTTAAGAGCCACCGCAGATATACAATTTCAAGTAGGCCAACTATCGAACAACTAAATTGCGTGCTTTCATAGGCCGCACACTTCGTCGACTTAGTTGGTGGACAGTGTTGCTAGCGCGGTGAAGTCTGCGATAAAATGTGGGAAAACAACGCACTTCTTAACTTAATAAAAAGAAGACGAAAACAGAACAAAACATTTAGGGTGCATCCGATATTAAGTGACAGATTAGAGCGTGGGAAACATCATACCTTAAATTCTAAGCTGAGATGTTACCCACATAAGTTTTTTAAGGGCTTGCCTTTTTTGGACTTCGTCGATCAGCAGTTATATTTTTTCATTTGTTACAAGAAGAGAATGCAGAGATCGACTGGCTGCGGCGGCTGCGTGTCCGTCGGCAAAAATCCAAGCGTGGGGAAATCACGCGCACGGGTCTGGTCACACTGCATCTTACCGTGCGACTGACCAACTAAGTTGTTATAGTGTGCGGGCTATCGGCCGATAATTATTTAGTTGAACGACTTAGTTGATATAATGTGCGGGCTATCATAAGATTCTATGCCTATTAGACATTCTGCGATTTAGAGCCACCGCACATATACAATTTCAAGTTGGCCAACTAAATAGTCTGTGGCTAAATAAAACAAAGCGGTTTTTATTGCTTAGTTTCGTGTAAATAAGTTTTGTTATTTATTTGTATATATCAGTTTATATAAAAGTGTAAATCTGTAATTGTAACTATAAATAAATGTCATAGGTACAATTACAGAATACAATTTGATACATTTATGCAGAATTATTAACTAGCTCATAGTTACTAGGTTTAACATTATTTATAGAATACCCAAATATTTACTTTAATTCACTACATTACTAATATTTTGGTTTTTGAAAACCCTATTTATGAATTCCAATTTACCTCTTAGTCAAACCAATTAACCCCCATGTTGTTCCAATTATACCTGTTCTTATGTCAATTTCCCCCATTCGCGTTCCTATTTTCCCTAAAAACCAGTGTTCGACTAAATATAAGATTTGTCAACGAAAATTCGCAATTATTTATTTACCTTCACGTTTATTCAAAGCACAATCCACTATTCTGATCAAATTACGTCGATTTCAACACTTACTACAAATATAAATAGTCAAAAACTTAAAGTTAAAATGAACAATTTAAAACAGTTCGCGACGACCTCACTCACTTTCAACGTATTTTTTTTAGGGAAAACTGATTGGCTGGCGTAAATGCTCAGTGCTGCCAGTAGCAAAAAATACTCGATCGTTCGGAAATCAAAAAAGTGTACATCTCTCTTAAATAAAAATATCACTAGAACAACGGTTTAGAAATGCAGACTTTTGTTCCATTTTACGCCGCCGTTCCTATTTTCCCCGTTTTACGGTACCATTTAATTTTTACACCATCCCATCATATATAAACTTGAATCTCTTTCTGTTAAAATATCATCATCAAGCTATTGGAACCATAAATCTCGTCCTTGTCTGGAAGTTAGTTATCAAAAATATCGGTCGCTTTCCTCTCCTAGGTACACACCGTTCGAATTTATTGCCCTTGTTTAATGTTGATTACGAATCATTAATTCTTTCGCCGACCATACATTATAACCTTATTGAAAGAAATTCAGATGTTAGAATAACTTAAGCTTTAATTCTGTTATTCAATCTCAGTTTCCAGATTATCATTATTTATTTTGTGATGCTTCTAAACAATCTCCTCAAGAGCCTTTGGGAGTTGGTATTTTTCATTCACAATATAAAGTAGTACAAAAAATCAAGCTCCCACCAGAATCATCAGTTTATTCTGGAGAATGTTTTGGCTTATTTAAAGCAGTAGAGTGTATCAGAATAATGAATCTTAAAAAAGCGATTATCTTTTCGGACTCAAAGAGTGCTCTCCAATCATTAGGCGAATTCCCATTTCATTTAAAATTATATTCTCCAATCATTTTTGATACACGCCAGATAATCCATAAATGTGTTTCTAAAGGATGTATCATACAATTTGCTTGGATACCCAGCCATATGGGTATTGAGGGCAATAAGTTGGCTGATCATCTTGCCAAGCAGGCAATTTCCAGTGGAGACCTGTAGTATATGTAGGTAGGTACATATCTACAATTAATAACAATATTTTATACAACAACATAAACATATACACCTACACTGATCGGTCGTCTCAGGCAACACGCAACGCGAGGGGCGTGCGCCGCAGGCGCGGAGGGAGGCATGACGATCCCATGGAAGCCGAGGGAAAGACGTTGCGCGTGTGTCAATGAGCCGACTTAATACAATATCAATAGTGAACACTACAACACCTATTTCCATATACTAATTTTAGTCACGATTTATTAAATCTACCGAAATTAACACTATTGAATTCTTGGGATGAACTTTGGAGGAATAGTCGGCAAGATAGGGGCAGATTTTACTCTCTTATACAAGAATTTATACCAAAAAAGACTTGGTTTGCGAATATGAAATTTGGTAAGATGGAAACCTCTATCATTACCCGTATGAGGTCGGGACATACTTGTACTCCTTTCCACCTTGCCAAAATTCATGTAATTAATAATCCTATGTGTGAGTGCGGACTGGATGAGGGTCATCTTAATCACATGTTTTTTTCCTGTCCAAAATGTCAAAGATCCTCCGTTTGGAATGATCTTTTATCCCTGAAAGTTCTATTCCCGATAAACCTAGCTACCTTGTTGCATACACATGATGCTGTGGAAATATATTTGTATTATATCTTTCCTTATTTTAAATAACATAAAAGTGTAGTTCCTTACTCCTATTATATCTAATACGTACACCTATACTATAAGAAGTATATATATGCATAAATTTGTAAATTACTACCCAGAGGGCTTAGATAAGATGCCTATCGATAATCGCTATCGCTATCGCTAAGCGGAAAATGTATGGAATTTGACATTTACAATCGAAAGTCAATCGAGAGCTAATGTCAAATCCCATACATTTTCCGCTTGGCGATAGCGATTATCGATAGGCATCTTGTCTAGGCCCTCTGATCCCCAATCAATTGCTTTATTTTTCACCGATTTTCATTTTCCTTACTACTCGTTTCCCTAATTTTTACATTGGCAAAATGCGCAAACCTCGCCAAGCCATAAAAAAAAACAAAGCTATTTTAGTCTTTAGACATACTCTTTCTAATCTGTGATTTTAGTTCTGTGATTATATTACACAGATTAATTACATAAAAATCATTTGTATTCTGCCTATAATATTTATTTTACTGTATTTTTAATAAATTTAGTGAATCTGTCGATATGTATTATAAAATATTAGAACTTTACAGTGGAATTGGAGGTATGCACTCTGCCTTGAATGGTATGTATTTGTTTTGATAGCAGGATCGAACTCTCATCAATTTATCATGCCACATCAGCTACTGCGTTCATGTATATTTGCCAATATTAATTTACTCTGTTAATGACAATAATTTTCGTTTTCAGCTTCCGGTTTGAAGGGTGAAGTGGTTGCTGCAGTAGATATCAATACAGTTGCTAATAATGTATACAAATTTAATTTCCCTGAAACAACTTTATTAAACAAGAATATTCAATCATTAACACCTAGACAAATAGTGGAGCTAAATGTTAATACAATTTTAATGTCACCACCATGCCAACCTTTTACACGAAATGGGAAATATTTAGATAACAGTGACACAAGGACTAATTCTTTTATATATTTTATTAATATACTTGATAAGCTTACAAATATAAATTATATCCTTATGGAGAATGTAAAAGGTTTTGAGTGTTCTAATGTGAGAAATTTATTTTTAACTAAACTGAATGAATGTGGTTTTAATTATCAAGAATTTCTCATATGCCCTTCTTCTATGGGTGTTCCTAATTCTAGATGCAGGTATTATTGTATAGCTAGAAGAAATGATTGCATTTGGAAATTCAAAAGAAAAGATGAAATTGTAAGTTCAGATGTAATTTATCAAGTTTGTTTACATTTTTTTTTTTACATTTTTAATTTATTTTTAGTTGCAGTGTTTACCTGGAAAGTATGAAGAACCATACTGCATAAAAGATATTTTGGAATCTTCAGTGCCAGATATATTTTTAGTCCATGACAAACACTTGAAACGAGGAAACATTCTAGATATATGTCAGGAACAATCAAGAAGGTCTTGTTGTTTTACTAAAGCCTATACACATTATATTGAAGGCACTGGATCTGTTTTTACTGAAGCAAGCAAGGAAGCAGTAGATATATGTTACAAAAAGGCAAATTCTGTTAAAGTAGGTAGTGACGAGTTTGTTAAAATTTTAAAAGAGTTGAAACTAAGGTTTTTTACTCCAAAAGAAATATTGTTGCTAATGTCATTTCAAAAACACTACGCTTTTCCTGACACTACCACTACAAAACAATGTTACAGGCTACTGGGAAATAGTGTCAATGTTAAGGTTATTAGTGAATTATTAAAAATATTATTTGATTAATTGGCATGGTTTTCTTTTACTATCTCAAATTTACAGACATAATAAATTATTTAGTATTAGGAAATTAAATAGATCCATTGCTAAGAACTTGTCTTGCTCTTCTCTTTGCCCTATGGTTGAGTACTCTCATTCTTAACATAACTGCAATTGAAGACACTGTGCCTGTGATAAATGTCCATATTGTAAATTTCCAATAAGCTCTTTCTTCTAAATATGCCACTCTGTCACAACTAGAAAATGACACAAAAACTTTATTATGCACCATAAATACACATTATTACATTAAATTATAGCAAATAGTTCTCAGTAATGTTATATTTTGTTTTAAGGTAAGCAGTTTTGTTTTAAAAACTTTAAACTTTAAAAACTACCTTTACAATTAGTGTTGACAGCATGCAAGTACAATAATCTATTGTCGCAACCTAATGTATTTTTTACAAAAAATAAATTAGATCATAACAGAACTGAAATTAACCCCCTATTCCATATCATCGGTGGGTGTGCAAGACCACGTAAGAGCATTTTGCAATACTGCATATTTACAAAAGTTGCAAAATTGTAATATCGCGCCAGCGGTTTGTTAACATTGATTCGCTTGTACTAGATTCACATTAATCAACACCCAGAGAAATTCAAAACAAGTTCAGTCAAAGAAATGTGTAGAAATATCCAAGAGATTGTGTTTTTTCTTCCTCCTGTAAAATAAAAAAAAAGCTGATACATGGTATTTACAAACTGCTCTTGCGCAATTTTGCACGCCCACCAACGATATAGCCCTACTTATATATCCCATTAAACCCATAATTATAAAAAAAACTATATATGTATAGTTTTTTTCAATTATTGCTACCAGTAGGGACTTATGCTCCATATATCCCTACTGATCTGCACTGGTAGGGATAGTTTACTGGATTTTTTGTCCATTAAATGCTTACAGTAGGGACAGAAACTATCTCCACCAAAGGAGATCAGTAGGGATATACGGGTTCATACTGCTTACCAACGGGTGGGTGTCAGCATAAAAAAAGTACTTTCATGTACAAACCAGAATTCATTTAAATATATTACCTTCGAGTTACTGTTTCTCCATTTTCACATCTCAATATCTCTTTGAAACTAGTATGTATGCAAACTCCTATACTTTTGCTACGAATTTCAAAATCTGAAATAAAATCAAAATTAATTTAAACAACCTTGATAAATCTTTCCATAAATAATAGATTTCTAAAATGTTCTAGAAATTTATTATAATGAAAAATTATTATTATTAAATAATTATTATTATTCTAATGAATGATTTTATTGTATGAAATTTATTCTGCTCTAGAATTTTTAATATATGGGTATGTACCCATATATTTTAAATTTAAAATATATTTTCTTATACATTAAAAAGTATCATTTCATAAGTTTTTACATAATATTTAAATTCCAATGTGTACCTGAGCATGGATGACATTCACTTATAATCTTGTATGGTTGATGAATCCAACAAGTTGAGTTATTTTCTGTCGGAAAAGTTTTATTTTTCAGTCTTTGACTTCCAGACCATGTATCAGCTAAGTGAGATTCTAAAATAAGCACAACTATGGTTACTCTGCAAAATAAAAAAATAGTTGTAATCACTAAAATTAAACTAATTCTTCAGCAATTACAATAATGTGTTCACTTACACTCCCATAAATAAAGTCCCTAACAACATGCAACGTTTTGAACATGTTTCAAACATTTTCGTTTCTTCTTTAAGGGGCTTATTGTCGCTGTCTTTTGGGATTCCACCAGTATCAAGTTTTCTGATTAGAGAATTCTCATTGACTGCTTAGGCAAATAGTGACACAATTGCACAATGTGTTATACCTCAAGATCTGTTTATATATCTAAAAATCAAACACACAACATACGTAGGACAATTTTGTTGTTAGGTGGTGATCAGAATCACTGAGTACTCATAAAAATGAGTTGAAATTAGTAGATATCTTCTCAATAGATATTGTAATAATTTCATATATTTTATATTTTTACTCATAAGATTATCATATCAAATATCATGAAATCAATATGAGACTATTCATAAATACACCTTCGATTATCAAATAAAATAGGTCTCTACAATTTAAATTAATTTATTAAACAAAAAATAATAACTTTACTTAAAAGCACAAAATCGTAGATATCTAAATCATTAATCTGTGCACAAAAGAAGAAAGACGCCACAGATTAAAAGAATCTGCTTTAAGCACAGATTACTGATAATGGGCCTAATCTGGGAACACACTTTAATTCTAAAGGAGATGTTCGATATTGATACTCGAAAGCCCCCCACGATAAATTATATATTATGCGAAAGCTTATGCTCAGAGTATCTTGAATATACCATTTTTTCATTTTGATACCCCGGCATTTTGAGTAATTTTGAAAAGTGTATGCAAGAATTCTAAGCTTCTTATCAAAGTTTCTCTGATAAAATATAGTAAAAAATAAATGAAAATCATTATTAATAGTCAGAAACAAGTGCAGAAACCAATTTGCCATGTTCTTCTAGCATTTACAATAAACTAAAATTGCAAAAAGTCGTAGGCTGAACCAAATCGACCCCATGCCTAGTTATTAAAAAATATTTGACTAGACAATAGACGACATTGACGTTTTCTATTAAGGCTGATTTACACTTGCATAAGTACAGTAGCGAGTTAACTTGCGGTCTTGGCGAGTTAAGTTCTTAACATTGTTTGGACGGGAATTTGAACTTAACTCGCCAAGACCGCAAGTTAACTCGCTACTGTACTTATGGAAATGTAAATCAGCCTTTATGTCTGTGATGGGTCACAATTTTTAAAATTGAATTTTACATCTCTGGATAACAGTTTTTTGACCAGAATAAAATGTTATTTTTTATTTATATGCAGGCATTAAAAATTATAGTTTTTGTCTCATAATATTCTTAAAAATATACTCTTTCTTCTTATATAACATTTGTCTTGGGGGGTAGCTGAGTACCAGCCCCCATACATTTTCAGAACATGTCCTTTAAGTACAGTATATCTCTTTCCCGCAATAAGTCATAGGAAAAAGATAGCAAGAATCTGTTTAGAGCTGTCACTTAAATTTAGATGGATTTCAAAGAAACCATAGACAATTTTAGGCAGCATGTACGGAGGTGCCTCCTAACACTGCATTTTATCACGTTCAATAAAGTCGAAAATTGAACGCACGTCTAAATGTCAAATTATATGACAGCCATCCTTTTCTTTTTCATTTTAAGAGATTAAAATACTTAGCATGTGTTCGCCAGAATTAGGGCCACTGTACTTAAATTTAGAATTAAAGTGTGTTTCCAGAATTAGGCCCCATTGTTTTCAGGAATTGAAAGTTCTCGCTTCACCTCAACTCGTCTGAGGGCTTAGACAAGATGCTATTTGACAATCGCTATCGCTAAATGTAAAATGTATGGAATTTGACATTAACTATCGAAAGTCGTTCGATGTCTTATGTCAAATCCCATACATTTTCCGCTAAGCGATAGCGATTATCGAATGGCATCTTGTCTAGGCCCTCTGAGGACCTAGACAAGATGCCATTTGACAATCGCTACCGCGAACGCTAAATGGAAAATGTATGGAATTTGACATTTACAATCGAAAGTCAATCGAGAGCTTAAGTCAAATGCCATATATTTTCTGCTTAGCGATAGCGATAGCGATCATCGATAGGCATCTTGTCTAGGCCCTCAGTATGGTCATCCGTCGCCTAACATCACTCACCAATTCACCACAGAGTACTTTTGTCTTGTCTGTCGTTTGTCATTTCACGTGTGCGTCAGTCACTGTATTCGTTTAGTGATCTGTGATCATCTGTTGAACTGCAACAAAATAATACGAATATCCCGCCATCTCTGCAAGAGTTATTATCAAACCCTGATAATTTTCAAGCTATCTTCAAGTTTATTAACTCTACTTTTGGCAGTCTATAGAATTTCACCTATGATTTATCAATACAAGATCTGGCTTAATAGCCTTCAACGCTTTATTATTTGAATATAATATATGACCTAAGATTTGGCTGTATGGCTCTGTACCATTGCCTTTCCCTGTGGGTATAAACAGAACTACTACTGTCATCATCTGTGCTCGCTCAGTCATGGCGGATACGCAAAACTGTAAAGACCTATCAGTCGTCGTCACAGACGGCCATCCCGATTCGAAAGAACATGTTTACTTGGAAGAAACATTTTATATTTTGTCTAAAAAGAATTCAGTGTTTCGTGTGCGGCTGACTTCAAGAGGATTATCTTTAACTAAAGAGACAGAGGGCAGTTCCAAGGAGCAGACGATACTTTTGAGGGATATCATCGGCAGCAAGTGCATGAGAAGCAAGAGACGACGCCCCGGAGCAAGTTCTTGTGTGTGCAGTTCTTTAGTTGGTCACCAGCAGCTTAAAGTCGTTGACGAAAACAGCGGTGATCTTGATGAAAGTGATATCAGTGCTTATCTCTACATATACGCGTATATAATGAAGCAGAATCGTCGTACTATGAAAAGAGAGAGGACAACGATAACATTACGTTTTAGATCTTTCGATAAATATGAAGATAATAATAAAGAAGCACAGAAATGGAGAACGACTTTAAAATGTTTGATAGCCGGTCAGTCTCTAATGAATGTGCCCCCATCAAATGATAAAAAGTTACTGATTCTTTTAAATCCGAAATCGGGTCCAGGAAAGGCTAGGGAGATATTTCAGACCAAAGTAGCACCTCTCCTTCAGGAAGCGGAGATACCTTACGATCTTCATGTGACTAAATATGCTCAGTATGCCCGTGAATTTGTGCGTACGAGGAATGTGTACTTGTGGAGAGGGATAGTGGCTGTGGGTGGTGACGGTGTGCTGTTTGAGATCTTGAATGGCATGTTTGAGCGACTTGACTGGCAGCAGGCGCTGGCGGAGGTGCCATTGGCTATATTGCCATGTGGCTCTGGGAACGGCTTGGCTAGAACTATTTGCCACTTGTACAAGTAAGTTGTTTATTTTTAAGAAAACAACTAAAATGATCTTACATCAAATGCATCAGTTCTATATAATCTATATAATAGGTTGGGGAAAAAGTTTCTTCACGTTTTTTAAGAAAATTCAAAACATTTTTTAATATAGTTTATTTACATTTAACTAAAGTATGTAGGTACCATTTTGTTTGATAACTTTTTGCCATCTTGTAGGTAGAAACATGATCCCATTGCTATAGAAATTTTGGGGCTTCTGATCAAAATACCGCGACAAGTGGTTTTGGCAGTCCTCTCGTGATGTTAACCTGACACTGCCTAGAGAATTCTGAAGAGAGTGAAACAGGTGGAAATCTGAAGGTGCAAGGTCAGGACTATACAGTGGATGCATTAACACCTCCCAGCCATACTCTCTTAATTTTTGCTGTGTCTAAAGATGTGTGAGGTCTAGCGTTATCATGATAAAAAACCACACCCCTTCTGTTGATTAATTCCGGCCGTTTTCTCTCAACTTCTTGCTTTAATCATCAGTTATTCGCAGTAGAGTTCACAATCGATGGTCCGCCTAGGGGGAACAGGTCATAATGAATAATGCCCTTCCAATCCCACCACACACACAGCATCACCTTGTTGCGAGTTAACCCGGGTTTTGCCACAGTCTGTGAAGCCTGACCGGCCTTTGACTACGACCTTTTTCGCACATTCTTGTCGTACGTGATCCAATTTTTTATCACCAGTTATCAGCTTCTTCAAAAATGGTTTGGTTTCTTTACGTCGTAATAAAGTATTACAAATGAGTACACTGTTCATTAGGTTTCTTTCAGTGAGCTCGTGGGGTACCCAAATATCGAGCTTTTTTGTGTACCCATTTTTTTGTAAATGCGCTAAAACTGTTTTGTGTTCAATTCCCAGTTCTTCAGCTACTCCGTAACTACTGATATGCGGATCTTGCTCCAGTTTTTCAAAAATGGCATCAATTTTATCCGTAATAGGGCGACCAGAGCGACGTGCATTTTTGACTTCAAAATTTCTAGGAAAAACGCTTAAACCAAATTTGTGCTACTCTCACAGACACTGCACTAGGTCCATAAACATCGCATTTTTTTTTCGCGGCTTGCGTTGCATTTTTACCATTTTGTAGTAAAATTTTAAAATGTATCGAATTTCTTCATTAGATTCACTCATCTTGACAGTACGAAAAACAAATGGAAAACACACAATTTCCTAATTTGAATTTGGAATTATCTTTTTTAAAATCTAAACTTTTAATGATACCAAAACCAGCCAGATACAAATAGTACTGCCAAAGAGATTTTATTACAAGTTCATACATACTATAATGCAAAAAGACTATTTCCCCAAACTAATATATATTCTTTAATTTGCAGTTGGTATTCAGGGGCATTTTTTATAAGACAAACAAGCGTATAGCCCACCTGATGGCAGTGGCGTAGCTATGGGGGGGGGGGGGGGGGGGGGGCGGCGGGGGCGGCCCGCCCAGCCCGAATATGAACATCAGTTATAGTTCCTCCTATTAAAAATCGTAAAATAGTGGCACATAGCATAACCGCCACTAATAAAATAATCTAGGTTACTACAATAATTATGTAGTTTTCTACTTGCCTAGTAAGTTTTTCTTCATTTAGGACCATTGTATTGTAAGGGTTAAAAGAGTTTTAATTAGTGTTTACTGTGAGCTCTAGCGTTGTCTATTCCAAAAGCAGCTGGGAAGCGCTCCTCAATCACAACAAAGCATCTGTTAAAAGACTTTCGACAACGCGCTGGAGTGCTCATTATGGTAAAATTTCGATGGGATTATATCTGCAATGGAGGAACTATGTGACCAAGACGCTTTAGACACTAGAGGTGCTGCACAAAACCTTATCCCTGCTGTGTGCAATTTCTCATTTCTTTGTTATGTATTCTTTTGGAATGATGTGCTAAGGGAAGTGAACAATGCTTAGATTGCATTACAAAATAAAGGCTTATGTGTTGATCAAATAGCCATAAAACTAGAAGCAATTCGTCTTTTCATTGGAGAGAAATGGTTGCATCTAGCAAAAGAGGCAAGAATTTTGCAGTACAAAAATCGAAAGAATGAACGAATGATGAAGAACGCCTGCGTGCCCGATGAGTTAGCATCGTCCATCGCGGAGCGGAGCGGAGCCACCACCAGAGCGGAACTTTAAAAATGTCTTGACAGATTCAATATTGAACTCGAAACAAGATTAAAGTCCATTTAAACGTAACTGCAGTTACTTTATGTGAGAGTAGTTTCAGCAAATTAAAATTAATTAAAAATTACTTGTGGTCTACAATGACTGAAACCAGATTAAACAACCTCGATAGAACATGAAACAACACAAAATATAAATTTTGTAGACGTGAGTTCGGAGTTTGCAAGTGTCAAAGCCAGAAGAAAGAAATTATATTTTTTTACAAACTAAAGGAGATGTTTTATAACCGGCTAAGTATATGTACACTATCTCAAAAAATTAGGAAAAATCTCTTGAATCCGGGAAAAATACTAATAAATCGTTTTCATGCATAGTTTGTTTGTACAAAAGTTGTGATTTTTCGTTGATTTTAAAGTTATCTAGTATGGCAATATGGCGGGGGACATAAGTCAACTAAACGTCACCAAAGTGACATAGCCGCCATGATGAATATTTGTCTGTATTGCAGTTTTTTCTATAAAAATTCTGATTTTGTACCACGCAACAAAGCAAATAAAAAGAAAATGGATAGTTGAACACTGTTCTGCATATTTTTACCTATTTTTCAGTATAGTGTACATAGAGCTGGCCGGGTCGCCATACATTTTTGAAACATCTCTTTTGTTTCACATAATATATACAAATATTTATAATAATCGTATTTTAATAAAACGTAAATTATTATTACTTTTTTTTAAATTTAACAGTTTCGATTGAGTTTTGGGGTGACACCATTTTTTTTTTCGGGGAGAAATCCGATTACAGACCTACCCGCCACTGGCTAAGTGACGGGCATGTGTGGGGGGGGGGGGGGGGGTGACACCTACAAAATCCGCCCCGGGTGCCACCCATGCTAGCTACGCCACTGCCTGATGGTGAGCGGTTACTATGGTCTAGACACTTGTAGCAGCTTGGTATTTTAATTTTTTTAGACTAGACTATAAGTAGAGATATGTACCTACTCTGGCATAGACCATCACAGAGATTATGTCACTTACATATATGGACTTATGAAGTACTCGTAATAGTCAACAACAAAAAAATTAAGAAACTGTAATAGTGGAATACAAATAATTAATATTGTAATAATCAGAGTATTGATGATATATTATGTAATCTGTGCTTTAGTAAATTTTATAGACAACTTTTGACTTAATTCTTAATTCCATTTATCTAGATGGTGTTAAGTTTATTAGTCCGGTCAAATTAGACTAAAAAATAAGAGTAAAGGTACATAAATTCCCACCAAGCTGAAAATCAGTAATATTGTTAAAAATATGATAAAAAATAAAATTTCAAAGTTCCCCACCTTTCCCCTGTATGGAAAAAAAAAATTAACGTCAAAGGTCAAAAAAATGAGCTTTTCGCGATTTTCAGCAAACCGGTAAGTTTTATCATAAAAATACTTCAGACAAAAATTGTAGACCATAAAATTATCTACAAAAAATGTATTAATACTTTTTTTCCTACGAGCCACCGTTTTCGAGATATAACGATTCAAAAAGTTGTAATCGTCATAATATGCATCAGTACGCCACGTATATATCTATAGTTGTAATATATGTTAAAATATTTTTCTATCGGTCATTGTAACTTACACTTATAATATAAAATATACATAAGTTATAACTATAAGAATGTCAGGTAAACTATAAATAAACAAGAGTAACTCTAGCGACGACAACCATATTTGATTTGTGTACAAAATGATAGCATTTTTGTACATAGTTTTAGTGATACCAGTAAATTTTTTGTCATTGTACTACTAACCAATGCTTGTAAATTAAATAAATCTTTATAACTTATTAGGTTTTCATAAATATTTGACGTAATACTAATGTATTTCTATGTTTTATTCTAATGCACATAAATAAAAGGGTTGGAATTTGGTCAACAATTCATTAGAACCAGTCCAAACTTTACTTCCACCTGCGCCGGAAAAACTGCTGAACACAATTTTTTGCAACTGCAAATAGGGGTGCAGTGCTAAATGTGGTTGCAAAAAAGTCGGACTGTTTTGTTCTCTGGCATGTACATATTGTCAAGGCCGGTGGTGCTCTAATATTGAATCACCAACAGTGGAGGATCCGTTTGATTCCAACGAGGCGACATGCGATACATCGCTATTAGCGCAGTTTACATGTACTCAGGATGAAGACCAAGAAAATAAGAACAAGAAGAAGAAGAACAAGACGAACAAGAACAAGAAGAATTTGAAAGTTACGACTCGGACGATTAAATCTCACTACTTTTTTTTAAAAATCAAATCGCTTTTATCTTTTCAATCTCTGCTAATATCCATTATTTTGCAATTGTTTCAAATTAAACAGGATCACAACTGACCCGTAGAATAGGCCTACTGGGGAAACCACATAGAAAAAAACGCGCTAAGTACACTACCTCATAGGTGGCGCGGAAAAGTGTGCATATTATGACGATTACAACTTTTTGAATAGTTATATCACAAAAACGGTGGCTCGTAGGAAAAAAGTAGTGATACATTTTTTGTAGATAATTTTATGATCTACAATTTTTGTCTGAAGTATTTTTATGATAAAACTTATCGTTTTGCTGAAAATCGCGAAAATGTCATGTTTTTGACCTTTGACATTGAATATTTTATTTCCATACAGGGGAAAGGTGGGGAACTTTCAAATTGTTGGTACGTTTTAAGGAATTACTTCAACGTGTTCAGAATGCCTGCATTAGATTTTGCTATCCTATCCCATGACGAGCACACATTTCACCCTATATAAATTACTTTGGAATCCCGGCGCACTCTTCATTTTGCCACGTTACTGTTTGGGATTATAAAGAATAGGAATCCAGTATATCTTTATGAAAAATTTTCTTTTTCGACACGAAAGGTCCGTCTTGCTACACGCTTGGTTTTCAAACAATATAGGACTGCTGCCTTTTGTGGCAGCTTTCGCTACGCTGCCACGAAATGTTGGAACAACTTGCCATCCCCCATTAAAAACTTCAAAAAATATCGATTGTACTTCATGTCGTATATCTAAAATAGCGACAATCATACACAGCCATGACATCGACGTAGAGATTAGTGAATACGCTAACGCGTAGCGCCGTGCTCAAACGTCAAAATCAATGGCAGCTCGTCGTCTTGTCAGACGTCAAGCTCGGTGTCGAATATTTCTGTTTGTGAATCACACTGCAGTTCTCGGCGCAACTCCGAAGCTTGTTGACTAGTTTGCATGTCAAACTCGTCTCGTCACCAGTAAACGTTCTAGCATGTCCTCAGGGACTCTCCTGCGATTGAGTTTTTGGAGAAAATTTAGGTCTTTTGATACTAGCCGAGCGGCAACATGTTTCATGCCCAAGTGATTATTTAAAATGCTAAGGATCGACTTGTGAGATACAGAAAGTTCGCCGGCTATCTCTCTCAAAGTTGAATGAGGAATTTCAGTCACTATTGGCCTCACTTTCGTCGATGTTAATTTCAGTTGCAGACTTGGATGGCCTACCAGAGCGAGGCAAATCTTCCCTCTCATCTCGACCGCCTTTGAACGCTTTGTACCTACCACTACTACCACTCAAGCACGTGTTTTTCATAAAGTTGATTCACCGATTTCGTACGGGTGTAAGGGGTCCCGAATAACACCTCACGGGATGCAAGCCAACCTCACGTATTTGTTGAAGGTCATACAGGTATGCGCCCCGACCTAGACTCACCCCGACGAGGTAGTAAAAGTAATGTATGAGGATATCTTTCGGGCAATACATACTTCTAAAACTCACTACTCCTTTGTCATGGGAGACTTCAACGCAAGGCTAGGCAAACGTGGCGAATATGAGTTAAAAGTGGGGCAATTGGAGCTGGAATCTCATAAATTTTAATTTTAATAGTATATCTTTGGAATGCGTGGATACCTTTAAGCTTCTCGGATTAAACATAGACTGTAACATAAATTGGAAAAACCACGTAGAAACAATAAAATCAAAATTATCTTCGTTTACTTATGCCATAAGAGAACTTAAAAAAGGTACCGATTTGGATTCGGCTCTGTCTGCCTATTACGCTTATGCTCATGCATGGCTTGCCTATGGTATAATTCTCTGGGGAAACAGTACAGATTCTCTAAACATTTTTCTGCAGCAAAAGAAATGTATACGAATTCTATCAAACATAGACTATACCGACAGTTGTAAACCATATTTTATAAAGTTCAAAATTCTGACCGTACCTTCACTATACATATTAGAACTTGCTAAATTTATAAAAAAAATTAGAACTTGCTAAATTTGTAAAAAAACACCCGAAAAAAATCTGACATACTAAGACACTATCCCTCTAGACATGCGAATAAATTAGTGTTACCTCAGTCTAAACTAACATTGCATAGTACAAGTCCATATGTAATGGCAATAAAAGTGTTTAACAAGCTGCCTTTTATGCTAATAAGCGAGATAAACGATAGAAAATTTATAAAAAAATTAAAGAGTTTATTAATTGACAAAGCATATTACGAATTAAAAGAGTATTTTAATGATACATTTTAAATTGGTCTCACACCCTTACCTGATTATAGTATCTTTGTCTTTTGGTATTATTTATGTTACTTTGACAAAAAAAAAAACGATATTGTGTAAGTACCTACGAAATTAATATTATTATACTTGACATTTTAATTTGACTTTTTTAAATTTGATGACTTAGCATTATACCTACACAATTGTTATTTTATGTATTGACCAATGATTTCACTTTTGTAATTTAATAATTGTTATTTTAATGCAATGAAAATGAAAACATATTTATTCAGTAATTTGACTTAATAATAATAATTTGTAATTCTTTAATAAATAGCTTGTTTATAAAATTTTTCTGTTAAACAGCACTACTTAGCAAATTGTTGTGCCCAACAGGGTCCAAAATTGTAACCACCTATGTAATTTTGGCAACAATAAATATTGAGTATTGAATCCGGAACTGTAGAGGTCCAATGCTAGCCGATTATATGGAGAGGGACGGACTCTTTATGAACTTCTTCAAAAAACGGCCGCATCAGGAATGGACCTGGAAAATTCCGGATGGCGCTATAAAAAATGAGATTGACTTCATCATGTCGACTAAGACTCGGATATTTTATGATGTCTCAGTTATCAATTCGTTGAACACGGGAAGTGAGCACCGAATGGTAAGAGGCACATTGAATCTCAATGTGAAATCCGAGAGGTATCGTCAAATGAAGTCCACGCTCTGCTATGCAGATCCAAAATCCCGAACTCTTTTAGCTCGAACTGCAAGATCGCTTCGATTGTCTGAAGAACTGCACAGATGTGGACACATACAACGACAGGTTCGTGGAAGCTGTTCTTACGGTGGGATCAAATCTCTTAAAACCCATCCGTAACAAAAGAGGGACGTAAATCTCTGAGTCAACAGTAAAGCTTATAGAGGAAAGACGTGGAATGGTTCTGCAGTCTTCCGAAGATGCTCGTCGGCGACTCAATAAACAGATCTCAAAGTCATTGACCTGCTACATACGCCATTTCACTACAGAATGTATTAAAGAGGCAATCGAACGAAACCGAGGCTCCAAACTGTTCGCCAGAGATCTGTCGCTGGTACAGAGTTTGCTGACAAAGCTGAAGACGGAGGACGGCAGATTCGTTACATCCCGACCTGAGTTCTTCGCAGAGATTGAAACCTTCTATGGACAGTTTTACGCGACATCACGCACACCTGTCACTCAGGCCGCCACCTATCCAAGAGCCAAATTAATCAGACATTACACGGAAGATATTCCGGATGTCAGCCTGTACGAGATTAGTGTAGCTCTTAAACAGCTTAAGAACAACAAGGCGCCGGGTGACGATCAAGTTACAGCCGACCTTCTGAAAGCAGGTGGACGACCGGTCCTGAAAGCTCTTCAGAGGCTATTTAACTCCATCATGCTAGGCGAGGGTAAAACGCCCAAGGCGTGGCACAGGGGCGTGGTGGCACTCTTATTTCAAAAAGGGTGACAAGACCCCATTGAAGATCTAAAGACCCATCACGCTCCTAAGTCATGTTTACAAGCTTTTTTCGAGAATTATAACGAATCGTCTCGCACGCACGCAGGTTTAACGACTTCCAGCCTCCCGAACAAGCCGGATTCCGAAAAGGCTTTAGTACCATAGACCACATACATACGCTCGCTGCGTTAGGTTATACATATTTAAATAATTTTGTAATTCTGTTTAATTTGATTGGACATGAATTTATTTTAATTTTAATTTAATTTAATTTGATTTAGTTTGATTTTATTTGATTTTATTTGATTTTATTTGATTTTATTTAATTTTATTTGATTTGATTTTATTTTATTGTATTTGATTTGTTTTAATTTAATTATTTGATTATATTACTAACATATTTTTAAGTTCTCATTGTTACTAACAAAATGTGGATCATTGTTATCTGAAATAAATGAATTATTATTATTATACAGAAGACCGAAGAGTACAACCTGCCATTATGCTTAGCGTTTGTGGACTATGAGAAAGCCTTCGATTTTCGTTTCAGTCACTCCAGAGATTCCAAATAGACTATCGGTACATCCAAGTGCTGCAATCACTACGAAAACGCCACTATGTTAGTCCGCCCCCAGGACCAAAACTCGAAACCAATACGACTTCAGCGGGATGTGAGACAGGGCGATGCTATATCTCCGAAACTGTTGACTGCCGCGTTGGAGGATGTGTTTAAGCTTTTGGACTGGAGAGGACTTGGCATCAACGTAAACGGCAAGTACATGACTCACCTTCGTTTTGCTGATGATATCGTAGTCCTGGAAGACTTGGGCTCAATGCTCTACGACCTCTGTAGAGTCTCCCAACAAGTGTGTCTTAAAATGAACATGGATAAGATGCAGATTATGTCGAATTCCCATGTCGTACACCGACGTTATGTTTTTTCATTTCTAAGCCGCTGAATCGATTAAAATAAAAGTTTGCTTTAAGATAGATTAGGTACATCCTATCCATCCGAAAGGACATGAAATCCTCGCGGGCGTAGTAACGTACCTATGACGTAAAACAGAAAGACTACTGGAAATTCATATTCATAATTGAAGAATATGATTGTGGTAAATAAATAAGCTATTACATGTGTTGTGATCTGTAATAGTACTCCGTGTGTAAGCAGAGGGCCTAGACAAGATGCAATTTGACAATCGCTATCGCATAATGGAAAATGTATAATAATAATAATAATAATAATATAGCCTTTTATTCAGATCCACATTACAATTATATGACAAAATACAACGAAAACTTAAATTTAATGTTAACTTTAATCTAGTCTCTTATTTGAATTTTACTTATTTTCTGTAGATCTGTTTGCCAGTCGGCAAAGGCCTCCTCCAACCTTTTCCACTCATGTCTTTCTTGAGCCACTCTGTTCCACATGACGCCTGCCACCTGTCTTATGTCGTCATCCCATCGTTTTTGCGGTCTACCTCTTTTCCTTTTACCTTCTCTAGGATACCATCGTGTCACAATTTTGCTCCATTTGTCTTTCCCTCTTATCATATGGCCTGCCCACCGCCATTTAAGCCTTCTTATTTTGCACGTTATGTCTATAACCTTTGTTTTGCTTCTTATTACACGGTTTCTTAGTCGGTCTGACTTTTTCACATTCATCATGCTCCTTTCCATTGCGTATTGACATGTTGCAAGTTTGCTAGTGGTGTTTTGTGATAAGGTCCATGTTTGGCTGCCGTACATGAGAACTGGTAGTATGCAAGTGTTAAATAGTTTGCTTTTTTTTTTACATAGGAAGGTTTTTATCTTTCATAATCTCTTTCAATCCCCAGTACCTTCTCCAGCCGTTTGTTATTCTTCTGTCAACTTCTTTGCGCATTGGATTGTCGTCTGTTATTAGCTGTCCCAGGTAAATGTATTCATCTGTATAATCAATTTGGTTGTGTCCTAAATTTATAGTAATTCTCTCTCCGTTTGTCATTACTCTTGTTTTTTCTGGGTTCAGTTTTAAGCCTACCTTCCCGCTTTCCTTTGCTAGTTCGTTTATCATTTTTGTTATGTCTTCCGGGGATTTTGCAAATAACACAATATCATCTGCGAATCTCAAATGGGTCAACGAGATACCGTCTACATTGATGCCAAGATTTTCCCAATTAAGACCTCTGAATACTGATTCTAGTACCGCCGAGAATATTTTTGGTGACAGGGGATCTCCTTGTCGTACGCCTTTGCCTACTCTAAAAGGTTCGCCTTTCTTTTCTAATTGGATTCTTGCAGTACTCTGGCTGTAAACATTCCTTATTAAGCGAATGTATTTGTGTTCAATTCTTTGTTCTTTTAATGACTCGCATATCTTATCGTGAAACAAAGAATCGAATGCTTTGCTATAATCGATAAATGCGATGTAGTAAGTACATTGGTATTCTTTATATTTCTCCATTACTTGGCGTACTACATGGATATGGTCGATCACTGAATAATTTTTGCGGAAACCCGCCTGCTCAATGGGTTGGTGTTCGTCTAATATTTTCTCAATCCGGTTTAGTATGATCTTGGCAAATACCTTATATATGTTGGACATAAGGCTGATAGGGCGATAGTTCCCGATTTCATATTTGTCTCCTTTCTTATATAGAAGAATAATGTTTGATTCTGTCCATTGCCGTGGGATAATTTCGGTATTTAGTATCTCGTTAAACATGTCAGTGAGAACTGGTGTTATAACTTCTTTGCTTTCTTTTAAGATTTCGTTGTTAATACCATCGGGTCCTGGTGTTTTGTCTCTCTTTTGACTATCTATAGCTTTTATTACTTCAGTGTCAAGAATGTTAGGGATATTTGAGATTTCCGCTAGGTCGTTTTTGTCTCGAGCAGTGTTGTGTTCATATATTTTTTTGTAATAGGATGTGGCAATTCGTAACATGTTTGCTCTGTGGTGGTTCCATTCTCCACTTTCATTTTTAATTTTTGCGATCCAGTCCTTTGAATTTGTTAACTCCTTATGAGCTTTTTTAACACCTCCCGTTTTAGCTACATGTTTTTGGATAATTTCTATTCTATTCATTTTCCTGTCCTTTCTTATACTTTCTTTAATGTCTTTATTAATTTTCACTAAATGCTTTCTTCTATCTTTTATTTCTTTTGCATTGATTAGCTGGTTTCTTTGCTTTAGTAATTTAATGGTGTTAGTTGTTAGCCATTTTCTCGACTCAGATCTGATCTTAGCAGTGCATTGTAGTTGAACTATAATAGTATTCTCTATCCAGTTGTATTTTTCCTGAGTTCCCATTGTCTTTGTGTTGTCTTTGAAGTCTGTGAATTTATTTCTTAGGGTGACTACTAGTTGCTCCGTTTGATGCTTGCTGAGCTTATTCATTGCTAATTCCTGTCTTGGTCTAGGCTTCTTTGGTTGTACTGATTTTATTTCAGCTCTGATCAGTCTATGGTAGGTATTGAAGTTAAATTTGTTGATGACGTCGAAATTTGTGAAGTAGTTGGTTCTATTGGTCATTATAAAATCGATTTCATTCTTTGTTTTCCCATCTGGTGAAGTCCATGTCCATATTTTCTTTGTGTTTTTTTTGTACACTGAGTTTAATTAAATAATTTAATAATAGTTAAGTTATTTTCTAGTGTGAAGTTTATAAATTGTTCTCCATTTCTACTTCTAATTTTATTACTGTAGATGAATGGCCCTAGTACTGTTCCTTCTCCTGGGCGCTTAGCTCCAATTTGGCCATTAAAGTCTCCCATGACGATTAGGTTTTTGTGGGCATGTCCTTGGATAGTGCTATTTAAATCATGGTAGAATTTCTGAATTTTTTCCAAGTCCGATTGTTCTGTTGGTGAATATATTTGTAAGATTGACCATGAATCTTTACATCCTGGTAATTTCAGATTCATTATTGCTATGCGCTCCGAGATTACAATGAATTTTCTAGGTATTTTTTGACGATGAAACCAACGCCATGGTGGCCTGGCGTCGTTCCAATATGGTACAGCAAAAATTCTGGCTGAGAAATAATTCTTTCTCCCAACCGTCTTATTTCACTGAGGCCGACAATATCCCATTCAATCTGTTTTAACGCATTTGTGAGTTCAATAAGATTTTCTTCATTTTTTAGCGTGAGTACGTTGAGGGTTGCTACATATATTTTTGTTTCCTTGTAGTTGTTTATCTGTGCTGTTGAAGGGTTATGGTCTTTGTCCCCCACGAGGACCAGTCGGCTTGGGGGAAAGTGTATTTTTTGTGTTTGTTTATTTTCGTAGTTTGTTTGGATTTTCCATTTGCCGGTTAATTGCTATTATTTATTGGGTGTAGGTTTATTGGTAAAAGAGTTCGATCTGGGTCTCATTGCATCGAAAGCATTTTTCCTGTTACCTTTGCCAGAGTATAGGATTTGCTGTTTTCTGGGTTGAGTTTTGGAAGGTGACGGTGAAGTAGTTAATTCCCTTTTCCTTTTTTCAGTGTGGGCTTCTTTGACTACTAGTTTGTCGTATTTCAGAAAAGCTATGTTTCTATGGAAAATGTATACGATTTTATATAAGCCTTCGATCGAATTTCCAGTGTGAATGTCAAATCCCATACATTTTCCATCAAGCGAAAGCGATAGCGATTGTCAAATGGCATCTTGTCGATCGAGGGCTTATGTCAAATCCCATACATTTTCCGCTTACGATAATGATATCTAGGTCGTCAGAGGGCCTAGACAAGATGCCATTTGACAATCGCTATCGCTATTGCTAAATGGGAAATGTATGGGATTTAAAATTTTAGATCGAAACTCAATCGAGGGCTTATGTCAAATCAAATACCATACATTTTCCTCTTAGCGATAGCGATAGCGATTATCGAAAGGCATCTTGTCTAGGCCCTCAGTTCAGCCACGTTCAAGCTGGAGTCCGCCCTTACCTACTCCGTGCTGGAAGTTATATTTTATGCTGTTTTTTAGTCACTTGCCTGAACTTTTATCTATTATTTGTAGACCTTACATCAGACTTTTTGCGTTGTAAAACTGTGCTTATTAATTAAACCCTTTATCGTGTCTTATCTCATTCATAATCGTAATTAGTGTGAGTGAAACAACCCAATTGTACTGCTTTATGTTTATTACTTTGTATTCTGTTTAATTTGTGTCTTGTGTGCACTAAATAATATTTGTTTATTTTATTTAAATTAAACAATTCTTATGACATTTTAATAGTAAGAAAGGGAAATGGAATTATTTAACGTTTTATTTCTATATCAATGTAACAAAGTAACAATTAAACCTGTTGACATGATATCCTATTCCTATCTATGGATCCGTAGATGTTCCCTAAAATTATTTAAACCTTTATTTAACTGACTATAGAAGCTTATGAAATGAAATGAAAATATTTTTATTGTTATTGCTCTGTCCCACAATAACAAGCCCAAGACATGACAATGTGGAAGTAACCAAAGTAAACAAGTATTGCTGTTTCCACAGCATATAAAGACCAAATTTTCACACAGCATAGGCAGCTGAACTTGGTCTTTTAGATAGGGACGAGATATGAGGATACGGATTATTCCACTATGTTCATCCAATATTGCGCAGATAGCCGCAGCTACCGTCACTATAACGTTTAGCGTAGCTACCTTTTGAGAATGTCTTCGACGTACCGCACCAGTGCCGTGCCATCGAAGACATCCTCAATTTTTCATAAACTTTCATGTTTGGTTGGACCACATTTCGTGCCGCAAAGTGTAGGTATTTACCTTTTTACTGTGGCTCGACGAAACTAATACCCACGATGCACGGCTCCACTCGCGTGAATGTCGCATATTGCGCTAAAAATATCCTATGTTTTCAGCATGTAATCAGATTTTTAATTTTAATTGTATGTAATTTTGATTTTAATGAATGTAATTTTACTAGGTGTAGGTAGGGCCGTGCCCCGTATGTAGTGTCTGTCGGTTGGGAGGGTACCACCAGGCCCCCGTCACTCTCGAAATGCAGCGTTAAATAAAAGTACCGGCCGCTAAGTAAGCGAGATTGAACGCACGCCCGTTGAACGTTTCCCGCGCAAAACGAAACGATACTCACGCACGGCTCACGGTTACTTTGTAGCGGAGTTATTTTAAAACTATGATATTTTTTAAGATATCCATTGAAATCAAATAATGTTAGGTACAATTTTGTTTACAATTAAATACTTGTGGTGAATAATGCATTTATTTTGAATAGGAACAATATCATGTTTATAAAAACACCTTCGCAGATAAGTGCATTATTTTAGATTAAATTTGGTTACCAAAAAATAGTTATAGTGAGCCAATTTTGAAAGATGGACATATGCTGTCCCGGACTTTTTTTAGAACTTTTAAAGGAGAACAAGTCTTACTTACATGATTTTAGCGTAACTTTAACCATTTGCGCAGCGCACGCAAGTAAAGCTTTGAAAGCGAATATTTTTCCCCCGTTTCTGTAATATTTTTCATTGTTGCTCATCTGCTATTAGTCGTAGCGTGATGTTATATAGCCTATATAATACCTCGATAAATGGACTATCCAACACAAAAAGAATTTTTCAATATGAATCAGTAGTTCCTAAGATTAGCGCGTTCAACCAAACAAACACACAAAGAAACCCTTCAGCTTTATAATATTAGTATGGATTTAAGAGGTGAATATGACGATAATCGTTTTCGTTTCCATTTAACCTTGCACTAGGAGTACAGATAATAATAATAATAATAATATTCATACACTCACACCTATTAACTAGCCCAAAGTAAGCATCATTAAGAGCTTGTGTTATGGATACTAGATAACGGATAATTAATTAATTATAATAAAATGTATATAAATATTAGAAATATACTAAATAAACATAAACATCCATGACTCGTAAACAAATGCTCGTATTCATCATACAAACATTTGCTCCTACCGGGATTTGAACCCGGGACCTCTTGACCGAGTAGCCTGTATAGTAAGGGGTACTGACCTCTCGATCAGCCGGCCGACAGATTAATAATAATTTAGGGGTGCTACTGTTATGGAGCTCGATTTACAAATACGATTCGGGGGAGTGCTAGTTGCACGTTGTACTAAAACACCTTCAGAAGTAGCTCCAAATGTCTACTACCGTTTTGACTTACCGGCAAAAAATGCGTTAACTTATGTAGCGGGATACTTACTATATAAATGTGACAAGAAACATAACTGTAGCGTCTTTAATTCTCTACTAAATAAATAATATGGACGATACCAGACTATACATTCATTTTAAATAGTACAATAAAAATTCTTCGTTTTACGGAGGGCTGAAAGTCCCGCTGGAGGCTTTTATCAATTACGTGGAAGAATTAGAAACAACATTTTTGAAAATTTTTGATAAAGTCTTTACGAACCAGCCGGGAAGCACTTCAATGAATATACTACAAGAAATTGATTTTATTCCACCTTGCCCCTGTTTTCCAAAGGATTAATTGTTAAAGTTATGTACACGATTTAGAAAATTAACGAATGAATACAAAGATGGAAAAAAAACATTGATCATTATATAAAATTAAATCACATTTAATTGACCGGCTTTCATTGCATTCACTTTATTTCATCAGATGTATAAATAAATAAAAAATAAGTCTTACTTCAGTCATTTTATTTTATTTATGGTCGTGGCACAACCCTTACGTTTTCGCTCGATGACGCATTCACGCGGTGTACGCGGGATTCTCGACTCTCGACACGCGTTGGTAGAGTATATTTCTTCTCGCATCGTTTAAAATGGCTAATAATAATAATCCTAGTAGGCTAATATAACGAAAATCGAAATTATTTCACCATTTGTATTAGAGTGAAGTATCTGTCCTGTTATTAATCTGTGGTACCACCGCCTTTCTTATTTCAGTCGTGAAACAGGGAAACAGTTTCGGATTGAAGGGAAAGATAGCCAGCCTACTGGACAGATGTGATTTCTGGGTATGGAAGGCGTTTCATCTTAGGCCTCAGATGACAACGCACCTGCAATGCCGAGTTTTTTCCTTGATATTGAAGGTGTTTATAGCCAATTACTATCAGTTGGGCTATAAACTAGCTTGACATCTAATCGTATAAAAATAAATAAATACTAGAATTATATACTTAATGTCATAGAGTTCTGTACAATATGCGACTGTCATTCTTTGGCATGGTATCACTAAAATAATCGCACAATATTAGATTTGCTATTTCTGTACAAAATTCACAATCAGAAAATATTATGGCCCGCCCGCCCGACTTGCTTGCCTCTATCAACGCGACTGTCCCACGAAAATACCGCCGGAAACCACTTACGAAAATCTTTACTTTGCCTCCTCACAGAACTAATCTCGGTCTCCATTACCCATTGAGCAGAATTTGTAAAACCTATAATATCTTGAATGCAAAGTCACCTGACCTGGATGTTTTAGTGCTTCACCATGAAATTTCAAAAACACTTTGCTGAAACTGCTCGCTACAGTTAGCTCATCTCATTCATTTTTAAAATCTGTTATGACATTGACTATAAAACTGACTATAAATGTTAGTAGTTGTTGTACCTCAATGTTGTTTATAATTTTGGTTTTCTATGTTATTTGTCACTTAATGTTCAACAATGCTGTTTATGTGTGTAAAGGCTTATGTAAATCATGTATGTGTCAACAACATTTTGAATAAAGTGTAGTTTATTCAAAATGTTGTTGTAAGCATACCTAAATAGATTAATAAATAAACATAAATAAACCAGTATAATGTCAAAATGTATAGGGTCTGGGTTCTCCAATCCGGAGACCAGCACTATTAAATACATTTCGGACCAGATTCCGAAGTCTATGGCATGTTTCACTTTGTTTGAATAATACAAGTAGGTAAGGGCATTATACGTACTTATCGTCCATAAAAGAACTTTTAGAAGGATTGTAATTATTATATATCATACTAGCTGTGCCCGCTACTTTATTCGCGTGGATGTCGGAAAATAACAACAGTGTAGGTTACATGTTTTTACTTGAATTAAAATTTAAATCACGTTTAAAAACTCCTTCGCAATTATTGCATTGATTGATCGCAACGCACGCGCCCGCCCGTCTTGGACATCATAAATGCCTGAATGCGTCTTGGTCATTATTTTGTTGCGGAGTTATTTTAAAACTATGATATCTTTTATGATATTCACTGAAATCAAATAATGTCAAGGACAATTTTGTTCATAATTAAATACTTGTGGTGAATAATGCATTTTCGCAGATAGTGCATTATTTTAGAACAAATTTGATTAGGTACCAAAAATAGTTATAGTGAGTCTTTTGTGTATTTCAAAAAATAGACTTATGCTGTCGCCGACTTTTTTTTAGAACTTTTAAAGGAGGACAATTCCTGCATACATGATTTTTGCGTAACTTTAACCGTTGACGCAGCGCACGCAACGAAAGCTCTGAAAAGCAATATTTTTTTCCGTTTTTGCAACATTTTTCATTGATGCTCATCTGTTATTAGTCGTAGAGTGATTTTGTATAGCCTATAATACCTCGATAAATGGACTATCCAACACAAAAAGAATTTTTCAATTTGAATCAGTAGTTCCTGAGATTATCTCGTTCAAGCAAACAAACAAACAAACTCTTCAGCTTTATAATATTAGTTTTTTTTTTATACAAAGCATGCCAATTGACCCAACACCACCTGATGTGAAGCGGTAAGGAAAGTCCATATGCGAAGACAGCTAGTGAAGAAAGGACATTGCACTAGTTGCCTCTACCTTGCCGGCCCAAAAGGTGCTTTTTCACGCCTCTCTTGAAGA
Source organism: Nymphula nitidulata (assembly GCA_947347705.1). Taxonomy (NCBI): domain Eukaryota; kingdom Metazoa; phylum Arthropoda; class Insecta; order Lepidoptera; family Crambidae; genus Nymphula; species Nymphula nitidulata. The sequence goes on along the minus strand of OX374630.1, from coordinate 16,302,453 downwards.
ACCCCATGTTATAGGAAAGAGGAAACACAAGCGCTGGCAAAGAATTCCAAGTTCTGGAAGTACGACAAAGAAACGAGGAACTAAATTTCTTTGTGCGCGATGTTGAGGTGGAGACAGTAAATGAATAACTCCGAAGACCGGCACGCGTGCTCCTGAGCAGAAAGGTGGAAGGTGGGATAAGGTCGAGAATCTCTTCTGAGCACTCTCCATGATAAAGCCGATAAAAGGCGCTCAGCGACGCAATTGTAGAGGCTCAAGGTTGTTCGTGACCTCTACATCGCCAATGATACGGACAGCACGGCGCTGCAATTTGTCCAGTGCATCGAGGAGGTACTTGGCGGAGCCATCCCACAAGTGCGAGCAATATTCCACGCAAGACCGGACCTGAGTTTTGTAAAACAGGCATAGCTGGTCAGGCGTGAAAAATCGACGCACCTTGTTCAGGACACCGAGCTTCCGTGAGGCTGTTTTGATCACGGTTTCGATGTAGTTTCTGGAATTGAGATCACAGCATATCTCCATACCGAGTAAGTTCAAGGAGGCCTGTGCCGAAAGAGTAGTGCCCTGAAGAGAGAGAAGGGATATAGATTTTACGTCAATTTTAACCTTTTAGTATTTCAAAAAATTTGTTTGTTTTTGGAAACCACTTAGCACCAACTCCAAAAATATGTTAGTAGGGGATGAGTACCTACTTAAATTTAATTATTTATCCCTTTCAGTTTTTTGAAGTCGGTTTTAATTTTTGTTTAAAATTTTTTTAATAACTTTCTAAGGTCGAAGCTAGATGGGTGACCGTCAACTTATATTGTTTCCTACTTCGTATCGTTTCACTAAAAAGTCATAGGAAAGCAAAAATTCGCAATGTCGCATACGTAGACGACTTAATAATTTCAGTTTTTTTTAATTTAAAACCAAACTTCCCAACTGATTTTGAAAAAAATTTTATGGGACCAAATAGCAGCTATTCCGCATCGAACAAAAAAAGGATCACGTAAATCGGATCAGTAATCTCGGCGTAATCGGTGTACATACAAAGAAAAAAAATATGTAGACGACTTACTAATTTCAGTTTTTTTTATTTATAAAAAAAAAAAAAAACATACGGGCCGAATTGAGAACCTCCTCGTTTTTGAAGTCGGTTAAAAACCAAACTACCGAACTGATTTTGAAAAAAAATTTATGGAACCAAATGGCAGCTATTCCGCATCGAACAAAAAAAGAATCACGTGAATCGGATCATTAATCTCAGCGTAATCGGTGTACCTATACATACATAGAAAAAAAAAACACCGGCCGAATTGAGAACCTCCTCGTTTTTGAAGTCGGTTAAAAATAGTTACTTCTACTATTATGTATTCTGTGACATAGTATTTAATTGTTGTTATATTGTAATATTAAAAAGTATAAGTAGTAAAATGTAAATAAGAATATTATGCTAATTAGTTTGTCATGCATATATTAGCAATAATTTTTATTGAATATTTCTATGGATGAATGTTTGCATGAACTGATAATGGCGAATGCATACAGCCACACTCTGCGATCCTATTTAGGTCATGATTTTTTCTTTACAATAATATTTTCTTTTTAATTTTATTTTCAACATTACATTAAATGTTCTAAAGACTACACATTTTCTTAGAACTGAAGCAAACGCGAGGTTAGGTCCTTAACTCGGGAGTTAGCTTTCCGTGGAATAAATTTTATAAACAATTAATTTTTAATCGTCTTACATTGTTACATTATTATAAAATAAGTAATAATCCTGGGTAACACTCACGCATACACACTTTTACAATTTATATTGTTGATTGGGGTGTCGTTAAATATACTTAACTCGAGAGTTAGCTAACCCTGGAATAAATTTATAAGCTATAATTTTCAGATGCCTTTTTGATTTTAACATTATTATAAATGTTTGAAAAATTACTTAGTAATAAAATATAAAACTAGAAAAATCGCGCCGGTTCACCGGTCGTCGCGGGTTCGATTCCTGCCTCAGGACGTTAAATTTTTCTAGTTTTATATTTTAATTACTACATATTATTTATTTAATAATTTCATGAAATTTCTATGGAGTAATGCAGCCAATGTTATATTATTCCAAAGAAATGTCAAGAAAATATCAAATGAATAATGAAAGTTGCAAAACATTTCTTTGAACTAATATAGCCTATGGCCCATGTTTTAATTTGTTTTCGTTGTGTTGTCACCACCCTGTATAAAATAAACTGGTTTAGTTAACTCTCGAGCACTTACGCATTAACAATTTCTTGGGTTAAACAGGATTGAAAGAGGCTCATAAATGTTAACTGCTTTGCCTTACATTAAAAAGAAATAACCTATTGTATATATTTTACCATTCATGTAAAGAATTAAAATGGCAAAGTCGTTTTTGTGCACTTTATTTTCTGCGCGTAAGTTAGGTACGTAAATAACAGTAGTAGACGTACCTTAAGTAGCCACGTCTACAGCAGACATTATTAAATAAACGTATGCCTAATTAATATTAGGTATACAAGTCTTAATAAATTTATTTTATTTAAATTTCTCTAATATTCGTTATAAAAAGACATTAAAAAGTTATTAAAAGGTTTTTAAGTTGCTTAAATACCAACGCAATCCAGTTGAAGTGTAACATCTGTTCCAGAACAGTCTGGATGTAGATATTAACTAAGGTCAATTGCAGATTCACTTACACGAAGATGTCTTTGAAACTTAAAAAAATTCGTTGTGTAATCATTCAAACATACTTCGTAACTCATTTTAATATTAATGACCTTTTATTCCGTTAAATTATAAGTGCATTAGGTGCATTATGGTATTATTATGAATATGACATATAGAACAGAATTTTCAGTTTGTGTAAAAATTGTCATTTCGTACCGCCTATGAAAGGAGTATGACCTTCAAACCTACTATTTAATATGTTTTTGAGTAAGGCGGTCCCTCCGCAGCTCCGCACAGTGGTCACCATGCAGTTTAAAGGGCCTAGACAAAATGCCTTTCGATAATCGCTATCGGTAAGCAAAAAATGTATGCGATTTGACATAAGCCCTCGAACGACTTGATCGCAAATGTCATCACTACGACTCCCCCGACGATACAGCCGAGCACACCCTTGTGGAGTACCCGGCTTGGCGACACGACCTCCACGAACTTCGTGTGTCGCTCGGCGGCGGTCACCTCTCGCTACCAACCATGGTAAGAGCCATGGTTGGTTGAGTTGGTAGCGAGAGGGTATGGGAGGCTGTCGCCGCCTTCTGCGAGACTGCTCACGCAGAAGGAGGCAGCGGAGAGGGAGCGGGAGGAGGATGCTCTAGCCGCCCCTATCCTGCGTAGACGGGTGGGTGTGAGGAGACGGGCGGTGACCGCCCGTCTTCCTGCGCCCTAAGCGCGCACGCACGCACGCACGCATTGCACAAGCCGCCACGTCTGGGATTACCCAAGTGACTCTGGGTAATCTCCATCGGCGCGAAACCTGGCCACAAGGTCAGGTTGCCTGGGGGTGGGCTGGTGAAATTGCTTCGGCAGAGCCCAGGCTTCCCCCGCGAAGGGCATTGGAGTTACCGCGGGGAGTTTTAGTGGGTATTTCTAGTGCTGCTAGCGCTTAGTTTAATTAAGGTAGTAAAATCCGGCGAAGTTAGGTACTTAATATAATAAATTACAACATTATATTTATTTTTGCTTTAGAGTTCTTTTTTTTTATGGAATAAAGAATCATTATTAAAGGAGTATACGCTGATTCGATTATGCCATGTATGGTGCGAAGCCTGTTACGCACCATGAACACCCTAAAAACCTATTTTAGGCCTAAGTAATAAATAACAGTCAATAATTTGAATACAAAGCATGACAAATGACTCAACACCACCTGATGTGAAGCGGTAAGAAGAGTCCATATGCGAAGACAGCTAGAGTGCAATTCAGACACTGCTCTAGTCGCCTCCACCTTGCTGGCCCGAAAGGTGCCTTTTTACGCCTCTTTTGAAGAACCCACTTTTATAAATTTACGAGTTTATTGATCTTTATAATTCTCATAGTCAAGAAAGATAGAGCTAGTTTTGAGAATATTGTTAACATTGTAAATGTTGTTTCAATCATTTAGTTAGTTCATAAAATACTTATATTTTTCACGTGTTTGTTTCAGTGAACCATATATACCTCAAAACTTAACTGGGCTTACGATGGCTCTGGCGCGAGGCAAAGTAGCACCGATGGACGTCGTCAGGATCGAAACCAAATCAAAGGTAATAAATACTTAAATAAATTTTGACCTACTACATGCCTAATCATAATAATGAAAGAACAAGGTGAAGTACATAATTTTGTTGCAGTAATTTTTTCGCGTCTTGAACAAAGAATGACAAACTTTTTTCTTTGAAATAAAAAAACTAAACCGGATTTAACTCTCGTTTAATTAGATGTTAAGTTACGTTATTATTTTGTACCCGACATTTCGATTAATTTACAGCGATCGTGGTCAAAGCACTGTAGGGCCCGCGAAAATATAAGATTTAGTTTCTTACGAAAGTTTAAGCTGTAGGATTTAATAGTAGAGGGATTTAAAAAAATCTTTGTTTTTACCCAATATTTCATATCGTAATGTTCACATGTTAGTCATTTGTTCATGTAAGATTTTTTTTTTTATACAACTAGATGACAAACAAGCTGACGGCCCACCTGGTGGTAAGCGGTTACCGCCGCCTATAGACACCTGCAATAACAGGAAAAGCACTTGATATTGCAGGTGCGTTGTCATCCTGAGGCCTAAGATGAAATGCCGTCCATGCCCAGTAATTACACTGGCTACCTTTCCCTTCAATCCGAAACACAGCGAACTGTTTCACGGCTGAAATAAGAAAGGCGGTGGTACCTACCCAGGCGACCCTACATATGGGTCTACCACCTAGTAAAAATATACTGATATTTGGCAAAATAAATTATGTTAAGAGTTACTTGATACTGCTGCTGGGAATATCTAAGTTCAAAAAGCGGTCCGATTTTAGTTGATCCTTACGGTAATATTGAAATAGTCAATTTTTATGAACTATCTATGCGGCTACCGATTTATATCTATATCGTATGTGGAAATGTGGAGTCATAAAAATGGACAACGGAAGTAAGTTTTAGCAATAGGTGGCAATAGTAAGGATAATACAGCTAAGTTTCCCACTCTTTATTTTGATAACTTAAAATCTATTAAATTTTGGTTGTTAAAAATTTTAAGAATATTTGAAAGCACTGCCCCAACTTAACCGAATCGTAGGTATTTGTAAAAAATACTCGTTTCGGATGTTGAAATAGAATATTTCGACATTGTAGGGTGGACGTTAGCTCATAAACGCAAATACAGATAGACTAGAAGAAATTCACAGGGATATTCCAAGTCCTGGGTGGCTCAGTGGTCAGAGCAGTCGCCCGGATTGCAAAAGGTCGGATTCGATTCCTGCCTCAGGACGTGAAATTTTTCTAGTTTTATTATATTTTAATTACTAAGTAATTTTTCAAAAATAATAATGTTAAAATCAAAAATTAAGAATATTAAAATCTATTCTTTTTCCATTCTTTTTTTTTTGTTCCCGCATAAGAATAAAAGTTGCTGTTTGAAACCGTAAAAGTATAAAGCAAGAAAGTCACAAATTCACAAAAATCCAACGTGAAACGAAACGGACGTAGCTAAATTAGTGAGTCTACATGTAATCCCTTAATTTCTTAAAACAATTAGAGAACTGAAAACCGGCATCTCTGCCGGTGGCTACACGGTGCGATCTATGATAGAATCCTTGTTCTTATGGACTATGGTCTAAGTAGAATCCTCACTTTTTGGGACCAAAGTGGTCGCGTACCATCGGTGGTCGGTTGCCATCAGGTGGGTATGCCTAATTGCCGGCATAATAGTGGTATAAAAAATCCCACGTGAACATAATATAGTGTAATGTAATGAAGTAACGATTTTACTACTTAAATCTCTATACATCCGGCAGCGCAATATTTACTGTTCTAACTTTTGACAGGCCCTTTTTGCTCTATTCAATAAGAGCTGTTTTCGCATCACGACACTGCAAACAGGCCATCACTGTTGATAGTACGGTCACGTGTTTTATCTGTACCTACACTACTTTTGGAAAACTGTGACCTGTATTACAAAGAGAATAAGGCTGCTAAGCAGCCTACGTAAACGTGTCAATAGTTGAAGGAAAACCAAGAATTCTCAGTCAATTACTAAGCAGTTATTCAATTTTGTTGTCTGTTGTTTTCCATTCCATTTGAAATGAAAAAAATAACTACTCCTAACGGAGTATAGTTATTTTTTTTAACTGTTTGGAGCATTTGGAAATTTATATTCCTAAAGACTCAAAACTGTTTATAGATAGCACAGACCTTTATTATTACAAACTATCTAAAACAAAATTAATGATGCTCGCTACGATCATCATTAATTTTAGCGAGCATCATTCTGTTTGGGTATTACAATACCCAAGCAGAAAGGCCAATCAATTGAATAAAAGTGTTTTAAATGATCGAAATCGAAGCTATCCTGTGTTTATAAACACATAGAAATTTAGTGCTTCGTTTCATTGTTGTAATTCCATAACGTGCTTCGTTTCATTGTTGTAATTCCATAACGTGGAATTCTTTGTCGTACGTCCAGAACCTGGAATTCTTTGCCAGCATATATGTTCCCTTCTTCCTATAACATGGGTTCCTTTAGTAAAAGCATCTTTTCGCCAAGGTGGAGGCGGCTAGAGCAGTGTCTAAACTGAACCAGCTGTCTTCGCCTAAGGACTCTCCTTTTTCACATCAGGTGGTTTTGGGTCAATTGCTAGGGTGCATTCACCACGGTCAAAATCCGGATACGATTCGAAAACTCAAAAATATATCCCATCTTTAAATCGACCAAAGCTTTGAATGGTCAAACCAAAAGCAACGCGATAAAAAGTGACAGAAATAAAAGTTTCCAATATTCGACTGAAAATTTTCAATCGTGTAACATAAAAGTCACATGAGAGGGTTTCATGTGGCTTTTATGTTACTCGATTGAAAATTTTCTTTTACGTAACTTTTAGAATTTTCAAAAAACAAGTAACCAAAATCACCAAGTCTAAAACTAGCAGTAGTAGCATAAATTTTTCCCGACCCGAACGCGCACCTCACTTTCCGTTAGGAAAATCTACGAACGTTGAGCCTTGGCAAAATTTTGTACCTATGTAAAGATCTGATATCAGGTTTCCGAATCTGAATTCCTGATCAGAAAACTTAACCAGGACCAGGAAACCGTATTTGTGCGTCAAGCCTAAGGGTGTACGCACAATTACGCTTTCCTGAAAAAAAAAATTGTCTTCGCTAGGTTCACGGAATCTGAATTCCTGATCAGAAAACCGTATTTTTGAGGCCACTCTCAGGTTGTTTAGCTTAGGACTGTTTCTCAAAATACAAGTAAACGGGATATGAAAATGTGTGACCCTGATAATGCTTACGATAGCGACTATAACTAATAACTACCTAGTGATTACCGGTTACCTATTTCTCGCAATCTATCTCCTGTGACTTTGTAGTGGGTTGGCTTTAAAAAATTGTGATGAGAACTGTATAAAATACATTTTATATCTATTTCTCAGCACACAGCTATAATACATACATAATGGTCTCTCATATTAAATACTACGCAGTGGATGGTATAATTTAATCGAAATGAACTATATCTTTACCTAAAGTAGAATAAGAGTAAACGCTAAGCTATTGTCAATTTACATAGTGACGATGACGTTAACACATTTATGAATCATGCCCCCTCATAACATAAAGACAGCTCAAACCTTTGTAATTGACGTCTTTGTCTGGAATGAGATATTTGCCAAATTAGTTTACAAATACAAAATACCAATGTGGTGTTGAAACATTAATTTTCTTTAAGTTTTCAAGATATTTTTCATGTAACCTTCGAGTGAACCTGAGAATTCGTTAAGAGAGCGTCCGGTAAATCTTGAAATGTCCTTCTCATCAGATATACTTACATCAATACCTAAAGAAAGGACCAAAGTCTAAAACCGTACTTATAATACACAAACCGAGTGATGTTTTATGGTCATTTATGGCACAGAAACGTGGGCGTAATAGAAACTTTGCACTGCGAAATCAAATCAGAAATGTGGAAATCCGAAGACGTAATAACGATACCGACATGACCTTCGGAATAAGCACTTCAAAGTTGCAAAGGCGCTATACGTACTATTAAATAAGTCTGATGGTCGAAGGGACATATGGCTCCCTATGCCATCTAAGTATTGCTGTGTTTCTTTCAGTTTGAGTTACTGTCCTGAGTTCAAAAGTTTGCAAATTTTCTTCATAAGCAAATTCAGGATTCACTCTATCTGGTAATCTACGCCATTGTCATATTTGTCATGCAAAAATATCTTCATTGAAATGAAATAGTGACATTGAACTTAAATTTGATTTTAGTCGGTGCACAACGCACAACATAACGTATTGTGAACACAACATTTCGCTATGTATTGTATATTTTTATAACAGGTAATAGCTGCTTATATTAATGGTTAATTAATAAACGTAAGAAACATATCAATTTAAATTAAATACACATAAAAAAGAAGAATATGCGTTTAATGTCACACCGGTTAAGCTGAGATCATAATTGGAATAATAATACTTACGTATTTTTATATTGAAATAGACACAAATGTTTTCAAAACACTTAATATTAAGTACTTAATAGAATGAAAGTAGCTAAATACCATAAAACGCATAGATTCAGTCCAATGCTGCTGTCCTGTAACATATCCCATTTTTTGTCTCACTTTTTATTTCCCCGTCAGGGAATGTAACTTAAAAGTTTATTATTGTAGTATGTACAGTCGACAGCACATCAAGCGTAACAGTTTGACCTTAAGACCGTCCTTACTACGTTCGTAATAGAGGCGGCTTTTGTAGTGCAACTTTTACACTTGATGTGCTGTCGTCTGTACCAATACATTTATACTCTGAACATAATAATAAAGGTATTTTGGTATAATACTGAAAAATTGATTAAGTACATAATGAGTAAGACAGTAAAGTAATGTATGAGTAATATTCAAGTAGATAGGTAAACATTTGATATACCTAATAATAAAAAAAAAATTAACGTAAGCGTGGGTTTCTTTAGAATTCAGGAACCGGTATTTCACGTCGTATTTAAGTTAAACAAGCATAACTTGATCGATACCTCACAATAATGAGACTGACGTCAATGAAACTAAAATCGCAATAACTTTTTGTGCTTTTGTTAGGAGAGTAAACAAGGTAAAGTAATCTGCTGCATATGTATTTAGGCAAACAAGTATACAAGTTACTTGATGAATATGAGTGCGAAATAAAACGCTTAGTGTCATTTAGTTTTGTTCTACTGGTAAATTTACCGGTAACAGTAATTTTTTAGCGGTTATCGGTAATACCGGTAAATTTTCACTATTATACTATAATATACTTAGTCTGGCCATAAATACTGTTACAATTAAAAATAAACAAAACATTACATTTTAATTTGGAATCTGTCATTTTTATATGATTGTTCATTGAGTTTTCTCATTTTGGCGCCAATACATTGTAAAATATTTTGCGATATCAAAATGGAGTTGGGTGATAAAGAGAACTGAATCGCTGTGATTGCTTTACACAAAGTAGGTATGGAGCCAAATGAAACTCCATACGCTTGGTATTAGTAAAATGTTTGTGTACCGGGCTATTAATAGGTACAATGAGACCTCCTCTGTTTGTGACAGAAAAAGATCTGGCCGTCCACGTAGTGTTGGTACGAAAAAGGTGGTCAAAGCAGTAAGGGAAAGAATTCGAAGAAATCCTGTCCAAAAGCACTATCTATAAATTTTGAAGTCGGTTTTAATTATTAATTATTTTTTTTCACAATTTTTAGTGATGTCCTTCTAAGATCAAACCCTATGTCGTTAGGGTGAGAGAGCCTATAATCTTCTGGCCTTGGCCACTTCCAGAAGATTCATTCTGATCGTAGCCCGGGCGTCGTATTGATATAAAAAATGTACTGGCCCTCACCCATGCGAGATGTTTGTTATAAACACAAAACGATATATCATTGATTTTATTTGACCTACTGAAGTCTGTAATTCAGAATGTAAGTAGCTACTTACCTACTATTCATTATGTTAAAGTTTGCTAGAAGGTACGTATACCTAGTTATTCCATATTCATTTGGTTGATTTAGCGAGTCATCATTACTGTTATGGCTCCTTATGTGTGGGTATAACTACCTATCAATTTTAACTTTGTAGTAAGTTAGTATTATGAGCAGGATTATTTACAGTTATTAGTTTTTACAAACGTTTACTTCACAAGCTGACCTTACGTGTGATTTGATGGCATTTAAATTAGAATTATTATTAAATAAAAATACAGAGTGTGCGAAAAAAATAATGTCAAATATCGTCATTTTTACTAGCCCACTTATAATAATAAAACATTAAGAGTGAGGTTTACTATTCTTATTAAAATAGTCATTATGGTACATCGAAAATTTACCCATTCCGATGAAGTAAACCTCTCTTAAATATAGCTTGAATGAAATAGTTTATTGAATAACAATTTTTTAAGTACCTATGGTGAATTTGGTCAAGGTTTAGTTACTAATTTATATAAAACAGTGCCATTTCCCTAAATATTAGTTATTAAATTACGGAGAAAAACTTACTATGAATTTACTAGGTAGTATGTAGGGTCGCCTGGGTAGGTGTACGAAAGCCTTTTTTTATTTCAGCCGTGAGACAGTTCGCTGTGTTTTGGATTGAAGAGAAAGGTAGAGCCAGTGTATTTACTAGGCATGACAACGCACCTGCAAAATCAAGTCATTTTTCCTTGTTATTGCTTTTGTCTATAGGCGGCGGTAACCGCTTACCACCAAGTAGGCCGTCAGTTTGTTTGTCATTTAGTTGTATAAAAACGCGACGTTATCATCGTAGACGTAACGTACTAGACTGTATCTAGTTTTATTTGTACAGGTACCTAATGTCAAGTAATCGCGATGTTTTATACGATTTTGTATTGCCTTATTCATTTACTTGCTTCCTTCGATAAAGACGTACTTAGAGCTCCAGTTCCGGATACAAACAATTAACGTAAAGTTCGCAGTTAGTGCTATTAGACGAGGATAGGTACATTTCGTCGCGTTTGTTTATAGAACTGTTCTAATAATTATATTGTTTTAATTCCAGATCATGTTTTCGTTCCTCTCCATCGGCTGGGGTCTGCTGTCGGACATAGATATAGAGAGTGAACGTTTACGCGCTATTGGAGGTCAGAGGTTCGCGGTTTGGGCGGTGGCCAGACTTGTAGGCCTCAGAAGGTACAAAGGTGTTCTGAGCTACGCAAAAATAAAGGATGTAAGCAATCTTCCCAAGCCAAAACTACCGCTCACCCTCAGTCACAGTATAAGCCAGGACGGCGCGCTCGACTCCCCCGATGCGGAAGCGTTTATTGATTGCGACGAGCATGCGGATGTATTTACAAGCACCGTCAATGGTAAACATCAACGGGTCGACTCCTGGTATTCAGTCAATTCACGACGTAGTGCGTTCTTTAGTACGCGCGGCTCGGAGTATCATAGTGTAACAAGCGGAGGTTCCGAAATGAGATCGCCCGTTCACGCGTGCATGCACGGGCCCGCCTCCCACCTGCCTTCGCTCATGTCACAGTTACCTTCACACTGGGTCCACGAAGAAGGCGAGTTCATCCTGGTACACGCGTCATATCTGCCATATATTGGAGAAGACTTCCTCTTTGCCCCGCGTTCACAACTCTCCGATGGAGTAATATGGATGCTTGTTATAAAAGCTGGCATATCCAGGTCACAGCTTCTCTCGTTCCTGCTTAACACGGGGCAAGCGGCTCACGCTGAAATGAATAATGAGTACGTGAAATTGATACCTGTGAGCGCTTTTAGAATAAACCCAGAAGGTTCAGAGGGATATCTCACAGTAGACGGTGAACAAGTTGAGTACGGCCCGATCCAAGGTGAAATATTCCCAAATATAGTAAATATCTCGGTGCCAGACACTAAATAACAAGTAACAAATACTAGTTACTTTTAAGTACATAGGTAAATGAATTACTCTCGAAACGACTGAATTAAGTTATCAAATCAAAACCGAGCCGACTGCGTGAATACCAAGAATGTAGTCACTTAAATAATATTAAAGAGAGTATAATATTTATGGTTGTGGCAGGAAATATCTAAATTTTATTATTTTAGTTGCATTATCAGACAAAGTGAATCGAACATTCCAGCAATATTGTGATTTCTTAAAAAATATATACTTATCAATATGTAATTACCTACTTATCATTGCGGATGCATCCAAAGAAACACATATCGGGATATATCGGGAATATTTTGTCGGATATATCGAAATGAGTGATATATTTATTTTCGTAAACTATTTAAATATTGCGCTTTGAAAACCTGTGGTAAATTACGGCGCGTCGTGGTCTACCTATTTAATTGAGAATTGGCCCTTCGTGTCATAACTTGAGGATTTTTGTTGTTTTAAATTTAAACTATTAATTTATGAATTTGTTAAATATAAAGTTATATTCTTTTTGTTAAAAAAAGTAAGCAACTTAGTTTGTTTTTCTGCAGATAACAAATTTGCACGAATTTAAAAATAAATAATTACCTGTATCGCTATTGCCGATACACTAATGTCTGTACCTAATACCTATTTGTAATGGATCGGCAACAGCGCGTAACGATGCATCCAAATAGTAATAAATAAATATTTTGTTAATTGGTTCTATATTAAAAATTGTGATAATATTTTTAAGTGGATCGCTACATGAAATTGCGTTTAGTGGACTAGTCAAACTTTCGAAAACTACGAAGAAGTGCCAAATATTCCGCACTCTAAATTATCACCTAAAATTGTATTGACAATTAGGAATTGATGTTGAAATTTAAATATTTGCTCAGTATTGGAGTTTCAGCTGTATCTTAATTCCTATTTAAAATAAGTTTATTTATTGTTGTAGCTCGAAGCGGTTTATACTTTTATAATGCAATAAAATATAATTTATTTTTGTTATACATTACCTGTAAGATTCACAGGATGGAAACAGTATGTTATATTAATTTGTTATAGATAGTATGCCACACAAAGGTCTCATAATTCTCAATATTTCCTTTCGAGATTCCTTAATTGCCTCATTATGACTTTGTTTTTTATTAGTATTTTAATTAATTTAGTAGTGTTTTATTAGTTTAATTAATTGAAAGGTAAAAAGTGGGTTGGGTCCATTTATAGTACTTAGAGTAAATGTTTGATTATGGAGCAAAGTAGTAGTACTTTACCAGGAGTGGTGGGTCCTGATGATTATCAGGCAGTATTAATTAACAATAGGCTATTAATTTTTTAATCCTTCTGTGATAGTTATCAATTCTGCCATATTAAAATACCGTCGTCGCTTGATTAAGTAAAAGTTCAAAGTTGGAACCCCAAATATTGCGTACCGTTTTTTATAATGCTTTTTACTATTTGAAATGTGATAATTTATTTTGATTACAAACTTGGAATTTATATTTTATGGATGAGCAATAATTGTAAGTTCAGTACCTAATTATGGTGGTAATAATATTTAGGCAATTATGTTAATGTAGTTAGTTCATTGGAAAAAGGATGTTCATTGTCAAATTGAGGTGATCTTTAACTCAAATTGAATTCAAGAATTATACCTGAATCACCTGCATAGATAATGGCAGACTTTCACCATTGGACAATAACACGGGTGATGGCAGATTTGCACTTTATTATAAAATAAATAGATTTCATCACAATCAGTTAAGCACAAATTATGTTTCAATAACTATTAGGCAATGGGTTTACTTAGGAAAACTATACCATGTCCTACTAAAAAATCGTAATTATGGTTTGCAGTAAAATGATTTCCAAAATGAAAAGATAATAATGACCATTCAGATAAGAACAAACTTGCCAATTAATATAGTATTTGTACACAATAGTCTATTGTGTGGTCTTGGAAAAGTTAGTTACTTATAGAAGATTGATAGTAAAACATACCTACTTACATAATATTATAATTACCTACATTGTTTTTAGTTATTTTCCTTACCTACCTATGAATTGCACAACTTTAAAAATTAATCTATAGGTAAAAAGTTACTTTAATATTAATCCTTTTATACTTTTTTATTTCCTAACATAGTTTATTTCTTAAACCTAATTTTAGTTTAGTTAAAATCATTTTTTCTTTTTTAAATATGGTTTTCTTGCCCCTGCAAGTATTTGATATTTTTATTTCATTTTATTAAAATATTATTTACAGATCACCCTTTTCCAAAACAATTAATTATGAATTCAATCATAATATTTCAAGACTCTTAGCTATAAAACTATTGTTCCTGATTGAGATAATAAAAATACTATGTTGGTAATTGAATTTACTCTTTCTCTAGCTATATGTATAATTTCAAATTTTGGCAATGCTAAGCCTTGGGTACTAGATGTCTTGGGTATTAGGTACATTTTGCTAGTACCTACCTATACATTCTGCAAAGGAGCCACTTATTTTGACGACCGGCTGGCAGAGGGGGATGTGCTCCCTAACTACAGGTTACTCATTCAGGGGGTCCGGAAGTCCCGGCCGGGGCAGACTTTTTTGTAACAAACACAAATATTGGTCTCGGATCATGGTTGTATATTACATTTATGTATGTATATTTCTAATAAAATATGAAATATTTTTTCAGTTATCTAGTATCCATGACACAAGCTCTCAATGATGCTTACTTTGGGCTAGATAATAGGTGTGAGTGTAAGAATATTATTATTAATTATTACTGTAAATTACTTGCTCATATTGTATTGTGTGTATGTAATTATACATTCCATTAAATGTGAGTCTGAATAGGGCTTTTAAAATTACTGATCAAAATAAAGCAAGCATTTTAAAAAAAATGTCATTGTGAAATTTTAAAGCAATGTATTACTGTATATAAAAGTTTATGAAAATGTTAATAAAATAATTATTAAATAAATATTTGTATTTTCATTTTAAATAAAAAGTATTTAGATAATCAAAACTCTTTATTATTTAATCCATAAAACAATAAGTAATTATAGTATATTCTTTAATTGGATACCAATACACAAAAAACTTTATATAATATATATACCTACTCTTAAATCAGACTGGCTTATTATATTTTTCTAAAGACAAATTTAAATGCTTATGTATCAATAAGTAAATAATTTGAATTTTATTAATAACAATAGATTTATTATAACTTATAAGTAAGAAAACACTACTTACTTTTTAATCTTACTTATACCTACACTAACTAAATTGTGAACTCTAGTAAATATGTCTGTAACAGTCTTTCAGAATAGTGAAGTCACTTATAATAATTATCTCAATTTCAGTGAATCTAGGCTGTCTAGCAAATTTTGTACTTCAGAATCTACCTCTTCTCTGGTGCTAACGTGTTCCAACCGTTCACGGACAGATTCCAAGTCGGCTGCATCAGCTTTCTGAATTTTCATGTATTTTACCATCATTTCTACTACAAGGCAAATTTCGCCTATGAGTTGCTTAGTTTCTTCAAAATGTCCTGCACCACTGGGCCGCATTTGGATTAATTTCAATTTACTCTGGGCTAATTGTAGAGGGTTTCGGCCATTTTTGTCATGTGAACTGACATCTGTACCAGCATCAAGTAATTCTATGACTACTGGGACATGATTAGTGCAAGCCGCAAGATGGAGCGGTGTGTTTCCTAATGTATCTTTGATATTAGGATTGGCGCCATGTCTCAATAGGGTCTTGACAACACTAGCATATCCACGGCAAGCAGCTAAGTGAAGTGGGCTTCGTTTATGTTCGTCTGAAGAATTTGGGTCAGCTCCAGACAGCAGAAGTTTCTCTACTAGCTCTGTGTTATTTATTGATGCTGCAAATCGTAGCTTTTGGTTTCTAGATGAGCAAATGGTTCCTCCATATCTGTATTTTAGTCTACAGTGTCTAGCCTTTGTAGAACACTTAATCTTTCCAATGTGATCATGAGGTTCACCTAAAAATTCAACTGGCATAGGTTGCCCCATTTGATTTATAGGTATAGCTGGAGGATTGAACTCCAAGATACATTGAGAGTGGTCAAATATAGGATTGTCACTGCTTTCATTGCTAGTGTCTACACCGGAGTCAGCCATGTTGTTGACTATATTATATTTTCATCATTAGAATCGCGGTATCACTAATACTCATAATATTACAGTATTAATTATTCGTAAAAATTGCGATTGCTTGACTTTCCACTTTATTGAACTATTACAGTTTCTTAATTTTTTTGTTTTCGAAGTAGATATATTGTTATATGACGACTGGACTGGACACTGCACCACAGAGCACCACTGTGACCACAGATTAGGAAGAGCACAGAGAAAGAGTATGACTGTGACTGGACGATTGATATGACTTGACCACAGATTTCAAAGAGTATGTCACAGATTAGAAACAGTATATCTAAAGAGTATGTATCGTAGATACATATATCATTAGTCTGTGGAGTATGTCTAAACATATACTTACATTACTCTTTGGTCTAAACCTTCCTCATTGGGAACGAATTATGACGAATAACCAATCACAGAGTACTTTATAATAAAGGTCGATTCCCACATATCAGACAAGCCTCAGTTCCCAGTTCACGGAGCTTCAGTGAAAACGTGTCCGTCGTCAATCGTGATTGTATTTCGTATCCATATACTTTGCATGAGATAAATCATCTCTAAATAGAGATAAAACTCTATATTCACGAACCAATTCTATTAATCGCTTGTCCACTATTTTGTTTTTGTTGATGTCGGCGTCCGAGATCCGTCAGTGATCGGTCCGTCCGACAAAAAATATCGTTGTCGACGATACCTTCCGTGCCGGAACCACGCCGGAACGGACACTGAGAGCACTGAGCCGTCACTGAACGGACAAGTGGAGATACGTTCATAGATAATGTATGAAATAATATTTCGCACTGATACGGAACTGTGCCGGATCTGTGCCGGAACTGAGGCTTGTCTGATATGTGTGAATAGACCTTAAAGGGTGTGAGCAGTGCAAGAACGAATTGAAACGAATTTTAGTGCGTTAACAGAACTGTGAGTGTGGTTGCCAATGAGCGTCATCGGAATGTACCCATAGTAATGTCACATAAACTTGACAGTTGTTTAATTGACATCGTATTCGGCCTCGAAATAAATTTTTCAAGATATTTTTATCAGTACCCTGCTGCGTAAATTTTAATAATAACAATGCAGCAGTTAACAGTTTTTATGGTAAGTGAAACAAAAAGTTTTGACAAAATTAGTTTAATACGCAATAATAATTTCGGGTAAGCTAACCTCTAACCTTTTTATTTGCAAGGATATCGAAAGTTCACGTTCGTATATCGATGAGCTATACTCATCAGATGGAAGTAAGATTGTGGAAGCACTCGTGACGCTGAAAAATTCAGTGATTGGTAGCAACCGGCAGAAAAGTTCCGTGATTCAGCAAGGAGTTGTGCCGCGGCTGCTTCAGCTGATGTCAGACGAGTCACTGGATCCCAACATACGGCTTGAAGCTACGATTACGATAGGTAAACTTTCAAAGTGACTCTTTGGTAATTTAACTTGATACAATATAATCAAAGTAGGTAGTTACAAACTGCACACTATATTTTCAGTTGATAAAATTTGTGACATTTATGAAAACAATGAAGTGACAAAAAGTAACAACAATCCACTCTGGATTAGTTGGGCAGAATTTTGAATTTTCAAGTAAGTGTGAATGGCAAAATTTGAAACTTTAGGGATTAGTGAAAAATGTTCAAAGAAGTAGGCATTGAAAAGATTTTCATGAAAACTGCAACTGTATTAATACATTGTTAAAAAAAATCCTAGCGATGAATTATTAAACTTCTTGATTTTAGTGTAACTCCTTTACACAGTGTTTCAAAGGATTAAATTCTGTGAACTAACATCAAACTGCCAACAAAAGAAAAGAACTCATTCTTAACAAAATACTATTTAATTTTTCCTGTTACAAAGTGAGGGCTAATGTTTTCAACAAATAGCTGAATTTTAAGTCTCAAGGATATTGTCTACTGCATTTAGCAACATAAGACTATTATTGATTTAATTTTTAATTATTCTTTATCATAATCTTCATGATATCTGAATTAGATATATGGATCATAATTATTTTATTTCAGAATACACATTGTTTCTTTTTTGAGGAATATCATAAGCCATGCTTTTTTGTAGTAATTTTGTTGTGAATAAATAAACCATAAATACAATCACGTGTTAGGTATGTAGGGTCGTCTGGGTCGGTACCACCACCTTTCTTATTTCAGCAGTGAAACAGTTCGCTGTGTTTCGGATTGAAGGGAAAGGTAGCCAGTGTAATTACTGGGCATGGACGGCATTACATCTTAGGCCTGAGGATGACAATGCACCTGCAATATTAAGTGATTTTCCCTTGTTCTTGCTGGTGTCTTTAGGCGGCGGTAACCACTTACCATCAGGTGGGCCGTTAGCTTTTTTGTCATCTAGTAGTATAAAAAAAAACTTAAATTGTGGAACATATTTTACATCATAATGTCTATGATATTTGTAGTTTGCAGATGTACAATTCGCAGTCTAAAAATGTTTATCACTTTTCAAATTAGATGCTCTGTTACACTGTATGCAGTAAAGGCTAAAATACATATTACTTTATTATTTGTGAAGTATCAATGCACTAAAAGAGTATTATATGACATTTTGATGATCAAACTCTTTTCTTAATTTAAATATTTACAAATTTAAAATTATTAGACAAAAATAATAAGGTTGAAATACTAAACAAAAAAGGTTGATTGTCAATTGTTCTTTGACTTTTAAGCGATATTATTTTGTAATTTTTTGACAAAAAGTTTTTCTATATCCTACTTATCCTTCATAATGCCACCGATTTTCGTATGTAAAAAAATGTATGCCCTATATCTAATTAAAATATATCATCAACCCTGTGACACAGATTTGTGCATGCAATTATAAACCTTCTGGTGGTAAACATTTTTAGACCCTGATTAAATTTATGAACATATCAAAAACAATTGACATCTTCAGCCACCACGATCGCTGTAAAGTAATTGAAATGTTGGACATAAAATAACAAAGTAACATCCAATAATCAAGCGCAAGCTAAATCAGATAAAGTTTATTTCAAATTTGTATTGCTCATGAAAATATAAGACTTATAATACATAAGTTTTAGAGAAAAGTATCAGAATCAAAATATTATTGTCCATACTCTTCATAGCGATCACAATGTAATGAAGATTTTATCATGTTATAAACAGGGTCATTAGCAAAAGGTACAGCTGACAATGTGAACTCACTAGTGGAACAAGGAGCGGCCACTACACTAGTAGAACTCCTCAAGACAGTACCAGTTGAAACTAAGCTGGCAGAAGCTGGACTATGTGCTTTAAGAAGTGTATTCCTGCATCCACCTGCTCCAATATCATCACTTCCAGCAGACATGAGGTTGTTGACGCGTCTAACACGTGAGTATTGTAATATACATATTTTTTTTTTTTTTTTTTTTTTTTTTTTTACTCTCACACCTATTATCTAGCCCAAAGTAAGCATCATTAAGAGCTTGTGTTATGGATACTAAATAACGGATAAATATTGATAATAATATGTATATAAATATTAGAAATATACTAAATAAACATATAAACATCCATGACTCGTAAACAAATGCTCGTACTCATCATACAAACATTTGCTCCTACCGGGATTCGAACCCGGGACCTCTTGACCGAGTAGCCTGCATAGCAAGGGGTACAGACCGCTCGACCAGACGGTCGTCACATATTGAGAGATTACTGTTACATTTCATTATTTTAACCAAATGAAGTGGATTCATATGATTTTTTTAATAAAATAAACATTATTGACTATAAATGAAGACTAATGAAAATTTGTCTCATATAATCCTCCTTTGCTAACTGCAGTAAAGAGTATTATTGCCTTTGAATATATGTTGTAATGTTAAGGTGAATGCTGGTCTATAAAGGTAGGTGCTACATCGTAAAGACAGAAAAACTAGAAGAAATTAATATTGTTCTCATTTTTAGACTAGCCTTTTTTCAAAATATTTTATCATTGATTTATGGGTATATAAAAAGAAATTCTCTAATACGAAAATAAATAGTAGGTAGTTTTTTTTTATTCACAACCTTACAAACTTATACACATATGTGTGCATTGGCTGCCTGAATAATTATCAAATTATTTTATTGTAATGTTTGCAATCAATAACTTAGTACTACCTAAGAGAGGGCTAAAGGAAGAGGGGCAGGCTATAAAAAAGATATCATATAAGATCATGGAATATTGTAGCATAGGAAAGAGACACAGATGGAGAAAATTAGATAAGGATTTTACGGACTTAAAACAGACTTGCAGAAGAGTAGTACACAACAATTAGTGCATTATAAATACAAAAAAATACTAGTGTAATTAATTTAATTTCAAGTAATTTTATACTTTTACCTAATTGCAAATATGAGTATCTGATTATGCTAAGCAGCTTATATTATTACTATCAATGAGCTAATCATAATTGTTAGTTTCTGTTTCTATAAAAAGAAATGGATTGTATTATTTAAATATTTTGTCTGGTTTGTATTCTATTTATAATTGAAAAAATATGTTAAGGGCTATATCAAATGGTTGTTTCGTCCGTGACAGACAGGGATTAGGGAATAGGGATAGAGATATGTCTGACTCGGCTTTAGTGTGTAGTGTAAGCGAAAAAACACAAATTACTTTATTAAAAAAAGACTATGAGTGTTAAAAAAATGCTTCGACAGTATTGTGAATATTACTTTATAAAGTCATTACCTATTGAATAACTAATATCCTTTATCTATAATCTTAAAATTTCTTTGTTTTTAAGAGGTCTTTTTGAAAGTAAAATCTTTTTATCGTGTTTCTGGTTTAAGACGCGAATAGACAAAGTTACCTATGAAGAATATGTATATCTGACTTATGTATAACATTTAGTGCGAGTTTTTTAGATGCAGCGCCGATGAATGATATTAATGTTGATAGTTACAGGCCCATCGGCGTAACTCTACAAAAAATATCTATCGCATACTTCACACACTAAAATAGTTTTTACTTAAGTATAAATAACTTATGATAGTAATTCACTGATATACAAAAATAGTGGTCAAGGTTGGTTAGGGATATATCGTGTGACACGAAATATTATCAACACGGCTCTTGAATGTAGTACATTATTGTGACATAAGTACGGCAATTAATAGATAAATAATATTTTGGTAAATAATTTGGAACTTTCTTTTAATAATAATATGATTTTGGCAATAAAACTAAAAATATGTAACTAAATGATACCATTGCCCCTAGTGTAAGTTTCAATCGAATTGAAACGAGAACGTTCGTTGTCATGATAACTGTCAAATCGTATGAAAACGGCAGCAGCGCCTCTGTTGTGAATAAATAAACCAGTACAGTTTAGTATAATGCTACGGCTAAACTGTAGTGTAGCCGCAGCATAAGGAAAATGTCAGTTTGAGTTCACAAATGCCCTACTAACATAGAGCCATGTATTGATTGACAATAGACGTTGACCGTTAACATAATTTAAAAGTATTTTAGCTTAAGCTATGATTTTTATGAAGCTTTAACTTTCCACTTTGTGCTATTTTTTTTATAAAAAGCACGCCAAATGACTCAATACTACTTACCTGATGTGAAGCGTTAAGAATGCGAAGACAGCTAGTGCAGAGTACCTAGACAAGATGCCTTACGATAATCGCTATTAGGTACTATCGCTAAGCGGAAAATCTATGGGATTTGACTTAAGCCATCGAACGTCTTTCGATTCCAAAATTCAAATCCGATAGCGATAGTACCTAATAGCGATTATCGTAAGGCATCTTGTCTACGCCCTCAGGTTAGACACTGCTCTAGGGCATCATACTTCGCGTATAATTATTACTTGGTAAATGTAAGTTAATGAATAAGTTTACTAGGTGGTAGGCCCGTATGTAGCGCCGGCGGGGTAGGTACCACCGCCTTTCTTATTTCAGCCGTGAAACAGTTCGCTGTGTTTCGGATTAAAGGGAAAGGTAGCCAGTGTAATTACTGGGCATGGACGGCATTTCTTCTTAGGCCGCAAGATGACAACGCACCTGCAATATCAGTGATTTTTCCTTGTTATAGGCGGCGGTAACCGCTTACCATCAAGTGGGCCGTCAGCTTGTTTGTCATCTAGTTGTATAAAAAAAAAAAATTAGACTTTCTTAGTAATTTACTATGGATATTTCTGCATTATGCAGAAATCGCCCGTGAAGGTTCAGGCACGGCTCGCGCGTGCGTGGTGCGCATTCTGTCCGTGTGGTGCGGCGGCGCCCGCGAGCAGGAGGCGCTGTGCTCGGCGGGCGCCTGCGCAGCCCTAGCAGCGGCACTGGCGCCTTCGCCCCGCGCGGCGCCCCCGCCCACCGCACGCGTTCTGCCCGCACTAGACTTGCTGGCGGCTATGTGTTTTGAAAACGCTAATGTCTCACAAGTCGCATTGAATACTAAGTGAGTGTTACTTGAAATAGTTATTGCAAGAGAATTTTAGTGCTAATTTACTGATCGGTAAGCGACTTAGCTAGCTATCACCATCTTACCGAAGGCTGCCGTCATAACAATAATGTTGACAGCATGGTTGTGTTCCGGTAGTTGTTGCTAAGAATCTGGGTGGAGCTCGGTTCCAGCTTCGGCTTTACCATTACTTAATATCAGGTGAGAGGAAGGCCAAGATTAAGAACTTATAAAAAGACTAGTTAACAGTTGAAAAATAGAATTACAAATAAATAATTAGTATACACAAAAAACAAAAGAGTACTTACTAACCGACTTCAAAAAAAGGACGAGGTTATCAATTCGTCTGTATGTTTTTTTTTATGTTTGTTAGCTCAGAACTTTTGACTGGGTGAACCGATATTGATGATTCTTTTTTTGATCGATGCGGAATAGTTCCCATTTGGTCTAATAAAAAATTTTTGAAAATCCATTGGGTAGTTTGGTTTTTAAATAAAAAAAACTGGAAAAATTAAGTTGTCTACATATGCGAAATTGCGGATTTTTGGTTTCCTATGATTTTTTAGTGTAATGATACGATAGCAGAAATCAATATAAGCTCACGGTCACCCATCTAGCTTTGACCTTCAAAAGTTATCACTAAAAATTGTGAAAAAAAAAATATTTAAACAAAAATTAAAACCGACTCCAAAAAACTGAAAAGGATAAAATAATTAAATTTTAGTAGGTACTCATCCCCTAGGAACATATTTTTGGAGTTGGTGCTAAGTTGTTTCCAGAAACCATAGATAGTGAAGCACCGACTCCAAAAATATGTTCCTAGGGGATGAGTACCTACTAAAATTTGATTATTTTATCCTTTTCAGTTTTTTGGAGTCGGTTTTAATTTTTGTTTAAATATTTTCTTTTTGGTAATATAATACAATTGCATATGCAGGTGCGGTGAGAAGAGTATCCCCGAACTACTGACAGCCTTGGTATCCCGTGACAAACCATTGCCGGTAGCCATGGGCGCAGCGCGTTGTCTTACCTTCCTACATAGAGCTGGAGCTTTGACTGCTGATGATAACAGGTGCCTTTGATATTTATTTAATATTATTTTATTAAAAATTCAAACTGTATCTAATTGTTTAAGACGTGCCTTGTCAAAACATTATTATTTAGAAAAGTGCTTTAGATATCATAAAAGACTATGAGGATGATAAATGAGTGTAATCAATTTAATTCATTAAGGAACAATGAATGTTGTATATTAGCTACCTAATTATTTGCAGAGTGGTATTTGGGGCTTTGCCATGTCTCGCGCGTCTATGTACTAAAGAAATACCGGAGGACATCAGAGCATCGGCAGCCGAAACACTAGCGTATTTAGCAGAGGTGCGAACTTAAAGTATTGTGTAACGTAAAACTTAACAAATGAAAATCAACTAGTCAATGGTTAGTATTATGACAACATTAATAATAGGTGGTATTGAAGAATCTCTATTTCGTTAGCTTTATAGAATCTTTTTATACAAAATTTTCATATTATCTTGGCTTGTTTAATTTACCAAATAAATCTGGTAAATATACACAATAAATTATAAATATAATATGCTCGAAGACTCGAGGACAAATGTCCATATTCATCATACGAAACATCGGCCCCTACCGGGATTCAAACTCCCAGGTTCCCTTTTCTGGTTTTTAATTAATGGTTAACCACTCAACTAATCAAGTCTTCAGGAAAATAGTTATCAATGACGGGTGTGCTATGGTTTAGTATTTAAATATTCAATTTTAAACGTTGCAATGATCTAAAATAATTTTAATTCACATAACAATTCATTTAACATAATAACTATATTATTTTCTACAGGATGGTGCCGTCAATACGTCAATTAATTAAAACATGGGCTATATTCATTTATAGAAATGGTTTGCCACTTTCAAAAACATCTTATTCATTTGATAATTTCATGACATTTGTATGAAATAATGCTGCCAACGTCATACTATTTCTATGGACTAATATAGACCATGAATAAATTTATTGTCGGATTGACGGCACCACCCTGTACAATAATAATTTTTATTGTAAATAATATACATTGTAAAATTTATCTGAAATTAAAATGATTATTATACAGAGTGGTGCCGTCAATACGACAATAAATCAAAACATGGGCTACATTAGTTCATAGGTTGCCACTTTCAAAAACATCTCATTTGATAATTTCATGACCTTTCTATGAAATAATTTTATAATATTTCATAAAAATGGCATGAAATCATCAAACGAACAAGGTGTTTTTGAAAGCGGTAAACCATTTCTATGAACTAATATAGCCCATGTTTTAATTTATCGTCGTATTGACGGCACCATCCTGTATAGGAAGAGCTTTACACAAAATGTGTAATAACCATAAAGCATTTTAGGGAAATGAAGTAATAGGAAGTGTATTTAATCCAAATAAAAACGATATCAACAAGTGCTACCTGTATCTTTACCTATTCTCCAGGTTGATACATCACTCCAAAGATTGGCAGCTATATCGAACCATCTGATGAGTTCGTTGGCAGACATTGTGAACTGCCCATCCTCTGCAGCGAAGCAAGGTGCCTTCAAGTGCTTCGCTTCACTCGGAGCTAACGACGAAGACATTCGGAAGAGGATCATTGAGACACACGGCTTGATGGTGCACGTGGTTAATGGAATGAATAATCCGGAACCTTCGGTGAGTTTGATTAAGTTGCCTTTCAAAAGCGAACCAGCGAATAATGCTGATGATTAGGAAGTTTGTCATAATAAACAAGTAAACACAGGAAACAGCTCGCAATAGATAACTGTCCATGCTAAACCGAGTTAATGTGTGTTGTTGTTTTAACGAATTTGCGATCAATAATAATAACAATAAAAAATTCTTACTTACAACTAATATTTAGCCCAAATTAATCATAACTAACAGCTTGTGCTATGGATACTAGACAACGGAGAAATTTAAATGGTACTATGTATATAAGGTTGAGGAGCTCGGTGGCGTAGTGGTTTGAACGCTCTGGTTTCGATAACGAAAACAAAGCAACTTTCGCCATGGTCGGTCCTGGGATGGGTCAATCAAATTTATAATCTCGAGCTCCTCCGTGCTTCGGAAGGCACGTTAAGCCGTTGGTCCCGGTTGTTACTGCAACCGCTTTAACCCACCAACCCGCACTGGGCCAGCGTGGTGGTGTTATGGCCCAAGCTCCTCATCTGTTTCTCCCATGTAGGAAGGCCTGTGCCCAGCAGTGGGACGTATATAGGTTGATGATGATGATGATGATGATGTATATAAGAAAGAAAGAAAGAAAGAAAAAATACTTTATTTAAATAGGCCACAAAGAAGCACTTTTAAATCGTCAAAAAACACATTCTTAAAAAAACACATTCTTATATGTATCAATATTCTAACTAAATACACAAATAAATACTTTCTTTCTGTCTTTCTCTCTTTCATAGAACAGATAGTTTATCCCTTATAAAATGTCAAAGTTGATTTTTCAATTATAAAATTTCGATTTTGTTTTCAGGTCCGATTGTCAGCAGTGAGGTGCTTACATTCACTATCGCGGTCGGTGCAACAGTTGCGGACCACATTTCAGGTACTTTTTGAAAACTTTTTAATTTAGGTACACTTAAATATTTTAAAAAAAAAATATGACAAGAATCTGGCTGTTCGTGCTTCTGACACTGGTTTTCAATGTTTTCCACATTTCTTTACACCTGATGGTAAACAATTTTGTACTCGTTTGTGAAAACCAACTAAAGTGTATGCAGGAGACAATTTCATATACATTCTTTTTAAATATAGGACCATGCAGTATGGAGACCTCTGATGCAGCTGTTGGGTGACTCGCCCGGCACCGAACTCCTGACCGTCGGCTCCTCCACCCTGTGCAATTTATTGCTAGAGTTCTCCCCCGCCAAAGAACCAATGTTAGATCAAGGTTTGACAATCCATTCATTCTATTTGATTACCCTTTATTATCTAGAGAAAATTTGTCAAATTTTTTTGAAGTCGACTGTGATAAATTGTTTTTTTTATGATGAATGAAAATTGATTTAAACTAGTTTTTTTTAGGTGCAGTGGAAATGCTGTGCAATTTGACGAAGAAACCTGAAGCGGCTTTGAGGCTCAACGGAATATGGGCACTCATGAATATGGCTTTCCAGGTACGAAGATATGTTTGAGGATAAACGACGGTCTTTATATCTTTAGATATGCTTATTTGTAATTACAACCACTTGAACCCACCAAGCATTGGGCCAAAGTGGTGGTATGGTCCAAAACTCGTCATCTGTTTCTCCAATGCCTGTCGTCCCACGTTATCACGTCCCATTGCTGGAAAGGTAGGCCTGTGCCCAGCAGTGGGATGTATACGTTGTATAGGCTGGTGAAGATGAATGATGATGTTCTTATTTATCTATAAAAAATAGTTTCTATTTAATTGTTACGCGTGTAAATTCATAAATTAATAAATAATATCAATAAAATTTTATAGTAATAGTAGTGTATGTAACTAGCTGTACATAACTTGGTATTAAACACTAGCGCAATACTTTTAAAAAACTCGCTTAGGCTCGTTTTTAGACAACCGCTCGTGTTTTAATAACCTCTATTATGTGACGTTTGCTTTAACTACACTCATACACAGATTCAAATAAGTTTTGATAACATCAGACATTTTTATAAATTATTTCATACACAGACAAAATGGCATCGAATCTACATTCAACTCTCTGTTAACGCTGCGCGCGCATCAAGATTTAGGTTCTCTATGGTGTCAATTAGGGTTTTCAAGTGTCAACTAGTAACGCAATTTAGCTGTCTAACTCTTTTGCCATAGGTTTGTTATGTTTAAAGAAAAATAGATTTTTTATACCGCTTAGGTGGCAATCAAGCATACGGCCTACCTGATGGTAAGCGGTTACAGTAGCCTATAGACGCTTGCAACATCAGGGGTATCACTTACGCGGTGCCGAACCTGTAAAAACCTTTTCATAGCCCTTTTTTAAGGCGATATATTGAAAAAAATCGCACTTTTATAAGTAATGTCATACGTTGCTGAAAGATCTTACGAATCTGAAAATCAAATATACGTTACTTCATATCATTATCTAGATAAGAGTAGACCGAAAACACGATTAAAGGAATTTGCCTCGATACATTTTTTTTCCGAAAAGACCTCTTATAAACAAGAAAACTTAAGATTATTGGTGAACGATAATTTGTATTCAATAGGACATTACTTTAAATAGTAGATATCATTAATATTCAGAATCGTGTAGAAGCGTTTTTATGTAGTCCATAAGGTTATTTTTTAATAAAATAATTTGTGTATTTCGTTTACTTTTCACGCGCGATCGCTGTTTTGTCTTTTTTCCTCCCGCTGAGTCAGCCATATCTCTATCCCTATCGGTCTTGGCCGAAACAACGTTTCGATAGATCGCCTTAAGAACCGCAATCATGCTGTACTCGTTCGAGAAAACGATTGTTGTAATATAATGCGTCGAACAGATGATAAAATGGTGATAATGTTACAAGTTGTTTTTTAATTTTTCACCTTTGAGATCATAATTCGAATTTTAAAACATGAGTAAAACCTTTTTTCATATATTGTTTTATAAATCTAAGTTCTTTAAGACCAACTGCACCCGTAGCACGGGCCGTGGAAACATTTCTCCCCACTCCTTATGTCCACTTTTAAGAAGACAAATGCGTTTTATCTCTTTCATTTTATAGGAAGAAGAGAGAAACCTTTTTCCAGGGGATCTAACAATCTTGTTGAGTTCAATGCTAAGAAAACACAGGTGTGCGCGTTTACAGCCAAAATGTCGCCGTTCCTTCCCCTTCCGTCTCTTCAGGGCACGACTCTTTCAGCACAGGGCTCCCTCAACTTGCTAGGTATGGAGATATGTTGCGATCTGAATTCCAGGAACTACATCGAAACCGTGATAAAAACAGCCTCACGGAAGCTCGGTGTCCTGAACAAGGTGCGTCGATTTTTCACGCCTGACCAATTATGCCTGCTATATAAAACTCAGGTCCGGTCTTGCGTGGAATATTGCTCGCACTTGTGGGATGGCTCCGCCAAGTACCTACTCGATGCCCTGGACAGATTGCAGCGTCGTGCTGTCCGTATCGTTGGCGATGTAGAGGTAACCAACAACCTTGAGCCTCTGCAATTGCGTCGAGACATTGCGTCGCTTAGCGCCTTCTATCGGCTATATCACGGAGAGTGTTCTGAAGAGCTATTTGACCTTATCCCACCTTCCCCATTCCTGCTCAGGAGCACGCGTGCCGGTCTTCGGAGTCATCAATTCACTGTCTCCACCTCAACATCACGTACAAAGAAATTTAGTAGCTCTTTTCTTTGTCGAACTTCCAGAACTTGGAATTCTTTGCCAGCACATGTGTTCCCTCCTTCCTATAACATGGGTTCCTTCAAAAGAGGCGTGAAAAAGCACCTTTCGGGCCGGCAAGGTGGAGGCAGCTAGAGCAGTGTCTGAACTGCACTAGCTGTCTTCGCATATGGACTCTTCTTACTGCTTCACATCAGGTGGTGTTGAGTCATTTGTCGTGCTTTGTATATAAAAAAAAAAAAAAATTGCTATGCTATGTACGGGGGCTAGAGTACTAGAGAAATGTCAAAAATCACTAAAACATTACCGTTCAATGTTTTGTAGGCCGAACAGAAAGTGAAGCAACGCATCCTATGTTGCCTGGGGACGGAGCAGATGTTCCGGCTGCTCGGCGACAGCGACACGCGCGTCATCATGAAGACTTTGGGCTTGTTGCGTAATTTGCTATCGACAAGGCAGCATATCGACACCATTATGAGCGAGTATTCCTCGCAGGTTATGCAGGTGAGGTCATTACCGTGTGTTTTCTATCTAAACTACCTATTATGAAACTCTAATCGAACTGAGTCTATACATTGAAGATATTCCAGAGAACACTGAGATTTTTTTATAGAATTTTTGTCTGTTTGTGCACGCATCACGCTGAAACCGCTGAACAGATTGTGATTCAGTTTTCACTGCCAGCTTTGCCAACTTAAAATCTAAGTTATGTTTTGGGCAAAAGCTAGTTTTTTTATAATAAGGATACTTTAGGATACTGTCTCCACATCAACATAACGCACAACGAAAAACTAAACTTTGAGTTTACGAGTTACCAAGTTACGACTTGGCCTTGAATCCTTTGCCAGCATATGTGTTCGCTCCTTCCTATTCAAAGAGGCGTGAAAAGGCATTTAGAGGCCGGCGAGGTGGAGGCGGCTAGAACCGTATGTTTCAAGCTTCACTAGTTGTCTTCGCATATGGTTTCTCTACAGCGCGTCACATCAGGTGTTGATAAAAATAGGCTAAATGGCCTGCTGGCCTGACGATAGAGTTATCAATCAATGAAATTGCGCACAAGGACATGTTGTATTAGAAAACATTACAAACATTCTTCAGCCTCTTTAGGTCCCTGCACATGGCCTCTCCCAATTTCTTTTAGAGAAGTTCGTCCTTGTGCCTTGAATCATCAGAAAACACTATAAAACATACAACATCCGACTTTTATTGTATTATTGAAGAGACGCCGAGTTAAAAAGGTACAAACATCCAATTAAGAGTAATTTCTCCACCTTACAGAAGATCGCAGCAAATTAACACTACTTTATAGTAGCCAAGGTGCTACGAGTGTCTTATGCTACGGTAACCGCTTACCATCAGAGGGCTGTAAATTGTTTTTTGGTAAATACTCCTTTCAACTAAGTGCCCACATGTAGTTTAGGCTTTTATTAAAATCATAAAAGTCACAAATATTTAAAATCGGTTTTAAAATAACTGTTGTCGTCGAAAAATATTGATTTGATTGACGACGAAATAAACATTAAGCCTACCGTTCTCCTTTGTATTGTAGGCTGTGATAGTAGTGTTAGAGGGCTCGTACCCCGCGGAGGTGAAGGAGCAGGCGCTCTGCATCCTGGGCAACATCGGCGACGGGGAGAAGTCCAAGGACTTCATCATGGCCAACGAGGACGTGCTCAGGAAATTGGTCGACTACTTGGTGAGTAACTTGTGGCTTAATATTTGTACAACATGTTTTTTCCATAGTTTTTTGAGAGGAGTCCCATCAAATTTTATGGAACCAGCTCAGGATTCGCAGAAAATGCTGTTATACACAAAAGTTTAATAACTACCCGCTCGATTTGTGTTGTGGCGAGCGAGTTAAGGGTTGTGAACTCCTCAAACTCCGCTTCGTCAGCACTTCTGGTCAGTAACGTCAACTGTTTATTGAGGTCATACGTCACCGATCATATTGCTGACCGACATAATAGATAATTAAGTATAAGTATAGATGTAATTAATGAATAGTTGTCTATTGTTTAATTTAATACCAAGCTGTAACTCTGTTCAAATAAACATTTTTTTATATTAAATCGGAGTAAATAACTTAACTAGCAATCACAGTTTCACACTGCTAGCAAATGTATAAACTAAACGAGGCATCAAGTTGAAAATATTTAATACTTTTTTTGCAACAGTCCAATTCACTAGGCTGTATGCGGGGTGGTCTGGGTAGGTACCGCCGCCTTTATTATTTCAGCCGTGAAACAGTTCGCTGTGTTTCGGATTAAAAGGAAAGATAGCCAGTGTAATTACTGGGCATGGACGGCATTTCATCTTAGGCCTGAGGATGACAATGCACCTGCAATATCAAGTGATATTTCTTTGTTATTGCAGGTGGCTATAGGCGGCGGTAACTTATTACCAGGTGGGCCGTTAGTTTGTTTGTCATCTAGTTGTATAGAAAATTACGGACTCGTGTCCGGCGTCGTTAGCAGCGTTTACGCTGCATTTTCGAGTATTGGAAATGAACCATCGATTCTCATTCTTATGTAGCCTTCTACATGCTTATACAATTCAGGCTAGTCTAAATAGTTATCAGAGATTTTTTTGAAAAACACTCGTGTAGAGTAAGAGAAATTTTTCGCTTTTCATACGAACCAAAAATCGCTAATATTTTTTGGAAAATCCTCTGACAACTTTTTAGACTAGCCTGACTTGCTTGCACATGGCAAGTTTTGTTAGAATCGGTTTTTCAATATTACGTGAAAGTTTGATAGGAAAAAGATAGCAAGAATCTGCTTAGAGCTGTCACTTAAATTTAGATAGATTTCAAAGAAACCACAGACAATTTTAGACGGCATGTACGGAGGTGCTTCCCAAACACTGCATTTTATCACGTTCAATAAGGTCGAAAATTGAATACACATTTCTAAATGTCAAATTATATGACAGCCATCCTTTTCGTATTCAGTTTGAGAGAAAGAGATGCACTGAACTTAAATTTAGACTTAGGATGTGTTCTCCAGAATTAGGGCCATTATTTTATGTGATAGACATAAGGGGTTTTTTTTGACGATTCGAAAGTGTTATTAATTTTTGATTTTAACATTATTATAAATGTTTGAAAAATTACTTAGTAATTAAAATATAATAAAACTAGAAAAATTTCACGTCCTGAGGCAGGAATCGAACCCGCGACCTTTCGCAATCCGGGCGACTGCTCTGACCACTGAGCCACCCAGGACTTGGGATATCCCTGTGAAATTCTTCTAGTCTATCTGTATTTGCGTTTACGAGCTAACGTCCACCTTACAATGTCGAAATATTCTATTTCAACATCCGAAACGAGTATTTTTACAAATACCTACGATTCGGTTAAGTTGGGGCAGTGCTTTCAAATATTATTAATTCGATTCGAAAGTGCTTTTGGGGCCTAATTGAATAAATATATTTTCATTTCATTTCAATATAATTATGATTGCAGGCGCACCCAGAGAGCAAGCTGCAGGAGGCGGCGCTGTTCGTGGCGGGCAACCTGGTGTGGCGCGGCGAGCCGGGCTCGTCGGCGCGGCAGGCGCGGCTCGCCGACGTCGGCGTGCTGCGGGCGCTCAAGCTGCTGCGGGCCCGCCACGACGCCGCGCACCTGCACGACAAGTAACGCCACCTTATATAACCTCTCTATACCTCGCCAACACTAGCCACACCACTTGATTTATATTTATTGTGGTCAATATAGAACATAATAAACAAAAACGCTTTAGTGAATGACTAAACAATGGTATTTGTAATTTTTTGTGATGTGCTCGATAAAAGATATTCCTCTACGTGTAACCTGTTTTTTCATTATTGCCGAAAGTGGCCACTTTTAACAGTAATAAAAAATTTAGTTACTTATAGGTGTCTACCTATAAGTAACTAAATTTTTTATTACTGTAATTTTTATTACTTTATATAAGATACATCGTTAAAAATTACAAATATCGTTCTTTAGCAATTCTCTAAAGCGTTTTTGTTTATTATGTTCTAAATTCACCATAATTAATAATAATCAATTGGTGTCGCTAGTGTGCACGAGGTAGCCCCTTAAGGTCTATTCACACATATCAGTGAAGCCACAGTTCCGACGCAGTTCAGTACCAGTGCTTCAGTGTTGCGTCAGTGATTCAATTCACATATGTCAGTGCCTGCTCAGTTCACGGAGCTTCAGTGAAAACGTGTCCGTCGTCAATCGTGATTGTTGCTATGACTCTGTTCAATACAACGGAGCTAGCAATGATAGCTGTTGCATTAGACGAAGAAGAAGAGTAGCATCAAGGAAAAAAGAGGAAATGGGTGCATGAATTATGGCAGTTAAGTGAGACAGAAGGGGAATTTATGACAATATATAAATATACAATAAACAAAAACTCTATTTTCACGAACCAATTCTATTAAT
The DNA here is from genome assembly GCA_947347705.1 of Nymphula nitidulata. NCBI lineage: Eukaryota > Metazoa > Arthropoda > Insecta > Lepidoptera > Crambidae > Nymphula > Nymphula nitidulata. The sequence goes on along the minus strand of OX374630.1, from coordinate 16,268,966 downwards.
CGCTCGTCCTCCATTTTGTTTTTGTTGATGCCGGCGTCCGTGATCTGTCCGTCCGGCAAAAAATATCGTTGTCAACGATCCCTTCCGTGCTTGCCGGGGCCGGCACGGACACTGAGAGCACTGTGCCGTCACTGACACTGACAAGTGGAGATACGTTCATAGATAATTTATGAAATAATATTTCGCACTGTGCCGGTACTGTGACGGAACTGTGGCTTCACTGATATGTGTGAATAGACCTTTAGAATCAGAAATGAGGACATCCGGAAGAGAACCAAAGTCACTTATATACCTCTTAGGATTAGCAAGTTGAAGTGGACAGGGCACATAACACAGAACGGACGGCCGGTGGGGCGTTAAGGTTCTGAAGTGGCGACTGCGTACCGGAAAGCGCAAGTAGGACGGCCTACTAGATGGACAGACGAGCTGGTCAGGGTCGCGGGGAGCCGTTGGATGCAGGCTGCGCAAAACCGTTTTATTTGGAGATCGATGGGAGAGGCCTTTGTTCAGCAGTGGACATCGTAGGCTGATATGATGATTATGATAGGCATTAGCTCCCTTTGCCTTCACTGTGGAGATGGCAAAGGGTGCTAATGCCCATACAGCCGTGTTATTAGGAGTGTTTAGCGGGATTTTGTGGTGTCAGTCAAGATTTTTATTACATTTAAAATTGTGTCGGAGCGAAATTTGTGTTAGTAAAGTGGTGTAGTTTTTTAAAATAAGTGTTTGTGTTGACGTGCAACTAAAAGATTATTTAGATAGATTTCAAAGAAACCATAGACAATTTTAGACGGCATGTACGGAGGTGATTCCTAAACACTGCATTTTATCACGTTCAATAAGGTCGAAAATTAAACACACGTTTCTAAATGTCAAATTATATGACAGCCATCCTTGTCGTATTCATTTTGAGAGAAAGAGATCCACTGAACTTAAATTTAGACTTAGCATGTTTTCTCCAGAATTAGGGCCAATAAGAACTTTTTTGTGGTTATCCACCTCATCAAGTAGCATCATACGGAGACTGTCATCATATATTTCGCGACAAATACTCCTAAGATTCATTGAAATGTGTAACACCAGCATTACAATGCAATAAATGAAAAAATAAAGAAATACTTAAAACATGGCTGTATGGCATTAGTTCCCTTTGCCTTCCCTTTATAGGGAGAATGAACCAAAAAATATATTTTCTGTCTATGGGCTAATCCTACTCTAAGAGCTAATGCCCATACAGCCGTGTTTTAAGTATTTCTTTATTTCTTCATTTATTACATTGAAATGCTGGTGTCACACATTTCAATGCACCTTGGGAGAAATTGACGCGAAATATGTGATGACAGTTACCATATGATTCATAATCACTTTTATTCTAATGACCTTCCAATTGCACGTCAGTACAAACACTTGCTCGATAAAACTACTCCTATTTTTAAACACAAAGTTCGCTCAGACACAATTGTTAAATGATTGCAATAAATCTTGATTGACACCATCAAATCCTGCCGAACACTCCCCCATTTTTTATATGTTCTCTCTATTACAGAGAAGGCAAAGGGAGCTAATGCCCATACAGCCATTTCTCAAGTATTTTCTTTAATTATTTTTGCAAATGACTCAACACCACCTGATGTGAGGCGGCAAGAAGAGTCCATATGCGAAGACAGCAGTTTAGACACTGCTCTAACCGCCTCCGCTTTGCACCTCGCCGGCCCTAAGATGCCGCCTTTGAAGGAACTCTTGTTATAACAAAGAGGGTGCTGGATGCACATGTGCTGCAAAGAATCACAAGTTTAGGAAGTACGACAAAGAAACGAGTTACTAAACTTATTTGTGCGTGATGTTGAGGCGGAGACAGTGAATTGATGACTCAGAAGACAGGCGCGCGTGCTCTTGAGTAGGAAGGGGGAAGGAGGGATAAGGTCGAAAAGCTCCTTAGAACACTCTCCATGATAAAGCCGATAGAATGCGCTATTCTGCAACTATTGGAATGGAAACCCGGTGTATATTTCAATGTATCTTGGGAGTGTTCAGCGCGGAATATATGATGACAGTCTCCATGGTGTTACTTTGATAACCACGTTAAAATTCTCAACGTCTTTCACATCAAATTCAATTTTATTAGAATGGTTTTTCAATTGCACCTCTACAGAAAAACTTGTTTCATAAAACTACACCAATTTTATAAGACAACCAACACTCAGACACATTTTTGTAAATATTGTAATAAAAATTTTGACCGTCGCCATTAAAATGCATTAAAGAATCTTGAATTCTTCGTTTTAAAGGCAAGGCAAAGGGTCACACCGTTACAGTCGTATTCCATTATATAGACGTCTGTCTCCATGATGCTACATCGATGAGGTGGCTTATCATCACGATAACACGGATTTAGATGGTAAAATAAACGTTACAATAATATCCAGGTGAATTTTTCAAGCATTTGACAAATCTGAAATTACATGGAATAGTAAAAAATACTCAAACCAGAGTTTTGATTAAATTTTCTTAAAAATCCATATTATTAAACGGGAATCGAACCCGTTGATTATAAAAAAAAAACAATATTGTTGCACGATCCCTACCTTCCGAGCGTTGCGAATAAAGACCAAAATCTGCGAAATGATGACAAACGGAAACGGCCGGAGTAATTGTACACCATGAGTCTTACGGACGGATTCTAGAGGGAAAGTACTGCAAGAAAGATATCAAATCTTACTTGAAGGAAACTTTTTTCATTTATAATGGCTAAAAAAACAATAATTGAGGTTTAAAAATTTCATCAATTATATCAGACTTTGCGATGTTAGAATATGACTTAGATGACGTATTTGAAGCATTGATTGATGTTAAAAACTACAGGAAGTTTGTTTTCTGTCGACTATCTACTAGCATAAGTGACTTTATAAGCTATGAATGCAATACTTTCTGTATCTGCAATAGTAAAATAAAGTTTCCTTAGAGTACAATTTGGTATTTTTATATTTACGGTAAGTACTTTTCTTCCAGGGTCCTTACGTGCGATACATCCTGTTTCCACGTGAACGAAAAATAAACACAGCTGTATTGGGATTAGGAGGTAGTGCATGCAGGTAATAACTCACTGGCCAATTAGATTGCTTTGTTCACGTAATGATTGTGATTAGTTGAAAAATACTGTGTATAATTTATCACTCAATCACACACAATAAGACATTGCTAATCAACTTAAATTCAGATATGTATGATAGACAGACAAACATTATGACATTGTTTGTTAATACATTTTTTTGTGATAGTAATAATTATGGGATTTTTGACTATTCGAATGAACCTGGGGGTTTTTTAATGAGGGTATTTTCATTTCATTGTTTGTTCATGAAACAGGGGATTAAGGAATAAAAATAATAGGGCTGTGCTGTAGTATCGTTTTACTAAACTAATCACACACCACGCAATCAAAAAATCGGAACATCTCTATAGAGCACATTGCCCCTAATTCTGGAGAACACAAATGCTAAGTCTGAATTTAAGTTCAGTGCATCTTTTTCTCTCAAAATGAATACGAAAAGGTTGGCTGTCATAAAATTTGACGTTTAGAAACGTGCGTTCAATTTTCGACCTTATTTAACGTGATAAAATGCAGTGTTTAGGAGGCACCTCCGTACATGCCGTCTAAAATTATCTATGGTTTCTTAGAAATCTATCTAAATTTAATTGACAGCTCTAAACAAATTCTTACTATCTTTTTCCTATTACATATTGCGAGAAAGCGATATGCTGTACTTAAATTTAGAATAAGAGTGTGTCTTCAGAATGTTCTTAATTTTTGATTTTAACATTATTAATACATAAATAAATAAATTATAAATGTTTGAAAAATTACTTAGTAATTAAAATATAAAACTAGAAAATTTTCACGGCCTGAGGTGGGAATCGAACCCGCGACCTTTCGCAATCCGGGCGACTGCTCTAACCAACCATGCCCATTATCTTCCTAAAAAAGTACACTTTAGCTGTAATAATGACCAACAATTTTGATTTTATTTATATTGAGTTTTTTTATATTCGCAGAGTGAAGACGGCTTTGGCACAGTTTAACGAATTCACATAATACCATCGGGGCCCCAAACGTAAGCGCGTCAAGCGAGACTGAGTGCTAACGTGCCACGTGACGCTTGTGATTTAGTCAGTGAGTCAGTTAATGCTAAGTTTTGTACATACATAGTTAAGTTCACAGCCGACCACCATCGCAGCAATTGTGTTGACTTAATTTATTCTAATTTAATATTAGCGTAATTCAAGATTGTAAAATATTTTGTGATGTCGTTTCTAGAGCTGTAGATTGGGATTCCAATAGAAATAATTATGAAGTTTGTGTTTTTACAAAGATCTCAATATGGCGTCATAAAGCGTTTAGTTACTATGATTTTTTTGAATGAACTAGCAGTGTCGCCGGTCATGCAATATATTTGCAATAATCTCGAGCTACTATCTATTTTTATCAATTATAGGAAACAAGTCACATGATATACACAAGAAACGCTTACGATATTTTCTTATATCTCAATCTCACTGTCATCTTAGATGTAAATTACTATTAGGGTCTCTTGGATAAATCCAAAAATGTGCACTTAGACTGTGCCACGCCAGAGGTGCTAGATTTCCTCGCAAAATGATGTTTTTGCGAAACTGGCGACTGTAGTCAAACTACACGTAGTATAATGTAGCTAATGAGCAGTGATCGGAATAATTAAGGCCTTATTCACCTGATCTTGATGAAAGTAACTTGAAGTTATCTCAAAATACTATCACGCAAATTTTCACACAGTCCTCCGTCGTGTGAACAAATTGTATTGATCATATTCGGATCAACATTGGTAGTAAATCATATTTTTGAAGTTTTAATGTTGAAGGCCGGTTGAAGAATCAAGCACATCGTTTAGTACTGAAGTTTGTTCGTTTGGTGTAAAGGTCAAATGATTTTTTATGCACTTCTTAAATCAGGATTACTATATCTTGTCGTCACCTTGTATTTATCTATTCTCTCATGATATGCCTTATTTTGCCATCGGTCTTCGACAAATCTATGGTGAATATGAAATTTCTTATTTCGTTCGTTGCCAATAAGTAAAAAAGAATGACTAATTTCATTTTGATTAACGCTAGTATGAGGAAAAATGTGAAATGTAAAATTATTAATATAGTAAAATTTTTAGTTACATATACTGGCAGTGCAATATTTAATAATCGTGCATGCTTAAGCTTGCATTTGGCGATGAAAATATTGAACATAATGTAGAATATACGGGTTAAGAAAGAACTGGGGTGGTAGCTTTTGATAATCAATACTTTTTTTTATTATGCCTGAGTTTCTCTTCTTTATACAAATGTAAGTTAACTGAAGAGGTTTAGTGTATGTGAAATATACTTAATAAATTACAGTTATATTATTTATATTCAAATATGACAACTGGCAAACATTGTTCTTAATGCCCGGCATGCTAAATGCTTTTAGTAATGAACTAAAAGTTAAGTTTAATCACTATAATACTCAGTTTTAGTGTATGTCAATTGTATGAATTTTCTGTTAATAATAACATCTTCTCATTAGGATATTTAGGTGCCGATTGTTCAATTCTCTGTTATAATGATAATTTTGACGTTTGAAAAATTTTCTATAGATTTACTATTTGATAGATAGATAAACCGTTTATTTCTATTAGCTCCTTAAAGTTGTCCTCTGGATACTTGTTATAACTGAGTATCGAAAATCGGCCCAAAATTGAATACGATTGAAAATATAAATTATATATTTTTATTCATAATGCAAGTCAAAGGGTAACATCATATTATGTATATGTAAAATGGTAATTTTCTATGGTACTTTGAAAGTATGTTAATTAATTGAAAACCATTGAAGATTTAGTAGCATTGGCTAGAGATCTTTGACTCTGTTACCTTCAGGCTGTAATAGGTAATTATCGTTACCACAATTCAATATAGTTATAAAGTTACGCCGTTTGTTCACAAACTGTTTTTGATATCGACACAGATTAAACTATCTATGTAATTCTATTGATGTCACTGATATTTATGTTCTGATATGTATAAAACACAGCAATATAGAACGTGTTTATGAGCGATTCCCATAACTCAGGGGTTATAATTTTGTTATAAAATGCATATTTTCGGAGTAATTCATATTTTTAGGTAGATAATTCTTAAATTGTTTCTCGTACGAAGCGTCTTAATTCGGCGACGGCGCCGACTGGCGGGCCGAATATTTGCCCGCCGCGAATTTCACGCCACGCGCAGTGGCGATAGTCGCCGCGATCAGCCTGTCGATTCTGTAACGAATCTCGCTCCTCACTTCGCAAGTCACTTCGAATTCAACTGTCAAATAGACCAAATTTTCATACATTTTTTGCTCTATTTGACAGTTGAATTCGAAGTGACTTGCGAAGTGAGGTGCAAGATTCGTTACAGAATCGCACCCCAGTACAGCAGTGTGATTCACAAAAAAATATTCGACATCGAACTTGACGTCTGACAAAGACGACGAGCTGCCATTGGTTTTGACGTCTCCGCAATGCGCTGCGCGAAAACGTATTCACTAATATCTACGTCGGTCTCTTGGCTGTGTATGATTGTCTCTGTTTTGGTTAAACGAAATGAAGTACAATCGATATCGTCGATAATCGATTTCTTTTTTGTTGTGTTAAAATTGTATCGCAATGACTTCATTCATAATTTGATTGATTTGAAAGATATAAAATACAACCAATTTTTAGTTCCGGTTCACGCCGTGCTCGACGTCGGAACGCTGGTGTCGCCAACGGTTGTCAAACAAACGCCAAAAGGTATGACAGCGCTGCCGACAGCCACGAATCCATAGCTGCTGACTGATAGAGAATCGTATAGCAGAACGAGAGCTAGAATGCATTTTTCAACGTTGTCTCGACAAAGTCTAAGAATTGATGCACAGATAAAGAATTCCATAAAAATTACAAGAAGTTTAAACTATATAAAGAAAAAAAAAATGTACAACTAGACTGTTTAACATATGCAATTGAATGAACCCTTGCCACTTAAAATAAGAACTGCCGGTAAGCTTGACGTACTGTTAACTATTTTCACTTAGTGATATACATTGAATAATCGTATTAATTTTTATAATGAACTAAATAAAAATCTCAGAAAGATCGAAATTGTTTCTAGCGGTAGTCGCTGCGTCTGCTGCCCGACGCCGTCGCATGCGTAGTACCATAGAGGAAAATAATTATTGCGTAGTACTGTCTTATTTATTTAATCTTTATTGCACAAAAAAAAATGTACAAATGGCGGACTTAACGCCTAGTGACATTCTCTACCAGTCAACCAGGGGCTAAGCAGAAAACTCAAAAAGCGGTACACAGCTGCTTATACATTTGTTAAATAATTCTCACTAGTTCGACGATCGAACTAATTAATCAAACTAGCTATCCGCTCGGCTAAGTTCACCGGTCGCAGTTACGCGTGGCGTGCTTAGTATAGGTATATCCATACATTTGTTTTTATTCGCGCGAATATTCGCCGCAGCAAATTTCCCGCGACCAGGCCGTTATACATTATTAAAATACCCACGGGAGTTTCCTCATGTTACACAACACAACTATGGCCGCACCATTGGTTGTGCGGCCAGGAAGAGTAGCTAGTACCACTATTTATCTCTAGTCTATGGTAGCTAGTTCCTCCCGTTGGACCAAGGTCGTTGGTAGTTGGCGTCTTAATTATGGATTGCAGTTATCTTTGAAACTATGCATTTTGGAATCCATATTTCTTAGAAAAAGTCTTAAGAAACATTATTTTTATTCATAGAATATAACCTTAAAGTTATGGGATATCAACAGGAAACCGTTATATATAGTTTAAATCAACTGTGTTTCGTCTTGGATGTAATTCTCTGCAGACTCAATAACGTTGTTATTTCGATATTTTATTGTCGTTTCAAAGATTATTTTTTTTATGATGAACTCCTTAAATTATTTAAATTTATGAACTGGGAAATAAAATAATTTGAAAAGATAAATTTTCTCTTTATCACATTTTGTAATCATGTTCTTATTTTTGTGTAAATATTAATTATAATTTTCATTTCATTTTTATTTCTTATGTTATTCAGCTAAGGTGAAATAGACACGTTGTATCTATCCATTCATTTTTCTCTGATATTACTCTCTCTAAATTATGTATTGTGTTATTTGTGAAGGATGAATAATTTACATGTTGAATAAAAATGAATTACTGACGATTAGACCTTTCATTGACTTACCTCCGTAACCAATAATTAATAGTTATTTATGTTACTAGTGCGGTAAGTTAGTTTTTACGAGTAGACGAATGTGTGTACTTACCATAGTCCCGAGTATACCATTGTACATTGTACATGCATACCTCTATGAAACGGAAAAATTGTAATCGGCTCGTCTTTTAATGCCGTGCAATGAAATCCCCTTCGATGCCACGGCATCATTTTAAAGCATAGCAATTTATGTCGTATTTCTGTATCGATACGTTTGAATGTCCATTAGTAAAAAATTTAATCCCTTGCCATGACGTCCCGGTCTGCGTGCCTTTATTAATTTATTAGACCAATGTACCTTCAACAAATTCCTTTCATATATAATAAATTTATTTTGCCACTATGCCAAATCATCATCATCATCATATCAGCCGAGAGACGCCCACTGCTGAGCATAGGCCTCCCCCAAGGATCGCCAAACCGATCGGTCCTGCGCTACCCTCATCCAACGGCTTCCCGCGACCCTTACTAGATCATCGGACCACCTTGTGGGGGCCCTACCAACGCTGCGCTCCCGGTACGCGGCCGCCACTCGAGGACCTTTCCGCCCCAACGGCCGTCAGTCCTTGCAATACGACCTGCCCACTGCCACTGAGACTCGCAATATTTCATTTTATTTGTAATTGGTACAATAAAGTCAGCGTTTAAAATAGCTTTTCTCACCTACCTGGAAGTTTAAAAATACTTGTGAAAGTATTCCTTCGGATCACTAGAGGTATTAACTTCAATGAGTGGTGAGATAATTGTTGCTATAGAAACGTTAGAAAAGGAAAGAAAACGGTGAAGAAATTAGCAGGTTATACCTAGTGCTCCGATGGCGTAGTGGTAATCGCGTTTGGCCGGAAATCAGGAGACGCGGGTTCGATTTCCGCCTGGAGCATACATTTTTTCATCGTTTTGTTTCTTTATTTGTAATTGTTACTATAAAAAAAAACAAAATCGGTCTATTCGAAGAGCTACAATGCCACAGACAGACACACAGATACACAGACAGACACGTCTAACTTATAACAGCAATCTTTTTTCGCCGGGAGTTAAAAATTGAGATCTTGATAGTTTGTGGCCGTTGAGTTTACGGATGTAGTGATGGTTTTTTTTAAATCCAAGATTATTTTTTTATCATCTTGAGGGCCCGTCTGTAGCTTTTGTCGTTTTGTTGTTCGCGAGTGTATGTAAATACCTACTGTTAGGTCGAAAGCCACAGAAGGGATTAAAGGCCATTAAAGGCTAGAAAGTCGGAAAATTGAAAGGGATTTTAATTTATTACCGGACGGTCACATAAATAATGCGGTGCTTACCCGTGTATGCGGCCGTTTATCCAAAGCCGTTCAAATATTGTTCGCTCTCCAAGGCTTGCAATTTGTCCCACACCAAATTGTATCTGGGTAGCGCCTATTGCTCTTTCAATAAATTAACAATTTTCGTAATTTTCTTCTAAATTCAGCAACATTTCTGTGGTGACACTTTGAAACGCATACAGATGATTGTCTTTTAATAAATTAATAATGTCATTTCAGATAATGATCATTACGCGCAAAGACGTAATGAAAAGTAAATAAATAAACACGAAATAAAATAATAATAGTTTTGTTTTTATCTAATTGGTATATTCTTTGTTATAACTACGAATTGGTATGTTCTTTAATTGTCTCCCTTTTTTTTATACAGCTAGATGACAAACAAGCTGACGGACCACCTGATGGTAAGCGGTAACCGCCGCCAATAGACACCTGCAATTACAAGGGAAAATAACTTGATATTGCAGGTGCGCAGTCATCCTGGGGCCTAAGATGAAATGCCGTCCATGCCCAGTAATTACACTGGCTACCTTTCCCTTCAATCTGAAACACAGCGAACTGTTTCACGGCTGAAATAAAAAAAGGCGGTGGTACCTACCCAGACGACCCTACATACGGGCCTACCACCTAGTGAAAGTGTAGTCCATACTAATACACATTATGACTTTAGTGTCAGAAAACATTTGCCGTAAAACCGACTCCACGTAGTCTTGTCTGCCCTACCCCTGAAGTCCCACAGTACCGGGCCCGTGATAGAAGTCCTGTGTCGTTAGTCAAATTTTCATGTTGCATGCCTGCATGCTTGCTTGCTTGCCTGCTTGTCTGCTTGCTGCATGCATACAATCATGCTTTCCTACTTTGTTGCATATTTACTAATCTTTACTTACTTGAAAATAATAATAAATTAATATAAAGTCACTTACTTTGCTTTAGCGATTGTTTGTTTTGTTTTTTACGACCCCCGCAACTCTGCAGAGCCAGAAGCATGCCTGCATGCATGCCAGCTTGCGTGCGCGTTGCGTTCTTATGAATTTTGTCGGTTTGCAAATGTAAGTCTTTTAAAAATTAGGTCTTTTAACTATTATGGCAAAATCAAATAATACCTTTCCATGATGTTGTCTTGCATATTTCGGCCTTATAATATTATGCGTTGGGAAGTTATGTTATAAACACTTATGGCATGTGACGAGTATGGCTATTAACATTATGAATTTTTAGTTTATGACGAAGAACGTTATGTGTTTCAATAGGTATAGGCAATAATACTGACAAAGCTTTTCTTTCTCTTTCAATTGCATACAAAATGACAGTGAAAGAAGAATACGGCACCTTCTAAGCACGCGTTCCTCTAACACACACAAGAGTCAGTATGCTTGGTTATTGTGAAGCCACAGTTTCCAGACACAATTGATTTTTAATCGACATAATAATAATCTTTATACCCATTTAATACAATATACTTATCTACCTATTATTATTTTAATTCATGAACGATATTTGGCGTGCGTTATTCCGTAGATAATCTCTTCTTTGGCTGTTAGAATAAAAACAGAGTCCACTTACCTAACCCTAAAAATTAAAACTGACTTCAAAAAACTGAAAAGGATAAAATAATTAATTTTAAGTAGGTAGGTATTCATCCCCTAGAAACATATTTTTGGAGTCGGTGCTTCACTTTCTATTGTTTTTGGAAATCACTTAGCTCCCAACTCCAAAAATATGTTTCTAGGGGATGAATACCTACTTAAAATTAATTATTTTATCTTTTTCAGTTTTTTGAAGTCGGTTTTAATTTTTGTTTAAAAATTTTTTTTCAAAATTTTTAGTGGTAACTTTCTACGGTCGAAGCTAGATGGGTGACCGTAAACTTATATTGTTTCCTACTATCGTATCGTTTCACTAAAAAGTCATTTGAAAAGCAAAAATTCGCAATTTCGCATATGTAGACGACTTAATAGTTTAAGTTTTTTTAAATTTAAAACCAAAGTACCCAACTGTTTCTGAAAAAATTTTTATGGGACCAAATGGCAGCTATTCCGCATCGAACAAAAAAAGAATCACGTAAAACGGATCAGTAATCTCGGCGTAATCGGTGTACATACATAGAAAAAAAAAACATACCGGCCGAATTGAGAACCTCCTCGTTTTTGAAGTCGGTTAAAAATGAAATCCGACTAATGGTTTCACCAAAATGTGGTAAATAATCTTTTACTTTCTTATTGGGTTTTATTACAATTTGCTCATATCGTACCCAAGGGCGTCGCCAAGGGGGGGCAGGGGGGGGGGGAGCAGCTGCCCCCCCTAGAGATTGAAAAATCAAAAAATGTAGCCAACAAAACTCCAACGAATTTACAAAGTATCATAAAGAAATATTTCATAGACGGTTTTAGAATAAAACCTACAAGATTTTTATGTTATTGTGGTCTAGAAAATTAAGAAAACACCCGGAACTTATGTTTTTATCTCGTAAATTATTTTTGTTCGATATTTCTAATATTTTAATAACAATAATGTCAAGAGCTCCTGACGCTCAATACATTTAACTTTGAACCGTTCTTATTACAATCATCGTACAGTAGAGGTAATGCGCGGTTACTCTCGCTACAAATGTAAAGCTTCGATCATGCTCTTGAGTCTTTACTGTACCTAAATTTTTTTTCTATACCACTAAGGTGGCAATCAAGCATACGGCCCTCCTGATTGTAAGCGGTCACCGTAGCCTATTGACGCTTGCAATTGTAACACCAGGGGTAGGTATCACTTCCGCATTGTGGACCGTATAAAAACCTTTTCACGCCCTTTCATGCATGTACTTTTTATTATTCAACTAGATGACAAACAAGCTGACCGACCTGGTGGTAAGTGGTTCCCGCCGCCTATACAAACCTGCAACAACAAGAAAAAAATCACTTGTTATTGCAGGTACGTTGTCATCCTGGGGCCTAAGATGAAATGCCGTCCATGCCCAGTAATTACACTGGCTACCTTTCCCTTCAATCCGAAACACAGCGAACTGTTTCACGGCTGAAATAAGAAAGGCGGTGGTACTTGTTAGACTGTAGGGAGCTCATTCCACAACCTGAGCGGCATAAGCGGGAGAAAGTTTCTCTGAAACCTTACAGTACGCTACCACTTTGGTCCCAACGTGTGAGGATGAAATTCCCTGCCGATGGCGAGCGGTGCGAGGACAGAAAGAGGCCTTGGGCATCATGACGAATAATTCCTCAGAGCACAACTCGTTATACAAACGGTAAAACGCACATAAGGAGGCAAAATTTCTCCTTTGATTAACACGGAGTGAGACGGTTACGCCTATCGCTGAGCCCGAGGGGACCCTAATGATTTTGTGGGACGCCCGGGCAAAAAATTACATATCCCTTAATTCCAAACCCACTCAAATCCACCGCTAAAACCCTCTTCTATCATTATGGGGCGACACGCGAACAAATAAGCAGTCAGCCCTGCCACTCTGCGGTCATTCCGCACAACTGCGAGCCTCTTTCAACTCCACTCTATTCATATTTGACGGGCCGTGTTATACGGCGATGAGTCCCCCTGACCTTCTACCTACGGCACCACTACAACAGGAAAAGCAAGTGGACGTAACGCCTTCTTCTTCCCCGTGGCCGTCTGCGACTGATCGGGTCAACTAAGGGCCATCCCTCTTTGACCGACTCCGCAGTCTTCTATTTCATATGGGGCCTAACTTGAGACATATACCACACCAAGCTTCGTAGATGCCAGCTTGACTTTATCCTCTAAATGACTGCGGAACTGAACGTCACTACGGATATCCCCAATTCCCGATACTCTTAGACATGGAAAGGGGTGTGCTAAGAAAATGTGGAGCCACAATTAATGGGGTTTATTTAACGGTAAACGCGCAGAATTCAGTGGGGTTCAATTGGACAAGTTTAACTTTACCTAGTCGTACCCAATTAGAGACTCTGATTAGAGAACTATCGATTTCAGAAATAAGTCGATCGCAACTTTCTTATTAGGGGTATTGGCACGAGCCGCATACTAGGTGTCGCCAGTACTGTCATCCGCATAACAATGCAGTCTGTCAATAGACAGCTTATCATTGATATGTATCAGAAACTGTTGGAGACAGCACCGAGAATTGTGGGTCGCCAGCATTGATGTCCATGAGTATGAGATGAGCAACTGCCGTCAACGGTTCTTATGCACCTGCTGCACAAAAATTTAGCGACCTATTTCCACAAGCCCTCAGGCAGCCCGTAAGTTGGTAACTTTTAAGGAAGTTCTCTGTGCCTTCGCTATATCTAGACTAACAATGTACACAGGCTCGCTTCCTCAATGGAACACTCACAGGACATTTTGCCACCAACTACATGCCCCACAAAATGAAATTTCCCCTGCACAACCTTGTCAGGCATGTGGTGAAGGCCAGGAATCGATGGAACATATTTTGTGTCAATGCGATGCCCTGGCTAGGATCAGAATGAGTCTTCTGGAAGAGGCGTATCCAAGGCCAGAAGACTATAGGCTCTTTCACCCCAAAGATATAGTGAAGCTTATGGCAGCTTTATTCAGGACTTGGGAGGAGTGTAGGCAGGATCCCGAAGGGTCGAAGTGCATCGTGGCATAGTCACGGCCCCATGATAAGATAAGATAAGATGCCTCACTTTGACTTTCAATGGCAAGGGCCCAACGGTGTGTGAAGTATATTAGAAGATCACCAGTAGATTGACTACTACGAATGCCGTATTGTTGACAGTCGCTAATTAGTTTATATTTTTCTCATTCTCATTTCTTCTTTCTTTTTCTATAGGCAGCGATAATCACTTACCACCAGGTGGGCCGTCAGCATGTTTGTCATCTAGTTGTATAAAAAAAGTTCTCCATAATACCAACTTGCCCCCCCCTTGGCCATGGGCTGGCGACGCCCTTGATCGTACCTAAAAGTAAAGAAGCCCTTGAGGCTAGCCAAGGCCCCTGCATAAGATCGAGGGCGTTTGACCTTGCAGGCCTTGCACGTTCGAGTGGGACGCTTAATGGCACTTTAGTCAATGCATACTAGATGCGATCTATAAAAGATTGAAAGCAGTCTTTGGTTTTATATCTATCTTTTGTAGATAACGAAAGATAGACGCGGTAAGTTATCTTCTGGTGCATTAATGAAGATCATTGTGATTAGAGTTTTATATGTGTGAGCTTGACATAATAGCTATCATTAGATATAGGTATATCTATTATATTTTCAAATATAAGAATCATATATCTTTAAAAAAAGTTAATATTTGACCCTTGCCAGACCATCGGTGTGCCCCAAAAATATAATATATTTGGACTGGTTTAGTATTACTTATATTTTTATTGGAAGCACGGCAAATGACACGGATACTAAGACAGCTATTCAGTGCAGTATGATATGAAGACTGTCCTAGACGCCTTTATGTTTCCTTCCCACACCTCTTTGGAAGAAAACCATGGAACACATGTGTTGTGGACTGTGTGCTAACACAGTGTTTTATATATTTTCTTTATGAATTTGTATTTTCCTATGTTTTTCTACTTTCTATTGTTTTTGAAGTCAGTCTTATTACAAATGTGAACACGAACGTGGTTTTACTCTACTCCCAACAACATGTATTGTTAAAGAATTCCAAGTTTTAGATGTACTGCGAAGAAAAGAGATTACTTATTGCCTAATATGGTACTTCATAAATAACGACTATTAAGAATAAATACACCTCCTTGCTAAAACATGGCCCGAATGAACATAAATATTCAATTCGTGTATTATACAACACCTGTACCTACGTAGACACAGTGTCGTCATTTCAGTTGTTACAAACGAAGGCGGAGTAAGCTGCAGGCGCTAATGGAGTATCTCTCAAATACAAAGTAGACTGTATTGCGCATTTGCCGAGTGCGGCTGACTGGGTGGAAGCCTCGCGGAAACCGACGCAAATCGTTAATGACAAACAAAGGCGATATTTTTACAGGAATTATTTTACTTATTTTCAACTGAGCTTTTTTTTGTAAGAGCCGTTAGCTAAAATTACATTATGTAGAGTGCGCTGAAAATAAAGTAGCTGATATCATTAATATAAACATATGAATGGCTGATATAGGATATGTTTCAACAGGTAACGCCAAGGGTCAAGAAAGTGTTGGGACTCAATGTTTTTTAGTGCTAATTTAAAATACACAACATATG
Organism: Nymphula nitidulata; assembly: GCA_947347705.1. Classification (NCBI taxonomy): domain Eukaryota; kingdom Metazoa; phylum Arthropoda; class Insecta; order Lepidoptera; family Crambidae; genus Nymphula; species Nymphula nitidulata. The sequence continues at coordinate 16,253,158 of OX374630.1, read as the reverse complement.
TTTATGACACAACTTTTCTATGATTCTTATTCGATATAATATAAGTAACTAATTAAAAAAAAATCTTCTCAATTTGGGTTTGCTTCAGTTTGGGTTCGGCATATCAGTTTACATCTCAATTCAAAATTCAGATCAGCTAAAGATTTATGATAATGAAAATTGGCTGTCACAGAAGCTATAACAGTAATCATGAAGAGAGATACGATGAAACTATATTTCAAGTATCGGTAACTTACGTAATTACAAGCCAATCAGTTAAAATATCATAAATAAAAGTCTGATTCTAATCCTACATTTTATGTAATAAAATGAACCCTTCATTTTCCAAAATGGCAAAAAACTAAACGAATAAGGTATTTCTTGGAGTCGTTTCTTTACTTTTTATTGTTTCTGGAAACTAAATGGTTTTACATTAGCACCAACACCAAAAAATACATTTTTAAGTGATAAGTAGGTATTTACCTAATTCATTTTGATTGTTTTTTTTTTCGTGTTTTGAAGACGTTAGTGGTTGTAAGAATATTTCATTGTAGCCCCTTCAAATACGAAACGCTATTCTTGAAGTATTAAAAATATCTAAAAAGTGTTTGTGAATGCTGCAGAACGGAGCGATTACTTTTCTTTGGTGGCGGCTGCCTTTCATAATTTTTCAGGTCGCATCAGCGGTTATAATAACGTCGAATCATGGCTCGAGAAATTTTAACGAGTTTTCATATTACGCCAATAATGGTGGAAGTTGCGAAACGCTTGGGAACTTCCATGCTTGTTTCTACTTTACCCCACTTTTTATTTAGCCAAATTGTTCCATAGCTTTTCTTTAATACTTCGATGCTTTCCTCCTGATGTGTTTTCTTTTGCAACTTTCATTTTAATTAGGAAACTCGCTCGCTTACAAATTACATTGATACTTTGACTCGGTTCTTTTCAGTTAAGCTTTTAGTTTTTATAGTGTTCTTTGCGAACTATTTGTAAATGTTGGCGTTTACATAGGAAAGCAAAACTAAACTTAGTAACAAAAGTTTGAAGTTGGAAGTGAAGGAAAGAGTCTGTAGCACACTTAAATTTTTTTTTAAACAGCAAAAGTGGCAAACAAGGGTACGACCCGCCTTATGCCTGATGGTAAGGTTACCGCAGCCTATGGTATGCGCAAGTAGCACCTTGGTATCAAGGTACCTCATGTATAGTGCATACTTGAGCTAACTTAGATAAAATTAGAAAATTTTAAGTAACGCCTGGCCTCATTAATCATCTATCTAACACTATCTCATTGAGACTATTCTTATGAGCCCAAACACGCTATATCTGTTGTAAGCTTCTGAAGAATTAAGCATCCCGCAAATTTTTTTTGATGGAAAGGATCAGATCCAAGTAAGTAAGTCATGGGAATGTCTTACTTGCTACGATGCCATAGACAGACACACAGACAGACACGTCAAACTTATAACACCCCTCTTTTTTCTTCGGGGATTAAAAAGATGTTGCTACGTTAACATTTTAAATAAAATTGAAATATTTTGAAGGCAAAATTACTATCCATGTTTAGATAGGGTAATTAGTGTGTTATTATAAAAGTCCGATATAAAATTGGTTGGTGTGAAAAGTGATGGTTGTGTTCCTTGTCAAGGGATACCGTTGAAAGCTTGACACCTTTTATTCAGACCACTTTTATTTTCCGATCAAATTAATAAAAACTTTGTCCCACCTCGTGACAACCCTGTAAAATGCGTACTATAGCACACACACACATATTTTGCGCACATACTACTTATCGATCCCTCGCAACCCTAGAATTTCTTATTTTATTTCGTAATTATGTAACATCCGGTATAAATGATACAAATATCTATAAGGTAAAAACAAAAATAACACTACATAATTTATAGCCAAACTTAATTGATTTATAAGCTACCGTTAGAAAAAAAGTTACAAATACGTATTATTTATTTTCTGTATACATATAAGGTAATACAAATTATATGTTGTTCTATAAACTAAAAATTTGTGATAAATATTATGATTTAAATTGGTTGAATTAAGTTATTGTTTAGGAGTCGTGGCAACCTATCTGTGAATAAATGGTTAGTAATTCAGTGATTTGCTTCGATATATTTAATTAACACAACACCAAATATAGATTCATTCTCTCATACAATTTAAAATGGAACCTGTTTCTTTTTTATTTAAGCTAACAATTATTGAAAAGGTATTTAATTTTATTTAAAAAAAAAATGCTACTACCTTCAAGTTGTTACGCAAAAAAAGATGTTATACAGAATTCTTCATGTATCCGCTATGTTTTTGACCGGTATTTGTATGGCTTTTATTTAGGAGGATTATTTATATTATCCAGCATTATTGTCAGTATAATTAAATAATTTCCTCCCGTCTTTCACCGCAGCGGTTTATGTTATGGCGTCAGGCGTCCAGAAAGATCCAGAGGGAAGGATATTTATTTTGATGTCTCTGAACCCCTAGCCGCTAGCCTACCCCGGAGACACGTAACGTATAGTACGGTTTCAGGGTTACTGAATTCTGTGCTGAAAGCTTTTAGAGAAAACTATGAGGTGTTAAAGTGGCAATCATCACGTGGTATCTGTCTTACCTGTAAGCTTTGTAGATATTCTCTATAAATTTTATAAAAAATGTGAGTAAAAAATATGTATTTACTATTTTTCTTCTCGAAACATCATCTACAGATAGCGTTGAGAAGGAAAGGGTGTTTTTTAAATTGTAAACATCTAATCTACACGAGTTGGTTGCCGGAGTATTATAGGTAGTTGATTGACAGATTGATGACAGACAGACAGACAATATGGCATTGTAAGGTAATATTAATTCATTTTGAGATAGACATACCTAACGTCGGTGGGCGTGCAAGACCGCGTAAGAGCAGTTTGTAAATACCGCGTATCAGCTTTTTCATCATTTTACAGGAGGAAGAAAAAAGTTCACGTCTTGATATTTCTACACATTTCTTTAACTGTACTTGTTTGGGATTTCTCTGGGTGTTGTTTAATGAGAATCTAGTACAAGCGAATCAGCGCTAAGCATCCTCTAGCGCGATATTTCAATTTTGTGACTTTTGTAAACTGCTCGTACGCGGTCTCGTGAAAGTGTTTTTTATTTCAAAATCTAAAGTATATTTAATACGTAATTGAAAATAATATATTTAATAACTGAAAACTTTGACGGTGAAATATTGCTATTATTGGAATACTAGTAGTTATATTAGATCCGTTAATAGTTCAGGCAGCCCTAGATACGGCAGCGTTTGTGGGATACAATACTAAATAATGCAACGACGCGGCAATGTTTGTAGGTTGGACATGGGGTAATTCAGGTGAAGTGGTCTCCGTGGTAAATGGGGTTGTTTCTGTTCTTTCATGGTGAAACTAACTAGTTTAGGACGGGAGGAGGTGAGTGTGTCACGTCTCACGTTGGAATTTTGTAAAAATGTGAAAATGACGTGCCTTTTAAACTTTTAAGAGCTTTCTATTAGTTTGTATTGACAAACGACGCGCTATGATCCAAGTAGCACCTAAGTAACTTCTCCTGAAAGCGGCTACGGCGCTGTTTTACCACCAAATGATGCTTTATATCTACAGCTATTTGTTACAAACGCTCTGCACGCGTAGCACAAGGCACACGAGAAGCTCGAGAAACGGTTTTGTCTACACCGTAATGTCATTTTTGTTGGGCTAACTAAGGTAAGGTAAGGCCCGACAAAAATGACATTACGGCGTAGAAAAAACCGTTTCGAGCTTCTCGTGTTCATTGTGCTACGCGTGCTGGAGTGCACATAGCATTGCAAATATAAAGATGCTTTAAGAGCGGCATCTAATACGTATACTTACTTATAGCGCGACTAAGCGCGCATATTATTTGGATTCGTCTGAATCTTTTGGCTCTGTTATGCTGACAATTAATAAAATACAATTGGTAACAAGTAAAACTATAATAGAAGATATAAACGAGCTGAGGTGAGCTAGTACTTAATTATATTTTCTTTTATAGACTTACTTATCTTAATACCTTTATAGGTTGATGCCGTCAACCGTCAATACGACAATAAATTGAAACATGATAATTTCATGACATTTGTATGAAATAATGCAGCCAATGTTATATTTTTTGTTCTTTTTTTTATACAACTAGATGACAAACAAGCTGACGGCCCACCTGATGGTAAGCGGTTACCGCCGCCTATAGACACCTGCAACAAGGAAAAGCACTTGATATTGCAGGTGCGTTGTCATCCTGAGGCCTAAGATGAAATGCCGTATACATGCCCAGTAATTACACTGGCTACCTTTCCCTTCAATCCGAAACACAGCGAACTGTTTCACGGCTGAAATAGAAAATTTCACACAAATGTCACGAAATTATCAAATAAATAAGATGTTTTTGAAAGTGACAAACCATTTCTATGAACTAATATACTTAGCCCATGTTTTTATTTATTGTCGTATTGACGGCACCACTCTGTATATCACTGAGTACTTTAAAGTTAAAACGAGAAGTTAGGACTTTTGTGGACTATAGGCAGTAGAGTCCAAGATCGCCAGTTGTAATTATTTATTCGAAATCGTAATATATAAATTATTATATTTGATTCTACTTGGGTTACTGAGGTATAATTTGCACGTGGCAACCCTAACTCAAGCCTTTGTAGGTCAGAATATTAAATAATGCAGCGCTAAGACGCGCGGTGTCCAATGCTGTCCCGCGTGCGGGATAACTCAGGAGCTCCCGAGAATTTGTAGCCTCCCGGGATTCAACGATTCCGTGAGGACTCCCACCTTCATCCATAACACCAATCAAGTCCGTGAGCTAAACCTGTCTTCGTTATCCATTACTTCTTTAGTATGCGATGCTGCTCGAGTATTCAGTTTGCTTGCTGCTTTATAACAAGAACATGATGAAAATTTCATCGTGGTATTAGATTGTAAGTTAGTGTTTTGTACTTTTGTGTTTGTAGCAGTTATTTCTTCAGTGAATTTATTCTATGTCGAGTATTAGAGTACTTAGGCATAATAAGGGACTTTCCTGTTACAAAGTATTATTTTATTCATTCCTTAACGTAGGTACGTTTGCTTATTCTGTGAAGTACCCAGTACCCATATCAGACACAATAACATATAAAAATACAATACAAAATGCATTTTCTTAATTTTTTAACCTTTTTTTCTTCTGTAGAGAGGACTTGTCTCCTATTTTGTCTATTAATTTTGTAATCTTTCTATTAATTTTTACAGGTGCTACGAATGTGTATAGATTAAATATAAAACAATGGACTTATTTGGCGCGGGACGCTACTTATGTTGACACCTTAGCCATATCCCATCTTTCAAACACCTCATCAACACCAGGATCGGCTGCTGCTTCTGCTGAATCCCTCAAACGGCGCAAATATGCTGGTTTTTCTAGGGACTACATATTTGAGCCATTTGGGGTTGAGACTTTAGGACCTTGGGGTCCAGGAGTACGCCGATTTTTTAAGGACATTGCAGGTCGTCTATGTGGAACTTTAAGTGACAATAAGGCTGGTATATATTTCGCATAAAGATTAAGCATCGCAATTCAGCGAGGTAATGCGACCAGCCTTATTAGTACACTTCCTGTTTCCCGGTGGCGTTTATTATTTGTAAGTTTGTTTTTTTAATGTAACGTTTTAAGCTTTGTAAATATTAGGTAAGTGTTATAAAAATAAGTTTTTTAATACTTAATTAGGTAAATGTTATTACTTTTTCTCTGTTTTGATTTAAATAAATTCCAAACCCAAATTAGAAATATTGTGATATACCTACCTACTCCTTGGTCACTTACACCTCTCAACTTTTCCAACCGTTCGCTCAATAGCAAGACCTAACAGCCATTCGACCTAATGAACCATCCGCACTAATGAAATTTCGTAAAATTGTCATTCACTCAATGGTGCTCGTTCAATCGTGCTTCGATATAATTATTAGAACTTGCATAGGTAGCCCCCTGTATCGTTATAGATTGATTTTTTAAGCCGCGTATGATTCCCGGGTGCAAATAAAAATAACAATATGACTATTAAAAACTTGATGTGAGTGGACTGTGTGGCTTAACAGGTTAATACAGATTATAAAATATAATGTATGGTCTCTTATCACTATGTGTAATATTAAAACGATACAACTTACATTTATGCATGTATTGCGCTGCGATATTTTTGGGGACTTGCATAATATTCCCATAGCGGGTAATGTTTGTGAAAGTGCTGCTCCAGCCACGTATAGCTGTCGGTATAAATCAACAACGACGCTCGTAAATTTTTTAGATATCGCATTATTTTCGACGTACAGCTTTGTCAGCTATGTTGAATTATTTAACAGAAAATAACTATTACATGTATAAATTTTTTACAGAAGGTTTATCACTCTTTAACAGTCTATATACAGTCAACAGCACATCAAGCGTAACAGTTTGACCTTGAGACCGACCCTACTGCGTTCGTAATAGAAATGACTTTCGTAGTGCAATTGTTACACTTGACGTGCTGTCGTCTGTACGCTGAATTCCTTCCTATACATGAATGAAACACATGAAGAGTTTTAGGCCACAATGACACCGCGCTGAACCAATAAGTGGTTGTTGTATTGGTAATAAAATATTATCTCTCAGAAAGTGCGGATCCTCTGACTTATGAATGACACCCCTTATTATAAAACACGGACTAAAGTCCTGGTCTAAAACTCATGCTGTCACTTTTATTTGTTTAAAGAAAGACAGTGACGGCATCGGTTTTAGGTTTTAGACCAGGACCAACTTTAGTCCGCGTTTTATAATAAGGGGGACTAAGTTCAATTATTCTGCGAAATAATTTTTATGGATTCATAGTATTAAGCATGATATACTGGTAGCTCCATAATTAGTTTTACGACTAGAGCTTATTCCAGTCAGCACAATAAGATAAACAACGGCTAGGTACATTAGATTTTCTTCCTCACGTTTCCAGAGTTAATTTCCCCGGAGGCGAACTGTCGGCACAAGTAAATATTCAAATAAAACTCTATTAGCTATCGGCACATATCTGTATACGCTGGATAATAATAAAATTAATTAATAAAGAGATGATAGTAATAATGAGAGCTTGTGTTAAAATAGACAGTTGATTCAGAAAAAACGAAAAAAAAAAGATTTTACCTGACATCTTGGATAATCGTCGATCCAAGTGTTGCGTATTTTGCATTTGAGGAAGTTCTTATAGTCTAAGTTGAGGAAATGGACTGGTTTACTCCGCCCATCTCAGCTCCTCCAGGAAGTCATGATTATGGTGCTGACATGATAGACAATACCTCTATCCAATACGAGTATAGAATCTTTTCAGTTATCGGACTAAGCGGAGTTTTCAAAAAAGGCTTCTTCTACCTTATAAATACTGATATACCTTACAAATTGTACCTTTTTTATATAGGTACTTACAACTCTTAGAATATAATTTTATCTTAGATTTATCATCATCGTTCAAAGCTTAGCTGCAATCCGCGTATCTAGTTATCGAGTTAATCTTAAAACTTTTTATAACGGTTCTCGTGAAAGTTTGCGAAGGTGCTATAAGGAGTTGACAAACTTTTTGAAGTTAGGTACTTACTTTGTTGGCACGATATCGATATATTGTATGTTGTTGTCTTGTTTTTATGTGAAATAATATTTCTAAGCTATTTAAATTTTAGGCAATATAAATATAACAGCAGTAAGCAGTTCCCTTGTACTCTGTTGTCCTTGTTTATGTTTTCATTGTTGTTTTTTATTGTGTGTAATAAATTATTAAATAAATAAAAATAAAAAAAACATTTACGCATGACAGCAATATCTGTCAATTGTGAGGTATAGTCAGCATCAAAATAAAGTATAGATTTTGTCACTCATGTCAATGCGATGGGAATCAAAATCGCTTACATATTTGTGAAACTGACTCTACTCATCGGAGACAATTGATTTTCTAATCAAACCTATTAAAGTATAGGATTATGGACACCCGAAGAACTGTTTCAAACATAATGAACGTAATTAGCTTTGACCAAAGAGAGGGATATAGACAATAGAAGGTAAATAGAACGACGATTAAGAATAATTTTGACGCTTTGATCTTTTGTGTCGTCCACCAGCAATATTCGCAATCGCAAAGCGGCCTTGATATCATATGGAAGCCGTTAGGGCTATTGATATTGTAGTGACAACCGTAATATCATAATATAAATGTACAAACTTTATTTAGTCAATATTAGGTTTCCCTTTTTCTTGGGGTTGTCACTTTGTCCGCCATCATCAAGGCAATGTTGGGGGCAATGAGGGGCAGTTTTCTTCAGTTTTTCAAAAAAGAACAATGCAATCGTGGAAGTACCTACTAGAAATCATGGCTGCATATGATTATCAATAACTTGGGAAGCTGGATATATTGGGAAAAATATATACCTACATAGTTCTAAAGAATTGAAACAATCCGACCGACGGTAAAAAAATGTGTAAGAAAAAAATAACGTCTAAAAAGAGTTTCCATGACCTAAGCACGTAAACATAAATTGCAGGCAAGTTAGATTGTAAAACTGTTTCAGATTCACTATTGTACAGGGTGGTGCCGTCAATACGACAATAAATTAAAACATGGGCTATATTAGTTCATAGCAATGGTTTGCCACTTTCAAAACCATCGTATTCATTTAATGATTTCATGACATTTCTATGAAATAATGCAGCTACTTTTATATTATTTCATACAGATGTCATGAAATGTCATGAGATGTCATGAGATTATAAAACGAATAAGATGTTTTTTGAAAGTGGCAAACCATTTCTATGAACTAATATAGCCCTTGTTTTAATTTATTGTCTTATTGACGGCACCACCCTGTATAGAATTTAGAGCATTTCTAAAAGTTATAATAGTATATGGTTTAAATACGTGTTTACCTATAATAAAACTATTTAGCTCAATGAATGTTCGCTATGCTTACATCGGGGCCCGGTCCCTAATGACAATCATTGGTCGCGATATATTGTTTCGAGGTGGCTAGCGATTCCCGGAGATTCACTCGGATAGGGTTACCATCCGTCCGGATTCTTAGGGATTTACCGGCTTTTTCAACTGAAGGAAAGTTTTCTAAAGGGCGATTATTGAAATTACTTGAAAATAAAACTAGTTATAGGTATTCCTTACATTGTGCCTCGGGAGCTCATCGGCGTGCGTATGGTGTGTCTTCAGTTGCCATTTTCAAATACTTAATATTTTGTTTGCAAATGTCCGGTTTCGTGAGCCTGGAATCTTGAATATGGTTATCCTACCCGATGCCCTTTATCTTGCTGATGGACCATTACGACTGACATTAGGAGACGATGTTTTTGCGCCTCCCTGACTTATTGCCTGCGAAAACATCGGCTGGTACTCACAAATACAGGAAAATGATCTCATTCGCGATGTGCTAGGAAAGGATTTTGAGAAGGCGAGGATTACAAAAGATTAGTATTGAGGAAGTTGGATGAAAAATGGAGTGAACGTTGGTTAGTTTTATGGGAGTGAACGTCATAGGAGACATTTTATATAACCTACGATTAGAGAAAATAAACACTCATTAATTTAAAACCTTCCATGATCATAACGTGATTGTTTTAAAAATATAGTATACACAACTAAGCTACTTTACCACTATACGTAAACTTAGATCTTTCACTCTTTCAGAGTTGACAATTTCGCGAAGAAGACACGAGATTTAATAATATTGGGAAATACATCCGTAATTCATATCGGATAATACTGGAAAGCCCAGGTCCCCAAAGACCGTTGTCCAGTATCGGTTTGTATTCGCTTGTTGATTCAACCCGGCCGATTCAATATTGATTTTGTACAGCTATAAATCTTCCTGTAATAATTCAATATTGACCCAGCTTTCGCAGTTCGTTTTGAGATCTGTCGTACTTGAAAGAAATGACTTCCAAATCCCATGTACTTACCGCTTAGCGATATAGCAATTATTATCGAAAAGTATCTTGTCTGGTGGGCATATAGGTATGTGAATATTTTACAGATTACTAAAAGGAAGTAAGCTATAGGATCCTCAAACACTCAATTAAATTACAAAAAGTCAGAATGAAAGTCAAGGTAAGCGGTTTTTTACATGAAAAATGGGACATACTTGGAAAATAAGGGTAGGAACCCTACCCTTTCACAGCTTAATGTCATATATTTTTCTATTTTCATAGTTTCTTAACGTAGCAATAATAACACGTGTTGATTTTCCACCTGAGCACGGCAGCGTACCAGAGCATAAATTTGTCACCCGTGGCATGAACTTAGCGTCAACAACATGAGCGACACGTTGCGGCGTCACGCACGCGACACCTCGAGGCACGCCGGCCATTTGCATGGAGATTAGACTGAATATTCAACAGACGTGCTGACACATACAGGTTGCATGAAACGCATCTTTGTATACATACACTGATAAACGTAAGTACGCATGGTCATGGTTTTTATTACGGATACAATACGTTAGTGTGTGTGTGAAGTAGAAGTTAGAAAAGGGTGATCACTACCTAATCGTAAACAACAATTATCTCGGGTTTTTAGTTGGTTGGTTTAGTTAATTTGTTAGTAGTTTTAAATCTATTAATTGATAAAATTAATGTATTACAAAGAAACACCGCAAAAGAAAGCGTAAACTAACTGTAAGTAGGTACCTACTTTTGTCAGCATTAAAATAGCATGGTTTCCCAATCTTGACAAATTAATTATTCAGGTGGTACCTTGAAGCACCTACTCCTTTTCGGAGGGCCTTAAACAAGTTAGATGGCTGATGTAAATAGAAGGTGTCACGTCAAGAGTAAGCGTATACCACGGTATTACAGTGTCAAACCCTCGTCGGTCGGTCGGCGGGTCTCCGATCGATTTCTGCGAGCCTAATGTGATTTTGGACAGATTGCCAGTCAATTTTCTGTACTAATGGAAGGTAGAATTACATTGAGTATGGTTAACAAGCTTCAATGTGGTAGGATATTGAGTACTAAGCAAAACCACTTCGGCGTAAAGACAAAGCGCTTTTAGCCATTGGGAGCATTAAGTCGGAGCTTCACTTTCTATTGTTTCTGGAATCAGTTTAGTACCAACTCAACCAAATAAGTATACAGGATGGCACATTTAGATCGGTCAGTATGGGAAAGTCTGAAACTATAAGACATACGAAAATCTCTTCTTAGGAACCATGGCATCGATTTTAGTAGTTAATAAGAAAAACTGCATTCGTATTCGTAAATGAATATTTCGTAACAAAAGGTACATGTTTTTTTAAATGTATGAATGCAGTTTTTCTTATTACTAAAATCGATGACATGGTTCCTAAGAAGAGATTTTCGTATGTCTTATAGTTTCAGACTTTCCCATACTGACCGATCTGAATGTGCCATCCTGTATACTTACTGCAATTGTTTTTTTTTGCTTTTTAGTATTTTGAAGTCGGTTTTTTAATATCACCACGTCTAAGATGATCTTCAGCATCATTATCTTGACTATCAATCTGTCGCTGGCTAAAATACGTATCACTATCATTATCACTAGGCCATTTAATTCTCACTGCTGAGCACAGGCCTTCCTACATGGGACAATAGTTATTTGTTCAACAAGTGAGCAAAAATATTTTTTGTAGCGAGTGCTGATGTTAAATCACGAACCAGCGAAGTAGCCTAAAATTGAATCACGAGCATAGCGAGTGATTAACAATTAGACTACTGAGCGCAGTGAGTGATTTAATAGCACGAGACAAAAAAAAATTGTTCTCGTGTGAAACATACAACTTTTCACCTCTCCAGCGAGAATATTATTAGAAGTGAGATACACAAACAATATTAATTCAGACGTTAAACAATCATTTTCATCACTAGATGAATTAATTTTTGTAATTAAATAACCAAAATAATCACAATCAATTATAAACACAAGTAGAAAATCAAAACAATGTGAATTTATTTTTCCCGCTTTGTCCACAGATTATATGGACTATTTTTGAGTTGCGTTCCGAAATTACAGTGCATGTCATTTTTTGAAAAGTAAATACTAATTATATTTTTATTTAACGTGACATTATTGTTTACTGAATTATAAAGTTATTATTATTTTTCAAGAAAACGTCCATAAATTAAAATAGTTAAGCTAATAAACTAAAATAATTAAATTACATAGTTGTGCGACTAGCGCTAGTCCTGAGTTTCGGAACGCGCTTTTCCCCCTGTATATTTAACTCTATGCTACTGCGTATCTCAAATTTATTTAAAAACTTACTTTGCCTCACGCTCGCTGCAAAAACCGGATTTCCTTCGAGATTTTACAAAGCTATTACGAGATATTTTGCTGCTGGAGAGGTGAAAACATATGATGAGCGTGGGCCATAACACGTCCACGCTTGATCAATGTAGGTTGGTGAATATGGTTGGTTAAGGTTGCAGTAACAGCCGGGACCAACGGTTGTTTTCATAATCCAAACCAGTGCTCAAACCACTGCGACATTGAGCTCCTCTATGCAGGGTGGTACCGTCAGGGTGGTAACGACAATAAATTAAAACACATTATATAAAATATTGCAGCCATTATTTCATACAAATGTCATGAAATTATCAAATGAATAAAATGTTTTTGAAAGTGGTAAACCATTTCTATGAACTAATATAGCCCATGTTACAATTTATTCCTGTATAAGTATAGTTCCGAAATACATACCATAGTTATTGGTTTTTACATCACTTTACTGTTTGTTGAGGACTTCCGTTCTCTATCTTTAAAGATCTTCATTAAATTACCATGAAATTAAAATAAGGACTTATTCGGTATTATAACTTTTTAAACAAAAAAGATTTACCGAATACATTTTAGATTTGACGGTAATATCGCGTAACATACACAGACAAAAAATACATATAGTCGACTTTTTGAAGTCGGTTGAAAATTAAATACCTAGTATATTAACACACAAACTTTACTTTTAACTATTTGTTTCTATACATGTCTCATCTGAAGCCAGCTTTTTCGATAAACCTAGGTATTTTGCTAAAGTTCGTCTGACATAGTGAAGCTTTTATACTTTAGAAAAGTGCAGCAATCGTGGGTATTAGTTAGTGCATTTTGCGTTGTAAGCTCCTACGACCCTTGCTCTTATCACCTACGTCCGTGCGCCTGAAACTGGGTCAATCGCGACTCTAGGACTAACGGCGTGGCCACAGGAGATTCGCTGCGGCGAATGTTCGCGCTTCTATTCGCGCGAATGAAAACGAATGAATGGAAATATACTAAGCTCGCCACGCGTAACGGGTGTCCGGCGAGGCGACCTGCGAAATTAGCCGAGCAAATAGCGCGCGCGAAATGGCGAATAGAACAAATGTACTTATGAGCAATACAACGCATGTCACGTCGGGGGTTGTCGGGTGGCAATCGTGGCGGCAGGCGAGTAGCGCAGGTGGCAAATTTGTCTTTCTGAGATTTTTAGTAACTTAGTTCATTATAAAAATCAACACGATTATCCTATGTATGTTAATAAATGTAGGTATGTTATTAACGTTATGATAGTTAACTGTACGTCAAGCTTGCCGGCTGCTAGTGCCAGGTGCGCAATAAACAGACTAGTTCTATAATTTTTTTTCTGTTTATTATTTAAATTCTCATAATTTTTAATAGAAATCTTTATCTATGCATCTATTTTTATGCAATTCGTGTAACTACTTACTGCACATGCTCTTACAAAAACAATGTCCTGGACTACTCTCCAAACAGTGTCGAGACAACATTGATGAATGCATTCTATCTCTCGTTCTGTACTGATCGCGGCGACTATCGCCACTCCGTGTGGCGTGGATTTCGCTACGGGCGGATATTCAACCCGCCAGTCGCCGTCGCCCGTTCCCGTGGCCAGGCCGTAAATGGGAATATGGGTACAACGTGACCCGAGATCTTTTACGCAACATTTGCACCTGAGAGTGCTTTCCCGGCACTTTTATTGCTGAGACTTTTTGTCGATTCTAAATACTATTTCTGAAATGCAATTTTCCACTTTGACATTTAGAAAGAAAACAATTCTGTATTTCATTCAAGGAAGATAGGGCCAAACTTACCCCCAGGATAATAAAAATTCTCAAAATATGTCTCTTGTATTCGTGGAAGTACGGAAGAAGTTTAAAAATAGACCATTTCAAATCGATATAATTTTTTATATCGGGAAATTCTGGCTATTATTTTGCAATAGAGGTGAAAATGATAAAGTTTCCTAGAACTAAGTTCATTGGAGCTTGAAAAGTTGAAACAATGTGTCACGAATATGATTTGTGAGCCACCGTATTGTAACAACGAGCTTCTTCGCCCATTATTGTCAAAATGTTCACGAACTAGGTCGAGCTTTTTTTGTGAGGATTGTGACACCTATTGTGATTTAACAAGTACGAGTATTATGTTTTATTTGTGTCACATTATTTTACAAGTTGCAAAAACAAGGTGTATGAAAAATACCCGTAAATCGGAAAGTGTCAATGGGTCCATTGTGTAGAGTTTCGTACGGATATTATTTTTTAATCAAAATAATTAATTTTTCAGCATGTAATAACGTCATACTACAGTTGTCATACATTGGTAATAAACTCTACACAAGGTACCCATTTACACCCTTAAAAAAATACACTAATAAATTTCAGCTACACGTGTAATAATGATAGAATAAATCGGCTGTGATGTGTACAGTCACACGATAAAACTTGAAGGGTTCCTTTTATCCACTTTAGCTACAAAATCTTAAAAAGATAGCTAGCAGTTTATCAACTCCTTCAAACAATTTTGAACCCTAATGCAAGTGTAGCGTTACTGAAAATGCAAAATTCGCATTCGGCCACAGATCCTCTTCAGCTGAACGGAGAATTGTTACTAATGAAGGTAGTTGAGTGCGCCATTCAGAACTTAGTCGTAGAGGGCACAACAGACATTACTTGAGCTTTTAGCCAACAACGCTGACAAATATTACGAAATTAGACCGTCTTGAGGTTTTTGTTTTGTTGCGATGAAAAACAAAAACCTCAAGCAACCTCAGCTTTCAGTAGCTACTATTGCAAATCTTAGTATGAAATTATTGTGTTGATCTTGGTGGGCTCGACAAAGTAAATATCGATTACGTTACTGTATTTATTTCTCCACCTTAGGTACAGAAGCTGGCGAAATGGACAATCTTACGAAATGCAAAAATATTGTATCTAAGTATTTATAAAAATTTATAAAACATAATAATAATTAAGAAATTAATATTGTTTCATATTTCGAAAGCCAAATCCTGTTGACACTGTATTTAAAAAATATCCCTAAATCTTCGAGTGCACTCTAATTCTTTCTCTTAGTATCCATAACACAAGCTCTTAATGATGCTTACTTTGGGCTAGATAATAGGTAAGGTATGATTGTTATTAAAAAAATCTTATTGAATAAGACGAATAAATAAGCAAAAGATATGAGTCTCGTTATACTTCCAACGAAGTTCTAATTATCATTCAGTCCGTGACGCCATCACGTGCTTAAAAGTCCTCTTCGCTAATTAAAATGTATAATTTATAAACACGAATGAACGAGTCTTAAGCATTACAGCGGTTTAATATAAACGTGTGCTGGGAAAGGAGCCGAAATGCTTTCAAAATGGGGGCAGGCTTATTCAAATTGGGAAAAAGGTCAGTTAGAGGTCCTTTAATTTAGTGTTAAAAATATACTTTAGGTATAAGCGTGAATTTTAAAATATAAGTAAATAGCTACTTACTATTTTTTGTTCATTAGATTATTAAGAGCTCGGTTATGAGGAGCTCGGTGGCGTATTGGTTTGAGCGCTCTGGTTTCGAATACGAAAACAAAGTAACTTTCGCCATGGTCGACCCTGGGATGGGTCAACCAAAATTTATAATCTCGAGCTCCTCCGTGCTTCGGAAGGCACGTTAAGCCGTTGGTCCCGGTTGTTACTACAACCGCTTTAACCCACCAACCCGCATTAGGCCAGCGTGGTGGTGTTATGGCCCAAACTCCTCATGTGTTTCTTCCATGTAGGAAGGCCTGTACCCAGCAGTGGGACGTATATAGGCTGGTGATGATGAGATTATTAAAAATTTTAATTTCAATTATTAATTTTGTCTTTCATTTCCCGTTTGGAGTAGGTATTCTTTACTTAAAATCTTTATTTTTGAATTAAAACTGCTATCGTGATATATTAGTCACATCAGAGTTGTTCGTATCGCTTGCTGAATTTCTTGTGTGCAAAAAAACAACGTCATTTGAACCGTACTCTAAACTTAACCATGTAGTACTTACTTTAAAAGCTTTTCAACAAACAAAACAATGTTAAAAATAAAAGTGAATCGGTCTTGTTTAGAAGCAGCAACCACGGTATACAAATCGTAATGTAAATACGTTTTCTGAATAAAAAGCAGCGCATAATTACAGTGAAAAAGTACGAATTTGAGCCGGGAGACGCTTTACAGAGCGAGTTTTATAAAACGCAAAAAGTGCAAAAACTAACCGACATCTGTCATCAAAGTAAAATTAGGTCGCATCTGAATTTAATAAGGTTGCAAACTAGCGTCGCAGCTTGCTACGAAATTTCATTAAAAATTTTATTTCGCTTCGCCCACCGGTGCGCGGCGCCGCTCCGCTACGTAAATTTTTCAGGCAATCTAGGTTCTTATTCGTACCATATGTTCGGGATCTCGATTTGGAATGAACAATTGAAAGTTTATAGCTTAGAGCTTTTAACGTAGGATTAGGCTACTCTATGCTTCTTTTAACTTTTACAAATAATGGGTATTTAGAAAATTTTTTAAAAAATAAGAAAAGGTTCCGGAGTAACATTTTCTGTCCTTATTAACATTTTCTCCTTCTCTTCTTTTCCTCCAAACACAGCTTTGTTCCGTTGTGTATCGCTGTGCAAGGCATAGTGGCGTAAGGGACAGTTAGTACTACAAAATTGTACTAAAAACATGAATTTCAATATCTAAGTTTATAATTACTACGTCTATAGAGATGTATATAACAGACATCGTGTCCAAAATATACTAAAATATTTTAAAGTAATTATAGGTATTATAGCGACGATATACCAGGTGTTACAAAATAGATACCGTAATTAAATTTGGAATTCTTAGGTTGCGGGGGGGGGGGGGGGGTTTAATATCGCAATATGTGCGCGAGTTCTGTGTGTGTGTGGGAGTAATAAAATTGTAGTATGCCGTACGCGATAGTATGCATTTTTTAGGATTGTTACGAGCTTATAAATGTCGTCTGAATGGTGTCAAACTTTCAAATATTTCTCGTTTTTAGACAAGAAATCTGCAGCAAAATTAATCCTTCACAAAACGTTATTAAATATATTTTTTCTCGGTTAGGCAGAAGACACCACGGGCACGTGACGTAAAGCGCTTATTCCTTTTATGAAGAATATCTGCATCCTTATCTTTTATTTATAAAACCATATTAAATGATTCAAGACCGCTCGATGTGAAATGGTAAGTCCGTAAGTAAGCTAGCCGCTTGCATCTTGCCGGGGTATAAGGGTATTATGGCTTTTTTGAAGGAACCTATGTTACTCTTTATAACATTAAAACGATACCGACTGTGGGTTTCGAAGTGTATCACGAAAAAGCTTAACCTTCATCCATGGGTTCGCTTCGACTCGCCCCGGTCTAGCCACTGTAGCACTGTAGCTGGTCGTCAATATAAAAAAGAATAAAAAAGAATTACGGTGATTTTCAAAGAAAGCTGACGCTGTTGCTGAATACTTCAGCTCGGTATTTTTTGTTGAGATACCTCGTTTGTGTCCTGCTGAGGCTGCCCGTGCTGCTAGTACGTGTGCTGATGCCACTTGCGTTTCCATCTGGATGGTTGACGAGACAGATTTGAGGCTAGCAGTAAGGCGCCTTAAGTCAAGATCTTCAGGTGGGCCTGATGGTATCCCAGTATTTCTCGCAAGGGATTGTAGTTCAGCTTTTATGACGCCTTTATTGTTTCTTTTTAACCTTGCCTTAAGTAGCTCGGCGTATCCTGAGGCATGGAAATTAACAAGAGTGACCCCAGTTCCAAAGAGTGACGCCGGAAACAACGTTTCTAGCTTTAGACCAATTGCAGTTCTACCAGTCTTCGCCAAGATCTTCGAGACAATATTGAGTTGCCTTAATAATAAGCAGATTCGAAATTCTTTGCATGACTGTCAACACGGATTCCGTAGGGCTCGTTCTACTACTTCTAATCTCGTGGCTCATGTGGATTATGTTTATGCAGAAATGGACGCTGGTAGGCAGGTGGATACTGCCTGCCTACTTTGATTTCAGAAAGGCATTCGACCTAGTAGACAATGATGTTTTATTGCAGAAGTTGGCCATAATGGGATTTACACCCAAACTTCTAAATTTCTTTTCTAGTTACCTTCGGAATCGGTGTCAGTCAAAGCCGTCTTTAACCTATTGGGGGCTCTGGGCACTTTAACCGACTTCAAAAAAGGAGTAGTTTATCAATTCAATTATTTTATACAAAATACCTATACATCCACATTTCCATAGAAATTTAAACAAAATCTTAATTTCCAAAAAGGTAACTTGGGGCCCTATGGATCGCGGGGCCCTGGGCACTTGCCCACATTGCCCAATGGAAAAGATAGGCCTGGTGTCAGTTCGTATGGTTTTGTGTCTGAAAATTACTACACAAGATCCGGTGTAAGCCAAGGACCAATGCTTTTCCTCATCTTCGTCAACGATCTTCCGAATGGCGTTAGTTCTTCGATGTGTCTTTTGTTTGCGGACGACCTTAAACTTTGTTTGGGAGTTGCTACTGCATCAGATTCTAAAGCCCTACAAGCTGATATCGACGCTGTGGCTGAATGGAGCAGGCTAAATCGTCTTCCATTTAATGGTGATAAATGTAAAATAATAACTTTTACACGAAAACGTTATCCTCTGAATAACGTTTATAATCTGTATGATGCACCAATGGAAAGAGTAAGTGACATTCGTGATTTAGGATTAGTAATGGACTCTCAATTAGACTTTCACAAACACGTGGTAGCAATTTGTAAGGCGGCTAATAAAACATTAGGCTTTATAATGAGGACTTCTGCACAGTTTGACGACCCGTCAGTTGCAACGGTGCTTTATAACGCTTATGTCCGCAGCAAACTTGAGTATGGTGCTTTTGTCTGGAATCCATACGAAGATAAGTATTGTCTTATGGTGGAGAGAGTGCAAAAGAAGTATGGTCGTTGGTTGTACAAGAAAAAGTTTGGGTATTATCCGTTCTTGTATCCCTCTCTGTTTGTGTCAGGCATGATAGGTATGGTTACCCTCAAATTTAGGAGAGTCATTCAGCTCATAATGTACTATCTGTCTATATTACACAACCAGGTAGATAGCCCAAACATAATAGGTAAATTTGAATTATTAGCTCCAAATCGTCTGGGCTGGGGCGAAGGGGGAACGGTGGCACCGCGGCAGCGGCCGCGTCTGCTGCGGCGGCCTCCGGCACGTACCACGTACGCCGTTCATGCACCCACCACCCGTGCTTTACGCCTTATTGGAGATATGCTCGCTCATGACTATGGTATTAACGTATTTGCTGACCACTTGGGACTGTTGCGTATGAGAGCTCTATTATATGTAAGCAATAATTTTTATAAAACGAATATCATATAATTTCCTAATTTAATCTGATCACTATTTATATAACATTTATTGACTGTAGTTGTACTTCTTTTATATTATTTTTTATGTTTTGTTTCGTTTACCATTGACATATTCATTTATTTGACATTATTTTGTATTTATTTATATTCGTTTGACTTAATTAATATAATTGACTTCTATATTTTACAATTGTTAATATTAATTCCTTGACATGTGTTATAATTTTGACATACTGGCGTTTTGGGTAACTGTAAGTCAGCATGTACTTGAATCAATAAATAAATAAAATAAATAAAGGGTTATCAGCGGCGCTAACTCTTTTTGACAGCAAAAGTTATATTTGGTAGTTGAATACATCTTTAAATTTGCTTCCATATCCGAGGGAAGCGATTCAGAAAACGAAGATACGAATCCAATACATCCAATTTTTTTTTCGTAGTTTATTTATTACTTATTTATTTACTACGCCTTTGTTCCATCTTTTCTTGAAACGAAGCAATGTACCTATAGCCAATTAACTAAATGTAAAAATATTAATATTAATTGTAAAATTGAGTTACGAAATAATCCCGCTGTTCTATACTTTAGTTACAACGTTAATAAAGCACCCCACAATGGGCAACTAACCGGGAACTGCCTCCGCGAGATATTAAACTCTAACGTGCTTGCTTTCGACGCGAACTGAATTCATATTTTTTTTAAGAACTCCTATTCAAAACTCTAATTAAAATAAAGGCACAGACCACAGCACACCAAGTGAAATAGTTGCACTACGAAAGCCGCCTCTATACTGAACAGAATAGGGGCGGTCTCAAGGTCAAACTAGTATCTTTAAAAATATACTTTTACGTACAAAAATTTATCTATTTATCAAGGGTTGCAAGCAATTACCGTAAGTGGTAACCGCGCGTGGGGCTTAAAAAATAATCTTATGAACTTTACAAACTTTGAATGCATTGACTTTAATGCTTCCCGATAAAACGGTTTTAAACGGTTATTGTTTTTGGCACTCGATCGTTTTCTGCGCTTTTAAATACCGATAATAGCGGCATCCGTTAATTTAGATATCAACTAATCTATTATTTATACCATAATGTAAGGGTCGACCGAAACAGGATTTTCGCTCCCGGCCGAGACCGAGACGAAAAAAATCTCGGCTAGCTCGAGAACCGAGACCGATAATAACGAACTTGGTCTCGGTTCTCGGCTAAAAATGGCCGAAACTCGCGAACATAACCGAGACATTTGTACGGTATGGAATTCACATTCTTCGCTGGGTGTCAGTGCGGGAGTTAGCTGTCGATTGTGACAGTATGCAAAAACCATATTTCTATAAATTTAATGCAAAATTTCATGTTTTCACGATTTATCTATTATCAGTCATAAAAAAATCATGTCTTGGTCAATCATGAATTGGTGGCGAAGTAGGTGTTCCCTTAACACCTACTTCGCCACCAATTCCGGCGTTGCATCTCCAATACCAAGTATTTTTGCCTTGTTATGTCTATAGGCGAAGGCAGCCACTTACTACCAACTGGACCATCGGCTTGCTTGTCATCTAGCTGTATAAAAAAAGCGCCAAGATTTTTTCATAGATCAAAACTTTATAATAATTTAAATAAACGGAGGCAGTTAACGGAGGAGTTTTTCAATAGGTGGTAGGCCCGAATGTAGCGTCGTCTGAATAGTTACCACCACCATTCTTATTTCAGCCGTTAAACTGTGTTTTGGGGGGGAAGGGAAAGGTAATCAGTGGTTTACTGGGCATGTATGGCATTTCATCTTAGGCCTCAGGATGACAAAGCACCTGCAATACCGAGTGATATTTTACTTGTTAATGCAGGTGTCTATAGGCGACGGTAACCACTTATCACCAGGTGGGCTGTCAGCTTGTTTGTTATCTAGTTGTTTAAAATGTACAGTTTAACAGTATTACTGCACAAAATATAGTAATCTGTGTAACTTAAAGTCACCCACGTATTCATAAAAACAAGTGAAGTTATAAGAGGCTCATAAAGTGTTTTGTTTCACTCACTCATATGAGAAAGAGAAAAGATATAACATATTGTAGCAGTGTTTTAACTAAAATTGGTTTATTGAGCGTTTATGAGTGTAGAAATCAGTAACTACGTCGTAGTTAGGTACTACGACGTAGAAGATTTGCTACGTCGTAGTACCTTTAAAGATTTGCTACGGCAGTACTTGTAGCAAATTGCAAACAGCTGTAGCAGTGCTACGACGCTACATACGTAGTAGAGGTTTATTTTTAGGCATAAACATAAACAATTAACGATTTTAACTTCCTCAGTCTTAATTTCTTAATAAATCAACTAATATTTTGGATTTCTTGGTGATTCAGGGCAGACAGAAAAATAATGATGTAAGCCATTACTTAATTATATTTTTTCAATATGGTGGCAGTAGTATTAGAACGGTCTGTTTTACTAACGTTTTAGAAACCTTTCTTTTTAACTTGTCACATAATTATGACCAGTTAGGACTAAGGAGTCATACTTCTATGACTCCTTTTCATTTGAAGTTTTTTTAAATTTATTACTTGATGGTAGGCCAGTATGGTACCACTGCCTTTCTTATTTCAGCCGTGAAACAGTTCGCGTTTCAGATTGAAGGGAAAGGTAGCCAGTGTAATAACTGGGCATGGACGGCATTTCATCCTCACCCTAGGCCTTAGGATGTCAATACACCTTTTTTTCCAGGAGAAATCCATTGACGGACCTACCCGCCGCTGGCGAAGCAGCGGGCGTGTGCGGGGCTCGCCCAGCGTCTGAATTGACCCTGGGAATACCCGCTAAAACTCTTGGATAACTCCCGTGCTTTTCGCCGAGGTGGTCTGGGGTCTGCAAGCAAATTCACCAGACCACCCCCAGGCAACCGGGCCTTACGACCCGGTTTCGTGCCGACGGAGATTGCCCAGAGTTAGGATGTCAATACACCTGCAATATCAAGTGGTTTACCTTGTTATTGCAGGTGTCTATAGGCGGCGGTCACTGCACAGGTGGGCCGTCAGCTCATTTGTCATAAAGTTGTATAAAAAAATCTCGTATCTGACGTACTTTTGAAGTTTCTTGAAAAAAAGGTCTTTTTTAAGATTTTGAATTTATAACTCGTTTTAATTCTGTGTTAATACTGTTATTAATATAATTACAGGTTTCCCTTTGTAAAATGAAGTTAGTTTCAAATGTGGCACATGCTAAGTATCTAAGTCAATGTTAGTACTCTTTATTTTAATTGTCTTGACTACCTAGTCTTGCCATAAATACTGAAACAAAGAAAAAAAAGTTCTATTGCAAAAAAACATTTATTACTTTTAATGTGTGTTAGTTTAATATCTACATAAATATAAAACAATTTAAAATATAGAAATCTTATTCGAAGTAGTCTCCATTGGCTGCAATATGGTCTTTTAAACGTTGAGGCCAGCTATTAATAGAAGCACGCACTCTTTCCATGGGAAAATTCTTCACTGCCAATCGTACGGATTGTTTTAGGGACTCCAAATTATCATGGCGTTTAGAGCAATCCGTACTCTCTAAAACTGACCATAAATCATAATCCAGCGGATTAAGATCAGGACTAGTCGACGGCCAGTCTTCAGCTCTGATGAAGTCCGAAACGTTCGTTTCCAACCATGACTGCGTAGACCGAGCTTTATGACCCAACATTATGGCTCAGTCACTCCTTCATAGCTAATACCCCACCAAACCATCACCAAAGTCGGATAGTGCCCAAGTTGCACTCAGTCGACTAATTGGGAAGCTTCCTTAGAGCTTTGAGCATAAATACGGTCATTTTGTTTGTTAAAATTTTGCTCAATTGTAAAAAATTTCTCATCCGTAAACCAAATTTTTCTGTGACCTCTCTTTGCGTACCGTTTCAGTAGTTGTTTCGATTTTACCACACTATTCTTTTTTAAATTATCAGTTAAGAAATGACCAGTACGTAATCTGTCAAAACGGAAAAAACTCGTCTCTTATAGGCTGCAAGTCCTAAGTCATCTTTTAAAATACGCGACATGCACATCGTTGTGCAACTCAGATCATAGAAATAAGTTGTTCAAAAAGCAAAGAATAATGACGATGTATTCACTATACCTATATGACATAATTATGTTCGTTAGAAAAAATATAAATAAATTCAGACGCCGTGATTGTAATATTTATAATTTAAGACACGTAAATCGCCTTAAAACCCGCGTGTGATTGGACCCAAAATTTTACATATTTTCTGTTTCATTGTACAGGTAATATTTTTAAGAATATAATCTTTCGCGAATGTAATGTTTTGCGAATGTAATATTTTTTAAATATATAATTATATGAGAACGAAGCATTACTACGACCATCTTGCCACTAGACATGAAAAATGAAACCAACGATGAAACATTTGCGCGCCGATTGAAAAACCTTGTATTGGATAAAGAGTTTTACAATATTAAAGAATTCTTATGATTGACATTTTAAAATTGAATATGAAATTATTGACTTAGAACATTATTGACATTTGACTTTACATTGTGTAATATATATTTTTTATGTTTTTTTATTTTTCGTATTCGACATCTCAATTTTATAATGTCATTATATTTTTTTTTAGATTTGACATCTTTATTGTTTTATCGAATATTAATATTATTATTTTATTTTGTATAAATTGGCAATCATTTTTACAAATTCCATGTACCAAACCTAGTTTTTACAATGACAATTGTGTAAAAATGAAATAAATAAATTTAATCTAATCATGGTTCTAGGTGCTATCTTCATCTCCCGAGATATTTTTTTTTGCTTTCGGGCAGGATTTCTTCAAATTCTTTCCCTTACTACTTTGACCACCTTTTTCGTACGAACACGAACACTACGTGGACGGCCAGATCTTTTTCTGTAACAAACAGAGGAGGTCTCATTGTACCTATTAATAGTCCGGTACACAAACATTTTACTAATACCAAGCGTATGGAGAGTTTTAAAAATTGCATTTGGCTCCATACCTACTTTGTGTAATGCAATCACAAAGATTCGGTTTTCATTATCACCCCACTCCATTTTAATATCGCAAAATATTGTACAATGTATTGGCGTCAAAATGAGAAAACTCAATGAACAATCATAAAAAAATGACAGATTCCAAATTCAAATGTAATATTTTGTTTATTTTTAATTGTAACAGTATTTATGGCCAGACTAAGTATAACTATTATAGTGTCTATAACTACTATAAATATTTTTTTATGTATATTGCCTTTATTTTTGTATATTAATTAGTGGTTATTTTTAACTGTATTAAGGTCCTTTAAATTATTATTATTATCTACCTATATGTATTATTAAGATTCATCAGCAGACATATCACTGCTTGGTACAGGCCTTCCTACATGGGAAAACATATGAGGAGTTTTGGGCACCTATACTGCCACGCCCACACTCACATCTCATTTTTTTTGATATACAAAAAAAAATATGTTCACCTTCTATCCCAGTTTTCATATTTTGTATGCGTGCAATATTTTAAATGGCTGCCTTTTCATTTGCAGCAGACATTCAATGAATCAATTAGCCGATGTCCGTAAAGCCTTTATATGTGTTCGTGAGCTAGCTGAGCTGATGATTTGGGCGGACATTTCATTTGGCGATGGCGCCTCCATCACACCTCGCTCGCCACTGGGGCCTTCTCTCGCTGTAGGACGGCTTATGTTAATTGACACTTGAATATTTTTTTAACAAAATAAATACAAGAGGGTCAAAGTAACGTGGGTTTTTGACGTATTAGTTATTATTTAGTAACTAAAATATTCGTTGGGGGTGTCTAGCGCGATGTATTACAGATAAATAAAATAAATAAATAAATAAATATTCATACACTCACACCTATTATCTAGCCCAAAGTAAGAATTATTGAAAGCTTTTGTTATGGATACTAGATAACGGAGAAATAATGATAATAATATGTAAATAAATATTAAATATTAGAAATATACTAAATAAACATATAAACACCCATGACTCGTAAAAAAATGATGAGTACGAATCATACAAACATTTGCTCCTACCGGGATTCGCCGGGTTCGAATGTGAGTAGCCTGACTTGACCGAGTAGCCTGCATAACAAGGGGTACAGACCACTCGGCCAGCCGGTCGTCAAGATAAATAAATTATGCAGTAGGAAATCATAAGGTCATCTCAAGTCCTTGGTTGCTCAGATGATTAGAGCGTCAACCGGATTGTGATAGGTAGTAGGTTCGGTCCCGGTCAGGGCGTGACATGATTTTTTAAAGTAAAATATTTTAGTAAATCTGGTTACTTTTTAAGCATGCATGAAATTTTCAAAATGTGAAATAGTTACCACTTTATCGGACCTAGCTCACATTAAATTTGATGTTATATATTATTATATACCTGAGCGAATCACAATGTAACAATGTTCGGTATGTTATATTAATGTAACATTTAATTAAACGCGAGTTAAGTCCGATAAAGTGGTTCTATTTCAAATGTCTAGATAAGACAATACTATTTTCACACTATGAGACTAACTGTGAAATAACGAAAAAAATCAGCTGTCTGTCTCATACATTTTGGTCCCAGGTATTTCACAGTTGGTCACATAGTAAAAATTATTCATATTCATGGATAGAACATATTGTGATAGTAGCTTAAAAATAAAAAGCATGCTTAAAAAGTAACCCTGTTTCAAACATTTATTAATGAAATGTTACAAATTCAATTAGTTAAGAATATGGGGACTCTGTTGCATTATACACGGCTACAATGAACTCATTGTCAACTGTATAGAAACGAATATTAATTATCGGTGGCGGATCAGAAATCCAATCAATACGAACAGTTTCAATAACAGTGACCAAGTACAATGGACGTGAAATTAATTATTCAGTGATTATCAATTTACCGCCCACACGGCGTGCCCTTATTTATAAACTTTGGTTTTAATACTCGGTACTTTGGATTGTCATATTCGTTCTTTATATGTAACATAATATGTAACAATGGGATACGATGTTATATGGGTACCTCAGTGTGACCGTTTTGGTATTTTTAGTACTAAATTGGTATATTTGAGGCTCCGAAGAATGACGATAGTATATTTTTAGTATATTACTAAATATCGGTATAATTTTGGTACAATTTCAAATTTCATGATATTTTTTGGTATATTCACCTGGCAACCCTAAAAAAGTTTCTGTCTTTGTCGCGCTCTGAGTTCTGCAGCAATCTTTCTCTTTTACACACCGAGTGAATGAAATTGAATGAATGTTTGTCAGTTTTTTTTCGGAATTTCCCCGTACGCCCCGTAGTATGCTGATTGTCTATGCTGTCCGAAGATTTTTGATCATTTTTGCCTTATTTGGTATTTGTGTTTCGATTACTTCGGTCGAATATGAACAAAAATATAGAGCGGAATGGGAACAAAACCCGAAATTCTCTTCTTGGTTAACCAAAGATAAATATAGTGAAAATGCTTTGTTTAAAGCCTGTAGAATCGCTACAAAAAACTAAGATTTATTTACGTAGATGTAGTTTCGTTTTTAAATTACATATTTTGGTAAATTCTCTTTGTGCTTCAGATTGACCAGATATTTTAAAGCAAAGTTCCAATTTCACAGGAGACAAAAAAAGCCGTGCAATGGATCACAAGCGTATTATTTCGTTAATGTTTCAAAAATTTAGTAGTATTTTGGTAGAATTGAATATTTTTTTTAGTATTTTTTAGTACATTTCAAAGATTCCGTTGGTAGGTTTATAAAATTTGAAACGGTCACACTGGTGTACCTTCATTTTGTATTAAAATGTTTCGTCATCATCATCATTACCAGCATATATACGTCCCACTGCTGGGCACAGGCCCTGCAGGGGCACACGCGACCCTGATGTGGGACGCTTTTTGTCACACAAATGTAAACACTGAATGCCAGACACTCGACAGTTGAAACCCAACTTCTCGATTAAAATTACTATATTTAGTAATTTCTATCGCTTTACAAACCAAACGTGGTATGTAGTGGCGTTCTGTTTAAATATATCTTAGAGTCAAGGCCGAATCAATGGATTGCGATATGTAACTCAATCTACTGATTCGCCCCTGACTATTAGAGATGTTCTGCAATAGTTGATCCACGAATGTCGTTCTTTTTAGCTGCGTTGATATGCTCCTTGATCCAACAGGGAGCTGTGCGTTTAGTTTGACCAATATACGAGTTACCGCAGCTGCAATCAAACTTTTAAACACCCGGTTTCTCTAAAGGAAAGTTATCCTTTGATGAACGCAAGCATTCACCTACTTTTCTCAGGGGAGTACAGACAGTTGCTAATGAAAATTTATTAAGCAGGTTTGAGATCTTATCTGTTACTTCCTTTACGAAAGGCAAGCTAGTTGTCTTTCTACCCTGTGCTAGGACTGTTTTTGTGTGTGTTTAGGTATTGCAACTTTCCCAACTAATCAACTATTATTTATGTAAACACACAACCATTATTTATATAATACCTATACCTACACGAAATGTGGCTATAAGATCAAGTCATCCTAACTCTACGTATCGCTTCTCATTAGGTGGTGTTGAGTCATTTGCCAAGCTTTGTATAAAAAAACTTTGTATGATGTATTCATCAATATAAAAGCTACGATATTGAAATTTTGTGTATTATTTATTGAAATTAGCAGATTACCTTTTAATCTAATAATTACTATTTCTTCTCCGTGCTACTGAAGGCACGTTAAGCCGTTGGTCCGTGTAGTTATTATTATGGCCGAAATTTTTGGCTTGTTTCCTCTAGGAAGGCCTGTGCCTAGTAATGGGACATGTTTATTACCTTTATAGGCGACTGATTATGATGCTAAATTCTATTTGAATACATTTTTACAATAATCTGTTTCAAGTATCAAAACTTTCGAGCGCTGTATCTTGCATGTATTTTGGACGATTACAGGATTCGAGTCCAGATTGATTATTCGAATTCCCGGAGGATTTATTCGGTTTGCCGTTCCATGTTTACTGTTTTTAATAGAGCCAGAACTTAATAAATGTGACACTTTGTTTACAACTCTAAGTGTTTTGTTGCATAGTTCGATGTTACGTTCTGTTATATTCGATACCCTAACAAATTTAAGTTAATCCTAACTTCAACATATTATTATACTTGTAACGGAGTAAGGACTGTAGGTGTATGGAATATTAAGAAATTGGAGAGAAAGAAAAATACTAAGGTCTTGGTGACAAGTTAAAGAGCTATAATAACGTGACAATCAAAGGTACAGTGACAGTAGTAAAAAAGTATAAAAACATAAATATATTTAAAAAGGTGTGCTATCCTGCACATGGTCTCCTTTTTAAACAGGTAGGCAAACCAACTTCTTCAAAGGCCTACGTAATACCCCAGCGCGGGTGGTCACGTCTGCCACTCGTATCACACCATCTTTTCCGGGAAAGACCGCCGTAACTCTGCCCTTGGGCCAGGCTGATCTGGGTAGGTTTCCGTCTGCGACTATCACCATGTCTCCTACTTTGATAGATGGTGCATTTCCGGATATTCGTCTTGGGGCAAGGGTTGGTAGATACTCGTTTAACCAGCGTTTCCAAAATGTGTCTGCCATCACGAGCGCTCGCCGCCAACCGTATTTACTAACAGAATCTGAGGCACTTAAAGTTGCAGGAATTGGCTTGCCAGATGAAGAGCCAAGGATAAAATGAAGAAGAGTGAGGGCTTCCTGATCTTCAAAATTTGTGGGGACGTGAGTTAAAGGGCGTGAGTTCACAATCCCCTCTATTTCACATAGAAGCGTGAGCAGCACTTCTTCCGATGAGCATCTCTCTCCTAGGGAAACCTTCAGCGCTGACTTCACCGACTTGATGAGCCTCTCCCACGCTCCTCCCATAAAAGGTGCAGATGGTGGTATAAATCTCCAACGAATCATCTCAGACGCCGAAAAGTTGAGGACTTCTTCTCCGTAGAGCGCTTTCAGTTGTCTATTTGCCCCAACGAAAGCGGTTCCATTATCAGAATAAATCTCCGATGGGGTTTCACGCCGAGCGACGAATCTTCTCAGAGACATAATGGCTGCGTCAGTGGATAGAGAATGAACCACTTCGAGGTGTATGGCTCGCACTGTCAGGCAGGTATAAAGCGCAACATACCTTTTTTCTTTCCTGCGGCCGATGGTAATTGTAATAGGGCCAAAATAATCCAACCCGACAAAGGAGAATGGTCGTTGGTGGTGGGCAAGCCTTGCTTCCGGTAAATTTCCCATTGTAGGTTGAGAGGGCGAAGCTTTACGTAGGCGGCAAAACTGACAGCTGTGTGCTACTGCACGGACCGTACTTCTCAGGCTCAATATCCAATATGTTTGTCGCAGCTCGTTGATAACGGTTTCGTTGTTGGCATGCGCTACTTTACGATGGTGGTGTAGAACTAGGAGTCGGACAGTATGGTGTTTTCCGTCCAACAAGATTGGTGACTTCATTGCTTCACTCACACCTGCGGCTGCGACAATTCGTGACGACAGACGAAGTAGCCCGTCTTTGTAGAGTGTGGCAGGAAGTTTGATAAGACGGCTGCGATTGGGTAATGGTGAGCCATTTCTTATGCATCTGATCTCGAGAATGTGAACTTCCGCTAGCCTTAAGTCGTCTGTTGTTATCACGTTTTGTTGATTTTGATGTCGTGATGGCGTTGATGTCAATGGAATGAAGTTGGATATGGAACTGCTTACTCTACATGAATAATCAAAGCGAATACCACTCTTATTCAGTGATTTAAGGCGAAGTAACGAGAGATACCGATGAGCCTGTGCTGTTGAATGGAGTAAGCGTGTCCAACTGCTAAATCTATTCGAGTTTGCAGAAAGCGGCAATGAACTGCAATGTTCTATAATAAGGTGATTATGAACTTTAGTAGCGGGCTTGAGCTCTAACGTAGGAGGGACTGTTGCTGGCTCATTGGGCCAAACAGAAGATAATAAAAAGTCTGGACCTTTGAGCCAACGAGAGTCCTGCCTAAGAGGTCCTCGCTTGAGGCGCGTTGCATCATCGGCAACATTCAGTTCGGACGGAATCCATCGCCACTCAGTAACGTTGGTGAGCTCGATAATCTCGCCCACTCTATGAGCCACAAAGGGCTTGTAGCACCGCGCGTCATTACGAAGCTAACCCAGCACGTTCATGGAATCGCACCAAAATGCACGTCTAGCTAAATGATATCTAGTGGCTTTCACTATACTGTTACCTAGACGGGCTGCTATTAAAGCCGCCTGTAGCTCTAGTCTAGGGATACTAGATGGCTTTAAGGGGGCTACGCGCGACTTACTACATACCAGTGCGAGTTGTATGCGTTCGTCAGGGTAGATAAACCGATAGTACGCTGCGGCAGTATATGCTTGTTCGCTAGCATCAGCGAACACATGCAACTCGGTCGATATAGGTTCTGATGGTTACATTTTGTAGCAACGTGGAATCTGGAGTTGTGAGGTTATAATCAAGTCTTGAAACCAATCGTTCCACGCTGTTACATCTGGTTGGGGCAGTTGTTCGTCCCAATTTACATTCGTCCGCCAAACATTCTGAAACATAATTCGACCGCTTATGACTACAGGAGCCAGAATGCCCAGCGGATCGAATACACGCATTAATAAAGATAAGACAACTCGTTTAGTGACTCGATTTGTCAACGTTTTGTCATTAACTTGGACCGGAGTATTGAATTTTATAGTGTCACTAAATGGCTGCCAAATCAAACCAAGTGTTCTGATAGAGAGCGACGTATTGAGCGAATTTCCTAGATCAACGATTTTGTTTTTGACGTGTTCCTCTATAAGATCACCGGGTAATAATCGAAGCGCAGAAGGATCGTTTGAGACCCAACCCCGCATCTCCAAGCCAGCACGTGAATGTATATTGACTATATCGAAAGCTAGCTGTGCAGCGTGATCAGCTGAATCTACCGATCCGATATAGTCATCCATATAAATATCATTGACTATTGCACGTGCTGCCTCAGGAAACTGGCCTTCTACTTCCAGAGCGTTTTTATTTTTCATATAGATGGCAGTAAAGGGGCTAGACACGGCACCAAAAATCATTGAGGACATTCTATAGATGCCGAGGGGATCACTAGGTTTATCCCTCCACAAAAAACGTTGAGCATCTCTGTCCCGCTCAATGATTTTAAATCTTGGAAACATTTCCTTTATGTCAGCCGTCATGGCTACCCTACCTTCCCGAAACCGCAATAAAATGTCAAACAATGACTGCAGCAAGTCGGGACCAGTAAGTAGGAGGCTGTTTAAACTAACGCCACTAATTTTAGCCGCGGCATCATGTACTACACGTAACTTGTTTGGTTTGTTGGGATTTGTCACTCCAAAGTGTGGCAAATACCAGCAAACCGAATTAGGAAATGGGTCGGGATTGCATTTTTCCGCATACCCCTTGGAAAGTACATCATGAATATTCTGTTTGTAACGTTCGCCATAAATAGGGTCCTTCATAAATCTCTTCTCTAAACCTAAGAAACGCGACAACGCAAGAGGGTAGCTATTAGGAATGGTCAGATTATCCGATTTCCACAGAAGTCCAACTTCAAATCTACCATCAGGTAAACGATTCGCAGTACGCTCTAAAATATTAATAGCACGCTCATCTTCTGCACTACGTGGTTCTCGTTTAGTTATCCCTATAGAATCTAGCTTGTATTGATTTTTAATTAAATTTTCTAAACTGTTGTCACAAATGTCAGATACTATTGCGTTATTTATGAATTCAATCGGCTTTGTCCGGCTGCTACTAAAACCAAAGAGTACCTAACCGAGGGCTGTTTTAATAGCAACTGGCTCATGCTTAGAACGTTTCCGGACAGCTTGAGGGTATGTGAGAGCCCAGTTATCAATACCTAAAATAATTTTAGGCTGGACATTTTCATAACATAAAGTTTCAGCTAAATCAGATAGAAAAGGAAATTTAGAAATTTGGTCATAACAAGCAGTCTGGCGTCCTAGTTCTAACGATTTGATAGATCGGGCTCTCTTGACGGTATGTGTGATGTCACTATTTCGGCCTCTAATATCAAAATCGATGTATTCGACTTTTGTGTCTTTAGCAAGGCCACCTATACAATTAACCTGTATCTGCGAAACGGGCCCCTTGGCTCCTATTTGAGATGCAAGATCCGAATCTATAAAAGTGGCCGTTGATCCATCATCAAGCAGGGCATATGTATCGGCGCTGCCTAACGGGCCCGCTACCCTAACGGCTATAATTTTTAGCAGAGGTCGCATATTACAGTAAGAGTTGAAACGGGTAGTGCTAGTAGCATGCGCTACAGTGTCGGAAGAATTTTGCAAAACATCCGAAGGAGTTTCCGGCTGTGGGGCTATCATACAAGAGGGTACCGAATCGTTATCTCCATTATTTTCGGTAATATGAGTCACCACAGCATTTGGGTCATGAAGAAGTTTGTGATGTCTAGAAAAACAATTTTTAGATTTGCAAACCTCTTTGGATATTTTACAATTTTTGTAACTGTGTAAACCTTTTTTCAAACATTTATGGCAGAGTTTATTGTTCGTGACGAAGAGCCACCTGTCAGGGATTGGCAATGCCATAAAGTTGTCACATTTTGATAAAATGTGTTTCTGTTTACACATTAGACATAGTTTTATTTCGAGTAAGTTTTGTTTCGAAAAATCTTTTTGTTTTGTCGAAGAGGTGTTTAGAAGTGTATCCGTGCTAAAATCTTGAATGGTGTCCGAAGATGAAATTGCATGCGACTTTTCAGATTTTCTAAAATTAAATGAGGATTCCAGAATAAGACCGAACTTGAGCTGCAAGTCCACCTCTCGTGCTAAAAACTGAGCTAACAGCTCAAGCTTTGTCTTCCCCTGATCTGACATGTTAATCGAAGCAAAATCGGCCCACCTGCTACGTAATAAAGGAGTTAGTTTTACTAAAATATTTTGGAAAATTTCTGGTGACTCTAAGTAACACTTTTGATTAAGCAGTTTCACCACCTCGACACAGTTACGCACCTTACATGCGAATTTGTTTAAATCTGTAGAATCTGAACCAAGTTTGGGTAGCAACTTAATTGTGGAGATTTCTTGTAAAACAATAAGTTCAGGCCTACCAAATCTTAACTCTAACGCTTCCATCACTTCGGCAGGATTTCTAGCTGACACTAAAAGAACAGAAACCGCCTCACGTGCCGCTCCACGAAGACTTAGGCCTATCCGAGCTATATTTTCGACCGGGGCGAACGCTGTCATGGTGTCTGCAAACACGCGCTTGAAGGCGAGCCACTCCAAGGGATTGCCATCGAACATAGGCAGTCGTCCATCGCCAACCTTTGGCCTTGAAGTAGCACCGCTCGCGAGTGACGATATTGCCTGCGCTAATAAATGTATATCAGTGGATTTTTGTCTCATTTTTTCTTTAGAATTTCGAAAGCTACCGATAGGGTCAGGAATGTTAGCTATGGTGGCGGAAGAGGGGACTGGCTTGGGAAAGCTTCTTCCACCACAAATGCCGAAGTTTTGGCCACACTCCAAATTTTGACAACGACGTTCATTCAATGCGTTGGAACCTACAATATTGGGGTCTAACGTAACGTGTTGTTGAGGATTGCTATCTACTGTTGTAGCTAACCAATTCTGTATCGAAGTCCGAGATTGAGAGCTTCTCCTGCTCCCACATTGAGAGCTTCTTCTACTTTCTCCACTTTCGACTTCTAACGCAGCTAACTGCGCTTCTAGCTCTATATCAGCGGCTTTACGTTCGGCTGCTGCGGCTGCTTTGTCCGCTTCTGCGACTTTTCGTTGATGTGCTGCTTGCAGAGCAAGTTTTTGGGCACGAATAGTCGCTGAAGAACGGAATGACCTAGAACTTACGGAGTTGTTAGAACGTATGTTTGAAGTTGGAGCGAGCACCGAACTTGTTGAAGCCACTGGATCACTCATGTTGTCAACGGTTTTATGACCTTCTCTTTCTCTAATTTTACTTTGATTCCTAGTTTTGACCATTAAATTGAAAGATTTTAAAATTGGTGAATTAGATCAGAAATTATTTAGAACGGTTCAGGGAAAAAGGGAGAAGGACCAAATGTAACGGAGTAAGGACTGTAGGTGTATGGAATATTAAGAAATTGGAGAGAAAGAAAAATACTAAGGTCTTGGTGACAAGTTAAAGAGCTATAATAACGTGACAATCAAAGGTACAGTGACAGTAGTAAAAAAGTATAAAAACATAAATATATTTAAAAAGGTGTGCTATCCTGCACAATACTAATGGGCCATTGATTTGGTACACTTACACATACAAAATTACACTCCACATAGAAATGTGATGGTTAATGATTTTTGCACAGCCCAAATAATACCACTGCACACCTACCATACATATATATATATATATATATATATATATAAAATATATATATACACACACAATTATGCAACATATATTTGGTTCTCAGGAGAATGTTTGTTAAGAATATTAATATTAATTCTTTGAATTTTCATTTTCTACTTTTTAAATTATTATTTTCTAACGTAAGAATGCTTAAATACATATATAAATTGGCATTACATATCTGGTCCTGTACAGTCTGGTGGAAGTCGTAGATGTTTGTCATACAGTTTATATAATAAAACTAGTACGGACGTTAACGTTCAACCA
This sequence comes from Nymphula nitidulata, assembly GCA_947347705.1. Classification (NCBI taxonomy): domain Eukaryota; kingdom Metazoa; phylum Arthropoda; class Insecta; order Lepidoptera; family Crambidae; genus Nymphula; species Nymphula nitidulata. Next base: position 16,217,775 of record OX374630.1, on the reverse strand, counting down.
TCTTAAAAATATTATGTTGCCAGTAAACATGTTATCATCAATAGTATTAAGATACTCTGTATACTAATTTTTGAACAATAAAAAAAAAAGTTCGATGTTAAATGAAGCTCTTGTTTAGTTTTGCCTTCCTAATGCAATAATCTGCATAATTTTTTTAATTTACTTTTTATTTCCAGGCTTTATTAACTCGAACAGAGTGTAATGTTCGTAACAACATCACCACAAAGAAGATTTTTGTGACATTAATTGTTGTGTGGCAACTCTTCCCAGTTCTCGTTACCTTGCTTGATGATTCTCAATATCACAACTGCGAAGGAAGTACGTACCTATCGTAGATACATATATCATTAATCTGTTTACGTACCTGTACTAGTTAATATAAAAATGTTATAAGCACGGTGAGTACTCACCATAGCCCCTAGCGTAAGTTTCCGGCCAGACGCAATCACTACGCCACCGGAGCACTAGGTGTTGTTGAGTGATCAGTATGCTCTATGACCCTAATTATTATCTATGTATTTTGACTTGTTTAGTTGACATTGACATTGATGTTTAGTGTCTTGTTCTTTTTTATCTTTATACCGTCCTTTTTTTCTTGATTGTCTCTGCTAATGGATAATGTATCTCCCCAGTACTATTAATTCATATTTAATTTTAATCTTAGCTAATCTTATCATTAGACGTTTTTTGTGTGTATGTTTGATATCAATAAACATCGGATCGTTTCGGATGTTGAAATAGAATATTTCGACATTGTAGGGTGGACGTTAGCTTATAAACGCAAATACAGATAGACTAGAAGAATTTCACAGGGATTTCCCAAGTCCTGGGTGGCTCAGTGGTCAGAGCAGTCGCCCGGATTGCGAAAGGTCGCGGGTTCGATTCCTGCCTCAGGACGTGAAAATTTTCTAGTTTTATATTATTTTAATTACTAAGTAATTTTTCAAACATTTATAATAATGTTAAAATTAAAAATAAAGAATATCAATAAACATATTCTACACAACGCCAGTGTTTTTCCAGCCATATTTTTACCTGATCCACATCACTCCTTTTTCTACTTTTTCTATAGCAACATTTATCTCACCATTCATTGTAGTTAACACCTCTAGTGATCCAAAAGAATACTTTTACAAGCAATTTTAAACTCGGGCCAGACCCCAGGAGACGCGGTTTCGATTCCTGCCTGGAGCATCTAATATTTTCGTTCTCTTTCTTTATTTGTAATTATTACAATAAAGTAGATATTGAACTGTGATAACGCTTACTCTTTATTTTATGGGTACAGGTAGAGCGTGAGTAGTGTCCAAGGTGCTACGAGCGTCTATCTGTAGCATAGACTAGAGATATGAACTGGTTGTCATTAGGCTACGGTAACCGCTGTCAGGCGGAAAGTACGCTTGTTTGCCATCCTTATTGAGTAAAGAAACAAAATAAAAGAAGTCTAAAAATACTTGAAAAAATGTTCTTCTGGATACTAGAGGGTGCTATCCTCAACGACTGGTGAGATAAAACGTTGCTACGAAAACGTAAAAGTGGAAGGATAGAAGGATAAAAACCAAAAGGGAGTTTTCCGTAGCAGTTCATTGTATAGATGAGTAGTTTGATATTTTTATTGCCATTTTATAATAAAAAAGAAAATGACGAACATCAAATCGGACGGTTTCATTCAAGTCTATTTAAATAGATTCAAATTGGAATCTATTTAAATAGACTTGAATGAATTATTTTATATTATTATAATTTTACCTTTTTAAAAATATGAATACGTTTGTATAGAGATACAAACGTATTATATTGATGAACTCTATGCAAACGTATAACTTTAGAATATAGTCAAGATATTTCTCTTTGTATCATCACAGCGAAGCAGAACATCCTCTTAAAACTTTGTGAAACAAGAATACGAGTAAAACGAGGGAAATGAGTACACTCGCTTACACAAATGCGCCGATGCATTAAAATATGACTATGATAAGTATGTTATCTAGTCATAGTTGTAGTCATATAGCCAATCGGTCGTCAAAATAGGATATTTGACGACCGATTGGCCAGTACCCCTGACTACAGGCTATACAGTCAGAGATGTGTTTGAATCGCGGTAGGGAGAGGTGCTTGAGTCATGTATATTTGTTTATATGTTTATTTAGTATGTTTCTAATATTTATATACATAAATATTTCTCCGTTATCTAGTATCCATTACTTTGGGCTATATAATAAGTGTGGGTGTATGAATATTAATATTATTATTAAATTTTAAAAAATCTACCATACCTATACTTTTCACAATTTTACTAAACGTTCATGTAAATTTTCAGTTTCTTGGGAATTTATGTAAGGGTAAATAATAATGATATTCATTCATATACACCTATTATCTAGCCCAATGTAAGCATCATTATGAGCTTGTGTTGTGGATACTAGATAACGGAGAGATAATGATAAATATGTATATTAGCAATATACAAAATAAACGAAAATTATATTCAAAAATAATAAAAAATACCAATGTAAGACTACTTCCACTGTCTATTGTAAACTATAATATATTATAATTTATAATAAAATAAAAAAATCATGTGGAAAAGAAAAATCTGAGTTTTATAGTTTTTGTCCCTTACCATATTGCCAGAGTCATCTCGTCAATAATAAAAAATAAAATAAAAACTTAGGTACTTCAGGAAATCCAAAAACATTATAAGCATTTTTCTTGTAGGCACAATGTTTATAACAGAAATGGGGTCGAGGTAGGAACAAAACTTCTCATCATATTAAAGTTAGGTATACATAATCATGCCTGAAGGACAAAATAACAAGTCCTTATCTTTTTTATTTTAAGCCCTTAGCATTATCGTAATAGAAGCGATAAAAACAAAACGAAATGTCGACAAAGAGTTTTTCCTGAATTTATACTAAGTGCGTTTATCATTTGGGAACAATAGGTGAGAGAAGTTGCTTTTTATATCATAAATAAAGCAAGGATAAATGTATAACCTAAATCCGTGGTTGACTCTTTGTTCCCCGTCACTGTTGGAGCTACGAGCTGTCAAGTCGACACAAACGCGACTAAAATTTACGAGTAATAAGCCCATATTGTTAGACTTACTTCTTACGCAAATAAGCGATGTTTGGGCGCTTGAGGAATCTTTTGTAAGCGGACAGACGCCTAGAGAAGTGGTTTTTATTTAAACTCGTCTTTTAAGATTCTTAATTTTTGATTTTAACATTATTATAAATGTTTGATTTATTATTATATTTTAATTACTCGTCTTTTCACTTTATTATTACTGGTATTACTAACATGAGCTAAAGTTTTTTCTTTCATTTCATAAAGTCTGAGATTAATTAATCATGTTTTCGAAGTTTCCGTCTGAGAAGATTGTACTCTATCAAAGTAGCAATTAAGTGCTTTTTGCCATAAGACATGCCTGAGGGCCTAAACTAGATGCCACTTGACAGTCGCAACCGCTACCGCTACTGCTAAATGGAAAATGTATGGGAGTAATTGAAGGGATAGATAGCCAGTGTAATTACGGGTATGGAAGGCATTATTCTCAGGATGATAACGCGTCTGCAATACCACTTACCAGGTGGGCCCTCATTTCGTTTTATAAAAAAAGTAGATTGTAAACAGTCTGAAGATGATTTATAACATTTTCTTTCATCTTTGATTATAAAAATGTAAGTCACAAGTCTTATCTGAATTCTAGACGTCAAGTTAGTTTCACATTCAAGTAGCCTCGCTCTGGTGGAAAAATCTCCCGGCCGTAAATCGTATTACGCCTTGCTGATTTTTTTCGTTCCCTGAATTGTTTTGCAAGTATTTTCTTTGGTTGGAAGCTCGCAAATAAAATATCATTATGATTTTCGTTTTTTTAGCCGACTAAAAAAAGGAGGTTATCAATTCGACCTGTATGTATGTAATATTGTCAGAATTGCACAGTTTTTGTATATCAGCTCGAGCATGGGTGCTAAATTTCAGAACTGTACCTATATGTATATGTTTGCATGTTTGTATACAGGGTGGTGCCGTCAATACAACAATAAATTAAAACATGGGCTGTACTAATATAGCCCATGTTTTAATTAATTATAAGGTTTTTTCTATGAACTAACATAGAAATGGTTTGCCAAAAAAATCTTATTATTTTGATAATTTCATGATATTTCTATGATATAATGCAGCCATTTTTATAATATTTCATACAAATGTCATGAAATTATCCGCTGCGGACCCACCATACCCCTAGCCCTACCCCTGGGGGTAGGGTGGGACTGAACCATACCATCGTTAGTAGTGCTGGGTTTTAATGGAAAAATAGAAAAAAAAACAGATACTAGAAATTGACAATATTGTCATTATATTTATTTAGAAGTGAGGATAACTCAATCGAAATATCGTATGCATGTAGCTGGATAGAATATGCCCTGAAGTTGGTACTTCATCTCCTACATAGATATGGTAGCCTGGTGGCTACCATATTTATGTAGGAGATGTTTAGCATACTGTTAATTTTATTTATATAATAATTGTAGGGGTACAATAAATAACCTCTGATATACTTATGGTAGCCTGGTACTTCAGATTGGAAATATATATTTATTAAGTGTCAACGGATCAAATGAATCAACGGACTGAATTACCTACCTTTCTGTTTGACGCATTGTCGGTTGAGTTTAATTAGAAACAATTATAAAATAAATAAAAGAATTATGCTATTAACACCAGGTTCGTAATATTTGGAAAAACAAAACCTGTAGACATATAGTGCACAGCTCTACGGTGGTTTGGTTCAGTCCCACCCACCCTACCCCCAGGGGTATGGCTAGGGGTATGGTGGATCTGTCACGAAATTATCGAATTATAATTATGATGTTTTTAAAAGTGGCACACCTTTTCTATGAACTAATATAGCCCATGTTTTAATTTATTGTCGTTTTGACTGCACCATTCTCTATATTATATATTTGTATGTTTATACCCGCACAACTCAAAAACTTAAGTCGGATTGCATTTTTTCGTAAAATAGGTATAGCCCGTGTAGTATGGTTTTTTTTATGTAAATTTCCACAGTTGTATCGAAATGTATACTATTTTATTAGGTAAGTACCTACTTAATTTTTTTTCCGTTTAGTATTTCCGTTAAGAAAGCTGCTGTATTTTTAAAAATTGCTTTTTACAAAAAAATGCTTTTTAAAATGTAATAACTATAAAACAGTTTACATAATTAATTTAAACAATCAAACTCATAAATAAAAACACCACCTAAATTTATCTACCAGCCTTATTGTCTGGTCGCATTACTTAGCTGAATTGCGGGGCAATTATCTTTGTCACTTAGAGCTACATATAAGACGATCTCCCTAAACACTTGGTGTGCTCCTGGACCCCAGGGTTCCCATGACTTGTCCAATTTTAATTTATGTAATTATAAACAACTACACTGGAAAAAATACAACTGATCTTTTGACTACCAGTAGCTCAAAAAAGTGATTACATATCTTAGGGTAACACTTAGCCAAAAATAAAGTTGCACAGAGATTTACTATTAATAATGTCAATCAAATAAATTTTAATTACATCTCTGTAAATTTTGGTTATCTAATGTAAACGAAGTAGTTTGCCTTAATATCTTTTCAGTGTGTTTTTTATGTCATTTGGTACCGCGGCTGATAATCATAGACTGCTTTTTGAAAAAAAAAAAATTTTTTTTTTTATTTTTTTTACCAGGAAAAATCCATTGTCGGGCCTACCCTCCACTAGTAAAGTAGCGGGCGTATGCGGGGCTTGCCCAGCGTCTAAATTGACCCTGGGAATACCCGCTAAAACTCCTGGATAACTCTCGTGCCTTTCGCGGAGGTGGTCGCCGCTTTAGGAAGTTTTTTACAAAATTTTGACGTTATTGAAATATAAACTTTCAATAAATCGCAGTACAATGCTGATTTACCAAGCACAACACGCGCCGCTAGAAATGGAACATGCCTACAGATGATACATATAACCAACAAATCCTTAGATATCATTGAATGAATATCATTATGATATGATAAGCCTTAATGGGGTATACTTTGTTTCAGTTCGTCAGAACGATTATCCCGTCGTTGCCGGGTGTGTAGACATACTTGCGCAGACAAATGGCGACTTCTACAAAGCCTTTTGTAACCACAGAGCGAGGAATAAACCCGGGTGGGGCGCAACTTGTCGACGAGCGTATTTCAAACCTACACATTTACTGGTAATAATTTTTCCTTACAAGTTTATTCGATGTTGTATATATTCAGGGTTTTGGTACAGGTTAACAAGCGGGCACCTACCCACGTTAACATAGCTAAACAAATACTGTCTTATTTTGATGAGACAGTATTTTCAAAATTGTAAAATAAATTTCTTCTTAGGTACAAAATAGTTTGTTTAGTAAAACAAAATGTATGGGAAATTTCAAAATTAATTTAATAATTTTGAACTTTTGTATGTAACATCTAAGTTTTAGATCTAAGTTATACCATGTACAGTTGACAGCATATCAAGCGTAACAGTTTGACCTTGAATCCGTCTTTACACCGGCAATAGAGGCGGCTTTCGTAGTGAAACTGTTACACTTGACTTGCTGTCGTCTGTACCAAACGTCTGCATATAAAATAACCTGTCAAGCCACACATTAAAGATACAATTGACTTTTGTCATATGCTCTGTGGGTATAAGATACACCAATCCACTTTATAGCTAAGAAATATCTTGATGACGTCAGATTTCAAACAAAAAAAGTATCAAAATTAGTCCATTGGATTAGGAGCTACAATGCCACAGACAGATATACAACCATCAGACACAGACACGTCAAACTTATAACACGAATTAACGAACAAAGTGACAACTCCACAATAGTTTCTGTTACAAAGAAAAACCAATTTTGTTCTAGAAAAAAGAAATGGTTTAGAGTCTGGAGCTTAAATTCATTTACTCGTATACGTGACCTATATCTTTAACTGTTGTTGTAATAGAATAATATTAAATGTACTTCTGTATCCGAGGGTGAGAGGCCTGGTGTTCTATTCTATGACACAGGCTGGCAACTGGCTATTTTAGACTCCAGTCTCTCACCAGCATAGTTAGTTGATACAACTGTTAATAGATTAAAAATGAAATTATTTTGTTACCTATGTTTGTGGTGAGAAAATAAAATAAAATTTATCATTATTATTATTATTTATTATATCTACTTTTTTTATACAACTAGATGACAAACAAGCTGACGGCCCAGTAATGGTAAGCGGTTACCGCCGCCTATAGACACCTGCAATAAGAAGGGAAAATCACTTGATATTGCAGGTGCGTTGACATCCTGAGGCCTAAGATGAAATATCGTCCATGCCCATGCAGTAATTACACACAACGCAATTACACATTATCTACTACAAGAAATATTTCCCGATTATACAATATATTGTGTCGATTAGATAATTACATATATCGATCTATATATTTTAAATTTATTTCTACACATATCTGGTTATACAATGCAAGAGAAGCACTAAATGGATTTAAATTCAGTTTTTACTGAAAGGCAGAAGGTATTTTAGAAGGCTTCACGTTAGAAACGGCGCAATGAGAGTTTGAGTAATGTGCATTTCGTAGTTTCACACTGCTTTTGAGCGTTTAAATGACTTACTCTTAATCCTAGAGGAACTCCACAAAGCTATGTAGGCATTACAAAATTGTCGAGTTTAATAAGGCCTACGGAAAAGTCTAAGTTAGCAGATCTAACTAATAAGGTTAAATCAGAGTAACCATTAATAAACCGTTTACGTGGGCGGAGCCTTAGGCAGAAGCAAGTAAAATATATTTTTGGATTACGAGTATAAGACTGGAATACACCGTCACGTCATGTAGCCTTTAACCTTCAGTTGGGAACATGAAAAATCATTTTTATTATTATTTTACGCCTCACGCACGGTTTGAAAGCCTACTCTGCTGAATACTTTCTGCCATGAATACTAGGCTATACAAAAGAGAGTACTCTGCACATTATGTAAGTAAAGTTGTAGCACTTTACCGGAAACAATAATTTGAATAGAAATACATTCCAGAGTTTGTTGTATGGTTGATAAATTAATTAAAATCATTCGACCGACGATCTAGTAAGCGGGAAACCGATAGATGCAGCAGTTCAGAAACGATCGGCTTGGAGATCCTTGGAGAAGGCCTATGCCCAGCAGTGGGCGTCTCTCGCTTTATATGATGATGATGTTTTGAGTAGTATATATCCAGTCATCCAGTCAATCTACTCGAGTTTTTATATATTCTTCTTCGTAAGAAAAGGTAAGGGGATAACGATCTTACAACCATATTTTGCATAATTTTTTTTGAAAGAACTCGAGGTACGAGTAAAAGAGACCTTAAATATTAAAACAGAAGTTCCTATACAGATAAATATTTCGCAAGATCGCGTCAATGCCAACAACAAGTTCAAACTAGTTTCGCCAACTTCTCGATACGGCTGCTAGCGTTTTGTGACGGCCTGTACAAGTTTGTTTTGATATATTTATAAGGAACAAGGTCTGTCACAAGAATTTGGGGGTGGGACAGAGTGGGCGATTGACCGAGGAGGGGGGAATTGATGGGAATACTTGGGATTACATAAATGAAATCCTTGCGTTCCCTATAAAGTATGAGGGAAAATATCCGAACCAGAGTGCTTACCTACAGTTTCTAAGGTTTTGTGGCCAAAGCGAAACCCGTTTATTTTTGTAATATCTGTCCCCCTGATTAATTCTAGGTACACATACAGAGTCATCCAGCTTATTTAATCACTGATCTTAGCACCTGAAATTTTGTACTTAGAGCAGCCTGGAACTTAATTTTTATTTTGAGCCGCCGCCGAGCATTATATTCCAGACATAATTGATTTTTCCACTATCATAAACTTCCAGAGGTATAACGTCGCTTGACAGATTAGCATATGAAGGAAAAGCGCTATCCGGGGGCGGTATGCGAACCCGTGTCCAAAGAATCAAGTCCTCGGAAACTTCGTGATCACAAGAGTCATTCGGATGGTAAAAGGTTGTGGGCTCGTAACCTATCCAATGATATTAAAATTTTCGTCTTGATATTTTTCTAACACGAAAATTGTTCTTGCATGACAGTTTATTCCATTTTTTCAATTTTTTATTTATCCAAAATGATTTTGCCCGTCAATTTGTACCAGTGGTCATAACTTATTAACTGAGTAATTATTTCATCTGTATGCTCGCACTTTACTCTTCATTTCATTTGTAACAAGTAGTACATAGGTATACTAACCTGACTGTATTTATTTTATTGTGTCATATGGTGCTACGGGCTTCTTTAAGCTACTTTAGCTTAACCATCAGGTGGGCCGTGCGCTTGTGTGCCAGTCAAAAAACTATATTTATTTATTTATTTAAAAAAAACATACTAATGTAAACATTACTAATGTTACCTTATTATGATCTCCACAATATCACTATCTATTAAAAAGCTAAAAGATTTATACAGAATGGTGAAAGTCGCAAATCATTTCTATGAACTAATATAGCCCATGTTTTAATTTTCGCCTCGCATAATTAAAGCTTGATAGTCTGAACACCAGCCAGGGATTATTCACGTTGTATATAATTATGTGATTGCCACATAGATATAGGAATGAGAGAAAGGTACTACATATAAGAGAGAAAACAACAGATGTTCGCATGAATAAAACACCATTGGGCGCTGTGAATGTTTCAGGGAGGCCTTGTACAGAATTATTTAATGTTTACCTGCCTCACAGCGTGTGGCCCTAAGTCTTTCCGTACCGGAAAATACAAGTATAATAAAAATCAGACAAAAGCATAACAAAATCGTGTATAATATAGTAAATTACGAAAGAATAGATACTTCGTGACTTATTTTTGTGACTATATCACTGTAGGAGGGGGGCGATGACGCATGAAGTATAATTACGCCAATAAATGTAAAAGGTTTATTAAAAATATTTACAACAGATCGCCTCACTACATAAATCAGGATAGACAGAAGATAGCGGTAATATTTACAAGGCACGAAAAGACAAAAGATAACTAAATACTAATATGTAACACGCAACGAAAAACAGTGAAATTATTCTATAAAATTATAACAACCAATCTGTCACCATGGCAACCAGATAGGGAAGACAAGAAGTCTGTCGTCGGCCGTGCTCGCTAACTCCATGGTGCCATAGGGGCCTACACTATGAAGGCGGGATCGCGGATGAAACTGGTAAATGAAATTTAATGAAATATATGTGTGGACAGGGCCCCCACATCACCTTAAATCAACATTTTTAAAATCGGACTAGCACTAAAACCAGTCGACAGACAAGATTTGGTCGATCACTAGCCACCGCGCCGCCGGCGTTCGCACACAATACAATAGTATTTATTTGGAGATATTGGATAATGGATATATTTTTACGGCGAGTGCGCTTTTTTGAATCCAGAGCGACGATTCTCGTGTTGACTTCCGAACGAAGCGAGGGTTCTAAAGTAGAATCCAGGAAGCAACGAGGGATTCAATAGGCAGTAACCTATGACTACTTGTTGACTCGTATGGTATACGAATACAGATCCTCTACCATGTGAATGTAATACTTATTTTTGTGATTCTATTTGAGATTGTGCTTTTGACAATGTTTGTGTCAATCGCGGCTGATAGAATGCAGGCTTACAGTTGTGATATGATGCTGGAATTTGTAAAATCCTCGATCTCGTGATTTGTCCTACCGATTTTGTGTTTTAGATGCCGATGACCCTGGGGATCTACCAGACCATTAGGATTTCTGTTTAACATCAACCAGGGGAGGCAATCTATCTGGAGAGTCCGTGTTACAAGTATCCAATAACGGGGCGGCCTTACTGTGACGTCACATCGATTGATCGATTATCAATTGACCATAGATTGGAGATGTATATCGATGTACGTTATCGATATTCATCTCCAATCTATCGTGGCGTGATCGGTGGAGCGGGGAGACCGGCCGGCGCGTACACTGTTTGCGACGGAGCTTACTTGGTCGGCGATTCATAAAAGTGCTAGACTGTCTCTTTATTATTGTATGTGGCTTCCGTTTTTGTTAAAATGGTGGTTTAATTGATTTGATTAAGGCTAATGTGTGTCTGGAATGGAGAGGACTCCATTTTATTTCCATTATTATTATTTTTCCACTGCTGATTATTAATAATTGTGGTCAATATTTACTGACACAATTCAATTCAATTCTTTATTGCAATAAAATATGGTACAGATGGTGTTATAATAATTAGATTGTATCACATATTTTTACTGTCATACAGCATGCAACTATCCAGTTATTAATTCATAATGTCATGACCAAAATTAAATTATTATTAATATAAAATTATAAAATCTATAATTAATCACACTATAAAATATTAATGTCAAACATTCAATAATTATTATATTTTAGTATTAAACAAATAAGATAAATTAAATTTAGTCAATTTTATGTCAACAGGACAATGAAAGATGTCAATAGGGTAGTTGACAACTTTTTTTTTATTGCATAAATAAGAAGTTTATAACTCATAAAGAAATATTGCAAAAGAAATAGTATGTCTAAGATCAATAGTTTCACAGATATAGTGGTATGTGTGATGTGTTGCGGCGCATCGTCCAAAAACGCTCCATAGAGAATCTACGGAACAGGTGACGTCACATGTTCCCATATTACTAAGAAATGTATGGGCATACTGACAAAATTGATAATAACTATGTATTAAGTATGTTTTTATGAATAGTTGCCATAATAATAGTTGTTTTAATTGATGTCAGCAATCTAATATCATTAACATTTTTGATAAATTTTGAAATAAAATATGACTTATTTTTTAATTTACAAAACAGTACACCTTCAACAATATTACATATCTTTTAAGTTTGAACTGTTTTTATGGGTAACAGTAGCGTATATTTTCCGAATTTGTAAAAAATAGCGCCAAATTGAAACTTAGGCAACATCCCAATTATGTTAACATTTAAAAACTCTGCAACTGTGTAATATGCTTTTTCGACTAGGAGGCCATGTAAGCGACGTTTGAATGTGGAAAGTGGCAGTGTCTTTATAGTTTCTGACAACGTATTATATATTCTTACTGACATTAAGCTATTTCTATCACAGATTTCAGTTCTAGAATTCGGGTGGCACAACTTATTAGGATATCTAGTATTGTTACAAACAAGTCTGGATGCATTTTTACAAAAACACAAACTTCATAAATATAAATGCAAGGGACTGTCAACAACCCAAACGATTTGAACAAAGGCTTGCAGGTGGTACGAGAGCTTACGTTAGCAATCATCATAATAATCAGTAATCATAATAACATAATTCATAATAGTTCTTAGAGTATTAAGCTTAAAATCATTAACAATATAAACAACTTTTACGATGAGACCAAGCCGCCGGAAATCGTGAAAACAAAACAGCTGATTCAAAAACTTGTCTTGGTACTGCACTAAAATGTTTTTTTTTTCATATGATGAGTACTTTAATTCCTTTTCAGGATGTACATATTGTACAGGTGTTACAAAGGGAATATAGGCTTTATTACAGAAGGGGATTTTGAGGTATTGAAGTGTCTTTGTATTATTGTAGCCAACGGAAATGACGTCTGCAACCTGATACATTGTGTGTTTCGGCGTCTCGGCCGCACAGGGACGTTTGATGAGTCCCCGCCAAACTAGCGATGGTTCTATTTCCGAGAGTGCCTTGCATCGGTGATACATTTGTTGGGGACACTGGATTGCTGGCATTTTCTACTACGCGCAATTAAGTACAGCCACATTACATCTTTGTTGTGACTTTTTCGAAGTTAAAAAACGTTTGTTTAACTGTCTATAAAGTATAAAGAAAGCAAAATAACTTGTATTAAAGTACAACATTGTCAACATTAGAGGTAATTTGTGAAAAACTTTCGCACTTTTCAAACAGTGACGTTAATATTTATTTACAGAAGGATAGTTTTAAAAGTCAAGTAGTTAAAAAATGTATTGCGTGTATTCATACTCGTACCTACCTTAATTAACCTGGCTGAAGTATAATATAGATATAATAATAATAATAACGATAATATTCATACACAGGTAGATAGTAAAATCTAGCACAAAATAAGTATCAATATGAGCTTGTGCTATGGATACTAGTTATCTGAGAAATATGATGATAATATGCCTACATAAATATTAGAAATATATGAAATCACCATACAAACATTCATGACTCGTGAATTCACCGTTGTCATACAAACATATACCCGTGCACCGATTCGAACCCGGGTGTGACAGAGTACCCTGTAGTTAGGGACAGACGACAGGTGATGATGATGAAAAAACTTAAAATATATAAATTTTCTTAATTTTGATTTTAACATTATTATAAATGATTGAAAAATTATTTACTAATTAAAATATATCTAAACTAGAAAAATCAAAATTAAGAATCTTTGAAAGCAATGCCCCAATTTAACCGAATCGTAGGTATTTGTAAAAATACTCGTTTCGGATGTTGAAATAAAACATTTCGATTTTGTATGGTAGGTTAGCTCATAAGGCAAATGCAGATAGACTAGAAGAATTTCACAGGGATATCTCAGATGATTAGAGTAGTCGTCCGGATTGCGAAAGGTCGCGGGTTCGATCCCTGCCTCAGGAAGTGAAATTTTTCTAGTTTAGATAAGTATATTTTAATTATATGAATTTTATTTAGTTGTAACTATGTCTACTGGCAACCTATTCTACTGGCAACCTATTCTACTGGCAACCTATTCTACTGGAATAGAATAGAATAACTTTATTTGTGAAATGTAGGTTAGTGTTACAGTCATTGATTTTAGTCTTATTTCTAGTACCTATCACTACATTTCCACCTTTGTCAAGCCATACAATTGTCATATTTTGAAGGTACAATTTTATGTCAATGTCAGCAAATTGAAACAATATTTACGTTCAATGCGGCACCACATATGCTAAACTTCCCAAAGAAGCGACATGAGCTCTATGATTCTCACGTTCAATTTTACTACGGTGCGACAAGAACTATATTTGTCCACATTAGTAACTGAATTTAAAGGTCAATAACTTTGTGAAATTTTAAGATATTTTCATGGTTTGTTTTTATTAATCTTGTAAATATATTTAAGTTTCCACACCATGAATCGCTTCTAGTTTTGTTTTGTATTTACATAGATATAAGAAGTATTGTACCTTTCTGTTTTCATGAGAATCAGTTTGCCATGCCGCACTACTTTAGTTAAGCACTAGTGATGGGAAATATCAAAAAATAAATAATACATCGAAATAAAAATCAACAACAGCAGTTTTTTTTGTCATACATTTGGTATTTACAGGAACATAGAATAAATTAATTAAACACAACCTTTTAGGAATTCCATACCTTTTAGGATTTCTTCATGAGTAATTAAAAATTTGTAAATTAACCAACAAAGTTATATTTTGTTAAAAATTTATTAAAAAAACAGTATGCATAATACATATATACTCATTTTCTCTTTTTTTTATTGTGTACTTTATTATAGCAGTTGAGGCACATTGCTTTACCGCACTCTTCACAGAACGTGCGTACCTTCTTGGTTTTTTTTCCTGCTTCCAAAGCATTAAATATGGCACGTAACTGATTGGTCGGGAAAAATTAAAGAAACGCTTGCGGACACTGTACATCACTATGTGCGACTGGCCAGCACGGCGCGTCTGCATTCTGTGCGGCATGAGGTGCGTGGACGTGGCCATATAGTGTTCATGCCGCACGCAACGGTAAATAATTAACTTGTGTGCATCATGAACATTATTTTCTCAGGCCCATTTTTATAAATATTTTGTTATATTTGAACACGCATACACAAATGTCTATTCATTTCTTTTTTACTCAGGATATAACATATAAAAAAGCTCCTCGCCCTGCGGTGAGAAACACGTTTTTCTCCGTCGCACCGTGATTTGGTCAAGCATGGCTCTATACTGTTCATGACGCATGGAGCGTGTTAAGATGTCAATAAATGTTATCAGAGTACTAATTAAAATAATTGGTAATGTCTCTTACGGACATATTCACATGTGAAAATAATAAACAAGTTTAATTACGCGCAGTATGTGCTATTCTCTCTCCGTGGACATTCCAGTCCGAGCAAATATTTAGATGTCTCTTTTAATTAACAGCTTAAACCTACGTATTTAAAAAACATCAGGTATTTTAATGTTATTTATGTAATTTCTGCACTTATTCATCAATCAAAATACATAAGGTGTGAAGTTAATCCATACTAATAACCCTGTTTGTTTGACTAGTTGTCTGTTACTTTTTTACTTTTACGCCGCTCATCCGTGTTATATGGATTTTTGTATGGAGATTGATTACATCTTGAGAAGATCCTAATTAAGCTAGTTACCTCAAGTTACGCTCTTGCACGCGGGCGGAGTCGTGGGTGGCCACACTCAACTAGAAGTCTATAAAAATTATTCTTATTAAAAGGATTTGTAATAAAACGGAATTACCGGATTTAACTCGCGTTTAATTAAACGGATTTTAATTGAACGTACCAATGTAGCTTTATAATACCATAGACCAAATATATACCTTGTTCTCGCATCTAGGTTGGCAGTTGGCAGTTTTGTTGTTATTTTCTTAAATATTATTTTTATTGACCTATTTATTTTAGTAAAGTTTATGCAGAAAAAAATACATCTCATGCGCTTTAGCTTTACTAGTAATATGTAAGAAATATAAATATTTTGTTAAAGGTTTGCCGTATATTTCTTCTTCCCAGAAATCGTTCCTTGTTTGCGAAAGGTACTATCAAATGATGTATGTTTTTTCTTCAAAATTATCGATCCGGTGAACCGGTTCGATTCCTGGCTAGGAATTATGATCTTTCAAAAATCTACTGATGCAATTTTAGTTTTCATCAAAATCGGGATCGAGACTTCATCGATTAGTTTTTGCTATTCCTCATAGTTTCGGATTTGGGCCCACGCCCACTTGAAAAATTACTTAATATTGTCATTTTTTTTAATGTATAGATTTCACAAAATAGTTCGCGACTGAAAATATTATATCTTTAGGTACCCCTGTTACCTATAATTGTAGGTATACAAAATTTAGCCCTATTTCACGAGATCTTTTGTAAAGAAGATAAAAAATATCCCTAAAGAGAAACATTCCCGGGAGCCTGGCGTCTTGAAATATTAGATAATCACGAAATATGAAGAATTCTTTGGGTTTTCATATTTTAGCTGCGAAAATCTCGCCTTCTTGACTTACTTACTTGAGTTGCGTTTGAGATTTCCTAGTTAACGAACTTATATTATTTGATATATCACCATTAATATTAAAATATACACTCACACCTAATCACCACTTAATCACTTCATCATAAAGGAATAAGTTTACACCTAAAACCGAAGGAATCAATTTCACCGTGTTAAAAAGTTTATTGCCATAGCATTAGAATCGATCGAAACATACCAATACGCAATATTAAACATTTTACGGGACTCTAAGTGAATAAAGTGTAGTCGTAAAGAGAAAACGAATGATATTTCGAAGCTACTGCGAAGTTTGCATACAACATCGCAAGAACCACTTTGCGAAACAGCAATTGGCTCATAAAAAGTTGTATTTGGGGAAAGTAGAAGCTAGACCAGATGATCACCGATGGGAATCTATTAAAGATGAGCTGTCTGGCAACATCATACAACTATGATGAACTCGAGAGTGTGGGAATGCGAATCCAAGACCAATTACGCGCGTACGTGTAGAAGACATCTGTCACACTGAGCTACCTAAGACTTGGGATAGCCCTATGAGTTTCTTCAAGTCCTACTTCGCTATTACGTTACATTCTAAACATTATACGTTCACAATGTTGAAGTCATGAAATAATAATTTTCATTAGATATTTTTATTTTTTGTACACAATAATTTCTATAATGTTGTCTTGAACTTCCGTAAGGTAGTAATGTTTTCTTCAATCGAGTGCACAAAATTTGTGAGGAAAATTTAACACACATTATACCACTATACCATATTGCACCTTTTTATTGAATATGTGGTGTGATTGCATTGTGGAGTTAAATCAAACACTTGGATAGGTCGACGTCATTGTAATAGGTTGGGGAAAAAGTTTCTTCGCATTTTTTAAGAAAATTAAAAACATTTTTTAATTAGTTTATTTACATTTAACTAAAGTATGTAGGTACCATTTTGTTCGATAACTTTTTGCCATCTTGTAGGTAGGGACATGATCCCATTGCTATAGAAATTTTGGGGCTTCTGATCAAAATACCGCGACAAGTGGTTTTGGCATAGTCCTCTCGTGATGTAACCTGACACTGCCTAGAGAATTCTGAAGAGAGCGAAACAGGTGGAATTCTGAAGGTGCAAGGTCAGGACTATACAGCGGATGCATTAACACCTCCCAGCCAAACTCTCTTAATTTTTGCTGAGTGGCTAAAGATGTGTGAGGTCTAGCGTTATCATGATGAAAAACCACACCCCTTCAGTTGATTAATTCCGGCCGCTTTCTCTCAACTTCTTGCTATAATCTCATCAGTTGTTCGCAGTAGAGTTCAGAATCGATGGTCCTGCCTGGTGGTAACAGCTCATAATGAATAATGCCCTTCCAATCCCACCACACACACAGCATCACCTTGTTGCGAGTTAACCCGGGTTTCGCCACAGTCTGTGAAGCCTGCCCGGCTTTTGACCACGACCTTTTTCGCACGTTCTTGTCGTACGTGATCCACTTTTCATCACCAGTTATCAGCTTCTTCAAAAATGGTTCGGTTTCATTACGTCGTAATAAAGAATCACAAATGAGTACACGGTTCATTAGGTTTCTTTCAGTGAGCTCGTGGGGTACCCAAATATCGAGCTTTTTTGAGTACCCATTTTTTTTAAATGCGCCAAAACTGTTTTGTGGTCAATTCCCAGTTCTTCAGCTACGTTGTAACTACTGATATGCCGATCTTGCTCCAGTTTTTCAAAAATGGCATCAATTTTATCCGTAATAGGGCGACCAGGAGCGAGATGCATCTTTGACATCAAAATTTCCGGATGGAAAACGCTTAAACCAAATTTGTGCTACTCTCACAGACACTGCACTAGGTCCATAAACATCGCAAATTTTTTTCGCGGCTTGCGTTGCATTTTTACCTTTTTTGTAGTAAAATTTTAAAATGTATCGAATTTCTTCATTAGATTCACTCATCTTGACAGTACGAAAAACAAATGAAAAACACACATTTTCCTAATTTGAATTTGGAATTATCTTTTTTAAAATCTACACTTTTAATGATACCAAAACCAGCCAGATACAAATAGTATAGCCAAAGAGATTTTATTACAAGTTCATACGTACAATAATGCGAAAAGACTTATTCCCCAACCTTATATTACAAGAACCAGAATAAACATAAAACCATTATATGAATTCGTAGACTATGCAGTTACACGAATACACACATATGACCTTATGCGGTTAACATAATAAACATATGAAATAACTAGCTGTGCCCGCGACTTCGTTCGCGTGGATGTCGGAAAATAACAACGGTGGGGTAGGTAGGCTCCTTAGCCAATTTTCAAAGGTGTTTATAAAACACCTTTGAAAATTGCCAAATTTTTGATTAATTATATTTTGTAATTTTAAAGTGCAATACAGAGTATAATAATAATAATAATAAAGTTTCATACAAACTTTCATCCCCTATTTTATCCCTTTGGGGGTAGAATTAATCAAAATCCTTTCTTAGCGGATGCCTACGTCATAACATCTACCTGCATGCCAAATTTAGCCCGATCCGTCCAGTGGTTTGGGCTGTGCGTTGATAGATCACTATGTCAGTCAGTCACCTTTGAGTTATATATATTTAGATTATGCATCGGCGTTTGACGTGACCAATTTTCGTTGGCAATAATTATATCAATATTGATTTAGTTCTACTAAACTAAATCACAATTAACGCGCATGCGGAATTTCGGAAAAGCTAGGTGCGTTTGTCTGCAAATAAAAATTCTTTAAGTACTTTTAGAACCTAAAATTTCGGTTTAATATATACGATCTATGCATTCCCAATTACACCGGCAGCATAAAGTCATTCATTTAGCAGTTAACATGCGGCCCAAGTCCGCTCGTCTGTGACTGAGCCAAGCTCACCAGTCAAATGAAGCTTGTTAATAAAACGGCCAGACAGTGGTCTGTAAATTAAAATTTGAATGTTTTAAGCCCGCAGACAGCCGCAGCATCTTTTAAAGCTCTGTTATGAACGATGTTAGGCTACAGTTATTGAGTTTTTTTTATAACAAGGTATATTATAAAGCTTCTTTTATAAACGTATAAATAAATAGACAGTAGCCGAATCTCACACTGAATATACATATAAAATTTCATGAAAATCGGTCAAGCCGTTTCAAAGGAGTATGGTAATTACTTTTGTTATTAGAGAATTTTATATATTAGAAATAATCTACCTGCATAGATACGGTCGACTACAGAAGTAGCTGAACACTTTAGTACCATGTCACAATGACTCTAGCGTTAATATAGTACGGTAGCAATAAAGTACGTGCACAAAATCAGTGTGACATGGTACTTAAGTGTTCAGCTACTTCTGTGGTTGACTGTACCTAATTTCATCTAAATCGGTAAGCATAGCCAAAAGATAGTTACTTTCGAATTTTATACTTAAGTAATGGATATGGATGAAATGTAAAGAAGAGTCGCTTCGTCAGTCGATGACAGTAAAATATGTGATTAAATTGCAGTGGATTTTACAACTAGCAGACAATAATCTCGACTTCCCGTACTGTGAGTCACTACTTGTGAGGGATGGGAAACCGGGAGACGCCGGCGCCGGGAACGAGTTGACGCGCCCTCCAACGACGCAAACCGGTAATCGCATTAGTGTTGCCATTTTGTGACGAGCTACTCCTTTGTGTTTGTGGAATAGGGGTTTTTGATAAAGAAAAAACTCTCAAATTCCTAAAGCTATTTTTCTTACAGATTGTGTTATTTAGTCATTTTGTTTTTTTGTTCCTGGTTTTTGTAACAAAGAAGGTAATTAACTACAAAGACTTAGTTTAATACACGTTAAATGCAAGGTACTTAAGTTGTACTTAAGTTAGCATTGTTTC
The DNA here is from genome assembly GCA_947347705.1 of Nymphula nitidulata. Taxonomy (NCBI): domain Eukaryota; kingdom Metazoa; phylum Arthropoda; class Insecta; order Lepidoptera; family Crambidae; genus Nymphula; species Nymphula nitidulata. Next base: position 16,197,566 of record OX374630.1, on the reverse strand, counting down.
GTAAGTATAATACCTACCAACAGTAATGCTCAATTCTTACCAAAATTGCAGCAGCAGTTGGGGTCCGGGGTTCAAGTCCCGTGGTGGCAGAAATTCACAGCTCGATTTCGTTGGTGGTAGGACCATTTCTAAGTCCACTTGGCGAGCTAAAACCATCTTACCTAAGTCTGTCGCCTAATAATGTTAACGGCATTGTTGTGTTCCGGCAGTTGGAGGTAAGATATCCAGTTCCTCTGTAGTTGAGAAATCCGGGTGCAACGGCTTCTGTCTTTAGCTTTATCATCACTTACCATCAGATGAGATGAAGGTCAAGATTTTTTTTTATTGAAACTTATACTACTGCGCTGCTCTTTTCATACGGATAATAATGGGGCTGATTCTGAAGACACACTTTTATTCTAAATTGAAGTACCGTATATCTCTTTCTCGCAATATGTTATAGGAAAAAGATAGCAAGAATCTGTTTAGAGCTGTCACTTAAATTAAGATAGATTTCAACGAAACCATAGACAATTTTAGACGGCGTCGGATGTACGGAGGTGATTCCCAAACACTGCATTTTATCACGTTCAATATGGTCGAAAATTGAACGCATGTTTCTAAATGTTAAATTATATGACAGGCATCCTTTTCGTATTCATTTTGAGAGCAAGAGATGCACTGAACTTAAATTTAGACTTAGCATGTGTTCTCCAGAATTAGGGCCAATATGAGTATTATTGTTATCTGCACTACACAATTGCGGCCCTTTCGACGCCGCTCCACTTTTACCGCTGGCAGCCCCGAAACTACTTGGGCCCGAAACTACTACTTACCCTGGGCTACTCAATCTTGAAAGAAAAATCAGGGAAATAATAGTACTGCTACTTATGCGTCTCCTACGCCACCGCCACCTGTTTTTTCATTTTAAGTGTTAACTTTAATGAGTGGTGAGATAAACATCTCTTTAAAAAAGTTCGTTAAAAAAAGTCTAGAAAGCGGTGAAGAAATTGGTAAATTACACCTATTGCTCCGGTGGCATAGTGGAAGGCCTGGCCGGACCCTAGGAGACTCGGGTTCGATTCCCGCCCTTAACATATTATTTTTTTAATCTTTTTATTCTTTATTTGTTACTTTTACAATAAATGTATAATCTCCAATTTTTTACGAATAAAATGTATTGCAATTTTCAGCTATTAATTTGTCTCCTATTAATGTGGTCGATCCAGAATTAAACCTCAAGACGTTTTTCAATAGCCATTGGCTGGCGTGTGTCGCCGATAATGCCGAAGAAGCGGTTATCATACTCTTTAAATTATCAACTCCTCTTGAGATGCTGCGGCTCCTATTTCCTAGCCAGAACCTATCAGAACGGGACGCTCAGATTGGTGGAAGGAAAAGAAGATTTTTTTTAATCAATTGATTATTTCTACTCATTCCAATAGCAGACCTGCTGACAGAGAGTTTATTAGACATAAGCAGTGTGTTTGTACTCAATAGTTTTATGTGTTCTCTTATGAATGGCTTATGTGTCCATACTTCCATACTAAATGCGAAAGTAAGTCTATCACGTTTTCACTCCTAAGCCCCTGAATCGATTAAGATGAAATTTGGCATGGATAAGATCACAACCTGACAAAACACACAAGCATCGGCATTTACGCAGGTGAAGTCAGGGGCGGACACTAGTAAATAAATAAATAAAAACTCAATGCCAAAACCGTATCATTGTTCCTATATTTCACGGGATTCTAAATTATGCAGTTAAGAGTCATCATCATCATCACCAGCCTATATACGTCTCACTGCTGGACACAGACCTTACTGCATGGGAGAAACACATGAGGAGTTTGGGCCATAACACCACGACGCTGGCCCAATGCGGGTCGGTGGGTTAAAGCGGTTGCAGGAACAACCGGGACCAACGTCTTCACGTGCCTTCCACAGCACGGAGGAGCTCGAGATAACAAACTTTGATTGACCCATCCCAGGATCGACCATGGCGTAAGTTGCTTTGTTTTTTGTATCGAAACCAGTACCCCTAGCACGAACATTTTTAAATTTCGAATTGCCATCGTATCGAGTAGTTACGTTAGCTTTTGTCTGGCTTTTGTTTGAAATTTTACGGCCCGGCCACGGGAACGGGCGGCGGCGGCGCGCGGCGGCAGCGGCGACTCGGCAACCACTGCGTAGTCACGACGACGCGCTGTGAGGCCGACATCGAGACAGCGTGCAGTGGTTGCCGTTTCGCCAGTCGCGGGAGGCGCGTGCAGTGAGTTCGTCGCCAGGCCCTTAAGCGTGCTTGAACCGAACGATACGATTACGATTGGAAATTTAAAAATGTTCGCGCTAGGGGTACTGAGCGCTCAAACCAATGCGCCACCGAGCTCCTCCACAGTCAAAAGTCAACTCAAATAAAGATCTATAGAAGAGATAGACACAATTTGTTCGTGAATAATACCACGAAAAGCGTCTCCAGTTTGCCTTCCGCGTGGCAACAAAGCTGCGAAACAAGGAGAATGTTAATTAATACAAATAGAAAGCTTAATTACATTACGTTGTATAATATCGTGACATACAATTACGGCAAAGTATAATGTATTTACACAATCTACATACGCTTTGAATGTTACCTTACTTGTAAGTCAATACGCGAGTAATACCCCTGGTGTTGCAAGCATCCATAGGCTACGGTAACCGCTTACCATCAGGTATGCTCCATTACGACCATATAGAGGTATAAAAAGTGTTATTTGGCAATCACAATGTAAGTAATCATATAACTTATATTGTTTCCCACTATTGTTATCGTTTCACTAAAAAGTCATAGGAAAGCAAAAATCCACAATTTCGCATACGTAGACGACTTAATGATTTCAGTTTTTTTTTATTTTAAAACCAAACAACCCAACTGATTTTGAAAAAAAATTTATGGGACCAAATGGCAAATATTTCGCATCGAACAAAAAAAGAACCACGTAAATCGGATCAGTAATCTCGGCGTAATCGGTGTACATATATAGAAAAAAAACATACCGGCCGAATTAAGACCCTCCTCGTTTTTGAAGTCGGTTAAAAATTGAATGACAACAGCAAAAGGCTATTATTGCTTTAAAAATTGTCAAAATTATTCAATTATCAATGCGCTGAGTACGGCGTTAGGCATATGTTTTTCTTTTCATACAAATCATGGCAAATGACTCCACCAAATAATATATATGCCGCCGCCATCTGGTTGAATACGCCGCGGCGCTTAGTTGGATGCCTAATCCGTTGATTAAACGCCGCCATCCAATTGAATGCCCAGCCCGATAGTTAATTGAACTAGACTCACATGTATAACGTTTAACGACTTGGCGTTTTGAATGGATCGCCTTGTACTGAAAAGTTTTGGTTTGATCGGTAGGTTCAAGGTTATTTTTTTATGACCACTTAACCGACATCGTTTTGGTACTACATCTCACTCAAACAGTCACGCAAAAGCTCTTTGATCTAAACGCGCCAAGGCGTCCAAGCTAGTTTAAACTAGACGGCTGACATGATGTTCAGCCATCTGGTTAAACGTTGCGCTCAATGAGTTGCCTAATTTCACTTCAGCCGTTTGACTGGATGCCGGCGTTCAATCAACGGACTAGGCGTACAGTTATGCGGACAATTTAACCAGACGGCTGCGACATATACTCTCTGTCTGTCTGATCTCACTCTAACCTGTGGGTTACATTTTGACGCGATAGCTGATGCAAGCGGAGCCGGAGAGTGTAGAGGGAGAGAAGGAGCTTACATCCACAGATGTAAGCTCTCTTCTCTTCTCTCACTCTAACCGCTAACATATGGGTTATATTTTGACGCGATAGTTGACGCGAGTGGAGCCGGAGAGTGTAGAGGGATATGTCCCTCTACAGATGTAATCTCTCTCCTCTTCTCTCACTCTAACCTATGGGTTACATTTTGACGCGATAGCTGACGCGAGCGGAGCCGGAGAGTGTAGAGGGATATGCCCCTCCACAGATGTAAGCTCTCTTCTCGTCTCTCACTCTAACCGCTAACCTATAGGTTATATTTTGACGCGATAGCTGACGCGAGCAGAGCCGGAGAGTGTAGAGGGATATGTCGCTCTACAGATGTAATCTCTCTTCTCTTCTTTCACTCTAACCTATAGGTTACGTTTTGATGCGATAGCTGATGCGAGTTGAGCCGGAGAGTGTAGAGGGATATGTCCCTCCTCCACAGATGTAATCTCTCTTTTCTTCTCTTCTCTCACTCTAACCCATGGGTTACATTTTGACGCGATAGCTGACGCAAGCGGATCCAGGCGGCCACAAACAATAAATAATATTAAAACCACGCTTTTTAGTAGCATTCTGAAACCATTGAAACATAGTTTTACAGGCAGTATTTCACAATCCTATAGTAAAACCGTCGTAACAACACATTGCATTGTCCATAACAATATTAAAAGTTATAAAACCGATGGCGCGTGCTTCGCTTGTTCCGTTCAACATAATTCCTACTATCATTTTAGTACTTTTGAAAACAATAGCATCCAGTAAATCACTTTAATATTCCCGTGGCTCTTGGATAATCCTGCGAGTTAGTCTTCTGTCCTTTTCTTCATCATACAAGTGAATGTATCCTTCTCTCTTTTCTAGCACGTTTTCAATCGTGGAAAGGCTTGTATACTTTCCGACGTTAAAATTTAATTTTGCTTGCATTTTGAAGTACCTACATTTTACACTTAGAATGTGGTAGACCACGAAACCATTATAATGCAACAGTACAATGATTTTTGTAGAATCTTTTGCCTTTGACATTATAGTGTTGATGGCCCACCTGGTGGTAAGTGGTTACCGTCGCCTATATTACTTTTTTTTTTTTTGGTACACCACACACACACCCTCTCCCTTGGGGGGAAGAGGGTGTGTGTGTGGGGCTCTCACCCACTAAACTCCTCGGCGATGCACCTCGTTATCTGCTTTCTACCGATGTAACGTGATGGCCCGAAAACATTCACCGTCCTCAGCATGGCAGTTGACCGATGTCGGTCCCGTCTTATGGGGAGGCTGTAACGTAACCCTGTAACCCCGCCCCCAATCCGACTTTCTTCTTTAAGTCATTCATTGCATTGGCACGCCGACTGGGCTGTTCTAGCCAGGCAATGGCCCCCAACCATGCCCGGAGCCCAAAGATAGTGATTTTTACGGCGTTTGTAGGCACCTAAATTGCGCCCTCCTTCGCCCAGGACGTCGGCGGCGGATGGCGGAAGTGGCGGCTGCTTCCCGCACGCGATCCGCCTCCTCCTACCTCCTACTTACTACTTCCTCGCAAAAAGCGAGGACCGCCTGCCACGACCTATCGCTCTCGACCATCTTTAAGACGACGGTCGGGAGGGAGAGGTCGTCCCCAATCATCGCGGTCAACGCCCGCCTCTGTTCGCCCACGCTGGGCTCGCCTATATAACCTGCAATAACAAGGAAAAAATCACTGTAAAATCGTACTAAAATTTGTAGCAGGTGCGACGATGACCGAGTGGTCCGTGCCCCTTGCTATACAGACTACTCGGTCAGGGGTCCCAGGAGCAACTATTTGTAGTTGATAGATAATAGGTGTGGGTGTATGCATGAATATCATTATTATTTACCCTAGCATAAATTCCCAAGAAGCTAAAAATTTTCCCGAACGTTAGGGACACCAACATAGTAAAATTGTGAAAAGTATTTGGTAGAATAAGTGGACACTATTTATGTTAACATAATCATATGTGTATGTAGGATGGTGAAGACAATACGACAATAAATTAAAACTTGGGCTATATTACGGATAGAAATGTTTTGCAATATTCAAATAGTATCAGGACATTTCTACTAGACTTGTATCACAGTTTGTCCAAAATCATCCCTCGACAGAGTCAAATAGGGCTTTGATGGAGTCGGTTAAGAAAGAGGATTTCTTCTGTTCACCCGGCAGAAAATTGATGAAGAAAAAACAAGAATTCTGCAAATCAAACATTGTTGTGAGCATTTTTAGAGATATTATTTATAATAAAACGACAATTTACAAAATATGTAATCATTATTTCGTCTTTTAAAAATATATGTATGGAATTATAAAATTAAAAAATCTAATCAATTCACTGCTGGGCACAGGCCTTCCTACATGGGAGAAACACATGAGGAGTTTGGGCCATAACACCACCACGCTGGCCCAATGCGGGTTGGTGGGTTAAGCGGTTGTAGTAACAACCGGGACCAACGGCTTAACGTGCCTTCCGAAGCACGGAGGAGCTCGAGATAATTAATTTTGGTTGACCCATCCCGGGACCGACCATGGCGAAAGTTGCTTTGTTTTTCGTACCGAAACCATAGCGCCCAAACCAATGCGCCACCGAGCTCCTAATCACCTCATCACCAATAAAAAATAACATAAATTTAAAAAATCAATCAAACCAATCAGGCTTTTTAAGTTCTTCTTTAGAATCAACTATATCAAAAATATAGATTAAAAATACGATAAATGAGTATTTCAAACTTTTAATTGGAGTAAAATAACATTGATAAAAAATTGTTTTAAGTTTCAATTAAAAAACTCAACAATAACCAAAATATCAATTAAAATATTACGAATGCAGTCAAATCAGTAAGAACACCCGTTCATCCGTTAATATAATAGAAATGATTGATAACTGCATTGTCTATTCTAGCGCCCCTGCCAGGGAAATAATAATTGGTTATGCCTACCAAGCGTACAAAAACTTATGCACCCGTTTACTGAGTAAGTGGTCTTTTTTTTTTTTTTACACTGGCCATGTCTTAAAGTATCCAACTCTATGACTCTGCATACCATTGTTATTCTAGAGCGCACGAAACGTGACCACCAAAATAGTTACAATTAATTGGACGCCCGAAACGCGACTATTCGGTGAAGGCATTTTTTAACAGATTTTTCTTAAAAGCGTGAACCGCGACCCTACGACGCACGAACCGCTTATGTCACGCATGACGTATGATTGATAGCGACATCAGAGTTTTTGACTTACGTTCGAGCGACACGGAAACGCCTAATTTGCATTTAAATATATTAAAAGTTCTGTGGTTTTATGTAAATGCAAGACCTGAATACCTACACACGACACATGTAAGACTCTTCTGTAAGCCGGTCCAACAAGTTTATTTCTAACCCTAAAAGCAAAGAGATGTCTTTTAAGAGAATAAATTAAGTACTTTGAAAACTTTCCCTGAACTGAATCTCTGGAGGGTTCAGTGATAGTGAACGCGACAGAGATGACATTTCAGTATTTTATTTTAAAATATCCCAACAGAGGTTATCTCACTTAATACAGAATATTTGGATAGAAAACTTTATTTGCCGTCGGAAATATGCAACTTTAACTGATAATTCTTTGTCACGAGCTGAAACTCTACCATTAATAATCTGCCTGACATTTCTTAGAGTTCTTAGACCACAAAATGGATTCAACGCTGAAAGTCAGATACGTAAAATGGCAGATAAATAGAATGTCGGAAACATGAAATTTTGCTTACATGGCTATTCGCGTTTACGTCATACAGTGTATCCGTTGTCTTGCTATTAAAGGTTCACAGACATGCATAGTGACATATAAGCAGTATGTCGGATTTCTGACATTTTGCTTATATGGCTATTTAGACAGCGCATTTGGAAAAAAAATCCTCGAAACTTCTATATTATAACAAAATTCTTTCAACATAGATTTTACCAAGTTAAAATTTAAATAAAAATATGATGTTTCTATTTTTAACTTGTAATTAATACAAACTCGTGAATGATTCATTTTGTTTCTTTCAATTTCCCCGAAATTTTCACTGAGAAAAAATTAAGTTAATAATTCATTAAAAAATTCAACGCAAGCGCATTGGCGGGTGCTCTAGTACAATATACATATTTTGATCAATGACAGTGTCGTCGGATAACTAGATATCTGACATTTTGCTTATCCGTATCCAACATTCTGCTTATCTGACATTTCGCGTTTCCGACTTTCTGCTTATCTGACATTTCGCATATCTGACATTTTACTTTTTCTAGCATTCTGCTTATCTGTTATTTCACGTATCTGACTTTCAGCGTTGAATCCTTTGCAGATAAAACAAGACTTCATATCTGAAAAATATGATACCAGTATGACCTGTCCTGTCGGGCACAGTAAAAACAGAGAGGTTTCGCAATATTTCAAGGTATGCTTGCGGAACTTAAGTACAGAATTTTCGTCGATTTTGACGTACAAGACCGGCGAAAGGAAGTTATTCTTTCTGACACCTCATAACCCTTATTTAATAAACCTTACTAAACCAATAACCGTTAACCTGTCAGATTTCAGACACAATGTTTTCAATTGTCATAAAAACACCTGACAAACTTAAAACCCACTTTTGCTTTAGTTTTAGTGTATACGTCTCAAGGAGTTTGGTGGCATAGTGGCATGGCTATTCCGCTTTGAACAGAAAAAGAATCACGTACCTAAATCGGATCAGAAATCTCGGCGTAGTTGGTGTACATACATAGAAAAAAAGGAAAAAAACATACCAACCGAATTGAGAACCTACTCGTTTTGAAGTCGGTTATAAAGTAACTTTGATTGTCTGTATATCTGTTTGTTACCTTTTCGCGCTTAAACCGCTGACCGATTTATATGACATTTGGTGTACAGATAGTTTGAGATCTTGGGAAGGACATAGGATACATTTTGGAGTCAATATTGGCACATATTGGTATGAATTGTGTTTGCGTATGGCGGGCTAGTCAGTGACGAAAGGTTAACACCAGGGACCGCCGCCGTAGCTTGATTGTCAGTGCTAATATTAGCTTTATCTGTCTTGAGAGTGTTTAAATAAAATAAAAGAAATATAATATTTTTATCAAACTATAATAACTTTACTATGCACTGTCCCATCTGTAAGCCATTTCGTACGTCGAATTCAATCTACCATCTTTAACAAGTTAATGAACAAGCTGTTTTAACTATACCCAAACGGATAACGGTCCTCAAAGCTCTGTTAACACCTATACTAAGTCCGTATAACACCACAAATAAGGTTGAATTTCGACTAACAAATTTAACGTCTGATGTACGAGCCCGATGGAGGGTTTTATGAATAAACCTGTCGTATGCAGAAAATTACAGGCAGTTGAAATTTTAATGAGACCGCATGTATTGCGGTCTGGACGTATTGTGTGTGTTTGCGAAACATTTTGCTGTTTCCAAATAAAGTTTACGGTTAATTTTATAATGTTTGTAAAATATTTTGAGTTTTTATACCGTCGGCAACAAAAAGCAACAACATTTTAAGAATTTTATTTGTAGTAAAAGTGTTATTTATTCGTAAAATTTTTCACATTTATTTTTGTAACACTGAAATTATTATCTTGGGGTCTCAGCTATGCAATTCTCCAAAGTCAGCAGCCGTGAATTTGTGGCTGTCGGCGGCACTATCAAGGGCGTCGCCAGCCTATGGGCCAGGGGGGGGGCAAGTTGATATAATAGAGATATAATTTAAGAGAATACAACTACATGACAAACAAGCTGACGGAACACCTGGTGGTGAGTGGTTACCGTGGCCTATGGACACCTCTACCAAAAGAAAAAAACTGAGAAAATGAAAGAACAAATGAGAATAAGAAAAATATAACCTAGCGACCGTCAACAATACGGCGTTCGCAACAGTCACTCTATAAGTAATCTTCTAATATACTTCACACATCGTTGGCCCCTTGCCATTGATAGTCAAGTTGAGGCATTGTTAGTCTAGATGTAGCAAAGGCACAGATAACTTCTTTATAAGTTACCAACTTATAAAGAAGTTATCTGTGCCATTGACCAACAACCCATTTGCACAAGCCGTCAGGCTTTAAAGCTGCCTGACGGCTTGTGCAAATGGGTCGCTAGCTTTTTGTGCAGCAGATTCATAAGAGCCTTTGAGGGCAGTTTCTCGGCTAGCATGGACAATAATGCCGGCGCCCCGCAAGGGTCGGTGCTGTATCCAACAGTTTCTGATACATATCAATGATAAACTGTATATTGACAGTCTGCATTTGTTATGCGGATGACAGTACTAGAGACACCTAGTATGCGGCTCGTGCCAATATCCCTAATAAGAAATTTGCCCCATTAACTGTGGCTCCACATTTTCTTAGCACACCCTTTACATGTCTAAGAGTGTCGGGATTTCGAAATATCCCTAGTGACGTTCAGTTCAGTAATCATTTAAAGGATAAAGTCAAGCTGGCATCCAAGAAGCTTGGTGTGGCATAAGTCTCAAGTTAGGCCCCATATGAAATAGGAGACTGCGGAGCTGGTTAGAGAGGGGTCGCCCTTAGCTGATCCGATCAGTCGCAGACAGCCACGGGGAAGAAGAAGGCGTTACGTCCACTTGCTTCTCCCGTTATAGTGGTGCCTTTGGTGGAAGATCAGGGGAATATGAATAGAGTGGAGCTGGAAGAGGCTCGCAGTTGTGCGGGCTGACCGTCGGAGTGGCAGGGTTGACTGCTTATTCGTTCCCAGGTCTCCCAATAATAACGGAAGAGTAATTTAGCGGTGGATTTTAGTGGGAAGGACGATATTTTTTGTCCCGGAGGCCCACAAAATCGTCAGGGTCCCCCCGGGCTCGGCCTGAACCTGTAACCGCCTTTCCCCGCGTTAAAAAAGGCCCTATATGAAATACTGCTGCCACCTATGGGCGGGAGCACCTAGATACTCACTAGGACCATTTATCGCGGTTCAAAGGTGCGAGAAATATTGGACCCTTAAGCCTAAGGAGAGATTTTGCCTCCTTTGGTGCATTCTACCGTTTGTATAACGAGTTGTGTTATAAGGAATTATTCGATTTGATGCCCACGGCCTCTTTCTGTCGTTGCAACGCTCGCCATTGGTAGGGAATTTCATCCTCTAACGTTTGAACCAAAGTGGTCGCGAACTGTATGGTTTCAGAGACAATTTCTCCCGCGTACGCCGCTCAGGTTGTGGAATGAGCTCCCTACAGAGGTTTTCTCGAACAAGTATCACCGCCTTTCTTATTTCAGCCGTGAAACAGTTCGCTGTGTTTCGGATTGAAGGGAAATGTAGCCAGTGTAATTACTGGGCATGGAAGGCATTTCATCTTAGGCCTCAGGATGGCAACGCACTGCAATATCAAGCTATTATCCCTTTTAATAAAAAGGGCCGTCAGCTTGTTTGTCATCTAGTAGTATAAAAAAATATCGAACAAAAATAATTTACCACAGTTATCTAATAAAAACAGGTTTCGAGGTTTTTCCTTAATTTTCTCGACATAAAACTTCATTTCATTTTATTATGAAAGTAAGTTTTATTCTAAACCCGTCTATAAACCGTGTTACTCTATAGTACTAGGTGGTAGGCCCATAGGTAGGGTCGCCTGGGTAGGGACCACCGCCTTTCTTATTTCAGCTGTGAAACAGTTCGCTGTGTTTCGGATTAAAGGGAAAGGTAGCCAGTGTAATTACTGGGCATGGACGGCATTTCACTTAAGGCCTCAGGATGACAACGCACGTGCAATATTTTATGTTATTTTTCCTTGTTATTGCAGGTGTCTATAGGCAGCGGTGACCGCTTACCACCAGGTGGGCCGTCAGCTTGTTTGTAATCGTATATAAAAAAAATACTTAGCGAATTCGTTGGAGTATTGTTGGCTACATTTTTTATTTTGGAATCTCTAGGGGGGGGGGGGGGGGGCAGCTGCCCCCCCTTGGCGACGCCCTTGGGCACTATCATATCTTTTGGTGTTTGTTTGACAACCATGTGACACTAGCGTTTCGACCACAAGCACGGTGTAACCCGGAACTAAAAAGTTGTTTACATTCATATCTTTATGTAAAAGTCGATGACATCTTAAATGAAGTCATTGCGATATTTTAAACTCAAGAAAAATAAATCGAAAAATATCGATGTACTTCATGTCGTATATCTGTCGCAGCCGTCTGGTTAAATAAGCAGCATAATTGGATGCCTTGCCCGTTGATTATACGCCAGCATCAATCAAATGCCTAGCCCTAGAACTAGACTCACGGTTTATACGCCAAGCGTATTGAAAGGATTGTCTTGTACCGAAGAGTTTTGGTTTGATTGGTGGGTTCAAGGATATATTTTTTATGACCACTTATAACCGACACCGATTTGATTATACAGGGTGGTGCTGTCAATACGACAATAAATTAAAACATGGGCTATATTAGTTTATAGAAATGGTTTGCCACTTTCAAAAACATCTTCATTATTTGATAATTTCATGACATTTGTATGAATTAGTAGGTATAACAATGGCTACATTATTTAATAGAAATGTCCTGAAATTATCAAATGAATATGATGTTTTTGAAAGTGGGAAACCGATTCTATGAACTAATATAGTTCATGTTTTAATTAATTGACGGCACCACCCTGTATGTGATCATAAAAAAAACCTTGAACCTACCAATCATTCAAATAGTCAAATAAAATCTCTTCGATTTAAACGACCTCCCTAGGCGTGCAATTGAATGGCTAATTTTACCAGACGGCGGACATGACTTTCAGCCATCTGGTTAAACGCTGCGCTCAATGACATGACTAGTTGCCCTTCGGCCGTTTTATTAGATGCCAGCGTTCAATCAACGGGCTAGGCGTCCAGTTAATCGACTAATTTAACAAGACATATCTAAAACAGCGACAAACAGACACAGCCAAGAGATCGTCGTAGAGATCAGCCATGCGATTCTCTAAAGTCAGCAGCTATGAATTCGTGGCTGTCATACCTTTCGGCGTTAGTTTGACAACCGTTAGCGACACAAGCGTTCCGACAACGAGCACGGCGTAAACCGGAACTAAAAAGTTGCTGATTTTTATATCTATATATAAAAATCAATCAAATATTGAATGAAGTCATTGAGATATAATTTTAACACAACAAAAACGAAATCAATAAATATCCATTGTACTTTATGTCCGTATAACCATAACAGAGACAGTCATACACAGCCTAGAGACCGACGTAGAGATTAGTGAATACGATTTCGCGCAGCGCAGTGCGCAAACGTCAAAATCAATGGCAGCTCGTCGTCTTGTCAGACATCAAGCTCGATGTCGAATATTTTTGTTTGTGAATCACACTGTAGTGAATACACTTACGTGCAGGGGCGCATTACAAGCCTACACTCCAAACACTCCGAGTTGTTTTTTGTCTTGCTCTAAGGTGTGGAACGACACAAGTTGTTTTTATAACCTCAAATTTTGACAAGGAGTTCAATCATTATCTAAAACTAATACGAAGTCTTCCATTTCGCATTAAATTTTCTGTATTAAGTCTGTATTTTAACTTTTTTTTCACTAAAAATAAGAATTCCTTTTTTGAGATTTGACATAACCCATCTCATTTGACGGATGGTCACCAATACATATGCATTTTAAACGTCAGAGTGTTTTTAACCATCAAAATTGATCGCCAAAAGTTGCAACTCTCCGAGGCTCGGAACGGGGTAGTTGTGACAGCCAAACGTCATACCGAAAGGCACGGAACGGCCTTAGAGTAAAAAGTTGTAGGCTTGGAACGCGCCCCAGCGCAGTGCGCAAACGTCAAAATCAATGGCGGTTCGTCGTCTTGTCAGTTGTCATGTTAAGCTCGATGTTAGTGAATCACACTGCAATAATCTCCACGAAGAATAGAAAATAGTAATTCTATAAGCTTTCCGTGTTCCACACTTGTACACAAACAATCACACACATACACACACTTGTCACAGTTGCACTACGAAATCAAGCGTAACAATAAGTCATAAATATCGCCCTTACTAATAGGAGCTCGGTGGCGTATTGGTTTGAGCGCTTTGGTTTCGATACGAAAAACAAAACAACTTTCGCCATGGTCGATCCTGGGATGGGTCAATCAAGTTTGTTATCTCGAGACTTTGACATCAATACCGCAGTAAGGGCGGTATTAAACGTTACGCTTGATGTGCTGCCGACTGTACCAAACAAGCTAATCTTAATTTAGGCATATTGAACTTTGTAAGTTTTTTACTGAGTAAGTACTGAGTAAGTAAGTAGTACTTACTCAGTAAAGTAAGTACTTTACTGAGTAAGTACCTAATAGTTAAATACCTACAATAATTTTCATATTCTTGTCTTACATTTTTGCGAGCACTACACATTTGAAATAAAACCAATTTACCGGATTAACTCGCGTTTAATTAGATGTTACATATTTATTATACACCCGATGTTTCAATTACTTCACAGCGATCGTGGATCGTAAATCTGGTAAATTGGTTTTATTTCATTTGCATATTCTTTTAAAATGTACCTAGCACTGTGAAATGATTAATTAAACATATAATTATATGTGTATGATAACTGGGTATGTAAGTTATTTGCAAATATAATATAATATAAATATATTTAACACACAAGGGGTCGTAGAAGAAGCACCAAAGGTCAGACACCAAGGAGCGTCGTTAACCAAAGTCACGTACCAGACGGACTTACAATAAGGAACTTATCTTAACCAGAATATATTTGCCGTCGTCTTCTTTACATACATGCAAATATAGCTTATATTGCAACTGCATACGGTATGTAAGGAAAAGTAAATTAATGATAAAAAGCTCGACATCCTGGTCTTTAACAACACCCTTAGATTGTCTAGACGAAAATGAATCTTAAATGCTTAAAATTAAATACAATATTTTGTTATCTATTGAAAAGTTAGTCAATCAATTTATGATACTCACTTCAAGTTTCAATACGAATATCATGTCATTGTGCTACGAGATTCGTAGACGGTAACACATTCGTGCTACGAATAACGTAGGTACTAGTCGTAGCAAATTATAGTACCTACCTTTATGCGGGTTCCGTCTAAAAGTGTAATTAATAAGTTATCAGTTTACTTTTTTAATTTCAAATTGGCGGCCAACTGGTTGACTGGGGTGTACTCCTGTGGTTTCGGTGTCGAATCTCGATAGGGGCAGGTGTTTGTCTGTTGAAAAATGCAGCTTTGTTCATGAGACATGGGTGCTGTTACATTTATTTGTTACAAATTTTCTTTAGTAGTTTTTTTTTATACCACTAAGGTGGCAATCAAGCTTACAGCCACTTTAGAAGTCTTTGATCTAGGTAAGATTGGGTTTAAAAAAGTGAATTCTTAAAACGTTTTTATCCGACATCAAAAAAGGAGGTTATCAATTCGACCTGTATGTATGCAATATTGTCAAAATTTGCAGTTTTTGTATATTGTATATTGTATTTTGGTGTAGGCACAACCCCAATACCAATCCACTACTGACCTACTTTTTTTTATTTTAGAGTTTTGAAGTCAGTTCAGTTTTTTTAAAAAAATATTGTCAATATAAGTGGCCCGTCCCCGAAATATTTTAGTCCAGTGTATTTTGCAGCTACCGTTGTTACCTACCTAAATATTTTTAAACTTTTACTGTATAAATAAGTACGCAAGCTAAGCCAATAAAGGATTTCATGCAAATTATAAAAGCTCGTAGGGAACCGCGCCCGTAAAATCTGCTGAAGTAGCGAGCGAGTGGCTGGCAAATCTGTTCTTAATTTGGATTAACAGGGCGTCCAGTGATTCCTGCTTAGCTACATCACTCCCCTTATTATTATCGCGTTAGGAGGTCTGTAACGTGGACGAGGTATAATCATAATATAATATAGTATAGTATAGGCATATATATGCCCAGCAGTGGGTGTCTTTCGGCTGATATGATGATAATAATCTAGCCCAAGGTAAGCATCATTTATCGGAGAAATATTCATAATAATATGTACTCGTATATGAATATAAGAAATATACTAAATAAACATACAAACATCCATTACTCGTGAACAAATCATATAATCAATTCATACAAAAATCTGCCTCTACCGGCATTCAAATCCGGGACCCCTGATCGAGTACATAAATTGTAAAAAAATATACTATATACATAAACAGCTTGTTTATCGTCTAGTTGTAATAAAAAAAACATACGTAAATACACTACAATACAACCATTCATCATCATCATCATCATCATTTCAGCCGAGAAACGCCCACTGCTGGGCATAAGCCTCCCCCAGGGATCTCCACACCGATCGGTCCTGCGCTGCCCGCATCCATCGGCTTCCCGCGACCCTCACCAGATCGTCGGTCCACCTTGTGCCTACCAACGCTGCATCTCGCGGTACGCGGTCGCCACTCGAGAACCTTTCCGCCCCAACGGCCGTCAGTCCTCCTTGCAATGTGGCCTGCCCACTGCCACTTGAGGTTTGCAATTCTTCGGGCTATGTCGGTGACCTTAGTTCTCCTGCGGATCTCATCATTTCTAATTCGATCACGCAGAGAAACCCCGAGCATAGCCCTCTCCATTGCCCTTTGGGTAACATTGAGCCTTCTTATGAGGCCCATTGTAAGCGGCCACGTCTCAGTTCCGTAAGTCATCACTGGCAACACACACGGAATTAAAGACTTTCGATACGACCATTACCCGAGAATAAATATTCGTGTTTATCTCACAAATAATATCTACCCTGGCCGAGATACGAACCTTGGACCCCGGGAGCTAGGAACACTGAACACTCGGGCCAGTTAGTCGACCCATAATTAACTATGTATCAAAAAAATTACAAAGCTTAAACTTTCAAAGATTTATTTTAAATAAATTTCTGATTAGAGGTTTTAGTTATATGTATATGCACTATTAGATTTGCTCTGTAAGAGGATTTTGTTGATGGATAGGGTCGTATTAATTAATTTATTTGTTTTTAGAAATGAGCCGGTTACATTTCGATCACCCTTCTATATTTCGATGCCTGTTACGTCAGAATAACTAGCATACTTTCCAAACAGACTTACATATCTATAAGTTTTTTGCTGGTTATTCTATCTTTTTTATTTATTGGCCCGCACTGGAGATCAATATAAATAATGTTGATTGTGGGCCCCCACAAATCCTACATAAGCCCATTTATCATAACGTCAAAAGATGCAACACCTGTGTAGGAGCGAGCTAATTCTAGATACAACGGTAGTTTTATGAGTGAGCCTTTGATATTGAAAAAGGAACTTTAACTAAGTAAACTTGCGGTGTACATTTGGTTGCGTTGTTATGTTTGGCTCGCACACCAGTGCTAATCCCCAGAGATAAGTACAGTCATAATATTTTGCGTGTTTTGATGTAAGGCTCGAAGGTACCTGAGGCACATTAAAGATTTTTTTGACGCGGGGAAGTATTAGGAGATTGGTTTCCGATGCCAAAGTTGTTTGAGATATAGGAGCTAGTATTTGCTTGATTCATTTCCTGAAAGTTCAATCTTTATTATATTCGAGTCAGGTCTTGTTTATGTTGGTACTAGGGGAGTATATCACTGAACAATACTGATCTTATGTAAGAATTGTTTCACTAGTCGGGGGATTTCCAATTTTATGGAGAAATACTTAGAGTATTTCTTATCTATTTAACTAAACATGTTTAAATTCTTGATATCTAACTATTTCTATGCAATTGACTCAAGCGACTTTGTTCATCCACGATCTTGAGCCCGTAAGAAGCTAAGTTTATACAGTTGGAAAACGGAGAAGTCACAAAATACGTCCAATAAGTCACCGCAATCCTTCTAGATTTATAATATAATTTGACAAGGTTCCGCACCCGTGTCACTGAGTGACTTGCCTTTCAGGATTGAAAAAGATCTCGTTTGATATTAGAGCTTTATTTTTCTGACTGTTTTATGTTGGTCATGCGAAGAAAGAATACCGTGTATTTTATATCACCTTTTCTTCATTTATAAATACTAACTTTCGGTTACATATATTTTCATTAAATTTTACATATTGTAAACGACAATATTAACCAATTCCAAACATCAAAGAAAGTTTATTTCATTTTTATTTCTCGCTAATCTAAAGGGTTTATCTGCGTCAAAGGGTTAATTTTCAAAGTCGGGATTCGGAGCCGTGCCGTGTGCGGCGTCTGGAGTGTTATTTGGATCTCAAGAGTACGTACATTCTGGCATTTATACTTTATTACGAGTAAACGTTTGAAAGTTGTCTTTGATAAATTATATGCTCTAATGGGCTTAAAATATTTAGAGTTTACTCTTTTCAGTAAAAAAATATTTATTTGACTGGAAGAGGTAGATACAAAAACAACTTACATTAAACTTACTTTAATCTTTATATTTGTTACTAATATTAAAATAATAAAACTATACGTGAAAATTAGCGTTTAGTTAATAATCTAAGGCCATATTGAACCATAATTATCTTAATAAGTATATAGGTACTTAATTATTATAAATATAAAATGGGATATAGTTATTTATTTATTATTGTCTCAAGAACACTTTGATAATAAAATCGTTTTGCAAACTTCAAAACGTGTCCGAGTGTTAAATAGAAAAGGGAGGAATGCGTAAAAGCGAATATTACTTTAGAGAGGCCGGTATGAAGGGTGCGGAGTGATTGGAAACTGATTGGAATGATTGGCGCGGGCGATTGCTGCAGCGGACTGTTTAGGGCCGCGACAGACTAAAGCACGTCTCGCTTAACTCACTCACTGCGTACGTTAGAAATACCAACGATTTTCTAAAGTCAGCAGCCTTGAATTCGTGGCTGGCGGCAGCGCTGTCATAGAATTTCGCGTTTTTTGTCAATCGTTGGCGACACCAGCGTTCCGACGACGACCACGGCGTGAACCGGGACTAATAAGTTGTTTATTTTTTTATCTTTATGCAGAAATCAATCAAATATTGAATGAAGTCATTGCGATACATTTTAAACACAAGAAAAACGAAGTCAATAAATATCGATTGTACTTCATGTCGTATATCCAAAACTGCGACAATCATACACAACCATGAGATCAACGTAGAGATTAGTGAATACGCTTACGCGCAGCGCCGGCCGTGCTCAAACGTCAAAATCGATGGTCGCTCGTCGTCTTGTCAGACGTCAAGCTCGATGTCGAATATTTCTGTCTGTGCACACTGCTGATTGGAATAATGACTGCAGGCTGTAGCTACAACCTTACATAGCGATACAAAACTGATTGGAAGTATCGATGCGGCGATTGTTGCAATAGACTATAACAGATTGGAATGATTGACGAGATCTAAACTAAGCATACCACTTAGTTGAAATAAATAACGGATGATTGTCATTATACAACATGTAATTTAATTAATGTACTTAGAAGTTTAATATTTTTTAAGAAAATAGATAATGATAATATACATATTAAATAATTACGAACAATATTGTTGGCATAACATAACATTTAATATGTTGCAGTAGAATAAATAGTTATTTCAGTACATCAAAGATATACCTAAACCCTAAACTAGATGATGATCGAGCCCGGACCATCATCTATCTGACACCTTCTTATTGATACCTTTCTTATAAGTTATATTATTCAGAAACTTACGGCTGCATCTGCCGCAAGTGTCTGAAGAATGAAGAATACCGTAGACTATTTCATGCTACAGCATCAGCTAAAGGTTGGCATGTCTTGGAAATACCACTGACGTAAAAGTACACAAAATTTCAAATCAATTGTATCTGTGAAAGTTAGTAAGACCCATTTGTCAAGTAGGAAATGAGCTGATAGTCATCAAACGCCTGATTAGATCTTCATGAATTATAGCTAGGAACCATCTTAATCACGTCAGCTTGCAAACAAAAAAAAATACTTCTTCGGTCCATTCGTTTAGGAGCTGCAATGTCACAGACAGACACGTTCAACTTATAACACCCCTCTTATTCGTCAGGGGTAAAAATAAAATAAAAAAGATCCTAGGTGTGTAAGCATATCATTTGCAATTACTGACACAATAATGATTTATTTCATGAATTTGTTATTGTGATATTTTGTTGAATTTTACGATCACCAAGTGACTTCAACCATGGTAAAAGGTATATCGTGTTTTCCGAGGTCCACCATTCGTTACCCAACAGGCGCATCATTCTTACTACTAAAGTCTCACTAAAACCTTTCGGAACCCGAGCACAAATTCGCTCGAGTATTAGAAAAGAAAAACGGCAAGAAAAATAGCGAGAGAAACAATGACGGAACGAGCTTCAGATGGGATTTTATAATGCACAAAATGACAATTTAAAACTACAAAGCATCATTTAAATTTCTAGTTCAGATATTATAATGCTAAATATAAATTAAAAAAAATTATAATAGGTAACGTAAACATTCCTATTACGGTGGAAGTCGAAATCAACGCCTATTTTTATTTTCGTGAGATAAAATTAGGTATAATGTATTTTTATTTTCTTTTATACTTATTTGGTTATTTAAACAAAAATAAAAAAACGTAAATTTAAAAAAATCTCCGTAATAGGCGATTATTTCGACTACCGCTGTAATAGGAGCGGTGACGTTATTACAGAGTAACTACATAGATTCGTCGCAATCCGAAACACCAAGCGTGAATACAGCGGCTTCAGCCAAACAAACCTTAAAAAACATAAAGGGAGCAAAGTCTTACTTTCAGGTTTAGTTTATAGGCTTAAACACTAAATTTATAATAATAAAAAAATAATAAAAAAATAGAAAAGACATTATATAAGACTTGACTGTCAGATTAAAGTGATTGACACATTTCCTACAACTTGTTCGAGCAGGGTAAATGTTCGCTTACACTCATTGCTTCAAACAGCTTAGAGTGTTTCTCTCCGTGAAATATGAATTGAGTTGTTGACACGAGTTTGTCAGCACCTTTATAATGGTCTGAATGAATGATACCCGCGTCTCTCGAATGCCGCCGCGAGAGGGTTGAAAAAGAACCATTGTAGTCCTGCGTACCTCGCGGGCGCTAAGGATTGTCGACGCCAGTTGAAGGGTTTATTGCAATTATACGATTAAATAAATGTAACATTGTCTTTCTCTGAATCAAAATAACATAATCGCAATGTAAATTAGGATTTAGGAGCACGAATACGATAGCAGCCAATCCTTATCAATTAAAATATCATAAAAATAATAAAAAAAATATCTTCTTTATAATTATTATAATGAAACAGAATTTTTGAAGCAAACTTAGTCTTTGTCCATATGATGCAATTCTAAATATATTTACTTGTTTTACATAATAATTGTTCGGGACTCCTTAGTTTAATTAATAGTTTTTTACAATGTTCGATTGTTTTTTATATGTCAGATTTTGTCAACACAATAAAATGGGAATTATACGGGTTAACTTGAAAATCTTATAAGTTTTATTGCAAGTCGTCTCTGTAGGGTATTTTTACACCGATTTCACTTACCACGGTGCTAACCAAACCAGCCCAGCCCCAACAAAATAATGGCGACCGTGACTGAATTAAAAAAGAGCCGAAAAATTTGCCGTATGGCATTTACCATCGCCGCCAAGAAAGTAGAAGAGGCCATTCAAGAAGAAGAACCAGGTCTCGAGGTTAAAGGGTTGTTCGACTCTCTAAAAGCAAAAGCCGAACAGTTATTTGATGTGGATACCGCTTTAAAATCCTCAGTCTTGTCGGAAGAAATGTCGGAGGAGGAAATGTTTTTCATTTTAGATATCGAGGAAACCACTGAACGCGAGATGCGTTTCAACATCCTCAAGGCCAACTTCAAATGTTTACGTTCCCGGTCATACTGCAGCAAATTTTAATGCTATAGCACAACTTTGGGATTCGGTGTCTATTGGCATCAAGGATCCTGTGCAAACTAAAAAGAGAGAGGCAATTGTAAATTCCCAGCCGCTATCTTACAGTGCAGATGATGTTGATGTGTCATCCCAACCTATTACGCCTGTATTTTTCTTACAGCTTTTGTCGTGTAGTGAAGTTGTCGACTTCGATCAGTTAGATTTTAAAACTCTCAATTTACGCGTTAAATATTTGCAGAAATTAAGAGACGACCTCAAGGTCCGTTTACGTAATGACTACCTTGCTTTTTTGATTCTAAGAGGTAGGGATGGTACGCATGATTTAAAGGTAGGGAGATGTAGTGTTAGTCGAGACCCCCGAGAAATGTGTACGATGGCCGCTAGGACGTGTTTTAGAATTACACGAAGGTCGGGATGGTGTGTGTCGAGCAGCCACAGTTAGGACTTCTACAGGCGTGCTTACTAGAAGTGTTAAAAAAAATTATATCCGCTTGAGTGTAACAGTTGAATTAACGTTCGCACTTCCTTACCTAATTTTTATTTAGAGACTATATACAGACTGTTGTATTTTTAAGTTGTAATTGTTATGTTAGGGAAAAAAAAATTTTTTTTTGTCCCTTGGGAGGATGTTCGGGACTCCTTAGTTTAATTAATAGTTTTTTACAATGTTCGATTGTTTTTTATATGTCAGATTTTGTCAACACAATAAAATGGGAATTATACGGGATAACTTGAAAATCTTATAAGTTTTATTGCAAGTCGTCTCTGTAGGGTATTTTTACACCGATTTCACTTACCACGGTGCTAACCAAACCAGCCAAGCCCCAACAATAATCATAATTATTTACTGCAATTAGTAAGGAAGGTCATATATTAAATTTTACATCCTCACATAAACTCTGTAAAACCACAGTAAAATTATTCTACTAAGTATAAATTATATAAAACAATTATGTATATGAATTTAAGTTATCATCACTAACCTACCAATCAATACGATCAAAGAACTTCTGTAAGGTAAAATTTTTCCTCATAAAAAAATCTTTTCATGAGGATTCCTTGCAAAAATTTACAGAATTCACAAGAATTTTCTACATTTTTATATTCTTTGGTACTTTATTGCAGATTCTTATTGACATGCAAAATACCCCTGATTTCACCAAAGCCAATTTTGTACAAGGAATAATTTTAAGTAAGTAATTAATTTTCATAATAAGTGTATTTAGTTTCGTGCATTTTGAAGCAAAAACATAATAACGGCATATTAATTATGGACAATATTTGCCTGCAACTTTAATTAATTCATTTGAGGATTATCTTTTTGGTTATTTCATTTTGTAGTCACACTTACCTATTTAAAGGTTTATTAAAAACTGAACCACAATTTAAAGTAAATTAACTTAATTTATTTACGCAGTAATTAATTTAAATATTTTAACTATTAAGTCCAAATTATACATCAATATAAGCTTATATATATTACAGTCAATAAATAACGGAGAAATCAGATAAGAATTAAAAAAAAACAAATTTTATTCTCAATAGAAAAATGGTCGGTTACTAAATTGAGGGTTTTATCTTAGAAAATAGATTAATAAATGATTTATTAAATGTTTACTTTATTTCTCTACTAAATAGGAAGTTTTCTCCTATTTTTACAGGAACCGGAGCCTATTATTGATGTTAGTAGCTCAGTGTTACTGCTGTGTGTAGTATGCGAAAAATGATATTGCGATAATAATTAAAATGTGACATAATTCCGATTAAAGATACTGGTTCTTATTTCTGGTGTAACTTGCCAAATGCCGCAAGGGAGGTTTGCCTAACTTTTACGACGTAATAGAAAGAGGTTTCTTTTTGTGTTTCCAGAAGTTTCTCTCGTTCTTTAAAGTTAACGCAACGAGTCGTTTACATTCACCGCTGAGATCGTGAACTAGAAAAAAATATACATAAGTATTAGAAAAGAATGTTAAAAACAAAATGAAGTATACATATGTCTATATTGTTTATATGTGTATATTATTTATAGTGCTTATTTTATTTTGTTTTTCTTCACCGTACTTCGTATATTAACAATTCTAGCATTTTTTAATAAGTATTAATAAAATTCGTATAGTTCATAAATCTTTTTGAGACACTCACTGCTGCCTGCTTGCAATGTCTCACACATTTATAGGTCTGGAAGAGATCCCTTAAAGAGATAAGTGTACCCTTGGTAAGTTCTCATTCTTATTTTGTAAAAAGAAGTTACATGCCCACAAATCTATTAATGATGTCTGTATCGTGTCCGTCTTTTTATTCTCTCATAGATAGACTACACGAATATTGTCAATGTATTTAGTACTTACTACATCTGTTTTGATACAGGGATTTCTCATTATCTTCATTGCAGCCAAAAGACAATGCTGGACAAGGGCTAAAAATTTCCACGGTCTAGCGTTGCACTCATCCAGCGGCTACCTGCGCAACTTCACACCTATACTTATGTAGGTGAAACCACTATACATTATGCTTGTTATATTGGGCCGTTTGTCAAATGTCAACCGTGAACAAGGGCGAGGAAGGGTGTATTTAATTAACCTGCCAGGGGACATACGTCATTGTCAACATGTGACGTCTTACTTACTTGCTAATTGGGACTGTGATTGATATGTAACTCAATTGTATTTATTTACTATGTATTAATGAGGCTGAGGTGCTGAGGTTACTAAAAGTTATTAATTTTTAACCGCCTTAAAAAGGAGGAGGTTCTCAATTCAACTGTATTTTTTTAAATGTTTGTCACCTCAGATCTTTCGATTGGGTGAACCAATATTGATGATTCTTTTTATTTGAAAGCTGATGCTTCCTGTGTGGTCCCATTTCAGTTTGGTCCAGTTCTGACAATAACATCTATGAGAAAACTATTAAATATGTGCGTGAAAAATGGACGAATAACTCATATCACGCCAATCGATTTCGATGATTTTTTTTTAGTGAAACTATACGATAGTAGGAAACAATATATGCTGACGGTCACCCATCTAGCTTTGACCTTGAAAAGTTATGACTGATAATTGTAAAAAAAAATTAAAACCCACTTCAAAATACTAAAAAGGATAAAATAATTAAATTTAAGTAGGTACTTTACCCCTCATGAACATATTTTTTGGAGATGGTAAGTTGTTTCCGGAAACAATAGAAAGTGAAGCACTGACTCCAAAACTATTTTTCTAAGGGGTAAAGTAACCTACTTAAATTTAAGTATTTGTTTTATCCTTTTTAGTAAAAATAAATTAAAATTTAGCATTCTAAACTAACGCGGTATAGACGTTAATAACTAGCATACAACCTAACGTCAGCCTTCCAATGTGGAAATTATCCTTATATTCCCACAAACATAACTGTACGTTAAAATATGAACTCGTTTATGTAAATACAACACAATTTACACTCTTGTATAGCTTATCAGTGGCTAAAATGTAAAACATGACCGATTTTATAGCAACATCAAAGGATTTTCTCTCTTTAGGAATTTAAAAGCGGACAACTGAATATTAACACCGGGGCTATGTGAATAACAGTCGTATATACAATACAACGCTCTCGGAAAAGGTGGATTCATGTTTTAAAACGTACCAACGCTTTCATTGCTTTAATTTTAAATGTAACTGACGTTTTACGTAGAAGCATACCTACAGCTTTTTAAAATACGTAAGTATATAATTTAGTAAGACACTCATATTTATTGATTGCGCCAAAACTATTTTAGACAAAATATGGCTGGAATTAGGGCTGGAAAGGGACAAAAACGTGAAATGTGGTTTATCTTTTTTTTCATGTAAGTAATGGAAATTGAATATGTTTTAGTGTTTTAACTAAAATTTTATCTGCAAAGCATTCATGTAATTAGACGGAATAGGTTTTTATTTTGTGCGAGCCCGTAGTTAAATAGATAGGAAAATAAAATAACAGGTTATATCAGTGTTTGTTTTTTCCATTATTACTTCTAAATATAAAGGCTTGAACTTTAAAAGGAAAATAATGAAGTTATAACAAAACCACGTCAAAGTTTACACTTGTTTATCGAGTTAGCTCAGTGACGACAACGCAAAGAGAAAAATTTCCTCCGTTTGTTTTTTATGTGAATGCATAAACCGCTTATTCAGTTGTCATGAACGTTCCGTGCTTATAAAAACTTCACGAAGCTCACTGGTCTTGTTTTGATGTGAATTAAAAACAATAAAAAGTATTTTTAGCTGCTTTTAGAATGGACATAATTCAATGTTTTTTTTATACAACTAGATGACTAGCAAGCTGAAGCCTCACCTGGTGGCAAGTGGCCACCGTCGGCTATAGACAACTGCAATAACAAGGAACAATCACTTGATAGTGCAGGTGCGTCATCATCCTGAGGCCTATTTTTTTTTCTCTTGGAGGAATCTGCTTACGGACCTACCCGCCGCTGGCGAAGCGACGGGCGTTAGTGGGGGTCGCCCAGTGCTTGATCGTTACGGCACTGGGAGTACCCACTAAAACTCCCCGATAACTCCACTGCCCTTATTGGGGATGGAATGGGCTCTGCCGAAGCAATTTCACCAGCCTACCCCCAGGCAAACCGGCCTTACGGCCAGGTTTCGCGCCGATGGGGATTACCCAGAGTCACTTGGGCAATCTTAGACGTCGCGGCATGTGCAATGCATGCGTGGGGGCCACCCACGCACGCATCCACGCCTAGGTTGCAGGAAGTCGGGGGATCGCCGCCCGCCTTCTCGCCCACCCTTCTATCATCCTGAGGCCTAAGATCAAATGCCTCCCATGCCCAGTAATTACACTTGCTCATTGCGTCATCGCTGTGTTTTACTACCTAATCGTTTTACTGCCGAAATAGGAAAGGCGGTGGTACCTGTAACCCGTATAAAAATGTACTTTATGGTACCTGCTCAGACGACCCTACATTACCTCTAGTAAGTTAGCCGAATTTCAACAAAATTTCAAACAATATGCAGGCTACCCGAAATAGCTAGGCTCCTCGCGAATCTTGCGGGATTAGTAAAGAGCGCGATCCCACTGGATTAACAAGATTAACATATTCCATGTATTACGAGTCGCTTGAGACGTGAACTATTTGACTTGATTGACGGCTGGATCGAGTGTTGAAGTTTGATAGACTCATCTCAAGAATTTCTCGAAGCAATCCACATATTTCACATCTGTTGACTCTAGAATGCCAACCGACCTGCAACACCTGCAATATTCCAAGAGATTAAAGTCAATGGTTATAATATGATTAATGGTTTGCCATTTGTTAACATAAAAAAATTAACTCATAGGTACTCACGTGCGATCGGAGAAATAGTCACAATAGGTACAGATGACAGCACATCAAGCGTAACAGTTTGACCTTGAGGCCGCCCTTACTGCGTTCGTAATAGAGGCGGGTTTCGTAGTGTAACTGTTATACTTCATGTGCTGACGTCTGTAGACTGTTAACGAGATATATATAGCCTAAAGTAGTAAGGGTAGTGTTTTGAAAAGGATGGAAATGACATATTTGTACAGTCGACAGCACATCAAGCGTAACAGTTTGACATTGAGAGTATTGAGACCGCCTTTACGACATTCGTACAGGTGGCTTTCGTAATCCTACTGTTAGACTTGATTTGCTGTCGTGTGTACCATCACATTTGCTGGCCTATGTATATTGATAAATTAAAATGAAGTTTGAATATATTTAAATCTATACGGAAGAATTGTATAGAATATTTAATTAACAATCCAATGCGATTTTAGTTGACCAGCCAAAGTTACTTTTTTTATACCACTAAGGTAGCAATCAAACATATGGCCAACTTGATGGTAAGCGGTCACCATAACCCATAAGATGCTTGCAACACCAGAGGTATCACTTAAAATTTTTAAAGAAAAAGTGTTAGTGTTCCTTAATAAAGTAAGATTCTAAGCAGCCTTTTAAGCAGTGTCTTTGTACTCAACTGGTTTAAGTATTCTCTATTGAACCTTTTGCGTGTACATAAATAATAAAGTAATAATAGTAAATAAAATCATTATCCATGCCACCGAACAGCTGTTCTGTTATAGTAAAATTTAGTCTTCTTTATTGGATATTATTTTTTTGTTAGTTCCATCATAATGCGGGTGGGTCGGCAGTTGTTTGCCCGACGGGTCGCTCGTTCCGCAGGACATTTCAGCTACGTCGCTCGGGCGATGCCTGAAACACTCCAATTTAAAAACATACGGTCGAGTATAACATGTGGGAACGTGGCATGTCTTTTTTTTCTGCGAGCCCACTAAGCATGGAGAGAAGAGTTTGAAATTTGAATTCAGAATGCCAAAAGATTGTGTTTGTAGTATCTGCTTTGACACGTTTCTCGAAAACAGAAACAGTATTCAAGCCAAGATATACTGGGCGAAAGTAGAATCCACAAACGAACTGCACGAACGGTGAAGAAATAGGAGTAGAAATCAGACTTCTACAGTCTGAGTTCTACTCTACATCCTTTCTACTTCTAATTCTACATCCCAACCTACCCTACAGGTATTTGAAATCGGAGCTATATACAAAGGACATCAGCAGGACGTGAATACGTAACGTACCTGCAAGTAAGTAGGATATGACGGATCATGGAAATGTTAAAAAGGAGCCATAAAATCTGAGTCGTCCTTCGAAGCCACTTAATTTCTTTACGGTACTGAAATCTGAGAAAGATGGTTATACTGTTTTACCCCATTTGCATCCGCTCAAGCTTGTTGAGGAGCTCCTGATTGGCATCCAGAAAACACGTGTCAGCGTTATCAATGATACGATGAATTAGGAATGGCGAGAGCGAAATCTTTGATTACATAATCATCATCATCACCAGCCTATATACGTCCCACTGCTGGGTACAAGCCTTCCTACATGGGCGAAACACATCAGGAGTTTGGGCCATAACACTACCACGCTGGCCCAATGCGGGTTGGTAATCGATCGTGCTTTGATTTGAGGGGCATAAAAATTGTAAACATCGCAAGGAATGAAATGCGTAGTGAACTTAGTGGTTTTCCTTATTGATGAGAGCTCACAAAGATAGAATGCGTTCGTACCAAATCAAGCTAAGGTACCATGTGTTTCCACGTACAGGTAACCCGAGCCATGGGAGCGTCGACGATTTGGTAAATAACATCTCGAGACGGTCGTGCTCTGGTGTCTATATTTTGGGATAAAATATATTATAATGAAGTCATCAAAACGTGCAGAAGAAATTTTTGTTTTCTTTTAGAAAATATATTTTTTGCATAGCCATATTCACAATAAATAATAGTTTAGATTACAAAACGTGTTACTTACTAATTGAAGAATCATATTGGTATTTTGAACTTAAAACTAAAATTTTTCAATTTTTGCAACGATTTGACCTATTTCATTGAGTCATTATCATCGTGACACAGATAAATTAGTAAGCCCACGCTTAACGCGCCTCCCGGTGTATAACGATACTTAATATTAATTATTTCTGCGGAACTGGAGATTATAATGCAATTAAGTAGTAGCTTTCAGATTAACAAGATTTCGTATCAAGCCGGCCTAAAATGCTTGCCTAATCAATCTTGGTCTGGCACATTGCCTGAGACGGGCCGTTTAGCGAGCGCTGATACCAGTATGCAGCTACGGTGCTACGCGACTACAGTGCTACGCGACTACAGTGCTACGGATCGTAGCTTCGTAGCGGTTTTGTATAAGATTAGTTAAAGTATTATGGGTCGCTCGCGTAAGTTGCGAGAATTATTCATTAATACACAATGTATGAAATCTTATTTACTTGTTACTATAAATACGTTATAACTTTAATATAATTGTTATAAATACCTCCAAATTAAATAAGTCCTAATCAGAATTATTTTCTAAACATTACGTAGGTACTTAAGATTCCACGACCCGTCTACCAAACTATAGGTCCCAGGTTCGCGTACTATTAGGGGCAGATAATTGTATGATTAATACAAACATTGATGAGTTTAGGATGTTTGACGTTTATTAAGTTTTATTTTAGGTATAATAGTTTAAGTCTTAACATCAGCCTACATGGTTGAAACACATTAGGAATTTGGGCCATCACACCACAACGCTGGCCTAATGCGGGCTGGTGAGTTAGAGCGGCATATTGTCATTTAATAAATATAAACAAAATATATTTTGATTATGCATTTTAATTAGCAATTACAATTCAAGCTTTTTAACACAACCTCGTGGGCACCCTACGGGGAACATCAAGCACTCATCTCATTCGCTGGATCGCAGCCAGGACCGCATTGCCGGGCCGAATTACGTGGTAATCTAACAAACATTTCCCTATAATGGAAAAAATATAGGCACCCTACCTAGAGCTTCGGCAAATATTTTTCTAGTGGGTCTAGACTGCAGTGGAGCGTCCGATGATATTATGTGCGCATTCAAATATTCCCGCCTATGTGGGTGCTGTTTTATTCAAATAGGTATCGCTTTAACTCTGGTATGGAATTATTAAAAATGCACGCGACACGTTTGCGTTGCCTATGGTGCAATATTACGGGAAATTGCCACCTCAAAAACGGTTCGCTTAATTTACCATTTCAAAGTAGATTAGGCTAGTTAAATCGAAAAATATGTGCTTTTGAAAAACTTTAGTCTTTTGTTGAAAACTTTTGTTTATCTCTATATAGTTGTAGTTTAGTCAATACTTATTGAGGTTATTCGTGGTTATTCGTGTGAGGTTCTCTAATATATATGGCAGCCTGGTACTTTAGGTTGGAAATATAGGTACATAACTGATCAACTTGAATCATCGGATTGAACTATTGTCGCATTGTCGGTTAGTATTAATCGTACCTAGTCTAGTAGTACCTATTAGATATTCTGTGGTAAGACCACGGGTAAACTAGGCGTGAGAAGACTGGCGGCGATCGCCCGTCTGCCCTAGGTGCGGCCGCGCGCGTCGAGTGGCTTCCACGCGCGCAATACAAAGGCCGCCACGTCTGAGATTGCTCATGGTAACTCTGGGCAATCTCCATATCGGCGCGAAGCCGGGCCGAAAGGCCTGGCAGCCTGGGGGTGGCCTGGTGAATTTGCTTCGCAGACCCCAGACCACTTCCGTAAAAGGCACGGAAGTTATCCAGGAGTTTTAGCGGGTATTCCCAGGGTCAATTGAGCCGCTGGGTGAGGCCCGCACACGCCCGGGTAGCGGCGGGTAGGTCCGCCAATGGATTTCTCCTGGTAAAGAAAAGGCCACGGGCATACAGGAAGGCGGTTTCAATACGATAATAAATTAAAATATGGACTATATTAGTTCATAGAAATAAATGGTTTGCCATGGCATTTGTATGAAATAGTACCATTGGCTGCATTAATTCATAGAAATACTTATCCTAAAATTATCAAATGAATTAGAAGATTTTGAAAGTGGGAATCCATTTTTATGTACTTTTGCCAGTAGTTCTACCAGTAGGTGAAATCGTGATAAGCATTTCCTTTTATAATACACAATCTGGTAAGTTGCGAATCAGCTGAATTGAGAATTTGGTGAGTTGCGTATCTGTTGCATTGGCAAATCGGCAGGATGCTCTAGGTATCTTCTGCGACTTGTCCAAGGCGTTTGACTGTGTTGATCATCAAACATTATTGGGTAAATTAAAGCATTATGGTGTATCAATAAACTCATTAAAACTTATTGAATCCTATTTGACCAATAGAATTCAAAAAGTTGTTATAAACAAAACTGAGTCTTCTGGTGCGCCTGTGCATATGGGCGTGCCTCAGGGTTCGATATTAGGGCCATTGCTTTTTTTAATTTATATCAACGATCTCCCTTACTTTTCAAAAAAAATGTGTGAGACGGTATTGTTTACAGATGACACCTCACTAATTTTTAAAATAGACCGAACTAAAACTGACTTTGAGGATGTAAATAATGCCATTTCAAAAGTGCTATCCTGGTTTGAAAATAATAATTTATTGTTAAATTCAAAGAAAACAAAGTGTATTAAATTTACTTTACCAAATGTAAGGCAGGTTAGTACTCATGTTGAAATCAATGAAGAAACTATTGAATGTGTTGACTCTACAGTATTTTTGGGAATTAAGTGAGATTCTCGTTTACAATGGTATCCTCATATCTCGTCCCTATCTAAAAGACTTAGTTCAGCTGCTTATGCTGTTAAAAAAATTAGGTCTTTGTGTGATGTTGAAACAGCAAGACTTGTTTACTTTGGTTACTTCCACAGTGTCATGTCATATGGCTTGTTATTTTGGGGCACAGCAGCCGACATTGAAGACATTTTTATTTTACAAAAAAGGGCTGTGCGTGCTATTTACGGACTCAAGCCACGTGATTCACTAAAAGATTTATTTAAAGAAATTAATATTTTGACCATTGCTTCTCAATATATATATGAGAACATAATTTATGTTCACAAATATAAACATACCTTTTCAAAACATAGTGATATTCATAACTTAAACACTAGATATAAAAATAAACTTGCTGTTCCAAGTTTTAGACTTCACAAGACAAGTCGCTCATTCATGGGGAAATGTATACACATTTATAACAAAGTCCCGCTAAATGTAACTGAACTGCCTTTTCACAAACTTAACTTATATGTCAAACAAACTTTAATGAAAAAAGGCTACTATAAGGTCCAAGAATATTTAGATGATAAGAATGCGTGGAAACATTAAAATTCCAAAATGTTTTTAAGTTTATTTACGTGTAAGTATTATGACTATTAACCTCTGTATACTTATTTTGTGATTGTGCATTGTCAGATAGCTTGAAAATAACGATAATACTTTTGACATTGGGTACCTACTTTGTCGGTACGATGATATAGATTCTCTTCTAATTTTAATTATTTTTATCGCTGGGCGGCACTGCACTGCTAAAAGTTATATATTTTTTTAACTACAAACATTGTATTTGAATATTTATTTTGAAAAGAGTGACTACACGAGTTTGTTGCCGGAATCTTCTCGGTAGTTCAACTTTTGGAACCGGTGTAAATTCAGACATGACAGACAGACAGAGACTATGACGTTGTTAGTTAATATTTTTTTTGTGATAGTTGTAAAAATGTGTTTTTTGACGATTTAAAAGTGCTTCTTTGTGGCCTATTTAAATAAAATATTTTTCTTTCTTTCTTTCTTTCTTTCATTGAGAATCTGGTAAACTGCTCCTTAGAGATTTAGTACTTCTTATTGTATAATATATACCTACCTATTAGGTACATTCATACTTAAGCTAGTTATATAAAACTTTATGTGATTAGTTTTCGAAAGATAATCTACTCCCACGAGAGTTCCTAATATCTTCTGTAACAAAAGGTATAAAATGAAATAAGGAAGAGTAATTGATTGTTATAGGTGTTTTATTGCGACCCTCGAACAATGTTGTTGGTTTATCGCAAAATACGTCCCGCACGCGGTTAATGGCGCCCTATTACAGTTATTTTATTGTATCTTGGGGACTGAAAGAGTAAATGTCTTGTGTTGTATTAAAAAATAACACCCACCTTGTGATTTTATGATTTACGTATGGATTATTGTAACAATTACAAATAAATAAAGAAAATAAAAATCTGTAAATAATTGAAAAAATTAAAATTTATTTTAAATAGAATTTGTAAAAATATTCTTTCGGATCACTAGAGGTGTTAACTTCAATGAGTGGTGAGAAAAACGTTGGAAAAGGAAAGAAAGCGGTGAAGAAATTCGTAGGTTGTACCTACAGCTCCGGGGGCGTAGTGGTAATCGCGTCTGGCCGGTAATCAGGAGACGCGGGTTCGAATCATTTTCTTTCTTTATTTGTAATTGTTACGATAAAGTAGGCGTTTAAACGCATCAAAATGTGATTACGTATGGATTTTAAAAAAAGTTTACATATCTTTGACGACCGGCTGGTCGAGCGGTCTGTACCCCTTGCTATGCAGGCTACTCGGTCAAGAGGTCCCGGGTTCGAATCCCGGTCGGAGCAAATGTTTGTGTGATGAGTACGAGCATTTGTTTACGAGTCATGGATGTTTATATGTTTATTTAGTATATTTCAATATTTATCCGTTATCTAGTATCCATAATACAAGCTCTTAATGATACTTAGTTTGGGCTAGATAATAGGTGTGAGTGTATGAATATTATTATTATTATTATATCAAATAATAAAATAAAATTTAGGAAATTGAACATTGAATAACCTACATACGCCCACACTGCTCGGTGCAGTACAGGCATTGCCACTTTTGTTACTAATATTTTCCATTTTACTAAGTACTAGGTTAAGGTGGTTAGAGCAGTCATTCAGTCAGTCAGTCAGTCACCCCCTTGTGAAAGGTCACTGGTTCGGTCTCCGCCCCAGTACATGATTTCTTTTCCAGTTTAAATACTTTTCAAAATAGTTATTAAAAAAATATATATTGATCGGTATTATCTTTTAAATTTAACTTTAGACAACTGCTTAGTAATTAAAATATAAAACTAGAAAAATTTCACGTCCTGAGGCGGGAATCGACCCCGCGACCTTTCGCATTCCGGGTGACTGCTCTGATCACTGAGCCACCCAGGACTTTGGATATCCCTGTGGGTGTTAGTTATATATTTTAATTACTAAGTAATTTTTTAAACATTTATAATAATGTTAAAATCAAAAATTAAGAATATTCAGACAACTGATTAAAATCAATTAAAAGGCCACGTATAGGAATAATGTACATATTTTAACCTTTTGACCCTTTCCAGCCTGACCCCGCTGACAAACTATAGAAGGTCTATTGTGTGTGACTGATCTGATATTATTTGCGTACTTCACAGATCTGATAACTTTATTTATCTTCCGTCGTTTAATCGCACTACATTAAGTATTTGATTGTTACGAATACAAGAATAATGAATTCGCATTACCTTTTTCAAGTTCTTCCGATCTTCATTAAAATTTATTTCCTCATCAAATATGGCGGAAAAAAGCCATTTAAAACAAAGGTGACTTAAAATATACATTAGTTAAAAGCTTTTGGTACTTGAACCGCATATTTGAACTCAATTTATACAGAGTAACCCGCTTCAAGGAAAACTAGAAGTTTTTATCTTGGTTAGTGAAAAGGAATATTGATAAAAGTTTGAACAGATATGCCGTAAGTTATGCGTTCACGAATGAATCGTAAGAACGAATCACGCAACGCTACAGAAGTTTACTGTTTTTCAGCGACAAAATTACCAGGGAAAATATTCCGTATACACTACTTAGTTAAATTACTAGATATTTAAAACGCCACATCTTTCTTATTGTTCCGTCTTGTTGATTAGAAAAAGATTCACTAAACTTCACTCAATTCATTCCGTGGAATGGTCTGATCGATGCCGTTTTTTCTGTAACCGAAATTCATTCGTTTCAAATCTTTTTTCGCAGGCCGTAACAAACGAAGTTCGAAATTTTTAATTAAACAGGCACTGGGACGATTTTTGGGCACCTCAAACGGTATTAAAACTCGACAGAAATAAATAACTTTTAATGATTCCTTTGCAACTAATGAAATCACTTTGTTTAAGGAATTGCTTTTTTAAACGAGAGCATTGTTTAAATGGGTCAAATTTTTAACTAACCTAAAGATATTGGAAAGAAGTATTTTTATCTTTCTTCCTCATGTGCAACTGGACATTGTAGTTCTGTACCTCTAGCACGAACACTTTTAAATTTCGAATCGGCATCGTATCGAGTAGTTACGTTAGCTTTTGTCTTGCTTTTGTTTGAAATTTTAAGCGTGCATGAACGATACGAAATTTAAAAGTGTTCATGCTAGAGGTACTGTTTGTTAAATATGTGAATTACTATTACATGGTTCAATTTAAAAGTCTAATTTGACTTAGGATGCATGCATTTGCCTGGTTCCGAGATAAGACCATTAACAATGGCGCATGCACGCTCTAATGTCAACCCGTAAATCACACAGAGAAGCGCGGGTGTTTCGAGAAGTTTCTTCATTAAAGTGGGTTCAGGACTTGGCCTGATGCACTAACGGCTGTACAACAGTAACACATGAAGTATAAGTATACTTCATTTCTAATTTATGGACATGCAGAAGAGGTACAGTCACGCGAAATAATGTGTTCACTTATTCAAACGTAATAAGGACGCTAAAAATGAGAAGTTCTTATATAATATTTCTTTAAATTCGCCGCTTTATTGGATGCCTAGCCTATTGATTAAATGCCGGCATCTATTTGAATGCCTAGCCCGATAGTTAATTGAGCTAGACTCACTTA
Organism: Nymphula nitidulata; assembly: GCA_947347705.1. Lineage (NCBI taxonomy): Eukaryota > Metazoa > Arthropoda > Insecta > Lepidoptera > Crambidae > Nymphula > Nymphula nitidulata. Next base: position 16,161,672 of record OX374630.1, on the reverse strand, counting down.
ACGTTTACTACTTGGTACTTGGTTTTGTACTTGGTGTATTGAATGGATCGTCTTGCACTGAAAAGTTTTGTTTTGATTGGTAGGTTCAAGGTTATTTTTTATGATCACTTATAACTGACATCGTTTTGGTTATATGTGTTCATAAAAAAGAGAAACAAATTGACTTGTGGAATAAAAAGGTTAAAAATAAAACCGACTTCAAAACACTAAAAAGAAAATAATAATTAATTTTCAGTAAGTATGTATCTAGGTGCTGAAAATTAATATTTTTTTCTCTTTTAGTGTTTTAAAGTCGGTTATATTTTTGTTAAAAAAATTTTTTTCATATTTTTTGAAAAAAAATAGTGATTTCCTAAGGTTAAATCAAGATGGGTGACCGTCAGCACTATCGCCTTGTCTGTCTCTCAGTTCTTGGTTGAAATACAAGTGAAAGAATTATCTTCTAACTCCTAACCGTTAAGGAGTTGTACCTTCCATCATCAGCTCATCAACATAAGATGATGACTAACAGAAGCAAATACTTGAATAGCTTTGGAAAAAAGTAAAACATGTCACACGAGCCTATAAAAATTTTGGTTTGCCCTTGATTTCCCTAAGATCCCATCATCAGATCCTGACTTGGTGACAATGGGATCACCTCTGGAGTATACTCTATCGAATGAAAAAATAATTTTGAAAATCGGTTCACAATTGACAGAGAAATCGATGAACATACATACAAAAAAAATACATACAGTGGAACATATAACCTCCTTCTTTTTTGAAGTCGGTTATAAATCGCGCTAGTATAGGCCAATCGAGGAAGGCAATATGCCTTTCTTTTGTTCAGTTTTAGACGTACTCCGGGGAGGAATGTCTACAGTGGAACTAAAGATAAGCACACAAAGGTTACAACCACGATGTCAACAGCAACCGCCCGGAGAGGTATCTCAAATTCAAAATTGAAATTCAAAACTTTATTTCATACTATTCATCACCTACATTTTGATGGTGTTATTGTATACAATAACTAATAGTTAGCACTGCACTTTAATTTTCTATCACAGTAATCTACAGCAGTCTTTCAAATTGTAAACAATAATTATATTAAGTACAAATTTTCATTTGAATTAGAATTATATTCGGGATATTCTTTTTATGTTTTTGTAATTCACATTTTAATAATCATGAACGTATAAAGGGTATTACAAATTTTCAATAGTGTTAACAGCGTGATAATTTACATATCAACACCTATGTGTATTACTTAACCGTTGATACTAAACAAAAATACCGGCATATAGGTACTAGTATGTGTAAAAACGAAAAATAATACCTTGAAAAACCAAATAAATATTACTTACGGGATAGGTAGTTATTAAAAACGTTTCTTTAATAAATTCCTAGCTCCTTTTAAAATTTTCATACCTCATTTGAATGCATAAAATAAATCACCTGACCTCCATTTTTCTGTTCTTAACGAGATAACCCTTGACCTTCATCTCACCTGATGATAAGTGATGATAACGTTGGTTATTGATCCAAAAGTAGCCTATGTCCTTCCCAAGGTCTCAAACTATCTTCATGCCAAATTTCTTCTAAATCAGTTTAGTAGTTTAGGCGCGAAAGCGTAACAAACAAACAAATTTTCGCTTTTATAATATTGGTTAGGATAACACGGGGAATATAAATGCCTTTTCCTGTGGGTAATACATAGAATTAATGTACTCCTCGATAAAAATCTCACAAGCATTACCTTTATGTTTAGGCGAAAAGAAAAATATACCAACACAGTTTATTTTAGGCCCGTAAGTCGTTAAAATCTCTTTAAAGAACTTTGTGTAAAAGTTTAATATTAAATTACGTTCACAGTCTGCCGTTCACTTCAGTTAAACGAGTTTCTTGTTTTCATAGGTCTAATTAAATAGGATAGGCTATCAGTAGATGAAAACACACCATTTATTTATATAGGCAGGTATCTTTTGGCTGTTGGAGAGGCCATATTTAGTCCTAGGTTTGATTTGAGCTCGAACATTTATGTGTATTTCTTATGTTTGTATTTAATATTGTTACTCAGCCTACCAAACTTACGGTAGTACGCACTGTTCTATTGAGATCGTAATTTTTTGCGTCATATTCGCATACGTTTATTAAGTGATTTACAATGAAAAATATCTTGGTTCAACTGTCGTCAAAAATCTCTTAAACAAGTTTAATATTAAAAAAAAATTGTTAAGCTTCAAATAAATAAAAAATGTGTGCGATAGTGTGCGTTAGTGTTTAGTAAGTGTTAACAGTGTTATAATATTCACTAGTCATGGACGTTTCTTATTTTTTTACATAACTAAATGCCAAACAAACTGACGTACCACTTGGTGGTAAGTGGTAACCGCCGCCTTTAGACACCTGCAATAACAAGGAAAAAATCACTAATTTCACTCAATCCGAAACACAGCGAATTGTTTTACGGTTGAAATAAGACAGACGGTGGTACCTACCCAGAAGACCCAACATACGGGCCTACCACCTAATAGGTATGTTTATTATACAATAAACATTGCGTACTGTATGGTAAAGTAGTTTGTATGTTTATTTAGTACATTTTAAATATTTATATACCTACATAATATTATATCAACATTTCTCCGTTATCTAGTATCCATAACGAGTGTATGAATATTATTATTGTGTAAACTGTTTTTTATGTCCGATAGAGAAAATAAAATTTTTATATGTTAATTCGAAATTTATTGTAGCCATTAAAGTTGTAACAAAATTTAACAACTTGATTTTATTAGTTGTATGTAGGTAGTAATAAAATAGAATATTAGAGCTTAACAAAATTAAGGTGTTCTATTCCAATACGTAACAATATGTATAAAATAATAAAGTATTTTTCAGCCTTCTAAAGTTATTAAAACTACATATGAACAAACAAACCGCATGAGTATTACCTTCGCGTGTATAACGACTCGTTTGCATACCTAATAACTTTGTTAATATCCGTAGACTCTTCAATGCCAAAGTTCTAAATTCAAATGGACCTTTTAAACCGAATTTGTGTTTGTATCCGTTAATATCCGAAGCGTATACTTGTTTCCCGTAAACAAAGCTCCCGTGTTTGGATGATTTTTCTCATTACCTGCGCAAATTGCGGCGGATCCGAACGGACCGGTGATTGCATACACTGTTAATGAAGCCACACAACACATAAGCACTCCGGAACGAAATTATTGCAGACAATGAAACGATTTTGCTGATCGAACGCCGGTTTTTGTATCAGAAAGCGTTTTGTTTTGATAACAAAATGATTCCGTATAGTGGGTAGAGTGAGAAATAGCTTTTATAAAGCACATCTCGATGAAGGTGACTTTTTTAGGTATTATGTTGTTTATATTGAAATCGTGAACCGATTAGAAACGGCTCTAAGCGTTTTAAGAAATCTAATTAAGTATATTTTTATTCTGTTTTGTTTTAGTATCTAGATATTCATAAAATTACTTTAATGAACTTCGAACAGTGTGTGTTGCCAGTGAAAACATACGGCTGAGAAACGTGATCGCTTACTAAGCACCTTCTAAGCAATAAGCACCCAAGGAGATATTATGGATGTTAGATGTTTCTCTGTGGGATAGAATCAGAAATGAGTACATCCCTAAAATAACCAAAGTGACTGACATAGCTCATAGGATTAGCAAGTTGAATTGGCAGTGGGCTGGGCACATAGCACACTGAGCAGACGGCCGATGGGGCGTTAAAGTCCTAGCATGGCGACCACATACCGGAAAGCGCAAAGTACTACGGCTTCCCACTAGATGGACAGACGACCTGGTCAAGGTCGCGGGGAGCCGTTAAATACAGGTTGAGCAGAACTGTTTGGAAATCGATGGGGGAGGCCTTTCTGGTCAGCAGTGCTCATCAGAGGCTGATATGATGATGATTCATAAACAAATTTTTAGGCAGCAGGTCCACCCGCGTGTATGTCGATTATCGTGGTAAAAAGTAGCTGACCTTTTTAGGGATGTTATCCATCTCAATGCCACATTTTGTCTAAATAGGAATAGCAGTTAGTTACTTTTGCATTTATAATGATAGAATGGACAGAAAAAACTACAAGTAATAATGTGGTGGGGTTAAAAGTCAATTTATAAGGGTACAGAGAAGTAAGTAAAACTACCGTTCTACCAACCAGGTGGAACGTGGTTTTAGAATTAATCTGGAGCCATCAGTTGCAGGCCGCCATGACAGTGACGTATGGGCGGCCATGTTGAAACAATGACCGCCACACTTCGGCAACGCGTTACTGGGAACAGATAGATTTTATTCAGTCGCAATTAATTTATTTCATAGGTAATATTTATCTGTCATAAAAAATAATGATTTCTATTACGCGATATTTTTTTTACAGTTACACCTATTATCTAGCCCAAGTTAAGCATCATTATGAACTTGTTTTATGTACAGAAGACAGCACAGTGTAACAGTTGCACCACGAAAGCCGCCTCTATTACGAACGCAGTAAGGGTGGTCTCAAGGTGAAACTTTTAAGCTTGTTGTGCTGTCGACTATATTTACATACAAACAACCATTTCCCGTGAACATATATTCGCACTTATCATACAAATATATACCCATACCGGGATTCGAACCCAATCCCTCTTATCTGGTGGTGGTTTTATCTATGACTGAAAAAATCATGATCTTAGGTTAAAGGGATGTTTCAAACAATATACAGAGACTCGGCCAGGTCTGTAGGCGCGCAAATATCGTACGATTCGTGCGTCACTACAAAGTGAAAGGAGCGCCGCGTACCTGCCAGCCCCCACCACGCGGCGCCTATAAGAGACGACAGCACGCTAGTCACTCACGCCGCATTCGTTCGCCGACTCTCGTGCCGTGCGGAAGCTATGCTGATGAGTTCATTATTAAGTTGCTTATACTGTTTCGAAATTTATTTATTTACTTTAACGGAAAATTGATTTTTTATAAGCTTTAATAAACAGGTTTTATTAATGTAAAAGGAAATGGTTTCAATCACTGAAGACCCCGCCTTTTACAGGTCTATGTACCTACATTATACTGAAAAATAGGTGAAAATATGCAGAACTGTGTTCAACTGTCCATTTTCTTTTTATTTGCCTTGTAAATATATATAAAAAACTGCAACACAGCCAAATATTCATCATGGCGCGTATGTCCCTTTGGTGACGTTTATTTGACTTCTATGTCGCCCGCCATATTGCCATAGTGAATAATGACAATGAAATGAAATCGACGATAAACTTTTGTACAAACAAACTATGCATGAAATCGAATTATTAGTATTTTTCGCGGATCAAAGAGTTTTTTTCTGATTATTTAAAATACCGTACATATACCTGGCCGGATATGAAACATCTCCTTTAAGGTCTCAATTTTTAATAGTTTTCTACTTAGCTTTTAAAGCAGTTTAGGAGGTAATCCGTTAAAAGATTACAGGAAATCAGGTTCCTTTTTTGAAAATACACTACTCCTTACACATAGTTTACCTGCACTAGATTTTCCATCATTTCCAAACTAATCCAAATTTATATTCGTTGTTTAGTTTTCCGTCTATGAGCTTATCTTGATCCCGCCAATTCTATGGCTTGAACAAAAGGCAATTAGGTCAACGCTCGATTTCTTAGAATAGGTAACTATACAAATCTGTGTAATGGGAATTAGGGAACGAATAATAATGGTCATAATAATAATGTAGCTGAGCTTTATGTATGTGGAATGTAATCAATATGAAAGTAAAATATATGAAAGTGCGATGTACTTCATTAAATAAATTATTATTGCATGTAAATATGACAAATTCTGATATTAATAGACACTATTTCAAAAACTGACAGGCTCACTATAATTTTGTCGTGAAAACCGGAAGAGAACTTATATACCTACTAGACTGCAAGGAGGAGATTTATACTCTCACAGCTAATATCTAGCCCAAAGTAAGCATCGTTAAGAGCTTGTGTTATGGATACTAGATACGGAGAAATAATGATAATATGTTCTTCTTCTCTTCTTCTTCTTTCGTACGGGCGGTTTCCGCAAATCGACGACTATTGCGCCTGTTTTGCGTCGGAGGGTGTTGGCTGGTTCACTCCAGCCATCCCAGCTCCCCCAGGAAGGCGCCCAGCGCCTTGATGTCGCCAAACACCTCCTGGAGGCTACCCGGAGATCCTAGGTAGGTAGCCCGGTAGTTTGCCACTCCCCTGCACTCCAGCAGGACGTGAGCGGCTGTTTCCTCGACCTCCATGCATGCTCTGCACAAAGGACTATCCGTGACACCTAGGTTGAAAAGATGCCTGTTAAAGTTGCTGTGACCGGTTAGTGCGCCCGTTATTTGACGGCGACTAGATCTACTTAGCTGTAGCAGGGTTTTGGAGAGTTTAGGCTTGATTCGGGGTAGTGCAAGTCTAGCCTATCTGCAAGTCTCCAAATTGTTCCAGTGTTGTTCATGTAAGTATTTGGTATGTTGACTAAATCTACCTTTGAACCAGCTTGGAGGTATAGGAATGATCGGCTCGGGCCCTATGGGCCGCATGCCTGATCCTCTCCTAGCCAGTTCATCCGCAGCGTCGTTGCATCTTGCTCCGCTGTGTCCCTTTATCCAGTGAAGGGTAATAGAATTTAGTGTTCCTACCATGTTCAGGCCCGAATGACATTCGTGAATGAGGCTCGATGTTATCACGTAGCTATTCAGGGCTTGTAAGACTGATTTACTGTCAGAGAGTATTAGTATATTTTGATTTGTTACCTCTCTCGTTATTAATGCCTTCGTGGCTAGTAGAATACCCATACATTCCGCTTGGAACACTGTGTTGTGGATTCCCAGCGGGATGCTTATGTGGATGTTTAGGTCCTCCGAGAAGACACCCGTCCCCGTACCTGAACTCGTTTTGGAGCCGTCCGTAAAGATGGTGAGTGCCTTGTGGATTGTACTTGGGCTGGTGACCTCTGACAGTTGTATTTTATATTTTTTATCAAAGATAAAGGTAGGTGCTATCTTGTCACAGATCGCCTCTGCCAGCGGGGTGTCAATCCAGTCATGATAATATGTTAGTATGATAATATGTTAGTAATACGTAGGTATATCTGTATATATTAGAAATATACTAAATAAACATACTAAATATCCATGACTCGTGAACAAATGCTTGTACTCATCATACAAACATTTGCTTCTACCGGGATTCGAACTCGGGACCGCTGACAGAGTAGCCTGTATAGGAAGGGGTACATACCACTCGGCCAGCCGGTCATCGAATGTCATACAGCAATTATATTCCCTCGGTATCATAACTGTCAAATTGTTTATGTCTATTTCCGTTTTTCTCAACTCATAAATTTAAAGGAAGTACCTAATTCCATAAATCTATTCTTATTTGATGATTACATTTTACATAAACCTAATATCGGCTTTATAAGTTATTGAACTAAACTAAATATTTTAAAAAGAAAATTTAAGTAAATATTAAAAGTTATATTTACTTAAGTACCTTTCTATAACCGCTTCCATTAGCTCCACCACAAAAAACGTTTGCATTAACAATTCACAAAGAATCAAAGAGGGCAATCCCGTACAGCATGAGTTCAATCAAATTATGCAGAAAGAATCAGAAGTTCATAAAAACTCAACGGGAATACACGTTCCCGTCGGAATATGAAATGTGGGGCCTTTGTTATTGAATCAATTGTCATTGATTTGGTCCTCCGATTTGGAATACTTTCAAACGGTTTTGCTCTGACGGAGCGAGTGTATATTAGAATTTTATTCCCACGTCAGTTGCGGATTTCAATTCATTCGTTTTTAAAATTTTATATTCTTTATTGCATTTTTAAAACAGTTCCGCACCAAAGTCATATTTTTTATTTTGTAAAGCAAGAAATAGTTTTACCAAAGAAAGTAACAAACAATTTTAATAATCACGTCATATTACAATTTTTTTAGACCTAATAAGGTTGAGACATTAAGAAAGAGACGGTTGAGAGTCCTCGTATTTCCTCGTTGATAAGATTAAAATTTATTAGTAGTTATTCTAATTAAAGTTGTACCTCTATATCTATCGCATAATGATTTCAATGCTTCGCAAAGAAAATGTGTACATGGACTTCGCACGTCAATTAATATGAATTCACACGTTTTATATAAAAAGTGCGAATTCATATTATTCGCCTGAACTGCGTTAAAGCTTGTGCTTTACTCCGAAATGACAACGTAAGTTGCAACTATAAAAGTGAAGATAAAAATTCTTTTGTATTATTTATTTGAAATGATAATAAAATCTATTCAAATTATTGACATCCTATGATTAACTTCGTAATCTGTCTAGTGGGTTTTATTTTATTTTATTTTACAATAATCTGTGTAACATTTTGATATCCACATACAACACACAATAAGTAGTTACCTAATCTATTTTTAAGTGAACGCCCCACCCTGTCTGGTAAGGGTCTTAAAGTTAGACTGTTCTTAAAACAGAGTAACTTATTTTTATATTTTATACTTAGTTATTTTTAGTTAAAGTAATTTCATTCGTATAACGTCTATCGGAGACAGTACCGGAACATTTGGAAATGAGCAATTTTAGAATCATTATTCTAAAATTGCTCATTTCAAAGGTATAAAAAAGATAGATAACTTTAGAGGCTCATTAGTAAATAACCATGAACATCATGTGTGTGTTTCGGACTTGCTCCAATAGTGTATCGGATAGACATTTCACTTTGATGTTGAATCCTATACTTAATTAACTCAGAACCTCAAATTTTGAAGATGTTCCGGTACTGTCTCCGATAGACGAATACCTAAGTGCTTCATTGGCAATATTTAAAAGCACACCATAATTTACGACAACATAGACAATAATATATTTCCGTATTATTTTTAAGTACAGTCGACAGCACATCAAGCGTAACAGTTTGACTTTGAGACCGTCCTTACTGCGTTCGTAATAGAGGCGGCTTTCGTAGTGCAACTGTTACACTTCGTGTGCTGTCGTGTGTACCAATCGTGATTTGTTTTAGTAATTATTGCAATATTATTGCGGGGCATAGTATCAAGGAGCTCGGTGGCTTATTGGTTTGAGTGCTTTGGTTTCAAATACGAACACGAAGTAACTTTCGCCATGGTCGATTCCGGGATGGGTCAACCAAATTTTATAGTCAAATTTTAAAGCACGGAGGAGCTGAACTCCTCCGTGCTTTGGAAGGCACTTTAAGCCGTTGGTCCCGGTTGTTACTGCAACCGCTTTAACCCACCAACGCACAGCCAGCATGGTGGTGTTATGGTTCAAACTCCTCATATGCTTCTTCCGTGGATTAAGGCCTGTGCCCAGCAGTGGGATGTATATAGGCTGGTGATGACGATGATGATAGTATCATGTTTTAAGCTGCAAATTATATTAACGTTTTTTCGTCTGTGTTTAATTAAACTGCGTTATAGAGTTCTAAATACTGAACAATTAGAACTGCTAACAAAACGAAGTGTCTCTTTGTGGTAGCTCGACCGCAACACGAAACTGTTTAGCTTTGTCAGTTCATGGCAAAATTTCGTTAGGGGCGCCGATGTAATCAGTGGAGTGCCCGTTTGATAGGTGACCGCCGACCGGACGTAATGCACCCACCTTTAATACGTAGTTTAGCCGAGCCAGCGATAGAGGATAAGGATTTTATAGTGAGTAATTCCAATAATAATTAATGATTAAGAAATTAAGACTTAAAAAATTCTATAAGACGTCGATGGTGGTTTAGGTATGAAAGGTTAATATTATATTTATCTGTGAATCGAGCGTATACAATCAGACAGAGTAGTATTTTCAATCGGTCGGTGAAATAACCGTTGGCCTCAATATGCGGGATTATATTTTGCTTTTTAATATTGAGTTGCGGCTAATCCAGTCTCTAGATAACTGCTTGATAAGGAGTACTTAACTGAAAGTCCCCTGTAAAATATAACTACTCCTTATAAGTATTCATCATCATCATTAGATGATGATTCATCATCGCCAGCCTACATACGTCCCACTACTGCGCAAAGGTCTTCCTAAATGGGAGAAGCACATGAGGAGTTCGAGACACAACAGTATAGGTATTGCATTACTCAAATAATAAATTATAATATTTTTTAAAGATTGTAACTACACATACTTACTATTAGGTTTCCGTACCTAAAGGGTAAAACGGGACCCTATTACTAAGACTCTGCTGTCCATCCATCCGTCTGTTACCAGGCTGTATCTCATGAACCGTGAAAGTTAGACAGTTGCAATTTTCACAGATGATGTATTTTTGTTGCCGCTATAACAACAAATACTAATAAACAGAATAAAATAAATATTTAAGGGGGCTCCCAAACAACAAACGTGATTTGTTTGCTTGTTTCTGCTCTATATTGATAACGGCAACAGGTAGCTCCGTGTTTATAGATAATGGTACGGATCCCTTTGTGCGCGAGTCCGATTCGCACTTGTGTTTGTATGTAAGACACGGCAACGACTCCATACCACCTTCCCCCCCCCCTAGGGATGTCCATGTGAAAAATATATCGATATATTTTTCGATATTATATATCGTAGTTTTCTATCGATATATTTCGATATATCGTATAAATATATCGATATTTTCGATATATCGTAAGATATTTCTTTGTATTTAATTAGTCTATAAAACATTAGATAGGAATCATCAGGTTAAGGTTAATCTATTTAAAAAAACTAGGGTTTTTGGTCTATATTAACTTTATTTATTCATAATTATAATAATAATAAAAATATAACTTTATTTATTTATAAATCCCAATATTTTTTCTCTAGACCTTGCAGAAAAAAAATCTTATTGACTCTTTTGGTTTGCAATCTGCTTCTCTGTTGAGTTAAAACATGTGCGGCCTTTGAGAAAAGTCTTTCAGATGTAACTTATTGGGGCAAATACAATAAATTCCATTATTTATTATTCTATACTATTAAATAGTAAGCTTTTTATCACGTTATACTTACTGTAGGTATGAATCCTAAACTGTATTAAACAACTTAATAATTGTCAAAGCTTGCTTCTTCTATACAAGTAAATAGTTGGTAACCGTTTATATATTACGTTAGTTATACACATTAACTGTATTTACACTTCGTAAACAAACTATATTTAGCAAAACAAAACATACAACTTTTACTTTTATGTTATTTTGTACTGAAAACGAAGCGACGGACGGAATGGAAGCGAGCGACGGCGACCACAGACACAGGTCACAGATTAAATATTTTGAGTAGTGTTTGCTTTTTGTTATTGGGAAGGCTAGTTTTATATTTTTAAAATAATTCGAGGCTTAACGTTTTATTTTTATTCAAGTTGCCAACTGTGAATAAAGGAATGAGTATAAAAAAGAAAAAAGAAATGGCATTTGGTTTTAATTTCTCATTTCACGATATTTGGTATATCGAAAGAAATATATCGATTGTAATATCGATACTGGATGATGCGATAATATCGGGTGAAAGCGATATATCGCGTGCATATATCGATACTTTACGAAATATCGATTTATATCGTGCACTCCTACCCCCCCCATTCCCCCCTTATCCTTACCGCCCTTACCGCTGTGAGAAGAGTACTGCATGAACGCGCTGTTCCAGCCGCCTCCACCTCGCCGGCCCATAAGGTGCCTTCACGCCTCTTTTATAGGAACCCATATTATAGGAAGTAGGAAAAATATGTACTGACAAAGAAACAAGTAAATAATTTTCTTTGTGTAATAAATAGGATAGTAAACTGATGACTCCTAAGACCGGCAGGCGTGCTCATGAGTAGAGAGGGGAAAGGTGAGATATGGTCAAAAAGCTCTTCAGAGCACTCTCCATAATACAGCCGATAGAAGGCACTAAACGACGCTACGTCTCGACGCAATTGTAGAGGCTCAAGGCTGTTCGTTTGATTCTACATTAGAAGAAACATATACAATGCGCGGCATAAAGCATATTCTGCAGCACACTCTACATAACTTAGTTAATGTAGAGACGGCGGAGAGAATTACGCATCGGATTGTAATTGTGGGTACTGTCTCGTGCCATACTTCAAATTGTTCGTGGCTGCCTTATTGGAGGCCGCATTTACACAGACGACCCCCAAAAATTAAATAATAGGTTGTTTTTAAGATTAATACAAGTTTGTAGTCAAGTAAGTATAACAATCGAATTTATTCCACTTTTTGTTACTTAGTGCTGCTGTGCGCACATACTTTGGCTTATTGTCTAGAAATAAAATAAAATATTTTCAATTATCGTACTCTTAGAAAATCTGGAAATTATACTAAGATGTTTTACAATTTCAGTTATAAATACTTACATTAAACAAATGAAACCAGAAATCTACGGATATGTTGCTAACTACGCGGGAGCCATTACAAGAGAAGAAAATACAATGGATAATAGCTATAGAACTAAATGAAACATCTTTTATTTACTTAAATAATTTTTTGCACAAGAAAAGTGTACAAATGGCGGACTTAATACCTAATGTCATTTTATAACAATCAAACTGGATCTCTTAAAGTGGTACAGAACAGAAATCTGATTTTTTTATTTATTTTGAAAAAATTCATGGTTATCGACTCACGTCATGACACATACATAAAATGTTAATACGTCATCGTGTACGCCGCCACTACACTTCGAGTATGTAATTTAGAAACTTAAACTAGAAAATATCCAAAAAAAAATACCTACATTACACATAGTAAAATAAAGAATACTAACCTCACAGGGTCGCGGGGCATAGCAGTTGTATGCAGGCTGCGCAGAACCGTTCCATTTGGAAATTTATCTTTAGGGAAGGCGTTTGTTCAGCAGTAGACATTGCTGGACATCATAGTATGGTAATCATAGGCTGATATTATGCTGATGATATTTATCTGGCATTAAAAACTGATACATAATATCAATCCTTTCAACACGTAGGTCTCACTAATTTGTAACGGTGTGATAGTCACCCATCCCAGATAATATTACATTGGAAGCAGGATACTGGCATTACAGAGGAGTGACTTGCCGGCTAATCAAGTTTAATCAGGCATTGATTTGTGCGCCCTGCTGGCATCTGCCAAGACAAGACATTGCTGGTTCACGCTAGTACTAGGTTACTATTTCAATACTACCTACTCAATTCGTGAATTTTCAGAGCCTTAATTAAATTTATATTCAGAGCACAATACAAAGAATTCAATTTGAATAGTACTTTAGTTATTACAAGTTTATTACAAACGACAGATGTTTTACGTTTCCGAGGTACAGTCGACCACAGAAGTAGCTGAGCACTTTAGTACCATGTCACACCGATCTTGTGCACGTTCTTTATAGTTGCTAACGTACTAAATTGATGCTAGAGTCGTTGTGACATGGTACTAAAGTGTTCAGCTACTTCTGTGGTCGACCGTACTATATACCGAAGTAATAATACAAGCTTTTATTTAAGTTCCTAATATGTTTAATGTGCGCTACCTACGCTTGCGCTTTTGCTTTTTTTTGTGTATAAGAATATTAACCTGTCGAGCCACAAATTACAGACACTGTGGGCTTTTAATTGTCATATAAATGCGCCCGGGGGTCTTACGCGGCTTAACTAATCAGTATCATTAAACTAATGAAACGTCGTGTGAACTTACTTTTATTTTATGAAGGATAAAACTTTTTTTACCGTTTTCATTGCTGTATCTAGTCATAAAATAGAGTCTAGAAGGTCGGCTCTATGCAACGGACGATTAAAGGCACACGCACACACAGACTTATCTGTACGTCGATTTCAAGTCAAAACAGCGACCATGCACGTCTTCGGTTAACTTTGAGCCTTTGGCTTAAGAGTTGCTCCATTTTTACTTTTTTAGTACGAATAGCGAACGTAACAGTGGTATGTTTCATTAATTTTAATAAATTATTGATATAAAAAGGAAGAATAAAAGAAAACAATTTATCCAGTCTATAAATAAAAGAGCTTTTTTACTTATCCTATTGCATTTTACAGAAATCAATATTAAAATCTAATCCGGCAAAACGAGGTGACACTGGCAGGCGTTCGCTCGCTACGATACCCGGAACCTGTGCTCACACTGTCTTTACTAACTAACCTGTAATGTAAAACTCTCGGTTCACTGTACCAAGGATATATTATTTGGTCCATGAGCACCATTAAAAAGACATAAACATAAAAATCGTTCACATTTTTATGTTTATGTCTTTTTAATGGTGCTCAAATAAATATTATTATTATTATATTGTTATGACTGTACTGACTCAAGGTGCAATGTGATACATCACTATCACTACGTAGTATAAAACAAAGTCGCTATCCGCCGTCTGTCTGTCCCTATGTATGCTTAGATCTTTATAACTACGCAACGGATTTTGATGCGGTTTTTTTAAATAAATAGAGTGATTCTTAAGAAAGGTTTTTATGTATAATACATGCATAATATTTACATAAGCATTGCACCCGTGCAAAGCCGGGGCGGGTCGCTAGTTACATCTAAAGGTTACAAGTCAGTCGCTAGCTTTAGATCGCTGCACACTGTACGCGACAGAGTCCGTGCGCCCTGCTCGTTGTATGGATAGAATCCTGTCTGCATGTACCTACCTACTAGGTATTTTGTGATCTAGTGTTTCTCGTGGCAGATACTTGGCAATCGCCGCCGGGTAATTTCCACGGTGCAAACGATAGCAGTATTGCGACTTGCGACGATTAGAGGGAATTGTGAAAGGTGGTATTTGGATATGTATAAGCATAAATAATGTACCTATCGTATATTATTTCATTACTGATTACTGGTACTTGTAGTTACCATTGATTACAATAATAAAGCACTTGATGGAAAAGTCATATCGAAATAAACATATAGAATTCAAATAATGATCCTAAGTACAAAAATCATCCTAACTAACACATTCGTTATTGGTAAGTATCAAAGCTGCGAAAGACGTAAAAATATTTCAAATATTTAAGAAAAACTCACTTGCACATCAAAATTAAAGGCCAAAACAAAGGGTCAACGGGTTTCATACTTAAGATGTAAATACCATTTTTACATATAACTACATGTTAAAAGCAAGCAGACATACGGACCTACTACCTAGCATGTAACTAAGTATAAATTGAACAGTGTTATTCAAACATTAGCAAAAGTAATTAGGTTTTTTATATTTTCAGTTTCGCTTTTTAAGTAATATTACGATTTGTCTTTGCCAATACAATTTTTTTACTTATACAGTACTGAAAATTATGTATATTCGTATTGTTTTCTGCTAGTGAATCCGCCTGATTAATATAGGTATACTGATTAATAGCAAGTAACTAAGTGTAGTGTATTGACTGGAATGTTGGTTGGAAGAAAATTAATCACACTTGTATGAAACCACATTACATAAATAAAAATGTCTTATAATCTGGATTTATTAATAAATAGATATAATAATATTATTAAAAAAAATATAATAATAACATAAAAGGGATGTAGTGTATTGACTGGAATGTTGGTTGTCTCATGCGCCTACGTCACTAGTCAGTAGCGTTCCGGCAGTTGAGTGAGCCGGTCGAGTAGTGCGATTGTATGCGTATTGTGGTGTTGGTGAGCCGTAAGACAATACACTAACTAAGTATAATTGAACATTTTTGTTCAAACATTAGCAAAAGTAATTGGTTTTGACATTCAAACTCATGAACACTCTTACTTTTGAAGCAATAAGGGCCATGACATGAAAAATCATCACTTTCTTTAGCTGATCTCAGATCTGAATTTGGAGGCATATTGAAACGATGTTCTTTATCTTTAAATACGAACAAAGCACAAAACAAAATACTGAATTATGTTAGCCTCAATTGTTTTTTAATGTAAATACCTATAAGTACTTTTATAACTTCCAGATACTAAATTGAAAGAATCTTGCGAACTCAAACGCCATTTGAAAAGGGAATGGCTGACTACTTTTAGAATTAGTAGCCGAGTGCAGAGCAAACGTTGGTTGAGGAGAGCTCGGAAAATACTAGCACAATTTTTTTTTTCTCTTGAATTGTGAGATACTTCCTATTGAATGTATCGATAAAGGTATTTAAGGCGTTTTTAGCTTGAAAACCTTCCATCCATTGGTATTAAACTTTTAGATACCTACCTGAAAAAGTTTAGAAAGCATTATGCCGGTGTCAATCACAGTTTTAATAACTTTTCGTTCTGACCGCCAGGGGCGCCCTGCCAAAATTGCCGTATTTACATTTTCATAATATTTATTATACTGTATTTATAATCATGCTCCAAATAAACAAATTTCATTTCATTCAGTGATCACAAAAAAGATCACACTGAAAGGTTTCCACTCAGCATAATATTGTTTTCTGAAGAAATTACTAGGTAGGTAGTATATTATGGTTATGAAATGTATGAAATATTCTACTTGTTTACGTTTCACCCGTACGAAGGAAAGCAACAGATAGGTAATAGATAAGATTTACCTACAAATACTCGCATAATCCTACGCTCGCTTGTCACATTACGTGTAATTAATTTCAGCTCATAATTCATCTCAGAAAAATATCTCTTTCCATTTCTCTCCTTTCATTCTAATTCTGTTATTTATTTGCTCTTTATTCAAACTGCAAAGGGAAACATCCTTTTTATCATACGTTGATATTTTTTGTCTCTGTGTTATTGTTATTTATAAGGTATTCAAGGCTGAATTTCGGAAAGTTTGCTAATATTTTCAGTTCCGCTTTTTAAGTAATGTTAAGATTTGACTTTGCCAATACAATTTTTTACTCATACAGGACTGAAAATTAAGTATTCGTATTGTTTCCTGCTAGTGAATTAGTCCTGATTAATATAGCTATGACGCCCATTGCTGGGCATAGAACTCCCCCAAAGATCTTCAATTCGATCGGTCCTGCGCTGCCTGCATCCATCGGCTTCCCATGACCCTCACCAAATCGTCGGTCCACCTTGTGGGTACCGGGAAACGCAGCGTTGGTAGGCCCACCACGCTGCGTTTCTCGGTACGCGGTCGCCACTCGAGGACCTTTTCGCCCCAATGGCATTAGTCTTCTTTGCAATGTAGCCACAGCCATTTGAGGATCTAGTCTTCGCTCTAGAGAATATCACCTCGAATTCACACTCCTTTCTTAAAGTTATTATCTTTCAGCAAGTAAGCTGCAAGAAGCTTCCTCTACTCCGCTTTCTCAAAGCACCCTTTGGTCCTGCTAGCACTGCCACTGCTTACAATCACGTGGGCCGTAGATATAGACTTCAGTATTTCCAGCTCAACATAATAAAATAATCAAGGGAAGCTAGTCCTAATTGGTTTCTGTCCGCCGCCGAGGGTATTTTTCGCCCAATGATCTTTCTGGCAGAGATAGCGGCTTGTTAGGGAAAATGACAATGAATTAAAAATCAGGAAGATAAATACAAGCGTCCCTAAATTTTGTAGATCTGGTATAATAACAGAATATATAATTTTTAAATTAATTTTAACATTCTAATAAATGATTGAAAGAATATTATAGAAATATATGTAAACTAGAAAAATTTATGTCATTGTCTCTGTAAGTGTATAATTATATTAGGAACATGTTTATAAAGCGCGCCTGTAAACTTTATAATGATAATGTAAAATTGGCTGATTTGTAGATTGGCTGATTATATATTTTGTTGCACACTAACCTCTGTAAAAAAAGCTTTTGATAGGTAATGTTTGTATAATGCTTGGGTGGGGCTAGCTTAGCCGTCTACTAGTGGAATGTTGACGAGTAACTTCTTGATTTACGTTAGTCGGCGAGTTAAAACTTACTAGCGTTTTTTAATTTTATATACATAGATTCTATTTACTGGGTGACGGAGGGAAGGGCCCTTGGCATCAATGTCGATATTGTTAATTTTAAGTTTGAAATTCTTAAGTTGGTGTATTCGTTTACATATTATGAATCTAATTAAGGAATCTATAGGTCTGTTATCAATAATCATACTCTAGCCATAAATAACTTGCGTGACCGTTTGTTTCTTCTAAATAAATAAAAAAAAATAAGTGTCCACTTAAAAAAATATTAAAAGTCTTACAGTTACTCTCCTAAAATGTGTTATGTAGATAGGAATAAGCGAGGCATCCCCAACACAAGTATTTATTACTTTCTGGGGCTTTTATATTTGATCCTGATTTTATAGCTCTTCATTTAATAAATAAGTGAATGTAAATCAGATCCCTATTTTTTATATAGCGCTTAGTTTTAGTTTATAACTAGGTACACAATATAAGCGAAAATTAAGGGTTTTCTAATAAGAAAATTTAAAAGAGGATACTGCAAGGAAAGTGCGCAATCCGGGAATTAGCGGCGAGTGGTAAAAGGTGCGGCGGCGGGCCTGCTTTGGAATCTTCAGTTTTAACTTCATTTAGGGTTCTGCTGGCCACAGATTCAATTGGAAAGGTATATTACCTAGAGCCGTTTTTTTATAAACTCTCTTGGAAACGCACGCAAGGTGGACCTACGTTCTGGTGAGGGTCGCGGAAAGCCAATGAGTGCGGGCAGCGCTGGACCGATCGACCTCGAGGTCCTTGGGGGAGGTCTATCCCCAGCAGTGGGTGTGTCTCGGCTGAAATGATATTAAATGAAATTCTATTAGGTGGTAGGCCCGTATGTAGGGTCGCCTGGGTAGGTACCACCGCCTTTCTTATTTCAGCCGTGAAACATTTCGCTGTGTTTCAGATTGAGGAATTAATTTGTGTGAGTGTAAGATTATTTATTTTGTTAATCCAACATTATGTATCTGCTCCAAATCCGCGGTATAATAGGTACACTCTTTTTATTACTTTCAGCTATAGATGTTTTTTTTTATATACAACTAGATGACAAACAAGCTGACGGCCCACCTGGTGGTAAGCGGTTACCGCCGCCTATAGACACCTGCAATAACAAGGAAAAGCACTTGATATTGCAGGTGCGTTGTCATCCTGAGGCCTAAGATGAAATGCCGTCCATGCCCAGTAATTACACTGGCTACCTTTTCCTTCAATCCGAAACACAGCGGACTGTTTCACGGCTGAAATAAGACAGGCGGTGGTACCTACCCAGGCGACCCTACATATTAGTCTACCACCTATGTTGATATCACATCACTAGTACTCTGTGGTATTGTTAACATTTAAAAACCTACCGTACCACCAGGGGTATGGCCAGGGGTACGGTGGGTCTGAAGTGATATTGGCAATGTTATAAGAGAGGATTTATACAATCAGGAAGTTTTCAAGTTTTGAATAATATTTTTTGTAAATATTAAAGTAAGTATTCCTAAATATTTTTCGGTAAGTACCAATGCATTTTGAGTACTTATTTTGCATTTTATTAATGCGAATATTTGTCATGCGAAGGATTGAAATATTACAAAACGGAAAAGGAAAATGTTACTCGCACTTGACATTTTCTCTGCCGCTGCCAATCTTGCGGTTCCGTTCGTTTCCGCCAACACTATCGGTACAAATTAGAGCTGGGGTTTCACCCCGATCCGAGCCTGGACGTGACTCGCTCCAAGATTGTTCAAGTATACTAGTTAGTTTTAGTTTTTGTTTTAAATTTCGAATCGAAAGCTGATAGCTTTTGTTTCACAATGACCAACTCCAAAATGAACGAGAACTATCAACCCAAAACGTTGTATCTGAATTCATTAGAGAGTAGATCTCTGGAATTCTGGGCACTGTTTTCCATAAACCGACTCTTGCCCTAAATGACAATTGGTACGTAAAAATCTCTTCCCTTAAGAGCCCAATGAAAGTCCTCGTTCAAAGTAATAATTAAACGGACACCTGCGAGGTAAGATTCCTTCCTTTTCATTCAGACTTTCATCAACCGAAATTACCTAAAAAGTGTTTATTGCCTGCGCTATAAAGCCGATTATTGTGCGGCAAATAGACTTGATTAGAATCACCTTTATTACTTTGATGATAAAGAATGTACAGTAAATACAAAGAAGTAGTAATCTAAATGTGACAGTTTGATCTATAACTTATGAATGTTTTCTAACATTTTCTAATAATAAAAATTGTTAGAAAACATCAACATAGGCAACAGCGGCGTTTACAACTTTCAGTGTAGGTATAAGAAGGAAATGCATGTTGAATAGTGGAGGTCACAGAACAGATAAAAGAGATAGAGGTTACAAAATGTTAGCCACTTGCTAACATTTTATAACCTCTTCCTCCTTTATATGCTATTACATGTTTTTTCAGTGTGAAAGCTTTGAAGACATCCAACAATAGTTAACATGTTACTGAATGTTAAAAAAGTTTTAGTTGTAAAAAAGTTATGTACAGACGACACATCAAGTGTAACAGTTGCACTACGAAAGCCGCCTCTATTACGAACGCAGTAAGGGCGGTCTCAAGATCAAACTGTTACGGTTGATGTGCTGTCTACTGTACATACTTACTCGTAACGTTATGTAACATTTTTAACTTTTGTGTGGTAAAATAAAACCATTGTTACAGATCCATTAAACCAAGAAGTAGAAAAGAAATTGATGTTTTTACCAACTTACTTTACTGCAGACTCGCTTGTCTATGCCTGCGGGCCAAAATAAACAGTTGTCATTATCTAAGCCCGAATTAGAATCTGGAAAACTTTGCGAATTTGAATTTTACGGCCGGAGGTCTATTGTCTATGGCAATTGCCGACCGAAACTTTCATTGGCCTCGTAATCACTTTGTAACGGTGCTTATTTCAATTAGAAGACGCCTGGGAAAATTAATAAAAACTTTATCAAGAATTTGAAGCTGACCGCGACGAGCAACGACGCCGAACGCCTCTTATTACGTTTTTTTTAATCAACAAAAATGCTTCATATTTTACCTCTTAATAACAATTTATTTATGGTGCCATCTTCTAAATGATGAACGCTTTAACATTATACTTCATTCTATTTACGAAGTCAGATTTGGCACATGTCAAATAGTGGGGTAGGTACTAGTGAAGTACAATTTTAGTCTAAACTCAATGGCATCGGCGACCGATAATAACATAGACGAGTAACTAGCCCATCCAAAATGACACCCCGAAAGAGACTCCAAAGTGGGCGGGGCTTAAATCGGACTCCGCGCCATGATTTAGTTTGTCATTGACTGCGTCACGGTGATGTACTCGTAAAAAAACAATAAAATCTCAGTTAATATGTCCAAAAGTGAAGTAAAATGGTGTGTCAGTCGCGTAGGTGAACATAATAAGAGCACTGGAATCAAATTTTACATGTAAGTCTCTCCTAAACCTTTATAATCGAGTCAAATATAAACAATAATATTGGCCGCCATGTTGGCCCAATATTTGTGGACAATTTGAACAAATACACGAGTGGATGATGTTATGCAGTCATTTGTGTGTGACAGTATTTATTTATTTTCAACTCAACTTTTAACTCTGCAAACTTTTATGACGACTTATTGTTATTGTGTATGTTTAATAGTTAATTTACTTACTAATAAGCAATTATGGCTTTACACAGCGTTGCCTTATATGATTTTTGTAAGAATGATAAACAAACCTCCACTTTATGGATATTTTGCCACAGTTCCTTACAATACGATGCCACTTTCAACACATTTCTCAATAAATTTAAGCATTATTATTTTAACATGTGTATGTTTAATTATTACTTTAATAATTTACTTATTCACAAAATGATCTGGAAATAATATAGGTATCTATTTTAAACTGTTAAGGATAAGTCGTAGTAAGTAAAGTGGTAAACTGCAAGATAGTTTCGTGAGGTTATTGAAATAAAACAACATCATAATTTCAATAGAGAAGATAGTTGGACCACACCAGCTTGGGATCTTATCATGAGAATTACAAAGTCTCAAGCCCGTATTTACTCTTCCCGACCTTCGGACACTATAAGCTCCATGGCGTGAATCGGAATACTCAAAATATAACTATAAAAAATATGACGGTATTTAATATTAAACTTATCAAAGACAACTGGCATCTTTACTTCAGTCTTCCCGTGACCTTGATCGCTATAAAGTAATCGACACATTGGGTATAAAAAATCATAATGTGACATCTAATTAAACGCAAGTTAAATTCGGTAAAGTGGTTTTTTTTTAAGAAATAAAACCACTTGATGACATTTTTTTTTTCTTATGTCCTTAATACAAATAAATATTATCATGACAGATAATTACATTTTTTTTATTTAAATGAATGAAGCGAACCCATTTCATTTCTGATTTCTGATCTCAACTCTAAAATTGAATAAGTTCACCGATTTACAACGTTACTATATTTATTTAAAATGACGATATATAATTATTAAAGTCGTTATAAAATTTTGCATGGTTACATCCTGCATATATAACCCGTCCGGCGCGTGTAAATCAGAAACCGAGAGGGCGCTATACAATTTCGATATTAGCCGATTTTATCCGACGTGCTCTTCTAGCTGCCGAGGGTACCCATTTTGCGACGAGTTTTGTATGAAGTTATGCTTCTAGGCTCTCTACGTTCGCCGAATGGCATCGATTATCGATTGCTATTACAAACAAATTAAAATCGAGTTGACAGAATCTCAACTGAAAAGATTCCAATTAGACAAAAATATATTTTTTTATCAGAAGTTACTTATTCAAGTTTTTAATTTAAATTGTACAGGTTTACTTTTTAAGTATGAACACATTGTGAAAATTTTAGGCATGCTTAAAAAGTAATTCAGTTTAAGTCACAGCCATATGGTAAAATAAGCCTGTTAATTGGATGCCTAGGCCGTTCAATAAACGCCGGCATCCAATTAAATGTCTAATTGCCCAGGCCGGTAGTTAATTGAACTACAATCCCTTAAGGATTAACAACATGCTGTACTGAAAGTCAGCTCATTTGGATTCCTAGGCGGATCGTCTTCTACTAAAGTGTTTTGGTGTGATTGTTAGATTTAAGGTAATTTTTATAACCAATTATAACCAAAACGAGTTTCAGTTTAAGTTGTTACAAAAAAATTACCTTGTACCTACCAAACGCACAAAAGTCACACAAAAGCTTTTCGAACTAAAGGATCTGCCGTTTTTTTCGGTGAGCAATCCGATTACAGACCTACCCGCCCCTAGCTAAACGACGGGCGTGTGTGGAGGTCGCCCAGCGCTAAAAAGCACTGGGAGCACCATCTAAAACTCCCCGGTAACTCCACTGCCCTTCGCGGGGGTAGCCTGGGCTCTGCCGAAGCAATTTCACCAACCCACCCCCAGGCGTTACGGCTAGGTTTCGCGCCAATGAAGATAACTCAGAGTCACTTGGGTAATCCCTGACGTGGCGGCCAGTGCAATGCATGCGTGGGGGCCACCCACACACGCGGCCGCGCGCAGTAATACGAGCGATCATCGCCCGCGTCCTCACACCTACGCCGGATAGGGGCGGCCAGAGGATCCTCTTCCCATGCCTCCTTCTACGTGAGCTCAGTCTGGCAGAAGGAGAAGATAACCTCCCATACTTTCTTGCTACCAACCATGGCTTTTACCATAGCTGACAGCGAGAGGTGACCGCCACTCAGCGCCGCACCACAACGAAGTTCACGGCAAGCGTTCATTTCTGGTTAAACGTTGCGCTCGAAGACTTGGCTAGTTGTCCTTCAGACATTTAGTTTAATTCCGGTATCTCTGTCCTTCTCCGACAGCACACATGGACCTTTGACGCAAGGACATTCATAAAATCTTCATACAGTCGCAGTGGTTTTACTGCTAGTTTCACAGACGCACCCAGATAACACGCACAACTGTTGTGCACACACGAACTGTAAAGCACAGGAGTAAAGAAGCTGTAAGTGGACACACGCCTGCGTTATAAGATCACTCGCAAAAAGAATCAGATTGCGATTAATTTAGAGTTTTGTTTTTGTGTACAATTTTAAAAGAAATCTTTGATTGTGTTTGTTTATTATTGATAATTAATGTTGTGGATTGGTTATGGTTTTTTCAAATGGTGATTTACTGATTTAGGTACTTCTAAACACAAAGATTCTTAATTTGTTCAAATTATTTGAAACGTATCTAGTTACTTTATCAGAAGTGTCAAAAGTGGAATGAAGTATAGTGCTGATTATTTATTTGAACCTGAGACCTTCTTCATAATAATAGAATAGTAATTTTCCGATTGAAATGATTCGTAATATTTGTTTTAGTGCCGGTTTCAGTGATTCTTGATTGAATGATTTATGTAGTCTGCAACTAAAGGAACAAAATTAAAATATTTTTCAATGCATTATTCACTATCATATTTTGACAGTCAGTGATGATGACTGACTACTGGTTAATTAACACTTCATTTCAAAATTTTGCTTCTAAAGTTAAAATACATAGTTAAAGAAAACAATAAAATAAAAATGTATTTATAATATAAGAAATTTGTATTTATAATATAAGAAATTATACTATCTGCAATAAGTGAAATACCTAGTTAGTACCTATACAATTATTCTATTTTCTTATATCCGTGAGATTCCATCTCGGTGAGATTATGCTACCTTATGCAAGCAATAACGATTCTGGAGACACGGACTATCGCAGGAACTTGGCAAGAGTTTTAATTAGTTACATAAATACAAATAGGGGCGTGCTTAATACAGACACTCGTAGAGAATGGTTGTTAGTATACCTTTATTTATTTTCTTGCAGCTTGGAATTGATGTGTAATTTTTTGTGATAATCTTCCAACTTTGTTCCTAGCATAACCAGACAATTATTAACATTTCGTCTCCAAAGAGATTATTACAAAACATGGAACACGAAAATCAGCAATAAATTCATCATAACATTACGCCAACATGAAAATAGTGTACACGAATCACGCAAACACGGATCTATACGTCAGGAAAAAAAAGTAGCGAAAAGCGAAGGGTCGAGCGTGTATATGAACCAGCCACGAATCAAAATGGCGTTGATGCTTCGATGTTAAGAATTCTAGTTAACATCGAAGCATCAAGAATACCTCAAAAAGAGTTCAAAGAGGCTTCATTTCGTGTTCTATATGTTCTAGCCGTCTGGTTAAATTAGCCACTTAACTGGACGCCTTGGCCGTTGATTAAACGACGGCATCCAATGAAACACAACTAGCCAAGTCTGGTTAAATTTGCTATTCAATTGGACGGCTAGGCAAATCGAAGAGCTTTTGAGTTGTAGGTTATAAGTCGAAGAGCTCCTCCATCTCCTTCTCCTTCTCCTTCTTTTACATTTATATATTATTCTATTCTATGGAACGTCAGGCTCGGAGGACTGACGATCTCCGCAGAGTTGATGGCAAAACTAGATGAGGCTAGCCAAGTTTTTATTGAAGATGATAAAAATGCTTTCTCCTTACAAAGTTACTCACGGCAAGAACAAAACACTACGAGGTTAGCTTAAAGCTTATTGGTGGTAGTTAGTTGATCGTATACTGTCTCCAAAGGTTAAATTATTATTGAATTTGTTATAAACTATGTTATTACTTCGTTCGGTACCCAGTTCACAGTCGGCTCCAAGTTTGTATATTATTACAAGTGGAAATCCCTCCGAGCTTGTTTCGATAATAATAAAATACGCTACGTACGCTATAATTTCGATTGGTTTGAGTATAACCGCTTGGTTCTGTATATCTTGCGGAGTAGTGGCGCGGGAGGAGGCGGAACGATTCTATTAGACAATGCAGAAAGTTACTTTCAGGAGTGTGCCTAACAAACTTCCGTGAGCGAATGATTGAAATTAATTTCATTTGGCTCCATGGCAACGTTGGTGCCTCTAATTGAAAGTACAGTTTAATGATATATGTATGTTGAATGATTTAGAAATGATAGAAAGCTCCAACCACGTTTAAAAAACAGCCTGTATGATGGATGACATACATACATGTATGTTGCATTAGCACCATACATTTATTGAAGACTTTCGACTTGAAGCACTAGGGGCTTTCGAACGAACAGATCTCATAGTTTCCTCGAATAGTTTCCCAACCGCTGTCCACCCGAGTTAGATTCGCCAATTTTCCTCTTTCGCAAAGTTAGATCTTCCTAGCTGAATCATTTGTACAGGTAAACGTAACAACTTCAAGAATAAAACTCCGAACTGTAACTAAAATAGATATAAGACATACATATTCGGCAGAGGTAATCTTTGTCTTCTCTATGTTTATTTTTATACCCACATGTGAGAAAGTACTGTCTATGTCACCCAGCATTGGCTCGGCTGTGGGCCGCGTTGGTAAAATAGCTTCGGCATAGCCCAGGCTACCCACGCGAAGGGCAGTGGAGTTATCGGAAGGTTTTAGTGGGTACGAGTTTTCCCAGTGCAGTTAGCGATGGGAGACCCCCACACACTTTTATCGCTTAGCGGGTAGGTCTGCAATCAGATTCCTTCACGAAAAAACATCACACAGTATGACGCTCAATTCATACAAGAATTCTGCCATGACAATGCTGCAGTAAGTCGAAGATGAAAAATGTGACAACTCACAGCTAGCGATAATATGCCAAAGACTATTGCAACAGTTTGAAAACCTGTTCAAACGCAGTGATAAACATTTTAGGAGACATTACATCTGCCTGCCAAAACTATCCAACTACTGAAATGGCTAACCATTTCAGTAGTTGGATAGTTTTTGTAAGTAAACTAGAGAGAAAAGAGTAGACCCGTGTCATTTGGTCCTCCATGCAGATAATATTGAAAGTGTACAGAAGAGAGCCCTCAGGTTGCTCAGATATAGATGTGATCTTGGGCGCAGTCTTGTTAATTATAGTGAGAGACTTGGAAGATTTAAAGTGACCTCTTTGTTGACTATAACCAGTTAAGGAACCAGACTTTTTGACGACCGGCTGGTCGAGCGGTCTGTTATCCTTGCTATACAGGCTACTCGGACAAGAGATCGCGGGTTCGAATCCCGGTAGGAGCAAATGTTTGTATGATGAGTACGAGCATTTTTTTACGAGTCATGGATGTTTATATGTTAATTTAGTATATTTCTAATATTTATATACATAATTATTATCATAATTTCTCCGATATCTAGTATCCATAACACAAGCTCTTATTGATGCTTACTTTGGGCTAGATAATAGGTGTGAGTGTATAAAAAAATATGATTTGCATGGTTATATTGATTCTCCCTGCCCATAAAACCAAATAGTCCTTAACACAAAACGCAACCCACGAACATCTACAAAAACTTTTTATCAAATTTTAATGTTTTTGATGCGCTTAAACGCCTAAGTTATCGTAACAATAAAATTATACAACAAAGAATGAAAACGATGAATAAATATATGCTCCAGGCGGGAATCGACCCCGCGTCTCCTGATGTTCGGCAAGACGCGATTACCACTACGCCACCAGAGCACTAGGTATAACCTGCTAATTTCTTAAACGCTTTCTATACCTCTTCTTATATAGTAAATTAGTTTGAATTCTTTTATTTATTTTCCAATATGTACCTACACGTTTACCAAGTAGATAATGATGCTTATCCGTTTCATAAGTTCCTATTAAAACTTAATTTGAGCTAGAGAATATTACTTATTATTATTAATGATTTATTTGAAAACGTTTCCATTAATAACCCTTTGATAAATACGTTTTCCGTTGATTTGTACAGAGTATAGGCAACGCTGCGGGTGCCCTAGGTGCTACGACCATGACCCTACGAGCGTCTAATTGCCTGAGCGGGCTGTACCCGTTTACCTCCCTTGACGTATAAAAAAATAGTGCAACAAAATCATAGCCCAGTTGCACCACCACGAAAGCAGAATATTTATTCAAAATTAACTTTTGCATTTTATTTTATCTTTGGTGAGGAATTCGAACAGATATCTCAAAAAGAGAGAGAGGATATTCAGTCGGGCGAGGACGTCTCCTAATGTAAAAGAGTTGTAAATATGGAGGGACCCTTTTGTTCCTGTAGTAGGTGGCATGTATCGCCGCAAGTTACTGAAAACACTTCTGAAGCTGTAAGACTTTTATGTGACTTGTCTTCATAGAATTGTGAAGATACTTTGTATGCATCATCACAATTTTTTGGGTCTTGACTGTGTTGTGAAGTTTTTGAGAATTATTCAACCACAAATCCTCACGATAGATGTTAAGTGAACGCCGGCCGGCAGGCTCTTCAAAGAATAACAGGCTTTTGCTAAAGTTTAACATTCAAAAACCACCCATGATCGAACCTAAGCAAAACTAGCCTTTATAGAGATCGATTATTTTTTTAACTGTAATTTGTTTGATATACTACGAAAATGTACATAAAAAAGCTTAAAATAGATATAAGCTACATTGTACAAAATTAATCAAAATACATATTCAGTCCTACAAAGTGTACCTACCGGCACTTGAAGAGGATCTTTCAGTGACTTTAAAGAAATCCAAGTCGTAACGTTCAGTGAACACAGAGTAGAAGAGAGATTTACACTAATTATCTCATCGCTAATTAGAACATCAAACATAAATACCCACTGACATAGAATGAGCGTAACACGTATTTTGCACTCGCGTCGATTTATAAATTGGTAGCAGTAAATTACTTACAATATACAGAATGGAAAAAATCTATGGACCCTGGAGGAAAACTACTTTAATTCCTTTAGTTATCTCAATTTACTGAAAGGTAACATTCCTTTATTTTTGAAAAGAAACAAAACTTCATTCAAAGAACTTTCAAAATTCGCATGCCTCACCCGGAAATCGTACCAACTAAAAATTAAGAATTAACAAAACAAAGCAAAATTTGAAATTTGAAGAAATATTTTTATTTTCGTCTGTCGTCTGAATGTATTGTCTGTCGTTCGTTCGAATTACAAATTGTTGCCCCACGTTGCAATAAAAAAATACGTTCCATTTTTCAAATTTTCGTCAGAACGCCTAGTGTAAGAAGGAATTGTGCATAAAGTTGATTGATGATTATCATCTTATTAAAGTCTTCAACAACGTGCTTAGAGATAAATAACATGACAACCTGTACTTCATACGATGTCTTTGGATGTTAAGAGATAAGAAAATTAACGTTTCATTTACTTTTTACTAATGAACATTACATTACTAGGTATTGTTCATAAAAAACTTGTAATAAATATTCAATTTCATAAGTATCTCGTACAACAGATGAGTATATTAGCAAATGTTTATTAGACATATTTTATCCTGAACAATAATCCTACCGATTTGTATAATAAAATAGCAAAGATTTTTTTTTAATTATTACTTGGTTCGATTGGTGGTGTAAGACAAGCGAATTTTAGAAGATCTTTGAATGTAGTTTTGTTTCTTTTAAAAAAAAGAAATGTTTCCTTTCAGTCAAATGAGTTAACTAATGGATTTAAAGTAGTTCCCCTCCAGGGCCCATAGATTTTTACCACCCTGTATATACATACATGCTATCAAGAATTGAAATGTGTTTATTTTATTTGAAAAGCTGTAATAAAAATAAATTCCTCTTCAGATTGGGCCATGCACCGAAAAATACTTTTCTTAATGAATCGCACTAAAATCAGCAACAAACCCGAGAACGCTTAGTAATTCGCCTCGACAAAGCAAGTTGTCTCGGCAAATTGGTTCGGCGCGGGATATTAGCCGCAGCGCCGGAAAACGGCAGACGTATTGACGAAAGCACAAAAGCCACGCCTGCGGCCAGCTGACCGACGACGGCGACCGGCTAGCCACTCTGAATTGCTGGGCTTAAAAAGATATTACAGAATGATCAAATGTCTTTTTCATTTTAAAATTTAAAATATTTCCGAAACGGCAAACAAGTAGAATGAACACATTTTTTTTATAAATTAAAGAGCGAACTTGAAATGATAATATGATCTCTTTTACAAAATTAGCCTAGTCACTACTCACTTCTGACAGCTATTTACAAGGAAACTAAAAACTGACTTCAGTCGATATTTATTCCACTAAAAAGACAATAATATAATTAAATTTAAGTAACCTATTTTTCTTATTTGGAGTAGGGTCTCTAAGTCGGTTTTAACTATTTTTGTGATAAGTTTTCAAGGTCAGAGTCAGACAGATGACCTTCTGCATTATCGACTTCTATGTTTTCAATTACCTATGGCGATTTATCAACATAATAAAAAAATGAAAAAAAATCTAGCACTGACACGTGCTTATGATTTGTTTCAACTTGCATTTCGTGTTTTTTCGTTCATTCGTAGCTACTCAGTACCAATATTGACGTCCAAATCAATCGCTGTTTACAATAACAAGTTTAAAGAGAAGTAAGCTAACACATTCAAAAGTTTATTCATTTTCTAAGCTATCCAAAGAACATGGTGTTATATTTGAGCCCAATATCAAAATGTAATCACTACTTACTTTTTGCCTCAAAATTGATTACAGCGGATTATTTGAAATTCAGAACTCAATTTTGTGAGCTTAATGCTGGGTTTAGCCGTAAGTCGTCCCATATGCTGCGATCACGTCGCGCGACCTGCGGGATGCCGTCCAATTTGCTTGCTATTGCGAAATGGTCCCATTCCGAGGTCCCAAACATCTTCTAACCCTCTCCACTGGCATTTCTACGACTTTATAAGCCTATAAACGTCTTTGTATACAGATCTTATCCTAGTCCAACCCTTTGTAGATTCCATCAGATCATTTTTTATTTTATTATGTTGTACAGAATAGTAAAATAAAGTGGAATACATTCAGTCAAAAAAGTATCAGGAATGGATGATTTGTTTATGGTTACAAATTCAATTATTTGTTTTTTTTTGTTGTAGTTAGATTGGCATAACTGTTTTCCATTTTGGCGCGGAGTTTGAGTCGCATCTGTTGTGCTGTTTTTAGTTATAACATATCTAGTGTGTATTTTGAATTTTAATAATGGACATAAACATCAAACAAAGGCTTTGTCTTAAATTTTGCATCGCCAATGGAATTTCGTGTTCGGAGTACCTGAAAATTTTACAGAAGACTTACGGTGAATCGACTTTATATGCATACAAAAACACGTGCTTATGAGTGGCACAAAGCGTTCAAAAGCGGTTGAGATGTGATGGAAGATTTGCCTTGCTCTGGTAGGCCATCAACGTCTGCAACTGATGTTCATACCGCAAAAGAAAATCCTCATATAACTTTGAGAGAGATAGCCGGCGAACTTTCTGTATCTGACAAGTCGATCTGTACCATTTTAAATAATTACTTGGGTATGAAACATGTTGCCGCTCGGCTAGTCCCAAAAGACCTGAATTTTCTCCAAAAACTCAATCGCATGAGAATCGCTGAGGACATGCTAGAACGAGTCATTTCCGGCCTATTATTCATGAAACAAACACATGAATATGGGGGTGTAAGGGGTTCCGAACAACACCTTGCGGGATCCAAGCCAACCTCACCTGCACGTGGTGCACCCTGCTGTTCAACAGACGAGGCTCTGGCGCTCCCCACCAACCCGCACTGGGCCAGCGTGGCGGGTGACGGCCCAAAACCCCCCCATGAATGTATCACATAAACCCAAGGCCCCAAGTGCCCGGCGGTACCGGACGTCGTGCCGGCGGTGATGGACGTTGGCGAGGCGCCGGGACCAGGGATGCTAAAAATCCCCGGGTGGCGACGATATCCCATCATACGAATTTGGCCCTGGCAACATACAACACACGCACACTGTGGACCGAGGAGAAGCTGCTGGAACTAGAGGAGGAATTGAGTAGGATTCGCTGGAGTATAGTGGGACTATCTGAAGTCCGACGAGAGGGCGAGGACACGATAGTTCTTAAATCCGGCAACCTGCTCTATTTCCGGGAGGGCGAAGATCTGTCCCAAGGTGGTGTCGGGTTCATTGTCCACAAGTCTCTCGTGAACAACGTTGTACAAATCGGAAGTGTGTCGAATAGGGTGGCGTACCTTATACTCAGAATTACCAAACGGTATTCATTGAAGGTCATACAGGTTTACGCCCCGACCTCGACTCACCCCGACGAGGAAGTAGAAGTAATGTATGAGGATATCTCTCGGGCAATACATACTTCCAAAACTCATTACACCGTTGTCATGGGAGACTTCAACGCAAGGCTGGGCAAACGTGGCGATGATGAGTTGAAAGTGGGGCAATTTGGAGCTGGAATCCGGAACTTTAGAGGTCAAATGCTGGCCGATTACATGGAGAGAGAGGGACTCTTTATGATGAACTCTTTCTTCAAAAAACGGCCGCATCGAAAATGGACCTGGAAAAGTCCGGATGGCGCAACGAAAAATGAGATCGACTTCATCATGTCGACTAAGACTCGGATATTCAATGATGTCTCAGTGATCAATTCGTTTAACACGGGGAGTGATCACCGAATGGTACGAGGCACATTGAACCTCAATGTGAAGTCCGAGAGGTATCGACTGATGAAGTCTACGCTCCGCCCTGCAGCTATCCAGATCCAAAGCCCCGAACTCTTTCAGCTCGAACTGCAAAATCGCTTCGATTGCCTGGAGGACTGCACAGATGTGGACCCTTACAATGACAGGTTCGTGGAAGCTGTCCTTACGGTGGGTTCTAAGCTCTTCAAACCCAGCCGTAACAAAAGGGCTAAGAAAATCTCCGAGCCAACGTTGAAGCTGATGGAGGAAAGACGTATGGTTATGCAGTCTTCTGAGGATGCTCGGCGGCAGCTCAATAAGCAGATCTCTAAGTCCTTGACTCGTGACTTACGCCGATTTAATACAGAACGTATTAAAGAGGCGATCGAGCGGAACAAAGGCTCCAAAGTGTTCGCAAGAGATCTTTCGCTTGGACAAAGTTTGCTGACGAAGCTGAAGACGGAGGACGGCAGACTCATTACGTCAAGACCTGAGCTTTTGGCCGAGATTGAAAACTTCTACGGACAGCTTTACGCGACATCACGCACACCTGTCACTCAGGCCACCGATCCAAGAGCCAAATTAACCCGACACTACACAGAAGATATCCCGGACGTCAGCCTGTACGAGATTAGTGTAGCTCTCAAACAGCTCAAGAACAACAAGGCGCCGGGTAACGAAGGAGTTACAGCAGAGCTTCTGAAAGCAGGTGGACGTGCGGTCCTGAAAGCTCTTCAGAGGCTATTTAACTCCATCATGCTCGAGGGTAAAACGCCAAAAGCATGGCACAGGGGCGTGGTGGCACTCTTCTTCAAAAAGGGTGATCGGACCCAATTGAAGAACTACAGACCCATCACGCTCCTGAGTCATGTTTACAAGCTGTTTTCGAGAGTTATAACGAATCGTCTCGCACGCAGGTTTGACGACTTCCAGCCTCCCGAACAAGCCGGATTCCGAAAAGGCTTCAGTACCATAGACCACATACATACGCTGCGGCAGGTTATACAGAAGACCGAAGAGTACAACCTGCCATTATGCTTAGCGTTCGTGGACTATGAGAAAGCCTTCGATTCTGTTGAGACCTGGGCCGTGCTTCAGTCACTCCAGAGGTGCCAAATTGACTATCGATACATCCAAGTGCTGCAGTCACTGTACGAAAACGCCACTATGTCAGTCCGCCTCCAGGATCAAAACTCGAAACCAATACGACTTCAGCGAGGTGTGAGACAGGGCGATGTTATTTCGCCGAAACTGTTCACAGCCGCGTTGGAGGATGTGTTTAAGCTTTTGGACTGGAGAGGACTTGGCATCAACATTAACGGTGAGTACATGACGCACCTTCGTTTTGCTGATGATATCTTGGTCATGGCTAAGACCCTGGATGACTTAGGCTCAATGCTCGACGACCTCTGTAGAGTCTCCCAACAAGTGGGTCTTAAAATGAACATGGAGAAGACGAAAATTATGTCGAATTCCCATGTTGTACCCGCTCCTGTGAAGGTTGGGAGCTCTACACTGGAAGCTGTTGACGAATATGTTTACCTGGGACAAACAGTCCGACTTGGTAAGTCCAACTTCCAGAAAGAGGTTAATCGACGGATCCAACTCGGCTGGGCAGCGTTCGGGAAGCTTCGCAGCATATTCTCGGCCCAACTACCGCAGTGTCTCAAGACGAAAGTCTTTAATTCGTGTGTGTTGCCAGTGATGACTTACGGAACTGAGACGTGGCCGCTTACAATGGGCCTCATAAGAAGGCTCAATGTTACCCAAAGGGCAATGGAGAGGGCTATGCTCGGGGTTTCTCTGCGTGATCGAATTAGAAATGATGAGATCCGCAGGAGAACTAAGGTCACCGACATAGCCCGTAGAATTGCGAACCTCAAGTGGCAGTGGGCAGGCCACATTGCAAGGAGGACTGACGGCCGTTGGGGCGGAAAGGTCCTCGAGTGGCGGCCGCGTACCGGGAGACGCAGCGTTGGTAGGCCCCCCACTAGGTGGACCGACGATCTGGTGAGGGTCGCGGGAAGCCAATGGATGCGGGCAGCGCAGGACCGATCGGTTTGGAGATCCCTGGGGGAGGCTTATGCCCAGCAGTGGGCGTCTCTCGGCTGAAATGATGATGATGATGATGATTCATGAAACGCATTGTTACTGGTGTCGAGACGTGGGTTTACGAGAGTTTGACATGCAAACTATCAACAAGCTTCGAAGTTGCGCCTTCCAACTGAACCGTAACCGAAAAAACCACGCCAAAGTCGATCAAAAGTCAAAGTCATGTTGACTATTTTCTTTGACTCTCGCGATGTTGTGCACTCGGAATTCTAGCCGGAAGGTCAAACGGTGTATAAAGAATATTATTTGAGCGTTATGCGGCGTTTAAGAGAGAAAATTTGACGGAAAAGGCCAGATTTGTCGAAAGAAATTTCTTGGATTTTGCACTACGATAATGCGCCTTCGCACTATGGCATCATTGTGAAGGAATTTTTGACCAAACACTCAACAAAGACAATCGAGCAACCACCATATTCACCAGATATGGCTCCATATTCGTGGCACCCGTTTTCAATCGGTAGAAAACATAAAGGAGAATTCGCGGCGAGAACTGAACTCAATTCCGATAACAGTGTTAAAAAATGTTTTGATGATTGGATCATTCGTTGGCGTAAGTGAATCGTTTCTGAAGGAGCATACTTTGAAGGTGATAAAATAAATTTGGAAGAATAACTAACATTTTGTGTATTATTGATCTTTTCCTGACCAAGTAGCCTGTGTAGTAAGGGGTACAGACTCGTCTAACTGGTCGACTATTCACATGGTGGTATCTATGTTTATTGCAGTATCACGTAGTATACCCACATATTCCAATTTTTTATATAAATCTATTTAAGTATGTTTTCCACGTCTTATTGATATTCGATTTGGCGTAAATGTGTGTGAAAGTGAATGCAATCTATACATAAAAAAAAATTACTACTCAATGCAAATCTTTTTTCCCTTGAATTGTGAAAGGCATAATTAATAGTCGTTGTTTAAAAAGCTTTTATAACACCTGAATGAAATTGATCGAATTGGAAATTAAATTGAGTCCATTTATAGGTAAATTGATCAAGAAAAATCGAATAACACAGTGTACTTACCTACAAAACGAAGTTAAATCTTCCACTGGCTAATAGAGGTTTAACATGGAATACTTTTGATGCTGTCTATTGATTGCATGAATTATTGTATTATTATCATAGAATAATGGTATAATTAAGTTTAATGTACCGTGTGGACCTATCAAATCTAAAAGAAAAATAATAATCAGTCGTGAAATTTCCTGGTAGGTATAATCGGCATAATTTTAAGAAATATACAGATCAATGAAAAAAAGCATAAAAATGTATTATTATCACAAATAATAAAGTTATAGTCATGTTTTCCATAGAGTACTCGACAGTAGGTAAGGTATAAAACCCATAGTGCATAAATAACTATTGGTAGAGTTGCTCTGAGCATGAGTCGATTTACTGCGCGCTATCAAAATACGGATATATCAGAGCGAACTAAGTAGATGTTTGGCTCGAGCTCTAAGTTTTTTTTAAAATATTTGTTAATAATTTCTTATCGAGTTTCACCATCTTTCGGTAATTGCATTTTGACCAGGAACAATACTTTATAAGGTGTATCAGAATTCCCCAAAAAAAAAAAAAATTCTTTAACGAAAACTCAAAATGCAAATGTCACTACTCTAGTAATCGGCTGTGAATGTTATTCAACCTAAAATTACTAGAGTACAACAACCTAGTACAACTTAAAATAAATAGAGGCCGATTACTAGAGTAGTAACATTTTTATTTTGAGTTTTCGATAAATATTTTTTTTAACACGTTCAATGGGGCACCAGATATGCTAAACTGCCCAAAAAAGCGACGTGAGCTCTATGATTCTCACGTTCAAATTCACTATGGTGAGTCAAGAACTATATTTGTCCACATGAGTAACTGAGTTTAAAGGTCAATAACTTTGTGAAATTTTGAGATATTTTTATGATTTGTTTTTTAAAATCTTGTAAATATATTTAAGTTTCCACAGCATGAATCGCCCCTAGTTATGTTTTGTATTTACATAGATATAACAAGTATTATACCTTTCTGATTTCATGAGAATCAGTTTGCCATGCCGCACTACATTGGTTAAGCAGTAGTGAAGGGAAATATCAGAAAATAAATAATACATCGAAATAAGAATCAACAAGAGCAGTTTTATTTGCCATACATTTGGTATTAATAGGAACATAGAATCATTCAATTTAACATAACCTTTTAGGAAATATTCTTCATGAGTAATTAAAAATGTAAATTAATCAACAAAGTTATATTTTGTTAAAAATATATAAAAAAAACGGTATGCATAATACATATATAGTAATTTTCTCTTTTTAT
This sequence comes from Nymphula nitidulata, assembly GCA_947347705.1. Lineage (NCBI taxonomy): Eukaryota > Metazoa > Arthropoda > Insecta > Lepidoptera > Crambidae > Nymphula > Nymphula nitidulata. The sequence goes on along the minus strand of OX374630.1, from coordinate 16,124,948 downwards.
TTCTTGTGTGCTTTATTATAGCAATTGAGGAACATTGCTTTACCGTACCTTTACCTTACCTTCTTGGTTTTTTTTCCTGCTTGCAAAGCATTAAATATGGCACGTAACTTATTCGTCGGGAAAAATTAAAGAAACGCTTGCGGACACTGTACATCACTATGTGCGACTGGCCAGCACGGCGCGTCTGCATTCTGTGCGGCATGAGGTACAGGGACGTGGCCATATAGTGTTCATGCCGCACGCAATGGTAACCATTTAACTTGTGTGCAACATGAACATTATTTTCTCATGCCCATATTTATAAATATTTTGTTGTATTTGAACACGCATACACAAATGTCTATTCGTTTCTTTTTTATTTACGATATAACATATAAAAAAGCCTCTCGCCCTGCGGTGAGAAACACGTTTTTCTCCGTCGCACCGTGATTAAGTCAAGCATGGCTCTAAACTGTTCATGACGCATGGAACGTGTTAAATAGGTCTAGTATTTATTATGTCTTTTGACTGACCACGTTCTACAGTATTATCAATACATTTAACATAATTTTAGAAAACCATTTTATTAAAATAAGGGTGTTGAAAAAGCATACATTTAGCCTATGGCGGTCGCCGTAGCGTGTCGTAGCACCTTATGGACTACGTCATGCGTTTCTAACCCTGTAAAAATCAAGACAAAGGCTTTATTGGCAGAGGAGACGAGTGCTACCAACATTAGGCTTTTTAGTGAGCTCCGGCGTCTTTACTCGCCGCAGGATCAGTACACTACAAAGCATTGTAATTTAGCAGAGGTGGAGCTTCTGAAAGGTGGAGGTGCGGCCCGAATCGGGCGCTTAATATCGAGTGATAAATACTCACTATTTACGTTTAAGTCTGTTCCGAAATGAAATTTAAGGGGGTGGTTGTGTCTCTGTCAAGAGTTTCTTTTTTTGTTCCACTTTTTTGCCACTTTTATGTTCCACTTAAATTAATAAAAACATTGTCTTGCTCGTGACAACCCTAAAATGCGTACTATTACGTATGACACACGCATATAATACATCCAAAGCGCCCACATTATATGATAGCGAACTCACCAACAACCCCGAAATCCCAAATTTTATTTCTTAATGATGTAACACCCGCTATACAGGTGGTGCCGTAGTTCATAGCTAAATGGTTTGCCACTTTCAAAATCATCTTATTCATTTGATTATTACATGATATTTGTACGAAATAATATAACATCGGCATACATAGGGCTGTACCCATGTTATAATTTATTTTCTTAGGACGGCACAATCCTGTATGTATTTTAACCGACTTCAAAAAAGGAGGCTATCAATTCGCCTGTTAAAAACCGATTTGGAAAATCATTTTTTTGATTGAAAGAATGTAATTTCAGATTGGTCTCATAGAAGTTTTATTAAAATTGATTGATCAGCAATGTAAGCGAAATTACGGATTTTTGCTTTCTTGTTATGTTTCAGTGGTGGTTATTGTTTTGAGATATTTCTAAACGATATCTTGGCGTCGTTCGGTGTAACTGTCAAGTCGACATATTCAAAAAGATGGAAGCTTAATAAAAGACTTATTAGTAAAACTCGCATATAATTTAAATCTTTAAACCATATCTAAACAGTTTCGATAATTCCATTTGAGTTGAAATACACTAGCTGATTGGTCCACCGTAACTAACTGGGTTTGCCCTTGAAAATTAATCATTGTGAAAAAACTAATCTCATAACACTAAAAAAGGAAAAAATAATTTGGAAGTAAGTCAAAGTGCTTATTTCATTTTTTTTTCTTTTTAGTGTTTTGAAAACGATTTTTTTTTGACGTAAATTCTACATTGAAAACAGCTGCAGTTACGCCTAAGCGAATACTATCCCATTCACGATATCGTGATATTCCAACGATATACCAAGATACGCTTTGTATTGCCTCGAGCGAGGCTACAAGGCACTTCATCTATCGTGAAAAGAGAGGCATTTGTAAAGTATCTATAAACAAAATATGCGATGCTCCTTTAGCCCGTGGCAAAGATATGAGATAATAAAATGCCCAGATTGCCCAGTGTTTGTTTCCCGCTACTTACGGGACCGGAATATTGATGAATCTAAATACTATGGAATGGGCGAATTTTTCATTACAATCAATAAGTAGCTCGCCCACAACGTTGTAAGAGGACAAGTCACCGCCTTCAAAATAAGATTTCTATAGGGTTGTCAACATGCGGTTAATTTATATCAGGTAATTTAAAAAACCTGTACGCCTAGAAATCGAAATTATCGTCTGTATAGGTGTAGGACCAGCATACAAGATATAGTGTACGTCGCTTTACTTTTGCGGTTAATAATTCACTACATTAAAACATAAAACTGTTTAAAACTGATTAAAAACATTTTAAATTTATTTATTTTATGCCACGAATATACAATAACATCCTATGGCCAGATATTCAATTATTTACAGATCTGATTTGAATAACATAAAAGTAATGTTAATTTATCAAAACTCTGCATTAGAACTCGAGGAATACAACTTCCTTTCGGTTGTAATTACCATAAAAAGGTAATAAAGAAAAGTTTTCACTCAAGTTAAGACGGTCGCATCTCCTAACAGTTTGAATGCATAATACTATCGTTTGAGCAAACGGTGACTCTGAACCACACATTAAACACATGAATTACTTATACACATTTACATAGCACTAAGCTTAGTGTAAGCGTGTCTCTGTTTCTTGAATGTAATTTACAAATTGGGCATTATAAGTAATGGCAGTATATATTAAATTTGAAGTTGAGCATGAGAAGCTTAAATAGTATCATTATAGGTGTGAACTCTGGTGATCCTACAAGGGCATACCTTCTTTCTCCGTGCATCAACCTCCGTCCATCCAGCTCTGACCTCCACCGCAAATTGTCTCCTTGTCCGTGACACGACATCATCAGTTTCAATCCTCTGTATTTAATAAAGTTTTAATGGAAAAGCTGATTGAAGGCCTTAGTAAGGTAAGGATTTCTTCAGAAGTGGCGTGAAAAGGTTGGCAAAGTGTCTTACCGAACCATGCCTTTTCAACCGTACCATAGTTGACTAGTTGTCATCGCAAATGGACTCTTCTAAACGCTTATTATGTAGTGTTGCTTAGGTCTGGTTTCACTAACCATTTCCTAGGCTCCCGGGACTCTTAACGACATTTATCTCTTTCTATCTACTTTAGATAGACTGAGATAAAAATTGCATTAGTAGCACACTTCTTCCGCTATTATCTTAAAGGTAAGATTTACATTGTACGATCTAAGTAATGCAAATTGTTAAAAATCTTATTGCCGACCAGTGGACCACGCGGTACTACGTCGTCGTACACGGCGTGACTCATGAAACTCAGGTATTTCCAGGATTTATGTAGCTAGGAGTTGACGAAGAGCTATGGCTTTGTAGACCACTCGTTAACGCTCACAGTTAACTCTAGAGAACGTTGGGCGACGACGGTCGATTGGACACCGTGTTCCCTGTTCGTATCCACTGAATATGTAAGTACTGAGTCTTTCGTGCGTTCCAGAAAATACATTTCCCGTGGGTATTTCTGTCGCCCTTTTCTCCTTTTCTCTTTTGGCCACTCCCCTTTTTACCTTTCACAAATCGCTATAAGGTAATGAAGCCGTCAGTAAAACCACTTTTCTGGATTTAACAGCGTACGTCCACGGCTTTTTATGCAAAATTTCAAATCGAAATATTGGAAAGGGACAAATTAATTCTAATAAGACTTTCTAAAAACTTTCTTACAAACCAAAAATCGCCAATAGTTCTATTATTATTAGACTTTTCGAAAAATCCTCTTTAAACTATTTAGACTAGCCTGACTTGCTTAAGCATGTAAAGTGTTACGAGAAACGGTTTGTTCCTTTCCATTATTTTCGACTTGGAAGTATGTATGACAAGCCTTAAGCGACGTAAATGCTCTTTACTCGCGTTTGATTAGATGTTACATTATTATTTTATACCCGAGGTTTCGCTCTCGACGCATAACGACATATACGTATAACGACACATATTTAGAAATAAAAAAATCGTGAAATGACTACTCGCAAAACGACATATACACATAGCGACACATTTGTGGAAATAAAAAAATACGTGAAATGACACTCTGAAAACGACATATACGTATAACAACACATTTTTTGGAAATAAAATTTTATGTAAATTATTATTATTAGTCCTTATTTTTTGAAAATTCAAAATGACTTGTTATACTTGTAGCATTGATATCAATGCTACAAGTATAACAAAATAGGTTTATGATATTCTTTATCCATGAATGAGTTCCAAAAGAAGATTCTATATTCAGTATTTGAAACTAGAAACATATTTTATTTTTATTAGAAACGAATTTTAATTTTTTTTTATTATAAAATATTTAATTATATAAGTTTTGCGAATACAATTTTGGTCATTTTCCGGATAGGGTATGTCAATTCGCGAATTGGTTGTTTTGCGAATGAAATATTAGTCATTATGGGTATTAGTCATGCGTATTGGTCAATACGCGTTTTTAATTTAAAAAATATTGGTCATTATGCGTAGGGAGCGAGGTTTCAATTACTTTACAGCGATCGATCGTGTTCATAACTAACGTCATCTTGTATTATATTTTGAGTGTTCGTATCAGTACCTCTAGCACAAACACTTTTAAATTTCGAATCAGCATCGTATTGAGTAGAACAGTTACGTTAGCTTTTGTCTGGCTTTTGTTTGAAATTTTAAGCATGCATGAACGATACGATCACAATTCGAAATTTAAAAATGGTTGTACTAGGGGTACAGACATGTTAATCAGGCAGTGTTCAGACTTTAAAATTCGCAAAATAGGAACCCCAGGTAGCTCTACACTCCAACCAATTTCTCTATTAAAATTAGGATGTTTTTATTATTTCTAATAGCCTCTAATAATGGTAACCGATAAATTACAAATGTGTAATGGTAGCGAAAGTATCAGACAATACTATGAGCCGCAAGTGTTTAAAATACTTTCCCAGATTCTTTTCAAATCAATAATACCCTTTCTTCGTATCTAAAGCATTACTTCCTGTATATTCATAATTTATATTTGTCACGTGATTCCCACAACACTGCCACGTCGCGTCGGGCGAGCATACCACGCGCATAATAAAACACAATAAAAACGATTTACTGCACTTTACAGAAGGACCATCGAACGCGAGTACTTACGCCCTCGCGGCCTCGGCTCAGTTCTGAGGGCCGCAGTTTTTCATACCCGGTGCCATAGGGGTTTTATTCGCATATAAAATGATTATGCGGCGCCGAAAGTTTAATAAAAAATCGTTTGTTTCCCAAGTTTTGTCATTCAAACATTTACTATGTTGCTATAAATTTTCCTGTGGATTTCTAAAAGGAGATACTTAGGTACCTTTTTAACCAACTTCAAAAAAAGGAGGAGGGTCTATGTTCTACTGTATGTAGTTTTTTTTGTATGAAGGTATGTTTACCGTCAAATGTGAACCGATTTTCAAAATTCTTTTTTTATTCGATAGAGTATACTCCTGAGGTGGTCCCATTGTCACCAAGTCAGGATTTGATGATGGAATTCCAGGGGAATCGAGGGCAAACCTCAAATTTTATAGACATGTATGACATGTTTTACTTTTTTCCAAAGCTATTCAAGTATTTGCTTCTGTTAGTCATCATCTCATGTTGGTGAGCTGGTGATGGAAGGTACAAGTCCTTAACGGTTAAGTAATTATTTTACTGTTATAGGTATCTACCTACGTATTAACGAATAGTTGTTTTCCATCGGGTTATTCGGGTGAACCGATGATAGAAGGTAACGGTGTGTGATAGATAATACTTTATCAGTGGTACGATACGATAATATGAAACAATATTAGGTATTTCAATCAAAGACTGGGAGACAGACAAGTCGATAGTGCACCCATAGTGATATATATATAGATAGTGATAGGTCACCCATCTAGCTTTGACCTTAGAAATTTCTTAAAAATGTAAAAAGATTTTTTTAACATAAAAATAAAACCGACTTCAAACCACTAAAAAGGAAAAAAATAATCAAATTTCAGTACCTAAGTACTAACCTCCTAAAATGTATTTTTTGGAGTTGGTGCTAAGCTGTTTCCAGAGACCATCTACAAAAAATACATTTTAGGAGGTTATTAGGTACCTACTTAGGTACTGAAGTTTAAAATAAAAACATTGTCACAAACGAAACTTGTCATAGTCGAACGTCAACCTGCAGTATTACCATATATGAAAGGTGTCACTGACAAGATCGGCAACATCTTGAAGCGTGCTTCAATTAAAACTTATTTCAAGCCGCCGAAGAAGATTAACCAATTCCTACCACCTGTCAAGTGCAATATCCCCTTACAAGATGCAGGCATATACAAGTTAGATTGTGACTGCGGCCTCTCATACATAGGTCAAACAAAAAGAAGCATAGGCACCCGGGTAAAAGAACATATAGCTGACGTAAAACACAGGCGCGAAACGAAGTCGGCAGTGTGTGAACACGCTCTTGACGGACCCAATCACTATATCAGATTTGATAAGCCCCAGATCCTCGCCAAAGAACACCGTTTCATTCCTAGAATGTTACGTGAGGCTATTGAAATCAAAAAACATCCTTATTTCAATAGAGAAGGTGGTTGGAGTTTACCACCAGCTTGGGATCCCATCATGCGAATAATAGTCTCAAGCCCGTCCTCACACTGCCCAAAAACCTGACACCGTGAGCTCCGTATGCGTAATTTGGACCGCTCAAAATATAACACAAAGTGACGGTAGTTAACTTAAAACTTATCAAAGACAACTGACATCTTCAGTCTTCCCGTGACCACGATCGCTGTAAAGTAATCGAAACGTCGGGTGAATAATAGTAATATAACATTTCATTAAACGCGAGTTAAATCCGGTAAATTGGTTTTATTTCAAATCGCGCAAAAAGTGCTCGCGAAAATGTAAGACAATACTACTGAAGTTTAATTATTTTTTCCTTTTTAGTGATTCGAAGTCTGTTTTATTTTTGTTAAAAAAAATTGTTTAGTTTAGCACTAGTAACTGCATAAACAAGGAAAAATCAATCATTAGGCTTTGCAGGCGCGTTGTCGTCCTAAGGCCTGAGGTGAAATGCCGTCCATGCCCAGTACCTAATTACACTGACTACCTTTCACATAATTAAACTCAACGAACTGTTACGGCCGAAATATGGAAGGTGGTGGTCCTACCCAGACGACTCCGTATACCGGGCTACCACCTAGAAAATCAGTTGTAGTATTATAATTGTGCTTTCGATGTTTATAATTGTTTTTCTCAAACATGCTTGGAAATTTGAGCATTAATTTGACAACCTTCTTCGAGATGAATCGAAATTGCTATATCAATTGGTCAAATGCGAGCAGCGGATGGCAAAAGTTTTATGAAAATTCATACGTTACTATCGTGTTCTACGGGACAATTAAATTACTATGTAAACTCATATGTATCTGCCATGTTATTTAAAAATGGAACGATCTTTTACTTCAAAATATGGCAACCAAGGAGGTAATTAATCAAAGGTTTTATTTAAATTTCGAACTGGCTTGCAAATAGAAAACTGTTTATTGACAAAAATCCACTTTAAATTTAAAAAATTGTACACTCAATAACTGTATTTTCCGGCGACCGATAATGTATTTTCAAATAAACAGATCTGCCTAGGTACTGTTTAGTTTTAATTTCCGCGCATTATTTGAGAAAAGTACTTTAAAAGCCTCAGCCACAACTATTTACACGTTTTAGTCCATCAATGCCCCTTTTGTTGGCCGATGCAGTTATGTACTATTCTTACCTATCAGCGATTTCTCAATCTCTATATTAAGTTTTATGTTAAATACGAAATTCAGGCTAAAACCCAATTTCCGATCTGCCAAGAAAACTGTCCAGCATGACTTCGCCTGAGATTAGATATTAAATGTGGAGCATTTTTGGCGAATTTCCAAGAAAAAATTGAGTTAACAATTACTTGTACTTACATATATTTCCTAATACGGACATCTGACTTATTTATTAAACTAGAGCTCCCGGGTTCGAATTCCTGTGGAGGCAGATGCTCACAAGATGAGTACCTACAAATATTTTGTTCGGGAGCATGGATGTTTATGTGTTTATTTTGTAAGTAGGTATAATTTATACATCTACTTTTGACATTTTATCATCCTTATCTCCTTATTCAGGCTCTCGGTGGCGTAGTAGTTTGAGCGCTCTGGTTTCGATGACAAAAACAAAGCAACTTTCGCCATGGTCGGTCCCGGGATGGGTCAATCAAATTCATAATCTCTCGCTCCTCCGTGCTTCGGAAGGCACGTTAAGCCGTTGGTCCCGGTTGGCCCAATCTCCTCATGTGTTTTTCCCATGTAGGAAGGCCTGTGCCCAGCAGTGGACATATACATATAGGCTTATAATGATGATCCTCATCTCTGTGCAATAAGTGTCACAAACTCACTTTAAAAGTAGGTAAGAAGTACATAATTAGTTATTGCTCGAATCTGTACGATAAGTAAGGTCAGCAACAAAAGTCTATTAACAACACATCAGCAGTTTACAAAAACAGAGATCTGTAAAAAAATAAACAAAAATTAAAACTAAATAATAATTTACTTTTATCCCGACCAGCTGGCCGAGTGATCTGTGCCCCTTGCTATATAGACTACTCGGTCGGGGGTACCGGGTTCGAATCCCGGTGGTAGCAAATGTTCGTATGATGAATACGAGCATTTGTTCACGAGTCATGGATGTTTATATGTTTATTTAGTATATTTCTAATATTAATATACATATAATTACCATTATTTCTCCGTTGTAGATACTAGTAGATAATAGGTGTGAGTGTATGAATATTATTATTATTTTTATCCTTTTAACTTTTTAGTATTTTGTAGACGGTTTTACTTTTTAATAAAAATTATGTTTTCATAATTTTTAGTAATATCTTTCTAAAGTCAAAGCTAAATGAGTATTATCGTTCCACTAAAAAATCCTATGAAGACAAAAACCGCGATTTTGCATACCTAAACGATTTAATTATACCAGTTATTTTTATTTAAAACCAAACTCCCAATCGATTTGTAATAAATATTTATGGGACCAAATAGTAACTATTCCGCATCGAACAAAAAAGGATCACGTAAATCGGATCATAAATCTTGGCGTAATCAGTGTAGGTACATACATAGAACAAAACCAACCGAATAACGTCATCGCTTTTGAAGTCGGTTAAAAACGTAATTGATTAGAGCAGAAATAGTCTGAAAAATAGTTTCATAATATTTGTGCTCTAATCAATCACATCAGAGCATAGAAGAGAACAGCAGCGAAATATCTGACAGTTGAATTAATCACAGATCAATTTCTGTATAGGGTTTATAATGTGTTAACCGACTTTTTTTGCTGACTACGCCATTTATAATAATATCATTAACAAATTACTAAGTAGGTACTACTTCTCTTTGTCATTTCGTGATAATGAAGAGCTAAAATCGGTTACAAAGCCGTGAAATACATTTTAATCTTCTAGGCAGATCCGTCATTTATCCGGCGACAGCTGAGTCAACGATCGACAATTCAATCGAGACGCTAAACGGATTTTTGAGATTTGCATCAAATATCCGAACATCGACGTCTCGTATCTACGGGGCGCTATGCCCGCACCGCTCTTGGGGTCTTTAATACTTCATAAATGCGGATTTATTTATAATTGTGTTAAAATGAAAGGAGATTATAATGGTTATACCGGTCTACATAAAGACAACATGAAAAGGGACTTGTCTTTATTATTTTCTTTACAGAAAAAGTTAAAAATAACAATCCTCAATTAGTATAAAATTATGAGGATAAAACTTTTATGTTAAAATTACATTAAAATTGATCTACAACAAAAATGGCGTCAAATCAAAAGGTAATTTCGTATCGCGCTAATGAATACATCATTTTGTTTACAGTAGGTTCAATTTAGATCAAGCTTGAAACTTTGGTACCTACGTACGATATAAACCAAAGTTTCGCTTAGTTCGAAAATTTGAAACTAAAATAGAAACGTTAGCAAAACTAATGTTAGAATCTTTATAAATAGAACTTCTTATGTATAGCTATATCGCCAATCTAATTTATTAATTTATCTAATTAATATTATCAAGGATGATCTGGTCTATGATATTATACACAGATTGTTGACGACTATACGACAATTTTAAACATGGGCTATATTAGTTCATAGATTTTTTTGCAAATTTCAAATAAATCTTATTAATTTGTTAATTTTATAACATTTCTACGAAATAATGTAGCCAATGTTATATTTCATAGAAATGTCACGAAATTATCGTAAAATAGTGAATAAGATAAGATATATTTGAAAGTTGCAAAATATTTTTATGAACTAATATACAGGGTGATGCCGTCAATACGACAATAAAATTAAAACATGAGCTATATTCGTTCATAGAAATGGTTTACCACTTTCAAAAAAATTTTAGTCATTTGTTAATTTCATGACATTTCTATGAAATAATGCAGCTAGTGTTATATTTTTTCATAGAAATGTCATGAAATTATCAAATGAATAAGATGTTTTTGAAAGTGGCGAACCATTTTTATTTTCCTAACATAGCCCATTTTTTAATCTATTGTATTGACAGCACCATCCTGTATATAGACAATGTTTTAATTTATTGTCGTCAGGTCGTCGCCATCTTGTATAATAACAAATTTTGTTAGTATCTCGGAGGAGCTCGGTGGCATAGTGCCTCTCGGAAGACACGAACAGACGTTGTTTCCTATTGTTACTTCAACCATTTTATCCCACCAACTTGCATTGGGCTAGCATGGTGGTGCTAGAGCCCAAACTCCTCATGTATTTCTCCCATGTAGGAAAGGCCATTGCCCAGTAGGGGGCGTATATAGGCTGGTGATGATAATGTTAGTACCTTACTCTGAAGGGCTTTTCGACCTCATTCCACCTTCCCCCTTCTTGCTCAGGAGCACGTGTGCCGGTCTTCGGAGTCATCAATTCACTGTCTCCACCTCAACATCACGTACAAATAAATTTAGTGCTTCGTTTCTTTGTCGTACTTCCAGAACTTGGAATTCTTTGCCAGCACATGTGTTCCCTCCTTCCTATAACATGGGGTCCTTCAAGAGAGGCGTGATATAGCACCTTTTGGGACCGGCAAGGTGGAGGCGGCTAGTGCAATGTCTATTCTGCACTAGCTGTCTCCGCATATGGACTCTCCTTACCGCTTCACATCAAGTGGTGTTGGGTCAACGTGCTATGGTTCCTTAATTTGTAGTACAGACATAATCAATGTTAGAAAATAGAGAAATTTAGAATTGGGGTCACGCAATAATTTGGTATTATATCATTGGCTTCACTATCACATAACCGTCAATCATCACGCTCATTACCACTTTTAATCGCTACGGTATCCGTATAGCAGTCAAGAAGAGTCCTTCCAAATAATAACAAACCCAAAACTGAAAATATATTGACAGTAAAATATTTAAAAATTCCTTCATGTTCAACATAAAGCCATATTTTCAAGGCCTTATAAGCCTGCCTCGGCGTAGGCACTATTTCACGACACGTTTGCGTGGCGAGCGCGAGGCGCAGCTAGAGCGCGACGCGACGGCAGCAGGCGTGTGCATAAAATTCCATTTTACATCATTATTTTCGAGTGGGCGGGTATCTGAACGTTGTTCCGCATTTATGGAGCTGTTTTCAAAAGGATTTTGTAGGTATAGCATAAACAGTCCTGTTACTGCACTAGTCAAAATCAATGCTTATTACGGAGGTATATTTTTACTTTTGTGTTTTTATGTGGTTTGTTTATCTAAACAAGGATTAAACTTGATAATAAAAATATATAGGTTAGGTATAAGTATTATTATTTTCCTGTTTTATTCTTGCTTGGTTAAGTATCCAAACAAGAATTACCTAAACGGTTTAAAGATCTATAGCCTCAATAAAAACATGAATATTATTCATGTTCTTTTTTAAATATGAGTTTAGTGTCTTTATAAACTTTTAATGTCAACCACATGAAAGAGTATTTTATAGTTTTATTTTTGCAATTTGTAGTTGGGCTAGTCTAGTTTTGCGAGCTGTGCCCCATACTATGCGATACAATAAATATGATGTTACCAGAGAGTTATATAATATAGTTAGTCGTCCTTGGCGTGGCAGACTTCTGTAGTTTGAAGGGAACCCCCTAACCCCTAAGACTTGAAAGTTTTTTTATTATGTGATTTATTTACATTTGCCAGCTCAAGTGGTAATTCAAGGTATTTTTCTTTTTTCTTTTGGTATTACACTTAAAAATAACGTAACATAGTTTGGTTACAAGTAAGGTAGTTTTGGTACATTCACAGTTAAGTTGCAGATTGTATTGGAACCAGTCGTTGAGTTTATTTATATCTGATTGTCCTCGTAATATTTCATTTACGGATGGACCCGAGTAGAATAAGCAGGTATCTTCTGCATATAAAGTTATCTCGGCACGTAGATCGAGTTGATGCATGCTATTAAAAAGAGTAAAGGACCTAATATTGACCCCTGGGGAACAAATTATTCGATTGGTTATAAGCAAATATTAATTTATCAGTCCAAATTCTTATAGAATCTTTAGATAGGTATGTTTCTAATTTAAAAAAATCGGATTAAACTCGCGTTTAATTATACGTTACAATTAGTATAGTTATCGCGAAAATTATAAAACAATAATATAGACATATACACCTTATAGATCAAAATAAGCATGTTACGGGGTTAATTGATTGATTTATTTTATTACTATAAAAGCACTGCAAATATTCGAATGATGTGAATAATAATGTAAAGACAGCTAGTGCAGCAATACAGCACTCTGTTTAAGCCGCTTCCACGATCTGTAAGGTTATAAGTATCTAGATAAATGAAAAGCACGCGAAAGTGCTAAAACAATAATTGAGATATGCCATGTTATATCCTTTTATAACGCAAGAAGTCTTGCACTAATAAAAATATAGTGCACGGCTCTCTTGCCTTACAATAATTAAATCTTACGCCAACATACAATTACTCTAAATACTGTGGATCGTTGAAAGTCACATAACGAAAGTTAAAGTGTTTTGAAAATTGAATCATGTTTGTTGAGAAACCATTATAATGGTAAGCTTATTCCTTGTAAGCATTAAGCTTTGTAATCATCTTTCTTAATATTTAATATAAAAGTGATAAAATCATAATTTACCCTTTCATATCAAAATCAACATCGTAGCAGCGCAGATGTGTCCACGAATAATTATTTCCCTTTCGGATTAGGACCGTGACCTAATTTCACGGCGCCAATCTAAACCCGACTCTTCGTAAGTGCCGCATAAAATTAATCGGTCGATTTGCAATAAACCAGTGAATTAGCAGCCGTACCGCACTCTCGAACCATTTTTGATAAAGAGAGGACCGCACTGTATTCACACTGCCAGTCGAGCCATTAAACGCAAAGTTACCTTACGGAAGAAAACGTGTATAAATTGCAATCAGTTTTTTATCGTTGGTATTTTGTACGATGTAAAGCCAACCTTTACTACAAGCTACTAACGACTAAAAAGTATACACTAACTACACTAATAAATAGAAAACCGAACCACACTTGTTATCGTCGCGCTTATGTTAATATGGCTGAACGCGTGACCCCTTCGCCAGTTTAACTCACCTCGCTCTTTTTGTCCATATTCTCGATCTGTTTTTGTCTTTGGTTTCCGCAACGGTCACCATACTCACCATGCGATCCTAGCGTAGCGTTTTATATTCTCTTTGATGCGATCCTTCAAAAAGGGCGGTGAAGGTCCGTTCGTGTCGACACGCTGCCCAGTTAACATCTGTTATCTGTGGTTAACATCTTGGAATAATAAGTACCTACTCGATAAACTCTAGTCGTGTCTTATTTATTTTATTTATTTGGTTTGCCAACAGCTACTGCCATTGATAAATAACTAGTTACATTAAATATTTGTCTTAAGCTTAATGCATAGCCACTTATAGGTAATTTACCTCATTCAAATTATGGCGAAAGCCGTTTTTACTCTAATTTTAACAGTTAAGTATTGATAATTTTAGATAGGTTTATTCAATAGCCTTATAAAAAATAGATTACCTACCTACCTCAAAAGTAATACTATATCACTATAGCTGAAAGATTGTTTACCTTTCTTTACCTTTATTATTATGAATATATGATGACAGACACGGTGATATTTAAAAATGTAGAAATGCAATAAAGTTTTCGTCTAAAGTGGTGGTCGTTATTTCCTTGTGTATTCCTGTATATGTATTATTGTCCTTTAAGCTACTAAATATTATGCATAAAATAAATTCTCTTAAAACGACAACAACATATGCAAAAGCTAAGGACCAATATTTATGTCTCTACTTTAGTTTGGTAGGACGGACGAAAAAAGAAGACTCAGAAAGGTCATTTATTATACAGGCTGGTGCTGTCAATACGACCATAAATTGAAATGTGGGCTATATTAGTTCAAAGAAATGCTCTGCCACTTTCAAATGCATCTTATCTATTCATTTGATAATTTCATTACATTTGTATGAATTAATATAACATTGGCTGCATTATTTCATAGAAATGTCATGAAATTATCAAATAAATAAGATGTTTATGAAAGTGGCAAACCATTTCTATGTACTAATATAACAGCCCATGTTTTAATTTATTGTCGTATTGACGGCACCAACCTGTATACCTACGTAACGTCTTAATACGCCACGTTTGAATGACGTCATTACTCACGCTACAAATGTGCAGGTTAACCTCTTCATAAGGTCACGACTCGTTACCCCTCGGGTGCACAAAATGTCCCATAAGCGGGTAATTTTTCCCCAAGCGGATTAGGACCGTGACCTAGTTAGGGCACGTCCGGACATAGTGAATGTGTTTTGAAAGAAAACTTTTGATGATGTGACAGTAATATAAGCTTTAATCATACGGATTGGGCGATGTTGGTACACTTTTTGGTTAAGTCACTTTCATATGTTAGAGATGGGCGAATGAAAAAATATAGATATACCTACTTCTCTGTCAAGAAAGTACCGGGAAAAGATCAATAATACACAAAATGTTAGTTATTCATCCAAATTTATTTTATCACCTTCAAAGTATGCTCTTTCAGAAACGATACACTTACGCCAATGAATAATACAATCATCAAAATATTTTTAAACGCTGTTTCCAGAAATGAGTTCAGTTCTCGCCGCGAATTCTCTTTTATGTCTTCTACCGATTGAAAACGGGTGCCACGAAGTCGTAATTTGAGTTGAGGAAAAAGAAAAAAGTCGACTGGAGCCATATCTGGTGAATATGGTGGTTGCTCGATGTATTTGTTGAGTGTTTGGTCAAAAATTCGTTCACAATGATGGCCTTGTGCGAAGGCGCATTATCATGGTGCAAAATCCAAGAATTTTCTTTCCACAAATCTGGCCTCTTTCGTCGAATTTGCTCTATTAAACGCCGCATAATAACGCTCTGACTGATGACTGTTTTCTTTGACTCTCGGTCAAAGAAAACAGTCAACATGACTTTGACTTTTGATCGACTTTGGCGTGGTTTTTTCGGTTTCGAAGCTTGTTGATATGTCAAACTCGTAAACCCACGTCTCGTCACCAGTAACAATGCGTTTTATGAATGTTGGGTCGGAATCGACTTGTTCTAGCATGTCCTTAGCGACTCTCATGCGATTGAGTTTTTTGGAGAAAATTCAGGTCTTTTGGGACTAGCCGAGCGGCAACATGTTTCATACTCAAGTGATTATTGAAAATGGTATGGATCAACTGCAACTCGTGAGATACAGAAAGTACGCCGGCTTTTTTCTCTCAAAGTTGAATGAGAATTTTTAGTCACTATTTCCCTCACTTTTGCGATGTTAACTTCAGTTGCAGACGTTGATGGCCAACCAGAGCGAGGCAAATCTTCTATCCCATCTCGACCCCTTTTGAACGCTTTGTAACACTCATAAGCACGTGTTTTTGATAAATTCGATTCACCGTAAACCTTCTGTAACGTTTTCAGTGACTCCGAACACGAAATTCCATTGGCATTTAACAATTTAATAAACAAAATATTTCAAAGTAAATGTCGAAACTATAATGGAAAAATATCTGAAGCCGGAACGTCTGGACATCGACCCATCCAGCGGGTCTGCTAATGAAGAATGGGTGCATTGGAAGCGTACATTTGAAAGTTTCCTCAAGGCGTCGGAATCGGAAAAGGTAGATGCTTCATGGAAACTGGATTTACTTATTAACTACGTGTCACCGAAAGTTTATGTGTATATAAGCGAATGTACCGATTTTTCTCAGGCTTTATTCTTATTAGATAAGCTTTTCACAAAGCCAAAGAATATCATTTATGCCGGACACGCGCTTGCTACTAGAAAACAACAAGCCCATGAATCGATTGACAATTATCTTCAATCCTTGAAACAGCTATCCAAAGATTGTGATTTCAAGGATGTGTGTGCTGAGAAGAACCGAGATGACAATATTAGAGATTATTGTAGATGCTTTTATTTCGGGCATGAAATCTACCAAAATAAGACAGCGTCTGCTTGAAAATTTAACGCTTACGTTAGATGAGGCTTACAATCAAGCTCTATCATTAGAAATGGCTGAAATAAATTGCAATAGCTATAATAATGATCAAACTATAAATGCTATTCAGAAGAACGATTCAAATGTGGATAGTGGAACGTCAGCGGCTGCTCCTACTCAAAACACGAAACGAAAATGTTTCTTCTGTGGTGATCGTGTCCACGCTCGAAAGAATTGTCCAGCTCTAGATGCCTCTTGTCAAATATGCCAGAAGAAGGGTCATTTTGCCTAGGTTTGCCGGAGCAAAATGTACAACAATAAGTCTTGTGCTGCTTTTACATCCGATGAAGATATTTTTACGTCATGTGTGGTAGCTGCGTCACCGAAGTCCCTTAAGAGAGCCATAGTCCCAGCATTCATCAAAGAAATCCGTGCAGAAGCCTTAATAGACACAGGCAGTTTGATTAGTTTCATCGATGAAACATTATTCGGACTTTGTGGATTAAAGAAACGCCGTTGCCTTCAAACCATTACCATGGCGGCTGCAAGTCTATCCTATGAAGTTCAAGGTCAGACTCTGGTTTCGGCACAAATAGGAAACCATAACTACAACGATCTGACACTTCAAATCGTGAAGAACTTATGTGCTGATCTTATTATTGGTCATGATGTATTGGAAAAACATTCAACATTAGAATTTTCGTTTGGTGGGTCAAAAGAACCAATGAGAGTCTGTAACGTTGCTGCGGCTCTAGTTCTAGCCGTTCCGTTACTCGCAAATATCAGCTCTGATTGCAAGCCAATCGCAATTAAGTCCCGCCGGCACAGTGAAGAGGACAATAAGTTCATAGAGGATAAGATAAGAAAGCTTTTATCCGATGGTATCATAGAGCCCAGTTCTTCACCGTGGCGCGCACAGGTATTGATTACAAAGAATGTTAGTCACAGAAAACGTCTCGTCATCGATTATTCACAGACAGTTAATAGATATACGCAATTAGATGCCTATCCCCTACCGAACATTGAAGAAGTTGTTTCGAAGATATCTAAATAGGTACGCTGTATTCAGCACTATAGACCTACAAAGTGCATATCATCAAGTACCTATTTTAGCAAAAGAAAAACATTACACAGCGTTTGAAGCAGCAGGTAATCTTTATCAATTTCGCCGAATACCATTTGGAGTGATAAATGGCGTCTCTAGTGTCACGCTCTAGCCGTGTGAAGCACGGCCAGGTGTGCAGAATAGAACGAAATAAAAGAATAGTTACTTTAACACTATTTATTAGCTCAGGGCGTGGATAATAGGTCCTAGCTCGGTGGTTCCCAGTGGAAAAAAAGGGGACTTAATTTCGACGGTTAGCGAAGGAAGCAGTAGGAACAGGCCACGTCGACTACCAGCGTGGTCGGCGTGGGTTCAGCTTCGGCCGGTAGTGTGGCACGAAGCACAGCACGGAGCAGCAGGGTAGGCGGCTGCCCGTAGGTAGGATCCCCAAAATAAGTACGGGGATCGCGCACAAAGTAATATTTACTCAGATTTGTAGTATATAAGCAATAGCCGGCGAAAATGCAAGAGAGACTCTTTCTCCGGACTATAAGCTTATATACTCCAAATGTTCTAGAATATTTCGAGAAATGGTAGTGGGAGTTACGATGTTAAGAATCATGCTACCATAAATAATAGATAAATTTAAGAACGGTTCATACTATGGTATTATCTATGGCCGAAACTAATGGTAAATTCTGATTCACAAAGTTATTTAAATTTGTTAATCAGAATATTCCACGTAATCTATTATAGCAGAAAAACACAATTAAACTATATTAATCAATAAATATAGTTTATTGATCAAATTAGATTGGACAAAAAGGCTTGTGTCCAAGTTCGAATAATTTTCAATTGGAGGGTGTTTGGAATTATAATCAGAATAATATAATTCAAATGTAGGTACCGGCGTTAACCGATACGATAACTGTCATTAGTAGACCGATCATAATAAGTTATTTACAATAACAATTGATGTGTTTATATTTGTATTAAAAACAAGTAAAAGTTAATATTAATATAGTCGTAGAATATTTAATTAGAGGTCTCAAAATGTGATGCTTTGTTTTGTATGGATTTTATTATTGAAAATCAAGTAAGTATGTAATATGTTGGAAGACGGGTTTAGAACCGTGACATATCCCCCCCTTTAGTGTAGGATTTTGCTAGACCAAAATCCACTAAAGAAATCTACACTCTCAATAAGAAACTAAAACTTTAGAGTAATAGTTATATAGAACATTCAGACACTCAAAATACAACACAACTGCAAAAGATTACCCTGCAACATTGACGAGAGGTATCGACAATACAAGATTTAGAGTCTTGGTAGTACATAGGACTACAGATGCGAGGCAAAAGAGAGTAATCGGTTGTTTAGCAACCGGAAAACAAAAAGGTCACAGCTGTGAAAGTAAAAGCAAGAGATACCTCATAGTATTCTATAAAAGAATAAGAGCGTAGTTTAAGTACAGCATTCTCCAGTTAGAATTGGAGAGAATGGAGGAAATTTTGTTAAAAACAACACACATAAAACAACCAGAAAAAATTAACAAAAATTCATTGGGATAGAACCAAAAAAAACGAGACAGATTTATAAGACAAGTAGCTGTTTTCTTATTTTAAATAATATTTATATTTTATTTAAATTATTTAAAAAAAACAATACATCAGAATGTATGTTTGTTGTAGATTAAGTGTTAGTTTGTAGTTTTGAAATTATTATATTTATAGTTGTTGACTATAAATACCATAATTTTTAAGATTATTATTTTAAGTTATGTTAGTAATTTTATTATTTTACATTAGTTAAGAGTAATTATTTACTTTAAAATCTTTGATATGCCAAGAACCTAGATTTTTTCCTTTCATATCAACTAATTCATAAACCAAGGGCGACAGTTTAGATTTAATACGACATTTAATATATTTAGGAGCAAGTTTTTTAGAAAATCGCTTATCTTTGTCGCTTTGATAGTAAGTTTTTCGCCAGACAATATCATTAACGTTAAAGTCAAAGTTTTTGCGACGAAGATTATAAGGACCACAATTACGAGCATGCGATTTGGTTAGAGAACTTTGGACCTGGTCAAAGATTTTCCTAAGTTTTCCAGTATTTTCTGCATAGACATCTCGAGGTGCGAAAACTATATCGTCAGTTTGATCAACGTCAACGTAGTGAGAACCACACGAAACCAATTCTCTCCCGAAGACCAGAAACGATGGGGAGTATCCCGTTACTTCACTTACAGCAGTATTGAGAGCGAACTGAATTTTTGGTATATTTAGATCCCAAATCCTGTGATCCTCGTTGATGAAAGTGGAAACAGCCGTCATAATAGTTTTATTATAACGCTCGACAGTATTTACCTGCGGCGTATATTTAGGCGTATACCGTACTTTAGGTACTTTATATTGAGAAAACATATGTTGTAATTTTTGACTTACGAACTGTTTTCCGTTATCCATCAGAATTGTACTGGGAATGCCATGTACAAGAAAAACTTTTTCTTCTAAAATATTAGTTATAACTTCGGCAGTAGCTCGCCGTATAGGAAATAATAATGAATATTTGGAGAAACAACAAGTTACGACAAGCAGCATTGTATTTTGCTTCCTAGATGGAGGCAATGGACCAACCAAATCCACGCTAATCATTTGAAATGGTCTAGAGCATTCCTTAGGTCGACCCATAAGTCCTAAGGTAGGGTGATTAGCATGTTTATGAGAGTTACAATCATCACAATTATTTACGAAGTTAGCAATATCCTTATGCATACCAGGCCAGAAATATTTTAAAGATATACGCTTTAAAGTTTTATAAATACCGAGATGACCAGAAGTAGGATTAGAGTGATTATCAATAATAATACCAGTGCGACTGTCTTTTGGGACTACTTCTTTCCATTCAAATTCCCTAGTTAAGGGATTTAAAGTTTTTATGAATTTATATAATTTATTATCAGTTATTTTATAATTTGGAAAAGATGTAGGCGAGGATTTGCAACCGTCAAATATCTCCGAGTACCAAGGATCTGATACTGGTGATGAAGATGGACTATCTATAGCCGCTACAGGCACAGCGCGAGATAGGGAATCTGGAACAACATTGTCTTTTCCACGTCTGTGTTTAATGTCGAAGTTGAAAGCAGATAGACGAATTCCCCACCTAGCTAGACGTCCTGTTGGGTTATTTATATTGAGAAACCATTTTAAAGAGGAATGGTCTGTATATACGGTAAACTTCCTACCATTGTCCAAGTAACACCGCCAATGTTCTATAGCCACAATTACTGCGAGTGCTTCGCGCTCCGTAGCGCTATAGTTGCGTTCTTGGGCTGACAAAGATTTACTCATGTAGGCTATAACCCTCTCTTCCCCGTTTTGGATCTGAGTCAGTACCGCACCAATACCATAATCGCTGGCGTCGGTGTGAACTTGGAAGGGTTCCGAATAGTCAGGACAAGATAGAATGGGAGGTGATGACAAACACTCTTTGAGTTTATTAAATGCAGACTCTGCCTCCGGCGTCCAAGCAAAAGGAGGTGCAGTCTTACCTTGAGAGGTAAGTTTGTTAAGGGGTGCAGCCAAAGTGCTAAAGTTAGGTATAAAACGACGGTACCAAGAGGCAGTACCCAGGAAACGACGAACTTCCTTCTTATTCGATGGTGTAGGATAGTTTTTAATAACTTCTACCTTCTCTGGATCTGCATGAAGACCACTCGAATCAACGACGTAACCCAAATATCTTAGTTTTTCCCTGAAAAACTGACATTTTTCAAAGTTTATTGTAAGGTTCGCGTATTTTAGTTTTTCTAGAACACGCGAAAGTAGAGACATATGTTCCTCAAACGTATTTGACACAATAATGACGTCATCGATAAAAACATACACCTTATTTTCAAATTCAGGCCCATAAAAGAGCAAATCTACCAATCTTTGCTGCGTAGCGGCTGCGTTGGTTAACCCGAAGGGCATAGACTTAAATTGAAAGGTTCCCCTAGAGGGAATATAGAATGCAGTCTTGCATCGATCTTCAGGCTCTATTAAAACCTGCCAAAAAGATTTTGAGAGATCAATACTGGAAAGATATTTAGCATCTCTGAGATTATCAAGTATCTCAGTGATATAAGGTAAGCTATAGGCATCCTTACGAGTGACAGAGTTTAGTTTCCTGCTGTCTAAACAAAACCTATATTCACCGTTTTTCTTAGGTGTAAGAAGAACGGGATTAGACCAGGGGCTTTCGCATGGTTCAACAACGTCTTCCCTAAGCATCTCATCTAGTTGACCGCCGAGGATGGATTGTTTTTGAGGAGACATACGGTAATATCGTTGTCGTATAGGAACCGCATCACCAGTATCGATAGCATGAGTTATCAATGAAGTACGACCCAAACCACATTCCTCATAAGAAATTCCGCGAAATTTGAAAATGATATCATCAGCATCTTCCTTTTGTTCCTCCGATAGTTGAGCGTATGAAAAAATATGTTTAGGTTCGTCAAGAGCTATGTTAGAAATGTTAGCCTCCTGAAATGCTTTGACTACTAGGCCATCGAGTTCCCTAGGAAACAACCCAAAAGTTCTCCAGAAATCCATACCTAAAATTAGGTTGTTTTGTATTTCTGGTACAATATAAAGTTTTATATTATAGGTTTTGGTATTAAAAGTTAAAGGTAAATTTAGGTATTTAGAAGCGTAAAATCTTTGACCGCCAGCTGCAGAAAGCTGTAACGGATTACAAGAATAAATTTTATAATTTTGTTTTTTGAAATATTCATTAAAACTATTACCCAATAAAGATATGCCTGAACCAGTATCCAAGAGACCAACGAGTTTCTTATTATTAACATATACGTTTATATAAGGGCGTGAAAATATATTTTGAGAATCCAGGATTGGAGACACCGAGTGGTTAGAAAAGGCGCTCGAAACATAGGATAACCATTGATTCCACTCGGTCTCACTGCAGAGGTTATTAAATTTTGAGCGATGAGGGTCGCTATTTCTCCAATCCTGGCAAACTAGTTTTTTGGGTTGCATTTAGTGCAATCTGGAGTACGTACACCCTTTTTCCCACACTTAAAACATATTATTGTTCTTGGTTGTGTACAAGCCTTTAGGCTATGTGAGTTAGTACGACACCTCGGGCAGTATAGGGTTGCTGAAGCTACAGCAGTAACAAAAGACTTCGGTTTTATAGTACCGTTGTAAGATTTATAAGCAGGTTTTTCAACAATAACAGAAGCGCTGGATTTGCCTTTATAAGCGAATTCAGGAGCTAGAGTTGAAGAACTAGGAGCAGAAGGCTCATTAAATTTTTTAAACTGGCATTGTACCTTTTCAAAATTTTGGCATACAGCCTTAAGCGTGTCAATGTTTAGCACCGGCCAAACAGAAGCCAATGCGTTAGCATAGCAAGGCCGGATGCCATGTGAAATGATCTCTAATTTCTCAGTCTCAGGCAGGGGCCTTGAAAGACGAGAGAACATACCGTCCATGATAGATAGGTAAACACTAATGTTCTCGCCCTCGCCCTGAAAACGACCCCTAATTTCTGCCAAAAATTGGTAGTCAAAATCATGTGGACTAAAATCTGCTTTTAGAGCAACAACGACTTGAGACCAGCTATCCACCTTGGGCTTGATGCACCGGAACCAATGAAGAGCATCTTCCGTGAAAATTTCATAACCAAAAGACAGCAACTTATCATGATCAATGCCTCTTGCCTCAACAAATTCGTCCACTTTTTGAACGAACGCACGCACACACGACTTGCCATTAAATTTAAGTTTTGATAAATCCGGAGTACGGTTTTGATCAACGGTTAGACCACCAATTGCCTTTTGCAAATCGTTAATAGAAAAGGTAGTCTTACTAGATGGTGATAATCTTCTAAAGTCGGTCATTTGCGACTCAAAATTTTGTTTGCAGTCGGAAAGAACCGCCTCCAAATCATCATCGTCAACTTCGATCCTATTCATCCGGTGATAAGTATGGTTGAGTAAGACTTCCGTTCTCAATAGTAATTTTTTATCGAATTTGTTATTTAAAGTTTTTATATTTTTTAAAGATTTGTCCAAACAAGCCACAACTCCGTCTAAATCCTCAGAAGGAGGTAAATGAGAAAGTAAAATTGTTTCAGTTGGAAATTCCTTACTCAATTTAACAATTTGTTTTCTTAACTCCAACACAGTATCAGCCGGAGTTTGACCACGCAAAGCAACCTCATATTCGAGCTCGGACTTTTGTAACGAAAGGAAATTAATACTATTTTCAGCCATAGTAAAATACCAAGTTAAAATTTAAAAAAAAAGGAACTAGGGCGAGTGTGTGCAAAACAATTCAATTGCAGCGTTAAAGAAAAAAAAAATTTTTTTTTTTGAGTGGGTATCTAATAAAAACTAACAAAATGGCAAAAGAGAGTTATTTTTTAAATAATATCTAGTGATAGCATAGGGCTATCACCTAATGATAATTCCACGGACTTTTAATTATATTAAAAGTTAAAAGTTAAAAAATAAAATAAAACTAAAAATTTAAAAGTAGGTACCCACCTAAAACAAAAAAATTAAAGAAGAAAAGAAAATGAGAACCACAGAGCGAAGAACCCTGAGCGAGTTGGGCGCCACTGTCACGCTCTAGCCGTGTGAAGCACGGCCAGGTGTGCAGAATAGAACGAAATAAAAGAATAGTTACTTTAACACTATTTATTAGCTCAGGGCGTGGATAATAGGTCCTAGCTCGGTGGTTCCCAGTGGAAAAAAAGGGGACTTAATTTCGACGGTTAGCGAAGGAAGCAGTAGGAACAGGCCACGTCGACTACCAGCGTGGTCGGCGTGGGTTCAGCTTCGGCCGGTAGTGTGGCACGAAGCACAGCACGGAGCAGCAGGGTAGGCGGCTGCCCGTAGGTAGGATCCCCAAAATAAGTACGGGGATCGCGCACAAAGTAATATTTACTCAGATTTGTAGTATATAAGCAATAGCCGGCGAAAATGCAAGAGAGACTCTTTCTCCGGACTATAAGCTTATATACTCCAAATGTTCTAGAATATTTCGAGAAATGGTAGTGGGAGTTACGATGTTAAGAATCATGCTACCATAAATAATAGATAAATTTAAGAACGGTTCATACTATGGTATTATCTATGGCCGAAACTAATGGTAAATTCTGATTCACAAAGTTATTTAAATTTGTTAATCAGAATATTCCACGTAATCTATTATAGCAGAAAAACACAATTAAACTATATTAATCAATAAATATAGTTTATTGATCAAATTAGATTGGACAAAAAGGCTTGTGTCCAAGTTCGAATAATTTTCAATTGGAGGGTGTTTGGAATTATAATCAGAATAATATAATTCAAATGTAGGTACCGGCGTTAACCGATACGATAACTGTCATTAGTAGACCGATCATAATAAGTTATTTACAATAACAATTGATGTGTTTATATTTGTATTAAAAACAAGTAAAAGTTAATATTAATATAGTCGTAGAATATTTAATTAGAGGTCTCAAAATGTGATGCTTTGTTTTGTATGGATTTTATTATTGAAAATCAAGTAAGTATGTAATATGTTGGAAGACGGGTTTAGAACCGTGACACTAGTTTTCAGCGGACAATTGATTGGGTCATCCGCACCGAGAAACTAGAAGGCACATATGCTTATCTCGATGACATCATGGTGTGTGGAAAGACGAAAGCTGAACATGACGAAAATCTTCGGATTTTTTTAGCTGCAGTTAGGAAATAATATGGTCTTTCGCTTAACAAAGAGAAAAGTAAATTTTCATTAACTGCTATCAATATTCTAGGATATAGTATAAAAAACCACGTTGTTAAGCCAGACGCCGAGCGCCTTTGCCCTCTTCTTGATTTACCACCACCTGAAAATTTACGGTCATTACGCAGAGTAATTGGTATGTTTGCACATTATAGTAAATGGATACCAAACTTTTCTGAGCGGATACATTTCTTATCAAACACGAAGACATTCCCACTTAGCCAAGAATTAATTGACGTGTATGAAAAATTGAAGTCCGACATAGCAAAATCTTCTATACATGTCAGTAATGATATTCCTTTCGTTGTAGAAACTGACGCCTCCGAGCATTCTATTGCGGCTACTCTCACTCAAAGTAATCGTCCAGTTGCCTTTTTTTCTCGTACCCTAAACAGCAGCGAGCAGAATCACTCGGCTATAGAGAAGGAGGCGTACGCCATAGTTGAAGCACTGAAGAAGTGGCGACACTTCCTTATCGGTAGGCATTTCCGATTAGTCACGGATCAAAGATCTGTATCCTTCATATTTGA
Source organism: Nymphula nitidulata (assembly GCA_947347705.1). Taxonomy (NCBI): domain Eukaryota; kingdom Metazoa; phylum Arthropoda; class Insecta; order Lepidoptera; family Crambidae; genus Nymphula; species Nymphula nitidulata. The sequence continues at coordinate 16,098,949 of OX374630.1, read as the reverse complement.
CAATAAAATAACAAGCAAAATCAAGAATGAGAAAATTCAAATATGGCGTCTCGAATTAGCGCCATTTAAATATGACATCGTTTATCGTCCCGGGAAGCAGAATGATGCTGCTGACGCACTATCGCGTATAAGTGCTACTGTTCTTAACAGCTCTGAGAAACTCAAATACTTTCATGAATCACTGTGTCATCCAGGAGTGACTCGGATGGCACATTGGCTAAGAGCAAAAAACTATGCTTACTCTTTAGAGGACATAAGAAACATGACTCGATCTTGTCGCCTTTGCTCAGAAATTAAGCCGAGATTCCTAAAACCTGCTAGACCTGGACCACATATTATAAAGGCTACAATGCCTTTCGAGAGATTGAGCATAGATTTTAAGGGGCCATTACCCACAAATACAAGAAACAGATATTTGCTTACTGTGATTGATGAATACACGCGATTTCCATTCGCATTTCCCTGTCCAGATATGACATCAGGCACGGTTATCAAACATCTTAACGATCTTTTTATGCTTTTTGGGATGCCTGCTTATATACATTCCGACAGAGGCACTTCATTTCTTTCTAACGAAGTCAGAGATTTTTTATTAAAACGTGGTGTTATAACAAGCCGAACTACTCATTATAACCCAGAAGGGAATGGTCAAGTAGAAAGGCTTAATTCTACCCTCTGGAAAACAATACAATTGGCGTTACAATCTAGGAACTTACCTGTCGAAAGCTGGGAGCTAGTCTTACCACAAGCATTGCACGCGATTCGTTCATTACTATGTACGGCTATCAATTGCACGCCGCACGAGAGGATATTCACGCATTCACGAAGATCTGTTAATGGAGATACCGTACCGACTTGGCTACTTAATTCAGATCAGGTGCTTGTGAAGAAATTTAATCGAGCAAACAAATACCAACCCTTCTCCAATGTCCAGCTTCTCCATGTTAATCCAGATTATTCTTACATCCTTTTGCCAGATGGTAGAGAAACCACCATATCGAATAAACATTTAGCGCCCTTGAATCAAAGTAGTGGGAGTAATGGAGCCGACATAGAGTCCATGGTCAACGACATGGTGGACTTAGAGATACTGCAGGACAATAATAGACCAGGTTCCAGAAACTCCGCAACTGAGTCAAATATTAGAACTGAGCCCATGTAGCATAATTATTTAGTCTTTTGAAATAAAACCAATTTACCGGATTAAACTCGCGTTTAATTACATGTTTCATTATTATTATACACCCAACGTTTCGATTACTTTACAACGATCCTGGTCATGGGAAGACCTATATTTTCACCGGTAATAATTATCTTACTTGACCTCTTTATGTGAAATTACGATACCAATCACTCTAGTTAAATTAATTGATTTGCTTTTCAAATAGTAATCATTATCTCAAGGAAATAAATAGGCCAAGAATCTTTTATCGAAACAGAAGACTGTGCCCTCATCAATCACACCTCACAAAATATTATTCCGGATTTGCCTCCAGCGCATAGCTACTTAGTGATTCTTGTACCGCCGTAACAATTACCTCATCAGGATCAACTATTTGATTTCGAAGCAATAGCTAAATAATGATTAATTGGGGAAAAAAACATGTTTGCTATTTTGCTTAATGGAGCCTTAAAAAAAGTTTTCATGCTTTCCTGCAGTAGCGTTTGCTCGACGGTTTGACGACTTAAAAAAACGCAATAATAATAAGGTATAGTAATAACTGAATGGTAAAAAGATTAGAACACACACGTGGGTAGTTTACTGAAAAACTTAAAATAATTTTCTTTAAAATATGTGACTCCTACAAATCGTCATATCTGATAGATAGGTAGACAACGAATTTTACCCGAGATATAGCTATTCCGCTTACACGGGTCCTGACTCCTGATTGAGATGCACTCTACTTCAATCTTAACGTGCTCGACTTGGGAGCATCGCTAAGTGGTGCACTAATAACCAATTTTGATCGACACGTTTCATATTCGGACTTGACTTCATAAGAGGAAATTTTCATTGTATTTCCTATGAACACATACATGCAGATCAAGTTAATCACTTTGACAACTCTGGAAATCCTTCATCAATCACTTTACAAATGAAGTCTAATGCTTGATGTATAGTCACATCAAGCGCAACAGTTCGACCTCGAGAACGCCCTAACTCCACTCGTAATAGAGGCGGCTTTCGTAGTGCAACTTTTACACTTGATGTGCTATCGTCTGTTATAGCATGAAGAGCGGATATTATTTAATATTACTATTTGAATTCTATTTCAACCTGTCAAATATCCCGATTGGAGACAGAAATATTTATAGATTCCATAATGATGAAAATATCTATTAAAGTAATTTTCTTCTATCATATAAGTTTGATGGCATTCCAATAAGTAAAGATATTTTGTTCTGGGTTTTGCTTCCTTCCTTCTTCCTTCTGCGCTTTGCAAAACCGATCAATTTTGAGGTATACACTCATATCTAAATTGTTCCAGTGAACAGACACTAGTGTAGATTCTTAAGAAGACACAAAATAAAAACTAAATATGCTTTCAAAAGAAAAGTTACTCAGTATCTTAGTCCAGTGGCGCTTCACACAAGCAAAATTTCCCGTTAAATTTTTCAGGGAACGAAGGCATATAAATAAAGTGACATTATTTGAACCTTTAAACATCAGTAGTTAATTAAATTCCTCTGCCGGGTTTCCCTTTTTGGAAACAAAACGGAAATTATTTTTCACGAGGATCAAACCTCGTTGGAGCAATTTCCTGCTCCATCAAAATGTGTTCTGGACGCCGCTCATTCTGATGTAAGTTATTACTTGTTACATTTGTATCATTTCTGAGACTTCATTATGTAATATTGATTAATATATGTTTATTTTGATTCTTATATTTCTTCTCTTCTATCAAAATTTTAGATTAGTTTTTGTAATTTACATTTTTAAAAAGTATTACATGATCGCTGAACAAAGGCATGCCCCATCGTTTTTCACACGAAATGGTTCTGCGGCTGGTTAAAATCAAAGGCTGATAATGATGATTACCTACATGATTATTTACATTTAAAACCATTAAGGTTATAATTGATGATGAATGAAGTTAACAATTTTTGCTAGGGAAAGTTTGATTTCTTTTTTATTGATCGCCCTATTCAAAAGGGCCACATAACGCATTTCATTTCAATGCATCTTGGGAGAGATATGCGTCAAATATATTATTATGGTGACAGTATTCTTAACCCGTCAAGCATCAGATTCCAGACATAATTGTCTGTTCAATTGTCACAGACCTCCAGATGTATGACTTACTGCTACCTCGAGGTGGAAATCCACGATAATTCTCATTGTCTCTCATACCAACCCGCCTAGCATGACCACCGAAACGCGATATGATAAAGCTATTTATCGCTTTGAATTGTCAAAAATCATTGGATATAACCGCTATCTTGTATTGTATTTATACATGTTCGCCGTTTCGATAAAATTTCATGATAGCGGTTATATCCAATGATTTCTGACAATTCAAAGCGATAAATAGCTTTATCATATCGCGTTTCGGTGGTCATGCTAGGCGGGCAGGTAAACGTTTCTTTCCTTGATTCCCCATACTGAGAAACACCACAGACACTATTTTTTAGCAAAACTAGACCCTTTTTATAACACAATTATTTCTCAGACACAATTTTGTAATTTTTGTGATAAAAATCTTGACCGTCGCCATTAAATAACGGAAAAAGCGGCAGTTTTCTTTTTTTAACAAAATCTTTTACTTACGTCAAATAATATCAAACCAGCAGATGGTCTTGATGATAATTGGTGTCCATCTCCTACAGACGTTCAATATCAATGAAATCACTCGTAGTCCCTTACTAGTGATTTTCTTCATATTGAAGATAATTTGAAATAAAACCATTTTACCGGATTGAGCTCGCTTTTAATTAGATGTTACATTGTTATTTTCTACTTTCAATTACATTACAGCGATCGTGGTCACGAAAGACTTATTCAAATAAAACATCTTGATTTCTCTAAAGAAATGTACTCCACATACTTGTGTAATTTCAAACACAAGCATGGTAGAAAAAGATACCAATCGTCGATTGTATATCTCTTTCTTTTCTGAGAGTTATGCTATTGCATCATATAAGCGGCCTAGTTCGGAGTTAGCCCGCGTTCGTAATTGCCCCATTCTACCCTACTGCGGGTAAATTGTGACATTTTGGGTCAAAAGCTATAAGTTTATACTAGGCTCCTTCAAATATCTATGGTGAGCACCCCTACCATTAAAAAATATAGGCTAAAACTTATGCGTCCTTGTCGGCATTCAATAGGCTGTATAGCAAGTAGGCTGTATCACAAGTACAGTGCCCGAAATGTGTCTTTATTTATCTTAATATGCGTAGATACGTTCACTGCTACTTATAAACTTTGATTATATAGACATTATATAATCAAAGCTTATAAAATAATATTATGGTTTCTCAGAAAAAATATACTTAATTGATAATTTTGATATATTTATAACCTGTCCTCATCCAAGTCCGTTTTCTGTTAAAACAGATTCATTAGGATTAACGCTTTTGTCCTTGTTATTGTCACTTAAACAGGCTTTAGCAGCATTCTATTATCCTTGGTTTCAGGAAATGTTTATTGCGAAGACTGAAGTATTGTAAGAAACAACTTTCTGATTAATGGAAAAGCTGTGTTTTATAAAGCGACAGAGTTGCCGGTGTAGCCTTGACACCTATTGCTTTTAGAATAATTTACATGGCTGTCATACTTGTTATAGGAAAGGTAGATTGGAAAAAATGTACCTAAAGGTGCCACCATTTAAATCCAGCACAAAAGTTAGGACCTAAAATTAAGAAAATAAAGATTTCTAAGGTTTAGCCGTTATTCTTTTTATATCGATTTGATACGCCATTGTCATCTAACCAAAATTCATATTACACTTCATTGCTTTGTAATTAGCAAACAGCTTTGTCGCTCGAAACCAGAGTAGGTATCGTGGCATTCGCGAAATTAAATCCTCCAACTGATTTTCTCGCCTCGATAGTTCCATAAAGGATTCCATACCTATCCTTCGGGAGCATAATTTTATTCAATATCGCACGAGAAACTTCCTATAGATGAATTCCAATAAGCCATGTTTACAACTCCTTGTACATGTATTAAGCGAACCTTTCATGTCCCTGAGCATATTTCACGGGAATATAAATAATAATCTACCAGAATATTGTACCTATCGACTATTCCATTTGAATATTCCACTAGAATAAGTAGGTAGGTTTTTTGTATGAGTTGTGAGACTTGTGAGATAAAAACATTATTGATATCCATTCAATGTCCTAAAATAGAAACCTATTTATTTTTATTAAACAGTCACACATACCTTTTACTTAATAGGTAGGTACCAAACATTATCAATTATTCGTCGCTTAACAGTCGGTAACTCTTCTATATACTTAGACTAGCTTTTGTCCGCAGCTTTGCTCGCGTCGAATTCGGCGTAATTTTAAAAAAATAAGCAAAAATATAAACCCGATATCAAATCACTAAAAAGGATAAAGTAATTAAATTTAAGCAGGTACTCTTCCCTTAGAAACATATTTTTTCAAGGCGGTGCTTCATTTTCTATTGTTTCTGGAAACAACATAGCAACAACTCCAAAATAGTTATTTGTAATACAAGAGTGCAAAGTTCCTTAACCGCGTGCTCAATTTTGATGACCGAGCAAGCGAAGGATTCTAAAATTAGAATCAAGAGAGTTAGCGTGGGAATCAAAAGAGCACGAGGTGAAAAATCTTTGCACTCGAGTGCAACACGTAACTTTTCATCCCACCTCAACGAGGAAATGACTTATAGCAAAAAAAACATTTGCGCATTATTAACAGTTTCAGTCAATTCTGTTGGCGTCAAATAAACTTCTTCGACGCTAGAATCACTCATTTTAGGTTTTTACTTGTTTTCAAGATTTTTGTTTTAAACCTATGGTTTTAAAAAATATGTCGTGAAAAGAAAATGGCGCGCGCAAAGCATATTAAACAAAGGAGCCGAGACTGAGATAATAACAAGTTAAAAAAAAGGTTGTATGATAAATTCGGCACCATGGAGGTAGACGTAAAGAGGTTTAATGATGTTTTGAGTTCACAAACTTAGTGCACACGATGTTCTAAATTCAATTTTACTTTACGCTCTAGCGGATAAAAACGGTTTTTGCACTCAGATATCGAAGAGCAAAAATACTCTTTCCGAGATGGGGGGATGAAAAATATATTTCTAGGGGATATGTACCTACTTATTTTTTTTATCCTTAGTGTTTTGAAGTCGGTATTAACTTTTGTTTAAACATTTTTTTCACAATTTTTATTAATTACTTTCTAAGGTCAAAGCTAGATACTTAGGTGATTATCGTCAACAAATATTGTTTCGCATATATACCTATAAGTATAGACGACTTTATTATTCCAGTTATTCAGCAAATATTGTTTCCTGCACTATCGTTTTACTAAAAAGTCATAGGAAAGCAAATATCCGCCATTTCGCATATATAGACGATTTTATTTTTCAAGTTATTTTGTCTTGAAAACCAAACTACCCAATCTATTTTAATTATTTTTTTATGGGAACAAACACCCCATTTTCCCCGGTTAGGGGTTGAATTCTGAAAAATCCTGTAATACTTGTTTACTTATCTTTCGATAGGAGTACCTACTCCTGTGAAGTTTCGAATAAAATAGTCTCACATATCATAAAATAATAATAAACTTTAATTGCTTCAAATGTGGTTACAATAGGTCTTATGGGTAATCTTATATAATAGGTTTCTTCACATTTCACTAGACTTGGCACGCAAAATATAAAATATACTTACGTATAGGTACACAATATTTTGCCTTTACGGACAGCGACAACACATAAAATCAAAAATTATTTTTATGATCATAAAATTTCTCCCGGAGCCATTTCGATAAATTTCTCTTAAATAATTCGTTTGGCAGTATTTTAATATCATTAGGTACAGAGTTGTAGATTTTCACGCCCATATCGTCATACTGTCGAGGATAACACCTTTAATGTGGATAATTCATCATATCAGCCGAGAGACGCCCACTGCTGGGCATAGGCCTCCCCCAAGGATCTCCAAACCGATCGGTCCTGCGCTGCCCTCATCCAACGGCTTCCCGCGACCCTTACCAGATCATCGGTCCACCTTGTGGGGGGCCTACCAACGTTGCGTCTCCCGGTGCGCGGCCGCCATTCGAGGACCTTTCCGCCCCAACGGCCGTCAGTCCTCGCAATGTGACCTGCCCACTGCCACTTTAGACTCGCAATTCTTTGGGCTATGTCAGCGACCTTAGTTCTCCTGCGGATCTCATCATTTCTGATTCGATCACGCAGAGAAACACCAAGCATAGCCCTCTCCATTGCTCTTTGGGTGACTTTGAGCCTTTGTATAAGGCCCATTGTAAGCGGCCATGTCTCGGTTCCGTACGTCATCACTGGCAACACACACGAATTAAAGACTTTCGTCTTGAGACACTGCGGTAGTTGTGCCGAGAATATGCTGCGTAGCTTCCCGAACGCTGCCCATGGATGGATGCTGCTGAACGTGGATAATTATTGTAGTCTAATTTATTATGACCGGAGATCGAAAGTTTGTATGGCACTCGTTAGTGCCATACAAACTTTCGATCTCCGTTTCTTCTTAGTGCACCCCTAGACTTCTTGAGGGGCATGTGTGTCAAATTTGGAATATCCACCAATTTGGACTGTGTGTTGATATTGCCAGTCAGTCAGTTTTCCTTTATAAATATGTAGATTATTTACATATTTATTTCATTTTTAATGGGATAGCTTTTGGCCTTCATATTACCCGATGGTGAATGATGATAAGGCCAAAGATGGAAGCGAGCTGCATCCGTATCCCTCAACAACAGAGGAACTATGGTTATCTTACCTCCAACTGCCAGATCACAACATTGCTGTAAACATTATTGTTATGGTAGCAGACATAGGTAAGATGGTAGTAGCAAGCCAGACGGACTTCCAAAATGCTCTACCACATATTAGATTGTAACCAAACCGAGCACAAAATTTCTGCCCCCACAAGGAATAATATTTTGTGAGTCTGTACACTAGAGTAATTATAGTCAAGCCTTTCATCCTCTTTTAAACATTCTAATTATCTCTACAGACTCATCAAACGCCTGAACTGATCTTCATAAATTATAGCTATGAACCATCCTAGTCACGTCAGCTTTCAAACATAAAAAAATTGGTCCATTCGTTTAGATTAGAAGATACGATGCCACAGACAGACACCAGATACACAGACAGACACGTCAAACTATAGCACCCCTCTTTTTTCGTCGGAGCTTGAAAATAAGAATTTGCATGCAGAAACAAGTCAGACTAGTCTAAAACTTAATAGATATTAGAGGATATTTCGACAACAAGTCTTATTGGTGAGTAAGAGCAATTTTTAGCTTTCCAAAAATCGCCAATAACTTCTTTATTATAAGACTCTTCAAAAAAAACTCTGATAACACTAGCCCGACTTGCTTATGATTGGCATGTGTTGTTTGAATCGGCTTGTTCGTTCCTAATATGTTCAACTTGAAAGTTTGTATGAAAGGTCGTGCGGCGTTAACGCTGATGAGGCGAGACCTTATTCACCGCAGGACACAATAATATTTTGTGAGTCTATCCTCTAGAGTGGAAAATAGTCAAGCCTTTCATCCTCTTTTAAACATTCTTATTATATCTACGGACTCAATCCACGGAGCAGCGTTTGACGGGAAATTTCTTTTTCTTTCAAACTTGAGCGGACAATAGCTGCTTTTATCAATTTCCTGAGGGGAGAGAGGACAGCTAAAAATATTTTAGGCAAATATTTTTATCATTCAAAAGCTATAGTAAACACCGAAGCCCGTAAGAGAATAATATTTTTAAATGGTTTTGGCTTCTTAATTGTGTTTAAGTGAGTTACTTAAATAAGTATTTCTACATTAGATATTACTATTTGGATCATTGTATCTTAAAAAATATAACAAACAACAGTACAGAGTGGGCGTAAAAAATCTGAGTTGGGCATTATTTCAACGATAAGATGCCAAGCTCATTATTTTTAGTAGCCCACTTATACTAAGTGTTTTAGATGCTCAATCTATTATTATCCTTTCTATTTCATTAAATTCCCGTTTTTCAGCGAGTTTTATAAAAGGAATTCTCTTTCTTTTCATCTTCAAATCTTTATCAACGAATTGCCGTCCTTGCATTCAGGAAATGCAATGCCAGGACGTTTCCCATATGTATGTAACATGAACATGCCTTATTTAATTAAGTATAACAGCTCCATGTCTCCATTCACCCCACTCACCCCGCCAACGTTGGCCCAACATTTGAAGGTTGGCTAATTAAAATTTTATTGCGATTCAGCCATCTGAAGTTAGAGTGGATTGCTTTATAATTGAGTTGAGCATCAGTTAGTACCGAGTTATTGCATGATTACAATGGCTCAGACCGAATTTTCATGTGCTAAATTGATACTAAGTACGTTTAATTTTGAGTAACATTATCTAGGACTAAATGTTAGTAGCAGTCAGTTTATGTCGTCTACAATGTTTCTCGTAGACCGGCTTGGTTGGGTGGTCAACTCTCGCATTGGGTCACTTTTAATCTGTCATGATAATTGTAAGGGGTAAGTACGTGTACGTACATAATGTACAAAATTAAAATATATAAGTTTACAATGCATAAGTCTAAAATACCTAAAATCAAAAAATATAATGAAACAAAATACATAAACTAAAATGGCATAAGTTTTAAAATAAACATATAATAGGTACATAAAATTCAAAATCTATAATAATTAAAATATATGCTGCTTAGAATACATAATAATCAACTAGTCTAAGTAAATCCAAAGTAAAGCGAATCCAAGACTGCCCTAGAACGAACTACTTACTTACTTAATTCGCTTTGAGAGAAGTTAAGTATATACGAGTCAGATGCGGTCGGGATTAAGGAAATAACCGGAACATCAGATAAATAATGCAATATACGAATCTACGACCATAAGAGGGTCAAGATCGGTCTAAAGTACTTTTACATAATCATTATTAATATTATACCTATTAAATGCGAAATCAACTCTGTCTGTAACTGTTACTATTACAAATAACAAAGAAAACGATGAAAAATCCGCTCCGGCGTAATGGTAATCGCATCTTCAGGAGACGCGAGTTCGATTCCCGCCTGGAGCATATAATTATTTATCGTTTTCTTTCTTCATTTGTAATTTTTACAATAAAGTAGGTGCTATAAACGCACAAAACAAACATAAATCTGTCTCATTGCGTTTTCAATCCTAAACCGTTGAGCCTAATAAGATGAAATTTGGTATAGGGATAAATTACATCATGAGAAATACATTTTGGCTCGATAATCGACATCCACACGGGCGGAGTGCGGGCTATTGCTATCATTATCACCAACCCACATGGGACACACGAGGAGCTAGGGCCATAACACCACCACGCTGGCCCAATGCGGATTGGTGGGTTAAAATGGTTGCAGTACCAACCGGGACTAACGGTTTAACGTGTCTTTCGAAGGACGGAGGATCTCGAGATTATACTTTTTTTGATTGATTTTGATTGACCCATCCCGAGACCGACCATGGCGAAAGTTGCTTTGTTTTTGTAATCGATACCAGAGCGCACAAACCACTGCGCCAGGGAGCTGCTCGCGCCACTGACTGAGCTCCTCCTTGATTTACTTAGCAATATGTAAATCTTACTTTACGCCGCCTTTCTTATTTCAGCCGTGAAACAGTTCGCTGTGTTTCGGATTGAAGGGAAAGGTAGCCAGTGTAATTACTGGGCATGGAAGGCATTCCATCTTAGGCCTCAGGATGACAACGCACCTGCAGTATCAAGTGATTTTCCCTTGTTATTGCAGGTGTCTATGGGCGGTGGTAACCGCTTGCCTTCGGGTGGGCCGTCAGTCAGCTTGTTTGTCATGCCTAGTATATAAAAAAACTTTAATGATAAACAGACAGACAATACAAATACAGCATAGGCGACGAATAACTAACAACACGTTTCCTGGTTGGACTCTGGTTACCTTGCTGACTAAACAACAATTTGCAACGACGACGGTATTTCTAATTTTTTTTTTAATATTCATACACTTCACACCTATTATCTAGCCCAAAGTAAGCATCATTAAGAGCTTGTCCTATGGATACTAGATAACGAAGAAATAATGATAATAATATGTATATAAATATGAGAAATATACTAAATAAACATGTATACATCCATGACTCGTGAGCATTTGTTCACGAGTCTCTCATACTAACATTTGCTCCTACCGGGATTCGAACCCGGGACCTCTTGACCAAGTAGCCTATATAGTATGGGGTACAGACCACTCGGCCAGCTGGTCGTCAAATTTCCCGTCAGTTTACCTGTGCTCCAGTTATATTATAAAAATAAATATGCAATAAAGGTTATTGTTTATATCATTTAGGAATGGTAGGGGAAGGGAGGGCAGGATGGTTCACTTAACTTAGAATAATAATAAAAAATACATTGCGGTAGAATACAAAGTATCGTTTATTTTCTCAAAATCAACTATCATTAAACTTTCATAATAATCAAACAGATAACTTTAATTTTTATCACAAGCGTAACAAGAGATCAATATTTAAAATTTTTGTTTTGATTCATCTTACCCTATACTATCGGGCAAGATGAATCTAGCTATCTATATAACAGATATATAACAGATAAAACCTAAAAATTTTATGATAATATTGTTGGAAAAATGTTTCAATACACTTTTATTTACATTAGTTAAGGAAATTAAAACAATTTCCTCCTAGGAATCCTGAAATAGGAAACTAAAAACGTACCGTAGCAAAATATTATAGTGGCGAGTACTCTTTTCGTTTTTTTGCACTGACGCGCGTAAACCTCCACTTGCAGTTCAAGTTGTCCTGATTTGCGAACCGCCGCCTCACTGCGCGTACGCACACCTTAAGTAGGTGTTTGTACCAAGCCGATAGAACAAAATATTAGAATAATTCATGTAGCCCGCTATATTCATCTTGCCCTCCCTTCCCCTACCTACAAGGGAGAGCTTATCTCTAAAGAGATCGCTTCCAGCCAACCCTATCAACCTTAGTTTCATATTACATACTAGTTGGAATATGTACAAAAGTAATGAAAATTATGCCTGTTTATTTTATCGGTTAATTAGATTAAAGACCATAGAGACACTTATTTATTGGAAAGTTATTGTTATTGATATTGACAGATAAATATTTCGGATGTGGATTCCAGTTTTTAAGTAAGTTCAGTTTCCGAGCAACGGGAAATGTTCTTATTACGAAACAGACTGCTTCCTATACAGCCTTGATTGGAGGGTGGGAATCCCTCCCCACTCTCCCAAACACCACTGCCTGCCATCATGTCTAGTAGGTATATAAAGCGGTTATTTCGTGCATAAAATAGTAAATTTAGCAGACAACTTAACGTCAATGATGTGCCAAGTGTACAAGTGACAATCCCTTGCTCGTCATTACATTTATCTCAACGAAAGATCTATCTTAAAAGATACAAGTTGCCCATCCCCGGCTTTGCACAGGTGCCTTACCTCATGAAAGAAATTGGACAAATCAATTTTTTTGCGGTCTCTATATCAGTATAACAACTATTCGAGTGTTCTTCATACCAAATTATATCTAAATCGGTTCAGTGGTTATTGATTGCCCATACAAACATTCACTCCCGTTTGAAGTTTGAAATCTGGAATAAAAACTATCCTATGTCCTCTCTTGGGAGTCAAAATATCTCTATACCAAATTTCATCTAAATCAGTTCAGCGGATTAAGCGTAAAGAGGTAACAGACAGACACACTTGCGCATTTATAGTATGGATTAGTATGGATGGATATACCCTTCAGTAAGTACTGTGACGAACGCCGGAATAGTCTTAGGGCGTAGCTCCTATAACTTCTGAATAAAACGCACGAGGACTTGGATATTTTCTCTTTTCAGGGAATAACACAGGAATATAGTTTGCGCGGCGGTCGTGGAAGAAATGTGTCAAATCCTATTCTTTGACGTCCTAAAAACGCGTTCCTAGCTTAAAATATTTATTTAATTGCTACAAACGACAAACTCAATGTGCCAGTGGCGAAAGAGTATCGAACCCACCACAGTACCCAGGAGTATAGTGTAACTCTACCCTTGCTCGTTTTCGAAGTCATCATTTTACCTACTGTCCCCACCTCAACATCACGCGCAAGGAATTTTTCCTTTGGATTTTTTTACCAGCACATGTCGCTGGCCTCTCCACCCTGTAAAATTGTAAATAATATGGCCTCTTCTTACCGCTTCACACTCAGATCACTATTTCTATGATCTGAGGCTTTACATCAGTCAAAAATAACAGTTAAGTCATAAGGTACATTGACTGAAGTTTCAGACTCAAGTGATTTGAGTGATGCTGAGTCATTTGCATTGTGTATAATCCACTAAAATATCCTTATAGCACCTTGTGGGCAAGCTCGCTGTATCTTCCACCTCGTTTTAACTTATCTCATGTTCGTCTGGCCCGCCCAACCCCGCGGCTTTGGAAAACGAGATTTACATCAATCCTATGTACTCTTTTACCCGACCATATGTACAACTTTCATTTTCAATGTAACGCTAATATAAATAAGTTAGAAGCATCACTGGTGGCCGGGCCAGCCTGACGTTTTCAGCCCGGCCCCTTCTACATCACCACTACTACAACAACTAGTGACAATTAATTGTTAGAGAACTAATGTACTACATAAAATACATACATTCAAGCCTTTATTTCATACTAAAATGCATTATCTTAGGAGATATCAAAGTAAGGTGGGGCCGGGCTGAAATTATTGAAATAGCTAATAACAATAAAAATACAAAACCTAAGAACCCATATTCTATGTGTGTGTAATCTCCCAGAGGTGCAGTATAACTTTATTTTTAAGTTACATTATTTAAATATAAAAATATGAACACTAGAAATTATTTCAGCCCGGCCCCCTACAATCGTTTATATCTTTTTAGCTATTGCATCAATCTGCACAAAACGACAATGTATGGACTCGTATACAGTAGTACTTTGATAAATTTTGGCTCATGAATTTACTAAGATTATATTCGACGAGATAATTAAAATCTAAGATAGTACTAGTGGAGTGACCATCAGTCACGTGTCAATTTCAGGACATGTGTTTTATCGAATGAAACAAGTAATAATTAGAGTTTTTTTTAATTAATACAACATTGTTAGATTTATAAAAATCAACAACCTTCGTATTTAAAATTATTAATACGTAATAGGGATATTGACAACAAGTAAAAAAGTAGGATTTTCACTTAAATTCAAAAATATGAGTTATTTTATTTACAAAAATACTTGAAGAGCACATATTTTTATGTCATATTGGTCTTATTATTTGCAATTTTTTAAAAATGACGATTTAAATAAAACAAAACTAATTATGGTAACATGGTCATATATAAAGTACTAAGATGCTATTAAACATTCAATAAAATGTTGTCAAATACCCTATTAATTAACTTCCATATAATCTATTAAATCACAGTCTTTCATTAGGTACTTCAAAAATTATAACTTATAAAAGTATTGGTTAATATTTGGTATACATATAAGTAGTAGGTAGAAATTACTTTTATAATCTAGTCCTTATAATTAAAAAAAACATACCCACCGAATTGGCAACCTCTTCGTTTTTGAAGTCGGTTACAAATCCTCTAATTATAAATTGTATCATTCAATAAAAACATGTTTCCTAGATGATAGGCCCATATGTAGGGTTTTCTGGGTAGGCCTTTCTTATTTCAGCCTTAAGACAGTTCGCTGTGTTTTGGATTGAAGGGAAAGATAGCCAATAAAGTAATTAGAGGGCATGTACGGCATTTCAACTTAGGCCTTAGGATAACAACCGAACTGCAATATCAAGTGATTTTTCCTTATTAAAGCAGCTGTTTATAGGTGGCGGAAACTGTTTACCACCAGCTGGGCCATTAACTTGTATATCTTCTACTTAGATCATTAAAAAAAATGTCCTGAAATTAGCACGTGCCTGATGGTCACTCCACTAGTACTATCTTAGATTTTAATTATCTCGTCGAATATAATCTTAGTAAATTCATGAGCCAAAATTTATCAAAGTACTACCGTATACGAGTCCACACATTGTCGTTTTGTGCAGATTGATGCAATAGCTAAAAAGATATAAACGATTGAAGGGGGCCGGGCTGAAATAATTTATAGTGCTCGTATTTTTATATTTAAATAATGTAACTTAAAAATAAAGTTGTACATATATACTGCACCACTGGGAGATCACACACACATAGAATATGGGTTCTTAGGTTTTGTATTTTTATTGTTATTAGCTATTTCAATAATTTCAGCCCGGCCCCACCTTACTTTGATATCTCCTAAGATAATGCATTTTAGTATGAAATAAAGGCTTGAATGTATGTATTTTATGTAGTACATTAGTTCTCTTACAATTAATTGTCACTAGTTGTTGTAGTAGTGGTGATGTAGAAGGGGCCGGGCTGAAAATGTCAGGCTGGCCCGGCCACCAGTGATGCTTCTAACTTATTTATATTAGCGTTACATTGAAAATGAAAGTTGTACATATGGTTGGGCAAAAGAGTACATAGGATTGATGTAAATCTCGTTTTCCAAAGCCGCGGGGTTGGGCGGGCCAGACGAACATCTTATCTCGGATGAAGAGTAGAATCAAAAGTAAATCCATTTATTTATTTAGGT
Organism: Nymphula nitidulata; assembly: GCA_947347705.1. NCBI lineage: Eukaryota > Metazoa > Arthropoda > Insecta > Lepidoptera > Crambidae > Nymphula > Nymphula nitidulata. The sequence continues at coordinate 16,083,096 of OX374630.1, read as the reverse complement.
ACAGATAGATTATAATAATGTTTCTGCCGTAAAAAGGTTATTTTACGTCCATGGATTACCGGCATGAGCGAAGAAGCTAAGTAATAAAGGTATTGGTATGTATTTGGAATAAAACCACTTTACCAGATTTATTGCTATATGTATTTCGTTCTGTTTAAATTTTCAAAATTATTCGTATAGGTATCTATATAGATTTTATCAATAAATATCTACATAGGCCTCTCAAGTGAAAGACCTACCGCCAAATCGCTAGGCGAATCCCAAAAACAAGCATAAAAATTATCATTTGTTTCAGGAAGAAAGCTACGGAGCCTGTTCTTGTGTGAAAAATAAATGAGTTATTTCTAAAATCTGCCATTCATCATACATCTGTCTTGGGGCGGGATTCGAAGACGCGGGCCTTCACATTCAAATGAATGCTCCAATAACCACTGAGCTACCTAAGACTTGAGGGCTATTTATGTTTAGTTTCTTTTTCAAACTTTAATATACTAACATAATAGTACACATATACTATATATATAGTATATAGTTACATATACTAAAATAATAGGTACAAAAGATCACTTTTGAAGGCTCGAAGGTAGTAACTTGATCACATACCTACTTTATTTAATATTAAAAGGTTTGGACCATACTTACCTTTCCCTAATCGCACTACAATTTAGGAACCCACTCCTTAATGTTATGTGCGGGACACTAAACCCTTCGAAAGGTATATTGGATTGGTATCCACTTATATTGTAAATAGGCAGTACCTGCTAAACACTAGCAATAAGTACTATATTAAAATTAAGTAAGTACATACCTAGTAAGTAATAGGGCATAATTAAGTTGCTGCTGGAAGAGATTTATTTTAGAAATAAGCAGTTCCTTTGTACTCTGTTGTACTTGTTTGTGTTTCGATGTTGCTTTTTTTTATGCACATAAATTGTTAAATAATAATACATTTAATTATTAGGTACATTTAATTAAAATCTCTACCAAAGACTCTCCTGCGCTCTCTACACATCATCTGTGAAACAGATCAAATGTGGGTAAAAACAGTCGAGCTCGCCGGGGGACGCGGACGCCGCGCCCCGGGATGAGATTATGGAAAGGGTCGAAGTCGAAACTCGAAGGATTAATACAAAATAATGAATGAATGAAATAATTTATTCAGTAACACATAACTACATACAACAATATAACATTCAGTAAAATATAACAACAGAAGCTAAATAAACAAATTATTTTTGCCGTATATTTTTATATGCAGTATATTTATTATGGTCATCTAAGGTCATACGGCCTATCTGATGGTAAGCGGTTACCGTAGCCTATAGACGCTTGCAACACCAGGGGCGTATCACTTGCGCGTTGCCGCCTTTCACGCCTCTTTTGAAGAACCCCATGCTCTACTCATTTAAGAAAACCTCTGCAGGGAGCTCATTCCACAATCTGAGCGTACGTAGGAGAAAGTTTCTCTGAAACCGTACAGTACGCGACCACTTTGGTTCCAATTTGTGAGGATGAACTCCCTGCCGGTGGCGAGCGATGATAGAAAGAGGCCGTGGGCATCATGTTAAATAATTCCTCAGAACACACCCCGTTATACAAACTACTAGAACACACACAAGGAGGCAAAATCTCTCCTTAGGCTCAAAGGTTCAATACCGCTTGTGAGCTCAGGTTCGTAGACAATTCTCATAGCGCGTCTTTGGAGTACGTCAAATGGTCCAAGCTGGTATCTAGGTGCTCCCGCCCGTAAATGGCAGCAGTTCTCCATATGGGGCCAGACTTGAGACTTATACAGCAAGTCTTTGCCCCTAAGTTAAATACCGCCGCGCTCTATTGGGCACACTAAGCTTCTTGGATGCCAGCTTGATTTTATCCTCCAAATGACCAACCAATACCTCATTGAGAATCGCCTCTTTTTTGGTTGATTTAAACGAAAGCTGTTGGTTTTAATAATCAAATTATGATACATTATGTTTCCACTGTAGTAACACAGAATAACCAATAGGTAGGTACTTTTTGTTCGCGGAACATCATCAATTCACCGAGAATCTCGTTAACGGCCGAGCTCCGCCACTTTTGTGGTAAACAGCCGAACGTGTGTTATTCTTGTTATTAATCGGTGCGTGTCAACCCTGGCGTCTCAGGCGATTCATATTTGTTGGCGCGCGGCCAAAGGCGACCTCCGAATTTCACGGCTTTCTTCACATATCACATGAACGTCATGAAAACTTGGTAAAGCCACCGTCCTTTTATTTATATGTATATTTGCTACTGTGAAAAGTTTATTGTAGCATTTCTGACCAATTGGTTTTTGATGTAGGAAGTTATAGATCAATACTTTACCTACATTCCTTTGGTTATACTAACGTAAAATACTCGTAGGTATAACTTATACCTTTTTTATATACCAAGGTATTATAAATATCATTGCCATGCATGTTACTTGAGCTAAATTCGATTTGAGCTAAATTCGATAAATAATGAATGTGGTCAATCCATATGTCATTTTGTACAGTTTCGTCCCTTTCACTGCTACCTTTATTGCATAAATAATAGGTACTCATACAAAAATGGCAATGTCTCTTTTATAACAGAATGGTGCTGACAATACGCAATAATTTTTAAAACATTTGCTTTATTAGTTCATAGAAATGGTTTGCCACTTTCAAAATCATTTATTCATTTGACAATTTCATGACATTTCTATTAAATAATGTAACAATAACTATTGTTCTGAGAATAATGCAGCCAAATTCAGCCAATACTTACCTATTAAATTATTTCATACAAATGTCATGAAATTATCAAATGAATAAGATGTTCTTAAAAGTAGCAAACCATTTCTATAAATATTTGGTCATAGTTGGTTGCAATTTATTCTAATTGACGGCACAACCCTGTTATAGGGTCGGAAGCAGGTCGTCGCAATCCTGTGTACTCTTTATCGAATTCGGCTGAGGTTGTAGGTTGTGTTCTATACCTATTAAACTAAAATGTCTTCGGCCCATACCGTGATGTCGTCAAAAAGCGGTTAGGAAGGTGCGTCGTGGAGCTTTTCCTTGGCGTCAAAAAAAAAGCGGACTTAGAAAAGCCCTACCACCAACCAAACCATCCAAACTAAGTGATACCCCTGGTGTTGCAAGCGTCCATTGGTAACCGCTTACCATCAGATGGGCCGTATGCCCGTATGCTTGAGCAATCTTAATAATATAAAAAAACCGGGCAGAAAATTTCTTCCCCCCATGGGAATTGAGCCCTTTCCGCTTAGCATCTGGTGGAGTTGCGTCATTTGTCGAGCTTTGTATGCAATATTGAGATATAATAATATATAAAGACAATCTTCCGTTCAAGTGTGGCGATCATAGATTAGAGATAATATATATGGTGGTGGCGATCGCGCTACACTATTATTCGCTTGCTAGCATTCACAGATTCGAAAGAGTATGTCTAACTAGCGTTGCCGGAACGAAACGCAAAAGCGCGATGAAAATCATGGCGCTTCAACCTTTTGGTCGCAGCGTAGGGATGATCGATATTCATCGATGTTGTATAAACATCGATGTTTAACTGGAAAACATCGATGTTTTGACATCGATGGGTTGACTTCGATATTATCGATACATCGATGGTTTAAGAATAAAATATCAAAACGACAACAAGCTTCAACTAAATGTTGGATAGTCATTATCAGATGACTATCAAGTTCAACTATTTTCCACTTGATGACACTGAAAAAACCTATCAAAGTTAACTAATTCACGGATATACTTACATTAATCTGCGCCTTTAGTTCTTTCATCCCTTACCAGTCCGTTGGCAATATCTGGAAAACTATTGCCTATTGAATTAGCTTGTAATGCCAGATCGCGTTATAATCGGATGTAGTTCCTGTGCTCTGAAGAGCTTTTTGACCTTATCCCACCTTCTCCCTTCCTCCTCAGGACCACGCGTGCTGGTCTTCGGAGTCATCAATTTACCGTCTCCACCTCAACATCACGCATAAAGAAATTTAGTACCTCGTTTCTTTGTCGTACTTCCAGAACTTGGAATTCTTTGCCAGCACATGTGTTCCCTCCTTCCTATAACATGGTTTCCTTCAAAAGAGGCGTGAAAAAGCATCTTTTGGGCCGGCAAGGTGGAGGCGGCTAGAGCAGTGTCCAAACTGCACTATCTGTCTTCGCATATGGACTCTTCTTAACGCTTCACATCAGGTGGTGTTGAGTCATTTGTCGTGCTTTGTATAAAAAAAGTTCCAATCCTCAATCACATTAAAACGAAGTTATTATTACCAAACATATCACGTGGTTTATATTTATGAGCTGTCGAAAATTAACAACTGTTCTGTTACCATAGTTAATCAATTTTAATATGGTAACAGTACAATTGTCAATTTTTAAATTTGGTAATATTAACTTCATTTCCATGTGATTGTGGATTAGAACTTGGAGTAAAAGTGTTCTGTGATTAGAACGTTTTTCAGGAACGTTCTCGATATAAGGTAGCGTCCGCGAGCTCTCAGAGTGATTAAAAATATAAAAGCAAAGAAAACAAATCTAAAACTACAATAATAGAAGCGTTTCAATCGTTTGTTGTTGGTAGCATAACTCAAATATTTAACAAGACAGTGATTAACAAAACAGATACTAACGCTGTAGTAATACGGTTGCTTTTATATGAGATCATATTATTTTAGAGTTACTCTGAAAGATAAGATAATTCTAATGTCGAGTGTAAGTCGCCCACTAAGAATCGTATAAAGCATTATGTTTGATATGTGGTCTACCAACCCCCAGAGAACCTTCTCGATTAAATCGAGTTGATTCCATATATATTATCGATATAGTTGTTAGAAAAGTCCGAAATAAAATTTAAGGGGCTGGTTGTGTTCCTTGTCAAAGGATAGGTACATACCTCTGAAAGTTTGACAGCTTTCAGACCACTTTTATTTTCCGATAAAATTACTAAAAACATTGTCACCTAGCCAATAGGGTAGTTGGCCCCCTTTTTATTATTTCATAAATAATAAGTTTATAACTCATAAAGAAATATTGCAAAAGAAATAGTATGTCTAAGAACAATAGTTTCACAGATACAGTGGTATGTTTGATGTGTTGCGGCGCATCGTCCAAAAACGCTCCATAGAAAATCTACGGAACAGGTGACGTCACATGTTTCCCATATTACTAAGAAATGTATGGGAATACAGACAAAATTGATAATAACTATGTATTAAGTATGTTTTTATTAATAGTTGTCATAATAAGAGTTGTTTAAATTGATGTTAGCAATCATAAAGCATATCATAAAGATTTTTGATAAATTTTGCAAAAAAAATATGATTTTTTTTTTAATTTTCAAAACAGTACACCTTCAACAATATTCTATATATTTTAAGTTTGAATTGTTTTTATAACATTTGCGTATATTTTCCGAATTCGTGAAAAATAGCGCCATTTTCAAACTTAGGCAACATCCCAATTCATTAGGCGCAACGTTTAACTAGATGGGTGAACGTCATATCAGCCGTCTGGTTTAAATTAGGCATTCAATTCGCCTAGGTCGGTCGTTTGAATTGAAGATCTTTTGTGTGACTGTTTGTGTGATTGGTAGGTTCAAGGTAAATTTTTTTTATGATCACTTAGAACCAATACGATGTCGGTTATAAGTGATCATAAGAAATAACCTTGAACCTACCAATCAAACCAAAACTTTTCAGTGCAAGACGATCCATTCAATACGCCAACCAAGTCGGTAAACGTTGAGTCTAGTTCAATTAACTATCGGCCTAGGCATTCAATTGGATGTCGGCGTTTAACGGGCTAGGCATCCAATTAAGCGGCGAATCGAACCAGATGGCGGCGACAGATATACCTATTTTTCAAAGCGGCCTAGTCAAATTACGTAACGACGACTTTGATAAGACAGCCGACGGAAATGTTCTCTATTATTACCATTCTATCAGATCGCTTGAAGTTTAATATGAAAGTAGATAGTTTGATGGTCGTTCGAAACAGATGTACACATGACAGCACGTCAAGTGTAACAGTTGCACTACGAAAGCCGCCTCTATTACGAACGCAGTAAGGGCGGCCTCAAGGTCAAACTGTTACGCTTGACGTGCTGTCGACTGTTCTTCGCCATTCCTATATCAAATGTTCAGATATTTCTCCAGTATTATATAATTTTAAATTACTAACTAACTTTTCTAGAACTATTCAACTTTTATGATTAATATTGACTCAAGTGGCAAATAATTTAATTTAACAATCTGCTTTGTATATTTGACGAAAAGTCTGTATTAATATTTAGTGTTGCTATTAACATTTAGAATTTCACAATAAAACTTTGCTGCCGAATTCATTTTCGACTGGCTAACGCGAGAGAAAACACTGGGATTAATAAAAAACATTGTTCAATAAGAAATAAAAACTTTTATTATTATCAGTTCAAATATCGTATTTACATTCTTTTGAACGAGTAAAAGCACATTGTTTATACATTTAAAATAATAAAAAAATCATCATAATTAATTATAATCAGCAGCAGGACAATTTCGTGAAACCTAAAATAATTAAATGTAAGTAATACATCTTAATAGTTATTTAGTCGTTACAAAATAAATCTCGTGCACACTTCCGTGCTCGGTACAGATACGATCGGCAATGGCAACTCGCAGACTCAACTAAGACAAGTAAAAACTATTTAATAATAACTATGTACAGAATTCGTTCATTCGTTATACTAATGTAGCAAACGGCGATTTATCATCAGTTCTTCATTAAAGAAATGCAAATTATGTATATCGGTATGTTCCGGAATTCCAACTCGAGGTCGTAAACAAAATGCGTATACAATGAGAATAACTTTTGGTTTTACTTCGTTGAAGTAAATAGCACACAAGCGAGGGCCTTGGTTGATAAGTCGTAGCGTGATTACTTTCGTGGCGATTGCTTCAAATATATAGAGTATTGAGGCTCCTTTGAAACTGTATAATTACGCCTATTTAATACCATCGCAACAATGACTCCGAGAAATCTCAAATGCTATTACGGATTCTGGTACCTGAGATATAAAAAAAATCCCATTCACACGAATATTTCATTAAAATTAAAACTAATGATTGTACTTTTCCCATATTTATTATATTTATAACTCGAGCCGTAGGCAAATATTTTTTTAAAATAACATTAAATATTTTTTAATAGTTATGATATAATATAAACGAATATGGTTTTTCTGTATCATAATTTCGGCTCTCTCATAATGTCTAGCATACATTTACTTACAATTCGGTTCTGCTACGACTCATTTTCTAAGACCTATGAAGCAACTTGTTTTTGTCTACGTACTCGTGTTGATAAATCGGAACAAACGTTACAATAGAATTTCCACTATTCACAAATTATATAAATGCTCAATGTAATCTCCTAACATTTATATATGTTACAATTCGCACGATGTGCGATCGGTGCCTCACTCAACGGGTGATTTATTTACTTTCCACGCTCCCTCGGGGCAGGGCCTTCAAATCGGCGCTCCAACTAGGAGTAACGCTAACAAAGTTTAGGAAATTACTGTCGATGTTCAATACATGTTATTATTTTATACAACTATTTATAAAGTTGCAACATTGTCTTAATCGAATAGAATGTTCGATAGCAATTTACTAAATAAAACTAAAACATATTCTGTGCTAGGTCTAACACAACTCCAGTTGATTTCAATAATTATTTTACATACATAATACCGTAATTTTATATTTCAAAAGAATCCTCAGTGTTGTAGTCGTTGAAACGCCCATTTCAAGGTCCTAGCCAAAAACCTATACACTAGACAAAAACTCAACAAATCATGTACACAGAAACAGCATTTCACAGACTATACAATTTACGTACTAGTTTAGTGTTCGGAACCGAAATTACGCGACGCACGGTGCGACGGGCCTGTCAAGATGGCACATCGAGTGGTCTCATCACTATTATCGATTAGGCTTAAGCTGATTATTATTGTTGAGCTTCTATGACTTTTAACGTTTAATTCGCAAACTGTCTTGAATTTGTAGACATACGACCTTATTACTGGGTGATAAGGTTGTTTTTAAACAGCTTAAGTTTCCACGTCGATAAGCGATAGGTGCTGTGCTATTGTAAAGCCCCCCGCACGTCATAACGTATCTAAAGCTCGGTACACGTACTACACTAATTCGATCTACGCTCACTAGTACCCCGGCGCACACTGACAACTGCGACTACTGTAGTATCCTTAACAAACTCCTAAGTGGCAGTGCATTTCGTGCGGTACGATTGCTTTAAGGCTTCGCAGTGTATTAAGAGCCTCTTGTAAACCTCCCACGAGTTGAAACTTTTAATTATTTTGTAAAGCTATCGAAAATTGTTGAACCCCTTTTGTTGTTACAGAGGAACTGCTGCAAAATTGATTCAGTAATTTGTTAATTATTTAGCAGAGAAGTCAATTTTTTGTAGTAAGTATATTTCAGCTACAGGTAAGGTTACCTAAATAGAAATTCTATCACTTGGGAGTATTTTTATGAGAAAAATTTATTGAATGTTTATAAAGCGATTCACGATTTCATTATTACTGGATAACCTTACCTTAATAATCTATAGACTTACAATAAATATTGCTTATTAATTTTATATAACTTTAAAAGTATCAATTCTATAGTATTAAAGCATAATCTTATACGTTTAGAAAAAATACATTTCCAAGTGACTAAAGACTAGATGATGAAAACAGGATCTTTCTAAACGTACAAAACGTTAAACCAAATGCGATTCCACAATCGTCCTACAATGATAACTGTACGATTGAAGCGATTACTTTAAAATGTTGGCACAAATTGGTGTTTATGTTTCAAGAGGACTATACACTATTATCAAATCACAGATCATAATTATTTAAGATAGAATCTATGCTAGAGACGATAGAAAAAATCGCTTTAGTTCGCTAACGTTCGTCAAGTTGCCGATGCGCCGGTACTCTACGATACATTGCATTCCTAAACTTACGCCGTGGGGACCACTAAAATTTGACTAAACAGATTAATTTCACTAATCTTTAGTCTAGACGGAATCTAGCTCCCATCTACGCTAATCATCTCTCATACACCACAAAGAGTTATATAATAGTCGAATCGAATTCCCTATTACGTTAAAATTTACAGTAGGACGGTCCCACACTTCATATAATTTGAGATCTGACTTGATAAAATAATTTTGGTAATAGATATCTCGGTTCAATTCACGTCGTATCACTGAAGCAGTCCATCGCTCGCCTCGGACAGTGCGTGCGCGCAGAAATGTGCGCAACACTCAAAGCTAACAAACTTGTGAGAGGACTCCTACCATGAGTAATGTAACCATACTTTACTCACATCAAAACACTCCAATATCCTATACACACACTCCATTCAAACCCACAATAAGAGCCCCAATAAAAAATAGTATAGCTTTCATAAGACTGCATTAGAGTATAGTTCGACAATTATCCCTTAATATAAATAAACATCTTCAAAATTTTTACCAAATTATGAGCATATATCCAGCATAAAAATTCTTTTAAAATAACACATACTCTTCTCGTTATAGATATACATGGCACACTGCTCTGTTATATATTTATACATATATAATTCGTACACTCGATACCTATCAGTTTACCTTGTCACCATAGAATAATTGAATTATATGGATGGATATTCCGTTAGAAGCTTAACAAGCGCTTACATTCGAGTCGACCGAGCGACCGACGGATGGACAAACACGTGGGGGGAGAAACGAATACTGTCGCCGGCATTCGATGCCCGTTCGAACGTTTTTTAAACTAGACGAGAGAACTATCACGAAATTTTGGTCCACCAAAAACGAGTCAACCAGATTTCGACCTTCATTAAAACTATAGGAATTGAAACGTACTAACTAACGTGTGGCGTCGCACGCGTCCGTCGACTGAGTGCGTGCACGAACGAACACGAACGAGCGCCAACGAGCGTGCACCCGTTCGTCAACGTGTAACAGATTCAACTAAACGGCGCGCGGCTACAGGCATCTCCCTTGATGGCCACACGCCTCGTCTCCTGGTGCAGACAAACGCCCTCCACTGTGAAGATTGACACCTCTGCAACAATAGGGTAGTTGACAACTTTTTTTTATTTCATAAATAAGAAGTTTATAACTCATAATTCATAAAGAAATATTGCAAAAGAAATAGTATGTCTAAGATCAATAGTTTCACAGATATACAAAATAAAATAAAATAAAATATAGTGGTATGTTTGATGTGTTGCGGCGCATCGTCCAAAAACGCTTAATAATTGAAAAGAGTGACTACACGAGTTTGTTGCCGGAATCTTCTCGGTAGTTCAACTTTTGGAACCGGTGTAAATTCAAACAGACTGACATATAGACAGACAGACTGACTGACACAGACTGTCAGGCTGACAGACGAACCGACAAACAGTTCGACAGACAGACCGATAGACAGACTGACATTATAACATTGTTAGCTTACGTAGATCCAGACAAGACAGAAAGACAAACATTATGACATTGTTAGTTAATATTATTTTATGTGTTAGACATAAGGGTTTTTTGACGATTCGAAAGTGCTTCTTGGGGGGCATAATTGAATAAAGATATTTTCATTTTCTTTTTAACGCTCCATAGAAAATCTACAGAACAGGTGACGTCACAATGACATGTTCCCATATTAGTATGGGCATACTGACAAAATGGATAGTAACTATGTATTAAGTATGTTTTTATTAATTGTTGTCATAATAATAGTTGTTTTAATTGATGTCAGCAATCCAATATCATTAACATTTTTGATTTTTTATTTAAATAAGACTATTTTTTTAATTTTCAAAACAGTACAACTTCAATAATATTCCATATCTTTTGAGTTTGAATTGTTTTTATGGGTAACGATAGCGTATATTTTCAGAATTTGAGAAAAATAGCGCCATATTTAAACTTAGGCAACATCCCAATTATTCACCCCGTTAACACGCTGATACCACCCAGTTCCTAAATTAGCTGGACAAGGTACATGTTTTCGGAGGAAATATTGTCACGTTTTTATACGTGACAGTAATTAATGTTGCCCATAATTTATACACGCCTCTTGCTGCCCTGTTGCGCAGTATTGGCTATTAATAGTAAAGAACGTGACATTTTATGGTTGAAACTAAGTGCTTTACATTATATTATTTATTATCAAAATACATATTTTTCAAAATGACAGCTTGCTTGACTGACTCTTCTGCCAACGTTGCCGTTGTGGTTAAGTCCAATTAATCTGTTTGATTTATAAATTGACAATATTTTACTCTTGCTAAACACCAAATTCTACAGCCTGCTACGGTTACCACTCATCACCGGGTTGTAGACGAGTTATAAGCTTACTCACCATTAGGTTAAAAAATGCAGTACGATGAACTTATGTTGGATAGAAAATTCTGGACTGTTAAATAGGAATATTTTATTATTGAGTTGAAGTTCCGCCATAGAAACATGTTTCCAGGATTCAAGGAGTAATCCTACTAGATACTTACATGATCAAAATAAAATTAACCGCCTCTGTGGTCTAGTGGTTTAGACCACCTGCCTCAGATCTAGAGGTCCGGGGTTCGATTCCCGCGGGGGCAGAAATTTTCTGCTTGGTTTGGTTGGTGGTAGGGCTTTTCTAAGTCCGCCTGGCTAGCTACCACTATCTTACCAAAGTCTGCCGCCATAACAATAATGTTAACAGCATTGTTGTGTTCCGGTAGTTAGAGGTAAGATAGCCAGTTCCTCTGTGGTTGAGAAATCCGGATGTAACTCGCTTCCATCGTCGGCCTTATCTTCACTTACCATCAGGTGAGATGAAGGTCAAGAGTTACCCCATAATGGTTAAAAAAAAATATGGTGTCCAATTTAAAACTGAAATACAACAATTAGTTATGCAATATCACTTACCATCAGGTAAATCCCTGAGCCGCGGTGGCAACGACGCAAAATATGAATGCAGCAAGGCTCCGTGCGCCGACAATCTCCGCGAAGGGTCCGGCTGTAGTAACGCCGCCGCTAGTCTCTCGGCATCTCTCCCCGCGTCCCTTAGTCTAGGGAACGCACCCCCCAACGACCGTCCGGGGCAGTTCCCCCACCGGCTTATGTGGGCCCGTAGACCCGGTAGTCGGCTTACGCCAGACCAGCTCTCTTCTGTTGGTGTGCCTACAACCTGTATAGGACGAAGCGTTTCAGATTCCAGAGCTGTTTATGCACTTTGGTGGAAGATGTAAGGTACAGGGTATGAGATGCAGGAGTCATATTACATGAACTACATTGCGAAACCTTGAAAATCTTGTAAAAAATACAACGTCGGCAGAATTTTAAACAGATTTCACTGTCACTAAGCTATAGGCTCACACACACAACACACATATATCTTAAAAAAAATAGTTTAGAATTCTGGCAACTATAAAAAAAAGTATCTATGATAAATGTTTAGATAGAAATAGAACTTTATTGTGCATGAAAAAAGGTACAATTATTTGGTCTTCACTTTAAAACAAAAATCACTTTTCCCTACCTTTTCAGATGCATACACAAAACTAAAGAGACTTTAAGCTCACTACCAAGCCGTATACCCAGAACTCAAACATCCAACGTATTTATCGGGACTTTTGCCTTTGTCACTACACTAAATCTGATCACAATTGTGACTTACCTTGAATATCTTATCAAGCTGATCGTGCGTATCCCTGACGCCAGGGAAGGTAGGTACGCCGCAGAGCATCTCCACGAATATACATCCAACGCCCCACATATCCAATGACGTCGAGTACTCCGTACTGCCCAGAAGCACGTCTAGACAAAATTCGTCCAATTAAACCTGGGTTATGTAACGAAGATATTCTAATACTATTAGCTTGTCAATAAGGAATGCGCAATGTCGCGTAATGATCAACAAAGTAATGTTTGTCTTTTGTCAGGACTAAATCAACATGTGACATTAGCGGCTCCTTGTTAAGCTGCTAATCCCAGACGTTGTGGTCATGACGTCAATGGAAGATTGGAGAGGACACATCTGTTACCGTTCACGCGATATCGCGTAATTCGTCCTAGTATTTATATGCACTGTGGTATAGCAGCCACATCACACTAGAGATGGATTTTAACTTTCAATTGGTTGACGTCGCCTGTGGGTGCCGTAAAAAAAAGTAACTGCTTGGTCACCTTACGAAATCCAAATTTCGGCTTGGCAATATTAACACGTTGTTAATACAAGCTACGTAAGAGATGCAAGACAAAGAGCCGGAAGATACGGGTGACGGGAAAGATGTCTAGCTATCTCCATGTTTGGATAATAATTATGAAAGTTATCCTAGTGGCTAAAGACCGGTTTCTATAGATTAAAAGTAATAATCGATTTCTCTACCAACAGTACTGTCAACTGACAGACAAATATTCCTCTAATCAACTATTCATTAGTTAATTAAAAGTACACAGGGAAAAAATAGAGGGTATTCCATTAACAGCATTGTTAAATTACCCAGCCTAATGAGGTCAAACAAAATTGTGGCACGTATATCCACTTTTTTAAAAGAAAATTAAGGTTCCCAGGTGTAACATAATAATATTTAAACTAAAAAAATCTCTAGAACTATTGAGTGACTGTACACATTCCCTGGTGTTCATAAATATTATTCTGGAAAGATTCGCGAAAACGTTGACATCAGATATTTATACACATCTACCATATGGTGACGTTTCTCATATTTCTATATTGAGACAGATCATAAGAAATAATTCTAAGAAAAACATCTTACCGGTCTCAAAATTTAACAAGGATTATAAATCTGGTATGCTTGATGTGTTAGCTATCCTAACTACAAACAAACAATTGGAGCCAGGTGACACTTTGAACTTTCATTAAGTATTTAAGACAACTTTCCCAGTTCCAGTACAAATATACCGTTGGTAAGATTAAGAGTTCGTTAGCAATTTAATTAAATATCGGATGCCAGGTAGAAATCTCAGTTTACGCCGTAATCGTTTACAGGGTGGTGTCGTCAATGCGACAATAAATTTAAACATAGGCGTTAATAGTCCATAGAAATGGTTTGCCACTTTCAAAGATATCATATTCATTTGATAATTTCATGACATTTGTATGGAATGGTGTAACGTTGGCAGCATTATTCCATACAAATGTCATGAAATTATCAAATGAATACGATATTTTTGAAAGTGGCAAACCATTTCTATGGACTAATATAGCCCATGTTTAAATTTATTGTCGCATTGACAGCACCACCCTGTATAATCGCCGTAATTTATATGTTGCTATGCTAAGACAATTAATGCTTAGTGTTAACCTTAATACTCGTAGCCTTCTTTCTTGTGCATGACTATAAAAAAGAGGTAGAATAGAAGATTGCAAGTAGCACTACTTTACTTTGTAATGTGTTCCTGGGGTGAGTGAGGTCGCTAGAACTTATTCAGAAAGCGATGTGATGGGACAGGTAGGCTTGACTCCTAGCTTGTCAACTTTTTGCAGACATACCTATGTCATGTAATTACGAGCTTGCCCACTATGTTGTATAAAAAAAATAGATCCAAAGGCGGGTTCGATTGTTGTCTCTTCTTTCCTACATTCCTTGCTGTCGTCAATTCACTACTTTCCTGACTTAAACAGACACATTATCTTCTGGATACTGATATTACTTTCACTACTATTCTGGGATGTACAAGTCCATTTGGTTATAGAAGTTTTTTTAATAATGAGGCAATAAGGACATCATGCTATCAAAAGTAGATACTTGTTTGCGTTAGTGGCTAATTTCGTTAGGCGAAGTTGTTAAGAATAAAATTCATCGTTATAATCAGCCTATATACGTCCCACTGCTGGGCACAGGCCTTCCTGCAGGGAGAAGGGAGAAGGAAACACATGAGGAGATTGGGCCATAGCACCACCACGCTGGCCCAATGCGGGTTGATGGACTAAAGCGGTTACAGTAATAAGCCGGGACCAACGGCTTAACGTGCCTTCCGAAGCACGGAGGCGTTCGAAATTATAATTTTGATTGACCCATCCGGGGTTTTAGTAATCGAAACTAAAGCGCTCAAACCACTATGCCACCGAGCTCCTCAAGAATAGAATTGTCTTATCATAAACAATTTTGAGTCTAAAATTAGCAAGTTCACGAAAGAAACGCATTGGATCAAATATCGATGTCCGAAACCCAACAGGCTGCTGTGACCGCTTAGCTTACCTCCAGGCGGACTATACGGTAGCTTACATGTAACATAAAAGATAACAGGTAACTTACCCGGTGGCCTGTACCAGAGCGTGACAACTTCGTGTGAGTACGTGTGGCTGGGCACCGACTTAGCGCGCGCCAGACCGAAGTCGGCCAACTTCAGTTCCCCGTGCGAGCTTATTAGCAGGTTCTGCGGTTTCACGTCCCTATTTGAGACAGTGGAATAGCTTGTTAAACACTTTATAGTTTTATGGTTGGTAGTAAATGTATTTAGTAGGTCGTTTGGGGTCATTGGGTCGTTTTACCGGTTGATTCGGCGTTGTTGAATATGCGCTGCTTATGGGTAAGTGATTGCTTATTGGCGTATAGTTACAATGGGCGCGATTCTGAAGACTCGCTCTGAATACTTTTGGACAGTTTAATAGAAACCATAGTAAATTAATTTTTGGAAGCGTGTAGTGAGTTGCTTTCTGAAAGCTACATTTTATCCTAACTATTATGGTCTAAAATTGAACAACCTTCATAAATATCAAATTAAGTGACACCTTCCCTTTCGATACATATTGAAAAAACGACAAGCACTGAACTTGAATTCTGATTTACCGTATGCACTACAGAATTAAGCCCACTATATCAACTTAAATTCAAGACTTATTATTGATACTGTGCTCAACTACAAATGCTATTCGATTCTCAGCCTTGTGGCTAACACATAAGTGTCTTAAAAGTTTTGTTTATTTCTAAGTGAAGTCAAGCAATACCAACGCTGCCACCAAAAAAACATCAGATGTTTCGAAAAGCACTCCAGTAAAATAACACACGGGGAACTTTCTCATCTATCGTATCGACAATAAGAAAACAATTACCCACAAAGCAGAGCAATAAAACCCGATGCAATTATTAACGTATCGATATCGGCATTCGGAAAACAGAATGGCTTTGAGAATCAGACCCCTAGCGATCGAAACCCAGAGCACGTACGTCTAACTTACGTAACTTGTGGATAGCGCGTGCGTTAACATTATTGGTCTACCTACTGCACTATTTTATTGTCTATCTATAGGGATGATTGTCTTATAAACAATGGTTTTTAACCCTTAAACGTTCCACCGTTATACCCTTAGTTAAAGTATTACATTTCACAATAGATACCTACACATATGACAATATACTGAAAACTAAACAGACACCGTCCTAGGGCGGGAACCAAATCCACCACTTTTCTATAAATTAGGGTAACTGTTCTGACTTGGGATACCCAGATAAATTTTGCGTTATTATAATTATTATAATTCAACGTAACAATTTCCGGATTGCGAAAGGTCGCAGGATTTCCCCATATCATTCAAACTTTTATTATTGTTAAAAATAAAATGGAGAGAATAAGCAGACACTAGCTTTAGTGATTCTGGTATTTGTTTCACAAACGAAACCTTCATCTTCAGACACGGCATCCACCCGAATGAAGTCAAGACCCTTGAAGAGGCGACAATTTTGTATGGAATGTGCCCAAATTAAGGATCTACTTTAAACCATTGGTGGCGAGTGACTCGTCACAATCTTTTTAGGTCGCGTGGTCTTGTAGTGACGGAATGTTCCAAACCCAAATAATAATAATATGGCTGTACTTGAAACATACGCGAGCTTTCTCTGAAAAACTTCTCTGAAAAATTGAAATCGTATTTTGACAGGTTTAAAGCAATTTATTTCAAAAACTGTTAAAATCTTTTCTTTCGTTTAGAGTACGCCCTCTGTTATTTCCCAAATAAGTGACGTAAGTAATAAAATTTGCTTTAGCGCTATAAATTTATAAAGTAGTTGGCACAGCCATTAAGCACAACTTTTGTCATTGTAAAGTCAGTTAGGAGGTTATGGTTTACCCCATACGAGTAATTAGAACTTTTTCTGTAATTGTCATTTCATAGAATAGCAGGAGTTTAACTTAGAAATACAACTTCAGTAGAAATTCAATAGTTTCAAAGTTTTGAATAAGGAAATTATTTTTAATATTAAGGATTATAAAAATAAAATAGTGCCGATTCTATTGTTTTTGAATAAGCTTAATTGACTGTTATTGCCCTTTGCTTTATAATTCATTTTGAAATGGGCAGAAAATAATTTTAGTGTTCTTCTACAAATTTGACTGTCATACAATTTTTTGGTTACTTTACTTTTCTTCTAGATTCAAAGTAATAATGTGTCAAATTTCGCTGGTCACTAATGTATTTTACAAAGTCAAAAATGAATGGCGACCATGTTCTTTAAGTATACTCAGTAAAAATTTAAAGATGATAGATGATCCTTTTTCTTCGTTTTTTAAGCTAACTGACGAATTATTTAAAGCCCAAACAAAGTTTTTAAAAGGGCAATAAACAGTTTCAATTAAACTCAAAAATGTTTTCTTTGAAAATATTATTTTTTTGTTTTTAATACTTAAAATATTTTTTTCCACTTTGTTGCTTAGACTCGCGCGCGCACGCTATTGTTGTCTTTTTTCCTCGTGCTGAGAAGTCATATCTCTATCCATCCCTCTCTGTCTCGGCCGGAACGTTCACAAGGTATCTCCAATAAAAAATTAAAGGTTCCGTACCTGTGTAGAACTCTTCTCCTATGGCAATAGCAGAGGCCCCGCAGTAGTTGGAACATGAACAACCTGACATTGTGGTGGTTGAGGCCGCCGGGATGCCTCTCCATGTACTGTGATAAGTCCGTGTCCTACGGCAGAATAGTACAAATTAGAGCACAAACAAACGCAAGGACAGGAACTTTAAATTTTTGCGACAAATGTAAGTTTTACGAAGCACCTTTCTACGTGCCTGTCAAAATTATCTACGGTTTTTATAAAAGCTGTATCACATTACTAGCCTTTATAGGTCCCACTCCCACTGCTGGTCAAAGGCCTTCCTACATAGGAGAACCATACGAGGACTTTGAGCCTCAAAAAACCACTACGCTGGCCAAATGCGGGTTGGTAAAAAAGCCAGTATAAATTTAAGTAGGTACTGGGCCTAATTCTGAAGACACACTTTAATTCTAAATTTAAGTACAGTACTTATATCTCTTTCGCACTAAGTCATAGGAAAAAGATAGCAAGAATCTGTCTAGAGCTGTCACTTAAATTTAGATAGATTTCATAGAAACCATAGACAATTTTAGACGGCATGTATGGAGGTGCTTCGTTAACACCGCATTTTATCACGTTCAGTAAGGTCGGAAATTGAACGCGTTTCTAAATGTCAAATTATATGACAGCCATCCTTTTCGTTTTCAATTTGAGAGAAAGAGATGCACTTAAATTTAGACTTAGCATGTATTCTCCAGAATTAGGGCCACTGTCACAGTTCTTAATTTTTACCTATCCCTTACTGAGCCCCATCAACGGCCCATGGTGAGTCGGGTCCAGTGTCCAGTATTGAATTGAAACTTGTAAATAACTTGAAGTAAAGTTGCTATGTTTGCACGGCTCTTTGGGTACTTACTGCGCACATAAAAGGCAAGTACAAAATATAACATATATCTCTACATTTTACTAAACATTTTTGTAACAAATTCACTTGCAAGTTTTGTTTATGTTACAAGACCCTTAAATTATTTCATACTCATCAATCAATGAATTCTTGGACATAATCAGTAAATTCTAAGCATTAAACTTTTAACAAAACTCTTAAAGTAGACAAAGACCCCTACTGTTGAAATGATAAAGTTCAGAACAGCAATTTACAATTAGCATAATTTGATGAGTTGATAATCCAACCATTATTGAAAGCATTCACACAGAACTAATGGGTTCGCAAGCAAGTGGGAGTCAATATCCGTTCCGATGGACTTTGATTGAAATGGACTCATTCATCTGGTTTGTCTAGAAATTCAGCATTGAAGGCGAAAGAATTGCTTTTTTAAATTATTATCAGAAATAAAATAGGTACAACAAAAGAGGTTGGTACGTTTATACAAAACAGGGAGTTGAATGGAAATCATTTACTTGTTCATTTAAAGCGTTTTACGCACGATTTTTCATACAAACTCTCTAATCGAACATATTGGAAACTAACTAACCGATTCTAAGAAAACTTGCCTTGCCTAAACAAATCAGGCTAGGCCCTTAGTTCTCAAAATGGTCCAGGTGGTCGAATGGTCCATGGGAGACTCGACGGGGGTTTACGTTGGTGTGACAAAAAAAACACATTTTTTGTCGAGCTTTGTAAGTGGTCTATGAGAAAAAGTCTGGGAACCTCTGGTCTAGACTAAAAAGTTTCAGCGGATTTTTTCGACGTCGGTAATTCGTTTCCGGTCATATTCGGTTAAGTAAATCTTTGGACCAATAATCGGTTCGCTTCACTCATATAACTAACGCCAACTAAAGTCGATTAAAATAGGTTTAGTGAGCGTTTATGTAAAGCTGTTTAATGTCAATAAATGGAAAGTTCAACTTTGAAGCCATCAGTAATATTATGATTAAATTGTACGACAAACAACATAGTAAAGACCAACGTAACTGTTTGTGACCGTATTAAAGTATTCATATTATGTTGGAGTAGAAGAGACGGAAATGGTGTTGATTCATCAAAATTTTCAGATTTCTATTTCAATGACACTTGGTAATTTGACACTCACCACAAACTCGAACACGAAGGTGAGGGTCTCCCGCGTGTGCACGATGTCGTGCAGCGTGACGATGTTGGCGTGCTTCAACTCCTTGAGCAGAGACGCCTCGCGGATGGCCGTGAACGGCGCACCCTCTTCTTCTTGCAGTCTGATCTCTTTTAACGCTACTACTTGTTGTGTTAAACTGTTTGACAAAAGAGAACCAAACTAACATTTATTTTGAAGGTTTTTAAAGGGCCGGAAACGCGCAAGTGATTTTCCTGGTTCATATGGGCCGAATGCTTGATAGCCTCCTTTGTGGTATAAAAAAATGATAAAACACACAAATCTTTTTTCAACATACTATGGGTATAGGCTGGTTTCTAACAATAGGGATGACATCCTACGCTTGAATGTAGCGCTATTTTTCACATATTCAGAAAATATTTGCTATTGTTACCCAAAAAATAATTCAAATCTAAAATTTATGCAGTAGGTAATACAAAAATTCTACAGAAGAGAAAAGTTATAAAAATATTTCAGTTTTTTTTTATACAAATTGATCAAAAATAATAATGTAATTAAAGCATAGTGAAAACATAAGTATTTTTTTCTATTAAATCTTGGCATAATATTATGCCATAGACTATAGACAATTAAAATTGGTGTCAATACTCCCATACGTTTATCAGTAACATAGCAACATGTGACGTCATATGTTGCGTAGATTTTCCATCGAAATGGCAGCAACACATCAAATGTGTATACCACTGTATTTATGAAACTAATAATCTAATAATTTTATTTCTTCACAAAATAAAAAAAAAGTTGTCAACTACCCAATTGAAGCTAAGCACGTCTCAATCTATACTTGCCCCCTCTGAGCTTCTCTCAGAGCAAGAGTGGGATCAAAAGCAAGCCCATTTTAAAAATAAATTCAAGTGTGGCATTTTATTTGAAAAGTATACCTGACGGGTCTGTATTACATTAGATACTTTACTGTACTCTCATCTCATCAAACATCATTAGATATCCATTGAATTAAAATGTGTAGTAACAGGGGTCGTAAATAGGCCACTTTCCGCGCATTCTCCCGTTACGTAAATTGAAAAGAGTTAATAAAACACGTAGTAAACGTAACATTGCCCCCATCACCTTCCGCTCTGCTCGCAATAAACACAAGTCAGCGGCAGTCCCGGTAAACAAACGGGCAACTTTGCTTTTAACATCAACTTTACAAAGATTCGGTATTAATGACTCAATTTCGAGAATTCCCAAAGTAATTAAAAGCGTGTAGAGATGCGCCAACACATCACTGAACTCTGGAGCCACGAATTTGCATGTTAGTTAAGAATGTTTCAAAACATTCTGAACAAATAATGCTTTAGCGGTATTGTGTTGTACAAACATTTATAGAACAATAACGGTAATATATCGCATATAAAT
This sequence comes from Nymphula nitidulata, assembly GCA_947347705.1. NCBI lineage: Eukaryota > Metazoa > Arthropoda > Insecta > Lepidoptera > Crambidae > Nymphula > Nymphula nitidulata. Next base: position 16,061,801 of record OX374630.1, on the reverse strand, counting down.
AACATTTGAATGTCTTTGGCTTTTAGAGACCCTTCAGATCACGACTTGATTAACGATTGTAATTAAAAAGCGTCAGTTTTAAAGACCTTAGTATAAGTAAGTTAGTCAAAAACGACTTTATACTATTGTATGTGCCAAGTTTGAACTTCCCCAATATAGCAACTATCAATCAGAACTGCTTCAATATATTGCTTACTAAGTACACGAACTTAGTCGCAGTTTGGCATTAACGAACACTACATTGTGTGCGTCCGAACTTGGCCCAATTCAAATAAAACATGAAGTTATAGTGGAACTATTGCATAGCAACCCGTGAGGAATGCTGTCCAACTTTCCGGAGTCATAAATACGTTACTTTGGTAGTAGAGAACTCATTACATTCAGGTACGTACGGAGGTATGATATAATAAATAAAAAATATGGGTGAACAAAAAAAGAATCTCCCCTTTTTGAAGTCCATTATAAAATCACAAATTAAACAAAAATATGTATTTCGTCGATATTAATGTCTCCTAACAATAGTATACTCTAAATCAGTCCCATTAATGAGTATGACATTGATAAAAAATATGGAAGTTGGTTCGGAGGAGACAATTTAACAAACAATATTACAAAGGTTTTTAAAATTTTAAAAATCAACTAAATCATCATAACCAGTTTATATATACGTTCCTCTGCTTCCCAAGCCTTCCTATATACATGGGAGCAACAGATGAGGAGTTTGGGATATAACACAACCACGCAACTAAATGGCGACGGGACGACCGGCTGGTCAAGAGGTCCCGGGTTCGAATCCCGGTAGGAGCAAATGTTTGTATGATGAGTACGAGCATTTGTTTACGAGTCGTGGACGTTTATATGTTTATTTAGTATATTTCTAATATTTATATACATATTATTATCAATATTTATCCGTTATCTTGTATCCATAACACAAGCTCTTAATGATGCTTACTTTGGGATAGATAATAGGAGTGTTTATGAACAAAAAAAAAATGTACTGCTTTTGAAAACAATAAGTTCAGTGACATTTGGCACCTCAGATCATAGAAAGAAGTTTGGCACACTTCTCTAGTTTTGGTTCTACGAACAAATCGCACAAAATTGTACTACTTCATTTCTGTAACAATACACCCTAAATCCGGGCCTAGCACTTTAGAGGAGCGAGCAGAATCCCCCTATTCAATATTCACAAACAACAAGCACCAAGTTCCGTTTGACTTGCCGCTCCCGACCTGACCCACCCCGCTTTGGAAAACCTCGATGATTTGCTGAGTGCTTAGCTTAGTTTGCGGCTCGTTACCAAATGCAAAATAACGTTAATTGCCTTAACTGTTAATATTCGCGTTATTATTACAAGAATACTTTCTGGAAAGCTTTAAGTCTCTTCTACAACTTGAAGGGCATCAGCGAGTTTTCGGACTAAGTTAAATTATTGAAAACTTAAAATAATAATCAGTGAAGTAGCCACATTCGGGTCCCCTGTACCAAATAGAGCTCCTTCCGATGCCAGCAGACTGGTCTAGCAATTTTGCATATCGAGTGACGTCAAGAAGTGCATTACCAGTGTGTAGTATATATAATATAAAGTGTAGGTCTGGAGTTCGCCTTGCCGGTGATTTATTAAAGGAAACTTCGACATCAAAAGTGTATTTTTGTCTAGAGATTTCGTTCAATTTATTTTAACGACACTTTTATGTATAGGTTTAAGGAGAAAAACGATTTGGGCAAGTCTGCTTTAGGCAGTATACAAAAGTAATGCGTTTATCACAAGAAGGTATTTTTTTTATTCATATACAGGATGGTGCCGTCAATACGACAATAAACTGAAACATGGGCTATATAAGTGCATAGAAATGGTTTACCACTTTTAAAAACATCTTATTCATTTTATAATTTTATGGCTGCAATATTTCATAGAAATGTCATGAAATTATCTAACGAATAAGATATTTTTGCAAGTGGCAAACCATTTCTATGAACTAATATAGTCCACGTTTTAATTTATTGTCGTATTGACGGCACCACCTGTATAATTACTACCTCTTTTGATTTGTGACGTCAAAACTTAATAATAGTCCAAACTTTAAATAAGCAATAGCGTGTTTTCAGACGCAGTTTTCCAACAGACAAATAAATGAGGAAACAATACCATGAAATACGTAATATACAATACGCTTCTTATCACACATATTTAAGACAGGAACTATTAGCAGCATTATGCATTATAAGAAGTTCATTAGCTATTTTGGCTTACAGGTGTCAGTAGAAAATCAGCGCTTGACGTATAGTCTGGCATATGCTGAACTGACTACCTACTTCAGTGCAACATAGATGCTTTGGTAAATTAAGTACTGTTCTTTAATTATTTATTGTCCTTTGAATAATGTCTATGTTATCCACTATTGTTCTGTATCTATTATATTTTTTAGCACTGAATAAATTTCATTTCTTTCTTTCTTCAATCCCATTATTTAATACGTTTATTTGTTAATGTACTTACTTGCTATATCCCCTATATACTGTGGCGTAGGAACCCTCACCGAGCTGCTCTAGTTTAATATAAGCTTCGGATTTCCCGAACGGAGAGTCTCCCTGCGGACAAAAATGGCGAATGTTAATTTGTCAGTGCCGCACACGATTATCTGACGATTAATAGCGACGCCACGAAAACAACAGCAATGTAGGTACTATCTAGTATCAATCAATCGTTGAAATCCACAAATACATAATGTTATTACTGATATTGCTGTTGTGTATGGGGCTTTGTCCGAGGCGCGAGGGTTGTGTTATTTATCTAGGGACGGAAAATTAATTCGAAAGATTTCAGACGTATATGCAACTGTCTGTGACTGAATTATGTTGGAGTAGAAGAGCTGAAAGCGGTGTAGATCTGTCGCAGCAGTCTGGTTAAATTAGCCACTTATTTGGACCCCTAGGCCGTCCATTAAACGATGGCATCCAATAAATCTTTTGAAGGACTACTAGCCAAGTCATTGAGCACGCATTCTGGTCAAATTAACCATTCAATGCTGGTCGTTTTAATCGAAGAGCTGTTGTGTGACTGTTTGTGTGATTGGTAGGTTCAAGGTTATTTTTGTGACCACTTATAACCGAAATCGTTTTGGTCATAAGTGGCCATAAAAATAACTTTAAACCTGGCAATCACACAAAAACGATCCGCCTAGGCGTCCACTTGAGCTGACTTTCAAAACGCCAAGTTGTTAAACGTTGAATGAGTCTAGTTGAATTAACTATCGGCCTAGCCATAAAATTGGATGCCGGCTTTCTCTCCATAACAATAGTATATCCACTGCGCTCTGATACAGGATGCTAAATAAGCGTTCTAAATCTAGGTCAGCTATATTCAATATTCGGTACTCCGGCGCCTGACATATAAAATACCATGTTAGATAAATATTTTCCACTCTACTAAAGCTCAGCCGAGCGCACAGTACAGAATAAAATGATATGGGTTTATTTCAAAGCAGATATTTATTTAGGTTTAAAAGTCACATTTCAGATACAAGTAAACAACCTTGCGTAAGTCACTGTCGGAATGTTAATCAATTAAGGTAAATATTTGCAGTGGGCGTGTGATGTAACTGATATATCATATTTATAAAATTACAGCAAAGATGAAAATTACAAGTTTTTCAGTTGATTTCCCTTGTACGGCGCGGTCTTCTGTGACTTCTAGGTGGTAGGCCCGTATGTAGGGTCGTCTGGGTAGGTTCCACCGCCTTTCTTATTTCAGTTATGAAACAGTTCGCTGTGTTTCGGATTGAAGCGCAAGGTAGCCAGTGTAATTACTGGGCATGGACGGCAATTTATCTTAGGCCTCAGAATGACAACGCACCTGCAATATCAAGTGATTTTTCCTTGTTATTGCAGGTGTCTATAGGTGGCGGTAACTGCTTACCATCAGGTGGGCCGTCAGCTTGTTTGTCATCTAGTTGTATATAAAAAAAATCTTATCAGTGTTCCCTGGTACGTAAATTGAGCCAAGTTGTAAAAAATATTTTTTAAGGTAGTTAAGCAAAATATTACATGTCTATTTTTCCAATTTTCTACATTTTTTTATACTGATTTGCCTAAATACAGGGTCGGCAATGCGCAAGTGATACCCCTGGTGTTGCAAGCGTCTATAGGCTACGGTAACCGCTTACCATCAGGTAGGTCTCTGTTTTCTAAAGATCAGGTTTTCTGTGGCTTAAGTTTTCTCTCTCTATCTCTTTTACGGTGCCTCTTCATTACTAAAGGTAGGCCGTAAGCTTCGCAAGCTTTTCTTTGTTTGTCTAGAGACAAATCAGTTTTTCGACCGATGTAACTCCAGTCCACTTTTGGATGTTCCTCAGGCAGGACTTTTGCCTGCGTGACGTATTCCGTCGACTTTTCCCATCATGAAAAGTTGAATCATCATGCACTTATCATGTCTTATCACGTGCCCAAGATATTTAAGCTTGCGCTTTTTGATGGTATACATGAATTTTCTCATACCAATGCGCTTGAGCACTATTTCGTTAATTTTGCCTTGGATCCCTAAGAGCCTGTCCACTTCTCCACGTCACGTGGAACGGTGAGGTAACGTGGCACGTTACGTTGATGTAGCCTTAAAAATGCACATCACGACGCAGCAACAAGCAACGTTGCATGTCGCCGTGCCTTGTAAAATTCTGCTACATTCTTCACTACTTATCTAGATTTGGACCGTACAAGACGTATTCTGTTCCTGCTATTGTTAAAAAGACGGAGAGAGAGGTTGAAGAAAAAAGACGTGAAAAGACAATACTGGGCCGTAACGTGCACTAGCACGACGCGGCAACGTGGCACGTTACCGCACCGCACCGTTCCACGTTGACGACGTCGTGACGTGGAGATGTGGACAGGCTCTAAGTTGGGTGGTTATATCATTATTATAACCACCCAACTTTTTATTGCTTGGGAGTCTATTTCCAGGAGCTGATGACAGCAACCCATTCAGCCGCCTACGAATCCCATGACGTTTCCTTCGTACGAGTCATCAATATATTCTTTATATTTTCGATGACATTTTGAGGATAATATGAGGCAGTGGGATTGCGTCAACAAACGACCACTATCGAACACTTGGGGTAAATCCAGTAAAATACCCATTAAAATTGAATTTTCACTCCTCGTTCTTAGTGTAATTGTTTGGTGACACATGCTACCTATTGTTTTCAGAAAGCGTCTGAAGAACTTCGCCTAAAAACAGATATTCTTTCATTGTAAAATATTACATAAATTAAAAATTTTTAACTGCAAAAACTGCTAACTGCTAAAGTAACTAATCAGGTTTCATATAAATTTGATCTCTATAGGTAGTACGTACATACCTACTACAGAAAAGTAGTTTTTGTCGGTGCCTATCGGGGATTTCGCTTTAGGATACTTTTATTAGGCAGGCATTTGGCGATTCATGCCACAACAACACGCGATAGCAAAAGTTAGTTATTTCATTGCAAAAGAGGTGTGCCAACAATTAACAACTCCATTGTGGTTTTAGCATGTTCGCGAAACAAAAACACGACTTTGACAGCAGCGTTTATGAACCAGTAATAATTATACGATCCTGTTGTTTATATCAAGTTACTTATATAGAAAGAGTTTTTCATAATTCTGGTCTTTACTGGTTTCAAAACACGCTCGTAAAACCCGTTAATGAGCATATCGTGTACCCATCATGTGGTTTGTCTGTAAAGGAGATCATTTAAAGTTGGAGCTTTTTTATAACTGATAGTACCTATACTTATCGTGTAAATTACCTTGGGGGGCAGTAATATTCCTGACAGTAGACTAGGTGGGACACAATCATGTTGATTAAAAATCGTTTATTGCTTATCGGTTTAACACTTAACAGTTGTAAAGAGGTATACCTACCTACTTAGAGACCTACTGTTATTAACTAAAATAAATAAAATAATATTTATTTTGATTTCTAATATAAAGTATATCCACATCGATGAGGCAAAACAAACAATACTTTTATCTTGGAAAATAATACAAGATATCGTTTGAACGACGTCAATAAATCTCTGTAACGTAAACAGTTCTCGCCGCGGAACGCCTGAAGGTACTTAACGTGCAACATTAGGGTTAGACCACTTGGCCGAACAGAACTGCGTCAAATGTGTTTTAAAAGCGTTTTAGTTTATGAGCTAGCGTTTGCAAAGTGTGCAATGTGGGGTCCAGTCCTTATTACCCGGGAATGTAATGGAAGCTGGCGTTCTACTCAAACAGTTGTTTATAACGATTAGGTGCTTCGTAAAGTATCGTTTGGCCACCGTAAACACTCCGTATACTTAAAGCGCTACGGTAAATTAGGTCTCGGCATCGCAACAATATTCATGGCGAGACGGTATTTTTGCCAGTTTATAGCTCCGGAGGTTGTTCTTTTTTTTTATACAACTAGATGACAAACAAGCTGACGGCCCACCTGGTGGTAAGCGGTTACCGCCGCCTATAGACACTGGAATGCAATAACAAGGAAAGCACTTGATATTGCAGGTGCGTTGTCATCCTGAGGCCTAAGATGAAATGCCGTCCATGCCCAGTAATTACACTGGCTACCTTTCCCTTCAATCCTAAACACAGCGAACTGTTTCACGGTTGAAATAAGAAAGGCGGTGGTACCTACCCAGACGACCCTACATATGGGTTTACCACCTGGTAGTTCAATGCTGGTTTAAAAATTTTGGTATATTATATTAGAAAAATGCCAATTTACGCTACATTTCCATAAAAACTTTCTGTTAAACGAATAGTAACCGTAAAGAGAAATAGCCTTAAACTCTTTATTAAAGCTACTTTATTTAAACACTATTAAAACATGTTTAGTTTCTGTCACTCATTGTCAAATAAAAAATACAAAACTTTACATTGTTATACAGGGTGTACCAAAAATACAAATAAAGCGAAAAGGGTGTAAATGGGTCCCTTGTGTAGAGTTTATTACCAATGTATGACAACTGTAGTATGACATTATTACATGCTGAAAAATTAATTCTTTTTGATCAAATAATAAAATAATCGACATTGAAGCGCAGCTCTATTCTAAGTTCATTCCCCCTAACAGGCGTAATTACCTCCTACTCTAAGAAACTTTTCTACTCCTGGTAGCTAATATTTATTTGATCAAATATTAACCTAAAATAAATAACCTATAATTCCTCAATTCTAGTATTTATTTTACTAGGCTAAGTACAAAAAAGATAAATAGATATGAGATAACTTTATTGAATACTTTACAAGAATATTAAGTGAGTGAGAATCAAGATAGGTATGAGTCAACATAAAAACCACAAATAAATTTTAAAGTTGTATTGAAGTAACAATCTGAGTAGGTAGTTTCTATCTACCTAATAGCTCAGATGAATAAACTAAGGTTTTAAGCAGTAAACCAAAAATAAAAATAATTTTAATTGAGTAGGTATGTATTTATCACACACAAGAACCCGTAAGATCGATAAATGTGGTTAAAAATTTATCACGGATCAATCAATTAGGTACTATGTAATTGTACTAGCACTATCCTACCATTTAGAAATAAAAAACAACTTACCTCGAACTTGAAACACTTTTTTCATAAAACAACGCAAGATGACAAGCAAGCTGACGGCTCACCTAACAAGCGGGGCCACTTAACTCCATCAACACAGCTTTACAGTTCACATGAATATCTTACACAACAACATAACACTTACAACAACATAGCCCTAAGATTAGAGAAGCAGTTCAAAGTGTACCTACTCCTCCTTGCTGCCTCAACAACGACGGCCGTCGTCGGGACGGACACGGCCTGTGTCGCATTTCGCACCATATTATCGTCATCGTCCTTGTAATCGATGCCAACATACCTACTCATGGCATACACATAGCATTATCTCGCAATATTTAATAAGAATAACGACGATCAGAGATAAAATTATACGCGACTACACTTTATGAACTTATGATCAAATCGACTGAGCTCGGAAACAGATGAAGTGACACTGACGAGCCGACAAAGCGGGAAGCGGCTTTGAAATAGGTAGTCTGCGCGCGCCGCTCTGCGCCGCTGGCTTTTCCTTCTGCGCATGCGTACGGGGAATGACAGGGATTGTCAACATTTAACTAGTTTTTTAGTTTAGTAAAATTATTTTAGGTATGGATCGCAATAAGTAATTTAAGTATTATTGTATTATTGTGCCCAATAAACTTTTTTCTATTCTATTCTATTCTATTCTATTCTATTCTATTCAATAAACAACTTTGACTTTAGTATCCTTATAACTATTGGGTCCAAGCTAAGGCTGGTACCAAAAAATAATAGTTATGACGAGAACAATACAAGGTTTTCGTTTTCATTAAGAGGGTTATTAGAGCGCTGTTCGACTTAAATTGCATTTAATTATCGTGGCAAGCAAGAGCTATTTAATTAAATGTTAAGATGATTTTCCGGAGTGAATCTTCTGTATTTGTACTATTATGTATCTGTGGTATAAGAAGTAGTGTAACATAATTTCGCCAACGACGCAAACAAACCGTTTAATGCTTGTCTTGCATTCGAAGCCCAGTAAGATCCATTTTTTCAACGTTAAAAAGTAGGTTATAAAATAAGTAAAAACATATCCAAGCGAGCACGGTCGCAAACACTACCTAATCAACAGTTTATAGGCACTTAGTCATAATCCGGCAGTAGTACTCTGCTCTGTTTTTTTATATCGAGTATTAAAAAAAATCTTTTGAATAAAATGTTGTGAACCAATGACACATTTGGGGGCGTTTAGGGTTTCATCGGAAAAAATGTAAACCAAATTTTTGAATCTCCTCTGAACTCCTAGTACTCACATAATCTTACAATTTAATTTTGACCGACAAATAACCTTGCTGGATCATGCTCATTCAAAGGAAAAGCTTGTAAAATAAAGGGAAGGCCGGTACATTTTAAATCCAAGTGAAGACTTCTTCGGCCCGCTTTAATGCGTAGGTAATTCCGTCGACAGCGACAATGCGCGTTCATTGTGATTGTGACCACTTACTACTACCATATCATCATTAACATCATCATACCAACCTCTGATGTCCACTACTGAACAAAGGCCTCCCCCACCGATTTCCAAATGAAATGGTTCTTGGCAGCTGCATCCAAGGGCTCCCCGCGACTCTGACCAGGTCTTCTGTCCATCTAGCTAGTGGGAGGCCGTCCTTTTTTGCACTTCCCGGTATGTGGTCGCCATTTTAAAACTTGAACGCCCAACCAGCCGTCTGTTCAGCGTGCTATGTGCCCTGCCCACGCCACTTCAACTTGCTAATCCTATGAGCTATGTCAGTGACTTACCATACCATACAATTTTTTATAACGGCAGTCATCAGGTAGGCCATTTTACACGTAATTGTATAAAAACCAGTTTTATTGACCCAGAGCGATGCGTCACGTAGTTTATTTCCATTTAATAGTAATTTTGAACCCTGTTCTCGTTTGACCCGTCGCTTCGATTGTGCAATATCGCGCTGTGACATAAACAAAACAGCTTGAAAATAACATCACACCTTTTCACATCGCGCATTTTTTGATAAAGATATGTACCTCCCACCCTGTCACTGTATTTGAATACTCCGGTATGTACGAAAACTTACGTATTATTTAAGTTTAAAAAATAAATGCGGAACCCGAGGTGTATTTTTTCAAATGGCGGTGAATTCTGCTGCAAGTCTAGTATTTTCAAAGACTAAGCGGTAGCAGATGAGTGCTTAGTTAGATTAGTGCAATTTGATTTTACATAATCTATTTATTGAAAGGTGTTTACGTAATATGCGAAATCGATACTAATAGCAAATTATTGCTTAAAAATAATAAACAACACCTAAACAAAAAGATAAATAATTGTTATAAAAGTTAAAAAATAAATGATTATTTCAATAAAATTATTATTACTTGTCATCGTATTAGAAATTAAGGCATCGTACTATAAGTTTTATCGGCAAAGAAAGTTTTTTGCATCTCAGAAGGAATCGACGGGACTAATAGTTTGCATATTCTAGTCTTTGGAAATATAGTCTATTAATTTGATGTAAATTTTAGGTTGAATGACATTCACAGCCGATCACTAGAGTAGTGACATTTTCATTTTGAGTTTTCGATGAAGAATTTCTTTTTTTTGGGTACTTCTGATACACCGTGTATAGTATTGTCTCATATTTTCGCGAGCACTACACATTTGAAATAAAACCACTTTACATTGTTTTAACTAAAACAGGTTTAACTAGCGTTTGTATTTATTATTATGTACCTATAATAAGACCGATCGGTGTAAAATCTCTCGAGCAGTAAAATTCTAGGACATAATTTATATTCTCACATAAAACCTTATTTACTTCATATTACTTCCCCGTTCAATGATAATGAACACTATCTATTCCGTGATAATGAACCGCCGTTCTCTCCGCTGTGTATCAAGTATCTATACAAAGTAATTGTGCTGGGGCCTACACAAATTCGCTTTCTTCGCCCGCTCTTTACCTGTCTAAATATTTAACTTGGCTAATGCACGGGACGACTGGAGATGCATGCGGGCTGCGCCTTTAAGTTTTCTAAAGTTTTACAGTAACGATCTCTTATTTACAATCAGTTTTACAAACATTAACCAACTGATACCTGTTCAAATACGGCCATCGATTACGGTTAAAGCCAATCAATCAATAGTCTAACATGTAAAGTTGATGGCGTTTTATTTAAGAATAATCTTGCTATCGCTAGTTCGCCTCCAACTGAATTATTAGAACACCAAACTTGTTGATATTTGTTCTCGCTTAACACAATTAATCGTGTCGCCCCATCCTCTCTGCTTGAAGTTTGAGAAGTCAGTATTTCATTTAGGAACAAGAATTAGCGAGGCTCCAAAAATTCGGGACCATAAAAGTTGCAAAGTTCCTAATCACAAAATTTATCAAAGTCCGCATGTGACCGTTTGCCCTATTTGTGAACTGTATGGTATGTATATAAAACATACCGGCACAAAGTCTGGTGAGTAGTGATAGTGAGTCATTTGTTATTATTTTTTGCCACAGTCTCGACGTGAAAACGCACGGTCTTATGTAGCGTAGGTAAACTAATGGCATTACAGAGGTTACAATACTGAGGTTGATAAAAAAAACGTAGATGAAACGTACTCCCTGTGCTCCGGAGACAATAGTTAGACTAAATTCATTTATTTGCGTAATAAAAACTTTACTACTCGGATGATCCTCAAAAGAGTGAATCTGTGTCGTAATATTTTTGCATGTAACATTCGACATGACGAATTAGTTATTCTGTGACTATGACTGTAAGAAACTAAGAACAATACAAAACACGGAATAGCTAATCCTAGGATGATCTACGGAGTAAGCATTTTTGTTTATGTCGCCGCCCCATCTGGTTGAATTCGCCGCTTAATTGGATACCTAGCCCGTTAATCAAACGTCGGCAGCCAATTGAATACCTAGCCCTATAGTTAATTGAACTAGACTCACATAACGTTTAACGACTTGACGTAATGAATGAATCGACTTGTACTGAAAAGTTTTGGTTTGATTGGTAGTTTCAAGGTTATTTTTTTATGACCACTTGTAATCAACAGCGTTCAATCAACGGGCTTGGCGTCCAGTTAAGCGGCTGATTCAAGGCGATCTATCGAAACGTTGTTTGGGCCAAGACCGATAGGAATAGAGATATGGCTGACTCAGCGGGAGGAAAAAAGACAAAACAGCGATCGCGCGTTAAAAGTAAACGAAATACATAAATTATTTTATTTAAAAATAACCTTATGGACTAAAAAAAACGCTTTTACACGATTCTGAATATTAATGATATCTACTATTTAAAGTAATTTCCTATTGAATACAAATTATCGTTCACCAATAATCTTAAGTTTTCTTGTTTATAAGAGGTCTTTTCGGAAATAAAATGTATCGAGGCAAATTCCTTTAATCGTGTTTTCGTTCTACTCGTATCTAGATAAGGATATGAAGTAACGTATATTTGATTTTCAGATTCGTAAGATCTTTCAGCAACGTATGCCATTACTTATAAAAGTGTGATTTTTTTCAATATATCGCCTTAACCAGACGGCTGCGACTTTTATTTTTCGTTACGTTTCGATAGATCATCGAAACGTTGTTTGGGCCAAGACCGATAGGAATAGAGATATGGCTGACTCAGCGGGAGGAAAAAAGACAAAACAGCGATCGCGCGTTAAAAGTAAACGAAATACATAAATTATTTTATTTAAAAATAACCTTATGGACTAAAAAAAAACGCTTTTACACGATTCTGAATATTAATGATATCTACTATTTAAAGTAATTTCCTATTGAATACAAATTATCGTTCACCAATAATCTTAAGTTTTCTTGTTTATAAGAGGTCTTTTCGGAAATAAAATGTATCGAGGCAAATTCCTTTAATCGTGTTTTCGTTCTACTCGTATCTAGATAAGGATATGAAGTAACGTATATTTGATTTTCAGATTCGTAAGATCTTTCAGCAACGTATGCCATTACTTATAAAAGTGTGATTTTTTTCAATATATCGCCTTAACCAGACGGCTGCGACTTTTATAAGGCCGTATAAGATCATAAATAAAGTGTATTTTACAAAATCAACCGCTGTGATTGAGGGCTCCATCGAAGCGTGCCGTCTAAATCGTATTGACTTCATCTTAAATCCTAATCGTACAATCCATCAACGTCTGCGCAGTTTTCAGTTGCTTATTTCGAATACTAAAACGAATAATTTAATAGGACCGTGAAATGTAAGTCTTTGTTAACAATTTAATTTAATGTAGATGTCAGAATCCGAATATCTTTACGAAGCAACAGACGAATAAATTTTCTGTCCAGAAAATAAAATACCATTAAATCTTAATCGTGCAATATATCAACGTCACCCAAGCCCAAGTGCCCAGTCGTCCTATTTGTATACGATACTATACGGACTCGAGAGGAGGTCCAGCCATAGCCATTTATCATTGTTCCGTTACATATTCGCGATTACGGATATAACGAGAGTCATAGGCACATGTTGACAATTTGCTTTCGTAAAAACTTAGGTATTTTCAATAAAATAGGTCGTTATCTAATCTATAAATTTTTATAGAAATATGCACGAAAATTTTAAAAGATAGCTAGTGCAGCGTGTATGTTATTGCCCTAGACCAGCCCACGAAACAAACTGTAGGCCCCCATGCAGGAGGTATCTCAAAGACTGATTTCAACTCGTTGAAATCCACTAAGAACAGGTGCGCTGGCAAAAAACTACATATTTTAAAAAACAAACAAGCAAAAAACAAACGGCACGCTGATAATAGCCGTTTAGTTAGGATTTTTGAGAAAATCCATTAACAAAAGAAGCTTGATTCGCTTTGTGATAGCGTTTATGTTATAAACAAGTGAACTCACTCCAAAGGCACTAAATCGCTTGGTGCGGCGGTTGGAGTGGTCGTGTGGCCCCAGGAAGGCCTCGGACTTGGGCCTAGGCGGCCTTTTAGGCCTCATCACCACCCTGGCATCTTCCCGCGCGCCCTCGTCGAGGAGTTTGGAGTCCGACGAGACGGACAACTGTCTCCGGACGCGGTATTCACCGTTACCGGCACCTCCACTCCATTCTGAAAGCAGAAAATATTTGTAAATAAAAGTACAACAAAATCTATGAATAAATAAAAAAAACTATGACAATTTATAAGGCAAACATTATTTTTGCTTAGTTAGGTAATAAAATCTTCTCACATCGTAACCAACATATTTAAATTACGACAAAAACAACTTTGTAACTCGTTTTTCACGGCACATTTTTCCCTATCGCTCACTTTTGACGCAAACCGCGTTCAACCGCAATCTCGCCGTCGATACACATTATCAAAGCACTCGGAAACACCAACATTTACATCGGAGGACAGCAATTGACAAGACTGAAAATACTGGCACAATTTCCTCAGAGCACTTAGTAAGCAAATTAATTCACGAGCAGAGAAAAGCAAAAAAAGAAGTGCGCCGTATCGAATCGAGTCGGTTTTTAAGGAAGCTATTTTTCTTCGGCGCCCGGTGCTCGAGGGGCTCTCTCTGAATTCTCTGGAAGCATTGGCGCGACAATGATGCGATATCGATGCGACGTGAAATGTATCATAACTCATCGGCAGAAGACGAGATAGCTTGTCACGCAGTTGGAGAGACAATCTTGAAGAAAAAGGTTTCGTTATTTGTGTATAATAATAATAATAATAATAATAATAATATTCATACACTCACACCTATTATCTAGCCCAAAGTAAGTATAGGTAATTTGGCTTGGGTTAAGATACCTAAAATATAATAAGATATATATGCCTAACTCCGCAGTGACCCAACGAGCTATGGAACGAGCTATGTTAGGTGTTTCTCTGCGAGATAGAATCAGAAATGAGGACATCCGTAAGAGAACCAAAGTCACTGGCACAGCTCATAGGATTAGCAAGTAGAAGTGGCAATGGGCAGGGCACATAGCACGCAGAATAGACGGCTGATGGGGCGTTGAAGTTCTAACATGGCGACGACGTACCGGAAAGCGTAAAGCAGGTCGGCCTCACACTAAATGGACAGCCGACCTGGTCAAAGGTCGCGGGGAGCCGTTGGATACAAGCATGCAACGGCTCGCTACGCAGAACCGCAGAACCCCTACGCAGAACAAAGGCCTCTCTCATCGATTTTCAAACGGATCAGCCGTTTAGAGTTCTATGGGAGGCCTCCCCCATCGAATTCCAAATTGCCAATCCGTTTAGCAGTGGACATCATAGGCTGATATGATGATGATAATGACACCTTACTCAGTAAACCTAAACAATATTAGGATATAATACAAAATAAACATACAAACATCTATGACTTATTCATACTCATCAAACATCTGCCCTTATCGGGATTCGAACTCAGACCTCTGGTTTACTAGTTTTATTTGTCAAGGAGGTCCTCCGGAGGTCTTATGACAATAAAAAACCAGTTGTGTCTAGAATGTTATTTGAATGAAACAGATTAAAGCCAGATTTAATAATTGAGAAACTAGAAATATTAAATATTTGCTTTATTTAAACATGGCATTCCAACCTTACTTGCCAATACATACCTACCTACTGGAAAAATACGAACGCTCATAAATAGCAGAACATTACCTTTACACGCAGTCGTTTGTGTCATAATGGTAGTAATTTCAATAAGGGTAGGCCATAGACATAACATAAACGTTTAGGTGTTGCTGCTATACTTTAGAAAAATATCTTTATAGCTTCCGGAAAAGGATTCTTATGACTGCACGCTCGGTTTAGCATTTAGTGAAAGGAAGGACATTTCTGTATGTAATATACCAAATACGTTTACGATAATAACGACCATAACTGAAATTATGCTAAATAATATAGTCGTATGGTCTGCGTGAAATGTCAGTTTAGCGTAGATGAGAAAGCATTCCTGTTTTCCCGGCGTAAAACCGTAAGTAGGTCACTGGGTAAGGCCCAACAGACCCTCCTTACAGTAGCGTGCCAGCGGCTATGATAATTATATTGATAACTGACACTTTTTTCTAATCCCTCCAAAGCGTGAAATACAAATATGAAGGAAAATTAGAAGGTCCTAAATTGTAGTCAGTCAACCCGGACTGTGAAAGGTTCGGTTTCCGCCCGAACATTTATTATGTTAAAAATAAAATTAAGAAAATATTTATATTTGTACCATATTGTATTATGTTTATTATTTAAGATGACGAGGAAGCGGTATGTCTGCCGAGGAAGCGGTATGTCTATCTTAAAGGAGACCAAGTTTGCTAAAAATAGCAACGACTGCCTTAGGATCCCTGGCAAAGTGGCAACCTTTGAAGGCCGATTTCTCACCGCAGAATTACAAAAGAAGTGTTCATAAATGTGGCCATATGCACGCAGATATGTTGCCCTTTTTTTTGTCGGGGAGAAATCTGATTACAGACCTACTCGTCGCTGGCTAGGCGACAAGCGTGTATGGGGGTCGCCCAGTGCTAATGACACTGGGAATACCCACTAAAACTCCCCGGTAACTCCACTGCCCTTTGCAGAGGTAGCCTAGGCTCTGCCGAAGCAATTTCACCAGCCAACCCCCAGGCAACCCGGCCTTACGGCCAGGTTTCGCGCCATTGGAGATTACCCAGAGTCACTTGGGCAATCCCAGACGTGGCGGCCTGTGCAATGCGTGCGTGGGAAGCTGTTCCGAATTCGAGCACACCTTTACTAACTTTTCTTTATTGTTGTTTTATTTCTTAATTAAAGTTGTCAGAATATGAATGCAACATGAAAAGAAACATGTTTTTACACTGAATGCATTATAATGGTAACTAATATATACTCTTTATTGCACTATAAAAATTACAAAAACATGATTCATAAAATAAGTTAGCAAAGGTGGACTTATCTCTATAAGAGATCTCTTCCAGCCGACCCATAAATGTGTGAGACATACTGGTGAAATGTAGGTAACACGAAGTGCATTTAAGACAACTATAGAGGGAACTTAAATCTCAATTGTAAACTAATTTCTAACAACCTATTACAAAGTAACAATAATAATAATATCTTTAACTAAGTCAGTTGGAAGCGCATCGACTTGTTAAACACTTAAAAGGATGAAAAACCACTTTTGCGTTTATATAATTTATTTACATAAACGTTCTACAAACGTTTCACTGTATCAAAACACTCTAACACACCATTACATAAGCATTATGGTAAACGTCAGTTGCATACGCCATTCAGCGCATTTTATTTCTAGCCTTTGACATTGGTCCGCAGTTCCGTGTCTTTACTATGTTTTGTTGATACGATTTCGTGATGTTTAATAAAAAAAAGTTTTATAAATACCCCGGAGGTCTGACCCTTCTGCCCAACCCAAACGAATTTCGTGTTATTTCCGTAATTAAAATAGACAGGCGTCTTTGTCAGTTATGACGTTGGGAACGAAAGACAATTAGCCTAATTAAGTGTAGCCTGTCGCAGTGCGTCATAACGCCGTGACATCCTCGTTGGGACAAGGCACGGGGAGAGGAGACAGAAACAAATTAGCATCAGTGATAGACGGGTTATGACTGCTCAAGGTCGATGTTCAATATGTAATCTCTACAAATTAGGTAACCCATATCTATTGGTTGCTAAATCATATTCTGATATATAGGCAACTGGTTTTGACGATAAAAGCATTGTTTCAGTCAGTTTGTATTTCTGCACATAAAGCATTATTGGATTTATAGGTTTACTAGTTGCCGCATGCGGCTCCACACACGTAGATGTCGGGTATCGCGGCAAAATCAGTGCAGTGGTTTATTATAAATGAAAACGTAGCAGAAAACAGATACTTTCGCATTTATATTTTTTTTTATACAACTAGATGACAAACAAGCTGACGGCACACGATGGTAAGTGGTTACCGCCGCCTATAGACACCTGCAATAACAAGGAAAAATAACTTGATATTGCTAGTGCGTTGTCATGCTGAGGCCTATGATGAAATGCCGTCATTCCCAGTAATTACACTGGCTGGCTACCTTTCTCTTCAATCCGAAACACAGCGAACTGTTTCACGGCTGAAATAAGAACGGCGGTGGTACCTCCCCAGACGACCCTACATACGGGCCTATCACCTAGTAAATATTAGTATACAGGGTGACACATTTAGATCGGTCAGTATGGGCAAGTCTGAAACTATAAGACATACGAAAATCTCTGCTTAGGAACCATGTCATCGATTTTAGTAAAAATAAAAACTGCATTCATACATAAAAAAAACGTGTACTCAGCTCGGGAATCGAACCCAGACTCTTTGAAAAATAAAACTAACACTACTTTCGTTTAGATATCGATTGTGTAGGTCTTAAGCAGTAAACGTTACTATGAAAATGATGTCTAAAATTAATAGAATGCATTGTTTTAATATCCTTTAATTTATTTTAGTAAGTGTTCGAAATTACCACCATTTTTTCAACACAACATTCAACTCATTAAGTTGCGTAAAATTGTCTCTATGGTTGTTTGTAGCTCTTTGCTGGTGTCGTAACTTGCTACATACACTGCTTTACACATTGTTATTTGCGATAATATCTATCTATGATTGTAATTGCTTACTTCTATTAATCATACTTACACTAATAATCAATTGAAAAGCCCACTTAGAAAAAGTATACATACAAAGACATGATAAACCTCATTTCAAAATGAAACGTTTTGGTTTGAACAGAGTCGTGATAAACCTCATTTGAAAATGGAACGTCTTGGTTGTTGGTAATGTTGTATTGAAAAAATGGTGGTAATATCGAACACTTACTAAAATAAATTAAAGGATATGAAAACAATGCATTTTATTCATTTTAGACATCATGTTTCATAGTAACGTTTACTGCTAAAGACCTACACAATCGATATCGAAATAGAAATAGCATTGGTTTTATTTTTCAAAAAGTCCGGGTTCGATTCCCGAGCTGAGTACACGTTTTTTTTTAAATGTATGAATGCAGTTTTTCTTTTTACTAAAATCGATGACATGGTTCCTAAGCAGAGATTTTCGTATGTCTTATAGTTTCAGACTTGCCCATACTGACCGATCTAAATGTGTCACCCTGTATATCTACCCATGGATGAGGACTTACTTTTTTATGGTTTTACAAAACGCTTACATGTAGGTACTGTTTTAGGCTTGTAAAGAGTTAGGGTATATATTTAATTACATTATTCCCGAAGCTAAATTATCTACTGAAATGAAATGTTAATCTAAAATCACATCATTAGACTACAAAGCGTCCAACCAACTCCAACATCATTATTAGACATTAAGTTCAAAGTGAAAAAGGTACGAAAGAAACAAAGACTGCACGGGCCCCTCTGTAATTACTTCCGACTTTAATGAGTATAAAATACCAAAACGAGCCGACCCGACGTAAAAATAGCGAAGTAATTTTAGGATAACGTAAAACAGAATAAACATGATTAGGAAGATTTGTGCGGCAATAGGAATACTTATTGTTCATATTAAACCAGTTTCTTCTGTGTATTGATGATGATTTATGGAATTTAATGTTAGAAACAAATTGCAGTGTGGTGCAACTGTGCTATCTCACTGCGCCTAGTGTAAGTTTCGAATCGAAAAGTCTCGTTCTCTATTGCCTTCAACTGTTAAGGTAGGTCTCAAATCAAGAATTATTATTTCCAAAACTTTATCAAAAATAATAATAGTCTATGAATATATACTACAACTTCTATCTCCGTAATACAAACAGAATGATCCCAACACACTCCCTTGGGTGAGCATACTGAGTATAAAGCAAGGTCCGAACAAAATAAACAACCTATATTACACGCTTATTTATTCAAACTTTCATAAAGATTCCCTTCGCTCGGGGCGTTGCATTGAGACAATTTACATGCCTGGAATGGATACCTACTACTTAGGTAAAACCTTCAAAGTATCAAATACTCGTCATTTTCTCCATATTTAATCATTTTTGATTTCCACAGACACACAGACAGAAGTCATCAATAATAAAATCTGTACTGTTTGTCTTATTTATAAACCCTCTATTAATTAAAGCATTGTTAAACATTGGTTTGTCTTTAAAATTTCTTATGAGTGAAAGAAAGAAAACATTTTTTAACGTTATTTAAACTAAAGTGGTGTAGGGATCCTTTCATACGTAAGGCGGATTATGTTAACCAAATAGTTAACTTCCCCTTTGAACCATATTTTAAAATAAAATCAAATATGCAATTTAAACATCTCCGTCTTAAACTCGTTTTCGTTTATTTACAAAACGTCAAGTGGTATCAACAAAAGACATGTAAAATTGTTTCAAAGGCCGTCTTGTTACAGATGTTAACATGTTGCATGATATTAACATGCCGTTACGTAAAACCATGGCCATGGTGAACCACATGTTCACTTTTATACTTTGTATACCTACAACTATTGGTAAGTTTATTTGTTTGCTTGTCAAACGACGAAATGTTCCATGTTATGTATGGCTGGTATGGTAATTTTAATTTAAACCTACCAACGAAACAGATGATCTTTTGATTATTGTTATCAAACATCAATTTGAAACCGTTTCGCTATCTACTACACCCGTTGTATAAATGTTACGTAACGTGGCGAATTGCTTTGTAAACATTACAATCGTGCGTTTACATTGTGTCGAAGCGTGCGGTTGACTTTATCTCGAGACAGATTATAGTACGTCATCATTACATTAGGGAACAGAAACTTACCTTTAAAACGTTATTAAGCTTTCACATAATCAAAAGCATTGGCAATTTAACTTTATGAAAACATAGCTTACAAAAACTTAAAAGTCTCAAAGTCCAAGAAAGCAAGAAACTAATCTATCTGTCGTCTCGTTTTCCTTTAACAGACATCTGTCTGAATGTTTTCAAAACTGGTTCTGCCAAACTACAAAACAGCCGGATGATATGAGAACTCCTATGTTCCTTGCGAATAGAATGTCTAATAATATGGGTACGAGTATGCTAGCTAGAGGTAAATGAGTTTCTTGAAGTAATATGATAATGTACAATGATACTGCTATTGTGTTAGGAATATGACATTGAGGCATTTTTTTCAAGGATACAATACAACATAGTAGTCGGTCACGTGTAAACATGGATTGATGAGGCTTTAATATTAAAATGTGTTATGAGCCTTCTCTCTTTTTCTCTTTCCCGGGAGTCGGGGATAGGCCGGTACAGCGACCCCTTCATCATCATCATCACCACCAGCCTAAATACGTCCCACTGCTGGGCACAGGCCTTCCTACATGGGAGAAACAGATGAGGAGCGTGGGCCATAACACCACCACGCTGGCCCAATGCGGGTCGGTGGCTTAAAGCGGTTGCAGGAACAACCGGGACCAACGGCTTAACATGCCTTCCGAAGCACGGAGGAGTTCGAGATTAGAAATTTTGGTTGACCCATCCCGGGATCGACCATGGCGAAAGTTGCTTTGTTTTCGTAAACGAAACCATAGCGCTCAAACCACTACTCCACTGAGCTCCTTAGTGAAAAAAATGAGATTACCGTCACACAATTACCTACAATAACAAATATTTACCTTCATCCTACACAGCCATAACACCTTAAGTGATATTTCCTTACCACAATCAATTAGTTAACATATTCGTGGCTCGCCAACCATCCAAGCGTAACGTAATGCAATGCAAATTGTGTATGCGAGATGCAAATCGATGTTAAATGTGGTGTATGTGTGAATTACTATGAATGTATCTGTATCTGGGACGGCTATTAACTCAATTACGTCCTTATGTTAAGCCGCACTGCGACATCTGTGTACCAACATGACGCGCCTGAATTAATGCAGAATTTGTTCACCGATTAAGGCTTTTGCTGCAAATGGAAGGATTACTAGAATATAAACAAGTTTCTATTCTTGGGCCTAATTAGAAGGAAGTTAGTTTAAAACGTCAACTAGAATCTTATAAAGGCAATTAATTATAATTTAAACGACTAACAAAATTATATTTATGGATGAGAGATATTTAGTGTATAAATATTATTTCCGAATCGTGCCTATATTGCGACAATACGTTTAGTTTTTTACATAGCAAGCGTGGCAAAAACGCATGAGGTCCACCTGATGATTAGCTAGCAGTTACTGTAGCTTACGCGTAGTCTACCCTGTCAACAATCAAAGGAAGCATCGACAGCATAGAAGACAAAGTTCTTTAGTTCGTAAGATAACGCTTCTTCGATGAGCTCTGGTGATCTTTTACACCGCAGCAACTCAACACTTATCAGGCTGCGATCTTCTGTAAGATTAAGGTGCTACGGGCGCTCTGAAGTTAAATGGAAAATACCACTAGCCTCTCTTCAATTATTCAGATGTACCAGAACTATAGAACTCATAATGATTTCGAACCTAATCTTGTATTTTAACAAAGTAGTTCAACACATTGAAGCGCTAGAACGCCTCAAGCACGCGAGGAATTATATCAATTACATAACTTAAAGGTTTGAACAAATTACTGAACAAGATCGAGCTCTCAACAAATTAGTCAACATTCACGTGAATTTACGCCCAACTGGCCTCATGCAGTTGTTCAAACAATTTGCAGGTATGAATTAGTCACAACCATAACGAAATCTTACATAGAGGTTCAGAGTTTGAAACTAACTACTCCAACAATTCATTGCTTCTGAAAGCCCACATTATAGTTCTTTGGATTAAGTAAAAGGAGGTTAAGACCCTATATAAAACTTTTATTAAAACCCCATACTCTAAAAGATAGTTGAATACATAACCCGTGTGTCCTAGATTGTATTTTCTGAAATAGGAAATAAATTTCGAAACAATGAAAACTCACCATTTGTACAAAATGCTTGCATAGAAAAGTTACATAGCATACCTACCCTGTTTCGTAGTCCAATGATTTTCTGCTTTGGAAGTTTGCAAAAGTTACTGTCTCGGGAGATATGAAAAAGTGGTTACGGACTTCCAGCGACTTTGCCTTTACAAAGCCTTTGTGAAGTCAGCGCATTTTTAATATTGCGATAATCCTTATCCAGACATAAAATTCCAAAACTTTATTACACTTTACAGTGCATTCTTGTCCTATAATTTTTTGAAGTAAGTTTCACATCCGCCTGTTGTTTGACATTCTTTGTCTTATAGAAGTTGAAGTGTATAAAGATCCCGCTTTTTTACACTAACCACTTCACGAGTATATGGAAGTAGGTATTTAGAATTTGGACTTACTGATTTTTTTACGAATAGAATGGTAGTAAAATGTTCGTGTACGCTTATATTTGAAGACTAAGAATTAGCAGTACTTACCGTAGTGGGGGTCCTTGTCATGCGGTATATTCCCATTGGGCTCGAGTCGGTCTAAGCATTCCTCTGAGTACCCGTTGTAAGGGAGCTTGACGCGCCCACCACCGTTCTGCTGTCGCCCGCGACACTCGCCGTTGTCTCCGTCCGGCTCGTCTTTTGTTGCTACGACAAAGAACACATAAAATAACTAAAACATTAATTAATTTATTACATAATAAGTGTACCAATTAACGAAAATCTAATATCAATTACATTTCAATAGAAACTCTTATTACAGTTACGTAAACATAATATTGAATGAATTCTCAACTCATAAATTGCCTGTAAACATGGACTTGTTAATTAAATTTGTTTCGTAATATTAAAATGGAGTATGGTCCAAATATTTTCCTACCACTTAAATATTCCGAATAATATAAAGTACTTTTTGGGATATATATTGATCGACCTCTAAGAAGCCCATTAAAACATATTTTAACAAAACTCATATCATTAGAAACTTTTCTTGAAAATAATTTTCGTATTCAGAAGCTCCAAATTCTCCAGATTATCCAAATGTTAATACGAAAAATAACTAAAAATAAGTAAGCCCCGTATTTATTTTACTGTTTCCATTATACAGTGAATTCAAAATATTTAAACGGAAGCGTTTAAAATTACGATGTCAGAGACCATACAACCTTTGTGGTTGGCAGAGACACTCCAATTAAAATTGTAAGGATATTTTACAGACACTGGCAGATGACTTTAATGTTCACGGCATTGTCAATTTAACAATGAGCAGCTAAGTGTTGGAAATCTTTTAGTATAATAATGACAAGCCATTAGCAAAGCCAAGTTTGAAAGTAAAAGCAATATGTTTTAATGCCGTCTAATGTTATGGAACTTGTGAATACAAAGTAGGTACTAAAAATAGGAAAGTTGTAAGGTCTTGGAAGGCAACGTCCCCAAAGATTATTAAGATAAGCTACAAGAAACCTTTATTTGCTTAAATAAAAGTTGAAATCTTATTACTTTTTTGTATCTTCGATATATATCGTGGGTTATTTATTGGTTGCTCTCTTACGTCGTCTTTTTCTTTGAATAGTACTTACTTCATAATTTACAGTAGGTACTTGTGGAAACATTTATTGCAGACCTAGACACACGCTTATCACCCACAATGGAAATTATTAAAATTATAGAAACAATAACTATCGAAGTATAGAAAATAAGACTTTACTAGATTTTATTATATTATATTCTAGATTTTCCCCGGATAACTAAAACAATAATTATACTGTACACTTGTACAGGTACAATCCCAAGACGGCGGTAGTTCTGCGCAAAAGACAGGAAATGAAATGACGACTGCCGCTTTGGGAGCCCAACTTTAATTGGCTGAACCCCCTTTATGTTTCAGGCAGACATGAAAATTATTAACTACTTAATAATTACGTCAGGTGACATTAGGTGGGCTTAAATTTGAATCTCAGCACCATTATCAGAGGCGGCAAAGCTTTTTGTGAGGAAATGAGATTTAGGAATACAGAATTCTGCGTGATAGTTTTAAGTAAAAGTGTATTATAATAACTTTGTTTATTCTATAGAAATAATCATTATAATAGGGTTAACTGGTTCCACTGAAAACCAGCGTCAAAGGATCTAACATCCTTTGACTTATAGCTGAGTGGTAATTAAGGTTACATGTAATTGTCATTAAGTCATAATGTTAATGTGTTCATTACATGTGAGAAGCGAATATTTGTAAACATTTTGTGCATATCTTAATTTTATTGTTATGTATCTAATACTTGTGATATGTGCCAAATAAACATATTTTCTTTCTTTCTATATGATATGACATCTATTGCAAAATTTGCAAATGAATTTATTAAGAGTAACGTTCGCGGAAATTAATTATAAATTCACAACAGTTTCTTGCATCTCCAAAAAAAGAAGAAGACATCTGGCGCGCCGCGTCGAGGAGTATACTTACTTACGCCATCTTTCTCGACACGATTTATCATCTTTATTAATAATATGTCCGGATTTCTACTTGTAACCTCCTTACTGCACTAAGTAACTGCACACGTTATTCTTTAAGTAATGAACAGAACACGCAGTAATTGTACACGACACGACCTCAAATTTAGCCTCTGTATAATATGTATTAACATGAAATATGTATTGCTTTACAAGGGAAAATTTCCAAAGCACAGTGTACCACTCAAAGTAACACAACATAATACGATACGCTTCAGGGCCCACAAGTTTAATTATCGAGATTTATTGGTGAACACTTGGTAACTCATGCGATAAATTCTTCACATACAATTTGGCACTCAACAAACCACATACCGCTCATTGTAAATTTTCTACACTGATATCTGGTCAACTGGAGGGTTTCCTGCGAACTAAATCGGATTATGTTGTTGAAATATTAACGGTACTGTGTTCACACCTACGATAATTCGTGCAAACATCCCATAAATGCTGAGTAAATAACTTAGCAAAACAATGGTTATTGGTTTTTTCCGGGTTGGATTATCGTGGGATTAGAACGGAGAAGGTTCGGAGCACGTGCGCGGCGCGGCTGCGATAAGGCGTCTCTTATAAATTGTTTTGTTGAGAACAATGAGTTGCACACGTCCGTGCGCCGATAATACAGTTCCGTTCTTAGTATAGATGCAATTAGATAGAGACGCTTTGTTTCCGTGTTTTCATGATCTACCCGATTCCGGCCTTGTTATCACCGTCTGTTATCTATCTCTTGCTTGCACTTTTATTAGGTACACAATTTATGCTTAAAGAAAATAGAATAGAAAGCAAGAACAATGCAATTAGAAAATGTTACAAATTAGTCCAAAAAATTTTGAACACGTTCACAGTTTTACTGTTATCGCTGCCGCTTCCTTAGCGTATTCCTTTTATAGGTATCAGAAAAACGTTTTAACACTCTATTCTGAGATGTCGAAATGATGTCGAAGAAAGACGATTTTCCGAAAATATATTGAAGCTGGTACTTGATTTGAACTCCTTCCAAAAGTATGTACTAGAGTTAAAAATAAACCATTATATCATACTGTTTAAGGAAATAAAGAAAAACATAAATCCGTGCATTTTTTAAAAAAACCCTAGATAATAGTATACTTACTTACATAAAATAAATACTTATCTCTAGATTTCATATAATTATGAAATATTTCATTAATAGTAAAACAAGATCTTTTCCTATTTTCCTGAATCTATCACGAAAATGACAACATTATAGCGAAGCGAATAATTTTATTTTTTTGCTGAGCAAAGGTTTTGGGTAGATTCAGCAAGAATGATTATTTTTCAATTAAAGTTTTACGTTGTCAATGCTGTGCTGTAAGATAGTTTCTGTGAATGTGTTTGCATTATTTTAGGGACCGCTATATTTTAGTATCTTATTATACGTAAGTATACGAATATCGCTCTAGAAAGTAAAATTGTTGGCGTAGCACTAGCAGACAGAAGAACCAACAAATAGCTGAGACAACGAAGTAAAGTGACAGATGTGGCCGAGAGAATAGTGAGATTTAGGTGGGAGAGGGCTGAATGTATCGAGAAAGGTTCGAGAGCTCGTGGTGCAAAAAAGTCTTTACATGGAGACCGTTTGAATGAATTACACCAAGAGAAAGACCGCAAATGAGGTGGTATGATGACAGAAAGGCGACAGAAGGTAGCATTATATCTACCCAATATACTGAGGAGTAATTGGAGAGGTTTTAACGAGGACTGCGCCAAACGATTGGTCTATAATGATTGAGAAGATGTAGAATTAATTTAAAGTAGAAGTTTTCAAAAGCTATTTTGTACAATCTTCGTTCTGAATCATAAATTTTTAGATTATAACACCGAACACATACTATAAAAACGGAAGAAACATATTACTGGCTACTCAGTCAGTCATAAACCAGAACTCCTTATAGTAAGTATAAACTCGGAAACTGTTTGACTTGAGGTCATAATAAATAATAAACCAGGTGTTTACGTGGTGCAGAATAAAGGATACGAGCATACTTAAAATTATAAACTTAGCAAAACGGTAAATTTTATTTCAATAAGCTTTTACCTAGTAATAATTGGCTGTTTTGTTAATGATTTCTCTCTGTTATATGTGAATGAAATATGTGAGTTGTGATGATAAAATCATAACCAAATGACGCTTTAAATAGATACGTGTGTAATTTTACTCAATATAATACATATATTGAATCCAATTCTCTGAACATAACTTTATTTATCGAAGTTAAAACCGTTTTTTTAAATTGCATGCCTTGCTGTTTGCATTGCTTCATTCAAATGGAAAATAAATTGTAAAAAGTGGTGGGTAAATTTAAAGTATAGTCACAGTCGGACAATAATACCTACCTAATAGCATTAGATCATCCCTGTCACATAATTATTAGAGGAAGGATTTATATGACACACGTCACTAATCTCAATCTTACAGATTAAAAATTGAAGAGATGACTTATTCTTGAATCATGATGACTGATATTAAAAAGAACATTAACGGGCTTAACCGATGTGTCATTGATTATACACCTTATCAGACAATATCCTTTGAGGAATTTCTGTAATCCAAAATTATTTTCTAAATATCCGATAATAACTTAATTGGGTTTTTTAGAAATAAAATAAAAAAGTTGAACCTCTTATGACTGAATAATCAAATGCTTCTTAAATTTGAGAGGTAGAGGAACGCTACTTAAATTAAAAATTTAGGCAAAGGTCAAATTGAAAAAATTTAAGCGGGACTTTTAAAGTTATTTTATATTTATTTGTGTATTCGGCCGATAAATATTTTAAGTATTGTCAAAGTCGAAAATGTATACCGGCAAACGTCAATTCGAGACTCCTCAAAATTTAAGCGGGAGTTAAAATTAAGTGAATCGCTAGCTATTCACGTATCTTCTATACGAGGAGCTCGGTGGCGTATTGGTTTGAGCGCTCTGGTTTCGACTACGAAAACAAAGGAACTTTCGCAATGGTCGACCCCGCGATGGGTCACCCAAAATTTATAATCTCGAGTTCCTCCGTGCTTCGGAAGGGACGTTAAGCCGTTGGTCCCGGTTGTTACTGCAACCGCTTTTAGCCACCAACCCGCGTTGGGCCAGCGTGGTGGTGTTATGGCCCAAACTCCTCACGTGTTTCTGCCAAATAGGAAGGCCTGTGCCCAGCAGTGGGACGTATATAGGCTGGTGATGTGAATAGCTAGCTATATCGGGGTAGAGTACTGCACCGTGTTCCATTCGACACTAATCCAACCAAAATCCGTTTAATGTAAGGTGTACTTTCAGTAGTGTGGGAGATTGCAACTCTGAAACTGTCAAAGTTGACGAGGGTTCGCGGTCATAGCCTCTGTGCTAGGGAAGGCGTTATCGGACAACTTCTGATCGGATCGACGCTAACGAATTTGCGGATTTACCTATACCGTATTAAAGCGTGTCCGCTCGATTACATCCCGATGGACAGATTGCTTTTGTTGGCAAATAATTATGATTAGGAATAGCAAGTTTGAATTGGAAAAGTTAAACTTACTTGGTCTTAATGAAAATGGAAACGGATCTCTTAAATTAAATTTAAGTCACACTCCATAACTAGATGCTATGTATTTCGTATATTTTTATCCAAAATATCTTGAAAGAGAATCAATGTTTTTTCTTCTTGACAAAATAATTTAAGAACTCGTTTATTTTTAAAAGCGAATTCTGTATCTGAAATGGTCTAACACAAAACAAACTTCATTATGACTCACGAAAGAGCTATTTTTGTACAGGCTATTATATCTAGCAAATTATTTTACAAAAATTACTATTTTATATCAAAAACCAGTCAAGTTCGTGTTGGTTACGTATTAAACTTTCGTGTCTTGACTTCACAAATTAACAATTTTGAAAAAAAAATAACCGTCTGTGGAACAATTTTTGTGTTGTCATTTCTGGCTTCGAGTTACTAATTAAGGTCATTAGGTGCAAACGGTGCGAAACAAATCACCTGACAAAACAAACATACACAACACACTGTCAAAACAAAT
Organism: Nymphula nitidulata; assembly: GCA_947347705.1. NCBI lineage: Eukaryota > Metazoa > Arthropoda > Insecta > Lepidoptera > Crambidae > Nymphula > Nymphula nitidulata. The sequence goes on along the minus strand of OX374630.1, from coordinate 16,032,894 downwards.
CAGCATACAAAGATATAACTAGAGACGAATACACGTTTAACAAATTTAACATGACGCGTCTATGGAGATAAGTAAGTGCCGAAATGGTAGGTAGGTACATGAATTATTTAAATGTTTTACTTTTAACATTATATTAAAATAGTATAATCATATATTATAGATAAAAGTAAATCTAGATACCAGAAACGCGATTTTTATTTTGAAAAAAGGAGGCCAAAATTTTGGCATGCCAGCTAGGTATGTCACCGTGTTTTCTTGCTCATACTCTGGAACCACTGCTGTCACACAACCTATACCCTACCCTACTCGATTTAACGTTCCAATGCACGTGAGACAAAAGCGGGTGTAATCGTTTAATAGCAACATACAATGCTTAGATAGATACAAACGGTATCTAATAAATATTCATAGGTACCTACTAGACAAACCAATCGTGGTTAACTTAAACATACAGAGTCTTTTAACATCTCACGTACCGTATTCCATATGCAATAACAATGCTGACTATCAAACAGGCAAGTGTCCTAAATAATGTGACCGTAGCTACAGGTAGACATTAAGCCGAATACTCAAAACATCTTAGACAGACCCTCTTTAATAATCTAAGGCAAATCAACGTCAGAACTTAGAATTGGAAAACGTCAATATGAATTTTGAACACACTTTGAGTATTCGGTAGATAAATACGTATATTTTAAGTGTTCCAATAAACGTACATAAACACAGGATATACAAACGTCATCAAATTGACGTTCCTCCTAAGGACGAACTTATTTAAATCAGGAATGTTTCATTTTCTTCACTTCACTATCGCATTAGGTTATCCTGTAATCATTACAGGTAGTTGTGTGTAAATAAATAAATATTTAAGCGGAACTCAATGTGACAATTAATTTTCTTGAGTATTCGGTCGTTATTATAACGGATGCAGTTTTCTCATTTTGAATGTAATGTCAAACCGCAATGTCAAGTCATAAACAGTCACATTCATTAAATAAATAAAAACATTAAATTAACAATACATTAAATAAATAACTTTTAAAACTGAGTTCAGTCATTCAGGCGCTACTTAGTGGGAAGGGGGAATACCATTTCGTTCATGTCCTAATGCTTTGTGACCTCATCTAATGAATATAATAGTTTGCACTTCTATTCTACGTTTTCGGGGTGGGACTATCGCATTGTATATGTCGCCGCTATCTGGTTAAATTCGCCGCTTAATTGGATGCCCAGCCCGTTGATTAAACGTCGGCATCTAATTGAATGCCTAAGCCGATAGATAATTGAACTAGACTCACATAACGTTTAACGACATTGTTTTGTTATAAGTGGTCATAAAAAAACCTTGAACCTACCAATTACTCAAACAGTCACACGAAAGCTCTTCGATTTAAACGACCTGGCTAGGCGTCCAATTGAATGGCTAATTTAACCAGACGGCTGACATGACGTACAGCCATCAGCCATGTTAAACGTTGCGCTCAATGACTACTTGGCTAGAGGTCCTTCAGCCGTTTCTTTGGATGCCGGCGTTCTATCAACGGGCTAGGCGTCCAATTTAACCAGACGGCTGCGACATATAGATATTTATCTTTACTGCAGTACCAAAATGAATCAAGAAAGTAAAGTGTGCGTGAGAAATTCCAATCAGTTATATTCAAATGTGTGGTAATACAGGTGCTGTAAGTAAGACGAAATCATATTTTGGCTCACGTTGATTGCTCGGAGCTCGTTTATAGACATGGAAGACCATATTATGTGGCTCATTTATTTTACTGTATAAAGTCAAATACCAGCTCTTCGTTGAGAATTAGTGAGATTATGTAGGTATTCGATTAACGTTTCTAGGTCTTTAAAATTAATAATACCTAACCTGTGGTCTCAAAAGCCTACAGTGCACACACGTTTAGGTATTTTATAACAATAAATTATATGTTATAATAATTATGAAGGGTGGTAAGAGAATAAATGCCCTTATAAATTTGATATGTAATATTAAATTATTGCTATAATTATGAGTATTAGGTACATAATAATACTAGTAAATCTAATATATACAATTCTCGTGTCACAAATTTAGTTACCATAATCCTCCGAAACGGCTTGACCGATTTTCATGAAATTTTATGTGTATATTCAGTAGGTCTGAAAATCGGCTAGGTACAATAATATTTTTTTTGGGTCAATTTTTTTATAGCAAAACAACGTTTGCGGGGTCAGCTAGTATAATATAATAATACTCTTACACACACCTAATATGTAGCCTAAATTAAGCAAGCCTCATTAAGAGCATATGTTACCGATACTAGAACGGAGAAATATATTATTTATTTACTTATTTGAGCACCAACATAATAAACATTAAAGATATACAATTTAGACATAATTACAATTTGGTTTCAGCTTAATGTCATTACAGTTATAGGTGAAGACTACATGCAACTAGGAGCAACAAAAATTTAAAAGAATAAAAAAATATGACAATTAATGTAATAAACACATATACATATACATCCATCGCTCGGACAAATTGTCCGTCCGTACTCATCATGAATCATGATCCGTCCGCCCCTACCAGGATTCGGACCCGGGACCTCTCATTTAGTATGCATGGGCTGGCCACTACATTCAATTTTTTTACCCTTAGATATTATTCTATATAGAGTATTATGTATAGTTAACAAAGTATAAAATAAAAATAAGCAGTTTATATTCGAAACTATATCAGCAAGAAACTGAAATGACCAATACATCTTAGCTGGTTCTTATTCTTTTATGTGTTTTGAGTTCAGATTCCAGGGCCTCGATCACGCCAATTTATAACGTATTTACCAAAGCATAACTAAAAATGTAAAATTTGTATGGGGCTTTTTGACCGCATTGAGATCAAAGGACGTTACTATGGTTACCATTAATTTTAGGAACGTATGTTCCGCCTGCCCAACAAATATTTTTGACGTTTTTTCCAATTGTTTTTAACGCTAACATAAGTTGCTGGGCACCAACTAAATCAAAAACGTTCCTCCGACAGCGTAAATACATTTCTAAAGATGGTTTCCATAGCAACGACTTTGTATCTAAAAGCTGTCAAAAATCACTCGATATAGTATTAAACAATTTCTTTAATCTATATTGTATTAATTTATGTAATTCAAACTTAGTAAATATGTAATGTAATTATAATCAAAGACATCAACGTACGTCCCGAAAAAAAAAAATTAAATGTTTCGCGCAACACAAATTGTTTTGGTTTTGCTTTGGTAAAAACGTGCCAACTATCTTTTCCATTTCACTGTAAACTAGACTTCGATACAATTCAAAGTTCTAGTTTTAGTTGCAACGATCTCAACAGTTCCTATTCTCAGCCGACAGGTGAGTTTCCTGACCTGAACCATTTGTTACGGGAAAGTGAGATGTTATTCGAAAGTGTTGCGATCGTTTGTTATCATGTCGTTCAACTTGATACTTACATCTCTCGCCATGGAGATGGCGGTCGACTTACTTCAGATAAATAGAGAGGCTTAAAACAATAAGATTATATTTCATCGTGATTAAATAAGTCAGATGGTGCACAGTCGCTATTATTTAATCTGCTTTACGCTCTCTTTGAAACGTGTGGTTTCACAGTTGTGACTTCTAAATATCTAATAATTGGATTTCAGTGAAAGACATCCAGTCACCTGCAAGTAAACATCAGTTTCACAGTGTTAAATTATAATTAATTTTTGCCTTCATCTCGTCTGATGGTAAGTTGGTAAGGCCAAAGATGGAAGAGAGCTAAACATGGATTCCTCAACCACAGAGGAACTGGCTATTATCTTACCTCCAAGCAACTGCCGGAACACAACAATGCTGGTAACATTATTCTTATGGCGGCGGAATTACGTGAGATGGCGGTAGCTTGCAAGGCAGACTTAGAAAAAGACCTATCACCAATGAAAAGAATTTTTTATAATATTTCATTTTACACGGAAATGCCAGCACTCATCAAAATTATAAAGGTATACTTTTCAGAATTAATTGATGTAGGTAACACTGTGATAGACATGTCACAAACGATTTCTTATATTTAATAAATATTCTTCTATTCTACTTACATACCTTTAACCCCATGATATAGACACATAACAAGTAGGGAAAAACCTTGGCAATTGCAATGAAGCGTGGAGGACGGGTATGGACGGGTGACTCTTGAGAACTATAATACGTTCATGATCATGACATGAGAACGGGTAGGTAGGTTTAATACAAATATATAATATAAAAGATTTCGATATATTTAAAAAAACCTTCACCATCAGAAACAAACTATTGAAGGCTAATGTGCCTAACAAAGAATGCAGTAAGTAGTTTTTCCTATTCATTCTTTTTGTCGTTCTGAAAACTATCCTTTTTTGTTCTCAACGACAAATTATCACAATTTTAGGCGGTAAGCTTGTTGTATACTTACTTACTACCGTTAGCTCCCAATTTTGGCAAGCAATATACTAAGCTAAGCATACAAATTACGTAACCGCCGTAACCTTATAAAGGCTCACGGCTATACCCAAATTCATTACGCAACCGACCTATTTCTCAGCGGGGACCACGTTCGAAATTGGCCGAAAAGGTTGGACCTCACAAACACACCTCAGAAGTACTCATAAACTGGCTACTGGCGGTTTGTCTAATCGTTACACTTTAGATGGCATAGGACACGGGTTCCCTAGATTAACATAATTAACTTTGATGTTTGTGAGTGTTGAAAGGTACCTGACATCGAAAGTGGGGATGATTTGCAATGCAAACTTGGCGGGTACAGCCTAAAGCATTCATATTGAGAGAGCGAGATGTCCGGTGTTTAAACTTAGATTAACATGTAGGTACTACAGAATTAATATTGATAGATACGATTGGGCAAGTCGTAATAACGGTCAAGATTGCAAAGCTTTACCCGCGTGACTGTGCTTATTATAGACTGATATAAAATTATTTATTTCCATCACAAATATACAATAATTATTACTAGGTGGTAGGCCCGTATGTAGGGTCGTCTGGGTAGGTACCACCGCCTTTCTTATTTCAGCCGTGAAACAGTTCGCTGTGTTTCGGATTGAAGGGAAAGGTAGCCAGTGTAATTAATGGGCATGGACGGCAACTCATCTTAGGCCTCAGGATGACAACGCACATGCAATATCAAGTGATTTTTCCTCGTTATTGCAGGTGTCTATAGGCGGCGGTAACCGCTTACCATTAGGTGGGCCGTCAGCTTGTTTGTCATCTAGTTGTAATAAAAACAAAATTAAGCCTTAAAAATGTAATTATTATGTTTTTATAAAAGTAACTGAGTTTGCCTGAGGGTGAACGTTAAAAAATATTATAAGGTGTACATAAACAATGTCATATATTTAAAGGCATGTCTCGCACATAATTTTTATCAACGAATTGTTATCAGCATTAACCCATATAGGTACCTATAAGTCTAATCTATACATTTTTGGTACTGATATGATTATGCAAATATTTATTTGTGTTACTCGTGACGTGCATATGAGATTTATGTTGTCATACTTATCAGAGGAATATAGGTAGGTACACGGAATAATATAAAAGTACCTTCTCTACATTTCTAAACAAATGTACATACTTATTATAACGTAATAAAACGTAGTGCCCGTTTTTGCTACATAGAAGACGGAATCGATCCAGTAAAAGGTCAGAGTTTAAATAAATACACCCCACTGGGGTCTGCCTTAGCATGATACCTCTATTTAGTCCAGCTCAGGATGTCACGCTTCAGTGGCTCGGAAAAATCAATGAGATTTCTTTGGAAGTAGAAAGAAAACTTTACAGAAAATAAAATAAATCCTATTAATACTCGCACTTTAACCTTGCCCGCTGGAGACGCTTACCTACAGTGTTGAAATTACATTGTAACTGATAGCTAAATTGGGTATTCCACAAATTAATATTTTAAAAACAAATTGTGATAAATTGAAACACTAACCATTTTTCTATTACAGCAGGTAATGTGATTCAATATTAATAGATTAGAATTAGATATTAGGTTTCTATACAAATAAGTAGCGCCTTTCACGTTCTCTGTTTCCTTTTTATTATTCTAAGTTGTGTATGTATATTCTTAATTTTGATTTTAACATATATAATTAAAATATATCTACACTAGAAAAAATTCACGTCCTGTATGTTAATAATAAATAAATAAATAGCAATAAGCAACAGTTGCACTGTAAAACCGGTTATAATTTGTATTGCATTGAAATAAGTCCATACAAGCCCGTACATTTTTTCATCATCACCAGCCTATATACGACCCACTGCTGGGCACAAGCCTTCCTAAATAGAAGAAACACATGATCGAGAAAGACAGATCAATAAAGTTTTTGCTTTCCTCTGTAGATTTAGGTGGTATAATTATATAAGTTTGACTTTATAGTGTTGCCATTATATTGATAATTATAAAACGAAAGTATTTTGTACAGGAAAATAACAAAAAAATAATGAAAATGAATTAAACTTAAAAACTACTGTGTACATACTCATAGCTCCATATAAACCTGAAACATCTCCTTTAATTAAAATCAGTTACCTAATGTAATCATGATGTCAATTAGCTACTATCAGAGCTATAGGTAGGTACATAATAGTACATAACAAAGATCTAAATGTAACCATTTTAATAGATTTGAAGACAAGAGTGAAGACGCGAGGATCCAAGTCAGGGACAGTCATTAACCCGCGGTTAAACAATTCAGGCCGAGCAATCGACCCAATGATGGGAAACAGCTCAAACAAACAGACGCGCAGACACGAGTGAGTCAGCAGGCGACGGGTCAGACGTTAGTTTAAAATTAAATGTAAAATAATGTATTTTTTTTCCACAACATTCACACATTATACTATCCTTTCTTGGGAAAAAGAGTTTTTCTGAAAAGAAAGCCACGTCAAGTCTAAGAATTCTGTTTTTTTTTTACTAGATTAAATACATATTTTAAGATTTTTTTAAAAGGTACTATCGACTTTAAGCTGTCCAGTATTTTTTTATTGGTAATTTCATGTGTGTGTATCATTAAATTTTTGTAACTTGGCCGCAATTCATATCACGTAATACGTGTAATTTTGAAAGCTATATTGGTGATGCTAAATTTAATATAGATTCTAAACTAATTTTGAATGTAGTTTGATTATTTGCCAAACGAATAGGAATACTGGTTCATGCATTACAAAAGTTCAACGAACTCATTATAATCATGAATTACTATGAATATTTACAAATATGTATATATTTTATTGCGCCAAGTGGGCTTGGCAATCAATCACGAAATGATAACACGTTAAATGTCAAAACAATTAAAATTAGTTTTCCAAAGAGACTTAACGATGATTTAAAGCCATACTTAAAATCTCACAGTAATTAATGATGAGTAATGGGCGTTGCAACATCCGAAGTATGACTAGTAGCCGCGGCATGCACATTTTCATGTATCAGACGACAGCTTGGGTCAACAAAAGTGATGTCAGTGCAACCAACCCAACGCACAAGACATTACAAGGTGCTTACGTAATCATCCAACAGTTGAGCAACAGACAATTGAGGCAATAAAGACGAAAACATTTCAAGTGGGCAAGAATCTCAATAATACAACGTTAGGGGCACGGACCAAGTACGATCAATTACAGAGAATTGAAATGCAACACAGATTTATATAGCGAGGAAATTAACAAAACCAAGCTGAACCTCACGTTACCCACGTTACCGTAACAAAATTCGACAATAGGAAAATAATAAAAAAACTGTCATCGCCTTTACAAAAGTGTCTGAATAGATGGAAGACAAAAGGGCGGGTCGACAAAAGGCCGCGGCCGTCCCGACCATGCTTGTGGTGCTGTATAACAATACGAACGTTCATGTGCGGCCGAGTGACTCAACGTACCAGCATATTGTGAATTTATGATTATAGAATAGAATGGATATTTATATATAATACTCATTATTCTGTATAAATATAGCATCAAACATTGTAATGAAATTGTGCTACAAAACTCTTTCAATGTAAACAAAAACAACTTGTAGTGTTGCTGAAAATTCCATAAGAGAGCAATCCGATATGTCTACGTCATCGTCAAGGAAACAATGAAGCAGAACTGTATCAAGTGTTTATCTAGTATATGGGTGGTGTAGGGCAAATATGGCCATCAGTATTATCTATCAACGACTCGTGCGGAAGTCTGCTATCAATCAGCGGCGAGATAATAGACACGTTGAACCCCTATGACGCGTAACGGAAGATACGCAACAGTATATTTTAGGGGATTCATTATATGGCGACAAGATAATAAAATGGCTCCGGCGTCAAAGTTAAATCATTAATCATTTGCTAATGATCTAGGTCATAATAATACGAGTATAGTTTTGCAAGCGTTGTCAAAGGGATGAAAGTTGATATAATCTTGCTACAATATAATGACTATCTAATTTTGCATTCACCATCTATAAGTTACTATGTAACCGCGATTAATGATCCTAATAAACTTTAAAAGATCCGGTATACCAGACAATTTCAACGACGAACTCATTAATTTGTGTAAATCGTCTTGAGTGTTAATAAGAAATTAAATATTTAATATGTCAGCAGGTCCATTTATGGCGCAAGCGAGTCTACTACTGTGAGCAAGTTGATTCACACTATGAAGGTCGCACCCACTGATCACTTCCGCTGCGATTACTCATTGTTTTTATTTATTGTTTATTAATGACTGATTAATCCGATTGACGACCTAGCCTACTCACTAGCTTAGGCACTCGCCTAGTCGTAATCAGTTGTACTATACCCTGTCTAGTAACCCAAGCTCATAGATATTGGTTGAATTAAAAAATACCTTTGATATCGGATAAATTTTAGCGCATCGCCCATCAGAGCAGAGTTGGCTAGTATCATACAGCCTGTTTAAACTTTAAAGAACGTTACAATTCTCGCACATGCAAACAATAATAGGGTTATCATTAAACTGAGACATTATGTTTGTGGTAACGGCATGCTATCACTCAATATTTGCAATATAATAAATTGTTACATAAAAAGTTCACAATCGTTGAAAATTGATTTCATATCTTAGACATAATTTGAAGTCACTGCGAGATGGACATGGAATCAAAGGTGATCAAAGTAAAAATTTACAGTCTACTCTAAAATAATAAGAAAAATACGCGAATAATTAATAACAGTCTCTTTTTGAAGTAGATCGAATATTCTCAATTTTCATTTTAACATTATTATAAATGTTTGAAAAATTACTTACTTATAAAAATATATCTAAACTAGAAAAATTTCACGTCCTGAGGCGGGGATTACATCGAATATATTATCTATTTCTTAGATTTTAACAAAAATATCACTTAGAGCCATTACGCTTTGTATAGTGGAATAACTAGTCTAGACGAATCTAAAAATACTAAAAATGAATTTAGATCGCTCTAGATTTTAGTGGCAGTCTGCTTAAAACGCTGTCAGCGTAAATAAAGTTACATCGTTCTTACGAAATTGCTATACCATTTGTACTGGATGTTAAACTCAGAAATGTTAAAGTACCTATATTCTGTTACAAAGTAACTATTTGCATACTTTGTAGTATCCACTTTCCTCGACCAAAGTGCCAAACGAATGTATTAAATTCTGCACGAATTATTAATGATTAAACGAACTTACCTGTACGTGAAGTTCAATCATAATTATACGAAGTGCCTCGTCCGAAGAGATTAGTATTTCCTAAATTATATTCAATAATTAATAAATAACACAATGTAGTATCGCGTAGTGATGCCACTTCTGCACTATGGTTTAAAAAGTAAAAAATAAAAGTCGGAGGAAGGTAGTTTGAAATAATTCCTCCGCCATCTTGTGGCATGCTCCGTTTGCCAGCCTCATATAGTTTAAGGCAGGATGACTATGATATTTTCGTAATATTTGGGGGTTATTTTATATAAAACAACTCATAGGGTGGGAGGGTTACAGATACTAATCTCTTCGGACGAGGCACTTCGTATAATTATGATTGAACTTCACGTACAGGTAAGTTCGTTTAATCATTAATTATACTCGTGCCTCGTCCTCGAGATTAGTATTTCCTAAATTATATTCAATAATTAATAAATAACACAATGTAGATGTTGAGAGACAACGAAAATATCATGTAGTATTGTCGAAAAGTAAGTAAAAGTCGTCATTTAGCAATTAACTTCTTTTATTTGAAAACAAAATTCACTTAGAAATGTAATCAACTGTCATTAACATTTAACAATCATTAATTAACATTTAACAATCATTATTAAATTAGACATTTTCAACACACTGATTTTTGATTTTAGATCAAAACTTGAATTAAGTATCATTCTCAGATGAACCTAATATGGATCTGGCAAGAGCTGAGTTATCATTACAATCAGAAATAGGTCTATTGTAATAGCGAGCAAATGTAGTGGAGTTGCCTGACCAACCTGCAGTTTTAAATATCAAGTCTATGTTGACGCCCTGCCTAAAGGCCTTAGAGGTTGCAGCGTGTCGCGTGCTATGGGCGGAGAAGATGGACACATCAATTCCACTGTATTTGAGTGTGTTTTTAATCCACCTGCTAATAGTTTGTGAAGTTACACGGTTATGGGGTTTTCGAATTCCAATAAATAATTGATCACCTTTTCTGATTTCTTGAGACTTATTTATATAAGAAACCAAGGTATTAGCGGGGCAAATTTCAATCCGATGTTTGAAATATGGTAAATATAGTGTTGGTTGCCGAACACCTAATTTGGAAGTCTTAATTATCTCAGGTATTTTAATAATGATTTTATCCGTTGAAACAATTATATTAAGTACACTAATTTTTGACAGGGTCTGCACCCGATGTGCTGTAACAATAGCGAGTAAGGTTGCACATTTCATGGACAATTTTTCAAATGATAAAGTATCATTCGGGTATAGTGAAGCTAGATAATCTAAGAGCTTACTCGTATCCCATGTCGCATTATAGCGCGGAAGAGGAGGTCTTAATCTATACACGCCCTTGAAAAAACGTGCAAGCCTTTCGTCCTCAGATAATGAACCGACAATTAAAGATATAGCTGCCCTATAACAATTTACAGTACCATACTGGCTGCCATTGTTAAACACTTCGGTGAGAAATTCTATTATTATTGGAATAGATGGTTGGTACATATCAATATTATTGTCTTTACAATATGAAAACCATCTTTTCAAACAACTCTCGTATTGTTTCATGGTGTTGTCGGATAATGACGCTAGCATAATTTTTATGGCAGACTCTGGTGTATCTCGTCGCAATAATGCCGTCCGGACAATACTGCGCCCACCAGGGTAATGTTGGTTTGTATGTTGCCGCTGCTGTAATGTGGAAAAATTACATGCTTTGAATCTAATGTTATTACAGAGGATGCAACTAGCCCGTTAAACAGAGGGTACCATGGTTGGGATGGCCAAGCCGGCACAATCATGATGCCCTCTGCTTTATCGGAAATAATTTTTCTCAGAGTCTTTAAAATTACTGCTACTGGAGGAAACGCATAAAAATAAATATTTGACCAGCTTATTGTAAATGCGTCTATAACAAATGCGTCGGGGTCTCTGTGCCAAGAAGCGTAAGTTTCACATTTATAGTTAATGCGGCTAGCAAAGAGATCAATATATGGAATACCAAATGTATCTGTTAATATCTGAAAACCAGCATCAGTCAACTCCCATTCCACGTCTGGATGAGATCGTCTAGATTCGTGGTCCGCTATGACATTATCAGATGATTTAATGTAAGCTGCCTTTACGAGTATTTTTCGCGACTCACACCATTGCCAAATGTCTCGCGTGACTTTATTAAGATGGGGAAATTGAACCCCGCCCATGCGGTTTATATAGCTCATAGCAGTAGTGTTATCTACCCTTAATAATACAAGGCAATTTTGAAGATCTTTTGTGAATATTTTGATAGCAAAATACGCAGCTAATAGTTCTAAGTGGTTGATATGCAAGATTTCTTCTGATGGAGACCATTGCCCGCTAGCTGTCTGTCCGTCACACACTGCCCCCCACCCCGTTGTTGAAGCGTCAGAATATATTTCAATGTCAATATCGTCATTTCTTATTCTATGCACTGAAGTATTTATGGCGTTTTTCCACCAATTTAAATCTGGCAACAGAAAATCGGGAATGGTCATGACACGGTCATAATCATCGTGACCTCTCAAGTTTAGATACTTGCAGCGTTCTAATTCTTTGACGTACAGCCAACCGTACTCGATGGCTGGACAGGCTGATACTAATAGTCCCACTAATTGTGCAAACTTCCTAATCCTACATTGCCTTATACGTAAGAAAACTTGAAGCTCATTCCTAATACGTTCTCTTTTATCTAGAGGTAAGCTTACTTGCCACGCGTGTGTGTCTACTACATAACCAAGATAATGGCAACGCTTTGAAGGTATCAGTCTACTTTTTTTATTATTTATGAAAAAACCGAGAGCTCTTAACAAATCACAAGTGATATTCACATTTTCTTGACAGGCATTGTAAGACCTTCCCACAAGATATATGTCATCTAAGTATATAGAGGATACGAAACCACATGACCTTAACAATTTCATAACAGGCTTCATTAATTTAGTAAAAATAAAGGGAGCCGTGCAGAGTCCGAATGGAAGAACGTTGAACTGGAACATCTGTGTACTATTATCTTCTTTTAATACAAATCTAAGGTATTTCCGTGATCTGGGGTGTATTTTAATAAAAAAATATGCGTCTTTTAGGTCTACCGTAGCTGAAAAACAGTCTTTACTAATGAGCTTCAGAACGGTACGAAAATCTTCTAGCTTAAAGTGTTGCGTTTCAATATATTTATTTAAAGCTTTTAAATTTAATATAAATCTCATGTCTCCATTTGACTTCGGTATCAAAAATACACGAGATACAAACTGTCTTGGTGTGGGTTCACATCGAGAAATAGCACCTATAAGTAATAATTTATTTATAGCCTCTCTGTAGTTCCTACTTTCTGATTCGGAGCGGATCACACAGACAGGTGCGTCAGATTGCTGCACTGGATATTTGAATCGGATTTTATATCCCTTTATCCAAGATAAAAGAGTACTATCCCGGGTAATCAGGGACCATCGGTCAAAAAATAAGCTAAGTCTGCCAGCATAGCTTACCGATGAAGGAATAGAGGGCGAGGAGGAGCCTGGAGTGGCTAGCGGGTCCTCGTCTGCCTGGTGCGCTGCGACGAGCCGCGTGACGAGCTGGCGGGCGCTCGCCTGCTGCTGTCGGGCGCCGGGGGCGGCGGCGGCGGCGGCGGCGGGGGACGGCGAGCGGGACCCGGCGCCGCCCGGCGACGAGCGGGCCCCGCTTTCCAGTTTAAATTCTTCGAAGGCTGAGTGACAGTCTTTGTCTTCTTATGTGCGTCCATTTTTAAATCGGAGCTTGACTTAGTAACGGCCTTCGCCGTTCGTAAAGCCTCGGGCAGGTCTTCTCCGAAAAGAAAAGTATCTATCCTGGCGTTCGTCAGCTGCTCCTTTATATCCTTCTTTAAGGAATATAAGGCAAAGTTTCTCCTAGATATAGATTCACTGTACTGAATATCGCACATAATGCGGCCAGAATCCATGAGCTGTTTCAATAAATCGTAATTTTTATTCTTCTCTTTGAGAAGAGTCGATATACTTTGACCTAAACACGAAATAGCTGCTGCAATTTCTATTTGTCGAGCTTCTATAGCTTTGTCTCTCTTCACTACCACATCAGGAACCGCTGCCTTTATCTCAGGATTAAGGCGCGGAGCCCCTACGTGGGAACAGTTCGCCGGAACGAGATACTTTTCCATTAGTTGTTTTCGGTTTTCCTTCTCTAATCCTTTGGTGACGATATAATTAAAGCGGTTGGCCAGATCTGTGTTAATATCGCTACCTTGTTTTTGCATAGCGGCAGGATCAGCTCCGAGAATATCTAGGAGGTCAGGGTCCAACTCCCCGTCCGAATGTTTTGGCACCTCGGCAGCGGCGGCAGCGGTGGTGGTAGCAGCGGCGTCGGCGCCCGCGTCGGTTGTGGTCAAGGCGGGGGCGGGTGCGAGTGGCGCGGCCGTCGCTGGCGGCGGCGGAGCGAGCATGACCGGGTCGCTTAAGGCACCGACGGTATCCTCTGCTGCTGACGTGGACTCGGCAATGTCTCGGTCTGTGAACGAGACCAATTATGTTAACGGTTTACCATTTTTCTAACGATGATGGTGCCGTATATTAGCGAAATTAATGCGTCGAAACAATCCCTCAGATTGTTCTGCGTGCATAAATAGATCGTGCATCGAAACAGTCCCACAGACTGATCTGGGCAGATCGACAAGTTAATGCGGCGAAATAGTCCCGCAGACTATTCTGATTGCATGTTAAACTTGTAGTAATTACGGTCACAAGAATATTAATGCAGCGAAGTAGTCCCACAGACTATTCTGATTGCATATTACACTTGTGGTAGGTAATCGCGATTATACAAGTAATTAATGCAGCGAAATAGTCCCGCAGACTAATCTGATTGCATACATACTTTGTGTTGAAAAAACTTTATCACTAATAAATGTAGGTAAATGCAACACTGAACTAACCTTGAATTTTATCCGGATTTGGCGTTGAGTCCCTTGATGTCGAGCGTGATCCACTGCTTGATCGGGATGAAGAAGATGTACTTGATCGTATACGGCGACGCCCCGGGCGTCGAATACACCTTATTTCTTTTTCTAATTTTCTTAACTTTTTCGACAAAATATCGACGTTACTTTCACTACGTCTTTTAGGCATTTTGAATGCGTGCGAAGTGGTCGAGCACTAAATTGCGAATGAGGCTGGCAAACGGAGCATGCCACAAGATGGCGGAGGAATTATTTCAAACTACCTTCCTCCGACTTTTATTTTTTACTTTTTAAACCATAGTGCAGAAGTGGCATCACTACGCGATACTACATTGTGTTATTTATTAATTATTGAATATAATTTAGGAAATACTAATCTCGAGGACGAGGCACGAGTATAATGAACGTTGTTAATAGTGAAACAGCGCCTATAATATTCAACTCTCAACATTTACTGTAGATAGAAGCGCATTTATTACCATTACAATACCATAGTCACAGTAACAAAGTATACAGAATGATGTTGTTGTAACAGTGAAAACTCCGTATTGTAGCGTAGTATATTACGTTTTACAATAATAGACTTAAAACAAACGGCAAGTTACGCAATAATGGTGACTCAGGGTTATTTTCGTATTAAAAATACATAGTTGTAAAACATAATTAATACAGTAAATAAAACAACAAATCAAAACAGAGATAACAACAAAAATATATAATTACACACAATAGTGTAAATTAATAATAACACGATTCTGTAATTCAATAGAATATATTTTCATCACTAACTACGATAAAGTTTATGTAGATATTGTGATTTAAAATATATGTAATAGTAGCATTTTAAAAAAAATGTGCGAGTGCATAAACAAAAAAAATGGCATTCTATACTTACCTAATTACTAATTAGCCAATTTAGACACCATAAATGCAGGCAGAAATCAGCAATATTACACAATGAGTCGTATACTCGTAATAACAAGTTTTTTGGGTTCGATTAAATAACAACACGATTTATGATTTTAAAAACATCTTTCACTATTGAAGTCCAATAAAATTTAAATTTAAAAAGTTTTGGATAACAACATAATCCTGATTCATGTTCAATCTTATTTTGACATGTTTGTTTGCCATAAATTAATATAAAATGTAATAATTATATAATAAAAAGTATTTATTCTATAAACACAGATTAACAAGCAGCAACTTTCACTTTTAATATTGCTTATAATTTTAACTTCAGAAACAATACTTACCAATAATTATTACCTTATCTACCCCTCTTTTTTAAATCTTCCCTCTTTATATAATCTCCACATACATAAAGCAGCGTATAATGGTTTTTTTTTAATAAGTGTTTAGGTTATATTATAGTGAAAGAGTCATGGACGATAAGATATAACGTTTATCTACAAAAAATATTGAATCATTTCGATGGAATTACAAATTGATACAAACAGGTAAAAGACATAATGCAGTACATACATAGGCATACCTATACCCCGCATAATCACTTCTAATAGTGCAACGTTGTAATTCAGCTTGTTTACATCGCCACCTGCAGCACAATGTATCAGTAAAATAATAATACAGTGAGTATATAAAAGTAAACAAAACAGTTTGCTAAATACTCACATTCACAAAACCAAAGATACGGCAAAATAGATGTGAATAAACCTAACAACAACAAATTTCTTAAAATAAATTCATTGATTAAGGTTTTAAAGTAGCAGCTTAGATCTTTGATGACTTCTTTATGTAAATGAGGTTTTGGAGAGGAAAAAAACATTTGCGTAAATTATTATTATCTGTGATAATCAAGGGTCGTATTCGCTAACTTATTTTGTCAGCTAAAATAATTTAGCGACTAAACCCGCTGGTCGTGATTCGCTGTTGAATCTTCGCTGCCTACCTATGCCAAAAAGCTCTCGAGCACTGTACATATGGATAAATTGTAATTATTTTTTCGAATAATTAGTACTGTTACTAAACTCTCCAACAGGAACGTCATATAATTGTAATTTTTAACCCCCCAGTTTCCTTATTCGCTGTGAATTGCAAAAGCATCTCAATCATCATATTTATAGCTGTAGTATAATTACTTGAGACAGTTGAAAACATAAACTGGCTATAATTTATATTACAACGCAATACACAATTCAGTTATCGTTAATTTACTTCACTTATTTATAGCTCAATTAAGGTATTATTACATTGGAGAGGACTGCTACATTAGGAGGGTCAATATATTGAAGCATCAAACAAACAGATTTGTTTTTTGAATTGGTTTATATGAATAGTTCACTTCCTGCGTACGCATCAGTGTGCGATCGGCCGTAAATACATACGTTGTATTGACTGATAAGGGTCATTGGGTAGGACCCAAGCAAGGTTGACAAATATTGACAATCGTTCAATGTTTATGCATCAATTTTTTTTATGAATTTCAAATTGTAACGGGAGTTTTGAGATATTCCATTAGAATCTATAAAAGACATTACTTTGTAGACAAAATATTAATATTTAACAGCCCTAGAGCAGGCGCTGTTTTCCTAATCGATGATTCAGAGATCTATTCAATGATATAATACATAGCTACACATCACACCAGTATACTGGCTAGATCACGTTTACACTGACGTAATATCAAATCGTTAAACTGAATCGTATCACAGATCACTTGAATTCATAAATACAAGAGCAGTTATTGCCTGTTAATATTACGACATCTTTATAAATTAAAAACTTCAAACACAAATCTAGCTTGGAAATGTAATGGATACGTACTCTTTACTGCACTTGAAAATTACAAAAAATATAATGCATGTAGGTACCAGAACTTAGCAAAGGTGGGCTTATCTCCATAAAAGATCTCTTCCAGCCAACCCATAAATGTGAGACATAATGGTGAAATGCCGCCAACATAAAGTGCGTTTGAATAAAACATCAATAGGGGGAATTTAAATCTCAATTATTATTGTATATTAATTTATAAATATATTGTAAACAACCTATTACTACAAAATAATAATAATGTGAATTGCATTAACCAAGAAATATAAATTAGTTTATTTTAGTGTAACTAAGTAGTATTCACACCTATTTGTGTATAAACTGTTATAGTGTGCGTGCACCGTATGATCAAAAACATTTTATTCTCATGGGTGATCTCGTGATGTGTCATACACATAAATACATAAAAACCAATACAATTCTTTTCTGATAAAAAATCCGACAAACGTAGCAGTAGTAAATTAAAGATTTATCTTTAAGAGTTCCGTATAAAAAAGTAATATTGCGTGAGGTAATCTCGATCTAATCCGCCACTCAAGTGACACACCACTTATCTCAAGGTAAACAAAACACAATCTCGGTAACAGAGTTATTTTACCAAAAGTAAATAAGGATTTTTTTAGAGTTAGCTGATTTATAGACATAATTTGTATTTAGAAAAGAAAATACATTCGATATTTTGTTATTTGTGTTATGAATTTAACCTTTGGCATGCAACGTAAAATTGAAAAGACTAAGCAGTAGCGTAAACTTAAATAAAAGTAGATGATGAAGTTCTGAGCATTAGAAAATATAACGAAACCATGTATAAAGTGTATATATCGACCGAATCTAGTTCCTATTTTCGCTACAGGATCCTTAATTTAACATTGAAGAGGAGATCTTTAATCTCCATTAGATAGGTAATTAATAAGTCTAATAAAAACGCTACAAAAATTTTGAGTAGTAAAAACTCGTTGAGTACTCACCTAATTTTAGTTATTTGAACATGGAATTCAAATAACTAAAATTAGATGAGTACTCAACGAGTTTCTAGCGATTTATCGATATAAATGTATTTAAACCTCTTAGGGGAAGTGACCCTTTAAGGAAAACGATTTAATCGATTGTGGAGGGTGGCTAAAAAGAGCTTGCGGACAAAGTGGCCAAATAAACATAACAAGGAGGCGATCATTATTGAGGCTTCTTAATAAAGTGCGCAAGTTACTGAAGTAAAGATAAAATACTATTATAAATGCGAACGTGTGTCAGTCTGTCTTAAACAGCTGAACTGATTTAGATGAAATTTGGTATAGAGATAGGTTAAGATCTTGCGAAAGAAATAGGGATTCCAAAAATATGGAGCGATAACTGACATCTACGCGGGCGAAGCAGCGGGTTGCTACTTTCTAGTGGCCGTTTTTTAGTAGGTATCTGTATTTTAAATATGAAATGATTAGTAAGATAATAATATATTGATTCAATATTGGTACAGGACAGAACATAATAATATCATTAAGCCTAGAAGAGCGTGAGAATTTGCACAGAACACATTTAAATTTTTATCAATCAGTCTTAATAAATACTAATCAATTAAATCATCAAATTACATTTAAACAATCAGATTACGTATTGTGTTCAGGCTGAACCCAAATTAACAATTTTATGTCCATTTGCATAGGATATTATTAAATACTATAAATAAAATTGACGCTTTTAATGGTTCTCATAGCTTTTAATGGCTTAAAAGCTGCTATGAGAAATAAAGGCACAATATTAATACATTTATCGGCACTATTACAAGACCTTTATAAGAGTTTATTTATAACGATACAGAGTTCATTAGTCCGGATTCGATAATCGCGCGTGTCTTAATACGTACGTACATACTGTTTCATAACTAACAAGGTTTCATTGCATTGTGGTACCTAACTACGGCATAACGGCGTGAACACATTACGAGGATGCAGCTATACCTAGAGACTGATACAACAATACGTGGGTGTCGAAAAATGTTTATTTGCGATCATTGGAGACGTGTAAGCATGTAAGACAAGTCGCCTACGCCAGCAATTCCAGTATACGCCGAAGAGGTTCGTGCTATTTCGCAACTAAGTACATTGAATACAGCTTTGAGATAAAATTGAATAAAATCCATCGAAGCGGCCTTAGAAATGGGCTCCGTTAGTATTTCGGTTTTCCCATAAGTCCAAGCAAATATTTCTGTACTGTAAACGTGGGTACGAATGATGGCACGTGACACAAAACATAAAATTTCGTCGTAGCAGCAAAAGATTTATACACTAAAGAAAATGGAAATTCTTCCTTTCCATTATCTCATTTCTTTCCATGCAAACTTGTTTAGCTTACTCTCCAAAAGTTGACTTGAATTACGTACCATTATTAAATTTCTTTTGAATTTTTCTTCGTAAGTGTGTTCTGATTCAACTACGAAAGAAATACTGTTATGATTGATCATTTGATCAATAATGAATTAATGGCAACAGTAAAAATGCAAAATCCTCAAACAATAATCAACATCACGGACTAAGAAGTTTAGTAACTCGTTTCTTTGTCGGACTTCCAAAACTTGTAATTATTTGCCAGCACACGTGTTAGAATTATTTTTTAAATTCGCGTATCTAACTGAATAATTAAAAAAATGACTCGTGATAAACTGATTTATAAATAAATTTTAAAATAAACTTTCTCAACAGGAACCTAAGAAAGAATAAGGACAAAGAAAGCTATTGATGACAATAAGTATACAATCGATTTATCGACCCCATGGTTGAAAAAACGTAAAAATTATTCTACACTTATAGAAGATTAGCTTTCTTTAGAAAAAGCTAGACAGCGTTTTAGTTACCTAGTAGCAAGTATTTATTAGATTTTCTTATAAGTATTATCTTATTTTTTGGGAATAAGTACTAATACAGAGCTAAATTCGGTATAAAACTTGGTTCGCGAAAATAATGATGTGATGTGAGTAACACAATAGACAAGATGTTGAGTGAATACTGAATATAAGTGTAAAAAATGGGATTTGTAAAAAAAAAATCTAACGAACAGTCACTTAAGTTAGACTAAGGTCAAATGACTCATCTTAAATCAAAATTGTAAGCAAAGTAAATTTAGACCATAATCATTATAAGCTTTCCGCCTTATCAATCGGTACTACTAATTTAAATTACCTAAATTTAAGTCTACTACAAAGTTTGTAATAAGACTTAAATTACAAACCGAAAAACATTGGACTTGAGACTTTCTGACCAGAATACGTGTTTAGAATTTTCTGAAACGCTGCTACAGCATCTCCTATCAATAATTAATATAAACCTAAGCTCACCTTCTGTTAGGACTTGGGAAGTATTGAAAACTATATTTTCCTTACGGAGTATTGATGTATTTCACTAAGGTAGCAAGCAATCAGGCGTAAAGCCCACTGATATACTTTTAACCCAATTAAAATATGTTTGTTTACAAGTTCGAAACACAATCTCATGGAAACATGGAAATAACCAATCGAAAACTTTTATTAAGAACTTGAGAAACGCAAACCGAACGTTAATCATTTGTATATTAACATTGAACTCCTCATATGTTTCTCCCATGTAGGAAGGCCAGTGCCCAGCAGTGGGACGTATATAGGCTGGTGATGATGATGATGATGTTAACATAGGAAAATATCTAAAATAGAAAAATGTCACGTCCTCGGACAGCAACAGCAGGGATCGAACCCGCAACCATGTTGAAATAGAATATTTCGCCATTACAGGGCAGACGTTAGCCTACAACACAAACACAGATATATTAGAAGAATTTCGCAGGGTCATTCCACGTCCTTGGTAGCTCAGATGGTATGAGCAGTCACCCGGATTGTGGAAGGTCGCGGGTTCGGACCCCGCCCCAGGACGTAATTTTTCTCTAGTTTAGATATATTAAAATTAAGAATACATTTGTATATCAGTTATAGTATATCACTGATACACGATTTAACTAAGACATGTTTCATAAGCAGTATTTTTAAGTAGACCTACACCACACAAAGCATACTCACATAATCTACCGAAGCTAAGGGACAGGCGCTTTCTAAGCTTTTGCATTTTGCTCATAGCGCCGCCCCTTTTTTCTCTCATTGTCACGCCTGTAACAAACAAGAAAAAATAAAAAATAAATGCAGGCTACATTTGATACAAAAATAATAAAATCATTAATGGAGAAGCTCACAATACGGTATCTGTCGAGGCAATAAGCGTTACGGTGAGTTCAATTAATTACAAAGAGTTATAAGGTGTAGTCACGCCAACACCTACCGCCACCCTCGCTCCTAATAACTCCGTTACAGAGCTACCCAACTTATATTGCATACAACTAACAGTAACAGGTGATCGCGTGCCCGCGAATATTAAGCTTTTTTGATTAAGTTAAGTAGACGAAAATCTATCGGGACTATATTATAAGAGGCGCTGTTTATTTATAAAGATTGAGTATCTAAAGAAAGTGGCATTTAGTAAGTATGTATAGACCGAAATGCTATGCGGCGAACAGTTTAAGCAAACTTCTTCTAGATTAGATACAATAAAGAAATTGGACTTAACTTCACCACTACCTTAACCAAACTTAACAACAAAAATACTAAGTAGGTAGATATCTAAAAAATAAAAATCTGAATTGGGCATCTATTTAACGATTAGATGCCAGTTTATTATTTCCTTGGCCCACTTAGTATTTTTAGTTTATAAATATCCATGAAATTACAAACTATTTATGCTAGGGCCAGATTTTCAAGGGTTTCCTGCAATATTCTGGTGTAGACATTAAAAAGCCAAGCGTTCCGACAGCGAAATGTGTTGGCATGAGTGCCGAATGTAAACATGTAATGTAAAGCTGGACGAACATACACTGTAGACATTCGCGGAATCGAGGCTCACCAAATATTCAAATGAAACATGTGAGCCTGTACGGAATTATTCATTCATTCAAACTTTTCTCATGACTGTAAAATTATTAAGGATTTTATATTTTAACATCTTTATCAGTTGTGATTAAACTAACGCAACTCATGGGATAAGAACACTGAACAAACAACATACCTTATAAGTAATTAAACTTCTTTTTGAAAACATTACAATTCACAGAATTTCTATCACTACAAATACTTTAATCTTGAATATGTGCATATATTTTATGTGTCTCGCCGTTATCTATTTCTAAACAGGAACTGCAGAGAACAGAAACAACTTTATACGTTCAATGCTCTTGCTATAATACTGCATCACGGTCGTTTCAAAACCGAATCGAACGCTGAATGTCGCTAACGGGCTCATAAGCCAGCGAACTTTTCTACGTTAAATAGGGTTTA
Organism: Nymphula nitidulata; assembly: GCA_947347705.1. Taxonomy (NCBI): domain Eukaryota; kingdom Metazoa; phylum Arthropoda; class Insecta; order Lepidoptera; family Crambidae; genus Nymphula; species Nymphula nitidulata. The sequence continues at coordinate 16,010,084 of OX374630.1, read as the reverse complement.
TGCGGACGTTATTTATCTTGAACTAGACGCGTGCTCATTCAGGTTCTGACAAATATACCAAGAGATACGTGCGTGCATACATACCTGTGCAGAAAATGCTTTAGAATCTTCGCAATAAGAGTTATTTTGCAACTATTGTGTTAATCGTCATCGGCACTTGACTAATAACTCTATACGGCATTAAAACGAGAAATGGAAGAGACATTTTTCAATTTAAAATAAAAAAGTAAGGCACGAAAAGAAACATGGAATCAAGGGTAAAAGTTTCACAGAAAATTTTATCTACTTCAATATCTTGGCTTTCAGCCCAATATGATGAAACTTTATAGGTAATTTTTCTGATCAAACCTATACAAACATAGTAGTTATTGTCTTTCTTGCACCCGCTCTCTTTATTTCCTTTCACTCCAGGTTGCCTGGAAGGGATTGCTGCTTAGCAATAAGGCCGCCAATTGTATTGTTTATCTTATTTTTATTGTTGTTGATTATATATGTGTCCTATTGTGCAATAAAGAATATTTGATTGATTGGTTGAACATAGTTTATTATACTGGATAAGAAAGTCAGTCGCATTTTATAGCTTATTGCCAATTTAAATGGAATTTTATTTTATAGATTATAGCAAATGGAAAATTTTATAGATCTACTAAACACTGAAGACTTTAATCATCAAGGAAACGTCACTTGACTTATAGTGAAAATAGAAATTATGTATATTTAACTTAAAAGTCACTACATACTTCCTTATCCTAGTGTTTATTTACCTTTATGACTTCTGCATGCAACGTTATCTTCACTTGTAAATATGGGAACAAAACTCAAGGCATCTATTACCCCCAAAACCTGATAACGCCGATGCATAAGTTCCACCTTGAAATATGATTCAATAATCTATCAATTTGGTGACGCATAACGTCAATCAGGAATAGCGGGTTGTTTAAACATGACCACCGTGGACAAACATAGGAACTGACGAGCAATGTAATCTGCTAAGCGCCAGCGACAATATGCTATGCTTATGTGTAACATTTAGACATTTAGATTGATTAGACATTCCTGACTGTTACGACAGTCTCAGTTTGTACAAATATTGTAACAGAGACTTGTAATTATGATATTTTTATCAGATTTATATTTTCTAAAAGTGGGCTTTATTCTGAAGACACACTAAATCTAAATTTAAGTACAGTATATCTCTTTCTCGCAATACGTAAAAGTAAAAAGATATCAAGAATTTCAACTAAATTCAGATACATTTGAGGAAACCATAGACAATTTTAGACGGTATGTACGAAGATGCTTCCTAAACATTGCATTTTAACACGTTATTTATGGTCACAAATTGAATACACATTACTAAATATCAAATCATATGACAGCCATCCTTTTTGTATTCAAGTTGAGAGAAAGAGAAGCACTGAACTTAAATTTAGATTTAGCGTGTGTTCTCCAAAATTAGGGCCAGTAACAATATCTAAAATTATCATAACTCTATTTATTTGTATTAATTCGTTTTATTTTCTGAATTTCGTTTCCTTGTTGTTAGGTATTTCTCGTATACCTACCTCGATTTTTTTTTATTCATCGCTATAGTAAGAAGTTATATTTGTTATACTCTACTGCCTAATAAAGCATTTGTATTATTTACATTTTATTTATAAATGGCATCAAAAAACATAAAATACGTCATATTCAAATAACTTAATATTCTACGAAGAGTTATTGCATACGTAACACGAGTCCGTAACACATCCACTAAAAAAAAACACCGTAACCGATACAGATGTGGTTCCCAATAATATCAATAGTAAACGCATTTACATAGGGTGCTCATAAACTTTCTGTTTAGGTCGTAAACAAAGTTTATGCCCTCCAAAGCGAACACGTTACGAAGCAGCCTAATATTTATGTATTACTGTTTTGTATGAAGATGAAAGTTATTTACATCTAAGGAAATTACCCTATAACATAAATGTACCCATTGCCAGAGAGTTTAGTTTACCCATACCAATACTCTCATCTCTGTAATTAAACTTATTAGTGACATTATGTAACTATGAGTTACGAAGTCCTTCAGCGTTGCCTTTAATCACTTCACTGTCTGCTACAATTTCACAAATTAAAGGAATGTACTGGCTCTTTAGAATACCACGAAATGCTTGTCTGTAATACAATTTCAAGATTTATTACTAAGACTCTAAGTATTTTCTTATGTTATTTGGATTTGGAACGTAAATAATCACTGTGCTAAATACAATTATAAATAACCTAATAAAATATCTGTCATCTCCAATAGCAATAATGCTGGAGTGCCAGTAAACAAATGGACCTAGTCCAGAGTTCCGCGTACCACTTTCACACGATGAATTCGAATGTGCCCACACATTTCAGCTGAGCGTTGGAAATGCCAGAAACTTTAAAATAACTAACTCACATATAATAAATCGTTCGTAGATGCATGACTTTTTATACAAGGTTTTTAAAGCTTTATCAAATCCTCAGTGACGTTAGAATAATCCTGTTAAATGGATTAATTAGAAAGAAACCTCAAAGTACCCACTTAGAATAAGATAGAATCTAATCATAAAACAGAGAATAAGCGCTATTTAGATAAAAATGAGACATTTTTAACCGACTTCAAAAACGAGGAGGTTCTCAATTCGGCCGGTATGTTTTTTTTTTTTTTTCTATGTATGTACACCGATTACGCCGAGATTACTGATCCGATTTACGTGATTCTTTTTTTGTTCGATGCGGAATAGCTGCCATTTGGTCCCATAAAAATTTTTTCAAAAACAGTTGGGTACTTTGGTTTTAAATTTAAAAAAACTTAAATTATGAAGTCGTCTACATATGCGAAATTGCGAAGTTTTGCTTTTCAAATGACTTTTTAGTGAAACGATACGATAGTAGGAAACAATATAAGTTTACGATCACCCATCTACCTTCGACCGTAGAAAGTTACCACTAAAAATTGTGAAAAAAAAATTTTAAACCGACTTCAAAAAACTGAAAAAGATAAAATAATTAAATTTAAGTAGGTATTCATACCCTAGAAACATATTTTTGGAGTTGGTGCTAAGTGGTTTCCAAAAACAATAGAAAGTGAAGCACCGACTCCAAAAATATGTTTCTAGGGGATGAATACCTACTTAAATTTAATTATTTTATCCTTTTCAGTTTTTTGAAGTCGGTTTTAATTTTTGTTTAAAATTTTTTAGACAGTCGGAATTTTATGTAACCACACCGACCAGTATAATCACCGTGCCAGGGTCAATCTTGAATAAAAGTATTCATTAGGGCGCAAGCATGTGATGTGAGCATGACGCATACTTACTAGCGCAGTGGATAAATTAACGTGGGTGCTGTGATAAAACGCCTACGAACCAACTGGTTGATTCGCGATGTAGAAAATAACCACACTTGTTAGATCAAAGAAAACAATATTTAATATATATCGACATAATGCAATGAAATTTACAACGGTATCGTTATAAATAATATATAAACAGTTTAAATGAACTTATAACCTGTAACTCATTAGTCCTTACAAAATACACGGAAAATACAAGAGCATTGTTTGCATATAAATTAGATATTAAGAAGATTCTTCAAAACTCGTTGGATTCTACTCTCGGAACAAGTCTAATCATAACCTAGCAGTTCTGGCTTTTGAAGCTCGTTTGTTACAGTTGTTTTAGATGCCAGAAACATATCAACATTTGTTTTCTAAACCCAACTTGCTAACTCCAGTTAAGTTTCAGTGCTGGCATTAAACGACATGCATTTTTTATTTGGGTTAGGTACTCAATTAGTACTAGATAATGTTTAATGTGAGCAAATTTACATGTCACAGCGAATTGTGGGTAAACAAAATCAGGCTTCAAACAAAATAAGACAAGGGACAGCAAATAATATCCTATTATGAAGTTTAAATTAATTGGTCAAGTATTTGTACGTCGAAACAATATGTAGGCTGCACGATACACCTAATTATATCGTATCCGTATCGTGGCCCAGGTAGGTGATTTATTTATTAAGACATTTGCTAAAAAATGCATTTATGAAGCCCGTCTACATTGTTGGTAAGATAAATATTACCACTTTTACGCACCATACAACGGAGAATGCGGTAGAAAAGGTACTCACACCTATGTAGGTACCTGTTTTACCGCAGGCTTCGTTGTATGGCGCAGTGCGTATTTAGTACGGTTTTTGAATTTTATTAAAAAATATATAGAATTCCACCAAGGAGTTTCATATTATGAGAATAAATAGGCTGAATGATCGAAACTCTTTGGAAGCGCTTTAGCTTAATACGATTATCTCATTTTGATACTAAAGATAAAATGAGACGAAAGATGTAAGTTCTAATTTTCAACACGCAGTCTAATTTTCAACAAGTCGCAACAATATTATTCCGACTGATATTTATAAACAAAAGATTATACTATTGTACTGTTTTCTCGCGAATCTGTTGAAAAACGTTGTATGACACACGTGTGGAAATTTGTATTTACAAACACGTGACTATGGTAAGCCCGAGACGAATGTAAAAACGAACTTACCGCACTAGTGTCATAAATAACTATCAACAGCTGGAATCAATGGCAAGGAAAAGCTTTTTGGAGCCAATAGGTTTTCATAAATAGGGTCCAAAGTGCAAGCAGTCTAAACCAAAGGCAACGTTTGTGACCAAACCGGCTCCAGCAGCCTATAGGATAGAGTCGAACGTGCGAAAGTCGTTCGTCGACCTTGCCGTGAGCGTCGTGCGCCCGCGCATTCGGCCGCGTGCCATTCCACCCACTGCACACGATTGCAGTCAAATAAACTAGTGCAGTTAGTGTTCTCCGCTTACCAAATCAACAACTAACATGCATCACTAAATTCTGTTGCAAAAAAGACTACCATCTTTATAAACTCAAAAAGAAACGCTTAATGACAACTGGTGTGTTCCCTTTTTCTTATAAATTGGGTTCTTTCAATAGAGGCGTGAAGAAGCACATTTTTTGGGCCGGCAAGGTGGAGGCGGTTAGAGCAGTGTCTAAACCGCAGTAGCTGTCTTCGCATATGGACACTTCTTACCGCTTCACATTAGGTGATGTTGAGTCGATTGCCGTGCTTTGTATAAAAAAAGCGTTTCTTTTTAAAGAAAACCTAATCGATGCAATCATCGAGCAACTTGATCACACAATTATTGCATCAACAAAGTCATCAATGTATTAGTTAATATGGCAAAGATTGCTTATAAACAGCAAAATGATCCTTGCTGCTTTATAAAGCTTACAAGTCATTGTTAAGTATAAGTACCTAGTTTGAAGTATAAAAATATAGTTGACAATAATAGTTATTTTACAAAAATGGTCTAATGTTTTTATCTTAAAATAACTTATTAATTTAGTCGCCAATTTCATTATTCTAGTTTCAGTAAACTAGGAACTCTCACAAAACGAGGCCATGAGTAGTAAATGTCATAGTTAATGGTGTGATGTTCTAATGTTGACAGAATTAGCATGTGTTTTGGCCAGCTAATGAATTTTGTTGCAATCGGGTGATTAAAAATTTAATTAACATTACGTGGACCTATATAGTTATTTATTATAATCATTGTTTGCCTCCATCTTCTTGATGAATAAAAAATAGGTGTGAGTATGTCTTAGTCAATCGTACGATTTATACGTAACCAATATTTATATCAAATTATACGTAAATTGAACTTCCCCTCTTCCTTACTTGATTTCTAATTCAGTATTAAAGTCTACCAGAGATACATTGACCTCCATACTGATCTTGCTAAATACGTAAGCAAATTTTCTGTTCAATTAAAAGGGTGTTTGTATTTATAACTAAGTATAATGGTCCCATAGACTATGATTTTCTATGCGACTCTTTAAATATAATACCTATTTGTTGTCTGTCCAATTATCTATAACAATTATGTTAAGGAAAACAATCGCACCAATAGATCAGGAAAATATTTAGCAAACGTTTTATATTCATTAGGATTATCAGTAATTATTACTATCATAATGATATTGAAATTAGCAAAGCAATTTACTTTTTACGAGAATGTGGACATTAAGTAATCTAAAATTTAAAAATGTTGGGGAGGTAAACTAAGTAAATGCCCTAGTTGACAAAATGTCCGTCTTCCCTAGCGTGTACAGTCAGCATCAAAATGATGGAAACATTCCGTCTCTTATCTAAATGCGACAAAATCAAAATCTTATAAGTATTTTTTTTTGCCGGCTGTACAGTAACATACCTCCTACTACGGCGATCAAATTGTTGCTTAATTTTATTGTAGATTGACGGCACTGTAATAAATTACATTATTTTATTATACTGAGAGTTTCAAATTTAACCCTGATGATAATGTCATGTGTTGACCATGGTGAGGTGTTTAAGAAATTAGAACTAACAATACCGACAATGCTATTTTATAAAATGTCCCAGTATTTAAATGGATCTAGAATAATTTTATAATAATTATGTATGAAAAGAAGATATCTAAATGGGGATCTTACAATCTTGATGATGGAGATATGTTGCGATCTGAAATCCAGAAACTACATCAAAACCGTGATCAAAACAGCCTCACGAAAGCTCGGCGTCCTGAACAAGGTGCGTCGCTTTTTCACGCCTGACCAATTATGCCTGCTTTTTTACAAAACTCAAGTCCGGTCTTGCGTAGAATTATTGCTCGCACTTGTGGGATGGCTCTGCCAAGTATCTACTCGATGCCCTGGACAGATTGCAGCGTCGTGCTGTCCGTATCCTTGGCGATGTAAAGTTCACGCACAACCTTGACCTTCTGCAATTACGTCGAGACATTGCGTCACTTAGCGTCTTCTATCGGCTATATCACGGAGAGTGCTTTGAGGAGCTTTTTGACCTTATCCCACCTTCTCCCTTCCTACTCATGAACACGCGTGCTGGTCTTCGGAGTCATCAATTTACTATTTCCACCTCAACATCACTCACAAAAAAATTTAGTACCTCGTTTCTTTGTCGTACTTCCAGAACTTGAAATTCTTTGCCAGCACATGTGTGAAAAAGCACCTTTTGGGCCGGCAAGGTGGAGGCGGCTTAAGCAGTGTCTAAACTGCACTAGCTGTCTTCGCATATGGACTCTTCTTGCCGCTTCACATCAAGTGGTGTTGAGTCACATGTCGTGCTTTGTATAAAAAAAGACCCTAAGAGCATCAGTGACTGCGGAAGTAGGTATTTTTAACTTAAAAGACAAAAACCCTCCAATGGTGAAATCCGATACTTACGATTAAGTGCGAAAAAATCAGGTGAATGATAATATTTCTCATAAGAAAAATTGGAAAAGGTAAGATATCGACCAAAGACAAGTTTTTCAAGAAATAGCATTCCAATAAGCAAGTCAGAGGTCGGGCGGATCGATTGATAATTATTTTTGGAGTGAAGTAAAGTAAAGTAAGTAAAAAACTGTTTGATTTAGTTGCATAAATTTATGAAGAAAAGATATTAAATCTAAGATTCTTCAGAAATCTAATCCAAGAAAATAGAATTCTAGTTAATACTAAATCAGAAAGCCACAAAATGAGCTTAGCACCTCAATGTACTATGTACTTGCACATTCCCACATGTACAATAGTTTAAGGCGAAAAGCAAAGAGAGCAATTATTGATAGATAAGTAAATAAAGTAAACGACTGAAAAGTCGTTCCTTTATTGGTGTTTATTTTCAATGTGGTAAGACTATTTACATTAGGTTAGTTATGATTCTTAGTTACTTTTGCATTAGATTAGCTAAACAAGATGATTATAAAGCTGAAGCTTGCCTTCATTATTTTGAAAGCTAATTTGATACGGATAAGGAAAAAACAGTAACACAATTACTTCAATGTGTTTCTAATACCTAAATAGAAAATGATGATTTGTTATGGTTTTCCGAGAACCATTCACAGCTTGATAAATATTCAAATGAATCACGTACGAACGCCATCAAACCGTCATTAATTGTTTCAGGCGTTGTTTAGAATCCGCAAATTGTCAATTTCCGCCAATGAGCGCTTTCCTCTAACTTAAAGGTATTGTCAATTCGTATTTTAAATACGTCAATTTCATAAATATTGTTACTACTAGTCATCGTGTGAGTGTCACCTATCAACATTAGGTCGGCGTGGTAATGTTATGCCTGCAACTTTCGGTGTCTCTTCCATTATGGGAAGCCCTGACTTGTGCTCAGCAGTTAAGACTGTTGTCTGTTGTAATAACTCCACACTGTTTTAAGAACATTGTTTTTCTTGGCGGGTAGTTATAACAATCAGAATGATTAGTCATTGACACACCAATTATCATAGTAAATTTTACAGCATCGGACCTTTAATCCGTGACTAATATGCTCAAGACAATTAATTGCTATACATATAAATTTATACAAGTGAACAAAACAAAAAATAGAGTTAAATAGAATTTTTCACACAAAATGAAACAAAATAGGTAAAAATACTTTGACAATCAAATCACGCTTAGAAACGATTGCCATTCACATAACACAATTCATAATGAACTCCATAAAAAGCAGTGGACGAACATGTCGGACAATAGTAGTACAATATTATATTATGGTATCAATACGTCAAAGATTTTAAATCTATTTATAATGAAGAAAGAAAAAAATGTACTAAACAATGAAGTCTCAATTTTGTCTGGAAGAGGACGAGGACAGCATGTTAATGAATTTCAATTCTAATTTCTGATTATGGTGCAGGTGTTTCTACCGCCTTTCGTTACATTTAAATCGGCTACTGTAGCAAGGCGAAACCAAACCAGCTAGGAATAAAAATTTGTATGTTAATTAATGTCATCATTTGTTAGGCCTGTAAAGACTTCAGACGGTCAACGACCAGTAATCACACTTCCTCTGATGAAGGGAGGGAGAATCAAAAGGGACAAAGCTTAAGTGAACATGGCAAACGAAAACAACCTTGTGACAAAAGCGCTCATTGAAGCAAGAGAACTGACTGCACACGACTCGTGACCTCGAACCTGTGACCCTGCACACAATGCGAACAATTGTAATGTAAATACGGACATAACCCGCTGTGCCAGTCATGGCGTGGTACCGTTTATTGTCACAACCATACACAAGATAATTTTTTACCTGAATAAATCCTTTTTGATTTGGCATTCATTTGCTCTAATTAAGGTTAGGTTCCGAACTATGAAATAAAATATTTTTTCCATTTCTTCCGTTGGATCTTGGACTTGGATCACGCATTTTTAGTAAATATTTTCCATTAAAATGAATTTACTTGTTAGATGCCTATCTAAAATCTAAATTACAGGTTTTCAATTCATGACACTGGATTACTCAGGTAAATTACTTTTCTCATGAAAGTCAGATAAAGCAGTAAGTAAATGCATCAGAAATAATGCAGAATTATACACTGCAGTACATAAACATCACGTCCTCCGGACACTGGGTAGATCCAGTGCCGATCATCGAGCGTTATACAAACGCAATGTTACATTCTAACATTTTCGTGACTCGTGGAGATATAAAGTGGGGATATTAATGCAAGTGGTACAATAGTTTCCATATCAGAGTTGCCTGCGGCTCATCGAGGCGTGGTCAAGAAGCGTGTTTAGCCAAGCGTTCTGTTCTCTCCCTATGGGTTCCGGTACGGGATTAATATATTTAGAAATCGCTTGAAAGCATTAAATTAATAACAAGTGAACACTTTCAAAACTATAAGTCTAGAGACATGTGATCTTGATTTGTTTTTGACCGTGGCACTAGAAAGATTTTAATTACCTATCCCACAAATCAAAACACAACTTTTAAGTATAGGCTATTTTTTGCTGCGTCGTAAAATTACCTACACTATGTATAATTGCTCTCAACAACTTCCTTGCTAGTAGCAAATGCGTGTCATTGACTATGGTACGACAGGGTAACCATTAAGATGTATTGTGGCCTTCCAAGGTCTGTCGTAATTACGGCAAGTAAGCAATTGTCTGAGCAAATATATCCGCTGATCAACAACTAGTATTTGAATTCTAAATAGATCGTGCTGTTTCTAGTTTCAAATACAATGGGCTAAGCTTAGTTTAGAACAAAAGTCTTTTCAATAAGTTGGAAGTTTTGCATTTCATACCCAAGACGACTATGAAACGAAGATACAAAATTAGTATAATAATCTTTGTGACCTCGCCTCGTTCGCTGTAATGTAACATTATTTCCTGTCTTCTACTATATGAGACAAGATGCCAACCAATTGAAGTAGAATGCAACTGTTCAACTTCTTATTAACCGCTTGAAATCGTCAAGAGTAAAAAACTAGTAGTGTCGAGAACTTGTCCCAAGGTAAAGATAACTGGAATCAGTAAGTATGTGGATATTTCCACAAACTGTAAATTACAAAGGTATCTGAAGATCAATTCGCCTTTCTCGAGACATCGATGGGCAAGAGTAAAAATACAGTTATATACATATGAACAAAAACAAAAACTTGTAATAACAAACTGTCAACTGATGACGATGCTCTACTTAAAGTTTATATCAATGAAGATAATGGATTACCTCTAAAGAAAAGATATCTTACTACGCATTTTTCTGTATTATGAAAATCAATAAGTATATCTACTATCTACATAGGTAGGCTATGTCCTATTTATGAAATATTCCAAAAATAATAATTCGTTGATAATGTAAAAGTTTAATATACCCATGGACCGACGGAACATGTTTGGTAAATTATTCCGTCTACAAAGCCATAACTATCATATGAGTCATAAGATCGTAATATTACTATAATTCTTTAATCAAGAATCATAGCTCCACGTCAAGATCCTTTAAAGGCAGGCGTATTTCAAAGTAAATAATATATAAGTACTTTGCGAAATCGAAACTGATTACACGTTTAAGGAGATATAAAATTGAATCGTTGTACCCAGTTCATCGAACCTGGCAGCGGCCGGCGCCGGCGCACCTGTTCCCGAGCCGAATGTCAACTGAATTGGTAACGAATCAGGCGGACACCATCAAGGCCAAGAGTTCTTCGGTTCAATCCATTGTTCAGTGGCGTGGCTTGGGCTACTTTACGAATATTTAACCATTCCAGGATGAATCGCTATTAAATGACGTCAGGCCGTTAAAATAATTGTGCAGAGTAATGAGTATCTAGTTAAGGAATATGTTTTTTAACTGCATGTCAAACACAGCACTGGATGACATGTGTCTGTTTATAACAGATGTTATTATGTTTACTTACAAGAAAGTATTGATAACTATATTGCCTTTTTTTATCGCAAGTTAATAAAGTAATAACAAAGATAAATCAGTAATAATATATTTCAGGAACAGAAAAATTATGGGCAATCAATTTAAAGAAAATTTTCGCGTTGACAGTAAAGGATTGAGATAAGATGTTAATATATGGTGCCGTTTTGCGAAAAAAGAAAGTAAGCTTTCACAGAGTACTTGAACATCACTCATCAAAGGTAGGCCAAGTTTTGCCTGCTTGAATCATTAATATTATTATAAATTGTAGTAGACTAGAAACTAGAAATTTATATACAAAATTCATGTTCAGACTGTTTCATTCATTCCTCTATAAACAACCTTACATAGGACTTGTCAAACTTGTGTATTACATAAAGAAAAATCCTACGTCAAAACACACATTTATGCATTCCAATCGATTGCAGTATGTGCACCCACTTTGATACGTAATACTTGTAATAAGATAAAATATGCATTGATTACAATCACTATTATAAGTGCAGTTGTTCATTATGACTCACTTCTTTAGACTCCTGTTTACTACTTGAAGATAATGATGTTTGAAAACTTAATATAGAAATAAATAGTTGATAATAATGTTATAATTAATGACCAACATGGTGATATTACTCATAATGGAATCCAACTAGTTGTCACAAACAATCACAATGATGCATTGAAAGAGGAAATACAATTAATTCCTTTTAAATGAAACGTTAAAAAAAATGTAAGCTGTTATTACCTTCGGATATAGTAGGCAACACGTTGACGAAGTTAACAATTCCGACGCCCGTTAACTGATTCATTCACTAAAACAAAACGAAAAAAAGGAATTGCTTCCAAGAAACGTCTACCTAGCAACGAAGGAAATACGTGAAGCCTCGACAAAATCCGAAACAATAATTGTCACACACTTTACACTTATCATGTAGCCCACTTAGATAATTTTTTGCTAAATTTCGACACTTCAGACTTTTAGTGAGTTGTGATGAATTTGCAAAATTGGATCCGTTCGAGTTTGTGTTGAATGGTGACTGTGTAACAGCATACTTTTTCCGTATCGAGTGCAAGAAATGGTGAACTATCACACGAGAGCGTCCTAGTTATGTGTAAAGACGGCTGCGCATACGCCGTGCGTTCAAACCGAAACGCCAAAGCTAACTGACCAGCCAGACTAGTCTGCCAGTGCCAACGCCCGTTCACCAGTTCACCTACTCTTATCTCCCGATGACGGAGCGCGTACTTGTTCGCTTATTCTGTGCTGCGCTTGCTTAACTGGTTATTTGTGCAAACAAATGCAGTGCACGTAACTAGTAAATTTAGTAATATGTATTGGTTAGGACTTAGCTTTTGAGAACAGCCACTACTTAATGATTATATAAAGAATTAATTTCCACGTTTTCGTTGTAGCTGGCTACCTAATGTTTAGTTAAAAAAATTATTAATTTCAACCGACTTTGTATTTTTACGCGATATATCAATCAAATCTAAACTGATTGCATTAAATCTTCTTTGCGTAGGAATTGTAGGATAATGATTTCTTGATACTTAAAGATTTGTTTTGTATTTTAAATTATTGTAATTTGGTTAATTATTGTCTATCGCTAACACGAACTAAGAGCATTGGTACTAACATTATATGGATGAATTAATCTGAAATAAAGTATTATTATTACATATTATAATACCCCCAGCAGTCACAATCAGCCCCGCAGCAATAGTAAATTTCCCAGATATTACCTATTTTAAAATGACTAAAGTGTCTTAATTTTGTTTACACTTTAACATTCTTATTTAGTTTGGCCTTTGTCCTCCGGTTGGTAATACTCTTTATCCGAATCCGAACCATATAATATCTTTAAATTAAATAAGTCCTTAAATTTAATTATTTTTTGTCTTTTTAGTGTTTTCATATCAGCTTTTATTTTGGTTTTCTTTGTTTAGAATCTGAAGTATAAGTAAATGAATTTTCTTATTATAATCACAACAAGGCACATCTTGAAGTGATACAAAGACTGCCTTTAATTTACGCATTATTTTGTCAATAGGAGATCTTTTGTATACAAAACCATACTTTAAAAATAGATTAATATTTTTAGGGTTTCCAATTTGAATAGCTAATGTATTTTAGTAATTAAAATGATATAAAACTAGAAAAATTTCACGTCCTGAGGCAGGAATCGAACCCGCGACCTTTCGCAATCCGGCCGACTGCTCTGACCCCTGAGCCACCCAGGATTTGGGATATCCCTGTGAAATTCTTCTAGTCTATCTGCATTTGCGTTTATGAGCTAACGTCCACCCTACAATGTCGAAATATTCTATTTCAACATCCGAAACGAGTATTTTTACAAATACCTACGATTCGGTTAAGTTGGGGCAGTGCTTTCAAATATTCTTAATTTTTGATTTTAACATTATTATAAATGTTTGAAAAATTACTTAGTAATTAAAATGATATAAAACTAGAAAAATTTCACGTCCTGAGGCAGGAATCGAACCCGCGACCTTTCGAAATCCGGGCGACTGCTCTGACCACTGAGCCACCCAGGACTTAGGATATCCCTGTGAAATTCTTCTAGTCTATCTGCATTTGCGAATAGAAGAAAAAGTTTGTTTTTTTTAGAATATTTCGATATTGTAGGGTGGACGTTAGCTCTAAACGCAAATGCAGATAGACTAGAAGAATTTCACAGGGATATCCCAAGTCCTGGGTGGCTCAGTGGTCAGAGCAGTCGCCCGGATTGCGAAAGGTCGCGGGTTCGATTCCTGCCTCAGGACGTGAAATTTTTCTAGTTTTATATCATTTTAATTACTAAGTAATTTTTAAACATTTATAATAATGTTAAAATCAAAATTAAGAATAATGTATTTTAATTACAAACCCAGTATAGTATAAATTAACGTAACAAAAACACTAAACAGAGCTGTTTGTTTCAACTTTGATTATTTAAGGTCATAGAAACGAACAATAACGTAAGTATAACACACAGTGAAATGATAAATCGATATGCGTGTCATAAAGGTCAAATTAGGTATTTATAGTATTGGTATGGTACGTATTACGATATGAATATTTTATCTTCGCTTGTCGTTGACACTTTACAATAATAAGCAAGCAGTATTTGAAGAATACTTGATGACATATTAATAATTAATTGAAATGAACAACTACAAAATGTAACTTTAAAATTGGATTCGTATCGTGACAAGCTTCCGAACATTTATCATCGCATATCGATTTGAAAGATAACACGACAAAATCTAATAACTATAATGCACACTATACTTAATGCAACTATAATGGACGAGGAGCTCGGTAGCGTAGTGGTTTGAGCGCTCTGGTTTCGATTACGAAAACAAAGCAACTTTCGCCATGGTTGGTCCCAGAATAGGTCAATCAAATTTTTAATCTCGAGCTGCTACGTGCTTCGGAAGGCACGTTAAGCCGTTGGTCCCGGTTGTTACTGCAACCGCTTTAACCCACCAACCCGCATTGGGCCAGCATGGTGGTGTTGTGGCCCAAACTCCTCATGTGTTTCTCCCATGTAGGAAGGCCTGTCCCCAGCAGTGGGATGTAAATAGGCTGATGATGAGGATGATAATGCACACGCGGCGTTCTGAATGGACCAACAGCGGAATTATGGAATTGGTATGGTTGAGGACGTTATATTAATTTTCAAAGCAATAGTATCGATATGACTTTGAGTTAGGAGGTCTCGCCATGCAGGGTTTAGCGGTCAAAAGGCGACACAGCAGAGATAAATCCTAAGCACAGAACACCTCATTTACTGTTCTGTGATCCTAAGGGTAATTGAAACATTCGCATCAACATCAAAATTTTCAGTTCTAGTTTAAGATTTGCAGCTGACGATGCTGATCATTGCTGGCCAAGAGAGCGCAGTTAATTGGCAGCTACTTACTACAGTATATTTTTTTAATACAAATAACGGCAAATGACGCCACAATACCCGATGAGAAGCGGTAAGAAGAGTGCATAAGTCCATGTTATAAGAAGGAGGAAACATAAGTATGTGCTGGCAAAGAATTCCTTTGTTTTGAAAGTACAATAAAGAAACAAGTTATTAAATTTCTTTTTGCGAGATGTTTAGGACGTTATGGTGGAGACAGTAATTTGTTGAATCCGAAGACCGGCACACGTGCTTCCTGAGTAGGAAGGTGCGATTGAACTTATCCTACTTTCCGGAATAACCCATTTTTTCTGGAATCTCTGGATCTGGAAAAAAATTCTGGAGCTTCCCACTTCCCAGCCTTTGGCCATTTGAAACCAGGCCCCTAATTACGCAACTGCGATAAAACGATAATGGTCTTCATCTGAAGTTCTTATGCAATGCTACGTTACAAGGCCATTTATTACAATGGCTATTTTGCCATTGTAAAATAGTCAAGCAGCACTGAATTTGTATACTTTAAATTTGGAGCTTCGTAATTGCCCCTAATTAAAATGGTCTTTACCTGGCGCCATCTCATCATTGTTAATAAAGGCAGATAAAGACGGCATCAGTTATCAGGACTTACAAAACAGACTTTGCAACAACCAAACAGTTTCCAATTTGTAGGAATTAATTGTCAGATGCCGTTTACACTACTTGGAAGAACATGTAAGCCAATCAACGAGACAATTATGCCCGTCTTCGTGTAAGAATTTTTAATTACATATGCCCGTTTAGGGCATGCCAAGAAAAATTAAGGCGCTCAGTTTTATTTAAATCTTGCTATAATACTACCAGCACCAAAAATACGGGTAATTTTTTAAGATAAGCAGAGTAGAACGGCAAGAAGAGAAATCCTTTCCCCGTTCAAATCTGGAGTAGCAGAGCAGATGGTATAACATTTCAAAAAGTAGGATGTTCACCTCAAAGTGTGATTATTATTTTTTTGTATCCTTCGCAAAATTTGAATCGGTTACTTACAATAATTCTTTTTATTGGTTATTATAGGTCATATCATAGGTAATACCGGCTTGGAGCCATTTTTAAATTTGGTAGTGATCTGATGAAGATCTTCGGAGACAGACCACGGACCACAGACAAACGATGTATAAAATTATGTGTCAGATGTCTGACAAATAGAAACGTCGATAATGTTTACGTCGTTTAGTTTCATTTCGGCACCTTCGCATTTCGGCACCCAGACTAAGAATTTCGTACTTCTAAAGTACAGTCCCGTTCATAAAACATATCTGTTTGGTTTCCGTAAGAATTCCTCATTAGAGATTATGCACTCATTTTTTAAAATTACACTGATTTTACTATAGGATCAACAATAAAAAAATTAATGATCGATTATTTACAGAAAGGATTAACCCATCTAGCTTTGAACTTGAAAGTTTACTATTGGAACTAAATTTCAAAACATTGAAAAGACAAAAAATATTTTAAGTAACATAAATCTAATTTTAATGTATTATTTAAGAATTTATGCTGCGCTGTTTCCAGAATACAAAAGGAATCAGCGTCTCCATAAAATACCTTTATAGTAGGTAATTATTTTCACCTTTTTAGTGTTTTCAGTACGGTGGTCTTTATCTTTGTTTCTAAAGAGTATCAGCAGCACTTTCCCGACCTGAATGAATAATTATGTATAAGGCGAGTCAGAGACACACTGATCGTTCTGCTAAAACGACAAAGCTTAGCAGAATCGACAGCTAAGTAAGTGTTACCCGCGGGGCGACGCCTAAATGCATTGGTTTGGAAATTATGGTTTATGACGTCATACAATAATTTCATTTCGTACCGCCTAAGCCAGCAATAATGATTTCAAAGAAATACTATTGACCTAGCTTTGAGTTAGGCAGTCGGTATAGGGGTACTAACTTATGGTTACCTATACAATCGGTGGTAGTAAAGTCTTCTTCGTAACTTAAAAGACTGCTTCTAGTGTCTAAAAAGAAAATTTTGTTTAAGAAAGCCCACAAAAACTCAAATAAACATAGTTTTACTAGGTGGTAGACCCGTATGTAGGGTCGTCTGGGTAGGTACCACCGCCTTTCTTATTTCAGCCGTGAAACAGGTCGCTGTGTTTCGGATTGAAGGGAAAGGTAGCCAGTGCAATTACTGGGCATGGACGGCATTTCATCTTAGGCCCCAGGATGACAACGCACCTGCAATATCAAGTGACTTTTCCTTGTTATTGCAGGTGTCTATAGGCGGCGGTAACCGCTTACCATCAGGTGGGTCGTCAGCTTGTTTGTCATCTAGTTGTATAAAAAAAAAAAAAAAAAAAAGTTTAAAGTTATTTTGAAGGATACATTATTTAAATAGGTATCGCAAATCTGACGAATTAGGTAATGCATTTTAGAAAAATATTAAAGTAGAAAACAAACATGGACTTTTTTCAGCGAGGGTGGCAAAGCAGCATACGACCCGCCTGGTTGCAAACAAGCGGTTTTCTAACAAAAGATAGCGCTGTCCAAAAAGCAATATAGCTGTTAAAATGAAGGTTATGTACACCGATTCCGTTTCTGATGACAAGTCAGCGATTGATAAAAATTAAAAACTTACAAAAAGTACCTTTTAGTACTAAATAACACACTTTGAATTTCAACAAGTAAGTAATTACAAATACCCACCTACCTATTACTTAAGTATGTATGTACACTTCACAAAAGTAATCGTCATGAATATCGATAATGGTAAAAACCGTGGCACACTAGTCTTTGTGAGGTATCACGGACGTCTTTATCGATTCTAGTATTCTACGTTAACGCCATTAAACTTTCATAAGAGCACCGGCACCGCTCACGAGTCCACACAAGCCTCTTTCAAATAGGTCGTGACACACGTCACACAAACACTGAGCAGTGATAACCGCCTGTGGTCTAGTGGTTGAGACCACCTGCCTCCAGATCTAGAGGTCCGGGGTTCGATTCCCGTGGGGCAGAAATTTTCTGCTCGGTTTGGTTGGTGGTAGGGATTTACTAAGTCCGCCTGGCTAGCTACCACCATCTTACCTAAGTCTGCCGCCATAACAATAAAGTTAACAGCATTGTTGTGTTCCGGCAGTTGGAGTGGAGGTAAGACAGCCAGTTCCTCTGTGGTTGAGGAGTCCGGGTGTAACTCGCTTCCATCGTCGGCCTTATCTTCACTTAACATCAGGTGAGATGAAGGCCAAGAGTTATCCCGTTAAGATAAGAAAAAACAATAAGAAAATCTATAGCATTATTTAATTGTTTAAGTAAGTATCAGAATAATTATAAAATAACAAAAAACCGACTGAACAAAGTTTTTTTGGAATTTTGTGATATCCTACCTACTAATGAAATTCTAGGTAAATTATGTTATTTGGTGGTTAAAGGATTTTTTTGTGTGTTTTATCAATCGCTGATATAAAATGCTTACACTCCACCTGAAACAGAATTGGTGTACGTACACCTTCATAATAACATATTTATAGATTAGTTTTATCAGTACCTATTAGCTATACTAAATTATTATGAAAAAACTAATCTGTGCACGTTTTACAACAATACTTGAGACCACGATGAGCTACATTTGTGGTAGTTTACACTGACAAGTTTTATAGCTGTTTTATTTACATTAGAGAGTTATATTTAATATTTAAACAATGCAAACTTACTTCTTTTACTCGTACCGAAGTCATCATCATCACCATTGTACATTCTGTCTTCATCATACTCATAAACCTTGAAACTTTCGAAGGAATACAGCTTGACGGCTTTTAAATCCGACTGTTCACAGAAAAAAGCTAAATTAGCTTTTATGCAACGATTCAAATAATTGTTCCAAGTTAATTTGATGGAATCCGATATTCGTACGTCACTGCCTTGTATTCAAATTCTGTCCCCCACAAAATCGTCACTGTCGACTACGCGAAACAAATTTTCATCGGATACAATCTATATTGTTTACAATCACTCACAAACATGGAACCAGGATTGCGCACATCGCTATTGTGTGCAAACAATGAGATACACTAGCCGATGGCGTAAGACGGGCTATTGGAAAGTTCGGATGTCGGACGCAACTTCGCGATGTTTCGGATGTCTCCTGAACTGGGCAAGGTAGCGTCCTTGGTGGCGACCGCGTGTCGTCTGGCTGGGTTGCAGTGTGAGCCCGCCGCGCCGGCGCCCGAAACTGTGTCAGGCAGGCAGGGTACAGACGCGGCGCCCGGCCCGGCACCCCGACCTTTCATGAACACACCTCTCTCTACGACCTATGTCCGACGCATCGATACAGTCATTGTTACACTACGTGCACGCTTCGATTGCAGACAAAACACTAGCCAGTCGGCAGAACAGGTGAAACCAAACGTTAAATTTCTGTTCCTAAAGCCATACGACGCAATCAACACACGTTAGAAATGAAGAGATCCATTAGGATATTGTTGCTCTAACGATCAGTCATTGTTTACTAATGAATGACGAACAACATACCCTAATGCAAAAGTTATTCAATTCACACCTATTCTTTTTCAATAGCTGAAATTAAGTATTATAGGTACATTAATTATCTACATAACAATCTTGATGAGTATTCACAGCCAGCCAAAATATTTTAAGTAACAAAGTTAATAAAGATATCTTAGTCATGCCTAAAATATGCCTCTTTCTAAACTTATTAATAATATCGTATACTTATTTTTTTTTTTCTAATAAGCCGACACATTTATCGCTTTAGCGTTGAGAGGGAGGCGTTAATGCTAAATTGGGAGCCTTTCACGCGAGCCTCCCTCTCCCCAGATCTATTTTTGGAGCCTCTCCCAGGAAACATCTTTCAGGACCTAGCTTTACGCATTACTGTCATATCATAACTTCTAATTCATAAACTGATATAATAAACAATAGAGATAGCTTGAAACATTTATTATTAAACATTTAAGATATTACGAAATTTTTCACAACACAATATTTTCTTCCCTTAGAAGTAGGTAAGTAAGTGGATTATAAAAGACAAGTTTTATTATCATTCATTTCAAGTTGTCCTATAATCACCAATACTGTATGATTAGTCACTGACGTTACCTTCTCCCAACAAAAATCTAACTAATGGTTCAGCTAAAGAACATGTAAAAGCTATATGACTTTGAGTTGATATTCAGACAACGACGTCAATAATTTAGTACACGATTTAATCCCTAACAATCCAGCGCGATAGTCAGAAACAATAGAAAAACAATTGGGTCTTTACAGAAAAGAAAGGTGAAAGCCAAGAAATGCATGAAGCCTCTAATTAACTTTCAAGATTAATACAGAAAGAACTTCTCTAAAGCCATTAAACAAGAAATTGAAAGTAACTGTGTAATTATAATTACGATAGTAAGTTAATTCTAATTTATTCAGTTGATGAATGAATGAATGATTATAATTAGCTCTAGCTTCAGTGCAATAATAAATATATTATTATTACAACCCG
Source organism: Nymphula nitidulata (assembly GCA_947347705.1). Taxonomy (NCBI): domain Eukaryota; kingdom Metazoa; phylum Arthropoda; class Insecta; order Lepidoptera; family Crambidae; genus Nymphula; species Nymphula nitidulata. Next base: position 15,989,430 of record OX374630.1, on the reverse strand, counting down.
CATTGGGTAAGCGTGGTTTTGTTCTGGCCCAAACTCCTCATGTCCAATTTAGGACAGCCCGTGCCCAGCAGTGGGACGTGTATAGGCCGGTGGTGATGATGATGATAAATAAAAATCACTAAAAACCTCGTTTTCCTGATTTCCGCACGAGAACGACTACTGAAATGTCCATATATGTGTATTCCGTGTCTTGTCTTGTTCTTACACATGTAAAAAATAGGACAAAACATAGATTGATTAACTATTCCGAGGAGCATCCAAGGAGTGATTTTGTTTAACTTTTCCGAGGATCATCCAAGGAGTGAGTTTTTTTTATAAGAGGGCGTGAGACAATAAATAAAAAAAAGAAATCTTTGGCTCTTATTTGAAGTGAAGTAGAAAGTAATAATATAGAATGTTCTTCCTATCTAACATCTGTTGTTTATCTCAATAAAGCATTATTAAGAGTGTGTGGTAATATGGTTTAGGTGAAGGGCCAGGAAACCAGGCACAATTAATAATAAATTATAACAAATATTAGATATATACAGAATGTTCGGTACAAAGCACAACAAGCAGGCAAGTACCCATTTTAAAATAGTCATACAAATAGTTCGGTTAGAAAAACAAAATGTATAAAAGGAGGATGCCAATCTTAGTATGAAGCCTTGCCCCGCCTAAAAACTGACACGTCCAAAAGTGACTCAGGGCACAATTATATATTATTAGGACAGTATCTTTAGATATCAATCCATTTTTGTTTAAAGATGCGGTTTCTGAGATATACGTAAAACAAAACCGGATTATTTAACACCAGCAATGTTTGTAATCTGTCAAAGTGCGTTTTGTTATTTTCTTCCTAGAAGATAAAGTTGTACAATCCAATTAACTGTATTTAATTATAACTCATCATTATTGTAATGAAATGATAATAATATAAAAATCCATAATAAATAACTAAAACATCTTTTCTGGTTTTCAAAACATAAAAAAGTATTTGTCTTCTATGAAAGAAAACGCACTGTCAATGGTCTTCATTGACAAAACCGGAATTGAAGATTTTATTTAAATTGTCGACAAAATCTTACTTTTTTATGAACTCAACAATTTAAAAAATAATATTTCTATTTATGAGGTATTATTGGAAATATTGTTTTGCTGGACATTAAACTTGGGTTGGGGCAAAAATTGGCATCTTCCTTTCAAAATTTATTTGACAATTTTGTATTTTTGATAACACCATAGTATTTATATGAATAGGTTAACATCGGTGGGTGCCTAAACGCCGGCATCCAATTGAATGTCTAACCCGATAGTGAATTGAACTAGACTTACTTAACGTTTAACGACTTGGGGTATTGAATGGATAGTCTTGTACTGAACATTTTTAGTTTGATTGATAGGTTCAAGGTTATTTTTTTATGACCACTTATACTGTATATAACAGACATCGTTTTGGTTCTAAGTGGTCATAAAAAATAATCTTGAAACTTCTAATCACACAGTCACAGAAAAGCTCTTCGATTTAAACGACCCGCCTAGGCGTCCAATTGAATGGCTAATTTAAACCAGACGGTTGACATGACGTTCAGCGTTCAGCCATCTGGTTACACGTTGCGCTCAATGACTGACAATGGCGGTTGTACTTCAGCCGTTTGATTGGATTGGATGCCGGCGTTTAATCAACGGGCTAGGCGTCCAGTTGAGCGGCTAATTTAACCGGACGGCTACGACATTTATAAGACTATGTTCACATCGGTGGGTGCCGCTTGTTATGCTATGTACCAAAGACCTTGTATATCTACTTAAATAAACATCCACCTATTACCTGACCACACATCACAAATACATCATAATAATAATACATATAATACATGTGGGTTGTGTGGTCAAATCATTATCAACGAATAAGCTAAAACGTTGCATCAAAACCAAACAAACTCCATAAGATTATGGTAATTGTTGAAAGTGTATCGATATGAATAAATTCAATCACAAAGGCAATCACACATATCACACATACAAGTATCTTAAGTAGGTATATTACTCTCTAGAATTAAAGTGCTATAGTAGTATCAGAGAAACAAAACTTATAAGGTATTAAATTTGTATGAAACATCGCAATATCTGCAGAGCAATGTTCTTTGCTCAGTTATTGGCTTTGCATTCGACCTCTGACATTTGGCTAGCTGCATAAACGGCCAGCAACCTAGGAAATGTTTTATACGAACTGGGACAAACACTATCAAAACACGTTATATCGTCTTTGTTTGTCCACTGCAGCTATTCATGTAATTTCACCTTCTACTAAATATTTTTATTAAGAAATTACTAGGTGTGTTTAACGGTAATTATTTGGTTACAGACAAAAAAAGACCAGAAATCAAAAGCAGTTAATAGAATATGTTTGACTAGTTGAAAATATAGGTAGTGTCCTCATTATCGAGAAAAATGAGGAAATAGAAGAAAACTGAAAACTGCTTCTTTATGTAGTGTCTATTACATATTGTTAATTTGCATTAATGGTTACATAAAACTTTGGAAGTAGGTACCTACCTAACAAAAAATAAAATAGGGCGATAGATTTGTATCAAGCAAGATATTATGTGTTAAAAATAAAAAACATTTGCAACAGCCTTAATAAATTACGAAGTTACGAACTAATAAACTATTAACTACGAATAAATTTTACTTTAAATAGGTATTCATAATTAATCTAAGAATGCCAGTTGATTTATTCATATGTAGGTAGCCCACCCCTGCAGTTTTATACAAGACTAGCTGTGCCCGCGACTTCGTCCGCGTGGAATATTGACTTTTTCCATACAAACTTTCATCCCCTATTTTATCCCCTTGGGGGTAGAATTAATCAAAATCCTTTCTTAGCGGATGCCTACGTCATAACATCTACCTGCATGCCAAATTTCAGCCCGATCCGTCCAGTGGTTTGGGCTGTGCGTTGATAGATCACTATGTCAGTCAGTCAGTCACCTTTGAGTTATATATTTAGATTGTGAATAGCCGATTAATTACCGTAATTACCAAAATATCGATTACGATTGATTTATTTAAATCAGTAATTACATAAACTTTTGCCAACACTGCCTTTGACCATGTATTATGATGTTATGATAAGTGTGGAGTTGGACCTACATAATACTTAAAGCGGTGCTGCACTTTATCCGTGAAAGCGGAATGTACTACTACTACTACAAGTACTAATGCTAAGTGATATGTTTGTATTTACAATACTTGCTAGATAGACGTGGCACTGTCGTATAGTGCAAAGGACCTAGACAACATGCCTTTCGATAATCGCTATCGCTAAGCGGTAAATGTTTGAAACTTGACATAAGCCCTCGATTGACTTTCGAGCGCAAATTTCAAATCCCATATATTTTCCATTACTTGCAAATGCCTCTATACACAGCTATTAAGGCAGCTGCGTGATTAGCTTATTCATCCATAAGCTTAATGCGAGCTTTCAATCTTCCATCAGCATCCTGAAATAGTAACATTAAACTCGGCGACAAATCAGACTCTTTTCAAAACATGTCGAGCGAGCATGCATTTCCCGAAAGTGATCATTCTCGATCTCGACCCATACACCCGGAACATAAGTACTTACACTTGTAATACGGATACCTTAATAATCTAAAAAAGGGTAGTTTTCAAATACTACGTCTGCCCAAAGAGTATTTAAACACTACGTTTGTCTGCCACTATCGCCATCTATTAGAACTAACCAAAGTTGTGATGAAGGAAATGTCAGTTTTTTTAGGCAAGTCAGCTTTATTATTTTCCATATTAATAATAATTAACCATCCTATCGTTAATCAAGAATTTTATTTATGTACGTAAGTATCGCTGCGTTATGCGCGGGTAACGTGCAGTGAACGCCGTGATACACTAGCTAGACTAGTGGCCCGGGCCACCACTGCCGGTCGGCTCCATAGACGAGGGATATAAAGTGGTAGTCGGCTCATTTGCGATTTACTTACACTAACTTATAACGTCGCATTGCGCGAATGATGATTGATAACGTGCCTTCCAAAGCACGGAGGAGCTCGACATTATAACTTTTGATTGACCCAGGGATCGATAATGGCGAAAATTGCTTTGTTTTCGTGATCGAAACCAGAGACCACTGCGTAGTGGTCTCTGGTTCCTCGATTTAATTGGATGTCGGCATTTCATCGACTGCCTAGGCATCCTATTAAGTGGCGAATTTAACCAGATGGCGGCGACATACAATCCTAAAAAGATGATGATGGTGATAAAAGTCGGGTATTAGCCCCCGACGAAAAAAGAGGGGTGTTATAAGTTTGACGTGTCTGTCTGTGTATCTGTGTATCGGTGTATCTCTGTTGTGTGTCTGTCTGTGGCATCGTAGCACCTAAACGAATGGACCGATTTTAATTCCGTTTTTTTTTTGTTTGAAAGCTGATGTGACTACGATGGTTCTTAGCTATAATTTATAAAGATCAGTTCAGGCGTTTGGCGACTATCAGCTCATTTTCTACATGATAATAGGATTTTACTAACTTTTACAGTTCCGATTGATTTCAAATTTGGTGCACTGTCACTTTGGTGACATTCCCATGACATACTAACTTTGAGCTGATCCTATATCATCAAAAAGTCTGCGAAATGGTTAATTTTTCAGAAACTTACAGCAGATATAGCGTGTTTGGGCTCTTATGAATAGTCTTAATGAGATGGTGTTAGATAGATGATTAATGACGCCGGGGGTAACTTAAAATTTTTAATTTTGTAATTAGGTATTGTTTTTTTTTTCATAAATAATAATAGAAGTTAGATACGACACGTAAGTACTGTTATTAATCTGTGACGTATGCTTGAATGCTCCTTTTCAAAATCGGAAGTCAACAAATATTATCATATCGAGAAGCACACGCGAGACACGAATGAAACATCGATGCGAACCTTGACCGGCTTGTTGGTAAATGGCTAGAGACCTTACACCAGCTTGGTTCGATTTGGTTAAGAATGAACCGAACGAATGACAAAGACGCGGTTTTTGCGTCACCTATTACATGGCATGTCTTACCATCACATGTTATTTTAGCGACGATGTATTTATGAATTATCATGAGGGCAACAGAAATTGATTCCCAAGGAGTCAAGGACCGTAAAGCGATCGCAATTTTGACTATTTTTTCATAATAGTTGCTATTTCCTAAAATAGTAACTATTGAGGAGCTCGGTGGAGTAGTGGTGTCAGTACTCTGGTTTCGAGTACGGATATAGGAAGGAAAACAAAGCAATTTTCCATGGACGATCCTGGGATGGGTCAATTACCTACTATTTTTTTTATCTCGAGCTCCTCTGTGCCACTGGTTGTCACTGCAGTCGCTTTAACCCATCAACCCGCAACTGGCCAGCGTAGTGGTGTTATGGCCCAAACTCCTCATGTGTTCCTCCCATATAGGAGGCCTATGCCCAGCAGTGAGACGTATATAGGCTAGTGATTATGATGATGAACTATTATGGAGTCTGTGAGTCAAGCCTAGAAGTGTTCCAAATAAAAGTATTGCTATGCTATCTATCTACTTTACTATTTTGTCTATTGCTATGCTATTCATTCTTACTGACTGAAAATTCGTGATTGACTAGTTCTGAGACATTTGAAATAAAACCACTACCGGATTTAACTCGCGTTTAGTTAGATGTTACACTATGATTTTATTCCGGTCGTTCTGCGACGTCATCATTAACGCGTTACAGTACTTTTATCTCACGAAGCGACATGCACTGACAACCACTTTACTTGTGGTAAGCATGTGTCCAACACGCTGTGAATGTGAGAGTGAATACGAGTAGCGTTAGCATTAGCATATAAATTTTATCAGATAAGAAAATAGGTATTATAATTTTATTATTATTAAATGTAAATGTGAATCTGTATAGCTTATTTTATTTAAGTTTAGTAACTTAATAATAAAATAAAGAGATAAGTAAATAAAATAAAAATCATGATATTATGGAGGTTCTTAAACATTAAGAACATAATAAAATAACACCATGTTACTTGTGTCATATTATAATAAATTGGAGTCACTCGAATAATTATCAGTTTCATCTGAATTGTCTTGTAATTTTATAGTAATTTCGAATTCATATTATTTATTATTATTATATTAGTTCTTTTCTTTCTGCACTTTGAAAAGTTTTGCTCAATGTCTTGCCTTGGATATTTTCTATGCTTTATTTTGTTAATATAATAAAATAAATAAACAAAAAATAATTATTCTACTTTTTGTGACAAAGTAATTTATTTTATCTAGAGGTATTAAGGTAGAGGTACCTAAAATATAAAATAAATCTAAAAAATAGACAAAAATATTGAATTGAGTTCATTATGTCATGGATGGTCAACTTTTTGATATTTACTTTTTAATCTTTCCATACTGACGCTACTTGAAGAGACGCTAGAATACAGACCTAAAATACACGTGTTACTTTGCCCGTGCCTTGGACAGCACTGAGAGCTCCTGTGCTTACCCACACAGTCGCTGCGTGTTTGTATACTAGGTTATTAACACACGTAAAGCATGCATCACTTCATGAGAAAAAGATACTGTATTTCATGGTCGCATTTCGTCATATTCACTAATATAAATTTTCAGACTTAAAAGACAGTTGCCTTACTATAAGCTCTTCAAATGTTCTTAACTACTACAGAGCTTATGTTTAATTCATAAATGAATAGTTTACATCAACAATGGCTTGATACTTGGTCAATGATTGTATCAAATGGCATGATATCATGCCATAGACGCTAAAATATTTAACTGTGTCTGGTATGTTGGAGTATGAAAGAGTTAAGAAATAAAATAAATTATTCACTAAATATCTCTAAAGTTATTATTATTATTTATTATTTATTCATTTAGGTATGTACACACAAAAGACTCAAAAATAAAAAAGTTGAGTACAAAGGCGCTGCTTATTTCTAAATAAATCTCTACCTGCGACAGGAAAACAAAATTGGACACAGTGTGTAGTTAATAAAGCATTATTTCCTAGAAATGTCATGAAATTATCAAATAAATAAGATGTTTTTGAAAGTAGCAATCCATTTCTATAAACTAATACAGTCCATGTAATTAATTTATTGTCATATTGACAGCACAGGTTAAAACTTCCCTTATAGTAACATGAAATGACATCACAAACCCATGGTCCTCATTAAATTGTTAATATCTTTAAATGCACCACAAATCAAAAAGATAGATGTTAATTCTGTCACCAGATGTGTGGGTTTTCTGTTCAACATTTAAATAATAGTTAGCCAAGTATCAAAAAACTTCATAAATTTCATATTTATCTTTCATACAGTAAGCCGCATTTGATTTTTTCATTTAGTCTCTCTGTTTTAGATTATAAGCTAAGATGTACTGATACTCTGCTCTCTTATTAAAAAACCTCTATCAAAATTTTACACAAAAATGTTCAAGTTGATAGAAAACAATAATTTAGTAAATTAATCAACAAAGTATAATGTGATTTTTACTAAAGAAATGGATAAACTTTAAGTGTCCAGGTGCTCATGAAAGTGATTTGAAAGGTGTGATGTTTTGTTAATGTGAAATAAATTGATACATAAAAACTCTGTGCCTACTTCAACATAATAATCTTTAAATGTTACGAATGCGCCTGTCACAGTATGACCCAGTTCACCCAACTAGATATTCAATTGTTTTACTATCCCTAAAAATTTTATATTAAAAATTTTGCTTATATGTTATGTTATGAATTCCTGAGGTTGATTTTCCAGTATTTGGGTTACCGCTGCTGTAACATGCTAACCTTGGTTGCCTATCCAGCCCTCTTATTCAGAAACTGTCGGATCACGGATTGGATTAAAAAAGTCACAAGTCTCGCTTTGACACACTATGATAAAAAGTGACGGGTATAGAAATTCCGAAATTCGACTTTTCCTTAGTCTTTTCCGACAGTTGTGAATAAGGGGGCAGTTCATATGTAATGCCTTCAACACAAGTATTATCATTATTTATTAATTCTAAGACTTTGTTCACAACATTAACAAATGCAAATGTATTTAAAATATCTATTTTACCAATAATAAGAATTATTTTGTTAAAATCACTACAAGAAACTTTCTTCCTGATTTTGAACAAAAATCGTGTAACTTGTAAACAAGACACTGCAGGTACAGCAATACCAAACAAATAACCAAAAAGTGAAGCGAAACTGTTTGATACTCAAAACACATCCAGGAACAAATATGTGCGTGTTTCCTACAACACAAGCTAAAATTAAGATAAATGCTATATCTATCTATCTTAATAACAGAAAAGTTAGGAAAGTATGAATATTAAGGTAAAAAGTAACTTCGAAAGTAAAATTGAACTTTTTCTAGGTATAATTATTTCTTAAGACGACTGACAACTGACCAACAATTTTCTAAATTTTAACATTATGTACTCAAACTTTTTCAAAAGAGTTTCCCGAATATGTGTTTAACATCTAGAATCTAGATAATTATAAAAATAATTGATACGTGACAATCACAAACTTACCATCTTTGACATTCTTCGAAGACTGCGACGATGAAACTCCGGGTATTGTTTTGTCACTAGCACAGTACATCGTAAATTATATCACAGTATTGTGCCAAGAATTCACTCTCATCTAATAAAACAGTCCATAGTTATTTAGCAGATCGATTTGTTAATCAAATACAAATGAACGTAGCAAACACTCGGCGGCCATTCCACATTCCGGTTGCCACTTGCTCAGTCTTTCTAATCTGTGGTGTGTGTGGGTTGCCGTTGCAAATATCACGACAATATTTTTTTTTGGTAGTACGTAGTAGTATCTGAGGGTACAGTAGTACAGTACTCACTCGTCCATTGGATTTGGTATCGTACAGGCAACAGGTCAAGATGTGACTATTATTGTTTTATGTTATATCATTGAATTGAAATTCTGGGTGTAATACATTTAATTGCATCTTGGGAGAGTTTGGCGCCAAATATTCGCACACCTTAATCTAAACTGAGACAACTCAAACAAAGATATTTTTCAGAAGACGAAAAAAGCGTAATAGGTTTTTTTGCTAGGGAATTTTAAAACATAATATGTATTATTTAGGATCACAAGGTCTTTATATAAATTGGGGCTAAGAATCAATCCTTTTTACCGAACATCACTATTTTTTGAGTTGTGACCTCAGATCATATTTCTATGATCTGACGTTGTGACACTCAAGGGTGATGGCTTTTTATGAGAAATAAACTACATCTAAAATTGACGGTTTTATTAAACCATTTGAGTTGAAATTACATTAGAACAATAATTAAATAAATAATTCTTCAACCATAACTGTTCAAACCAAATATTAACTTACTTATGTTTTATCACTCGATAAAACATAAGTAAGATTAATATTTAATAATTTGTAGTACTACATACATTAGTTAGTATTTCTGAAGACCGGCTAGGCCACAATAAGCGTCAAATATGTTTTTTTCTTCTTCATAATACAAAATAGTCTGCATTATTCGCCATAAAGCGCGCGAACTATCCTTTTTAAAACGATGTTCGTCGTTTCTGACAAAGATTATAAGCCATACCGAAATAGGGTAGTTGACAACTTTTTTTTTATTTCATAAATAAGAAGTTTATAACTCATAAAGAAATATTGCAAAAGAAATAGTATGTCTAAGTTCAATAGTTTCTCAGATATAATGGTATGTTTGATGTGTTGCGGCGCATCGTCCAAAAACGCTCCATAGAAAATCTACGGAACAGGGGACGTCACATGTTCCCATCCTACTAAGAAATGTATGGGCATACTGACAAAATTGATAATAACTATGTATTAAGTCGGTTTCTGTTCATAATTGTCATAATAATAGTTGTTTTAATTGGTGTCAGCAATCTAAAATCATTAACATTTTTGATAAATTTTGAAAAAAAAATATGACCATATTTTTAATTTTCAAAACAGTACAACTTCAACAATATTCTATATCTTATAAGTTTGAATTGTTTTTATGGGTAACAACAGTAGCGTATATTTTCCGAATTTGTGAAAAGTTACGCCAAGTTCAAACTTAGGCAACATCCCAATTCCTCCTAATTTTACAAATATTAGCGTACAATGCCGATTCTCTTCTTACCTTCGTCATGCATGACTCTTTTTACTTCTTCATTAGGCATATCATATCAATCTCCATTAACAAATATTAAGTTCTCTCAGACACAATTTTTATTATTGTAATATAAATCTGCTTCTTTTACAAAAAAGCACGGGTCAGGTTTAAACAGCTTATCTATTGTATTTTATTATTTCTACAGTTATTACTTATTACAATAAAATGCCAATTGGGCAGGTTCAACATAATTAATATAATGCATTTCAGTAGTTGAGAGCTAAATTATTAACAAAATTCTCAAAAATAAGTAAAATCTAACAATGGTTCGATTCTTTAGTGAAAATCCGATTCCGATGCTAAAACTACAGATCAGCTGTCAATGCCAAAAGACGTGTCAAATCTGTCAAGTTGATATACTGCTGTCAACTGTCAACAAAGCCTTTATATTGTTTCGTACTATTTTTATTTCAAATTCTTTTGAACCCATCGAAGAGAATTGGCATGAAAACAATAAAACATGATGCAGCATCAATACTGGGTAACTAAAAAGACTGTCCTAAAAAAATTGGGTACCAAAGAAGATGAGTGTATTGTTTCATCTGACGCTGAACTTGACGCAAAGTTGGAGTTATTCCGATCAATATCAGATAGCTGCTTGCAGTTACAGCGAGTTTTAGATCAGTATCAAGAGCGATTATGTATTTTAGCTCAAGAAGAAAATTCTTTAGGAAAATTTCTGCGAGATGCTGGTAAGGGCGGTAATACCTCCGGGAAGCATATGGTTTCAGCTGGAAAAGCTATTTCTTATTCTGGTCAGCAGCGATTATCAGTAAGAGGACCTTTATTAAGGCTTTATCATGAAGTAGAGACTTTTAGAGGCCGTGCTGTGAGTGATATGCGTGCGACTGTTTCTGCTATGGAAAAGTCGCGGATTGAGTATCGCGCTGCTTTGAGTTGGATGAAGTCAACAAGCGCACAGCTTGATCCTGACACGGGACGTGGCTTAGATAACTTCCGAAAAGCTCAACGTCAAGTACGTGAGAGCAAAAAATTGTTTGATAAACTTACTCTCGATGTATTACAAAAGGTATATTACAAAACATTATATTACTTATACATTAAAATTATCAGTTAATAAGATTTATCTATCTCTATTTTAATAAATTAACAAACCAGAAAAAATTGTAATCACAACATACTTCCAGATTGACTTATTAGCTGCGGCAAGATGCAATATGTTCTCTCATGTCTTATCAAATTACCAATCCTCATTCCTAACTTTTGCAACTAAAGTAGCTCAAACTTTAGTAGCAACTGCAGATACCATGAGTGGAACACCTCAGTATGAGTTTTCTATACTAAAAGAGCTCTCTCAAAACTTAGGAGATGGTGATTCAAAACATGATCAAGATTTATCAAATCAAGACAAAGACCAAATGCTATTTTTCCAGGTAAGACTAAAATTATTATTTTTTATACTACATACTTTACTTTTTATTTATCAAGCTGCTTTAGGCTCCTGGGAGCATAAGACAATTTAAAACCACATTGTCTAGAATGTGTTTTGACAGGTAAAATTTATTTGAAGATATTTTATGTTTAAACAGTGTTTACTATACACGGCTTTTCATACAAACTTCAAGTCGAAAGTATTGAAAGGGAAGAAACCTGTACTAAAAAAACTTGCCATTCGTGCATAAGCAAGTCAGACTACTCTTAAGTAATCAGAGGATTTTTCGTAAAGTCTAATAATAAAGAAATTATTTGTGATTTTTTGTTTAAATTACTCTGATTCATAAGTTTCAAATATTTTGGACTTGAAACTTTGTATAAATAGCTGTGTGGTGTAAACATTATTAACTGTTAGGAGTAGTTGATTTTTAGTTGAGACTAGGGTTGCCAGATAGTATCCAAAAGGAGGACATGTTTTCCTTACCTACAGTAAGTCCTCCTTTTTGCTAAACTTTGGGGCGGGACTTAGTCAGTGGAGCAAAGAGAGGAATAGACTAAGTGTGCTTTAAATCTTTAATTCTTACTCAATACAACTTCAACGATATAACATGTAAAGATTTTCATTTTTATGTTAAAAACCAAGAACTCCTTTCCAAAATTGGCAGCTCAGCTAAATATAATTAAAATAAAGTATAATAATATAAAAATTTCGTATATCTTCTGAATGTCCTCCTTTTGTACAGAAAATCCTCCTTTTTAGACCCATCTGCCCTTCTTTATCAAATTATCTTCTGGTAACCCTAGCTGAGACAGAAATACTATTGACATTCCGTAGTTTGTCCAGCAGCTGCTTATGGAATAGACAAATTTTATCACTTTTTGTTCATTAAGGAATCAGCAAGTTAATTTGTTAGGTCCTATCTAAAATCATGATACATTGTGGCTGGAATGTGTGGCTTGACAGGTTAAATAGTAAATCAAAATGTAATATGTAATAATAATAATAAAAAGCCATTTATTCCATATCTCACTTTTTACAAGTATTGCATTACTTAGAATTCATATGTTATTAAGTTTACTTAAGCTAATTGTTAGATTATTATTATATATTGGAGATATGGATCCCTTTTTGGGTAAAGGCCTCCTCCAGACACTTACATGACTCCCTGTCTCTCCCCAAGTTGTGCCAATTTCGGTCAGCAATCTGTATTATGTCATCAGCCCATTTTTTTTATTTGTCTACCTATAACTTCTTTTCCCAGATGGACCTTTCCACTTTGTACTTTGTAGATGTCCATTTTTTGTCTGTCAGTCTTGCTATGTAACCAGCCAATCTCCACTTAGTTCTTAATGCTTGTTCAATGGCATCTGTAATCTTTGCCTTCATACTGATCTTATCACTCTTGATTATAAGGACTTTTTTAATCTTAATAATACTCCTTTCTATTGCTCTCTATCATTGGGTTCTAATAATTTTATTTTGCGTTTTTTTGTGTAGACCCAAGTTTTTTGATTTATGGTTGTCAAACCATAAATAAAAAAAATAAAATAAAATAAAAATAAAGCCTTTTATTACTGTTAGCATTACAATTTTGAAAGTATAATACATTAAATATAACAGCAACCTTAGCCAACAGTTTGTCTTTCGACAAAGGCCTCCTCTAGGGCTTTCCACCTCTTCCTGTCTCTAGCGGTCCTGTCCCACAGCAATCCTGCGGTCCATTTTAAATCATCCTCCCACCTAACATTTTTTCGGCCTCTGCTTCTCCTTTGGTCTCTGGGCCACCATTCAGTAATAATCTTTGTCCACTTTAGTTGGTTCTCTCGTATTATATGTCCTGCCCATCTCCATTTAAGGGTTTTTATTGTTTTGGTAATAGCCTTGAATTTTGTTTTCTCTTTAATCGTTTGTAGTTTGACCTTGTCTATCAGCCTCACACCCAGCACACTTCTTTCCATTGAGTTTTGACAAATATTTAATTGGTTACTCATTTTGTCAGTGACAGACCAAGTCTGGCATCCATATGATAAGCAAGGCAAAATACAAGAGTTGTAAACTTTCCTTTTATCTTTAAGTGCTATATCTTTGTTTTTCATTATTTCTTTCAGAGACCAGAATCTTTTCCATGAAGTATTGACTCTTCTATCTATTTCTTTTTGCATTGTGTCTTTTGTGGCTATAGTTTTACCCAAGTATATGTAATCCTCTACATACTCTATTTCTTCATGTTTCACATATATTTTAGATTTTTCATGATTAGTCATGACCTTTGTTTTTTGTGAATTTATGGACAGTCCAATTTTATTGCTTTCTTCTGCAAGTTGCTGGAGCATTGTTTCCAAACCTTTCTTGCTTTCGGAAAATAGCACTATGTCGTCAGTAAAACGGAGATGGTGTAGGAATGTAGGATTTCTCCATTTATTCTCAGGCCATATTCGTTCCAGTCCATTTTTCGGAAAACCATTTCCAACACTGTAGGGAACAGCTTTGGTAAGATTGCGTCTCCTTGTCGTACCCCCCGCTGTATTGGGAATTCTTTACTTGTTTTATCTAGCTTTATAACTGCAGTACTATTTGAATATATTTTCCTTAGGATGCGGATGTATTTTTTGTGTATTCCTTGTTGCTGCAGTGCTTTCCATATAGCAGTGTGAGCGAATGAGTCAAATGGCTTGGTGTAGTCGACAAAACCTATGTAGTAGTATTTTTGATACTCTTTGTATTTTTGGAGTACTTGCTTCACAACATGGATATGATCTAAGGTGGAAAAATTCGTTCTAAATCCTTCTTGCTCTCTAGGTTGATTTTCTTCTAGAGTGTTGTTGATTCGTGACAGTAGTATTTTAGAGAAAATTTTATACAGATTAGACATGAGGCTGATTGGTCTATAGTTTCCTATTTCTTTCTTACACCTTTTTTGTGTAGTAATATTATTTTTGATTTAGATTTTAGACCATTCTAATGGTAGGTATGTCTTCTGAATGTAAAATATTATTAAAAATGTTTGTTAGTCTGGGTGCAGTTTCATTAATTGTAGCCTTTAGCAATTCATTTGTAATAAGATCTTCACTTCAATCAAAAAATAATACATTAATTAAAAAAAAAGGTTTCAAATAACAATTCTCAAATAAATTTTTCAGGATGAGTATAAAGATGATCAACCAAATATACACACACAGGCAAATATTACCAATGGCAACAAGGACATAGAAAAGAAACAACCCTCTAATGATATCAAAGAGAATACTACTTCTGTTAACTTGATTGATACTAGTGCTCCAGCAAATGAGTCTAGTAGTTCAGGAGAATGCTCTGGAGGTCTCTCGGATTTAGCTGGGTTACAGCTAGACTTACCAGCCAATTATGGATCATTCATGCCTTCTCAGTTATTGCAGGTATGAATCTTATACTTTTTCCCACAATTTCAGAACATTATTCTGTACAGCTCATCATCAATATGGGTGATACACAAACACAAGAGACGTTTTGGGACTATGGACACCACTAGCCCAATGCGGTTGGGTTGGTAAAGCTATTGCAGTAACAACCAGTTTCAACAGCTTAATGTGCCTTCTGAAGCACAAAGGAACTCGACTATCATCCAGAATATACAATGGAATAAAGATATTTTGTTTTTAACCCCCAATGAAAAAAGAGGGGTGTTATAAGTTTGATGTGTCTGTCTGTGGCATTGTAGCTCCTGAAACCAATTTTGATTCAGTTGTTTTTATTTGAAAGCTGACATGACTAGGATGATGATTAGCTATAATTTATGAAGATCAGTTCAGGCGTGTGATGACTATCAGCTCATTTTATACTTGATAAAAGGGTTTTACTAACTTTCACAGATCCGATTAATTTGAAATTTTGTGTACTGTCACTTCGGTGACATTCCCATGACATCCTTGAGCTGATCCTATACCATCCAAAAGTCTGCGGGATCCTTAATTCTTCAGAAACTTACAGCAGATATAGCGTGTTTGGGCTCTTATGAATAGTCTTAATAAGATGGTGTTAGATAGATGATTAATAAGGCCGGGGATTGTTAGATAGATGATTAATGCCGACGGCCTCTCCCTATCATCCCACCGCTCGCCACCGGCAGGCAGTTCATTCTCACAAATTGTATCTCAATAATAGTACGGTTTCATAAAAACTTTCTCCCACGTACGCTCAGGTTGTGGAATGTGCTCCCTGCAGAGGTTTCCTTGTATGAAAACAGCATGGGATTCTTCAAAAAGGCGTGAAAAGGTTTTTAAAGGGTCGGCATCGCACAAGTGATGGGTTGCATGAGTTTTACGCATCGTACCCTTGAAAGCAGCTCTGCTTCACGTCAGATAATCGTGATACCTGTAGAGCAGCAGTCACTGAGATGTTACTGGCGGGTATGGAATGTTACATTCCTAACCTACTAGTATCCGCAGGCATCAAGAGGCGACCGTGGTTTAATCGGCCAAGCAGGGAAGCTCGCATAAGCAGGCAGGTTGCGTTTAAGGCTTGGAACACGCCTCAAACCAATCAGGATCCGTGAAGCGGAAGTTAAACGCTGCTTCGAGGTTCTGTAAAAGAGTAATTTCTAGAGCATAATTCGATTTTTTCGGCAGAATTAGCGATCGACTTGCAAGACACGCCTCTGGGAGTCGCGCTTTCTGGTCGCTCGCCAAAGCTGCCGATGGAAACTTTTGTAAGGCGTCCTTGCCACAACTACGTAAGCCTGACGGAAACTTGGCCCTCAGCGCTAAAGAGAAAGCCAATTTACTGGGTGCTCTCTTTGTCTCGAGCTCGACTTTGAATGACGGAGGTGTTGTACCACCTACCATCCCCTGGTGCGGCAACTCTATGCCGGAGATCTCCATTTCGCAACGGGAGGTATCTCTGGATATTCGTAAGTCCTAATCAACGAGCATCAATACGGCTTTTGCCACAGTCGCTGGACGGGTGATCTTTTAGTGTACCTCACGCACCGTTGGGCTCTTGCCATTGAGAGTTATAGTGAGGCATTGGCTGTTAGCCTAGATATAGCGAAAGCGTTCGATCGGGTCTGGCACAGGGGTCTTCTTTCGAAGTTACCAACTTACAGGCTGCCTGAGGGATTGTGCAAATAGGTCACTAGCTTTTTTTTTTTTTTTTTATACAAAGCACGACAAATGACTCAACACCACCTGATGTGAAGCGGTAAGAAGAGTCCATATGCGAAGACAGCTAGTGCAGTTCAGACACTGCTCTAGCTGCCTCCACCTTGCCGGCCCGAAAGGTGCTTTTTCACGCCTCTTTTGAAGGAACCCATGTTATAGGAAGGAGGGAACACATGTGCTGGCAAAGAATTCCAAGTTCTGGAAGTTCGACAAAGAAAAGAGCTACTAAATTTCTTTGTACGTGATGTTGAGGTGGAGACAGTGAATTGATGACTCCGAAGACCGGCACGCGTGCTCCTGAGCAGGAATGGGGAAGGTGGGATAAGGTCAAATAGCTCTTCAGAACACTCTCCGTGATATAGCCGATAGAAGGCGCTAAGCGACGCAATGTCTCGACGCAATTGCAGAGGCTCAAGGTTGTTGGTTACCTCTACATCGCCAACGATACGGACAGCACGACGCTGCAATCTGTCCAGGGCATCGAGTAGGTACTTGGCGGAGCCATCCCACAAGTGCGAGCAATATTCCACGCAAGACCGGACCTGAGTTTTATACAGCAGGCATAATTGGTCAGGCGTGAAAAATCGACGCACCTTGTTCAGGACACCGAGCTTCCGAGAGGCTGTTTTTATCACGGTTTCGATGTAGTTCCTGGAATTCAGATCGCAACATATCTCCATGCCTAGCAAGTTTAGGGAGCCCTGTGCCGAAAGAGTCTTGCCCTGAAGAGACGGAAGGGGAAGGAACGGCGACATTTTGGCAGTAAACGCGCACACCTGTGTTTTCTTAGCATTGAACTCAACAAGATTGTTAGATCCCCATTCAGATACGAGGTTCAACACCCTGTCGAGCTCAATGGCAAGATTCTCTCTCTCCCTCTCGGTTTCAGCGCGCCCAGCCCCTGGGCGACCGTAATATCCCCCATGCACTGTACTGTCATCTGCATAGCAATGAATGTTTCCTAACGGAATCATGTCATTGATATGAAGAAGAAAGAGTGTGGGGGATAGAACAGAGCCTTGTGGTACACCAGCATTCACTGACATGAACCGCGAAGCGCATCCATCTGCGAGGACACGGATTCTTCGCTCATGCAGGAAGCCGGCGATCCAGTTACAGAGCTGAGCGGGCAGACCGTATGCCGGGAGCTTGGAGAGAAGAGCCCTGTGCCAGACCCGATCGAACGCTTTGGCAATGTCAAGGCTAACTGCCAGTGACTCACCACGTTTGTCAATAGCTTCACCCCAGACATGCATTAAGTACGCTAGAAGATCACCCGTTGACCGGTTCGGCCGAAACCCGTACTGTCGATCATTAATTAATGAGTGATCTTCTAGGTATCGGATCAGCTGGTGGTTTAAGATCCGTTCCATGACCTTGCAAAGAACTGAGGTGACAGCTATCGGGCGGTAGTTAGCTGGGTCTGATCGGTCTCCCTTTTTGGGGAGCGGTTGCACATTGGCCTCTCTCCAAGATTCCGGCACACACCCAGAAGAGAGAGAAAGACGGTATAGCCGCGTTCAGACAGGAGACAACTCCGCTGCGCAGTTTTTCAGTACTATCGCTGGAATGCCATCAGGTCCACTAGCTTTCCGGACGTCGATGGACTGAAGCTCCGCACGTACATCACATTGCCTAATACGAATATCGGGCATTGTGTGGCCACAGTGGGAGAGTGTTGGTGGCTGTGAGTTGCAGTCATCGATTCGGGAGTGAGCAGCAAAGAGTTTTACCAAGAGATCGGCTTTCTCTTGCGGCTTGTGAGCTAGCGAGCCGTCAGAACATCTCAACGGGGGCAGCGAGGGTTGACAGAAGTTGGATTGCACGGCTTTGGCCAGACGCCAGTAGCTACGGCTTCCCGTAGGATGCGTAAGAAGTTCTTGGCCAACTCGTGCAACGCGCTGTGCATCCGCTCTGATGAAGGCCCTTTTGCAGGACTTGGTGGCGTTGTTATAGGCTGCTTTCAGTGAGTCAATGTTGGGATCCCCGCAAGCTCGGCCCCTGATCCAAGCGCGGTATGCCGACTGTCTGTTTTCAACAGCTAAGGCACAATCGCGGTTGAACCAGAGGTTACGCCTACCCCTACTGATGAGATCGGAGTGAGGGATATAGTACTCCATCCCTAACATGATCTCATCAGCAACAGCAGTAGCGCTACCGTTCGGGTCCAGCTCACTGAAACAGCGCTGCCTCCAAGGGACAGATGCGAAGTAATCCCGCATACCGTCCCAATCTGCCGACGCATAGTGCCAGATGCGGCGTTTGGCAACCATAGGTACCGGTGGCGACGCCCGTGGCACCCCAGCGGATACCAGGCAGTGATCTGATGTTCCCAAAGGAGCACGAACCTCTAGCCGATATCCATCCGGGCGAGTCGTCAGCAGAAGGTCCAACAATGAGGGCGCGTGACCGACAATGTCTGGAATCCTGGTGGGCTGGTTTACCAGTTGGGTCAGGTCGTGCGTGAGAGCGAAAGCGTGGGCAGTTCTACCAGCATGGTCAGTTTTAGAGGAACTTAACCACGACTCGTGGTGAGCATTGAAGTCCCCTAAAAACACCAATTCCGCGGTTGGAAACTGCTCCTGCGCAACATCTGCCACCCGACTAAGATGTTCGAAAAGTCGAGTTGTCTCCATGTCACCGCTGTGGGATCTATAGAGGCACACGTAGATTCGGCTATGTGTGCCCAGGTCCACATGCACCCCAAGAATAGAGTGGGAAGGGTCCTCCAAACAGCGCAGACGGCGACAGCAAA
Organism: Nymphula nitidulata; assembly: GCA_947347705.1. NCBI lineage: Eukaryota > Metazoa > Arthropoda > Insecta > Lepidoptera > Crambidae > Nymphula > Nymphula nitidulata. The sequence goes on along the minus strand of OX374630.1, from coordinate 15,969,960 downwards.
CATCCGCCCGGACAAACAAGCATACCCCGGCCTTCGCTTTGAAGGACTCTTCAAGAGCGTAGCCGGGGTAATCCAAGTAGCTAGTGTCTGCCGGGCGAAGTATTTGAGTCTCCGTCAAAAACAGCATTTCGGGTCGAGCCGTCTCAAGATGTTGGTGGACGGCATTGAGGTTAGCATGGAGCCCACGGATGTTAGTGAGCCCGACCTCAAACAGCGTGGTTGTGGTGGGGGTGTGCACCGCTGGAAAGCTTTTTTTCCGGCAGATGCATAAAAGCCGTCGTTGACAGCAGTTGCTCGGATAGCATGGACATTAATGCTGGCTTGCTTTGCGGATGACAGTACTGGTGACGCGTCCTACACGGGTCGTGCTAATACCCCTCGGCCTACAGTGGAGGAAAGTCGCGGTCGACTTGTGTCTGAAATCGAGAGGTCTCTAATCAGTCTCCGATTGAGGACGATTAAACTTAGTCCAGTTCAACCCCATTAAGACACACCTATTCGCTGTGGCTCCACAATTCTTAACACACCGCTTTCCATCTCTACGAGTATCGGGATCCTTGGTATTGATATGTCTAGTGACGTGCTAGTTCCGCAGTCATTTGGAGGCTAAAGTCAAGCTGGCATCCAAAAAGCTTGGTGTGCTCAATAGAGCGCGGCGGTATTTCACTTCGGGGCAAAGACTGTTACTGTATAAGTCTCAAATTAGGCCCCATATGGAATACTTCTGCCATTTATGGGCAAGAGCACCTAGATACCAGCCTGGACCATTTTACGTGCTCCAAAGACGCGCTATGAGGATGTGGCCGTGTTTATCGATTCGGTGAGATTAGTCAACTTTGTCGAGAGATTGATAAACTGAGTATTGGGCTACCGAGACCGATAAACAATAATTAAACTACCGTTTTGTTGAATATTAATGTCAAATAAGCTTATTGAAAGTTCCATGCTCGCACCACTGAAGGCACAAAGAGATAAGATCTAACTAACAACAACAACAAGCATAACAAACAACAACAACAACAACAATATAACTCGAAAACAAGGGGCTTAATAAAATAAAATTTAGTTCTGAGCACATTGTAGTGCCATCACTAGTAATTATGATTGTGTTTTTCAGAATAATACTGTGCCAAGCCGGCTGGAGAGCCCTATATCACCAGTCACCACCGATGACAATAAAAAACTGAAGTCACCTAAACAAGTAAACAAGCCTGCCATGCCACCAAAGAAAGATGACAAAGCAGCTTGGTTCAAGCTATTTGCAGAGCTGGACCCTCTGGCCAACCCTGACAGTTTACCTGGCTCAAACACCAATCAGAGTCACGCAGCTTAATCGCAGTTCAGAAGAAGAATGAGCCTGGCATTCCCGTATTAGTATAATGGGTGAATTTTTAAGTGGCCTCGCATGGCCAAAACCGAAAGTATGAGAAATAGCGAAAAATAAGGAAAACTGCATCATTGAATTTTAAAAAACAATATTCTTAGCCAGGTATAGAATCCGGTGATTGTAAATTCAAACACACTGTATTATTATTACACCATTCAATAGTATCGCCAAGGATGATAAAAGGATTTCAATAAACTGCTTAACATTTTAATGTTGAATGTAATGCTAAATGGAGTACAATCCTTCAGACCTCGTATCTAGCTATTATATTATATGGCCCTCAGGTTGCCCTACCGACCACGTGTCCTCAAACCGATCATTGTCATCAATCATCGTGTGTTCTCCAAACTCGACACTGGCGGAATTGTCAAGCTAGACATATAGCCATAAAAAAAAATAGAATAGAATAGACCAGTTTATATCTCTAGTCTATGGTGGTCATCTTTTTGAACAATTAATCATCACATATCGCATAGGTAGGTAGGTAACGTTAGAAAAATAAAAATGTTATTTTATTAAAAAAAGAGCATTCCCTAAGTTTACCATATGTCATCACTTCCCAGATTCACTATTATTAGCGAAACTATCGAATGGTGTAATAATAGTGTGTGTGTTTTTTTCAAAATCACCAGGTTCGATTCCTGGCTTGGAGTATTGATTGTTTATAAACCCAACGATGCAGTTTTAGTTTTCATCAAAATCGGGATAAAGACTCCTTAGAGTCATATCATCATCACCAGCCTAATATACGTCCCACTGCTGGGCCCAAGCCTTCTTACATGGGAGAAACATATTGGAGCTGGCCCAATGCGGGAAGTCTTTTGAGTACCTTTCGCTATTCCTCATAGTTGAGGATTTGGCCATGCCCACCCACTTGAAAAATTCATTCTGTATATCCCATCCCTATACATATACACCCACATTTACAAACTTATACAATATGTGTAGCAAGAAATGTTAAATAAGGACTAAAATATTTGATTCTTATAGAGGACTTGCTCATGTTTTTAATTTATGTTGAATAATATGAATTCTGGGACCCAGAAGTATTAAAATACACGCGTGTTTTGGTCTTACTCTCTTAATTACAACTGTCTTAATTTAATAAGTATTATCTGCAGAGGTGAGTCTGAGTCATATTGAATTTCCGATACTATATACGATATTATATATCTATTATATATATATATATATATATATATATATATATATATATATATATATATATAATGTATATATTATTTAATTGTAGAATTATATATTTTTCAACTTCTATAAAATGTGAGAAAATAAATGAGAATTTATTTACTAGGTCATTCATACAGGATGGTGCCGTCAATACGACAATAAATTAAGACACGGACACGGGCTACATTAGTTGATATAAATAGTTTGCAACTTTCAAAAACACCTTATTCATTTAATAATTTTATGACGTTTCTATGAAATAATACAGACAATAATAAATTTCATAAAAATATCATGAAATTATGAAATGAAGAGTATGTTTTTGAAAGTGGTAAAGTACTTATTTAAACAATATAGCCCATGTTTCAATTTATTGTCGTATTGACGGCACCACCTGTATATCGATGATTTCTGAGTAGATTTATGTCATTTCAGAAATCAGCCTATATTAGAGCCAAATTCGATCCTACTAGTAATTTAAACGCGACATTTTGTATGGATGGATGTATGTTTCTTACTCTTTCACACAAAAACTACTGTATGGATAATACAGCTCATACATCGGAATAACGATGGCTACTTGAAGGTTGAAGTACTAATCCGGCGCAGACGAAGTTGCGGGCAGAAGCTAGTAAAGAATAAATGTAAGCAAATCACTGTCATTTTTGTATGAGTGATGAGCAAGAAAGGTATTGAGTGAAAGGGACAAACCTATACAAAATCACATTTTGTTTGTTTACATTGATTCTATGGAATTTGGCTCAAGTATTGTTGAGACTGAGGAGCAAAATATTTACAATATTAATTTTAAATCGTTTAAATCCACACGGGGACTCTACAGTGGAAATTAAGAAAACTCACATTTGTCATGAATTTCTGTCATTAATATGTAATTGTGATGTTTAATTATGTTTATTATGTTAACAAGCTACATTTATTTTATTCGAGTATAAAATTATTATATAAAAATTATATATATTAATATTTATATATAAAATTATATATATTAAAATATGGAACATTTTTATACTGTATAATCATATAAGATATTCGTATGCTATTCCAATTGACTATCTATTTATGATCAGAATATAGTCATGTAATTTATAGTTAGTACTTATTTTAATTTTTTAGTTAGTTGTATGTTATTGAATAATTTTACCTACCATAATTTACATTTGATGGTCTATTTTCATTTGTAAATTCATATTAATAAAAAAAGCTAGGGAACTGAAATAGCGGGCAATGTAATTCGTATGATTTTTTATTTATATATATTTTCACATTACCTACAGTACAAATATCGTCCAAAAACAAAACTTTTTTGTATAAACTTTGCATTAATATCTTTTTAGGACATTCCAGATTATTGCTTAATTTAGTTTAAAATTACATTTATGCTAGGAAGAACGAATCATTGTTTAATGTAGTCTAATCCCCAAACAATTATTTGTTATTGAATAATTGAAAAATGTTTATTTGGAGCATGCATTTTGGTTATTGGTACCATTAAAACTTCGTATAAGTACTTTTAGGTAGGTAGGTGTAGGTAGGTAGGTACCTACTATTAGTCTAAGAATAATAACGCTTAGAATGATAGTTTCATATTAACCGTACTCCCGTAATCATTTAATTGATTATGTTATGCACGCCCGCACAGAAAGATATTACAAATATCTAATATAGTTAGTTCAATACAGGGACTGAAAAACTATTATAACCGGTAATACAATATTCTGGTGTCAATAATTACGGTATATAAATTCAGTGACTCGCATGAATATCTAAAATAGCGGTAGCGGTTACAGGCGACCGATAGGTATGTCAACGTGTACCTACCCTAAATATTAGGGTATCTGTATTTAATGGGATACCGATCGGACAAGCTGGCAACGTTACGTGTAAAACCGTTTTAAAATACGGGTATCATCATCATCATCATCCTATCAGCCTATGATGTCCACTGCTGAACAGAGGCCTCCCCCATTGATCTTCAAATAAAACGGTTTGGCGCAGCCTGTAAATACGGGTATCCCACCTAAAAATTAAGGTACCGTTATTACGGGTACCCCTTAAATTATAGTATCTTTTGAATGATGGTTTAGTTGATATCCAAACTTTTGGGTACCGATAGTAGGTGTCGGTGTTTAAAAGTTCCCGATACCGTTACAGTCCCTGTGTTCAATGACATTCCCCAAAACCGTGTTTCCCCAAATGGAGATTGTTTTTTACACAACATAAATGAATGATCTGTATAATTGACATTAAAATTTGTTGGATGAAATGAGCCTAATTAAGCATTGATATATACAAAAAATAGAAAGATACCTATGTCTTCGGCAAAACAACGTCTAGCTGACGTACTATCAAAAATTCACCCGGACGCCCCGCCCCGTAACGAAAATAAAACAATATCAACGATTTGAACTTATTTTGTTCTTAAAATTTGACTGTAAGCGAGACGAATAATTAATGTGCCTAAACCGTAACATGCTTGCTATACTGTTACAGTTTACAGATTTCCGAAATAAAAAAAAGGAATTCTGGGGTTCAAGAGGGTATCGATATGAGGTCGATATCGTAGTAAGAGCGCGGTTTGTGTGTGTGTATGTGTGCATGTGTGTGGTATAACTAGTGTGTTTTAGAGTTGTCACGAGCAGCGGTGACCATGTTAAATCGGAATATAAAAGTGGTCTGATTGTCTGCAAGGTGTCAAACTTGCAGAGTAAATCTAGACTTGGAGCACACCAACCACCTTTATTTTATGAAAATATAGGTAGGTAGGTATGTGATAATAATTGATCCCAAGTTATGTCCTTTTTAAATAACGCGCTTATAACTTACAAAACAACACACAACACACACACAACTTACACAGGTAGGTACATCCGTATTTAGATGATGAAAATAATCCTACGGTCCCCGTAGGTATCAAGGTTTGTAAGCAGTGGCGGCGTAGGATAAATTGGCACCCCGGGCGGTTTTTTATTGAGCACCCCTACTTACCTACTTAAAATAAAACACCAAATACTAAAAATGCTTACGAGACTTTATTTGACTAAAATATTCAATCACATTATCAAAATTGACTTCCCTGTCTTTTTCAATTGATAAAATCGAAAGATTGGTTATTCGCGCTTGGCTCACTGTGGAGTGTGGACCTCAAGTAAGATTTTATTAATTTTAACTTCGAAAAGCTTCTTTCCTATGAAACCACCGAAACACAAATTGTTAAAAAAAAATCTAAAACATAGCGCTAAACTTGGAACAGACTCAGAATATCCCCATTTGATAATGAATGTGAGAAGCTCCAATATAGTCCATAAAACCGCTTCTTGGGCAGAAATGTTGGCAGCTTCCAAATGGCGCCTCAATCTTAAAATCTCCAACACGATGTCCTCTGCTGAAAATTCATCGTAAATTTTCAACAGATTTGGAACCATTTCACGAAGATCTTCTGGTGATGTTACCAACGTTTTAGGCTGAATAACACTAAATGTAACTAGAATAAAATCCATTGCCCACCATTACCATTCGATGATCACTTCGCGTGTTAAACGAATTGATCACTGAGACATCATTGACTACCCGAATCTTAGTCAACATGATGAAGTCGATCTCATTTTTTGTTGCGCCATCCGGACTTTTCCAGGTCCATTCTCGATGCGGCCGTTTTTGAAGAATGAGTTCATCATAAAGAGACCCTCCCTCTCCATATAATCGGCTAGCATTTGACCTCTATAGTTCCGGATTCCAGCTCCAAATTGCCCCACTGTCAACTCATCATCGCCACGTTTGCCCAGTCTTGCCCAGTCAGTGTAGTCTAGTCCCTTAGTTTTGGAAGTATATATTGCCCGAGAGATATCCTCATACATTACTTCTACTTCTTTGTCGGGGTGAGTCGAGGTCGGGGCGTATACCTGTATGACCTTCAACGAATACCGTTTGGTGATTCTGAGTATATGGTCGCCACACTATTCGACACACTTCCGATTTGTACAACGTTGTTCACGAGAGACTTGTAGACCATAAACCCGACACCACCTTGGGACAGATCTTCGCCCTCCCGGAAATCTCTCTCGTCGGACTTCAGAAAGTCCTACTACACTCCAGCGAATCCTGCTCAATTCCTCCTCTAGTTCCTGCAGCTCCTCCTCGGTCCGCAGTGTGCGTGTGTTATAAGTTGCTAGGGCCAAGTTCGTATGACGGGATGTCTTCGCCACCCGGAGATTCTTTGCACCCAGGGGTGCAAAGAATCTCCCGGCGCCTCGTCGACGTCCGTCACCGCTGGCGCGACCTCCGGTATCGCCGGGCACTTGGGGCCTTGTATTGTTTAGATTCATTATTTGGGGGATTTAACAGGTTTTAACGGTTTCATTATTTTAGTGTAGGGTATTAGTTGTCGCTGTCACCCCTTGGTGCTTGGCACCCGGGGCGGACCGCCCCCTCCGCCCCCCCTTTACGCCGCCACTGTTTGTAAGTAATGCACGCATCAGATTTTTGACGGCAATATAATGGCGTAGGTCCTATTGTACTTTCCCTTTTTGGTTTATTTATATCATTGCAATTTGACTTAGTTTATCTGGCTTCAGATTGATGCGTGCGAGTACTCTGTATCTACGCGTTATTATTCTGTTGCGTACCAAAGAAGTTGCTTTAATTATATACAATTATTATGATTTTATTCCTATAATGTACTTATTTTACTTAAAATAAATTATAAAGACATATTCTACAATGTTTACTTCTACCAACCAGTAATTTTCTAGAACCTACCTATTGTCCTACTTCCTTTCTTACTACGGTTACTCCCCCTAAACATAACAACGATGTTCCATAAAATGTAAAGTGAGTATGTTTAGTAACTACTTTGATTAATAGGTAATTCCAAATTTCATCTGAATTGATACGAGTGAGTGAAAATGTAGAGTCCGCGCCACAAAAGAAGACTACCCGTATAAAAAATGTACTCTTTGGGGTAAGGGTATCCCGTAAGCGCGGGCCCACACCTACCGGTTCCGGCGTTCTACCTAGAAAGGATCATAAAAACGGGCTCATCGTCACACACACACCGGTTGCCGGCCCAAAGAGTAATGTATGTGCCGGCCTTTCATATTTGGCGCTCAGTCGTTCTCTACACAGAGTACTTGTTCTCTAGCGCTTGCCGAGAGAGGTACTAGTCTAACTAATATGGACGTACAACGTATTGGCACAGTGTAACTACAACCAGTCTAACTAATATGAACAACAACGTATTGGCACAGTGTAACTACAACCAGTGGGCCAACGCCTTTGAATTTGCGAACTTTTTTATAAAAAATCAATATGGGTATCATTTTCGTGGTTTTCGGGGGTCCCGATTCTGAATACAACACCAATTATAAGATCCAAGAAGGCGGACGCAATTTTTTATAAAAAATCAATGTAGGTATCATTTTTGTGGTTTTCGGGGGTCCCGATTCTGAATACAACACCAATTATAAGATCCAAGAAGGCGGACGCAATTTTTTTATAAAAAATCAATGTGGGTATCATTTTTGTGGTTTTCGGGGGTCCCGATTCTGAATACAACACCAGTTTTAAGATCCAAGATGGCGGATGCAACTTTTTTTTATAAAAAATCTATATGGGTATCATTTTCGTGGTTTTCGGGGGTCCCAATTCTGAATACAACACCAATTTTAAGATCCAAGATGGCGGACACAACTTTTTTTATAAAAATCTATAAGGGTATAATTTTCTTAATTTTTGGGGGTCCCAATTCTGATTACAACTTCCATTTCGAGATCCAATATGGCGGTCGCAACTTTTTACAAAAAATCAATATGGGTATCATTTTTGTGGTTTTCAGGGGTTCTGATTCCTAATACAGCATCAATTTCAAGATTCAAAATGGCACATGCGACTTTATTTATAGAAAATGAATATGGGTATCATTTTTGTGGTTTTTGGGGGTTTCGATCCCAAATGAAACATCTGTTTCGGGATCCAAGATGGCGGAATATTATTTTTTATAAAAAAGTTGCGTCCGCTATTTTGGATTTGGAAATAGATGTTCTATTTAAAATCGGGACCCCCGAAAGCCACGAAAATGATACCATATTGATTTCTTTACTCAAAGTTGCGTCCGCCATCTTAGATCCTAAAATAGATGTTGTATTCAGAATGTTGACCATCCATATTGATTTTTTTAAATGTTGCGTCCGCCATCTTAGATCTTAAAATTTATTCTTTATTCATAATCAGGACACCTGCAAACCATAAAAATGATACCTATGTTGATTGTCTAAAAAGTCGCGTCCGCCATCTTGGATCTCGAAATATAATACAACTATTGGTCAATACGTACATATAATATTTAAAGAATTATCTTCCAACTCCTAAGCGTTAAGGACTTGTACCTTCCATCACCAGCTCATCAACAGACTTGGTGACAGTGGGACTACCTCATAGGACACTCTATCGAAGAAAAAAAGAATTTTGAAAATCGGTTCACAATTGACAGAGAAAACGATGAGCAAAAAAAATTAAATACAGTGGATATTAATATTAATTATACAATATAACTTCCTCCTTTTTACGACGTGGGTTAAAAGTCGCGGGTGGCCGGCGCCGCGTTGAAAACGGGCTGTGTGTGACGATATACGGAGCTTGTACGTAACGGCCGCCTCTTTCTTACCGGGCGCCGCCCACAACTGGTGAGGTCGGCCGGTGGCTTGCCTACCGGGCGTTCTTTCCGTTTCTCACCGGTAGGTGTGTGACGGGTAGTACATTTTGTATTGCATTCTTGCCTTCCGGTTTTATGATCCTTTCTAGGTAGAATGCAAGAACCGGTAGGTGTGTGACCGCGCTAAACGCGGCGCTGCTAACACATGGAAAAATGTTACCATCATAATGTCTTTATTTACCCATTCCCCATTCCTAACTTGTTTATGCGGCGCAACGTGCGGTGATTTCATCAAACCGTATCAAAAATGTGAGAGAACATAGGTTAATCATTTATTTATTGAACTCATTAGGGATCAACTGTGGCCAAAGTTGTTTTATTTTCACTATTGAAACCCTGAGCGCATAGAGCTCTTTCGAACTAACCTTAATGAACTACACAAAAAACGCATTATACATTAACGGTTTTTGCCCATAAGATTTGCAATCCATAATAATATAGAATTAATTTAGTTCTTATCCTAAAGACATTCACCTATTATAATCAATTTGTAACATTTTTATATGGTATCTAAATACCTTCTGTATTATTGTAACTTGAACTTGATCATCTGTTTGTAATTCTTATGATAAATAAAGGGATTCAGTTAATTATTATTGACAACACTATCGCTCTGTCTGGCCATCTCAATCTCAATCAATCTCTAATTCTCTACTCGGTCTGTGATCTCACTCATTCCCTGGCTTTTGTCATGTGTTTTTCGTAATAGTGGATATCCTTCGTGTTTTTCCTATAGATTTGGGTTCCTCTGGTATTCCGACATTTCCGGACTCAGGATTATTCCATCTCTAGGTCTGTCATAAATGTCATAGTCGCCTTAATTGCTTACATGATGTGTTTGGCGGGTTTTTGTGGCGTCAGTGAAAATTATTACAATAATTAAAAATTTTGTCGGAGCGAACATTGAGTTTTAAAAGCGGCGTAGTTTTATTATTCAAGTGTTTGTGTTCACTTGTAACTAAAAGATTACTGGAATAAAAGTGATTATGGTGTGAAATGCGATGAGAACTTTTTTGTGGTTATTCACCTCATCAGGTCTGTAGCACATAAGGAGACTGTCATCATATATTTCACGCCAAATACTCCCAAAATGCATTGAAATGTGTAACACCAGCATTTTAATGCAAAAAATGAAGAAATAAGAAATACTGAAGACATGGCTGTATGGGCAGTAGTTCCCTTTGCCGTCCCTTTATAGGGAAAATTAACAAAAAAAAATGCTTACATCTCGGGCAGAAACGAAAAAATATTAACCACTCGGTTAGAAATCGTTTGTAACATCTGATAAAAGTAACATCTTACAACCCTTACATATGTTATTTGTCATTTAATCTGCAACAACAGAAATCACACTAATGTTACTTTAATTCCTCAATAGACATTTCTTTAGAAAAATGGCTTGTTGATACGTAAAAGTTCGCCATCCTTGCCTTAATAATATTGTCAAAACGAAGTTGAGTTTGATTATGTTGGTACCTACTTTTAAATATTTTTTAAGACATAATAAATATTAAAATTACTAAAATACGTAATTTTGGTTTAGTAGGGCCGTAGCAAAGTGCCTACTCTTTTAACGTCGTGCGTGATTGTATCGGTGTATCAACTTGTTTGAACAATATAGTTATTGTTCTGAGGTATCACGTCTTTGATATTTATTTAATTGATTTTTACGTATTTCCATTGTAAATATGTCACCGTTTAAGCCAATGGCCCTAGCAGCCAAAGCTCTAATAAAAAAAAGTGATTGTAACAATCAAATAGGGATGTGACATTGTATGTGTACATAAAAAATTGAATAATAAATAATCGATTATTCTTAAGAAATTAATCGGTTTTATTATATTAATCGTTTTTTCCTAATTTGTCCATTAATTTCGAAATTAATGCCATAAATATTATATCAATAGATTTATTATTTAAAAATAAACAACAGAAATAGTAAGTGTATATAAATAATCAACACAAATGAAAGTTTTAGAACAATCAATTATAAGCGGTTGAAAATAATTTTTTTTCACTTATATCAACAAATTAAATTATTCAATTAAAAAAAAACTTGAAATCCGTAGGCAACGAGTTCAGGAATAGTAGCTTAGGTAAGCGTTTGGATAATATTCGGCTCCTGGTCTTTGTTAATACGGCGGCGCCAGCTTTCGAAAACAATCTCTCTGCTGAAGCCAAAGAAGCCGGTACCAATAGGTGCTTACATTACACGCCAACCGTGTGAGTTGGGGATAAGCTCCCTCATAGCGTCTCCAGGATTCTTATTTTAAAGAGTCATCTTTTAAACTCATTAGAGACGCAGCTAATATCATCTAATTTGTTTTGTATTGCATGGCAACAGCTTTTTACTTTCTGACAATGTCAGTGTTAAAGGTAGGGAAACTATATTTATATGGAATGGATGACGGAATGACTATAACAGGATCAGGACAGTTGCAGGTTTTGGAATAATACATATTTGCTAAGTGCTACATACGAGTTTAATTTATTTATTTACTTATTCTTTATTGCACAAAATAAAGTACAAAAGGTGAACTTAATGCCATACAGAATTCTCTCCCAGTCGACCAGTAAGGGGGTAAAGATATACAATATGGGCGCAATGGTAATTTATGATTATGAAATTAAAATAATAATAATTGCATTACCAAAAATTTTAAAACAGTGAATAAAAATAATATACAATACATTCTAATACCATACATAGATAATGATACAAAAAAATACAATAAGAAAATAATATATACTTACAAACTTACATGTAAAGGTTCGTGCCGTCAAGTCAATACGACGATATATTGAAACATGGCCTATATTAGTTCATAAATTGGTTTGCCACTTTCAAAAACATCTTATTCATTTGATGATTTCATGACATTTGTATGAAAAATTATAACATTGGCTGCTTATTTTCATAGAAATTTCATGAAATTATCTAATGAGTTTTTAGCCGACTTCAAAAAAAGGAGGAGGCTATCAATTCGTCTGTATGTTTTTTTATTTATTTTATGTTTGTTACCTCAGAACTTTTGACTGGGTGAACCGATATTGATGATTCTTTTTTGTTCGATGCGGAATAGTTTCCGTTTGGTCCCATAAATTTTTTTTGAAAATCCATTCGACAGTTTGGTTTTTAAATCAAAAAAACTGGAAAAATGAAGTCGTCTACATATGCGAAATTGCGGATTTTTACTTTCCTATGAATTTTTGGTGAAATGATACAATAGTAGAAATCAATTTAAGCTTACGGTCACCCATCTAGCTTTGACCTTCAAATGTTTTCACTAAAAATTGTGAAAAAAATATATTCAAACAAAAGTTAAAACCGACTCCAAAAAACTGAAAAGGATAAAATAATTAAATTTTAGTAGGTACTCATCCCCCAGGAACATATTTTTGGAGTTGGTGCTAAGTTGTTTCCAGAAACCATGTATAGTGAAGCACCGACTCCAAAAATATGTTCCTAGGGGATGAGTACGTACTAAAATTTAATTATTTTATCCTTTCCAGTTTTTTGGAGTCGGTTTTAATTTTTGTTTAAATATTTTTTTGACAGTTGCATACCATTTCTGTGAATTAATATAGCCCATGTTTTGATTTATTGTGGTATTGACGGCACCACTCTGTATATAATATAATAATAATAAGATGTCAGGCGTTAAGAGAGCTGAGATAATTGTCACGCACCAGTCTCTTGAACGCAAATTTATTTGGAGCCTTCCGTGCGCTCAGCGGCAGGTCATTCCAAAGACGAATAGCTGTCAGCGTGAATCAGTATGATACGTTATAATATTTATATAATTAATAATAACCAATAATATAATGTTAAGATATGATACATAAAATATTAAATTACAATATTATTTGGACATAATATTAAACATGGAGATAGTATGCTTTGATTGTCAGTTCGCGTTCCGGGCTCCGGGCCAAAAGACCAAACTTAATGACGGGGGGTTGCAGATGAAAAACCGGCAATTGATTGAAGGATTATAAAAAATACTGATTATTAATCGGTTATTTATAAAAATAAAATCACGTATTAAAATCGATTTTATCAACTAAACTATCGATATTTTTTTTACATCCCTATAATCAAACCAATCAATCAACAATTCATTTGTAGCTGAAATTATATAAAATAACCCTTAGTTATAAATATAATAAAAAGTTTCTTGTAAGAATAAAATTCATTCATCCTTCCTTCATCAAAACAAACCAATAATGTTTTTTTGTTTGCTTTAATTATTATTATACAGTGCAATACCTACGAGCTACGTGATAAATAAAATCATACAGATTGTGTGGAGGGAGTGTGTGACTAAACTTCGCAAAAATGTTAAATTCAAGTTCGTATCCATTTATTTTAAATTTTATTATATTTTTATGTCACGGCCTGGCGAGTAAACATTACATTAATAAATCTCTCTGATTGTTGACAGTTTTCCGTAGTTTGCTCGGCACCGAAGAATCTCCTACTAAAGTCCTTGAGGTCCGGTCGGATAATTATATTTCTCGGCCTGTCCGCTACAGAGAAGATTCTATTTTACTGTACGCACCAAAAATTCCTCCTGATAGCAAAAATCCGAAAGATAAATTCTTCGAAATAATTTTGCACAAACCTTTTACTGAGAGCTTACACCAGATTTACAGGTTAGTAGAAACAACCTGATTTATGACTAATGCTAATGCTAATGCAGCTGTGTAAGAGAACTTTGTATTGTACCCATTGTAAATTAATTTAAGTTTTATTGCTTAGTTTATTCCGATCGGAGTATCAAGAAGATGCAGAAGAAAGGTTTATTGTTTACAAAGAGACAATACCAATTTACATCAGAATTACTAAAGAAGTGAGTGGAATAAATTTTATATTATTGTTTAATTTTGTTTAAATGTTGTTTGTTCTATAATGTCTATAGTATGTATTCATTCAGAACCTGCACCAAATTGTTTTTATTATGATTACAGTGCTCTGTGGCAAGTCTACAAAAGCTCTGTGACACATTATCAGAACATAGATCATGGACCATTGCTCATTTGGTTGCCCACATAGGACCTGTTGAGTTGTTCAATGTTCCAGAGGTTCAATGTCATTTAGACAACACTGATCCAATGACAGGTGCAACTCCTGTTATGGTGAGTATAGTTGACTACCATAGCCAATTTTGTATATTATTAAATATCTATGTGTACCTGCTATAAACATTGTGCCCCCTTTCTTTTAGTTGTCATAAACCCCTAGCGGATTATAATAATTGGTCAGCAAAAAAACTGTCAAATTATCAATGTATAGACCAAATATATATTCTGATGAACAGAGTAATATGATATTTTGTTGTAGAGTAAATTTTCCCCCTTAAAAGCTAATTATTTCTGGAATCTCTGGCTTAGCAGGTTAAGAATCACTTTGGCCTTATCAAAACTTTTGACTCCTTGGGTAATCCTCGGAAACCCTAATCTATATTTTGCCATACTTTAACATGTGACATTTGACATGTGTAAGAACAATACAAAACACAGAAAAGCTAATCCAAGGAATTATTTTTCCTAAATGCTTGTGTCTTCATCTTAAAATGAAAGATTATTCAAGTCAGTTCCATAAATAAATCTGTGATTAAAAATATTTCTTTAATCACTATTTATATTTACTTAATTATTTTTTCATTTGTCAAGCCCTCATGAGACTCCTGGGGGTCATATGACAATTAAAAATCAATTGGGTCTAGAATGTGTGACTTGAGATTATTATTTAATATAAGAGGTATGTACCATATAATCAAGCAGTAGGTGTTATATGTTGAAGAGACTTGCTGGATGGTAACTGATGAGAAAGTTAACAAATTTTAAAAACTATTCAATATTTTGAAGTTAGTGCCACAGACTTATATACTTACAATAAATAATTTTATATTACATCAGACAATGATATAACATGACTCTGATTATTCTTTAATTGCCTAATTTTTAATTTACATTCAGTAACAATGTTAGATACAATATTGTGGGTATGGCATCTCTTTTATTGTTCCTAGACTTATTCAATAAGCATTTCTAATATTTCACTTTTGTTTGACTCAAACTCGAGTTGGAAAAAAAAAATTTCAAATGTCACTCTAAAATATATATAATTTTTTTTTTAAATTAGTAAATATTTTTTTCAAACATAATAATGTTAAAATAAAATTAAGAATATATATAAGAATAATAAAAACCGCTATTTTAAACACCTGTAGAATTGTCCAAACAATCATGCACATTGATGATAATGAAATAATCCCAGTTCCACAAAACATTTCATATCAGCCATAACACCATACAATGCTCTTACTAGGCAAAAACCCATAAGTTCAGTTTAAGCCAGATGTTAAAAGCTGATATTATTAAACAACAACAATAATAATAGTAATAATAATAAAGCATTTATTCCCAGACCAATTAAATTTAATCATTTTTTGATATTTATAACTAACTACTATTAGTCTGGTTGTCCATTGACATAGGCCTCCTCCAAATAATATGCCATTCCTTTCTGTTATGTCACACTGTCCTCCATCCCTTCCTCCTTTGGCTTAACATACTCCCTCTATCTTGTTAGTGGTCTGTCTCTGTTTCTTTTGCTATAGCAGGGACTTACTATTACTTACTACTCTGTAAGGTCTTTATTCCATTTGTTCATGGTAGATCTCTACATGTGACCTGTCCACCGCCATTTTAATTGTATTATTACTGTTCCAACATCTTTGATTTTTGTCCTCTTTTTGATAGTAGTTAGTTCACATCTGTCTTTAAGTTTAATGCTGAGCATGCTTCTCTAGTTCTCTCCATACTATTTTGACAGGTTTTTATCTTTTGTCTTTGGTTCTTGGTAAGAGACCATGTCTGGCAACCATATGTTAATACTGGGAGGATGGATGTATCTATCATAAACTCTTTTTTTCTTTTAGTAGGATGCACTCTAAAGTCTCTAAAACAAGTTAACGTTAAATGAGTAATTCAATATTGACTCTGCTCATGTCCTTGCTTTTTAGATTAAATAATGCCTTAGCGATATATTTTTTGTATGTGTGACGCAAACATTTTGCGAGTATGTATACTTATTGCTTATTTTCGTAAAGGCTCGTGGTCAGAGCCGTCGCACGGATTGTAAAGTTTGCGTGTTCAGTCCCTGTCTGAGGATATGATTTTTTTCTATATTTTTTCTGAAAACTTATAGTTTGCCTAAATTACGATGTTTTATAGCGCCGCAGTTCACTTTTGCGTGTTTTTTTAAAAAGACTCTCTTACACTCTTGATTTTTACTAAAAAAAAATAATAAAGTCAAAACAATGAGGAAGGATTATTCGTCGTAGAGTCAAAATACCTCATAGTCTAGAGCTGAGTGACAATATTATGAATTATGAAGGTATACCTGCTCCCATATTCACAACTTTATTAAAAAAAGAATATTCAAATTTCGGAAACTCTATACCTGTTACTGGACTAGCCTAGACCAGCTTGAAACCAAATTTAAAACGGTCTTACTAAAAAAGCCTTGTGTACAAACCAGAAATAAAATACCTACACAGTATTTTATTTCTGGATTGATTTAGAAAAAGTACATTTAAACATACAGTCACCAATAGATGTCGATTTTCACTTGAGTACCTTTTCACAATAACATTGGCGCACTAGTGACAATTTGTATGAACACTGTGAATGGCGTAGTGTGACTTATATACTAACTTAAGTGTAATTCGACTTCTGTTGCTGACCGTACGCGATACGGAACATTGTTAAACAATGCTTTTAAAATGGTTATCAGTAAAACCCAAATTTTGTTGCATATTGTGATTGAAGATTTACGTATCGCGACTGACCTTGATAATTAGTAATATATGAGCTTTATGATAGCTTGGGTGTTAATTTATGATATGATATCTATTAATCAATCTATAAGTTAACTATACACAGGGTGTTAGGGTAAAGCTATCGGAAACGAAGGCAGGTGGCAGTGCTGGTCATCCTTAACACGACTTGTGAGAAAATAAATTTAAAATCGGGAAAAACATTCAGCTGTTCCATAAAAACAGGTTGTGTAGCTTTTACAATTTGTATAAAGCAGGTGATTTTAGTCGAGCTGAGAGCGTGCCCCTAACACCCTGTACACTTTATTAAGTATGTTATAAGGATGAAAATGTTTCTTATTTACAGGTAGCCGTGAAGTCATGTAATTTGCGCATGGTGCAGAGTCTGGTGTCGTTAAACTGTGCTTTAGACGTGGTGGACAATGACGGCAATACTGTATTCCACTACGCAGCCGCCAGTAATAAGGAAATTATTAACGTGAGAGGCTGTTGTATTTTGTAATAGCAAATAATTTATTTTTGTTTACAAGGAAACAATTATAATGTGGTTGACTTGTTTAGGTACATTAAAATTGTTTTCCTTTAAGCATACTTGAGAATTAATCAACTTGAAGTGTAACACGTCAGTTGGAAAATGACTCTTGTTACAAGGGATTAAGGTGCCTACAAATGTCAAAGTGTTATGCTTGATCTGCTGTCGTGTATACTTAATTGAGAACTTATAAATGACTGTCTCGTTTACTTCTAAACTGCTGAACTGCTCTAGATAGCAGAACACATGCTCAATACTTAGTGATTTTTTCTTTGCTATTGCTGGCCCTTATACGCGACGGTAGCCACTTACCACCAGGTGGGCCGTCATCGGCATGCTTGCTTGCTGTCAATTTTTATGAATGATGAGCAAGAAAGGTAGCGAGTGAAACGGACAAACCTATACAAAATGATGACATTTGGTTTGCTTACGTTTATTCTTCATTGAATTTTGCTAAAGTGTAGTTGTTGTTAAGGACCTCGGTGGCGTAGTGTTTTGAGCGCTCTGGTTTCGAATACGAAAAAAAAGCAACTTTCGCTTTGGTCGACCCCGGGATGGGTCAACAAAAATATATAATCTTGAGCTCTTCCGTGTTTCGGAAGGCACATTAAGCCGTTGGCCCCGGTTGTTACTGCAACCGCTTTAACCCACCAACCCCCATTGGAAAAAATCACTAGGTATTGAACGTGCGTTATCATCCTGAGGTCTAAGGTGAAATGCCTTCCATCTTCCATTCCCACTTACACTCGCTACCTTTCAATCCGATCCAATTTTACGGCCAAAATAGGAAAAACCACCTACCCAGAACGTACATACGGGCCTATCACCCAGTACAATGGTGGAATGTTATTATTACCTGAAAGATTTAACTCAGACTGCCTTTAAGAAAGACTGTATAGTTTTCATCATAATCAAGCAATCAGCAGCTGCTGCTGCTGCCATAGAGCCAGCGTGGTGGTGTTTTGGCCCAAACTCCTCTCTGTTCTTCTCATGTAGGAAGGCCTGAGCCCAGCCCGCCTAGCATGACCACCGAAACGCGATATGATAAAGCTATTTATCGCTTCGAACTGTCAAAAATCATTGGATATAACCGCCATCTTGAAATTTTATCGAAACTGCGAACTTGTATTGTATATATACATGTTCGCAGTTTCGATAAAATTTCAAAGTAGCGGTTATATCCAATGATTTTTGACAGTTCGAAGCGATAAATAGCTTTATCATATCGCGTTTCGGTGGTCATGCTAGGCGGGCAGTAGTGGGACGTATATAGGCTGGTGATCATGATGATAGTTGTTGTTCAATCCTTATAATAAATATCGGTGATTGGTAGGTAAGTAAACATAAACTCCCGCCGACAGTGTCTCTCGGACATTTTGGGAATGATGTAATAGACACGATCTGCACGTCGCGTAAGATAGACGTTCTGCCTCCTCGTATGTGATCTCCATGGACGTTCCATGTACCTTTGAACTTTAGTCCTGTGAAACGTTTTCATCATTTGTACAACCAACAAACCTGATCCTGTACTCTCGCAAGCTACCCTAGCCAGAAGACCATCAGAGCGTTGCCGAGCATTATCCTGCGTGAACGAGGAGTCAAGGTTGGTGGAGTTGTTTTATTTTCTCATCGATTGCCAGTTGTGTTGTAAGGATTGAAGACATTTCTAACTTTCTTATTACCTATACAGTCCACTATATCAATAAATTTACCAGTGTTCGTTACTGTGACGTAAATAGCGTACAGTTGTATACAAGAGACTACATTAGTCAACTTTACCTTACTTTTTTTAGGTTTTGGCAGGTAAAGCGGCGTCATCCCTCAACGTGTACAACAAGCAAGGCTACACGCCACTACATATGGCGTGTTTGGCCAACGCTCCGGATTGCGTGCGATCACTTCTGTTAGCTGGAGCTGATGTCAACTTGAGTGCTGCGACGCGGTCCACTAGTACATTGCCAGGTATTGAAAATGAAAATGAAAAAATAAAAATATAACACATTTAATGGTTTTAAATAAAAAGTAAAAACCAAATAGCGGGAATTTTAAAACAAAATCTCTTATTACCAAATGGTCACCACTCAGCGTATGCTGAAACCTGGAGGGTCACAGCGCTGGTCTTCCGTGGTATTGACGATAAGTTTAGAATGACTAGCTGGCCAAATGGTCTGTGCCCCTTACTATACAGGCTACTTGGTCAGGAGGTCCCGGGTTCGAATCCCGGTAGGAGCAAATGTTTGTATGATGACTACGAGCATTTGTTCACGAGCCACGGATGTTTATATGTTTATTTAGTATATTTCTCGTATTTATATACATATTATTCTCATTATTTATCCGTTATCTTACTTTGGGCTAGATAATAGGTGTGAGTGTATGAATATTATTATTATACTATTATAATGGTCTTTTTGTGTATAGTAAACCAGAAATCCCAGCTTCGAATCCCGATATTTGTTTACGAGTTATGGATGTGGTTTTATACGTTTATTTTCCTTTAGCTAATTATTCGTTAGTATATTTCTAGTCTGTATAAAACATATTATTAGATATATTTTTTTTACGATATTTAGTATCCATAATACAAGCTCTTTCTGATGCTTAGTAAGAGTTTGGTTAGATAATGGTGTGAGTGTAAAAATAAAAGGTATTTTTATAAAAGAATATGATAACGTAGGCTATACAGGGTGGTGCCGTCAATGCGACAATAAATTTAAACATAGGCTATATTAGCCCATAGAAATGGTTTGCCACTTTCAAAAATATCGTATTCGTTTGATAATTTCATGACATTTGTATGGAATAGTGTAACGTTGGCAGCATTATTTCATACAAATGTCATGAAATTATCAAATGGAATAGTGTAACGTTGGCAGCATTATTTCATACAAATGTCATGAAATTATCAAATGAATACGATATTTTTGAAAGTGGCAAACCATTTCTATGGACTAATATAGCCCATGTTTAAATTTATTGTCGCATTGACAGCACCACCCTGTATAGCACTTTAGGCACTATTTACGCGATCGTAGCCTATAGCACCATAGACAGTATTCAGGCATTGCCTACCTTGTTAAAATCCCCTTCCATTCAGCCACAAAAGATCAAACGTTTTCTTAACCGCATAGGAGAACAGTCCCCCTGCTCCAAACAACGCTTTCTCTAGTACCATTCCACAATAACCTATTGGCATACTCTTGTCGATTTGTCTGTGTAGCTAATCGACTTCTGTTGCTAACCGTGCCTTTGTATTATGTAACCTGTGTAATTTCTTGTGTGTGCATAAATAAAGTAAAATAAGTAATTATAATTTCAGGTATAGTTGGAGATCTACTTCAAAACAACCAACCAAAGCTCTACCAACAAGACATGAAACACGGCGGCACACCACTCCATTGGGCCATATCCAGAGAAGTCATTGAACCCCTAGTCGACAAGAACTGTGATATAAATGCTCTCAATTTCGACGGACGAACAGCCTTACATATTATGGTCCTTCGAGGCAGACTCGATTGTACTGTAGCATTGTTGTCTAGAGGAGCTAAGCATTCTATAGGTGATAAAGATGGCAACACTCCCCTACACATAGCTGTCAAACAGTCCAGCATACCGATAATACAGGCTTTAGTGGTTTTCGGAGCTAATTTAGATGCAAAAAACAAAGAGGGATATACAGCAAGACACTGCATACCAACGGATATGTCGAATAGTAATTACGACAAGTTTCTGTTTGTGTTACATGCGGTTGGAGCAAGGAGGTAACTGAAATTGTCTATATTACCTAGTCAATAAGGTCCTCCTGAACTTGGTTTCGGTCGAAACTTAGAGGAATAGTTTTTAAGACTTCTTAGCGTAAAGGAGAAAGACAACAATAGCGCACGCGCGCGTAACGTTAGCTGCACTTTGAAAATAGTTTATTTTTCCTCATCCTAATTTCAATAAAGAAGATGGTTGGAGTGTACCACCAGCTTGGGAGCCCATCATGCGAATAATAAAGTTTGGGACTTTATTATTCCGCTCGCCCGTCCTCACACTGTCTGACAAACTGACACCGTGAGCTCCGTATGCGTGAATCGAACCGCTCAAAATATAACACGAGGCGCTTCGACCAAAGTGCGGTTAGTCTCTGCATTCTAGAAAGGACTCTAACATGGTCGCTAACAGTCTCTCGGTGTCATGATTCGTGGCGGTCATGGCGGGTGTAGGGGCTCCGATGGCGCTCGACTCCGCCGCCGAGTCGTAGTCCTCGTTAAGGTGCTGCCACACTGCTGTTTAAAAATGTTTACAAACTTTAGTAAACATTTGTTAAGAAACATACGATCACAATGCTAGAAAATGTTTTCATGTTAAATAATGTTAGTAAACATTTCTAAACTAGTTAACCAATTGTAACAAAATAAAATATTTGTTATCGTTTGTTTGTAAACATATAATCCAGGCCAAATGTTATGTTGTTAAATTTCAAATGTTAGAAATGTTTGTAAACATTTTCCATCATTAAGTGCACCTGCACTTAAAACATTTAACAATTCCTAACAGAATGTAACAATTCCTAACATTTGTTAGTAAATGTATTAGTGATAGAAAATGTTTATAAACATTTTTAAACAGCAGTGTGGCAGCACCTTTGCCACTGCATTCGTTGTCTTCAGCTCTACTTCCGGTCTCCACTCCGACTGCAGGATTCGCGCGTTTTTGGGCATTTTACTGTAGGAATGTATGCCTCGAGTGGGCGTCACTTTAAGGAATGCCAACCTTTACTAATTATATAAAATAGCTGATGAGAAAATGAGCGTCCGAGTTAAAAATCACGTACGGGCGGTATTGGCAAGCGTGATTGTATCCTGACTAGCGAGACGGTTGTATCCTGACAAGGTGGTAGACCCATATGTAGGGTCGCCTGGGTAAGTACCACCGCCTTTCTTATTATAGCCGTGAAACAGTCCGCTGTGTTTCGGATTGAAGGGAAAGGTAGCCAGTGTAATTACTGGGCATGGAAGGCATTTCATCTTAGGCCTCAGGATGACAACGCACCTGCAATATCAAGTGCTTTTCCTTGTTATTGCAGGTGTCTTTGGCGGCGGTAACTGCTTACCACAGGTGGGCCGTCAGCTTGTTTGTCATCTAGTTGTTCATAAAAAAAAAGTAAGCTTCAGATTGCAAGGTAAAGATTGTGCGGGGAGCGAAGGTACACACCATTGGAGATGTATGCAATAAGAAAGCGTCAACTGCGTGTGATAAATGTCTTTCTTTAACTTTTTTCCCAGATGTACCAGTGACATATCTGGCTGTAGGCCCGGCTGTGCCGCCCGCGGGGAATACAACGGTGTTCCTCCTCCGTCAGTAGCGAAGGCTACAATGAGAAAAGTTATTAATGACATGCTCACAGTATCTGGCATTGAAAAGGCATCCGAAATAAAGGATAATGAGAAAGTTTGCAGGTTAGTAGGGGAAAATCAACTTACTACAGCTTTTAAACTTTAGAGGCAAGGTGTGAGATATGAGTGTAATAGTATTGATATCAGAACTCGTGCAAGACAGACAGATTATGTGATATCAAAGAGCTTTCTAAAGTCGATACCACTTTCCTTATTAAGCTATTGCTATGGCGATATTTAACTACGAATGATTGCTAACTATCAATGCAAAACCGTCTCTTACCTTCTCTCACACACTTTAAGCAGTACACAACAGAAAGGACATTCACAAATTTCTTGGATAGGTACCCCTAGTAATTTTTAGCTAAATTTCAGTAATTCATTCTATACTTTAATAAATTACAAACTGCCTCAAAATTTTAGCCTCAGAGACAAGAGGCGCGGGATACCGAAATACAGGCTACCTGCCTTATTCAGTAACGGATGCTGCATGTTATTTGTGTTAAAAATGCAGATATAATCCGTCTATCTTATGTCGTTGCCATGTATTCTTGGTAAAAAGAACTATCGAACAAGAATAATTTTGACTTTTTCAGTTTGTGTACATGAATGCCTGTGTATTTCTTTGTAAAACACCATTACAATATGTGTTATTAAGTAATATTATTTTCTCTATCAAACTTACAGACTTCTCTGTCTAGACGGCGGTGGTATCCGAGGTCTAGTGCTCGTCCAAGTTCTCATAATCCTAGAAGAAACCCTCGGCAAACCTATAATTGATTGCTTCGACTGGGTAGCCGGAACTAGCACTGGCGCTATTCTAGCTCTTGCTCTAGCCTGCCGCAAGTCCTTAAGGGAGTGCCAGAGATTGTACTTCAGGATGAAAGACACGGCGTTCGCTGGTATAAGGCCGTATCCATCAGAGCCTCTGGAAAATATATTGAAAGATTGCTTAGGTTAGTGGTGATTTTGGTTGAGTTTTTACTTTGCTCTTTACTTACTTTGCTTCTTTCACGGTTATTAACTCATAATTAGATACATTCGAGAGATGGGGACTTTTATTACATTTACAAAGATATTATGATATAATTATATTATGCTAGGGCTGCATCCGATACCGATACCGATGCCGATATATCGGCGATATTTCGGGTTTGCCGATATATCGGCATCGGCGATATTTTTATTGCCGATACAACGACACTTTTTCCACCGCAGGTCTTATACAGACAGACTTGCGTAATATGCTTTCTCCGCAAAACTTGAGAATGCTCTGTTTTTTAAACAAAAATCTTATTAATGTTAATTTTAATTATTAACAGTTATTGCTTTCATTTTAATTATTACCCTTAATTCTTAATTTTAATAATCTTATTCAAAGTCTGTAACTGTTTATTTAAATATTTTAATAGAAATTAAAAACATTTAACCAAAATTGTGTGTGTTTTATATATTTTACCTTAATTTAATTTTAATTCACTAAGCGTTTGTATCGGTATCGACGATATTTTTATAAGAGTATCGGTATCGTATCGGCAAAAAGGCGTATCGATGCATCCCTATATTTTACCAACTCATTATTACTTGTAACTGTCCATTGGGCTCAATTCTGTTAACACATTTTGAGGTTAAGTTTGATTACAGTACCTAAAGTAAGACAAGTTCATTTAAACTGTAGCAGCTCATAAAGAAACCGTACAACATTTTAACAAACATTTTTTTTTGTACAAATTTTATCGAAACTGCGAACATGTATATATACAATTCAAGTTCGCAGTTTCGATAAAATTTCAAGATGTCGGTTATATCCAATGATTTTTGACAGTTCAAAGCGATAAATGGCTTTATCATATCGCGTTTCGGTGGTCATGCTAGGCGGGCTGAGGGAACTTTTTAGTACATATTTTTTATCATATAAAGATTTTCATTATATTTTTGGTTGTTACAGGTACAGAAACAGTTATGTCCGACATAAAACATCCCAATTTAATGATTCTGGCATTGTTAGCGGATAGAAAACCAGTTGACTTGCATATATTCAGGAATTACAAATCCGCGCAAGAAATACTTGACGAATATAATGGCACTGCTAGTAAGTATTGTATAATATCGATGTGTTTCTGTAAAAGCGAAACATAATGTCGTTTAAATAGTAACTTTATTATTCGACCTTATTTCATCGACTTTAGAGTGCTTTTTGCTAGTTATTTTATATTATTGTTCCGTGTTAGAATTATGTTGGGGCAGATCTGTGTAGGACGAGTACGAAATTTTTTTAACGATTTTGGGATGACTGTTTGTTAATTTAGTGATTTTCTAATTTTGATATTGCAAATAATATCGATCTAAAAGTATCTTAATAATATGTCCTTTCCAGTTTATCAAACTCTCTCCATTCAAAATTTCATTTGAATCTAGATGAAGTTAAGCGTGTCACGGACAGATAGACTGAGTTACTTTCGCATTTATAATATTAGTATGGGTGTATTTTTCTGTGATAGTATTCGTAACTCAAGCTCTTAATGATGTTTGATTTGGACTGGATAGCAGGTGGAGGAATATTATTATTAGTAGGTATTTAATGTTTAATTAATATGTTTGACGTTTTCGAAAAACAGTATATATTATTCTAGCCGGACCCCAGGAGACGCGGGTTCGATTTCCGCCTGGGGCATACAGTTTTTTAATCGTTCTCTTTCTTTATTTGTTTATCTTACAATAACAGTATTATTATAATAATGTTAAAATCAAAAATTAAGAATATTTGAAAGCACTGCCCCAACTTAACCGAATCGTAAGTATTTGTAAAAATACTCGTTTCGGATGTTGAAATAGAATATTTCGACATTGTAGGGTGGACGTAAGCTCATAAACGCAAATACAGATAGACTAGAAGAATTTCACAGGGATATCCCAAGTCCTGGGTGGCTCAGTGGTCAGATCAGTCGCTCGGATTGCGAAAGGTCGCGGGTTCGATTCCTGCCTCAGGACGTGAAATTTTTCTAATTTTATTATATTCTAATTACTAAGTAATTTTTTAAACATTTATAATAATGTTAAAATCAAAAATTAAGAACAGTATTATTGTTGAGTATTCTTACTTTTTATCGTTACATGACAACGGAAAATCGCCAAAAATTACTTTTTATTGAACTTTTACGAAAATCCTCTGACAGCTTTTTAGACTAGCCTGACTTGCTTATACTTGGCAAGCCTTGTTAGAAATGGTTTATTTGTTTCCAATATTCTCATCTTGAGAGGTTGTATGAAAAGCTGTGCTAACTAAACGCTCTCAAGGTTATGAATGATTGGTTTTGAAGCAGTGTTCTGTAACCATGTCTGTAAGTCGATATTTATTTACGAAACTAAAAACGTATTTAAAATACAAAGACACTATTGTTGGACAATATTTGGCCATAACACCACCACGCTGGCTGAATGCGGGTTATAGCGGTTGCAGGAACAACCAGAACTAACGGCTTAACGTGCCTTCCGAAGCACGGAGAAGCTCGACATAACAAACTTTGATTGACCAATCACAGGATCGACCATGACGAAAGTTGCTTTGTTTTTCGTATCGAAGCAGAGCGCTCAAACCAATACGCCACCGAGCTCCTGGTGGATCTTTAAGCTATAAACTTGGCTACAATTAAAACTAATGTGCTAGCTGGGAGGGGTACAGAATCGAAGGCTTTTTGGTAATCTACAAGAATATTTTTTCTTCTTTTATATGCCTGTTTCATTATTATTTTAAACGTTTATTTTTTAAACAATCTCTCTTTAAAGAGGTGTTTTGCCAAAAAAATGCGGACTTTTGGTCAAGCAATTTTTGAATCATAATATACAATGTATTTGTCTGAATGTTTCTATTTATTAAAGTGTCAATTATTATTATTATATGTAACATTGTTCCCAGGTCCTCGAGCAGAAGCGGGTGACCAAGTGTCAGTGGTTTCCCTCCCGGCGCCTCCGCCACCGAATGAACAGCTGGTTTGGCAAGCGGCTCGGGCTTCTGGCGCGGCGCCATCTTACTTTAGGGCTTCGGGCAGGTGACTGAATCCACATATTTTGATAAAATCGTTACTTTCCTTACAGAAGATCGCAGCTAAACATTCCTGTTGAGTTCCTGCTTTGAGTAAGGTCCATAGAGCTCACCAAGAAAGCGTTATGTTAACCCTTGAAATATAATAATATTTTAGATGCCGTTAAAGATAATCATACGTCTCACAGACGTATGGACTCTTAAGAAAGTTTATTTATATATGAAAAAAATGATAATGATGATGAATTGCTAGGATATTAAACTTCAGATTTAGTATTATTTAATGGAAAAAATAACACAAATATGAATATACTTATTTATATTAAAATAATCTTGACTTCTTTTAAAAGAAAATTTATTATTATAATTTTTGGATGTTTTTTATAGCACGAATTTTTTTTTTCATTCCGTTAAAAAGAACATTTTAAAAATCAATCACATTTTATATGAAAGTTATACAGCAAGCATTAAAATCGCACACAGATAAATCATACGTCTAGAAGACATACGGCAGATCTTTATCTAGGCATAGATGGGACTTATCTTTGCGAAACGGCCGTTTTATTGTACCTAAGGCCGATGACTGAGTTTCTGAGAAAGGCGATTCATAAAACAGATTAAAAATAGCAATATATCTTCGGCGTTAACGTCCAGCGGACGCAGATTATCTTTCTAGGATTAAGAGCAGGGGGACATTCTGTCAACAGAACGTTTTCGATTTTTACAGGTAGGCTGCGTGTGTTAAGTGCGGCAGCGAAGTGGAGATAAGTTTCACAATGGCCCTAATTCTGTGTATAAGTTTAGGTTCAGTGCATCTCTTTCTCTCAATATGAATACAAAAAGGATAGCTGTCATCTAATTTGATATTTAGAAAATTTTTAGATCCTATTGAATGTGATAAAATGCAGTGTTTAGGAAGCACCTCCTCCGTGTCCTCCGTACAGGTCGCCTAAAATGGTCCATGTTTTCTTTAAAATATATAAATTTAGTTGACAGCTCTAAACAAATTCTTGCTATCTTTTTCCTATTACATATTGCGAAAAAGAGGTATACTGGAATTAAAATATATATTTAGAGTGTGTCTTCAGAATTAGGCCTAATATATTTATTTATTTAACACTTTAATTACAATAGCATAACAATATACTATTTTCCATTGTAGATACTTAGACGGCGGGTTGATGGGCAACAATCCAACGCTAGACGCGCTCACAGAAATAACGGAGATACGGCTAGCCCTGAACGCCGTTGGGAAGGTGGAGGAGGCTAAGAAGACTAATCTGAAGGTTATCGTGTCGTGTGGAACTGGTAACTAATTTATGAACCCCTTTGAGACTTCTGCCCACTGCTCCATAACTTTAATAAGTTTATTAAATTCTGGAGTTTCGCCATTCGATATGTCATAATTGAAGGCAGGCATGATATTCACACAAAATCACGATCAGTGAGTGTCATAATTGAAAGCAACTATGAGATTCACACGTCAATGATCGTCATAATTGAAATCAGTATGACAATGACCGACACGGGGCTACCGCCTGACTTTATTGGTATGAACTTATGTATGACGTCACTTATGACGTCACGTTTGCGTTGTCAATAAATTAAATTGTGACAATCGCACATCACTGAATGTCAATTAAAAGCAAGTATGACATTCACACGTTAGTGAATGACATACATGTATTGTTAACATTATTAAAAAAATGTTTTTTTTAGGTCTAATACCAGTGACAAAGTTAAAAGACATCGACGTATTCAAGCCCGAGAGTTTATGGGACACAGCGAAATTAGCGATGGGGCTGTCAGCAATCGGCAGTCTGTTAGTTGACCAGGTAAGAATAATTATACGTTGTTTAATACATTTATGTTCGATGGGTCCATAATTTTACTTTCAGCGTCATAAAACACATCAAAACTTCTTTGAAGTTAATCAGTGGGCCTGATTCTGAAGACACACTAAGTTTAAATTTAAGAACCGTATATCTCTTTCTCGCAATATGTAACAGAAAAAAGATAGCAAGAATTTGTTTAGAGCTGTCAACTAAATTTAGACAGATTTCAACCATAGACGGCATGTACAGAGGTGCCTTCTAAACGCTGCATTTTATCACGTTTAATAAGGTAGAAAATTGAACGCACGTTTTTAAATGTCAAATCATATGATAGCCATCCTTTTCACATTCATATTGAGTGAAAGAAATGGACTGAACTTAAATTTAAACGTAGCATGTGTTCTAGAATTAGGGCCAGTAACATTTTTTTTTGTAAAATAAAATAACTAGTAGTAAGTATGTACTAGTAAGTAAGCTTCAAACGAGAATAAAATCGCCGATTGGAGCCGATTTTCAGTAGCGCTGTTAAAGCCTGGGTTCGACCGCGAAATGAACGGAACTGGAATGAGTAA
Organism: Nymphula nitidulata; assembly: GCA_947347705.1. Classification (NCBI taxonomy): domain Eukaryota; kingdom Metazoa; phylum Arthropoda; class Insecta; order Lepidoptera; family Crambidae; genus Nymphula; species Nymphula nitidulata. Next base: position 15,940,449 of record OX374630.1, on the reverse strand, counting down.
TAGTTAAAATGACAATAATGCGTTGAAGCTCGACCATTAAAGAGCTGCCAGCGGTGTTAACACCAACACGAACACTTCGCTCCGCTGTAAATTAGCAACCGACGCGATGACGATTCGCGCTTTTATCCCGCTTCACTAGACTCGTGGTCAAGCCTCAGCTATGAACTTTATCGTTGCGAGTGAAGAGGTTTACGCCGCACGGCTTCTCATTCATACTTTGAAGTCTTCTAATAAAACGACATGCATCTAATCAGGCTAGTCTAAAAAGTTATCAGAGGATTTTTCTTTAAAAAGTTTTCTAGTTGAGTTATAGTATTTTTTTCGTACAAAAATAAATCGTCAATAACTTTTTAATAGCCTAGCCTGACTTGCCCGCTTGCAGTATTTTCGATTTGAAAGTTTGTATAAAAACCCGGGCAGCGGCGGCGTTAACGCTCTTAAGCGGACTCATGAATAACCTCGCTCATTTCGTGGTCGAGCTCTAGCTTAATAGGAGCTTTTACCTTATGCCTCCATTAACGCGGCGCGTGCGCAGGCGACGCAGTCTGACGGGCGCGTGGTGGAGCGCGCGCGCGCGTGGTGCAGCTCGCTGGGCGTGCCGTACTTCCGGTTCTCGCCGCACATGTCCGCCGACGTGGCCATGGACGAGCGCGCCGACGACAAGCTCGTCACCATGCTGTGGGAGGCGCACGCGCACATGCGCACGCACCGCGACGAGCTCGCCGAGCTGGCCGCGCTGCTGGCTGGCTAGCGAGCCACGCGACGTCACGGTGAGTCACTAGCTGTGGTGGGAGCGACGAGCTCGCCGAGCTGGCCGCGCTGCTGGCTGGCTAGCGAGCCACGCGACGTCACGGTGAGTCACTAGCTGTGGTGGGAGCGACGAGCTCGCCGAGCTGGCCGCGCTGCTGGCTGGCTAGCGAGCCACGCGACGTCACGGTGAGTCACTAGCTGTGGTGGGAGCGACGAGCTCGCCGAGCTGGCCGCGCTGCTGGCTGGCTAGCGAGCCACGCGACGTCACGGTGAGTCACTAGCTGTGGTGGGAGCGACGAGCTCGCCGAGCTGGCCGCGCTGCTGGCTGGCTAGCGAGCCACGCGACGTCACGGTGAGTCACTAGCTGTGGTGGGAGCGACGAGCTCGCCGAGCTGGCCGCGCTGCTGGCTGGCTAGCGAGCCACGCGACGTCACGGTGAGTCACTAGCTGTGGTGGGAGCGACGAGCTCGCCGAGCTGGCCGCGCTGCTGGCTGGCTAGCGAGCCACGCGACGTCACGGTGAGTCACTAGCTGTGGTGGGAGCGACGAGCTCGCCGAGCTGGCCGCGCTGCTGGCTGGCTAGCGAGCCACGCGACGTCACGGTGAGTCACTAGCTGTGGTGGGAGCGACGAGCTCGCCGAGCTGGCCGCGCTGCTGGCTGGCTAGCGAGCCACGCGACGTCACGGTGAGTCACTAGCTGTGGTGGGAGCGACGAGCTCGCCGAGCTGGCCGCGCTGCTGGCTGGCTAGTGAGCCACGCGACGTCACGGTGAGTCACTAGCTGTGGTGGGAGCGACGAGCTCGCCGAGCTGGCCGCGCTGCTGGCTGGCTAGTGAGCCACGCGACGTCACGGTGAGTCACTAGCTGTGGTGGGAGCGACGAGCTCGCCGAGCTGGCCGCGCTGCTGGCTGGCTAGCGAGCCACGCGACGTCACGGTGAGTCACTAGCTGTGGTGGGAGCGACGAGCTCGCCGAGCTGGCCGCGCTGCTGGCTGGCTAGTGAGCCACGCGACGTCACGGTGAGTCACTAGCTGTGGTGGGAGCGACGAGCTCGCCGAGGTGGCCGCGCTGCTGGCTGGCTAGCGAGCCACGCGACGTCACGGTGAGTCACTAGCTGTGGTGGGAGCGACTAAATCGCCGAGCTAGCTGCGTTACTCGCTGGCTAGTGAGCCACGCGACGTCACGATGAGTACATGTATTGATCATCTGAGGGCCTACTTCGAAAACCTAAGCACAGAATTGTGAGTTTTTAAAGCAACTTACCTCCGTCAAAAACTCTACACCAAAACGAACAAGACTTTAAGATAACAGCAATTTGTGTTCGTTTAGTTTTAATTAGAATGTTTATATAAAGTAATGAAGTTTTAATCACATTTATGTTTGAATTTGTGCGTTTATAACGCCTACTTTATTGATTGCGTCTCCTGAGATCCGGCCAGACCCCAGGAGACGCGGGTTAGATTCCCGCCTGGAGCATATAATTTTTTCATCGATTTTTTTTCTTTATTTGTTGTTGTTTGAATAAAATGAAGTTATATTTTATTACCCTTTTTTATAGAATTAATCAACAACCATCAAGTTAAGAATGATATCTTAAAAAGTGAGGAGTGAATATGGAGTGCGATAAATATAATAAAATTGAATATTTAACTTTAGTTTTCTTTGTTACAGATATATTATACAAATGAAGTTAAACCGCACACTAAAGAAAATTTATTTTACAATTGAAAGTAAGTAATACTTTGATAATTTAAAGTTGATCTTAGAAATGAACTTTATGTTCCCTGTATGTTATGTTTGATATCAATGTGGTATTTCAATGGAATATAAAATAATTATTATGTTTGTGACATTGTATTTGTAGTAAGTATCCTTAGATATTAAGACCATATTCCTCGTTTTGCGGCATAATACATAAAGTATTATAGATGTTTTATCTCCGGACAGGAGTATGTACACAATCACAAAAAATTTGGAAAAATCTCCTGAATTGGGGAAAGATCTCAAAAATTGTTTTTATGTATAGTCTACCTGTAAAAAATCCAAAATGATTCGTCGATTTCATCATTCATCAATATGGTAATATGGCGGTCGACATAGAAGTCAACTAAACCTCACCAAAGCGACATAATCGCTATGATGAATATTGGGCTGTGTTGCAGTTTTTTTTATATAAACCTTCATGGTCTATACCACGAAAAAAAAAAAGAAAAAGGACAATTGTATACTGTTCTGCATATCTTTGTCTATTTTTTTTAGTATTGTTTACATAGGCCTGGCCGAGTCTCCATAAATTTTTGGGAAATTTCCTTAATTCACTGCAAGCCAAAATATGCTCTATTCTATAGGTACAAAACTGAGCTCCTTCCAGCGTGAGACGTGGATAGATGATAACGCGTCGAATATACCAGTAGCATACAAAAACTGCTTAAAATAGCAAATTATATTTTCATAAGTATATTTGTAAGCCAGGTTATTAATAATTGGCTATGCTATATTGTATCTGTATACTTAAATGTTACTAATGCTTAGATATACTCGTATAATGCCCAAGTATGTTACTGCATTGACTGTGAATGAGTCTTGCTTGTCATATACTGCTGGAGCGCATCTCGATGCCTCGGTTGCTTATTTTACGATTGTCATAAAAATCAAAAATCACCTGACTGATTATAACACTTATTCCCTTCTTATTAAGAGTTACTAAACGGACAAAGTGATCATTAACTTTTGATGTTGACTGTATACTTTCCTAGAAATGTTGTTATGTTGGTCGGATATAAGATTTTAACTATTTGTTGGGTTATTTGTAGCTGTAAATATATTAGCAAAATGTATTTTCGTTGACATTTGTCATGAAGAGAAGATTAAACACGTCGTTTGACTTTGGGTTTTTACCATTGATATCTCTTTCTAGATATAAAATAATCAAAGCTGCTTAATTGAACACCTCTTCTTACAAGCGTACTGTATTTAGTTGTTTTTAACTAAACGGTTGTAGTCTAGATTTTTAGTCATTTTTTTATTAATTATGTTCTCCCATAGTTAGTCTCCCATTCTCCTGTTATTATGAAAATAATTTGATATTATTTTATTAAACAATTACTACCGTTTTGTTGCTTAAAAACATCAGACAAGTAATCATTATTACTAAGTCATTTAAATATAATTATGTTAATAAATTATCATAAACTTACCAGCCCGCCGACGCTCACACACACTAGAAAATCTTGTGTCTGATAAGTAGGTATTACAGTACTCGTATAATTATTATATTAAACGATGTACCTACGTGCAATAAATAATTTGTTATTGTGATTACAAAAATGGTATTCCACCAAGTTTTCGTGTATTGCGTTGATTAGTAATAATATATTATAGAATGAAGTTTTAGTCAATAATTTTTCAACATTATTTTATTTTATTTTATTAAATGTATGTATATTCTTTCTTCCTAACAGGTTGACCTGGTTATCGGGTGATAAATAATCATTAGGTTACCAAATCATAAATATTCTAAAAAAGAACAAAAATGCTAAGACTCGCCTCTGGTATTTCTAATGTGTGTATTGAATGGAGGGAGGGAAAACACCGCTTGATGGATTAATTTAATATTTATAATCATATATAACTAGTGGTCGCCCGTGGCTCAGCCGGCCTGGATGTCGGTTTTCGTTCCAAAAAATAGCCTTTGTTCTTGCTCAGCATGTAATCTCACTCCATACCAATTTTCATCTAATTCGGTTCAGTGGCTCAGGAGTGGAAACGTAACAGACGGACAGAGCTACTTTTGCATTATTAATATTAGTTCGAATAAATAATATTTGAAGGATGATGAGGAGAAAGTTACGTTTATTAGTCCTAGAAACAGTCACAATATTATATTGCAAAAAAATAATTTTATGCAACCTCAATAATTACAGAGACAAGAGGAGTCATCAAAAATCTCTGTCTCCTTTTATTTTGAAGTATCAAACCTTTTTCTAATACTCGGGAATATGGATATTAGCACCTTTATCGTTTCTAAACGATTGAACTTTCTGATTAGTAACATTTTTAGTCATATAAATATCATATTAGCGACAAAGGACCAGTGGTTTACTGTTGTGATTCTTGTGATACTATTAAATTCATAGTTTAGATATATAAGATAGTTTTGTGTTAATAGCAAATGAAATGTATCGTGCAAAATACATTCTTATTCTATCTGAATAAGGTCGGTGTAGGTATGTGCTGTCGAGTAAAGCCCTAATTTATTACATTTAACTTAATTTTTTCTTAAAAAAATAATCTTTAACGGCTTCAGAAAAAAGGTTAATATATCATTCACTTTTAACCTATAAATGGCGTACGTAAATCAAATCAAGTCATCAATTAAACATCTCTTTCGGATATTCAATATAAACCTTTCTTTTTTACTCTACACAATTATAATAAATAATGTAATAAATAACACGCACGCACGTTCGCACGTACGAACGTTCGTATGTTGGTACGAACGCACACAAGTGGTCAGTGTGGGTATATGCTGTGTGTGTGTAACTCACACACTTTGTTGCTACAACAATTCATTAATTTGATTTAATATTATGCTACAAAAATATGTCACAGATTTTCTATTGTGTGTAAACGTAGGGGATGAAAGCTATAGGTAAGCTAATGTTATCTTTATCAGTCAGTGCAATACGTTCTGATGATCATAAATTGGAATTAATTATTAATTAGGGTGCACCACTGTCTCAAAGTTAGCAATAGACAAATAATTTTGTTATAACTGCGATGGTGTCGTTGATGCGAGTAGAACCAAAATATTATAATTTTAAGTGAATTCACACTATAAACACACTATTTCTTTACTATTTTATGTTATGTATTGTGATGTAAACTATAATAATAGTGCTAAATTGGGTTTATTTATTTAGTGACAAGACAATGTATCATAATGTGAATTCAATGCATAAAATGATAATAACTTAGAATAATTCGGAATATTTAGGATTTGTATATCTAATATATTTTATACCTACTTGCTGACATATTTATGGTAATTTTCTGTTAATGTTCTGTACTTATGTTACGACAGTGAAATAAATTTATTATCAACAGAATTAAGGATTTTTATTGTAACACAGAATCCATCTCAAAAAGCTTTTTATTTTTCATATTAAATCATGTTTTTCTTCTATATTAATGCTTATACAAAGACTCAATAATATCACATTTCTGATGTGGATATTATCAATCCACGAACTAATCTAATTCTAATAAAAATATTATCTATAACTAATTTGTCTACTATCTAAGTACCACCAAAAGTAACTGGCAGATTAGGCTTATAAAACAAGGCCCACAGTCAATTAAAAAATTAAATAACTCAGTGAATTATTAATTACATATAGTGTCTCCTTGAGTAAAAATACATGTCATACAAACGTATAAAAATTTAGGTAGAGCGTCACTAACTTATCTGTAGAATATAGCGATGGCGCCACTATCGAAAAAGTTGCCACTTATTACAAAAATAAACAACTTTAGCCCTTTTTAATATTCATAACTACATCATGAAATATTAAACACATGCCTTTTTACTCTTCGCATATTCAGAAAAACAAGAATCCTCGATTAAACAGAAAAGAGTACATCGACTGACAACAATTTATTTGACGTTTACAAAATGGCGTCAGTAGTTCCGCTTTTGGCCGTTCTACAGATAAGTTGGTGGCACTGTACTTAAGTCATTTTCACATATGCGTATAAAAACTGGTAAGTACATACATTCTTGCAATAATTGAGATTCTACAAAGGAATTCAAGCCAGGTACCTAATAGCATTAGGAGGATTTTTAAATGTACAAATTTTTACATCTGCAGGAACTAGTCAATCTTTCATTTGTACGATATAATGCAATTAAAGTAATCAAGGAACAAATTGTTTCATGGAACTAATATAGAATCATCTAAAATGTGCTGTAAAAGCTAACTTGTTCATTGTTACTTAATTTTAGGTAATAATTATTAATAAATATAAAGTACATCATACGAGGTACATGTTTAGGATTATAGGAACGTAAAAATCTTAATTCTAATTACGGGAAACGTAAAAGAAACAGTGCTTTGACAAGTTTGTCAAGTCGAGACACAGTTTAACTAAATACTATTACAACCACACATCACTGAGGATTTAATTTCTCAAACTCATCAAAATTTAGATATATGTAGGTAAGTATAGGAGTCCGCAACTGATTGCCAAAATTTTATAACAATTTGTGCTTTTATTTAAAGACATAATAAGTACAATCTTGTACAAAATATGTGTATACATCGCATCACATAAAACAAAAAGTTCAATTAGGTATTACTGTAATAATTTAAGTTTATAGTTGTTTGAAATAAGTTACCTCATTTAAAAACAGAGACAGTGAATTAAATACGTACACATTATACTATTAATTAATTTATGGAAATTCAAAATGAAATTAATTTCAATATTTAAATGGTTGAATTCGAATTTTTATATTATTTACGTTGTTACATATCTTGCAAAACAGAATAAAACGTCTATTAGAAAACGTATTTTATTTCTGATAAGTTAATAATATTGATAGAGAAAGAAAAATTTGTAGATTATTACTACTTTTGGTAATTTTTTGAAAGATTTCAGAACTCTCTCAGAACTTATGGCCATGTGACAATATGATTGTAAATAAAAGTGCAGATAATAAATATGTTCTGATAGGATTGTTTGTTCAAGACATTTGTATGAGGTCTAGTGTAAAAGTAAATGGGGAGTTAAAAGTAAGCGAAAAAAGTTATCTATTTATTTTGTTGAAAATATTTTGTGTTTTTGTACGCTTTGTATTTTATAAGACATTAGTAGTTTCAAATTAATGTAGCGATTTCGTACCTATAGTTGGCAGAAAAGTTTTCTCATACACAGAATAAGTATTTTTTTCTACAAAACGGACATTCAATTTTATAAACATAAGTAACTTACCATTTATAAAATAAATACCCACTTAGCGTATCTTACATTGATTTATACAATCTCTCACTCATCATAACATGTTATAAATAGTCAACAATTTGATGTAGGTAATAAGTTCATTTGGAAAGAAATTAATTATAATAGAAAATACAATGATATGAATCGGTAAACGAACACAAAAATTATGGATTAGGAACTGTAATTGGTAGACAAAAAGACAACATATTTAGCTATACGAATAACATTTAACTTGTATAGTCGACCAAAGAATATTTTTTTTATATTTCAAAGAATACGGTATTCTTACGACAGTTTCAGAAATCAAAATGATTGTCTACAAAAACTATTCAAGGAAAACCGAGCCTTAAAAGGATTCGCGAAGTCACACATTCGTTTGTAGTTATTTACAATTAACCAGCGTGCACCAATCAGCATTGCACGCACGCAGTCTTCGTGCGTTCTTTTAATCTCAGAAGAAATATGACTATTACATTGTTGGTATAAGGTTGAATTTTCTGTATTCACTTTTAGATTAACGCTTCGATATGGTTCGACTCTGCGTTAGCATGAATTGCCCCTAAATAAGTATATACTTACTGCATTCAACATAATATTTCTTGATCGACTGTACTAAAGAGAAAGCAAAATATGTTATCAAACAAAATTCAATTATTTATGCGCGTCCATTTGCTAGTGTGGAATATAAATTATGCGATTTCACAATACTTTTTATTTTTCATATTTCCATTACCTCGCTGTAGGTAAGTATTTATTTGTATTCCACTTGCATGTTCAATAGCTGTTATAAGAATTATAATTGTGGCATTTACATCATGGATGTTTCGAATGCATATCAAAATGATTCTTATATATTCATGATAAAAATACGACTTTGACTGACTAAAAAGGCTTTCAATAACCTACGTAATAGCCATATTCAACAAAATCATCTATTTGGTATGTATTCGATAAGCCATGTTTAATTCGAAAATAAGGCAGCGTATAAATATAATCATAAGGATAAAACTAAATCATCGACAAGATGAAAATTAAATTATGGTAACGCAATTTATTGATATTACAAATAGTTAAATATTAAGGTTTTTAAGTAATTTTAGTAAATTCAACCTGTTTCAATTATCAAACTCTATAAATGCCATAATGTATAATATTTGGACTATTTTTCGTCATTATTTTGATTCTTCAAGTGAATTATACTTGTAATATTTTATTAAGTATTGCAATGGCCAATTTATCAGTTTATAGTACGCTATTAACGAAAAATAAGTACATTGACATAATTGAGTTAAAACTAACATGGTTTGGCATAACTCCACCACAATGGACATAACTCATTAACATATTTACATGTCAGTAACGAACACTGCACATCTGCTGTTAACAAACATATTCACATTTAGATAGCTGGCGCTTATTGCGTTTAGTTTGAAGGCACGTCGTTAATATTTGCCAAGCCCATGGAAATTTTAATAGTATTTTTAATATTTATCTCGATATGCTTACATAACCGACACATTTTATTGCCTACAATCTAGTTACTTTGCACTCAGATAGAAGACAATAAATACACAGCCTCACGACCTTAGTTTCTCCAAAGTTTATACTTGTCGTTTTAGAATATCACATTTTGGTTTGGCGCAATAAATATTAAAGAATAACCCTGACTGACTTCTGTCTCTATACGAAACATTTGTCTTCTTTGTTAAAAATGGCTTAGTTAAAGTGTAAAATCAGGGATATTCTCCAATGAAATCACCTTGTATTGTCTACGTAGCGTTACGACGACCGTCTAGTATTCCTCTGGGTATTCCATGTTTGCAATTAGATTTTTCTTCTCTTCTTTGCCTGGTTTTGGGTCGACGAGCGTTGGTCTAATTGTCGATCTTGGCTCAAAACAGGGCTGTAACAAAAAAAAGTTATTTTATTACTTTTGATAATATAGATTTTAGAATGCTTAAAGTAAAAATATCATTACTTAAAGTAAACCGTGATATGGAATAAGCTTATACATATCTCATTAAATACAGGTTATTTTCAGCGTTATAGATAAATATTAAGACTAGAAACAAGACTTCCTAGTTTGGTATGGGAACTTACGAGAATTTGGGTGACTGCTTTAACCATTGAGCTACCAAGGACTTTGGAAAGTCGTATGAATTTCTTTGAATTTTTAGCTTTCCACAATGTCGATATCATAACGTCAATTTCACACCTTTCATATTGCCCACCAGATGCCAAGCCTATAATATATCTTAAGATTTTTCTAATTCCAGAGAGTTATTTCTGAACTTTATTTCTATATCTTGGTAGGTACGGTCGACCACAGAAGTAGCTGAACACTTTAGTACCATGTCACAACGACTCTAGCGTACTATTTTTAAATGCATATTAAACAAAAATTCAAGGTTAACACCTACAATATACCTACTCGTACAAACCTGACATAAATACACATTAAAATTCACACGTCTAGTAAAACGTTTAATTGTCTTCATATGATAAGTAGTATTAGTGAAAATAATTATAATAATGTTAAAGTATCGTATTCTGGTATGTTAATTAATGGTTATGATGCAATCAAAGACCAGAACTTCGATGGAACTCTGTGACAAATTTAAAATAATTGATAATAATAAGATACTAATTAAAATGTCAACATTAAGTAGGGAGAAAACAAATTGGAATAAAGTAATAATTTTTTTTGTATGTTGACTTGGTGTCTAGCAAAATATTTTTTTTGCATAGATAACAATTGTACCTACATGTTGTAAAATTGGATGAAAGATTAATATTATTTTATAGTGGGTAGGTAGGTAATAATGAAAAATATACGCCGCATAAAATTTAATTATTTAACTAATTAGGATTTAAATATGCGCGTCTTTAAATTGACTTTTGTTTATTAACCAAACCATTGAACGCATCGTTTTACATGAATTAAGTAACAAATATTACATCAAGTCGCTAACAAAGTATGATTATTTATTTACGCAAATATAGGTAACTAGTAAAGTAAGTAATCAATTCTGTATTTATCAGACGAGGTTATCTTATGGACCGCCTGTTGCTGAAGGTATATGAACGCTCGAATTATTTAGATTCTAATTCTACCTACCTATTATACATTAATTATTCTGTGTTATTGAGCAACTAATTAACGTTTCAAATCCAAGAGATGCCACGAATACTTTTCAGTATTCGGCAACCTTTTGAATATTCGATATTTGGCCGAAGACAATAAAAAAGAAAAAAACATATATCAATTAATAAAAAAGTGGCTTCATTGTTTTCATTTGTGTTTCTTTTCTTACAAAGTGAAGAAGAATAATATCATCATCTGTAAGTACTACAGTAATAACTAATCTTTGGAGAATCAAATATAATTTTTGTCTAGCTAACTCTGTCTCTTCTGTTTTTTTATACAAAGCACGACAAATGACTCAACACCACGATGTGAAACGGTAAGAAGAGTCCTTATGCGAAGACAGCTAGCTTCAGTGGCTGCTTTAGACACTGCTTTAGCCGCCTCGACCTAGACGGCCCAAAAGGGGCTTTTGTATGGACTATTCCCAGGAAACTAGTCTTGAAGCATGGGTCAAGAAAAGTGGTCACCGAATATTCGGCTATGCTCTTGGGCGAATATTCGCTAATCGGCCAATACAATTCGTAGCATCTCCAGTTAAAAATCTAATAGTAAGTATTATAATATAACTTACAGTTTCACATATATTCATGTTGCAGCAGTTCTCAATGGTGATCTCGCACTGGTCAGGTCTGGCTGTCATCGGAGTCACGTTCTTATTCACTATTATACGTTTCTTGATTCTGGAAAGTTAAATATTAGGAATCAGATATGGGTGATGCTACCGTCGAAAATGAATCTTTAATTTATTCTGTTGTGCGAAAAAAATATATTCCTGGTAACACTAGTAACTAGTATTTATGTTATTAAAAGTAGGTAAAATTGGAAAACATTAGGCCGTCTGGTGGAATGTTTACTCCCGGTATGGGAAGTGTTTGTATAAGAGTACGAACATTTGTTCCCGAGTCATGGATGTTTGTATGTTTCATCATCACCAGCCTATATACGTCCCACTGCTGGGCACAGGCCTTCCTACATGGGAGAAACATATGAGGAGTTTGGGCCATAACAGCGCCACGCAGGCCCAATGCGGGTTGGTGGGTAAAAGCGTGCCTTCCGAAGCACGGATGAGCTCGACATTAGAAATTTTGGTTCACCCATCCCGGGATCGACCATGGTAAAAGTTGCCTTGTTTTCGTAATCGAAAACCACTAGCCACTGAGCTCCGAGCTTTGTATGTTTATTTTGTATATTTCTCTGTTATGTACAGTATAACTTAAGCTCCTAACGATGCTTAATTTGGGCTATATCCTATCCTCTCAAACCTATTACCTAGTCCAAAAGATAAAAAAAAATAAAGAGCTTGTGTTATAAATACAAGATAATGGAGACACCTAAGATATTGATATTATTATGTAAGCATATAGTTAGAAAAATTGTTAGAAAAATACTACATGAGCATATCATAAAATACTACATAAACATCAATGACTAGTAAACAAAAACATCCATGACTAGTAATCAAATATTCGTAATCATCATTCAAACATCTGCCCCTACCGGGATTCGAACCGGGGACCCCTGATCGAGTGGCCTGTACTTAGAGGCACAGACCACCCGGCCCATACGGTCATCCTCATTGATAATAGGTGTTAGTGTGAGTATTTTGTTATTCACGATTAATATCGCTATTTTTAAAATAGAAAAATAATATTACCTTGGTCGCCTTTTCAGATGCAAAACTCTGGTGATGAGATAAGTACAGCTCATGCAAAGCAGTGCACAGAGAACACCTAACGCTATTATCACGTTGTCTCGGACGGCATCCCAGGCCTCGTCGCACATGGACGCTTCTACGAAGTTTTCGTCAGCCTTGATGTTTTCCGCTAAATATGAAATTGGCGGTGACGTGGTACCCTCCTCCTTTTTACAGCTGCAACAAAGAAAAACCAATTAATTTGCTGCGATTTTAAAACAAGCTAACCAACCTTTATGTAAATGAAAAACACCTACTTGCAATCCACTTTAACAGGGTTTGACGGTACTGCAGTTGTTGTAAATACTTTGAGATTTTCACACCGAAGTCCTTCATAATCCGCCATGCAATGACAACTGGCCGTGTCACCATTTAATGTGCAAACACCGTTGTTCAAACAGTAACCATCACAAATGTTGGCTTCGCATCTGGCTCCGGAATAACCGTTTTTACATCTGAAACCAGTAATTTTAATAATATTAGTTTACTGAAAATTGTTAGTGCAGAAACCGAATGTCTTGAATGCTTAGAGAAAATTACTTTACCTGCACCTTGGTTCTCCTTCAGGTGTTAAACTACAATCTCCTTGGACGCAATAGTTATAACAGACAGAAATCTCACACCTGTCTCCGGTATACCCAGGCGAACATTTGCACCCTAATTTACCCTCCAACTTAACTCCGTGAAGACAAAACAAACCAATATCTTTTGGGATGTTGAATGAATCATTGATCGTTGACTTGTTTTGATTTAGGCTTTGTAATACTTGACATTCAGAGCTTTCTTCAATTTGATCGGAAATCGGATAATTAGCGACAATACCAAAAGGTACTTCGTTAGAAAAATGAAGAAGATCCGTCGGTTCTGTTGAAGGAATTGCGTTTTTAGGAAGTTTCCACACTGACCGGAATCCCCAATCAACCCAATATATAGAATCTTTAGAAACGGTCAACGTGTTTGGTTGGTGATATGTTCCCTGTAATAAAGTTTTTCTGTCTTTTCCTTCTAGATCACTACTTTCTATAGAATAATGTATGCCCTCTTTATCATCTGCCCAATAAATCCTCTTTGTTCTTTGGTCAACAGCAATACTGACAGGCATGAAAATGCCCGTATTCACTACAACTTGCCTTTCAGAGCCATCAAATCTGGCTCTTTCGATCGAGGGTCTGGTGATGTTAGTGTTAGTCCAGTAAATATATCTGTAATTAAATTAGCATTATTATAAACATTTCTTTAATAACAAAAATAGTATATTATTATGTATGTCTTTAGATGATTTAAAAACTTACCCCCTACAACTGTCAACAGCAATTGCTCTAGGTAACTCATCGTCCATTTCAATTAGAAGGTTTCCATATACATCATTCTTCGAGCCTGGTCGTAAAGAAATCCAGAATATGCTTCTTTCATAGACGTCAGTCCAAAAGAGCAAACTCGTCACCGGATCAAACGCCAACCCTTGGATATTTTCGAACGACCTCCTTCTAACTAATGACTGATATTTCTTTGTGGCTAAATGGTAGCTAAATATAGAAGCATTGTCGTTCTGTTTGTCTACAAACAGAAGCATGTTGTGGACGGCATCGTATGCCAAAGCGGTAAGGTCTTTGAAGCGCGCACCTTCGCTCGTTTTTGTGTTGTTGCTATAAAATTCTAATTGGTCTCCGGTGGTTATGGCGATATCTGAAACAAAAGATTGAAATTAATGTCTTGATGCAATATTCCAAAAGTGGTCAGAAATTATGGCATTCTAGCAGATATCATGAACGGGGGTGGCTACTGAAATTAAATTATAAGTGAAAACTATTCTTAGCCACATTGGCATTATGTAATACCTACTGCTTTGTAACAGTTTGATTGCCCGTGAAAATTGCCAAGCTAATTTGAGTGTCAACGTAGGTCAGTTCACGCAATATTATTGTGTGTGAATACTTAGTCTATCATAAATTAAGTACCTTAGTACATAGGTAGGAATGATTGCATCTTTAAAGTACTTATAAGTACACTGAACAAGATATTTCTATTTCAGAACTACTTGCGTATAATGCTAACTACTACTTATAATATACCTAAGACAAAATAGTTCTTAAGTACCTGTCTAGGTATAATTTGTTTTGGATTATTTTATCTTATTTTTAAGTTAACTGTTTGATTGCGAGTTGTTACGTAAACTTATGATGATGTGTTTGTTATATTGCAAATTATTAAGAAACTTTAAGGAGGAGCTAAATAACACAAAAAACGATCATGATTCACGTTTTCTTGTATGGTAAAATTCATTCAACCTAGATCGTAGGTATCAGTTCTAATAATTAGAAACAGGTTATTATCACGTCATGAATTTTCAACTTTTAAAGGTAAGTACCTTGACATCTAGCTAATCCTCGATTGATTTCCATATAGATAAAAACCTTAAAAGAATTGGAACTCTACCAACGGATATTTTTTAAAGGCAATTAGCTAGGTATATAAAATTTGACTCAAAGAAACATTTATGCAACAGACAGGTAAGATGCGAAATGATCGTTAACAACTGATGCTATATTAACTCACTTAGCTATTGTCATAGGTTAGAAGTGCTAATTTGACTTTATATTAGAATTCAAGGTTTTGTTATGTAATAGATAATGTTCAATTATGTTATCACAGATATTTTAAAGTGTATTTATTGAGCTTTAGATACGTAGATAACTAGATATAAAGTGCTTTTCAATTGAGTGTTGTGATAAGAAACTATTTCTAGTGCAGTGTTTTGGCGCTAGATCTAGATTTGTGTAGATAAATAATTAGGTAAGCAGGAGTATACAATGCGATAGGCAGATTAAAAATTAATTTTGTCCCATAAATAAATTAAAAGTAAAAAGTAACGACTTTTCATACAAACTTTCAACTCGAAAATATTGCAATTTTACATGCTTGCCTACACAAGTCAGGCTAGTCTAAAAAAACGTTTTATATTTATGTCTATGATCTGCGGTATTTTAGTTCAGTAAAAACAATTTTCAGCTTTTCATACAATCCAAAAATCGCCAATAGTAATGCAATTATTATTATTATTTTAATATCCTCTGATAACTTTCAGACTAGTAAGTTACTTGACGCATGTATGGCAAGTTTCGTTACAATCGGTTTGTTCGTTACCAATATTTTCGACTTGAGAGTAAGAAGTCTAGCGTCGTCGTAAGCCTCATCAAACTTTCTAATTTTGCGGAGAAAATGTAGGGTAGGTAAAAAGGGGGGTGGATGCAGAGAACCTCCCCGTGGTACCCCCTGGAAACTGAACTAGACCCGGTAACGCAGGTGTCTAGTCAGGCTGATCCTCTGCTTGGATTGTTTATATTGTACTCAAACTGCTCAATATGTCTACCGTACGGCGCTCAACGCGACTATCAAAAGGCCCTTCTCAGGGCCAACCAAAAGGCCCTTCTCAGGGCCAACCAAAAGGCCCTTCTCAGGGCCAGCCGGACGGGCCGGTCTTAGTCCCGTCCTGTGCAGGGGCGGTCTCTCCGTCGTACTCTGAGGTAGCCAGGGCATGTGACTGGTCCATGGAATCGGAGGGACAGTCGGATGTCGAGGCTGTTGATGGGGCGGCAAAGGGAGCTTCCCCCGAATTGACGTACGCTGGAGTTGTTGGTCAGGCGGAAGGAAGAAGGAAAAGCCGTTCTGGCCGGGACTCTGATGACGAGTCCCTCAGGGAGGAGTCGAGGCCGTCGTCGAGGAAACGACCTCTTGGAGGAAAGTTTTTCGCGGGAGTGTCGTCGGATGACGACTCCGATGTACAGGAGCGACGACCAGGGCGTTTAGCGCCAAAAATCGCACGTTCACGGGGCGGAAGGGGGGCCTACCACCATACGGGCCTCTCCGAAGCTCGCAGAGAGTTGGAGGAGGGAGGTCTGGACTCGGACTCTGAGTCGACTCTTACTGAGGCAGAGCCGAAGTCCGGGACAAGGAAGGCACTAAAAGGGTCCTCGGAGCTGTCAGTAGACGAGCTCCTTAAAAAGGCTGAAGACGGGGCAGGCATCATCTACCAGGCTACCCGAAAATCTAAAAATTTCAAGGGCACCTTAATCAGGGAAATAGATGAGGCCTCGCAGGCGATGCTGACAGCCGTACGGTCACTGGCCAATCGGGGCTCCTCTGAGGAGATGCGGAAGTTGCAGGCGGACAACAAGCGCCTGAAAGGTCAGTTGTCCGCCGTGATGGAAGAGGTGGCAGCCTTGAGGCGGGCGTTCTCCGAGCGCCCAAGCCCTCGAGGCGAGAAGAGGAGCCCCGTGGCTCTGGAGGTGAGTCCCAAGCCGGAGTCGGTGCGGGCTGAGCCAGTAAGCTCGATCGGTCAGGTGCCTGACAAAGACGGTGCGTTGACAAGGGCCGAGTTTGTGGATGCTTTCCGCCAGCTCCAAAAAGAATTAATGTCCCATGTTGGGGCAGTGGTTGGAGCCCGACTGGAGGGCCTGGAGGTGGACGGTAGACTGCTGCCCAGCCAATCTCACCGCCTGCCACTAGCCGCGGACAAATATCGGACTCGTGACTCTGAGGCTCCCCGTGATACCCTATTGGCGCCAACCACCCTCGCCCCCCCGGCAAACATGCCGAAAGAAGCGAGGGTGAAAAAGTCTAAGGCTGTGCCTCCTAAGGCCTCGGCTGCTCGAGCGGCGGAGCAGATCGCGGGGTCTTCGTGTCAGGAGCAGCCAGTGGTGCTGGTGGAGGAGGAAGGCTGGAAAACTGTAGGCAAGAAGCCTCGGAAGGTATCAGCCCCGGCAAAGTCAGTGCAGGGGACCCCAAATAAGAGCCAGACCAAGTCGGCAAAGAAGGTGGCCAAGCCTCTTAAGGCGCCAAAATCTATGGCGGTAGTGGTCACCCTCAAGCCTGAGGCTGTGGCTGAGGGGGCCACTTACAAGGAGGCCATTTCTAAGGCTAAAGCAGCAGTCAGCTTGGAAGCCCTGGGCATCGTGGGCCCCCCAAAATTCAGGAGGACTATGACGGGGGCTCGACTGTTTGAGCTCCCTAAAGCAACCACTGCGGCCCAAGCTGACGCCTTCGCCACCAAGGTTGGGGAGGCACTGGGTGATGCAGCGAGGGTAGTACGCCCCATGAAACTTGCTGACATCCGCATCACAGGTCTAGACGACTCAGTATCAACTGATGAGCTTCGGGCCGCCCTAGCAGAAAGGACGGGCTGCGCTCCGGATGACATCAGGCTTGGCGCTGTCTCGAATGGCGCCAGGGGCGTGGGATCAGCTGTGGCCTCCCTCCCCGTTGAGGTGGTGGGCCGGTTGGTGGAGGCTGGGCGCCTCTTTGTAGGATGGAGCTCGGCCTCAGTCAAGGTGCTCGAGCAGCGCCCCATGCGGTGTCACCGCTGCTATGAAGTCGGCCACACGTCGCAGCGGTGCCCGTCCAAAAAGGACCGCAGTGGCTTGTGCTTCCGCTGCGGTGCGGAGGGACATAAGTTGGTAGACTGCCAGTCTGTCGTAGCCAGGTGCTCCCTCTGCGCTGACCGTGGGCTCCCTTCGGCGCACCGGATGACGGGAGTAAGATGCAATCCACCCCCAGTCAAAGGCCGCCCTGTCACTCCAGAGGCGACCCCCTCCCGAGTAGTGCCTCGTGCCGCCCCTGTAGTGCCGATGGAAACAATCAATGCCTAGTAGGCCCATCGGCAACATACTACAGGGAAATCTAAACCACTGCGCCGCGGCACAGGATCTTCTGTGCCAGGCGATGGCGGAGTGGGAGATAGATCTGGCGGTCATATCGGAGCCGTATTACATCCCTCCTTCCCCTAAGTGGGTTGGAGCGACAGACGGCTCCGCTGCTATAGTGGGGTCGGCATCTGGCGATGCTACCCCTCTGGTCCCTGTGGATAGAGGGCCGGGATATGTGGCGGTGCGATGGGGAGGAGTGGTAGTTGTGTCCACATACTTCTCTCCAAATCGCAGCTTGGCCGAGTTTGAGTGGTTCCTGGCTGCAATTGAGGCAGTGGTGCGGCGAGCCGCTCCCTTTCCGGTACTGGTGGCAGGGGACCTGAACGCAAAATCTCAAGCGTGGGGGTCCCCAAACACCACCACTCGTGGTGGCGTCCTGGAGCTCTGGGTTTTGTCCCTGGGGCTCCAAATTCTCAATCAGGGCACCACCCCGACCTGTGTCCGGTGGCAGGGCACGTCGAGGGTCGACGTGTCTTTTGCCACCCCATCGCTTGCTGCCCGAATAAGGGATTGGCGGGTGATGGAGGACGTGGAGACACTATCGGACCATCTTTATATCCGATACGAGGTCTCCACAGCATCCCCAGGGGCCCCAATCCATCTGGCTCCCTCACTAAGGCCCACGAACTTTCCACGGTGGACCCTTGCCAAGCTCGATAGGGAGCTGGCGGAGGAGACGGCGATGGTGAGGGCCTGGCATGATGGGCCCGACACCAGTGCCGGGGACGTCGACGACATGGCGGATAATTTTGCAAGGGACATAAAAGCCATCTGCAATGCCGCCATGCCGAGGACACGGGGCCGCCCCCGCCGGGGGCAGGTGTACTGGTGGACGCCGGAAATATCGGTCCTGCGTACCGCCAGTATGACAGCCAGGCGCGCCTTTTATAGGTGTAGAAGGCGCGCCTCAGTTGCGCCCGGTGAAGAGGAGGAACGTCACCGGGCATATCGTGAGGCTCATAAAGCTCTGCGGACGGCGATCTGCAGGGCCAAGGCTGACGCACAGGAGCGGTTCATCGCGCTCCTGGACGCCGACCCCTGGGGGAGGCCATACAGGGTGGTGCGGGGGAAATTTACCAACGCCGCCCCCTCCACATCCTCCATGGAGCCGGGGCTCATGCGAAGGGTGTTGGGGTCTTTGTTCCCCAATCCCGGACCGTTCACGCCCCCCAGGATGGCCCCCTTCAACTCTACTTTGGAGGTGTGGGCTGACGGTCCCTCCGTGTCAGACATGGAGTTTGACATGGGGAGGGACAGGCTCCGGGGCAAAAATAAAGCACCGGGGCCGGACGGCGCCCCATCAAAGCTAGTGGCGATAGCTCTCGGTCCCCTGGAGGAGCGGTTCCGCGGTTTGCTCGACAAGTGCATCGCGTCGGGTCGCTTCCCCAGAAGATGGAAGGTGGGGAGACTTTGTCTCCTTAGGAAGGAGGGCCGTCCCGCCGACTCGCCGTCAGGCTACAGGCCGGTCGTACTACTTGATGAATCTGGGAAGTTTTTTGAGAAAGTTCTCGCTTCCCGGATCACCGAGCATCTTGAAAGCAGGGGGCCGGACCTTGCAGACTGCCAGTTTGGCTTTCGCACTGGTCGGTCTACAATGGACGCAGTGGCCCACCTTAAAAGGTGGACTAAAGCAGCTACAGCACGTGGGGAGGCTGTGATCGCGGTGTCTCTTGACATCGCAAACGCGTTCAATAGCCTCCCCCACGAGTGTATAGAGGAGGCACTCAAGTTCCATCGAGTGCCTCTGTACCTCCGCGTTCTCGTGGGGGACTACCTCCGCGGGAGACAGATCCTCTACGAGGACGCGGAGGGGCGCGTCCAGTCGTGGTCGATGGTGGCAGGTGTACCCCAGGGTTCCGTACTAGGCCCCTTACTATGGAACCTGGGGTACAACTGGGTTCTGCGTGGCGCGCTCTTGCCGCGGATGGATGTCGTCTGCTTCGCGGACGATACACTAGTCGCAGCAAGGGCGAGTGAATGGGAGGAGGCGGTCCAACTAGCGTCGGTCGGCACAACCATGGTCGTCCGGCGCATCCGACTACTGGGGCTGGAAGTGGCTCTCAGTAAAACGAGAGCCATGTCTTTTCACGCCCCAAGACGCAGAACCCCACCGGGGCTCGAAGTCCGAGTGGAGAGGGTACGGATCCCCGTCGAGGTGCACCTTAAATACCTCGGCCTGGTTCTGGACCCTCGGTGGAGCTTCGAGGAGCACTTTAAGCTCCTCGCTCCTCGGCTGTGCGCCGCCGCAGCCGCGCTTGGACGGGTCCTCCCAAATGTGGGAGGGCCCAGCTCGTCGTGCCGTAGACTTTACCACGGGGTGGTAAAGTCCATGGCACTGTATGGAGCGCCGGTGTGGGCAGAGTGCCTCTCCCTCCGTACACGGGCCCTCTTACGACAGCCACAGAGGGTCATCGCAAACCGGGCCGTGCGGGCTTACCGCACGGTCAGTCATGGGGCTGCCTGCGTTTTAGCAGGTACGCTCCCGTGGGAGATTGATGCCCTGGTTTTGGCCAGAGTGCATCAACACCGGGTGGCGACAAGAGAGCGGGGGGAGCGTCCCGTCCTCGACGAAGTGAGGCGGGTCCGCACCCTGGCGCAGAAGGAGGCTCTGCGCCAGTGGGGGGAGGCACTCGTCACTCCAACAGCCGGCCACTGGACGATTGAAGCAATTCGTCCGGTGTTGGAGGAGTGGGTTGGGCGCCGGCTGGGCAGCCTCACCTACCGAATGGTACAGGTGCTGACCGGACATGGTTGCTTCGGTCACTACCTGTACCGTATCGCCCGTCGGGAGGAGACGCCGCGGTGTCATCACTGCGACTCCCCCGACGATACGGCTGAGCACACCCTCGTGGAGTGCCCGGCCTGGCGACTCGAGCGCCGAGAACTTCGAGCAGCGCTCGGTGGCGGTCAACTCTCGTTGCCAACCATGGTAAGGGCCATGGTTGGTAGCGAGAGGGTATGGGAGGCGTTCGCCTCCTTCTGCGAGACTGTGCTGACGCAGAAGGAGGTAGCGGAGAGGGAGCGGGAAGGGGATCCTCTTGCTGCCCCAATCCGGCGTAGGCGGGTGGGCGTGAGGAGACGGGCGGTGATCGCCCGTCTTCCTGCGCCCTAGGCGCGGCCGCGTGCGTGGGTGGCCCCCACGCATGCATTGAATAGGCCGCCACGTCTGGGATTACCCAAGTGACTCTGGGTAATCTCCATCGGCGCGAAACCTGGCCGCAAGGCCGGGTTGCCTGGGGGTGGACTAGTGAAATTGCTTCGGCAGAGCCTGGGCCGCCCCCGCGAAGGGCAGTGGAGTTACCGGGGAGTTTTAGTGGGTATTCCCAGTGTCATTTGGCGCTGGGCGACCCCCACACACGCCCGTCGCCTCGCTAGCGACGGGTAGGTCTGTAAACAGATTTCTCCCCGTTAAAAAAAAAAAAAAAAAAAAAAAAAGGGTAGGTAAAAAAGCTCCACCCACTAAACTGACAATATGGTGTGTTAGATATATCCTACTCTGCAATAATACCTGTTTACCACTTATTCAACACATAATTTTTAGAAACCACAAATGTATAATCTGCATAAAGTCGTAGCTATGCATAATTTCCTTGGCGACGACGAACTATGCCTGATTCTTGACAGGACAACTTTAGTTGATTTTATTATTAAGCAAAACAGCGACGAGCGTGACGTCACAGATGGTGACGTGCTAAGGTGTTCGCACGCGTAGAGATCGCGTGACGTGTGATGTGTGATGCTGGTAGATAAGGTGCGGACCGGGAATTTTGACTTTACGTTTGACGTAGAATTTTAAATTAACATACAAGAATAATTCTACCAATTAATACCCTAGTTTTTTGCGCTTGTAATTTACCGGTGTAGAAACTAAAAATACAGTAACGTCATGAAACCATACAGGATAAAGTTATCGGACGAATTTTGGCAATATTGTTCAGTCAGTCAGGTAGGAATTACGTAGTTATAATATTATCTATACTTTAGACACTTACCTAAGTAATAAATAATAGTGTTCGGTATTTTTTATAAATGTAAAATCATTAATCTTCACTAATATTGTAAAGAAGTAATGTATGTAAGTTTGGATGTAGGTGGAATCTCGGAAATCACTCATCCGATTTCAACTTAAAAACTCCTCACGGGCGGAGCCGCGGGTAGAACCTTTTTGTAATAAAGTCTAGGAGAACTTACAGTTTACTAGTTGATCCTCATTTTTAATATAATTAAATAAATTGTTTTTGACAATTATCAGAAAATTAACAATTTCCGGCCAATCAATGTTATGTTAATAGATACTTATCGTTGGTCGTCATAAGATTTGAAAGCATTTTAGCACAGTGCTTATGCTTCCCAGTACCTAATAATGCTACCTAATTAAGTGGTTTAGTCCTAAACTCTATGATGATATTCACTAGGTGGTAGGCCCGTATGTAGGGTCGCCTGGGTAGGTACCACCGCCTTTCTTATTACAGCCGTGAAACAGTTCGCTGTGTTTCGGATTGAAGGGAAAGGTAGCCAGTGTAATTACTGGGCATGGACGGCATTTCATCTTAGGCCTCAGGATGACAACGCACCTGCAATATCAAGTGCTTTTCCTTGTTATTGCAGGTGTCTATAGGCGGCAGTAACCGCTTACCACCAGGTGGGCCGTCAGCTTGTTTGTCATCTAGTTGTATAAAAAAAAAATGATAAGACGAATAACTACCAGCGCCAGAGCGGGCTGGTAAGAGACGAATGATTAAAATTTATTTATTCAAAATTATCCAACGGTAAAATCTCCTCACAACTAATTAGTGATGCAGGTTCTCTGGGAAATTCAAAACTAAGTTTCCTAGAGAACTTGCATAATTAAATATGTATTAGATTTTTAATATCTATTCTATTCTATTCTATATGTAAAGACCCAATTCACTACCTATATAATTGGACGTCAACATCAAAAAACCTCCAAGCCTGTGGTCCCACTCGTTAGGTACATGATCATAGGATCATAGTAGGTATACATACCTAGGTACAGTCAAAGACATAAGTCGCAAAACAAAATAAAGCTACAAAATTAACTGTACACAAGAACTTTCCCTATGTTAATATACAAAGGTATGTTCAAAACTCCTTGTTCGTCATAAAATTTCAAAAGTCACTAAACACAACCATCAGTTATTAACATCAAAATTCGCTGGACACTCGATGAAATAATCCAAAAGTCACCGTACGCTAAAATTCCACAAAGAAGTGCAAAAGCAGCTGGACACTTAAACTAGATGAAATAAACCAAAAGTCACTGTATGCTCAAATTCCACGAAGAAGTCCAAAATTAGCTGGACACTATTTCGACACTTTGATAATTAATATTATGTTTCCTATTTTATTTACAAATGCATTGCATTAAATCAATTGACTAATAAGCACATGATTTATACCTATATGTGTCATACACACTCGAAAAAAAAAGTAGCTACTTCGCAATGATACATACCTATCTACTAAATGATTTGCACATGTTCGAACACTAAATATTTTACGTCTTTGATTATTTTTTAAATTGAAAAATGATACTTTATTTTGAAGTTAGAAAGGAAAAAGTGGGGTGCTTAATACTTTTGGGCAAGGCTGTATTTATCATAAATATGTGTATATGAATGTCTGTCTCTAATATAAGTTACGTTTAGTTCATACCACAATGACTTTATCTTTCATAAAGCCTGCTGACAAATTTTATGGCATGTAAAATTTAAATTAAGAATCAACTACTTAAAAAAATAATGGCCGTTTATCGCAGAGAAAAAGAGGCAAGGAGTATAGACTACGCCTGCATCAGACATAGAATAAACTCCGCATATATAAATATAATTTATATAATATATTATGATAATTATTATAGTATTATATATTATATTATAAAATATAATTACAAGTAGAGAATCAACGCTTTAGTCAAGTACTATTCCTACTAACTAGAGTTTAATTAAAAAAAATGTGATATATCAAGTAATGTGATAACGATAACAATGATATCAAAACAGACGGGAGAGCATCAGCCAAGTTGAAAAAGAGTCGGTGTCAGCCTACCGGTCATTGTATATTTAACATAGCTATACCAACCTAATTAAATTAAAACTCTATTTTTTTTTTTTTGTCAATCTTATGCGAATAAGATAAAAAAAATGGCACTACAATGATAACATTCCCAAAACGAAAGAGCGAAACATGGACACTCTTTTCAGTGATTGTCTTTGTTCAAAATTCAAAAATGACTCAACTCGGCACTGTCTGTTCAGCAACAATCGGAACTTTATAGTGTGCAGTTGTTTTGTAAGTATGTGTTTATGGACTTTCGTTGCCATCAATAATAAATTATGTAGATTTATGAAATCCAGCAACTTTTGATAAAATATTGTTCACTAACTTTTGATATTCTACAATGTACACACGACAGCACATCAAGTGTTACATTTGCACTACGAAAGCCGCCCGCCTCTATTACGAACGCAGTAAGGGCGGGCTTAAGGTCAAACTGTTACGGTTGATGTGCTGTCGACTGTACAATAGATTGGACCAACAATTTGTTCAGCGACATACGGAACTTTATATTATGCAGGTGTTTTGAAAATTTGGTAAGTCCAGCAACTTTCGATAAAATATTGTTTACTAACTTTTGACATTCTTCAATGTACACAGAGATTTGATCAACAATTTGTTCAGCGACATATGAAACTTTACATTGTGCAGGTGTTTTGAAAATTTGGATCTGTTCATCAACTTATGTCTTCGACTGTACACTCGTGCTCCTATTGGACTAGGGGCGATTATCTTAAGTTACGGGCAACTTGAGAAGGTCGGCCACTCTAAATAATGATGTCCTTACACAGGGAGAGAATAGAGCTTTTTTACGGAAGCCCGAGACGTGGTTCCGTCCGTGGTAGGTTCGAAACTTCGTTCGTAATTTTTTTTCATTACACGATTTATATATTTAAAAGTGTTAAAATAAATTTTTTAGATGAAATATAAAAACAAAATTAAAGCTCTTGATACGGGCGTTATGTAAACAGAGCGGTCATTATTTATAGTGGCTGGACTTCTCAAGTTGGTAACATAATTATACATGTCTGTATTTATTCAGTAAATAATACGATACAGGGCGTTCTACATCTGAGTCACAGAGAAGGAAGCCCTTTAAGTATTGTAGATTAGTAAACTTTTCTAAAAGTCTGCATTTTGATTTAAAAACCGAGAACTGCATTCAAAAACTTAAAAAAAATTGCCGGCTAAGCCGGGAATCGAAATCGACAACTGTGAAAAAAAATATGCTTTATTATAATACTGATCGACACTATCGAAAGGTTTTTATTTACTTATAATACCACAGCCTAAATTAAAGGAAGAATCTGTAATTTCACACTCAAATCAGTGCGACTTAATCTCAGCCAGCGTTGTTTTTGTTATCTATTAAGAAATCAGATTTATCTCTATGATTTTTATAAATACATAAACTACGTCTACAGACGTTAAATTTTAATAAAACGTATTAGATTAAATGTAATGTAGGATTTTTAAAAATTTATCAACTAAAGAGGTCAAACAGGGGAAGAAAGTTTATATGGAAGTTCACAGGTTTCGATAAGAAATTCTTCGGATAAAAAGTTGTTATACGAATAATAATGCTTTTTGTCCAGTCCATAAATTGAATTGGCCCGTTAGCGCAACTCATGAATGAAAATTTTTTGTTCTTTTTTATTCGAAATTTGCTGACCTACTTACTTAATATTTTAATATCGTCACACGCATCATAGTTGCTTAGATCTAAATTTTATGCTACCCGGAGGCACTCAACTTAAAAAACATATAGTAAAAGCATTCAATAGTTTTTTTTATGCGAGTGTTCATTTCCGAAACAAAGCCTCGCTTAAAAATTCACAATGAAATGCTGCGAGTCCGCCATCAGGTAGTAATACTTACCATTATTTTTTTTAATACAGAAAAGTAGCACGCGGGTGTCATGTTGAATAAACAATAGCTTACTTGCGAGTAATTGAGCTTCGAAGCATTTGTCTGTCACTTGACGACGAGAGAAAGACGATGCCCAATTATTTACTTGCACGCGAGCTTAGTCACGTACGCATGGGTACCGAATACCGATATGGGACAGAACCACATAGAAGGTAAGTCTAGAGATAACTCGCGAATTCACGATAATTGGTTAACGCTGACAAAAACGAATGCCAGCCGGTGAAGATTACCTACTGAGAAATCAATTTATAGAGTTGTACTTACAAAAAAAAATACTATACCGTTATCAGTTTAAGATATACCTAAGTAGTTTTTGATTAGATTCTTGTAATTACGCCTAAAATAAAGTTATTATTAATTTATACATTTAACATAAAAGTTTAGCGCTTTCAGAGATCTGCAAAGAGTATTAATAACATTTTAATATTTGTAACACTGATAATTTATATATTTTTTTTGAAAACATAAAATAAGGTAACATTCTCTTCCATTATTTTCAATTGCTAATCTTTTTAATAATCACATGCTCTATAAAATAATGCTGGTTAGATCCGAAAGTTATCTAATATATAAAATTCTCGTGTCACAAATTTAGTTACCATACTCCTACGAAACGGCTTGACCGGTTTTCATGAAATTTTATATCTACATTCAGTAGGTCTGAGAATCGGCCACTATCTATTTTTATTTTTATTTCTTGGACAACTTTTTTTAATTTTATTTTTTATGGCATCTAAGGCAATATATTGCGGGGTCAGCTAGTTATTAATATAATTAATAATATTGCCTACTACTAAGTAAACATAGGTACCTACCTAATTACAAGAAAACACTTTTAATAGGTGTCTGCATATTAGAGAGTTTATTTCGACGTTCCTATTTATAATTTTATCATACAATAACACTGTCATTAACGTTAAACGATGACACTGATGATCCCTGCATGATTAGCAATTTTTACTGACGTCTTTGTATGATACTTAGACGCTTTATTATTGTATCATATCAAAAGTTATCTCCAAAATCTTTCTACTTATTTCCTTTCTGCGCCACCTCAAGCCAGCCTTCATCCTCTTCTTGCAGGGCATTTGCCACCTCCTTCGGGGCCAGCATCGGGGCCGGCTGCTACCGTCGTCAGGTAGGTTAGATTGCCAAGTATGTATAGGGCATACCCGCCTAACGCCATATTAAGTATATTTCGAAATAAGAAAAATGTGCAACGTCTCGCCAAGTATGTAATTCTTTTGCTTTAATTATTAGAAACTTGCAACTTTCACCTTACCCACGTTGGTAAATATATTTATGGTGCCTACTGTTAAGATTCAATCAAAATTCGTAACTGTAGTTCGATATCTACTAGAATTATGTACTGTTACATAAAAATATTTAGTTAGAATCTTGTTCTTTGGTCTTGATATGCTCAAAGAGGTTATTTTAAATGTAAAACTAATGAAAGCAGTGCTATCAAATTATTCAATAAGGTATTCGCTGTTTTGAAGTTCAAAACTTGACCTAAGATAACGACTGTAATTCTCTAAAATCCTTGACGGTTTGATAAGCCGTCATTTCCAGATGTATCCGGAATATCAATAGCACCCTCTGTTGCTGTTTAGCACATTATTATATTCTAAGTAGTTCTTTGTTACACCTAAATATCATGCTCAAAGTAATTTAATAACTCGTTTCTTTGTCGTACATCCAAAAATGGTTTTTTTTACCAGCTCAATATGTGAGGCATGAAAAGACACTTTATGTGCCGGCAAAATGCAGGCGGCTAGAGCAGTTGATATTACACATAGTTGTCTTCGCATATGGATTCTTCTTACCGCTACCCATGGTGTTGAGTGAAATACTGCTATTTATGCATATAAAAATTGAGTTTATGGTACCAGTTATAGGTAACTGAGTGTGGTTAAGTGGTTTAAGCGCTCTGGTTTCGATTACGAAGACAAAGCAATTTTCGCTATGGACATAAAATTCACGTCACTGTTTTTCTTAAAATAGTTATAGCCCCGTAAGATTTGTCAAAGCAAGGTTTTGATAAGGAATTGCTACAATAGTGATGTAATTATTTATCGTAAGTGGCTGGGTCATTGTCACTCCATTGATAAAAAGAAATGATTGAAATGAAATCATAATATTTTTATTCAAATAGCTTCTTATGAAACTTTGAAATCGTCAAAATCACATTTGTGTAACTTTCACAAAAAATATATTAACTACAATGTCAGAAACTGTCTGTTTAACTATCTGTCCGTCTGTCTGTCTGTCATGTCGGAATTTACGCCAACTAACAATGTCATAATGTCTGTTTGTCTGTCGTGTCTGAATTGAATAAGAATTCCGAAGTGAATTCCTTTCTGTGAGAAATATTTTTGTTTCTTTCTTCATTATGCATCAATAAACGATTGCTAACTTTCATCCTTGTTTGTTTACTCTTCTTAATAAAACAAATGCTGATATTTTTACAGTTACGCAATATAGGGTTATCTATCTATCACTTATTATTGTTTATGACTTTATAATAAGTGATTATTATTTACGACTATCAATTAATTAGTCCAATTAATGTGCACTTCAAACTAAAGGTGTAAGATACCAATGCCAATAAGCTTAAGGAAACGTTGGTAAGTTATTTCTCAAACAACTAGGTAATGGAATAAATTAAATCTGATAAAGCCGGCCATTTGAAAAAGAGAGGTGAATTATGAAGTGGGGTTCTTTTAAGCCCTGCACCCGTACCACCATCTTTTATCGCGATCCAGTTTAGGACCTAAAATGAGTAGAATCGTTAATTCGTACTACGACGCTGTCTACGACTATGACAGCGATGCAGTTTAGTAACCAATACTGAACCGAGCTGAATATGAATCGCTTTTATAAAGATGGTGGTAAGGCCCCTCGCATGGTGGAGTACGCAAAATAATTGTGTGTATGCTGCATAACAAGCTGTCTTAGCTTTAATCGGACTCTTCTTATCGCTTCTCATTAGATATTGCTTTGTAAAAAAAAACCCAGAAACCAAACACAATAAGTTTTCAAATCTTGTACTTTTTTAACCGATTTTAAAAAGGAGGAAGTTATCATTTCGGCTTTATGTTGTTTTTTTAATGTTTGCTACGTCTGTTAATTAGCAACTGATTTGGAAATATATTGTTTTCTTACTTATTCCATAAACTGGTTTTTTTTTGAAGTTGGTGCTAGGCTATTTACAGAAAAATATAGAGAGTGAAGCACTAACTCCAAAAAATACCATTTTTGAAATAAGTACCTAAATTAAATTATTTATATCGTTTTAATGCTGTAATCTGGCGGGCCGATAAAACGAAAGGTTAATTTGAACAAATTGAGATCAAAAACCCCACGTGCTGCGTGCTTTGTGGAAGTCACTCAAATTTGATTTTACACTAAATGAATTGTGAATCATGTTTTCATTTTGCAATACATAATTAATTATCTAATATAGTATTTATTAAAATTTATTTAAAAAGCTTTCACCTAAAGCTGGTTTGGAAATGGTTCGTTTTAATTCTTTTATACTTTTGTATTTATAATCTACGTCACAGATTTTGTAAGTAAGTTAGTAGGTACATATATCCAATTAGCGGGCTTATTAAACCAGATCTTTTGACGTTGTGTTTATTTATTAATGTCCTAAATACGTTTTTATAATTCATTGGAAATATTCATAATTTTATTATAAAAGTTATGAAGTTATAAATGTTTGAAAAATATTGTAACTAGATAATTTTCACGATCTGGGGCGGGGATCAAACTCACGTCCTTTGACAATCCGTGTGACCGCTCTAACTATTTGAATACTACCTTATTTTGCGTTGACTTTCTTAAAACCTGTTTTAACTAATTTAAAAATCAATTGTGTCTGGAATTTTCCCCTTGCGAGCCTGAATAGAATAACACGAAATATTAGTGTTCCTAACAGCACTAAATAAAAGTAGCAAAGCACTAAAACAAGATACTATTTTGTCCCGACGGCTCTGTAGTCGAAATTTTGCATAAAACACAAGTTCTTGAAACAATTTATTAAGTAATATTATTAAGTATAAAGTATAACACTCGTTTAGCATTGCGAAACTGTTAATCAGTATAGCGTGTCTCCTTTATTTGCACAAGGTTTCAAACGATTAAAAGATGTTCAATGCAACCCATTACAGACAAACAATTATGCCCCACGCCCCGTTTTTTCGAAGAAATGCCATTGTAGTGCAATTACAGCGAGTAACCTCTGGTTCCCATTGTGATCGCGACAATGATTCCAAAGACAATATTAGATAAAACTAGGGCACGGTCGGTGCATTAAAACCTTTATATCGAATACGTTAAAAGAGTTTTTCGTGCTTGTAATAATTTTTTGTTCGTCGCTTCATGCGTGGCCTCAGACGGATAAGAAAAAATCGCTGTTTTTTATTGAAAAATCTGCGATTTAATAATGCGTTTGTGCTACCTGTGATTTGACAGTCACTAAGTTCATGTATGTAGGTAGGTACTACCTAATTTATATTTTATTCTTCATTCTTTTTTCCCAGTTGTATATTTATTAATAATGTTAAACAATTTATTACGTGCACATAAATATTTAAGACCTATCCTATATGTACATAAAAAAACAAACACTTAAAAAGAACATATTATTATATAAAAATTAAGTAAGGTAAAAGCTGACGGAGTATTTTTTATTTACGTCCTTTTTTTCCTTTAAATAAGCATAACTACATCCAAAATCTCTTAGGGCCTTTTCACACTAAGTTTTTTAAACGGGAATATCACGTATAAGAATAAAATACGATAATAAATATACCGCTTATATTGAGGCTGATTTTAACTACCGCCGTAAGTTTCTTTTTTATAATAAATACTTGAAAGATATTTTTAAAAACGGCTTCATTAGAAAAATATATTATGTTTTGGGACGGGATTCGATTAATATATTTTTTTTATTACTAATGTTTTAAACATTTCATAAAATCAATAAAATCATTGCCATTAAGACACCTTATAAAATTGTTCCTTTTTCAGTGACAGTTAACTATTAACCCTTCAAACGTCTGAACACTCAAATGTCCTGCTTAAATTCTAAGGAGAGTGCTTTGACAAATTTGTATGCAATTTTTAACTAAATTACATAAATTACTAACAAATTACATAAAATATTTCAAATGGTCGCTTTATGAAGCGTTTGAGGATCCGGCCGAAAGCGTCATAGATTATTTTATAAATGCTGTACCTGTAGCTTTATAACAAAAACATACAGGCCGAATTGAGAACCTCCTCGTTTTTGAATTCGGTTAAAAAAGAAATATTGTATCTACCTATGCTGCAATATTGTAGTATTAACAAATTAATTTACAAAGACTCAATTTAAGTGGAGTAATTAAGTCGTCGTGGACATTGTGCGTGGCCAATTACAAGGTTCATTGTTAATTTAAATGATTACGATTGGAATTCAAAGTTATGAGCATTTTGTTTTTCCTTTCATTTTCTTCTTAAACCTTTATAGCCACGCATTCCAGACACAATAAATTTTTTAACTGTTATAGATTCTCAGGAGATGATTGGCGAGAAATAAGTATCTTTAAAAACCTTGTTGATGTGTTAAATTTATTTTCATATATATATATAAGTGTTTTATAAAAGCAAAACCTTTGAATGATTAGGTTCACATTGTTCGTTCCTAAGGAAGATATCTTTCTTATTTCCTAACATGGGTATTAAATTCAGATCGTTTCTGTGATTTAAGGTTAGACTGTTTTTAAAATATGTGAATTTGTAGTGTTTATGGTAGATTAAATAAGGAAAGAGGTCGCTAATAGGTAATACCAACTAAATTTCCTGTCTAATTATTATTATTATACCTACTAGCGTATAAGAATAACCTCGTCAATTTGCCGGATTTGATAATTAAGGTAGATAGTAAAGTAAACTTACCACAGTGATCAAACAATTTTTTTTTTAAATAATTTGTCTCAATTATTATTAAAAACCGTGGCATTGATAAATTGATCAGTAAAATTGACTTTATTACATTTAATTAACCGCTTTGCCATGTGTTAATTAATAAAAAGGATAGCCTAGTACATTAATAAAAAAGAATATTTGTTTAGAATCGTCATGTAAGTATACAAACTTAACTCTCAAATTAAGGGTATACTTAACCTAAAAATAAAGTAACTAAATTAATAAAATCAACTAACAAAAAAGTTATATCGTAGAAAGTACTACGATGTTAAAATTATGATGAGCTTTCACGGCGAATTCGCCTTTCTTTGGCCTTAGGCCATTAAACTAGCGAGAACAGTAGTAACATACATTGTTATTTTTGATAAAGGTAGGTAATACTACTACTTTAAATAGAAACACAAATAAACAGAGACCACTTTAACTCAATATCGAGAATTGGCGACAAGTATTCAAAACCACCCGCATTTCCCGCAAAAGCTTTCCATATCCATTTCCACACTTCAGGAAAGTAGCACTGTCAAATCACGGAGGCCGCTTGCATTTTACGACTCACTAGCGTAGGTGACTCCTATACTCAATCGGTTGCTCTCAGTGGCCTACGTGACTCAGAGCTCCCGTGCAATGGCGCCGCGATGCCACACAAATTGCGACCTTAATCACACTAACTAAATGCCGACACAATTCAATGAAAATTCTTTTGACTACCAAAAATCACGCGACATTGTTAAGTATTATTTTAACCAATTATGTAACGATGTATGAAAAAATATTCCACGTGTTACTAAGTCAGCTGATTTTACTCACCCCAAGAGTTGACTAAACCAATTGAGACCGCTACTAACGCAAGCAGATACACCGTTTTACACATTTTGTTTCATAAAATTGTCTTTCCGATATACACGAGGGTTCCCACCGCGAGTTTCAGTCAAAGTCGCGTAGAGGACGCGCGAGCGACCGCATCAGTCGCCGGTTTGGACGAAACTAAAATCGCCCGCTACTCGGTTTGATTTGACGTGAACAAATTCCAAATGGGTTCATTGAAGATCTTCGCGCATGCGGATAGTGTCTTATCATTATCACTGATTACGAATTTTTCGGCACGGCCTTGCTAATTTACTGCAATGTTTTAGCGTGTGTAACAGTCCTTTAGGTTTGATTGATTGTAGATATGATAAGGTTATGTACAGTCTACAGCACATCAAACGCAACAGTTTGACCTTGAGACCGCCCTTACTCCATTAGTAATAGAGGCGGCTTTCGTAGTGCAACTATTACACTTGACGTGCTGTCAAGTAAAAAAAATAAACATATTAATAATAACCTCAATATACGGTATTGTAACAATGCAATTTTATGAAATAATAATAATATTCATACACTCACACCTATTATCTAGCCCAAATCAAGCATTATACCTAAGGAGTTTGTGCTGTAGATACTATAGGTACACACTAGTAATATGTAATAATAAAAAGACCAAAATATTCTTAATTTTTGATTTTAACATTATTATAAATTTTTGAAAAATTACTTCGATCGAATTCCTGCTCGAATTCCGCCGCTCCCGCTGAGCGATTCCTGCCTCAGGACGTGAAATTTTTCTTAACCGAATCGTCGGTATTTGTAAAAATACTCGTTTCGGATGTTGAAATAGAATATTTCGACATTGTAGGGTGGACGTTAGCTCATAAATGCAAATACAGATAGACTAGAAGAATTTCACAGGGATATCCCAAGTCCTAGGTGGCTCAGTGGTCAGAGCAGTCGCCCGGATTGCGAAAGGTCGCGGGTTTGATTCCTGCCTCAGGACGTGAAATTTTTCTAGTTTTATTATATTTTAATTACGAAGTAATTTTTCATACTTTTATAATACTGTTAAAATCAAAAATTAAGAATATTTGAAAGCACGACTGCCCCAACATAACCGAATCGTCGGTATTTGTAAAAATACTCGTTTCGGATGTTGAAATAGAATATTTCGACATTGTAGGGTGGACGTTAGCTCATAAACGCAAATACAGATAGACTAGAAGAATTTCACAGGGATATCCCAAGTCCTGGGTGGCTCAGTGGTTAGAGCAGTCGCCCGGATTGCGAAAGGTCGCAGGTTCGATTCCTGCCTCAGGATGTGAAATTTTTCTAGTTTTATTATATTTTAATTACTAAGACCAAAATATTTAATATTAATAATACTCTCACATCTAGTATTAACTAGGCTAAATTAAGCATTGTGGGATACTTAATATCGCAGAAATAGAGCTAACTAAATGTAAACGCTAACATATACCATGAAAAACATACAAAAGTCCATGACTCGTGAATTAATGTTTCAATGTTTCAATTATTTATCATACAGAAGTTAAAAATATAGAGCAAAGTTTTAACATAAGTACCTACTAATTATTTTGAGTGTAACGTGTGTTCATTAATTAGACTACGCTGAATAAACGTTGCTACTTATATGGCTTTTAATTATTACCCTTGAATAAAATCAGTTACGTTAAAAATATCAAAAAGATAAATCACTCTCTGCATTTGACTGTTATTCCAAAAGACTAAGCTGTAATTTTTTTTAAAGAATTTTGGCAATTTATTTTTGATATAACCATAATAGGTCTGTTTCATTATTACTAAGGGAATTCATAAAATTACAAATTCAGAAAATTACAAATAAAAACATTGCAGGTACTTGTATAAGTGAGTAAAAAAATATACAAAACTGTAAAATTTTGTGGTCGCTATAAAACTTTACAGTTTTTCATTTATAAAATGGGTAATTTTAAATATTAAAAAGGTGATTTTAGAACATTAATATAATATGGTACTTACCTTCAAAATTTTCACTCAAACATTGTTGCAAAATTTAAAAATCATAAGTTGTCAAATTCATTTTCTCTACGATATTTTTGTAAATGTAAAAGAAAGTTTGCATTGTGGATTTTGCTTTTTACAGAACTTTACCTCCTACCGATTGTGTCGTTAAATATTGCATGAAAATTAGAGCAGCGTAAATTCTATAGTATAAAATATATAAATGAAAATATTAAACTTAAAAAAAAATACAACTTTAAAACTAAAAAGTTATACTTAGCAGTTTAGCACAACAGATTATGAGGACTAAACCGTGAGATTCTTAACGTAGAGCAGTTTTCGGTAGAACAAGGACTCTATGTAGACATTAAAGGCAAATAGTAATAGAATTACTATCATAGGGGAAACAGCAAAATTTTAAAACTAAAAATAAACTTCTATTTTTGTATTTACTATCGTCATGTTACCTAAGTTTGAATATGGCGCTATTTTTTACAAAGTCGGAAAATATACGATATTATTACCCATAAAAACAATTAAACCTTAGAAGGTATGGAATTTTGTGGAAGTTGTACTGTTAAGAATATTCATAAAAATGGTATTTTTTTTATCCAAAATTTATCAAAATTGTTAATGATATTAGATTTCTAACATCAATTACAACAACTATTATTATTACAACTATGAATAAAAACATACTTAATACATAGTTATTAATTATGTTTGTCAGTAGGTATGCCCATACATTTCTTAGTAATATCGGAACATGTGACGTCACCTGTTCCGTAGATTTTCTATGAAGCGTTTTTGGACGATGCGCGGCAACACATCAAACATACCACTATATCTGTGAAACTATTGCTCTTAGACATACTATTTCTTTTGCAATATTTCTTTATTAGCTACCTATAAACTTCTTATTTATCAAATAAAAAATAGTTGTCAACTACTCTATTTTAACTGTACTTTTCCGTTTAGGTACCTGCGCTCGGTGTCCACAATAGACCATATTCTATTGTATCTGATAAGTGGGTACTTACTAAATAAGGTTTGGGCCGTATTATATTTAAAGCTGTTGATTGTCTTAGTGGTATGATAAAAATACTTGGTTATGTCACAAAATATTCGACTCTAGTAAACCGTGTTTTAAAAGTAATAGTCTTTTGTATTCGTTTTGTTTTGTCTCTCTCCTTTTTTGCAATTTTTTTTCGGATTGTTTCGATGCATTATGAAATGGTAGAGAATGCCTAATGGCATTAAGTCCGCCAAATTGTAATAGTCTTTTGTATTCGTTTTGTTTTGTCTCTCCTTTTTTGCATTTTTTTTTCGGATTGTTTCGATGCAATAAGGAATGGTAGAGAATGCCTAATGGCATTAAGTCCGCCAAATTGTAACTCATTTTGTACAATTAAAGTTTAAATAAATAAATAAATGGTTAACAAGGTACGGCGTCCCTCTTTATTATAAGCAGCCTGGTTTCATGCAACATGACATTTTTCTCAACACAAACTTAAACAGAAAATGACCATTTTGCAGTGCAAAATTTTAATAATTCGAATTCGATACAATTTTTCGAGGAATGGTGTCGTGAACCCCTTATAATTTAAAATTTACTTTTCACCACACCTATACCTACATGGATATATGGATGGACGTGTCGAAGCTCTACCTAAGTTTAATGTTTTGTTGTAGAATAGTATAATAATAATACCCGCTAACCAAAAATGTAAATTGCACTTTAAATTGTTAATATAGGTCATTATTTTGTATCTTTAATTATGTTCCTTACAAAAGATTTCAACGAGCACTAATACTTATAATGAAATTACGTGATTACCTATAATGAAATGGCACTTACAAAATTCCGTTTAAATTTGTTATTTATTAAAATTTAATACTAATTTTCCTGATCTCCTTGCAATACCTGGGCCCCGATCTCGCTAATTTTCAAAGTATTTACCAAAGCAAAACCAAAAACGTTCCGTTGAGCACAATTTGTATGGCGCTTATTGACAACATTTAGATCCAGAGACTTTGTCCGCGTGGATGTAGAAAAATAACAACGTGTCGTATGTACATACGTAGATAGGGTGGGTTACATGATTTTACGAAAGCATTTATTTGGTTATTTATTTTTTTAATATTTAAATCATGTTTAAAAAAACACCTTCGCAGTTAATGCATCTATCGCCCCGCCCGCGTCCGCAAACTTTGGAAATCATAAATGCGTGCATGGTACATGATCATTGTTTTGTTGTAGAGTTATTTTAAAACTATGATATCTCATAAGATATTCAATGAAATCGAATGATGTCAACCCACCAACCCGCATTGGGCCAGCGTGGTGTTGTTATGGCCCAAACTCCTCATGTGTTTCTGCCATGTAGGAAGGCCTGTGCCCAGCAGTGGGACGTATATAGGCTGATGATGATGATGTCAAGAACAATTTTGTACAAAATTGAATATTTTAGAACAAATTTGATTTCCAAAAAAAGGTTATGGTAAGTTTACCTTAAAAGATAGACATATGCTGTCGCGGACTTTTTGTTAGAACTTTTAAAGGAAAACAATACCGGCATACATGATTTTTGTGTAACTTTAACCGTTTACGCAGCGCACGCCATGAAAGCTATGAAAAGGAATATTTTTTTCCGTTTTTGCAACATTTTTCATAGATGCTCAGCTTCTATTGGTCGTAGCGTGATAAATGGCCTATTCAATACAAAAATATTTTTTTAATTTGAATCAGTAGTTCCTGAGATTAGCGCGTTCAAACCAAACAAACAAACTCTTCAGCCTTATAATATTAGTATAGATATGATTTTAAAATTAATAACTACGTATTATTTAGTCCATGCTACTACATAGTAACAGTTTACAAAACTGAAAGAATTTTAGAAAGATATTGACAAATACCCGACTTACAGACTTTGACGTCACAGTTCACAATATAATACCATACAATTTTCATGTAAAAAGGTATTTTAGAAAAGGACAGGTATACTGCAATTTCCAATGCGAATAAATACCTACCCGGGAGGGTTGGCTAAGATTGGTTCAGTTTATTTTATAAAAAAAAGGAAAATTATACTGCTGATAGTGACATTAGCTATATAATTGTGCTTTAATCCATATAGGTAATCCTATTATCTTAATGGTATAATCTTTGTTTTGTAAGCACATATGATTCAACAATATTGGGATACATTTCTGGTTATCTAGAACAATTTTTAATATAACATTGTGTATCATCCTTGGTATATTGTATTTTTAAGATACAAAAACAATAGAAAATGTATTGTATTACGTTTATGTACCTTACTATGGAATTCATGTATGGTATGTCTTAATTTATTTATATATTTATTTATTTATAATTAGCACGGTTTAACCACTAACACTAATTATTCAGACTTAAAAATAGAAAATTTAAAGGCTACACATGTTGTCTAGTTAATTCATTCAATTACAATATAAAGATAAAATCAAAATAAAAATAATAATACAAAATAATGTCAATTCAATCAATACAACAAAGTCAAATGTCAAGAAGATTATGTTATAAAAATAAAATAAAAAAAAAATCGTTCCCAATAGTGATTGATCGCGCATACATCACGCATTCATCTCACAGTACTGCAGGCATTCTGATAAAATCTTCTTCCATTCATCAGCAAACAGGTCACAATGTGGAGCCGCAGCCAGGAGAGCATTGAAGGCCTTGAGAGTTCGTTAAATATTAGTAATAGTATTATCACACAGTATTGTGTAGTGATACTGAATTAGGTACTTACTTATGTTTTAACTAAATTGACCGTACGAGTATCTATGCAGTGATGTAATAAACTTGTGATGTATGCTCTATGTAGTAAGTGAATTCTACCTATTTTTGGTAAATTACATTTCATAATGCATGTTATAGTAAATTATTTTCATTCATACATGTTTGCTTGAGTGTTTGTTTTCTCAAGTCAATTATTGCGGAACACCGTTAAAACAAATAGGTCAAACGTGTTGAACCAACGCGGCGCGGCTTAAAAGTTTAAACAATCGACACGAGTTAACCGCTTCAGTTAACAAACTTTAATGACTCCACGCGAAACAGTTTAATGTTTAACTAAAAAGTTAAGAAAATACTGCCTAACATAGTTTCACTTAAGAACCTTGTCATTTTTTGGATATGAATTTTAAGACGATCACAGTCATCTGTCAAGCGGCGTTATCTCTGTGGAGGTCTGTGACAATTGAAAAATTAATTGTGTCTGGAATCTGATGCTTTTTTTTTTATACAATTAGATGACAAACAAGCTGACGGCCCACCTGGTGGTAAGCGGTTACCGCCGCCTATAGACACCTGCCCGCCTAGCATAACCACCGAAACGCGATATGACAAAGCCATTCATCGCTTTGAACCGTCAAAAATCATTGGATATAACCGCTATCTTGAAATTTTATCGAAACTGCGAACATGTATATATACAATACAAGTTCGCAGTTTCGATAAAATTTCAATTTGGCGGTTATAAAATGCTTGACGGGTTAAATCATATTTAGTTAAATATTGGTTAAGCCGCAGTACAACCGGGCTGGGAGTCAACGACAGTCAAAAACCAATTGTGTTTGGATTGCTTTAAGACTTAAAAAATATTTATTTATAAAAAAAAACAGTTAAAACATGTTTTGATTCGAAAACTCATTTTGTTCCTCTCAATCATATTATTTAAAAAAAATTAGATAAATAAATATGTAAATAAAACAATATTATTATTATGTATCTTTATTATTAATTAATAAATAAATATGACGACCGGCTGGCCGAGTGGTCTGCACCCCAGGCTACTCGGTCAAGAGGTCCCGGGTTCGAATCCCGGTAGGAACAAATGTTTCTATGATGAGTACGAGCATTTGTTTACGAGTCATGGATGTTTATATGTTTATTAAGTATATTTCTAATATTTATATACATATTATTATCATTATTTTTTCGTTATCTAGTATCTATAACACAAGCTCTTAATGATGCTTACTTTGGGCTAGATAATAGGTGTGAGTGTATGAATATTATTATTATTATTATTATATATTATATAAAGTTTATTTATAAAGTAATATTATTATTATTATGTTAAATGAAAAAGACAAACAATTGCTTATCACTGTTTTAACTAAAATAGGTTTAATTAGCGTTTATGAGTACTAATTAAACTTAAATGAGTTTACAAACTAACTCTTCTCTGGTGAAAGGTACCTACTTGCAATATACATATATTATTAACGTTCTACTTAAGAATTAATTAAGGTTGCACAAGGTCAAAGATAGTTTTTAGATAGATTGATTATGTTACGGAAAACGCTACGATCGATATTGCAATAAACAATAAGGAAATAACAAGATATAAATAAAAGATTATATAAATACTACCAACAGTTTAAATAGTACCTCAGGACGTGAATTTTTTCTAGTTTAGATATATTTTAATTACTAATAATAACATTCTAATTATTGTGAAAATTATAAAGTATTCTTAATTTTATCATTAACATTATTATCTATAAATATTTAAAAAAATATTGTTATTCATTATTTATATAGAAAAATATCTAAACTGGCCGTGAAACAGTTCGCTATGTTTAGGATTGAAGGGAAAGGTAGCTAGTATAATTACTAGGCAAGGAAGGCATTTCATTTTAGGCTTCAGGCTGACAACCACCTCCAATATCTACAATTGATTTTTTTCTTGTTATTGCAGGTGTCTATAGGCAACAGTAATCACTTACCACCAAGCTGGGCGT
The DNA here is from genome assembly GCA_947347705.1 of Nymphula nitidulata. Lineage (NCBI taxonomy): Eukaryota > Metazoa > Arthropoda > Insecta > Lepidoptera > Crambidae > Nymphula > Nymphula nitidulata. The sequence continues at coordinate 15,899,567 of OX374630.1, read as the reverse complement.
CAGCTTGATTGTCATCTAAGTAGTTGTATAAAAAAAAGAATTCAACAAAAACAAAGGAATTTAGCTATTAATATGTATGTATGAAAAATTTAAAATTTCAAGATACGAGTAGCCGGTATTTTTTTTTATTTAATGTACTAAACTTTCTATCGAAGAGTTTCCGATCTTGAGCAATGAAAAATTGCTTTACACAATATGTCATCATATCAGTCATATTACCTGTTTATATTTACTTTTGTTTTGTATTTGATGCTATAATGAGTTTAAAGTGTTTAATATATCTCTTTGGTATGATTAACAAAGCAATGTTTATTAAAAACAATATTTTTTTAATAGCAATTACAATATGAACTGTTTGATCATCTCATTAGATTCGCTCTTTATTTATGGAGCTATTTAGCGCAGGGGTTTTTAAACACATAGACATATATTAATAATTATATCTAATACTACATCTATATTCATAAATGAGTTTATTGAAAGTATTAGGTATTGGAAATCATAATTAGCTGAAGTTTTTTTTGTTTGTATTCGACTATAGTGGCATTCAAGCGTACGGTGTACATGATGGTATAAGCAGTTACCATAGCGTATAGAGGCTCGTACCATCTTCCTAAACATCAAAGAAAAATATAAAAAAAACCTAGTAAAAATTTTAGTAAAATATTTACATCAGGTTTTTTCTTTTGTTGTATTTTATACTGCACTACAAATGACTCAACACTACCTGATGTGATGGTAAAAAGAATCTATAAGTAAAGAAAGCTAAAGTGCAGCTCGAAACGCCTGTTCTAACCGCCTCCGTCTTGCCGGCCCATAAGGTGCCTTTAAACGCCTCTTTTGATGGAAGCCCTGTTAAAGGAAGGAGGGAACACTGTGCTGCGAAAGAATTCCAAGTTTTGAGAGTACGACAAAGTAATGTTGAGGTGGAAATAGTGAATTGATGACTCAGAAGACCGGAAATGTGCTCTTTTATCATTATTAGACACCTGTTTAAGTTTACTTGGTTATTTAATGTGTAAAATGGTTTTAGAAGTCGGATTTGTGATTTTTATTAGAATTTACAGCTGCTCTTCTGGAACTCTTCCACAGAGCACAGGCTCTTGATATTCTCTGTCATAATATAATAGACCTCGTTCGGAGCTACTCCGCTCTACCCTGACTACGTAAATTGACTTTTATTATATTTTATTCGGATAGCTGACAACAATAACTCCTGCATTTTAATTTTAAGCAAATAACCGATACCCTATCTTCTTTATATTCATTCACTCTCTCTTTGCCGTTACACTTTCAGTTGCTCAAGGATCTTTATTACCATCGCGTATCATTACCATCCGAATATTGTGAATATTAAAAGTAAGTATATTAAAATAATGGTTCTGATTGTGACAGTTCTTCCGCTTTACAGGCCTTTACTTCCCGGTGCACTTCCGGTTTAAAGATTTATAGCTAACAAACATGTTGAACGATCGTGATGGAGATAAGATGTTGATATTATTTTAATTCGCGGAAAAGGACTGGAGTTGACCTTCATAATCCGGTCTCAACAGGAGACTAAAACTTTACTACGGGTAGAAGTACTTATCTATAATGTTATACAGGTGGTGACGACAATCAGAAAATAAATTAAAACATGGTCTATATTAGTTCATAGAAATGTTTTGCATCTTTCAAATACATCTTATTCATTTGATAATTTCATTACATTTCTATAAAATAAATAATGCAGCCAATGTAATATTATTTCATAAAAAAAGTCATGAAATTATCAAAAGTTTCTATGAAAAAAAAACATTTCTATGAACTAATATAGCCCATGTTTTAATTTACCGCCGTATTGTCGTTACTATCCTGTATAGAAGTTTGTGAGTTTGTTAGTAGGAAGTAATCTCTGGAACTACTGAACTGATTTAAAGGAAATTAGGTATCGCGATAGATTCAGAACCTGGAAAGACGAAGGATAGCTAAGCCGCGGGGGTCAGATTCTGATAGTGTATTAGTAGTGCCCGAGCACTATTCTCGCGTTGTTACCGTAGCCTATAGACGCTCGTGCACCTTGGGTACTACTCATGCGTTGTTTCCGTAGCCTATACACGCTCGTAGCACTTGCCACTACTCACGCGTTGTCGCCGTAGCCTATAGAATTAGATGCTCGTAGCATCTTAAGCACTACTCACGCGTTTTTTCCGTAACCTATTTTTTTATATAACTAGATGACAAACAAGCTGACGGTCCACCCGGTGGTAAGCAGCTACCGCCGCCTTTAGACACCAATAGACGCATATAGACAGCAATAACAAGGAAAAATCACTTGTTGTTATAGGTGCGTTGTCATCCTGAGGCTTAAGATGAAATGCCATCCATACCCAGTAATTACACTGGCTACCTTTCTCTTCAGTCCGGAACACAGCGAACTGTTTTACGGTAGAAATAAGAAAGGCGGTGGTGTATGCTGCATACCCAGACGACCCTACATACGGGCCTACCACCTGGTAAACTTTCTGGTTATAAAAATTCCTCGGCTCAAAATTGGCTGACGCTCAAAATTCCAATAGCAAGTACCAGCATGGCCTTTTTCTCGGAGAGAAATCTGATCACAGGCCTACCCGTCGCTAGCTAGGTGACGGGAGTGGAACTGGGCGACCCCACACGTCGCCCAGTTCTAATGAGACATGAGAATACCTACTTAAACTCCCCGGTAACTCCACTGCCCTTTGCGGGGATAGCCTAGGCTCTGCCGAAGCAATTTCACCAGCCCACCTTCAGGCAACCCGGCGTTACAGTGTGCATGCATTGCACAGGCCACCACGTCCACGCTTAGGGCGCAAGAGGACGGACGATCACTGCCCTCCTCTTTACTCCCACCCATCTCACGCTCTCGCCCATTCACATCCTCAAGAAATACCAGTATGGCCTCGACCGCATATCAGTCACATTTGATTAGATTTTCTATTGTGTGTGAGTGCCATCGAGGAGGTAAGATCATCTCTTCATCTCATCTCATCTCCACAGTCAAGTATTTGTCGTTGTCAGTTTTCCCTAACATCTCTACTGCCTTGGAGCAGTTAGGGATGCGAGGAATGTGCAAAGTTTTCATGTTGCGAATCTTCTAGACAAATTCCTAGTCATATTTTTAAAAATCGTACTTTATATCAAGTTTGAAAGCTTATTTTAGGATATTGCTAACGCAATACTTAGCACGATCAATATAACAACCGAACTTACCTAACTGTTTTTATGCAATTGCGTAAGTATCAGCACCCGTACCACCATCTTTTATCGCGATCCAGTTTAGGACCTAAACTGAGTAGAATCGTTATATCCGTACTACGACGCTATCTACGACTATGATAGCGGTGCAGTTTAGGAACCAATACTAAACCGAGCGGAATATGAATCGTTATTATAGAGATGGTGGTAAGGCCCCAGGTAAGCGAAATATAGAAATTAATTGGATTAAGAGTGGTTCATGGGATTTTGACTTCGTGTACGCATCTGTTTAATAAGTATTTATACTTATCTTTTGTATTGGAGACAAACACTTTTTGATTGAATAACTCCTGATGTTTCTGAAACTGTCTTTAACAGCCTGGTTATCAAACTATCTGGATGTTAAGATGATTTTAGAGTGACGATGTTCTCTAATTAGCCTTCCTACGACCAGAAGACTAGACTCATGGCCAATTAGAATCCATTTTAATGTGGCTGTGTAGTAATAATCAATGCTCCAATTAAAAAACTATACTACCTTTATAAAAAAGATAACAGTATTTTAATAGATAGATACTAACTTAGCTTCCGAGGTGTGTATGCGACCGTAGTCACGTCGTCGCTACCTTGTTTACAACTTTATTTAACATTACGTATTCTAAATTTAGGATAACAAACCAAAACTCGGAGAGAGAACGAATTTGCAACTTCTGAAAACTGCATACCGAACTCAAAGTTGATTTTGAGGCTTGATTAAGTTGAATCAGTCATATATTCCATTTAACTTTTGTAGTACCTAGGTAGGTATTTACGCACTAGCTATTATTTATTATCTCTAATCTATGCTAGCTATGCCCACGGCTTCTATATATAAGTATTGTCTAAATATAAGTATAAACTATTGAAATTGGATGAATAATTTTGGAGATTACCTCCTACTGGCTCCTACCTACATCCAAAATTAATTTCACTCAAGACTAAGTTAGTAAATCTACTGAAGGTTAAGAACAATAGGTTCTGAGAAAAGTGGATAAGAAATTAGGCATGGTTTGTTACTCGTGGAAATAAATTATTAATAAATTTATTGTGATATTATGACACTGGTAATATCGTTTTTGTTTTTTTCACTTTCTGCCTTAAAAATGTGAAACAATCAAAGGTAAAACCTTACAATTCATTAATAACTTTGATTATATAATTAATTATACTAGCTGTGTCCGCGACTTCGATCGCGTGGATGTCGGAAAATAACAAGTTAACAACATGTCGTACGTAGCTGGGTAGGTTACATGATTTTACTTGGGTATTCATTTGGATTTCAATCATGTTTATAAAACACCTTTGCAATTAATGCATTATTTTCGTACAAATGACCAGTAAGGTGGAACTATGTTAAGAAAAAGTCACGCGCCCTCATGATCGCACGATTTTCACACGGTCAGTCCTACAGTGAAACAGAAGTCCTACTGGAAGTTTTCAGCGACGTCAAGATGCTGGACGACTTCCTTGAGGAGCTGGACTGGCTGGGATAAGCCAGCCCACGCCCTCCGTCGTGTCAATGCACAGCAGACGTGGATTTGCGGAGACGCTCGTTCTTCGCGAAGAAGAAGATTAAGAAATTGGTTCAACAGTCAAAAATAATGGTTTAAGTATAAACAAACAATCAGGGCGTTTGGGTAAGTGTACAGTCACGCTCGACTAAGAATGTACTTACCTACTTTTGACAGTGGGTGATTCTTATTGCACAGGTTATAAGGATCCAGATATACCAAAAGTGGGTACTTGTAATAAGCGGGTACTTATATTGTATACTAGTGGCCGCCCGCGGCTCTGCGTGGATGTCGGGTCCTCCAAAAAGAAACCATAATCTCTCTATCTCATACTAATTTCAAAATTTCATCTAAATCGTTTCAGCGGCTTAAGCGTGAAATGGTACACACTGACAGACAGTTACTTTCGCATTTGATATTAGTATGAATTGCTCGTACCTATGCTGATTAGCAACATTCTTATCTGTTTGAGATAAACTTCCTGAGCCGATTTAATGATTTCTGGTCGAAGGTTAAATAATTGAACTACAATCATGCTACTGCTTTTTTAACTATTCCGTAGACAAGATAATCAAGTCCGATTGAAACTGCGTATAAATTTTTAGGTTTATTCGTTTTGAAATTAGTTATTTATTTATTTCTTGTTACTAGTGTTGTTTTAAAGCAGGTTTTGGTCGAGGAAAACGTAAAGAATCAAACATTTTACTTATTATTATTATTGTTGTTTCAATAAAAGTAAAGTGGTACAAAGTGGTAGTAAAGTTCAATAAAAGTAAAAAAAATATATGTAAAGTTAAACAAAACATCAAAGGTCAAACAATACTTGGACATTATTTGAACTCAGATGTTTTGTTTAATTTTACAGTACCTAGTAGTTACTTTGTACGATGTATATGTATGTTATTGTTATTAATATAAAAACATTTTGTATGTATGTACCTATGTAATACCTAGGTACCTAAGTGAGCAGTACAATTCAAATGAGGCTTAAAATACCTAAGTAATCCATATAATAAGTAGGTACCGTTAGGAAAATGTTATTCCGAAGAAAAACAAAAAAAATAATGGAATATGAAAAAGCTCAGAAAAAAGGTAATCACGGAAAAAAATTACAAAATATAATTTATTTGAATTATATCGGGACTCAAACTCAGAACTATGTACCGAAGTAAAGTAGGTTAGTGAGTACTTAATTATAAATTAATTTAGTTAAATTATAAGTACCACGTCAATTCTCCATGCTCAAAAAATAAATCCTTGCAACATTGTCATGATAAAAAAGTTTCTATTCTTACAGTTTTAAAAATATCTCAGATTTTAGGACTGTACCCAAGTTTTAATATTCTAAAGTTGAAGGTTTAAAAGCGTCATGTTTGGTGTCATCTAATGAACAATATGGGAACTAAAATAATACAGTATGTATTAAGTGCTTTTGTAAGTGAACGGTATATAAGATAACAACGGCTGCTCTGCATAGATGGCGCTATAAGTACAATACGAATGTTGACTACAAGTAAAAAAGTAGGGTTTTCCCATTCCCTACACTACACTCTACACTTATATTTTGAAAGTATGAGTTATTTACAAAAAACCTTTGCAAAATAGATTTTTTTATATCCATATGATGTTGGCGGCGAAGAAATTAAAAAAAATAGTATATAATTATGTACCTATTACAATAATACCTACTATTGTTTACTCGCGCTGAATGTAACAACTTTGAATAAGTTAAACGTTTTAATTATAAAGATATCATTATTTTGTCCATGCGGCCATACTTATTCGGTGGTTGCAAGCACTTTTGAATTGTGACGTCACAATTCAGCATAATTTTCTACAGATTTTTTTATAAATTTAACAAAAGTAAATTTCCTGTACCGTTTATTTATGTATATAGCTATTATTCTTATAGTTCTTAAATTAAAATAGTAATAACTATGTAGTTTTTTTTTAATTCTATTCAATTAAGAATTACTGCCATCGAGTTATTCGTTGTAATAACAATTTATCCAAATTACACCTTTGTAGTCATTTTCTAGTCCCTAAATGTTTCACACATTCATCATCAATGTGTTACCCCCTAAGGGCGGGTTCATACAATGGTTTCGTAACACTTGTTCGTCCCTGGACGGTCGGAGGGTGCAAACGGGACACATGGGATAAAAATAACAGATTTACAACACATGTCCACGGCTACATTCGGGATTATGTTCATAAAATAGTGGTATTGATCATGCACGTGCACGATGAATGCACTTTTAATATCTTTTATATTTTGCTACTGATTAATTTTGTAACTAAGTATTTAAGTATCTTTAGGGGAGGCCTTTATCTAGCAGTGGAATCTGCTGAAAATGATGATGAATAATGATGAATTATCTACTTATCTAATTACATAATATCTACCTAGATTCAAAATAGTTGTGGGATTAATTTGTTAAAATTAAATTGATATACCAACATATAGGTATATTTTTTTATTACCTTTTTTTTAATTTTTACGTTTCCTACAGCGGCGACAACTGAAGCGGAATTATTTACAAAAAACGAATTTGATTTAAGTAGTAAGTATGACAAAAAATATAAAAATTGAAAATTTTAAGTAACCCCGTCTTCGTTAATCATCTAACACTATCTCATTCAGACTATTCATACGAGCCCAAAGACGCTCTGTCTGTTGTAAGTTTCTAAAGAATTAAGGATCCCACAGACTTTTTGATAGTATATCATGGGAATGTCACCGAAGTGACAGTATTCCAAATTTCAAATCAATCGGATCTGTGAAAGTAAGTAAAACCCTTTTCTCATGTAGAAAATGAGCTTATCAAAGGCCTGAACTGATATTTATAAATTATAGCTAAAAACTATCCTAGTCACGTCAGCTTTCAATCAAAAAAACCGAATCAAAATCGGTCCATTCGTTTAGGAGCTACGATGCCACAGACAGACACACAGATACACAGACAGACACGTCAAACTTATAACACCCCTATTTTTCGTCACAGGTTGAAAATAGTCTTATTCGCAGCATTATTGGATCGACTCTACACTATATACGAAGACATAGTTTTCCCTCGCCTTATTCTTATGTAAGTATTTAAATCCTGTTGATATTGGAACTGTGTTAAATAGCATAATGGAAGGTAAAGAGATAATCCTGTTTGATAGCATTAACTGTCTTTTGTGCTCTCAATCGGACTGGGAAGCCCTTCTTTAAGAGATTGTCTTGAAAGGGACAAGTTTCGCACAGATAAATATAGGTACCTAGTTGTAAAATAGCTTTTATTACCTACGCATTAGGTGTCATACAGTTTGCTCTGATCTTTTATTGTTTGCAAGTTTATTTATCACTAATCTGTTAGAGAAATAGAGATGTCCTTGCATCTTTTACTAATTGTGCGTACTACGTGTGTAATTATTTGATAGGCTTAAAAGTAGAGTCACTCTTTAAACGACTTCTTCTCAGTTAGACGAGCTTTTTTAAGTATTTATTTTATCTTATATAATCTTCGTCAAATGTAGATCTATTTGATAACTGTTCCTAAATAAATATCTTTTGGATTCTGTATGTGATGGCATCGAAGATAGAGAAGTTCTTCTCTACAAAACAAAAATTATGTTGAATGATAAGTCAAACGACAGTTGACAATACCTATAGGTAGACAAGGTGTTTGGTGCGTGGAATAACAAGCGGGCAATACATATCTTAAAACAACTACGGTGCTATCAAAAAAATTAAATTGTAAAATAAATTTCAAATATCTTAATACAAATAGTCAGTAAAACAAATGTTTGGGAATTTTCAAGATTAATTTAACAATTTTTTTTTGAAACCACTTTTGTATTTGTATCACTATGTTAACGGGTAGGTGTCCGCTTGTTGTACCGAACACAACACATCAAGTGTCACAGTTGCACTACGAAAGCCGCCTCTATTACGAACGGAGTAAGAGCTTTCTCAATGTCAAACTGTTACTCTTGATGTACTGTCGACTGTACTATGTACCAAACATTCTGTATTGTATTATTTCAACCAGAGATTGAGACACTGAGATAAGTCGATAATGCTAACGGTCACCCATCTAGTTTGAACCTTTAAAATATATCACTAAAAATTAGTTTGCTTAAAACAAAACTTTATGTATTGCAAGCGGCAAATAGCAAAACACCTACGGAAATCGCTTTACCAATCATAAGGTAAGTCATAAGTTAAATGCCATCGATAGAAAGAAATCTTTTTGACGTAATTTTATGTAGGAAAGTATTCTGGTTTGTCACTTTCAAAAACATTTTATTCGTTTGATATTTTCATGACATTTGTATGAAATACGAGTAATATAACATTGGCTTCATTATTTCAAAAAAATAAATGGAAATGGTTTGCCACTTTTAAAAACATCTTATGTTTTTAAAAGTGGCAAACAATTTCTATGAACTAATATAGCCCATATTTAAATTTATTTTCGTATTGACGGCGCCCCTCTGTATAAACTAACACGAAAATTTTGTTATGAAAATCTCATGATGCCCATGCTAAAGATAGTAACATGAAGTTCATTTTCCTCTGGCCATTAAATTTTATGGGAAAAGTTTTCAGGCTAAAATCGAGTTCAAGATGGACTGCCCTCAAAACTTCACGTAAAGCGCCTAAAATTGTCTCTATTTACATATTAAATACTGAAAGTTTTCACCGAAGATACTGCTTCAGTCTCACGAAGTTATATCTTAGGTGAAAATAAAGAATACGTGCAAAGTTTACGCTTATTTGTAAATAAAAACTTTTTACCAAAATATGACACTGAAAAGTAAAAACTTTACCTAATACTCTGAAATGTGTATAATTTTTCATATTGATTTCTTTGTAACGTGGAATTTATAGAATTTATTGAATTGCGAGCAAGGGTAGGTAGTTTTATGTGTATTTTTATTACCTACTCAGTTAATTTTAATAATTATATGTAAAACATTGTATTATTATTTCAAAATTTGAATTGTTTAAAATGTAATCACTAGTTGTAAGATAAGTAGGAATAAAAAGTCTTCCATTACACATTAATGTACAGATTTGTTTTTCAGACTTTATACTAAAGCTGAAAAGTAAAAACATTAATACTCTCAAATGTGTATCATTTTTCATATTTTTTTCTATGTAAAGTGGAATTTTTGTATAGAATTTATTGAATTGCGAGCAAGGGTAGGTAGGTATAAGTGAAATTTTATTACCTACTCTTAAGTTTAATAATTATCTATAAAACATTGTTTTTTATATCATTAAAAATGTAATCTCTAGCAGTAAGAGATAAGTAGGTATAAAAAGTCTTTCATTGAACATTAATGTACAGATTAGTTTTTCTGACTTTATAAAAATAAAATATGCGTCCTTTTTCATACTTATTTCCTCAATACTTCACTTCGACATTATAAATTTTCGACTATCCATATTTTGTGCTTATTTTGTGTTGCTAAATATTTTAAATGTTATACTACGTGGCATAACAAGCTAGCATCTACCCATGTTAACATGACCATATAGATGGGTGTTTCCAAAAATTCAAAATTGTGAAATGAATTTCAAATTTCTTCGTACAAATAGTTCGGCCAGTAAAACAAAATGTATGGTGAATTTCATAATTATTTTACTACAGTCAAATTTTGATGACACCTTAGTCATGGCCTTAGTGTTTATATGACTATGTTAACATAGGTAGGTGCCCGATTGTTATATAATGTACCAAACACCTTGTATAAACTATAAATACAAGCGTGATAAAATACCTCGTTCATTATTTGCGAAAGTAAATTATTTAGGGCTGTTTTTTTATTCCCCAGATATTCTTTATATAGAGAATAATTTTAACATTTTGATTAGGGTAAATAATTTGAAAACTTTGACGTGACACAAATTCGTATCAATCCAAGTAAGGAATTTAACATTGAGTCAATTGAAAAAAAGAAATTTACGTTTTCTGCACGGCGTACAGCCAGCATCAAAATGATGTGTGCATTCCGTTTTTATGTCAATGGGATATGGATCAAAATCATATATATCTGTTGGGAACTAACTGTTTTACCTTTAAGCCAAAAATAATATAATAATAATAAATAATGAATTGTATTAAAAAAAAAACTAAGCCTAAAACAAAAATCTTGCGAACACAACTCAATCCTGAAGGTTTTACATTTATACATAATATTCGTATACGTACTTAATAGGCTACCTATAGTTTACGATATCTATCGATTTTTTCATAAATTTTACTGCGACTAGCAATATTCCCACTGCCGATATCTCCAAAACATAACCCTATTAGTGAAACGGAGTTCATATCACCGATAGGCTCACTAGGAGCGTTATAACTAACCTCCTCCTGTGAATTTAAACGAGACCTATTTGGGAATATCGAATTCAATTCCGTTACTCGAGGAAATGTGTATTTACATTTTGTCCCGCACGTGTTGTCCCTAAGGTCCTTATTTGTTTAGTAAAATATGAGACTCCAATAACTTGCAGTCCCTCAAAGTTCTGGGTCGGATGGTAGCTATATTTTTTCAGGGCAATGCAAATTTGATTTTGCAGAGAACACTTAGGTGTGAATATTTATATTTGATATTGCTGTGTGTGGTTGACTTAACTAATATAATCTATCGATTTTCTTTGTCAGAAACTTTTATCCTTAGATGACCTATAGCTGAATAAACTACAATCTGCTAGGGTTTTTGAAAAGCGTATACTTACCTATAATAATAACTCTAGCTTCAGAAACTATTAGTATAAAAGGCGTATGCGTTTCAATTTCAAATCATTTATTGATGTCCTACAATGAGATCAATAAAATATATCAATTAGAAAATTGAAAGTAATGTGGCTGTATCGTAAAATTTGGATTAAAATCTGATTTATAATAAGTAGCGACGTCAGCACATCAAGTATAACAGTTGCACTACGAAAACCGCCTCTATTACGAACGTAGTAAGGCCGGTCTCAAGTTCAAACGCTTAATGTGCTGTCGACTGTACACGATTTCACAATTATTACTAAGCATTTATTCCAAATTAGGTACGTATATATCTTGTATATAAAATTCTCGACTCACAAATTTAGTTACCATACTTCTCCGAAACGCCTTGACCGATTTTCATGAAATTTTATATGTATATTCAGTAGGTCTGAGAATCGGCTACTTACTATCTATTTTTTTATGGCAAAACAACGTTTGCAAGGTCAGCTAGTTTTATATAAAGTTTTCTCTATTATTGTTATTTTTTGCGTAAGTATCACTATCACTACATAGTATAAAACAAAGTCGCTACTTATCCGCCGTCTGGCTGTCCCTATATATGCTTAGATCTTTAAAACAACGCAACGGATTTTGATGCGGTTTTTTTTAATAGATAGAGTGATTCTTAAGGAAGGTTTATATGTATAATACGTGCATAATATTTACATAAGCATTGCACCCGTGCAAAGCCGGGGCGGGTCGCTAGTATGAGAATATAATTGTTTCATGCAGGTTATCGGTGCCGCTGACTATGTATCGAGTCCAATTCTTACCTACTCCCTTTAAAACCTTAAAAAGGCTGTTATTAATCGAATCGCATCGCCTATCACTCATCACAACTTTAGGTACCTTGTAACATTATTCATAGACATTTCGAATCGGTATTCCAACTCAACCCTCCGTGTTTATAAATTAACACAACCAATGTACAGTACACATTAAAAATTATATCCGACTAACAAAATCTGAACGCAAGAACGTGTCTTACACAACTTTGACCTAATTTTTCCAGACCTTCACTCCTTTACCAGGACAGTGTTTATACCGTAACAATAACCATCCCGGGTATTTCTGTCCGTCCGTCGTTACCAATACACGCAGGTGAGGACGGGTGCGGCCGTGAAAACTTAAAATATTTATGTTTGACCGGGCTTACGAAACGTACGGCTATTTGTGGAGTGCCGGTTCTGGTGAATGATATTCATTAACAGGTACTGTCGCAAGCAGATGAAGCTTAAGCCGCAGATGTAAGCACACGCTGAAGGCACGCGCACATGTAATATGTACAGTCAACATCACTTCAAGCGTAACATTCTGACCTTGAGACCACCCTTATTCCGTTCGAAATAGAGGCGGCTTTCGTTGTGCAACTGTTACACTTGATGTGCTGTCCTCTGTACATTAACGTAGGCAGTCATTGTAATACCAAAACAAAATGAGCAATTTAGATCGTTTAAAAAATTTTTTTTATTATTATTTTACACGGGTACTTAAATTATTTTGTAACCTACTTTTATTTATTGATAAAGTAATTATAACGTATGTTGTACATAGATTTAAATGCATTTTTAGTGAGCTAGTAGTCAGACTAGATTTTAAGCCTTAAAAACTAAGTAGGAGATTAAGTATTGTTTTGACAACCGGGGACGATTATTTTATGAGATATCTACATTTTACAAGGTAAGTAGGTAAGTACTTACATTTTTTCTCGCATATTTGTGATTGCTATTTTTAAATGTGATAAACTTCATAAATAACTAAAACAATATGTGTCGAAAGTGATCACTCTATTTGCTGATGAGTGTTGGTTGCTGATTCACACATTTCGCAAGTTTCCTTGTGTGTGGTCCGCTTAACTTACACCATACAATTTCCTTACACGAACCCTATACATCGAGGTATTTACTTACATTCCACATAGCAAATAACTAGATAATTACTTTTAAACTAACCGGTTGACGTACAACTATGTACAGTTAAGCCAATGCAGTGTTCTTTACTGTTGGCTCCAGTTGCAGGGCAGGAACTGACCAATAAACCCTGATCTTACTAGAACCATACATATCTTTATTGCAAATACCTTCCAAAACCCTAAAAATTACATGTCAAAAAGGTCAAAATGAGGAGACAATATCCCCAAGTCGGTCGTTCACTTAAAAAGGTAAAAGGATTTTAAAAATATTTATTTGGCACATTACCGCGAAATTGAATACGTAAAATTAAGTTTTTCAAATATATACTATACACGAAAATAACAAGATTACATACTACAAGAAAAAACCGACTTCAGAACACTAAAAAGGATAAAATAATGAAATATAAATTTAATAGTAAGATTTTTAAAATTTTAAGATTGCATGCTATTACAAAACATGGCCACGAAAATATATTCCATAATATCCTGTGATATATATCATTGTCTGTGAATTAATGATAAGCCTATCTTGTTTTTATCATAACTTAGATACAAAATTTTTGACAAAACAAAAGATAGATAAATGTGAAGGATTCTACAGACTGCAAGTTCAAAGTACTCCTTATAGCAGATTTTTTAGGAAAATTTTCAAGATGTATTACTATATTAGATATTAAATCAACATTACATCAATAAGTATTATTATCTTATCAGGTGACTGTAATAATTCCTAAAATAAATCTTTTACTAGAATGAACAATATGGATATGCATGAAAGTTATTTTCTTTAAATTTATTTAGGACAATCAACAAAACGAACTCTACATTAAGGCAAAGAGTAATGTAATGTAAGAAGTATAAGGGAATAGAGTTACAGCTAAAGAGTATACGTATGAGCTAAGTGTTGTCTTAATTATAGATTGCCACGGCATGCAATGCGAAACACAGAACATAAATATTTTCGCAGGTTATTTTTCCTAGTGTAGTGTAATATTTCCTCGAAATGTGATATCACGGGAATTACTGACTAAAAAGGATAGATATCTACTGATAAAGACTAACTTTGAACCAAATACTGGTGATTTTTATTTATTTTTCAAGTCGTCTATTATAATAATATATTACAAAGAATTCATATTGTGTGTTTCCAATCTTTCATTCTCATAAAACAAATGAGTCGTCAATGGCGTCACGCATAAATGACAAAGATAAATATAGCCTAAAAAGTAGAAAGCAGTGCAAAAAGTGTAAGTAGACATTTTGTTTAATTTTATTTTTTAATTATTGACATACAAAAATATCCAAATTGCGCGGGTTTTTTAATTATTTGTTAGTATTGTTTGGATTAGAATAACCTCCCCCCACTGTAGTTTAATTTAGAGATCGGTACTTAACCACCGTTTGATAGAGACGCTGGAATATCCCAAAATACGCCACATTTGCGTACAATGACACAGTTTCATCTCAATACTACGCGTCGATAACTACGTAATAACTCGATATGTTAACTAGAAGTTAACTTTTAGAACTCTGTCACAATCGCCGGTGCAATGCGAGTGCAATGAAATGCAAGTTGAGTTGTAGTTGGGTGAATGTAGTTGTCTTTGTCTTTTGTATGTGTTAGGTTTTGTTAGAGCGAGTGAGCGTTATCAGGTAGAACACGCTCGCTGGGTAACCAAACCGCCAGTTAGTGCAGTGTAGTGACGCAGGCTAGAGGTGGCGCTCGCGTTTCGATATTTTTTTTTAAAATACGTGTGTACCAACTTTGTCGCGTTCCGTTTTCTGACGGAGACACTTGCAAGATTGTTAAATAAATGAATTGTTTTACTGTGACAATATAAAGATTTGCAATGTAATTTCCTCATAGTTCTACTGGTTAGTTGGGCATTGTTTTAATTTACTCTGTTGGTTAGTGTTTAACCTTGTGCGTGTTGATTGACGTGAGTTTTTTCGGCGGGAGTTTATTTTGGTTCGGATGATGTAAGCTGCGGAGGTCCAGGGTTCGAGTCCCGTGTTATGGAACTCGGAAAGTGCTGAGACCATGCACACTTCTATGATGATGGTAAGTTGGAAATATTAAAACTAATATTAAACGCTTAAAACAAAATTATTGTGATTAATTATATGAATCAACTGTTAGGTGAAACCGAATTCATTCTAGGTTATCGTAAACCGCGATAAAAGTTTGGATTTGTTTATCGCGTTGTATTGGTGTAAGTAGATCCAAATCATTTTATAGTGCACCTGAAAATGATATAGGTAGGTAACTACTACATAGCTTACATTATGATACTGAACATAATTAGGTCCGTAAAAAATAATCTGTATTTAAAACCACAACAGAAATGAGAACTGAATTTTACTTTCACTACAAGAAGCACGTTGTAAAACTTATTTTTTATTGTAAGTTACGAAGTACCTAGTTATTACGAAGTTGATAACGAAGAAATTGTATGTAAGATACAAATGGAATATAATTGATATAAAAACGAATTTTAAGTGAAATTTTATTCTAATTCTGTTATCTTAGGCTTATCAATAAAAAAATGACGGTGATCATTAAAAAATAACTTAAAATGGTATTATACTATTATAAATACATATTAGCATAACGAGACGTTGTAGATGATAGTGGCCCTAATTCTGAGGAACACACACTAAATCTAATTTTAAGTTCAGTGCATCTTTTTCTTTCAATATGAATACCAAAGAGGATGGCTAATTTGACATTTAGAAACGTGCGTTCTATTTTCGACCTTACAGAATTGTTTAGGGCTTAGGCAGCACGTCCTTATTGTACTCATGCCGTCTAAAATTATCTATGGTTTCTTTGAAGTCTATCTAAATTTAGATGTTTAGTTGACAGCTGTTAACAAATTCTAGCTATCTTTTCCCTATTACATATTGCGAGAAAGAGATATACTGTACCTAAATTTAGATTTATTATCTCCAGAATTAGGCCCAGTGATAAGTTCCACTGAAATTTTGAGCACCCAATGACACTTGAGCACTCTGCGTAAGGTCGCCAGAACTCATCGAGGTAGCGTTAATTGTATAACTTGTGGTGGCATCGAGGCCCCTCTGTTGCTGTTAACCTACAGTTACAGGATGGGTAACGCAAGAGGATGTCGTTATGTCATGGACTGTACATGTCCTGTCCAGTTGCTAATCCGTCCACCTGAGAATCTGTCCACTTGCTACGGAGGGGCGTTGTCAACCCTCTCAACAGACTCCAGTAATCGCTTTACCCTCAGGCGAGATGTGCTCCTTTACCACCTTTGTTTTCAATCGGGTTAGAGCAGGCTTCTAATCATTACGCCGGAATCGTTCGGTCGATGGCTCTCTATGGCGCCCCCGTATGGGCTGACGTCCTCAATAACCGGGAAATCGCTCTCCTACGAAAACCGCAGAGGGTGATGGCGACGAGGGTGATACGGGGGTACCGAACAATCTCCGGTGAGGCTGCGGCGGTTCTAGCGGGTTCTGTCCCCTGGGACCTGGAAGCGAGGGCCCTCGCATCAGTGTATTTCTGGCGCGAGGAGGCACGATCCCGGGGGCATGACCCGGTATTGCGAGAGGTGGAGGATCGGCGAGCCGTTTTGCACGAAGAGGCGTTAGAGGTGTGGGTGCGTCGACTCGCGCGGGTCAGCGCTGGAGTCCGCACGATTGGGGCAGTGGGCCCGATCTTAAAACGATGGGCGGAGAGGCCGCACGGGGTCCTAACATTCCGCATGACACAGGTCCTCACGGGGCATGGATGCTTCGGGGGGTACCTGTGTCGGATCGCCGGGAGGGAACCGACGGCCATCTGCCACCATTGTGACGGCTGCCCTGATGAGGAAGCGCAGCACGCACTGGAGGCTTGCCCTGCATGGGCAAATGAACGGCGAGCGTTGGCCGCCGTGATTGGAGACGACCTCTCCCTCTCGACCGTCGTTTCAAAGATGATCGAGAGCGACAGGTCGTGGCAGGCAGTCCTCGCATTTTGCGAGAGGGTGATGACCACCAAGGAGGAGGCAGAACGTGCGCGGGAAGCTGCCGCCACTTCCGCCATCCGTCGTCGGCGCACTGGGCGTAGGAGGGCGCATTATGAGCGCCTCCAGCTGCCCGCGCCATAGCATTACATCTTTTCTTGGGCTCTGGGCGCGGTTGGGGACCGTGCCTGGATTGCACAGCCCAGTCGGCGGGTCAATGCACCGGCTCGCCGACTTTAAAAAACGTAGTCGGATTGATGGGGCCTTTCTCAGAGGCCTCCCCACAAGGCGGGACCGTTTTAGGTCACACTGCTCTGTCGGCAAGCGGACGTAGTGTCTGCGGTCTATACCCGCACGGTCGACAGTAAGCAGGAAAGGTGTGCATCGCTGAGGGGTTTAGTGGGTGAGAGCCCCACACACTCCTCCCTCTTCTCCCCAGGGAGAGGGCGGATAGGCTGGTAGAGCTTCCCCTCAGCGAGAAAAAAAAAAAAAAAAAAAAAAAAAAAAAAAAAAAAAAAGGCTTCTAATCATAGACGTGTAGATGTTATTAATAATATTCATTTCATTGTAATTTTATTGTAGGTATAAGGATTTTACATTGCTGCGATGCGAGATGGTTTGATATTTTGAGGATTATTATGTTGTATAGCTCACTGTACATTTGTTCAGTTAACTACAAGTGTGATTCTGTACTTAGCTTCCCATCACTATAATTATTAGCCCAATATGTAGCTGATGATTTACTGAATCAAAGAATAAATAATGCTCGTTGACATATTTATTGTACTTACTTATTTATAGAAATGCACTCATTCGTGTTATGTATCAACGAACATTTGAATTAATATTTATTTATAAGTACAGTATACTGTATGAATTATTGTCATTATAATAATTAGTATATTATAAGTAAATCCATAGAATACGCAATGTATTTTATGCTATAGTTTGTTTCTTCTTTACAATATTTAATTTTCGGCCTTTTTTTTCGAACGCAGTTTCGAAACCTGGTTTCCAAAAGCCAACTGGTTGGAAAGATGTAATTAGGTAATGGTCATTTCATCTTAGACCACAGGATGACAACGCACCTGAAAATCTGCAATACCAAGTGATTTTTCCCCTTGTTTTTAAAGAATGTCTATAGCGACGGCAGCCTCTTACCACCAGGTGGGTTGTCAGTCGTCTATACTTGTGTAAAAAAAATCAAAGAATCTGAAAACTACCATAAATTATGTCATTGAATTGAAGATTGTTCTTAGTGTTTAAATAGGAGTGAGGAAAAATTAGTAATTAAAACAAACTTTAAATGTTAAAATAAGTTACATAAACATTTGCACTTACTAAATAAAGCAAACATAACCATTTTACAGCACTAAAACTTGAAGTTGTTGAAAAATATTTATTTCAGCTGAATCCAATCAATCTTACTTCGCACAAAAAAAGTACTGGCAAATAAAATCATTCTAGCTGAATGGAACCAATCTATTTCCCAATAACAAAAAAAATATATGTGTACTATAGTGTTGTAATTTTTTAGTCAAATAATAAAATATCACATCGGCTCATAACTTAACTCATTCTTAAAAAAATAAAGTGACAGCGATAATATCTTACGATAACACACTAGTCTGGGTTGTAATTTATTGTTTTCTTTTTTCCGATAGAAACAGAATTAACCTAAATAAGCCCTACATTTCTATATTTAAGCTAAGCTTTGTAAACTAACTTATATACAACAAGTAGATAAGCTAGTGAATGAAAGAAAATAATTTCAATTCCAAAATGGCTTTGGCCTAATTCTAGTTCTATTTTGGCCCTAAAACATATACTTTCACGGCATGAAAAAGAGGAAATCCACAAACAAAAGTAAAGAATGTTGGTTTTTTGGTCCAAGCAGCTGTTCCCAACCCAAAATCTCACGAGACATTTCTTTGCACGTCCAACAAACGATAAAAAGAGATTAATGTTCCCACTTTATGTACGGCTTCTGTAATGAAATTTCGATTTTTACTTTAAAGTGATGGGCCTTAACTTTGAGCACCTTACTCCGATTTAAATTTTATGGAGATAGTTAAGGAATGCTTTGAAGAATGTCATATCCCGCGAGTTAAGCCGTGAACGCTAACATCGTTATCCAACTTTTTTATGTTTTGCTTTAGGAAAAAGGACACGTTATAGGAAAGATTATATTTTTTGGGTGCCCGTTTGCGCCTTACCTGTTTTACACTCAGGAACACGTTGCAGGCATGGCATGGTTTTTTATCAGATATAATCATTTGTCATTGAGGTATTTGCAAGGTCTGCAACATGCAAGTGATACCCCTGGTGTTGCAACCGTTATATGCTACGGTAACCGCTTACCATCAGGTGGGCCGTATGCTTGATTGCCACCTAAGTGGTATAAAAAAATCACCATGAACTTATTCTCAATCTCAAATAAACTTTGCATAACGTTTCTCACCGCTGAAATTAAACAACAGCCATGCTATTCTGTAACAGAACTAGCATCTCACTTCGCAAGTCACTTCGATTTCACCAGTCAAAATGTATGAAGATTTGTCTATTTAACAGTGAAATTCGAAGTGACTTTTCGAGACGAGATGCGAGTATCCTTACAGAATAGCAGGAAGCTGAATACTGATTGTTGAAATGGCGTTTCTTCAATGTGGCGACTAATACCTTTTTAACCGACTTCAAAAACGAGGAGGTTCTCAATTCGGCCGGTATGTTTTTTTTTTTTTTTTTTTTTTTTCTATGTATGTACACCGATTACGCCGAGATTACTGATCCGATTTACGTGATTCTTTTTTTGTTCGATGCGGAATAGCTGCCATTTGGTCCCATAAAAATTTTTTCAAAAACAGTTGGGTACTTTGGTTTTAAATTTAAAAAAACTGAAATTATGAAATCGTCTACATAAGCGAAATTGCGAATTTTTGCTTTTCCAATGACTTTTTAGTGATACGATACGATAGTAGGAAACAATATAAGTTGACGGTCACCCATCTAGCTTCGACCGTAGAAAGTTATCACTAAAAATTGTGAAAAAAAAATTTTAAACAAAAATTAAAACCGACTTCAAAAAACTGAAAAGGATAAAATAATTAAATTTAAGTAGGTATTCATCCCCTAGAAACATATTTTTGGAGTTGGTGCTAAGTGGTTTCAAAAAACAATAGAAAGTAAAGCACCGACTCCAAAATATGTTTCTAGGGGATGAATACCTACTTAAATTTAATTATTTTATCCTTTTCAGTTTTTTGAAGTCGGTTTTAATTTTTGTTTAAAATTTTTTATAAATGGCGATAATATCTTTGAAATCTAGAGCATTCGTATTATATTATATTTAATTTTAAAATTTGATGTAAGTTTGTTGTAATATTTAAAAAAATATATATTTAAGAATGCCAGGAATTCACTAAAGAGTCTTGAAAGGTTTATTTATTATTGTTTATTTAATTAATTCTCTCATTTTCCTATATCTTTCTAGTCGTAATGAACTTACGACAGTCTTCAGTTTACACTGTTTACTTAAAAATCACGAAGTCCTTTGAATTAAATTCAACGATAAAAAAGTTAGAAGATATTACATTAAAATATTTGCATAATTACATTTTCTGTCTTTTCCGTTCCGTGTTTTTAATTTAACTTAAGTTAATTTGGCTTAATTATAAGTTATCTCCTCGTTCTTTCAAGGTTGAAAGCTCAAAGACCAGTTGGCCGCGATATAGACAAAGTACTTAGATTTCTTAATTAACTTTTCCTTATTTATTTGTTTACTTTATTGAGAATTCTTGTATTCGTTTTATCCTATGCTAAATACGATGATCAGATGTGTGACTATCGATGATGTGGATGTCCACAATAAAATTCTCAACGTCTTTCACAATAAGTTTATGAATAAACGGATGTGTGTATGTAAGAATGTTATTATTATTATACCTATAGTTTTATATTATTGCCACATATAACATAAGGAAACTCAGCTCTCCTTACCAACCCACCTTCTTAGAAGAGTTGACAAAGGTACTTTCGTTAAGATAAACACTTGGAAGAAAATTGATCTTAATAATCTAACCGCTACCAGTGTAAATTGGTAACGTATTTTCCTTCACATCCTCATATTCAATCATATATTCAAAGCAGAAGGCTCGCGATGGGAATATTAAATGCAACCTAAGAAAATACACACTTTTAGTACAAACAGAATCTTATCACGTTACAATAGAAGAGAATTTAGTCTGAATCGACTCGTTACTTATCTGATGCGTTAATTGTACATTTACTTATATTCAGAGCTTGTCTCTATTCCCCCAAGGTGCCCAAGGGATCGCGTGATTATATCTATAGTGTATTGTCACGTTGCGTGCACTTCATTGTTAATAAGTGCTATAAATAATTCATATTTACACTTTTAATTGTGTCTTTGCGCTTCAATAAGGTGCAAGGTCGTTTCCATATCCCGGGAATAATATGGTTCATTTAATTAGGATCAGGTCTATAGTTGACTAGGTCGTAATTTGACATGTCTAATATGGTTAGTATGATTAGTTTTAAATACCTAATAGTAATAGTACCTTCAGTTGAAAATAGTAAAACATACCGGCCGAATTGAGAACCTCCTCGTTTTTGAAGTCGGTTAAAAATTAGATTTTATGGTCTTAAACCCAGTTACGACAAAACACTACTCCGATAGGACAGAGGTCCCGAAATTGTTCGAACCCAAGCTTAAGCTCGGTTAGGCTTTTTCATCAATAATAAAAAACCAAAATGCCACAACTTCTGGTTCAATTTACTTTTCGGAATTAGGTATATGTCGGAACAGGGATACTTATTTACGCTCGTATTGCACATTTCAAAGATAATAAATAATAGCGTGTAATTTTTTATAGAGAAATATAAATAAGAGAACAATATTTTCCCTATTGATCGCAGAATGTTCTTTTTCCAATGTTGGTTCTTTGATTGTGTGTAAAACCGGGAATTTCGGTAGGTATTATATTTTGGCGGTAGTGAAAACTAAAGTGAAATTATTTCCCCAGGAAGATATTTCGTAGTTAGATAGATACACTTAATCATAGTAAAGATACACCTAATACCTACAGCGATTCTTGTATTCAATAAAGGTATTTGTCATTATTGATTTGGATTTTGTTAATCGCCACAGTAAAAACCATTAAATAAATTGGATTGGTATTGCAGCATTCATTCATTTTCTAATAAAAAAATCTTAAAAATATTTTGAAATAACTTCAAAAGATAGTCATGTTGCTGCAGAAGTATGGGACCGTTATGTTTTGCTTCAGGATTTCGGCCAAATTCGTCAAACCGATAATATTTTAGAGATTCGTAGAAAGCGTAGGTTTTTTTTATACAACTAGATGACAAACAAGCTGACGACCCACCTGGCAAGCGGTTACCGCCGCCTATAGGCACCTGCAATATCAAGGAAAAGTCACTTGATATTGCAGGTGCGTGGTCATCCTGAGGCCTAAGATGAAATGCCTTCCATGCCCAGTAATTACACTGGCTACCTTTCCCTTCAATCCGAAACACAGCGAACTGTTTCACGGCTGAAATAAGAAATGCGGTGGTACCTACCCAGGCGACCCTACATATGGGCCTACCACCTAGTAAATGTAATGAATGTGGATTTATAGTTAATGGAGAACCATGGAATGGACTAGTAAATATTCAGGTCCTGTTGCACAATCCGGGTGATTGCTCTGCTCTGTCGAAGACTTTGAAGAATCATATGATATTTTTAGTTTTTCTGTTTTCGCGTTATTTTAACAAAAAAAAATCCTTGTTGTAAAGGTAATTGCTGAATATATTTCAAACATTCATTATAATATGGAAAACAAATAGTAATAGGGAGATAGTTCATCAAAATTTGGTCCTCGTGAATATCAACTGAAAATGAATTAAATTTAAATGCTATTGTCCTTACGTGCTTCACGATGAAATCTATGAAAAAATATGTACCTTATTGTTTTACCATATGAAACAATACACAGTTTGAGTTTGAGAATCGATTGATTAAAGCCATTGACGTCACGTCTCTCTGGTTTAATAGTGATTATGTGCACTGAAACCAAAGTCTTAATTATTTTCAATGAAGTCCTACTCACAATCCTAAACAACCTCAGATCATAGAAAGAAATAAACAACCATTATGTATTACCTATTGTATTAATAGGTATCTTACGTACTACGGGCATTTTCCTCATTTTCCCCATAAACATTCATTTTTTAAAAATTTAAGTAACGAGTACTTAAATTCATTTTTGATTTATTATCAAAAACGAATGAAAAAGGTTCAAACTATTTTAGAAGTTATTAACATTTTATCAGAAAACTTAGTCGGTTGTGTGAGTGAGTACATGAATACTTATTATTTTTTCTTAACGCATATACCCAATATACTAACAGATTATGTAGCGGTACATTTTCCAGAACGCATTTAAAATGAAATTTGTGCGGTATTCGCATTTCTGATTATGTTGTTGATTTTATCTAATCGGTCGTTCCCGGCACCTGTTTAGCTAATCAACTTAATAAAGGTATTACAGCACGCTGCATAATCCGTCTCTTGTAACATCTGTGTCGACGTAACCATTTTTTTACACGTGTCAAGGTCTTTTATACTCCCGGCAGTTACTAACAATGCTTTAAAATAGTTCTCAAACTACTGTTTTGTTATCAACTGAATTAATTCGCAGTGAAACTGGAGTATATTTTCGTTTTAACGCGCTGCCTGTTCGACGTGTGTAAACTTAAGACTGCGTAGATATTGTTCAGAATTCAACAGCTAAATGTTCCTTTGGTTTGTATTAATTTGTTTTTGATATTCATTCAATATTGTTTTCTGAATTTGTAAGTTTATTGTGAAGTATTGTGCTATGGGCAACTAACACAGTATTGCCTACATTCCCTATCCGTTCCAGTTTAACTGTACTTAATTCAAGTGAGTTAGCAAATAAGCAATAAGTTTATGAATTAAATAAAGTCACTTTTAAATATTGGATAAAAATCAAAGGATAATCTTACGATTATTTTTTGATGATTAAGCAACTAAAAATACCAAGTGGGCGACAAAAAAAAACGTGAAGTGGCATCTATTCGTTGAATATCATGTTTTAGATGCCTAGTTAGTATTTTCGTTAGTATGATTCTCAGTTAAATAGAAGCCAAAATCGAATCAGAGACAACACCGCTTTATTTTCTAGAAGGATCTCTGTAAGTAAAAATACACCACCCGTATTTCTGAATTACTTTTTAAAATATCGTACCTACGTTTGATCGAACGTAAACTTTGTACTTCACCTCGTATTTCATAATTCCAATCACACTGAATCTCATTCAATGGCCCCAAAAGTTGTAAAGCTCTCGTTGGGGTACACGATATTATTCAAGGGTATTCATACAATAGAATATCTCCCCAAGGTTCTGTTTAGTTGAATCCAGCGTTTTCTCGGTCGGCTGTTAAGCAGCCCGCGTGGGTATGCTCGCGCTCAGTATTTTTTCTTAATGTACTGTTGTACTGTTTTACTCATCGACGATGACCGTAATTGGTGTTCACTAGATTCAGCGATCGCCACAAGGTTAGTTCGACCTCTAAGCGTAGAAGTTGTTAATGATATGTGATTGAGCTTGTAAAGTTTTTTTAGAAGGCCAATTCGCATTAAATAAGAGCTGGAGAATAATACGTCAACATTTTACCGTCTCTGTGGTGTCGTGCGTGGTTCAGAGATTGGGACTCCGTGAGGGGGCAAAAATTTTCTGCTCGATTTGCTTTTTCACAATTGCAATTTGCACAGAATGGTCAAAATATGTTTTAGTTTCTGTCTTTAAAATATAACCCACATAAGTACCTATCAGACACAGTAGATTTTCTATTGTACTGGTAAGAGATGAAAAACAAAAACTCGATTTAAGAATTTTTTTTATTTAACGAAACAGATTTACATTACTGCTTTCCTTTCTTTCTAAGTATTCTTTAAATCTTCAGTCAAACTAATTTTTGTCCAGAAATTTCGAAAGCCCTTGCTTATTTTACACATAAAACAAATGGCTCTTAATTAAAGTTATAGATTAGACACGAATTAATTTGACAAGAAAAATATAAACACGACTTAAAAATATATATATATAAGAATAAATGAAAAATATGTTTCTCACTCCTCCAATAAGTATAAATAAAGTATCGCAAGCCATACTATATTTATCTTATTGTTTGTTTTAAAGCTTTTTAAACAAGCAAATATTCCTAATTCATCTTAGAAAAATGATGTTTTAGACGATTTAATGAAAGTCCGTCTCTCTCATGACTTTTACATTCGTAGGATCCTTGATGGTTTGTAATAAAAGTCATTTTCCAAAAGTTCCTCGCGAATATTCTGCATTTTCAATAAGTATTTAAACCAATTTTTCTTACTGTTCCTGTTATTTTCAAATATTTTGTTGGAGTTGAATAATTAAATAAGTATTTTACAAAAGCCAAAACATAGATGATATCTGCTCATTCCCTTTTTTCGGTTTTATAAGCAAACAGACGAATATTTACAACCCAAATTAAGTTCATGAGAAAGGCAATAAACTATTTTATTATTTTCAATGCAGTTGAATTAAATGAATCAAATATTTCCAAATGGTTCCCTAACGATACGATACTAAATTCCCTCTCTGTCTCGGCCCAAACCAAAATTCACGAGGTATCGCTTGATGTGCGGCCGTCTGTACTGAGAAAATTATTATGTTATTGCTTAAGGGCCCCAATCCACAGTGCAAATCGTCGTAATGATCCGTCGTTTCAGGCCGATCGAAACGACGAATCGACAATGTATGTCCACTTACTTGATCGAAGACGATATCGGAGATCGCAACTAAACCCATGCAATCATGGACATCGTAACGACAAATCGATAGATGGCTCTTTGCGATATACAATTCGATTTTTGTCTCAGTCTGTGCACAGAGTACATTTTTTATACGGTTACAGAGACATCACTCGAACGTATTGGTGATCTAAACCAGTAAACTACAGGTTATTCTTTCCAATAATAAAACTTTGACTATTGCTTCAAAAAAATGTAAATAATACTACAGTTGTATAATAAAGTTTTTTTTTAAATTTTCAAATCGATTTTTTTATCGCCAGGTTTTGAACCCGCATCGATGCCCTTAGTAATGGAAAGAAGTTCGTTTTCCATTTTTACAATAGGGCACATACTGAACCATTTGGGTTATTGTCTGTGCGCGGTGGCACTTCTGTCTTTAAATCGAAGCGATCTGTCGTTCGATCAATCGCATGCACCGATCGCTTGGTGCGTTGCGATCGATCGTAACGATCCAACGATCGATCGACCGTAACGATCTATGGCAACAACGAATCGCATCGTGTATAGGGCCTTTTTAACTATTCAAATCTTATAAGCATACTAAGACTAGGTTTAACTAGTCATCCTAATGCCTAAGCTATGTGCCAACTCCACTAATATATGGGTTTATTCCATCCCTGGGTTTGGCAAGAGCTTAAATTAGTTTGTTACTACTAATTATCTCATAGGTATTATGAAATCATGTATTCAAATTACTTTTAAGTTTAACTGCCAGCGAGTCTTCTCACAAGAACTCACCTAAGTCTACGGATTAGTAATCTTATCATCTAGTTATTAGTTAGATATCGTATTGAACTATTATCGATATTGCTTGTCGATTTTCACACACTTTACAAAAATCAAAATTTGGCGGTCAAAGATGACAATATGACGTCATAAACCATAGACATAAAGAAACCATAGGCACAAAGAAGGCGTTTAAACGCATCAAAAAACATTAAAAATGTGGAACCATAGACTTTTTGAATGCAAAGCATTTATTAAGGCGGTAGAGCCGCCGCCGGCCTGTTCCCTAATTATGTAACATGAACAGAAATGGCAATGAACTTCATCTGTATCTCATTGCCTATTCATTACTGCGTTACAAGATAACACGCCATTATGATGTTACAGTAAAGGCAGCAGTGCATATGAAACAAGTGGAAGATGAAGCTTACTATTCGGGTTTCGTAATTAGGGGCTAGGTTTTATCCCATGAATCGCAACGTGAGCCGCTCACGCTGCGTTCCCTTTTACATACAAACACTTACATACAAACACTTACCTGTACAATCAGCTGTTGTTGGGGTAACAAGTACAATAGGCCTTTCTTTTCTTTTCGTAGTAACGCTAGGATATTTAAATTCTAATTATATTACGAAATCAATACATTCGGCCTGTGTGAATGTATATTTCCCTGCCGTCGGTTTATTTGACTTATCTATTATTGTATTGTCCACACACATTCCTTTACTCCATGGTCATACTTCAATGATTCGTAGCAAATGGGACCCTTTATTTTTAAATATAAATGGAACATTTGAGTTGTGTTAAATTAAGCATGACCTTACTACCTTCTTGTAAGACAAAATGGGGTCGATATTTCCCACACAAATATAATTAGTGGTTGCAATTTGTAGTGTGTTAAAAGAAAAAAAACCTTCCAAGTGCGTGTCGATTGTGTAGGGTTCCGTAGTTAGAAGGGGGCTTGTTGTTTGATACTATGAATGAATTTATTTAGTAAACTAATCCCTGAATTAAAAACATATTATTTGAGAATGAGTAGGCAAGAATATGAGTTTATATTATTATACTAAAACATGAACTGCTTAATAAATCCTTTAAATATTACAGATTATTTATTCTATTGGTTCATCGACTGTCTGTAAGATACAAAATTTATTTTTACACAATTTTTGATTCCTTTCTGACATACAACTGTTTCAACACTGTCTGGTCAACAAACTCTGATCAATACGATACTGCCGCGTTATTGTATTTTTAATTACTCAAGACTAAGACCAAACGGGACTGGCCGATTCAATACAATTTTCATTAATTAAACAAGAAGCTGACGTTAATGATGATTTATTGACTAATTATAATTGGTATATTACAATACCTAACTGAATGTTTGTGGACTGTAGAGGTATGTTGGATACCAAATAAAAAATATTTTTTATTCACTTTAAGAAACTTGTATAAATAATCACGTTTAAATGCGTTTGAACGCCTACTTTATTGTAACAATTACAAATAAAGAAAGAAAACGATGAAAAATATATGCTTCAGGCGGGAGTCGAACCCGCGACTCCTGATGTCCGGCCAGACGCGATTACCAATACGCCACCGGAGCACTAGGTATAACCTGCTAATTTATGCATTGCTATTTTTTTCTGATTTTCTGTTTTTTTTTTTGGATTTTTTATTTTTTCTTTCTAATTTGTTTTTTCATCGTTTTCTTTCTTTATTTGTCATTGTTACAATAAACCTGTATAAGACAAAAATTCACAATTCCTTATTATATTTTGAAAAACTTAGCATATTTTTGTCTTTACTAATTAGTTTAAGTGTAAAAGATATCAAGCTCATACAAATAGTGAAGTAGGTAGGTACCTACGTCTCTACCTACGTACCAAAAGCCACGATTAGATTTCAATCTGTCAAAATGGTGAAAATGTATGGAATGTCTAACAGTGATTTTCGGGGAGAAATGACAATTTTGTTATCAGAATACCAGTCGTATCTCCTCGACAAATCTTTTTTTAAAGACCGAGTTTATGTGATTTGTGTAAATACTACAAAATCATCAGTCAAAAGGAGCCTCAAAAATAAATAAATGACCCCAAAAGTAAATTGAAACACGAACCTCCGTAGATGAAACTCTACGTAGAGCTACACTGCAAAATAACGAAATGAACTTGTGATTTTTTTATTTATTATTTATTTTACACAAAAGCAACATAAAACTAGTAAATAATGTGCTCCAGTGTAACTTTGTCGTTACATAAAAAACTTAACATAATTTAAATTGATACCTAACTACCGTACAACTAATCCTATTTAATAATAACTAATTGACATTATTGTCAAAAGTTATTATCTAGAATTGAAAATACATAATAATCAAACTTAATAACTAATTAAATGCTTAAGCCACTGCCTAACACTTTTAAAACAAGTCCTTCAATCTTTTATCCCGATCCTATCATCCATTCTGGCGTGATCGTAATTTATTTATTTATTGGTTTATTGCTTGTCACATGTATACATAAGTTCATTATTTGTCTTTATCTGTGAAGAACTCATTCAATGTGTAATTACCAATAGTATAATTTTTAATGTTTTTTTTATAAACGTCTATCCAAGCTTTCGCATTTTTAATATTAGTAGTTAGGTATTTTTTGTGTCCTTTGCGGGGGAAAGTAGGTTTTTACATAACAAACCACCTTTTCTGTTTCTTGTTAGCAAAATATAAGCTCAGTACACAACGGAATGCATTATCGGTGCCGTATCAGGCGCTTATCTTAATAGGCAAGATAGGGCCGAGTAGCAGACGCACCTTCAGCCGGCTTATCGAACGCTCAGATATTACGGCAGGAGTTGACTCACATGACTATTGCTTTGTAATAGGCAAGGGTACACTCACGCTTGCAGATCAAGTTGAAAATTGACATTTGTGACCTTAATCTGTTGTAATAAGAGTCATTTTGCAAGTGACGTGTTATACTTGATGTGCCCTCTGCACAATTAGCAGCACATCTAAGCATTAGAATTTGAACTGATTTTATTTAGTGTTGAATGTTTTCCATTTAGAATAAAAACAACGGCTGTTGGGTCATTTTCTATGAAAATGGGTAAAGATTTAAGTGAGCTATAAACAACATACGATTCTACAGTGTGTTCCGAAAGTCAGAAATTAAATTTAACTGAGTGGTTGTGTTCCTTGTCAAGTTTCATCTCTAAAAGTTTGACACCTTTCAGACCTAGTTAATTTTCCGATTCATTAATAAAAACATGGTCCTGCTTGTGACAACCCTAAAATGCGTACTGTTGCGTATCGTGCCACACACACACACTTAAACACAACCCGCGCACATACTTTGATACGAGTATCGACTCCCCACAAGCCCAGAGGGCCTAGACAAGATGCCTTTCGATAATCCCTATCGCTATCGCTGAGCGGAAAATGTATGGCATTTGACATAAGCTCTCGATTGACTTTCGATTGGAAATGTCAAATGTCATACATTTTCCATTTAGCGATAGCGGTAGCGTTTGTCAAATGGCATCTTGTCTAGGCCCTCAGAATTCCTAATTTTATTTCGGAATTTTGTAACACCCGGTATAATTGTAGTGTTAGAATTGCTTTTCAGATACAGTGCAGATATTTTTGACCACCCTGAGAGTAACAATAAGTAATGTTAAGTTAATATTCTAAAGATTTTCAATGTAGGTCTGGAAGTGCTGGAATCGATTCAATGATATTCCCGAAGGTTTCCCTTTGTCCCTTGCCAGCTTGTGAATGCTATACAAACTACGCTGTTCGTGCATCCCAATTTAAGCTTTCAGGGTTGGCACTGCGCAAATTATATTGGTCTTGAAAACGTCTGTAGTAGGTCATTGCAACTGCTTGCTATGAAGTAGGTCATAATATCACAGGTTGTATGCCTACTTAGTCAAAGTATATTCATTTTTAGACGTTAGGGAAACATACAGCGGTACATTATTAATGTTATCAGTGTTGTCACACTAAAAATCGGTATCAAACTTTACAATATGTTAACAACGTTTCCACTTATTTCTATTACATTTCGTTAAAGTTAATTATGTAGGTAACTAGTTTTATATTTAATAATTCTTTTAAATTGTGATAACCACAGCATTGTGTTATTGTCGTCTGGTCGAATGGTTCTGTCTGTTAAGTCCGAGGGCCCTGGTTCGAAACCAGGGCCAGATGTTTGTGTGGCGTATACAAAATATGTATCGGCATTTCATCTTAGGCCTCAGGATGACAACGCACCTGCAATTACAAGTGATATTTCCTTGTTATTGAAGGTGACAATAGGCGGCGGTAACCGCTTACCACCAGGAGGACCGTCAGCTTGTTTGTCATCTAGTTGTAAAAAAAAATATGCACGATTTATGGAGTTTTCTGAATTTTCTTTATGAATTTTTCAAATACTTTGATGCATTTGTAAAGCAAAGTGTTGCTATGCGGGTACTGCGATAAACGTAACAATAGATATACTACAGTATGTATTGAAAGTACTTAGTATTTATTTTTTCTAAAGTAAATTTGTCTGGTTGGTAATAGCTAGTTCTGCGTAAATACTTATTAGCTAGCTAATGCGGTAAACAAATGTTTTCACAATGCGGCATTGAAAGTTGTTTAATATAGTCTGTTGCTAGTGTAGAACGTTCTGTTTTACTGTTATTTATTTATAACGTTTTAACGTAAGTAACTTATAACAAACTAGTCGCTGCCCGCGGCTTTGCACGCGTTTAATTCGGTTTTTGCGTCAAAAAGTAACATGTCGTTTCTCAGAGCTTAATTTATATCCATGCCAAATTTCGGTTCAGGAGGAGGAGGAGTAGGAAAATCGTAACACACAGACTGACACAGTTATTTTCGCGTTTATAATATTAGTATGTATAGTGACATTTTATTGTGTACTTAATGAAATTAAAAAAGAATTAGAAATGCATTAAAAGCAAATGGGTTATATTGTTTTAAACTGCCTTATCTTAGTTTTATCACTTGTGATATTACTGGCGCATTTTGTATTGAGGTTTCGGATAAGGCAGATAAATATTGGTAACTCCTAAGGATCGCTTTGATTATTAAGTATTAATAATTAGGTATACTATTTAAAAACCATTTAAATATCATTACTATGTAACTAAGTAAAAAACAGCTTCTGCATAATTTGAATGAAGTTTTTCTGTCTCACGATAGTTTTTCACCTTTTCACAGTTGTTGTCAAACCAAATAACGACAACCATATAGAATGACAAAAACTATTTCATGTCGTTGTCCTCAGATCATACTAAGATCTGAGTTGTTGTCACTGATATACGTTGGAAATGTTCAATCACCCCGCTAGTGCTCACACACAATAATAACCCTATTGAACAATTTTGACAGCCATCTAGACGAGTGATAAGTATCCGTGCGTACAAACTAGGGGCCCCATGGTTAGAATCCCGGTAGGATCAGGTGTTTTATGATACGTTCCTTATTGATACCTTTTTATTAAAAGTCAATCAATACTACGGACTCTTGGTCTGTATTTTAATTTGGTTATTGTTACATTTTTGCGCTCATTACATTTTTTTTCCTTAATTTTCAAATTACTTACTATCTCTAATGTAAGAATTCTATTAAAATTATAGAAATATTTGTTATTTCATTAATGTCATGGATGCCTATGGCTTCTTCGTTTCGTCATTACTTATCTAGTTTGACTAACGGGCCGGTTCTGCAGAGAAAGTCTAATTCTATCTCGATATCCTGTCTAGACCGCGACAGATTAATGATTGTGTGAATCAGCAAAACACGGGAGTTGGTAGGGTAGCTATATTACAGTGGGCAGTTTAGAATTTATCTACGATACACAATAAAACACTTTCTGTTCCACGAATCAAGAAGAGTATGATACATAACATGTACATACGGCAGAACATCAAGTGTAACAGTTGCACTACGAAAGCCGCCTCTATTTCAAACGCAATAAGGGCGGTCTCAAGGTCAAACTGTTACGCTTGATGTGCCGTCGACTGTACTTTTTTTCCGGATTTAAGTGCACAAAATGTGTAATCAACGAATTATTTATTCTTTTAAAAACAAACAGATAAAACAGAATTACAATATTTGTCATAACACTAGAAAATACTTGATGTTTTCCGTCAAGTGATTTCTCGAGACATTTGAAAACCTTAGCGGCAAAAGTTAAGTTACAACAACTGCTTCTAAATCATCATCATCAGTCATTATACGTCCCACTGCTGGGCACAGGCCTTCCTACATGGGAGAAACACATGAGGAGCTTGGGCCATAACACCACCACGCTGGTCCTATGCGGGTTGGTGGGTTAAGGCGGTTACAGTTATAACCGGGAACAACGGCTTAACGTGCCTTCCGAAGCACGGAGGAGCTCGAGATTATAAATTTTGATTGACCCATCTCGGGATCGACCATGGTAGTTGCTTTGATTCCCAAACCACTTTGCCATCGAGCTCCTTCAGCTTTTAAATAAATATACAAAATGTTAGGAGTAGTTATGTACGTATGGTATCTATGTTTGTCCACATCCCGTCCACCTATTATCCACGCCACGAAACTGCTAACCGGAATGTGATCACATTCTCGACTTGATGAACAACTTTTTCTTTTTCAGATCAAGTTGAACACTGACTTTGTAACGCTTTAAGTGCGGCTGTCTGTACAATGTACGTAGAGTCAGCAACAGAAGTCGTTTCAACACTAGTACTGAAAAAAAAATTTAACCAAAGAACTTCGGTTACATTTTTAATAATTTGGCGAGATGTCATTACAGTTTATTTGATTTAACAAAACGGTGCATCTATAAGAAACTTTATTTTTGGCTACCTTATGAGGAATTATTTGACATGAAGCCCACGGCCCCTTTCTATCATCGCACCGCTCGCCACCGGCAGGGAGTTCATCCTCACAAATTGGAACCAAAGTGGTCGCGTACTGTACGGTTTCAGAGAAACTTTCTCCCACGTACGCTCAGAGTGTGGAATGAGCTCCTTGCAGAGGTTTTCTCAAATGAGTACAGCATGAGGTTCTTCAACAAAGGCGTGAAAATTTTTTGTGTTGTTTTTTTTACAGGATAGGCAATGCGCAAGTGATATCCCTGGTGTAACAAGCGTTCATAGGATACGGTAACCGCTTACCATCAGGTGGACCGCATGCTTGATTGCCACCTTAGTGGTATAAAAAATGGATAAGTAGTCACTTTCTTGAGATACAGGTACTCGCAAGTTCAGTTGTCATCGTTTTCGGTGTACGATTGGTTTTATTACTGTGAATGAGATGTTGTGACTTGTGACATGGTATGAAAATTGCTGACCGACTTTTTTGCTGACCGTACATCAGCTTAGTGCGACATGTTTTTCCTTATTTCTTTTATAAATTTATATACTTACTCAGTCGAACGTGGATAACGTCTGTTGTGTGACAAAATTGGAACCTAATACTTTACAATTTTGTTATTTTCTCATACTAAATATACTTAGTATCTATTGTTTATAATTTCAAATATTATTTCTAGAGTCTGAGTTTATTTGTTTAATAAGCAAGCCTTGGCGTCAACATCCTAAGATAAGCATTAAGGTTTCCTCATAAGATAAAGGCAAGGTTTAGAATTTACAAAAGGGTGCTGAAATTATTGACTCTTGATATCAGCGGCTTAGTCTAATTCTGTACTTAGGTATTTCTTATCTTATATAATATTAAAACAATACAAATGTAAGACACACAGGTATGAGTTTATTTTTTGAGAAAGAAACGACAGTAAACGTTTCAAATTACCCAATGTCAAAACAATGTTTTTAAATTGTGTTACAGTGAAAGATTGTTAAATAAATTGTAGTTTTGTGAAAATTGAATGTCTGTTTTGACGAGCGATATAAATTATGATATATATCGTTAACTCGGTGTAAAAGAAATTTAGAAATTCGTGGTTATTCACCTCATCAAAGTCATGGAGACTGTCATCCTATCATATGGAGGCGCCACACTCTCCCAAGATGAAAATTGGATTGAAATTGAATAATAAAAAATATTAGTCATGCCTGTATGGGTTTGAACCTATGCCTTCAAAAAACTGCTAATGAAAATACCGTTTCCTTTGCCTAATAATTATAATCTTTAATTATCATTCATTCATACGCAATGTCCTACTTTGAATACTTTTGAATCTATGTTTACCTCATTTTTCCCTAAATGGATGATATTCTCTTTATCGCACCTTCATGATTAAGTATTAATAATTTTATTATGAGCTAACTTCCATAAAATTGTAACGAATGGCGACACGAGCGTAACGGATGCGCGGGCGCACGTATGCGTCTAAAATTAACACGTTACATGTAAAAAGCGGAGCAAGTCGTACCGTAAACAATTTACTTTAAGCCCTGACGGGAAATGAATTTTAATAAGTGTACCTTTAGACGTAAATTGTAAAATGGGGTCTTCTGTGTTGACAACGCCGTAGGTCCACAGTCCAAGGCTTTGAATATGTTTTACTATTTGTGCGTTTTGAAATACATGTTTTTATTTACTTATTACTCCAAAAGGTAAAATTTAAATTATTGGAAGCATTGGAATTTGGCAAGCCTCTACATCTGTGTAAGTTTTTTTATTAGGTATGTTTGAAAAGTTCCAACATTAATAAATGAACATGCTAAACCACTAGTTAAAAAATAGGTTGCTTCCTAAAAATGTTAATGGGAGAAAATTTGGGGTTTTTTTTTTATACTACTAGATGACAAACAAGCTGACGGCCCACCTGATGGTAAGCGGTTACCGCCGCCTATAGACACCTGCAATAACAAGGAAAAATCACTTGAGATTGCAGGTGCGTTGTCATCCTTTGGGAAGGTTTTATAAGGTTTGTTGAAAATATTATTCTTTGCGATTGTATTTTATCTATGCTCACTGCGCTGTGCTTATGAACTTGAACCTTGGCATGAATGGAATAACGTTTGGAATCGATCCTTCAGATCAGCCCTTACTACATAAGACTTTTTTTCATATCTGTATTGCATTGCTCTTCATCTGCAACCATTCCTATATCCATATTCGAAGAATCCAAAAGCACTAGTTGTGTTTTATCACCATAAACTATGTGGCTTGCTTCCTTTAGCTAGTTCATGATTAGACTTTGTAATTAGTCTGAGAAGCGTATATTGAAAGTATACTATGCTAGCGCTCGGAGCTGCGTAAATACTTGAGTATACATTCCGAACCTAACTGCACACATCAGTTGCGGAAAGTATACTTTACTAGTACGCTAAAATAGAGTATCTTTTACGCACCGTAAGTATACAAAAATAATAACTGGAAACCATACTGCGTGCGTTAGTACTAATTAAACTAAAAGTGATTCGAACCTTTGGAATTTATATTCATTGCTACTATTGTCGAGCGAGCGAAGCGAACGGCCGGGGTACGTTCGCTTCGCTCGCTGGGTTTAAGTTTTTTTGTTCACTGTTCTAAGCTAATCCATAGTTGGCTAACTTATTCCACTAGCCTAGTATAGTTTCTAAACTTTTTTTTACCCGTTGAGGCGGAAATTATACTCGAGTATTCATAAATCGAGTATTTTAACACATTTATTTAATTTTCGCTCTTGAAAGTATACTCCGCTAATACAGTGTGAATTGCATGAATTAGACAGTATACTTTCAATAAAAGCGCATGAGAAATGTTCCAGATAGATTTTACATGCTTCACGTTACTCACATTTCATTCATAAATCTAAAGATTGTTTACTAATTACTTTCAATACTATTTCTAGAAACTGACGCAATATTAGCATCATCTAAATAAATATCAACCGACGACCCGAACATCTACAGTATGGTGTCGAGTTATGTTTTTTTGTGCTTTAACTCTTCATACTCAAGAAAAATATCGCTATAAACTAACATTTTGTCTTGATTTTTACTGTCTTTTCAACGCGAGTAGTGCCCAAGGTGCTACGAGCGTCTATAGGCTACGGTAACTGCTTATCATCAGACTTCGCTTGTTGCTTGTCGTATACAAAACACGAACGTTTTAATATCTAGTTTCCCCGGCGCATTTCTTTTAGTTTTTAATGGACTTTATAATAATTCTACAGTTAAGTTGGCTTCGACTGTGATTTAATTCCATTAATAAGAAAAATGTAGTTCAATTCCTTACCTATTATTTGACCTCATTATAAGATTTCCTACAGGCGACGAGTCATTATAAACTAAATTGATTATTCAATTAGATGGCTCTGTCAATAGGAAATAGATGTTTCTAAAATATGATACCTACAACTTATTAGCTTCTTTAGTTTATCAGCGATTAGAAATGTGAAGGCAAAATAAAGACTTAATTTATAATTTACTACTAGTAGGTATTACCCACCATATCGATAAAAGGTTTGTGTAAAAATAAAATAAAACGAAAATTATTTGCGAGAAATAAAATTGCTAATGTAGTAAAACTTGATTGTATTTTTCTAACATTTACTAGGATAAAAGACCGCTAACATATTTTCTTGGAAATAGCGTCTTACGGCCTGGTAAATAAATGCAAGAAATAACAATGGGGTATGGTCGCCCAATAATTGTTGTTCTTAGACATTACTCATGCGATTCAGTCTGTTACGGTGCCGTAACGTTGGAAACTCAGATCATTTCACTTGAAAACGATAATAAGTTCGATTTCACAGCAAAAACTTAATTGTATAGTTCGTTTTGTGCTAGTTAAACGGCTTGGGATCGTCCCGAAGGAAATAAAGAGAAATATGGAATATTCTCATCGTAAAATAATTAATATTCCAAGAAATGATATTCGTCTAAAATTATCGAGCTTATTGTTACAGTGAGTGGGTTCTTATCAAATTCAAAGGTATCTATGGACTCTGCTCTTCATCGTGTATCGTTTCAGTTAATAGTCTAGCACCAACTCCCAAAATAGCTATAACAATCAACTAGTTATTATGCCTTTTATGTGTTTTGAAATGAAACCACATTATCTCGCTTTTAATTATTTTATACCCCACGCACGCTTCGATTAGTATACAGAGATCATACAAGATCACGGGAAGCCTGAAGATGTCTTTTAAAAGTTTATAAGTTAACTCGGAACTCACAGTGTCTGTCGGTAAAGTGTTTTTATTTCAAATGTGTAGACAGAGAGAGAGAGGCGGTAAATAGGTTGTATTATAAATGTGTAGACGAGAAATTATAAGACAAAACTAATAAGTCTTTTGAAATCCGTTTTCTATTTGTTTGAGTTATAATTTACAAGATAAATAAATGACTCAAATCAGGCGCAGATATTTTAAAATACATTCAAATTGAAAACCTTCTCTTTTTTAAAATCGGTCGAAATCAATAATAGTGCCTGCTCTAATTCGTATCAGATACTATGTATTTTACATCACAATTTAATTAATAGGATAATGTGATGTGTGACGTGTGAGTGTCACGCTAGAGTAGCAGATAATTTCACTTGCTGTTTCAATTTCACTGCATTCCATGTGCGCGTGCGCTGTGCTCGCGTAAAAAACGAATATTTATTCATAGCTTTGCTTTTTAATGTTTCTTAATAATGTAAAGAGCATCTTCTTTAATTTAACTTTTACATAATTAACAACAAGTACAAGATATTTTTTTGTACTTAACAATTAATGTCAATTATAAGATGGAATACAAAACAGAATAGATTTTTTTTTCAGGTCTTTGAAAGTTAAGGTCCCCTGGAGCTCTACCTGTAGGTAGGCCTTGTTTTGCTATGAAAATAACGCAAGAAACTCAACAAGTGTATTTTAGTTTTTTTTTATCTCATATTTAAATATTTATTGCAAATTAGGTGTCAGCACATATAACTTACAAATTTACCCTTTTCGAGTATAGCAAAAGATAAATTACCTACTTATGTATGAAACTATTAACATAAAAAATTAAAAGTTACTGCAACGAAATTGTATTAAATTTAATTGTGATCATATTTTACTTAATTACAGTTTAATTTAATGATAGATAATGATAATAATTAACATTTTCTATGTGATAATACTTACCATCCTAAAAATAGGGAAATTAGAATAGGGAAATAATTATCAATCAAGGAAGCCTAGAGATGACTATTCCTACTGGTGGCGTCTGTTCACATCAGGCGTTACCTACCCACTGTGCCAGCCATCATTAATCCGTTCAACCAAATTATACGGAACCTAGTAGAAGATTCAATCGAATCGAAACGTCGCAATTGGGTTTTTCGCTCATCCTCTTGACAAACATTCAACCAAACCCACAAAAATTTAAACCCAATTTGAGACTAATTATGATCGATTTTTGTCTGCTTTAAAATAAACAGTTATTAATAATAGTTAAATTGCAATACATAGTCGATCAAAGTTCAATTTACGTTGAATATTCTTAGACTATTTCATATATGGTAAAGCTACTAAATCTATGTCAATGTTGACAAGATCGCTAACTACGTAAATAGCTGTGTACTTAATAAGTATACCATAACGGATTTCGGTTACAAGTTCCATCTAAACTAATATTATAACGAGGTAAAGTCGGAACATTGGCTCGAGCGCCCAGGAGACTTAGCGTCAGCGAGACACCTCCCCCGGGGGTGATGCCTGGCGATTAAAAGTCCTCCAGAGGCGAATTCGCCCCTCCAGGCTCCAGTCCTCAGGACTCACCAAGGTTCTCGCCTCCTTAAACCCCGATTACCCGGTTTCGCTGTAAAGGCCATCTGCGGCCAACAGCAATAGTTCAAAAAAGGAGGTAATGTTTGCAAGTTTGTATGTAGGAGGTAATCTCTGAAACTACTCAGCCGATTTTGAAATTTTTATCCAACATTTAGAATCGACCCACCTATTCTAAATACATATTGGTGAAAGATTTTTCGAAGTCGGGGTGGACATAGTCTGAAATTGAATTCCACCCGGACGAAGTTACACAGGTAGTTAGCCACATGTAAAATGCGAGCACTAAATTATTGAACTTAGACTCGAGTCGAATTAAAACAGGCGGGGGTTTTTCTACTTAGTCACTACGTAGAAGGCGGGCTATTATAAAGAACAATGATTATGGACATTTCATGTCTATATCAACATGTAGGTACCCCAAAATTAAATGCACTAGAGCTTTTTAATCTTAGGATCTTTCCTTAATTCAGTTTTTAATAGATTTATGGATGGCCTTCATTTTATTGTGTACAAATTAAAATTTTGTTCCGTGTAACTGTCATTACTGTCATTACTTTTAACAAGAAAAAAACAGATATAGGTACCTCTGTGACGCATAAAAAATTTCAATTTAAATATTTTATAGACCTGACAAGTTACAAGTCTATGGATAGTCCAAATTTCAACTAACTTGACATTTACAAAAGTAATTATTTAAAGTGAAATTATTAATTCAGGGTTACACCAGCCCGCATCCAGCCCGGGCCAGCGTGGTGGTGTTATGGCCCAAACTTCTCATGTGTTTCTCCCATGTAGGAAGGCCTGTGCCCAGCAGCGGGACGTATGTAGGCTGGTGATGATGATGATGATGATGATATGCCATTGTTAGTCTGATATTAACCTCAATTACCTTAGAATTTTGATAGTTATCTATATTATAAGTGTTTAGTGAGAAAAAGCATGAAGTTGTTCGCCTTCACTGCTTTTTTTGCTTAATTAAAATAACTGCGCATTTTGCATCGAGTCAAACAAATCGGCGTGTCTAATAAATATGCATTAAATTAGTTTCAGCTGACACTAAATCACTAAATGGTGTGACTGAACCTAGTTTAGTTTCTTAGAACATTCTTTGGGGAACTTTTTCGCGATTAGAAATTTTGAAACCTTATTATTTATTCACTGTAATTTCTGGAGCCGCGCGGAGCCTATGACAGTTAAAAACCATTGTGCCTGGAAAGTGTGGGTTCACAGATAAATAAAGAAGTGTAGATGGTGCTTTCTGTCCACGGGTAGAGTAACCAGAAGAGTAGAACAGTACAGTACTTATTAAGTGCTAACTATGCCAAAGTAATAATCTTTTTATTTATTTGTAACCACAAATACAATTGAGACGTTTTAAGGCGCCACATAAAAAACGCACTTGCATATGTAATGCCACAGGTCGTTACGATCTTACGAATCTGAGTACCATGTTATATGATTTCGGAGTACCATGTAACAAAATAAAAGATATTTTGTTATATATCAGCATTCACAGTTTATTTAGTTCACACAAGCTCTTAATGATGCTTACTTTGGGCTAGATAATAGGTGTGAGTGTATAAATATTATTATTATTATTATTATTATTATTTACTTACTGCGGTTTTGGTAGTGAGTGACGTACAAAGTCATGTATTGTCTATATTATTTCAAAACTGCTGTGATTTTGTTTACGAGGTGATAAAATGCTCGAGTCCAATGTCGCAAATAGTACTCAAACAGTTTCTCCATCTATTAGGTACAGGTATTAATTATTGTAAAAATATGAATTGTTTGCAAATATCCAAATATATTATCTAAGTATCTAAGTATATGTTAGGTTCCGAATCCGAACAAAGGAAATCGAAAGCAATTCATTACACTAAAAAAAATTGTCGACTGTTTAGCACACATTCCCGATGCGTGTGTCACAGTTAGAACGTTAAAAAGCGATGTTAACCTAAATGCAACCAGTTTCGTGTGATTAGTTCGATAGTCGCTCTATGAATTACCCTTAAAAGTCACTGACAGACATATTTCGATCTTATATCTTTTCAATAAGGTTTAAGTTACAAGCAGGATGCGGTAGATACATTGCTGTAGACTTCCGTCGCCAGCGTATTGGGCTTTATCTAAATAGTTTCATTATCTATGTGTTTATGAGTCGAAAGTGAGACTCTTTGTCTTTTGAAATAAATTAAGCCGTTCTATGTATAGTTACACAATATAGCTTGTACTATACTGTTTAACCTTTGTAAAATCCAATGTATATATAAATTTTAAAAAATACTGCATTAAACATTGCCTTAATTAGTTATAATAAAATAGTAGATATAAACGGAGAAAGATAATTATTAGACATATGTTTACTATAATAAAGGAACACACTAACACCAGGTTATCTGATTTAGAAAACAACTGGACCAATAGACTAGTTGGCCGTAGGTATTTATTTATACCTATTCTTTGTGGTAGCTCATCAACAGCCTATACATAAGGTCTCACTGCGGCACAGGCCTGCCCAAGTTCCAACATACATATGGAGAAATACATGAGGAGTTTAGGCCACAACACTACCACGTTGTCCGAATGCAGTTTGGTTGGATGAAGCGGTTGCTAAAACAACCGGGACTAACGGCTTATGTGCCTTCCGAAGCACGGAGGAGCTCGAGATTACAAGCTTTGATTGACTCGTCCGCGGGATCGAACATGGATCGCCTTTGCTTGGTTTTCGTAATCGACATCGGAACTATCAACTCAACCACGTCACGAAGCTCTTCAGGTAGTTGAAGATCAAGAATTAGTAACACGTTTTGCGTATGGTATCAAACTGACGAACCTGGGTTTTATAGCTCTCTTTAAACCAAGTATAAATAAAAAAATCTAATGAGTGTTCTAACAAAATTTTTTTACTTAACATTTCAATGTCATTATGGGGATTATTCTGATGAGGAAAGCAGAAATTATGGGGGTCAGGCGCACCCCTGGGATGTTGTTTTCGCGGCGTTGCGCCTTTATGGGGTTATCCCATTAAAATTTCACTCGTTCCCGAGGTCTCTGGCTTCTTAGACCTTGCAATGAATATTAAAAGGGATGTCGGTGATAGACCCGTAGCAAAAATGGGAAAAACGGAATCCTTATGGTTTCCTTTCTTTATAGTCCAAGCTGTTTGGATAATGTAGTCTATTTGTATAATCGTCGTGACTATACTTTTATTTCGTTAGTGTTTGAAAACTTTTCTTTTTTTTTGGAGTTCACTGGACAACAAAACTCGATGACGTGTAAACCTCGTATTCTTGGTACAGAAGGTCGATTCTCGTGTAGTAGACGGTATTAGTGTAGTAGTAGTATCGGATTCGACATAACTGAAAAGAAATGGCGGATATTTATTCGTAAAATACCTAGCGCTTGATTTGGGAACTGGTCAGTGTCAGCCGACATTTTTGTGAATTTTTCAGTAGATATACGATCATCATCGTTTTATCCAAAAGACGTGACTGATAGAAAAGTCTTCCGGCGCTGCGCGCATCCCGCGGCTACCTGCGAGCGTCACCAGATCGTTGGTCCACCTTGTTGGATGCCTGCCCCCGTTGCGTCTTCCGATCGCTATATGTATACTATCACTCGGCATTATCTTTATGATTTTTTATAGCACTAAGATATCAAGGCAATCAAGCGTATGGCCCACCTGATTGTAAGCGAATTAGATATATCTTACATGAATCGCCTTTCTGAACGATAGCTAAACTTTATCGTGACACCAATGACATTTTGCGGTTGCCATACCGCTCCAGCGTTGTTTACCTAACGCAATCTTCCCTCAACATTAATATCTACAACGTCTGTTGTTTCCCATTTTCACTGGCGAATAAGCGACCATTCCCTTTCCGCTCCGTAAGATACCGCTACAATCGTGTCCCTGAGGAACCTCATATCTTTGTAAAGGGCGATAATGGTTGGCTTGCTCTGGAAGTGGAAATAAAGATTATGGAGGCGCTGGAAACACAATTAGTGCGGATCAGTTTTCTGGCTGGGTATCGAGTAGGGAATTATTTCGTACCGTCTTGAGTGCAAGGCTTGCGAAATGTTTGGATTACGACTTCGATCAACCGTCAAATTATTACAAAATAAATTAATATTAGAATTATTTTCATCTGTCGTGTGTGATCATGGGTGGGTACACTTACGAATAATAATTTATGTACTGAACTATCAATGGCAGGTACATATAATATTAACAGCTCGTGACTGTACTTCACAGAATCAAAATTCAAAAGATTTATTTGAAAAGCTGTTGCGTGAGTATGTTTTTGAATCACAATGTAGACATTTATATGTAACTAATTTGTGCACCGCTTTTAGAGATCCTGCGGGTTGTTTGGTATAGAATGCCATTGCGTAAGCATAAAGTCTGCTATTATAATAATTATTTATAAATAATTATTAAAGAAAACAAAATAGTTATACTACTATTTTATTTCCTTTATATTCTTATGAACCGTCATGTTTAACTTTAATCAAATGTGTTTATTCTAGATCATACATTTTTGATTAAAGTCCTACATGACGGTTTATAAGAATATCCGACATATTGAGAGAACAGGTTCAAGTGTAGATATTTATCGAGAAAATATTATCTCGAGTCTGATGTGTTCCATTAGTGAATTGCCTATGAACTGAATTAATTTTTTTCTAATAGAACTAATGCTTCTTTATCAGGGTCCAATCAATACGGCCTCGCGTCCACACAACGATCAATCACAATTTAATGTGGACCTTTCTGGCCCCTATTGGCCGATTTAGCGTCCAGTGTAATATGACCTGATTACCAGTATAATCACCGTTGAAAACTGACAAATGAGGGGTAAACTCAAATCGGAGATAGCCAAACTCGTGTGTTAAGAGTGCCTTTCAATTGGGAATGCGGTTTTGACTGTATGGTTATAGTAATTTAAACTCGCTAACGATTTTAGTGCGGCCTGAATTGTAAACAACTGTTTTGTATTCAATGAAAACTTTTTGCTTTGTTTTTGTAAAAAAATTTCCTCATTCACGACTGTTTTTCTTTGTTTCAGGTTTGTGGATGTTTTACTTCTTAGTTTTGCACTAAAGTTTTGAAGATATTACCATTTTCTACAATAAGTAAAGTTCTCACCCCTTTAGCGGCGTTAAACCACCGGAGGGCTATGACAATTGATAACGCGCTAAGT
The DNA here is from genome assembly GCA_947347705.1 of Nymphula nitidulata. Taxonomy (NCBI): domain Eukaryota; kingdom Metazoa; phylum Arthropoda; class Insecta; order Lepidoptera; family Crambidae; genus Nymphula; species Nymphula nitidulata. The sequence goes on along the minus strand of OX374630.1, from coordinate 15,854,590 downwards.
ATTCAATATTTCTGTTACAATAAAAAGTTACCGCAGACCTTTACACTACGGTAACTATTTATTATATTTAAAAATCTGTATCGAGACAAGTGAGAAATATTTACTTTTGTAATGTTATCTAGTATCTTCGAATCCAATATCGAATTCCCTCACGCAATCCAAAAGTCGACATTACTATTCAAACTGTGTAATTTAAGTGCACTTAGGAATGTTCAATCTTTACAAATAACGTACTTACGGCTTTTTAATATTAACATAAAATTGGTACTTTGTACTAGGTGGTAGGCCCGTATGTAGGGTCGCCTGGGTACCACCGCCTTTCTTATTTCAGCCGTGAAGCAGTTCGCTGCGTTTAGGATTAAAGGGTAAGGTAGCCAGTGTAATGTAATTACACTGGCTACGGGCATAGACGGCATTTCATGGCCTTAGGATGAAAACGCACCTGCGGTATCAAATGTTTTTTCCTTGCTATTGCAGGTGTCTATAGGCGGCGGTAACCACTTACCACCAGGAAGTTGTATAAAAAAACCTACAGCTGTAGGTAAGTACGTCCCTGAGGGCAGCTCTCCTAAAGATCCTGCTAAGATATTCCCATTGATCATCATTGGCTTACATACGTTCCACTGCTGGGAACGGGGTTTCCTAGGAGAGCGCGTAAGGAGTTTGGGGCATACAATCACCACGCCTGTCCCAATATGAGTTGGTGGTCTAAAACGGTTGCAATAACAACCGGTACAATATGTTCACGAACCTTCCGAAGCACGGAGGAGCTCGAGACGAGACAACAAATTTTGATCAACTCATCCGGGCTCGACCATGGCGAAAGATTCTTTGTTTACGTAATGGACCTGGGCGCTGAAGTCACTACGCTACCGAGTAGCGTTGCAAAACTATCGATAGTATGACTATCGATAGTTGACCTCGAAAAACAGTCACAATATCGATAGGACTATCCGACTATCCGACTACTAAGAATTTGACGTGGCTAGTCATCCAGTCAACTTTGACTATAAATTGGCTAATAATAATAGTCAGTGCTTTTACACTGTAAAATTTGAGTGGATGTTTTCCCGCAACTACATAATTGTAGTTCGTTAGTTTTAGGTTTTATCAATAGTATTGCAAACTATTGGCTATCGATAGTATCGATAGTATCGATGGTATAGATACTATCGATAGTCCCATATCCCATATCCCCATATCCCAAAAACAGTCACTATGACTGTTTTTCAAGGCCACGATAATATCGATAGACTATCGATATTTTATACTATTGCTTGCAACACTACTACCGACCTATTTGTGCCCATTAAATGCCTGGAATGGACAGAAACTGCCGGTAGTTCTACATTCATCTTCATTTCAGCTGAAAGACATCCAGTTTTCAATGAAACATAAATATATTTTTTTAGCCTTTACGGGGTAACTCTTGGACTTCATCTCACCTTTTTTTTTTTTATACAACTAGATGACAAACAAGCTGACGGCCCACCTGGTGGTAAGCGGTTACCGCCGCCTATATACACCTGCCTAATAACAAGGAAAAGCACTTGATACTGCAGGTGCGTTGTCATCCTGAGGCCTAAGATGAAATGCCGTCCATGCCCAGTAATTACACTGGCTACCTTTCCCTTCAATCCGAAACACAGCGAACTGTTTCACGGCTGAAATAAGAAAGGCGGTGGTACCTACCCAGGCGACCCTACATATGGGTCACCTGATGGTAAGTGAAGATAAGGCCGACGATGGAAGCGAGCTACACCCGGATTCCTCAACCACAGAGGAACTGGCTATCTCACCTCTAACGGCCGGAATACAACAATGCTGGTAACATTATTGCTATGGCGGCAGACTTAACCACCAACTTAACCGAGTAGAATTTTTTTGCCCTCACGGGAATTGAACCCCGGACCTCTAGATCTGAGTTCGGTGGTCTCAACCACTAGACCACAGAGGCGGTAAAACTCTTCTCAACTTTGTTTAGCTAGGATAAAAGTATAACGATTTTATTTTTGTTAGTTCCATACAGCACTTGAACGAGTATTATTAAATAACTATTCAGTGGGACGTCGTATAGTCGATAGGTACAGTCACCCCAAGCGTAACAGTTTGACCTTGACACCGCCCTTACTGCGCTCGTAATAGAGGTGGCATTCCTAGTGCAACTGACACTTGTTGTTGTACATGCGCCCACATGGTAATATTTGACTATTAGCTACTCTGTGACATCACATTATTATAATTTAATAAAACAAAAACCATTGTTTCTTATGGTTGTATGGTAGGATAGGAGGCTGACAAGTGTGTCCATTTTTTGCATTACTTTTTCATGAAGTTATCAAAGGTCAAACCAATTACAGAGCGGGCAGCGGCAACGTATACTCGGTATCTAACAAAATATCAGCAATAGACATCTCGTTGGGAACTTATTATGCAAAGAAGGTTCGACCAACGTTCAACCTCGTTATTTGATAAACTAATTTCGTAGCCTACCGTTCTATCTTATGGTCTGTGGTTAATTCAGCGTTGATGAGAGAAAGCAGATCGGTTACGAGTTTGTTTTTATATTGGAGCTCCTTTTTTATTTTAGTTTAATTGGTTTTTTAGAACATCTTTCGACAAAACTTAAGACAAAAAGTTATCAAATATCAACTAAATTCTAAATTATAATAAAGTGAGTAGGTACCTACTTACCTATCAATAGTTTTCCAATTTCAAACACGATTAAATTATCTGGTTTATTTTTAGTATTAAAAACAATCTTACAGCTATTTAGCAATTGTTTTAACTTTCCGTGTTCTTACTTTAGTCGTTTATAATATAATAATGGATGTGGTAGAAAATACATGCATATTTCATAGAGTGATACGAATACATAGATACCATCTAATTATAAGGATGACATGTATTTCACAGTTCTAACGTTAAAATGCCTTGCTTGTCTAGAAACCCTATCTCTCTAACTTTACCTTTAACTAACCTTATCTCTATCTTGTCTAGAAATCTCGCCCGAAAACAACTAGCCCGATCGGGCGACTTGGCACCTTTCGAATTTACCTAATATTTCTGTCGTCAACTCGCACCCTCGGTACAAAGTACAGCCAGGTAAAAAAATTTGATATTAAATTTCAGAAACGACTTCGAATAAAACGACATCGTATTATATCTTAATATAAAGCTACTGAGTAGTTGACTGTACATTTTTATAGTCGTTACCGAAAATTTTTATGGTCGGGCAAGTTGACGACAGAAATATTAGGTAAATTCGAAAGGTTCCAAGTCGCCCTATCGGGCAAGTTTTTGTCGGGCGAGATGGCGAATAAAAAACTAATCCAAATAAATACCTTCTATTAGAAATGTTACACATTACACAACCGCTGGGATCTTGTTACCAATACGGTTAATTTTATACCCGATTTGGAGCCCCAAAAAAGCCCAAACACTTTGAAATTCCGACCTAGCCCCAATCAAAACGTCCACTTAGCTCATCCGAGTCCTTTACTACCGGTTTATTTATTCACAGCTGTTCCACGCCTTATGCAGATTAGTCCATTAGTCCCCAAACCCGGGTTTAGGGATAACTTCACGGCTTGTGTAATTTGTGATTTGCTGAAAAGAATAATGGCGGTATCTTAGTTGATAAAGATTTGTAACGTACATGTTTTATTAGCACTATGTGGCTACACCCGCGTGGATACCACGAGGAGCTTGGTGGCCTTGGTGGCGTAGTGGTTTGAACGTTCTGGTTTCGATTACGATAACAAAGCAACCTTTGCCATGGTCGATTCCGGGATGGGTCAATCAAAATTTCTAATCTCGAGCACAAGCCGTTGGTTCCGGTTGTTACTGCAACTGCATTAACCTACCGGCCCGCATTGCGCCAGCGTGCTAGTGTTGGTCCAAGGTCATGATGTATTTCTGCCATGTAGGAAGGCCTGTGCCCAGCAGCTGGGCGTTCATAGGCTGGTGATGACCTGCGTGGATGTCGTTTATCGCTTCATAAAGTATCATTATGTCCTTCGCAGGATCTCAAACTAACTCCATACTCAGTTATAATAAAAATCGTTTTTGCGGTTCAAACATAAAAAGGTAACGAATAGACGGACAAAGTTGTTTTCGTATTTATAATAAGGTAGTTTATTGATACGTATTTCACTATTTTGTTTGTCTCCGAAATTTCGAAGTTTCAGATGATTTTTTTAGTAGGGGTAATGAATGTTTCATTTTCACAATCATAGATAAGTCCGACGCCATATTTATCTGCATATATTACCAAAAATGAGGCAGAATCTGTTTTAGCTTTTTGTAATATATATCTATTACAGCCAAATTCTTCTCTTATCTTTACAGTTATATATAGAGCTGTTTAGTACAAAGATATAAAATTAGTAAACCAAACCAAAGACGGGAACACAAAAATTATTCATTAGCCTCTTTCTTACGCCTCTCTGCTTCGTTCCGCTAATGTGGACGAGCACTTCGTAAATATTACCTTAGGGAAATAGTACGGTACTGATTATGATAGTGCCTACTTTACCCTATATTACCCTCTTTTCTCGTAAGTGTTCAATATTTTATTACTATATCTTTGAGTTTAACATATAAAGTGGGAAACTCTTTGAACGGGTTCCTTTCGGATGATAAGAAGGTTAGATTAAGTACATATAATATATGATTTTCTTTTTCGATTGGGAATGAGTGTGATAAAGTTAAGTTTAATACTAGATAGTATATTAATTATATTTATTACAGTTAGTAACCCAAGTATAAGATAAATTATCCGATAAATTAATAAAAACATTGTCCTAAACAACCCTAGAATTCCAATAATGTAACGCTCGATATAAAAACTCACCCATTTTTCAATTCTAAACAAAAAAAAATCCGTAAAGAGTATATTCCACATCATAATACCCGCTATACGATAAACACAATAAATCAAATAGATGCGTCCATAAAACAACTCTACATATAGTTAAAATAAAGGTTGTTTGTTTTGAGCCCTTTATACCCTGCAACGTTCATAATAGCCTCCCACACAAGCTCGTTTAATATTAAAGAGTGATTTAACATCGACTTTGTGGCAGTCTTATGAGTCGACAACTGCCTGGTCACACTACGGTCTCAGCTGTAACCGTGGCAGAATGACAAATAGGAGTTTTTAAATATGTTTTGATTCATTCGGTCATCAGTGGAGGTTCTCATATAGACTAACGGCCTTGCCAACTCATTGTATACCGTATACCTAAGCCTTATACTGTATTTTCGTACCTATTCATAATGTAAACATGTGTCCCTACCCACCGGGATTCGAACCCGTGACTTCTGGTTTAGCAGAACGGCCGAAACTCGACGAGACATCCTTCAATAGTCAAATAGTTCTTTCTTGTGTTCAGTTTTAATATAATGAAAAATATTAAGCGGGCATACCTTTCCTGTGAGGATAGTTATGTCACATCGGCAGATTTCAATGAAAATTCTTTCACGAGCATAGAAATCGCATAATTTCCTATATTAATGATATGAAATTCAATAAAAATCTTGAATAAGAAATTGCACGCGTGTATTGAATGACTAAATAATCTTAGTAGTGCTTGTTGTTACAGAAATTGATACGATAAATACCTACTGAAGAATTTTTCCGCTTTCAGCTGCTGTAATATGCTCAACAAATTGAATATTTACTCGCGTTTCTCGACTTAGTTGGTTTTCCTTTGATTGGATGCAAAGCATTTGATCTCTGAATAATCTTCTGCGTAAATGAGATTATTAAAACGGAGATTGCAAGACGAATCGATGCATATTTACTGAACTCTACAAAATAAGAATTATTTCATACAAACCATAATCATCATACAGTCTATTATATACATCCTACTGCTAGGAGCAAGCCTTCCTACATGGAAGAAATATATGAGGAGTTCGTGCCATAACGATAACACCACCACGCTGACACGATGCGTGGGTTAAAGCGGTTGCAGTCACAACCGAGACTAACAATGGCTTAACATGCCTTCCGAGGCACGCAAGGTGCTCAAGAGTACAAATTTTGGTTGACCCATCCTAGGATCGACCATGGCGAAAGTTGCTTTGTTTTCGTAATCGAAACCAGATAGGTCAAAGTCACTACGCTATTCACCCGATGTGGTAAGTAGTTTGTAGAGCCAAGCTAAGTAAGTGTACGTTTAAGTTATAATGTTTATGCTGATGCCATTTTGTTTCTTTTATTTATTTATGATTTTTCTTGTTTTTACCTTTTTAAACGCCATACGTCCGTTTAATAGGTAGGTATTCAACAAGCCGACTGGTAGAGAATGCCTCGGGCTTGTAGTCATCAATTGCAAATAAAATTAAACAAATATTTTTTTAGATAAACGACTACACAGTGTACGATGTTATTGTTTATTTATAAATTTCACATTTATTTACTTTTTTTTGGTAAATGATTAAATTAAATCAGTTCTTATTTTATTATAGTTAGAATTGAACACATCTCCTTGAAAAAAAAAATGTAAGCTAACACAACGTCTGTGAATGTTTCTCTGGAAGATGTAATATCCGCATGTATTTTAATGTCCTACATTATTTTGGGCTGATGTACCGGTTCCGCAAGTCAACTTTGTTGTACTCACTACACTTTCGCTGTTACTTTCCTGTCTTGAATTATAGTTTTTTCATTAACAATATTTATGGGCTCAATCATTCACTTTCGATTGAAAAATACCGCGAACATGAAACTGAGAGATTGGTGAAATCCATAAGTAAAAATAAAAATGTGTAAGTATCACTGTCGGTCTGATTTCTGTCTGTTCTCGCGTGGATGTGGGTCATCGCGCTAAAAGTTAGCCTAATATCCTTTCTCACGATGTAAATATCCATGCCAAATTTCATCTAAGTCGGCCCAGCGGCTTATGTAGGATGGAAACTTAACAAACAGAAAGACAAACAGTTATCTCGTTTGACTACACAAAGGATGTATGTATCTGAAAGCATTAAGGATTCATTAGACTACTCTGAGTCTCTGATCAAATATTACGATATCGAAATATCAGAATGGTTCATAGGAGCTACCCAAAGCCAATGCTTCGTAAAGTTGAAATTATCCCGTCAAATTACGCTCCAATTCCAGTCCAAGCAATCTCATTGGTTTTTGGATAATTGACCATCCGCTAACCAATTACAACTGCTATTACGTGATTCGATTGGACAATTTGATAACTGTTTGAAATTTCCTAATTAACAGGATTATTTATTAAGCAAAAATAGGACCTCCTCACTGTGCACCCGTAGGATTCTTAGATATTATTGTAATTATTGTAACTAGTAGCTATAGAACTTCTATATAGAAGTAGGTAAGTACTAGTGGCTGCCCGCGGTTTGGCGTCCTATGTCCGTGCCAGGGTTTCAAACTACCTCCATACCAAATTACATCCAAATCGGTTCAACGGTTTGAAAAGGTAACAAACAGACAGATTGAATTACACTTGAAAGAGTTAATATCTTTCAAGTCTATTTTGGTAGCATACAAGCATTTCATACAACTCTCACTTTAAGAATTGCATGATGCGTAAGTAGGTATTAGGTTTAACCCATCAGCTACTACTGAGAAAGCGGTAATGCAACTTGATGACAAATAGGCGCCACATTACAGTGTATGTACCTACTCGTACATATCATATATACAGTAGAACAACATAATTATTACACCTTAGGCCCGGACTCCACCAAAGCGGCGACGAGACGAGCGGAGAGGAGATGTTTTTTAAAAAACCAATAAAATTTCGTTATTCACACATCTCGTCACACATCTAGCTCCACACTTCAACGTCTCGCACACTCGCAACGCTAGCCAGCATACATCTCCGCGACAGTACGCATCTCTGTACAGCTTCGGTGGATACACCCGAGCTGAAAACATCTCTTCTCGTCTCCGCTTTGAACTTCTCCGCACATCTCCGCTTTGATGGAGTCCGGGCCTTATTCAATTAAATAGATCTTTATATAGCAATGTTTAATCTCGACTGAATAGTCATGTATGTGCCCGCCCTGTAGTAGTGTACTTAAGTAGTGAATAGTACTTTGTACTTTGATGGCTGATCATTTGAATCAGAATTATATTCGGGATATTTTTCTGTTTGTAACGAGTTTCCGATATTTCGGGGCAGTTACATTGTGCCATAATAACGGCTAGTCTCCACCAGACTCAACCTCAGATCAATGATCTGAGGACACAACAAATTACATGGTAAATATCCCGAATATAATTCTAATTTTAGTAGTAGGTACCTATACTTTAACGAAATTGATCGATTATACAATAATGTAATTTTTTATGCGACTAGGGTGTCAAACAAGCGTGAAAAGCGGTTCTCGTAGACTTGGACGCTCGTAGTCCTTTCTACACTTGTCATTGACAGACCTTCACCGTATTGTAGAGTAGTTTTATATTGTCTACTTTTGTCTTAACTCCGAACTCTATTCTTGTCACTTCTGCTTTACGTCTTCTGTCTTACAATATTGTCTTCGAGCCGGATTGAAATGTCTCTCTAAATACTATAGTTTATTAAACTCTTCATAAATCTAGTGTCCGTAACATAGACTTACTGCTGCAAACTGGATGCTTAGTGCGCCCTTTTTGGTTGATTTTCTTGAGAAGTTGTTATTAGTTTAGTAAGGTGTTAGTTCGCTGTCACTGCTCGGCTTTCTCTGCTTGTATTTTGTATCAGTTTGTTTCTAAATTATTTTACCAATAAACCCATTTTCCCTGTAACCAACCCTTTTACATTCTGACCATCTTCAGTCACTAATACTAATAATAGGTTTAAGTGTAAGAATATATATTAGACTACTATTATTATATTTATGTATTATTATACTACTCAGTTTTCTTTTCCGTCTATCTTTACACTACTTTAAGTATTCATTACAAAGATTATACAAAATTGCAATGTTTAAATAAACCACTACGATTGAGTTTCTCTTGTTTCGTTTCCTTTGCCACTTTCTGCGTGGCATCGTTTAGAATATGATGGAAAACTGTTGCTAGATTGGAACCCAGAATTGGATTTTGTTTTTATGCTCTATGAATCTCTAGAGGTTCCGGGAGCGAAAAAAGAATACATATTCATTATAATACTGATACTTTCACGTCTGAACAGATATACTACGTTCAAAGCTTCAAAATATGTAATATATATGTCGCAGCCATCTGGTTACATTAGCCAGTTAATTGGATGCCGTTCCTTAAACGGGGCATCCAATTAAATGCCTAGGCCGATGGTAAACTTAACATGAATCACTCAACGTTAAACAACTTGGCGTATTGATAGTCATCTCAATTGGAGGCCAAGGCTGATGGTCTTGTACTAAAGAGTTTTAGTGTAATTGGTAGGTGAAAGGTAATTTTTTAGACCCCTTATAACCAAAATCATTTCGTTTTAATATACGACGACAGCACATACGAAAGCTTAATACTTATGTATTTCGGTTACCAAATGATTTCGTTATTAAATGGCTATGGTATATGACGCCTCCGCTTCAAACTGAATAGCTCTGCGCAGCCTGCATCCAACATCTCCGCGACCAAGACCATTGTTGTCTTTCCAGCTAGCATTTTTAGGAGTTGATGCTAGGCCGTTCCAGAAACAATAGAAGGTGAAGCACAGACTCCAAAAACAAACTTTATATTAATTAAGTAGTACATAAATTATGTTATTTTTGCTTTTACTTTAAGTCGGATTTATTTTTTAAGTCGGTGTATTGGATCAATGAACTGTACGATCTAAACAATAGAGTACGTAAAGGCTGATGTCGTGAAAAGGTCTACACAAAGACAATAAGGCAGTTTTGTATGAGGCTGACTCGTTAGTTTCACGTGTTTCAACGTATGTCGATAGCGGGCGACGACATGTCCTTATCGTGCATTGTCATGGATGGCGCGCGCTTGTAGTATGTTGAAGTATTACTTAATTTCAAAAAAGGTAGCCTTTATTCTCGGTAATCTATCAACATACAACATACCCTTCGTGTAAATCGGTTTAGCGGTATAAAAGTGTAAACGTAACAGACAGACACGGTTACTTTCGCATTTATCTATGATATTAAATATGGATTCATGTTAGCTCAAAATAAGTGCCTATACAAAGTGTTTGGTACAAAGCATAACAAGCGGACAGCGGAGTCTTAGTAATAGGGTCCCGTTTTACCCTTTGGGTACGAAACTCTAATAACCGACTTCCCGCACTACTATCATAAATAACTAGTATGATTATAAATTTTTGACAACACTATATTATTTGTATAACTATGTTAATATTGTAGGTTCTCGCTTGTTATACCATGTACCAAACACTTTGTATACTATTTCAGTTTTCACATAAACACGTAGGTACTTAGGTATCAAGAATATGGTTGAGACGATGCAGTTGTTTTAGGGAGTCAAGTCAATAAGTTTGGCCATACAAAAATACTTTACGTTCTTTTCAATTTTGACATGGAGCGTTTTATAAATAGATCTGGTTATTTTGTTGTGTATAATCTGAAACCTCACTGCCGCATGCCGGACATGAATCAATTTCGCAATTTCCTTTGAATTCTATAGACAATAGCTTCTAACAATGTACTTTTAACATTGTACTTCTAATAAGAAATAGTTATAATAATAATAATAGTCTTTTTTTATTTCTTTGGTGGCAGAAATCTCGTGGTTCTCAACATTTTTTTCATAAAATCTTGCAACAGTACATTCACATAAATAAACATCAACAGCGGGAATTATTAAACACCCTCACCTCTTACTGCAAATTTTGTAACGCTGATTTGCATGGGCCTGCTAAAATATACATTGTTACCAAACCATAGTATACCCATAGCTGCGCAGTAGATGAAAGAAATACGGCTTATTTTTTCCTATACCTACACATAACATAGATAATTTACGAAACCTGCTTTAGTAACAGAATTTAACATGAATATGACAATAAACCAATATTAAATTAGCACTGATATTATTTTAATTTTAGGCAAAGTGCCGTTGACTTTATGTGCCATCAAACGTAAAAGTTTGACCTTGAGACCGCCCTTATTTTGTTAGTATTAGAGGCGGCTTTCGTAGTAAAACTGTTACACTTGATGTGCTGTCGTCTGTACAATAGAATCAGGACCGATAGTATTTATGAAAACTATAACTTCTTTTCCAGTGTCATAATAATATTGATATAAAAATAGCCTTAGCGGGTAGTCCCCTTTATACCGACACAGGCTTCGGGTTCGGATATCCAACAATATCGTAGGTTTCTTAAACCAAGCAATGCCATTGCAAATAGTATTTTATAGAGATCCCGTCATTTATCGCCACTTTTATATCGACAAAATCGATAACCGGAACGTTTCCTAATCTTAGATCATAGAAAGAAGATGTATAAAAATAAAATATGACAGAATAATATACGTTTGGTTTAATTTTATCTCGTTCCTACATATTACTATGTTACTTACTATGTTGTCAAGATAGGATTTAGATGTGTACTTTATTACGGTAAAGTTCTTATCAATGAATTCTCTTTATTTCAGGCAGGAACAATGTAAAATACCTAATGTCTATAAAATCTTTAATATTTTAAGCGATTTAAAAGAATTGACAGGCTAGTGCCCTCAATACGACTATAAATTAAAACATGGCGTATATTAGTTCATAGAAATGGTTTTCAACTTTCAACAATATTTCTATGAAATAATGCAGCCAATGTTATTTCATACAAATGTCATGAAATTATATCAAATGAATAAGATTTTATTGAAAGTGGCAAACCATTTCTATGAACTAATATAGCCCATGTTTTAATTGACGTATTGACATCACCACTCTGTATAGAAATATTAATCTGTCACTGATTTTTGATGTTGATGTTGGGCAGCAGTTAGATCAATATCATAAAGTAAAATTTAATTATGGAAAAATTCATACAATAATTGTCAAGTTAGTATCATAAACATGTTTGATTTTTGTTGTGCAAGTCACCCATAATCTGTCATATTGAAACCTTAGTAAAGTTAGTTGGCTTTTTTTAATGGTGATTCGGCAGTAAGTTTAACAATACTCAAAAATTGAAATAAAAAGGGTATTACTTCACATTCTTTGCTGAAAAGAATATGATATCATTAAAACTATTCGAGATTTCTAAAAAGAACATATTCTCAAGTAGGTTCATCAAAAATATAAGGCTGAATATTTTATCAAACTTCTTTGTATTCTGTCGTCTTTTTTCTAAAACTTAGTCTGCTCTTGCAACCTAGAATCAAAAAGCGCTTAGGTTATTGAATATGTTTTATCTTTTATATGTGTGCCAGATTTGATCTACCTTTCACCTGTTTGCCGTGTTGTTCTCGCGCCATATTCGCTAACTCATTCATGATCCTCCGCGAAAAACCCCGACTTGAATTTTATTATCCTTTTACAGAAAATTTTTAAAGCTTCCTTTGGTGTTTCAAAGTTTTGTTAAGGTAAGAAGTACTTATAATATTTTGTTTCTTGAAGTTGGAGCGTGAAACTTTTTGTTTGATTATCTTTTTTATTTAGCCACAAGGTTGATTAACAGCATACGGCCTTCGTGGTAAAATGAGATTACCGTTGTCTTTGGAAAATTGTCACTAAAAGATTTGGAAAATGCGTTACTCCAGCAACCGATATAAAAGTAACGTTATTTGGTTGCTAATTATATATTCACTATGTTTTAGAAGATATATAGAAGAAGCGACGATGAATACAAAATATTCATACTTATTGTAATAATTACTAATAAAGGAAGATAACGATGAAAAAATTGTATACTCCAGGTGGGAATCGAACCCAGGTCTCCTGAAGTCCGGTCACGATAACCGCTACGCCACCGGAGCACTAAATGTTACAATATAACGCCTACTTTTATAAATGCAGAAAATATTTACCGACTACTTATATTTAAATATTTTTTTTCTTTCTTGAATAAAATACAATAATTTTCAGACGAATTATATAAAATAGAAAAATTCAAGTGACCCCCACCTTTACTATTCATCTATCTAACTCCATCTCATTAAGACTATATAAGAGCCCAAGCACGCTATGTCTGCTGTAAGTTTCTGAAGAATTGAGCATCCCGTAGACTATTCCATGATACAGCATCAGCTCCAGTAGCATGTCTCGGAAATACCACCGAAGTAACAGTAAACCAAATTTCAAATCAATTGGATCTGTTAAAGTAAGTTTTGTCGAATAGGAAATAAGCTGATAAGTTATCGAACGCCTGAACAGATCTTTATAAATTAAAATCGGTCCATTCGTTTAGGAGCCACGATGCCAGATGCCACTGACAGACACACAGATAGACACGCCAAACTTATAACACCCCTCTTTTTGGGTCGGAGGCTAAAAATTATTAAAAAGAGGCTGCCGTCTTTTTATGAAAAATATCTGAACATAGCTCAATTGTTTTGCTGTGAATTTGTGCTTATAAGTAAAGTAGAGATACAAGTACATCAAGCTAGTATATTGAAAGGTCTTAAAAGTCCCTTTTCTAAGTCCAATTGATAGACTCGTTCTTAGCTCGAGATTCGAAAAGAAAGTTGGCATTGATCGATGGTCGTCACTATCCATCCTTTGATGTTCTTTATTTCCGATTTGCAATACAGTACTGTTGAAATAGTTTTTAAGAAGAGGAATAACATCATCTCTCTCACTCGGTTTTTAAAGAAGAGGTCATTCACATATGAATTTCAGTAGGTATTTATCTGATTGTAGCCGCCTTGCGATCAATTTTGTGTCACTTACAATTTTTCTGTCATTCTTTGATGGGGTGAGTAGGTAATATTTATTTCAAAATTGAACCGTTTTAATCTTGTAATAAGAACACCGTGGTACCTTTCTATTATGTCTATTGAATCCTTCACTCTGTCTTTAGAATGTTGTACTTAGACGAAGTATATTTATTTTCTATACCTATTCCATTATAAATTTAATAAAAATAACAAATCAAATAGAAAAAAAAGCATGTTTGATCCCCGCCCTAGGGCGTGAAATTTTTTTAGTTTAGATATTTTCCTATGTTATTTTAATGCAAGTGTCATTGTTACTATAATACTATTTCTATTTACTCGTATCATTTCTGTTATTATTTTGCTAACCATTCTATTCTATAATGCCGTGTTTTATTTTCAAATACTCAATGGTTTAGCTTTTTTATTCCATTCCAATTGCAGACGAATTGAAAACTACAATGTCTTAAAGTGCACACATATCGGAACCTTTGGGTACGTTCCGTTTCACAATGAGTGAGTTACATGACATTCCTGCCACTCTAGAGGAGTCGAATTACTATGTCATGGTCGGGCGATGTTTTACTATGCATTTGAACTTATGAAGTATATGATAATGTCATACACAGAAATAAAATTATGTAACTGACAACGTAAACTTAATTTTATAATACATGACCGTCTCTTCAAAACTCTCATTTTGAATTCAGTCTTCTAAACTCAAAAAGAAAATGTTACCACTGTAGTAATCGGCTGTGAATATCATTCAACGTAAAATTTATAGAAGCCAATTACTAGAGTAGTACATTTTCATTTTGAGTTTTCGATAAAAAAAATCTTTTTTTTTGGGGTAATTCTGATACACCTTGTATACACATACATATATCTATTAATATTTCTCTTAGAAATATAAACTATAGAAATATACTAAATAAGCACACAAACATCCCATGACTCGTCAACAAATGTTCGTATTCATAATAAAAACATCTGCCCCTATCGAGATTCGAACCCGGGACCCCTGTCAGAGTAGCCCGTTGTTAGGGGTAGGTAGGTAATGACCACTGCCAACCAGGCCGAAGCTGGTAGATCTAAAATAAAATAGTTTTAATTCAAAGTGCTACAGACAAGCAGGATTTTACGTATGGATTTTTTTTTTTTTGTTAAAATTAATTAGTTGAAAATGAGGGTCAATTCAGAATATGTGGCCGATTTCAATGTTTAGATTTGTTGTAATTATTTTCCATTATTTAAAAAAAAATCATTAACGGATGTCCTAAATTATCCACAAAATTAAAAAAAAACAGTCAAACCGATATCAAATCAAATACAAAACATATAATATTGTAATTCCAGTTTGGACAAAACACTTCATACAAAACAGCAATTTCATACTTTATATACACCTAATGATGACTGTGCAGCTACTATCGGTAAAGTTATATAACGCTCATATTCTTTTCTCCGAATTGAGCTCAGTGATGTTCTGGTTTATAATATAACACATAATCATCAGCATTATTGAAACGCTGACATCATTTGTTATATTATGGGTCACAATTAGTGCTATGCCTATGACACAGCCTATATCATAACAGTTGACTTTAATTTCGACTAGCATCGACTATATCGAATATAAAAGTGTACATCAACTTGCTTCTTCTCTGTTGTCGCTGAAATTGCTTAAAATAATGCAGTAATGGATGCGGAAATCGGTGGCATATGATAAGTAACACCTTGCGCATACGCATGTTTTGGTGCTAGTGTTTATATGTTATGCAAGTGTTCTGAGGACTTCCGATTGTCGTAATATGGGTCACGTTTGGATATCAAATTACTAAAGGAAGCTGTTGGTTGCTACATACAGACATAGACCAAATAATAATACTTTTATCATCTTTGATGCGGATAAACAAAATATGGTTTGGTCGTACATACGAAAAATAACAAAGTTAGAGAAAATTGTTGATTTCGAAATACATAAGTTTGAACTCTTATGTGTGACGAACGGCGTTATGGTTAAATCCGGTAAGCAGTGTTTTGTTTTTATCATGTTGTCCGATTTAAAACTTTTATCTAAGGGGCCGTTCAAGTATTACGTAACGCAATTTTCGATTATTTTTTAAAATTAAAAAATAATTAAAGATACACACTTTTTTATTCACGTCACAATAAAAAATACTCTCCAATTTACTTCAGACAAATTATGATCGAAATGAAAATGATATTTGAAATGTAGTTTGTGGCAGATAATTTTATTCTCATCACGCCACTTACCAATTTGGGGTGAGACATTCCTAGAAGCTGATATCGAATTCCCAAAAAATATGCCCAATCAAAAACCGGTTCCGCTTTCGAATCGATTTAAATCCTGCGATTCTTGATCCATTCGATTGATTAATTTCACTTTATCATTAATTTCAGTGTCTGTTTGGCAATCTCGCTTTTATCTTCATTTTGGTAGAGTTTATTATTCATGTCGAGTACTCAAATTGTTAACAGAAGTAAGTTTTGTCGCCAAATAAGGAGTGTGTGGGACTCTTCCAAGAGTTCGAATGAAAGGGACAGGGTCACTTTCCCACATGAATCAATCGTTTTTGCTCGTAATGCCTCCAATGCCTACTCTAGAATGTTCTGTTTGTCGGTTTGTTCCTATAAGGAGGTTGTTCTGCAGATCTCGACGTCGATATTCCTAGTCTGAGTATGTGTGAGTTGGTAAGATTACAAATTTAATTTTCTGTTATAAGTAGCTGCCTATGTTTAAACTGTTTTTGCCTTTGAATGATTCGTTCATAAAATGGAAGTTACTTGAAAATTAATTAAAAATATTATTGTACAAAAACATCTGAAATTGGGTCGCCTGACTAATTAATAATAAAACCATTTGAATAAAGCTACTTACAATTTGCTACCATTGAATATTTTAATGGACCTCCTTCGTATTTCGTATTAGATAATAACTTTTTATTATTGCTACAAAAAAGTTGCCCGCAGGCAGGAGTTCATTAGCCTTTCTTAGTAGTAGCGACGGGTCCTGAATAGCCTTTTTAAACATTTTGTTGAATTTTCATTATGTATCTGTATTCTGTACCTGGCCGCATAGAGCCTATAAAAAGGGTTAAATAAAGAAAGACTTAGATTTTTATTACCCGTCGATATTGTTTTTTTTTATAGAAGTAGATTTTGTATTAGAATTTTTATTAAAGCCGTTATAAATATATAAAAAAGTTACTAGTCACAAAATGCCACGGTTTTAACGAATACTTTGATGATAAAATTCAGTTATAATATATAGAAAAAATATCTATACTAGAAAAAAAATACCCTGGGGCGGGAACGGAATCTACAGAATATTCCTACAGATTATTTTAATGTAGCTTTCAGAATATGTAGAATCTCAGAATCTCTAGTAAGAAATAGAGAATGTCCATTCTAAATAGGCATTCTCTATTTCTCGTTCTTCTTCACTAATAAATCTTTAAAAATGTTTGTTAGAACTGCCAACAAGTAACTACTTATTTATGATGAAATATTTTTCTCCCCTGCCAAATTATTAGCTATCAGAATCACTACAAAGTAATGTTTTTTTGGCTGCGATCTTCTGAAACATATTTTGGAAATACCAACGGTAAAAGAATACTTGTTAGTGTTTCCTGATGACGTCAAAATCGCCACTTATGTAAAAAAATATAATATTCTGTTTTAAACTTGTAATTTGAATAAAATTTAAAGACGTCCGTAGCGTAGAGGTACGCCTTCAATTGAACCACACGGTTTATACAAGTTTTTCTGATGTTTTTTTTCTTATGTTACGTTAAAGATAATTTGTGTGTGCTTGGGGCGACTGCTGTAATGAGTGTAGACAGACAGACACACCTCGTCTGAGGCAACTTTGTAATAAGTCTACTGCCACACCCTGAACGCTTAGGCCACCCGCCAACGACAGACAGATCGGACTCCAATTTACTGGAAAAAGAAACACGAAGTTCTAAAAGGTTTTTTATTTATTTTTGATACCTATATTGTATGCGTTATTGAACGTCAATTTCCAGTCACAAGTAGATCTACCGGGGTTTAAGTTTTTCCTCCAGTAAAAGTTGAAGATTAAAACGCAACGTCCAACAAAAAATCAGTTCATCTCGCCCTGTTAAAAGTGGACCAAAGATTGGTACAATTGAGCGACAAAAAAGTCTGTCGTGTTGGGGCAGCCTTATACGAACGTTGCCCCTACTATTAATTGTCGACAAGGGCTCGATATTTTTTTCAGACGTGAAAGATACTGAATATAGCCTTCACAAGTTGTGGATTACAGTACAGTATGTATTTACTGGAAACATGTTTTGGTTTTATTAGTATCTGATATTTTCATACAACAAGAGTGGCAAACGGCCCTTGTGATGGGTAAGGGTACCGATAGTCGATACCGATAGATATGATACCGTATCTTATTCTGCACGCGTCGCCAATCCTGTAAACATATTTTGAGGCAGTGTTATGTTGACAGCACAGGGGAAATTTCCCCTGCTCCCAATACACGCGTCCTTAATGTCCTTAAAAGAACTATAAGTACTATAAGTGTTATATTATACGCTTGCCACTCGAATAAAATCACGGTGAATGCCACAAAGAACTCTTGTGAATTTACACAATCGTATGTTTTCATAGTTCGTGACTTTATTTAAATAAGTAATTATAGTATGAGCAACGCTCTGGCGGCTTCACATACAATCTTTTAAAAGTCGAAAATATTGGAAATGAACAAACTGATTGTGGTAAAAAAAATGCCATCCATAAGCTATACAGACTAGTCATAAAAGTTAATAAAATATTTTTCGAAAAGTCTAAGAACAAAGTCTAATAATAAAGAAATTATTTAGATTTAAGGTTTGTATGAAAAGCTAAAAATTGTTCTTACTCAACAATAGGACTGTTTTTCGAAAAATCATTTGATAACTATTTAGAGAAGCCTAACCTGCATAGGCTGCGTTTCGAATATATTCGACTTGAAAGTTAGCATGGAAAGCCGTGCGCCATAAACGCTCTTAAATAAAACGTTATTTTATTTTATTTCTTGTTTCTTTTTTTATGGTTACCTATTTTTATGCGACAAGGGTGTCAAACAAACAAGTACTCACGCTTTGCCTACTCTGGAAAAATCGAGGGAAAGCGATTTATTGACAGCGTAGGAGATAAACTCTCTCCTGCCTCCAATATGACGCTTTCTCTGTGAGCTCTGGCGACCTCTCTCACCGCAAGAACGCAACACTACACACTAGTGTTATTTAGCCGCGATCTTCTGTTACGTGCAGGTGTTACACGAGTCTAAAATACAACTATGGTCTTTAAAATACATCATCATCACTAGCCTATACGTCCCATTGCGGGGCACAGGTCTTCCTACATGGGAGAAACACGTGAGGAGCTTCGGCCATAACACTACCACGTGGGTTGGGGGTAAAAGCGGTTGCAGTGACAACCGGGACCAACAGCTTAATGCCTTCCAAAGCACGGAGGAGCTTGAGATTAGAAATTTTGATTGACCCATCTCGGAATCGACCATGGCGTTAATTGCTTTGTTTTCGTGATCGAAACCAGAGCGCTCAAACCACTAAGCCACCAAGCTCTACCCGCCGGTGGCTAGCTTTAAGTATATACCCCTTTTGAATCGCATGCTTTCGCAGTTCGTGACTTTATTTTTAAAGCGATAGTAATTATAGTAAAGGCAGCGGCTTAGAGAATCTAGACATTCAAACGTTGGTATTACATTCGCAATTTTTAATAGGTTTTTTTTGCTTTGTTTCAGGTATGCAAATTATTTTCAAGAGTTGAGGAGGAGAAAGCCTTTCTATGCATCGCTAGCTTATTATTTGGCCAAAGAGGAAGATTCATTTAGTTAAAAACCTAAATTTTAGTCAAAAAATCAATTATGACAAGTGGGGGAAGAGAGCTTAAAAGAGACGAGTGTCCCGCATTTGCCTGTATTATGTTTCAAGCGAAAGTAAAAATTTGAGAGTGTGGAGTAGGTATGGCGAATGGTTGATTGTTAAGTAGGAAACCATTCAGTAAGTATACTCACACATTCTCAATAATGCTTGACATACCTGCCTTGGATTTCCGTCCACTAAATACAGGGTAGTGCATTTAGTGGACGGATTTCATACAAATGTCATGATATAGCACTTTATACTTTCATGGTTATTAACATTTGAATTAGAATTATTTACGAGATATTTACCATGTAACTTCGATATATCTCGATATATCTGCCCGCAATGAAGTTGACTTCTACTCGCAGCTTCAGCAGTCTACCCGTGATCATGGCGCATGCAACTGCGCCGAAATATCGGGAACTCACAACTATAAAGTTACATGGTAAATATCTCGTAAATAATTCTAATTCAAATGTCATGACATTATCAAATAAATTAGATGTTTTTAAAAGTGGCATGGCAACCTATTTCTATGAACTAATATAGCCCATGTTTAAATTTATTGTTGTATTGAAGGCACCTCCCCTATATGGTCAACGCTGCTGAATAAAACTCAAGTGTTTATGTTACTTACGGATAACCACGTCTCTCCTCATTAGAACCATTGCGTAATAACTTACACAAAAACATTAAAAGAATTCCTCGTTGCTCGAAAGGTGCTATGATAAAAAACACGGGCAAGTACCAACTGAGCCCAGCGAGTCGTGATCTCTATTGAATCGAATAATAATATTATCACATTCGTCACGCCTGTGCCTCAATGTCGCGAGCCAGATGTTTGGTAAGGAAGTACACTCGTCACTGAAAGTGATCGGTTTTACAGCTATAGCCTTTACTGCCTTCGTCTTAGGAGACATGAAATTATTAAGTGTTCACTTGATTTTCTCGGGACTGTATCTAGCTAACGTTGAGATGTAATTATTGTAATATTCAGAGTTTGTACTAACTTGAACTGTTCCTATTCTAAACTCACTGTGGGCCGTCTTCAAAAACGAGGACGTTCTCAATTCGGTTGGTATGTTTTTTTTTCTATGTATGTACACCGATTACGCCGATATATCTGATCCGATTTACGTGATTCTTATTTTCTTCGATGCGAAATAGTTGTTAACCGACTAAAAAAAAAGAGGAGGATCTCAATTCGGTTGGTATGTTTTTTTTTAATGTATGAGTGAGTAAACCGCTTACGCCGGGATTCCTGACCCGATTTACGTAATTCTTTTTTAAAATAGTTGCCATTTGGTCTCATGTTTTTTCAAAATCGATTGGGTAGTTTGATTTTTAAATCAAAATTAGTGGAATGAGTAAGTCGTATGCGAAATTGCGGATTTTTGCTTTTCTATGAATTTTTAGTGAAACGAGACGATAGTAAGAAATAATATAAGCTGACGGTCACCCATCTAGCTTTGACCTTAGAAAGTTAACACTAAATATTTAAATAAAAATTAAAACCGACTTCAAACAACTGAAAAGGACAACATAATTAAATTTAAGTAGGTACCTACTCATCCACTAGAAACATATTTTTTGGAGTTGGTGCTAAATTGTTTCCAGAAACAATAGAAAGCGAAGCACCGACTTCAAAAAATATGTTTCTAGGGGACGAGGACTTACTTAAATTTAATTATTTTAGTTTTTTTAAGTCGATTTTAACTTTCATACTTTCCAGTACATATTGAATGTTTGGTACGGTATAGCAAGCAGGCACCTGCCCATGTTAACATAGTCATATGAATACTAAGGTGATATCAAATATTCAAAATTGTAAATTAGTTTTAAGAGACTCGGGATCAGTACCATTATTATGTGGGATTCTTCGGGCAAAAGGACCACTAAACCTCTTGCGGAATGCGGTCACCTGCCCTAGACCGGCAGCCGGCACGCACGTAATCTTCGATCACCGTGAATTAGTAGTATTAAGTGGGTAAAGTTTATTAATTTCCTTGAGATTTCTATTAGATAAATAGATATCTATAAAATATCTAAAAATATCTCTAAATAGATTTCTATTAGATATATTTGGAGTTCTTCAAAAAGGGCTTGAAAAGGTTTTTACAGGGTCGGCAACGCGCAAGTGATACCCCTGGTGTTGCAAGCGTCCATAGGCTACGGTAACCGCTTACCACCAGGTGGGCCGTATGCTTGATTGCCACCTTAGTGGTATAAAAAGAAAAAGATAGATTTACCAATATCACAAGTAGACAAAAATATAATAAACAGCCACTAACATTATTTTTTGATGATATTCTTTTAAGTGTTATCTCATTCCTAGTCACGCACCGGTCGCACCACGCCTTTGAGGCAATAGATGAAAATCAGCATATCATATTAGTATGGATAAATGTCTGCAAAAGATAAAAAAAACAGAATACCAAATCTCACTTGTTCTCAGTAGCTCCGTAGTCAGAAGAGTCACCTGGATTTTAAAAGGTCTTTTCAGGTTTGGTTCCCGTCCTATTTTTCTAGTTATAAATTACTAATAAGAAGAAGTGGTAAGGACGAGAGTCTTATTATTGTTTCTTAACTTGGTCATAGATTAATACTTGGTTCTTGTAGGACTATAATGTCCGGGATTTACTTATTTATCCTGAGGTAGTGAATTCCACAACCGAAAAGCGTGCACGGCAAAAGAATAAGACATGCAATCGATAAATGAGGCGGAATAGCTAAATTAAGTGTAGAAGAGCTACGTAAGGTACAGTCGACAGCACATCAACCGTTACAGTTTGATCTTGAGACCGCCCTTACTGCGCCAGTAATAGAGGCGGCTTTCGTAGTGCAAATATTACACTTGACGTGTTGTCGTGTGTATACCTACGAATTATCGTGTTTTGAAAATAGCGAGCAGAAGTTTGTTGCAAAAAAATGAAATTTATGAGACTGGTGTAAAGTTTTTGTTATTCGAATGTTTTCCGAATTTCTAGAATAAGGGTTCAGATGGAAAAATCTTGACGAAAAAATTTTATGCGGATATTGTAAAACCCAAGAATGACACGTTATGAGGTAAAAGTCACACTAATAACAATAACAAAACAACACACTAACAACACACAACAAACAATAACACTATTCTAAACACACACAAACACCAACAACACAGTAACACTATTCTAAGGTAAAAGCAAATAACACTATAATAACACTAATAACACTATTCGGGGGTAATAATAACACTATTCTAAGGTAAAAGCTATTACGGTGGTAGCGTGTATAGGCCTCCAATAAGGTATTTTAATAAAATAAAAAAATTCAAACTTTAATTGCACATTTTATTTTTACGTTCGTTTCAGTAAGCTTAACTAAGATCAAAACTGAATTCACTATCCAAAATCTCTTAGGCATATCCACACGATGATTTTCAAACTTAAATAGCACGCTATGAGATTCAAACACGGAAACAATACCGGCGTTTTTGGAGCCTATATTACCCACCGCCTCGAGACGAGAGCTTTTACCATATCTATACGCACTTATAAATATCTCTAAATAAATTTCATATCGATGCTAACAACAATCAACTCAGGCAGGATCGACTTCATCTAAATAACTTGTCCAATCGTTATTCCAATTCATACGTAAATGTAGACCGAATGAGAGACGAACAACACTCGCTCGTGCCGAAGTAATCAACTCCACAATTGTTATTGTTAACTCATACGTATAAGTAAACGTAAGCTCAAATACCTATCTTGTGGGTTAATGAACTTTATTACCGCTTTTGTAAGATATAACATACTATTATATAACAGCGTTAAGAACATGAACTCTGCACAAGGGTGTTTATGATAGGGGTCTTAGATTAATGTCTTAAGATTTGGTTTTGTACAGACAAAAAGACTCCAAAGGTATCGATGGTCTTAAACAATTGGGGTGGCTGCCTTAACCGCTAAGTTACCTAGGGCTTCAGTGAATTAGGACTACGAAATTAATAGGTTTATCTCAAGCCATAGTCAGCTCAGTGTTGTTCTTGGATTATATTTAAAAATTGTATTTACAACAAAAAAGCAAAATGACTAAGTCTAGATAGTCACATGGGCACGTAATAAAAGATTGTTTTAGTTAAAACAAATGTCTTCTGTATTCCATCGATATTTATTATATTCTTCTATCAACTGACTAAAGTTTCGAGTTGAAAAGCCTTGCTCGCTTTTGACTCTTGGTGGACAATTTAACTGGATCATAAATAAGCACAGTATAAGTTGGTAAGCTACTCCTGGTATTGCAAGTGTCCAATGCCTTATGATAACGCCTTATCAGTCAGTCAAGCATATCGTACCGATAAATGTAAATGAATCATAGAGTGTGTATGATATAGAATTTCGTCAGAATCGCACATCAAAAATTATGATTTACTGTCATAAAATATGTCTTGCTGGAGAAAAAATTTGACGTCTTCTTAGTTTAAGTGTACCTACATAATCATGATTTGAAACTTTTACTGAAATACTTTAATACTGTTATGGAAAAACGCTAATTTTGCTGTGGGGATTTTCATTTGTACTAAGACCCCAGTTTTTTTTAACTATAGTTAAATATCGTTACCAATAGATAAATCAGCTACATCTGTTTAATATTTGAATGACTGTTATTTGAGTGACTAAGGGAGAAAAAATTAAGACATTTCCCAAATCAATAATCCGAAAATACCTACCAAAAACAGTAATCATTAGAAGTTATTGACAATGTCAATTTCAGGTATAGATAAACAGAAATTGATAGCCCTCTCAGATATCGTACATTGTGATTAAACGATTGATAAAACAGCGCTCTAGTAGATATACGATATACCTATCGTTAATGCTGCAACATAATTAGGCGCAGATAATAATATATATTTGCAATTAATTTCAAACAAAGCGCGAGGGAGTAGGTACCTATAATGTGCCGCAATTCCTAGTTTACCTACTTAACACATTGTTTAATTTAAGTTGTGCGCGGTTTGTTGCAACTTCTATGTATAACGGTAGAAAAAAGACGATTCAACATACTATAATTATATTAAAGTTTAACGCCTGCATAAAACGTTTTTAGAAATTTCGCACGAACATTACACTTGTTTATTACAGACCATTGTTTACCTTATTAATGATCTTTATTTGTGTTAATGAAAGGTTCAAAATCGAAACAAACCTCATGGCAGATTCGTGTTTCGTTTTTCACTTTCGTTCGTCTCCGAAGTCTCTTGTAGAATTTTCCATGGTACCCATTAGCCAGTCAGATCCCTATTAAACGTAAAACACATACTCACTAATGGTTTTCATGTCAAAGAATTTCAAACAAGCAAACGGTCAGTGATATGATAACCTTCGCCTATAAATAAGTACCTGAAATATCAAAGAAATCGCTTTATAATGCAGATCTCTGCGTTTAAATTTTGAACACAAAAAAAATCGAGGGGTAGTAATTTGAGCGCTCAGCGCTTACGATTATGAAAACCAGGCAATGATCCTTGATGTGGCCATTAAAAATTTGTAATCTCGAGCTCTGTGCTTCGGAAGGCACGTTAAGCGGTCGGAACCGGTTGCTACTGCAACCGCTTTAACCCACCAATCCGCAATGGGCCAGCGTGGTGGTCTTCTGACCCGAATTCCTCATGTGTTTCTCCCATATAGGAAGTTCTGTGCTGACCAGTGAAAAGTCGGTGATGATGATGATGATGATGATCTGTAATTACACTGACTACATTTCCCGTCACAGTGAAATAACGAACTCTTTACGGTTGAAATATTGGTTATGATGTCTTTTATAAGGGATGTCTCAATAAGAGTGCAGTTAATAAGTGGGAATTTTGTGCCATTTTTTCCTCATACTAATGGCAACCTGCAGTTGTCATCTATGATTGTTCCGATTATCAAACATTTTCCGGTAGTATAATGTACTTGATGTTAAAAATAAAGCGCTGCACAAAAGAGCAACACTATATCATTGTGAAACCCATTACAAAAATGAAGAAAGACCCGACATTCGTAACAGGAACAGATAAAGGAGTTCATGTGGCCTCAACTGATCGTTATGGCTATAGAGGACATGTGGTTTCAGTAAGATGGTGCCATTTTCCACGTCGTGAATAAAACAATCGATTTATTGCAGGCTTCCTAGAGCAAATCATCTCACGATATTCTGATGTCAACTGGCCACCAAGATCATGCGATTAACCGCCTTTAAAAAACATCTTATATTTTACTATAGCAGGCGATATACCTACTGCTATAGCAAGCGATATACTGATATTGAAGTGATGATTGAATAAAATCTGATTGAACTGTTAATTGGGGAACATCTGACACGGATTCTATTGACATCTCTCTTTAACGCACCGCTATAATAAGTGACTGGAATAGTTTATGGTATTCGACTTTTTTCCTACATTTTTGTATAAAGATTCTGGTCTGGAAGATTGTAATTAGCACAGGATATAAGGACACCCTTAATAGCCGGTAATAAAATCGGTAGTTGCAGAGCAAGCGCGCAATATATGTATTTTGGTGATAAAGATTTCTAATTAGTTTCTGTCTGTTGTGGTCAAAAACCAGAAAATTAAGTATTGCTTGGGCAGCTATTTATGTGGATCTGAAGTTCAAAAACGTAATTTATAATATACTCTGTGGCCTATTACATAAAGGTGTAATAGGCCACATCTTTCTATCTTATGCGCCTATGAATTTCTATGACTTAAGTACGGAAGATCTCATTCAGTTCGTATCTTCTATGAGGCTTTGTCCAAGCCCTGTAATAGCCAATTTCCCTACAGGGATCGAATCTTAAAAAGAATACAGTATTGCCCTTCGAAATCATTGTATTGAACCGTAATGTTATTCGGGGAGGGTTTATTTTTCGATATTCCTATTTTTTTTTATTATGCCTGCATTTTTTTAGGCTATCTTAATCCTTTCTATTACGATTTGTTCAAAGAAGAGCTAGGAATAAATTAACTGATTAAAATAGGATAACGAATAAATATGCAAAGCAAGCGTTTTAAAGTTGTTTATTTATTATAGGTATTTGAGGTTAATCCTCGTGTCATTGAATAAACACGCCATATTTGGTTAAGCAGGAACCAGTGGCTGTAGTTGTTGATTTAATGATGATTGATCTGATGATTTAACATTGCATTTATGTGGTCTATTATGTTAAAATTAAAATTATTTATTTTAAATAAAACATAACACAGTTCTCTCCACTAGGTATGATTACGGCGGTAACATCTTTTGATATTGTTGAGATTGGTAAATTTCGGCTAAATTACGTTATGTTCATTGAACCAAAGAAACTATTACCTACAGGACCAATCAATCAATAAAATATTCTTTATGACACAATAGGACACATACATAATCAACAACCATAAAAAGAGAGAAAACAATACAAATACTAGAAATCCCCAATTATGTTACTGAGGATTGTACAGTCGACAGCACATTAAGCGTAACAGCTTGACCTTGAGACCACCCTTATTGCGTTTGTAATATAGGCGATCGTCTATACGTACCTATGCATAATAAAATACCAGAATTTATCAAAGACCTACCATTTTCTATGTTTAAAGTATTAAGTAACCTAACGCAAATGGTTACTTTTGACAACGTTGCAAATATAGTAGAATACTAATGATTTTTTTAGAATATCACAATAGCTGATAAATAACATAATCATGAAGTATGTAACAATTTTGTATGTAACATTCGATTAATGTTTTAACACGGATGATTTTTTTTGTCTGTGGTTTTAACAAACATCTTTAAAAACAGTTACTTACAGTTTTTATATGATACTTTAATTATAATATACAGATAAATATTTTCATTAATCCTTCCAAAATTGCATCTTTTGACTATTGACTTGAATCTAACAAGTAGGTAACCCAGACGCGTATTTCTGAGTTGCATTCTCGAAACATTATTTTTCAGTTTATTGCCTGCCATTCAATTCAATGCGAAAACGATAGACTATTTTATTTCTAGTAGGAATCTAAGTAATTATTTAATTTTGTTTTTTTGGAAATTTCAGTTTGATTATGTATTTCTTCGTTCAGTTGATTGGAGCTATTTCGATACGACTAGCGACTGCTAGCTTGGTTATTATTGCTTGTTTGCTTATCACCCAAACATGCAATAACAGAGAAATCATTTTTGAGTTCAACTTAACAATAGAAAGGACATGCACTGCACACATAAAAATCATTTCAGGCGTTGAAAGTTATTATGGAAAAACCTACCACCATTCATAGACTCTAAAACATAACACCCTCGTGGAAAGAAGACCTAAGAGATTTTTTTATTTTTATTTTATTATCTATATCTAATGTAGTGTTTCTGCAAACCTTAGTCCCATATTTTAAAACGGTTTTACACGTAACGTTGTCAGTTTGTGCGTACAGTATCCGATTAAATACAGAACCATAATCTTTAAGGTACACGTTAGAAGTTTTCTTTACTAAATATTATATGTTTTACTTTTTTATGTAATACCTTCTAGCAGTTTTGTATCCGGTGACAAACGGGCGTACCGTAAGAGCGAACTCATGTTTTCCTAAGCATTGCCCATATCCAACCGGCGATATCCAACTTTTTAACCTTGACAAAATGTATACGTCAAACAAAAGAATAGTTTGTAGAGCTTTTTATCCTTTATTTTCTTTAAATATGGTTATGACATCACAAGTGCTTGCAGAGGCTTACATACGCAGGGCGACCGCCTTACTTTATTGGAATGGTTTATGACGTCACATTATCATATTGAATGCAATTAATGACATTCACTAATAAACCTGATGATGAAAATCGATCCAGCCGCTGTATCTAAGTGACTTTTAAAAATTATGTCTTTTTGTCTGAGGATACGAGTATAGCTTTATTTTATACCACTAAGGTGGCAATCAAGCATACGGCCCACCTGATGGTAAGCGGTTACCGTAGCCTATGGACGCTTGCAACACCAGGGGTAATACTTGCGCGTTGCCGAACCTGTAAAAACCTTTTCACGCCTTTTTTTAAAAACCCCATTTTGGTATTAGCTTGCCTTGCAAATAAAATTTACTATACCTTACGAATTAAAATATTGTATTTTTTTAATACGACAGGCAGTATATCAGCTTAGGCCCCGTCTAATTTTCCGAAGTCACCGCCCGCAGCACCTTGGACATAGCTTACGCGTTTCATACCATAGTGATAAACATTCATTACTGCACACAGGAGATAAAATAGAAACTACTACTTACTAGGTGGTAGGCCCGTATGTACGGTCGTCCGGGTAGGTACTACCGCCTTTCTTATTTCAGCCGTGAAACAGTTCGCTGTGTTTCGGATTGAAGGGGAAGGTAGCCAGTGTAATTACTGGGCATGGACGGCATTTCATCTTAGGCCTCAGGATGACAACGCACCTGCAATATCAAGTGATTTTCCCTTGTTATTGCAGGTGTCTATAGGCGGCGGTAACCCCTTACCATCAGGTGGGCCGTCAGCTTGTTTGTCATCTAGTTGCATAAAAAAAAATACAAAGCTACAAGTACACAAAAACAGTACAACCAGGCGGCTTTGTATGTTGACAAAGCTTTCAAATAGATAATACAGACGTGACTGACTATAACTCTCTGTCTGTAGAGATTACACCTGAACCTATAAAGGAGACAATCATCAATGTATCCTCTTCTGTTCCCAATTTTATATTATGTTCGGAGCAATGTGTCTTTCTCTTTCATTCTCTTCTATCATTCAACTTTATATTTATTCGGTGGCAGGATTGCTACATTACGCCCATGGCCTTCCTCGTTGTAAATCGTTATCTCTTTATTTATTTTTTATTAAGGAACACAAACGATGTATTGTACAAAACTTCTTAAGATCTATACTACCTAAGGCTTTGTTCCAGTACATACACTAATGACATGCGTCCACAACGTTCACAATTACTGATGTATATATTTTTCAGTAATTGTGAACTTTACGTTATATTATTGTGCCTGTACGAAGAAAATCAGTTCGTTTCAATTTACCTGTTAATGGTTTTACTTTTAAATACACATTTTTATAAATTCCAACATTATGTAAATTAAGTCTAAATATACGTACTCGCTACGTAACTGTCTGTAGAGTTCAACTCTATGAGTAGGTACTCGGCGCACTTCAACTTAGTAACTACCGCTTATCTAAGCAGAATCTGACTACCCAAGGTTGATTAGCATTGAGATCGATAGCCACTTACATAAACTATGCTAAACAGGCCCTTGCTCTATCTATGTCATCGAACTTCGATGGCGGTCAATGGATTTACTTGTGCTTGAGATTTGCAAAGGGATTGCAGACTTTGTCTTACTTAATCTTCTTGATTAAATGGCTCTCTCAAACAAGAAAAAGTGAGAAGACAGTACATGCTACTTGATACTTTGATTAAAGTTATTTAATCGTGCTTAAAAATGTTCATACCAATACTCTATGGATTATAATTATAGATTTTTTTGGATTTATACCTACATCTGTGATCTAATTTAATGTTGTCATATTATTTTAGGTATAGTTTACGTATTAAAATGAAAAGTGTATGAAAACAATTTCCATTCCCAAGGATACTCACATCAGATGGTGATGGATAGCAAGAGAGTAAGCTGATTCAAATGGCAGAAAATTAGGTTGAACTATAATCACATCGAAAGTTTGTGTAATAATCATTATTTACAACAAAATAGATGAACATTAAAGTAAATTTATAATTCGCAAACTTTCGCGAAATGCCTAAGTAATCTTGAATGTAATTTAGTTAGCTAGTGAATAAAACATGAGCACAGTGAAAGATATACAGTAGCATAAATGATGTCGCAATGTTTGTCTTTTTCAGTTCACACCATGTCATTGTATTCTTTGTATCGCATCAATAGTATATCGTCATGATTTATATGAAGCATGTTGTGAAACATGCTTTGCAGCAAATCAATGTAGAGACTGATTAAGTTAAGTCGACCGATGCTATTGCAAAAATAAACTTAAAATTAATTTCATCCACTAACTTATTCAAACATTAAAGTGATAAACGCAAGTGCATTCCTACGTTTTTAATAATAATGTTACAATGATGTAGTAGTGGATCTGCAAATAACCCGTAATTATGAAGTTAGCGGAAGCCCAAAGATTAGTTACCATTTCTAATACCTACTTGCGTAAACTGCACATTGCTAAGTTCACTGCGTGCACTGGGTGCATTCTGTTGATGTCGTGTGTGAGTCAACAACAAACTGATTAAAGAGTTATCAATTTAAAATATTTAGTGCCACATTTGTATGCTATAGTAAAAAAGTGTTCGCCGCATACCATGTAAAAATAGGTCATTATTTTCCCTGAAAACTCTAGCAAGCGATATGCGAAAAAACTGCTTGAACCCTCTAGGGTTTTCTATCTAGCTTAGTAGTGTTAGCACCACCATCTGGATTTCTATTTCCAACATAGCCAACGAAAGGCACCCCACTTACTAAATAGGTACGCGTATTGCCAACATCGTCCAATATTCAAGCCTTTTGCGTCTGCGGTGAGGTGTAAAGGGCCCGAAGTATAATACGGACCCCGTAAAGCGCCAACTTGAGTAATGACCCTCCACTTGAGCTCAAGAAGTTTCACAGATTTAATTTATGTTCTATTTATATTTAAAAAGTTCTAATTGAAATTACTTGTTGCTTTTAATAGCATTCACTGTCTTGTGAAGTTGAATGTCACGGTGTACTTCGCATTCATTGAAAACAAATTCACTTGCTTTTTTCATTTGTAACAATTTCGTTCAGATTGAGTGGATTCACAAACATTACCTTTCGTTTCATGTAATGCTTTGAGCTTCTTCCCGGAAAATCTATTATCATTTTAAGAGATATACTTTGTGTACTTACTCAAATATAATTTGTATGCCAGTGAAATTAAAGTGTAGATTCCAAGTAAGTATTCTTGTCGTATAGAAAATTAAAAGCGTAATAACAACGTTAAATGATGCTCTGTGAAATGTAGATAGAATGTAACATATACACGTGATGATAAGAAAATATGCGGAGAAACTGGTTCGCGTTACATGGCATTATCAACAATTATTTTTAATGGTGTAGGGATAATGTTGCACCATAATGCCACTGCCTCCAATTGTGCTAATGTCAGCATCATTACACACATCATGAGTTTATCTCATTAGCTGCTGCAAAAATAATCCACCTGTGATGTTTTATAAGATCGCCTTATTCGTCATGCCAGCATTCCTCTGTACATGTGCCTCCAATTTGCTTCGAAACGTTGAATATAAGATAAATCCACCTGCCGTTTAAAATAATTAGAGCTTAGAAAAAAGTAGATACAAGGAATCAATTTTTACATTTCGCCTATTATTAGCTGGCCGATGGACCCACACATAAATTCTATAGCATGTGCGCGGCGGGCGCGCGGCGCGCAGCCGTTCGCCGGCATCTTGACGCGGCGCGAGCGACGACGGTAGTTTCGCATAACGAATCGAGGTTTTCACTCGTATTATTGTTATTTATTTTGTGAAAATTATATTAGACGCGCGTAACTGACGGTCCAGAGCAAAAAATACAAAAGTTGTAAATTGTGAACTGTACCTACCTACAGAACGTGCTGTGCACAAGATTCTTTTTTTAATGTAGATATCTAAGTATGTTCATTAGATGCAAAATCAGTCAATGACACAGTATTGATCATTGGGGTCTTAGGTAGTAAACTAGTGAGTAACTCGTCATAACAGTCTATGAATCCTATTTTTAAACGGATTTTTTCTGCGCAGCCTGCAACCATGCAGCTCCCCGCGACCCTGACCAGGTCATCTATTCATCTTGTAGGAAGTCGCCTTACACAGTGCGCCGCTGTATGTAGTCGCCATGTTAAAACTTTAACGCCCCATCGACCGCCCGCTCTGCGTGCTATGTGCCCTGTCAGTGGGTTTTAACTTACCAATCCTATGAGCTATTAAGTCAGTGACTTTGGTTATCTTATGGATGTCCTCATTTCTGATTCTATCTCGTAGGGAAACCTCTAACATAGCTCGTTCCACAGCTCTCTTAGCGAATGTAATGATAAATCAAATTAAAGGCGAGTTATATCCAATAAAGTAGTTTTATTTTAAATGTGTATTTAATGCTCTCAAAAATATAAGGCAATAGAATTTGAACTGGTTCAGAAGACCCTTAGTAGGCGATTACTTCTCACAGCCGTATGTCATCACTGGCAATACAGACAGATTAGCCGCCTTCAACTTAGCTGGTCCGTTTTGGCCGAGATCGTATTTTTCAACAACTTCGAGAACAGCAGTGTGATTCAATGATTGAGTCTATTATGAAATCGAGCTTGGCGACTGACAAGTCGTCAATCTGTCATTGATTTTGACATTTGAGCACAGCGCTGCGCGTATGCGTATCCAATAATCTTTACGTCGATCTCTTGACTGTGCATGCTTGTTGTCGCTGTTAGAGATTTGACATGAAGTGCAAATAATATTTTTTATTTATTCTTTCTTGCGTTGAAAATGTATAATAATAACTTCTTTCAATATTATTTTGACTTTTACATAAAGATAAATAAATCAACAACTTTTTGGTTCGAAACGTGCTCGATGTCGAAACGCTAATGTCGCCAACGGTTGTCAAACAAACTCCAAAAAGTATGGCAGCGTAGCCACAAACATGAATTCAAGACTAACTTTAGAGAATCGGACAGGAGATCTCCAAACTATAAATGCTATAAGTACGATATTCAGATGGATATTCAACGTCATTTTTGACGTGTTCATGTTTATTTTTAGACCCATCTGTCGGGAATCTTGGAGTCCGCCTCCAGTACCAGAACTTTTAATCTACCCAATCAATTCCGAATACACTTGAAGTTTATACAACAACTTCGGTACGAAATCTACAAAAACAGTAGGTACAATATTTCACAGGAACGCGTCTGAATCTGGTTCAAATATATTTGTGTGTATCCCTATAACGGGCAAAGGAGGCAATTCCATGTCGCCCGACATTCACGTCACGTTTGTCACGCCGATCGAGAATATCACTCGGCATATAAACACACTGATAGTCGACGGGTTGTCGCACTCAACGGCAGATATAGCCATTGTTGTCAAACGATGTAAGGATAGGAACTTTGTTCGATTGAATAAGATGTAGCCAGGGTACTTAAATAAAGTACCTACAGTTTTACATATATTACAATGATTATTTAAGTTTTTTAATGTAAAATAATTTTACATTTAAAAGAATGTCTGAAGATCAGAATATGCTTGCATCAAAATACTAGAATAGACGTAAATAAAAAACAAAAGTCCGTGAAGTTTCTTCAGCTAAACACAAACAAGCATAGCCACTAACCAGCCATCCCATCATATCCTAATTATGGTGACAGACTAATAATGAGACTTAGTGAATGAAATAAATATTAAAAACAAATGATATGTTTTATCTAGTATTTCAATAAGAAAGAGAGAGATTAGATATTTAATTATTCAAAATATACAGCAAACACAAAAATACAATCCCGTAACAGCAGCGGACGGTCAGAACCGGAACCGGAACCAATCAGAACAAGCTTGATAATGACATACTTTAATTTGCTTAACCGCGTAAGACTCACGAGAGCATTGACAATTAAAAACCAGTTGTGTCTGGAATAAGTGGTTTGACAGGTCAAACGGTAAAAATTGCATACTTTATAGCTGATACAATAATAAAAGGCTTACTACCCATATCTAAAAAAGGGACAGAAACCCGAAACCATAAAGAAACACCTGTACTCAACTCACAAACAACACGCTCTTTTAAAACGCCCTGACATGAATACTGTTTTGCTTCACATAATGCCGAAGTTTGTGCGTGACTTACTCTCTAAGCGCAAATTCAGGGCAGCTCTACAATCCAGGGAGGTTTGAAAGTTTACCAATACTAAGGTCAAGTTCGTTATTTGGAAAAGAAATGTGTCAGCAAGTTTGTAGTGCAAATGTTTGACTAGGTTCAGTACTCATTGTTTTTTCATGATTTGCTTCAGAATACACGAACTTGAATTTTCGGACTCCATGGGTATAATTTGTATTTTTCATCTTATTAGTCCTGTGTAACATTCTCTCCGCGGCAGCTTTTAGTACATTCAGTTCAGTCTCACAATTTTTAAAAATTGATTTATCTAATAAAATGAGTTGTGTATGTTTGGAATGTAGGCTATGGTTAAACGACTTTACGTGAATCAATTTAGTTCATTACACTTTCTTGAAGGTGTCATGTAGCTCCTTGTGCCGATGGCATGTGGCAGTGGTCACGATCCCATTATAAATTGAACTACACATTGTCGTAGTTGAAGATCACGTGCTGAATAAATAAGTGATGATAAGGTGTTGACAATTCAAAACCTGATGGATTACTTTTGTGGTGGTTATGCGTCTGGTATTGCACTATTCATAAAATGAACTGAACTATTATACCGGTGAAAACCTCACTTTCAATGTATTATTAAATAAAGTACCTACTGTGAAATTTCTAAGTCCACATCATAAAATAATGTTTTTATTAAAATGAACAAGACAATATTGGAGCGAATACAAATTCAGCATATTTTGAAACAATGTCTGAATTTCCATGCACTTCAGAACGTCGACTCTGCATTAGATAAGTATGTGACTTACATATGGTAGATCTTCTCTGACTGTGTGTAACTGACCCTGCTTCTTAGATACGCTAAAACTACGTGAGATGCTTGCAAATGTTCTTCCAGCCATTCCGTTCGAGGATTCGTGATCAGATCACTTTGTGTATCTTAGACCCTTCGTTACAAGTTCTCGGGAGTTCAAAATAGGACCCGTTTTGTGATTTTGTTTCAGCTGAAAGGGATGCGGGATGCAATATCAAGTTTGATGGCTTAAGTTAGTTTTGTATATTTTTGGGGTTTGTTGGATATTGTCAGGAAGGTTTGAGATTGTATAGCGGACCGAGATAATTTTGTTTACGTTTCTTTCTTTTCGCTACATCGGCTGATTTTAATTTACATTCGTAAAAAGGTTGAGATGGTATCTGGTGAAGGATGGTGAAGGTATCTGAACCTTTTCATATCAAGTTGATAGTTTAAATAACTATATTCACTATTGTTATTGGTATTTCTACTTGAAACTAAATCCTTCTAAAGTGGTAACGTTATTTCATGTAAGTGATTGACTTCAACTATTTATTTATTCTTTTTCCTTATCGTAAATAAATTGGCACTGCTATACTTGCAAATTATTAATATCTACTCCAGAACGATATTTATTACAATTTCTTACTGAACCCCAAAAAATAATTCCTCAGCTCACATAGCAACGTGTAGAAAAATTAATATGAACGGGAGAGATCATACAAAACCACGAACGTGACCGGAGGATATTGGTCCATAGCTTTATTGGTTTCCGTTTTGTGGTGTTTGCCAAATACGCAAAGTGTCACAAATTTCATGGAATGACTGATAGAAATAGATAAACATTGCCTAGAAGCTTCTTACTATTTTTAATTTGAATAAATATCGTCTATTCATTAACACGTATTGGATTTTATAGTTATGCACAAATAAATTTTTATTGTCTGTCTATGATAAGTATCATGCTTAACGTGCATTCCGAAGCACGGAGAATTACAAATTTTAACAGATGACAGACAGTTGTTTTATTTTCTCAATCTAAACCAGAACGCTCAATCCACTGTGCCATCAAGCTCCTCATTTTATTAATCTTATCCAATCTCAGATTGATTGAGGCAGTTCATAAAATAATGACGTAAACAGATTAATTTTGACCCTTGATTGATCACACACCCGCACTAGTCGAGTGTTTTTTTTTTGTATATTTTAGTGCAGTGTCTAGACTTAAACAGAACAAACTTATCTGCTTTGTGTAAAAAAATATATTATTAAGATGAAATGAAATATTTGATTCATAATAAAATAAATTGGTATAAAAAGTAATTTAATTAAATATTTTTAGCCCTTTTAGTAAAATTATTCAAGCAGCTAGGCAAAGGCTGTTACTGTATGAGTCTCAAATCAGACCTCATATGGAATACTGCTGCCACATAAGGACGGGAGTGACATGATGCCCACGGCCTCTTTCTACCATCGTACCGCTCGCCATCGGCAGGGAATTCATCCTCACACGTTGGAACCAAAATGATCTCGTACTGTGCGGTTTCTAAGAAACTTTCTCCCGCCTACGCTCAGGTTGTGGAATGAGCAGAGGTTTAATCAAACAAGTACGGCTAAAAAACTGAAATAAAAGGCTTGAAAAGGTTTTTACAGAGTCGGCAACGCGCAAGTGTTACCCCTGCGTCCATAGGTTATGGAACCGCTTACTTCAGAGGAGCGGCCGTATGCTTTATTGCCATCTGAGCTGTAATTAAAATTAGCTCCCGGACATTTGCAGCTATTTTCAATGAAGATTATGTTAATTTGTTAGAAATTTGATTGTTTGTTCATTCTCTTAAGTTATGGCATCCGTTGTTCTTCTAAGATACGTAATCAATCATCTCCTGAGTTCATTTAGCATCGAAGAAAAAACATACGATGATAGCAAATTCTTTCTAATTTTTGGTATGATGTAGGTATATGATCTTCAACAATTTACCGCAGAAAAAAGCCATTGGGCTATCAAGCATCGGCACCGCCTAGAGCGGAAGTTCAAATTGTGATATTTTGGCACAAACTACCATTGCTCCAATTACATTGGCATACTCCCCGATTTAAACTGAGCGCGTACCTACTTCATTGAGATAGAAAATCAGTATTTCTACTCCAACACGAGATACTGAAATGAATCAAGAGAGGTAGAGCATCTTATCTTATCTTATCTTACGCCGCGATGCACTTCAGCCCTTCGGATTTTTTTGTGCTTCCGCTGTTTTTACCCCTACGGTATCCCAAATATGGCTACTCTAATTTACTATAAAATATTTGGGGTGAAAGAAGCTACAGTCTTTGAGTCGGATATGCCACTTCCAGAAGACCCACTCTGATCCTAGCCAAGGCATACCATTGACATACAAGATATTCCATTGAATCACGGGCATCATGGCCCTTACCAGAATCTCGACCAACTTGTGCTGGGGAGAGTTTTTGTGAAGCATAGGGTTGGTGGCAAAGTCCCTTGCGTCAAAGCGTCTATAGCATACGGGCACTGCATATTAGGAGGCTTGTTTGTGACCCTTCATCATCATCATTAACTAGGTGGTAGACCCATATGTAGGGTCGCCTGGGTAGGTACCACCGCCTTTCTTATTTTAGCCGTGAAACAGTTCGCTGTGTTTCGGATTGAAGGGAAAGGTAGCCAGTGTAATTACTGGGCATCGACGGCATTTCTTCTTAGGCCTCAGGATGACAACGCACCTGCAATATCAAGTGATTTTTCCTTGTTACTGCAGGTGTCTATAGGCGGCGGTAACTTACACTTACCACAGCGCTTACCACCAGGTGGGCCGTCAGCTTGTTTGTCATCTAGTTGTATTAAAAAAAAATCATCATCATCACCAGCCTAAGTACGTCCCAATACTGGTCCCAGGCCTTCCTACATCTCTGATGGACTAATGCAGGTAGGTGGGTTAAAGCGGTTGCAGTAACAACCGCGAACAATGGCTTAGCATGCCTTCTAAATAAAGCACGAAGGAGTTTGTAATAAAAAAAATTTGTTTGACCCATCTCGGATCGACCATGCCGAAAGTTGCTTTGTTTCCTTAATCGGAACTATAGCGCTCAAACCACTACGCCACCTCAGCGACCCTTATCGTGTATTAAAAAAGCCTTATGTAACGTTAAAGCTGTTTTCCTAATACTTTTCTATAATAAAAGTGAAACCATCGTAACAAAACTGGCATTGTATTTCAAAGAGCAGGGTCTGCATCGTCGGCTTGAATCCAATGACTTATATACGTAATATCGTTTTCTGTCTATAGAAAAGCCCCTAAAGGCGGTAAAAACGTAAGCCGATTCAGCGACAATCGATAATTCTAATAATTCATATTTGACGATGTTCATTTAAAGCTTTTTACGGCGAAAGTGAGTTAGACGATCCGTTTTCAAGGAAAGGCTCTTTAATGTTTTTATTAATTTAGTACAATGATGCTGCTCTTGACATTATTATGACAGTCAGGCGCACATTCAAGCGATGTAAGTACTTACGTGTACTACGTCAGCAAAGAATGAACACAATGTACTTTCTGGTCATCTATACAATGACACACCTAGTGGCGCCGCGGACCGGGAGACGCAGCGTTGGTAGGCCTCCCACAAGGTGGACCGACGATCTGGTGAGGGTCGCGGGAAGCCGATGGATGCGGACAGCGCAGAACCGATCGGTATGGAGATCTTAGGGGGAGGCCTATGCCCAACAGTGGGCGTCTCTCGACTGAAATGATAATGATGATGATACGATATATGATGAAGATAGTATTATATCTACACATAAGTTTGTAAGAAACCTTCGGTGCGTGGACTCGCACTGCCTGGCCCGATTTTTTAATCATAAAATAGGTAAGTAATATCATTACATTGGTGTGTACCTACGCTACATACAAACACACTCATAATAACATACAGTTTTTTTTTACGAGAACTAGTTAAAAATCGTAAGATAAGTTGGAGGGAACGTTTTAAAAGTTGAAAACATGTTCTCCGATACATCGATATACGTCACGGTTAATCCTTCAACTGCAAATGTAAGTTTGTAACACAGTTTGTATTTACAAATAAATATTGATATATTTTCATACGATTTATTCCAAAAAATACTGCTTAAAATTAGCAGTTTTTGGTTTTATCCTTTACTCGTGCTGTAAGACCTCGCTTCTTGCATTCCCTGATTCTAAATTAACGGGAACATAGTCGAGTGACTAAAAGGCTTTAATTTTTTTATATCTCCCAAAAGACTGTT
The DNA here is from genome assembly GCA_947347705.1 of Nymphula nitidulata. Classification (NCBI taxonomy): domain Eukaryota; kingdom Metazoa; phylum Arthropoda; class Insecta; order Lepidoptera; family Crambidae; genus Nymphula; species Nymphula nitidulata. The sequence continues at coordinate 15,814,901 of OX374630.1, read as the reverse complement.
AACCCAAGTATTTGATATAAATTTCTACTTGATATCTCCACGTACGACAGACAGACGGACAAGTAAGTGAACTAAGAAAACCTTCTTTGCTTCTGAGGTACTGAACTCTAAAAAATCAAATGAGAATAATTATAAAATGGTCCATGAATAATAATGAATACTTACTAAAAGTAATTTTTATCACGCTCGGCTCGTCTTGTTCAGTATCAAAAGGTATAATTTTACTAAGCGGAAACATACTTTTAGATGCAAATTTATTCGACGCACCTACATTTATAGGCAATAAACAGTTATGCGGATTGACCTTAACCCAGATATTGGAATTTTGGCCTTAAACTGCCCAGTATAATAGGTATTTGCAAAGTTGGACAAAATTATGGACCGGTTCTACAATGTTTATTTACTTTATGGTGATAAAATTACACTTGCTAATTATGTCGCACAATGTATTATTAATACCTATTTTTTTTTTTTTTCATAAATAAGAAGTTTAGTACTCATAAAGAAATATTGCAAAAGTAATTAATAGTATGTTTAAAATCATTAGTTTCACAAATACAGTGGTTTGTTTGATATGTTGCAGCGCATCGTTTCATATAAAATCTGCGGAACAGATGAACTCACATATTAACTAAAAATGTATTCTGACAAAATTAATATTGACTTTTGTTAATTTTTGATTTTAACATTATTATAAATGTTTGAAAAATTACTTAGTAATTAAAATATAATAAAACTAGAAAAATTTCACGTCCTGAGGCAGGAATCGAACCCGCGACCTTTCGCAATCCGGGCGACACCCTACGTTGAAATAGAATATTTCGACACTGTAGGGTGGACGTTAGCTCATAAACGCAAATACAGATAGACTAGAAGTATTTCACAGGGATATCCCAAGTCCTGGGTGGCTCAGTGGTCAGAGTAGTCGCCCGGATTGCGAAAGGTCGCGGGTTCGATTCCTGCCTCAGGACGTGAAATTTTTCTAGTTTTATTATATTTTAATTACTAATATTGACTATGTAATATGCATTTTTTTATTCATACCTATTTGTCATAATAATAGTTGTTCTATTTTATGTAAGCAATCAAATATCATTTAAATTTTAATATCATTTTTTTATTTGGAAGAAATATTGACTATTTTATTTTCCTCATCGTATAATTTTAACAATATTTCATAACTTTTAAGTTTTAATTGTTGTAAGGGGTAAGAGTAGCGTGTGTGTGTGAAAAATTGCGCCATATTCGAACTTAGGCAACATCCCTTTAAGCGATACAAGAATACGACGTAACTGCTACCAATTTTCAAAATAAGATCATAGCTATAAGAAAATTGAAATTAAATTTGCCACACGCTACTAAGTAAACACATCAACCCGTTCACAGCCAATGTAAATAAATAACAAAATAGTGTAAACTAAGTATCGACAACGGGTGCAATACATACAGTTACAAATATTTACCCGTTTGGTTACTTTTGCATTTTTAATATTTTTACCTTACTTTTAGAATGGATGGCAATTATTACTGCGCTGAGTAGTTATTATGAGAAGTTAATAAATGCAAGTAGTTAAGTCAGGGGAGAAATATCACAACAACATGTTCTGTAACATAGCGGATATAATACCTTCAGTTATGATCATAATAAATATACTAAAATATACTAATTTACTAGGTAGTAGGATACATGCCTAGTAGGGTCGTCTGGATAGGTACCACCGCCTTTCTTGTTTCATCTTTTCATGTTTCATTTTTTTAATTTTCAAATCAGTACAACTGCAACAATATTCCATATATTTTAAGTTTGAATTGTTTTTATGGGTAACAGTAGCGTATATTTTCCGAATTTGTGAAAAATAGCGCCATATTCAAACTTAGGCAACATCCCAGTTGCAGCAGTGATAACATTATGTTTTCATTACTGAATTTGACTAAGGAACTGTCTGTATTCTAAAAAAATACAAAATTAAAAATTTTAAGTTACCCCCGGCGCGGCGTCATTAATCATCTATCTAACACCATCTCATTGAGGCTATTCATAGGAGCCCAAACACGCTATATCTGCTGTAAGTTTTTGAATAATTAAGCATTTCGCAGACTTTTTGATGGTATAGTATCAGCTTAAGGATAGTACCTATGTCATGGGAATGTCACTGAAGTGACAGTACACCAAATTTCAAATCAATCGGATCTGTAAAAGTTAGTAAAACCCTATTATCCTGTAGAAAATGACCTGATAGTCATCAAACGTCTGAACTGATCTTCATAAATTATAGCTAAGAACCATCGTAGTCATATCAACTTTCAAACAAAAAAACCGCATCAAAATCGGTCCATTCGTTTAGGCGCTACGATGCCACAGACAGACACACAGATACACAGACAGACACACAGATACACAGACAGACACACAGATACACAGACAGACACACAGATACACAGACAGACACGTCAAACTTATAACACCCCTCTTTAAAAAATGAGAATATTTGGAACCAAATCATTTACCATTCCAAATAAAGATTTATTATTTAAATTAAAATTGACAACCGACTGGCCAAATGATCTGTGCAAGGGGCACACTATGCTATACAGGCTACTCGGTCGGGGGTCCCGACCCAGTGTCTCGACAAAACTGAATACCCAAGAAAGCAAACTGGTACATAACCATCATCTCTAATTGCAGCAGTGATAACATGTATTGTATTTAGACATGTTCGCAGTTTCGATAAAATTTCAAGATGGCGGTTATATCCAATGATTTTTGACAGTTCAAAGCGATAAATGGCTTTATCATATCGCGTTTCGGTGGTCATGCTAGGCGGCCTGAGCGAAGTATCTCTGGCCGAAAATTATGAACTAACATTTCTTTTCATCTTCACATCTCATTTTCAAGAGCACAACAAACAAACGTCATTAACATTCACCTTGAGGTAAATCACCGCACTTGAAATAAGAACTGTGCGTGAGACTGTCAATCACTCAAAACGGCTTCGTCCATGTCTGTTTGCTCTCAAACTGGCCCCACGCAGTAGACGGGTTGACACTGACAGGTGTAATTGGATGATCCCGTCTAAAGGGCGGCTCTAACTATCTGCATCCGACATTACTGAAGGAATGATGACGTAGACCGTAACAGTATATAGGTCATTTATAAAACGTTATCATTTTTATTTTTAGAGCACATATTATTAGTGGCATTTAAACAGCTTCAGATGCTTGAAAAGGTGATTTTATAAGCTATTTTTTAACAAAACGGAATTACGGATTGAATTATCTTCCATCCGTAATTTCATTGAATTCCGAGTTATAATTAATGTGTAAAGGCGATGTCGAAACGCAAGCCCTTGGGGTAGACGATTTATTTAAATGACATTTTTTTTATAACTAATGCGTAAATGTTAGGTGTAAATGACTCGTCATTTATGGTATTTGAAAAGAATAGCAACAATTATTACTTCCTTTAATGGCGTTTCCTTCGTTTCTATAATTTATCATTATACGTTATCTTCAAATTTAAAACTATAATTATTCAATGATTAATAGAGATACATAACGTTTGAATTTGAATTGGACGATATATTTATTTATTTATTTATTTAAACTTTAATTGCACAAAATGAGTTACAATTTGGCGGACTTAATGCCATTAGGCATTCTCTACCAGTCAACCGGAAAGTTGAGTTCAAAATAATTAAATAGGTAGTGCACAAACAACTGTTTTAAAATTAAAATATACAATAACAATGAATACACTGCATAATAATTAATATAGATATATATATATTGTTAAGATGTATAACTATGGATAAATACGCAATTAATATATATATATATATATACATACACATACACTTACATATATATAACAAATACATATTAAATATATACAGAAATAATGAGGATAGATATATCAATTGGATAAAGGAGGAGACTCTAAAAAAAGACTGCGAACTGACTGCTTGAAAGCCAGTTTGTTTTTGGCCTCTTGAATATGGGGAGGTAGTGCGTTCCAGAGCCGTATAGCTTGACATTGAAAGGAATTGGACATGAAGCCAGTGCGGTGAGAAGGAAAAATTAGAGTAAGTTTGCCGCTTGAACGGAGGACACGATTATGAGAAGCACCCAGATACTGAAATTTACATTTCAAATATTCAGGAGCATATGGATCATTAAGTATGGAGAATAGAGTGGACAGGATTCTAAGATCCCTCCGTTGACGAATCGTCAGCCAATTCAAAACCTTACGGAATGAAGAAATGTGGTCGTACTTACGTAGATTAAAAATGAAACGTATACAATTGTTGAGTAAGCGATCCAATTTGTTTAAAAGTTCTTCAGTTATATCAGCACAACACACATCAGCATAATCAAATATTGGGAGAATTGTTGTTTGGACGAGAAGAATCTTAGTAGGAATGGGAAGGAAATTTTTAAAATGGTAGAATGATCTTAATATGCCAATGACTTTATGACTAATGGAATCTACATAAGGAAGCCAACTCAACGTGTTATCTATGACCAAACCCAGATTCTTTACATGCGTAGTAAACTCAACAGATATATTGTTATAGGACAGTGCTGCAACCGTACTCATGTCTAGTTTAGAAAGGGTGCGTGAACTGCCCACAATAAGACCCTGACACTTGCTTGGATTGACGCGAATACCAAAACTACTGGACCATTCAGAAATCCGCTGTAGATCTTCGTTGATTGTGAGAATTGCGGCATCCAAATTGCAGATCTCAGCCTGAGCATAAATTTGCAAGTCGTCAGCATATAGATGATGAGAGTTATGAAGAATAGGAGTGATCATATTAATAAACACCGAGAAGAGAAGAGGAGAGAGTATGCCGCCTTGAGGAACACCGGCAGCCAGATCACACCAGTCGGACAGGATGTCTTTAGTACGAACAGCCTGCCGCCGTCCCCGAAGATATGAAGAGAACCAACTTAGTTCAAGGGTCGAGACTCTTAAATGAGAGAGAATTGCAAGAAGGAGGTCATGGTCAACAGCATTAAAGGCGTTGGAAAAGTCAATGAGAACTAACACCGTTAACTTAGAGGCCTCCATTCCAATTCTCAAATCCTCAGTAATTTTTAATAGAGCGGTTGTTGTACTATGACCTGGCCTGAATCCGGATTGAAACTGACTGAGTATACGATTCTTATGGAGAAAAGTTGACAATTGGCGATGAACGACAGCTTCAAGAGTTTTGGATAGAAATGGTAGTATCGAAATTGGCCTAAAGTGGCTAAGAGAGGTAGGGTTATTGATTTTGGGCAGAGGCAGAACATGAGCCCTACGCCATATAGAAGGGAATTCACCCGAGGAAAGAGACGCATTAATAATATGGGTAATTACTGGAAGAGTATTTTCTAAACTCAAAACTATCATATGTCTGCTCACATCGTCACAGCCAATTGCTTTAGATTTCAAAGAAGAAATAATTTTGTGAATTTCAGACTCGGTAACTGGAGAAAAGGTAAAACAATCCGGAGGATGGCTGCACATGGCAGCAATGTCTTTGAAAGCCATTGACCTATCCGTCAGGTTGGAATTAGAGTTTGCAGAGAAATGTTGGTTCACATCATTGACGGAGAAGGGATAGGGAACGGATGGATTACTTGACGGTTTTACCAGACCGAGAGACTTAAGGAATTTCCATGTGTCTGCCTGGGATGAGTGAAGAATATTGTCGTGAAAATAGCGGCGCTTAGCTGCTCGCACCATCTGATTGCAGCGATTTCTGTACGACTTAAATAAAGACCAGTTTGCATCTGTCCTAGACTTCTTAAACTTTTGGAAAGCTCTATCGCGCCTCCTCATCGCCACTCTGACTAGAGATGTAATCCATGGTGCAGGTGGTCTTTTTAGCTTAACAACACGAACCGGAGCATGTGTGTCGAAAAGCGATAAAATGTGGGTGTTAAATAAATCAACCTTAGCATCGATTGAGGTTGCAGTCAGTACATTATGCCAATCAATACCAGATGCATCACGAGATAGTTTCTCCAGATCTAGTCGTGCAAAGTTCCTAAGTTCGACCAGTTCAGGACTACGTTTGGGAGGTTTGATTTTATATGAGAGAAAAATAAGATCGTGACGGGAAAAGCCGGGAGCAGAAATTTGGCCATGGTGAGATACATGATCGGGAGAGGAGACAAGAATGTGGTCAATCCATGAATCGGTAGAATCGATGTTACGGTGAGTGGCACCTAATTCCAGAAGGGTAAAAGTGTAGGAATCAATGGCAGACCGAAATTTACGCGAAGCATAGGAAACTCTTAGAAGATCAGTATTAAAATCACCCATGATTATGTGATGTGCATAGTCCGTGGAGACAGAATCAAAAACAGAAATAAGAGAAGGGATATATTCGACAGCAGGCGGGCAGTATACGACTCCAAGAACTGCTTTAACCCCAGATAACACGATTTCAAGGAACAGGAATTCCATGCTATTCTCATGTTGATCAGAAGTGGAGAGAATCTTAAAAGGTATGCCACTACGAATATAAATGGCAACACCACCACCTCTCTTCAAAATACGGTCATTACGCGTAAGAATAAAGCCAGGTAAGGCATATGAAGTAGAAATATGGCTTGGCTTAAGCCAGCTTTCAGACACCAATACAGCATGAATTGAGTTCACTGAGAAAGTATCCAGTAATTCCGAATAGTGCCTTGGAATGCTTTGCGCATTAATGTGACACACGTTAAAATTTTTAGCGGAGCAGCTAAAAGTATAAGAAAGTTGAGAAACTAATGCGTCAGTCTCATCATCAGTACCAGTTATAGAAAGAAACGATTGATCAGAACTTTCGCACGAATGAAAACCAACATTATCCTCATTATCCGTCATAATAATAATAATAATAATAATATAAATATAATAATTACTTTAAATATATATCAAAAAAATGGCTAATTTAATTATTAAATTCAATAACAAAAATTTATTTTAGGGCACTCAACCAGCCAATCAACTTTACACTAAAAAAGTAATAAAGAAACGTATCACATGAAAAAAAAAGAAACATTGTGAGCACACTTTAGTCACAAAAAGTGATATTATACATTATTAACAATAAAGAAAAAAAAAAAAACTACTCAGCCGTGTCAATGACAAATAATTTGGTTGTATGTGATAACGTTCGTTGCCTTTCGTTATGGGAGAATTCAACTATATAAGAATATGAAAATACTTAAAGTAAGGCTGTAAGTGCTTGATCCCTTTGCCGTTACAATCCATAGAGAACTAAATAGAAATGACAATAGACATACTTTTTCTAATTTCATAATTTGTGAATAACACTTGACACTTTGACAGCTAATGAATGAGCAAGAGGAATAGACAGTTTTATTATAAAGTGCGCTACCTGAAAATATTTGTTTAGATTTTGTTTCAATTAATCTAACAATTAATAATATGAGTAACAGTCTACCTCGCAAAAATTATTAAAACACAGAACCAAAAGTGAATAAACAAAGAAAATCGGTTTACAAAAGATGAACAAGAAAGAAAGCAGCTATAATTATGATTTCTTTACAATAGTGCGCTTACTCCTTGCGACTGTCGGCCGTGACACGGTGGCTTCAGCTACGGGTTTAGTGGTCGCTGCTGCCTCAGCCCTGACCGCCGGAAATTGATCTATTCGCGTATCTAGCTCCTGCCTGTCATAAATACTGGTCAGTTTACCATCCGACAATTTAACCAGGATAACCCCATTACGTGTCCAAACATTCCTGATGCCAAAGTGACGGCGAGCAGCAGCAAAGAGATCCTGCCGGTACCGAGTCAGAAACTCAGATAAAACTATGGCGGTGCCTTTGAGTTTGGTCTTACTATTCCATACTTCATTTCTAATAGCCATATCAGAGAAACGAACCAGAATGGGACGTGGCCGCCCGCTTGATTTAGCACCGAGCCTATGACAAGCAGTTAAATTATATTTGGCTATGTTACCTAGACCGAGCTTCTTATTGAAGATACTGGTAGCTGCTTCAGGGAGGTCTTCACTGTCCTTCTCCTCAACGCCACCAATAAGAAGCGCCTTAGAGCGATATCTGGTCTCGATGACATCAATACTTCTCACCATAGAGGCAATTTGCTGACGGAGCAGGGCCAATATGCCACCAACCATTTCCTTAAATTGGTGAAAATCACTGCTGAGTCCAGCCAAGTCTACAGCAGGTGTAGAAGCTGCCGAGGTGGCTTTAAGATGAGCTTCGAAGTCCGACATGCGCTGCAATAATGACTTCTCAAGGGCCCTCTGTGTCTCAAGAACGCTCGCAATGCTAGCCATCCTAACCAAACACTAGATCAGTGAAGATAACACTCAGAAAAATAAATATTGTGATAAAGTGAAGTGGGCAGTTGACACTGGCAGGTTGGTGCACTCTAATTAAGTGGCTACATAAATAGAAGAGTGGTCTACAATATATTCTATTAATTATCAATTGCAGAAACTAAGTACTGAATAAAATCCTTTAAATAACTCTTGTATTAATTATTAAAAATATTTTATTAGAGAGAGACTTGTCTACTTTATTTCAACACTACCCACTCATAATTTATCTAATAATTATCTAATAATTTAGCTTATAAATCATATTATGTAGCTATTGATTCTCCTCGCTCAATATATATAAAATGCTCCGAAGATCGGATGAGTGACCATGATCATTTAATCACAAACGCTGTTTTTTCTGTAAGGATTTACAGTAATTCCGGTGTTTTTGTTGGTAAAAGAAATAACGTTTATGAATGATTAATTTTTAAAGTACATAGAATAGGATATACTTAATATAGTACCTACTTAAAGTATTCATAGAATTTTTGGAGAGTATTAAAATTCTTACGGGTGCTTTATATAACTTATCAGCGGTTTGAACTTTTGTAAAGTTAAAACCAAGTAAAATATTTTAAGAATTCTTAACCCTACCATGAATGTATCCGTAACTTCGGAAACGAACGGAGCTACCTCGAAGTTATTTTCTTTTTGAACCTTTCGTTGGGACTTATAGAGATCACGCAATATTATTACGTAATCCTAAAAACATTTATGTCATCAAACACGCTTAATTTTGGCCCATAAGTTCGGAAAACTTATTCCTAAGAAAACGATTCTTCTTAGGAAATTTTAAGATAGGTAAATTATTTTGATTAAATGTGATTACCAATATACCTACCTAGTTAAAGTGTTAAGTAACAATAGGGAATGACGCTGGGTACTCAACGTGTGATAAATTGTATCATCATATCATCCTATGATGTCCACTGCTGAACAAAGGCCTCCCCCATCGATCTCGTGTAATTACTGGGCATGGACGGCATTTTATCTTAGGCCTCAGGATGACAACGCACCTGCAATATCAAGTGATTTTTCATTGTTATTGCAGGTGTCTATAGGCGGCGGTAACCGCTTACCATCAGGTGGGCCGTCAGCTTGTTTGTCATCTAGTTGTATAAAAAAAAAATATCTCCAAACGGAATGGTTCCGCGCAGCCTGCATCCAACGGCTCCCCGCGACCCTGAACAGGTCGTCTGTCCATAGTCCGGAATAGCGGGGCCGCCGGGGACTGGGGGCCGATACCGTATTGTGTGAGCCATTTTGAGGGGATTATTCTCCATAATCACCACGCTTGGCAGGCGGGTTGGTGATCGCAGTGCTTTTCCAGTACCCAGACGATGCTGCTGCCCGTCATCCGGGGAGGATTATCCCTAAGTCGGTTCTTACGACACCCACGGGAAGAGATGGGGAGGAGCTATTCTAGCCCGGCACCGCACGGGAGTAATTTGTTTAATTGTATACTCCTTTCGAATAACGAATAAATAAAAATGAGAGGACCACAAATGTATGAAGCCTGGGCTTAAAATATTTTAATTTTGAACAGCAATTCTACCTATAGGGGTGATAACTGCTGTTTGCGTTTTGTTATTGCATTATTTTAACTACCATTATTTTTACTTTGATAAATGGAGCTGCAGCTAAAAGTATAGTAAAAACTTCAAATGTTTAATAGACAATGCAATAATAGGTGCATTTGACACATTTTACGACTTGAAAAACGAGGAAAAAAGCATTTAGTTTCTGCTGGAACATTTTTTACTTGCTTAGACAAACTGTCCCTTCAAAACTAACACTGCACCAACCGTTCCAATTACAAACCCATAAATACTTAAAGCTCACAATCCAAAATTGTGTTGATGTTTATACCTGTTTTAAGATAACAGTAAGAGTTCATAAGTAATTTTTGGTGAATGAACACGATTTCAATATAGAAATTGTTTTGCATTGTAACACAGATAAAATCTTAGACTGTACATCTAATAAAATTGTTTTAATTGCCTTTTGATAATAACATGGGAAGTGGTGTGTGCCATCAGATAACAGTAATTACTAATCTCGTGTTCTTAAATACTTTCTCCATCTTGTTACATAAAAAACAATATGAGGTTTTCCTTTCAGGCTAAAAAGTTTAGTGTCTAAAAATGAGACATCTTAAAGACAGACATCAGAAAAAGGTTTGCTAAGAAATTGCGTAGAGTATGTATGCAATATATTTATGAAACGAAAAGGGTAGGTTTTAGATCTTACAGTATATATATTTAAATCTTCTCACAATAATAATATAATAAATATAATTAATAATTAATTAATATATATATATAATTAATAACTGTAAATGATCATCGCAGCGTTATTTACTATGCGTTGTGCCTCAAGGCCTTAGTGTAAGTTTTAATGTTTGTAAGACGCTACTATCACGTTTGTGAAAGCAAAAAATCTATTAAATCGTGTTGAATTGTAGCAACGGCTCTGGAGGCAAGTACCAATTTACTAGTGGAGTGGTCCAAGTGGTCTAAACCAAGAGATCTCGGGTTTGAGTCTCGTAGGGCAAATGTTGTGATGAACACAAACATTTGTTCAAGACTCTTGGTTGTTTGTTTCCTTGTCCTATTTATTTAACAATTATTATGTATGTATATCCGTTATTCCAGTATCTATAACAAATGCTTCTGTTATGGATACAGAAGCATTTTCGAATAATATGCTTAATTTGGGCGTGATAATTGACGCCTAAATAAAAACTAAGATCTTTATTTTCAAGGTTTTTATTTTCTTAAATATTATTTCAGCATTGTATTAATCGATTGAAAAATATTTTCCCAAGTCCTCAATAGCTTAGTGGTTAGAGTAGTCACACGGATTGTAAAAGGTTGCGATTTTCCATCCCGCCCTAGGATATGTCTTTCGTGTAGTGTAAACATTTTTTTAAATATTTTTATCCATTGAGGTGATTATAACGTGATATTCTGAAAAAAGACACAAAATGCGAATAAAGTTTCAGTTCTTCACGTAGAAATAGTATTTAGAGAGGTGGGTAATATGATTGCTATTGATATTTGTCTTGTTTGTACATCTGTCAATCCTTTTTCACATTGATCTGGCACAAGACTGACATAGGAGACTATATTTTATTCCAAGCATGAAACATCTTGGCAAAAAATCGAGCCTCTATAAAAGCTATGGGGCCCCTGGGCGCAAGACATAGCCATACATCAGTTCATCGACGTTGATTTAGTATTATGTTATACCTACATAAGATATGAATATTTTTTCGTTAATCTTTTTTGTAAGACTATAGATACTCAGGTAGTAGTTGGTACTACGAAGGTCGTTAACTTTTGAATATATTTTATGTGTTTGTTATTACAGAATATATAATTGTTACAATGGGTGGGCTCTATTCTGAAACACGAAAACAAAAATAAGAATGTCAATTAATATAAAGGAGATGTCCCAAAAATGTATGGAAACGCGGCCAGGTCTATGTACACTATTCGAAAAATAGGTATCTATTTGTTTTCTTTCGTGGTACAAAACAAGAATTTCTATAGAACAAACTGCAACATAGCCAAATATTCATCATGGCGCATAGGTCACCTTGGTGTCGTTTAGTTGACTTCTATGTCGGCCGCCATATTGCCATATTGAATAATGGTGAAATTAACGAATCATTACGAATTTTGTACAAGTAAACTATACATGAAAATATATTTTTTTTTATTTGGCTTTCGTAGTGCAACTGATACACTTGAAGTACTGTCATACCTGGCTGGATGTGAAACATCTCCTTTCGACAGTTTTTATAGAAACTTAAGTACTTATATCTAGGTATTTAATAATGAACTTCTCTCAATTAGGTACCATGTTTATACTCTATAAGTACCTACATATATTATTACATTATATTTAATAAGAATACACTTAAGTTAAACATATTGGTACCAAAAACTCACAACTATTATTAAGAATTCAGAAAGTCTCCGAAACGATGCCTTCTAATGGTCAATAAATTTCATTGTTACTTAAATAACGTAGATAGCTTCGCCCCGTCGCCGTCGTCGTGTACCTCCTACAACATGCTAGCATTACTCGTTACGTGAACACTAAATAACTATATCACTCGACATTAATCGCTCGCCAACGTAATAGCACCAATCTCATAAGAAACGTTCTACGTCGCTGGTTTTTTGGGCATAAAGAGTTTTTAAACGACGATCTACGGCTGGAGTTCCGAGGCACGCCGAAGTTGAAAACGAGAGTTACAAAATCAAAAATATTTGAAAATCGAATTTATCGCATTTTTACAAAAACATACATTTTAGGATGATCATCCTCTTTCTTTAAGAAGTTAGACATTCTACTGGTCTCTGGTAATTTATTTGCTATGGCCTGCCACAGTTCATCATGGTTTCCGATTTCGGAGTGAAGGACATCATCGTATTGTACACGGGTAAACGTATTCGTTATTTGAAAACGGTTGAAAGTGGCATTTGGGTTAGATTTTTAACTGCTTCCATTTGGGTTTCAGATCTAAACATGGACAATAACTTCATTTGACATTTGAGAAGGACTTTTCTTCTTCTTTAATAATATGGCTTCTAGTTTTTGTAACGAATTTTGGAGAAGGTCTCGGTAACGATGATTTTTGCTTTAAAGAAGATCGTAGAAGATGCTTGACACTTGTATTTTGGCAGAAATTTTAATTGCACACGTCCGTTTCAATTTTAAATGTGGTTTTACCACAATTCTCCAATTCCATGTAACTTATGTGGGTCATCATGTCACGATATATAATTACAGTGGTTTTGGGTAAAGGTCAACATAATTGATTGATTACAGTACTAAATAACCGTTGATTGGCTAGATAGCCCGTATTTTGGTGGCATATACTGTGGGACTGTCGTTTTTAATCTATCTAAAGAGACCAACGCAGACCGTAAACTCAAGTTTGAATTAGAACACTCAAAATATAACAAGTGACGGTAACTAATTTATAAACTTATCAACTGACATCTTCAGTGTTCCCGTGACCCCGATCGCAGTAAAGTAATTGAGACGTCGGGTATAAACTATAGGAATAATGTAAACATCTAATTGAACGAGAGTATAATCCGGTACAGTGATTATTTCATATACTTATTGAGATTTATGAAAACCTAAAGCAAACAGCAAACCCCATGGAAGATGTTTTTCAAGCTTCATAGAGACACTTAACTTTATAAGAAAGTTTTAAAAGTTACAGTTTGTACACATAAATTATATCGTGTATTTGTACATTTCGCTACAAATCATTATCCGACACTCGTAACTAATTCTGAATAACATGTCTGACTTTCTAAGTATGCGCGATATAGTCTGTTTGATTGGCCAGTCTCGTCTGTTTGTCATTATCATCTGAAACATTTAAACCATTTTCAAGTTTATTTCGCATTGGAGCTTTTTTGCGTCACAATTTTCAACAATTACACTTCCGACCTTAACGACCATTGAAACTAGATATTGTCTCTTTTTGCTCTGACTGAGCTAGTTACAACAAAAAATATAAACGACGATGACAAAAAATGAAGTGTTTGCAGTCAACAATTAACGACCTTTAAAAAACACGGTCTGGTCTGGTCGGTTACGGTCAAAGCAAAGAGGTGCGTAATGTTAAAGGAAATATAACACCTGGTTTAAGAGCGTTTTTGCCGCACGGCTTTTCATACACAAACTTTCAAGTCGAAAATATTGGAAGCTAACAAACTGATACTAACAAAACTTATTACGCATAATCACGTCAGGCTAGTCTTAAAAGTTATCAGAGGATTTTAATAAAATACTATTAATAAAGAATTTGTTGGCGATTTTCGGTTTGTATGAAAAGCTTAAATTTGCTCTTACTCAACTAGGTATAAGTTCAGGTTTCAGGCATTAGTATGGGTAATGTGTAATATTCCGCCTTTTGCAGGATTGCAGGGATAGGTAGCCAGTGTAATTACTGGGCATGAACGGCATTTCATCTTAGGCCTCAGGATGACAACGCACCTGCAATATCAAGTGATTTTTCCTTGTTATTGCGGGTGTTTATAGGCGACGGTAGCCGCTTACTTACCATCAGGTGGGCCGTCAGCTTGTTTGTCATCTAGTCGTATAAAAAATATATTCGAAGTAAAATAAAATAATCTAAATAATCATACAAACATACGCGAGCCGCTGGTCATAGCATTAATAATATGAATGTTACGGTCAGTATGAGTCGATGTACTGGGCGACCAGCGCAACTCAGTGCTAGTTTAGATGTATACACAGTGCTCTTGGAAACATTTTCTATACTATAGAGTCCTTACACACTTGAAGCCTTGAGTTTGATACTTACGTACATTCCTAATCCGAGATTTGATTTCTACATACGTAAAAGTAATAATACGGTTGCTAAGTAACGCAAAAACGTGTGAGACCCATGTGGGAAACTGGATAACCTATTAACAGATATCTGTGCATGTGTCTAGTTACTGACATAATAATTATTTGTAAGATAATCACGTAAACGTTCGTTGCTGGGGGTATTTCATAATATTCTTGGTAAAATATTGCATTGAAAGGTAATTATGTTGTTGCGAACCTCCTTGCACCCCTATAATTTGAGCTCTCTTTGCCATCCACAGTATTATGATTTTGTAAAGATGTAATTATTATCATTATTTATAATAAAGCCACTTAAACACCTACCCCCTACATCTGTAATTGATAGACCGTAAAAGCATTTCCGACATTACAGGCGATCTTAGAATGAAAATTAATTTATGCCTCATGTCTGAAATTAAACTTAAAAACATTTGAACTGACAGTTGAAGCCTTTTCAATGCGTAATGTAAGTATGTCTTACAATTTATCAGCTTCATGAAGGATGTGACAAGGCTTACGCAAATAACAACAAGAAATGAGTAAGTACTTACATAAAATTGCTTGATTAGTGAAATTCCCACCAACTATAGACACAATATTTATTCTATTATTGGGGAGACGCCTGTGTCCATAATCTAATACATGCTAAAAGTATCAGTATCCATTCCGACGGATACAATGTATCTGTTCCGAAGGAGACAATATATAACCATCGGTTGACGGAATGACGGATACTGTTAGGAAATTTTGACATTACAGATATTATGACATCTAATAAGGAATTTTTTTGTACGGATTAATCGCAGAACACATTAGAATTAACAATAACAAAATAATAAATCAATAAACGTATTAATCACTTCACCAGATCGTCGGCCCACCTTGTTAGAGGCCTGCCACGCTGCGTCTTACGGACATGCGGTCATGTCTGAGGGTCATGTGGTCGCGTCGTGGAAATATTGAGGGAAGCCCTAAAGTCCCGAAAGACGTCCACTTCTAGATAAATCCATAAGTGGACGTCTTCCGGCTGAAATAATGCTAATGATTATCATCAAGCTTTTTTATTACTGATAGGAATGAAAACTGACATTCACGCGGGTGGAGCCACGGTGAAAAGCTAGCACTAAACACATACTATCTTTTATTAAGATTATCAAAATGAACGGCGAAAATAAAATACATGGCGTAAAAACAAAGGAGTGTACTGTTGTACAGATTGTTAACAAATTGACAAATCTGACAGCGAGATGTCGAACCTTGCTCACTTTTCCGAAACATCTAATTCCGGTTTCTATAAAAAGTTGGTTGTATTTTTCCTTTATTCTTTCGTTATTTTCACACAAACAATACGAACTTTTGTATTGACTTAGCGTTTTGTTTTATCCCTATGTCATACAAGTCACATTGACTCTTTTGACTTTGGAAAAAAATATGTATCATTATGATTCCGTATTTTTATACCGATTTCAAAAAACGAGGAGGTTTTCAACTCGACAGTATGTTTGTGTATTCTTGTATGTTCTCGGTAGTTGCAAGTCACCTTTAAACTTCGTCTTATTCTATAGAAATATCTAAATCGATTCAATATTTTTAATTTTCGAATCAAAATAACGGGTTAAAATAAGTCGTCCAAATAATCAAAATGGCTTTTCTATTACTTATTTTGATTTCCTATTATTTTTAGTGGTGCTTATGACAATTATATTTGTGTTGGAATAAGAACACGAACAAGCTGGTTCCATTTTCCTAAATTTCAGCTGGATCTGATGGAAATCTCCGGAGAAAGTGAAATAAAGAAAAAACTATTTTATTTAAATAGGCCACAAAGAAGTACTTTTAAATCGTCAAGAAACACATTTTTATAACTTACAAAAATATATTAACTAACTACGTCTAAGTCTCTCCGTCTGTCATGTCTGAATTTACACCGGTTCCAAAAGTTGAACTATCGAGTGAATGATACTCCTCAATACAGAACAGGCAAGTTGTGGCGATACTATGAAAAATTTCGCACTTTTATATATGTAATGTCATAAGTCGCAGAAAGACCTTACGGATCTGAAAATGAAGTATACATTTATTTATATCTTTATCTAGACATGAACCAAGACACCATTAAAAGAGTTTGCCTCGATGCATTTTATTGCCAAAAAGACCATTAAAAATTGCTGACGGTCCACATCTTTTAATTTATAAATTTGTAAAAATTAGGCTTTAAAAACACTCAAAATACCAAAAATTATTCAATTACCCAGGTCCCTATCTGATGTAAAGGTATCTGAGGGCCTAGACAAGCATTGATATTGTTTATATCAATGTAGACAAGATGCCATTTGACAATCGCTATCGCTAAATGGAAAATGTATAGGATTTGACATTTTAGATTGGAACTCAATCGAGGGCTTATGTCAAATCCCATACATTTTCCTCTTAGCGATAGCGATAGCGATTATCGAAAGGCATCTTGTCTAGACCCTCTGATGTAAAGGTGCTAGGGCTGTATCCAGCAATAATAGAAAGTGAAGCACTGACTCCTTCACATCAGATAAGTACCTACCTACTTAAATTTTATAATTTTTGCCTTTTTTGTTTCTTGAAGTCGGTTGTTTTTTTATATGTATTTTTTAAATTATTTAATTATTTTCTAAATTGCCGTGATAAAATCAAATTTTGGTTAATCGTTTTCCTATCTTAATTATTTCTACACTTAATTAAATTGGTAGTTAAATGGCCTGAACAATCAATAGTTTTGAACTTAAAACGTTTTTAAGAAAACTATAATCTTGCTACTAGAAAAAAAAATTGTATCTAAACATAAATAAGTACATATCAAAACTAACACTCGCGTCTCTTAAATGTTACCTCGACATGAATGATGATGTTACTCACAGCAATGCGTCGCAGTGAGTTGATAAAACAGATGGTAGGGGCTGCAGTCACAGACAGTGAGTAAGCTGTCTAGGGCGCACGTGACACACACTCGTAATAAGGTAACACAATGGACTAAGTAAGAATTAGTAATTAAATTACTAACATTTATAGCTGTGCAAGAAGCGCCAGATGGGATGAAAAGTAGGAAATGAATAAATACATTATTTTTATCTCTATTATCATGATAATAAGCTGTGACCTGTGGATGTCATAACCACCGATGCATTTACATCGAGTAAAAATAAAACAACTATAGTAAGGGGTACAGAGCACTCGGCCAGCTGATTTTCAATTATGTTCGAAATATGCCACTTTTCTGGATTTTACTCAGGCCGTTATAAAAAGTAATAGTTCTAGACAGATTCCGAAATTCTAATGTTTTTCAACAGTTGTGGATAAAGAACCAGGTGCTCTATGTTTGAGTGGAAAATACCACTATACCCTATTTGTCTTAATAAACAGACGTAGACATCAACACCAACTTGTATACGTCCCACTGCTGAGCACAGGCCTTCTTACATGGGAGCAACACATAAGGAGTTTTTGCTATAACACCACCACGCGGGCCCAATGCGAGTTGGTGGGTTAAAGCGATAGCGGCAGCAACCGGGACCAACGGCTTAACATCCGGGTTCCGAAGCACGAAGGAGCTCGAGATAAAAAAAAATGACAAACCCATCCCGGGATCGTTGATTTGTTTCCGTAATTAAAACTGGAGCGCTTAAACCACTACGCCATCAAACTCCTCAAGTAGACCTCTCGAAGGCTGTTAATACGTCAATAATATTTGAATTAGAGTTATATTGGGGATATTTACAATGTAATTTTATTGTTGTTGTCTACCCGTGAGCGCATGCAACTGCGCCGAAATATCGAGAACTCCCTCCCAACTATGAAATTACATGGTAAGTATCACGAATATAACTCTAATTCAAATGATAATAACCATGAAAGTCTAAACGTCAATAATAAATATAAAATTGTAAAGTTTAAGTAATCCCCGGCCTCATTAATCAACTATCTTACACCATCTCATTGAGGCTATTCTTATGAGCCCAAACAAGATTTATTTGCTCTAAGATTCTAAAGAGTTGAGCACGCCGCAGACTATTCCATGATACGGCATCAGCTCCAGGTTAGCATGTCTTGGAAATACCACCGAAGTAACAGTAAACCAAATTTCAAATCAATCGAATCTGTGAAAGTAAGTAAGTAAAACCTTTTTGTCAAACGCCTGTAGCGATCTTCATAAATTATAGCTAAAAACCATCACGTCAGCTTTAAACCAAAAAAAACGTATCAAAATTGGTCCATTCGTTCAGGAGCTACGATGCCACAGATAGAACAAAAATACACAGACAGCACGTCAAACTTATAACACCCCTCTTTTTCCGTCGTTGGTTAAAAATAACAGTTAGTAATCGTGTATGTCTTTACACCGACACACCTCTGAATCACTGCTTAAACTGAATTAGATTTGCGAAGCATCACCCAATTCACGTCTGCAGTTTGTTGGCGCGCTATTCAAACGTAATAATTATCGGATGTAAATATAGCCAACCCACAGCCATTGCGCAGGCGAGAATGACCGACTTACCTTGACTGGCACATTATCAGATTAACAATAATGCATACACTACAGTTTAAGGATCATACTTTTTTTATGAGCTCATTGTGCCATGAGATTTAGAGAAACTAATCATGCAAATAATATTTCGTCGGTAGACGTGCAAGACCAAGCAAGAAAAAATTGATAATTCCGCGTTTAAGCTTTTTCTTTCTTTTACAGGATATTTCTACACATTTCTTTGACTGGACTTGTTTGGGATTTCTCTGAGTGTTGTTTTTTTATAATTTTCTCTAAGCCCATCAGCGCGATCTGGCGCGATATTTAAATTTTGCGACTTTTGTTAATACGCGGTATTAAATTGCTCTTACGCGGTCTAGCACGCCCACCGACGATTTGTATGTAACTAACTAGAAGTTAGAGTCCATCAAAAGCACTTTAATTTCTATATAAATAAGTTGGAGGGTTTTGATTGGTAAAAGCAAAAGTTAAAAAATAGTGTCACAAGAGAGATTTTTGTACCAATTTATTGGATGAAAATATTTGTAACGTGGTGTCACTTATGTGCTTTGCATTTTAAAAAGCGAATCAGGTGATGGGAGTTTTTGCCGTCATTTAAAAGCGACGGTCAAGATTTTTACTATAATAAATACTAAATAGTGTCTGAGCGAACGATGCGTTATAAAATTGGTGTAGTTTTGTAAAATAAGTGTTTGTGTTGACTAGCGTTATGGAATATCATTGTAGGAACCTACTCGTATAGTCATAACGTTTAATTGGTGTAACAGACGTTGAGAATTTTATCGTGGTGATCCATCGCATCGAAGTAGCATCATGAAGTTTGTCATCATATATTTGGCGTCAAACTCTCTCAAGATGCATGGAAATGTATTACACCTGCAGAAATATTGGAAACACATTAGCCATAGCTACAGACTTGATCCCTTGCTATCCTATCCTAGGGAACACTCAAAAAAGAACTAGGTAATTTAGGAATCATTACAACTTTTGTAACAGAAAATTACATTCCTATTTGTGTTTGTCAATATAAGTATGTACCTGCCTACACTACGTATCTGTATCAATGTACAACATTTTAACAAGGCTTGTTGGTGTCAAAATACATTATCAGTTCCGAGAATCAAATATGAATATGCTTTGTACAGTCGACAGCACATCAAGCGGAACAGTTTAGCATTGGGACCGCCCTTACTAATTCGTAATAGAGGCGGCTTTCGTAGTGAAATTGTCCACTTGATAGGAAGTCGCCTGTACCTATTTTGCGGCGGTTGAACATTCCTATCGTGCTGCAATATTTTGATTGCGACAGGCGAAAATAAAAATGCATATGTGTCCAGAATCTCGGATGCTTGAAAAAATCGGTAGGTGTCTAGTTACTGACTTCCTTGCTGTGTAATTTCAGGCTTTAATATGCAAACAAAGGAAAAATATTATAGCGTGAACTTTGTTTCGATTCGACTGATACAGAGAGGAATAGGCGGAGGACTTCTCGGCGGAGAAAAAAAGACAGTAAAATTTTTCAATCGAGAAAATTGTTTCCGATTTTTTGCTTTTGTGAAGCATTTTTAGTCAACTCTAACAAATTTGAAACCAAGAACAAAACTAGTACAAAAAATAGGACTAAGCTCATTGAAAATGCTGAATATTCGCAAGTAAACCTTGCTGAGATTATCGACCGTTTTCCTCACACCAAGGCCTTCTGGTATCTTATTAAAAACTGGAATTACAATCTTGACTTTCACAAGAATAAGTTGTTTACCTAGACTGATTATACAAGTATGACTTTGACTTTGAAAATCAAAGTAAAAGAATTCTCTGTTGCCATGGAGACGTCTAGTACGACTTGGTAATTCGGAAAAGACGATTACTTGAACACTATCTGAATTTGCACGATTTCGACTTTCTGCGAATTTTGTAAATTATTACCATAATTATGTTTTAGTCACACCACAAACCTTTTCAGTTAGCAATGTGGAGGGAAACGAAGCGATTCATTCTAAAATTGTCTAAAATAAAAATCTCAAATTGGATTTGATCTGGGTCCGATACAATTTTAGATTTCCATTCGTGGGAATGACGGTAAATACTGTTTTGAGTTGCGTATTTGTTTCGGGATAGATATTACTTTTTTGTTTTGATTTGTATATCCGTATCAACCTTAATTAAACATCACGGAAAAATTACATTCATTGTTTTATCTAACACAATCATCGTAATGTCTTAAACTATATTTACGGGCTAAGACTCAGTTAAATTTAGTACCTACTTATTGAATTCAATAAAGGCTCTCGATTCATCGTTCGATAGGTCAATGTCTTTTCAGAGGATGCTTCATGGAGAGGCGAAGCACGTGTCGATATTATCTATGTTACTCGTGACCATCAGACGCTAATTTTAAAATTACAACACTATGGGGTTACAAATTCAGCTCTGAAGTTAATCACATCTTACTTAAGTTCTAGAACTCAAATAGTTGACATCAATGGAACAAAATCTTCAGGGTCTTATGTCAAAATGGGAGTTCCACAGGGTTCAATTCTAGGGCCTTTTTTATTTTTAATATACGTAAACGACTTGCCTTTCTTTGCTAAGGAATTTTGTGAGATTGTGTTGTTTGCAGATGATACTTCTTTAATTTTTAAATGTGATAGAAATAAAGTTAACTTTGACGATGTAAACAATACGCTATCTCAAGTAATGAATTGGTTTACTGTGAACAATTTACAACTGAATGCAAAGAAAACTAAATGTATTAAATTTATTTTACCTAATGTTAGGGAAGTGGATACAAACATTAAATTAAATAATCAGTCGCTAAATTTAATTCAATCCACCACGTTTTTAGGCATTACAATCGATGCGAAACTCCAGTGGAACCCTCACATCACAACACTTTGTAGTAGACTTAGCTCCGCGGCTTATGCTATTAGAAAAATAAGGCAATATACTGATATTGCCACGGCGCGCTTGGTTTACTTTAGTTACTTCCATAGTATTATGTCGTATGGTATTCTTCTGTGGGGTAAAGCAGCAGACATTGAAACAGTATTTATCTTGCAAAAACGTGAAATTAGAGCAATCTACTGCCTTGCTGCTCGAACATCTCTTAGAGACTTATTTAAAGAAATAGATATACTAACAGTGGCTTCTCAATATATTTATGCTTGCATAATTTTTGTACGTCAAAATTTAAATTCCTACTTAAGACACAGCGATGTACATGCATTAAATACAAGAAATAAAAATAAGTTGATCTTACCGTCTCTAAGACTGCATAAAGTTTTTAATACTTTTATGGGTCAAAGCATACTTTACTATAACAAGATTCCTAATAACGTACTAGACTTGCCATTTGACAAATTTAAAATTCACATTAAGAAAATTCTAATGTCCAAAGGTTACTATACTATTAACGATTATATAAATGACAAAAATGCTTGGTTGTAACTTATAATGTCATATAGTTATTTCCACCAATAGCATTTCATTGATTTTGTGGTTGCTGGAAGATGTCATGCTCTCTATAAGTTTCTGCGGTGGTGGCGTCGTGTGCCGGGTCGCTCCGTTCCCTATGATATGGTTGAGCGGAGCGATGGCTGGCACATGCGTCATACTTGTGAACAGGTGCCACTTGTGGAAATGGTCATCTCTAAGCTTCCTTGATTTTGTAATAATTTACCTACATATTCATCAATAGTATCATTTTTGAGGTATATGGCATTATAGGATATTATATATAAAACAATACAATTATTATTGTAATGACGTGCTCAGACAAGTGTTTAAAATTAATGAAAGATGTTTAGCTTTATTAGGTCTTTGTATATTAATTGTTGACCTTTGTGTATTGTAATACCTATATTGTGAAGGTGCATTGTCGGACAGCCTTTAAATACAGTAAATATTCTTATCATTAGGTACTTATTGGTACTTTAATATACCTTTTTTATACTCTGTGCGACACTGCGCTGCTAAATACTATTACTGTGTAATTAAACATTGTAACTTAATGATTGAAAAGAGTGACTACACGAGTTTGTTGCCGGAATCTTCTCGGTAGTTCAACTTTTGGAACCGGTGTAAATTCAGACAGACTGACAGACAGACTGACTGACAGACAGACTGACTGACGGACAGACAGACAGACTGACTGACGGACAGACGGACCGACAGACAGACCGATAGACAGACTGACATAACATTCTTAGCTTACGTAGATGCAGATAAGACAGAGAGACAAACATTATGAAATTGTTAGTTAGTTAATATTATTTTTATGTGATAGACTTAAGGGTTTTTTTGTTGACGATTCAAAAGTGCTTCTTGGGGGCCTAATTGAATAAAGATATTTTCATTTTCATTTTCATTTCATTTTCGTAATAGTTCGCATTGCTTGCTTTACATACTTTGTTACCTTTGTTGTAGACAATAAATAGGTCTAAATTTCTAAGATTTTATATCTAACATTATGTTTTCTATGATGGGAGTATCAAAAACCCCTGTTCCTCGGTTTAGTGCGAAGTCATGTCTAACAGTCACTAAGGTTTACTCTACACGGCTAGGTATTAATAGATAAAAAATAATCTATTCTGTATCAGACAATCAATATTACACTGTCAATAAATTGATCAAGTCCCAAGAATTCAAACACACTACACAGTCCGCGTATTGTAAACACGCTACGCGTACGAAAGACGATACATCATTGTTCCCATTTGTACTATCGCTTAAATACTGTCGGTCGGTTAAACAAGCCAATACATTCGTACCTCATTGGACTACATAATAAACAGGTGCAGGATGACCACACGGAGCGCCATCAAATCAAAATCAAAAATTATTTATTTCATAACAATATCAGGTAATAACAATGTTGTGGTGGCATTCCTTGTAAGTTTTCGTTCATTCCGTTTATCCTTATGATGAAATGAAATATACATATAAAAAATAACAAAATAAAATTAAGTCTTAAATCGATAGTAGTTTAGAGTAAATTTTAATATTTTGATTAATCTTATATAATTAAAAGTCGGATTGTCCGCTAAATTGTTAAGAAACAACTACGTAATAAGTGTACTACTGAATTTCGAAACTCTAAATGTCGAATTTACCAGTCTAGTAGAAATAAGTCTATCCTTGCTTCTCTTACTTGTTATACTAGGATCATATGTAAGTGACTTGTGTAATTTTAATACAGAATTTAAAATATATTACTTCTTAACAATAGTTTCAAACTTCAGTTTCAATAGTCAAATACAGTGTCTAGTGACGTCAACGTCATTTTGACCAATCACAGTGAACTACGGATTCGTTCAAAGGTTAACTGACTGTCAGCAGGAAAATCACTGCCGTTCGCTGTCCCATTAATTTATTGCTAGTACTAGTGGAGGTCGGACTCCTGGACCATATATTCATTAAGCTTCGTTTTCGTATCCCTATTAAACCCGTTTATTGTTAAAGGGTCTAATTCCGAGAATATTACTGCTAGTAACTCTAGTAAATCACTTTTAATACATTTCTCTTTTATGATCAATGCATTATTCGCTAAGCTTCTGAAAGGACTTTAAGTCGATGGTCGTCCGCCTTTTGTTTAGGACCTGCCTTCTTAAAATTTTGTCATACAATCAACTCTATTTGCAGGGTCATAGAGCTCAGGCTGTAGCAAAAAATAGATTTCATAAGACACCTTCTGTATAAACCTATCATAATGTACGTTTAGTTCAAAGGCCTCGGCAGTTTTTTTCTTCCAAAAATGTATTTCGTTATCTTCTATGCTTAAGAAATTACAAATTACTAATGAAAATGACTTTCTTTTCAGGTAAGCATTTTACGCAGTTTTGGATGCAGTCGAAGATTCCAAGGTATAATTTATTTTGCTGCGTATTATACTTAGAAGCTATTATTCCATGAAATAGTTAGGACTATTTTGGATACAGTGTGAAGAAAGTAGTCCTCATAAGTCAATACCTACACATGAAACAGCTACTCTTGCTATTGCCGTTGGATTTTAGTAAATAGGGAGTTACGAACTCAACTGTAATAGCAATGGGCTTAATTTGAAGTTTATTGCAAATTCACTGTGCTTAATTTTTTTCTTTGTTTTCTTTCTTTTTTCTTTTTTATTTTATTTCCTTTTTTTTTTCTTTTTTTTTTAGATTTTAGTAATTAGTGAGTTACGTAACTCAATTTAAATATCAAAGGGGTTTATTTGAAGTTTCTTGCAAGTTCACTGTGCTTTATTTTATCTTGTAACGCGGTATTATAACACCCAGACCTAATCTTAACAGTAGCTTGATAAAAATAAATTCAGTACTTATTTCCCAAACTCACCTTTCTATTAAAGGCATTCAAAGATATCTTCGACTTATTATTCATTTAACATAAACATAGAGCTCTGGCATTTGAAAGCTGTTTTCTTTATCAGGCTACCAAGTGTTAGAATAACATCCTTCTTCCTCTACTTACATTATACATAGGTATACGTGTCGTGGAATCAGAAATGAGGACATTTTAAGAGAACCAAAGTTACTGACATAGCTCATAGGATCGGCAAGTTGCAGTGGCAGTGGACAGGGCACATAGCACGTAGAACAGCCGGCTGGTGGGGCGTTAAACATCTAGCATGGCGACCACGTACCGGAAAGTGTAAAATAGGTCGGCCTCCCAGTAGATGGATAGACGACCTGGTCAGGGTTTCGGGGAGTCCTGCCATTTGGAAATTGATAGGGGAGGCATTTGTTCAGCAGTGGACATCAGTATGTTGATTCAGCAGTGGACATCATTGTCTGGTATGATGATGAGGAATACGTGTTTGTGATGATTATCATAGTCAGTGTATTATTTAAGCAAATCAAATTGTTTTCATACGATTTTAACTTAAATTATGGGCATAGTGAACACTCTTTTGGAATACGCACGCCAACAAAGGTACATGCAACAACAAATCAAGTGCAACCAAAACCGAAAGCCGCTCTTATTACTAAAGGCGACCTCAAGGTTAACTGTTACTCTTGGTATCCTAACGACTGTAAATGCGACACTTTAAAAGTCCCCATAAAATTGCTAGAATTTTATTTTATTAGACAAAGTAATTTGAGTACATTTTGAGTAGATCCATTAAGGGTATCTTTAGGCGTTGAAAAGACTTACAAGCGGGATTTCGAAAGATACTTTAAGCTACACCTAGTCCCGCTTAAATATTGTAGGTAAGTGCCTACTTAGTACTTACCTAATGTCAAAGCCAAAATTTTATAGGCGATCATACATTATAACAGTAAGCACTTTAGATTTAACCTTTCACCCCTTACCAACCGGCCTGTATCTCCTAAAAATTAGAAAACCTATTGCGTCTGGTTCGTGGTTATGTACCTACTGTACAAATTACCCGAACTTCAAAATTGTATGTATGTAGAAGGCAACTAGGCAAAGGCGCACTCAAAAGTAGCCTACTCACTCACACATAGTACGATGTCACACCAACTGTTTTCACTAGTAGTGTTCTAACAGTTTCTACCGCACTACAATGCACGCAGTAGCTATTGTGACATGGTACTAAAGTGTTAAGCTGCTTCTGACTTCTGAGTTCGACTGTACCTACGAATCAGATACAATAAATTTCCTATTTCGGACTTGTAAAGGACGTACGTATGGTTATGTAAGCAGTTATACAGTAATCGTTCAACTATACAAGCATAGCAAAATAAAATAATAGGACTAGCTCTGTCTTTGAGACAGTCTTATGGATGGTTCGAATAGAGCAACAGTAAAATGAACAAACTTTCCAAATAGAGACAAATGAAGGAATTTTCACCCCGATTCCGGACACCGCTCCTGGATTACACTTAATCCAATTTAATCCCGAAAATTAAGTCACTATTTTTTCCTTGATCCTTTTATAGTGTTGTGATGCCGGTGTTTTTGTTAAGGAAATTAAATGTATTTTTCATAATTAAAAATACATTTTCACTGACAGTTGCTAGATACAAGAGAGTTGGAGAATGGTGATACTTTCCACTCAAAGGTCGCCCGACATGGGCGGCACCTCCAACTTACAGAAGTCGCAGCTAAATAACACTACAAGTAGTGTAGTGCCGTGTTAGTATACATGTAGTACCTACAGGTACTGCCGTGTTAGTATAAATAACACTACTACCTACATGTAGTGCCGTGTTAGTTTAAATAACACAAAGACCTACATGTAGTGCCGTGTTAATTATACAGTTATGATGAAGTGTCATGTTGAGATCAGGGGGCTTGTCGTTTTATGCTGTCAATAAAACGCAACCTCTTTATTTCAACAGGACCAAAAAATGCTACCTCTTTGTTTGTTAGAAACGCTTGTTGACTACGGTAACAGCTTACTTTTAAGCATCACGTATGCTTTTTTTCCCGCCCTCGTCATTTTTCGAGCTTTGGTAGACCTGGCCACCTTCTTGGCCGGCTTGGTCTGACCTTATTTAGGGTCCCCTGCACCGACTTTGCAGGGGCTGGAGCCTTCCGGGTCTTCTTTCCCACGGTGTTCCAGCACAACTGGCTACTCCTAACACGAGTTTCCCGCGATCTGCTGGCGAGGCACGGTGCTAGATTTCTTCATCGTCGCTTTTACAGTATATTTGGCAGGGGGCGAGGGTGGTTGGCACCGACGGCGTGGCCAGGGAAGCTGCGGGGGCACAGGCCCTACGCTTGAAAGTAAATTAAAATACTTGAAATGTTAAAATACTCTCTATCTGACAAATAATTGTTAGAGTCTATGTGTAATAAATATACCTACAGTCAATACTTTGATGTTGAGGGCGGACGTAAAACAAAAATTAGAAAGAAACATAATAATTGTTAAAAAGGTCAAGTTTCATAGTCATCCAATTCGACTACTTTTTAATTTTTTTTATTATTATTGATTCAATTTATTTATAAGCACTTCATAAAATAATTTAGGTGGTACAGTCGAACATAGAAGTAGATTAAGCACTTTAGTATCATCTCGCACTTACAACAGCGTTACTTCAGAGTTTGACTGTAGATAGTCGAAATAAGAACAAAATGTTTTAAAATTTTTTAGTGAACCTCAGTTAATGTTGACTACCAATTTCTCTTTCGAATCAAAAAAGAAACTAGAAAAAAGATGATACATTTATCAGTACGTAATTTTCTTTGGAAAACTAAACAAACAAAACAAATCAGCTGTCGGGTAATTAATTTACCTAAACGACTTACCCGGCGGCGGCGGTACTTTTAAACCCAACAGTTACGTCTCATTACCAGCTTACCTTTGTACTAAAATTAAATTACCCCAAGATTTAGTGCGAACCTTGCCTATAATTAGGCAACAAATTTCTCCGGATAGATAAAGTGGTAACTGTAATGCTTTCATCTTTTTTTTATATTTAATTTAATTTAGGGATTTTAACTATAAAGTATGTCAGTCCCATCGTAATCTAACCTAGAAACACTTAAAAACAAATGGTCAATCAAATAGTAATCTTTTTTTTCTTGAGTAGAAAGTACAAAATTAAAAGCGTAATCTATGAACAGGCCCATAAATGCTTACCTAGGTACATATTTTGAACACCTTTTCATACACTGCGTCATCAAAATCAGTATTGATAATATTGATTCGTATAATATAATTTTATGAGATAAATATAATGATCATGATTTGGGTTTCATAAAGAGTGTCAATCGAAGTACAACACAAAAGTGTACCCTGAAACATGCCAACTATGCCCGCTTTATTGCAATAATTAAGATTTTTGTACGATTGGTGACCTAAACTTAGCCTGCTTTTTTTGAATAATTTACATGATTGTTAGATTTTTCCATGATGACCTAGGTATTTTTTTTAATCTGCTGTAACTCTGAGATCATACGCATTCCTATCAATATCAATATATTATAAAGACATAAGAATAAAAGTTAAGTCACTTTAGTAAAATTTGCGTGAATATTTCTGATTTTAATATTATTTTTAACCGACTTCAAAAACGAGGAGGTTCTCAATTCGGCCGGTATGTTTTTTTTTTTTCTATGTATGTACACCGATTACGCCCAGATTACTGATCCGATTTACGTGATTCTTTTTTTTTCGATGTGGAATAGCTGCCATTTGGTCCCATAAAATTTTTTTCAAAAATAGTTGGGTACTTTGGTTTTAAATTAAAAAAAACTGAAATTATGAAATCGTCTACATAAGCGAAATTGCGAATATTTGCTTTTCCAATGACTTTTTAGTGCAACGATACGATAGTGGGAAACAATATAAGTTGACGGTCAACCATCTAGCTTCGACCGTAGAAAGTTATCACAAAAATTGTGAAAAAAAAATTTTAAACAAAAATTAAAACCGACTTCAAAAAACTGAAAAGGATGAAATAATTAAATTTAAGTAGGTATTCATCCCCTAAAACCTATTTTTGGAATTGGTGCTAAGTGGTTTCCAAAAACAATAGAAAGTAAAGCACCGACTCCAAAAATAGGTTTTAGGGGATGAAAACCTACTTAAATTTAATTATTTCATCCTTTTCAGTTTTTTGAAGTCGGTTTTAATTTTTGTTTAAAATTTTTTTTTTGAGTAAAAACTGTATAGTTTTTACATAAAAAAATGTTATATAGTTTAGCAATAAAACACCGCTGACCGTAAAATTATGATTTTTTTTATTAGAGAAAAGACGTCACAATCATTTTGAGAGGTGCTACCGTACTATATGAACGCCAAAGTTATTGTGATATGGTACGAAGGCGTTAAGTTACTTATGTATTCGATCGAATCTCTTCATTGTTTCATGTTGAAAGCAAGTAAACATTTCATTTCAACCGGACGAGGGTTTTTTCAAAATGGCCGCGTAAGTTACTCCGATGGGTTGCGTAAGGGCATTACGGTACATTATGAGGGATTTTAAGTATAAAAATGCATTACGTTACAAGAGGACTCAATTTTCCTAGCGTTGAACAAAAGGAGAGAGATTCTTACTTACAGTAGATTCCCGGAGAAAGCCTACAACGGGCCCATTGCTGAACAAGGGATAATTGCGCTACTTTCACATATTTCATTTTAAAATATTTGACTTCGCATTATGATTTTATACCTATTTTAGATCTTAAACAAAATAAAATAAAACAATGGTACGAGGTGCATTCAGGCTTTGTTGTTTTCTTTCAAATTTAATGTCGCTCCAGTTGATTTATAACCTCAAATTTTGACATTTATGTTGCTCTATTTATGTAGGATACCTACATGTTCATCATTTTCTCCCTTCGTTACTTATAAAGGTATTACAACTATAAAAAAGATACAAAATACTTAATTTGACACAAGCTTTACGTCGAAAATGCGCGATTTCCAGCAACAGTGCACAATTTTAATTTGTCCATTATGAATTCTCAACTTTATAAATGTTTTCAATGAAATAATTCAAGCCAAATCAGAGTTTCGTAGACATTTACACAAATGGGTCTACAGTTCAATGATTGAAGGTACTTATTCACAGGTATTGAAAGCTTGCAACCAAATTATTACAGAGGAGCTCGGTGGCTTAGAGGCTTAAACGCTCTGGTTTCGATTACGAAAACAAAGCAACTTTATCCATGGTCGATTCCGGGATGGATCAACCAAAATTTCTAATCTCGAGCTCCTGTGCGTCGGAAGGCACGTTAAGCCGTTGGTCCCGGTTGCTACTGCAACCGCTTTAACCCACCAACCCGCGTTGCGTGGTGGTGTTATGGCCCAAACTCCTCATGTGTTTCTCCCATGTAGGAAAGCCTGTGCCCAGCAGTGGGACGTATATAGGCTAGTGATCATGATGATGAAACTATTACATGTCTAACTTTACACGTGCGTGCGCCCGTCGTATCCATCCATTATATTTATAGCTTATGTAATGGCCGTTGATAAGTACGTCAGGAGCTTGTACATCATTAACTTCTATAACACTATTATCGTAATAGGTACTAACAGTTACATCGTAACATTTCGCGGTCGTGTACAGCTAGTTAAGACAGTTTTGAACGTACGATTTGAGCTTATTTGTTATTTGTTGTTTGTTAGGTAGAGTCTCAATAATTTTAATAGATGACGTTCTGCTTTGTCTACCTTCTCTTCAGAAATATACAGAATAAATTAATTTTTAAATTAAAATCTTTTCATAACACAATATAATAATAAGTAGTAAGTAAAAAGTACAACTCCCATGGGCCTGTCAGTCACAGCAATCGGAGGCTCTACCACAGAATACATAATGATACGGGGCTCTATTGCGATTTTTGATGTTCTCTAAGTATGTACAATTGAGATTGCAATTTACCATCCATTGGTAGAACTGTAGGTATAAATCAACTAATGTTTTTATATTGCTAGTTTACTTCTTTGATTTTCAAAGTTTATTTATAAATTTGATCGCCTTTTGATGATTACAACTGTAAAAAAAATGCATTAAATAATAAAGTTGATTTTCTCACAATTAGCACACTTTTACGTTCATACTGATTCAGGTATAGATTCGCGCATCGCATTCATAGTATATATCTGAATATCTACATAGTACCTACCTTACCTACTGACTCACTTGAAAGCGCCTCTATTGCTCCATACAACAACGACCTGCTACTAATAATAGTTCGCTCGGTTATTTTTAATTTTTATTTTCAAGCCAATATGCACCCTGCCACCCGTTTGGGTCCTCGAGTGGCGGCCGCTTACCGGGAGACGCACCGTTGGTTCCCACAACGTGGACCGACGATCTGGTGAGGGTCTCGGGAAGCCGATGGATGCATAGAGCGCAGGACCGATCGATTGGAGAACTTTGGGGGAAGCCTGTGTCCAGCAGTGGGCGCGACTCTAGGCTGAAATGATGATAATGATGTAATTACTGGGCATGGACGGCATTTCATCTTAGGCCTCGGGATGACAATGCACCTGCAATTTCAAGTGATTTTTCCTTGTTATTGCAGGTGTCTATAGGCGGTTAGCGCAGCTTATCAGCTTCTTTGTTATCTAGATGTATATAAAAATTCATACACTCACACCTATTATGTAGCCCAAAGTTAGCATCATAATGAGCATGTGTTATGGATACAAGATGACTGAAAAAATATTGATACTAATATGTATATACATATTAGAAATATATTAAATAAACATCCATGACTCGTGAACAAATGCTAATCATCATACAAACATTTGCTCCTACCGGGATTCGAATCCCGGACCCGTGACCGAGTAGCCTCTATAGCAAGAAGTACAGACCACACGGTCAGCCGGTCATCGATATGTGTTCACTTCAAATAAGTTTATTTTTATACTTTGTTTACTAGCAAACGTAATAGAATAAGCTCAAATAACAGCGTTTCCTTGTAGACATAGAGGCGCTTTTTGT
This sequence comes from Nymphula nitidulata, assembly GCA_947347705.1. NCBI lineage: Eukaryota > Metazoa > Arthropoda > Insecta > Lepidoptera > Crambidae > Nymphula > Nymphula nitidulata. Next base: position 15,782,274 of record OX374630.1, on the reverse strand, counting down.
ATTAATAATATTAGGAAACCAAAGATCAAAGTTTGAAAACCTTTTTAATTAATTTCAATCGACGTCGATTCCTTAATAAGTCTTGTTTGATCGGACCTTAATCAATCCCCATGCTCAAACCAGCGTAACTCCAAACTTGACATTTGTTCGCGGTCGACTCAATTTCACAGCTGCATGAACACATTATTGGTACAAAGGTTTGTCGGGAAAACGACCATCTATGAGAACAATTTCTAATAAGATAGGTCACAATCTAATTACGAGTAAATTGGAAAAATGTGGGCAGTTGTAATTTTCAAAAAGGAATTCGTGGATTGTGTATTTTTTTAAAGCGTATTAAAGAATTATTTTCATGATTATTCTACAATAAATTGTCAAAAACAAACGTTAAATTATATTATATTTGACTTAACTAAAGATTTTTCATATTTTAGAACAAATAAAATCTGTGATACAAATTGTGGCGAAAAAATCTTAGTACTTAGCTGCCTACTGTTTTTTTTTGCCACAATTTTACGCTGTAAAGCAGCAATTTTATTCTAAATTTAGTTTAATAGGAAAAATCCTCGTATTATTTTAAACTTGTACAGTCAGCATCGAAATCATCTGAGCTCCCAGAGTGATCAAAAATATCTGCACTGTTTCAGAAAACCAATATATTACCAATTCTAACACTACAATGATAGAGTCGTATGTTGAGTAGCATGACTTACATTTTCAAGACGAGTCTGATGATGAAGTAATGCGGTTTGCTTTCCTAAAATCTCATAGTTATATTTGAACACTTTGAAAGCTCATAACCACGATTTATTTTTATAGTGTTCAATCACATAATATTTAAATACTACAAACAAAAAAAATATTTAAAATATATATTTTTATTGTTTTATATTTCTATTGCTTTCCAGTTCTTGCTAGTGCACAAATTATGAATTCCATTGTTTCTTAAAAGTTTTTTACAAGCATATAAAATATTTGAAAAAATGCAATGCTCGGGATGTTATACGAGCTTCTATATACTATCTATAGTTACCGTTTGCCATCAGACGGGCCGTACAATAGTGTTTTTCACAGAGAGAATACGAGTCAAAAAAAAAAAAAATATTAAGCATTCAATTTTAAAACTTCAATAAGAGTCAAGATCATGTTTTTTTTTATTATTATCAAAATGGTTGTCGCGATGTCGAACAAGGCTTTGAAGTCTTGGGGCCGGAAGGTATATTATACTTCTTAGGCTGACGGTCTGACGGGTATGCCTTATCGGGTCCCATTGTAAGGGCTTCGGAATAACGACATGGGGACATCTAGTGAATATGTAAAGGGCGAAATTCAGAGTAGATGTCAAATAACCAGAAATTAGGTCAATGTATTACGTCAGATAGTTTCTTATAATGTAAAATGCTTGGAATTTTGTTTTGACAGCAAAATAAATGACTATGATACTATTGTGGTATTTCATTGATATATTATACTACTAAATCTTTATGTTAAGATTTTTAAACTGTTTATTTGCCAATCGTGTGTAGCATAGTTTCTACAAGGCTTTACTAAATACCATATGAATTATTTTTGGGCTCAATTATAGGTTTGAGTGTAAGAATGTAGGTAACTTACATTTATATATTTATAAACTGTCTTACATAGATAATATTACTTTTTGTTAACAAGTCATTATTACTATTGTTTTCTTTTCTTTTTACCTCTATTATATATGAGGAGCTTGCCTTGCTTTGCGGGTTAGTAACCAAGCATAAAAAGGGGGATATATTTTTTTGTTGCTTAGAATCTTGCCAACTTGTCGACAAGAGCTTAATATAACTGCTTTTTGCGGACCTTCAAACTTGCATGATGCTTTACAGCCAGTTACGGATATGATTATCGGCGTTAGGTATATTAATTATCTTTATTATTGCTAGCGGTGAGTGTATCGTAATTATAGGAAAAGTATTTACTTTGGTTTTCCGTCGACTTTCTTTGTATTGTAAGTATTGTAACCCTCTCCTCTACTTCATTTCCTTTCGTTCCCTGTAAGAGATTGCTGCTTAGACCGACTATTGTATTCTGTTTTGCTGGGTTTTCTGGTACAATGCGTCCTTGTATAAAGTGTATTTGATTAAAATGCGTAAGTAATAATAACAACACTAATAATGAGTATACTCCACGTCGCTCTTGTGGCTCTACGTCACATAATGCTACTATCACGACCTATAGTTCTGCATATTCGCGGATGAGACTCTTTGAATCGCTGTCATGAATAGTAATGACACTAATGACAGGACAAAATTGTTTACGTCGAAAGGTAGTTGATAAATGAGTGTAACTGTGAAGTTTTTGTGGTAAAATTTACCGTTTAGTAAGCAGATATGTATTAAAATATGGAATGCCATAATCAGAACTATAGTGGAATAACGTTAGCCTGGAAACAGTGCAAAATTACAGTATTGACTACATAAGATGGATAGCGTGATCACTGATAAACTAAGTTTTGCTTCTCTCACTCACATTGTTTTTTCAAGTGGAAAAAAGACTTTTTGTCTTGTGGTAGTAAGCAAAAAGAAAAACAAAAAAGCTTGTATTTAACTCAAGCATCCCTACAAAAATATGCACACGATGTTTTTTAAACGAGCAACGCTAAAAAGAACCGCGTGAATACCCTAACTGCACATCAAAAAAATCTTATTGCACATCAAAACATTGATACGCAAGTAACTATTAGTTGCTCATATTTTAATTACGTATGTAAAATAAGTGTATGAATGAAAAAGTATTTCTTGTCGAAAAGGGAAATATTCCCTTGCTTATAAACAGTATCATTCTCGTATCAAAATTAAATGAAGGATTTATTATTGGAATATTCGACAAATCGATTAAAACAAAACTCATTATTTTTAAAAACAATACATTACTATTTTATAAAAATCTTTTGCATCGATGATTACCTTTTGACAACTATTGATAAAGACTCAGTCGAACGCATCGAAATCATTGCCTAGCTATTAAAATCTCATTATTGCGCGTATGGCACGAATTTTAATATTTCGCTGTGATTTGCATACAATACTGGCGTCGTTTGACGGAGGACTGTCGCCCTGACTCATAAAATGACGCGTGATCATTGAATGAATTCGCGTACGTGGGATGCGTATGGTGGCGAAATGTAGGCAGTTGGGAAACTAAGCTGAAATCGTTCTTTGCCTCTTCCGTCTACTTACGTTTCAAAGATTTTGCATACAATGCCATTAGATGAAGTAACAAATTACTCGCTTCTTGCAGACCATTGTGTGACGAATAGGCAAAGACGAATTATTGAACTATACCTAAACCTAAACTTAGGTGGTAATTTTGTGGCACAATTGTCGTAAAGTAAAATACCCTACTCTGATTCTCGGCATAAGCTGGCCAAACTTTTAACGAGGCCAGTACGTACAGCTAAATCAAAAGAAGAGTGCAGAATTGTAATTTATTTTTATTGTAATCAATGTAATACAAGTATGTCGTTCTATGTTTTTGGGGTAGTCATCTTTATGTTGCATTTTGGTGGCAATGGATCTCGTCTAGGACTCCTAGCTGCTATGGCTTCCTCGTCAGAATCAGCATGTCAAATCCCTGAAATGTTCAACTAATATCGTTTTCCAGAAAAAGACTGCAATAAATCTGTGAAATAATCTTACAAAATAATTCTGCTACGTAAAGTACCCCATCCCTTCGGAAATCAAGGCAATGCAAAAATTCGCAAGGTTTAATACATAGTTGAGCGACTCACCCATATCAAAGATGCAGATACAGCTACAAATCAACCTCACGGCCTGTTAAATCACCCCTGTCATGAAGAATTCACTGAAATATTGAACGAAACAATAAAATACTAGGTATGAAGCAGCAATATGAATTCTCTTCGTCTTCGAGACCTTTAACTTTCGTCTATTACGAGCCCGCCGCCGACGCTCACATTGCACGGAGGGACACGCTCCATACAAGGGCGGTCATAAATAGTTAAAGTCCTGTTACTATCAATACATTGTATTATTTTAGTGACTTATAGTTGTAAAAGTGTTTTAGGAACATTAAAATGAAAGAAGTACATGTATTTACGGAATAAAAAACGTTTACTTCAGTAAAAAACAAATATAAACAATAACATACTTTTACCTAAATTTATCATGAACAAACACTTAAAAATTGGAATGTAAAACATATATTTTAAATAAAATAAGAGTCAAAACATTGATAACATTATTTAATTATAATAAAATAATAGAAATAAATAAATTAAAATTAATTAAATACAAAAAAAACAAAACAACTAACAAAATACAAATAAATTATTCTTATTCTAACAATATTAAACATGTAACAATTCTATTACACTTTGTGACAGAGTATTTTTCTTTTTAGGGGGAAGTTTCCGAAGACTTGTAATATAAGGATCTGAATGTAATAATAGTCGTTGTATTAAATCTTGATTGGTAACTTCACGTGACATTTTTCGAGTGTGACTTCGTCTATAAATTTTGATATACTTATTTGTCGCTTCAGCAGCTTCTTCGGAAAGTTCTCCTATAGATAACAATGCATAACTTATAATATCTGATCCATGTACGAGCACCTTGTGGACAGAAGCAGGAAGACTATACCACGGATATTCCTCGACCAGGCTGTATGCTGTTTGTAATGCATAGTCTTTAAACTTGCATTCATTAATTTTATGTCCAGAAGATAACGTTTGTAATATTACACAACAACGATCTATGAGATCCTTATTCAAACCTGTAATTTCAGCAGATACAGCTGATTCCAAAAAAAACTTCCTGGCCGTGTTTCCGTCGTTAGACGTCCCGCTTCCACCACTACGCGGCTTGTCAACTATTAAACCTAATCGTTCCCTAAACTGGGACTGTACATATTGTTTTTTATTTGATAACAATTGTTTATCACTATCTAGCCTAACTTGCCATTTTTTTATGTCTAATCTATATGAAAGATGAATAAAATATTCGAAGAAACGTATCCAAGAATGTAGTGGTGATAATCCAAATTGGTATCTACTCTCTATTACAGGTTTTTGTAAACATTCGTCTATTTTATTCATCTCTTTAGGGGTAGCATTACATATATAACATCTACTTGTAGATGTTTCACTTAAAGCACTACAAATTTTACCATCTACCATTGAAAGCTGCAACTTATGAGAAACGACCAATTCACGATTGTCGATCTGAATAAAAGTAGGTTGCAAACTTTCAATTTTATCCTTAAAATAAGCTTCCTCTTGCAAAGACACTGCTGTGCTTTCTTTCAAAAATTGAAATCGAATAGGACGGCAGTACCTAGTGGAAGAGGGTCGAGGATTTTTCCATAAAATTTTACAATTATCTTCAGCTAATTTTACAATAATTTGAAGGGGTACATAAGATGTTACAAACAAACTACTATCTTCTAAAGTTGAATCTGAAAAAAATTGTTTGTATTCACTATGTCCAGTGCTGCCATCGAATCCCCATTTCCCAAGTAAAGAGATATTAGACAAACAATCATCAGGAATCTGATCTAAGACCTCTTTTTGAGATTCAAGGATTCGAGAAGCTGTGTGATCAAAAAGACTTTGTAATTCAACTTCAGCTGAAGACTCGGAAACAGTTATATTAGAAGGGTAACATCTCTGTTTCGCTTTAGTAATTTGTTGGTAACATGGTAATACATTAGGAGAAATCTTACTATTAACAAAGTTTTTAATTAATAAATACTGATGTTTTGTCAACTGAGCATCAGTCACAAGTGACAAGACATCATCAGTGCTAACTCTAGATATACACGAATCGAATGAACAGTCTGAAACATCAAGCAATGCACTCACAGTAGAATCATCAGACTTTGACAAATCAGCTACTCTCCGACGTTTAGTCCTTTTACTACATTGCGTAAAAGGTTTTCGAGGACGACCACGTGAATGACACGGCGACGTTTCAGACGGAGTACATTGCTTATTATTTTTCACAAGTTGAATTTTTTCAATAACATTAAACCAATCGGAATTCTTATATAAAAGCTTGGTTTTATCCCTATTACATTTTTTCCAGAATCGAGCAATAGCTTTACATAAATTATTAACAATTTTCTCTAAATAATGAATATCAATGTTCTCAGCATCGTTCAGAGTAGTCAACAAACTTTGTAGGACTTGACGACACTTTTCCGAGTCATTATCGGTATTGACAGTTAGCCATATTTCAAGAATATGCATTCTTGAAAACGAGCATATATATAAATTACCTAAAACAAAAAAAAAACGGTTATAATTCAGTCACAAAACCTACACAAAGCACTAAGACTAAATAAACTAATTTCGTAGCAAATGCTACGAGATAATCTGGCAACCGTAGCACCCTTGTCATCGCCAAAAGGGCAGATAAGGGCAGCCAAGTTTTAATTTTCCTAAGATAAGAAAGTCTAAAGATTATGGTGCAATATACCTCCATAGTCGGAGCGAGTGGGAACATATTTAAAAGTTTATTCAAACTTTGAATATTAAAATATAATACTCCAAGAAAAGTCGCCTCGTAGCAATGACATACTAAAGAAAATATATACTAAGATACAATTAAAATAAAAATATTAATTATTACATACCCTGTTCTTGGATATCCATTTCAGAAAAAACTCACACAGCACTCACAGGTCCCGCAATGACAACAAATGACGTCACGCTTTTTAATGACTCACTGATAACAGTATTTACGATTGGCGATGCGCTCTCTTTGAATGCACAATAGATAATGAAGGCGCACTCTAATTACTGACCTATTTATAGTTTCAGAAGGTACCGCAACTATCCAATGTAACGACAAGGAATAAAATGTAAAACAAGAAAGCAGGTTTTTAAGATTTATGACCTATGGATGTCCCACTGTGCATTGTGTTGTTTGTCTGTTAATATGTGCCTATTTTACAGATCAGTCATGTAGAGAGGTTCGAATCTTCGAAAATGAAAATCCTTTTTAAAATAATGCAGCCAATGTTATATTCATTTGATCATCTCATACAAATGACATGAAATTATCCAATGAATAAGATGTTTTTGAAAGTGGCAAACCATTTCTATGAACTAATATATCCCATTTTTCAATTTATTGTCGTATTGAAGGCACCATCCTATATAGCGCAAACTGTCGGTAATTCCGAAATAAAATTTGGAATCCTGGAGTTGCTCTAAATAGTAGTATGTATGTATGTGTCTGTTAGGGATTGCAATCCCGCAGCTCCTTCGATCCCGCGGGATCCACATTCGGTAATACTAAATCCCGCGCGGGATCCGCGGAATCCCACACCATAGAATATTATGTAATAAAATCAAATCAAAACTACGAATTTTTGTGTAAAAATCAACTTATATTAAACATTTTTTATATATTAATATAAGAAATGTTTAATATAGGTTGATTGCAGAAATCATTTCGTTTCTATGGACTAAGTACTGGTCGTAGCCCTTTGGTGGGATAACGTGAAGCGGCCTTCACGGATTAATTTCATCTTTAAAATCATCTTTAAATATTTGGCATAGTTGAATAGTTTTGTTTAATTTTACCCTTACTCCTAACAATAGTTTGATAAGTTTAGTTATTTATACACTTACTTCTAATAATTTTTGTAATGCATATTTAACGCCAGACGGTGAATACCAAAACACTCGTCATCTATAGAAAGACGTGCGCAGCGCAGGCCACCAACCGTCCGCTAGTCGCTTGCGGCGCGCTGTGCTCACAGATCACTTATATGTATAATCTGTGGTATAGTGCTGTGCTGAACTGTGGCTGAACTGCAACGTCGCGCTCGTGCTACTGTCGATTTACGCGAAAGTTTTAGCGCCATTTTTTTTATGTCCGGGATCCGCGGATCTGCGCTTTGAAGGTGCGGGATTCACCACAATGATGAATTCAGCGGGATCCCGCGGAATAGCGTGATCCCGTTTTGCGGTATTGCAAACCCTAGTGTCTGTGTGGTTTAACTGTAGTGTGTCCTACGATACTCGATTGCCCTCATTATTAGGGTTGTCACGAGCAGGTGTGACAATGTTTTTTTTAATTCAATCGGAAAATAAAAGTGGTCTGAAAGGTCTTAAACTCTCAGAGGTAACTCTCGACAAGGAACAAAACCACCGTCTTAAATTTTATTTCAGATTCTGGTAACACACTGTATAGCTTATATATCACAAAATAAAAATTCACTATCGATAATTATAATTTCTCAAAGTCTCTGGCGCAAGTCTGCTAGCGGAACTTGCAACCAGCCATCAATGTATTTCTTATTTATAAATAAATAAATTATTCTCATTAAAAACACAGATCAATGAAGCTTCTACAATACGTAAAAATTTAAACAAAAAATAAAAACGACTCCAAAAAACTGAAAAGGATAAAATAATTAAATTTTAGAAGTAGGCACTCATCCCCTAGGAACATATTTTTGGAGTCGGTGCTTCACTATTTATGGTTTCTGGAAACAACTTAGCACCAACTCCAAAAATATGTTCCTAGGGGATGAGTGCCTACTTCTAAAATTTAATTATTTTATCCTTTTCAGTTTTTTGGAGTCGGTTTTATTTTTAGTTTAAATTTTTTTTTCACTATTTTTAGTGATAACTTCTGAAGGTCAAAGCTAGATGGGTGACCATGAGCTTCTATTGTTTTCTACTATCGTATCATTTCACTGAAAATTCATAGGAAAGCAAATATCCGCAACTTCGCATATGTAGACGACTTAATTTTTCCAGTTAAAAACCAAACTACCCAATGGATTACCAAAATTTTTTATGGGACCAAATGGGAACTATTCTGCATCGAACAAAAAAAGAATCTTCAATATCGGTTCACCCAGTCAGAAGTTCTGAGGTAACAAACATAAAAAAAAAACATACAGACGAATTGATAACCTCCTCCTTTTTTTGAAGTCGGTTAAAAAAGAAATTTCTCTCAAAATGTCATAAAAGAAAACTTCTACTAAATATACTTTTATATGACCGTTCTGCCTGCTTGGTTTTTTCTTTATAAAAATACCAAAGAAAGTAATTTCACTTCACACGAACGAAAAGATTAATACATAAAGAAAAATAATTTCGTATTTTACTCAACTTCCTCTTTAATATAAAACAGCTTCATCGTTATACTATACTTACAATATGTGAAAGGAACACCTCCGAAAATTGACTTACCATTTATCACGTTAGGATCATAAATCTCATCTCACGTTGAAGTTTCACGTGCCCGGTGTGTAAAATTGACATTACAAGGAATATCAAATACTAAAAAATGAAATAAAATGTGGCCTGATTCCCAAAAGTCGAAAAAATTCGACATAACGAGCATTTGAAATCTATCTCGTTTCAATCGACTTCAAAAAAATAGGTTATGAATTAAGAGTCACTAAGAAAACGTGTCGTTGGCTTAACAGCGTAAATGTAAGACATGATAAGCATGTTGTGTTGTATAAATGTTTGCATGCAGTAACGCTCTAGTAAACAAAATAAAAGTAATTTGAAAAATTGCATTTTTTAAAATTAAACCGACTTCAAAACACTAAAATATAAAAAAAAAGTTGACGTATACAGGGTTGGTGCCGTCAATACGACAATAAATTAAAACATGGGCTGTATTAATTCATAGAGATGGTTTGCCACTTTCAAAAACATCGTATTCGTTAGATAATTTCATGACATTTCTATGAATTAATATAACATTGGCTGCATTACTTCATACAAATGTCATGAAATTATCAAACGAGTCAGATGATTTTGAAAGTGGCAAACCATTTATATGAACTACTATAGCCTATGTTTTAATTTATTGTCGTATTGACGGCACCACCTGTATAGGTACTTATCTCATAAAACGGTATTTTTGGAGTTGGTGCTAAACTGGCTAAACCAGAAACAATAGAAAGTGAACCACCGACTCCAAAAAAACCTTTTAATGAGTTAGTAGGTACTTATTTCATTTATTTTTATTTTTAATGTTTTGAAGTCGACTTAATTTTTTGTTTCTCTTTATTGCACTGCGTTAAATTGAGATAAGTTTTCAATCCCATTTTTCAACGTTTTCAATTTGAGAACGCAAATATTCTTCCTTTATTTGTAGATGGCGTACGCAATCAAAAACGTTTCAAGTGCGAATTACTTCGGCACCGTTCAGAAACAAGTTAGGTCCAATATCAAGTCGAGTCTCGTGTTGGCCGTTCGTTCAGAAGCTAATAATGAGCTTTTAAAAGTACCATTCATGGACGCACTGACGGTCCTGATAGCTTGGAACGAAATCTTCAAAAACTGATGCGGCGTTTTCGGAACATCTCACAACGTTTTTAAAATGTTAATGAGATACAACCTTATGACCTTTTAGGGTACACGTTGTTGAAACGCATTGAAACACTTATTAACTAGCAAACTAGGTAGGTTTTTGGCTAAAAAATATGTACTTCTACTACTAATCAACCAACCTGGTAATAATAAGCAAAAGTAAACTTGTCAGGTTATTTTACCGATTTTACCAATTTTACCAAATTTACCAAGAGATTCAAAAACCATTCATAACTCAATGAATGGTTTTTGAATCTCTTTTTGGTTGTCAATCAGTTAGGTTTGAATTGTGACCTGTGAAACTGAAAATAAAAGTGACGCTGGGTGAGTTGTCTTGTCACCTATTCAATACACTATTAACTGTTTTTTTACAATCTATAATTTGAAGGATTTAAGATTAGGTTTTTTTTAAGTTCGGTTAATTTTAGTTTCTTTAAAGGCATAAGTAATATTATTTTTAATTCTGTAATGATTTTATGTGTGTTTTTATGTTACTTGTATGTAAATAAATATTTGAAGTATAAAATATATTTTAATTTTCTACAATCTAGATACGTTCTATTACGTTTCCATAAATTGTAAATGTAACCGGAACAATACAATTGCTCTTATATTACAAACGAATTCGACTTCCTCTACCAGATACGCCAAATAAAACCTATTGGACAATAATAATAAAAAAGTTACAAATACTTCGCCGGAGAAGCGAAGGGAGGGCGTAAAATTTTATGTCCTTGTATGTCGAATTTAGTCTACGAGTGCCCTTATGGGGAAGAGTAAAAAAATAGAATTGCCCCTTTGAACAACAATTTTAAAAGTTTCGTACGTGTCCTGCATCCGAATGTAGGCGTTCGATGGAGTTTTTGTGACGCGTGTCATTAAATTGATCGTAAATTGTAATATTGTGGATGTTGAACGATCATAATTTTATTTACGCTTTTTTAAGTAAGGTTCACTCAAATCGCCTACCCTAATAAAATGCTTTGAAACTCACTTCTAAAGAGATGCACAGACTTATTGGGCCTAGGGGCCACACATGCAGATTTTTAGTTTTTTTTATGATGTTTATTTTTGTTGTTGTGTTTTAAAATTAATGATATTTTTTTCACCGTCACAATCGTCTTTTATTTGATGTTCATTTATTATTCACGGGGACTATTTACAGAATCGGGATAAATAATGTCTATACCAACAATTCTTTAAAATTTGTGGTTTCTTGGTGGCTAAGGCGGATTATAAAATTAGTTAGGATTGTTTATTGAAATGACATGCTGTTCTACCATTCTTGCTCGTCTCTTTGAGAACAATCTGAGAAGAGAGTCACTCAATGTATTGAAACATGCGTAACATCGCTGTGTAAAACATTCGAAATGAAGTTTATTTACGTAGTATGCATTCACATTAACGTTCGTCGTTTTTTAGTGTTTTTACACTAACGTGCGTCGGTTTTATGGCTACAGTTTTTTTTTACAACATTTCTTTTCGTCTTATTTTTCGCAATCTTGACATCGATATTTACGGCGACATACAAGATCATACAAGACGACGAGCCGCAATTGATTTTGATCTTTGAGCACAGCGTTGCGCTGCGCGTATTCACTAATCTCTACGTCGATCTCTTGGCTGCATATGTTTTTCGCTGTTTTAGAGATAAGACATGAAGTACAATCGATATTTTTGGAATTTGTTATTCATCTGTTAAAATGTATAATGTTAAATGACTTTTTTAGAAAATGAGATCTAAAAATAAAAATTTCAGAACATTTCTTCTCACTTTTTCCTCTAAAATATAGTACCTATCTATTTCTGAATGTCGATTTTGAATATATTAGGTAAATAATTCCAAATGAAAGTTTTTGGTATCGAAGTGCCTTATGTTAGCATAATGTACTATGTCATTCTTAAAAGGTTTGCAAATCCTCATATTTTATTGCGGCCAAACTCAAGCATCCCACAATAAATCTCGAAGTCTGCTGCACTGTGTTGTATTGTGTGTGGCTATGATATCTACTGTAAATTAAAGGACAAAAAGTTTAAAATAAAATTAGTTTTTGAAAATTCATAATTTCCAATTAAAATGTGCTTACAGCTTTTAAAAACTGTAAGATTATCTTTAAACATTACTTTTAAGATTCATTCTAATCCTTTATTATTATAATTGCATTAAAGAGCAATGGTTATGGTTGATATTAGTAGCAGAGATCGTATCATACAAAAGGTAAGTTACAGTTAAAAGTCAAAGTGCTGTTACACCTAGTTCTAGCAGGCTAAAACTGAACTGGCTAAGCCTAGGTGCAAATTAGGTTTAATAGGACTTTAGACATACCTTAAACGAGATGTAACTCTCTAAACAGAGGTGCTCTCTAAATAGTGGCATATAAAAATTAAAAAAAATCAATAACGATTTTTGTACTCAACAAAATGACTGAAGCAGGTTTTAATCTTGAAAAGGTAATGAACATTCAACTAAGTATGGTGATGTATGGCAATTGTGTTGTAATATAAATGTAGAGCTTTTTGTCTTTGATTCGTAATTTTTAATAGATTTTTGTTTTTTTTATTATCAGGAACTTGTCTATGAGTTTGTACGAGTAAGCCGACTTCTTGTTTCCTAAACATTTCTTTCCTCCTTCCTATAACATAGGTTCCTTCATAAATAAGGAACTTTTAGGCCGACAAGGTACAGGCGGCAAGGTGGAGGCGGCTACAGCAGTGTCTAAACTGCACTAGCTGTCTTCGCATATGGTCTCTTCTTACCGCTTCACATCAGGTGGTGTTGGATCAATTGCCGAGCTTCGTATTAAAATAGTTGTTTTCATATAATACTTGTTTCCGGACTGACAAAATTGTTGTCACTCCAAGATATGAGCGTATCAGACGAGTCATAAATTCAAATATCGCATTATATTCCCGGCTAGTTCATATACATACATAGACCCCGTGACCCACTTCTGCGGTTTGTTTGATGATTAAATACTTTAATATGTATTACTTTGTAATTGAAACAAAGCCTTGTTCGATACATTGTAGCGACCGTAAAGTGTAACCTAAGGTTGATATTTAAACTTGGTTGTTTAGAAACCCTTTGTATGAAGGAATATTGTTCTTTGTCATAGTCATATTAAGTAAGATTTATTCGTTCATTTATCGCTTGACGCTGTATGCTTTTATTGTTCTACATTTTTTACTGACAATTTTTATTATTTATTTTTAGTCTAAACATTTTTATACCTACATTATTTGAAATAAAACCACTTACCAGGATTTAACTCGTGTTTAATTAGATGTTACATTATTATTATACACCCAACGTTTCGATTACTTTACAGCGTTCGTCGTCACGTGAAGACTGAAGATGTCAATTGTCTTTGATAAGTTTTTTATTATAAAACGCGGACTAAAACTGATGCTGTCACTTTTGACATCAGTTTAAACCAGGTCTTACTTTAGTCCGCGTTTTATAATAAGGGGTTTATGTTATATTTTGAGCGGTCCGATACACGCATACGGAGTTAGGTGTCAGTTTAAAACTGTTGTCTCACTAAAGATAAAATCTTCAGTATTCCTGTGACCACGATCGCTGTAAATAATAGAAACTTCGGGTGTATAATATAATGCAACCTCTAATTAAACGTGAGTTAAGTCCGGTAAAGTGGTTATATTTCAAATGTTTAATGCTCACGAAAATATAAGACAATACTATACTATACCTACATTATCATTCAAACTTTTAAATAATATGGAAATCTGTCTGTTTTAAGAGAGGTATGACATAGCTGAATTTTCACACGAAAGATCCCGACTTGAGCACCTCCAGCTATAGAAGACCGTAGCAAAAGCAAAATGCGGTGAGTAAGGTCGCCAAAGCTCATCCAGGAAACATTATGTTAGGAGCAAGGAGTCTCGTCTATTTCATCTTGATTTTTACAAGACGGGTAACGCATGTGTAGTGTCCAAAGTGCTACAAGCGTCCAAATGTTGCCACAGTAAAATTTTTATGGTTAATTAGTCTGGATTATAGTAATTAGTAATATTAGTTGTTAACTGTAGGCTGGAGCCTGTGGACTGTATATTAAATGGAAAGAAGTGGGAACCAAGAAAACAACGTCTTTGCACTACACCAGTATAATGCCAACAACTATCAAAAACAGACATATAGAAAAACAAGAAACTGACAAATATAACTAAGAACCAAAATATAAAAAACAATTGCAAATAGGCTGATTACCTATCAGTAACATTAGTAGTTGATTATGGGAAATCAACGGGTTAAATCCTAAGTGCAAGAAAATGGCCCAACCATTTTTTATACAACTGGATAACAAAGAAGCTGACGGCCCACCTGGTAGTGGCACTGATTTATTTTATTATTATGTTTTATTTTAAAACCAATTTACCGAATTTAGCAAATATGTTTTTATGTTTTTCAAATTAACTTTATATAATATGTGTAGTGCTCGCAACAATTGTACATCACACAAAAGAAACACAAAGGAATATGTGTCACATAAAAGAATATTAAGGTGCATTTATACACACTAACTTTAGATGCAAAACCATGAAGTACCTAGAACTTAATTAACATGTAGAATACTTAGAGTAGGTATTTAATTTAGGGTGTGTAGGTATTAGAATAAAAAAATAATAAGTATCGTTATTTATAAAGTACAAATAACAGCATTATGTTTATTAAAATCCAGAAAAATTTGGCTTAGGTACGTAAAATCAGTGTAACAAGCACCCTATTGCATTAGTTAACGTAACATTTCCTATTTTTCGGATTTTTTTTTGTGAGATGCCAGTTAGTTATTTTATTATGACTAATAAAAATACAATGTGCCTAGATAAAGTTCAATATTATTGTGTTGACATCATAAAACCAGAAAATACGAAATAAGCTTTTAGTGCGTAGGCACAAAAATCCACATAGAAAATTAACGTTAATTTATTACCTCAACAACAAATTTTTCGGAAACGTTCCAATGTTTATTTCCATTCCAGGAAACATAATTTGGACTATGATATCGATATATTTCGAGATAGTCTGTATAGCATAAAGAAAGCATTACTTGAGCACCAGTAGTTTTTCGCTTTACCTGTTTATGAAATAAATAATATTAGTATAAGTTTCCATGAAAGTTAATTGGTTTTTTAAATGTGGTAGCTAGTTAATGGCTTATTGTTGCTATTTTGTTTGTGTGTTATAATGATAACGCTGTAAGCTTTTCCTAAAAAAAAAATAAAAAAAAAAATTGGACTAAGTAAGTACAACAATAATTTTAAAACAAAAAAAAAATTTAAACAAAAATTAAAACCGACTTCAAAAAACTGAAAAGGATGAAATAATTAAATTTAAGTAGGTTTTCATCCCCTAAAACATGAATACCTACTTAAATTTAATTATTTCATCCTTTTCAGTTTTTTGAAGTCGGTTTTAATTTTTGTTTAAAATTTTTTTTTCACAATTTTTAGTGATAACTTTCTACGGTCGAAGCTAGATGGGTGACCGTCAACTTATATTGTTTCCCACTATCGTATCGTTTCACTAAAAAAAAGTCATTGGAAAAGCAAAAATTCGCAATTCCGCTTATGTAGACGATTTCATAATTTCAGTTTTTTTTTTAATTTAAAACCAAAGTACCCAACTGTTTTTGAAAAAATTTTTATGGGACGAAATGGCAGCTATTCCGCATCGAACAAAAAAAGAATCACGTAAATCGGATCAGTAATCTCGGCGTAATCGGTGTACATACATAGAAAAAAAAACATACCGGCCGAATTGAGAACCTCCTCGTTTTTGAAGTTGGTTACAAATAGCTAATGAGAATGCACCCTATTCTTTTGTGCGACGTCATCCAACGTCACACAATGGAAGCAAAATATAACCTATCAAAACAAAAAACTACGCTCAACAAACAAAGAAAAAAGATATATACAATTATTGTCAATTGCACGATTTACCTAATGTAAATTGGGTCATATAATAATATATCTGTCATAATAGCAGTAAAATTACCTGAAATTTTATGACACACAAGTTTAATTTTATAAAGCGACAAAACCGTAAACAAATGCCTCGCTATCAGTAACATCAAAATTATGATGGCTGACGTTTTGTTTTGTAAGGTTAGTACTAAATCGAATGTTGCTAAATGTAAAAAGTACGGTTACGATGGGAAATTGTATAAACACAATAATTCGTCACACAAGGCTCGTCACACAAAGTAACGAAAATACGGAGACATAACTTTTACTTATTTTTTTTTCATTTATTACAACGTTTTTAAAGAATTAAAAAAAGGTTTCTCATGCAGCTTGATGAGTTTACAAGTTTATTCTATAAAAGAAACATGTGGTAGTTCAATAATTAAAAAGTATTAATTTTTTCTTTTAAAATTGACACGCGAAGACAACTGTTTTTTATATGACACAAGAAAACTACACTTTATTAGATGTGGTTTTTTATTTTATTTCTTTTACCTTTATTCTGTTATTCTGGTTTTCAGATACGAAAGCATGTATATTGTAGTGCCTTATAAACAAATACGGCTTTTTTATTCACTACAGGATTTTTTACACCCGTGTTAGTAATGACGATTCATAACTTTTTCATTATGTACATTTTTTTTGATATTCACTCAGGTATACCAACAAACAATCATGTGTTGATTAGGCATTTAT
The DNA here is from genome assembly GCA_947347705.1 of Nymphula nitidulata. Lineage (NCBI taxonomy): Eukaryota > Metazoa > Arthropoda > Insecta > Lepidoptera > Crambidae > Nymphula > Nymphula nitidulata. The sequence goes on along the minus strand of OX374630.1, from coordinate 15,765,251 downwards.
CGACTAAGCCAATAGTTCTGATACATTTTTTAAATATAAAAACCAAAACACTTCAAAACAGTGCCTAAAAGTTATCAGATAAATTGAGATATTATTGAATTGAGTCGTAGTTGTAAGTATTTAGTTGAATATTTTGTTTGAAACATTATCGCCACGATTTTTCGCCTATTCGGGAGATATTTTTTTTATACAACTAAATGACAAACAAGCTGATGGTAAGCGGTTACCGCCGCCTATAGACACCTGCTACAACAAGGGAAAACCACTTGATATTGCAGGTGCGTTGTCATTCTGAGGCCTAAGATGAAATACCGTCCATGCCCAGTAATTACACTGGCCACCTATACCTTCAATCCGAAACAGCGAACTGTTTCACGGCTGAAATAAGAAAGGCGGTGGTACCTACCCAGACGACCCTACATACGGGCCTACCACCTACTATATTGTGAATATTTCCATGTATATTAAAATGCATAATATACAGTCCTCGTGAATCAAACTGAACATAGCAAATACATTATAGATTATAATTTCACTCAATAGTCACCTTATTCAATTGTTTGAAGAACTATTTTTAGACAACAATAGATACAACTTGATGTGCCGACGCCTGTACTTTATTGTCGCCCCTACAATCTCGTACGTAAATACAGGTTTACCTGCACTGGGTCCCCTGTAATTTTGTCGCATACCAGACGGACAAATTAAGGCTATGCGAGTCGGGAGGAATCCATGTAATTAAGACATTCCCGGAATAGCACAGAGCGAGAGAAAAAAATAATTTCGGGATAAACCGTTATGTTATTTAATCTTCATTCTTTGAAAGATTCACTTCGAGCGTCTAGGTGGAATAGGGATGAGGATATATCCATAGATCGAGCTAAGTGGCGTTCATATGGAGATTATGGAGTGGCCTGTTGTTACCTGATGATGATAATAATCAGGTAGGTAGGTATAATTTTTCAGTTAGACAGTCAATTTATATTAAAAACTTGATATTGTACTTTCCGAATGAAGTAGGTATATCATAATTTAGTTAAATTTTAAATCAGCTATTTCATACATTTCGGACGTGCAGGTCGTATTGCAGATGAAACAGCTGATTTTTTGTCGCATTTTCAATCTGCTCCCACAGAGAATGTAGTTTATTTTGATGGTCTAAGTCACCAAAAAGGTTTCTGGTAATATAAAATTCACAGCATAGAATACCTAGACTGATAATATTATTTTGAAAGACACACCTGTCATTAAAAAAAAATTAATACTTAAATGCATAAACCCTTGTTCTCTTCAGAATTATACCTACTTAAAATATATTAAAGTAGATTTTCATAAAAAAGTTGTTTCCCTATTTTTACTTTTTTTTTATATTTGGGGTCTCTGTGGCCCCACGCGAATACTAATGGAAGTTTTTTAACACGAGTGATTAAGAGTTAATGCAAAAATTAGAAAATTGTATCAGATATTACTTTATGTCATTAAATTGGTGTAGTTTTGTGAAACAGTGTCTGCGTTGGTGAACAATACCCATGTGTATTTATTAAAATCAAACATTAATTGGTGTAAAAGTCGCTGAGAACTAATCTCAGAATCTGTTGGCTTAATCGGATACATTGCCTTGAAAGTTGCAATTTGATAGACCATCTCTGATGCCGGCCGATATATTTAGATTTTATAAACAGGAAGATCTTATGCATGTCACTCAAATTCTATAGAAAAAAGCTTATCCACTCTCCCACCCAGAAGCCGGTAGTGTTTAATGAAGCTTGGGTGCTCAGACTAGGGTTATAAATAGATATCACGCTCAATATAACAAGGAACTATAAATTAATTCGTTAATTATGATATATATTTCGGACGGTTCTTTGGTCGAGTGGTTAGTAGTACTCCTGTCTTTATACTAAACTAGAGATCCTGGGTTCAAATCCCGATAGGGGCAGATGTTTGTATGATAAGTGCGAATAGTTTTTTACGAGACATGAATGTTTGTATGTTTATTTAGTATACATATTTCTAAAATTTATATAAAAAATATTTTATCTATAATTCTCCTTTATCTAGTGTTCATAATAGAAGGTGCTAATGATATAGGTATTTAACTCAAAATGACAATTGAAATGCACAACTGGGCCGAACTATCATTAGGTCATTTACCTTTGCGCAGCCGCCGAGCTGGTAGGTAATAGTCATTACCAGTTTAAAAAAGTTCATGATTCAGATTGTAATGTTTACTTTTTAATTCGTTTAAATGTCTAGTTTTTTTTTTTTTTTTTTTTATACAACTAGATGACAAACAAGCTGACGGCCCACCTGGTGGTAAGCGGTTACCGCCGCCTATAGACACCTGCAATAACAAGGAAAAGTACTCGATATTGCAGGTGCGTTGTCATCCTGAGGCCTAAGATGAAATGCCGTCCATGCCCAGTAATTACACTGGCTACCTTTCCCTTACAAAAAAAAAAAAATCCCTGTAAAATTACAAATAAAAAATATATGCTCCAGGCGGGAATCAAACCCGCGTCTCCTGATGTCCGGCCAGACGCGATTACCACTACGCCACCGGAGCCTTTTTGTAACGTTTTTATAGCAACGTTTATCTCAACACTCATTGAAGTTAACGCCTCTAGTGATCCGAAAGAACACTTTTACAAGCATTCTTAAACTTCCAGTTAAGGTGAGAAAAGCTATTTAAATCACATTTTAATGTTTTTGATGCGTTTGAACACCTACTTTCTGGTAACAATTATTTAGTTCATGATTCTTTTAATTTCATAAAAGTAAAACATCAGATCCTGACCTGATGATTATGGGACTACCTGGAAAGTATAAGAAAGTCGAAAGAAGAAGAAGTCTTCAAGTAATCTAATAACATACATAAAAAATAAAAGATTCCGACGAACTGAGAACCTCCTACTGTTTGAAGTCGGTCAAAAAGGATTATTGGGGTCGCCGCTTCATTCATCCATTCATTCATACGGAGCTGACGATGACGTCATAATTGTCTTCTTTTTATTCATGACAGCATTGTTTTGCGTAAGGTTCTCTAAATATTTAGGTCACTGTGATCCGTTTGTCCTCTGTTTCAGTATAAATGGTAAGGTACTGTAAAACTCAAGAGAATGCGGAGACCCTGTCCCTAGCATAACGCTTATAGAGAGCACATTTGGTGACAAAATACGACAGTTAATTAAATTATTAAAACATTTGATAATTTCATAGAAATGTTATAAAATCGTCCAATGAGCAAGATGTATCTGAAAGTTGCAAAACATTGCTCTGAACTAATTATAGCCCAAGTTTTAATTTATTATCGTTTGTCGTCACCACCCCGTAATATTTTTAAAGGAAATAACTAAAAATCAGTAATATCTCTTAGGGTGTCACACTGATCTCTCATAAGAATTAGTAATAAGAGCCTTAGATTAGAAGAATACGACAAGAAAAAGAAATAATTACATTTTAAAGAAAATATAGTAGATTCCTTTCCACCCTTATGGTGGAAAGGAATCAATCCCTACGAGGTTGTTAGACGCCCTGGCGCAGTGAGGGCGGCCTATACCTAGTCCGAGTAGGGTTTGATTCCTTTTACCCGTGTGTAGCACTCAACTTTTCATTTCAAATGCAAGGAAAATAAAAAATTAGTTTTTCTAATAAAATTTATTAATAAAAGTACTCCTAACATGAGTAGAACCTATTTAAAAAGAGTATATTTAAATTTGGAACACATCGCGTTACTGCCTACTGGCCATTCAGCCGAATACTTTTTTCTTCTTCATTGTACCACAGATTGTACGTAACCAAATTCAGTTCTATTTTCAAATTTTTTATTCCCGCCCTAGGAAAGGAAGCAATTAGTATGAGTTTTTCCCGCCCGGTGGTGGGAACTAGCGTTTTCCTCCCAATACTCAGATCAAGAAAACGCTACTTTCCGAGCATGAGGAATGAAAAAACCTTTTATCACCTGAATTCCGGTAAGAAATTATTTAAATCTTAACAAGATTACTAATTTTATTACGCAGCTTTTACAATATTTGTTTTTTTAACTTTCGCTTTCCCCATGGTCCCATAGATGTCACCCTCGATATTTATCTTACTAAAACAAGGCTTATTAAATAGGTATACTTACGTTCTTCCTCTCTTGTAACCGTAAGCTTAAGTAAAAATTTTATATAACAATTTTTAAGGCAGAGCCTACCGTACCGTGGACGAGCCCGTCTCGTTAAACCAAGATTAACTTTGGATAACTGGCCGTTATTATAAGTAATGTTTGTTTATATTACGCTTTGTGACGCTTAAAATCTTGGTATTTTTTGCTTGATCCCTTTTGTATGGTTTTATAAATGCGGAAAAACGAAACAGACTTTTTGTTCAGACTTTTTTGGTAAAATATAGGGTTTGTGTTTTCTAGTTGCTGGATTTTGCTTCAGAAGCTCGGTGGCGAAGTGGTTCGAGCGCTCTGGTTTCGATTACGAAAACAAAGCAACTTTCGCCGTGGTCGATCCCGGGATGGGACAATCAAACTTTGTGATCTCGAGCTCTTCCGTGCTTCGGAAGGCACGTTAAGCCGTTGAGGCTGGTCCTGGTTGTTACTGCAACCGCTTTAATCTACAAACAGTGGTGGTGTTGTTGTGGCCCAAACTCAATCATGTGTTTCTCATATGCCCAGCTGTGGGATGTATGAAGGCTGGTGTGATGATGGATTTTGTCCACTCTATGACATTTTGTTTAAATGATTTTTAATACATTTAAACAAACTGCGGGAGATCTATATTATATTGACGACCTATATAATATAATGTCTATGCCAAAAGTTGCTCAATCTGAAGTACCTACCTAAAGGAACATGCGTTAGTACCTATATTTATTGGCAGGATAATTATTTTCTTTTTTTATGCAGTCTAACGTGTCAAATCGCGCTTGCAACTCAAATGCTTACTCCCTTGCTACATCCTGTAAAATTAAAAAAGGGGTATGTTAAATGCTTCCCTGTTGAGTTCTGGCGACCTTACGCACCGCAATAACACAGCATTACATAGTAGTGTTCTTTGGCTGAAATTCACTCAGAGGGAGGTGCTTTACCAGAAAAAATCATAGTAATTAGAGTAATTATAAATGGTTACAATTTTCAAATTATTATTTTGACATTTCTCAGTAGGTGAACCATGCATCAGGTACTGTCAGGTTTAGGTACTCGCATTTAAACGTCAAATGGACGTTTGTATACCGAATTTCAAGTCAGTACCCGGTAGCAAGTTTGATAGGTACTCGAGTTTGCGAACGACGCGCGCTTTTAGATGTAGAGTCAATTCCCTTAAGTGGTGGGTCCCTTAAGTAAAGGGCACTACTCTATTCTTCGTAATTTAGCAGCCTGTTACCCATGTTTGCCTAGTAGCTCTATAAACAGTGAACGATTTTTTCCACAACGAACAACGCATATATAAAAAAAGGATTCGATTATGCTTTTAATAAATAAATAAAATCAAAACAAATAAGATAACAAGTACCTATAAAAGGACATTAAGTATTCTTAAAATTTTATAGTAAAAATCTCTAAACTTAGAGATAGTAAGTAATTAGACGACTAAGAGAAAAAAATTAAATGCTATAATAAAGTAGCAAATAAATTCATAAACATTAAATCGTCGGGACCAAGAGTCCGTAGCATCGAAATTTATATATTAAAAACCTTAATAAATATCAAGAACTTGTCCGAAACATTGATTTAAACTGTCAATCTCCGGAGCTAAAAAGAGCTTTTTTTAATACTAATTTGCTTTTAAAAACTTTCTTCGTGAAGAAATAAGTCGTTTACTACCTGATCTTCTGTTTATATTATGTACCTAAAGATTATGCCGTTACTGCATTTCATATAAAATATATGTATATCTATCGATACGTCACGCTAAATGCTACAATACAAAATAATACTAAAATTAATGCTTATGAGATTTTTTCATAAAAAGCACGGTAAATGTCTCGTCTCAAGTCTCGACACCACCCGATATGAAGCGGTAAGACAGCTAAGTAGTTCAGCTCGACCACACTGTTCTGGCTCCCTCCATCTTGCCGGCCTATGAGGCGCCTTTTCACTTTGTAACTTTTCTTATAAACTCTCCTAATATAATAATTACGTACATCAAATGCTCTCATAAAAAGACCGTTGTGACCCGACCAATTGCTCAATGCCCTTGCATTTATTTGTCAGCATCAAGATGATATGGAAACGATTTTAATCTCTTTCGCATGGATATAAAAGACAAACGTACACATTATTTTGAAGCTGACTGTTTGTTTTTTCTACATTGAGGTAAATAATATTAGTATCAGTAACTCTTGAAAATGTAAAAGACAAAAGTAAATAAATATCTTTCAAATATTGGTTTTAAATTTAGTGTGAAACACATTTTTACGTCTCAATTTTTAAGTCATTGACCGCCTCACATTAAACAAATGGTTATTGAACGCGCCTTTTTACAGCATAAAGGCTTGTATGTCTGTTTGTTATTTTAATAAAGAAATTATTTTATTCATAGCGGCCATCTCATTCACAATTATAAAAAACTTTTACCCTGTAATTTTACTATTACAACCCCTGATTAAATTTAATTTTCTGGAAGAGATTCCTGTAAATTAGACATCGTCCTCAATCGCTATTATAATGCTTATGGTCCATTCTAGGTTCTTGGCTCCTTGAGAATCCCCGATGATGCTGAAAATGCCAAACATTCTCAAAAACAAGTATTAGGTACTTCTCCTTCAGTGTACTGTGACTAGGAGCCCATAAAACTACGGCAAGTTGCATAGCGGAATTAGCACTAATGGGCTTACGATGTACCTACGCCCTTCCTTCCGCGCAGTCGTCACACCTCGCTGCAGTGAACACCTCTAGTTGAAATAGGGTTATAGAAAGTTCAACGTATACTCTTTTCTTACTTATACAAAATGGTAAAATTGTAAATTATTGGTAGGTAGAGATTTGAGACTTTGTGAGACTATATTTATCTATTGCTGTTACCCGCAGATGGCCTTTACAGCGTAATTGGGGTTTTAAGGAGGCGAGAACCTTGGTGAGTCCTCAAGCCTTGAGGGGCGAATTCGCCTCAGGGGGATTTCTAATCGCCAGAATCATCTCCGGGGGAGGTGTACGTCTGACGCTTAGAATCTCCAGGGCGGTCGCCATGAGGGTTTATTTTATTTATTTAAGGGAAGCATACAGCGATACAATAACACAGAGACCTAAATCTAAATTTGTAATCAACATTTTTATAATTGCTTAAAAGATAATGTAGAAAAATATCGGAATCAGTACAAAAACATGTCCTGGGACGTGAACTGAACCACTGAGCTATAACAATGACTTTTAAATTTATGAATTTTTGATTAGAAAAACATAGAGGACGCACTTCCATGTAGTGTTGTATAGGTGAGATACTACAGTGCTAAGCTACTTATGAGTTAGACTGTACCTGATCAAAGAAAATTGTGAAGAATGCATGTTTTGTACGATTATAATTTTTTAATATATAATACATTGACCTGTTTCCAGTAAGATTGACCAAGTCTGCTCGTGAATTTATAATGTGATACGTAGTAGGTGCACCTAGTTTTATGACCTTCGTGTGGTTAGCCACTAAGGTTGATATATTAGTGTCTAGAGTTTTCCAGCAATGGTTTAGGCGTGTTAATGAAACCTTGCAAATGCTAGCAAAAAGATAGCAACAATTTATCGTGCTTTTGGGAGTTTTTCTCATACAACACGAGGTGGTAGGCCTTTCTTATTTCAACCGTGAAACAGTTCGCTGTGATTCGGATTGAAGGGAAAGGTAGCAATGTAATTACTGGTCATGGATGCCATTTCATCTTAGGTCTCAGTATGACAACGCACCTGCAAAATCAAGTGATTTTTCCTTGTTATTGCAGGCGGCTGTAACCGCTTACCACCAGGTGGGCCGTCAGCTTGTTAGTCATCTAGTTGTATAAAAAACAACAAGAGTTACAAACAAGCGTAAGGTTCTATACACGCTCGTAGTATCTTATGAGTAATTGTCTGTGGTTTTTACTTGAACAAATCTGAACTTTTTTAAATGGGAAAAATTCTTTTACGTAAAGGCCGAGTTTTCTTCCTGCACATAGCTTCTTTTTCGAGCATTGACAGATGCCCCCAACCTTAGGGCTGTCATTCATATTCCCAAAGAATATGTAACAGAAAAGATGAAAGTCCAATTAAATTTAAGGAAATAGACAGTTCTAAGTTTTGATAGTCTTCCTTTTTACCTGAGTTCCATCAAATCTTACTTAAATAGCCTTCTGGGTAAGATTGCGAGAGGGATCAAGCCAATATTATTAGAAAAAAATTGATAGACAGAGACATAGGTACTTTCTGTACTTATAATAGATGTACCTAGTGTTTGCATTCAAATTCGACTAGCAAAGTACCCAAAATAACGCTGTGTGTAAGCTAAGGTATTCTATTGAAAAAACGAAGCTCATTTCATTACATATCTATATAGAAATTCAAAATCAAGTTTATTGATTTTGAATTGTATTCGTAAATAAACGAATACAATATACAAGATGGAATTATTAATTAATTGTCCGGACCATACTCAACCAACAGACATGCAAATATTACATTAGTACATAATTGTGGTATTAAAAAAGAAAAGAGTGTTATTGGTAACAGAAATCCATTTGAACTGACAAAGCAAATTAAAATTAATCTGTGAAGCGACCTAAAATGTATCCATTGAATAGCAAATATGGCTACAATCATAAATGCAAGCGCGCTGACGGCAACCGCCATGTTTGTATCGTATTAGAAAACAATGCAAGGTTAAGATTGTTTGCAGAGTTTAACACAGATATTATCTCTATCAGACACAGCTCTGAAAGGAAAACTGATTATGAAGGTGAGTGGAAAAAGTGAAAAATATATTATTAAAAATAAATATTCATCCTGTACCAGCCTAGCAGAGTCTCTTCAACACAAACAATCAATTGTGTGCATTGTGTCTGGTTAGTGATGGGTTGGGTACCTTCCTCACAAATTACAAGACATTTATCAACTTTAGTCATCATGGTATGATGTAAAATGGAGGATTATTTTTTAGTCTGGAGATACTTACCTAAATTCTGGTAAATGACATAGACTACATTTTGGCGCGTTAATCCTCACGGGCGGAGCCGTGGGTTTACTAGTTATTCTATAAAACAACTATACAAACGATTAAAAGCCAATGAAAAGTCGTCGCAAATAGAATGCATGTTGCGAGATCTTCTGAATACGTATTTCTGTAACTCTGTCTGGTAGAGATCGCTTCAAGCGATAAGACCATATTTTTTTGAAATGATGTGTTTTTGTAATTTAAAAAAAGAAGAGAAAAGAGTTTCTGTCTATGTTTCTTTGCCCTTCCTAAATTAGACCAAAACCTTATACTATAGTTCTTATGGTCTAAGACCAAAATATTTCGAAGTACAGCTTACCACACTAGTTGAAAACGTCATGTTAAACCATCACCAGCTGTCATCCGTGAGGCGATCGATCACTCGTTATATGACAGAGACTTGAGGCCAAAGATTAACAATACACAAGTAATATAAGTCAATGAATATGGCACTGCCCGAGGTTTTGATAGAACAATTACACGCAGAGACATATTTTGATTGAAATTTCTGTGCTAACAAACCCCTTTTCTGTTACCAGCTTAATCCATGTGTTATTATTTGTTTCAGGTAATAACCACAGTATTCTTTAATATCAAAACATCTGCCAGCGGCTGGTAAATATCCACCTACAAATCTTGAATAAACTATTCTGATCATTAGCACCAGAAAATAATCAAATTTAAAAAAATAAGCTTAAGTAACTGCTAGATAACTATAATTAACCTAGCTATGAGAAACACGTGTATTATAGTTTTGGTTTTTACTGAGCCTAATACTAAAGGCATACCCTAACTCTAAATTTAAGTACAGTACCTATAATATGTAATAGGAAAAAGATAGCAAGATTTTTTTTTGGGCTGTAAGCTAAATTTAGATTTCTAAGAAACCATACTTAAGACTGTTTTAGACGGCATGTACGGTGTACGGAGGTGCTAAACACTGCATTTTATCGTGTGCATGCGGATTGAGTGATCCTATCTTCAATCTTTACAATAATCGACGAGGATTTAGTAAATAATTGTTAAATTCGTTACAGTGAAGTAAAAAAATTGTAAAACCTGAGATAAAACAGATATAGTCAATAAAGTGGATCACTCATACCGCATGCATTATATAAATGTCATAATGTATATCTCATAATATATAACAGTTTTGCTTCTTATTTATACATCAAAAAATTGTAAAAAATTGTTAAATACCATTACCAAATTATGAATTAGTTTGCATGTCCCGTTTAAAAATTATAACGATTTATTTGGATCACTCACACCGCATGGTGGCCGTATGAGTGCTCTTTAAAAATATCACCTTATACTGAATATATACATATTATTTTTTTGTATATTATAGCTAAACGTGAGGTTGAATTTGTTAAACAGTGATCTTGACAAAAACTTATAATAGATGGAAGAAATTCAAGTTTTCCGTTTCCTTCAGCATGTCGTCTGAGTGATCCACATTTCGGCCTCTATTTACTTTCGCATACCACCTACATAAACTGAAGATATACCCAAAATTGTTAAATTTTATTTACTAAAATTTGGATTGTTTTCTGTTAATGTACGTGCGATACTATAGGAACTATCTCGTTTCGTAAATTCCTGAAGAAAATGACTGAGTAGGGTGTCTTTGATTTTTCATTGTGTGAGACTATGTGATATATCCTTACTGGGACAGGACCAGGCGTTTTTATTATATTTATTCATATTATTTAATATTTTATGGAAAAGATTACCTTGGGCTCCGAGCATTCTGGATGCCTAAAATTTACAGGGCTGTTGATTGAGACCGATGATTAGTATTCTGGTGGATTTATTTCTATTAATCTTTTTATATTTTATTCACCTACTTATATGTTATAATGAAAGTTATACATGCTCTGTAAATGAAAAACCACATGTTCTAGAAAACATATATTATAATTAAAAAATCCTATATCATACAGTTTATTGACGGTACAATTTATCTATAAATTATTTACATCAATGAAGATACCCTCAATATGGGTCTTTCCCTGTGCTCAGATCGGAACTCGATTGGTAGGAGGAGCGGGAATCTTTTTTCCCATTCCTCCGATTGAATGTTTTTGTTTTTATTACTTACTAAACTTAACCAAAAGTACAGTCAAGCCCATTATACAGGCGATATCCTAAGATCGGTACTCCGATTGGTAGGAGGAGCAGAAATATTTTTTCCCATATTTTACAATTTGACAAGTTGACATTGGGCATAGTTTTATTTTAAATTTTTCATAAATAATTCTTTGTTTAAATTTATTACCAGCATTGCGCTAGAAAAAGTATTATGAATGTAATCCGCTTTGTAGAAATTATGTAGAAGAAAAAAAAAACCAACACTGTCGCACGCTTGTATGTTTCAAATATGATACAATCACTAGTACGGTTAAGTGAGGGAAGCATTGTGTTCCGTGTGCGGTTTTCCAGTCTGCCATCGGACCCGTCCCCAGGGTTGCGGATAGGGGAACGCCCCCCTTGAGTGGGCTTTTGTGTACTGGATCAGGGAAATCCGTTGCTCAAGCTAAGGCCCAGGAGTAATAACGGTACCACTGGGTACCCCTCGTGACACTACAGAGACGCACAGGAAAGATAGGAAGATATCTCCTACAAATGGATTTTTTGGAGTTGGTGCTAAGCTGTTACCTGAAACAATAGAAAATGAAGCACCAACTCCAAAAAATACATTTTGAGGATTAAATGTAATTATTTTTCCTTTTTAGTGTTTTGTATGTATGTTATTCGATCACGAATTCACGACAGGACGTTAGGTTCTTACGTGTTATTGGTTTAAATGGCATTTTTTTCATTAAAGAGATATTCTATTTGATTATATTAAAAATGTTGATTTTAGAATGAGCCAACCAACAACAGCGTATTCGCTTCATCAACTACAGACTACTTATCTGGAATGAAGAGTAAAAGGTAAATCATGTCGTGTGGTATTTTAAATTAATAAATTGGCGTGTTTTGAAGTTGGTTTTTATTTTTGATTAATCAAATGTATAGTGCTAGCGAAAATAAAAGGCGATTCTGTTTTTTACAAGCTTTTATTTAGTTTCATCTGTCCCAGTAAGGATATATCACATAGTCTCACACAATGAAAAATCAAAGACACCCTACTCAATCATTTTCTTCAGGAATTTACGAAACGAGATATTTCCTAAAGTATCGCACGTACATTAACAGAAAATATGCCAAATTTTAGTAAATAAAATTTAACAATTTTGGGTATATCTTCAGTTTATGTAGGTGGTATACGAAAGTAAATAGAGGTCGAAATGTGGATCACTCAGACGGCATGCTGAAGGAAACGGAAAACTTGAATTTCTTCCATCTATTATAAGTTTTTGTCAAGATCACTGTTTAACAAATTCAACCTCACGTTTAGCTATAATATACAAAAAAATAATATGTATATATTCAGTATAAGGTGATATTTTTAAAGAGCACTCATACGGCCACCATGCGGTGTGAGTGATCCAAATAAATCGTTATAATTTTTAAAAGGGACATGCAAACTAATCCATAATTTGGTAATGGTATTTAACAATTTTTTACAATTTTTTGATGTATAAATAAGAAGCAGAACTGTTATATATTATGAGATATACATTATGACATTTTATAATGCATGCGGTATGAGTGATCCACTTTATTGACTATATCTGTTTTATCTCAGGTTTTACAATTTTTTTACTTCACTGTAACGAATTTAACAATTATTTACTAAATCCTCGTAGATTATTGTAAAGATTGAAGATAGGATCACTCAATCCGCATGCACACCATTTTATCACGTTCAATAAGGTCGAAAATTGAATGCATGTAAATGTGAAATTATATGACAGTCATCCTTTTTTTATTTATATTGACAGAAAGAGATACACTGAAATTAGGTTTAGACTTAGCATGTGTCCTCCAGAATTAGGGCCATTGTCACCGTCGTCGGTAAGAAAACCAGCATAGCGAAACTTACACATTATAAGCTAGTGCAATAATGCGCACACCAAGTTCGTAAAGTTTGGATTGGTCAAGAAGCATAGTTACGTTGAAGCATACATATATCACATAACGCCAACTAAAAAATTTAATTCCAGTGAATAACTATTAGGAAAGACACAAACAGTAAGTTTACTGAACAGCTTTGACTGACTCCTCTCTACGAGTCAGCAGTAGTTTCTGATTTGACGCTGTCGGTCCTTCGATTATAATCTCGTGTAGGTCCATAACTACACAAGATTATAATCGATGAACAACCGACAACGTATACTTACTACGGAGTATATACATACATACCTAAATAATTTATAGACAATGCCATATTTTTTTTATGACAAAGGATGTGAAACAAGCAGATGATTGTAATAGTAAGTGGTAAGGTAACTATCACTTATCGACACCTGCTACGTCAAGGGAATTACTTGATATTTTTTTAGACAATACTAAATTATTTGTCTCCTCTACAATGTCCTATATAACCCGTCCTATCCTCTGTATCTGCGTGAACGTTTCTCCTTTAGCCATTCTCCTGATGATCCTTCATACAACCGATTTCTATTCCTTCTCCTTTTCTGTTCTCGCGGTTAGACTGTGGAATTCTTTGCTACCCACTATCCGCGATTGCCAAACGCTATCTCTATTCAAGACACGAGTCAAAGCATATTATCTTTCCTTAATATAAATACCTCACTAGTTCTTTTTTTTACATTTATAAAGTTATTTTATATTAATATTTATATTATGTATGTTATTATATGTATATATTTATATATTGTATTTATGTAGTATATTATGTGTTCAATATACTTAGATTATGTTTCTGTATTTTTAGTTATGTACAATTGCACACACCGATTCTACCTTTTCACCCTCATTTCTCTGTGGCAGGCCTGCTGGAAGAGATTTCATTTAGAAATAAGCAGTAGGTACCTTTGTACGGTTTTTCCTAAAATGTATTTTCTATTATTTTTATGTTGTGTACATTAATTGTTAAATAAAAAAATACATTTCAATCATGTTACATTGTCCTCACTCATCTTCTATACTCTTCACTCTTCAATACAACACATACTTGTATTGTAATAAGAGGTGTTTATTACGACATTGTTGCCATTGGCAGTACTTACTGCTTAAACATTGAGGCAACATGACGCAGTGAAAGTACTCAATCAAGTAATCATGCTCAATGACTGGTTGTGATACGATCTGGTGATGTTGAAATTGTCAGTGGAAACTGTGCTTACACGCTGTACCTTTTTGCAGCGATGCAAACACTATCTCTATTTTGACAGAATAATAAATAAATCACTTGAAACTTGTAAACCACTTTTTTTATTATATTATGCGGTTTCTGAAGCTTAACACCATCAACACCAGAAGTATCGGTCACCCGTAGCTGACCCAGTAAAATTTTATTTTCACACCATGTGAAATTTTTGTTTTCCACCATTTTTGTTTTCATACTTGTAAAGTAACCTCCGCAGACTCATTCCACAACCTAAGCATTGTCACCAGTCTATAAACGTCCCACTGCTGGGAAAACCTTCCTACACGGGAGAAACACATGAGGAGCTCTAGCCATAACGCCACCACGCCGGCCCGATGCCGATTGGTGGGTTAAAGCGGTTGCAGTAACAACTGGAACCAACGGCTTAACGTACCTTCCGAAGCACGGAGGAGCTCAAGATAAAAATAATTTATTGACCCATCACGGGATCGACCATGGCGAAAGTTGCTTTGTTCCCGTAATTGAAACCAGAGCGCACGAACCACTACGTACCGAGCTCCTTATTTTCTAATTTTTAATTTTTAATGTTTTTGATGCGTTTAAACGCCTACTTTATTGTAACAATTACAAATAAAGAAAGAAAATGATGAAAAAAAACACATCAGGAGACGCGGGTTTGAATCCCGCCTGGATATTTTTTCATCATTTCATTTTCTAGTATGATATTATTACAATTATGTCTCCGTTATCGAGTTTCCATAACACAAGCTCTTAATGATGCTTACTTTGGGCTAGATAATAGGTGTGAGTGTATGAAAATTATTATTATTATTCGCAAAGTTTCCACTTCTACCTCTCTCTAAAATTCTGTAAAAATGATGTAATAAATTCGGAAACACGGTAAATGCACTGGAGAATCAGTTCTAATGACGAGAGGATAGAGTCGCATCATACAGTATAAGGTGTTCAACTTAAGTAAAAAATATTGCTTGGATCCCAGCTGTCTTAGGTGATTTCCCAAAATGTAGGAAGAAAATCGTGTAATGGGGTACAAAAGAAAAACGTGTACACTGAATTTTAAAATGCTCTTTTGTGTGTGACTTGAATATTAATATCAGATGTGATGGCTATTTTAATTTTATGGCTGCTTACAAGTCGTATTGCATTTAAAATCAAATCTCATTAGATAAGCATTGAACAGCAAAGTTTACAAAATTACTAAATTCTGTGAAAATGGCTGTGTTGCAGTATTTCTATAAAAATTCTTGATTTGTACCACGCAACAAAGCACATAAAAAGAAAATGGACAATTGAACACTGTATATATCTTTGCTCTTCATATATTTTTGAAACATCTCTTTTAACATATTCAAAATTTAGATAAGTTAATTGAAAAATACTATTCACTTTAATGCTTCGATAAACCAAATTACAAAATGTGGGGAGGGCTCGTGGCCAGGCTGCTAGACACGCTTGAGACAAAACACTAAATTAAGTTTTAAAATGAGGTGTATTAAAATAATCCTATTTGTGCAGTATTTTGAAAAATCGTCTAACGTATCCAAGGAGGTACGAGGAGGTGGCGTCTAAAAATATTTACGTCGTCATACCCTCAGTACCCCTAGCACGAACATTTTTAAATTTCGAACCGTAATCTTATTATTCAAGCCCGCTTAAAATTTCAAACAAAAGCCAGACAAAAGCTGACGTACTCGATACGATGGCGATTCGAAATTTAAAAGTGTTCATGCTAGGGGTACTGTACTCGAATGCGTATCCGAATAGTTTTCGTTCAATTACTTCGCTAGTTGGTCGCACATGAGTGGTCGACCTAAGGGTGTAGATATATTGATGTGTGCGACCGCACCTCCGCCGCTCGGTCGAGTCCACGCGTGCTGTCATCGCTATATCGGCCTCCATTACCGTTGTCCACCCCTTTCAGTCTTTTGTATAGTAACGCATTCAGCCATGGGCTTGAACAGCTTTTATTCAATTTTAGAACATTAAAGCATTAGGCTTGAGCTATGAACTTTGAATAGCCTTTATCCAGTTTTCTATGGATAGGTTTGTTCTAAATTAAACGTTTATTCATGTTAATAGTAGTTTAAATAACTCAATTTGGCTGTCTGAAACACCTTTGCCATATGTTTGTTAGTTTTTAAGAAAAACAGTTGTAATATAATGACTTGAACCGATGCTATAATGTTACAGGTTGCTTTTTTATTTTATTTTTAATTACCTATCTGTGTTAAAAAAATACGTCAATCTAAGTGCACCTTTGGAATCATAATTCAAATTTCAAAACATAGCTGTAGATAAAATTAGATTTTAAATTCCCTTTTGATCGAGTTACCTTAAACGCAAGATGTCAATGAAGGCGTTATACCTAATTGTAGGCTGTTTAGCTTCCTTTATTTATTTACTTGTACCGCTACAAGAATGTCCAGGTATTTTAAGACACCGTCAAAATCTCCAGAGTAAACAAAATTAGATAACAAAGAAAATTTTCTTGTAAATCGGCTTGCAAAATGAAAAAGCTATTCTGCGCAGTCATACTTGTTTGACGTGTCCCTTTTAATTAGCTGCAGGCGTGATCTCTGTAAATAAATCATTTTATAATGATTTAAAAACTCATTGCCAAGTTTTTTGCGTTTACTCCAAATAAGTTCCAAGGTTGTGTCTGGAGAGTCCGGACACGTGAATTTCTCTGTTGAAATAATAATAGCGTAAGCATTGCGCTACCACATTTTTTTTATAATATCAGTTGGTTGAAAAACGTTTTGTTCCTTTAAACACGTTTATTAAACGTATGTGTATAGTTTAATTATTCTAATTTACACTTTAGTTAGTTGAAATTATTTCTTTCAACATTGTCTATCAAATTGTCTACCGCAGTATTAAAACTATTTACTTACTTGACTTACTAAGTACTACGCGTATGGACTTCTCTTACAGTTTCTCATCAGTAGAATTACTCGACATCCTACTACAGACACTACAGACTACAGACAGTGAACTGATGAGTTCTGTCGCGACCCGGCTTTCGCCGCAATCAAACTCCGGGGAATCTTTTTATCGCTATATTTCTCTTGGGCAACTACTACATATATCACTGTATAAATTGTATTTTAAAAACTATTCAAGTAATCGGCCGCCGCGCGTGGCCCCTCGGCCCGAATCTATCTGTCTCTCTCCCTCAAAAACTAGAACAAGTCTGACAATAGAATATATTTTAAATATTAATTTCTTTTTCACATTAGCACAGAATGTGCCAATGCCTATCAAGGAGGCCGGTTACTACAGTTCTATAGTTTAATACCAGCCGGTGTGGTTTCCAACAAGTTTCTCTCATGTCTTTGATGGCTTGGCATCGCGTGCTGCCCGATGCACGCATGCGCTCTCCAAGTAACGAATATGAATAATGATACGCTTATTTTAGAAACAAATTACTTGTATGACCATCACGACCTACCAAATTTCTTAAATAAATCTTAAATAAATGTCTACAGTTGAAGACCATTATGTTTATTGTATTTGAACAACATGAAACTTTATACAGTATTTAGAGTCATTACTTCAATCACAGAACCAAAATCCTAATAGTAGCTTTCTTTTGTATGAAAGATCGGGAAGTTTTTCTTGGCTTTTTCAAAAACATTTCTATCTTGATATTTTATTAAAATTATATTTTCTGAAATTATTTACCTTGTTAAGTAGTGTAATTTTGTTATGGAAAGTCTTGGTTTGTGCTTTTATGTAATTTATCAGTAACTCAACATACAGTAGGGACAATTCACGTCATAAACCCTAGAAACCCAAAGAACCGTCGAAAAGACTCTAGAAAGTTCATGCAAGTTCTTCATAAATTTTATAGTATAGAGACAGATGCGCGAAGCCTCATTTCTGTGTTGTAATTTTTTTCTTTGGCGGCTTGAAATATTTTATACCAATATTGGTCTCAGTGACTTCTTCTTATCATGTTTTAAGAAAAATGAATTGGTTACTATTTCTTTACCTTATATTGGCTTGGTTGTAACTAAGTACTACCATTCCGTGCCCACTTACTGGAAGAGGTGCGTCGCCGAACGCTTTGTTTATGGCGTTTGACAAATGGACTGGAAAATCTCTGAACGCTCAAGATTTATTTTGTTGAGCACCTGGAAATAATTACGATTTGTACTGGAGCCTGCTCTCTGTCCTTTGATAATATTTCGAGGCCAACTGGAAATAGATTCTATTTTCATTGGATGCACATCTTACCTTCCTATCAGAAATACTGTACTTAGTTCGGGTCATGACACCACCACTCTGGCATTACTGCGGAGGCACAAAGTTGCTGCAACAAACGGAGCCAGTGGCTTAACGTACTTGTCGAAGTAGGAAGGAAGCCCGAGATTATGAATTTACCCATCAAAAATTTGCTTTTCCAAAAACGCCTGAAATTGAGATGCCAATTCCTGCACCAATCTGAAATTCATGAAAACACTTTACTTAAGGCACAGTCTTACTTAAAGTCTCGCCAATTCTAGAAAACCTTAGGGTTTTGTATTTCCATATACACTTATTTTTATGATACGACTGCTTAGGAACGCTTTGATTTTAAAAATGTACAACACGTACCAGTTCTACTGTTGGTTTACCCACACCAAACTCTCGGCCTAGGTGCTCTGATTATGAAGCTGCTGTTGCCTTTAGACGCTCCGTGGAGAGTGCCAGGAAAGAATGACCCATCTTCAAGACGGACTTAAAAAAAAACAACGCGCACTTTTAGCCCAATGACATAGTATTATTGCTAATGGCATCTACGAGTATTTTCTGGACATAAAAATAGAAAAAGCACAGGAAACAAAAGATCTTACATCGGTTGGAGATTCAAGGTGACTTGGCCATGGTCCCACGATAAGATAAGATAAGGGTTCCGTTTTTTTTTTTTTTTTTTATACAACTAGATGACAAACAAGCTGACGGCCCACCTGGTGGTAAGCGGTTACCGCCGCCTATAGACACCTGCAATAACAAGGAAAAGCACTTGATATTGCAGGTGCGTTGTCATCCTGAGGCCTAAGATGAAATGCCGTCCATGCCCAGTAATTACAGTCAAAATAGAATACACATTTTTTGTCTAACTGTACTGTACACGTAGTACGGACGCTTCCGTCAATATCCGTTTATTCTGGGTAAGCTTATTTGCAGCTTACGTAAAATAAATAAAGCTTTGAATTAGGATCGGCAAAATCGAAACATATAATAACCACTCATGATGACAGCATATAGAGATACGTCCCCTGTCTCTTATTCCATTTACAATAAGAGTCACAAACACCAAGAACCTACCTACCTACATTCCTTCCTACACACACCTTCGTTTAGTTTCGTGTAAAACGGGAACAGTATTTTTTTTAAACAAAATTGAGAAGCATAGCACGCTTCTAATATAAATATTTTGATCAAAAATGAGACCAATGCCCTCTTAACCTACACATTTGTGTTAGAATGGTTGTTCCCACGCAGATATAAAAGTAATAAAAAATTCTATTGATCTAGCAATGTGCGCCATGCCTTGTAGTATATAGGGCGGCGAGAACGAGTTGTTAGTAAATTTTAAAGGACGCTGCACA
Source organism: Nymphula nitidulata (assembly GCA_947347705.1). Taxonomy (NCBI): domain Eukaryota; kingdom Metazoa; phylum Arthropoda; class Insecta; order Lepidoptera; family Crambidae; genus Nymphula; species Nymphula nitidulata. The sequence goes on along the minus strand of OX374630.1, from coordinate 15,745,224 downwards.
CGGAAGCGGAAACGAGCTTATTCACGACAGTTATTGTACACGTTTAATTAAATGTAGTAAATGCCAATTAAACATGAGCTGCCGAAATTCGGTATGCCTTTACAAATTCAAATTCAAATATTCATTGCAAATTAAATTTATCTTATTATTACTAGAACACTTACAATTTATATTACTTTATTTGATTATAAAAAATGTTTACATATCTATTTACATTATGTAAGTATAGAATCATTATCATCAAACCTACATTAAAAAAAGTAAAATGGAATGGAATGAAATCATTATATTAATATTTGTATCTACATTTGTGTATTAATTTGACGTAATATTATGTAAATAAGGTATTAATTATCTAATTTTATTTCGTTCGGACATGTTATGGAATATAAGTAGGTATCAACCATCAACAACCCTTGCATCGTTTTTAGAAAATAACAGAAGTCCATGGACCTCAAAATGAAGCTTATTTCGATTTACAAAGTAAGGAAATAAAATTCTGTGCTTGCGTCCTTCACTATCATTAGTCACGTCAAGTATCCGTCAAATGCTGTTCCGTCGAGATCGAAATTATTTCCAAACTTACGAAATACTTCATAAAACTAAATTAACCCGTCAAGCATCAGATTCCAGTCACAATTGATTGTTCAATTGTTATAGCACTTATAGCCCTCCGGAGGCATGACGCAGTTGACAGATAGAGTAGGCGGCGCGTGAGTAGTGCCCAAGTGCTCGGGCGTCTATATGGAATACGGTAACCGCTTAACACCAGGCGGGCAGTAGCTTGTTTGCCATCCTTGTATAAAAAAAAACCTCGTGGACTCGTAATAGTATGGTAAAGTCGTTTTTTAGGGATTTTCCCTGTAAAAATTGAATGCATTTGAGGCATTCATAGATTTCATGTTCATTTTGTATAAATTTTCAATGTTTTACTATCATCAAAGGATTAAATTGAGTCACTTTTAAAATAAGAGGTTGCCTTTAACTATTTTAGCAACTTATTTTGTATGTGTGTTTCTTTAGTGGTTTTTAACGTTTACCAAAGTTTTTTATTTTCTTTTCACAATATACGTCTTTTTTCAACGTTTACGTATTATTTGCATAGACTTAATTGTCAACAAAATTGGCGTCTGAAGATATTCTAAAATTCAATTAGAGTTGTTTCATCCTCATAGCTTTGTATCAACAAGACGTCGTATTTAGAAATGAATGATTTAGTTGCATTCGCAGTAATGGAATGTTTTCATTAGTTGAGCTCAAGTAGCGGCTCGAGTGTTCTGCATGTGGGTCACGTGGGGCCCGACACACTTTTAACTCTAAAATAAACCGGGAACACGGTAAATGGAAAGAAATCTGTGGATTTCCTAGGCAGTTGGCCTTTTAAAACGGCTTAAATCTAATATCAAGAAGCGAGTTTTCCATGTTTTCAAAATGGCCGTTAAATCCAAAACGCACAAGCTGAGCGATTGAGGCGAATGCTAAATCTTTGATACAACTTTCACAAACAGAAATTAGAACCAATTTAATCTTAATTTTGTAATAACTTTGTGTAAATCATTGTCATCACCATCTCAGGCGAAAGACGTCGGTGCTGTGCTACGCGCGTCCAGTGACTACCTGCGATCATCATCGGTCCACAAATAAAAAATAAAAAAAATGTTAAAGATATTTCGAAATATGTCTAAAATAGAAATATTCATGTCGTGGAGTGGGAACCGAAATCACGGCATTTGACTGCATGTTCTGTCTACCCTAATCCTATCGGAATTTTTCTAGGCTTTTGGTTTTTGCGTCTAACTTGGTATTCCGCTCCAGTGCCCCTAGTGTAAGTTTCCATCGAATTGAAAAGAAAACGTTTGTTGTCGTGATAACTGTCAGATTGTATGAAAACGGCAACAGCGCCTGTGTTGTGAATTATTGGAAACCAGTTTTTATATATGGATTTGAGAGATGATTCGATATGTTTCGTTTCGATTGAAACTTACTCTAGGGGTACAGGACAAATGTTCTTTACATACGTTCTTTACATATTACATAACAAATCGAATGGACATATTCACGTATTGGGACCAGGAAATATTATTTGTAGAAAGAACAATTGCGGTAGAACTCTCATTTTCATCATTACATACCTACTCGCCCTTTCCTAGCAATTCCCGGAATTCGACACTGGCATTCGTGGATTGCTACACGTCGCGTCGTCTATATAAAGCGATTTTGGCACTGGAAAAATTTGATGACTCACCCGTAATCAACGTTCTTAATTTTTCTGAATTGTTAGAATATTCTCAGGGATAAATTTGATTTTACGTTAAAATATTTTTAGTTTCATAGAATCATGTACTCGCCACTACTTACGATAGTTACAATTAAATTAAATTAACAATCACAGAACAATAATGACCTAAATTGTTTAAATTGTTACCACATTTAAAGAATATTCATAATTATATGATTATTTTCGATGCTATGGGGCTTCCGCTGAGTTGCATCAACTTCTCAAGCAGTATTTTTTTTAAATACATCAATCCTGGTAAAATATTTACCTGATAAATTACCATTAAAATGGTGATCTTTCAACAAATTGAAACCGATTGCGACTGTGGGTTCTGGTTGTTGGTCTCTAGCATATACATTTATAGGAATACAATCACGTCTGATGTAGCAGAAGTACAGCATCGTTATAATCAATTGTGATTGTGATCATCTTTGTTATAGAGATAATCGTTTATATTTCTAAACGAGATTTTTTTATACTTCGTTACTTTAGCTTCATTACGATGAACCTAGTAACATTCCAGACACAAATTATGTTTTTGATTGTCATATTATTATGCTCCCGGTAGCCTTACGCGACTTAGCAAATTACGATAGAATAGTTGGAAGATAGTTTGCCATGTAGGTAAGAAACAATATGATACAGAACTTCCTTTCTAGATTAACATAATTAATTAACACTTAGTAGATAGAGGTACCATGTGACAAAAACTATTGCTTTTAAATTCGCTATTGTTAGATAGGTATTATTGGTTTGCAGTAATCGGTGAGTAAAAGTACTAAAGTGGCAGCAACGTCTGATCTCGCCTGTACATCATTTGGTCCCTGACTGTACATAGGACTAATTTTTCCGGGGATATTGTTTCTCTTACTTTCGTTTGAGGAAATCACGTGTCATACGCCGCTGTTACAAAAAGTGAGTGTAAACGGAGCGTAATAGATTTGACGTCACCCTAATGCTTATTCCTTCCGGCGTCGGCTTACGAGATATTAATGATGGACACGTATGTGTACGCCGCTGGGAGATGGAAATAAATATTTTATTGTAACTGCACATCATCTGTTTTTCTCAGAGGAACGTAGGTAATTTATGAAATTATTTTCCCTTTGGAATCTTCTCGGAACCTTGAAACACTTTTTTGTTGTCAGTTTGGGGATTAAACGTAAGCTCACTTCACAAAGGAATATTGTTAATGTGCATAGTTTTTTACAAAATTCGCATCAAAGATATGTTTATTTTTATAAAAAAAGATTGGCCTGCCGGTAACATTTATTCGTACAGACGAAGCATGATGCTGATATCACAAATTTATCAAGTAGCTTACCTTACTTACCTTACCTCACCTCACTTACCTTACCTTACCTAACATAACCTTAACTTACCTTACCATACCTTACCATACGTTACCTTACCTTACATTACCTTTTTACACCAGGTGGCAACCAAGAATACGGCCCACTTGATGGTAAGCAGTAACCGTGTATTATGGACACTTGCAACAACAGGGCTATTACTTGTACGTTGCCTACCCTGTTAAAACCTTTTCACACTTTTTTTGAAGAAACCCGTGCTGTACTCGTTAGAGAAAACCTCTGCGGGGAGCTCATTCCACGACCATATTTTTTTTTCAATTCTCATTCAAACCTTTTTTATATTTCATTCCATTATTCTCACTCATAGGGACACAACACTGCTTAGTGGATATTGTTGTTAGGCTGCGAGCTTCTGTAACGTGGAGGTGCTATCCCTTCAGGGCGTTCAAATAACAAGTTAAAAATAAGGTTTTATGGGCCGGCATGGTGGAGGCGGCTAGAACAGTGTTTCAAGCTGCACTAGCTGTCTTCGCACATGGACTCTTCTTACCGCTTCACATCAGGTGGTGTAATTTAACGTGCTTAGTATTAAAAAAATGGTTACTGGCATTTCATACGCTTTTTGTAACCCTGGGACAAACATATTAATATTACGCTGTTTACTGATGCCTCTGTTCTGGTATTGCATCATTAGGTGGGGGGCCTCAAGCTTGATTGTCTCTCTTTTTAGTTTTAAACATACCTTCGTATAGAAGAATTTAACAAAATCGTCTAGTCTGTAGATGTTATCCTATTACAACCCATTTCCGGCTTCTTCCACAGCTGACAAACAAATCAACGAAATCCTACATCCCTTACTTCGAAAACCCATAATAATTATGAAAAATGAAAAAATTAGGATTTCATGGACAAAATTTTAAAAGCGTTATCATCATTGTGTTAGGCGATTGTTAGTCTATGCCAAGTATCTACTATGTCATAATTGCTAATAATTAATAAAGTATATTATTCGGAAAGAAAAGAGTATAATTTTAAAGCTCAGATTCTCTCCTTCTGAGGTTGCTACTTTTGCTACTATTCCTAACGAAATATATTTCAATAAAACTACAAATGATGGCAAAAAAAAATTAGGCATAATTTAACTAGAACTAAGAACCGCTGTGCAATCATAGATATAAATACATAAACAGTAGCAAACGTCGCTTCTCCGGTAGAATTAAATGATAACCACCGGACATGACTGTCATGTGGCATTCAGATATTAGCAGCAAATGGAATTAGCCAACCAAAAAAAACATATATGTAGTTGATGTATGAAATAGGAAATGAACAAATTTAGTAGGGAACATAAGCTATCCATATTAATTTACTGTGGCGTGATTCAACCTTTTTGAAACACTACGTCATTTCTATTTTATATTTTCTCTATACGATTAACGAAATAAATTGTAGCCATGTTCAATCAAGTATTAGTTAATTTTATAATGAAATGAGTACATTTTATAGGCAAATGCATCAGCTAATGCATCACAAATAACCCCAAAAAAACCGAGATCAAATACGAAATGTTAGCAGGAAACGACTTGTCCAAATAAAACTCAATATTAATAAGTCTTATTATTTTTTTATTCTTATCTTTAATGGCATAAAGATTAAAGTCATAAGAACAAGTCTAAGTGCATTTTATGACGCCGTCAGCTGTGAGATAAGCAGTTGTATTACCAAAATTACCTAAAATTACACAATATCGGTAGCTAAACAAAGGAAAGTATCTTTTGTTTGTGACATTAGTACTCGTCTCACGTCCCCATTAAGTCACCGTGTTAAATGTAGCAAAATCCTCTACCACGAATCACTATTAATAAGTAAACTTAAAAAATTGCAGAATCAGCTAACTCTTCTAAAAGTAAAGTAATTATTGATGTGAATAAATATCTCTGTACACTTTACTTTGTGGTAGAAATGCACTTAGTTTGAAATAAATATTTTTGATTAGCTTAGAGCGGTCTCAAAAAACTGTTACGCTGAGCTGTCGAACTATGAGATTATTTTTTTATTTAATTTTAATAGGTTTCGCTGTCGGCTCTTGAACTTTGAACTTTTACTCATGAAACTGCAGTCTAGTTTATGTTCTAAATTTTAAAACTAGTAGGCAACGTAATCTGTAGATATAAAATTATTATTTGTTATTGTATTGTCTACTTGTTTGTTTTCAATAATTTGTGATGAAATCTGATCGAAATAAATAATAAATAAATAGATTTATTTTGTTTGAAAATAAAAATTATGTAAATATTTCTCACGACATAGTCACTAACGAGTATCGCCATCGAATCATAGTAAGGGCAATAAGCCTATAATCTTCATAGCCATTACTCTTTCCCATGCATTTTGCTTTCTTTTGAGATCATTTTCTTCGAAAGCGAAGTTTTCTCCCAGATATGATTGACTCATTGGTGACTAAATAACAATAAAAATATGAAAGTCAACTTAATCATTAGCAAATACAATGATTTTCCCATTGCTTAAGATTTAGATCGTTAGTTTTATTATACCTAAGTTAAAAAAAACTTGCTGCTTTTTTGCATCGCGAACAGAGGAAATCTGTTTAATTAACTTGGCTTTGCAAAGCTGGTATACTTAGCTGTTTTCCTTTTTCCTGATAGTATTCTTTAATTAAAAAAATATTAGATGGATTCACAGAAAAAACTGTTTTTGAATTTTTTTTATTTTTTCTCTTCTATCGTTACACAAATAAAAATTGCAGGCAAGTAAATAGTAGATTATTAACCAAGGGGATAAAGCAGTGCCTTCTGTCGCGGGTGACAATTTAAATCGCGAGCGTAACGAAGGACTCGAGGTTTACTCCCGAGCGTAGCGATGGTGTTAAAAACTTAAATCACGAGCGAAGCGAGGGATTTAAGACGAGTCCTGAGTGTAGCGAGGGATTTAAGTTCACCCAAGACTAAGACAGCTTTATCACCGAGGAAAATACTCAACTTTTCGTACCATTTGCGAAAAAATTAACACAATAATAATATGAGATAAGCATTTATTAAAAATAATGACAATTAAAAGTAAAAGTTAACATTTGAAACATTGGTCCAATTATCGGCCGTATCGGCCGGCCAAATACGGCCTCGTCGGTTTTCGTAATTTTATTTAATAATCATAACTGCACAATAAATGCGTATTCCTTTTTCAAAAAGATGTATAATGCTTTATATACAAACTCAATGGTGTAAACACAGATGTAGTTCAGTATACATTTCGGTAAGTATTCCAAATTTAAATCACATTCTCCCCCTAGAGGATGAATGAAATTCAGTACAATTTTCTTTCCCTGTTTTTAACAGATTAAAAATGACTATTCATTTTTCATTGCTAAAAAAGTGACATTCTATGCCACAAAAAGCGAACATAACTCGCTTTTTGTGGCATAGAATGTCACTTTTTTGAGCAAGTGGTACGAAAAGGTATATTAATGGTAAATTAATTATTGCATGCAAAGGTCAATTAATAAATTAACGCTTGTTATCCTTTAAAAAAAGAGAAAGCGTTATGAGTCCCCTTGCTCCTATACGTTATAATTATTAGTTTATTAATACACCAAAAAAACTATTTTTACACGCCGATTCTACATTTTTATTCTCAGTGCGTGACTGCTAACTGCTAGAAAAGATTTTATCTAGTAATAAGCAGTACCTTTGTTTAAATTTTCCTTAAATGTCTTTTCCGTCGTTTTAATAATTGTGTATATTAATTGATAAATAATTAACTATCAAATCAAAATCAACATATTTTTATTTCAACAACCAGTAAACAATTATGATATAATGGTGGTTAGGATCTCCTAGTAGGCAAAAATGTATACCTGTGTCAGGCGGTCCCACTCTTCCATAACTCTTACTGTTATGATTTTGAAACAATCCTGTTTGCATTGTTTCGAAATCATAACTTCACATAGTTATGATTTCGAAACAATACAGAACAGGAGTAACTTACAATTTATTCATTTACATTCAAAGGTGATTCTGAGATTAATGTACTGTAACGTAAACAATAGGGATCCAGCTCCTGAAGCTCAGAACTGACACAGTCCCATGGAAGAAAACTTCGTCTATTTTCATTCATAAGGGGGTAAATATTTCTTTCCTCATTTTTTATTTGTCACAGCCAGGAATACTAATGACAATGACCAATCACACATCTCTAATTCATGCATGTGCAGCAGGATGCGACTGACGATGACGTAAAGGAAATGACGCAGTTTCCCATGGCATGGACTTTGTTATTGTAGAAGACAGTACCAACCTTTGCCAATAAAACGAGCCGACTTCCTTTGACGTCGGCAATTTGTTAAAGGAGCGATATCCATAAGTTAGAATTTAAATATTAACGAAGAACAATATTCACTTTTTGATGCGTTGAAATGCCTTCTTTATTATAACAATTGCAAATGAAGAAAGAAAATGATGAAAAAATATATGCTCCAGGCGGACATGTTAAAGTATTCTTTCGGATCACTAGAGGTGTTAACTTCAATGAGTGGTGAGATAAATGTTGATATCAAAACGTTAGAAAAGGAAAGAAAGCGGTGAAGAAATCAGCAGGTTTTACCTAGTGCTCCGGTAGCGTAATGCTCATCGCGTCTGGCCTGGAAATCAGGAGACGCGGGTTCGAATCCCGCCTGGAGCATATATTTTTCAATGTTTTTTTTTATGCTACTAAATGACAAACAAGCTGACGGCTCACCTGGTGGTGAGCTGTAAGCTTCGCAATCCGGGCGACATTCCGAAACGAGTATTTTTACAAATACCTACGAATCCTCGAATGTCGTTTCGGATGTTGAAATAGAACATTTCGACATTGTAGGGCGGACGTTAGCTTATAACGCAAATACAGATAGACTAGAAGAATTTCACAGGGATATCCCAAGTCCTGGGTAGCTCAGATGCTTAGAGCTGTCGCCCGTATTGCGAAATGTCGCGGGTTCGATGGGGATCCTCAGGGCGGGGGCCTCAGGACGTGAAATTTTTCTAGTTTAGATATATTTTAATTAGTACATGATTACTTTTATAACATCAGATTTCTCCATATTATAAAGTGCATACGGTAACAGTGAAATCATGATAAAAACGATTCTACAACATTTTGCCGACATGAACTTACCAATAACATAAGGATTTTTTGCATTGAACTAATAAAGAAAAAAAAGCTTACATTAAACACTTTGGAAAATGTGTAATGTGGAGAACCTAGAATTAAGGCCCAATGCATGTTTCTTGCTTGTAGCGTGCAATTAAATTGAAGAAAGAAATGAACTGCATAGTCTAATGTTTTGTTTAGACTATGGTAGCCATTTATTTTTTCAATTTAATTGTTTGCTACAGGCAAGAAACTTGCATCTTGGAAATGAGCCTTTAGGAACGCGTCAAATGTAAAAACGGTGTAGAAATTCCAGCTTCGTTTACGTATCTCCAACAGAGCCACATACACAAGACTGAAGATTTTAGTGCAGAGCAAATCTTTACAACGTATTTTTAAAAAATCCCAAATGTTACAACGTCTAAGGAGACTGCTTGAACGAAACAAGAGAAAAGAGGTACGTATTGTGTGCCTGCAACATCTTGCAACCATTTGTTACTGCAGAACTCAGTAAATTACGTCAAGAGCAAGTGAGACGTACTCTGGGGTCCCGCACTGATTCTTGTATTCTAGTAAGGCATACTAGAATACAAGAATCAGTGCGGGACCCCAGACCAACAGCAAAACATAGTGAATCTAGTAAATAAGCTGTAACATCTTTCTGTAAACCACCTATGCTCAACAAATAAATCATATTCTATTCTATTCTATTCCCACATCCATACTAATATCCAGACTAAGTAACTATTATCTAATTTGTGCTAATATTGTAAATGCGAAAGATGCTCTGTCTGTCGTCTGAGAGGTTTTCACGCCCAAACTGCTGAACCGATTTAAATGAAATTTGGCATGGAGATAAAATAATAGCATCATGAGAAAGGACATAGACTACTTTTAGGTGCGATATGCGATTTCCACACGACGCGTGGAAGTCGTGTGGAGTGGAAGTCGCGTATCGAGCGGTATGGCAAGCGGCCAAAATAGTTCAAAATTCATTTATTAATTTGTGAAATGCAGTTTATGCTACAATGATAGGTATTTACATAGTCTCACTATATTTGCACCTTCATCAAGGTATACAAATATAATTGGATAGAAATAATATTAATGTCAATACAATAAAAAATACACAATCCTTCTTAGCCTGAAAATTCCAAAATAAATTTCAACATTCAAAGCAACATTTAATTAAACGCGAGTTAAATCCGGTAAATTGGTTTTATTTTAAATAAATTTCAAGTTAGTAAGTTCTTGTTTTTATTTATTCTGGTATTTACCTCTAGTCTACCTATGCCTACATGTAAAAACATAAAAATTAAATAAAATACGATAACTATATTTACTTTTATATCTGTATACTATTCAATCAAAAAATAATTAGTAATATCAAGGATGATAGAAGTAATTTTTTTTTATTACCTATTATTAAAATACCAACTGCAACCTAAGTGCGTTCGCTATTTAAGACGGTTTTGAATGATTAGGTACTCACATCACATTAATAATAATAGTACGAATGCGGTTTAGGATTCGTTCAAGTATTCTGTACAAAAATGCATTTTAGTCGGAAAAAATATTTGGAAATATTTAGATCCATTCTTAAACTAACGTAACATTTATATTGAAGGTTTCATACTGCTAAGTGCGTCCCTATCTTTATCTCCAATGACAGTATTATTGTACAAAGCTTCTAGATCAAAGGAATTATCGAGCTCACGAGTATCTTTAGTGATGTAAGACTACTTGATAGATTACTTTTTATTTAGCAGAGAACGTATTTTCATCTTCATTCTCTACTAAATAAAAAGTAATCTATCAAGTAGTCTATTATTATTAATGTGCATGCAGTTGTGGTGAGTTGTTCCTTTATTCCAGCCTGTCCTACCACTTCGACAGTAAACGGGTCCGATCCCGATGAATGAACTGTTTGGACTGTTTTTTCCAAATTGCTAGACTAACTATTGTAAAATACGTCTTTATGTATTAGAATTTTGGTTTTAGCTTTTTTTATATACAACTAGATGACAAACAAGCTGACGGCCCACCTGGTGGTAAGCGGTTACCGCCGCTTATATACACCTGCAATAGCAAGGAAAAGCACTTGATATTACAGGTGCGTTGTCATCCAGAGGCCTAAGATGAAATGCCGTCCATGCCCAGTAATTACACTGGCTACCTTTCCCTTCAATCCGAAACACAGCGAACTGTTTCACGGCTGAAATAAGAAAGGCGGTGGTACCTACCCAGGCAACCCTAAAGAGAGCTAGGTGGTAGACCCATAGTCTACCACCTAGCTCTCTTCAATATCCACAATAATTGATGAGGATTGTTAACATGGTGGATTATTTACACATTTCTGACGTACCTAAAAAGTAAAGTACTTTAGATTTTAAGTTCGAATGCAGGACCAAAAAACCCATCAATCATATGTTTTCCCGAAGAACATTGCGGCAGTAGTTGGGAGTAACTTTAAGAGAATTTTACTTTAGCGTTTGTAGTTTCCTTCACTTCCTGTACCAGTGCTCTCGGATTCCAGCGCAAAATATTGGTGTTTTAAAGCCTGTTTATGGTAGCGAAAGAAGCACATACACACCGAGTACCTAAGTGCTCTTTTTGTGTATATGGAAGTTTGAATACTGTGAATTCTTATCCATAAAACAACATAACGCTTTCTGTTGATTACTGGATTTTCCACTCGTCTTTGTAGTACCATACCATATACGTAATCAGATGCAATAGATTTTCTACTGTGTGTGTGCCACCGGCGAACTGGCAAGAAACGAAAGGTAACTGTATCTGTATTTTACGTAAGAAGCAAATTTCGGCATTGTCAATTTCGGTATATGGGACAATCAATATCACGAGCTCCTGGAGCCTCGGAAGGAAAGTTATTACTGCAAGCGTGCCGGCGCGGCGTGGCACAAACTCCTCATATGTTTCTCCCATGTACCTAGGAAGGGCAGTGCCCAGCAGTGTGACGTATATTAGACTGGTGATGATGATGAGAAGCTGACCTTCTACCTTCATGTTTAAAATTGATTAGCTCATGACTTATGTTATGCGGCAATTTATTAACATTTAGCAGCTAATAAATATTGTCTCTAGTCTATGGCTAATAACAAATTTCTAAAGGAAATGTAAAATGGCCTGACATATGAATGTCGCATCACAGCGACTCAAGCTATTTTTCTTTTTTCTCGTCTAGCCAGGCCGAGATGGATTGACAGCCGTGAGCGATTTGACGGCTGACGATCACTCTTGTTTTTTTTTATACAAATAGATGACAAACAAGGTGACGGCCCACCTGGTGGTAAGTGGTAACCGCCGCCTATCTATAGACACCTGCAATAACAAGGTAAATTCTCTTGATATTGCTTGATTTGCTTGATATAAACCTTCTTAAAACTACCGTTGTAGAAGTTAATATTATTATTTCTAAGCCTATAAAGGCAGGCTAGCTATAATGGATATGGATTTACTCACTGACAATTATTATCTAGTAAGCATTGATGCAAGAACTATACAGCTTTTGCTAATTACTTACGTAATTTGAAGAAGGATACAAATCTATCTATCTTCTGCATGCGGAGCCGTGTGCGAGGCTATTTTTTAAATGTGAGCCCATGTGGGGTATTGTTGGAATGTATAGAGAATCGGGTTAGCTGAAAAAAACTGCCTTAATTGGCATTTTATTTTCTAATAAAAGAGAAATAACAAAAACCCTTTAAAGTATCTAATTATAGAATTCTACGCGTATTGTTTCTTTTTTTATATTTGAAAGCTACTATTCAGTTGCTATTTCGTCTGAAATAGCGAAGGGCGTAGTTACAAAACCGCTCTGGGTCGCCGTTGCGTCGCACCAAGTCTATTTTAGACGCGTGTCCCGTGCGTGTGGTGCCCAATTTACCTCACATTACTAAAAAAAATGAAATATTATATAAAGCGACATTTATTTTTAGCAATAATAATATAAGACTCAGTCAATTTACCAGATATTTCAAGTGTTTGGATACCTGTCATGGTGGAGTACATATTTTTTTTAGATATCAAACACCAATTTAATCTGGTCTGTGTCTTTCGATTTCTGGTACAGTCGTGAGCAAATAATATTTACTCATTTTTGACAGATCGTGACTTTTACAGCAAAAGCACATTTTATTGCTCGTTATGAATTACAAAAAGCTTGCATAATTAATCTCATTTGTGCTTTTCAATATATAATTAATTTTCGATCATTTTCCACAACGTCTGTTACACTTTAAGTTATTTATTGAATTTCAAAATAGACAGCTTGTGATTCTAATGTGAAACACTTAAAAAGAATTACGCGATCAACTGAGCAATCACTAAACGGAACAAATTCCGCTTTGTTACTTAAAACTAGAAATTCGAAATTCCTATGCGTGGGTTTTAATAGACTGTTTATTTGTTTTGTTTAATAGCCGATACACTATTTGCAGATGGAGGACATGCGTTTAGATACTTGCTCTGTTTCTCATTGGTTATTTACAGGCGTTGTTTAAGTAGTATTATATTATCCTATCTTATCGTGAGGCCATGAAAGCCATGACCTAGTCCACTTCGACTTATTAAGAGTTTAGGTGCCTCCCCTGCTTTTACTCTTCCTGATTCCAGAATTTGATGCCATAAGCCGTAATCTGCCAAGCGTAAGGCGTTACACCTCTGGAGGTCTATGACAGTTGAAAAATCTATTGTGTCTAGAATCTGATGCTTGAAGGTTTAATATTTCTCTAGGCAGAAAGAGCCTGTATTTAATGAGTCCGTTCTAAAACATTCGGACTTATGGTACCTGCTATTCTCTAAATCCGACTTAAATAAGTAAGTGTCCTAAAGTTTACGTTTTATACGTTCTGATTAGAAATACATCTAGAAATAATAGATTGTAATTTTATTGATGTGCATTTTTTCCAGCTCCCGGTTTCCTTTTTCCAGACCCTCTTTTTTCCACTTAAGCCGCGACACTTAGAACTGTACAGTTGGAGTGCACTATTTGTCTCACTTGTCTAATGAACTACTATTTCTGCTGCACTATTGACCTCGATTTTAGGGCTAGAGGGCTTTACAAGTGAGAACACTTTAGAAGTTGTAGCGTTGTCTTCCTATCGCATGTAGGTTCGTTAGCATGGTTCATTGAGAGAGCGTTGATAAAGGAAGCCATCTTGTGCCTTTGCATTTTACTCTTTACGAAATCCTTAACAAGAACAGACAGGTGGGTAACAAGTGAGTGAGGGAAATGACTTAATTACGCACACGACATGACTCCGACCAAGGTCCTTTATATCATGACTAGTGGCCACCCTCGGTTTCGCCCGCGGGATATCGTTTATCATCACAAAATATGTCCTCCCAGGGGTTTCAAAGTATTATATTTCCATACCTTTCATCTAAATTGGTTCGGCGGTTTTAGCGTGAAAATGTACCATAAAGGAAAGATGATATTATAAAGTATGGATGGAAAACGAGAAAGACCTCGTGCTCAGTGCCTGGCATTGAACATGGCTCTCCTCTCTCCCTCGCCAGCGGAGAGATACTATCTTTTTCCTTATTCATTTTCTTTATGCTTTTCTATCATACCTCACTCTCCTGAGTTACAAAGCTAAACACAACGATACACAATCACGACATAGTAAAGCAGCAGTAGATTTGCCATAAACTTTAGAGGAAGCCTCATGGCCACTACAATCTTGAGAGAATTTAAAATACTAACATAAAAACAAAATAGTTGCAAGCGAAAATTTTCTTTTTGTAAAATTGTCTATCCTTGCCGTTACGTCTATATGCAAATTCTAGATCTAAAAAATATCCTGCGGCGGATCCCCTTACATTGAATCCAAGATCTTGCACAATCCTGATGACTCCAACGACTGTAATCTTCAATAAGTGGTAACGCATATCAAAAAGTTTTTCACGGTACAGGGTCAGGGATAGTAGACTCGTATATTTAATGAAACACCCGAAAATTACTGTTGTGGTTCGTGTTTATATAGTTAGTGATATGATAAGGATTCTAAGTAACGAAAAAACACAGATATAATACTTAAATTCATCCAGAAGTCGTGTACAAATGTTCGTATTTGTCATTTACACACATCATCATCAAATCCCGGGATTCGAACCCAGGAAAAATATTATGACTGAATTGACTCCAACCTTTATTATATACCTATTAGTGCAAGTAAACAATTTAAGAATTGGGGAAAATTTAAAATTCCTTTTAAAAATGACGTAACCTATCCTTCGTATTTTCAAAAAAAGACATAAACTTTTACCGGCCAACCAACGAACCATAAAAAATACAATATGTTACTCGCCAACCCAAGATCCAACCTAATTTCGCTACCGTTTTTTTCAGTCTGATTTATTTTGAGACTTATAGAGTGGTATCGAATACTTCCGTCAGTTAAACAAATCACAGGCGTCTCCTAAACCAGCGTTCAATTAAAACTGAAAAATTGCTGTTCTGCCTAATCTCGCGCCGCGTGCCGGTTGAAATAGTATAAGAATTAATGTGGATGGATGCTGATTGAGTGCTAAATCTGTCCCAAATTGCCGCGTAAATTTGTATACAGAGAGAATCATATTTGAAACTATGAATGTAGTAAACATGTGACTCAATAGTTGACGACAGAGATGATTTTTTTTACAGCTATAACGTCTGGAGTCACGTTTAATCCTATTAATCTTATTAAAGAAGCTATTAGTGAAAATAAGGAAGCTAACAGCACAAATTATATCTAAAGTGAATTGCTAATATTATGTAATTTGTCGAGAAAACGAGGTGGGATCACCGGCAGCAGTATACCAGGGGTTTTATGAGTACCTACCTATCCAAATTTGAAGGAATGTTTGAGACCATTAAAATGAACTTTATAAAACCATAAGAGGCATAAATAAAATCGGAAATCAAAAGCAGTTCCATACAAATAGTTTTTTTTGTTATATCAACCGGTTAGTTTTACGCGGGCGTGTGCTATTGCTGTCTTTTCTCCTCGCGGTGAGAAGTCATATTTCGATCCCTCTTTGTCTTAGCCGAAACGAAGTTATTGACGTATCGCCGTAGATTCGTAATATTGTGTCCTAGTGCCTAAGTTAAAGTTTTATTTCTAATTCGAAATCCATCATTCTAGTAATTGTCTTACTTTGTGCTCCTGTCGCGGCATTTGCACGCTAGCACATCTCCACCAAAATTTATGACTTGATTTATACAATTCGGAACGTGGTGTGATCGAATTTAGAAAAGCTATAAATCTTATGCGTGTAGTTTCCACACGACGAACGGATGTCGGAATGTGTTAATGGGAGTCAGCAGTCATTGGGAGTTTTGGAAAATTGGGACTGATACAACCGTTATGGCGACTCGACTTGTTTTGACTCTGTTAATTGATTTTAGTGATTATTGTTTTGAATGAAAGATATACGATTGGGATGTTGCCTAAGTTTGAATATGGCGCTATTTTTCACAAATTCGGAAAATATAGGCTCCTGTTACCCATAAAAACAATTAAAAGATATAAAATATTGTTGAAGTTATGCTGTTTAGAAAATTTATAATATTGATCAACTTTTTTTCCAAAATTTATCAAAAATGTTGATGGTGTTAGATTGCTCAAATCAAATAGCACAATTATTATTTTAACTACTTTGAATAAGAACATACATATTACATAGTTATTATTGGACGGTTTTTGGACGATAAGTACGCCGCTCAAACATATACCACTGTATCTCTGAAACTATTGATCTTAAACATACTATTTCTTCTGCAATATTTCTTCATGAGTTATACACTTCTTATTCATGAAATAAAACAAGTTGTCAACTACCCTATTAAATCTAAATAAAAATCTTTCACAATAAACATAAACGATTTCATGATGAGCAACATCTCAGGAACCATATTAATAAAGGATATTAACCACTTTCTATGAAGCTTTGCCACAGGTTTTAATCGGGCGTTTAATCCAACCAGACAGTGGCTACATAAGTATTATGTTTATTCGGATTTGATAACTAGTGGGATTATTGAGAAAACTTGGTTTAATTAATAAAAAAAAAATTTAAGCATAAACTTCTGTTTTTATATTTTATACTAAAGCGCTAGATTTTTATTTATGAAAATGTTGAAGAACACTCAATCAATATTTACTCGCATTTCCATCATCCTGGCTCGTATCATTCGTATAAACAAATCTGATCACGGGAGCTTTATTAATACGACCACGCTTCTGTTAATAAATAAAACCACTAAAAAGAATTACTGAATGAATTTAAAAAGAGTGCGTTCCGTATATCGCCTCAATGCTTTCTGTTCATATTATTCACGGCTTTTTTTATCAATTCAGAACTGAGGTAAATGCTTTTCATTTTAAATAAAATAGTGAATGAAGCCAGAAACATAAACCCTGGCTTGACCCCTTGGCGGTACACTCCTAGTTTCAGTATTATTTGGACTAAGTGAAATGTAGGTAGGTACTAATTTAATTGAACATTTACACGTCGGCTTACAGGCTAATTAATGCACATAGGGGTTATATCAACTAATATCCTGTGATCCTAGAATAACGTGTTATTATTCTAAGCCTGTAATTTCCTACTATTCATGCGTACTATTAACTTTTTATTCTTGGTTCTTGATTGATTGAGCTATAAATGTACCCACGCACGATTGACATTGACAGCTTGTGAATTTTATTGCAGTTACAATATCGAAGCTGAAATTTCAAATGTTGGCGCATAATATTTCTCGTGGCTGTACTTATCCATTTGTGGGAGAGATTTAACCACCCACACAGAAGAATCACAAAAGGTAGTCACACAAAGGAATTATAAATAGCTCATTTTAATACGTACCTACGTATATTTTTTGTAAAATCGCGACAGAGAGACGCGTGTCCACTCATTAGTCTATTTCCGTCTCTCCTATAAGCTCAGAGAGTGCCTTAATCATACGAGCTATTTCAGAATTCGTACCCACGGATTTTCAACTCGGCTTCCTAAATTTAGAATTAGCTGTAACACGCTTTTCTATAATAGTAAGGAATTATATGTGGGTGTAATAACAGTAATATAAAGTCGGATATACATAATTTATAAATAGTGAGAAAAAAAATGTTTTTACTAACAAAAGCAAGTAATGAAGATCCTACCTTTTTGTTTTGACCAAATTGTTCCAATTGTAGCAAATAAGAAAGTCAGAAACCTAAAAAAATTACAAATTTTTGCGAATCTCTAATTTGCATCATACATTGACAGTCATCATCATCACCATCATATCAGCTGAAAGACGCCCACTGCTGGGCATAATCTTCCTCTAGGGATCTCCAAACCGATCGGTCCTGCGCTGCCCGCATCCATCGGCTTCCATTATGTTGACAATAAAAATTGT
The DNA here is from genome assembly GCA_947347705.1 of Nymphula nitidulata. NCBI lineage: Eukaryota > Metazoa > Arthropoda > Insecta > Lepidoptera > Crambidae > Nymphula > Nymphula nitidulata. The sequence continues at coordinate 15,727,079 of OX374630.1, read as the reverse complement.
TACTTAAATGTTTCTGAATTTTATTTTTTTGTTAAAAATTTAGCAAATTTTTTTATGTAAAATTGTTTTGTTGAAAAAATAATTAGGTAGGTCCTAGGTACCAGTCATCACACCACTCTCCTTATCAAACCAGGGCCAATTGATCAGATTCAAAAAATATAATAGTGTGTCGTAGCCTAACCTGAGTAAAAATATAAATAGCATTTAATTTTATAATGATATATGAGCGGTTGACTGTTGATACAAATTTGACGCCCCCCAATTACCGAAACTTGTCGAGATGATAACCTCACTTTTTTGAAGTCGGTTGAAATCGTTGTAGTCATTGTGATACTACTTATAACAATGTTTTAATTTGTTAAGAATCTTAATCTTTTACTAGGTGGTAGGCCCGTATGTAGGGTCGCCTGGGTAGGTACCACCGCCTTTCTTATTTCAGCCGTCAAACAGTTCACTGTGCTTCGGATTGAAGGGACAGGTAGCCAGTGTATTACTGGGCATTGACGGCATTTCATCTTAGGCCTCGGGATGACAACGCACCTGCAATATCAAGTGATTTTTCCTTGTTATTGCAGGTGTCTATAGGCGGCGATAACCGCTTACCATCAGGTGCGCCGTCAGCTTGTTTGTCATCTAGTTGTATAAAAAAAAATCTAAAACATAATTATATCCTTGGCTAAAGTTAGATCAACCATTGAGATCAAATCAATTTATGTATTTATACAATATGAATTTATATCCAATATAATTAAGTATGTCCGCTAATAACGAGCTGAGTTTAATGTTTCAGTATAATTAATTTAGGTACAGACTGTGCTGTTGTCTTTAGGAGCGAAATTAAGGCCAGTTTACCTAATCTTGTTATTTTTGTTTGCTGTGTTTGGTTAATACGACCTTCTCCTCGTAGCTGAAATAGTGATTTGTTTGGATGAGATAGTTTACAATAGCTTACAGAACGAAATGCATCGTTGTATCTTTAGAGAGTAGGATTTAAGAACAGATTGTTTTTATGCAACTAGACGACAAACAAGCTGACGGCTCACCTGGTGGTACGTTATTACCATAGCCTTTAGACATTAAAATAACAAGGGAACCATAACTTGGTCTTGCAGGAGCGTTGCCATCCTGAGGCCTAAGGTGAAATCCTTCCATGCCCAGTAATTACACTGGCTAATATGTATTGGTCTAAAAAATAAAATAATACTATCGATGTTCAACAGTATAATATGTTGGACAATACTATAACATCTTGACGCTTTCGAGCCCGCTGTCATCTACTCAACAATCGAATATCTACTGCGCTTGGTTTAGGATTGTTAATTTATATTACTATTACTTCCAATATGCCAAGTCGTTAAACGTTGAGTAAGTCTAGTACTATTAACTATCGATCTAGGCATTTAATTGGATGCCGTCGTTTAATCAACGGCCTAGGCATTTGATTAGCTGGCTAATTTAACCAGATTGTTGCGATAAACATACTAAGCTATGTGAGCTCATGTAGCGGAGGAATTTGAGCTTAAATCGGCGATGTATTTTCAGTTTCATCAGTTAATAAAACGACGAACGTAGGGTGGTATAAATTATCCCGTTGCCCGCTAAGATTCCACGCATTACATTCTTATTTAAAATAGATCATTGTAATTTAAAGGGATTCAGCGATTCAACAAAATATTTTTTTAATACAACTATATGACAAACAAGCTGACGGTCCACTTGCGCCGTCTATTATAGACACCTGCACTAATAAGGAAAAAATTACTTATCATCCCATCTTATCTTATCTTATCTTACTGTGGGGCCATGACTAAGTCACAGTGCACTTCGACCCATTGGGATCTTTTGTACCTCTCCTGCGTTTACTCTTCCTGTGTCCAGAATATAGATGCCATTATCCTTACTATATCTTTAGGCAGAAAGAGCCTGTAGTCTTCTGGCTTTGGATATGCCACTTTCAGAAGGCTCATTCTGGTTCTAGCCAGGGCATCACAATGACACAAGTGATGCATCATTGATTCCTGGCATTCAACACATGCTCGAAAAAGTTGTGATGGGGAGAGTTGCATTTTATGTAGCATGTGGTTAGTAGCAAAATGCCCTGTGAGCGCCCCAATCAAGAAGCGAGCTTTTGTTCTACCGTTTGCATAGATGTATTTACTCCATCCTCCTATCATCCATAGGACTAAGATGAAATGCCTTCCATGCCCAGTAATTACACTGGCGATCCTTTCCTTCAATCCGAAACACAGCGAACTGTTTCACGGCTGAAATAAGAAAGGCGGTGGTATGGTACCTACCCAGACGACCCTACATACCACCAAACTTGCCAACACAAACTACGCGTGTGTGCAAAAAAATAGACCCACCAAACACTTTTATATCATAATTTCAATTTGGTTAAAACTAATGTAATTCCATTAAGCGTTTTGTGGGTAGAGCTGTAAAAGAAGGCTAGAACCCAGAATCTGTAGGTTCTAATTCTCGCGGAGTGCAATGATTTTCCTCAGGATATCATATAGTTATCACTTATTGTAGTTGAATAAGTACAGGATTGAGGCTACAAAAATAGAAGCTTGTAATAACTAAGAATTAAACGTGTCTACACGAGTTAATAAATACAGTTTCTTATTGTGTATCACTTTGTATTCCATCAAAACCTTTTCAGTATTTGAAATAAAAATTAGAGTAAAGGCTTTGTATTTAATAAAATAACTCCGCTACAATCTACAATAGTTTACTTAGCATCACATAGTAATATAAGTATTTTTGTAAGTGACTTAAATTTAGTTATTGCTTTTTTGGTTTAGACTTTAGAGGTACATACATACTACAATAATATTAATTAGGACTATTAGGAAGTCATAAAGATGTTTAAATATAGAGGTATTATCGAATATTTTAACAAAAACACAATCTTTAGTCACCGAAAAGCTTATAAATAACTAGATTTGTGGAGCATTCAACGTTATTATAGCTAAGAAATATAGGATAACGCGCGGATATGTCGGGCCAAAATTAACCGGCGCCCGCGCAGTCTCTACCGCGCTACTATAGCGACCGCGCGTTCTAATCAAATGTGTTTACGTAACATAATATAAACAAAAGGTCAACAAAATCTTTCAAATATTACCTTTGTATAAGAATTTTCTTTTATAAATACGTGTGTTATACTGTGATATAATTTTAGGGTTAAAACTATATAGACTATATATACTATTAGTACTATAATGTCTTCAAGATATTTTTAAGACAGCTACATAACTCGTTTAATTTGAATTAAAAAGTTTGTGATTTTAATAAGTAGCTATGAATCAAAAGTGTCAGGTTAAATTTATTTAAAAACAGATACTTTATGATTGTACGAATATTTGTGAATATTGTTGTGCCAAATTTTTAGAGTGGGTGTTGAGTGTTGTGCTTAATATAATTATTTATATGTTATTATGGTGGCTATGTTGGAAGTTGGAAGGACAAACAACGACTATTTCAGATCATTTTTGCCAGTTGTAAGTTATTTTATTTACCGCTTAACCGTTTTACCGCCATGAATTTCCTTAAGCGACATTGAAGGAAATGCCTACAAAGTAATAATGATTACGTCTACACAAAGGTCTTACTACGTCGATCGCTGTGGACCACAAGCCACAACACAATCACATCGATAAATTTAAGTAGTGGTGGCACGGTATTCGCCAAAGCTGTCACAACTTGCGGTAGCTTTGGCAATTACCAGTCGACAAAAAATCGATCGACAATGGATTGATATTCTTTTTGATTACGGTCTAGTGTGTACGATATCATGAAATTCGTTGCGTTCTTTTTACAAAAAAAGATAAAAAATAATTAAAATTATTGTTACACCCTTTTCAAATAATAATCAATTCAGGTTTAATTATAAAAAATGCCAGCGCCTACTACTTGACCGATCAATGATAGACCCGCTCACGTACGTAACCTATAAACCGGTAAATTTTGTAATAATAATAATAATATTTATACAGTCAAACCTATAATCTAGCCCAAAGTAAGCATCATTAAGAGTTTGTGTTATGAATACCTACTAGATAACGGAGAAATAATGATAATAATTTATTAGAAATATACTAAATTAACATATAAACATCCATGACTCGTAAACAAACGCTCGTACTCATCATACAAACATTTGTTTCTACCGGGATTCGAACCCGGGACCTCTTGACCGAGTAGCCTGGGGTACAGACCACTCGGCCAGCCGGTCGTCAGATTATAAATAAGTACCCTACACTTTATTATTATTTTATTATATTTTTATTTATTATTACTTATCAAAAAGACAACACAACAGAAGAAGTTGTAAAAACTCCTTTGTATCTCAGTGGTGAAAGCAGTCACCCGATATGTGAAATGTTGCGAGTTCGTCTCCCGCCAGGACATGATATTTCATTTTAATCTAGGTAGGTACATAGCCGCCTTGTGGACTAGTGGTTGAGACCACACACTTCAGATCTAGAGGTCCAGGGTTCAATTCCCGTGGGGGTAGAAATTTTCTGATTTGGTTGGTGGTAGCCCTGGCTAGCTACCATCATCTTACCTAAGTCTGCCGCTATAACAATAATGTTAACAGCATTATTGTGTTCCGTCAGTTGGAAGTAAGATAGCCAGTTCCTCTGTGGTTGGGGAATCCGGGAGTTCCTCGCTTTCATCCGCCTTTTCATCAGTCACCATCAGTTGAGATGAAGACCAATAAGAATACATTAAAAAATATATATTTCAAACGCTTATTATAATTTAAAAATGAAATTAAGAAATTTCTGTGTGGTAAATATCTGATAAGTTTAATCAGCCGATGTCACCCAACATTGAACTTCTATAATTACTGAACGATAACTGTTTCAGACAGTGTTCGGCCTTAAGAATTATAAATAATCGTATACGTACAGTTAACGTCAAAAACATATAAACAATTTTGAGCTCTTTCGCGTTGACATAAGAGACACAATTTATAAGTACGTTTTTTCTGCTGACTGCACACACGCCTGCAGCTCAAATTAAACACGTGTTATGTGTTTACCAAGTATGGTGCGACTTATTGGGCTCGGTTCCCAAATATAATTGAAGTATCTCATTGTAGCGATATCTCGGGCCGACAACCCGAATAGGTGCTTTTTTACGCCTATTTTGAAGGAAGTTAAGGACCATGTTATTGGACGCGGGAAAACATGTGCCGGCAAATTAATTTTACAAATTAGAGCACCTTAGTGTTTTATGTGTATCCGCTTGTTATAAAGTATATATACCGTGTACCAAACAACCTATAGAGAACATTCGTGCGGTAAAAGAAATCATAGAGTTTTTCAAAACATCCATCAATTCGAAACACGCTTATGCATATAAGATATGATCCAAACCTATAGAAAATTGACGTTTATTTTCAAAATTACAATTAGTATATAGGTGTGGGCCGTCAGCTTGCTTGCCATCTAGTGTAAAAAAAGATGTGAGTTACTCTGTAACTTTTAGACCTAATGTACCTATACCTGTAATAATAGGTGGCTACATTTGGAATATAACATTATTGTGATCATTTTTTAAATATATCAATGTAGTAGTACTTAAGAACTGTTTGTGTACTTATATTAAGAAAACGTTTCATGGTACGCCTGCATTGTATATTTAGAATCGTATTTATTATGTCGAACGATGTCAAGCCAGCAGATGATCCACCTAAAATAAAATTTAAAGTTTTGTATTGCAAACCACAAAAAAACTCAGGGTTTGATTTAGTAAGCCCAATATGAATTTAATATCAAATTTTTTAACAAGTTGACTTTCTTATATCATTGACTGGAAGGTTGATTGATTTCCACGTGTTTTGTTCATGAAGCCACTAATCCGTATAATAAAAGTCAACCTAATTAGACAAAGTATTGGGTCTTCGTATGTACAAATGACAGCACTTAAAGTGTAACAGCTGCACTACGAAAGCCGCCTCTATTACGAACGGAATAAGGGCGGTCTCAAGATCAAACTGTTACGGTTGATGTGCTGTTGACTGTATATCCATTGCAGTAGCACTTTTTCAACTTAAACCTTGTATCTAGTCCAAATTAAGAGGATAAACATTGAGAGACAACACTAATATTTATAGTAAATTATACTTACACTAAATAATAACTATTTTATTTAGGGACATTGACAAAGGAACTGTCTTGAATTTAATATTTACGTACCACATCCCATCAGCTGGCATTTTATCAAAAGATTTAATTAGTTATTTAAACTGCAACCTTTGTTATCTCCTACTAATTAATAATATGTTTTGCTAACGATGTTAATAATCACGCGTACTTCCGCAGTGTCTAAATAAACAAAGTTGACCACAATTCACAACGTTTTTAAATTTTGACAAACAGCCAAACGACCTTCGAAGATTTCTCTTGTAGACAGTTAGGCGGAAAGCTCAGTATATAGGTATTTAAAATTACGTTTACTAAGTTTATCTAATACATTATTTTTATAATACATTAATATGCAAACGAAATTTACTGTCAAAGTCAGACAATAATACAGGTACCTAAGTCATGTCCAATACGTTCCGATTATATTTCTACCTTGGGTGTAAACACCCGATATATGAAACTGAATTCGATGTTAAGGATTCAGACCCTAGAATTTTTAGTAAAAATAATTTTTTAAAATTATTCTTTCGAGTAATACAAAATATAAAATATTCTTTACTAATGATTCCATTTTTTCTATTTCAGGCAGTCAACTCTCCAGCCGTCCCCCACCGTGAGCTGATGGGACATACCACAGCAGTCTATCGGCCACAGAATGAAGAGTACACTCCCATACAACGCCGTATCGAGCGGCCTGTACAGCCCGAAGCAGACCCCGAACGCAAAAAAGAAAAGAAGTGGTCCATCGGTAAACTGTTTAGAAGAAAAAAGAAGGAAGAAGAGAGTGAATCATCCTCAGAAAGTGATGAAGGCGTCAGCACAAAATCACCGTCCAAAAAGAAAGCAAAAAAGAAGAAAAAGACAACTGCTGTAAACAATTTTGACCATATTGTTATCAGGGATACGAGACGAGCTCAAAGCGTAGTAAAACCTGTTATTCGTGATGTCACAGACGATGGCGTCTTGTCAGATCCCTCGGCAGGATTCATTAATTATCGAGCCAATAACCAACACATATATGGTGCTTCTAAAGAGTCTTTAAGTTTGAGAGACGATAATTCAAGTAAATCTGTGAAAAGTTCCCTCGAGACTCCGTCGAGAAAAACAAGGAAAGGCCGATTGAAAGCTCGAGTCGAGGCATTAAGGAACAGTCTGAGGGGTGAATCGAGTAGTGAAGAAGATTCTTTGAAGTCTTCAAATTCATCTTCTATGATTCGCTTTAGAAGCGAAGACTCTTTAATGCGTTCACGCGACAGCTCTTTAAACAAAAGAACAAGAAGCGCACGGAATGAAAGATACATCAAGCGATTGTCTCGTGATGAAGAAAATCAACTAAATAAAGAGGCTGAATTAATACAACAAGGTTACACTAAGGCTGAGGTCGAAATGTTGACGAGAACACCTACAAGCCAGAGTAGCGGCTATGGAACGTGCAAACGAGACCAAATTAATAAAATTATACAGGATCCTTTATACGCCAATGACATTAACCGTCGTCCTATGAAATCTGAATCAATTTCATCATTCCCATCTACTCAAAGCTATCCTTCATCAATTAATTTTAACGCTAAAGTTAACAATGAACACATTAACTATTCTATACAGTATCAAAATAATAACACAAATAAAGAACCGCTTTATGCTAATAACCGAGAAAGGAGTGGTAATAATCAATACGAACAATCAGAAAACATTATGTGTGTCAAATTTCCTTTAGGGAATGTAACAAATATAAAAAGAGAAGAAAGAGCTCCGCCAGTGCCACCTCCACGAGATATGCAAAGAAAAGTTGCCACGCCTATATCAATGTACTATGAAAATAATTCCATAGTGAGTGATAGAATGGGCAGTAATCAAAACGTAGTACACGGTGTACCTAACAATGACTTCGAACGAATAATGAGGCGAAGTCAAGAACGATCGATCGGTCAAAGTTTCAATGGCTTAAGACGACCGATTTCGAATTCAGAAGATCATATTGCAATGCAAAATAATGAGTACCTTCATAACTTTCAATATAAAAGTGAACAACCTAGAAGACCGGCATCAGTGTCAGCAGAGCCCAATCATTACGGCCTTTATGCAAATACACCACCATGGAGAAAAAAAATAGATCAAGCTAATATTGTTAAGCCAGAACCTGTACAGTTAAGACAAGATTTCTTATACTACGCAGATCATAGCCCGCGATCTAGAAGACCAATAAGCATCAAAGCTAGTCAAAACAATTACGAAAATCAATACTTAAGTGATTCACAAGCTTCACTCAATATGGCTGAAAATATTTATAGAAGACCTCGCAACGCATCTGAGTTTTGGAGAAAAATTGATGATGCTGAAAGACAAAGGAGGCAGCAAAATGTTTTCGCAAATTCCAGAAGCAACAATGATTACTCAAATAATTCACAATTTCATCGAACTGCTTACATAGACCAACACAAAAATCGTGTGAATCAAAACGATAATCCCGACATACAAAATAAAAACAAAATTGATTTTAAATCACAATCATTAGATACGACAGATGGTGCTAAGGTATGGAAAGCGACAACAGAATACAATAGGTCTATGACCGTAGATCCACCACAACCAATTACGTCACCAACTGCGAAAACTCATGTTCGACATAAATCCGACACATTTGTACCAAATACTTACCAGATACCATCAGATGATGAAAAAAGTTCTGAACGTCGAAAATCGACCAATCTTGATGACGCTCTTAATGAATTAGAAGCAATTTATAATAGTTTAGGATTAGGTGATGAAGATTTGTTGGATAGGGCTGAACGACGAGAATTAATGACTCCGAAATTTTACGACCAGTTTAACGATTGGAACGGTAATGACGATGATATTCAACTAAGAAGTCAACCAGTAACTCCTTTACGACGCCTGCAAAGAAGATCAACATTGCCTGATAAATTACAAGATGACATGGCTTTCCGTAGAATGAACTCATTAACAAAAGAAAAGCCAAATTACAATGACTCGCAAGCGCAAATAAGTTACATGTTAGCTTCACCTGTCTATGTACCCTATCCGTCAGACGATGAAAAACATTCTGACAGAAATGAACCTGATATAATACATGACGATGTAGTTTACCGAAATATAAAGCAAACTAACAACAGACTCAAGACAATGGATCCTCAACCTCCTTTCGGCATTCCGGTAGGACCCGTGTCTCCTGCTCCTCAAAGCGATTATTTACATGCTACTCCTGATATGAAAACAAGATCGCGGTTTATACCGAGAAGATCACCTGATCTTGTATCCGATGACTTGGCTTATAGAAATTTGAGAAAAGATAACAGACATTCATCATTATTTAATAGTGAGGAGTATAATGGATATGTCAATAACAATCAAAACCATACGGAATTTCCATTTACTAAAGATTCCGCATCTAGTTTGAAAAAGAAAAGAGCAGTTAGATCGTTGTCAGCGAATATATTTACCATGATTCAAAAAGAAATTGACGAGGCTCTTAATATGAGTAAAATGGCTACATTACAAAAAACTCAAAGTAATAGTGACGTAATGCGACGACTTCGTGAAACTTTTGAAAACAACGACAAGGATCAGGAACATTATCCCCGTAATAAGGTAAAACAAAGACACAACACAGTCAGTCTCTTTGTTAATAATTCACATTCTGCTGCACCTCATTTCGCTAAAGACGATTCATTCATTCACAACGATGACAAGTATCTTGCTAAGCCTCCATCTTGTGACAAGTCCAAAAGCTCATCACCATCAAATAGGTCACCACAAGCATCTAAACGTTCATCCAAAGATGAATTTCAGCATGTGCTTAGTATGCTAGCTCAAGAAGCAATGGATACAAGCAATAAATTAGGAGTGGCGCTAGCTGAATTAGATAAGAATAGAAATAATTCTGAAAGAAGATCAGACCTTCAAAGTAGGATCTCTGACAGCAGATTATTATTTTTAAATGGGTTAACCAATAAATCTTCTGACGATTCTATGCCCGAAGTAAAAGTAGTACAAGTACGTTCAGAGATCATAAACGAACCTACTCAAGAACCAACAGAAATAAAAGCTGCTCTAGAAGAATCTAAGGCAAAAAAAACTGAAGACAGTTTATTAGCAATTTCTAATCAGCTGCACAAAGTAGAAGATCAATTGAAACATAGCTTTGAAAAGGAAGTTAACTTTGAAGATGAAAGTATAAAGCTTACGAATTACATAACTAAAGAGGATGAAAAAAGGAAAGCTGAGGAGAAAACTGTTATTATTTCTGATACCAAATTAATACCAGATGTCATCCCTTTAAATGTCCAAAATGATTCTAGAAATGTAGAAATAGCACAAGAAATGGAAAGTCATTCCGAAAGTATTTCAGTGCGACCACAATACAATTCACTTAACCCCTTTCTTAACTGTGATGATAAAATTAAAGAAATTAATGAAATTAACGCTTTTCAAGAATTAAAAGATGGAATTTCTGACTTGATAGCTGGAATAACACAAGTAAATGAAAAACTATTTATTCCAAAAGTTTCAAAATCGGATAAACCAGTCAATCCTGCCACAGAAAAAGTAGCTAGTATTACAGAAGCAACGGAAACTCTTAATCAAGTCACTCAAAATATGCCTAAACAAGATAAACCCAATAGAGCTTCTGTAAACCTGTCAATCTACGAAAATGATGTAGAAATTAAGAAAGACGCAGCTGATTCCACAGAATATAATTCTTCGGAAGAATTGGCAACCATATTTAAATTAGATAGTAATGTAAAAAATCAAAATTCCGCTATTAATGACAGTAGAGAATCAGAAAATGCAATCCGTGACGATCTCAGCTCACCAAAACTAGTTCAATCGATAAATCAGCATCTTAGAAGGCTGTCAGTCGACCAAACAAACGACACTCCTAGTCAAAGCAACGCACTGCCCACTAACATAGTGCCGTGGAGAACTAAAAGGCAAAATCATAATTCCCATAAAGATAATAGAGGTACGTGGCCCATTCTCATGCACGGTTTTCGGTTTTCATTTTAACCATTCGCATCTGGCTTTTTGTGTTCATTTTAGACATTGATTTTAGTTGTGTGAAAGTTTCATTAACTTAATTTTATGTGATGTTGTTTTTTTGTTCCGGCAGGCAGTAGTTCGCAGTCGAAACTCGATTGGCACGACTCTGGCACGTTGATGTTAGCTTGCTCCTACACCCTGATGTTCTCTCAGCAGTTGGCCGACTTGGACTGGCTGACACTGCTCGGCTTGCTGCTGGCAATTATCACAATTATCGCTATGCTAATAATCTAACATAAGTCACTGAAATGATAATAAAGACAGACCGCTTCTTTGTAATATGATAGAGTAATTACAAAACCCAAATTTGGCACCGTAAGCTTAACCTTCATCCATTACCAGCCCATAGCACTTTAGGTACACGATAAAAATTCTGTTGTGTAGGTACTTCACAGATTACGACGAAACCATAGCCGTAATTAGATAATCCTCTCCTAACAGTCATCCCAGAAGATAAGAGATTCCCAGCGGTAAAAATTATACGAAGTATTTGAGAGAACATCTATTTTAGATTTTTAATAGTCTGTGAGGAAAACTCTGAGATTAAACAGGCACCTTCTGGGCGAGCACGCTACATGGTCGACCCCCTCTTAACTCCTCTTTTAAGCAACAATGGCATCAATAGCAAACCCATTTTTATAATTTAAAAAAAAGTTATGAAAATACAATTGGTGTTTAATATAATTCTGCGATTTCTTAAATGCGCTTATAGAGAAATTATTAATTTTGACGATCTCAAATACTTCGTAAAGTTTTTACAGCCATCCAAAGACACGCTGCTATTTCTTTATTGGGAATAATTAGACAATGATGAAGCTGTCCATCTCTAACATCTTTCTGTGCCTAATTAATTGTAGCCACTAGGATATTACGCATACATGTAAGGGGAATGCTATTGTAAACAAAGACAGATAGTAGTCCTGGTCATCCTAAACAGAGGTCTAAGACAAGATGCTATTTATTTGACAATTGCTATCGCTAACGCTAACTGTAAAATGTATGTGGGATTAGAGATTTACAATCGAAAGTCGATCAAAGGCTTAAGTGATTTTGAAAAGACATCTTCTCTAAGCCCTCGGACTTGTTCAAAAAACAATAGCGGTATATAGTAACTAATGCTTTACATTTTCGCGAGCACTACACATTTGAAGTAAAACCACTTTACCTATTTAATTGCATTTTTTTCAATTCCTTAATAAAACAATAAACTATTGTGTTGTTCTTTATGATTTCCATCATAAATAGCTGTACACTACGCGTCAAAATTATATTTTAATTTGATAATTTGACTACAGTCAACATCCCTATTTGAAATCGCAAAAAACAATCAGCTGTTGCTGTTTCATACCAAATAGTAATAGCATCACGATCTGTTTGCACGAGACAGCTGATTTTTCTCGCGAATTCAAATTGTTTTTTTTTTAACAAGCCCTTTTTAGGGTGACCATTACCTACTGCCATAATATCTGACTTCGTTTTCGATAGGTCCCCTTACTTGGTGACGGTAATACGACAATAAATTAAAACGGCTATATTAGTTCATAGAAATGTTTTGGAACTATCAAAATTTCTATGTAATGAATGATGCCAATGTTATTCTAAATAAATAAGATGTATTGGCAAGTTTCAAAACATTACTATGAACTAATATAGCCCATGTTTTAATTTACGTATTGTCGCCGCGACTCTGTATAATTAAGTAGATCGCCATTTTGTAAGCACGCTTTGACACTAACGGATTATTTGGCTTGCAAATAAAATTGTTATAAATAAATGTAGACGGTAATATATTTAATATGGTAACACATTTAATATATTTAATATTTAGTAAACAAAAGATCATTAAAGATTTAGGTCAAAATATTCCTCTAGTGTCAATTTTCTATGATTTGTACATTAATACTAAAATTTTGCAAGCAATTATTTTATGCTTTTACTTTAAACATCTAATATTATAGATGTTCATAATCAAATATTACTAAATTAAATTTTTAAACTATAAAAGAAGACATTTTATAACACACGTTTCAAATGATGAAATGTGTTTGTAGGATAAACGTAACTAACGAAAAATTCTAATGCCTAATGCTTTTAGAAATTTCAAATTCAATTTTAAATTCCTCTGGTGAAATCACAGGAATTTAATAAAAAAAACCCAGTATGGTTTTGTACTATCGCCTTTATATGTAATTCTTATTTTAATTTAGCTGTGATTTTATTTTTACATGTATTTTAATCTTTCGATAATGTTATATTTTGTTAAATAAGTAAGTACCTATTACCACTAGGAAAAACCAAAACGAACAATTAACATAAGAGAATCTAAATAATTTGTAAGAGCTGCTTTGTCGCATGTTTTGTGGAGTACCTGTGTATAATATTTGCATGATTTGTAATAGATTGTTTTTATTAATTTAGTGCAATCAGAATAAGTAGATTTTACGACATTTACTTTTGACACTACTTAGTTATCTAACCATAATCCTTAAATGCTGGGCTGGACATCCTAAACAAACAAAAAAATTAAATCAGCTATTCTGTACTAAATTTAATAGGTACCTCATGTTTCTAAGTAGGTATAAAATAGCTGATTGTTTCTTTCATCTTCGCAATTTCAGTTTTTTTTTCAATAAAAAGTCTTCTATAGAATTACCTTTACCGCCATTTGCCTTCGTTTGGGAGAGCATTTCCTTTACACCCTGTACAGTTATCTGTATTTTTTCGTTGAGTGGATTAATTTTAGGATGTTGAAAATTAGTAGTACCTATACCGGGTGTAAGGATCTCAGAAAATTGTGACTAAAATCAGCTGTTAGATTGTCAGCTGGTTAGATTTGTTTTAATCAGGTGTATCCAAGGTTTATCCACATAGCCACACAGTCATCTTCGTTTTTGAGATTTCTCCAAATTAATGAACCACCTACAATTATTCCAAGTACACACGACAGCACATCAAGTTTAACAGTTGCACTACGATAGCCGCCTCTATTACGAACGCAGTAAGGGCGGTCTCAAGGTCAAACTGTTATGCTTGATGTGCTGTCGACTGTACTTATAAATAACTATTAATTTGTTTTTAGGTGATAACTGATTGCCACCACAGCTTCACTAGCAGCATTTGAAACTTCGATTTATAAAAACTTTATGAATAGATGTAATTCTTATGGTCTATTATATTTAAGCTAAGCCTATTTCTGTATTTTATTCTATAGCTTAATTTGAAATACCCTATAAACTATGATTATGTAGAGGCTTCCAGTTACATTCAAAGAGAGCGTTATTTATATGAAGAGAAAGTTATAATATAATTAAATAAAATGTTTCAGTTTTAACTAATTCTTTTATTTACCCGAGTAGGTAACAGAGCGATTTGGCTGGCACCTGATAAAAGTTATAAAATGACTGAACACCACCTGATAATCTATGAAACGCTACATCTCCTGTAAGTTTATGAGCAATTGAGCATTCTGCAGATTTGATAATACAGCAGCAGCAGATTGATAATATCAGCCATAGGTTTCATGACATTTGTATGAAATACTATAATACTGGCTGCATTATTTCATAGAAATGTCATGAAATTATCAAAGGACTAAAATTTTATTCGAACTCGACTTTGAATGACGGAGGTGCTGTACCACCTACCATCCCCTGGAGGTACGGCGTGAGTTGTCATCTCTGGATATGCATAAGTCGAGCGGGCCAGACGGTATACCGGCAGTGGTGCAGTGTGCTCCCAAGTTGTGTCCTAATCTGACGAGTCTTTTCGCGCTTTCCACCGGTTTGGTCCATTTGACGTGCTTTAAAGACGCGCTTTGAGAATTGTCTACGATCCTGAGCTCATGAGCGGTATTGAACTTTAAGCCTAAGGAGAGATTTTCCCTCCTTTTGTGTGTTCTACCGTTTGTATAACGGGATGTGTTCTGAGGAATTTAACATGGTGCCCACGGCCTGTTCGGGATCGTCGTAGTTCCGAGTTCTTTCTATTATCGCACCGCTCGCCACCGGCAAGGGGATCATCCTCACAAATTCAAACCAAAGTGGTCGCGTACTGTACGGTTTCAGAGAAAATTTCTTCCGCGTACGCTCAGGTTAGGAGCGGGTCAGTTTAGGTCAGGTGAGGAGCTCGGTGGCGAAGGGTTTGAGCTCTCTGGTTTCAATTACGAAAACAAAGCAACTTTCGCCATGGTTGGTCCCTGGATGGGTCAATCAAATTTATAATCTTGAGCTCCTTCGTGCTTCGGAAGCCACGTTAAGCCTTTGGTCCTGGTTGTTCCTGCAACCGCTTTAACCCACCAACCCGCATTGGGCCAGCGTGGTGGTGTTATGGCCCAAACTCCTCATGTGTTTCTGCCATGTAGGAAGGCCTGTGCCCAGCAGTGGGACGTATATAGGCTGGTGATGATGATGATGATGACGCTCAAGTTGTGAAACGAGCTCCCTGCAGAGGATATCTCGAATGAGTAGGTAGTAGGTACAGCATGAGGTTCTTCAAAAAAGTCGTGAAAAGGTTTTTACAGGGTCGGCAACGCGCAAGTGATACCCCTGGTATTGCAAGCGTCTATAGGCTACGGTAACCGCTAACCATCAGGTGGGCCGTATGCTTGATTGCCACCTTAGTGGTATAAAAAAGCTATTAGTCTATTAGCTAAGTAACAATAATATTTAAAAATTATCTTCCAACTCCTTACCGTTAAGGAGTTGTACCTTCCATCAACAGCTCATCAGAATGAGATGAGGATCCCATTATCAGATCCTGACTTGGTGACAATGACCTCAGTAGGACCTACTAAAAAAGAACCTACCAAATAAAAAAAGAATGAACCTACTTACAAAAAAAAATACATACAATGGAACATTGAACTTCCTCCTTTTTTTGAAGTCGGGTAAAAACCAAGGGTTATCCCTTCCAAACAATTACAAATAAAATCTTTATCGAATTATAGTATGTTTACTTTACTACAACCAGAAAACAAAATGCTATATTATACACTAACTACATATTATTATCTACAATTCTACACATACTACATGATATAAATGTAGGAAGCGACATCTATGGCATTATTCCGATTTACGCAGTATCTGGTATTATTGTAGCAAAAAGTATATTATTTATGAAATTAGACTTCATAGAGTATAAGGAATTTCGTATAGATGTCGCTGCTTTTACTTTGTAGTTTACAAATTACTAAGTAGATGGCGCTATATTTGCTTTTTGGTAAGTTATTTTATAATCTATATTTCTATCTATATATATAAAAATGTGATGTTGGTTTGTGTACGCTTCAAAAACTCAAAAAGTTCTGCACCGATTGAGTCGAAATTTTAACATGATATAAAATCCGCATCAAGGATTGTTTTTATCTATATCACAATGTGCAACTGCGAAGCGTGGCAGGGTACAGCTAGTCTATATATATAAAAATGTTATGTTGGTCTACGCTTCAAAAACTCAAAAAGTTCTGCACCGATTGAGTCGAAATTTTAACATGATATAAAATCCGCATCAAGGATTGTTTTTATCTATTTTTTGCATCAGTCACATATCTGCGACCGCGAGAAAACAGTTTTTTTAACGATCAGCTGTGTACCAGTGACCGCGCCATCTGCCAGAAGCCAGGAAAACACTCGCTCACGGTATTATAACTTCATACTAAAATAACCATATCATATACGACCAATTGCAGTTAACATTGAAGTATCGACTAGGACCATACGTTTAACTGACATTTAATTTGGTCGGCTTATAATGGGTTAGAAATTCAGGCCCAAGTCGATAGATGACTCTGTAACCATAAAAAAATAGTGACTTCGAAAAATATTAACAAAAAATATTTAAAACTTAAATGACATTTAAGATGATAATCATTAAACTGAGAAAAATAATTATTTCAATTTTTAATCAATACTTATTAGGTAACTTTGATATGTTTTCACTATGTCGTTAGTAATATTCTTACTATAACTTATATTATAATATCTTGCCCAAATTATTAATTACTTAGTTACCCTATGTATTGGGATTTAAACCTAGGCCGTCATAGCAGTTCCTGTTAGTTTTGAATTTTTCATGACATTTTAATTTTTTGATGAGATTTTGGTGTTCATTATTTTAACGATATAATTTTATACAGTATTTTTCAATAAATGACCATTATAAATATTTTAGTTAAGTTCATTACTGAAGTAGAAATAGTAGTGCTAATTCATCAATGTTAATAATGATTAGATGGTAGATTTGCGAGATATCCTGCGTTCTAAACCAAGAAAACCATGTTCGAATCCCGATGTGGAAATTTTATTTTTCTTTAAAATTTTATTTAGATACTAAAAATACATAAATAAACATTTTTTATGTAACTTTTGATTATTTAAATTGAGTTTTTAAGAAAAAGAAGGTTTTATTAAGAGAATAATTTTTTGGTTGTCTACCGGTTCAGATCACCAGATATCGCTAAGCGCCATATATTTTGTAGTATGGAGTGATACCTCTATACCCGTATAAAAAATGTACTCTTTGCACTCGCTGACAACCGCAATAGTAATGACGCAGTCACATGAGAAACAATTTCGTTCCCAATTACATTGTTTATTTACAAAAAAAACTGCATCTGATTCTCATTATTATACAATCTGAATTAAATATTCACTTAAATCAAGAATTATCACATTCTTTGTTTTGTTTCTCATTTCTCAACCATTCAATCACAATGTGCCACTGCGAAGCGTGACAGGGTACAGCAAAGAGAATATAAAACGCTACGCTAGAAGAGACGGGACTTCAAAGAAAAAAAATTTTCTATAGAACGTGCACGCCAGACTCATACCAATATAATAAAAATTCAGCCAACAGTCTGGCAACAATAATGCCAACATAAGCAACAAAATAGGGATATGCTTGGTAGGGATTAGTAGAGATAAAGTTTAGATTTTTATCGATAGTTATAGGTGTTTGAAATTATTAAACAAAGGCACTTGAAAAACTTTTATATATTTATAATATACAATATATCAAGCTTGACTACTATGACAACATGGTAGGTTGTTAGGTTGACGGTAGGCGTGTGAATCGTCCTGGATCGGCCATCAACACCGATTTGGATTCCGACTACACCAAAAATATGTCGCGATTTTGTTGTCGATTGGCACCTACACCAAATCCTTCCCTGTCAATTGAATCCACTGTTTACATCTGCGAAAAAAATAAAGTGGTTTATTTAATGGGCACGACATCGATAGGGAAATAAAATTGTACAGACAGCACTATTTTTTACTTAGGTCGGTAGGTAAATATTACTTTTATGTACTGAAATTTGTACTAAAATCGCTATTTAAACAATAATAGCTTTAGAATAGAACTAATTAACAGTCATTGGTACTTACCGATCATCATTGAGAGGAAATTCAGACATAATATGTTCGTTTTACATTGGCCGCCGGCGTGTCTTTAAATTACATATTTCTTAACTTATTCGTTTACTCATTTAGTTCACTTCACATCACACACAATCCTTTTTGGGTCAAGCTTATTTCTTGAGGCAAAACACTCGTTTTTAATAATAATTTACATTAATTTGTGATTTTAGAAAATTCTCCAAAACAACTAAATGAAATGTCAAACGTTTTGAAAACAGGACAACAGCGACAGAGACAGATGACAGATATAAATCACCTGTTTATGAAGAGCGTCGACCACCATATTGATTGTATGGATAATGCCTTCTTTCGGATTGAGGCGGATTATACCGCCATTACTGAGCGTGCACGTTTCATACAATAATTTTTTCTTACGAAGTTGCGCTAGACTGGGGTACAGCTAGTATACTAATAAAAATGTGTCTAAACTAGAAAAAATTCACGTCCTGAGGCGGGGACTAGTTAAGATACATTTTTATTAGTTTTTTTTTTTTTTTTTTTAAATTTATTGGAATAACAAACAATTACATAATAATGCTTATGTTGACAATACATAATAATAACTATTACTTATTATGTAACCAGCAGCGTTATTCACTAAATAATGTACGTTAATAAGTGAAAAGCAGTGCAATAATCAAGATACACAAATTATAACTAAGTCGAATCAGTAAGATTAAATTAACAATTATTTAGTTTGTTTTAAGCTTTACAAGCAAGTTTGATTTAAACTGTCCGCGGGGTAACTGAAATAGATCTAAATCTACAAAAGAATCATTATATGAATGTACTATTCGTCTCAGCGGAACGCGCTCGCCCGCCCTGGTCCTGCACAGTTTAGTATCAAAAAGTTTATGCTTATATGTGTCGCGAATACGGTGTGACCGGCTTGGAAGCCGTAAAGAGATATGGTCAGTTAAGTGAGTACAGTCAAATTGATTCCTTATAACTTTATACAATAGCATTTGATCAAGAAACAGTCGCCTTGATTTTAAAGACAGAAGAGATAATAGTTACCTAATAATTTTTCAAACATTTATAATAATGTTAAAAAATCAAAATTAAGAAAGTCTGTGTCTAGTTAGAGCTAAACAGCAAAGAAGTAAGCTTTTGTATCAAAATATTATTAGCCCTAATTCTGAAGAACACAATCATGCTAAGTTTTTAAGTTGAGTCCATCTCTTTTTCTCAATGTGAATACGAAAAGGATGGCTGTCATATGATTTGACATTTAGAAACGTGCGTTCAATATTCAAACCCCATGGAACGTGATAAAATGCAGTGTTTATGAGGCACCTCCGTAAATGCCGTCTAAAATTGTCTATGGTTCCTTTGAAATCTGTCTAAATTTACTTGACAGCTCTAAACGAATTGTTGCTTCTTTTCCTGTTACATATTGCGAGAAAGAGATATGCTGTACTTGAATTTAAACTTAGAGTGTGTCTCCAGAATTAGGCCCATTAACTAATGTTCGTAATACAAATCAGCCGTATCATAGAATTATAAAAATTTTAAGGTCAAAAATCAATGATTTAAACAAAGAATGAAGAAAAATCTTCAGAAAATGAGAGAAGCGAATTAGTGAAGCAAGTGTTTGTGTTAATCTAATAAAAGTGAATTTATATGAAAGACTTTGAGAACTTTACC
Source organism: Nymphula nitidulata (assembly GCA_947347705.1). Taxonomy (NCBI): domain Eukaryota; kingdom Metazoa; phylum Arthropoda; class Insecta; order Lepidoptera; family Crambidae; genus Nymphula; species Nymphula nitidulata. Next base: position 15,706,792 of record OX374630.1, on the reverse strand, counting down.
GTGATTATCATGAAAACTCTCATCATATTTTTCTTGCCAAGCTTTCCCAAGATGCATTGAAATGTATTACACTAGCAATTCCATCCAATATTTTCACAATTTTAAAGAAAAATACTTAAGACTCGGCTATAGGGTATGGGCTTGATCCCTTTGCCGCTACCATACTGTTGGCCTGATTTGAAGACACTGGGCCTAATTCTGAAGGAAGACACTGGCCCTAATTCTGAAGAACACATGTTAAGTTTAAATTTAAGTTCAGTCTATTTCTTTTTTTTTATATACAACTAGATTAAAGTATTTTATTTTACCCATGCACTCTACAATTAATTAATTCCATGGCCATTATTTTATTATACCTCTACGATTAACAATGCTGTTTAAAGCCATGAAGTTTTTCAATATCCGGTCTGGTAATGGCTGCGGTCCGAAAACCGCTAAAAGAAACTATCAGCGCTATTAACACGCTCAAATGCGTCCCGAAATGCTGTAAGGGCGCTAACGTTAGTCGGGGTGGGGAAGTTGTATTGTAATTATGAATTTACAAACACAAAAGTAAGTCCTTAGATCACACTGGCCCTAATTCTGGAGAACACATGCTGAATCTAAATTTAAGTTCAGTCCATTTCTTTTTCTCAAAGTGAATACGAAAAGGATGGCTGTCATATAAATTGTCATTTAGAAACGTGCGTTCAATTTTCGACCTTATTGAACGTAATAAAATGCAGTGTTGAGAAGGCACCTCCTTACATGCTGTCTAAAATTGTCTATGGTTCCTTTGAAATCCGTCGAAATTTAATTGACAGCTCTAAACGAGTTCTTGCTATCTTTTTCCAATTACATAATGCGAGAAAGAGATATACTAATAATAATAATAATCAGTCAGGGGACATAACTTCATGCTACAAAACAGCAACACTTTAACTGCGCGTTCGAGACGCAACAGACAGAAAGGTAGAAAGATATGAAATTATTTGTGTAATACAATGCTTTAGTTATTGTTCTGAGGCACAAATAATTTCATCTCTTTCTACCTTTCTGTCTGTTGCGTCTCGAACGGGCAGTTATGATTGTTGCTGTTTGGTTTGCACGTGCAAATATTATTCATTTTTTTTATTTATTTAAGGCATTGGCGTCAGAGCCATCAGCCAATATTTACTGCTCTGTTTTTTTTGTTTTTTTTTTGTTCATTCTCCCTGTAATGAGAAGGCAAAGGGAACCAATGCCCATACAGCCATGTCTTCAGTAGAATTATATCTTTATTTCTTCATTTATTGAATTGAAATGCTGGTGTTACTCATTTCAATACATCTTGGGAGAATTTGACGCGAAATATATGATGACAGTCTCCATATGATGCTATTTGAAGAGGTGGATAACCATGAAAAAATTCTCATCGTCTTTCACAAGATAATCATTTTTATTTTAATAATCTTTTAACTGTGTTACGTTAACACAAACACTTGGTTCATAAAACTACACCAATTTTATAACACAAAGTTCGCTCCGACACAATTTTTAATTATCGTAATAAAATCTTGACTGAACCTAATAAATCCCGCCAAACACTCCTACTCTGTGGATATCAAATAAAAAACAAACTGTCACAATTTTGTCGGAAAACTTACGCATTTTGTGGTTTTATTTGCAAACGATTTTTATTATTTTGGATAGTCAAACAAATTTGTTAAATGGCAATAACTATTTTTGTGAGTTCTTTGTAGTTAATTCTTAGTGCTTCTGTGATTAGGATGCTATTGTGCAGTTTTAGTGATAAAATGATGGACATCAACCTACTTTGTTCCTGTTGACCTGTCTCGCCCGTGATTTAAACGGTAACGGTTAAAAAATTATTATTTGGATATTCTTATTTTAAATTTATTGTGTGCGAAAACGACACTCTGAATTAGTTTTTACATTTTTTTAAAGTATTAGTGCAATATCTTGCCCTTTTAGAATATTACACCAAGAGAAACTATCTGCCACATTCATGGTTAATTTTTGACTATTTTTAATAGTCCTTACTTGTTTATTAATCGTCATCAGTTTATCATATTATGCTTAATGTTTTTTAAGTGTTATGCAGATTACAAGCTGATACAAATAAGTACAATAAAATATATTTATTGTAATCTAGTTAACTGTAATGAATAACTTTTATTTGTAACTGTAAGTATTAAAAAATGCTTCACCAAACCTTGACGGACAAAAATATTTTTTTTACATTGGTGATTCTTTTCAAATATATTTTAAAACCTGTCAGCTTGGAATAATCTGTCAGCTTTAACATAAACTCAAATAGTACACAAACTCAACAGCATATCATAGTACAAGTTAAATAGAGGAAGTAATAAATCTTCAAGATCTCGGTTTGGACAAGGGACCTCAGGCAGACTTATTTTTAGCTCTTGCAGTTATTCCAGGACCTATTAGACAAACATCGACTATCAGAATGATATTTTTTTGTGGTTTAGAATATTTCCTACATAGTGTAACATAATTCACTATATCACAATAATTTTTAAGCTGCATAGGACCCCTAGTGTCTAATGACAATTTGAAACCAATTGTGTCTGGAATCTCTGGCTTGACAGGTTAATGTATAGGAGTAAATTTTATGAGGCAGAAAGAAACCAATATGAATGGAGTAATTATGTCATTCGGCATGACACAAGTGTATGTAACAGAACATTAGCTTTCCTTCTCTCAATCTATCAAGACATAGGTTACCTTGAGGCGCATTAACTGACAAATTATGTCTCTAAGAAAGTATTGTATGTGGTCAGGTTTAATTAGCCACTTAATTGGAAGCCCAGGCTGTCAATTAAATGCTCGCATCCAATGAAACGGCTAAAGGACAACTAGCCAAGTCATTGAAGGCAATGTTTGACCTGAAAGCTGAAGGTAATGGTAATTAGCCATTCAATGACATGCCTAGGCCGGTTGTTTAAATGGAAGAGCCTTTTGTCTGACTATTTGTGTGATTGGTAGGTTCAAGGGTTTCTTTTTATGACCACTTATAACTGAAATCATTTGGCTATAAGTAGCCTTAAAAAAATACAGTCTAATTCATAACCTCCTCCTTTTTTGAAGTCGGTTAAGAATAACCTTGAACCTTCTAATACACCAAACCTTTCAGTACAAAAAATCCACCTATTCATCTAATTGAGCAGACTTTCAATACACCAAGTTGTCAACTGTTGATAGGTATTTAATTGGAGTCCAGCGTTAAATCTACAGCCTGGGCAGCTAATTAAGTGGCTAATTTGACCAGATGGCGAATATGATTGTTAATATTTTAGTTATTTTATGCATTATAAATATACTAAGTTGTATTTGTTCCATGGTTTACAGGAAGCCTGTTAATTCTAGGGCTTCCTCTTAGATACTACTCTTTGCTCTTATCAGTAAAGTCGCTGATAATTCCATATCTTAAACTCTTTATCTAGGTCGTAATTTTTTATTTAGTTTTTGGATCTTACTAGCCTATTGGTATATCCACTGAAGAATGGTTTCTAGTTTGTGGGTACTACACAAATTATAGTTATAGTGACTTTGTATGATTCATTTAATCTTTTATACAACACCAAATCTTATATCAAATTATAGTTTTCAATGCGTTGTTTGCTGCCTTTCACACTCACACAGGCTACTGCAGCACCTGGTAGCGAGATAGAGCTGTAATGGGCCTAATTCTGCAGAATACACACTAAATGTAAATTTAGGTTCAGCGTATCTCATTCTTTCCATATGAATTCAAAAAGGATGGCTGTCATATATTTTGAGCTTTAGAAATGTACTTCTTTAAATTTTCGACCTTAATCAATGTGCTAAAAGATTTCACTGGATAACTGATGCTAATATTAAACAATGAAGAATATTTTATAATTTTGTTTTATACCTATATATATCTTGTATATTTCTAATTATTGAGTCTGTAGAATAATTTGGTGGCTGTTTATTTAAAATAAAATAATATGGATCAATAATGTGTGCGAATAGAAATTTAGGTGGTTCCACGGCAGTTTAAACTTTCTCTTATTTGATGTAGGGGCGTGCGCGCGGACGGCGCCAGTTTATTTAATTATAAGACGTGCTAGATCAGAGGTCCGTTTTTAACCGACTTCAAAAAATGATGGTTATTAATTTGCCCCGTATGTATGTGGTATTGTCAGAATTTCACCATTTTTATAGTTATTAGTCTATACCAGCTTCTGAACATGGGTGTATTTATTGGGTACACCTTTTTTTGCAGAACTTTTTATGTAATAATTTTATTATGCATAACAGCGTAAAGCATAAACTTCATTTGACAGAAAATCATTTGGCACACACTCATTAATCATTCATCCAAAACCCATAATTTCATTAGTCAGAATCAATATTCAGAAGCAATACTAGCATCCACTATGCATGCATGCAGTATGCAAGCAACAGTCAGCATGCAAGCAAGCATGCAGCATGCAAGCAAGCATGCAGCATGCAAGCAACCGTGCAGCATGCAAGCAACCGTGCAGCATGCAAGCAACCGTGCAGCATGTAAGGTTTCTCTCACGGCTCCGGCGCTGTGGGGCTCCGACGGTCCCACGCGAGCTTATCGTCGCAGATGGTTTTCGCCCCCCACCGCAGCCTCGACTTGCTGGCCTGCCAGCCGGCCAGCCTCAGCCGCGGTGGTGGTCGTCAAAACTACCTGCGGGCTTGAATTACACTCTAGGGGTAGGGCAGACAAGACTACGTGGAGTCGGTTTTGCAGCGATTCGTTTCTGTCACTAATGTAGCACAATATGCCACCATCGTAGTATGCCAAGTAAAATTATACGGAGTAATCGTCGCACTAAATAAGTGTTATGCTTAACGAAATTATGCGTAATGAAATTTTGCTTAATGAAATTATGCCTAGTGAAAATCTGCAATCTTAAAAGTATGCCATTGGAAATTCGGACATATATAAACATTCGACCAAATGATAATTATACTAAATGTTTTTTATGCATTGAACATATTCGTTTAAAGAAAATTATGCCAAGTGTGTTATGCCAAATAAAATTCGGAACAACAAAATTCTGCCAGATAGAGGGAACCCGTATTTAATGTATACTTGTATGTTTGTCCCCGCAAATCTCGGTCGGATCGCAAAGTCGGATTGCAATAAAACTTATTTTTTTAGGCTTGATATAGTCCAACTTAGGGAACTGAGCAAGTTTCATCAAAATCAGTTTAGTAGTTTATAGATAGAGAGATAAGTGTGTATTAGTGACAGTTGCATGCAATTAGGCTATCATAATTATCATCACCAGCCTATATAACCTGTCAAGCATCAGATTCCAGACACAATTAATTTTTCCATTGTCATAGCCTTCCGAACAACCCACTGCTGGGCGCAGGCTTTTCTATATGGGAGAAATACATGAGAAGTATCTCCCATGTAGTAAGGGATACAATTAGGCTCTAGCTAAACGAAATAAAATAAAAAAAGAAATTAATAAAGACTTTAAAACTTTAGACCGACTTCAAATTCAAAACACCAAACGAAACAAATAATTTAAAAAACATACCAACCGAAGTGAGAACTTTTTGATGTCGGTTAAAATGACGTACTTACAGGTACACATACATTTTTATGAGATAAGTACCTACCTACTTGATTTTAATTATTTGTTTCTTTTGTGTGATTCGAAGTCGCTTTAATCACATTTTAATGTTTTGATTTTATTGCTTTAAACGACTACTATACTGTAACAATTACAAATATAATATTCCCCCTGGAGCATATATTTTTCATCGTTTTCTTTCTTTATTTGTAATTGTCGCTTTAATTTTTTTAGTTAGTTTTTTGTCTTATTTTTTTTATGCGATCGTGGTTGTCGCGGTAGTTATTTCCGTATTTCTTTGTAATTTGAAAGCCAGGGTAGGACCTATCGGCTTTCCTGAAAATTTTTAGCAGTAAAACACGCAAACTGAAGATTGGGTTTCCAGTTCTTTTTATATCTTTCGAATCGGCCTACGCTTTCAAACCTAATGCTTTAGTGTGATATAACATAACAATTTCCTATGGACAAAGCTTGCTTATACGTCCTTGATTCTAACTCACATTGCTATTCCATTATGTAATAGGTACGCCGTCTTCCGAAAGCCGTATGATCGAAAAATGATTAAATGGATACATATTAGGTACAGACATTAATGACGTCAGTGATGTCTAATAAATTAGGTGTCATTTGTCTGCCTTTTTTATCAGTCTTATTTATTACAGACATTGCTTTTGGTTTTGCCTATTTAGCGGTTCGATCTTGAATTCTTTATCATGAACTTGTCATCATGGAATAAAATTATCCTTAGACATCATAAAATTGCAGTAGGTAATAGCTCAACAACATAGCCCCATAAAATGAAAGTAGGGGGAGAAATTATATTAATTCACAAAAATCCCATTTCTCCTCTTAATCCATTCGTTTGAAATCTGGTATTGTTTATTACGTCATGTTGTTATTTCCTACCGGCAATGAAAGCTTTAAGGCTTTCAAAGCAATACCAAGATAAGTTTTTGAGACGGTCGCTCCGCTGACTACCGATTCCTTGATATTTAAACATAAACAAACAGCCTCCTGCCTGCGTGTGTGACGTGGTGGGAACATTGCGATGTTAAAGCAGATATCATTAGAAGTTAAATAGTACATCTCGTTTCATTAAAAAAATCGAGTTGTCAGTTAAAATACTCGTAACATTAGAGCACAACAATCGATTCAAAGGGTAAAAGTTTAACCAACCTTTTTTCCTCCTTTTTTCTTAACTTTTTTCACAGTAATTGAATAAAATATTAAAATTGACAACATGAAGTGTATGTGTTGCCAGTGATGACATACGGCAGTGAAACGTGGTTGCTTACGACTTTCTCTGCCAGGAGACAGTCACCTAACTAGCTATGGAATGAGCTATGCTAAGTGAGTCCCTAAGAGATAGAATCAGAAATGAGGACATCGGTAAGAGAACCAAAGTCACTGACATAGTTCATAGGATTAGCAAGTTGAAGCGGCAGTTGGCAGGGCATTAAAGTTTGAGCAGGCCCACCACGCACCAGAAAGCGCAAAGTAGGACGGCCTCCCACTCGTTGGACAGACGGCCTGCCAACTTATTCTCAACTGTCGGAAAGGATTAGAATATCGGAAATTCTATACTTCTCACTTTTTATCGCGATGTGTCAAAGCGAAACGGGATGTGATTTTTGAATCGAATCCGTGATCCGACAGTTGAGAATAAGGGGACTGGTCAGGAACGAGGGGAGCCGTTTGATGTAGACTCCGTTTGGAAATCGATCGGGAGAGGGCTTTTTTCAGAAGTGTACATCACAGGCTAATATCATCTGCAGAGAAGGCGATGGCGCCACAAACGAAAAATATAAAAACGGCGATTTTTTGAAAAGGCTCTAGAGTACCTACTTACTTGATCGAGGTATGTTTGTTTTTAGATTTTCGCTGTAAAACAAAAGATTGAGCAGCTGAATGTCATCAAGGAATGAAAACGCTTTTGAATGTAACAGCTTGTATAGTACCGCCCTAAAGTTGTTCCTTAAGTACTAAAGTTTGCGGGGTAGTAAATATACTAAATGATCATTTATGACGGGTGATTATTTTATACATTTTATTTTCTAGGGTGATTGATAAGATAACAAATGATTTGTTAATTAAAACGAAAAAATCGGTATATTTCGACCCATTGTTACCTTATATTTATTTTGTACCTATAATAATAAAGTTGACTTAACTAAGGAAACATTCTTCATTACCATATTAAAAAGAATCCTAGCTTTATCGGATTAAGGACTGTCTAAGATGCTTTGAAATACTCCTATATTGATTCTATTCACATTAAGAGTGTCCTAAGCACCTTAGAACGTTATATGTATATGCATATCACTTATAAGAAGCAGAATTGACTATGGCTACTTTTTATACGATAATAGTGCCAATCAATTCAACACACATTTTTCCAAATTAGATAAAATCCAAAATCAGGCTCTTAGATTGATAGGCGGATTTATTAAAAGTACTCCAATTCATGTTATAGAGAGTGAAGTATGTGTCCCTCCTTTGCATATAAGAAGGCAATTTCGGGCATTATAATTTTGTCTTAAGAGCAAATTTTTAGCAAATAATGTAACTTTACGGCTTTTAAATGAACTCAGTGCTTTTTATAACCATAGATATTGGAATAATAAAAAAAACCATAGCTAATGTCATCTTACGCTGATATAAAAGAAGTAATGATTTGCTCGTCTGAACCGTTAGAAATATTCACATTAAAAACATGGCGTACAATTATTAATACCTTTTTAGATTCACAGTCACATATGTCTACTGAAGCCAAAGGTCTTGGGTTCGAACAGCTGTAAGGGCAGGCATGATGAGTACAAACATTTGTTAATGATTCATGGATCCATTACACAACCTCATAATATTATGCATAATTTGGGCTAGATAGTAGGTGTGAGTGTTTGTACATATTATTAACGGTCAAATACTCAATCTTCACATTTTGCTAACTCCAAAATTTTTAAGTAGTTCTCAATATGATGTGTGCTCATACAAATATTGACTTTGACAATACTTAGTAATTAAAATAATATAAAACTAGAAAAAAATCAAGAAACTAAAACAAAAAAAAGAAAAAGAAAAAATAAATAAAAAATCAAGAATAAAATCTAAAATAAAGAAAAAAAAACAAGAATCTAGAAATTAAGAATATTTGACAATACTTACTAATTACAATATTCTTATGTTCATATTCATACAAATTAAGTTAGGTGGGTCGCCCCGCTGGTCGTCTGTCCAGCTAGTGATAGGCCGTGACCTACTTAGCGCTTTCCAGTACGTGGTTCCCATGCTAGAACTTAACACATAGCACGCGGAACAACGCCCCCATCGGCCGTCCGCTCTGCGTGCTATGTGCCCTGCGCCCTGCCCACTACCACTTCAATTTTTTTTTTATACAAGTAGACGACAAACAAGCTGACGGCCCACCTGATGGTAAGCAGTTACCGCCGCCTATAGACACCTGCAATAACAAGGAAAAATCACTTGATATTGCAGGTGCGTTGCCATCCTGGGGCCTAAGATGAAATGCCGTCAATGCCCAGTAATTACACTGGCTACCTTTCCCTTCAATCCGAAACACAGCGAACTGTTTCACGGCTGAAATGAGAAAGGCGGTGGTACCTACCCAGACCCTATATACATACGGGCCTACCACCTAGTAATTTGCTAATCATATGAGTTACGTATATCAGTGACTGTGGTTCTCTTACGAATCGCTCTCATTTCTGATTACATCCCGCAGAGCCTTTAAGTATTCGGTAACTCCTTTAAATAAAATAAAAAGCAACATTATTATTTCCAAAAATCACATATCAATTTGGCACACGGTATAGTTGGTTGCGGCTCAACTCTCTTGGCGGCAAATAAGGTTTCGTTCCCCAGAGATGTTATGTGAGTAATCTTAATACTGGAAAACGAGGGTAAACCCTATACAAGAGACAGTGCGAATTATCTTTGCTTATATGTATATACGACAGGTATTAGGTAGGATAGTTGAATTTTAAGAAGTCGATCGATATCGTTTATCACGATTACTTCATACTCCTCTTTATGTTTCTAAGTTGGTGCGTTTCGAAGAGGAATAAAACCATAATATTTTTTTATTGTATTCGTTAGCGCACCAAACTGGTGTGTTACGAGGAATAGTTCAGCTGTAAAACAGTTCGCTGTGTTTCGAATTGAAGGGAAAGGTAGCCAGTGTAATAACTGGGCATGGACGGCATTTCATCTTAGGCCTCAGGATGACATCGCATCTGCAATATCAAGTGATTTTTCTTGTTATTGTAGGTGGGTCGCCAGCTTGTTTGTTATCTACTTAGTTGTATATAAAAAAAGATTTCTTACGCTATTTTTGGTGCATTTCAAAGTTGGTGCGCTTCGACGAATACCTCGTTTATGGTAGTTCAAAATTGACTTAAAATTAAACACTAGATACTTAGATATCTTATCAAGTTAGCTTGACCACAGAATACATTTATGATCTATTTAGTATCTGTACCACTTTTAGGTCAGTTACAACTACGAGTATGACGTTATTACTCTGGATTCCAAGAGTTCTGTCAATCACATCTTTTTGGGTCACAGCAAAGTAAATAGATTTGGCGAATTGACCCATTGTTTAAGCACGTAATCAACATTACTTTAAGGAGATTGCGAGAGAATTGCTAAAGCACGGTATTTGTAATTTTTAAAGATGTATCTTGTATAAATTGTCAACCTTTATGTAACAAAATTTTTTATTATTGTTAAAAGTGGCCACTTTAGGCAATAATGACAGAATAGGTTACATGTAGCGGAATATCTCATACCGAGCACATCTCAAAAAAATTACAAATACCATTCTTTAGTCATTCTCTAAAGCATTTTGTTTATTATGTTCTATATTCACCATAATTAATATAAATCAAGTGGTGTCTGTCGCTAGTGTCGACGAGGTATTGACAGAGTTGAGTTGAAAACTCAGTTTATTTATTTATTTTATATTTAACCTCTGTTACAGTTCGCAACTTAGGCATGTCAATGATCTCTCATTTCACAATACTTAAATATTTCACACTTCAAACTTATTCCAAAATAACATGCAAACATAAAGACAACATTAAAGTGGACAATCTTAACCATCAAAAGCACCAAAACAATAGTCAATAATTAGTTTATATGTCATTAAATTTACTCTCCAATTCTCCATGTACTCTGATAGGTTGTAAAATGGACGTCTTTCTAAAAAAATTATTATTTTATTTTTAAATTCTGAAAACGGTAAATATGTAACTTCGATGGGTAGTTTATTGTACATGCAGATTTTTAAATTAATTTCTAGTTTATGTGTTTTGTTCATTCTTACTCTAGATATATGTATTCTTTCCTTATTCCTAGTTCGTTTTAATAATTCATACCTACCCGACTTCAAAGGAGGAGGTTCTAACGTGACATGTTTTTAAAGTATGATTGATAGCAGAAAATTTTATTGATTGCTTAATAAAATAAGAGATACTATTTATTGCACATTCATTAGTGTTATTGCTCACTCATCAACTGCTTGTCCCGTGACATGACGATAACGGCTTAGAAGTGGTTTTCGACTTCTTACTGTCTCGTGCTTATTTTGAGTTACATTACAATGATAACCATTGTCTATTCATTGGTGGTTTACAAATCAAGATAATCACGTTGCTGAACGTTATAGTTGTGGATTTGTAAACGGCTCGGTATGCGTACATTTTAGCTTACAAAATAAGTTGCAAGTCCGCTGGACATACAAAGTATTTCCGTTTATATTAATGTCATCTATCACTTTATCTTGTGATTCGTTGCCCTTTCTTTTCTTTTGTTTCCTCTAGGATGTGCCTAACACTCATTAGGTAACTATTTTGGTCCATTTTGCTGTTTCTGCCTAGACAATCGCTATCGCTATGGCTAAGCGGAAAATGTAAGGGTTTTTGACATAAGCCCTCGATTGACTTTAGAGTGCAAAAGTGAAATCCCATAGCGACAGCGATAACGATTGTCAAATGGCATCTTGTCTAGGCCCTCTGATGATGTAACCCGTCCATTGCTAGTTTGTATAATGAGATTGAGTACAAACATTTGTTCACGCGGTACGCATGTTTTATTAACCGACTTCAAAAACGAAGAGGTTCTCAATTCGGCCGTTATGTGTTTTTTTTTCTATGTATTCTGCCATTTGGTCCCATAAAATTTTTTTTTTAAAAACAGTTGGGTACTTTGGTTTTAAATAAAAAAAAACTGAAATTATGAAGTCGTCTACATATGCGAAATTGCGAAACAATATAAGTTGACGGTCACCCATCTAGCTTCGACCGTAGAAAGTTATCACTAAAAATTGTGAAAAAAAAATTTTCAACAATAATTAAAACCGACTTCAAAAAACTGAAAAGGAAAAAATAATTAAATTTAAGTAGGTATTCACCCCCTAGAAACATATTTTTGGAGTTGGTGCTAAGTGGTTTCCAAAAACAATAGAAAGTGAAGCACCGACTCCAAAAATATGTTTCTAGGGAAGAATACCTACTTAAATTTAATTATTTTTTCCTTTTCATTTTTTTGAAGTCGGTTTTAATTTTTGTTGACAATTTTTTTTTCACAATTTTTAGTGATAACTTTTATCATCTATATTAATATTATAAATGCGACAGTAATTCTGCCTGTCTGTATGTCTGCTACGTTTTCACCCCTAAAACGCCGCGCTGATTTTGATAACAAATTAGCTGTAGATAGATTACAAGCACCTATTGGCGCGATAGCGGAGATCCACGCGGTATCTGTATTACTGGCGCGTAATGATGGACTGAGTAATGAGTGTAATAATATTATTATTTTAATTCACCAAAGACAGGTGTAGCAAGCAGACCACTAATGTTGAGCAAGTCGCCATTTAGTTGCAACTTGCAACGGTTAAGTAGTGCAACAATATCGCGATGACCGACGAACCGTGAATATTCATATCCAATTACAGCATAAATAGCGATTTCCGTTTTCTACGTCCTATGAGGTTTCTAAAATCCAATGAGCTTAAAATTAAACATGCTACGATTCAGCTGTCTTAATGTCCTAAGTAAGTTAAGTTTAAGTCGTAATTTGACCATAATACCTACTTCCTTTTTAATTAAAAATATAAAAGTTATCTAATTTACTCTTTATTGCTAAGTGGCTTTCGCCCCTTTTTAGTTTTACTTTAACTAAAGTCAACATGTCTGATGATGTCTGTCTGTACGTACCTATCTGTACTTTTCCTTCATTTTCTGTCTCTAAGCTCAGTAATTTATAGTACACTATGTTAGGTATCAAGCATTACTAAGATTGGAAATCCACGCGTCGATCACACTTCACCATTACTGCCTACGTATCTATTTTAATGATATATAACCTTACCTGTGTACATTTTTATTACGACCGAATGTTTCTACCACAAATGGATGTGAAACTACAAGTAGGTAATATGTTCGTTACAGACTCTAAAGAAAATGAGATTTTCACCACTTTGGCTTCATTTATTGTGTAGTTTGATAGTGACCATAGAAATTGATAATTTGTGCACTTGGTAGACTACTTTCGCGATTTAAAATAAATTCGATGTGTTCGCTTTCTCATTCCGGCTAAGTTTTTGGCCTGTTTTCACAATTATAGTGTTCTTGCAAGAATTCTTGAAGAAGACATTCTTAGTTTTGTATCTGTTATAATATTCTCATTCATAACTTGGCGCCGACTCTCTCGGTATCCGTAAAAGAATTGTCGTGTTCGTCCGAAAAGTCTAATAAAGAAAACAAGTGTATACATAATTCAATTTTAGTTTCCGTCGCCAGTGTAAGTAAGCAGATCGGGATTATGGTGTCGAAAAACAGCATTCATACCGGACGAGTCTGCCCAAATTGTATACAATGTCCCAAAGAGATCATTCGTCAGAAACTTCGGAGCATTGTTTCCAGAAAATAAATTTTGGGCATTCAAAATGGCTCTCTGGTTTCATTATCCGTTGACTACTGAATTTATATCGACTGTACCAATTGATATTACGAGCGCTAAGTATGAAGTAACGTGTGAAAATAAAGTATCGTCGTGACTGTCACCACTCACCAGTGTGCTTTGTCTCAACGAAAGTGGGGTATAAGGTCAGACGTCTTCGCCGATATCTTTTTACCGCGTGTTTGGCGATATTAAAATATCTGTTTTTTCTGTCCCTTGTTGCTAGGTAGGTACTGTATTCACTTTAGAGAATTTCTTGCAGCACTTAATAAAGTCAAACGATTGGCAAATTAGGTTAATCAAAATTGGCTCCAACAACGGAGGCCGGGAAGTTTCTGTTTTGTTTTAATTAAAATTTGATTAAACCTGCAAACGCTAATACGAATGTGGAAACTTATACAATTACTCGAAGGTACAGTTGTTGGAGGAGCTCGGTGGTGTAGTGGATTGAGCGCTCTGGTTTCGATCACGAAAACAAAGCAACTTTCGCCATGGTCGGTCCTTGGATGGGTCAATCAAAATTTATAATCTTGAGCTCCTCCGTGCTTCGGAAGGCACGTTAAGCCGTTGGTCCCGGTTGTTACTGCAACCGCTTTAACCCACCAACCCGCATTGGTCCAGCGTGGTGGTGTTATGGCCCAAACTCCTCATGTGTTTCTGCCATGTAGGAGGCCTGTGCCCAGCAGTGGGACGTATATAGGCTGGTGATGATGATGATGATGACAGTTGTGTTTTGTGCAGATATTCACAAATAGCCAACTTATCTTGTAAGTCTTTCATCTAAACATAAAAGTGCCGACCAGAATATAATACGTATTTTGTAGAACATCTTTTATGACAGTGATTGATAGTATTAATTCCATTTCTGGCCTTCGCCTCTTCTTTATCTCTGTTATATCGCAATACATTATCAATTGTCTTGTTATGATAGATTAATAATAAAATTTTATATCCTTTGAGCACTTACCTAAATTTTTTAAAATTTACGAGGAATTAGTTTCATATTTTCGACTCCGTTTCTAGAAGTAAATATATCAACCCACAGTTGTTGTCGCATAGTCCACCATCGTGACATACAGTTCATCCCTATTAGCATTTTACTATTTCATCGAAGAGGTTATCTCGTATACATTATACACTCACCTACCTACACAGTAATAGTATAACCTGTCTGGCATGATAATCTATATTCCAATATGTTTTGCCAATTTTGTTTTATTGAAAAGGAAATCCTTAAAATTTAATTTCATTGCAAACTGAATATAAATAATTATTGTATAATGAAGTCCTATTTATTAGCATAATAGGATTATGTATGATCCTGGACTCTGGCTGGACAAATGTTGTAAAATATACAATTCTCTCAAGCGAGTGCCAATTTTATAATTCAACTTATGAGTAATCCTCTCATTTTTATCTCTTTTTTACTGTCGATGCTGCGAATGTATTGCGATTTTCTTCCAAGCCCCGTATTCAGAACCGGCTTCCGCGTGACGTGTTCGCAGTGCGACTAATGGCCCGAGTCGTCGTGCCAGTAACGTTCCTCGCGTCGCACCAACAGGTGCACTACGATACCTCCTGCGTTATTCTGTTGCCCTGGTACTCTGATAAACTCTTTACACCCAAATACGGACTTAGTGCTGTGTTTTGTGTGATCTTTTCGGACATTTCTTTGAATATTCAATTCAAATTGAAACATTCAGGTATTGTAAACTTCAATGCAAAGTTTTTTTCTTAATATTTTTAATGTTATCAATAGGTATGATAAAATTATAACGATTGTGTGTGTATTTGGTAACACTAAGCATCTCGATTAACTTTGAGATGCAGTGAAAGCCGAAAGCTGCTGTAACGATTTCATCCTAGGATTGATACGATAATATTCAAGTGTGAAGCACTTTTTTATTGCTTTTTTATTTTTATGTGATAATTAATTGATGGGAATAGAGATTGAAACTAGAGAATTAATATCTTAAAATATTATTAAAACTATATGGTATTATAAATGAAATTGCATTTTATAACCCTTACGAATTCTTGTCTACAATCTATGATGTATTTAGTATCCTTAAGATAAAGGTAGCAAATACAATAAACATTACTAAAACTATGAGATGTCGCGTAGGTATTTAAATAGCCATGTCGTTGAACTTGATTGTTGCTTGATGAATGTTTGTGTAATGTCTATATTTGAACTTATAATGTGATAATAATATATTTGCCACTATGAAGTATGGACAGTTTTTTTTATTTTGTTAAGTGTGTGAATGAATCTAGTAGCTATACCTTATGTTTGTTGTCTTAATTGACTCCATCATATTATATCTACTTGCCTCATCAATCATAATATCATCGTCAGTTTAATAAATAATTAATTCCTTAATTTACGAATATCTTACTCATAAGATGTTGCTAGATGCTCTAAGTTACGTATAAGTAGTAAGTAAGTATACGTAACTCAGAGTATCTAACAACATCTCATGGGAGTAGTGCTAGTGAGGGTGTTTGGGGGGATTTTGTGGTGTCAATCAAGATTTTTGTCGTAATAATTAAAAATTGTGTCGGAGCGAACTTTGTGTTATAAAAGTGGTGTAGTTTTATAAAACAAGTGTTTGTGTTGACGTACAACTAAAAGATTAGAATAAAAGTGATTATGGTGTTAAAGACGATGATAACTTTTTTGTGGTTATCCACCTCATCAAATAGCATCATATGGAGATTGTCATCATATATTTCGCGTCAAATACTCCTAAGATGCATTGAAATGTGTAACACCAGCATTTCAATGCAATAAATGAAGAAATAAAGAAATACTGAAGAAATGGCTGTGTGGGAATTAGTTCCCTTCGCCTTCCCTTTATAGGGAGTATTAACAAAAAAAAGCTAGCGAATTGGGTAAAAAAATTCAAAGAAATTTACATGAGATCAAAATTTTGCACAGGTTATATGATTTTACTAACGTTCTTTTAGTAACTTGTTTTTTGCATTTGCATAAGCCACGAAGAAAGTAGTTCTTTGCAGTTTTGCGGAATTATAGATTTATCAACCAAAAGAGAGTTCAAAATCTCTAATGTTATATTGTATGATGTTGCAGATTCTAGAGTCAATGTACCTATTTATATAGTGTCTTCTATATGATAGATGCCATACATTCCGACTCTACGCGTACTCTGCACGCAAGTTTTTATCGAGGCGAATAAAATAAATAAATTATAGATGATTCAGTAAGTATTAAGTAAGTCTACCAAATAGGTACCGTATTTTGACTTCTAGCGAATAATTTAGTACATTCGTCTCTACTAAAAGCATCTTCAAACGAAATTGGAATTAAACGAAGAGAATCAAAAAGCCCGCTCACAAAGAGTTAGTAATTCGGATACAAACTAGGGGATGTTCTTATATGTGTCGATTACTTTGAGCTGTTTGCCGATTTTGGCTACACGGAGATAGTGAGGATTGTGTAAATTGGTATGATTACGTATGCTTGCTTACCCTCTGTGCTATCTTCATTGCTTTTCTGTGAAAGTAAAGTAATGTTTATCAATACTTACTTACTGGAAACTTTATGAACATTCTACAAAAAGTAACTGGTAATTTTATTCAAAATTAATGAAATTGTTACTTGCCTATGATATTTTTGTGAAGTTGATGAATTCAAACAAAATAACTTTATAAAACTGTTCAAATTGTGAAGGGTAGTGCGGTAATAAGTTAATACCTATTTAACTTTCTCCAATGCCTTGAGAGCTTGCATCTTATCTTTCAACAAAATTAGACATAATTAAACTAGATATAACGGAAATTTGTATGAACGGGTTTTGGCGATATGAAACGTCAAATTTTGCTTATGGAGTGATCCGTGCCAGCAGGGGCTGACTTGATTAAATGCCCTTCAATGCTTCATATTTATTTTCTTATTGAACACTTGTTGTACAGTACTTAACTATCTATTCTATTGTTACTATTTGTAACCCACTGACTTTATCGTTTTGATAGTAGGGCATTTTTCAAAAATGAGATATTTACGATTTGAAGTAGGTATTTGCAATGTTCAGTCTATCATAGTCATGCTACAAAAAGTATCTAAATATTTTGTCAGCTGTTCTAAAAATAAGTGTTATTCGGGTCGTTCTGAATCATGCTTTGAGCGTATTTAATTTTTTTACTTGAAATCGCCAGCGTGGATGTCGGCTATCGCGCCAAAAAGTATCCTATGTCCTTCCCAGGTTCTCAAACTATCGCCACACCGAATTTTATCTGAATCGGTGCAGTGGTTTAGGCGCGGAAGCGTAACAACAACAAACAAACAAACTCAACAGATAATGTAACATCTAATTTAACGCGAGTTAAATCCGGTAAATTGGTTTTATTTCAAATGTGTAATGAAAATGTAAGACAATACTATAAACAAAGTCACTTGTTTGCGCATTTATAATATAAGATATGATTTTAGTTAGAAACTATGTAACGGAGATTTTCTTGGCGTACCAGAAGGGTGCTCTCTGATTCCTTCTGCTACTACTTAACTTACAAAACGTTTGGAAAACTGCTTCATCAGGCTATTGTTATCTAAATTTCATCTTTCTTTTACATTCTTAAAGTCTCAAATTCCTTTACATCGTAATTATAAGGCTTGAACTTATAATATAAATTTCCGAAAGGGTACATAACACAGTTTCATCAGTGATATGTAGGCAAAGGAAGACGTCGACGCAAAGTAAAGTGTGTTGCAAGTTATACATACCATCATGGATATTTACGTAGGATTCCATACTCCGTTACGTTATTGATTCTTTTGGATCATGTTTATCACCTAAAGGATATATTAGAGCAACAGTGGGCATTCCTCTATAAGTGTCTTGTAGAGTGTATTTTAGAAAGATTATTATTCTGCCATTTTTATCATGAACGTCCATTTTGAAATGTTGTTTATTTGTCTGTACCTAATCCCAGAGACTTGTAGCAGCTTGCCAATGACAGTAACAAATTAGTGTTTAATTTCACTTTTAAGACCGTGGTTATTTTAACAAAATGTTATGCTGTGGTGTACCTCTTAAGAAGTAGCCATTCTCCATTTAGAGTTAATAGGTTTAAAATTTAAAAACTTAAAATATGGATACTCACTAAAATAATGCACGGAGTTTTTTGCCTAAATAGGTCTTAAAAAATAGCGCAGTCTCATTTCAAAAAAGGTAAGAATAAAGTCCCGCATATTTTGTAAAAAAGGGGGGCAAGCTTAAGTGGCAGTGACCGACCCACTGCCACTACAGCTTGCTCAGCTTTGCTTGTGGATATCATCCACGACAACGACTTTTGGTCTTCTGCCGGACAACTTCGTTCCTTCCTTAAAAAAATCTAATAACTACAAAATTAAATACTATAATTATGTAATATATTGCGTATAGTTTCATAGACTAACGCTTCATTTTTTAAGCGACACTGAATCTGCAATTCCTCTTTATACAGACTATGCTATTAATACAAATAAAAATTTACTAAATTTTTGCGTAAATTTTGCCGTAAATAAACATTTTTAAGATGGTCGCAAGCTGTTTTATAGCCGTAATAAATCAAAAAACATTATGAACAAAAATAAACGAATAAATACAATGGGTAGACCAAATATTTGATTGATTTACACAAGGTCACGTTAAGGTTTGCGAAACAGATCAAGTGGCTAATCTCGATTGGTAACTCGTGAGTTGCCCATCATAGGTACTCGTAGCTAGTATCCGATAAGAAACTTCTAGAAACAAAAAGTGGGTAGGTTGTTTTGTTTTTAACATTATGATAAATCTGAAAAATATTTTAGAAAAATATACAAACTAAAAACAGTTTTGAATTAAAATACTTTCGAAAATGCAATTGTGGGTCTTTAGCTATTCTACGAGAAATTCATAGGATTATCCCAAGTCCTATAAGTAAGAAGCTCCACAGAATAGATTTTTAGTTGTTCAGTGGCCAAGAACCAGGACATTTTTTTTTACATTTTTTTTCTAGCTTAAATAATATTTTTATAATAGAATATTATGTGTCCATTTTATTATCGTACCAAACTGCACGAAAATAAGAGTCAAATTACAAATTTCATACTGTAAATTATACGGTCTTTATTTAGTACCAGAAACCGGATAAAGACATTCTGTTGTTGCGTACGTCAGCGGGCTGGTAAGAGTCGAAAAGTTAAATTGATATACAGGGTGGTGCTGTCAATGCTACAATAAATTAAAACATAGGCTATACCTATTAGTTCATTGAAATGGTTTCCCACTTTCAAAAACATCTTATTCATTTTGATAATTTCATGACATTTGTATGAAATAATATAACATCGGCTGCATTGTTTCATAGAAATGTCCTGAAATTATCAAATGAATAAGACCTTTTTGAGAGTGGGAAACCATTTCTATGTACTAATATAGACCATGTCTTAATTTATTTTCGTATTGACGGCACCACTCTGTATAATATGAAATTGTTTTTCAAATGAGAATATGTAATTTATAGCTCGCTTTTATTTATTATAATTTATTATTATATTTCATTTGTATTCTTTATTATGCACATTTTTCATCATTAGCCACCAATATCTTCCTATTGTTTATTCCGTGCTACTGTTTTGGAATACAATAGCTTAACATTACTTATTCCATTCAACAGTAGGTATACTTACTTACTTTAATTACTTAAAATTTACATGCTTAATTCCGCAGCTCTGTATTATCCTGTACGGCGAATGAATCAAATTGAATTCGCATAAAATACATTTTCCGTTGATATTGCGGTTTCTATACCCAAGTATGGGCAAGTGTGGTCGACGTCCAATGCCGTGTGCCAAAAAAACTGTGGACTGGACAGCATTTGGTTATAATTCGCCGTATAAATTAAGCGAGGTCTTCAAAGGCAACTGGGCTGCTAAAATCCGGTCCCAGGTTATTTTTATTCGCGATATTTTTCATATTTTGTTCATCATCGCCGTAAATCTCACCAGATTTCGCGGATAGACGATTCTTATTGTATTGCACTCTTTGAGTTAATAGTTTACTTGCACAGTTCAATGTTTTGAGCTATTTATTACAGTCTAGACTTAAAAGATATATACTTCTATCCCAGACGGGAGAAGGGGTTGTGGGTGTGGCAGTCGCTATTACCTTCTCGCCTTTGGGTGCTTTGAACTAGATATATATTAAAAGGTAGACAAATGAAAGCCAAATGTGTCTAGCTAGGTCGCCGATCAGTTTATTGTGATCCCTTAAATATTATATGTATATATATCTCCCAATCAATCAAAGATCATCAGGCAAAGTTTGAAAATAAATAAATGCCGGTAAGACTAATGCTTTAATTACTCTTTAGACTATAGATAGTTTATTAATGTAGTTTTATTTACTGTGTTTTCATTTACAACAGACGATCGAACGAAAATAGGTACAGTCGACCACAGAAGTAGCTTAACACTTTAGTACCAAAATGTCACACTAACTATTTGCGCTCGTACGTAATTGCCACCGTATTATATTAACGCCATAGCTATTATGACATGGTACTAAAGCGCTCAGATACCTCATCATCATCATCAGCCTATATGCGTCCCTCTGCTGGGCACAGGCCTTCCTACATGGGAGAAACACACGAGGAGCTTGGGCCATAACACCACCACGCTGGCCCAATGCGGGTTGGTGGGTTCAAGCTGTTGCAGTAACAACCAGGACCAACGGCTTACCGTACCTTCCGAAGCACGGAGGAGCGCGAGATTATAAATTTGATTGACCCATCCCGGGACCGACCATGGCGAAAGTTGCTTTGTTTTCGTTATTGAAACCAGAGCGCTCCAACCACTACGCCACTGAGCTCCTCAGTACCTACCTACCTATACTAAATTTATTGATTAAAAGTTATCCCAACAATTTGGGAAGTTTCACACTTTCAGTCTTCTACGATACTTCTTTTCTATGTACATGGACCAAACATCCTTGCTATGTATTAGGTGCTTTTTTGCAGTGTTTAATATTTCACAAATTGATTCAATTCAATTATTTTGAGTTGATAATGGAATACGATTTTCCATACCAAAAAATATTTCCAATGCGCTTCAGCAGTTTTGTTTTGTTAAATTTCGTGATTTATTCAATTCAGTTTGATACATATTATTATATTTTTAACCGACTTCAAAAACGAGGAGGTTCTCAATTCGGCCGGTATGTTTTTTTTTTTCTTCTATGTATGTACACCGATTACGCCGAGATTACTGATCCGATTTACGTGATTCTTTTTTTGTTCGATGCGGAATAGCTGCCATTTGGTCCCATAAAATTTTTTTCAAAAACAGTTGGGTACTTTGGTTTTAAATTTCAAAAAACTTAAATTATTGAATCGTCTACATATGCGAAATTGCGAATTTTTCCTTTTCAAATGACTTTTTAGTGAAACGATACGATATTAGGAAACAATATAAGTTGACGGTCACCCATCTAGCTTCGACCGTAGAAAGTTATGACTAAAAATTGTGAAAAAAAAATTTTAAACAAAAATTAAAACCGACTTCAAAAAACTGAAAAGGATAAAATAATTAAATTTAAGTAGGTATTCATCCCCTAGAAACATATTTTTAGAGTTGGTGCTAAGTGGTTTCCAAAAACAATAGAAAGTGAAGCACCGACTCCAAAAATATGTTTCTAGGGGATGAATATCTACTTAAATTTAATTATTTTATCCTTTTCAGTTTTTTGAAGTCGGTTTTATTTTTGTTATTATAAGTTACGAGCTTCCGCCAGCGACTTCGTCTGCGTTATCTCATGAGAATGCATTACCGGAAGAAAAAGTATCATCTCTCTGCCAAACATCTAGTGGGATTTAGTACCTAACAAACATTCATCCATAAAAACTTTCACATTTATGTTATCTAATATTATAGTAGTAACAGGATTAGTAGAGTGATTATTAAGATTCTATATTTTAACAAAACTAACGTACACGTGTTCACACATCTGTGTTTGTATGCAATAGGAGCTGTTATCGCGTATCAGATTACAATAATAACTTACTTTAATTATTAAAGTTAGGATAATATTCCTCATGTTTTATATTTACTATTGAGACCGTAAAACAATACTTATAATTTAATATAATTGCTTGGCTATCATTATTTTTCGTTGATTGCAACTCTTTTCTAATGTTATTTGTACAGGCCCTACTTTCTTAAAGTTTTAAAGGCTAACTCTAATATAAACATATTAAATTAACCGAGTGCTTCTTGCATTATATGTCACAATGATAGAAATGGGCAGATATGGCTCCTTTTGTGATAGCTCACAATCGAGACTTGTCTATATGTATGTATACCCTTAGGTACAAAGGAAAGTCACTATAAGACAATCATCTAATAAAACTTTACTAATTAAAAAAGGATGTATGAGAAAAATCACCAAGTCAACCAACCACCTCTTTGTAAAATAGTGACTTTTGAATAGAGACAAATCGCAACATATTTTCGTTTTTTTTTTTTTTATACAACTAGGATGACAAGACTAGATTTAAAGTAATTTCAACTCAATCAGCTATGCTATGCTGTGCCCTTCCCTGATAAGCGAAACTTTTAACCAGGTGGATGAACTAAGTCACTCACTACTTACACATTGTGAAATCCCTCATACTCCCAAAGTATAAAAAATCATACAATTAATAATATACCCTATGTTATGACTTATTCCAATATTCTATATGAAAGCTATTATTTTTTTATGCGTAGGTAATTGTACAACGAGTCCACTCTATTCCCTCAATATACTTTTACCTATCTGTATGATTTTTAAATATTGTAAATATTGGCACGAATCATGTGCTCTCTTTTACGTAAAGTAGACCGTTAATGGTAATTTTGTTGCGAGTCTTACGAATATTTTGCTCTGTGTCTCCAAAATATTAAATATTTAGAAACTCCTTATTGCACCAAATACAAAACAAAAATAAATATAAAAAATATCAGTTTTTCGTGTCGGTAAAATGGTTTGATGGGTACCTACTTACTTAGATTCTATGGAATTTCATAAAAAAGTAAGTATTTAATTTCACGACACCTTTTCAGGAAAGTAATTCTCAGTCGTTGGTGTAAAACGTTGGAGACAGATAAAAACTTCAATGACTGATTCCGTTGAACTTATACATATGAAATAGGAAAATAACAAAACCTATTTCATCTTTTCATTGAATGCTTTTGGTATTCTTCGTGAAGCCCTCTTTGAGGTACGTAATTTGAATTTATTTCAGCCCCATAATTTCACTTACCACTGAGCTGTGATGTGGTCTGAATAATGATTTTTATTTTATCCTCTTCTGAGCTTAAATCTTGTCTTAAGGGTGGAATTTGTATTTAAAGCGTCATTAATCTTAAACAAAAGTTTGTTTACCCGGACGAAATGTAACAAACAAATCTGGATTATAAAAGAAATAGTTCGTAGACCTCTGAGATTATAATGTACCCTACAATTAGTGGGAGAGAGGTATACCATTGTGGTGTTTATGTTTTCCGCTTAAGCTATCGGCGAACTCTGAAACAGTTTATTGAATAAACTAATAGGCTAGTTAATCTTTATATCGGCCTGTCCATAGTAACGACGATACTCAAAGCTTCAAAGGTTTATCAGCCGACAAATACGACCCGCCCACTGTAATGTTAACAGCTATCAAAACTTGTTTGTTTGTTCTGAACAATTACGTTCTGGTTCCAAGTTTCAACGTGGCTATCTTGTTTACAATAGGTAGGGAATGCGTGTTAAAAACCTGTATTTCCAACTTTATCCAAATTAAATAGACCCAGTTAGTTACTTTTGGAAGCAATGTGCTTACAAAACAAAATTACTTTAATGTTGGTTTTATACTTTGAAATGTATTAAGTAGGAAGGAATTGACCTTTGTCGCGATGTAGGTGATCTCAAAACGTCTGCTGCTATCATGATTCACATTAATGGTAAACTGTAATGTTTTGACGGTTTTGTGCTAAGTAATGACGTATATCTATCTACGTTCGAACTTAAAAAACGATACCTAATACATGCAACATGTGTCAACAGAGGCATTATTGTTGGTAACTAGTCTCCAAATAGAAACAGAAAACTTAAGATGTCCTTATCAAGTTTTTTTAAATTACTGAATTTGGTTATACATTGTAAACAGTTGTAATTAATAGCAATTCACAGATAATGATATGTTTACATTGTAATTTTATAGGCTGTAGAGCGATACCTATCTTATGATATCATGGTCAAGCAATAACGATTTATCTTATTTACAAAGTCTGCAGCCGACCATATAATCGGGTAAATCTCCAAAAGGATCATATCAGATTCCAAATAAATTAATGTATGATATAGCCAGCAAAATTCAGTTACTTTAATTTAAATACAGAACTATATTTACCAACCTACTTGCCTACTCGTAGTTAATACAGAGAATACAAAAATACAAATAAAAAATAATATAATTATAAAATTAAAAATTTTACGTAACCCCTGACCTCATTGATCATATATCTAACACCATCTCATTGAGACTATTCTTATGAGCCCAAACACGCTACATCTGCTGTACGTTTCTGAATAATTGAGCATCCCGCAGACTATTCCATGATACAGCATCAGCTCCAGGTTAGCATGTCTTGAAAATACCACCGAAGTAACAGTATACCAAATTTCAAATCTATCAGATCGATTAAAGTTAGCAAAACCTTTTTGTCAAGTAACAAATGGGCCAGTCATCAAACGCCTAAACAGATCTTCATAAATTATAGCTAAGAACCATCCTGGTCTCGACAGCTTTCAATAAAAAAACTGAATCTAAATCGGTTCATTCGTTTAGGAGCTACGATGTCACAGACAGACACACAGATACACAGACATACACTTTTTTCGTCGAGGGTTAAAAAGACAAAGGATAGCAAAGGTACCTACTGCTTATTTCCAACGGATCCTACCAGCAAACCGATTTTTTCAAAACTATAATTTAAATTATTATGACTTCTTAAATATTAATTTTTAGATGATTGAACAAGCAACGGATATTCTCATAATGGATTGTGGTCATTTTTGCTAGACAAATGCATAATAGGCACTAAATACCCAATTATATTTCGACGTCATTAATTTGACCATGTAGATTGATCACGATGAAGATTTCTACAAAATTTTGCCTTTTTTGTAAATTTCAATGACAACAAAATTCCTTTGAGATAAAAAGTATTATGTATACCAATACCAAGTAAATCGTGACGAAGTAGAAATAATACGCAATACTTTATCGGGCTTGTACCACTTTTATTTTCTGCGCTATTTATTATCTCCTTTCTTGTTGGTGGTCGTTCACCGAGCCTTGCTATGCGGATCTCTGCGTGTCTTTATCATATAAAAAATACTATAATAATCATCTAACACGTGTGAATTAGAGTGTGAGATGTTACGCACGCGATTGAACTGTTCCATACATGGCTTAGAATGCACATTGATCGACTGACTCGATGGCCCGTTAAACATTACAAGTGAATGTTTCGTATCTGATAAACATTTATTGTTGAAGATAAGGTAAAAACCTTATACTTAATAATAATATAATAGTTATAATAATAAGTGGAGATAATAATAGTTACTTTTTTTACAGGAAGAGAGCCTTGGTGTGTCTAAACGAAATAAAAACGTATTCACACAGAGTCAATAAAATCGTTATCCTGATGATTTGACAAAATACTAGTTGAAAACTTTACTTAATATCACTTTAGGTGAAGCGGAATAACTGTGGAAAATAACCCTATTGATTGATCCGGTAACATTTTCAGTCCGGCCGGATTTCACCGGATTGATACGAAATGGCCGAATTCGTTTTACTTTTCTCTGTGGGCACACATTTTATGCTCGGTTTGGATGATTTTTCTAAGTCCGCCTCACTAGCTACCATCATCTCAACATACCTAAGTCTGCCACTATAAAAATAGTGTTTACCGCATTGTTGTGTTCCGGCAGTAAGAGGTAAAATAGCAAGTTCCTCTGTGGTTGAGAAATCCTCTTGTAGCTCACATCCATCTTCGACCTTATCATTTCTTACCATCAGGCGAGAAAAAGGTCAAGAGCTACCCCATTAAGAATAATAACAAAAACATAGTCAATACACAGACTAAACGAGCAGTCCCATTTTATCATCATCACCAGCTTATACACGTTCCACTGCTGGGCACAGGCCTTCCTACATTGGAGAAACACACAACAGAAAGCAATTCGGGCATACATAACACCACCACGCGCTGGCCCAATGCGGGTTGGTGGATGAAAGCGGTTGCAGAAACAACCGGGACCAACGGCTTAGCGTGCATACATTCCGAAACACAGAGAAACACGAGATTGCAAATATTAGTTGACCATGGCGAAAATTTTCATAATCGAAACCAGAGCGCTCATATCACTAAGTACCCAACCGAGCTCCTCTTTTATAGTTTTAATATGTTCATAATCAACTTCAGTCATATCAAAAATATATAATAACACAATTCTCCCAAGTCCGAACCGAACGCCCCTTGCGTTCAGTTCGTTCTTGGGAGACTTTTGTTAGACGGAACGCAAGGGTCCGAGCAAGCGTGGAGCATGCCCATCGGTTCGACATCGTCGCAACCAGTCGCGTTGCTCGTAACTGCGCGCAATTTGCATAGATTTATTTTCTTTTCGAATTTTGTACTTTACCGGATCCGATACCGGAGCCGACTCAGACTCACCGAATCCGGTAGGTCCCAAAACACGACGGATCCGCCGGACCGGATTGTAACGATAATACGGCAAGAATCTATTGTAAAGTTAACATAAACAGTTGACTAATCGAAGATTACAAATAGAAACGTTCTAGGTACCATTATTATCCTCTAAATTAACTTTAGTTTTTAATGAAAATACCTCCCATAATATTCCTTCCCGTTGCTAATATCGAATACCGCAGATGCGACCCGGGTGTTATAGTATACTTATTCATCTATAAAATCTTCTTAGAGTCTACTGAATTTATTATGACATAGCCCAGCTTATACATTGTTCGCCATCTGGCTTTGTTAAACGGTGGTGAAGTTATCTTCCAGACTAAAGCTAGACCGACTTAATTTCTACTACGAGAAATGTTTAATTTTTCAAGTCGCATAAGCCTCCCGTAAATCTTATGACAATTAATAGCCAATGGTGCCTGTAATCTTTGGCTTGATATATCAAAGAGGTTATTAATTGGTAGTTATGTATAAAATTGTCTTCTTTTGAATCTCTGTAACGCAAATATAAAAAGCTATTTAGGTTATTGATATAGTTACTTCTGACTATTGCTATATTTTCGCCTTAAAAGGTAATATGCTGTCATCATCTGTTTACAATATTAGTGCTTTAATGACATTGTAACCGATAACAGTTACTTTATTACTTGCAGTACACACATGCGTCCCTGCAAATCACGTTTGTTTTCGATACATATCAGCTATCTTTATCGAACATGTCATATCCACGTGACTTGCTTGCACCCAGTACTCAAGTACGGTATTAAATTAAGTACAATGTCAATGCCAATTATAGTTTGTCGTGTAGACATTGCTGTTTCTAAGCTGTGTCTCCGTGACTTGTAACCAGCTTACTTTGAAGGCTCCACCTGTTACCCTGCCTATACAATTGCAACCTAATTTGTTAAGACTCAGGATCTAATTTACAATTTACCATACTTACATGATATCGATAATTTGAATACGTTGATCAGTTCCGCTTATTCGTTACAAATAACAAATTACAAACAGTTTAAAATATCTGCTCATAAAGAGAATTTCGCCTTTGGTAAAATCAAGATTTATAGGATTGCTGACCACAACATTGGAGTTACTCAACCAAGCGTCCTATTAATGTAATTAACGGCTAGCGTTCACTGTTGGTAGGGTTACCGTACCGTACAGATAACCGATTTGCTTTTATTGCACCAGCGAAGCGTGGTAAGTAAGAAACAGTAATTAATGTATTTGACATTATTTTGCGATTAATAGGGAAGTTGACAATTTTTTTTCATATAACTAAGAAGTTTAGAACTCATAAAGAAATATTGCAAAAGAAAAAGTATGTTTAAAATCAATAGCTACACATATACAGTAGTATGTTTGATCTGTTGTAGCGCATCCTCTAAATACGCCTCATATAAAATCTGCTGAACAGATGACGTCACATGTTGCCATATTAGGTACTAAAAAATGTATGGGAATATTGTCAAAATTTTCTTTCTATTTGCTTAACCTTACAATTTTAACAATATTCCATAACTTTAAAGTTTGAATTGTTATTATGGGTAACAATAACGTATATTTTCCGAATTTATAAAAGTTAGCGCCATATTCATGCTTAGGCAACATCCCTATTGATACACGATTGTGATCTACTGTCATGATTAAGAAATAATTATTTTAACATTGCTTACCTGCCATCACAACTAACCACACAATTCAAAAAATCATATTGACACTTACTAAAACATTCATCTTTGTTTTATGCTGATTTCATACGATACGAGCTAATACTTTTATTTTCTCTACACTTAAAGGCTAACACGTCGTAGGAAAATATATCAAGTGACGCAAACCAGCCAAGTTCACGCATTAGGGACAATACTTACTGAACATTCCCATACGTTACCAAGAGCTTGAACAATAGAACAAAGACCCGCGGATTTCGCTCGAAATGCAACTAACTCCGTTCTCCGCTATTATAAGTATTAAGCATCATTGTATGTTTTCTTTGATTTGGCACTGTAATCATTCGATGTGGTTCTAGCCGTTTGATGTTTAGTAATATTTTATGATGATGATAATTTCCATTACTTCATAATGAATCTGAAAGCTTTTATTTTTCTCTCAAAGCAATACGTTGCGTCTTCACTTTGGTATTTAACAGAGACGTATTCTGATATTTTTAAGATTCGGTAGAAAACAAAATTATAGCTTTGATATGTTATTTAGTTATTTACGTAAAAATCTTTTCTTTTCAGATTCCAATACTACACCGACACCTGTCTACAACCTTAGATATATTTATCACTGCCAACTATTCCGCCCTTCAATGTGCTTAATGTCGCCATGCTAGACAACATCAAACTTTACTATAAGAACAGCGCTCAAACCTATAGAAAATTGGTGAAAAGCCGGCGCTCGTGACGTTACCGGGAGAGCACAAAGTGCGAAATGAACCAGTCGCAGGATGAGGCCCGGATGGCCAGGATACAAAAGTATAAGGAAGAGAGGAGAAAACAACTTACTGCTAGAACAGCGACCTTATTTTCTACTAATGTTACTGACAGGTCAGTTTGTATCTTTTCTTATTCAAAACTATTCGATTAGTAAACTACATTTATATTCACTATTTACATGATTCAAATATAATTTGTACATTTTAGCATCATCTTAAGTAATGCCACTGTGTTTTTTCGTCACGAGACTGACAATTTTTTTCAAAATGTTCCAGGCGCTCAAGAAAAGCACCGGCACGAGTGCAGTCAGATGATGCATCCGACAACCTAAAGTCTTCCTCCGAGCTAAATCTTAACATTGCTTCAACTTCAGTGCCTATTCGAACAACCCGTACTTCACGTCTAAGAGCTGCCGCTGCAACACAATCCGATTCATTTCCATCTCCTAGAAAGTCTAATAGAAGTTCTTCAGTCCAATCATTATTAGAAGATGTTAAGAAAACACCTAAAAGTTCTAAAATATTAGACAGAGATAAACAAAGGTCAGTCGCACATAGAAGACAAAGTAATGAAAAGGAAAATCTGAAAGCCACGTCTGTGACGTGTAACTCTGATAAAGAATTTGGTGCTATTAAAACGAAAACAAAACATTCCACTAATAAAATTATATTAGAAAAAGACAAGAGTAATTTTATATTGAATAATCATAAAGAAAAGATTGTAGACGTGAAAAAGAATTTGAAGTTTGAAGAGAAGTTAAAGAAAAACACTGTCACCGATAAGCTAGCAAATTCAAAATTTGGAGAGAAGCAACAAGGTTCTTCGAAATTAAAAGATGAAGAAATTTTTAACGATATTTTAGGAGATAAGGGTGTGTCTGATAGTTTTGAAAAGCAGAAAATCGAAGACTTATTTAACAATCTTGTAGTCAACATCGACAATGTTAATTCTAAAAAAGAAAACAAAAATTTCACTGATGACACTGTGGATGAAAACAAAGGGCTCAAAGATAGTCACAAAGATAACATTCCTATTAAACATAAAATAGAAGTTAATAATGTTGTTAAAATTGTGAATTTAGAAGATAGTGGTGTAGTGCCAAACATTGTGAACGATTCAGATGTTGGAGGGTTGTTAGGAGCCGTGTGTGTTCGTAAAGTAGAAAGATTTAGTGAATTGCTCAGTAATTTATGTTCCCCGTGCGAAGCCGACATTTTGTTCGAAGACATTTTGGTTGAGAATGGAATTGACGGCGATGGAAATTTGGTGAGTTGATTGTCTTTGGCGAAGTATATAATAGACAACATAGTTTTATGTGTAATTGTAAGTTTTTTATTTTATAAATCTTTAGTTTAGTTACAATAACCGTCAACGACGAATTGTTACCCACTCGTCTATAATTAATTGATAAACTTTTATCTTTCATTAGTAACGTAATTTCGTATTTACTGTCGAGCATTAAATTTAATGTCCTGATTTATTTGTCGTACATTATATTGATGTTATAATGAGCGTCATTAAGCCCCTACGGTATATCTGACCTGACCAACCCAGTGCTTCTTTCTCTAATTAATAAACAAAAAGGTGGCTGGTTCTTCGGACCGTTACTTTCTATGGCTGCTATGCTAACTGGTTTCCGCTAGGGTTAAGGATTATCGTATGAATTAAAATTGAAAGCGTTAAAAGCTTTCTGTACTTACACAGCTTTTATGTAATTCAATATTGCTTCTTTTTTTTTATGGACGTGTTATACTTTCAACTAATGGTTCATGTACTGCATTTAGAGCTTGAATAAACTTCGTTCTATATTTGTCTGGTTTTATTGGAAAGGACGTATTTTTTTGAAGTATATGAAATTGAGGAAAGATGTAAGAATTACTATATTAGATACCATATTTCACAATAAGGGATTGTCTATCAAAAATGAAGTTATGTGTTCTATATATTACAAAAGAAAGGCTTAGTAGGTATGTAGCGACTAGTGGCCATTACTAACAATTTCTGAATTTTTAAGTTTGCATTCATTCTTGGCAATACATTTTTTTTTCACTATTAAGTAGGTATGATCATTCAAGATTTTATTGCGTTAACTACGCACCCTAATGACGTGTTTCGTAGTAATCTATTATTATTGGCTCTAGCAGTGTCATTAATTGGACTAAATTAAGTGCTAAATTAAATGTAACTTACCCAATTGGTTTCGGTATTAGTTAGGCTTACAGTCAATTGTTTACTACACGCGTTAGTCAAAACAATTGCGATAAGAAGGTTATACGGTTTTGTCTATGTTATTTTCCTTATACTATGCTCAATTTTATTGCTGAATTATTAGTTTTTTTTCTGACTAGTCAATAAGTTTCAATTTTTGCGGTTTCGTTTTTGAATTGAATACAATTTTCGGCACGCCTGACGGTAAGCGATAACCATAGCCTGTTTGTAGACGCTCGCAGGTCTAAGAACCTTGGCCACTACTCTTACGTGATTTCTGTAAAAACAAAGAGTAAGCGTCATGATGATGAGCTTAGAAGACGAGTGTCCCTAATCCAAAGTCTCCCGATATATTGTTTACTGACTCAAGAAGCTCGGAGGATGCAAGTTGGAAGTATACAATACCCATATATGCCCTATACGGTACTTCAATTAGCCTTTCAAAATGGCTTCTATCTTATGCCTCTTACAAGGTATGTTAATTCGTATTATCTCACCACCATTGCATTGTCACTCCGCCTCCTCCTCTTTTTTCATAATTCCACGAGGACTTGTTGGTTGGTGTTCCATTTATCTTATTTCCTCAAAAAGCTCTGGCCAACCCTGAACTGAATCTTCAGGCCTACCGCTAAATTCTTTCTTGTTGGCGCGATTTTATAATCAACTCAGGCCGTTCGCGTTAGTTTCTTTGCGTTCCTATTTGGTCTAATTTCCCTTAAAAGTGAATAAGAGAATCTTGTAGCTATAGAATACCTAACGGACATCTTCAGTAAACTACCGAAAACACATTTTTGAATCAAATTAATTATTGGATTAACCTTTGATTGCTCTGATTGGACAGCAAAAAGTAATGGTGTATATGTTTTTATTTACTAGAAAATGTAATTGAAAATTGATAAAATTAATTAAAAAATGAATTCCTAACCTCTGGACCCTTGACACATCATAGTAGGAAAACCTTAAAAAATAAACTTATTGGTAACCACCAACAGGTAAAAACGGTCAAGTGATCGCCAAAAACAAAGTAGTACAACAGACAGTATTTTTTTATACTTATTTCTGTCATTGAAAGACATGACCTTTCCTTGTTATGGGTCATTCTAAGTTAAGAGGTACTTTCGATGGCCAGGACAAAAAAATACTTTTTTTATATACTTACTTCCTAATTAACCTTTTTATTACTTAAAACTAAATGTTTTCTTTATGCTCACTTTAATTTATTACATAAATGTACGTAGTTTAGTCACAATAAGTTCTAATATAAGAAAAAAGTCTCTCCCCTGGTCTGTCCCCAAGCCGACTTTATTTGTAAACCAGTTATTATGAATGTATTAAAATTCAATAATTACTTTATCATCGTTAATTTTATACAGAACAATAACTTAGTCACAGTGTCTTATAAGTAAAATTACTTATATTCGAATTTTGCATAAATAATATCAACGCCGAAATTTGTCCACCATGTTTCGTGTCTCGTCCCCTGGCTTTTTGTTTTTGTTCAAAAATCAGTTTTGGTTTACTAGTTTGTGGAAGTTGTGACCTCGAATGCATAGGATGTAACCTGAAGCTAGCAGCAAGCGGCGCATAAGCCGACTGCGCAGTCATTTTAACGGCCATTTTAGTCACGCCGCTCGCTGGGTGTAGAAGTGTTGAGTCAATGCAGTCTTTCCTCTGGTAAGTTTTATTTAGCAATTATTTGTTAAAACACTAATATAAACTTAAATATTCACTATGAATAGTGCATACATTGTTACGTTTGATTGTGGATTGCGTACAAGAAACACTTTTACGGCTATTTTAGATATCAATCGAAAATGTATCTCCCCTGGCGCATTTCCCCTGGCTCTTTTGATGGCAGGGGAGACACTTAATGTCCAGGGGAGATACATTTGTATGCGTTTTCATGAATACTTCTACATTTTTCTCTGAACCTTTACTTGGCATTATTATATATCTTAGTTTTACAATTTAATATGACTTTTTTCAGAAAAAGTGTGAAAATTACCTAAACAAATACGCTGAAGAAGTACAATCCTTTCATTTCGGAGGATCAAGACAGCAAATACGTATGCACACTGTTGTAGTCTATACTAAAGATGTCGACCAAGAGCTAAAAAGCCAATGTTACTGCACTTTGTCACAAAATTTATTGCACTCACCTCCTGCAATTTGGGCGCATTTACAGCCCATACTTGACTGTCTGCTGGCTACTGTTACGACTTTACATTTCTTGAGCGATGGGCCAGTCAACCAATATCGTAATAAAATGATGTTCAAGGTTTTGGCAACAATGCTAGAAGATTTCTACCCTAGCCTTCAAAATTTCACATGGAATTTTCATGAAGCAGGTCACGGTAAGAGAGCTTCTGATGGAGTGGGTGCTACTTACAAGGGAACTGCAGATAGATTAGTTTCGAGTGGCACTGATATTACATCAGTAGATGACTTAGGTAAAGTCCATGAGAAAACCGGCCAGGATATTAAAATTTTCACCGTAGATGATGCAGACATATCTGAAAAAGCAGCAAAAATAGGTTCTACTGAAGGTATAGACTTTTTCAGGCACAGTAAAGGTTCACCAAGTTACCGGTTGCGTATTTATACCTAATTGCCTGACATTAAAGGGTTTGAGTTGCTTCTGTGACTCAGAGCTATGTCGTCATTTTCAATTGGGTACTTTGGATTATCCACAAACACATCCTAAATTTCGTTACGTGTTGATGATATATATGAAGCTAGCGATTCAGAAGATGAACCACTAATCAATTTCACATCTCAAGAACACAGGAAGAAGCCTCAAGAAACACTACAGCATTCTGTACCTACCAGTATTAAAACCAAACTGCACAAAGATGATTCAAAGCCCTCAACATCTGGAAAGAAAACATTCTTCAACGGGGACTTTGTGCTGGTTAAACTTCAAGATACAAAAACATAATATCGTTATGTTGCAATGTGCACAAGATGTTGAAGAAGATAATGAACTTATTCACTTCACTTATTCATTTAATAATTTCATGACATTTGTATGAAATAATATAACATTTGCTGCATTATATCATAAAAATCTCATGAAGTTATCAAATGAATAAGATGTTTTTGAAAGTGGCAAACAATTTCTATGAACTAATATAGCCCATGTTTCAATTTATTATCGTTTTGACAGCAATCCGAAAACGAATTGACATGGACAATAATGAAGTGCGTAAAAAGCTAACTGGAAAATATTTATTAAGACTGATGGCTGTTGAAAACTGTAAAGTGTGATTCTTATTAATAAACAATAAAAAAATATAGTTGATTCTTAAACTACTACTGTAATTTGTTTCATAAAACAACATAAATGTCTCTCCCCTGTTCACAAAATATCCTACCCTGTATGTCTTGTATCTCCCCTGTAGTCAGTATCTCCCCTGGTCAGTTATAAAATAATAAATAATAAATTAATTGACTGGCCGCTTTATGAATATGAAGCTAATAAGTGTTTCGATAAAAAAATAATGTAATCATATCAAAATTCTATAATTTTTGTCGTGCCGCGTCTCCTAACAACTTAGTACCTCTTAACTTAGAATGACCCTTATATTAATTACAATCGTTTATGGATATTTTGTAAAAAATTTCGTGTAATTTATCTTATTGCTTAATCGTCACTTAAAATAGTAAACACCCATTTGCACGATGCATGTTTCTTGTCTGTACCATACAATTAGTCTAAATAGTGGTTTAGACTATGCAAGTCCTTTCTTGCTTCAATTTAATTGTATGCTGCAGGCAAGAAACTTGCATCGTGTAAATGGGCCTTTAAATACACAA
This sequence comes from Nymphula nitidulata, assembly GCA_947347705.1. Classification (NCBI taxonomy): domain Eukaryota; kingdom Metazoa; phylum Arthropoda; class Insecta; order Lepidoptera; family Crambidae; genus Nymphula; species Nymphula nitidulata. The sequence goes on along the minus strand of OX374630.1, from coordinate 15,670,970 downwards.
GTTTCGTTGCGCACGACCCGTTATGCCAACCAAAACATTATTTACCTGGTTTTATCGCACGTCACAACTAAAGACCAGACTAATAATTTGTTAGTTGTCGAACTTGACCCGCGTTTGCCTGTCGATGTACCACCATATACGGTGTAATTCTCGAGTTGGGACCTTCACCTTACGCCGAGATAATATCCGAGATTATCTTAAGTGGTAGACTCCTCTAAATTCTTAATACAGAACACGAATTCTCATGGTCGACTTTGTTATTTTGTTCCTTTACTCGACAGCAATTTTGTTTTGCATATCATTAGTTCATTTATTGCCACTGAATAACATCGTGTAATGGAGGAAGCATAAAATATACAATATTATATTAAGGAAAAATGGGCATTACTTACCTATATCATTAAACTTATATAAATATGACATGAAGAGCCAGAAATGGCATCTTCGTAGACTTAAAGAACTTGTTTAATATCCCGTGATGTAGTTTATATACAAAATGGTAAATAAATGCATTAAATATTTAAATACTAGTTTGTATTTTACATAAGCTGTGCATATTACTGTAGCAAAATGAAGTACTTATTATTCTTTGTTTAGCACCTAAGGACCGTTTACGCAGATTGATTCAAAATCTGCACTTATTATATTAGAGCCAATTATTCCCGTGAAATACTTATTCTACTAATATGTGAATTCTACTAATATCTTATCTGAATACTTATGAGGAAATAATTCAATTAATACAGTATTAATAGGGTAGATGACAACTTTTTTATTTCATAAATAAGAAGTATATAGTATACCTCGTAAGGAAATATTGCAAAAGTATTTTATGTCTAAGATTTAGTTTCACAGATATAGTGCGTGCCTGTTTTCTTTGTCGTACTTCCGGAACTTGGTATTCTTGCTGCACATGTGTTCCTTCTTTCCTGTATCATAGGTTCTTATAAAAGAGGCGTGAAAAAGCACCTTTTTGGCCGGGAAGGTGGAGGCGTCTAGAGCAGTGTCTGAACTGCGCTAGCTATCTTCACATATGGACTCTTCTTACCACATAACAACAGTTGGTGTTCAGTCATTTGTCGTGCTTTGTATAAAAAAAATACAAAAATTTCGTTACTATTTTTTTTTGTGAAAAGTTAATTAGAATAAACCGGAATATATTTTACCCAAACCAACACTTTCAAATCATTCTGTCCCACAGCATACTGATTTGAAAGAATTATTTTTAAATAAGTCTGCCTCACGGCATATTTATAAACACATCTAAAAGAATAAGATGAATAAGTAATAAGATGGAGTCAACCCAATACAGAGGGAAAGTATCCTAAATATTGTAGGTAGCAAATTATACTCAAAGGAATGATTCCTCTTTTTTTGAAATAACAATAACTGCATTCAAAGATTTATCTCAAGTCATTTACCGTAGCTAGGAATCGAACCTGCCAAATGTAAAAAAAATATCCTGTATTGTTATGACACCGATCGATAGGACCCATCATATTATTATGAATAAATCTGTCTTACAAACATTGCCTCTAAAATCAAAGGGCGATAAGACAACAGTTCAGGTATTACAAAATAACTGCCTCTGTAGTTTACTGGTTGTGACCTACTCTAGATCTAGAGGTTCGGGGTTCAATTCGTGGGGCAAAATTTTCTTTCTTAAGTTTCCTTGCTATCACTGTCTTACCGTCTGCCGCCATAACAGTAATATTAACAGCTTTGTTGTGTTCCGCCAGTTAGAGGTAAGAAAGCCAGTTCCTCTGTGGTTGAGGAATCAGGGTGTAGCTCGCTTCCATCGTCAGCCTTATCCACCAGGTAAGATGAAGAGCTACCCTGCTAAGAATAATAAAAAAAACGTACGCTGCATGAATTTTACACAAACACGCTAAGATAATAACTGCAATTTATTCTCTATTCTATGTAATTCCTTATAATCTTAATAGACAAATTATGTAAGAGACAATTAGATTGCTAATTAATGCAAGTAAATAAATTCTATATACGTCCCACTGCTGGGCACAGGCCTTTCTACATGGGAGAAACACATGAGGAGTTTGGGTCATAACACCACGCTGGTCCAATGCGGGTTGGTGGGTTAAAGCGGTTGCAGGAACAATCGGGACCAACGGCTTAACGTACCTTCCGAAGCACGGAGGAACTCGAGATAACAAACTTTGATTGACCCATCTCAGGATTGACCATGGCGAAAGTTGCTTTGTTTTTCGTATCGAAACCAGAGCGCTCAAACCACCGAGCTCCTCAATATAGGCTTGTTATGATGATGATGATGAAATAAATTCAACTCGAATATTTTTTTTTTTTAATCAAACTGCGTTAACGCTTTTGTGTTTGTCGAAAGGCCATCTTTTAGGACTAAAAATAACTGATGACCGTTATGTGCAATTTGTTTGTTGATTAGTAATTCTACGTTGTCAGGGTCTTTACAGTGAAACCTCCATGTTCCTTCATTTGTAAAGACCCCAAAATAACAGATACAGCCTCGTTCCCATTATTGAGGAGATGCCGGCGGGCTGGCCTGGTAAGAAAGGTTTTAACAAACTTGTGTCCTACAATGAAATTTCCCACGACACAAAATATGAGCTGCTTAAGATTTAAACTCTATTTGAAAATAATTTATATGGAGTAGCTAATAAAATTGTGGTTACAGAGCTCTTCTAAAACGCATAAAGTGACGGAAAGACTTTCTCTAAAATTTATGCAACAATGGAGTACAAGCTTCCCACATTCATGATCAGTAGCTATATTCCACTGCTTGCTAGGCACAGGCCTTCTAGCATGGACAAAATAAATGGGGAGTTTTGGCCATAACATCACCACACTGGCCCAAAGCGGACTGGAGGGTGAAAACTATAGGAAACGGAACCGGTAACAACTGGGACCAAAGGAGTATAATCTTTCGAAACACGAAAGAACTTCAGATTACTAGCGGCTTTGATAAGATAAGTCAATTAAATTTTATAATTCGATTGACCTAGTTTACTTTCTTTTGTATCGAAAAAAGCGCACATACCATTCAACCAGTTAGCTTCTTTAGCCTCTTAAATTCATCATATCAGCCTATGATATTCACTACTGAGCAAAGGAAGGCCTCCCCTATATCCATTTTCATGCTGCGCAGCCGCAAAGTTGTGTGCAGCCTGTATCCAACGGCTCCCCTCGACCCCGACAGGGTCGTCTGTCCATTTTTTGGGAGGCCGCCTACTTTACGCTTTCCCGTACGCGGTTCCTATATTACCAATGTCAAAACATTAACGTCGTCATTGGCTATAAAAAGCGTTTTATGTAGCATTTTGTAGCGCGCAACAAAACTTGGAAATGACGTAACTTGGACAAAAATACATCTCGCTTTCGCGGCATGTGCCTTTACGTGTTATCATTCATTATCTAATACCTACCTATTGTGTTACTTAATGCTGCTAACCTTCGTCGTAATAAAAAGCTTTTCTGATTGCTGTGTGACGCAAACTTGATCGGATTTTAATTCGGTTTAAGAGACTCTTTAAAATGAAGTCCTAAATAGTGTGATCTAACTTTGATAATAATTATGGTCTCTCGTATGTAAACTTGGTATTGTCTCCAAGAAAGGTAGACTTTATCAGATGCAACAGGGTCAAGTATGAAGTCTATATGGCAATGTCGTGAAATCGCATGCAAATTATTATCGAAGCTTACGATGCCCTATTACGGTAGTACCTCGATCTAGAACACTAATTGCGACAAGCTGTCCGTATGAAAAAGCAGCACTTTAGCGCGAAAACCTTTGGCTGATAAGCTTTGAGACAAGAGAGGCGTCCATTCGTTGAAACCGCTCTTTTTACTAACAAGCTTCGTGTAAAACACAAAAAGGTGAATTTATGCATATAGGGCAGGGATGGCGAACCAATGGCACGCAACACAATATTTTGGGCACGCCACTGATCATAAAATTCATTATTCACTACGAAAAACAGTGTGAAGTAGGTATAATATGACGGGCGAATGCGAGTGATCCCTCCCTACGTTAATTGATAGTATTTATTAGTATTATTTTACCAATAATCACAAAGTAAAAATTGATTTGATGGCACGTCTATGACCTCATTAAACATTTTCTTACAAAAATGGCACGCTTATACGTAAAGGTTCGCCATCCCTGATATAGGGTATAGGTGCGACTTTGTGACTAAAGGAATGGAATTTAGTGTTTTATAAGCGAATCAGTCTGTTAGCAAATTTTTATTTTGAAAATTTGTTTTGATTTAAAGCATATTGTAGAGATGGGGTAAACTGAGAGAACTTAGAAATTTAATTTTTCAGTTAATATTTAATACGAACTTACGAATCATAGCGCTTTACTTTTATATTCATACACTTATACACTCACACCTATTATCTAGCCCAGAATAAGCATCATTAAGACCTTGTGTTATGGATACTGGATAACGGAGAAATAATGATAAAAAAATATGAATATAATACTAAATAAACATATTAACATCCATGACTCGTGAACAAATGCTCGTCCTCATCATGCAAACATCTGCTCGTACCGGGATTCGACTCGGGGCCTCAGACCAAGTAGCCTGCATAGCCTGGGGGTTTAACACCTATACTTAATAAAATCCTGATAGCCTCGAACGCCTTGATTCACAGATACTTGTTAACCATTATTTTTTTTTAATTTCTTCCCAAAAAACTTTTCCTTAATTTTTAGTTTAACTGACCTCCCCGCTTTACCGAGCCACACCTTCGGCCTTCTTGGTTTTAAGCGATGTCAATAATTGCTGGATCGTCACGTTCTTTATTTCTTGCATAGGAAAGTTCATTTTCGGTGCTGTTTCTGTTGCAACGTCCTGCTTCGATTGGCCAAGTGAAACAAGACCTATTTTGGTAGCGCCCACAGTATTAATTGATTGTATTGTGTTGTCTTGGACCGAGGCTCGCTGACATGCTGCCGACCTCGGAACCGTCACGATATCGCGTCGTATTTGGTTATGATCCTCAAGATCATTGGACGTGGTTGTTGAAATAGCAATTTTTACTGGATCGCTATCGTGAATCAGACACGTTTATAATGAGAACAATTTGTAAGGAAATTACGTACTTACCTATAAGGTGTTGTCCAGTTCTCGAATATCGACCACGAGAGATCTGTATGCAAAATAATTTTCTACACTTCCAGTTGAATCTCATGATAAAGTCGTATGTGTCATTATTCCGTAAACTTTAGAAATAATTCTTGATTCCCATGATTCATTAAACAAGTGTGACGAAGGATTTTTTTTTATACAACTAGATGACAAACAAGCTGACGGCCCACCTGATGGTAAGCGGTTACCGCCGCCTATAGACACCTGCAATAACAAGGAAAAATCTCTTGATATTGCAGGTGCGTTGTCATCCTGAGGCCTAAGATGAAATGCCGTCCATGCCCAGTAATTACACTGGCTACCTTTCCCTTCAATCCGAAACACAGCGAACTGTTTCACGGGCTCACGGCTAGAAATAAGAAAGGCGGTGGTACTTACCCAGACGACCCTACGGATACGGGCCTACCGCCTAGCTAGGTAGTAATACGAGTAATCATAATATTTTGTAAATTAAACCGATACCACGGAATAACAGAGATAGGTACTCAATATTACTTTATTCGCTACTCATTTTATATTATAAAAATTTACTAAACTCCCACTGAAACTATGTAATATCATGCCATTCCCAATTCAAAATTATATATGTCGCCTGACCGATCAGTGCCTATCTACCTATACGATACTAAAGAGGCTACCTTGAAATAATCTCTCCGAAATTAAGAAAACAACGAAGTAAAATGCGAAGCTACTATGAAGCTTGTTTCGATTTTGAAGTTTTCATTGGAACAATAGAGAAGTTTAGAGAACATACAAGAGGTAAAAAAATTAAAGAGTTTCATAAAGTATTAAATATTCATGAAAAATGCTTAATTTTGCTCGAAAATGTTTTATTCATGGTAAGTAGACCTGCTGGTTGCTGGTTCTCCATAAGAAGTCGCAAATGAAAGATAAAGTTTTAAAAGCTCCTCCAAATTCTTTCCGAATAACTAAGTACTTAACTACAATAATGATGAAATTTTACGGCCAATATATTATTATGTAAATAGCTTTTCCCGAATAGATTTATGTTTGTTCCAGTATAATGGAATTTCATACTGGGATGTTTTCCCATCTACCAAGTAAACATCTGATTAAACAGCGATAAAGGAATTGGAAGTAGGTTCAACAGTTTGATGTTTGTCTGCAGTGTGCGTTTAAATATATTTGGTGGGCCGTCTATAAGGTTAGCTGTTAAGCTTGTTGGTTCAAGCGTCTAGTTTTGGATCATATTTTCATTAAAGTTATTAGTCAATGTCATCAAGCCAAGGATCAAATCGATAATGTCATGCATTAACCACAAAACGTACTTTGATAGTTGTGAGATGTGCGGTTTTTGAAACTTAAGAATATTATGTACAAGATTAATTTATTAAAGGTAATATACAGACATTTACTAATTTGGAGCCATTAATACAACTGTAGGTATTAAGCAAAACAAATTGATGAAGTCTTTGTAAGCATGCCTTCTTGTTTCGCCATTATGCTCACGTTTTAGTTGACTTTTCTCAAGTTACATGGTGTTTTCATACTTAATAGGTTGAGGAACAAGTTCTTCGAATTTTTTAAGAAAATTCAATACATTTTTTAATATAGTTTATTTACATTGACTTTAGTATGTAGGTACCATTTCGCTCGATAACTCTTCTCTTTGCCATCTTGTAGGTAGGGACATGATCCCATTGCTATAGAAATTTTGGGGCTTCTGATCAAAATACCGCGACAAGTGGTTTTGGCAGTCCTCTCGTGATGTTAACCTGACACTGCCTAGAGAATTCTGAAGAGAGCGAAACAGGTGGAAATCTGAAGGTGCAAGGTCAGGACTATACGGCTGATGCATTAACACCTTCCAGCCAAACTCTCTTAATTTTTGCTGAGTGGCTAAAGATGTGTGAGGTCCAGCGTTATCATGATGAATAACCACACCCCTTCTGTTGATTAATTCCGGCCGCTTTCTCTCAACTTCTTGCTTTAATCTCATCAGTTGTTCGCAGTATAGTTCAGAATCGATGGTCCTGCCTGGTGGTAACAGCTCATAATGAATAATGCCCTTCCAATCCCACCACACACACTGCATCACCTTGTTGCGAGTTAACCCGGGTTTCGCCACAGTCTGTGAAGCCTGACCGGCCTTTGACCACGACCGTTTTCGCATGTTCTTGTCGTACGTGATCCACTTTTCATCACATGAAAATGGTTCGGTTTCATTACGTCGTAATAAAGAAACACAAATGAGTACACGGTTCATTAGGTTTCTTTCAGTGAACTCGTGGGGTACCCGAATATCGAGCTTTATTGTGTACCCATTTTTTTTAAAATGCGCCAAAACTGTTTTGTGGTCAATTCCCAGCTCTTCAGCTACGTCGTAACTACTGATATGCCGATCGTGCTCCAGTTTTTCAAAAATGGCATCAATTTTATCCGTAGTAGGGCGACCAGAGCGACGTGCATCTTTGACATCAAAATTTCCGGATTGAAAACGCTTAAACCAAATTTGTGCTACTCTCACAGACACTGCACTAGGTCCATAAACATCTCAAATTTTTTTCGCGGCTTGCGTTGCATTTTTACCTTTTGTGTAGTAAAATTTTAATATGTATCCAATTTCTTCATTAGATTCACTCATCTTGACAGTACGAAAAACAAATGATAAGCACACATTTTCCTAATTTGAATTTGGAATTATCTTTTTAAAAATCTAAACTTTTAATGATACCAAAACCAGCCAGATACAAATAGTACAGCCAAAGAGATTTTATTACAAGTTCATACATACTATAATGCGAAAAGACTTTTTCCCCATCCTAATATATAGAATTTCTGAATTTCAATTTCTCTAACATTTTATACTTTCTATACTTACATATTATTGTGAAAGAACCAGTACGAAATGCCTTTCAGAATTTTCACTCAAATTATTATTATAGAGTTTTTGTTGAAATTGACATAGTGTGACATTGATAGTCAATATTTTTTTAATATGGGCTTCATTAATACAGTACAGAATTACAGATACCTATTAGTAGGTATGCATCAGTATACTCATTAGGTTTTTCATACACTAAGATATTCAAAGTTGAAATAAAATTAAGTTACCGGATTTAACTCGCGTTTAATTACTTACTTTACAGCGATCGTGGTCACGAGAAGACTTTTAAATCCTGTTAATTGGTTTTATTTCAAGTGTGTAGTGCTCGCGAAAATGTAAGACAATACTATATGCAAACTTACGAAGGTTTCCATGTAGATCATGGAGCTACACATCATAAAATCAAGTTTTAAATTCATTTCAAATGGTATATCGTGCGGGGGTCGTATTGAAATTGGTGAAAGAAGGCCGTGTGCCGCTGCTAACGCTGCGTCAGCGTCAGTACACGACGCGTATGCTCACGCGCACAGCGTGTCGCTTTTGTATCGGTATTGTGTAAATGACTTAATTGTATTTGTTTAACATGTAACAACTATATCGTTGTTCAATATTATGTGATTACTAAGTTGTTATTCATATTATGCATGTTATTTATTCAATGTTGTGTTCGTTGTTCGATTAATCCTATTTCCTGATATCGTTTAGCGGTTATGTAGAAAGTCCGGTGTGGTTGGAAATTGCTTCTGTATATCATTTTGACGTGTTCTTTGTTGATTAGGTAATTGTTCCTTGCTGGCCCCGAGTAATTCTAAAAATTAGGCGCATTTTGCAGTTATTGCCATTTTTCCAGTTGTTTTGATAAAATATCAAAGGAATATAATTATAACAGCAGTTATTAAAAATAGGAGCGGTTTTTTGACTTTCTCAAATAGCTTTTTTTTCTTGTGTGCTAGTGTTAGTGCGTTATCTTCTTATTATTATATTTATGTATTAAGGTGGTACATTATAATTACTTTAAAAACTAATCTGAACGTAATTTTGTATATAAGTATACATACCTACACATTTCATGTTCAAGAATACGGATAATCCATTCATTGGTAGTCTAATTAGCTCGTTTAAAACCCGATGGAACTGTTCTTGAACCTCATGTCTTCGTTTCCGCTCGCAAACTATTATGTGACACTGAGTTAGTTCGTTACCGATAGTAAGAGTTGTTGTCGGAAGTAGTCGGATAAGTTCTGCCTTTCATGGTTAATCGGCTTAACGCTTCTATGGCACAGAGACCTTTGATTCTGTGCTGTCTGCTCCATCAGTCCATTGTTAAGGAAATCTATTAGACAATGAGTCACTTTTAGTTTTAGCTACACTTCAGTTGACTTATTGAAAGTCACTTTGCATATCAATGTCGTCATGTGTATTCTAGTGGTTTTGGGGCCTGAAGTTATCAGGTATTGGTCAAGTGAAATTTAGTAAAATTTCACTGATTTATAATGCTTTGTAAACAACCATACCTAAATAATTATTATAAAAAGCTATCTTGCACTCGGCATGCTTTTCAATAGCCGCACAGAGAAAAAAAACTGTTTTATAAATCCAGGAACCTTTGCACACCCTACCAATCTCATCTTCGTTCGTCATAATCTGATCAATGATTTCGGAATGCACAGGGGACAAACATACAAACATTGTTTTATATTTATATTATATTTACACCTTACCTACTCTAGAAATCCCTGAGCCGGTAGAAGTACCTTCCTACTTACCTATATTTATCAAGGTTCTGCTCTAAATATTATTTGATAAACATGGTGGCCATATGGTCGAGTGATCAGTCTACTAAACAAGAGGTGCCGGGTTCGAATCCCGGTAAGGGCAGATGTTTGTATGTATTATGATGAGTATGAACACGTGGTCAGGCACGAGTCATAAAAATTATGTTAGTATAGGTAATGAACTAATAGTTATAAATATAATTTTGTCTATATTTTTCCGATACTTATCTAGTATCTAGAACACAAGTACAGAATATTTGGGCTAGTTAAGCGGTGTTAAGTAAGTGCAACAACAATATTATATTAATAATGTGTTCCAATAAAACGTTTAATTTTATCTACACTCATATTTTAATTTTCGAATTATGATCTCAAAGGTGAACATAAGTAAGTATATTGACATTCTTTTAAACAAAGATAATTAAAATGAAAATAATCTGTATACGTAATGACCATTTTAGCATCGGTTCGACTCATTATGTTACAACTATTGTTCTATAAAACAGCAAACCTATGTCAAAAGTGTTTCCCACAGCCAAATTGAGTTACTAGTTGACATATGAAAAACCTAATCGACACTTTGAAGGATCGAAGAACCTATAACCTTGATGCTCGCTCACCTTATATTCTGTAGCGTAGCGCTATGTATGACAGTGAATTTAATGTAGACTTGACGCCATTTTGTCTGTTGTGTTTATAACAATATTAATTAATAAAATTTTTAAACAAAAATTAAAACCGACTTCAAATTTTGTTTAAAATTTTTTTTACAATTTTTAGTGATAACTTTCTAAGGTCGAAGCTAGATGGGTGACCGCGACTTATATTGTTTCCTACTATCGTATCGTTTCACTAAAAAGTCATAGAAAAACAAAAATTCGCAATTTCGCATACGTAGACGACTTAATGATTTCAGTTTTTTTAAAATTTAAAACCAAACTACCCAACTGATTGTGAAAAAATTTTCATGGGACCAAATGGCAGCTATTCCGCATCGAACAAAAAAAGAATCACGTAAATCGGATCAGTAATCTCGGCGTAATCGGTGTACATACTAAGGAAAAATATATGTAGACGACTTACTAATGTCAGTTTTTTTTAATTATAAAAACCAAACTACCGAACTGATTTTGAAAAAAATTTTATGGGACCAAATGGCAGCTATTCCGCATCGAACAAAAAAAGAATCACATAAATCGGATCAGTAATCTCGGCGTAATCGGTGTACATACATAGAAAAAAAAACATACCGGCCGAATTGAGCACCTCCTCGTTTTTGAAGTCGGTTAAAAAAAATCTGATGTTAGTAGACTGACTCATCTGTATAAGTGTAAATAAGTAGTGTATCTAACTGCACATAACTTGGTATTAAAACACTCGCGTGATACAATTAAAAAACTCGCTAAAATAACCTTTATTTAATTAGGTACCTATGTGTTACAGAAATTACTAATATAATTCATCATCAAAGTATCGAAATTACCCTTTCTTACGCGCTCACACCATATAATACCTGTATGTAGCGCCTAATTTGAACTTCGTGGGTGCTTCGCAGATTAATATTTAGTTTCGACAATATAGGTACAAAGACATAGTCATAATAGGTTGAGAGTCGGTTAAAGTAAAGTAATCAAGAGTCGGGTTTATATGTTTTCGGTCGGCTATTGTTCTCTCTCTGTATATCATTGATATCACGTCATTTGAACAAGAAAATTTGTATTAATGTTTAAGTTAAGCAATTCTTTCGGCGAGTTTCCACTTTAAACGTGTGGGTTTGATAGTTGCCTATTGTATTGCTTATGCCTTACGAAATATGGTTAAAGCCATCATAGATAATAGCAATAATTGTAGGCCACGGAATTGGCCATTGATTGCTCAATTGAAAGTGCAAGCAGCACGAGCAAAGCCAACGCCTATTTAATGAGGCATAAAACTAATTATGATGGATCTATGGAAGTATCTTTATTAAATGTTTTCTACTCACGTGAAATCCAATTCATCATAAGATATTAGTTAGTTTTAGCACTTGAGTTATTAATGAAATTCACGTGCTATTTTTAGACTACAAGGGTGGTAAATTACCCGTTTTCATAACCCCCGGTTAACTTTCCAGGTAACCTCTTTTATTAGAAACAAATGATTACTGACGACAGCACATCAAGTCTAACAGTTGAACTCCGAAAGCCGCCTCTATTACGAAAGGTGTAAGGGCGGTTTCAAGGTCAAACTGTTACGCGTGATGTGCTGTTGACTGTACTATTATACGAAATCTTCTTATGAGATGTTCATTCTATAGAAGAATAGATTTTGTTTTGCATAGAAGACCCGATCACGCCCGACAAGCTTCTATTCACAAGAGTGACGTATGAACCAAAACTGCCATCCATCACATCACAAGCCTCGAGCATATTTTTAGATTATGAAAATTTCATATTATTACGTCCTCATGGCGTAGATTTATGTTATACTAATATTGTTTATGGTTATTACTAATATTATAAAAATTGAGTTGGTTTGTTGCGCTTTCACGCCTAAGCCACTGAACGAATTTAGATGAAATTTGGTATGGAGATCGTTTGAGAACCTGAAAAGAGTGATAACCGACATCTACGCAGGCGGGGCCAGTAGAATCATAAACTTTCGTGGTTGCAACAAATAAATTCAACTTCAGTTTTATTTGTAATTAATTAAATTAATTTTTAGGAACAATCGGAGATTGTATCAATGAAAACCACTTAGCACCAACTCCAAAAATATGTTTCTAGGGGATGAATACCTACTTAAATTTAATTATTTCATCCTTTTCAGTTTTTTGAAGTCGGTTTTAATTTTTGTTTAAAATTTTTTTTTCACAATTTTTAGTGGTAACTTTCTACGGTCGAAGCTAGATGGGTGATCGTAAACTTATATTGTTTCCTACTATCGTATCGTTTCACTAAAAAGTCATTTGAAAAGCAAAACTTCACAATTTCGCATATGTAGACGACTTCATAATTTAAGTTTTTTTAAATTTAAAACCAAAGTACCCAACTGGTTTAAAAAAAATTTTTATGGGACCAAATGGCAGCTATTCCGCATCGAACAAAAAAAGAATCACGTAAATCGGATCAGTAATCTCGGCGTAATCGGTGTACATACATAAAAAAAAAAAAAAAAAAAAACATACCGGCCGAATTGAGAACCTCCTCGTTTTTGAAGTCGGTTAAAAATTCATCAAAAATTACGCTCTTTTTCCAATTGAGTTCTTGGCCCAGAGTGCTGAGCTGACTGATTGTAGTTTGAAACTCGCCCAGCGAATTTTTGAATATTCTTTTCATGAATAAAACTATCATTTTGTAACCCTCCAAAGTGGAGGGTAAGTTACCACTGTGTCCACGCATAAATCATTTGTGGGTGTATGCTTAAACATACTTAGCCTCCGTCTGAAAAACAGCGTCACGTCTACAACATCCCCGCCGGGACACTTGCTGAGCCGGGGACTTTTTCGCTGCTATAGCACTGCGTATATTTTTTGTATTATTTGTATGATATTGCTTGTTCTTCTTTGCGTGTAATGTTATTAACATGTGAAATAAAGTATTATTCAATGACAATGTTTCACTGTTACAATTAGATTGGTTAGGTTGGGTTAGGCGGACTCGACTCGCTAAATTATTCAATAGCCCGATTCTGTGCGACAAATTTGCATCGCGGAGGAGGCTTGCTCTTAGGTTACCTAGATCGACATTCTATCTGCCCGCCGAAGGCTGTCTTGCTAGTTTGTGGTCTAACTAAACTGGAGCTAGGTGACTCGTTACGAAATGTTTGACCATTAATGTGGTTTCATTTTACGACGAAATATTGGCCATCTAATGACCTTAATGTGCTTTTAAGTCTGGTTTCTGTTTTAAAAATTGGGTTTAATCTTTTTGCTTTGACGTTTAATCTTATCCACTTTCATGTAACATAATATCACAGGAAAAAAAAAGTTTGTAGCCATTACTAGCCATGTCGAGAAAAGATACCTTAGTCTTAATGGCCGTAAAATACTTTGCTGTCTTTGTCTAAAAAAATAATGGATTATGTTACCCCTTCCATTACAGAGTGATGTATGATGCATCACAGTCATATCGCAGTTATTCTTACCGCCTATGAATAAATTCGATCCATAATAGGCCCAAAATAGGTAATATCTCAGATCATAGAAATAAGGGTAATATAGACCGCCTTTCTTATTTCAGCCGTGAAACAGTTCGCTGTGTTGCGGATTGAAGGGAAAGGTAGCCAGTGTAATTAATTACTGGGCATGGACGGCATTTCATCTTAGACCTCAGGATGACAACGTACCTGCAATTTCAAGTGATTTTCCCATGTTATTGCAGGTGTTTATAAGCGGCGGTAACCGCTTACCATCAGGTGGGCCGTCAGCTTGTTTGTCAAATAGTAGTATAAAAAAAACCATTGTCGTGAACACCTCCGAGGCGAAGGAGAAGAGTGAATATGCATCTTTTAGGCAAGCATTATGCATCACCAGATGAGATCGAGGCCAAATGCTTGCCTATTATTTGATATAAAAAACCAGTAGTACGAATAACAGAATTTAAGATAATACAAATTTTCCTTTTATACTTTTTATGATTATTTTAAAGTAGGTAAGCATGTCTTGTTGTGACTTTAGAAAAAAAACTATGTTGATCAATAGGGAGCATTGCTCTTTTTTCCGGCCCACTTGATCTGATAGTACCTACTTCCTTATTAGCGCGGTTTCCGACCTAAGTTTCCTATTATTTGCTCTAAGCGAACTTGTTTGACCTTATTGATTTTGGCGTAAGCAAAAGCAAGGTAGATCGGAATAACATACTTAAATTGCTAGGTAATAACTAAAACAATCCTATTACGGTGGTAGGTATTTAAATTCCAGATTCTTGTCACCAATGAAGAATAAAACACGAAAATAAAAAAATCCTCCGTAGTAGGCACTGTATTTTTATTATCGTGTATTGTTCTTGTTTGGTTATCCAATGAAGAATAAAACACGAAAATAAAAAAAAACTCCATAATAGGCGCTGTATTTTTATTATCGTGTATTGTTCTTGTTTGGTTATCCAATGAAGAATTAAACACGATAATAATAATACCTCCGTAATAGGCGCTGTTAGTCTACCGCCGGACTGTTTACGTTGGCTTACCAATTCCGTGAAATAAACTGATATGACTGATTTTGTTGTTTTTGGATAGCTTCTTTTGGTTCAAAATTAATCTTATAACGATATTATTGTTACGGATTGCTCTTATCATTCTGCTTTAGAGGTTTCTGTACAGTAAGATTTGATATTGTTGCGTGTTCAAATTAACTCCAGTTTGCACCGAGCGTGGGTATTCTGTAGGATTACCAAGTAGGTACAGGTTTTCTATGTGAATTAAATTGGTGAGGAGCTCGATTGCGTAATCGTTTTGTTTTCCACTATGAACACAAAAAATATGTAATCTCGTACTTTAGAAAGCACCTCAAGACCTCAAGCCGTTATTCCCAGTTGTACCTAATTGCAACTGTTTCCTCCCAGCAATCCGCACTGGGCTAGCGTTGAGGTTTAATGTTACGTACCTCATTCCTGAATAAGAACGTATAATGGCGATAGAAGATGGTGACTTAAATTTTGATCGTATGAATTGTGACATTGCATTGCCACCGCATTTAATTTTTTATTAATCTTTACATTCTAAACGATCGACAACCGATAAACAAACGCATCGTTTAGTCACGTCAATCGTTGAACTTGAGGTTAGTTACGAGCTGTGATTTGTGTTGTTCGTGTGTCTACCACCGTCGCATGGTCTGAAAAATATTGATTGAATAAATGTATAAATTTAATCAGCGAACAAGCAGCGTTTCTATCGAGAGCTCTTGAATCTTATGTGGCATTCATAAAATTCATGAGTTCATCGTCAAACCTACAATGCGGATTTATTTCAAGGAACACAAGATCAAACCGGTGAGTTTATACAAAGTCCTTATACTTAGATAATGGTTTACATTTTAAATGGTCATTGATTTTTGAGAAACGTTTCTTACATTACCTCCGCAAATTAAGTCAAGTAGGTATTACACAAGTCACACAAGACAGGAAAGTGGATTAAAGATGAAAATGTGAATGTTTTTTAATTTACTGCAATTTGAAGAACTCTCAACAAAACGAATTTTGAATATTTTAATGCTGATGATTGAAAATATTCCAAGAATTTATGCTTACTCGATTTTATATTTTTGCACTTATCTTCGCTATCTAAATTGGATTTTTGCACAACACAAATTAGCAATAAAATTTATTAACTCGTTTATGTTGAGTCACAAGCAATTTGCTGGCAATTTTAAGTCAAAAAGTCAATTTATAAAAGCAATTAAGTATTTCTTAGATCTTATAAATACTTACCTGACCCAGTCCAAAGACAGCTCGTTACCGACTGCTAGAAATCTTTAATTGTTTTTTAATTCCCTACATTGAGCTAAAAATTTAATAGAAAAATCATCTAAACTAGAAAAAAAAATCACGTGATGGTTCGGAAACCGAACCCGTGACCTTACATAATCCGGGTGAGTGCTCTGACCATTGAGCTACCGAGGACTTAGAATTACCCTATGAATTAACATGTGTTCTTAGTGAATTAAAAAAACAAAAATTGTAACGAAATCTAAACAATATAATATTAATGTTATTGTGTGAATACTAATACCCAAAAAATTACTTGGCTTCTAATACTTACCTACTTTGACCATGGAAATAGCTTGCAATCATCACCAGCCTATAAACGTCCCACTGCTTGGCACAAGCCTTCCTGTAGGAAAACACATGAGGAGTTTGGGCCATAACACCAACACGCTGGCCCAATGCGGATTGGTGGATAAAAGTGGTTCCAGTAACAACCGAGACCAACGGCTTGACGTGCTTTCCAATCCAACAAAGGACGGAGGAACTCAAGATTACAATCTTTTATTGTCTTATAAAAATATCTAAACTAGAAAAATTCAGGTCCTGAGGCGGGGATCGAATCGTGACCTTTCACAATCCGGGCGACTGCTCTAACCATTTGAGCTACCCAGGACTTGGCATAACCCTGTAAAATTCTTCTAGTCTATCTGTATTTGCGTTATCAGCTAAATCCGAAACGAGGGTTCGATCCCCGCTTCAGGACGTGAATTTTTTCTAGTTTAGATATTTTTATAAGAAAATAAATATTGTTAAGATGTAACATTTTACCTAATGTAATCCTATGAGCTATGTCAGCGACTCTTAAGGATGTCCTCATTTCTTTTTCTTAATACGAGTTGGATGCGCCGATTTACCTCTTCTCGAAGTTGGACTTGCCTGGACCATTTGTCCGAAGTAGGCGTACTTGTCAACAACTTCGAGAACAAAACTCCCAGACGGGCGAGTTGGTGAATAACTCGATTTTTCCACAAAGGTTTCAAAAAAGCATAATATGGCTCACCTCATGCTAATTACTAATCAGTTACCGTAACCTATGGATATTTGCAATAGCAAGGGTATCGCGCTATGCCCTTTTCACGCTCTTTTTACTGTCTTCAAAAATATTTAACATTGACATCTACATGGCGTGTTTCCATGTTTTCGTTCTGACCTATAAATGAACCAACTTTGATGAAGAATAAATGTAAACAAACCAAATTATTGTCATTTTGTATAGGTTTGTCCCTTTCACTCGCTACCTTTCTTCCTCATGACTCATTAAAAAATGACAGTAGGTTTGTTTACATTTTTTCTTTATCTAAGTTGGCTATTTTATTTATTTATTTTTTAGGTGTAAACTTATTAAGTTTTACCGTACACCTGAGTCGTCTGTATCGACGACTCTGGTTTTTATATAAAAATATCGATATTTTGTATATCGATATTTTTACATACTTAATATTAAGCTGAAGTATAGGTAGGCATTAGGTTCTTTATTTATTTGCATTCACGCTTGACAAAATTTTAATATTTACCTCTTTAAAAAAATAACCCTCTATTTGTATATAGTTATACTGTGCCTATAACGAATAGCAGTCAAAATATCTCGGCGGAAATGGGTTTTAGCTGAAGATCTTTAATACCGAAATCAATAGGTATTATAAAAAGATGTTATAAAATCTTATATTCTTTAGTTTTGATTTTTTTATGTATTGTGTGGTTTTTCCAGCGCGCTGCGGCCCCAGAATGTACTCCGCCATGCAGACGTGTGCAGCCTTCCCCGCGAACAACAAGCACGCCGATGCGGGATGCGTGCGCGCAACCTTCAAGTATAGTCGTCAATACAACCGGTGAGTACCTTCGCATTTATGGCAAAAAGTTCTCTTATAAATTTAAGACGATATTTCGTAAGCTTCTAACAATTACTCCGCCAAACAAAAAAGAAAACTAAGTCCTTGAAAGAATTTTAAATCTTGAGCCGTTTTATTTTGTCAAATAATCTCAAATCACTCTGTCGTCAATATTCCATTAAAAAAATAAAATAACTCATTTTCTAATTCTCAACTATAATGTCAGCATTGAGTGAAAATATTGACGATTTTACGTAATGCGTGTTTATTAGTGATTATCAAACACAATTGTAGCTATTACTGATCCTGTTACAAAAAGTACGGACCAGACGATAAATAAACATTGTTTTGACGATGTGTTGTTTCGAATGTGGAGAAATTTAAACGATAACTTAGAAATGTTGCATACTGTGTCTCACTGCAAGAATGTTAATACCGCATATAAAGTCCCGATTTTATTAAACTTTGCTTAAAAGTACACTACATCTACAAGGGGTTATAAACAGTTTAGGCTGTCAGGCCACAGATTCCGGACACAATTGGTTTTAATAATATTCATGTATGTATTACATAGTTGTAACGTGGCTTGACTGATTAACGCAATCTATTTTAAATCTGGTATCGTTAGATTTATGAATAAGCTATGAAAAATATTTTGGTATAGATACCATGAATAGGTTCTCTCTTTCCGAACCACTACTTAGCGTAATAAATCCAATCAGCTAGGTAATTAATGTTTTCATAGATTAATATAAAGAAAATGTAGTCAAATTCTAATTGTAGTATATAATATTAAAAAGGACTCTGAAACAACCAGGAGGAATGAACAAACATTTTTGTTTATCAACGACACTCCTCGACCTAAGGCAGGTCACGTTGTAGTTGCGCAAACAGATATAAACACCTGTGTTTTTATTGGCATTATTGGCAGCGGTCACCTTAGCCTTGTCTCCCTACAACTATTCAGAAGGTGAACCCGTTTAAAAGTTCATTCAATCGTAATGTTGCTTATGAAACTGAATCAAAAGTGACTGAAGCAAATTTGATATAGCTACCTTAGTGTGTGCTACTTTCAATATTTTCAACAAGGCGGCATCAATCAGTCTGTGTGATGGTACTTATATGTTGAACGTAGTCTATGGTGACTTGAAAGATGAGGGCTAACACAATTTTATGATCAACTAAAAGCTTGCCATCAGGTGAGCCGTATGCTTGATTGCTACCTTAATAGTGGTATAAAAAAAAATGTTTTGCTATTTTGTCTGCATGGTTCTGAGGGTTTGGTCTTCTGTTAGATTAATCTGTGGAGTATTTTTCAATTTGAATATATCGCAATTTTGAGGAACTTACTTTTAATTAACTTACCTTTAATGACAACGCACCTGCAATATCAAGTGATTTTTGCTTGTTATTGCAGGTGTCTATAGGCGGCGGTTACCGCTTTCCATCAGGTGGGCCGTCAGCTTGTTTGTCATCCAGTTGTATATATAAAAAAAAAACCTTTATGGATATTTTTGCTAAAGTCTAGTGAAAATAAATATTACTTCAAGCATAAAAGGTTCAATTCACTTTGTCCCATTAAAATATTTCGACCGATATAAACCAGAAAATTCACATCGTCGGCTGTCGTCTTAACGTCTGTATATCACACAGGTTTATCATAAATAATGGATTTAAATTATCTTTATGCGTGTCTACAATTTTCTCTCGTCGGCGTATCAATTAGCGCCATCGAATGCGGAGTGAAACTTCATTGTTTTTATAGCATTTCAACTGTTTTATGTAATAGTATTAATAGAATTTTAATAAAAATAGAAATAATGGCGAAATGTATACTCTACGTCATGTCCAATAAATTTATTAAATTTTCAGTGATAAAAACTATACTTAGGTAGGTAATAAATATAATTATGATGACACTATGTAATAACTATAAACTTATCGCTACAAATAATTTTAAGATTTATTTTGATACGAAATATTCCTACATGAATTTGAATGAACCCTTTTTTCAACTCGCATGATCTTCTGTTAAATCCTCATTTAAGATTTTCGTACTTCGCTAGTTACTTACATTTATTAAGGTTTTATGACACTCTCTCAGGCTTAGCCTACCCGGTAAAAATCAAAGGTAGGTAAGTGCTCCTGCCAGTACTACAAACACCATAGGTTACATAAACTGTTTACGTATTTTTGGACGACTCCTGTGTGATATTGAATATTGGACACACTTGATATCAAAGTATCCAAATGATATACATCAGCTCCAAGCCTCCAACTTAGTAAAGAAATAATTAAATTTTCGTCGTTTCCATCTTGTTTCGTTAACTAGACACGCTTTAATTACATTCTTTAATAAATATATCTATACGATTTTAAAGGCATAGGTTGTATAGCAACTTCAGCACTACCAGACGGCTAGCATACCGTCGGAGTTCTTACGTAGGCGGTATGAATTATTAAAGAGTAAAGTCACCTAGGACTTTGCTCATACTGAATTATTATCATCACGGTCTTACAAAGTCTTCCACTATATGGGACAAGGTTACTTAGTTGCGTTGAAACCTATTAAACCCGTTCTCACACGAGGCTACTCAAGGAAATCTTAGGTGGCTCTTCAAGACATTTGTCTCCTTCTATCACCATCACCTTTAGATAGACTGAGATAAAAAGCACTAAGAGACTCTTAACGCTAAGCACATGTTATTGAAAACGAGCAGTAGTGTTTTAGACTCGTACCACTTTAACTTTCAATCAAGTTCTGATACTTCTTTACATGACATGACGTTCAGCCCCATCTGGTTAAACGTTGCGCTCAATGACTTGGCTAGTTGTACTTCAGCCGTTTGAATGGATGCCGGCGTTTTATCAACGGGCTAGCCATCCAGTTAAGCGGCTGATTGAACCAGACGGCGCGGCGGCGACATAGACACGCTTTTGAGCTACATGTAGTCGAAAGTTCAGTGGTCATTATTTCAGTGTTTGTTCGTATTTCCTTTGTGCGTATAATTCATACATATTATTTCTTCTTTTATATATTACCTTTTGTAGCCCAGTCATCAAATTTCATTTTATTATTTGAAGATTTAACTGTATTTTGTGTAAAAGTATTTTCGAAAGTATTTTTTATTATATAAAACAAATTAGTGTAAGCATTGATCGTCGAATGGCAGTGTGGCTACTTTTATAGCCATTTTATTCATACAAATGTCTTCCTGTAAACAAATCTTCCACTTCCATTAATACTTAGCAAATAAGTATTGTCATAGCAATCATTTACTACATATTTTCATTTTACGATTATTGATTACTGTGTCTAGATACCTACCTATATGTAATTACACCAGTTTAGCCGTCAGCCCAGAAAGCTAATTTAACACATATTTTCTAGGAAGTTATTAAGCGGGTAGTATAAAGTGAATATAAAATTTTTGCACCGAGATACGGTCCTTTTACGAGTAGATTTTATGGCTGTAATGGTTGACATTGCGGCTGGGGACAAGTAAGGTAATATTTCTCTTGGTCTCATTACGTGTCTTCGAGATTAACGTGAATATAAACCGTGGAATGAAACACTGGGAGGAATTCTATTAAAAATAATCTTAATTCACGTCAAACCTAGACATATCTAGAGAAGTGGGCGATTCTAAGCTATTATTAAATAAAATAGCTTAGCATTAGCTTATCCTTGTTGAAAATTGAAAGAAATGAAAAATTGAAAGGGGAGTGAAATGTGAAAATTAAATTTGAAGAAACTCTTTAAAATAATTGACATGCTTAAATTATTATCTCGCGGATGGTGCCGTCAATACGACAATAAATTAAAACATGGGCTATTTTACTTCATAGAAATGGTTTCCCACTTTCAAAAACATCTTAATCATTTGATAATTTCAAGTCATTTCTATGGAACAATGCAGCCAAGGTTATATTATTTCATATAAATTTTAATGTCCTGAAATTATCAAATGAAGAAGATGTGTTTGAAAGTGGCAAACCATTGACACGTCTCTCCATTTAATTTATTGTCGTATTAATAGCACCACTCTGTAATATGACTGAAAAAAATGTTGTCGAACAAATATTTATTTTGACTATTTTGGAAATGCCGAATTGCAATAACAATTCGGATCAGTTAATTCTCAGAGCAAAATATCATCGTTAAAAAATATCCAAAGCGTAAAAATTCATGGGAGCAAAACGTCCTCAGTTTAAAAATAAAAAAAGCATTAAAAAGCAAAATGTCCCTTTTACAAAACGACCCCAATTTGTATAGTCATGGGAGCTAAATGTCCGCAATTTAAAAAACACTTCACATAATTTTAACGTACCTACTTAAAATACACGTTTTTTATAAAACTTCATTTAAAAGGTTAAAAATTCCATTATTTATTTATTCATTTCATATTCCAAAGAAGTTTTCCTCTACGTTATTTAATAACGGTATCAGATAGTAAAGAATTAAGATACAGATCTTGAAAATTCAACTTTCAACAACTCAGACTGTTTGGTGTCTCTTAAAATAGGTACCTATATTGTTTTGTGGACATTTTGCTTTCATGTCAATCTTCGACGATGACGACTTGCTGTAAGGGCATTTTTAATTGTGGACGATTTAGAGCCTGTCCACATCTCCACGTCACGACGTCGTCAACGTGGAACGGTGCGGTGCGGTAACGTGTCACGTTGCCGCGTAGTGCTAATGCACGTTACGGCCCAGTATTGTCTTTTCACGTCTTTTCTCTTCAACCTCTCTCTCCGTCTTTTTAACAATAGCAGAAGCAGAATACTTCTTATACGGTCCATATCTAGATAAGTAGTGAAGAATGTAGCAGAATTTTACAAGGCACGGCGACATGCAACGTTGCTGCGTCGTAACGTGCATTTTTACGTTACGTCATCGTACCGTGCCACGTTACCGCACCGTTCCACGTTGACGACGTCGTGACGTGGAGATGTGGACAGGCTCTTACTCCCTGGTCTTTCTTCCATGCGGTCATTTTTGATCGGAGGACATTACCTATGCTTTGAGAACTATTTAAATGCCTGTAAGGGCATTTTGCTCAGAGTATCACCTGCTCCGAATTGAAAAATAATGTATGATAGATAAAACTAATCAAGACTAATAGTATTACGATGACATTTATTTTTTGTTATTGAGAGAACAAAACTACTTGAAACAAGATGAGCCGCCAAAATGTGTGCGAAACTGCGAATGTCCAAAATTGTCTGCTGATCGGCGCTGCTGATAAATAATGATGAGGTTAACGTTTTGGATAAGTAAGTGTCTGAATTCAATCCTAGCATAATTAAAAATATGACTAGTGGCCGCCCGCGGTTCCGCTCGCGTGGATGTCGGTTATCGCTACTTAAAGTTTTCTGTGTCCTTCCCAGGGTCTCAAACTATCTTCTGTAGTATATCAAATTTCACCTAAATCTGTTCAGGTGAACAGGATAAAGCGTGAAAAGGTAATAGACAGACAGAGTAACTTTCGCATTTATAATATTAGTAAAACAAATATACTAATACATTTCACGGAAATACTTGTTGAATATAAATAAAAGTGCACGGTTGGTAGTATTCCGTAGAATGCTCTCAATGCCCACAGGTTGTTAGTTGGCCAGGCAACTAGTGCGAGGTCGCGACCCTCATCTCGTATTCGTCCTTGAATAAGAGGGTTCATTTACTGAAACGCACTAGCTAGAGAAATGCTTTGATACACATTAGCGCAGACACTTCTTGTCCAACCTTCTATGATGATTCGTTAGTATCAGTCTTATTTTAACTACGAAATTGATTAACTAATACCTATGCAAACCTACATCTAGCTTCTGCGTTGTCCATTATTGATATAGTATTTATTCATATGATAAAGAAAGACGCTATCTGGCATTTTGGCAATGACATGTCTTTAAAAGATTTAGTCGTACTTCGTACATGGCTCGATACTTATGGCATGTTTCTCCAAAAAGTTGTTGGCGTAAAAATCCATTAGAGGGATTTTCACAGGCATCTCTCTCACGTCAGTTTCTTAGCATAAAATGGCAATCGCTTTTATATGTATATTAGAAGCATTTTCGAGATATCTTGAAACCTTAATTTAAAACGTTTAGGTTGAGAAAAAACCTTTTTGGAGCGTAGTAGAAAATGCAGATTTTTGTCTCTTTCTCATAAAACAATAGAACATGTCTTCTATTGTTATTGATAATACAAATACATACATCTTTATTGTTTCATCTATGAGTTTAAATACATGGTGTTAAAGGCTTAGGTTAGTATCATCATGAACCCTAGTAGGACACTACAATAATATAAGCTAAGTACTACTTTATAATGATCACCTAAGTACATGATTTACTATAAAAACTCGTCAATCGTGGTCTTCACGTGACTACGATCGCTGTAAAGTAATCGAAACTATAATAATTATGTAACATCTAATTAAACGCGAGTTAATCCGGTAAATTGGTTTTGTTTCAAATGTGTACTTAGTGCTCGCGAAAATGTAAGACAATACTATAAAAACTATTTTATACCAAATATACTCCTTCAATTTTTTTTTGATGTACCTATCTGATTGCGCATAGACCATTTTGGGAAGTTTATTGTTTTTATGGCATCTTACATCCTACATAAATTAATATTTATTAATTTATTTGGTATCGTAAGTTATGATTGTATAAACTAGCCAACTGACTTTCTTGCTAGCTCTTCCCAATAAAGGCACATCATGTGGTAAAGGCTCCAAATTTCCGAACCAGTGCAGCGGTAGAATAGAGTAGTAGTAACACTATGTTGGCACAATAGTCCGGTACGGCTAGGCGATTTTGAGGTGCTAAGTTACAAAAATTCTAAAGTTTCTGAATTTTTGCAAGGGGATACAGTTCTACCTAAAAAGCTTATATTTAATTTTTGTGTCAAATCTTGCTATTGCATTTTCAGTAATTCAATATTTTGTGACTTAAATGTTAAAATATAAATAAAACTGCCAAAAATAATTTAAAGTGTCAAATTATACTAATATTGAGTGTAAAATAGCCTAGGCTGTGTGCAAACTAAATGTGTGTCGTTTTCGTCCAGTGCTAATTGACAGGGGGCCCAATATATGTTAAAAGTGTCAAAAAAATATTATAGTTGATAAAACAAATACAACCTAACTCAGGGCACCTAAATATGACCCTGACATGATTTTGTGCCAAATTAAGCCATGGGTTATTAAGATATTTAATAATTTAGCTTTTCCAAGCCATAGGGGCTGTAAAAAAATATTAAAGTTATTGGAGTTTGCACATTTAATATCATAAAAGCATAAAATATCTGCTATAAAAAATTGTGTCACTATAATCCATGATATACTTCAAAAATATATTTCATTTCCTACTTAAATATTAGTTCGTTCGCGCGTTGTGTACCGCACGGAGCATTTACACACGTTTGCAAAGAGTAGCAAGTAGGAACAGTCAACCGAAGGTCACGTTAACACAAACGCCCGAATTAAGCTAAACGTTTTTGTACTTTAATTCGATTTCGTTTAGGTTGAAAATTGATTGGATTTTTTTTCTCATATTACGGTTACCTGACCTGCTGTTGTTTTGTACAGTCGACAGCACATCAAGCGTAACAGTATGACCTTGAGCTTGCCCTTACTGCGTTCGTAATAGAGGTGGCTTTCGTATTGCAACTGTTACACTTGATGTTCTGTCGTGTGTACATATAAGTATAAATTTATCAATCCTTGTGACAGTATAGGTATAGTGTACAGAACATAACAATTTCGTATTATATGTAGGTATATTTTTTATGTATAAACATTTGCACATTATTAATGGTTAGATCGGATAATCCGAAATAATTTCATATCCGTTTTAAAGCCCTACATAATGAAAAATTTAAGAGCATACTTTATTTGATAAATAAAACAAATGCGGTTACCGCGTGTTGTGAGAGAAATTATATAATAATAATTTTATACAGAGTGGTACGGTCAATGCGACAATAAATTAAAACATGGGCTATATTAGTTAGTTCATAGAAATGGTTTGCCACTTTCAAAAACACCTTACTCATTTGATAAATTCATAACATTTGTATGAAATAATATAAGATTGGCTGCATTACTTCATAGAAATGTCATAAAGTTATCAAATGAATACGATGTTTTTGAAAGTGGCAAACAATTTCTATTAACTAATATAGCCCATGTTTTAATTTATTGTCGTATTGACGGCACCACGTTGTACCTATAACCTTTTTATATCTTTTTTTTTGCGGGAGGCAAAGACTAGTGCTCAAAATATGGACATCCCATATCTCTCTGAAGCTGAACAATTCTAGAGATAGTAAACTTATTAATTGACATAGTATTAATGAAACAATTTTATCTTTATAATCTTATTGAAAAAATTGTACCGTGCGGCGCCCTATTTCTTCCCGTGGGTGTCGTAAGAGACAACTAAGGGATCTCTGAGCTATCAACTGCTCCACTGGTGGTAGGGTGTGAAAACCCTGGTTAGTGACCACCGTACGCAAGGCGCATTCCGGGATCAGTGAGCGTACAACCAGGGCTTGGGGAGACGATGCCGCGATGGATGCGGTCAATGATGGCTTCCGTCTAACTAAAGCCAGGTGGACTGCGTTGACCCGCCGGCCAGGGAGACCTGAAGAAACGGCTGTTCCGCTGGCCGCCCGTGGCACAGTACAGGGGCCCAAGCTATCCTAACCAGATCATGAGGCTGCCCCATCATGCCTCGCATAATCTCGGGGTGGTCCGTCGTGCCGGTTGGTGACCGGATGGTGGGGTTCCAGCGGCCATACCCGGGAGGGTTCGGGGGCCCTTCCGTCTGGCGGGTCAGCGCTTCTATACTGTCGGCTGTTACCTGGCAAAACAGGCCTCACGATTTGACTGCCTATATCCATCCATGGCAGCGACAAGTAATGTGTATGGTCGTACCGCGGTGCACATCCCCACTACAGCCACGCTGTTTGAGGTCGGGCTCACTAACTTACTTCCGTGGGCTCCATGCTAACCTCAATGTCGTCTACCAACATCTTGAGACGGCTCGGCCAGCGCTGCTTTTTTTGACGGAGACGCAAATACTCCGCCCGGCTGACACAAGGTATCTGGACTATCCCGGCTATACTCTTGAAGAGTCCTTCAAAGCGAAGTCCGGGGTATGCTTGTTTGTCCGGGCTGATGTTTGCTATCGCCATGTACGCCACTTGGAGGACCCTTACTTTTCCATCCTCGGGGTGCACTTGGACCTGGGCATTCATTTCCGTGTCTACGTTTGCCTCTACAGATCCCACAGCGGTGACATGGAGACAACTCGACTTTTTGAACACCTTAGGCGGGTGGCAGATGTTGCGCAGGAGCAGTTTCCAACCGCGGAATTGGTGTTTTTGGGAGACTTCAATGCTCACCACGAGACGTGGTTATGTTTCCCCAAAACTGACCATGCTGGTAGAACTGCCCATGCGTTCGCTCTCACGCACGACCTGACTTAACTGGTTAACCAGCCCACCAGAATTCCAGATATTGTCGGTCACGCACCCTCTTTGTTGGACCTTCTGATGATGACTCGCCTCATTTCCGCTGGGGTGCCACGGGCGTCGCCACCGCTATCTGTGGTGGCCAAACGCCGCATCTGGCACTATGCGTTGGCAGATTGGGGCGGTATGCGGGATAACTTTGCATCTGTTCCTTGGAGGCAGCGCTGTTTCAGTGAATCGTAGCCGAATGCTAGCGCTACTGCTGAGTGAGCTGGTGAGATAATGTTAGGGATGGAGTACTATATCCCTCACTCCGATCTCGTCAGTAAGGGCAGGCGTAACCACTAGTTCAATCGCGAGTGTGCGTTAGCTGTTGAGAACAAACAGTCGGCATACCGTGCTTGGATCAGGTCCAGTCAATGGGGATCCCAATATTGACTCACTGAAATCAGCCTATAACAATGCCACTAAGTTCTGCAAAAGGCCCCTCGTCAGAGCATCCGCTCAACGCGTTGCACGAGTTGGCCAAGAATTACTAACGCACCTTACGGGAAGCCGTAGCTACTGGCGTCTGGCCAAAGCCGTGCTGTCACCCTTATGCCAACCCTCGCTGCCCCCGTTGAGATGCTCTGACAGAACACTTGCTCATAAGCCGCAAGAGATAGCCGATCTCCTGGTAAAACTCTTTGCTGCTCATTCCCGAATCGATGACAGCAATTATCAGCCACCAACACTCGCCCATTGTGACCACACAATGCCTGATATCCGTATCAGGCAATGTGATGTACGTGCGGAGCTTTAATCAATCGACGTCCGAAAAGCTAGTGGACCTGATGGCATCCCAGCGATAGTACTGAAAAACTGCGTAGTGAAGTTGTCTCCCGTCTTAACGCGGCTATACCGCCTTTCTCTTTCTTCTGGGTGTGTGCCGTGGAGCGAGGCCAATGTGCAACCGGTCCCCAAAAAGGGAGACCGATCAGACCCAGCTAACTACAAGGTTATGGAACGGATCCTAAATAACTAGCTGGTCCGATACCTAGAAGATCACTCATTAAATAATGATCGTCAGTGTGGGTTTCGGTCGACACGGTCAGCGGGTGATCTTCTAGCGGATTTAATGCATGTCTGGGGTGAAGCTATTGACAATCGTGGTGAGTCAGCGGCTGTTAGCCTTGACATTGCCAAAGCTTTTGATCGGGTCTGGCACAGGGCTCTTCCCTCCAAGCTCCCGGCATACGGCCTGCCCACTCAGCTCTGCAACTGGATCGCCAGCTTCCTGCATGAGCGGAGATCCGTGTCCTCGTTGATGGGTGCGCTTCGTAATTGATGTCAGTGAACGTTGGTGTACCCTTGTGGTACACCAGCGTTCACTGTTCTCCGTTGTCCCCCACTCTCTTTGTTCTTCATATCAATGATATGCTTCCATTAGGAAACATTCATTGCTATGCGGATGACAGTACAGTGCATGGTGGATGTTAAGGTCGCCCAGGGGCTGGGCGCATTGAAACCGAGAGGGAGAGAATCAATCTTACCTTTGAGCTCAACAGGGTGTTAAACCTCATATCTGAATGGGGATTTAACAATCTTGTTGAGTTCAATGCTAAGAAAACACAGGTGTGCGCGTTTACAGCCAAAATGTCGCCGTTCCTTCCTCTTCCCTCTCTTCAGGGCACTAATCTTTCGGCACAGGGCTACATAAACTTGCTCGTTATGGATATATGCTGCGATCTAAATCAGAGGAATTATATCAAAACCGTGGTCAAAACAGCCTCACGGAAGCTAGGTGTCCTCAACAAGGTGCGTTGATTTTTCAAGCCTGCTGTACAAAACTCTGGTCCGGTCTTGCGTTGAATATTGCTCGCATCTGTGGGATGGCTCCGCCAAATACCTCCTCTATGCGCTCGACAGATTTTAGCGTCGTGCCGTCCATATTATTGACGACGTAGAGGTCACGAACAGCCTAGAACCTCTACAACTCCGTCGTGACATTGCATCACTAAGCGCCTTCTATCGGCTTTATCATGGAGAGTGTTCTGAGGAGCTTTTTGACCTTATCCCACCTTCCCCTTTCCTACTCAGGAGCACGCGTGCCGGTCTTCGGAGTCATCAATTTACTGTCTCCACCTAAACGTCACACACAATGTCATCTATGTCGGACTTTAAAAACTTGGAATTTTTTGCCAGCACATGTGTTCCCTCCTTTCTATTACATGGGTTCCTTCAAAAGAGGTGTTAAAAAAACCGGCAAGGTGGGGGCGGCTAGAACAGTTTGTTATAGACTGCACTAGCTGTCTCCGCACATGGACTTTGCTTACCGCTTCACATCAGATGGTGATGACTCATTTGCTGAGCTTTGTATATAAAAAACGGTTTGGTGAGTTAAAGGAGTTGTGGTAACGACTGAGACCAACGGCTTAGCGTGCCTTCCTTGCTTGATTGACCCATCTCGGGCATGGCGAAAGTTGCTTTGTTTTTGGAATCGAAACTTCAAATTCAAATCACTAAGCCATCGCCACCGTGATACTCAAATCACGGTTTAATTTAATTAAATTAAAATGAATACATTATGATTTTTATTTTTTTGGGGAAATTTTCCCATGCATATAAATGTTATTTGGAAAATATTTATTTAATACATTGCCACGATTTTGCACTATTATAAATTAATTCGGAAGTCACTTTCACACTCCATCGCTATAACGGTAATACACCAATGAAAATGTATTTTTTGTAATAATTAACTCACATTAGTATGCGCTTTTTAATAGTACAAATCACTCTGCTCTTAAAACATAGAAAAAATAGTGAATGTCGAAATGCCGAGGTCACCCATGGGCGGCTGGGTACTTTATCGAGATATCGCCGCCGCCGATGGGCGGCGCGCTTCCAATTCATGACGGCATGGGGGTAATGGTAATGTGTGTATACATACAAGGTGTTTGGTACATGGTATAACAAGCGGGCACCTACCCATGTTAACATAGTCATATAATTTGGCGTTATCAAAAATTCAAAATTGTAAAATTAATTTTGAAATTTCCCATACATTTTGTTCTACTGACAGAACTTTTTGTATGAAGAAATTTGAATTTTATTTTCTAATTTAAAAATACTTATTTATATGACCATGTTAAGATGGGTATGTTCCCGCTTGTTATACCATGTACCAAACACCCTGTATTTACGAGAGGCAATGAATGCGTTAATAAAATCCTTTCTTTTAATTTTACAGCTTTACCACCCAACATTAGCTCACAAATAAGACATATTATATTAGTTTCCATTTTCTATGCAATTATCACAAGTCACTACTCGTACAACAACAAACAAATTATAGCGCCCCGCTCCCGGCCGGCAGCCGGTCGCCGGAGCCAGTGAATGATGCCTACGCGCTCCTTTGCCGCGCTGTAGCCGCGCTAGTGTTCTTCGCACAAAAACGTTAAAAATAATATAAATCAAAATCCCATGGATAAAAACGACACAAATTAAACATAGAGCTTCGTTTTACCATAACATTAATAAAGACCTAAACTCTAATAACTTGAATTTTCTTTTATGGCTATTACAGGGGGTTAAATAGGAAAAAATATATAGTTCCGAATACCATGGATGAATATGACACAAAATGATTTAAACAATAGATACTAGTGTTAGAGGACCGTTAACACTTATTTCAACAACTTTAATATTTTTCTATAGCTATTACAGCGATAGGTAAAGTATTTGGGTAAATCCAGTATTCCCATGGAGTGAGATGGCACAAAAAGCTTATGTATATCAGTAATGACTTTGTTATCATCATGGAAGTTAAATTTTCAACTCTAATTTTCTTTTCAACGAAATAATGCATAAAAAGACAAATACCTAAATTGTGACCTTAGCAACCATCAAAAATGACACAAAATCATGATTTGGGTTGGTCAAATAGTATACTAACTGTATGCAAAAAATCATAAACTTTAATATTTTTGGAACCTCAAAACCTAGCGGTACCGGACTACAAAGTAAAGAAACGGATTACTCCGTCTGTTGAGTATGTAATTTCTTATTTTATTTTTATATTGATGATAATGCTCTACTATGATACTCCTTTATTTTCTTTAATTCTGTTTTGTAATTTCTACTGTTTAACTGTAATTTTTTTGTTCAATGTTTTTCGTATCGCATGCAATGAATTGAATAGATTGATATAGTTTTTAATTAAACCATCTTGACGACGTTCTTCATGGACGACTGCCTAAGAATGTTTCCAGCGTTGTCAAATACGGAAGACTGTTTTTCAGAAAAAATATTTGTACAATTATTGCTTTATTAAGACATACTTGTTTTAAAATCAGAATGTATCATGCGTGTCTGACAAATTCTGCCTCCTTGTTTCAATTTAGCACTGACGTGTATTTAAGTACCTACAAATATTACTTATTTAAAGTTATTGTTAGAATCGTTCTGATATGATCAATCGCAATAAATATTGTTGAAAGGTTCTTCAAAGAATCTTCCATACTGTTGAGCATCGACTTCGCCAGATAGGTCTTTCTAACATACAAATCAATGCGTACTCATCGGAGAAGAAACTCTTCGATCAATGGTTATTGTGACTATTTTTTTTATAATACAACCTTGACTTACAATGTGAAATAGACTTACTTATAGGCTTATAATTGAACTGTGAAATTATACAACATTTAAAAGGGTATTATTTTAACTTTACCGTTATATTTGGAGCAGGCGGTGAATTGTCTTTGAACATCATATTAAATCTAAATTATTTCAGGTTTTTCAGAAAAATAACTGGATTTTTTTTCTTCCGTATCTTAAACGCAACTAGTGCAAATAAAACATACTGTTCTATCCAAATCCACTTTCGGGGCCAACTTATAAGGTGCCTTTTTGATTAAAAACCAGATTTTATCCTAAACCTTCGACATACATCAAATAAATAAGTTATGCTTTTGACTCTATACCACACCTCAGACAACAGGATTTGCCATGACATATTACATCAGGTTTTTAGGCATCGCAGGATTCCGTCCTGATCTTTTATTTATACAACTAGATGACAAATAAGCTGACGGCCCACCTGGTGGTAAGCGGTTATCGCCGCCTGTAGACACCTGAAATAACAGGGAAAAATCGCTTGATGCAGCAGGTGCGTTGTACTTCTCATACTGAGGCCTAAGATGAAACGCCGTCCATGCCCAGTAATTACACTGGCTACCTTTCCCTTCAATCCAATACACAGCAACCTGTTTGACGGCTGAAATAAGAAAGGCGGTGGTAGGTACCTACCTACCCTAGGCTGTCGCCTCCTTCTGCGAGACTGTGCTCACGCAAAAGGAGGCAGCGGAGAGGGAGCGGGAGGAGGATGCTCTAGTCGCGTCATCCGGCGTAGACGGGTGGGCGCGAGACGGCGGGTGGTGATCGCCAGACTTCCTGCACCCTAGGCGCGGCTGCGTGCGTGGGTGGCCCCCACGCATGCATTGCACAAGCCGCGACGTCTGGGATTGCCCAAGTGCCTCGGGGTAATCCCCATCGGCGCTAAACCTGGTCGTAAGGCCGGGTTGCCCGGGTGTAGGCTGGTGAAATTGCTTCGGCAGAGCCCAGTCCATCCCCAGCAAGGGCAGTGGAGTTACCGGGGAGTTTTAGTAGGTATTCCCAGTGTCGTTACCATCAAGCACTGGGCGACCCCCACACACGTCCGTTGCTTCGCCAGCGGCGGGTAGGTCTGTAAGCGGATTCCTCCCCGAAAAAAAAGTACCTACCTACCCAGACGACCCTTCATAGGGGCCTACCGCCGTGTAAATATTAGGACTTTCCCAGTATCCGTATGAAATTAATAACTTTGTAATTTAAATCTTTAAAATATAATTATTTAGAGAAATTGTATTTAAATGAAACTATTTAAAACCAACAAAGTAATAATATCTTTCTTACTATTTTTTGGACTTAAGTGACACACAAATTATGAGGTATCAAAATAACAATAGGACACGCCATTGACTAACTTCACTCCACAAAAGAACGTAAAAAAAATGTTCGATGGTTAAAATAAAATAAGAATTAATACTGATTTCCAAGAGTTTACTTGAAATACACACAATAATTAAATGTTGTTATTTTTGTGTATATTTTTTAAGAACGGTGTATGTAATTAAATAAATAAGCGAATTTATAAATGGTAGGTTTGTTTACATTAGAAAATCATTACGATTTTACGTTAGTCATTTTCGCACACTGTTAGTATTTTTTGCAAACCACACCCAAAGCAAAGTCACTGATGTGAATTTATACGTCTATGACGTCAAAAAATTGCGCTGACTGGCTCCTATTCCTATACAATTCTTATTTTGACGACCGGTCGAGCGGTCTGTACCCCTTGCTATGCAGGCTACTCGGTCAAGAGGTCCCGGGTTCGAATCCCGGTAGGACCAAATATTTGTAAAATTAGTACGAGCATTTGTTATAATAATATAAAAAAAGTAAAAAATAATAGCATTATCCCTAAATGAAATAAATTAAAAATTATGCTGTAATGGTTGCGCCTACGTCACGAAACAAACACTCACGTGAGCGGAAAATGTCAGGATCAGGACTTTTTAATAGCAATCAGCTGTTTGGTCGGGCCTTTTCATTTCACATTGTGGCAAAGTAACCCTTAGCTGTAGAGACAAGGGAAGCCATACAAATAAACAAACAACAAACTTCTTCTGAGACTTTGTTTAAAAGTTTTCATATTCTTCTTTTAAATGATATAATAATGTTTTGTGGAAGTTATTATTTTTAACGTCTTTTTCAATATTATACCAGTGTTGATTGTCTAAAACTTTATACAAAAAACATTTTTTAGTTTTTTAAGAAAGTAAATACAGTCAGTTTTCATCTGATCTCTTTTTCTGGATGATATTATTAGAAAATTGTCATTCAATAGTATATTAAACAGCATGGAACTTGTTGAATTTCTAAAGATTTCAAACATTTTACTTATAATATAAATAATTTATTCACACTCAACAAATCAAATATTCAAGGTTGATTGGATGATGTGCTGCGTCCTTTTATGAATACAACCAAAAGTCAGTTGTCTGTGAATCATCATTTTATAACTAAAAAAATATAATAGACTTCCCATGTACAAAAAGCTTAAACATCCATTCTTTTCCAACACTATTCTGATGATATAATTATGTCATACTCGTATTTTATTATAATAATACCAACCCGCATTGAGCCGCACCGTGTTGTTTTTATAGTGGTGTTATGGCCCAAACGCCTTATGTGTTTGTCCCATTTAGGAAGGCCTGACCTGATGTCATATCACTTTACTTAGCATAAAGGTGTTTTTATATTAAATAGGTGCCAACTTAGGCAAGAAATAAAAAGCTAATATATAAATTCCATTACAATTTTGACACGTTCTGTATTGAATTAAAGATTATGAGAAACCCACAACGTGAGCGATATTCATCCTACGCCCTATAATTGTTTTTCATTAATTTTCCTGAACTCTAATAAATATAATTATACTCCAAGTATAGACTGACATAAACTGACTGTTATTCATCTTATACTTTTAATGTTTATTTTTGGTCATTAGGTTTATTTGTTTATTTCAAAAGACGAAGTCGCTTACCTTTTTCAATGTAGCTCAATATTTGAGTGTTGCTATGGACTGGGTGTTTTTTAAATAGAACCAATGGGGATAGTATATTTTTTGGTCTATGATACAACTTTTGATAAATATTTATACTTACGTACCTTTATACTGAGGAGCTCGGTGGCGTAGTGGTTTGAGCGCTCTGGTTTCGATCACGAAAACAAAGCAACTTTTGCCATGGTTGGTCCCTGGATGGGTCAATCAAATTTATAATCTTGAACTCCTCCGTGCTTCGGAAGGCAAGTTAAGCCGTTGGTCCCGGTTGTTACTGCAACCGCTTTAACCCACCAACCCGCATTGGGCCATAGCCCAAACTCCCCATGTGTTTCTACCATGTAGGAAGGCCTGTGCCCAGCAGTGGGACGTATATAGGCTGGTGATGATGACTTTTATACTACATAATTTACCTAAGCAAAGAATTGAAACATATCTAATAACTTGGTTGGTCATTCGTGTTAAGTATAACGAGTAACTAAAAATTATTTGTATTACTTTGTAAAGTCCTGCAATCCACACAAAGGACATGTTCTGAAAATGTATTGGGGCTGGTACTCAGCTATCCCCCAAGACAAAAGTTATATCAGAAGAAAGAGTTTATTTTTAAGAATATCATACGACAAAAAGT
This sequence comes from Nymphula nitidulata, assembly GCA_947347705.1. Taxonomy (NCBI): domain Eukaryota; kingdom Metazoa; phylum Arthropoda; class Insecta; order Lepidoptera; family Crambidae; genus Nymphula; species Nymphula nitidulata. The sequence continues at coordinate 15,635,129 of OX374630.1, read as the reverse complement.
ATAATTTTAAAAGCCTGCATTTAAATAAAAATAACATTTCATTCTGGATAAAAAATTGTTAACCAGAGATGTAAAATTCGATTTAAAAAAAGAAGTGACGCATACAGACAAAGTATTAAACGTCAGTGTTATCTATTGTTAAATATTTTTTTATAACTAGGCATTGATTTGGTTCAGCCTACGACAATTTCAAAATTATATTTTTAAATAAACGCTAAAATAATACGGCAAGTTGGTTTCTGCTCTTGTTTCTTACTAATAATAATGATTTTAATTAATTTTTTACTATATATCATCAGACAAACATAAGTTGGATTTCTTGCATGCACTTTACAAAATTACTCAAAATGCCGGGCTAACAAAATAAAAAAAGGCTATATTCAACATTCTTTGAGCACGTGGGGGGCTTTCAAGTACCAATATCGAACATGTCTGACAAAAACGTCTGTAACCAACGTATGGGCAGAAAAGAATAATAACGGACGTATGGACAGACTTACACACGAGACGGACGACATATTAGTTTTGGTTATTGTCGGCACGGAACCCTAAAATAACTATACTATTATACATAAACTAACATTTCCTATATTTTAGGTAGGTAATTTACGTTCGTTGATTTGTATTCCAAACGTTGACATTGTCTGTTTAAATAGATCAACAGGATTTTTGAAAGTTTATTATTTTTTGTGTAAATCACGGCTTATGCTTTTATTTTCGTTATCATTTAACGAGTGTATTCTACGGCCCACACATGTTCTCTGTGGCATGCGTGAGCGCAGGTCAGTCGAAGTTGACGGTTCACCGAGCGCGCTTATCTTTATCAATGATATAGATGGAATATAGATTCGAATAATGTTTTTGGAAATTATTCAGACTATAATATCTATCGATTAATAGCGTCATTTCATTTATCATGAGCAATATCGAGACAGATTATTCCGTTTCATTCCATTAGTGCAATTAGTAATAACAAAATCTGGATGTAGCGGGCAAAATGGATTTTTTTCTCCGTAAAAACAAGGAGTAATTAAACCGGGCAATTTCGTCGGTTATTTGGATCGTGACTCCCGCGCATGTGCCAAGCGTTCGACGGCGCACATTTCTTTGGAGTCAGTCTAAATGACATCGACCCGTACGTCTACCCCACATGCGGATTGTCTTTTTATCTGTGACGAAAACAGTAGGTTATTTTGCCACGTATAAAAATTTGTTTATGTGGTGTAAGCGGGAGAATATTTTTGTGAACTTAACCATGGAAATGTTGTTAGTGCAAGACGGACCAATAGTGATATCTTGGATTGTTTTTTTTTTGTTGATTTGCCGATGCTATTATAAAATTGGTGCGTCAACAAACTCAGGTGAGATTGAAAAAATATATATATTATAACCATGTTTACAAAATGTTTATGCATAAATTTAAATGAATTTATTATAACAATTTAAAGTGAATAAATCATTATTCATTATACATATACGGTGTTTGGTGCAAAGCATAACAAGCGGGCACCTCCCCAGTCATATAAATACTATAGTGTTCACATTTTAATGTTTTTGATGCGTTCAAACGCCTACTTTATTGTAACAATTACAAATAAAGAAAGAAAACGATGAAAATATTACATGATCCAGGCGGGAATCGAACCCGCGTCTCCTGATGTCCGGCCAGAGTACTATAGTGTTATTAAAAATTAAAAATTGTAAAATAATTTTTAAATTTCTTTATACACATAGTTCGGTCAGTAAAACAAAATGTCTGGGAAATTTTAAAATTAATTTAACATTTTTTTTCATGAACCACACCACACCATAGTATTAATATGCCTATTTTAACGTAGGCGCCCGCTTGTTGTTTCATGTAGGCACCAAAAGCCTTATATATTGATAAGGTTTAAGTTAAATGTCTTGTTTTTGTATATTTGAAGCCTGTTTAATCACAAATGTGGTGTTTTTGATACTTTCTTTTCCAATTCACAAACATTCGATGTGATGGGATCATGGGAAACACATAAGAACATTTTTTTTAAAAAATACGATACCTATCACGCATTGTGTAAGTGTTCTTGTTATATTCGATACAAATTCCATATATTTTAAATTTTACTGTTGCATAAACAAAACTTCGGTATTTTGGAACTAGAATACCTACTAGTAAGTAGTTTAACGAATAGTTAACGTTAATAGAACGTGAACTAATTTACGCAACAGTTGCATCTGACTGAATCTTCCTGAAAATATTTAGTTAGTTATATTATGATGTTTTAAAAAGGAATGATGAATGTAATATTATTTTTGCTTTGTTAATTTATTATAAGTATGCATTAGTACCTGTTCCATAAAGTTATTTCTGTCTATGATCAGTTGGTGCAAATTTTAGATGAATTTGTTTTCATAAAAACAAGGCCTAAGTATTAAAATCCAAAACTTTGGTAGGCATTAAAATAACTGGCGTAATAGGAAGTCGAATTGTTATGTGAATGTTTATATTGCGAAACATTTGTTTTCGAGACAATAGGGTATAATGTGAATTGTGAAGTTATATCTATTCTATGAAATGAGGTTTTATGAAAGAATGACAGAGTTTTGGATCACTTGTGATGTGATAGTAATTTAAAGATAATAATAATAATAATAATAATAATATTTATACACTCACACCTATTACCTAGCCCAAAGTAAGCATCATTAAGAGCTTGTGTTATGGATACTAGATAACGGAGAAATAATGATAATAATATGTATATAAATATTAGAAATATACTAAATAAACATATAAACATCCATGACTCGTAAACAAATGTTCGTACTCATCATACAAACATTTGTTCCTACCGGGATTCGAACCCGGGACCTCTTGACCGAGTAGCCTGGGGTACAGACCACTCGGCCAGCCGGTCGTCTTAATAATAATTATGATAAAAATGTGTTGAGTTTCACTTTACACCTGCGTTTGAATACTAAGCTTTATTTTCATTTTAGTCGTATTGCTTAGATGAATTGAAATAAACTCCAGCGAATAAAGGAAGTTTGAAACGCACTTTATTCAAGAAATAACGAACAAACCTACGCTTCTGGGTCATTGACATCGATATTGTATTGTATACACGCAATGAGCAAAGTTACAAATAGGTCGGAGCGCGCAATTGCTCTGTAAAACGGACAGGAGCATTGTATTTAAAATTTTTGGTACTTTAATTTAATCCAAAAAGGTTTCTTTTTATTCCCTTTTTCTTTTCTTTTGGTGTTATTTATTGGCGACTATCAAACTTTTTTTACAATGATTGAAAAATTGTGTCGGAGTCGGAGCGATTATTGTCTTGAGAAATTGGTGTAGTTTTGAAATCCAAGTGTTTGTGTTGACGATAAATATGGGAGTATCATCGTAATAAACCTGCACTTGGTGAAAAAAGACTGTGATTTTAATGTACAGTCGACAGCATATCAAGCGTAACAGTTTGACCTTACGACCGCTCTTACTACGTTCGTAATAGAGGCGGCTTTCGTAGTGCAAATATGCACCAGATGTGCTGTCGTCTGTACATACAGCTACTGAAACAAACGCGCAATAAGTGCCCGTATGATATTTATAGTTTTGCCTGTCTTAATGGACGAATAAATGCTTCTACTGATAAGGATACTTATATGATATGCAATTTAATGTTATACTTACTTGAAATTATGCTTACTGAATATGCTAGATATTGTAGATTAAAGACAAAGCAGGTATGAGTCAAACTTACCCTATAAATATTAATACATAAAATATCAAAAGTTTGAATAACAACTATGTACATATGTTATCGTTTACTTAGTTTGATGTAGGTATCATCTACCTGTAGGTACTATCATACACATCTAGTCATGTCATCATGTGTGTTTAACTCTTGAAACACAACAGGTTGATTATCTGTCTTTAATTATTGAACTGGTCTCCAATTGATCGGGTCATTATGGTGTACCTGCTTGTTGACAATTACCGCAATTAATTATCGAAAGAACTTTCGTAATTAGTTGTGATGTGACTATTATGTTGGTAGGTATTCGTGTTCAGAAAAAACTTTTACGATTAAATATGTCAAAACGATATAGTAAGTACAAACAAAACGAATTGAAAATGTCTCTCATACAAACATGCTACAGAAACATGTTGTATTAAGATTGATTTGAAAGTTACTCCCTCATGGCTCGAGCGCACTGGAGACTCTAACACCTGGAGCCTGGAGGCACACCTCCCCCGGAGGTGATTCCTCAAGGCCCGAGGACTCACTAAGCTTCTCGCCTCCCTAAAAACTCGGTTACGCTGTAAAGGCCATCTGCGGCCAACAGCAATAGTCCGTCAAAAAAAAGTTACTTGTTTTGTTACGCTTGATGGATGGTTGATTTTGCAGTCGACGGTCAGGAATGTAAACCTTCCTATCATAATTTGAGAATTAGTGCTGTTTGCTCAGATAGTCAGATTACAATAGAGGTTATAATAAAATTTGATATGTTTTTAGCGACGCCATTCCCGATACGATACCAATCTTTATTTGTCTGGACGCGGCTATTATCAGACATTGTTTTATAAACGTTGGTCGGTTGCACAACTGATGACATTTCAGTGTTGGCGACAACTGACGAACTGAGATGAGATATGATCTTATTATTTAATCACGCGAAATCAGCACGAAATTTACTCGCCCTGATATTTAAAACTTGGAATAATATTAAATTTTAATATACATACTCGTACATATTACGAATCATTTATCATTAAAAAAGTATGTATAAAACTATCTGTTACTGAGTTAGTTCTTCAGCTGTAATTAACGACACTTCGAGCTTAAAACTGGCCTGTTTGTCTAATTGTACAGTAAATAAGCTCAGCTAACTGAAGTTTGTGATAACAATACGAGAGTTAAAATTATAAGTTTTATAAGATATTAAAAAAGTTTAATGCTAGTTAGCTCCGGAAGCAGTAAATTCGAGCCAAAATTGAATGGATATAGTTTTACTTGTTTTCTTTTTCTTCCCGCTATTCCCTGATAGTTTTTAAGTTAAAGCTTTCAAAACCTTGTTAAATATTTATAAGCCTTATTCACTGGAATTTCAAACCGTTTTTTTTTTGAGATTAAATTCCTTTGCAGACAAAAATTATAGATTCGTGAGTTAGTTTGTAAAGCGTTGTCCTTGTATGAGCTTGAGTATTCAGTGGATACTAAGTATTTATTTTAAATAATAACCTAATTTTTGTGAAGTACCTGATTCATATTTGAACTCGCTTCGAGCCTCCATCACAGATTAGATAATAGTTACCTTGATGTCGTTCAAGTAATCAAATACTATTGAAGAAACGTGGCTTTGTTGGAAAGGCTCGCATCATTGTAAGTAAGAATACATATCCCACTCCACAACTCTATACAAAAATTAAATCACTGACCTCTCTTGCATCCGTAATATCATTCACTTTAAAACTAAGAACGTAGATCTTAAAATGCAAAATAAAATATTTAAACTAGAATTTCTGCAATGAAATACGTAGTCGCATTAGCTGGGAGGATTCCCGACGGGGAGAACTTACTACCTAGTCCACTTTAGCAGTTTTCGAAAGCTCATAGGTATATTTCCTGGATGGCTGGAGACGTTTCTGGACAACTCGCCAACGAGCCTGTATTAAAGGTTCATTTTCTAAGATCTTAATCATAGGTTACTGATCTCAGTGAGTGTATTTGAGAACCTAGTACTATCAGTACCTGGGTAGGTACTGATTGGTGGGGAACAACATGAATTACTTTTATCATTACCAGCCTATATACGCCCCACTGCTGGGCACTGGCCTTCCTACATGGGAGAAACACACGAGGAGCTTGGGCCATAGCACCACCACGCTGGCCCAATGCGGGTTGCTGGGCTAAAGCGGTTGCAGTAACAACCGGGACCAACGGCTTAACGTGCCTTCCGAAGCACGGAGGAGCTCAAGATTATAAATTTAATTGACCCATCCAGGGACCGACCATGACTAAAGTTGCTTTGTTTTCGTGATCGAAACCAGAGCGCTCAAACCACTACGCCACCGAGCTCCTCCTTATTTACAAGTATCTGCTAGTAAATAAAATGTAAAAGAATTTGTTTATGTTTACATTATATCACATAAGTATCTATGGGATTGTCCAACGAACTTGAAGGTTTATTCAGAACAAATTAGTTCCTGTGGTTGTTGGTGCACCTCTGGATAGTGAACCAAGCCACTGCCACCAATCAGCAGTCTTGAAGCATCTGAATAACAAAATCTTAGGTGCTATAAACCTTTTATATCAGTAAGCTACATTGCTCTGTCTTTCCCGCGACAATGTCCATTGACTTTTATTTAGGTGACCTAGTTCCAAAGAACAGATGCATTATATGTAGAATTGTTTACTCCAACGTTATGTCTATGTCGTCCATTGAAATTAGAGTTGGGGTGAATTATTTATTATACGTTCGCCGCGGTTATTGGTTGCTTGTGTATATTTATGTCGCATGTAGATTTGCTTTGGCTTTCAAAACATTATTTAATAGCTATAACAATTGGTATTATATTTTAGATTTTACTAAAATATAATACCAATTATTATAGCTATTATTTTCAACAATATTATCAGTGTACCTATGTTTAGATTTTGACAGCTGCGGTATTAAAAGGAACAAAAGGATTTTAGTAAATAGCTCGCGAAGACCCCTCGTGGAGTAAATTCTTAGCTAAGTATAATTAATGTCGCACGCACATCTTTGCCACATGGGGGTTTGGATTCTTTACAGATGTATAGTATATGTTTTTTTTGGTAACTTATTGATTTGGTACTTAATTGCAAATTGATTAATAAATACTTCTCTTTGAATAACTGACCCGGAATGCTAATAATAACAATTTCTTTTAGAGCATATTCTAGTTTCAAGTAGAATAAGCATGGCTAGTCTATTCCAAATTTGTAACATACACATTAATATCCGTTTCCGGTTATATTGAATTGATAAGTAGTATCGAAAAATATCTATACCTACTTAACCTAGAAAAAGATCTTCCTGGAGGCGGAAATCGAATTCGCAAACTTTCACAGTCCGTTTGTTATCTAGGAATTGAGAATTTGGGATTATCCTTAAACATTACGAAGTACTCTTGTTAAATTTAAATTGTCAATAGTTCATAACAAGTGATTTAATTAACCTACTTCGAAAAAGGAGGAGGTTCATATGTTCCACTGTATGTTTTTTTTGTATGGATGTTCACCGATTTCTCTGTCAATTAAGAACCGATTTTCAAAATTCTTTTTTTAATTCTATAGTGTATACTGCTGAGGATGGGGAATGGGACCATCAAAAAATATATTTTTATGAGATGAGTGTACCTATCTTCTTAATATTTTTTTCTTTTTAAGTGTTTTGAAGTCTGTTTTAATTTTGTTTAAAAAAATTATTTACAAGATGTAATTTACTTTTTTAACCGACTTCAAAAAAGAAGGAGGTTATATGTTCCACTGTATGTTTTTTTTTGTATGTATGTTCACCGGTTTCTCTGTCAAATATGAACCGATTTTCAAAATTCTTTTTTTATTCGATAAAGTATACTCCTGAGGTGGTCCCATTGTCCCCAAGTCAGGATCAGATGATGGGATCCCAGGGAAATCGAGGGCAAAACTCAAATTTTATAGGCACGTATGACATGTTCTACTTTTTTCCAAAGCTATTCAAGTATTTGCTACTGTTAGTCATCATTTCGTGTTGATGAGCTGGTGATGGAAGTTACAACTCCTTAACGGTTTGGAGTTAGAAGATAATTCTTTCACTATGTATTTCAACAAAAGCCTGAGAGACAGACAAGTCGATAGTGCTGACGGTCACCCATCTTGCTTTGACCATAGGAAATCACTTAAAAATGTAAAAAAAAATATTTTTAACAAAAATAAAACCCACTTCAAAACACTAAAAAGGAAAAAATAATTAAATTTCAGTACCTAGGTAGGTACTTAGCTCCTAAAATTTATTTTTTGGAGTTGGTGCTAAGCTGTATCCAGAGACAATAAAAAGTGAAGCACCAATTCCAAAAAATAAATTTTAGGAGACAGATAAGTACCTAGGTACTGAAATTTAATTATTTTTTCCTTTTTAGTGTTTTGAAGTCGGTTTTGTTTTTGTTAAAAATATTTTTTTTTATTATTGTGTGGATAATAAATGTAATATACACTAAGTACCTAATTGAATAATAAAATACAGTAACTGTTATATTGACTTCTAACTGGGGCAAGTCAATGATGCATCTGACTAACTACCGGTTTAAAGTAGCCAAATGGTTGACTAAAAATATACACTATTTTTCTGGTGCGCGTTGTTGAAAGACTACTGAAAGATCTGTCTTGCCTTCTATCAACCTCAAGTCCTCAACCAACATATATTATAAACAATTTAGGACTTATTTTCATTAATGTATCCTTTATTGCTGCACACGTATAAAAAACGGTTGGTTTTGGTTTATATTAAGAATAAGAAACTATGTTCGTAGAACATTCGCTATCCTATCCGCAATAATCGTTAAGCCGTTGGTCCCGGTTGTTCCTGCAACCGCTTTAACCCACCGATCCCCATCGGGCCAGCATGGTGGAGTTACGGCTCAAACTCCTCATGTGTATCTCCCATGTAGAAAGGCCTGTGCCCAGCAGTGGGACGTAAATAGGCTGGTGATGATGATGATGGGGGTAAGACAGTTGGGCATCATAGTATTTTGCATTCGAATTTCGAATGTCCGACTCCCCACCCCAGTCGAACTATTGACATTACTACTTGAAGTATAATGAATAATACTTCTACTAATAATAATACTTCAAGTAGTAATGTCAATAGTTCGACTGGGGTGGGGAGTCGGACATTCGAAATTCGAATGCAAAATACTATGATGCCCAACTGTCTTACTCGTCGTATTGTGTTCGTGCGGTGTGTAAACTTGCCATAGTTTATCGTTGAAGAGTTGTATTGCTTGGGAGCTTCAGAGCAGGGGACAAAGTGATTCGTCTACTATTTGATCAATATTAAGCTTCCTTCCTTTTCAGTTTAAAGCGTGAGTTGTAATGTAGCCTTGATATTACAGACCTCCGTAAGCTACGGTAGCCGCTTACCATCAGGTGGACCTTACAAGACTGAATAACATTTACATAATTTACCTTCCATCATATTTTTATTTCTAGTGACTACAAATCTATACTTATTATAAAATTATAATACTGACCAAGCAACAAATTTCCATGGAACAATTTACCCGTATGATATTATAATATTTAGGTCACGTCACGTCATGCAAGCTATAGTAATTAACTCGTTATTCTGTGCATGCTATTACTTATGCATAAGTACACCCTGTATTATTCATTTTATAATGTAGGAAATAGGAAATTTCCTTGGCCTATTTCACGTGGGACTTGGCAAACATTGAATGTCAATTAAAAAAAGAGTTCAATAAAACTATTGTTGATTCATTCATACTGTTATTCCATCTACCCGATAACTCTATATTTATTGGACAGATTCTATGTTCTTTTTATTTGTCTTGTAATTTTTGTCAATCGTTTATTCACGAAGGACGATTTTATGCTAAAATTGCACATAAGCCCTTATGGCGAATGACCGCTACTTTTGTGAATCAGAAATATACGAAAAGTATCTACTAGGTGGTAGGCCCGTATGTAGGGTCGTCTGGGTAGGTACCACCGCCTTTCTTATTTCAGCCGTGAAACAGTTCGCTGTGTTTCGGATTGAAGGGAAAGGTAGCCAGTGTAATTACTGGGCATGGACGGCATTTCATCTTAGGCCCCAGGATGACAACGCACCTGCAATATCAAGTGATTTTTCCTTGTTATTGCAGTTGTCTATAGGCGGCGGTAACCACTTACCATCAGGTGGGCCGTCAGCTTGTTTGTCATCTAGTTGTATAAAAAAAAAAAAAGTTTCAAATTCGGTTTATGTTGTGTTTAGCAAAAAAGTTGTAAGTGTATTTTCATTCTAAACCTTAAAATAACGTACATATTTTTTTAATATAGCAGAGGAGGATTGTTACTTAATTAGATCAATATCCTATATTTTCAACTGTTCTTGTTTCATCATCATCATATTAGCCTATGAAGTTCACTGCTAAACTCAGACCTCCCCTTAACAGATCGGTTTTTCGCAGTCTGCATCCAATAATTTACCTCTTGGTTAAGTCTTGGTACATCTCAGAGGTGTACCAAGACTACCAAGAGCACCGCCATAAATCTTATTACCCACAGTTCACTCGAGCGGTGGTCTATTGCTACTTTGAAAAATGTTGTGACCCGTGTTCCACCTGACAAGTCCACCCAGGTGATCCACGGGTCTGCGTCAGTATCCGTAGTCCACCCAGGTGTACCAAGGGCCAGAACAAGTGCCCAAAGTCCATAGACCCAGGTAAACTTATCAGGAGACCCCAGGCAAGGAAGGGACTAAACCTCCAGTATTTCGAAGAGGTATCTCCCCCTCGATGAAGGAACACAACACTAAGAAGTTTGTTTACTATCATCTATAAGGCCTCCCCAAATGATTTCCAGGACGATCGGTGCTGCGCTGCCCGCATCCAGCGGCTACCTGCGATCTGCACCGGCCCCCTTATTCACGATTGTCGGAAAGATCGAACCTTTCCGAATCTTATCAGAAACTCTATACCTGCCACTTTTCATCACGATGCGTCGAAGCGAGATGGCATTTTACTTTTCGAATCAAATCCGTGATTCGACAGTTTCAGAATAAAAGGGCTGATCGTCGGTCCATCTTGTTGGAGGCCTGCCCACGCTGCGTTTTCGTCAATCGACTTCATCAATAGAGCGGCTTGAAGCGGCGGAAGATTTGAGCAAAGTAGCATAACATTACCACGGTAGTAATGTTTTGTCGCGGCTTGTGTATTAGTCATTTGCAAACACTGTGAAAAGCTTTGTAGAGTTGATAGAATCGAATACAGAACGTCCCTAACTTTTTGAATGACCGCCAAAAGGTGATTCCCGGGAGGAATAACCTCAAACCCGTTGCAGTAGCCATATTTATACTCACATACATAAATTCTACTAATCTATAAGTAAATATAGTGTAAGTATACATATATTGTTGATTGTGTGTCACAATAGGTGCTTGCTATTGTAATGAGGTGACGTCACAGTTTAGTCGGCCTTCGCGGCCGGTCGATGATCCCTCGCACCGTTATGATGCAGAGGCAGAGCCGCTGACATTATTGCAATTAGCTTTCGCATTTATTTTGGATGTAACAATGTACCCGTGAGTGTATCACCGTGTTGGTTTTTTTGCATACTTAATATACCGTTTGCAGTTGTCTTCTCCCTAAAGCATAAGTTTAATTGCTTGAGACTTACAATTTTATTGTTAGTTTATAGCCCATTAAAGAAATCCAATCGAAACAGTAATCCTGAACTTTAGATATCCAAGTATGAAATAGTATGCATTATGTGTGTAGTGCTCATTTCTCACAGGAATTTGTGTGCTAAATATGTAAATATATTGCGGATTTGTTTGAAATTATACCAGGAATAAATAACTTGCTAATAAAAGATCTCAGTTCTTCGCAGATCTTGGTTCTTGTTTTAAATACAACTGAGTTTGTATATTACAAAGCGTCTTACAGGTTCTTAAAAGGAATCTTTCTTAGTCTGTGTAAATAAGTAAATTAAAGCAAATGTCGAGAGGGAGGGATCAGTTTAAATTAGTCACTTTATGAATTACACAAACTTTTTCTTAAGCCTTGTTGAAGTTTAAATTGAAATGTTGGGTGAAAGGTGGTGGCTTATCTTCAGAACAGAAAGTTACGTAGGTATATAATTTGATACAAATGTAAAGAATCACTTTTTGTTTTAGCAAGACAGTAGTCGTTGGCCTACGCGCGTTGACTAGGGTTAATGGCTTCAATCATAATGAATTACCTACATGATCAATTAAACCAAACTAGTCTAATTATGAACTTTTTACGAAAATATTTTGCCATATTACATATACGATGTAATTTGTGTAAGATGGTAAGCATACCCATGGAGGTATCATCTTCATCATCATCATCATCTTCCTATACAATACCTCCTATTGCTGGGCACAGGTCATCTTACATGGGAGAAACACTTGAGGAGTTTATAACATGCTGGCACATTTCATTACTTCTATGGCTTGTACCTACGTCAAAAATATTATGCGTTTATCCCTAAAACAGTTGCAACTTTATATATCACTAAAAAGTGTGATTGAGAAAGCATACGCTCGTCCTACATCTGTTTCTGGACTATTTTTGTCACCAAAACGTCCTGCTAAAGATATTTCAGTCTTTCAGATGGGATTGGAATATTATACCGCATTTGTTGTCTGCATGCTTCGGGCGATCGCTCGAGATCTCAAGATATTCAAATTACATTAGACTATCTTAAGCTTTAGTAGAAAATATATCTAAAATTGTATTTTTAGTTTTGCTTTCTTTATGAAAGTCATACCTATGCTGATTTTATTGCTCGATGTCCTCTGTGTCATCAGCAGAAGCCCATTTGATTTCAGCCACTTACGAGGACAGAGATGTTATGAGGCTGTGTTATTTTATATCAATATAAATAAAACGCTTACAGAATTTTGAATATCAACCTTTAACTATATGTTTCTGAAATCTGAAGCGATGTTTTTTATTGATAGCAGATAAGATGAGATTGGTCCACCTGAGAAAGACAAAGCTTGTTTTGTATACACTTAGACATAGATTTAGATATAAAAGAAATTATTATTTTACAAATGTCACATAGGTTGTGGATTTTTTTGTTTAGATTATAACATCTTTAAATTACATCTTTAAAATATTGAAGTTAAATTACAGCGCTTAATTTATCCGTAGTTATTTTTTTTTAAATCATAATCACCTACATTTTGATTTAAAAAAAATTAACTACGGCGTACATTATTTTGTAATTTATAGATCTTATAATCTAAACAAAAAAATCCACAACCTACGGGACATTTGTAAAATAATAATTTCTTAAGTAAAATTATTTAAGTCTTTCTTTATACAACTAGATGACAAACAAGCTGACGGCCCACCTAGTGCTAAATGGTAACCGCTATGGTACTAGACACCTGCAATAACAAGGAAAAAATCACTTGGTATTGCAAGTGCGTTGTCATCCTAAGGCCTAAGATGAAATACCGTCCATGCCCAGTAATTACACTGGCTACCTTTCCCTTCAATCCAAAACACAGCGAACTGTTTTACGGCTGAAATAAGAAAGGCGGTGGTACCTACCCAGACGACTTTACATACGGGCCTACTACTTAGTAGTGTCTACTACGCCATTTCCCATTTTGGATACACGTGTAGATTGGGACGTGCTGAAATGAAGGTTAAAATGTAGGCTGTGGGATTTTAAATTTGTGATCGATGTTTAAAAAAAGAACATAATTTGATAGGCACTGCAAATAGTACAGCCCGGCCGGTGTAATCCAATCTAGAACTAAAAGCATTGCTATCTATATTAGTTTGTATAAAAATAATGCTGTGAAAAACTGAAAAAAATAGACAGAAATGATGCTGTGTAGACATGAATGATGCTACTTTCGGTAGGTATTCATTTATTTATTTATTCATTTATTTATTCAAGTGTGTACATGCTGACTTACAGTTACCCAAAACGCCAGTATGTCAAAATTATAACACATGTCAAGGAATTAATATTAACAATTGCAAAATATGTCAACTAGAAGTGAAATTATATTAATTAAGTCAAACGAATATAAATGAATACAAAATAATGTCAAATAAATGAATATGTCAATGGTAAACGAAACAAAACATAAAAAATAATATAAAAAATAATATAAAAGAGTACAACTACAGTCAATAAATATTATATAAATAGTGATCAGATTAAATTAGGAAATTATATGATATTCATTTGATAAAAATTATTGCTTACATATAATAGAGCTCTCATACGCAACAGTCCCAAGTGGTCAGCAAATACGTCAATACCATAGTCATGAGCGAGCATATCTCCAATAAGGCGTAAAGCACGGGTGGTGGGTGCATGAACGGCGTACGTGGTACGTGCCGGAGGCCGCCGCAGCAGACGCGGCCGCTGCCGCGGTGCCACCGTTCCCCCTTCGCCCCAGCCCAGACGATTTGGAGCTAATAATTCAAATTTACCTATTATGTTTGGGCTATCTACCTGGTTATGTAATATAGACAGATAGTACATTATGAGCTGAATGACTCTCCTAAATTTGAGTGTAACCATACCTATCATGCCTGACACAAACAGAGATGGATACAAGAACGGATAATACCCAAACTTTTTCTTGTACAACCAACGACCATACTTCTTTTGCACTCTCTCCACCATAAGACAATACTTATCTTCGTATGGATTCCAGACAATAGCACCATACTCAAGTTTGCTGCGGACATAAGCGTTATAAAGCACCGTTGCAACTGACGGGTCGTCAAACTGTGCAGAAGTCCTCATTATAAAGCCTAATGTTTTATTAGCCGCCTTACAAATTGCTACCACGTGTTTGTGAAAGTCTAATTGAGAGTCCATTACTAATCCTAAATCACGAATGTCACTTACTCTTTCCATTGGTGCATATTTTACTGGCTTAAAATAATGTACCGTATAGTGACCAATAATAGTTCTAAACATATGCAAAAGACCGTAGATAGGTAAGAAGATACTTTGTTAAAATAAATACAATTCTGAATTGATGACTGTTCTTTGTTTCATTCTTAGAATTTGTGTTTCATCCGACAAAGTTTTCCAATCTCTTGTTATATTTCTAAAAGTCTACCTGCAATGCTTGTTGCAATGCTTCTTGAATTTAGTTTGTCACGCAATTTTAATTTGGTATGTTTTTGATTTATTATTTAATTTCTCTACATTTCTTTAAATTCGTTAACCTCTAACTGTTCACCTTCGCCATTGTCGACGTTCAAAGGTTTTATAGAGTGCTTTCTTCAATTCTTAATTGGGTTCTAACTGAATCAATTGAATTCTAAACAGATATTTACGGGATCCAACACAGATGTCATCAAATTAATGTCATTTCGAGTTCATTCAAAGAAAGCAAAGTTCTTTAAAGTCTTTTAAATCTGTCTGTTGTATTTAAATCAGTGTGATGAATAGAGAGAGGGCATTACTTTAAAATTGACTTAAGGATAAGTATAATCGCACTGAAATCATTTGGCTTGTTCGACTATGAGTGAATTACGTCAGCTTAAAACAAATAATTTAGTTCACTTTTTTTTTCATTTTTTTTTTTTTATACAACTGGATGACAAACAAGCTGACGGCCCACCTGGTGGAAAGCGGTAACCGCCGCCTATAGACACCTGCAATAACAAGGAAAAATCACTTGATATTGCAGGTCATCTGCTGTCATCCTGGGGCCTTTTTTTTTTTTTTTTTTTTTTTTTTCGAGGAGAAATCTGATTGCAGACCTACCCGCCGCTGGCTAGGCGACAGGCGTGTGTGGGGGTCGCCCAGCGCCAAAGACACTGGGAATACCCACTAAAACTCCCCGGTAACTCCATTGCCCTTCGCGGGGGTAGCCTAGGCTCTGCCGAAGCAATTTCACCAGCCCACCCCCAGGCAACCCGGCCTTACGGCCAGGTTTTGCGCCATTGGAGATTGCCCAGAGTCACTTGGGCAATCTCTGACTTGGCGGCCTGTGCAATGCGTGCGTGGGGGCCACCCACGCACGCGGCCGCGCCTAGGGCGCAGGAAGACGAGCGATCACCGCCCGCCTCCTTCTGCCCACCCGCCAACGCCGGATAGGGGCGGCCAGCGGGTCCTCTTCCCGCTCCCTCTCCGCTGCCTCCTTCTGCGTGAGCACAGTCTCGCAGAAGGAGGCGACAACCCCCCATACCCTCTCGCTACCAACCATGGCTCTTACCATGACTGGTAGCGAGAGGTGACCACCACCGAGCGCCGCACGAAGTTCGCGGCGCTCGTGTCGCCAGGCCGGACACTCCTCAAGGGTGTGCTCGGCTGTATCGTCGGGGGAGTCGCAGTGATGACACCGCGGTGTCTCCTCCCGACGGGCGACACGGTACAGATAATGGCCGAAGCAGCCGTGTCCGGTCAGTACCTGCACCATGCGGTACGTGAGGCTGCCCAGCCGGCGCCCAACCCACTCCTCCAACACCGGACGAATCGCTTCAATCGTCCGGTGGCCGGCTGTGGGAGTGACTAGGGTCTCTCCCCATTGGAGCAGAGCCTCCCTCCCCGCCAAAGTGCGGACCCGCCTCACTTCATCAATGTCGGGTCGCTCCCCCCGCTCCCTTGCCGCGACCCGGTATTGATGCACTCTGGCCAGCACCAGGGCATCAATCTCCCACGGGATCGTACCTGCTAAAACACAGGCAGCCCCGTGACTGACCGTTCGGTAAGCCCGCACGGCCCGGATCGCAATGACCCTTTGTGGCTGACGCAAGAGGGCGCGTGTGCGGAGGGAGAGGCACTCTGCCCACATCGGGGCTCCGTACAGTGCCATAGACTTTACCACCCCGTGGTAAAGTCGACGGCACGCTGAGCTGGGACCACCCACATTCGGGAGGACCCGTCCAAGCGCGGCTGCGGTGGCACAAAGCCGGGGAGAGAGGCGCTTAATGTGCTCCTCGAAGTTCCACCGAGGGTCCAAGACCAAGCCGAGGTACTTAAGGTACACCTCGACAGGAACTCGGACCCTCTCTACCCGGACTTCGAGCCCCGGTGGGGTTCTGCGTCTCGGGGCGTAGAAGGACATGGCTCTCGTTTTGGAGAGAGCCACCTCCAGCCCCAGCAGGCGGATGCGCCGGACGACCATGGACGTGCCGACCGACGCAAGGTGGACCGCCTCTTCCCATTCGCGCGCCCTTGCCGCGACCAGCGTGTCATCTGCAAAGCAGACGACATCCATCCGCGGCAAGAGGGCGCCACGCAGAACCCAGTTGTACCCCAGGTTCCATAGTAAGGGGCCTAGTACAGAACCCTGGGGTACACCTGCCGCCATTGGCCATGACTGGACGCGGCCCTCCGCGTCCTCATAGAGGACCTCTATCCCACGAAGGTTTTCCCCACGAGGACGCGGAGGTAGAGAGGCACTCGGTGGAATTTGAGTGCCTCCTCAATGCACTCATGGGGTAGGCTATTAAATGCGTTCGCGATGTCAAGAGACACCGCGATCACAGCCTCCCCTTGTGTTGTGGCCGCCTCGGTCCACCTTTTGAGACGAGCCACCGCGTCCATCGTGGACCGGCCGGTGCGGAAGCCAAACTGGCATTCTGCCAGGTTCGGCCCTCTGTCCTGGAGGTGCTCGGTGATCCGGGAAGCAATAATTTTTTCAAAAAATTTCCCGGACTCATCGAGCAAGACCACCGGCCTGTAACCCGACGGCGAGTCAGCGGGGCGGCCCTCTTTCCTGAGGAGGCACAGCCTCCCAGCCTTCCATCTCCTGGGAAAGCAACCCGAAGCGATGCACTTATTGAGCAGTGCGCGGAACCGCTCTTCCAGGGGGCCCAGAGCTATCCCCACCACCTTGGATGGGGCGCCGTCTGGCCCCGGTGCTTTATTTTTACACCGGAGCCTGTCCTTTCCCATATCGAACTCCACATCCGACACGGGGAGACCGTCAGCCCACAACTCCAATGTGGAGTCAGTGGGGGGCATCCTGGGGGGCACGAATGGTCCAGGGTTTGGGAACAAAGACCCTAGGACCCTTCGCATGAGCCCTGGCTCCATACAGGACGTGGAGGGGGCGGCGCCATGGAATTTCCCCCTCACCACCCTGTATGGCCTCCCCCAGGGGTCGTTGTCAAGGAGCGCGATGAATTGCTCCTGAGCGTCAACCTTGGCCCTGCAGATCGCAGTCCGTAGAGCCTTATGGGCCTCTCGATATGCCCGGTGATAGTCCTCCACTTCACCGTGTGTAGCTGACGCGCGCCTTCTACACCTATGGAAGGCGCGTCTTGCTGCCATACTGGTGGTACGCAAGGTAGATATTTCTTGCGTCCACCAGTATACCTGCCCCCGGCGGGGGCGGCCCCGTGTCCTCGGCATGGCGGCAGTGCAGACAGCCTTTATGTCGTTCGCAAAATGATCTGCCATACCGTCAGCATCCCCGGCGCTGGTGTCAGGCCCATCATGCCAAGCCCGTACCATCGCAGCCTCCTCCGCCAGCTCTTTATCAAGCTTGGCAAGGGACCACCGCAGGTCATCCTGGGGCCTAAGATGAAATGCCGTCCATGCCCAGTAATTACACTGGCTACCTTTCCCTTCAATCCGAAACACAGCGAACTGTTTCACGGCTGAAATAAGAAAGGCGGTGGTACCTACCCAGACGACCCTGCATACGGGCCTACCACCTAGTAAAAGTCAAATTCCTAGTCAAATGGCAACACAGCTGCAAAAAAACGTGATAATATAGACATACACTCTTCACAACAAAATATTTCATTGATAAATATAAGGTATCAGGTGGCAATAAAACAAGATAGCTTGAAAACACAATTAAATCTATATTCGAAATACGTATACTTCAATGGTCGGTTACAGAATACCCTCCTTTACATTTGTCATCAGTTTTTATACAAAAGTTTAACATAAATCCTAATAAGTTTTTCCAAATATTAGAAAAAGAAACTGAAATCTAGAATTAAACAACATATATTTTTAGTATGTTTACAATAATTATTTTTCTTATTGTATTCAGAATGATTTTAGAAACCAAAATACTTTTAACTTTATTATAACATCCGGTAGTCATAATCATCTTAATCTTTCTATTTTAAAACATAAAATGTTGAGAATATGTTAAACAAAATGAAGGATTATTAATATAATTATACGAATCTTACATAAATAATAATAAAATCATTGACTGTGATAAGTAGGCACACATTAATATTTATATCTTGTGTGCAATAAATATTATTTATTTAATTTTATATCTAAGTACTTAAGTGAAATTATTTGTTGGTTTGAATGGACCACTGGCACCTTGACTGGAATACTTGGTCTCCATCGTTGGATCATATTTTAGCGTCACCACATTTCCAATGATGGGAAGCCAAGTAATAAAATGTTTTGTTGTATAAAAAAATTACATATCTAAGAAATCTATTTTATTTATTCAACTGCAATTAGTACAATCACACCAAAAGAATCTTACTGAGCTCTAATAAATATTTTTCAAGGTCCATTTTATAACTAATAATTAAAATAATCTTACTGAACTCTGATAATTAATCACATTTTAATCTTTTTGATGCGTTTAAACGACTACTTTATTGTAACAATTACAAATAAAGGAAGAAATCGATGAAAATATATATGCTTTAGGCGGGAATCGAACCCGCGTCTCCTGATTTCCGGCCAGACGCGATTACCACTACGCCACTGGAACACTAGGTATAACCTGCTAATTTGTATAGCAACGTTAATTATGTTTTTAAAGATCCGTTTTATAACTAACTCTTATTTCACTACCACGAAAAAGCAATTTTGCCCATCTAAAATCGAAGAAATATATTCGTGAAACCTTTTTGATTAAAATTTATTGTAGTATAAGCAAATGTGACGTCCTTGATAAGATAAGTATAAGTTTTCATTTATTTTTAGCTATGCGTGGTGTGTGAAAAATATAAATGTTCGGACCTTAACTCACTTATTTTAGAGATATATTTAAAAAGTGTCCCATCGAGACATTTTTCACTGAATTAACACCAGACGTTCTAATTAAAACTAAACAGTCCATCGCACTCGTGATATCTGCTGCTCCTGTTTAATTATGCTGTAAACCTTATTTTTCTTGAGAATTATAAAGTACTGAGCTTAATCCTTCTTTGGTGAGCAATAACATGGAAACTGTGCCACGAGAATAATAAAGTAGTCACTCTTAAACTTTTATTAAACGTTTAAACTGGATGTACAATTTTTTATTTTAAAACTTTTTATTTCTTTACAACGCAGCGCACTAATTGTTTTGATTCGGTTGGCCTTTAGAAATTGCATAATAATTATGTCAATGTTAAAAAATATATAAGTAGATATAAATAAAAAAGAAGCTTGATTTGTAAACTTACCCATTAACAAGACACTATAGTTATGCTATTGTTGAAGAGACGCATGCTAACTGGTAAGGGACAAAATTAATTTAGGAATCGCAAATGTTGATGACATTTCTTGTTAAATCATCGCATGTGGTACCTATCCAAATATCGTTGTTTTGTATACCCAGACTTTTAAATGAGTCTGTTAAGCAAAGCCGTTAATACTCAATTTCCGATTTCTCTCTAGTATTTGGGGACATGGATTACAAACTTTTTTTTTCTAGTATAAAATTCATTACATTTTGTTTATACCAAGAACAGCAAATGACTCAACACTACCTGATATGAAGTGGTAAGAAGAGTCCGTATGTGAAGACAGCAAGTGCAGCTTGAAACACACTGCTCTAGCCGCCTCCACCTTGTCGGCTCATAAGGTGCCCTTCCACGCCTCTTTTGAAGGAACCCACATTATAGGAAGGAGGCAAAGAAGTCCCAAGTTTTGGAAGCAAGACAAAAGCGAGTTTTCTTTTATTGTGAATTGGTTCATTTTAAAATATCAACAGGTTTAGATATTTTCCCAAATTTAGATTTTGAGGCGCTGCTGTCGTTAACATAGATTTGATAGCTGAACGCAACTAAGATCGAGACGTTTCGATTCGACTGAAATTCACAACAAATCTATGTCTATTAACATATTCACTCCTGATACGATTTTCTTAAAAGAAAGTTGGTTTTTCTTTCCACATTTTAAATAATTTTGGTAGTACTACCTCTAACCTATTATATGAAAAATGCCAATGCTAGCAGGGACATAGTTTACTGATGGTTATACAACTAAGTATACTGTTGTATCTCCAGCTTTTTGTTTCAATTCTCTACAATAATGCTCTAGATTCCCAGGTGTGTAATCGCTGTGAGACGCACGGCCGCTAAGAGCATATTCACGGGCACTAGCTATTTACTGTCCTCGTTTGTAGTCACGGCATTTATTTAGCATCCTTAGAGCTAATAAACTTCTGAATAAATGAACCTCGTTATTATTGCTAGGTTTATCCGCGATTACGGTAGCAGCTGTGTCTTATTTTACTAGAACGGTAAATGATATGCAGTAAAAATTATGATCCTCGTATTTTTATGATTATGCCTCTTTTATTACAAAACACATTGATTTTTCTTGGCAAAGATGCAACTTCATTTCAGAATTCATTTTTGTGGCACGCATCTCACAACACTTTTTATATTGCTTCATATTGAATGTTGATTAATAAACCTTAAAAACTTTTGATTTTGAAATATTGACTTATTAAAATTTATTTTTCTGATCTGTTAACGATTTGACTGACTTGGTTTCAATCATTACCTATGTCAATTAATTTTTTGAGTATTAAAGCATTCAAATTTTAATAAAACGTATTTATACTATAAATGTATAGATAAATAAGACCTGAAAGCTTATTGGAAATTTTAGAGATTTACGTTTAAAAATGACAGATCTCTGTCTTGGAAATTTAGGTTTTTCTGTATTTATTAGGAACAATAATAATAAAACATTGTATGAGAATTCTTCTTGTGCATTTTATTTAAAAGCTCTGGACAGTTAATCCCACGGTCGACTGGCCTGACTTGACTAGTCGACGGCGAGCCTCGCGTGTTCTGCATCGCTTGCACTAAGTACTGCGTTTAGGGTTAACATATCATAAATTATTCATACTAGATCTAAAATTCAAGCACTGTACAAGATGTCACATTAAATGGCACGAAATTGAATAACATTCATTTGTTAAGCCGCGTAAAAATCCTGAGAGCTAATGTTAGAAGGATTAATATGGGTATTGCTTTGAAGTGAAATGGAAAAATAAACTTAGTCCTTAACTACACCGCCCTTGGCTGCCATACAGATATTGCCGAGCTGCTAACTAAAACCACTGGCCTACGTCGTTGCTAATATAGAGTGGGTGCAAATTTCCATAACGAAATATGAATGTGTAAAAAGAATTAAAAATGCAGTTAAAATTGCATAATTTTAAAAAGAGTATCATGTTTGAATGATTAGTACCCCTAGTGGTTGCATCAAGCTTACTTACCCTATGCTAGTCTCTGCCTATGCTTAAATGCCGACATAGTGAAAACGCTTAACATGCAGAAATACCCGAAAACTTCAAACGAGAAAGGACAAACGAACCCGCTTTATTGATATCTCGTTATACTTGACAAGTACGTTACACTAACAATGTCATAGATTTGTGAAGTATTTGAAGTAAATCACAATGTCGCACATAGCTGAAAATTGTCGTGATGTTTCGACTTTTGATAAGGGTTTTGTGTCAGCCCACATCACTCTTGTATGCCGTATCAATTAAATAAACACTTAGCTTGTTCATCCTCGCACCTGGCATGCCTGCATTCGAAGAGTGGCGGCAGTAGCCATCCGAGCGTCGTTACAGACGCACGCCCTTTGTCCTCTTTCGCGTCGACCCGCGAACCAACTTCAATATTTTTAGTCCACGGAAATTGTGTATCGTTTATTTCGACATGGGTGCCCCATAGGAAGTTTATTCAACTTTACGCATGTTCACGTGTCGGATGTAGTGTTTGAAGACAGGTGAGTCTAGCATGTCCAGCGATCAGCTGTAAACTCTTGTTGCAAGCTGTTGAATATTGTGAATTGTGATAAACGTACGTATCTTTACAGCTTCGTTAAAATGTTGTAAGCAAAATCTCAAGGGAGCAACATTCGAAGGTCTTTAGAGTAAACGTTATGATGACATAAAACTTTTATACAATGTGCATTGAACAATAGAATAAACAGTGTGTTTTTAAGGCTTTAGAGGTTTTAACAGCTTTTGTTACTTTAACAGTTACAAATAACGCTTTTGTTACATTTAGAGGAAAAGTTGTAAAGACCTCCAGGTCCTTGATGGCATAATACTTCCATGGATGATTTACCTAGGTAAATAAGTAGACATTAAGCACGTACTCATATAACAGAACCAAAATTGTTTTGCAATAGAACTTTCACATTAACTTTATTAAAATGGTGAGATTACTTTGCTGGCTTTCTTGTATTATCTAGAAACATTATCTGCTGATATGAAGATATTGACAACGGAGAATGTTCATGTAAAATTGATAAAGTGTAAATTCCTAAGAAGTTGACAATTTTCTCATGAAAATCACACAAAATCCTCAAGGATTTTGTGTGATTTTCATGAGATCAAGATTCATTGATCAAGATTCATGAGATCAAGAGTTATAAAATGAACATAAGTTGATTATTAAGGTTGATGTGATGAACTCACGGCTCGAATTAAAGATAAGTGTGTTGTTATTGTAATTAATTTTCCATTGTTAGATTTTGACTATGAACGTAAATAATTGCTTAATATAATATTTGTTAATATCGTATCATTCGTATACTTTATCTAACATACTTTACTAACTCAACAAAAATAGATGAATAACACAACGTTTGAACTCATTTTAAATAAATGGCTCAGATATATAATATCACCTAAATAATATTTCTATTAGGGCATGCAATACCGGTTTCCCGGTTTTCATTTTGGCACTTGGCGCTTAGAATGGACGGCGGGTGAGGCTAGGTTTTTATTGTGTAATAGATAACTAGGTACTATTACAAAACATAATAATATTACATGCATAATACAAACAAAGTTTTATACACTTAGAAACAATAATGACTCCTTGACTGTGTTTCAAGAACGTATTTACAAAGGTGTACTACAAGCCCTTGGCGAGGAGTATAGACATTTTTCTTCTTCTAAAACTTTCTTCAACTCACCAGCTGCCAGTAAATATAAAACTTTTGAAAGAGCCACGATCTTCGGTGTGAACTTAAAAATAAATGTTATATCAAATTGAAAAATTACCGGTTTTAACGGTTAACCGGTTAAAAAAACACAGTTACTGCATGCCCTATAATTTCTATTAAGTATATTGCGCAATGTAATAGTTAGATGAATGCATTTATTATAATGATTTGCTTCCAAAGTAGAAAGTGATGTTTTATAACTTACCTCGACAGTAAATAGTGTTACATGTTTAAAACATTCAAGTAAAATTTTGAACGTCTAAACTGCTGGTTTACCAGTTTAGCCCGAGACGTCACGTACTGTTGGTTTAAAATGTACATCTTTTATTTTATCGTTCTCTAACGTATCTCTCTCGAAATTTTTATAAATGGCAAGTTGTGGCAGTTTTAGGAAGGTTTCCATTTTCATTCGTGGTAAAGACTGGTTGTTTCTACTTTTGTTTGATTTTTAATTAGATTACTATGCAATTGAGGTTAGCGTGTTTGTCTCAGATCAGGAGTCAGGAGCTGAATTAACATTAAAGACTAAATTAAACAGAAACAGAATAAATCATCTAAGGAATATTTTGCTAAAATGGATCGATACGGTGAGGGACAAAATGTCTCATTGAGAACAACACTTTAATTAACTGAATGTCTGCATAATCGTGGTTGTGTGAGTAAGCATTATTATTTCCGGAATAAGAGAATCGAATATTTTCTAAATATGTTTAGATTTAAACCGTCTTATTAAAAAAAAATACTTAGTACTTGGTTTAAACTAGGACTAAGTGATCCAGGTTTATCACGGTACTAAAGTTAGTACTAGGATTGTTATAACAAATCCTAGACTTACCGAGGATCAAATAGTACCGAGTTAGTTCATGGATTAGTAAATAATTCACACATTACTTTTTATTGATGTTCGTGTTCAATAACAATTCCTGAATCTAAAACCGACGTTTTTGACAAAATTAAACCGATTAATGATGAAATCAAGTAATCCAATCGAGATTGAAAATAAACATGTTCCTAAGGTTAAGTCCATAGTGATTTTGTTCTCATTTCGTGTTTTTGTTTACCTGTACCTCGATCCTCGCGGCTGATAAGATCGAATAACAACAGCACTTGTACCTAACCGTCATTAGTTATCTGCTATTGTTGATAGATAGAGCAGTTTGTTATTTCATCAGTAATAGCTAGGTCACAGAATGATTTTAATGTTACTCGCAGCAAAGTGTTTGAAACTCCGTATTGATTAAGTTGGATATTTATAAATACTATTGTATAAAATAATCTAATTTCTACCCACAACTAGGTAATCATTATTCCATAGTAGCGAATTATAAGCTAAAACTAATCATAATATCTAATAATTTTATCTGAAGTAGAACATTGCAAAATCATATTGTGTGCGGTCGAGATTAGAACCTCTATCTCATTGAAATGAAAGCACATTCCCACGTGGTAGTTAATGATAATTCTAATAGATAACCTGACTAACCTCATGAATTGTTCAGAACAGCAAACAGCAAGCTAGATGTTAACGGTTAACACGCATCTTTATCTTAATTTATCATTACCTATAGGAAACTATTTAATTATAAAGTTAATGAATGAAAACTTCAAAGGATAGAACATACATACATAGTAGTAGGTACATACCTAATTAATGGATACTGGCTGAATTATTACATATTGAAAGCCGTTAACGAAACAGGGCAAACTAGTGAAATCTATTGCAAAGAAGGTAGATTGAAAAGGAGCCAAGTATAAATAAATCTTTGTGTGTAGGTGGCAATGGGACTATATGGCAAGTGATCACCGTGGCTTTTTATTTTGTTTATGTTATCTGACCTCAAGAACCTTTGTTAACAATATTTTATAATTTATTTATTAAGTCTAAAATATATATTTTTATTTCTATTATCAGCTTGATTGAGTTTGCTTTTGTTTTAGATACCAGTATTTCAAGTTTGTATTATAAGGTTTCATTTACCTACTATCAAGTTTACGATGAACATTATAAATATGTTTTTTCATAAATCGTTTCAATAAAATATAGTGTTTAAACATTTGCGGAGTATCTCAACTGAAGTATTGGAAAACTTCATATTGCTTACCTTTATTGTGACGGGGTGAGGGATCTAGTTTATAAACATAATGTGAGTAAGTTTGATATTTATTTATTTATTTATTTAAACTTTAATTGCACAAAATGAGTTACAATTTGGCGGACTTAATGCCATTAGGCATTCTCTACCAGTCAACCGGAAAGTTGAGTTCAAAATAATTAAATAGGTAGTGCACAAACAACTGTTTTAAAATTAAAATATACAATAACAATGAATACACTGCATAATAATTAATATAGATATATATATTGTTAAGATGTATAACTATGGATAAATACGCAATTAATATATATATATACATACACATACACTTACATATATATAACAAATACATATTAAATATATACAGAAATAATGAGGATAGATATATCAATTGGATAAAGGAGGAGACTCTAAAAAAAGACTGCGAACTGACTGCTTGAAAGCCAGTTTGTTTTTGGCCTCTTGAATATGGGGAGGTAGTGCGTTCCAGAGCCGTATAGCTTGACATTGAAAGGAATTGGACATGAAGCCAGTGCGGTGAGAAGGAAAAATTAGAGTAAGTTTGCCGCTTGAACGGAGGACACGATTATGAGAAGCACCCAGATACTGAAATTTACATTTCAGATATTCAGGAGCATATGGATCATTAAGTATGGAGAATAGAGTGGACAGGATTCTAAGATCCCTCCGTTGACGAATCGTCAGCCAATTCAAAACCTTACGGAATGAAGAAATGTGGTCGTACTTACGTAGATTAAAAATGAAACGTATACAATTGTTGAGTAAGCGATCCAATTTGTTTAAAAGTTCTTCAGTTATATCAGCACAACACACATCAGCATAATCAAATATTGGGAGAATTGTTGTTTGGACGAGAAGAATCTTAGTAGGAATGGGAAGGAAATTTTTAAAATGGTAGAATGATCTTAATATGCCAATGACTTTATGACTAATGGAATCTACATAAGGAAGCCAACTCAACGTGTTATCAATGACCAAACCCAGATTCTTTACATGCGTAGTAAACTTAATAGATATATTGTTATAGGACAGTGCTGCAACCGTACTCATGTCTAGTTTAGAAAGGGTGCGTGAACTGCCCACAATAAGACCCTGACACTTGCTTGGATTGACGCGAATACCAAAACTACTGGACCATTCAGAAATCCGCTGTAGATCTTCGTTGATTGTGAGAATTGCGGCATCCAAATTGCAGATCTCAGCCTGAGCATAAATTTGCAAGTCGTCAGCATATAGATGATGAGAGTTATGAAGAATAGGAGTGATCATATTAATAAACACCGAGAAGAGAAGAGGAGAGAGTATGCCGCCTTGAGGAACACCGGCAGCCAGATCACACCAGTCGGACAGGATGTCTTTAGTACGAACAGCCTGCCGCCGTCCCCGAAGATATGAAGAGAACCAACTTAGTTCAAGGGTCGAGACTCTTAAATGAGAGAGAATTGCAAGAAGGAGGTCATGGTCAACAGCATTGAAGGCGTTGGAAAAGTCAATGAGAACTAACACCGTTAACTTAGAGGCCTCCATTCCAATTCTCAAATCCTCAGTAATTTTTAATAGAGCGGTTGTTGTACTATGACCTGGCCTGAATCCGGATTGAAACTGACTGAGTATACGATTCTTATGGAGAAAAGTTGACAATTGGCGATGAACGACAGCTTCAAGAGTTTTGGATAGAAATGGTAGTATCGAAATTGGCCTAAAGTGGTTAAGAGAGGTAGGGTTATTGATTTTGGGCAGAGGCAGAACATGAGCCCTACGCCATATAGAAGGGAATTCACCCGAGGAAAGAGACGCATTAATAATATGGGTAATTACTGGAAGAGTATTTTCTAAACTCAAAACTATCATATGTCTGCTCACATCGTCACAACCAATTGCTTTAGATTTCAAAGAAGAAATAATTTTGTAAATTTCAGACTCGGTAACTGGAGAAAAGGTAAAACAATCCGGAGGATGGCTGCACATGGCAGCAATGTCTTTGAAAGCCATTGACCTATCCGTCAGGTTGGAATTAGAGTTGGCAGAGAAATGTTGGTTCACATCATTGACGGAGAAGGGATAGGGAACGGATGGATTACTTGACGGTTTTACCAGACCGAGAGACTTAAGGAATTTCCATGTGTCCGCCTGGGATGAGTGAAGAATATTGTCGTGAAAATAGCGGCGCTTAGCTGCTCGCACCATCTGATTGCAGCGATTTCTGTACGACTTAAATAAAGACCAGTTTGCATCTGTCCTAGACTTCTTAAATTTTTGGAAAGCTCTATCGCGCCTCCTCATCGCCACTCTGACTAGAGATGTAATCCATGGTGCAGGTGGTCTTTTTAGCTTAACAACACGAACCGGAGCATGTGTGTCGAAAAGCGATAAAATGTGGGTGTTAAATAAATCAACCTTAGCATCGATTGAGGTTGCAGTCAGTACATTATGCCAATCAATACCAGATGCATCACGAGATAGTTTCTCCAGATCTAGTCGAGCAAAGTTCCTAAGTTCGACCAGTTCAGGACTACGTTTGGGAGGTATATTGTTATAATATTACTTATACTTGTTTCTATCGCATTGATACTTTGAATATGTAATGTTTTAACAGGACATACATCTATTGACAACAATTCAACTACTACTTGTTAACGCTGTCTTTAATCTCTTTGATACTGTTGTATTTAAAGGCTACTACTAAAGCTATCGGATCTAAGATTTAGGGAACTGTTGTTCTATCGGGTGTAAAACTACAAGTAGACGCGGAACTAGTCCGGATACAAGCCTTTGAGCTTTGTTGAGGAGTCCTAAATATTGCTATGACAAAGTTTTACCCAGTAGCAGCAAAATCACCATCTTTGCGAGCTCTTTTAAGTTGCTACGGTGTAAACTTTTCTGGTTTCGGCTTTAGGTACATAAAAAATTACACTTACCAACAAATGGCCACTTGCTTCATTAGAAACTGTGGTACTTACTTCACCTGTTAGTTTCGACGCGTCGATAGTTACTTTAAAATTTTAATTATCGGGATGGTTTATTTTCTTATAATAATTACCTACTAACGGCCGAATACTTAATGTCATTTAAATTTTATTTTTCCGCTTAAATTCTAAGAAGTGCTCAAATTGGCGTTTGCTAATACGAACGTGATATTTTTTTATTTAATTTAAATGGGTTCACTCCGTTCACTCTTGATCCCATTCTTGCTCCGAGAGAAGTTAAGAGGGGTCGACGATGTAGTGTCTATTTAATCCAGCTTTGAAGGAATTCGGGTTATATGCGGTAGATAACAGAGTTAGTCGGCAGAGGATTCCACTCGTTGGCAGTGCGCATTACAAAATATGACGAAAAGCGCTTAGTGAGTGTTTCGAATATCGACCAGCGCTCTTTTCACAACTGTCGGAAAAGATACGAATTTTGAAAACTCTATACCTGTGACTTTTTATCACGGTGCGACAAAGCGAGACGGCATGACTGTGACTTTTCGAATAGAATCCGACAGTTTCTGAATAAAGAGGCTGGTGTGAGTGATAGCTTTCCGAACGTCTAATAGTCCTCTGGTGAAATGGGCTTGGCGGAATAAGCTCATTAAGCTCCTGAGCACTCTCCGAAGTACAACCTATAGAAGACGACAAGCAAGTGATCTTACGGCAGTGATCCAAGCTATGAAGCTCAGTCTCCACCTATCCTCTCGTGACCTGACGATTGAATTTAAGAAGCCTTTTGTTCTTTGACCGTATACTCCCTCCCTAGTCAAAATACAATGTAAGTGAAATATTTTTCTGCCATCCTTTAGTTTAAAAATCGTGTTACTTACTAGGTATGTAACACGGAGTAGCAACAACCGCTTTTCGTATTTCAGCCGTAAAACAGTTCGCTTAATTACATAACATCGAAGGCGTTTCATCTTAGGTCTCAGGATGACAAGGCACCTATAACAACAAGTGATTTTTTTCCTTGTTATTGCATCAGTAGCGACGGTAGCTTTAGGCGACGCTATCCACTTACCAGGTGGGACGTCAGATTACTTGTCATCTACAGTTGTATGAAACACCTACCAATTTGCGCCTTTTTTAACCCCGGACGAAAAAAGAGGGGTGTTATAAGTTTGTCGTGTCTGTCTGTGTATCTGTC
This sequence comes from Nymphula nitidulata, assembly GCA_947347705.1. Lineage (NCBI taxonomy): Eukaryota > Metazoa > Arthropoda > Insecta > Lepidoptera > Crambidae > Nymphula > Nymphula nitidulata. The sequence goes on along the minus strand of OX374630.1, from coordinate 15,604,987 downwards.
TGTGGCATCGTAGCGTCCAAACGAATGGACCGATTTTGATTCGTTTTTTTTGTTTGAAAGCTGATGTGACTACAATGGTTCTTAGCTATAATTTATGAAGATCAGTTCAGACGTTTGATGACTATCAGGTCATTTTGTACATTATTATAGGGTTTTACTAACTTTTACAGATCCGAATGATTTGAAATTTGGTGTACTGTTACTTCGGTGACATTGCCATGACATACTATCATTGAGCTGATCCTTTTCCATCAAAAAGCCTGCGAAATGCTTAATTCTTCAGAAACTTACAGCCGATATAGCGTGTTTGGGCTCTTATGAATAGTCTCAACTCTCAATGAGATGGTGTTAGATAGATGATTAATGACGCCGGGGGTTACTTAAAATTTTTAATTTTGTATTTTATTTTTTGGCTTATAAATCATACTTGTACTATGCATTCAGATAGGGGAGAGTGGGGTAATTACGAATGTTGCGTAACTTGGAACGAGGTTGTATGATAGAAAAGGATAAAGATCCTTGCCTGGCATTGCACATGGGTCCCCCTCTCAGCCAGCAGAAAGATATTATCAACTAAGAGGATTTTTGATAATGTGCACATTATTTTATGCTAGAGTATGTGGGGCTGTGTGCTCTATATTGACATCATAAATAATATGAACTGTTTATGTGCCTACACAAAGCTTTATCAAATCCATTACTCAATTTCTGCGCATATTGAGTGCGTGTTAGACAAATGCGGATTCCATAATATTGATTTTTTTTTCAATAATTGTATTCAAACAATAGAAAACGTACAAACAAAACAATAGGCTATAGAATTACTGTAATAATATTTTGCACATGGAATCAAGTCTTAAAGTAATCCTGATATTATGAAAGAAAATATTAAATTCTAATTTTCCTCTTAACTTACTGTACTCCTGTCTATCTAGCGGATAACAGCATTTCTTTATATGACGAGCTCTTTCAACTTTGCAGACGTACCTACGTAGGTATTTTATTTTTGGAAGATAATTAAGTTTTGTAAGTTACTTGTCTCAAAACTTATTAAAAAATAAAAGTTTTATTAGCTTTAAGTTTTTCTATTCCACTTCCATCTTTAGTACTTATTTTAAATATTATTAATATCTATAATAAATGGAATTAAGAGAGAGTCGGGTAACTACGAACAAACCTGTTTACATCAAGATGTAAGCGACCTACTTATTTCTGGTGACTGAGACCCCATGTTTTATGGCCTGAGAACGGGATGAAACATGATGCAAGCAGACTATTTCTGCTGGCTTTGACCCGGGCCCATGCTCTATGCATTGAGCATGGGATGAATCATTTCATGATGTAAGTGGCCTATTTCTGCTAATACCAGGGCCCATGCTCTATGCCCTGAGCATAGGATGAATCATGATGTAAGCGGCCTATTTCTGCTAATACCAGGGCCCATGCTCTATGCCCTGAGCATAGGATGAATCATGATGTAAGCGGCCTATTTCTGCTAATACCAGGGCCCATGCTCTATGCCCTGAGCATAGGATGAATCATGATGTAAGCGGCCTATTTCTGCTAATACCAGGGCCCATGCTCTATGCCCTGAGCATAGGATGAATCATGATGTAAGCGGCCTATTTCTGCTAATACCAGGGCCCATGCTCTATGCCCTGAGCATAGGATGAATCATGATGTAAGCGGCCTATTTCTGCTAATACCAGGGCCCATGCTCTATGCCCTGAGCATAGGATGAATCATGATGTAAGCGGCCTATTTCGTAGTTACCTTCGCGCTCAGGATCACTCCATTCTATCTTACATCCTCATTCACTATTTCATAAAGAATCGGATTCATGCTAAAAATTGTAATTGGATTTTTAGGAAAAGAATCAACTACTTACTTAATGTCTTAAATAAGTTTAGTTGGTTAGTTTTAGAAATATTATTATTATGGTAGTCATCAGAAGCTTAATGTAATTATGTCATACAGTATTTTTGTAAATTTTGTGCTATGTAACTTTTTGCATATTTTTTTATTTTGGTAATTTTTATTTTATTTTACCTGTTAGCTATCTAACCAATCGCACGGGGCCAGCAGAAAATCAAGTGTTGTGGTTTTGCCTCAGATAATACAAACGAGAGCTTTGCTTACCTAGGACATTCATTATGCTTAGTTCAAGGCGTAATATGAACTAGGCTCTTATTAGATTCAGCTTAGGGCCTACTTTTAATTTTACTTTACAATGATGTCTATTAACAGGCTCATAGAGCTCATGCTGTAATCAAAAATAAATAGGTTTTAAAGTAAATCGAAATAAGTGTACACAAACACAAAATCATTGGTTCTCTTTGTATCTTGTACCTTTACAGTTGCCGAAATTTGTGACCAAATAAACGTCTTTCAGGTATCTGCGGTAGGCAAATTGTCAAATTTATCTTACCTGGGTAGTAGGTTAACCCAAACTCCTATTCACATATCTTCCAATGTCATTTTATTTTACCTTTTTGGATGTCGAAATACCATGCAACATAATTATATTTTAAAGTATATAACATAGCAGTCTTGTCAGCAATTTACTATTATTAGCGTTTGTTATTGTGTCATCATAGGTTCAGGTACTGTCTGTAACTTCAAGTCATGTAAATGAAGTTGCAATTAAAATTATTACGACTTCCTAGTGTCTAGTCTATCTATAGAATCTATCTATAGTTGGCGCAACGTCTATTAATATTCAATCACTATATCAAAGTAAGTTTAAAAGGACATGTGCTGAAAATGTATGGGGGCTGGTACTCAGCTACCCCCCAAGACAAAAGTTAAATGGGAAGAAAGAGTATATTTTAAAGAATATTATGAGATAAAAACTATAATTTCAAATGCCTGCATGTAAATAAAAAAAAATAACATTTTATTCTGGTCAAAAAACTGTTATCCAGAGATGTAAAATTCTATTTTAAAAAATGTGACTTATCTCAGACATAGTATAAAACGTCAATATCGTCCATTGTCTTGTCAAATATTTTTTTAATAAAGCATGGGGTTGATTTGGTTCAGCCTACGACTATTTTGCAATTATATTTTATTGTGAATGCTAGAAGAACATGACAAACTAGTTTCTGCACTTGTTTCTGACTAATAATAATGACTTCAATAATTTTTTACTAAATTTTGTCAGAGAACCTTGGATATGAAGCTTAGAATTCTTGCATACACTTTTCAAAATTACTCAAAAATGCCAGGGTATTAAAATGAAAAAAGGTTATACTCAAGATCCTCTGAGCATAAGCTTTTGCATAATATATAATTTATCGTGGGGGGCTTTCGAGTACCAATATCGAACATCTCCTTTACAAAGAAACTTGCTGGTGCATGAGGGTTCTTTGATGAGGTTACACTACGGTCTGAGTGCCTACGGTCAGCAGCAAAATGATTTATAGTATGCATTGTCTCTTGTATAAATAGGATAGGGATCGAAATTGTTTATATCTTTTTGCTGCTGCGTGTCGATAGATAGCAGACAAATATAACCATTCAAAATCAGTTTATCATTTAGTACTGGATAAGATTCGTCCAAAGTGATATGTCGAAATTTGTGTCTCATTCGATAGGTTGAGAATCTATCGAATGAGATAATAAATTGTATATTTCTTGGCTAGTTTTTAACTCGCGAAGACACTCAAGAGAGTCTATTTGAAAAATCTATTGTGTGTTGTATTGTGTGTCATTGTGTTTGTGTTGTGCTTACGGGACTCTAACGCGGCTTAACAGATTAATGACTTACTAAAGATGCCAAAAGTCTCCAAGTGTCATTAGAAACTGGAAAAGATTCGTCCAAATTGTTGAGCCTGAAGTGTCTTCGCATTTAAATTCACATTTTGTTTATAAAGCCGTATATTTCTTGGGGCTATTTTTAATGGAATACTAAAGATGGCAAAATTCCTCAAGGAAATGTTGAGTAATTAGCTGTCACATTGAAATGTAATTTTTCTCGAGCTCTTTCTCGAATTTTGAGAGTTTAACTGAATCCTTTCTCGAGTTCCTCATGCTACAGAGGTTGAAAATGGTACTAAGCCTCTAAATATCTTACAGGGTTAGCTTGTTTTCAGTATCTAGGCTGCAGTAAGGCGGACCCCTATACGCTGGCCACTACTGAATTATAAAATAGTCTAACACGAGCATTACAAAATACTAAATACTAACGTGATACTTAGCGAGAAGCAAAAGCGACGCCATTATCAATCCCATTCTTTGATTAACTTCATTATTCTTGTCCGATCACCGAAGGTCGAGCAACGTTGGACGTGGTCAGTACTTGGATGGGTGACCGCCTAGGAAGAACATGCGATCTAAAATGATGAAGTTAATACCTGTACTTGTATATCTATAATATTTTCGATGTAGGAAGCAACACTGCACTGGAATCTAATCTACGAAACTTCATGTCCGATTCCAAAAAGTTTTAGACCTTGGGATGGACATCTATTTTAAAATGTCCACGCGTGCGGAGCCACAGGCAGAAGTTAGTCTTCTATAACCTAGCTCACTATAAAGGCTTCAAATATATTTTTGTCCGTACAATTATTACTTCATCGATATTTTTACAAGATCTGACTGACGTATTGTTCGTAGTTCGTTCGTACAGTAACTAACATCAGCTTTATTGCTCAAATCAATGAGAGATTCATATTCTTTGGCTTCTTGAATAACTTACGTTATGTTTTAGTAAATTCCACCTGCACTTACTTTATAAAGTGATACAATAAAGTTGTTAGGTATACGTATAATGTTCGCGTTTTAGATTTAGTTGTGTAGGTGGCTATAAATAGCCAACTGAACTAACAAGCGATAATGTATAATTTACTTTAGTACGCAGGTTTTTAAAGAGGAAGGGCATATTTTTTATTATATACTTTTTAATACAACTAAATGACAAACAAACTGACGGCCCTCCTCCTTGTAAGTGGTTACCACCGTCTACGTCTAGACAGTGAGTAGTGCATGAAGTGCTACGAGAGCTTTCTGGGTTGGGAACTCGTGAGTACTGCATAAAGTGCTATGCGTGTTTACGGCGTCGGGAACTCGTAGTAGCGCATAAAGTGCTACGAGAGTTTTCAGGGTTGGGAACTCGTGAGTACTGCATAAAGTGCTATGCGTGTTTACAGGGTTGGTAACTCGCGAGTACTGCATGAAGTGCTCCAAGAGTTCACAGGGTTGGGAACTCGTGAGTACTGCATAAAGTGCTACGAGAGTCTATATGCTATGGCACAATAACTAATAGTAGGTACTAAGCTACGATAACGTCGGTAACTACTTTGGCATAGACAAAAATATGTGATGTGATGGTAATTTTTTAACAGAATTAGAATAATTAGATAATGAATATAATTAAGTTTAAATAAATGTAACACCAATCATGAGAACTTTAAATAAATCTTAGTTTGATTACTGTTAATAAAAACGTTATCATCTTGTTGCCGTAAAACGGTAGTCTTTCAGCGATATTAAATCTAATAGGGCTCTTCGTAGTTTTATGAGCCTATCACTAAGTGTCATTGAGGACATTCGAGGTGGTTCTAGAAGCGTAAATATTTTGTTACATAATTTTGAGGTTTTTTTTTTTCAAAATCGTCAACTTTTATTGTTTCTTGATATTGCTTTGTTATATTTTATTGTAAGTTCAAAGTTAATAGATAATTTATATCCTCATACCTACTATTTTTCATAAAATGGGTTTTAAGTTTTAAAAATATAGCACACTGTTTATTTTGAGAATGGAAATGAAGAAACTCAAGTTGTACCATCAGTTTTTACGGCTGCCAAAAAATACCAAAAGATACGACATAATAATATATGGTCGACAGAATGTGACAGTACAAGAATTATTAAAAACTGCATTTATTTGTAAAAATCTAAGCCACATGCGCTGCTTTAATTTAATTGTGCTTTACAACAGACTACTAAGATATTTGTGCAATATGTGGTTTTGCTGCCGAAATAGACGAATATGAAATCGGATGTGGTTGTTTCACATTTTATAATTGCGTTTATAACAACAATTACTTTTCCACATAAAAACTTGGAGATGCAGCTAAAATGATAGTAAAATTTAAAAATATTTATTAGAAACAGAAAATATTTATTAGAAATAGAAACAGAATTTGACGTGTTCTACATTTTGAAAAACATTGGAGTGAAGGAAATGTGCGTTTAGTTTCTGCTGAAACAATTTTTCATGACCGGAGGCTCAAAAAATCTGACTGATATAAAATTGGGTAGCATATTGAATTGTCAACAAGTACCTATAACAAATTCCTGTTCAGTTTTTTTTTTAAATAAAAGCCCAAATAAAAACTACTCCTTTACTTTCCTTCCGATTTCCGACCGGAACAAGAGCCCAGAAAATTGTCCCCGTTTCGTTGCTTTTTTCTTCTAAAAAAAGTTTTGTGACAATGTCACAAAATGACATCTGTAGAATACCACGCATATTATATTAATAGTCTGAACACAAATTATCAAGTATCGACGACAGTTTACTATTAAATAGAATAAAAAAGCTGTAGGTTTGCTGACTTTCTATTACAAAATGTCGTCTTCGTTGTGAATACGTCAACAGTAGTAAACAGGTACTGACATATGTGTTTCTCAGCTCACAGTCTCAAGCTCATACAAGCTTTTGCACTGCAATGAGTTGTAACTTGCATGCATTATTCAGTCAATATCAATAAGGCTAAAGGGGTTATTATATTCGGCTAGCTTAAATTTAGTTAGCTAAATTCAGCATGCTAACTGATTAAGATCGGCAGTTACGACTCTGACTGGCTAATTAGTGTGTCTAAATGTCTTTATATTTGTATAAATTCAGAGTCTAACTCATTTAACTAACTAAATTTAGCCAAATGTAATACCCCTTACTTAACGCTTTTATTGTTAACGTTCAATGTCATCATTATGATACAACACAAAACAACACGCATGCGTCTCGAAACAAACCCGTTCGCGTACGGAGTGAAAACATGAAGCCCAGTGTAGGTAATGTAAATATTTTCCTTGGTCAGCATACACGTGAAATATGTTTACGTGATTCCACTTAAAACTCTAAGAGATTTAGAGGTTTAAACAGCGCGAAGTATTGTATACATCCTTAGACAAGGATGTATCTATATGTTTATTATCAACAAAATTTAGGAAGACTGTTTCAGAACTTAAATTTGCTTTATGCTTATGCCATGTCTTTATGGGTGATTAATTTCATTAGATGGTAATTTTAAAAAATATATATTTTGTTTCAGGTAAGATAGTTTCCAATCATCACCACACTAATGTGTACACAAGCAAAGGTAAGTAAGTAAATGTGTAGATATATATTATAATCAATTAATATCAAACTTCAAGTGGTGGAAAATAATTCTCAGTTCAGTATACCTTAGTCCAATAGTTAGTGAGATAGGTAGTGTACATCGTATTGAACTTCGTAACGGACCAACTGAACACAACAATACTTAGAGACTGACTTACGAAAGTGACCCATGAATAATGTCGCAAACAATGCCGTTAGAATCAGCTATAAAGTCAACTGCCACATGATCCAACCAGCGAAGTTCTCCAGTGATGCCGGATATCCGATGGATGTAGATACATTATGGAAATTGTGTTGGAGCAGAAACTGATATTTATGGCTTATTTATGACCCCTCCGGGGTTATTGAGGGTAAAAGTTTTTCATCCAGGTGTTATTTATATTTCTGTGAGAGAATTTGACATTAGATTATTGATATGTGTAGACGGTTTCAATATACGAAAAACTGTTTATAATATTTCCACACTAAGCTACATTTGGCTGATACATGTTTATAACGATATAGATAATGTGTTCAATTTATAAATTTTACTTACGAAGTTTTTTTTTAATAATCCAGTAATTTCCACAGAAAATGATTATTTTCTGCTGGTTTCGTTTGATCATCAGTGCTTGATCAATATTCGATTCGCTTCATGAAAGCATACTAAACATACTTACTTAGTACCAAAGTATTTTGGTATCCTTAGAAGAATAACGCATACGAGAATCCGATGACGAGGGCTTTTATTTTATGCCAGTAATTAGATAACAAGGATATCATATTGAGTAAATAAAATATAGTCCCCATAACTATCTATACATAAATCTTGTTCAAGTAGCAACATTTTTTGTATCCTTTTTGTGTGTAAAACCGATTCATATACTTACTGTACGCCGGTATATGATTCGGTTTTAGGCATTACTTTCCACAATACAGCTGGTATTAAACTTTAATATTCGGCGTTATTATTATATGTTGCAGTAGAAAGTAGGTACTCAAATTTATTCGTATTAGAAATACCCGGCACATTGTGATTGATTATTATAAAATGAAAATTATATGCAAGCCATCATAAGCGGTAAATATTAAAACTTTTATTACTTCGATTATTAGAAAACACTTCATCACTTATAAAGGTACTTTCAAATTAGCCCTGATAATTAAGAAAAGACAATAAAAAGTCATAGACTCTGAGACACGCTTCTTTGTGTACGCTGTTTGCATATAAATTAAAGATACTTACTTATTTAATGAAAATGAAATACCTAAATGGTATGTCTTTTACCTTAATCCGAAATAACTAATGGAGATAATAACCAAACGAAATTATCTCTTGGAACCTTAAAGATTTTCGATGGAATGTTCTAAAGTGACGTATTTCATACGGGTTAGGTATTAGTCTGTAAATACAATAAAGCGGTCACCCAACCTCGCTATACTTATCGCTGAATTATAGCGTCGAGAAAGTTCTGAAACTTAAAATTTTCGAGTAAGTTTCTTAATGCGACTAATTCATTATTATTTATTTCTATAAAAAGTAATGTAATTACTTTCTATTTAATTAAATGTGTAACTTTACAGACTTGTGAAGTTTTGGTGCTGTTTTCTTTCTAAATTAATATATTTTGAATATCAAAGACAAATACGGTTTAGGAAAATATAACGAAGATCTTATTAACAATTAGTGATTGTTATTTATTATTTGGTTGATAACAACTTCTTCAAGTTGTTATACGATACGATTCTTGAAATCAATTTAACTACATCAACATTTGTAGGAACAGGTCAAAGTCGTGCCGTCATACTTACATGTGCACGAAGTACCCATCACAGTCGATTTCGATTACATATTATTGACAAAACTTTTGTGGATTTGGTTACTTCAGTTTACTATTGATACGAGTTTCCACACTATAAAACAAAGTAATTCATAATCTAAAATGAATAATAAGTAAACAATACTGTACCTATTATCTAATACTTAAGTGAGCATAATCAAGAGCTTGTGTTACTTATGGATACCTACTTACTTGATAGCGGAGAAATATTGATAATACATAATAATAATAAACCACAAGAGACAAAATAAACAATACAAAGCTACAAACATAAAACAATACAATAGGGCGGCCTTATTGTTAAGCAACTTCTTCCAGCCAACTTATAGTGATACTAATATTACAAAGAAGAAAAACGCAGAAAGCGTGCAAGATATTAAAGGAAAAAAATAATTGCAAATAAAATATATTTATATGTATGTACTGAAGGAAGTTATAGAGACAAATAGAATGAACTAATTAAATAAACCTACTTAATATGTCACCTGTATATTACAAAATAATTAAAAATATACAGCTAACGAGATATACCTATGTAAGAAAAAATTATGAACTTGAGATGCTTAAAATAATTCAATGTGCGAGATCCTCTGATACACTCTGGGCAGAGAATTCCACAAGCCTAACAACATGCATGGAAAATGAATAGGAGACGAAATCAGTGGAGTGAGTAGGAATGTTTAAAGTTAGATTAAAGCCAGAACGCAGAGGACGAACTAAGTAAGAGGAACGAAGCGAAATTTTGCTTATTTTATCATTAGATACGGTATGACTAAGTATCAGAACTAAGAATCTTGACTACGTTGACTTGCCCTTGTAATTCTGATAATTTTGTTCGTGGTGATATTTCCATGTACAATGAGGGTATTCTTCTAGTTAATAAAAATTCATTTCCCTTTCACATACACTTCATGCAGTTACCTAATTATTAATTGAAGCAGAATAACAAAAGATGAATACAGATTGGTAATGAACAATTGTACTACTCTAGCGATATCTGTGGATTGTGCTTTTGTGGTTAGTTTTTGTCGTCGTCTGTATTTGCCCAGCCCGATATTCTGTTTACCAGTGTTGTAGGCTACCGCAGTAAGGTTACCATTGAAATGACGACCTTATATTGAAACACAGTGAAACGCATATCGGAAAATCGATCGAATTCAAGTCGAAAACATCTTTGGAAGTCTGCTTTTGCGCGACAAAAATCATATTTGTTGTACAGTTACAGAAATATGGTTGCGTTGCGTTTCAAGTCTATTTGTTGACAAACTTTCGGTGTAAGAACGTAACGTTCTTATTGTAGACTGGTATTTGCGGTTCGTTTACTATAGGCTTAAATATTTTATCGATTGAAACCTGTAATGCGTGTCTGAAAATTGTAATACGCATGATATACAATGCTATAATACGTCGATGTGTATCAATTTATAGGATTGGATTCAAATTACAACTTAATGTAGTTTTTGTGATAAAAATCATCACTTCCCTTACGTTACAGGACTTGTTCTCTTAGAGATGGCTCTAATATCTCGGGATCCATAGTGTTGATATTTATAGTGACGTTAAATTCGACAGTCATCAAGAGGATAAGGTCGAGCTGGCATCTAAGAAGCTAAATGTGCTTAATAGAGCGGTGGGTACCTACTTCTCTTGGGGGAAATACTGCTACTGTATAAGTCGCCGGTCAGGTTCCAAAAAAGCTAAATGCTCACCAAAATCATTAAACGACCTGCAAAAATTTAATAAAAGATTTGGTAAGCATTTAGATACTTTTTGCACTCAGTTTATTTGGCTGGTTAGATTCGGTGAGTATGGTGATGGCTATAGTGGCGCGAGTCCCACACGTCACTCTCTTCTTCACCCAGAAGAGAGGGAGCTCATAAGTAACTCCAATAAAAATAGCAGTAGATAGGCAATCAATTCCACGTGAAGCCGGGGAGTTCTTGTAAAGCTGTGTTACAAGACAAAATGTCAAAATTACTTTAAAGTAAAGCAGCAGTGGCTTTGGAATAAAGTTTAAATAAAGCCCATTGCCGTTACAATTTGAGTGACGTAATTACGGGACTGCTACAGAAGTGGACTTACTTTATGATTGAAAAAAAAAACGAATGTCAAATGTGTTTAAACAACATTAGAATTTTATTGTTACATTACGAACTAATTAAGGAATGCGGTATTAAATGTTACCTAACCTAGACGATTGTTCTTCGTTGTCAATCAATCCAACAGGAGACATATGCAAAAGATTACGAAACAATGACGTCGTAACTAAATCCATCCCTTATGGAAGAATGTTTTCGGATATTTTGTCTTTTATTATTTATTCATGCGGTGTGGTATAAAGATATCATTATGTCCACCTAACAAATAGTTATCTGAAGCTGACTAAAACAATGGCAGAGTTATTACAACCCAAATAATTTATATTTTCATGGTAAAAGATCCCCAAGTTAAATCCTTTTTCTTGGTAAATAAATTTTCAAGAGAAACTTCTGTTAAAGTCTCTAAGGTCGTTCGCGGTTCGCGTCATTTTCAGATCAACTAGAGTTGAATGTCTCGAGGTGAATCTGAATCTTATAAGTTGTCTGTCATCTAAGATGAATTTATTTTAACTTAACTTTTAGGTATAGACTACAGTTATTTGAGTCTTTATCTAGCTAGATATTATAAGGATCAGGTCACAAGATGGATCTTTAAACGAACGCACTACAAAATCATTAGTAAACTTTAAAATTATTTGATGCTAGCTGCATCCGGCATACTTTGCAGTACCCGTAATTAATTTACTGACCAACCTTACAGTTTTCTACTGTAAGGTTGGTCAGTAAATTAATAAAAAATGCTTTATAATCCAGGAACTTGCGTCGCTGTCTTCAGAACACCGCAACACGGAACGTATAGGCGACAAGCATACAATCATTGATTTTTATTTATTTAAGTAGTTAGGTCATTTTTATTTTATTTTTAAATGAAACCAATCCATATATTTAATAACATCATCGTGACTATTTTCTCAATAGCGAAGAGTAACATTGGTAATACTCGTATACCAAAACATCCTTTTTGTAGGCGATGAAAATGGTTTAGTACCTTTTGGTTTAAATTATGTGACAAATAAGTAAATACTTTTACCACACTTTCGTAAAGATCCTTAGTTTTAGGTTTATTGACCCTTTGTCTGCGGTGCTAATTTAAAATGACAGTTCTATAACAGGTTGAAATAAATTACCAAGACATATTTTATAGAAGCCAGTAGCAATATTTTATATGAGGGGAAATGGCTGTCGAGAGAAATAATACTAAAAATATTGAAATGTATAAAAAAATACGTAACATAAGATGGTTCTGTTGATGTCTTCCTGCTTAGTAATTTATAGATTCCTACTTTATTTTCATATTATCTAATAGTTTTAAAATATGCAAAAAATGCGCTGTTTTTGAAATGTTTTAAACTTTCTTCCCATTTGAAATAAAACCACTTTACCAGATTTATATAGCGTTTAATCCATGCTGTCTTTCCATTCTTTCGTCCCTTAGTTATATCACGGCCCGCTGGCGGGCTCAAAAACCCTATTGTATCTAATATTATATGCTGCTACACAGATTATTTGCTATCTAAATTAATCATTTTACGTTACAGCGCGATTTTTCATTTGAGACGTTGTACATATAAGACGGTTTCAGATTTCAGACGTTTTACTTGTTGAAGGTTGTTTTACATTATCTAATCTGTGGTTTTACTTTCATGTCGTTTATGCCCCAAAGGTATTTTGCTAGTTTGTCCTGAAACAGAGGATATTTGCTTACCTGTCCGCGTGTAAATTTTAAAAGTAATCTCTGATTCAAATTCCCTGTTTCAGGGACGATCTTTCGCTAAATTACACCCGAGGTTAACGGCCGTCTACACGGGCTATGAACTTGCGACCTCGCGTCATTACCTCCATTATTTCACCAGTATACACATCAACATTATTAAATCGTGTGGGTTTTGTAAAGAAATTGCAGTTGAATACAATACAGAACAAGTTTAATTCAGTAGCAATGTTCATAATCATACCCCTAATTCACGTGTAATTTGGAAATGGCTTTGCACGTGATAAGTAAATTGATTTCTGTATTTGCGAATGTAGCTTAGTGTAAAATTACCTAAGTTTGAATCTGAAATTTCATGTCCGTAAATTAAATCATACTCTTAATTTTCGGTTAAATCATACACACATCAAAAAAAGTTTGTGATCACTAGCATAAGCTGATATAATTTTTTAAATTTAACTTTATCAAGAAAAAAAATTGTTGTGTGTTTTCTCTAAATAGTTTGTACCCTGTTTGAAATTAAAAAATATAACTATTTTTATTTTTTTTAACAAAAATAGAGTAATTAGTCATAATGTAATTATAACAGAAGGTTGATAGAAAGAAAAAGACTGTTTAACCAAACTTAAACAACAATTTATTAATAAAAGTTTTATATTCAAAATAATATAACTCCTCCCCTGGCTCAAGCACATGTGGAGATCCTCCTGGGCATGCTGAAGATCAAGTTATTCAGCGTTTCTTGAGGTAACCTGTACCATTCTTCAATAGCGGCTTCCATGAGCTTTGGAACTGTCTGGGGACCTGCCTGACGGTTCTTAACAGCTCGCTTATGAGCCTCCCACGCGTGCTCTATTGGGTTTAAGTCAGGCGAGCCGGCAGGCCAGTCTAACCTTGTGATATCGTATTGTCGGAGAGCAGCATTGACTCGTTGAGCTCGATGTGCGGGCGCATTATCATCGACCAGTACAAATTGGTGTCCATGGTTTACTCGGAATGGTCTGACAATTCCATCAATAGCAACTGCTTTATACATCTCTGCTGTCATGAAGCCTCGAGACGGGATCAAAGGCGTTCAAGCTCCAATCATAATACGACCTCAAAAGGACACCGATTTTCCGCCTTGCTGAACTGATCCAGTGGCAGTTATTTGCCTTTCGCGGTCTCCTGGTCTTCTCCAGACACGGACACGTCGGTTATCTGGATGAGAATTGATTCGTGATTCGTCAACGAAGAGACAGTTTTGCCAAATGTTTTCTTCTTCATCTTCTTCATTTTGCCGAAGCCTAGCCCACTGCAATCTCCGTCGTTGACGTTGCCGGGAATTCAGAGGCGCTCGCCAAGACCTCCGTGCTCGTAATCCAGCCTGGTGCAAGCAATTCCGAATGGTCTGAGTGCTAACTTGAAGCCCAGAGGCAGCCCCAACTTCTGCGTTTATTTTAGTAACGTTGATTGTTGGGTCACGGGCTACCAGCAATCTAATATAGCGCTTTTGGGCAGCAGTCAAAACAGTTGGGCGACCACTGCGGTGTCGGTCAGCTAAATTACCCATCCCGTGGTATCTCTGCAACGTGGTCGCGACAGAGGATTGGGATATAGCAACTCTGCGTGCTATTTCTCTCGTGGTGTATCCTGCTTCCCTCAAAGTAACTGTTCTTGCTTGTAAAACTTCTGATAATCCTTTTGGCATGTTTTCATTTACAACTTTCCGCGAAAAAGTATTTTAAATCCGTTAAAATTGACTAAATTAGATTTATGAATGAGCGTAAGCTAGGACTGAAAGCCTTTTTTTATGAAAAAACAATTGAACTCTTTTAGTGTTTTATATTCTAATTCTATATTTTTAAATAAATAATCTATAAAGAAGAAAAAATCATAATATAATCCACCGTAACAAAAGAGATTTCGAATTTTCAAAGTGATCGCAAACTTTTTTTGATGTGTGTACTCTTAAATATTATGAGTTCGTACTTAGAACGTTTTAAATATTTAAGGCGAATTTCTGTGATGTAAGGAAGACAAAAAAAAGTTAAAACGAGTAAAATTGATTGGACTACTCGTTACTTATATCTTTATTTTATACTACCCTCATTTCGAATGTTATAGCCGAAAAGGAATTGTTGCCGTTAAGTTTTTTATTACTTGAAAATTTATGTTACTCATTTCCTACTGCTTATAGTCCTGGTAATATTACACGTTTGATGTTACATTTAGTTGTAACATAAACATCGCCATCACGCTGATCAATAAGCTTTAAAAATTCATAAATATTTTCAATACTAGGGACTTGATGGGCGAGAGTGTGGTACAGCATATCATGTTTTCCTCTTCTAATTCATCTTTATAGTGTTTATAACTTTGCCGGTTTTTAGGAACTTAGACCCTTTTTTGAGTCTTTTTGAGCACACGTAGACGAAGCGCAGACATACGTTCTAAAAAGACTAGCAAGTGAATGTAAAGGTATCAAAAAATAAAAATAAAAAATTGGAAATTTAAAGTAACCCCCGGCCTCATTAATCATCTATCTAATACCGTATCATTATTATCAGACTATTCTTATGAGCCCAAACATACGCCTGAACTGATGTTCATGAATTGTAGCTAAAAACCATAACAGTCACGTCAGCTTTCAAACAAAAAAAACATATCAAAATAAGTTTCGGAGCTACGATGCCACAGACAGACACACAGATACACAGAGAGACACGTCAAACTTAGAACACCCCTCTTTTTTCGTCGGGGGTTAAAATGATTAGTTTTGGAGTAAGGTTTAAGCTATTTGGGTCACCCTAATAGCTTAAATCTATAGTTAAAACAGAATTCATCGTGTAGCGCCTAAGAAAGAAAGAAATAACGATATCGCTTTCGCACGTAGGTACTAAGTACGCAATGCAATGATAATAGGAAAGGAATGCATGTAAGGGGTAGGGCCGCAAGTCGTCTATTTCTGTAAAGTAGACCTGTGTCGATCGATCATTTCCCGCGACCCGGGTCGATCACGACCGTTGTATTAGGTTGGTGATCGACTCACAATGATCCGATCAAATGATCCAATCGCACATCACATGATTCGGTTCTCTATGCTCACGGGTCGTGGATCACGCACGTCACGGGTCGCAACGTGGGTCTCGGGTCTTTTGGGTACTGTGTACGATTCGTGACGCGCGCGCGTTGTTATAGCGTTATGTAATAAACACGTAATTATGTTTCGAGGTTATAAATAATAGTATATTTAAGTATTTTAAAAATAATATCAATATTTTTTATAAAGTATTTCATAAAAAATAAAATTTGTTCGTTTTGTGTTATTAATTTAAATTCTTAATCACGATGATTAGATTTTATCACTGTGTAAATAGAAAATTTAGTCTTTCGAAACAAAGTGAGTGATCGAGTTAAGCGCGTAAACATCGATCTCAGTGATCGAATCTTTTTGTGGCTCGCGACCAGATCACTCCTGAATGAATAGTGATCCAATCAAAGTGATCCGATCAATCACGATCGACTCAGGTCTACTGTAAAGTATTTATGTCTAGGAGCTCGATGGCGTAGTGGTTTGAGCGCTCTGGATTCGATTACGAAAACAAAACAATTTTCACCATGGTCGATCGGGGATGGGTCAATCAAAAATAGTAATCTCGAGCTCCTCCTAGTTTCGGAGCTTCGGAAGGTACCGGTTGTTCTGCATCCGGTGGTAGTGTTATGGTCCAAACTTCTCATGTGTTCCTCCCATCTAGGAAAGCCTGCGCCCAGCTGGTGATGTTGATTGAATCTATATATTTTATATCAATACAGTTTACTTTTTAATACTGCTTAATTTTCCTTTCATAAAATTATTGAAAACAAGTACTACTAACGTGATGATACCTTATAAGAATTCGGTTCCACTAACTAGTCTCATTCGTATCGTTTCATAGACAGAATTGAATGCACGAAAGATGCTGTCCACGTCATCTAATTACTGCATCCATTCAGTTTTACAACCTTCTATACTGTTCAGCTATATCGCGGATACAGTTTCATCGTCATTTTATTTTATTCGGACCCGTGGAAGTATGAGCTTATGACACATTGTCATATTGATTTTACGTGATTTCAATTAGGACATTCTCCGTGTGAATGTCAGAATTGAATTCAATGTGACGTAAACCATACTTTAGTTCATATCAATAAAGTTAGTCCGGCGAGCCCTGGAACAAATAAAGGAAAATGAACGTTATTGGTTTTACCATTGTAGTGGGTTGATTTGTTTTCGTTTACTAAACAAACTTTTATACTTATATTTACAGGCGTAGTTCGAGAAGTTGATTGAATGAGATTTGCCTACTAACAGCATTCCAATGAAAATTTCAGTGGTTTCTTTAAGGATACTTAGGGGTCTCATAAATGGATAACCAAAATGTGCAATGATTTCGTCAACATCACGGAAATTTCGATGTAATTTGTTTCATCGTCCTTTGTTGCTTGAATGAATTAGACTAGTCAGTACTACGACGTAAAAATATTCGCTATATTGACAAGGTGTATTTAACTAACAAATGTTTCATAGAAAAAAGATACAATCTCGTAATTAGATATAATGGTCGGTGATCTGGTGATCAAATACCTATACCCGACCGTCTCTTAAAATAGAAACAAATTAAAGTCTTTTTGTACAATTTGTTATTGCATTTTTTTTTATATACGAATCATAAAATAAACTAATAATTTTTCCTACGCATGTAATGTTGAATTTTATTCTCATATACGCTACGCCACATCACCAGGAGACGTGTAAAGTAAACACGTGACATATTTTTCTTTCAGAGCTTTATGAATATTACTTCCAGTTGTTAAAACATCAAAGAGTCAATTATTAACTTGTGTGACGAAACTAGAGAAGGTATTGAAGATGACGATTTCTAGAAGTACTTTTTAAAGTAAGTAGGTACATATGAGTCTTTTCTTTACCTTGTTAGTTTATTTTATCTGCATATATAGGTATGAATACACCCCATACATATGATAAAGGAATAAAAGAATGATTATCTTCTAGCCTTGATTAGTAACAAAACTAAGAATTACCATCAATGTAGATTTTTTCTTTGTAATTGTGTTTATAAATTATTTTCTTTACCCTTTTTCATTGGACAAAAATGTCTTTAAAACAATAATCCGTTTGCATATGGTAAATATCACTTTAAATCCCCTGTTGTCAAAGGCAACTTTAGTCCTTCAGTATGAATGTACTTTGCGGGATTTCGGGGAAATTAATTTTGTTATAATATAATTATTTTAGGAAACAAGGTCAGCCTTCGGATTCTATACTACGCAGATGCTTTATATCAATAAATCGCCATAATCGAAGAAATCTTTGTTATTTTGTAAATTTCGTTAACATTGACTTTATTTTTCTATTAAATTTCTCTTTCTTAGATTCAAATACCGAAGGTCTATATTTTGTACTGTGTATGGATGTATGTATTGTAAAATCTTTGTAGGGTCCTGGCCGTATACTTACTATTTTTTTCTTCTTTTATACTGTCTGTGCTTATATGTGGTTATATTTCTTTGTGATTTTTTGTATTTTGTGAGCCGGTTTAGACACGGTATCAATAAAATGGGCATTACGGGTAATTACTGGGCATGGACGGCATTTCATCTTAGGCCTCAGGATGACAACGCACCTGCAATATCAAGTGCTTTTCCTTGTTATTGCAGGTGTCTATAGGCGGCGGTAACCGCTTACCACCAGGTGGGCCGTCAGCTTGTTTGTCATCTAGTTGTATAAAAAAAAAAAATGCCTACACACTGCCTTATGAAATTAATTTAATTAGGTCCTAGAAATTGGTTCCGTTTTTCTGATTTGGGTTATGTTCCAGATATCTAATCTGACTCTGACCTCGTCCTTCGTTTCATGATTACTTGATTAATAGACTCAATCAATTGCTGGCTAATGTTTAGTTCAGCTTGTCATGGTATTTTAGCCTGCGTTTAGGTTTTGTTTAAGATTCAGGTGCTATATTTCTAGTAGACTGCTTAGACTTATTACACGTACATAATTTATTTTGTACATTTAGGTGTGTATAAAAAGCATAGCGAATACTGAGAGAATTGTAGATGTGTAATATGTTTTAGTTCGATTAATCTATACGTATTCAAAATGGACACAAAACCTCGTTTTCGTTTGTCACTCAATATGATCAACAAGATTTAGGTTGGTTGACTTTGTCCTAAAATAATAGATCGATAGATCTTATGATGGAGCAAATTTGGATTTAAATATTACGCAGTTTGTTGTTTTTTTGGTCCAAATTTCCTCAGTGCTTGAGAACGAAAGTCTTCGACCAGTGTGTGTTGCCAGTGATGACATACGGCTGTGAAACGTTACTGAGGGATCGAGCTATGGAACGAGCTATGTTAGGTGTTTCTCTGCGAGATAAAATCAGATATGAGGACATCCGTGTAAAAGCACCAAATAAATTGACATAGCTCATAGGATTAATTGAAGTGCCAGTGGGTAGAGCACATGGCACGCAGAAAAGACGGCTGATGGGGCATTATAGTTCTAGAATGGCGACCACGTGCCGGAAAGCGCAAAGTAGGACGGCCTCCCATTAGATGTACAGACGAGCTGGTCAGGGTCGCGGGGAGCCGTTGGATGCAGGCTGCGCAGAACCGTTCCATTTGGAAATCAATGGGGGAGGCCTTTGTTCATGATGATGATTTTTTTGGTGTTTTTACTTAATCGGAGTTAAATGGTATATCAAACCATCAGACTGCTTAATCAGCATATTCTTAATTCATAATCCAAAGGATTAATTCATAATTCATAATCAGCATTTTTCACATTAATTACTCTAGATGACTTTTGTTTTTGAAACTATACCG
The DNA here is from genome assembly GCA_947347705.1 of Nymphula nitidulata. Lineage (NCBI taxonomy): Eukaryota > Metazoa > Arthropoda > Insecta > Lepidoptera > Crambidae > Nymphula > Nymphula nitidulata. The sequence goes on along the minus strand of OX374630.1, from coordinate 15,585,142 downwards.
AATTCTAGTGATAAGTGAACTTTAATATTTACGGAAAAGTTAAGAGAAACTACCCTTTTCTGCGAACTCAAATTTTTATTTATTACAGTTTGCTTAATTGAATTGATTCTAGTAACCGACTAACTTTTACTCGGTAAGTAGTTAATTTGTATGTTTTTAATGTCGTCATCGCGGCGCTTTGTGCTCATTTATTATTGTTTAATCAGAATAAATTATTATAGCATTTATTCTTATTAAGTTTCATAACTTAATATTTAACGTAGAGTATGAATTTATTACAGTTCTTTTTGCACCGCTATTTTGTTTTCTTCAACACCTTTCAACGGTTGACTGGTAGAGAATGCATTTGACATTAAGTCCGCCAAATTCCTTTTTTGTCCGATCAAGATTAAATAAATAACAATCAGTTTATTTGTTTATCAGTTGGGTTGGGTGCTGGGTATCAAAAAAATTTTAATTGGCCTGCGTTTTATGACAGCCTCCATAAATGTTTTAAGCTCACTCAATTTGACTTGGCTATGTGCACGTGAAAACTTATGGATACGTGTACGATGTGTTTGTGTATATGATAGCGTGTGCGTATTTTGGTGTTTAATGTGTGCGTGTATGTTTAGTGACTGTGGATGTTGATGTGATGAGTGTATAAGATATGTGTGTGTCTTGTAGTGATTACATGTACCTAATCTTAGTAAATATGTTTTTAAACTATTTATTTTGCGGTAATTAGGGAGTGTTTTCTAAAAGCAGCACCTACCTAATTAAAGTGTTTTTCAGCTAATGCAGACCGTGCAGGTGCGGTGCGATATTAAGAATTGTCATCAACCTTTATTAGACATTGGTTGAACTCCACATTGTGTTGTAAATTCATTCATCATTCCTGGAATAAGACAAGAATAGATGACAGTTGACGAAATTTGATTTTATCTAAGAACTTTACATTTATTTAATTATTGTAACATCAAATACTTTTTAAGCGAGCCACATTGTTATTAGGGTATAGTGATACTTACCACTCGAATCCCACACCTTACAGAAGATCGCAGCTAAACTTTGTACAACACAATGCTATCTATTGATTTTTTTTTCGGGGAGGAATCCGCTTACGGACCTACCCGCCGCTGGCTAAGCGACGGGCGTGTGTGGGGGTCACCCAGTGCATAATCATAACGGCAACTGTCGTTATACAACTAGATGACAAACAAGCTGACGGCTCACCTGATGGTAAGCGGTTACCGCCGCCTATAGACACCTGCAATAACAAGGGAAAATCACTTGATATTGCAGGTGCGTTGTCATCCTGGGGCCTAAGATGAAATGCCGTCCATGCCCAGTAATTACACTGGCTACCTTTCCCTTCAATCCGAAACACAGCGAATTGTTTCACGTCTGAAATAAGAATATCCACTAAAACGGCCCGGTAACTCCACTGCGGGGGTAGAGTAGACTAGGCTCTACCTAGCCTCTAATTTCAACAGCCCACCCCCAAAAAAATCTTTTAACTCAATCAACCCACGTGAGCTGTGCGCTCAATCAAACAGTCAGGAATGTAGGTACGGTCGACCACAGAAGTAACTGAACGCTTTAGTACTATGTTACAACAACTATGGCATCAATACAGTACGGAAGCAACTAATTACGAGCGCAATAGTCAGTGCGACATGGTACTAAAGTGTTAAGCTACTTCTGTGGTCGACTGTACACGTGTGTGTACAATCGTGGTATAAAAATGTTTATCAGTTTTCAAATAATATTCTCCGTCTTGCTGTATGCAGTAAAGGCTGAAATAATAAGTCTAGATACTTTTTGCTTTTTAATATTTGTGAACCATAAAGCCACTGAAAGATGTTAATGACTTTTCGATTATCAAACTCATTTCTTAATTAAAAATTGACACATTTAAAATAAAATGCGTCTTTTACAATGCAAGCTTATTTGAATTGATTGAAATAATAAACAAAATAGATTGATTGTCCGTTTATTTTATGACATTATGATTTTGATGAAAAAAGGTTTTTTGAATAACCATCATATTACGACAGATTTTCGTGTGTGAAAAAATCTATGGTCTATGTCTAATCAAATTATATCATTGACCCTGTGACACAGATTTGTGAATGCAATTATAAACCTTAAGGTGTTTACAGTTGTAGAGGCGTTTGTATATACACACTTACTTATCTACTTCTTCGATATTGTGTGATTTTTCAATTTTCGAAATTAGTGGCAAATATTTTATAGGTAGATAGACTGTAATGAATAGCATGTGATAAACTTTTTGTCATAATAAAAACTTTGTTAATACAAATTATACTGTAACTAAAACGCCGTAGACTGAAATACGCAAAAACCATTTGAATATTTCAAATCCACGCGATGTTAGTTGGCTAAAACGATTTCATTATTCATCCATTCCAGTGGATATTTTTGCAAATCATTCGTTTTCAGTATAGTCAGTCCTCGTTAATACTGGTAGTTACTAGAAACTAGAAATAATAGTGACGATGTACCATAGTAAGCTACTCTGCAGTTATTAGGGGCGCCTAAGTAATGGGCTACCTAGAAATTATGACTCTTTGACCTCACTAGCCGCGACCTATGAATTAGGGCGAAATGTAGGACGAAGTAATTTGACCCTCTTATAATCTACACTATAAGTACCTACCTAATCAGAGAATGACATTTATTGTTATCTTATAAATCAAGTCATTGTATGAAGTTAGTTACCACAAGTTGAACTAGCAATTTTAAGTTTTTGATTAATTCAAAGCTTTGTTTTAGTATGGAATCTTACTCTATTCAGCTTTAGGATTCGTCATTAAAATTTGAACTAGGGAATTTGTTCATATTTTTTTGGTTCAGATTTAGGGTATTATGTGTTTTATGTTGAACGAACCTGAATATTATTGTTTTTTAAATGTATAATATAAACGAATAAAATATGTTTTTCGGGTTTGTATATGTATAGTAGGGACATCAAAGCCTCTAGAACATTCGTAGATTTAACTATTAATGACTCTAATAAAAGTTTTAAGAATCTCCAAATTAGGCTTTTTATAAAGAGGGAGTGACAATTCTAGGAAACTAGGTTTTAGGAAACAACAAATAACTTTATTATTTCATCTAAGTATTTCATATAAAATGGGGGTTCAACTATTGGGTACCAAATTACCAATATCAAATTTAAAAAAAAACTGTTAGAGCGAGGAAGCTCTTTTTAACCATAAAAAATTTGAGGATATATAAGTTATCATAAAAAATCAAGCAAGTCTCAGTGTCATCAAATATTTGAAATAAAATTACTCTACGTTGTCAAAATCGCTTAAGCGTTTTATCGTTAAGCCACATTGAAATAGCAACTGAGTACATATTATGATTTGATTAATTTTTAAATTTTGATCCAGCTTTGCCTATCAAAATCAAAACTTTTGCGCACTGTAAATTCGTAGTAATATTCGTAAAAATATAAAAAACACACCAACGCATTAAGAAATGTTGCTTAAAACTTATGGGTTTGTGATTTTTATGTAGTCGGCCAAGAATCTATAGTAGCATCAATCATTTTGATATTTGGATACCCATCACACTTTTAACTCCTAGGACGATTAATTCACCTTTAGCAATCGTTACTAATGTGAACTTACAACCTCTTTACATCACTGAATTTTTAATTTATTCCAATTTCTACCATAATATTTGTTTAATTTTTTAAGCCGGGTAAGACTTTCGGGATCATATAACAATTAAAACCCCCGTCTGGATTGCGTGGCTTGACAGGTTAAATTATCTTTTCTCAATGGGTTTAGCGTTTATAATTATAAGTTACTATATTATGCTTACAGAGTTATAAATAACATCACTAAATGTAGACTTTAGGTATCCCAGTTAATGGAGTGTTAAGATAAGATATGAATAACAGTAGCCATCATCTCTTGTCTACAACTAAACCATGCTATCACACGCTAACACACTACAAAATTGGCGAACGTATCCCAATATCTATAGCCTAGCTAGTACATGACAAATAACGTGGTAATAAAGATTGATGTAGAAAAAAAATAGAATTTTGTTTAAAAGATTTAATTTGATAAAACTAGGATTAAATTCAATTGAAGAGTTAATAAAGTCCTGCTTAAATCAAAATACACATTATTTGGGTTTTATATCGGGACAATTTGTTTTTGAATGATAAGTTGATGACTAAAAGAGCTAAAACCGATAGTATATCTGTTTTATTTAAAATGTAAGGCTTATGTGGTCTGATAGTGATAGATAAACTCATCTATGTACATTGACCGCGGGATAAAACCACGGACCACAGCCTTCGATGTTAAGCACGTGATCCGCACTCATGCGGCAAGCCACGTCGTAAACGTAGAACATTACCTATTAACTTACGTCGATGATCAAGGGAAACGATTCGATATGTGAAGATATAACTATTCATATTTATATGAGATATAATATATATGCTGAATAAATTATCAAGTTACCGTCTACATTCTACAACAATAGAGGCTGTTGCCGTAACGCGTTAAATGTCATGCGTATCGGCGTCTGAGTCTCAGTCACTGAACTGCCTATAACAATACACGTGCTTAGTGTGGTATATCTGTCGATCAACAAACTTCCGCTTTATAAAACTTTTGTATGTTATACTAGTCGTTTGGACTGGAACTTTTTGCATTTGTTGTTCACATTTTAAATAACATATTATCTTGTTTCAGGAACCGTAGCGAAAACAAGAAGTCGTCGACCCTTCGATTCACCACACCCCAAGACTGAAAATTCACTGCCGTCTTCCAGAGTTTCTCCTAAGAGTACTTTTAATTTAACATTTGGACTAAAATCATCCCTCGTCAAATCCTCGCCGCTTATTACACCGTCACCGAGCAAATCTAGTGAGAGGCGCCGTAGTTCGGATACTGCCACCAAACCTAGCTGTATACCTTTGTCGAAAAAGGCCACAGATAAACATATTCGAACCTCTACGTCACCTTTAAAGCAAGAATCGACGATTACGGTTTCGAAATCAGATGCGAAGTCTAGAGAATTGTCTAGAGGAATTTCTACATCTAGAAGTCCTGAAAAAGCAAAGAGCGATTGTGAAAATAGCCGCAACGATAGAAGACATCGAGCTCAAAAAGATAGTGAAAGTGTTAGCGAAAAATATCATTATTCAAAAAAAAGACTGACTAGTTTAGAAAAAAATTCTCCGAGAGATTCGAATAACACTGTAACGAAAAATGTTTTAAACAATAAAACAGAATCAAATACAAAATCCAATGATCATTCTTGTAGTTCAGAAGGAAACAAGAACACAAATATGTTGTCCACACTACATGAAACCGTTAGACCTCACGCTAGCAGTTCGCGACTTTCACAGGAGATGGATAGCTTAGCTACACTAACCAAACAGACATTAGATAGAGTTAACAAATTGTCGAATAACTTAACTAGTAATAAGTTAAATTTAGACACAACTGAACACTTTGACTCTTTCTTCAGATCTACGTCAGATCACAAGAATAACAACCAAACAATTAATTATGGTCTAACCAATGATCGAACTATTGTAAATAGAGGAGTCAATGAGAGATTAAAAGATATAGACACAGCAGCACAGAGACTTATTGACTTTGAAAAGCAAAGTGCAATTTTTTCTGATCTCAATAATGATACATCTAGTCAAAATCGTCGTCTTGATAATTCATTGACGTCTTGTAGTCATACACCTGTGTCTATTTTAAAAAGGAAATCCATTCATGAAGATAATGCTCTGTCTAACGCTTCTAATCACGCTATTGCTTCCCCTCCTGTAACATTTTCACCTAGCGTTATTGAGCCACGAAGTTGTCGGTCTGATAATAGGCAACGACAGGGAATTTTGAAAAAACGTCGCAGTTTAGATGAATCGCAAGTTGCCAGAAGAAGATCTTGTAGCCCAGAAGTCTCATTTGCTGATGACGGTTCTATCGATACTAACAAACCCATTTTGAAAAACCGAAGATCCTCTCTTGAAGATGTCGTTAGAAATAGATCACCTGATGGACAAATTCAGGGAATATTAAAAAGGAAGATGAGTAGAGAAGAAGATCCTACTAATGAAGATTTATCTCATGGATCGCCAGAACCACATGGCATTCTAAAACGTAAATCGAACTCTAGTTCTAGTAGTAGTACAACCTCATCTCATGTATCTATTGCTCAAGCTGTACTTTTAGCAGCCGCAGGCGGCGCTGAAATAGTAGATGATGATAAAGAAATTGTAAGACCAATATTAAAGAAAAAAAGTTTCTCCGAAGAACGACCTTGTCTAGAAATTTTACCACCCGAGACCCCAAAACCTATATTAAAAAAGAAATCTATCGAACACGAAGAGCATGACTTCGATCTTCCTAAGAAACCGATCTTAAAATCATCCAAAAAATTGTCCGGAGATGAAGGGCACACTTCTAGTTTCGATATGAGCGAAGACGACCGAAGTTCACGAAGACCTTCACTCTTAAGATCGCGTACATCGGACCATTCAGGATCAGAATGCGATGCGACTGTTAAGCCTATTTTAAAGCAAAGAGGATCTAGTCTCACCAGGGAACGTAGCCAATCCCCGCGCCCACGACTCTCATTTTGCGCAGACAACGATGCGAACATTAGTGTGACAAATATCAGTTGCGACGCGAACGACTTGTCGGCGGCCGGACCGCGGCGATCAGTGAATCTCACACCTGACACGGAAGAAAGCTATCCGTGTGCTGTTCTGCGTCGAAGGAATCAACGACCGAAAACGAATCTTCGATCTAAAAGTTTAGTTTGTGATGTTAACGACGAGTTACTTTCTATATTAAATAATAGACGGCTGAAAGTGGAAGAAAATTGTACAAACGGACACTGTGAGCCCTGGGAACTAGAAAACCGGGACGAAGCAAGTGGTGATAATGGTAAACCGAAAACATTTCCATCTATTGCCGCACGAATAAAAAGTATGGAACTGGCACTCGCCAAAGACTTTGCATCAAAAGAACAGCCGTCTACATCATCGAGATGCAAAACTCGTGATAGAGAACGTTTTAAAACCCAACCGATCACCGTTGAAGAAATGCGATCTATTACTGCCAGGTAAGAGTTTATTTTGTTGCATGATTTTATGATTACATTAATTAATTGTAACTAGTAAACTTAATTTTCTTTTTAGTGTTTATAGTTACAAAATAGTATCAATAACTTCTGTCTCATCTGACGAATGTGAAGGTACCTACTGTGTTGCAACGTCATGATTATATTATGTATGCTTATCTTCCGTTCCTGTTCAATATTGCCGGGCGTTGTTCTTAAATACGGCTTTTCTTGGGCAAAGGTGATTGTTCTCTGTACTAAACTCATAAATGCCGAATTTTGGCTCATCGCCATTATTTTGATGGGCGGGCGTGTAGCGTGGGCGGTCACCAAATGTTTTGTTCTGGATACTCTACGCTTTTGTTGTTTAGATTTTACCTTCCTCGGTCAGTACATTTCCCTACTTACGTTTCTGGTTTAATTGAGGACTAAAACAACAAATAAGCAAATTCTATTTTGAATGACTAATTTATGTTTTTTATAACATAAATTATAATCGTTGTATTAATAATAAAAAATACCCAAAATAGTGGTTTCTTGTTTAGTTTTTTGTACGTTAGCTTAGTATATTATATGGTATTTGTTTGAATGTGTAAAATTATTCAGGAATCGTGATTCCGAATGAATTATACCTGCATATATTTATCTGCATTGGTTTTGTAAAAATATATTCGAACATGAACCAAAATTGTGATGTGACTATAATGTGATTTCGATTATTCCATACTTTTATTCTGAATCCTTGAAGTACCCAAGTACCAGACACAATAGTTTTTTTGTGTATGAGTTCCGGCGGGCTGGTAAAATATTAAAGTTAAATATTTGGAGATTTTATGCTCATGAATTCAAGCCAAGACAATCCTAGATAGGATTTTCATGGTTCTCTGATGACTCGACACGCATGATTCATGACATCCATCAACGAAACTTTAGTTTTCCGAATTGTCCATCTCTCGAAATGACAGCCCAACGTTTGTACCTTTAATAATTTTTTTTCTAAAAAGGATAATCATTAAATAATCCATTTATTATCTCGAATTAAAAAAAGTTTTTAATGCCCAAAGTTCAAACAATACTTAGATCATGATTTCTTAATGTGAATATCAAGTCCTGAACACGAACATTAATCTAATCTCGCTAATTCCTCATTGTCTGATCGTATTAATTCCCCTGTGATTAACGCCGGTACTGCATTTGAGTCGGTCTACATGACGGAAATACGTGCTCCAGCCGTTAGTGGGTCAGCTACTATTTCTGGACCCGTTGTGTTTCGGGACGCATTGAGTTTTATTACTGTGCCATCGACTGAGCTGGAGAAGAGCAATGCAATTAGTTTGGCATATGGTTTTGTGAAGTCTTATTGTGATCTTCAGCAGTGTTGTTTCTTCTATTAAGTAATTACTATACTTATAGTCCAAGATCCCAGAGCCCCCGACGTTACTTATTTTCGAAGTAACGAAATTTATAAGTACCTACTCTTTTATGTGTTTAAGAGTGCATGCATACTCGCGAGCTTGCTTAAGCGGCCTGTTTACAGGTAGCAGGTAGGAAAGATAGACAGGAATATTACTTACTTTTGTTGAATTCGAAGTACTGTTTTTTTTCATATATGTTATACGGAATATTATCAAAAATAAATAATTAATATTTCCAGACCTTTTCTGTACGCGGTAACGCTTTTAAGTCTCTTTTAAAAATTTACAGAACTTTCCTTATTTTCGAAGTTTTTAATTTTAATTAATAATGCTTAGGGGACTATATTAATGTCCTCTGTAGACAGCCAGACCAATACCAAGGGCTAAACACCTCCCAGCCACAATCGAATTTTCCAATAAACCGCCAAAACAATATTTTTTTCCCCACAGTATGTATATTTTCAACAGCAATTTATTATTTAATTCTCTGAATAATGTGATGTGAAATTCCCTATTTTTTTCAGAATTTTCTGCTGCACTTTCCTCCAACAAAGTCTTGTAATATCTGTGAAGATAATGTCCATAAATAATACCGTCCTTTTTTATTTAAAATCTCGCTAGTAAATGCACACATCCCATTATAATATAAAATTAAAATTTTAAGTAACCCCCGACCTCATTCATCATCTATCTAACACCATCTCATTGATTGAGACTACTCTTATGAGCCCCCCAAACACGCTGTAAGTTTCTGAAGACAGCAAGCATCTCGCAGACTGTTTGATGGTACAAGATGAGCTCTAGAGGTGATCCTAAGCTAGGTTAGCATGTATTGGAAATACCACCGAACCACATTTCAAGTAAATCAGATCTGTGAACATTAGTAAAAACCTTTTGTCAACTAGAAAATGAGCTGATAACCATCCCGATCCGCTATCAAACAAAAAACGAACCATAATCAGTTCATTCGTTTAGGAGCTACAATGCCACAGACAGAATGCACTGTGACATTTTGTTCTTGTATCATTAATAATTTACAGAGAAAAGTGGGACAGAAGATCGAAGCCTTGATAAATGTTTAGTTATCTTTAGACCTTTACTTTATGAAATGCATTTCAGATTTGAAGACAAAATAGATTTCATAGCTGTTGACATCCAAATTGTCATTGATGAAGTGAAACCGGCATTTAAACAATTTAAGCTTTACGCTTGGATACGGATTTCAGAAATCCTTTTGAACAAAACTGTTCATTCTGTTGCACTGCATAATTTGATGGAAATATGTTCGTGTTCCAGACATTACTGGGTCAAGCACTATTTCTGGAACTGTTGTTATGGTACTGCTTTGAGACTTATTGTCCCGCTGTTAAGTGATAAAATAGTTTAGATTTTCCTGTTTGATTATGTATTTTGAGTACGTCATTTGTATGATACTGTGTTAATGATATCTTTGGATAGTATTCTCTTTATTTTTTTTAGTACTGGCTATCCTCTCGGACCGTTTTCTGTGTGTCTACTTTTAATGGCTCGGTTTATTTAAACGCAGCTGACGCCATTCATTAGAAATTTATGGCGATGCCCTAATTCTGTTTGTCTTGAGATATTGCGACGAGCAGCATGCATTAAGAGCAACCTCAAGAGGCTTTCATAATGCTCTTTTGTTTCATGTTAGTAATAATATAACTATCATTTATTAGTCAATGAATCACCAGTAGAGATAAAATAGCATAGATGATAACGCTTCATAGAATGTCAGCAGGTACAATTACTGGAGCATCATTAGAGCCATGAATAAATATATATTTATCGGATACGGACCGATAAATTATATAATTTGTCGATGCGTTACATTGAGAATACATATTTATAATAGCTTTATTTTGCCTTAATGTCATACAGCCCTTAATCGAAATGCTGACCCAATCACTCATACCATAATTCATGAAAATTTATGACGGTGTACTGAAACGGCTTCCATCTCTTTCTTATGTGTAGTAGTGTTCTACACTGACGTGCTTCTTTTCTCATTTCGCAGTTTGGAGCCGGGCCAAGCGAGTTTCCAAGCGTTCGGCACTGCCGCCTGTAGTTTTCCGAGTCCACTCGTCGAGTCCGGTGTTGCCTCGACTAGGGCCCCTACGTCAGGGGTCGGACAGGAAAAAAGTCTGTTCCTAGATTTCCCGAAGAGTTTGGATTCTCCCCCGTTTGGCATCAGCTCGATTAGTGCCAATTCGCCAATCACAAACGGTGTGGTAGACTCTGCTGGCGTCAAGGACGACAGTTACGGCGAAGCTACGTTTCTGGACTTCGAAAACCGATCGAGTGTCGACAGAATACAGTCGACCTTAGACGAGATCGAGCAAGAAGTGAACAAAGTACGCGTCGCCTTGGACGAGGACAGCCGAGCTTTGGACGAAGACGAGAGACACCAAGCAGAAGCTGACAACTGGAGCTTGAATGTCTCTTGCGATAGTGGAGTTTATAATCGTGCCTCTTCCAGGGATTCTGGACCTCATTCCGGTAAGTGCTCGAAATTTTGCCTAAACAACTTTGGAAACATTTATTGGTCTGTCAAAAACGCAATGTCATAACTTAAAGTAAACATGTGGAAGTAATCAGCCGGGATGCATTGAACGCCGTTTGTTTATATTACTCGGTAAAATTAGCCTTACTGAATGCGTCGCTATTCATATTAGGATCGTTTTGAAAATAAACGCCGTAACCTTGCGAATGTCTCTCGATTTATTTGGGTCAATGTAATCCACGTGTACGTTGTCATAAGGACGTTAAGTTTGAAACATTTTGGTGTATTTTTTGTCTGGTAAATATACAAAAAATTCCATTGTTATTCCATTGTTACGTGTGGCTCCAGTCTGTGGCTGTAGTCGAAATTATAATGTTGACGGCTGCCAGTATGACTCATTCCGCTTTGCCTCATGTCATCAATGTCAGTGTCTATGATTCGTTAGTTTCCCACATCACAAAATTACATTTTAATTGACTTCAGACCATTAGATTATTATAACTTGGCCTTGTACATCATTCAAAAGTTACACTGAAAATACTTAATTTAATAGTTGGTCAACACCATTACTTCAAGTATACCAAGGTTATAATTTATTTAATAATTTTAAGCGGGGTAGGGCATAGTGGATTCTTTTCATAGCAATCGATAGAATCTCCACCTTACAGAACATCAACCAATAACGGTGAGAAAGGTCGCCTGAGGTTACTTAGAAAACATAGATCGAAGCAGGATGATCCTATCCTATCAACATAACGATTCCTTTTCATTTTCATAAGGTAGTCTACCTTATGAAAATCAGGGGCCGTATAGTCGCTATAGTTAAAATCATTTAATAGGTGCATTTGGACAGATGAACTTGACATAGAATGTAACTTTGCACGTTTTAGACAAAACGTAAAACAAATCTTATTATGTTAAAAAAAAATACTTAGTTTACGTGTCTAACGTTACTATTGTTTGTTGAAGTGAAGATAGCTCTGAATTTAGATAATACTATAGCTATTATTTGGTAACCATTAATACTGTTTAAGGTGCTGCGACTTCCATACTAATGTATATTTCCATTCTTGGGCGGATAAAGTATAAATTTACACTTAAATCACTTCCGTCGTCATTTAATTTGATCCTTATTTGCGGCAAATTATAAGTACTTACCTGAAGAAAATAGATTAGAATCATAGCAGTTTTGAGACTGACATTTTAGTTCAATTTTACTAATGTTTGAGTTGACGGCAACAGTGTAGTACGCAAAGCAGTGATTGTTACGAGCTACGTTGCCAGGTTCGCTGAAATTCAGTGGCGGCGAAAAATTAATGACTGATATAGTCTCCTCAAAATAAAAATAAATAAACACAGTTAACATTTTTTTTCGTTCTTTTATTCTTATTGTTGTTTGGTATTTGTATTTTAATTGTTTTTTTTTACATCGTACAACCCGCTTTGTGGTAAGCGGTTACCGCAGCCTACAGACGTTCTTATCACATTGGGCACTACATACGCATTGCATAGCCTACCCTATAAAAATCAAACAGTCAAACGCAGCAGGATAAAATTATTAAAATATAAGCACATTTTCATATGCAAAAAATTCAAATACAACGCCATCAAGCACTACTACTGACCGTGACTAAGCCTTTTGCTATATTTCTATCTCTATTCAGTCATTCAATTTCAGCCCTCATATGAGTTTTTAAAGCGCAACTGATAGACGATTGATAATAAATTGCGTCGTATAGCATAAGTGCTCGTAGCGAGGACCTCGACTTATAAAGTAAATAATATTTTTATTTTAAAACAATTCCAGGTGAGGAACTCGGCTTGATTGAAAGTCAGGAGATTCGAGATAACCACGCCACTAACAGCAGCAGCAACGAGTGGTCCTCGTCGTCTATCGAGCGTGGACTCTTCAACATGGAGCGGGAGCGCAAGTCTACGGAGTCGGAGCCCACGAAACCTCTGGAGCAAGGCAGTGATGACGACGAATCAAATAACAGCACGGGATTCAATTTGGGTCTCGTCAAGAGTAGCAGTGTAGTGGCTCGTGCTAGCATGTGGCAGCAGCTTCAACAGCAAGCCAAAGGTACTTATTGTTTTTTAATTGAATAATAATAATTTTATAGTCGTTCGCATTACCTGGTGATTGTCTTTTTTGGTTAATTACTACTTCTTATCATGATATTTGTAATTGCAGTAGACATTAAACACATATTAGTGTATTTGATGATATTATATTGCTACTGGGAACACACGGTGTGTCTTACTTCCACAATATGCTTTTGTTCCTAAAGCCAATAAATGCGTACTGTCTTTTTCGAAAACCTGCGTATACCCTTGCATATTTCAGAAGCTGTTTTTTTATCTATCCAATATAATCAATTTATTGTGATAGTTTGTGATTCAATTTCATTTGTTTAATAGATTCCTGTTCAAGTTCCCTTGAAGAGTGATCTTTGTCAAAATCAAAAAATTGTAATACTATTTTTCCCTATACAGATAAGTATTGTTCTTGCAAACTTTATTATGACATATTTTCTCCTATAGTATAGTAGTCAAAAATATTCAGTAAATATTTGTACATCGTAAAATTGTTGTTAAGTTTAGATATAATTTAATTAATTATTACTAGGAAAAGCACTTTGGCAGATTAGTCGTAAGATATCACTATTAATCATCAGTTGCTAGTTAGACCTAACTAAACATAACTATATTTTTAGTATTGGCAGTTCATCCGAGACCATTATAAATAGCGAGTTGAACGATTATATCATACCTATTATTTATGTTTGCGTTTCCAGGCACACCGAAGCCCCTAATCCGTCACAGCCGATCAAAGAACAAGGAAGGGCCCTCGGTGACTGATCGATTTAAGACACAGCCAATATCTTTTACACCCACCCCTGATGCAGCCCCAGAGCCGCCTAAAGAGAATTTCTCTCTCACTCAGTCCAAGAGCTCTGGCAATGTGTTGGATAGAGACGAAGATGGTAAGATTTTTTAAACTACTTTCCATAATATTTTTTTTTGTAATGAAATGTCAGAACGTTAAAAATTAGTTGCGTTTTATTTTTATGTTTAAATTATTACAGTTCAGACTTTGTAACATGAAGACCAATTTAGAAGCATGTAAATTTGCATTCCGTACGGTAATTACGAACAACAAGCTTTCTGTCTTATGATTGTCGGCTTATGTTTCTTTTTTGCATGTCCTCGACTCTACTATGTTTGTCCCTGGTCTATCGTAAACACTGCACAATGTTATGTAAATATGCACAAACTCACTGGTGGCAGCTAAGTTAGACGAGGATGATCCGGCGAAGATGTCGCTTAGCGAGAAAATGAAGATGTTCAACGCCAAGCTGACACACAAACCGCCCGTGGCGGGGCTGCCTCGCCCTAAGGAGGAGAGAGTGCCAAGAACGTCGCGGCTCCGAACCATGCCAGTGTTAGCCAGCCAAGTTCAGGAGGCCATTGAACAAAACGAGAGGCTTACGAAATCGCTCACCCACGAGGAAGTGCCGCGTAACACTGACTTCCAACTCAAAATGGAACTGTTTCGGTCGGCCAGCGCTAAGAACACGTCCCTAGAGTATATGATGAGGCAGAACGCCAAATTTAGGAGCTTAGGTCTGATTATGTTTGAATTTTTCAGTTTGTTTGTTTTTTTTGTCGTTCGCTTGAATTGTTGCTTTCATTGCCTTAGTACTAATATGTAGTCCTCTTTTTACATTTTAGGTCAGTGTGCGTTGCAAATGCATGCCATATTAATACCGCATGCAATTTGCGAGTAGTGTTCACTATTCGACGTCATTTTAGGGACGTAACATCAATTTAACAAACGTACCATCATTCGATTTCATTTTAAGTAGTAATCAGCAGTTTTCGACAGTTTGAGTACTAATTATTTAATTTATTACCCAAATATATATGACTTTTTGGGCGAATTTATTTAAGTTTTGATTGTTATGACTAAAAATATCTTTTATCATCATCATTATAATTATTGTTTATTTCTTATGGTGTTGGTTTGTTACATTATTAGTAATAATAGCACGCTTCAATTACGGTGTAAGTAATGGTCTCAATGATACCATAAATACAACATAACTCATCCTCCTTCGCTATTGGATGTTTCATATTCGGGGTAACTTTTATTTCGAGATCAATAGTTATTCATACGTTCTCTAAACATGCAAGTCATAAAACGTAATTTTTTCACGGTGTTTATTTTGGGCTGTTATGTAGCGGAGAAAATGGACGGCATACTAATCTTCATTACATCTATTATAAACACATAAAACTCCTTCCTTTCATTTTTACGATAGTATTGATGCTTTAAAGTTAATAATACGTTTAAATGCAAAGATTGAGTAACATATTTATCATTTCATTTGGTCACAACAATTATTTTAATAAGAGTAACCTAATCTGTAAGGTGTGTGTATAACAACAAACTGAATTCTTTTTTATACTCTGTTACCAAAGCTTTACTAGAAATTCGAGTGTCAAGGCAATTTCTCGGTTCACCGCACACATAAAATTTTATATTAAGGCTATAAACTCTTGTACTTACCACTCTAAAAAAATTAACTCGTGATTAATTAGATATGTTTGATTATTATTTAACACCTGACCACGTTTCAATTACGTTTCAGTACTTATAACTTCCAAACGTAAATTAAAATGTAACGCCTTATTGAACACGGTACCTTAGTCAATCCGGTACGGTGATTTTATTTCGAAGTGTAGTACTCGCGTAAAACCTCGTCCTCACATTAAATCTCAATTTCAACATTACGAAACGCTTTCAAAATTTTTAACGGGACCTTAAACTAATAATGTATACGCTCTTACAGACCTCGATGATGACTCGCCAACAGAACGTGCACAGAGGATGATCACGCCTGAAGTCCGTGGCATACTCAAGTCGGGTATCACTGTGGTGCCTTCTAAACCCAAGACCTTGGCCAAAGGAGAGAGCTCCGAGGTAGGTTCAAGCTTATGAAAATGAAAACTTCTACTGAAACTTAACCAAAACTAAAAATACTTCAAATATTAGTAAAGATCAGCATTCGGAGTAATATGTGCGAAGTATTATAATTCAATATTTAGGACATAATAGTTTATGTCCTGCAAAATTAGGCGATGCCACTATTATAGTAACCGATACTATGACAGCAAAGTTATAGAAATAATTATAATTATATTTGATACTAAACGTGCAGGACCAGAGCGGGCGAGCGCGTTCCGCTGAGACGAATAGTGCATTCATAATATAATGATTCTTTTGTAAATTTAGATTTATTTCAGTTACCTTGCGGACAGTAAATCGAATTTGCTTTTAAAGCTTAAAACAAACAAAACAATGAACAATCTTTAATTTAATCTTACTGATTCGACTTGTTATAGATTGTGTATCTTCATTATTGCACTGCTTCTCACTTATTAACATACATTATCTAGTGAATAACGCTGCTGGTTGCATAATAACCAATAGTTATTATTATGTATCATCAACATAAGCATTATTATGTAATTTATTGTTATTCCGATAAATTTAAAACATAATAATAATAATTCGTTACAACTTAATTTCGATTAATTCAATACTATGGTAACTTATTTTTATACTGTGTATTCATTTTCCTAGCAGGTAAACCAACCTGTTGATATTGAAACATAATTCCGATTTCACTGGTTTGGTTTGTCGCCTAGAAAAATGGCATTACAAAGTTGTAATAAAACAGTTATAGTTTTTATCAATATCGACCCCGAGACACGTTTGAGTCTCTTCAGCTACTCTTTTAGTTCTGGATTGGGCCATCCACAGACACTTATAAAATCACCATGTATGATTAACGCACTCACTGTTTTACAGACGAAATGCCTTATTTTGAAAAAGGGTATTATTTATGTCGTATATTGTCATTTCATATTCGTACCTCCTATGATAGGAACACAGCTTTTAAAGTAATGGCCCCTACTCACGTTTACAATTAAGTAAACGATTCAAATCAAGTAATCCCGAATACTAAAGCTTCAATTTTAATTGCAAATAACGTCTATAGCTTATTGGTTATTCATATTATTTCCGATAGGGTCTCAAAGACGAAGGCATAGACAGTTCTTCCGACGATGAGTCAGCATCGGCGTCCAGCGTGTCATCCTCGGAGAAGAGTTGTTCTTCATCAGACAGCTCTGATGAAGTGCCGGGGCCGAAGCCTAGGCGGTTCCAACGCAAGAATAACAAGCTCACGTCTTCTCGCACCGACTCCGATTTGACAAGGTCAGTTCTATGGTGGCATGATAATAGTAAAAAGTCTAATTTGGACAGAGGGGAGCTCTGTCCAGCCTCTCCCTGGGGAGAAGAGAGAAAGAAAGAGGAGTGTTTGTGACTTTCATCCAATAAACCCTACTGCCGACCGCACGGGTATAGACCGGAGACACTTAGTCCGCTTTTCGGCAGAGCAGTGTGACCAAATAAGGGTCCGTCTTTTGGGAAGGGCTCTGAAAATACCCCCTCAATTCTTAAGTCTTTGACCTGTCGACTGGGTCGCGCAATCTAGGCATGCAAGTCAGCCAATCGCGCCTAGAGCCCAAGAACCTTGACAATAGCTAGCTCAATCTTACTCCTAGTATTAACGAATCTCTTGAAATTGTGTAAAGTCGACAAATTCAACAGTTAGTTACCTACCTCAAATCTAAATAGAAAAACCTTGTTATTATAGTTCTTCCAAATCAAGTACAAATGCTCCTTGGCCATTACTCTTTATGGCCAAACCTATGAAAACGATATTATTATAACAGGAAACTGTCTTCATTTTAGACAACCTGTGATTCAGACAAATGTTGATTATTTAATTTGTATGCCGACCAAATTTTTGGAACTTGGTTCCTCGTTGTCAATACCTGTAAATTTTGTATTCCTTGTTACACGTTACAATTAAAGATTATTCAATCCCTTAACAGGCTTCAAGACGCGTACCCTCGTAAGATCCAGTTACCCGGCGCCATCGAGCTAAAAGAACGCCTTGCCCAAGCAAAGAACCCCGACGTAAAACCGTTATTAGGGAAACTGGGTAGAAAACCTTCCGAAGAAACGAAAGATGATGACATCATGAGGCATAAAAGGTTCATAAAGAAGATAGACGAGCCAATACAACTAGGGAAGTTAAGACGACCTCCAGAGAAGACAATGAATTTAGAAGCCGATAAACCTCCGCCCGTTCTGAAGATATCGGCTCTAAATCAAGCGGCGAAGAATAAGTTCTTTGGCTTAGAAGCGCCGAAGAAGGAGAGAAGCATCGATGAATTGGCTGCTGCCGTTAGAAAATACATTCCACCTGTAAGTATTAAAAATCTTTAGAGGAGGCACCGTCTATCAGAAGCTGGTTATAAAAAATCAGTCTTTGCAGATCGTCGAGTAATGATGAGTTTTTGTGTGATTAATAGGAAGTCTGTTTGTATGATAGGGTAGTTGAAAACTTTTTTATTTCATAAATAAGAAGTGTATTAGAAATAATGAAAAAGAAATAGTATGCCTAGGATCAATAGTTTCACAGATATAGCGGCATGTTTGATGTGTTGCGGCGCATCGTCCGAAAACACTCCATAGAAAATCTACGGAACAGGTGACGTCACACGTTCCTATATTACTAAGAAATGTATGAGCATACTGGCATAAAACCAAGTAATATGTATGTTTTTATTTATAGTCGTCATAGTAATTAATTGATATCAGCAATCACATGTCATTAACATTTTTGATAAAATAAAAAAACAACATATTTGTGAATTTTCATATATTTTTTTCTAAAACACAGCTTTAACAATGTTCCATATCTTTTAAGTTTGAGTTGTTATGGGTAACGCTACTGTTACACACTGTTTTCCGGATTTGTGAAAAATACCGCCATATTCTAACTTAGGCAACATCCCAATTGGTAGGTTCAGAGGTTTTTTATAAATCTTATCAACATAAGATACATATCACACAAAAACTCTCCAGCACTAGACGATCAGCGCAGGCAGATAAATAACTGCGGATTGAACAATGGGCCTTCGACATAAGCATTATTTGTTTGAGAAAGCTGAAATCGAAACCCTACATTGTTTTTATTTAATTATTTAGGTTAGCAAGTCGATGTCGGTGCACGTTATAGAGGGCGGTTCGGGGAGCGACGGGGAGAGTAGCGGCGGGCGCGAAGTACGTCACATCAACACAAGGGGGCGCTACAGGTCAGTCATTTTCTCCTATAAAGATTTTTTAGGCGTCTTTCAATAATATGTAAAAAATTTCGTGGTCAACAAACTATTTAATCGGTCTACAAATTGTTCATTTGTCAGTATTTTGGTGACCAGTTTGATATTTTTGATTATTTTTTTTTGTTTGTCTAAGGTATGCCCAGTGAGCGCCATTCGAAGTATTAGCTTTAGTGGGTATGCCGATACTATTTCAAATGATGAGTCACACATAACCCAGCCAACCACATAACCCCTTTTGCTTAGAATTATCTATAAAGTTTATGTGTAGATTACATACTTACTAGTTTTTTTTTATCAAAATTAAAACCGAGGGGACCACTTCTTGATTCCACCTCTTATGTATTTAATTATATATATTATTATATATTACATTTTCTGAATATAATCTCCCTATTGTCGGTCACCAATCCAACAGCTAATCACAGAGGACATTGTTTTACTTTTGTTATACGATTGTTGCGTGAACCGAATCCAGACACATGAGAATTTAAAATCAGTTAAATTGTATCAAATTATTTGTGATAATGTTGCCGTACTTGCAGTTGTCTTTTTAGTACCTATTTTTTCAATTTACATAACAATTTATTAGAATATAATCTGGATTCGGTTGTGAAAAGATGAAAAATTCATTGCAATTACCTCAGAACTTTTGACTGGGTGAACCGATATTGATGATTCTTTTTTTTATCGATGCGGAATAGTTCTCATTTGGTCCCATAAAATTTTTTTGAAAATCCATTAAAACCGAGTCCAAAAAACTGAAAAGGATAAAATAATTAAATTTTAGTAGGTACTCATCCCCTAGGAACATATTTTTGGAGTTAATGCTAAGTTGTTTCCAGAAACCATAGATAGTGAAGCACCAACTCCAAAAATATGTTCCTAGGGGATGAGTACCTACTAAAATTTAATTATTTTATCCTTTTCAGTTTTTTGGAGTCGGTTTTAATTTTTGATTAAATATTTTCAGTAGCAAATTGCGTTGCCTAATTATTATTTTTAAAATGGTTAAGGAGCGATGCTAGGACTTTTAAGCCGTTTGTTGCACATCGTTTGGGAGAAATTTTGGAAACCACAAATCCTTCCAACTGCAGGTGGGTACCCACTGCCTTCAACAACGCCGATGACGCAACCAAACCCAAAGCTCTGAAATTGAGCTTATCTCATCGCTGGTTCTCTGGACCTTCTTTTCTTTTACAGCCAGGCTATATCTGGCCCGTTGAACCAGAATCCGACTTGAAAGAGGTCACAATTATGTTAGAGTAAAAATTTTGTTTCTTCGTTTATTATAATGTAAAAAATTAAGAGTATTCAAAGCAATGCCCAATTTACCAAATCATAGGTATTTGAAAAAGTACTTGTGCGGGTGTTAAATTACAATATTTCGCCATTGTGGGGGTAGAAGTTAGCATATACGCAAATACAGACAGACTAAAAGAAATTCATGGGGTTATCCAAAGTCGCGTTATCCAATCGCCTGGATTGGGAAAGGTTGGTTGTGTTGCAGTTTTTTCTTTAAAAACTTTTGTTTTGTACCACGAACCACGATACAAAGTGAAGAAAAAGAAAATGGACTATTAATAGTTATTTGTTCAACAAGTGAGCAATATTATTTTTTGTAGCGAGGGGTGATGTTATTTCACGAATCAGCGAAGTAGTCTAAAATTTAATCACGAGCATAGCGAGTGATTCACAATTAGACTACTGAGCGCAGTGAGTGATTTAAAGGCACGAGACAAATAAAATTGCTCTCGTGTGAAACATACAAGTTTTCACCTCTCCGGCGAGAATATTGTTATGAGTAAGATACACAAACAATATTAATTCAGGCGTTAAACAATCATTTTCATCACTCGATGAACTCATTTTTGTAATTAAATTAACAAAATAATCACAATTAATTATAACAATTAAAGAAAAATAAAAACAATCTGAATTTATTTTACCCGCTTTGTCCACAGATTATATAGACTATTTTTGAGTTGCGTTCCGAAATTACAGTGCATGTAATTTTTTTTAAAAGTATATACTAATTATATTTTTATGTAACGTGACATTGTTGTTTACTAAATTATATAGTTATTATTATTTTTCAAGAAAACGTCCATAAATTAAAAAAGTTAAGCTTATAAACTAAAATAATTGAATCACATAGTTTTGCGACTAGCGCTAGTCCTGAGTTTCGGAACTGCCTATCATCTCATTAAAAACTTACTTTGCCTCACGCTCGCTGCAAAAACCGGTTTTCCATCGAGATTTTACGAAGCAAAAGAGCTATTTTGCTGCTGGAGAGGTCAAAAAGCTGTTCTGCATATTTTACAATACAATACAACTACAACAGGCCTAGCCTGGTCTCCGTACATTTTTGGGACATCTCTTTTATAATGCGCCTAAAGTATTGCAACGAGTTTTATCAACGTCTTGTTGACTGTTAATGTTGACAATAAGTTCAGCTTTGATGGAAGACCTGCTAATGCATTTTGAGATCGCCGGCGCCTCGCCGATACATCAGCCATCTGATAGTTACAATGTCTCTGACAAGAACAACACTCATGGCAAAGGGCCAAATAGTTGTTGCCATTTATTCGAGAATTACAGTCTGTTTGAATCATATGAGTCAGGTGACACAAGATTGTTTCAATTCTCGAAAAAGAAAAACAAACGATAAATTATCAAAAAGTAATATATTTTTTAATAGCTACACCGGGCATGATTTGCAATGCCCGCATAGAGAAAACTGTTAAGTTTTATCATAATAAAATGAAATAAGAGACAGTTTTTTAATCCAGCAGATAATAATGTAAATAGTCCTATTACGGCGGTAGCCAAAAACAACGCATATTACAGGCATTTTAATTTTTGATTATTTTTTTTCTTGTTTGGATAAGCAAAAGAGCTTATAACACGAAAATAAAAATGCCTTAATACCTTATATATATTTTTGCAGCACATTTGTTAAAAATGCATTTTCGAAGCCTGTATACATTGTTTGAAAGTTAAATATTACGCACCATTCAACGGAGAGTGCGGTAAAAAGGTTTTACCGCACGCTCCATTCTATAGCGCCTTGCGTATTCTTATGTTTTTTTAAATCTCCTTAAAATATATGGAATTCCACCAAGGAATTTCACAACACAATTATCTCATTTTAATGATAAAGAGAAAAAGACATGAAAGATGCAGTTTTAATTTTTATGACGCGCACGTGGCGCCATTTGCATTGTACGCCATTTTCATCTTAGGAACGCCAAAGATTGTTGCGACTTTCCGACTAATATTTAAAAAGAAAATAATATTGCTATTGTACTGATTTCTTTCAAATCTGCTGAAAAACGTTGTATGACACATGTCCGAAAATGGGTATAATTACAAACTTGTGACAATGGTAAGCTCTCGACTTCGTCTCGGCCTTACATTCGTCTACTCGTTTGTAAAAACCAACTTACCGCACTAGTATCATAAATAACTATTATTTTTCGTGTTATATTATTGTTTGGCTATCCAAATTAGAATAAAACACG
The DNA here is from genome assembly GCA_947347705.1 of Nymphula nitidulata. Classification (NCBI taxonomy): domain Eukaryota; kingdom Metazoa; phylum Arthropoda; class Insecta; order Lepidoptera; family Crambidae; genus Nymphula; species Nymphula nitidulata. Next base: position 15,562,307 of record OX374630.1, on the reverse strand, counting down.
GAAATAAAAGTACCTCCGTAATAGGCATTGATTTTGACTACCGCCGTAATATTTTGACGTTAATAACGCTTTACAAAATCTAAATAAAAACTTATTATTTAACTTATTAAAAAAAAAAACAAAAAAAATAGTTACGTATTTTAAAAATACCCAATGTGAGGAACGAAATTTATTTTAATTATAGTCCACTTATATTCTACAAAATGTTGAGTGAAACCAAGTCGATTACTTTAGTCAGTACCGAGGTATTTCCATAGAATTGATTTCCACCGATTTACTTATTTTAAAACCGTGGAGCTACTGCACAATTGCACCTATTTTTTCAAATAAAGAGTAGGTAATCGGTAGTCGATAAGTAAAACTATGTACTAAAAATGCAACTGTAGGCTGATTGGAAATTCAACATATTCCTTGATAGAAGTTATACTATGGCTCTTTCGCGGATCTGGTCTTTCGCGAAAGAAATTCAGTTCATTTGCGTATCGGGTCTATTGCCTATATGGTACTTCACGAAAGAAAGCATGCTTATGTGCGTATCGGGTAAATTTCGTTGCTGGCAGTATGCGTCGAAATGCTTCACCTAGCAAGAGTCGCCTGTGACAGATAAAATTTACCATCATAATGAAACCCAATCGATTTATAATAATAGGAATCGATAACATTTTCAAAGGAATTGGACTCGATATTTTATAAGAGCAAATGGCCGCATCGAAACATCACCAACATGAGTTCGATTACATTATGTCAATTCCTTTTGTCGTTTTCAAATGTGTAACTAAAATTTACTAAAATGCTATTTACATTTTGAAACTTCAAAAACCTGCCAGTAAAAAGAAGCTCATTCTAAATATTGTAAACTGAACTATATAATACTACTAACTTATCTCCGGCATCGTAGTTTTTATGTTTGCATACTAAACTGAACTTGTCTATAATAATTCGCTATTTACGAGGCGACTGGATATTAAAAGCTCGTATTGGTTGGCAAGTCTAAATATTACCTAAACCTACCTGGTTAAACCTATTGAAATTGATCATTTTATTCAGTCAGGGTATTTTACATAAAAAAAATTGAAAGTCAAAATTATAGACGAAAAGTGTTTAAAAAAGAACAAAATCAAAATAAAAAAATAAACGAATTTATATTAAAGAATAGTCAATATTACAGTTCATTAACCAATTCAAGTGTTGACTAGCTAACAGGAGACCGCGGTGTAGTTGTTTTAGCGACCTGGTTTCGATTACGAAAACAAAGCAACTTTCGCCATGGTCGACTTCGGGATGGGCCATTCAAAATTTCTAATCTTGAGCTCCTGCGTACTTCGGAAAGTACATACGTTAATCCGTTGGTCCCGGTTGATACTGCAACCGACCATTCCACGTTAGACCAGCGTGGTGGTGTTATTATGGCCCGAATTTCTCATGTGTTTCTCCCTAGTAGGAAGGCAACCTATATTTATGTAGACAGCCTGTGTAGTTTTTTAAAGGATCGCATCAACAAATACTGATTTCTATACGCGTATAGAAATCAGTTCAGCAATCAATCAACCTTGTTACATGCAAGCCGGTTTTTCAAGCAGCCTTACTCTCAATTAAGCTTTTTAAATCTCTATGAACTTCATACGTTTTATTAGATAGAACCCTTTAAGTAATACATATAAAATCGTTCAGAATATTAAGCTTATTAAACTTCAGTTACACTGAACCTGTTTTAGCAGGAACTAGATAATGATATTCTAATGTGAGCGTTTAAAGTAACCACTATACAGCCTGTTGCGGCAGGTCGCCCATTAGATTACCTTATATGATTTTTTATTCTTTAGAAAAACTTGATATGCATACTAAAGTCGGGAAGTTTACTCCGATACTAACGTTAATAGCCAGTATTGCGATAAGATTGTGATAATGGGTCTCTTTTTCTTGATTATGCACTGAAAATTTAAATTTAACTTAGAACAAGTACAAGTTAGTGACACCGGCATGCCGTAAATGATAGACATATAGTATGCACCGTCGACAGCACATCAAGCGTAACAGTTTGACATTGAGACCGCCCTTATTCCGTTTGTCATAGAGGCGGCTTTCGTAGTGCAACTGTTACATTTGATGTGCTGTCGCCTGTTCAACAAAAAACTATCAAAAAAACTAAATCAGTAATAAACACAAAACACATATTTCTGCCTCTGCTGACAACTTCAGATTTTAAACGCCTTCGTTATCGCTATTATTTGCTTGTCCAGTCCGACATAATTTGGATTAAAAATTAATTGCAGTACGTCTCGTTCTTTCATTATGAATAAAAAAGGAACAGCTGTTCAATTGTTCGATTTATACTTTCCTATCCATGATATAAACGGTCACGTGCGGATTTAACCCGTGTTCTGTAATTACGTCACTCTTCCCCACTTAGGTTTTTAATTTTTAATAACCCGAGCAATTATTAGTCTTCAAAACCAAGTAACATCAAATATTTCGAAAAAAAAGGAAGTATGGTTTAATTGTCTTTCTAGTTGGGGTTAAAAAATGAAAATTTGCATTGTAAGGTTAAATAACCTACTAAAGTTAAATTAAACATCTGCTACTCGTGTTTCTTAATTGAAACAACACGACAACTGGCTAAAGGTCAACTTGGTTTACTTAACTAAATAAATACAAATTTCCTTTTAGTTTTACTTCGATCTGCAGTGGCAATAAAAATATTACAGCAAGTTGAGTTTTTAATTGAAAGATACTTCTAACATTTTGTTTGGTTTCCCTGCTCTCTTACATTGAGGTTCTGAAGCATTCTTCCATAATGCAGCTTCAACATTTTGTTTGTAAGCATTCTGAAATTATGTAGCCTCAAAATGTGGTTTATCGAAAACCCGTCCTTATCCGTATAACAATTAAGTTTTACAAATATATTTTTTTTTGTGTGAAATTAAGACTGTCATACGAGCTTATAAAGCCCTCTGCTAATGTTTGAAACTATTTGGATTGAAGATAATGAGATTGAGTAAAATTTTGTATGAGATGGGGGTATTCAAAGTTGAACTATCTAGTAAAGAGCCTCAAGTAGACGCTGTGGTGTTTACCATACTAACTTGATGTAGTTCCGTATTCCGATAAAGGTCTGTAATCAATATCCTCAGGCCATGTTTACCGCCAGCAAATTACCTGATTATTGGATATGCAACATTAAAAAAGAACATCGCGACGGGAATGGCGTCAAACCAGTTCTGTGCGAGAGATGTTACTGTGGTGATGAATGAACAGATTTTATGATTTATGGTACGCTATAATTATTTATGCAGTTTGCCTACCCATAGCGCGGCTGGTTTAGTTCTTTAGATTAACATTGTAATAAGAGTTTATAAGATATTATTTCTTAGTAATTAAAATATAATAAAACTAGAAAAATTTCACGTCCTGAGGCAGGAATCGAACCCGCGACCTTTCAATCCGGCGACTGCTCTGACCACTGAGCCACCCAGGACTTGGGATTTCCCTGTGAAATTATTCTAGTCTATCTGTATTTGCGTTTATAAGCTAACGTCCACCCTACAATGTCGAAATATTCTATTCTGTTTCGGATGTTGAAATAGAATAGTTCGACAAAAAAGACACGGATGCTACGGCGAGCAGACAATGACTTCTTTAGTTAAGACATTTTTCTAAAATACACTTAAATAAATATTTCAAATACCTATGATATATGTATAATAAATAAACGCATATCCATGTCTATTAGTGATTACGAGTAGTACTCATCATGCAAACATCTGCCCTATACTGGGATACAGACAGTTGGACTTGTCTTATGCGTTTTGTTAGACTATAAAGTCAGTAATTGCATTTCAACTAACATTTTATCATTAATTGGATTTATATAACCAGCTTTATAGTTACAATCAACGCACGTTGACTTTATCTGATATGAAATGTCTTTTCCGTGCTTGTAACTTCATTGCTGAGGATCGTGACCTAAGGTTTGTGACTTTCTAAAGGCAATGAGGTAGTTCTGAGCTTCCTTTTAGATATTTCGTCAGGATTACCAATAGTATACGGTATTATGTGCAACTGGATTCACGACTTGTATGTTAGTCTAAACATATACCTGTAAAATTTCGTTTAGAGACGGTAATAATCTAAGGAAAACTAAAATTCAAATGTAAACAAAAATAAAAAAATTTGAACAGTCAGAACAGGTTAATACTCGTCCCCTAGAAACATATTTTTTGGAGTCGGTGCTTCACTCTCTATAGTTTCTGGAAATAACTTAGCACGTATATCCAGTTATTTTGATTTAAAAACCAAACTACCCAATCGATTTAAAAAAAAAAATATGGGACCAAATGGCAACTATTCCGCATCGAACAAAAAAAGAATCATCAATATCGGTTCACCCAGTCGAAAGTTCTGAGGCAACAAACAAAAAAAATACGGTCGACTTGATAATCTCCTCCTTTTTTGAAGTCGGTTAGTAAAAATATCATTAACGAGTGACTTTTTTTTTTTTTTTTTTTATCCAACTAAATGACAAACAAGCTGACGGCCCACCTGATGGTAAGCGGTTACCGCCGCCTATAGACACCTGCAATAACAAGGAAAAATCACTTGATATTGCAGGTGCGTTGTCATCCTGGGGTCTAAGATGAAATGCCGTCCATGCCCAGTAATTACACTGGCTACCTTTCCCTTCAATCCGAAACACAGCGAACTGTTTCACGGCTGAAATAAGAAAGGCGGTGGTACCTACCCAGACGACCCTACATACGGGCCTACCACCTAGTTGGTACAGTCCTAGCTCCAACAATATTAAAATCAATGACTTCGATGATAAAGCTCTTTACAAACATTATTTTCTTGTAGGCTAGCCGATGGACGGGTCAATATGAAAGCATTACTTCATATGCCTAGGGTACCAATATTGTACGTAGATATTGAATAATCTCTCATCATGGTAGTAATGATTTCACTAATTCCGAGTATTCTGATATAATATGGTAGTGAAACTTGAGCTTGTGTTGGCTTAGAAAGTCTTCAATTACGGATCACCGGACCGGCCCGGGAAATCAGGTGAAGCGGTGCATTAAATGTGACACCATCAGATTTTCTTACGCGGTGAAAGGGTATTTTTCTTATTGCAATGTTAGATAACTGAATCATTAAAACAATGCACTTATCTGCGTTTTAATAATTCAGCGGCCTAATAATTGCAGTAAGCGAAAGTTTCAAACATAATTAAAATATTTAATTTCCTTTATTTAAACTTACACATATGCTAAAGATCCTTGTAACTTTAAGTAAGTGTGTTTTTAAAGTAGGTTCGTTAACGTGTTCGACTTAACTTTTGGACCCTACCGCTATAGACTTAAGACTTTAAATATTATATACCTCATTTATTTGGTCTAAAGCTTAGGTCTCAAATTAAGCAAAAGCAGAAAAGTAACGTAAAAATAAAAACTAAATTACAGAAATACTTATATAATTTGCAATTAAAAAAGACAGCTACTTACCATTGCTTATAATTGAACACACTCTTATTTTGTAATAAGCGTTCAGCTCCTTTTATTATAGTATCAAAGTAATATATATCTTAATTACCATCGATATTATGGTCAGTAAAAGAAACTACAACATTTATTGCTTAAATAAGTTTATATCTAGCTAACCATCATACGCGCTATTATTATGTCGAATCACGAAAGAAAACTATTGCCTTATACGGTAATCGTGACTTACAATGTTTTTTTTTTTGCGCGTTTGTTGCATTTTGGCTCTTATGTTACGTAACATAAGGCACTAGACTCCGGAAGCGTCTTGTCCGACTGGCACAGTTGTTTCTTTGCAAAATGGTAGGAAGTCTTTCCATGTACGGGGAAATAGATTGCGGGTCAAGTACATACCTCTATTTGTCTCATTGTGCGTGAGATATAACCTATCATACTTTTATTTTAGCCTCTTAATGTTTTGTAGTAAGGCTTAGATTGGTTTACTGAGCTAAATCATCTAACATGATATTGCAAAATCTTATGAATTTGTTACTAAATTACAAGTGGTAAAAGCGAATAAGCGATTCGCTTTTTATCAGTTAAAATTCGTTGTTCCGTTTTTTACGATCTTTTGATCGTAGTTGTACAATGTAGAGTATTATAGAGCTATCGTCAGGTGGCTGTTCATGCAGAGCGAGCATTGAAAGTAATTTGTTAATTGTTATCTGTGCCTGTTATACTTGTGCTAAATTCAAAGTGTATGCACACTTAATAGATAAGCACTATCTCTTGTATATTGGTCCATGTTCTATCAAAAAGTATAAGTATCAGTTGATAAATCTGGGATTGTGAAACTTGCTGAGGAGGCACAAAAGATCATGTAGGGTCGAAGTGCATCGTGACTTGTCAGGGATAGACAAGATGACATTTGCAAACCATCTTCCGACCCTTAATTGAAAACGAAGTTACAACCATAGTTATCCAAGTCACATTTTCTATGAAGCGCTTGGATCAATATTGCATGAAATTATGATATAATTGACCGTTGATGTCAAAATATCCCTTATGACAAAACTGTCATACGGATGACTGTTTCTAACTCAGAACAAATTATTCTGAGGTGTCTAACGTCGCCGAAGCTATTTTGTTATGGATAATAAAGGATAGGTAAGTATTTCATAACCTTCGGTCACCTTCGTGAGTTTTTTCGTTGATTTCGGTAAAGAAGGTATATTTTCGCTTAATGATCATTCTGCAATCGTCAGTTGCACACTTAATGTGCTTTTGTTATTTATGTGGTAAGTAAAGAAGTTGTAAAACCAGGTCAAGTACGTCTCTGCTCTGATGATCAGACCAAATGAGTACATAGCCGTTGCATGGTAACATCGGGGATGAAATGTTACTTAGCATTAAATTACTGTCTACATTTAAAGCATCAAAACAAGTATGTTTCTTTGGTAGAAAAAGTCAAGGTTGATTTAGTAGCAACGAAAAATTAAGCAGGTACCTATTTGACCTTTTGTCCCGTTGAATTGATTTTTTAAAAAAAGGCTATCTTCTAAATTTCTATAAAAGATACAAGGCCTGTTTATATAAAATATGATAGAATTATACTAACCATAAATTATAAATAAGATTACGACAATGTAATCAGAAAGCTATTTGAATTTGACTTGACAGTTGATACAGAGCTTATCAATCACTGATGGAACGAATTAAACCATACAATTTTATTACTGGCATAAATGTGAATACTTAATTAAAAAACTGTGAGTTATATTGTATGAAGACAGCGGGAGGTAAATTAAATGGACGCATATGAGGTCTGCATATCGAAATTTTACAGGATATTTAAATTAATGACAAGATTTTTGAACTCGTAACGACATCCAAAACTTTATAAAAAATGTACCTATTGATATTTTAGCATTTATTATTATTAAATCTAATTTAAAAAATATTTTTTTTTTACAATTAATCACCAACTCTATGAAATTATCTTATTATTATTTCAAATCATGTAGCATTCTTAGGGTCGTCACACTTTAAAATTGGTTTCATAGAAAAACTTGCCCAAGTGATATGTTGATAAGGTTGTTTTTTTGATAAACCAAATTTTTAGGCAACATGCTAAGTAGTTAGAATGCTATCAAAAGCCATGTTAAGAATAGACAGTGAAATTACTTCAGAGTTTACTCGAGCACTTTTGCACCAAAATTAATTTCGCTTAACCGTACATTTTATTTAAGTTTTTTTATCTTGATTAATCCCAAAATGAAGATTATAAGCTACAAACAAACGTACGCTGAGACATGTCTCATAATGAACTTAAAAATGTGGCTACATTACCAAGGCAACTTTCACTGATACATTGACCTTCAGTCGTGACTCATAGATAATTCTTTCCTCGCTCTTGGTCGAGATAACTCATGCAGGGTTTTACCAACTTTTTATAATACTTCTGATTTCCATTTAGTATTTATGGAACTTTGATAAAAAAATGTTTATTAGACGACCACTATTTTACAGCATTGGACGTCTTCCTTTTTTGTAACACAATTGTTATGATTTTAAGGGTTTTGGTCAAGCCGTAATTTAGCCGTAATGGCCACAACTAGAATATTTGAAAGTAACATTTCGAGTAGAAAAAAATATTCGTTAGATTTTGTATACCCTTTTTTATATGATTTTGTATATAAAATTGATAATTTTTCAAAAAATAAATTCTTCTGTTTTTCTGCGTGCTTCATAAAAATCACCATTTCAAAAATCATTCAAAAGTTTTCTTCAGCTACTAAGTAATATGAATTGCCCTTTAGGCTTGCAACCCATGATGCGTGTCCGCACGCTCTTGGCCGCTTTTAATATAGCATTCGCCATAGCCTAAATTCTATAACTAAATCAGGTTGCACCTATCGTTCAGTCGGGCAATTACTCATTACACAATAGCGCACAACACAACACAATGCTGCCATTACTCCGCGCGAGTGACCTACAAACTCATGCGCAATTATAATGTTCACCACACCACAGAGTACCATTCAACTGATGGTGATAATTACTATAGAAGATGTTGTCGATAGCTTGAACTACGTGTCATTGTGAAAATTACGGTAAAATTTGTAATTGGAATTTAAATTCATGCTGGAATAGAAATAGAGAAACATACTTAGTAAGGACTCTTGAGGCGTTACGATTATTTATTGTGAAGAAAAACCGGTAGGTTTTTTTTGCAATATTCAATTTTATTTTGCCGTTTAAATAAATCATTATTTTGGAATAATAAGTTTTGATTCAACTTTAAATTTGTAAACTTTTTCGTCTTTTATAAAATACGCTCTCTCTCATAACTAATTGGAAGAAAGAAAGAAAAAATGTTTATTTGGTGCAAATATGATAAAATACAGAAAATAAAATAAAACAGCAATAAGATAAGACATAACACAACTTTGTTATAACATAACATAATTCTCAACTCTTACCAGCCTAGTGGATATTCACTAATATTGATACAATAGAAATTATATTGTGTCTGGTTTGTGGGCACAGACAAGACGACGACGATAAAAAGACGATAAAAGACCTAAAGATGTAAAGTTGAAAAGATTTATAGCTAATCGTTCGTCTTGTATTTCCATAGAGTAATGTCAATTATAGTACCCGGGATATGTTTAACGATGGAAATGTTTAGGTTAGGCAATGTATATTGAACCTTCGTTATTTATAAGAATAGAAATAGATAGCCGCTGCAATACATATTGATATATAAAATAATCAATATTTTTCACTTAATTTTAATAATGTTGTAGTGGGTAAGAAGGCAAAGGCATATGTAATGATACTTAATTCTCTAGCTTGTAACCTACGAAGATATGATCTGATAATAAGAACCAGAAAAAATACCCATTTAAAGAAAAACAATAAATAAGCAGGTAAGACTTTATTATCTTTTCAAGTGAAATTATTTTAATTAGGTTCTATGAATTGTGATTGATTAGGAAGTTATTTTGCAGTCGGTACAATGTTAACGTGTACATGTGTTGTCTAGTGATGTTAACTCACAGGATACTGCCTAAATTAATATCATACGGATAGACCAACACTGCTTGCCAACACTTAAATGTAAGTTTAATTATAAGTTTTCTCAGTAAGTGAATTTTGTAAGTTCTTATGAGATATAAATTATTCTTTAACCGTAAAAATGCACAAAATTTTTAAGGAATAATTTTTTTGTTGTTACTTTAACTAAGACTGTGACATTGATGTCACAGATTTGATATATTTCATTTTTTTTATAGCGTAAACTTAAAAACAAGACAAGGGAAGATTTATATTTATGTACCTAATAAATAAACTATCTTGTTGACAATAAACAATAAAAACAAAGAAAAAGACCTCAAGGGTCCAAGTACTGTGAGATTACTCATGGGTTCTATATAAGATAAGCCCGGCCCTATTGAGACCTCTTTCATTCATATCTGTGTCCTTGATAAAGTATTTCAAAACAGTTTCATGCCTTATCTCGTCCTTAGCCGTTCTTCGTCGAATCTTCATGTGTTTAGTATTAAGAATTAAATACAGATAACATGTTTATCACACAAGCTGTTTTAACGATCAATTAATGTGTAGGCATTGATTTACTGGGATGGGGTATAGCCATATATGATGCCTACTTAGAATCAATAACTTCTTCCGTCATGTCCATAGACGTTGAAAGGAAAAACCGGCAATCATTACGCTGTTATAGTGCTGATGTTTATTTTTATTTACGCTATAATGTTTTCATTTGTACATAACCTACATTACTGGGCATGGACGGCATTTCATCTTAGGCCTCAGGATGACAACGCACCTGCTTTTCCTTGTTATTGCAGGTGTCTATAGGCGGCGGTAACTGCTTACCACCAGGTGGGCCGTCAGATTGTTTGTCATCTAGTTGTATAAAAAAAAAACCTATTATGTTAAATTGTGGTTACGATTCTGTTATCATTCTGCAAAATATAATGTACAATCTAAAATTTTAAGTAACCTCCGCTCCGGCCTCAATTACTCTAGATTACTAAACTATCCTGCAAGTGACGTTGTTACTAAACATTCGTAAATTATTACTTAACTTATTATTCTAAAATACGACATGGAAATAACGATTATTAATCTTTAATTATTTGACAATTACAGTTACTACGAAGTAGTAGTCTGATTAGCTCACGTTCTTAGCTGTCTAGGCTTCGTGGTCAATGTATGTCAATTTTTGGTTCGAATTCGATTTGTTTTTTCTGGTAATACAATCTTGGTATCATATTGCGTTCTGTTTTGACTACTCTGATCAGTTTTATTGGGCACATAATCTGGTTGCTGGTGTTTTTCGCAACTAAGAAATAGAAACAAACAATCAGAACGTTTATTGTTAAGTTCGTTCTTCATTATCACTATCAGTTAGCTGATGCTCTACCACTTCTAAATTGTTTCTGACTCAGTCAATATTTCTCGTTGTGCTCGCATCATCACTTTCATCATGAACGGCCGCCTGAAACAACTGACTATTTCCATCATCTACAAGAAACAGTATAATAATATTTTTTGTAGATATAAAACCAAAAGAAGTAATAATCAACATATTTTTTTTGTAAAAGTAATAAAAACAAGTAAACTTAAATTTATAAATACCGTCATCTGAACCTGCCATATGTCGTTATATTGTTAGATTCTTGTTGGTTGTGAAAATTCGTTTAAGATGGTGCTGATAATTATCATAAGAACCAAAGTCACTTGAGTATACAATATTAAAATGAAGATAAGTCTTGGAGTACTTGCATGCATATAGAAGGGTATATGAATTAACGTTGATTATTAAAAAAACCCTTTTTAAGAGGGAAAAATGCCCTTCACATTCCCTGCATCTCGGGGTAATGCATACCTCCGATTATTCTCCCGATGAGTCCTCCATAACCTTGAAGATCCTATCACGAGATCGTGACGACCCTAAGAAATGCGTACTATCAAGTATCGTACGACACACTACAGTTATAACACACACACACACAGCCCGCGCACATACTACGATATCGACCCCCGCAACCCCTGATTCAAAATTTTATTTCGAAATTCTGTAACACCCGGAATAGTAGATAAATTTCATACAGTACCACTTGAGACACGACACTCGTCTAATAGCATTCAAAATACTGCCGGAAGCGGCACCACGGTGGCATTCTAAATCCCTTGAGGAGAAGCTTCCTGAATAGTAAACTTTTCTTCATTTATGAACCGTTTTGTATTCGAGTTGAATTTCATTACGTCTAGCATAGGTCCCTTATGTGCTTGATTGTATTATCAGAGACCTACTCATACCATCGTTAGATTTGTTTTCTCAATTATATGCTCTTTTTCCAAGTAATGACTTGGTACTAAAACTTTGAATGTATCTGTATTATTTTCATAATGTATGTTTACTTCTACTTCGTTACATGCTTTATATTTTTAAATGTACTGGTCCTTTAGCCTATTTCCACTTTGATGCTTTTGCAGACAAATCCGCTGTAAGGGGGGCTAGGGGGGACCAGGAGCACTGCTTTGTTCTCCAGGCGAAACTATCGATTCCATCATACAGGCATAAACTCTCATGTCCCAAACTCCCTAGCCAGACAGAACCGTCTAGACTTAGTCTAGACTAGTTTTATTTGAACAGAATGAAATTTTGCACCAAAACTCCTGTTCTTTAGTTCTCCACCTCATTTCAACAGCCCCCTCACGTAGATAAAAGTACATTTTTAATCCTAGCGGAAATGTTATTGCTTCTTTAAAGATACGGATTGTGGATTTAATCGGGGTGTTGTGATTTAAACCAGAACAAGTAAAGATATTTACAATGCTATAATTTATACTTTTCTCTGTTTCAAAGTTAATCTACTTTTAAATATTTGACGACCGGCTGGCCGAGTGGTCTGTACCCCAGGCTACTCGGTCAAGAGGTCCCGGGTTCGAATCCCGGTAGGAACAAATGTTTGTATGATGAGTACGAGCATTTGTTTACGAGTCATGGATGTTTATATGTTTATTTAGTGTATTTCTAATATTTATATACATATTATTATCATTATTTCTCCGTTATCTAGTATCCATAACACAAGCTCTTAATGATGCTTACTTTGGGCTAGGTAATAGGTGTGATTGTATAAAAAAACAAAAAACAAAAAAACAAAACAAAAAAATAAAAAATCAATGACACAGGTATTTCGACATGGATGTTTGTAGATTTGCTTGATAATATTCCATTTTATCTCCTTTATTATCTCTCTATTTCAAATCTAAACAGAGCTACATATATTTACGAGTTGTTCACTCTCAGAAGTATTTAAATTCAAAAACTTTACTTTAAACAATATGATAAATGCCAGAACATACCATGAGTAGTCAAAAACTGTTATGGTATTGTTATAGCATATTTTAAAATTCTTTTTCCATCATTCAGTAATTACAGATGTTGTAATATTTACCACTCTCGGTTTCGTCAGACACATAAAGACGAGAAACTCACGGTTGGTGGACTGATTTCATTTAATGTGCAATTTTTATGAGTTACAATTTAGATGTAGGGTAATGATCAAAAGATAATAACCGTGGCTGATGGATTAGTGACTGACCTAATGTTCTGGGTAAAATGTGTTTTATCTTGTACTAAATTTTGTATATTTCCTAAAAAACATGTTATTATTGTTTCAGGTATGTACCTACTTATAGGCGTATGTAATGTATTTGAAATATCAAAACCATTAAAGTAAGTAAGTATCATAGTATAGAACTAAGCAGCTCCAAAGTAGAACCAACAAAAAATGTTATCGAAATGTAAATGTTATGGTATCCCTAATGGGTCCAGGTGTAAGTACAAAACGTCAAAAAAAACCGGATCGTGACGCTCGTCTCGACCCGTACCCACGCATTTTTCCCACGTTTCCCAAGTTCTAGTCACGACTATTTTTTTAAAATGTCCACCAAGAACACAACAGTCCCTTAAGTATAAAACGGGTATACTGTTGATAAGAAAACGTATTGCGTTAGTGCATTACTCTTTAGATGCCTATCAGTTGTCGTTTTACGGTAATTGTCGAGAAATTTAAACATAGTAGTAACTCAAAGTGCCGTTGTAGACATTTCCAAATAAAATAAATGCCATGAACCTTTTGGTATTCCAAAGATTCTTTCAATATCGTTATGCAAGTGCACACGTGGATACTGAACGATACTCGCAAAGGTCACTCGTGAATAGAACGCGCCGGCAGATGCTTCATTTATACAATGGAAGTGTTGGGTTAGACGGTAATAATTTTTGACCAAGAGTAGGCGGAATTGACAACGGCCTATAAACTACCCCAGCTGCAATATTCAGTGGGTGTAGCTTACCCACTCAATATTTAGAAATTACCACATGTACTACAGATTGTTGGAGTTCCATTTATTTACTTTTATCATCATTACCTACTTATTCTATAAAAATTTTGCAATCCTTGGTAAAGCACTCATTGTTCTTGACTACCTCCGATAGCCTTTGTAGTCGGGTCTTCATTGTTTATTCATTTCTCTATGGGCGTAACGTTAACACAAGGCTTTTGTCTTCGCCCTAGTTAATGTTATATCTTTCATAATATTTGAGATGCGATGTTTTTATTAGAAAAACATATTTACATTTACATCTAAAAACATTCTTCTCATTCTGATTTAAAAATTTTAAACCCGTGCTTCGCAATAATTCGGTGTGATTTTACAAGGTAATAAAAATGTCTCAAAATATTCTAACATTGCAACTACGATTCACGGTTAAGTCGTGAGATTTCATTCATTGTCTACATTGTATCTAAAACCAGCATTGCTTCTTATAGCATCACGTTTTGTCACAATTTCTACATTAACGGTTATTTGGGAAATTATCCCCAAGTATCAGAATAACTACTGTACATTTTATTATTCGTGATTCTAGAAACTCTGTAAGTTAGTGCCATATCGAGCTATGTATTTAAAGTATTTTGAATTCACGATTATCTAAAATTGGTAGGTTTTTGTCCGGCAGATTTCCTGTCATACTACTTGCAAAATATGTTGGAAACATCTCCATAATTATTACCGTCGAACTTTTTATATTTAAACTAGTTTTTGTAGTATAAAAATTCCAAACTGGTTTTCATTATCACTTTTCGTTGAATTTTATAAAAATGATGTCTTTGAGTTGGACCCAAAACGCAAGAAGCTTCAGTATGTGTTGTTTATAATGTTTGTTTACTTATTTTCGTAGTACGTCCATGTGTATAACGGGCCGTGTCCGCGGGGAGCTTCACCAGACAATGTGCCGTGCTGCCGTCAGTCGCGCGCGGCACGCCCGTCTGGTTGCACACTCTGTGTCTCGCCCTCGCCCACGAAACAGCTGATAGTGACATTTTAACACATGAACAAACATCACACAAAACATACCCGTATCAATATCTCGATTATAATAAGAGTTGTTGACGTGGAGTACGAGGTAGGAGTACAGCTGGTGCAACGCGCCAGGAACCTGATCGATATCCCGAAAACGGTCCCGCGACAGCCAAACAGTTTAGCAATACATTTTGTGTAATATCTATTAAAGTTGCAATAATTCAAGTCTGATTTACTACTAGAGATCCTGATGAGTAGGGATTGTGCTAACGGTAAAGGTTTTTTTAAAAGTGCAGTGTCCGCAATGGATTTCCTTGATTGACTCTCGTGTCAGGTGCTTCTACTGTAGTTCCACGGCATTGTTTAAACTAAGTGAGTATCGCATACACATTGCAATATTTACAATGTCAATTCTGTTAAGCCGATGTTTATTTGGTGCTCTATTATGTTACCGCATTATCTTTTAGTCTATCTGTTTAAATGTAATGGGTAGACCTACTCGTATGTAAGTTTAAGGAGTTCGGTTTCATTTAAACTTAATAGCTTGATTTATTCAAAAGTCTTCGGAATAAATTAATGAAATGAAAATGATTAGCCACATTTAGTTCCGAAATCTTTGATAAGACTAATAATTTTTGCGCAAATCAATTTATCCCTCCAGTGTTATTGTGTATCTGTGTGCGAAGATCGCACCCCGCCGCCGTCGCGCATTCCCCGGCTCGACTGTGAACTTGAGGGGTGGCTACCCTCGCTTGAATGAAAGTACCCGAGGTCGACAAACCCAATCACTAACATCATTGAAATTCAACTCTTTGTATAAGACATGATAATAGCACATTTGCACCGTTGGAATTTCTAAAAACTTAAAATAAACATAAACTTCAATGTATTTGTTAGTTTAATTAATTTTGATGTGAATGGCAACACAAAGTTGGTTCGTTTTGTTGAAAAATTGCTAAGTTAGCAAAACAAGATATGCTTATCGGTATAGTTCATCGATTCAATCACCGATTAATGGTGGCAGATTTAATTGAACCGATGTGTCAGCTCACGTGTTCATATCGATATGACGGGTTAGTGTTACTGCTCCAGTAATTAATGCTAACGAATAGTGACCGTGTAATCAAAGTAATTAATTATTCGTTCCACAAACATGCCTATTGCGATTTTTTATCAGTTGCCGATGTAATTTTAAAACAATTTAGAACGCCCTGTTTGAAATCTTTGCAGTTCTTATTATCTTATCATAATAATAGGCATGACGACATGATAGCTTGAGAAAGTACTATTATAATTGGTTTCTTTGATTTATATATTTTGAAAGAAATAAATATTCTTATAGTTAGTGTAAGTTGTATTTGTACAGTAGCTTTGTTACAATTGATGATTGTTAAAAAATATGCTCTTTTTCTATAAGGTCTAAACAATCCAAATCATCCGGCATTTATTGTTTCCATGGATACCTATTTTTTATTTTCTTCTAACTAAAGCAAACGTCCCACGCCCGTTAGCTGGTTAGCAATGCAACTGTTATTTCTTGTCTAGTATGCTCATGCTAGCTCTCATACAGACCCAAGACCCTTACTAGCTAATGTGTCGTTCTTGGTGTCCCTTCAATTTGTAAGCGCCGGCGGGCTGTTAAAGGACGAAAGATTGGCATTTTAATAGGAATAAGCAGCTAAATACTATCCTTGGCTGTAGTTATCCGGTTACGCTACGCCTCACGATTTTATTTTTTGAATCTTGGATTATCCACATCATTATAATCTATCTTTATTTTTCAATAAAACCATTTGACAAAAAAAATACTTAAGCATTTAGAGTAAAGTCACTTTACCAATTGTCTATATTTCTCACGAATATTAAGGTATATAATGGCTTAAATAGACGGAGCTACTACTTAGCACACACAACGCGGAAAACAATCGACCTATTTATGGACACTTTTCCAAATCTCTCCCGTGTTATCTTCCGTTGCGGCGAATTGCATTGGCCCGCAAGATCATACGATTTGACCAGGCAAGACTTCTTTCTTTGGAGTCTTTTGAAATCTGTGGCCAAGCTAGAAACTCTTGCAACTCTGAAAGACACCATTCGGCATGAAATAGGAAAAGTCGTCGGAAGTATTCAGGCAAATTATATAAAATATCTTAAAAGGTCTGAAAGCATCAACTCTAGAGGTTACCACTTTAAAGATATTATCAACAGGACTAATGCAACGTTTAATTGTCCGAATATATAAAGGAAATTTAATTATCGTAATTTTTGTAATCTATCGAAATCTTAGCTATTTCAAATATCAATCGTTCTTAACAGTTTTATACAACTTAATAATACGTATTTAAAAGCAAGCACTTGGCGTTTTCATTAGTGTTGATCTTACAGTGATTGCAATACGTATCATAACATCTATCACATCACACTTCACGCGATGCTGAGTCACAAGGACTTTCACTATTGACGTATTATGCATTAGGAACCGGTAACGCAGTGACAATGTCAGAAACGTGTCATGTTTATTTATAGTTAAACAGGCATATTGAGTTCCATTTTATTTTTTATTTTTACTATAGATCTTCGATCTGCTTCATAAAATCTGCAAGCTTATGCTTCTATCTTAGGCGATTTTCGATAATGTTAATATATTTTCGAAACTGAAGTATGAAAAACATTGGCAGCGATGCTTTCTCACAGTAACTTCTCATTAATAATGAAAGATAATATATCGATAAATAAGCGCTATGGGAAGTTGAAAATTTGTTTATTTGCTTTTCGCGCATTTCATTGGACAAATTAAAATTCACTTTCTCTAGTGAAATATAATATAAAACAGCTCTGAATGCATACTATTACGTTTTCTAATAAAAACTAAATAAATTACTATTAGTTTCTGTCAACCATTTGTTAGATTATATGTCGTCTATCTACTATGCATTATGTGCGTGAAATTGAGATGCAAATGGTCACTCCAAACGAAAACGAATTTCCATTCAGAGTGCACAAAGAATCTCTTCTAACAGAAACTGGTCAGATCTGTCTGACTTATTTAGCGCTGGTTTCACCTTCTTTTGTATTCCGGGAAGTTCTCAGGAGAAGAAAGTACCTGCATTTTCCTTAGATGCCGTATCTGAGGCATGCGTAATTTTATAATGGTTGTCTAGTCGTTGCACTTCCTTACCTTTATCTTGTGAGTGTATTCCTAGCTGTTGTGCTTATATAATTTAGATTTATAATACGGATATGTCACGGAACTTTGTAATTTCACTCAAAAGTCAAAACAGAAAAGTTGAATGTAATAAATTAGGTACCTATATCCTTGAACGTGCGTCCTTGCACCTTTAGAAATAATAGTTTCCAATTATGTTAAGCCGTTAATGGTTGTAATTTTACCTTGCACTGAAAATATTGCAATATCAACCTCAAGAATCGGTTGAAACAAACATATTATTATTAAATTCGTTGATACAAGTATTCGTTAGTACGTGGCCGTGTGCTCTTAAGCGTGACTGAATTGTTTTTATTGCATTCTGTGAGGGCGCATCCGATATGTTCCTTATCAGCTATTATAATTTTACTATTGGATTTTTTTAACCTGCTTTCTATCGTTTCGTGTGACACTTTTAGTTAAATTTAATTACTGATACAAACCAGTATTTATGCAAATTATGAGAGATAGAATTATTGTCATCTAAATAATTTATATTTTATAAATTACATTTATTACAAATTTGATACCAAGGTCAGGCCAAACACAATCCCACTAGAATAGAATTCAATTATCATTTTTCCTTCTTACCGTAAAATTGCAGTTTTTGTTGTTCTCTTTTATAATAATAATCCACGTAGCCAGGTTGGTCACGTTTTACCGAGCTTTCTGATTCGTTGAGCGATTGTATGATAGCATTATGTTTATTTAAGTGCTGCGTAAAATATCTACCAAACTTTTTGTTTGCTGTTGAATGTGGTTGCTAATGGCAAATATCAAAAACTTCGACTGTCAATTTTTGTAATATAATGTTCAAAAGTTAAACATTTACTAACCTTCCGACAGCTCTTATTCTCTCGAAATGTAGAGATGTGTAGTAGAAATGCTTTCATCTATACACAATAATAAATAATAAATAAATGAAAGTGATTCGAGTGTCCCTCAAATTTTCTTTAGCTAGTATTTTAACTGTTCAGAATTCCACCAAATATAACCAACCAGAACAAGAAACTTGTGGATTTGCAACACATATATCCGACTGGCGATTTAATTATTTTGTTGAGCTTGTTATCTTTTTTGGTGTTCTTTTAATATTTTCCCATTATCTTATCGATAAAAAACATGGAATCTAATACTATCAAATTTATTAATTTAACGCTGATTTATGTAACTTTCGCGTGCTGATTCACGTTGTTGTCTTGTTGGTCTTTTGTGTTAATTGTCACTATCGCTCCCTAATCAACTATGTGGTTTGCTGCATACGAATTTCTTTTTTTAATGCAAATGTTAGCATTATTATCCTGAGCTACTGACCGTGTCGCCGTCGTAGGTACAACACGATCACAGTTTGTAGGGTGTGTGTTTTGGCTAGATTATGATGTACGGTATAGATAGAGGTTCTAAAATTATTAGTTGCTCTGTGGTAGAGGCTGTTTCAGTTTAGGGCCTATATTCAGTTTAGGGCTTTTCTTCAGTTTAGGGCCTTTCTTCAGTTTAAGGCCTTTTTTGAGCGGTAAATCTACGTATGTAGACTTTTTGAAAGTTTTATTTCATGCATGTATTTATAACGTCGGCACACAATTCTGTATAGTGGATTGACACAATAAATTTTGTGAATTATAATTTATATTCTTGGCGGTTTAATATTTGCAAAACGTACCTAACGTGTACATTTTTCGTAAAATTGATGTATTATTTGTATGTCTTATGTATTTTTTTAATCATCTGCTTTTTATTCATATATTTAAGTGGTTTAAAAGGCACTAGTCTACACAGTTCCAGTAAAAAATATTAGTATTTATTTAATAGATAGCTATAAATAAATACTAATTTTTACTATCAGGTGGCCCGTCAGCTTGTCTGTCATGTAGTTGTTATTAAATATATTAATGATGACTTAATTTAATTAATGTCAAAATAACTGATGACTTTGAAGTAAATTTAAAGGTACATTTGGTTCATTGTTACACATAGCTGTTGCTCATCCGTCTATATAAGTAAATTAATTGTATCATACCTAAGTAGCCTCCAAAAATACTTATAATGTTAAACTATTGATGTTATTTTTAGGCTGTCTGTTAGACTGAAGAACCCAAATGCATTAATGGCGGTAGAATAGACGTGGTCCAAATTTAGTTACGAGCCCAACGGTTGTCACGGCAATCAACAGGGGATGGGGTTCGCTTCCTGTTGTTATTTTCGGATTATTGATTGATTAGTGTTGTGAGTTAGGGATGTTTATTTTTGTCTTTTAAGTAGAATTTTTTTTTTAAAGTTGTTGTCATTGTAGGAATACGTTGTCTTGAAAATATTGCATTGCGATTGTAGCGCGGTCCTTTTAGTGTGTTCAACTTTAATAATTTCTTAATGTATCCTCAAACAGGATGGCATATGAAATGCATCCGAAGTTCTTTATTTTCCACGCATTAGAGGCGTAGAGCGTAATAAGATAATGCCCACGAGCAATATATCACAATTGGCGCAAATTACACTTCAGCTTTGGATTAAATACGAGAAATGTTTTTTTAAACATTTTTACGTGGTTAAATATATAGTATTTATTTAACCACGTAAAAATTTATTAAACCTGAACCCAAACCTGAAATACAATATCGATGTTGTTGTTTGTTTGATTTTTAAGGCACTGAGTATTTATGTGTAGAGGCAATAATTAAATGTTTATTTACTAAAGTCTGATTTTTATTCTCACATAAAAGTTGTAATCAAAGTTAAGTCACTGTCAATATGACAATTCATGGTTTCTCAAGATATGCTCGCATTATTTATAGTCATTTGTCTTAATTCTTGAACATAGCATCGTAGGTCGTAATGCGTCGTAGCTACTTATGAATAATACTGGATAATCAACAGTAAGAATCTTTACTAGCGAAAGTGGAATAAGAAAATAGCCTTTTTATCAACAGGAACTACTTACATGTACATAATTAAATATTTAATATTTTCCATACTTTTGTTTTTCCACTCATAAAGTTTATTAGTTTAAGGTTAGAGTAACCCAAACATTGACACTGCCCCGCAGTCAGTAATGTAAATTCACGTAATTCGAAAATTTTGTGTTTTTTTTACATAATTTGTTGTACGAAAGTGTTATGCGAAAATAAAAATGATGATCGTAAAGGATAACTATAGACTATACACGTAGTAAACTGACATATGTAACCATGATACAGAAATTGAAATATCTATGAAATAATCAAAGATAATAAATTTTATAAATGTAGAAACAGCTATCTTTTTAATCTAAATTATTTTGTAGATTTACTAAAATCTCACATTGTTTGCATGTCTTTAAATAATTATAATCCATATTGTATAAATTATCGGTAACGAATCTGTGTATAGTTAATTAGTCAAGTTCAACGCAGTGTAAGTGTACCTAATTACCAGTGATCGGAATAGGGTGAGTATGTACCTACAGTTTGTAGAACAGAGATAAAAATTGGCGACTTCCCCGCAATATTTTTTTTACCGGGTTATTTACCGGATCTTTAATTACGTGAATTTAAACATCTTATTATTAATATTTACCGCGTAACAAACATACAAAAAAACAATCAAAAATAGTCGAATGAAAACTTTTTTTATAAAGTTATTAAAAATGTAGAGCCATGTGAAAAATTTTATAAGAAAGACTATTTACACAAGAGAACTTTCTATTTAATTAATTTGATGTTTGAATTTACGTAGTTAAAATTCCGGTAAATTATGGTAAGGTAAAAAAAATATTTTTAGGAAGTCTCCGATTTTTATCTCTGTTCTACAAACTGTAGGTAATATACTCACCCAATTCCGATCACTGCTAATTACCTATAATTATAATATATGGTTCAATAGTATCAATTCATAGTTCAATATTATATAAAAAATCTTCTAAATTATTCTGAATCTAATCTGAAGTAAGGAAATGGTTATTAATGTTTATACATAAATCATTGCTGTTGACTTTGAGGATATCAAAGTCAAAACAAATTACAAAAAAAACAATCATTTTCGGCTCACAAAACTATCTTATCTTCGATCGCAATTACTCCGCCCTCATCATCACATGATGCTTCAATAATTTCTTGTTTTTGCGACTGTTATTTACTTATAATCGATTCGATTTATAATTCTACGTTATTTATTGTTTATTTAATAGCTGGTTATAAAGACTGCGTGTAAAATTTTGCGTGTTAGTTTTGAGACATGAATATCTTAATTTACAGTTGAGATGACATTATCTGAATACTATTATTCGTCTTGATTCGTGATTGTTTAATTGAACCTTGCACCTTTGTGTAAGGTTGGTTGGGGTTGAGTGTGTTTCGTTTTGAAGTTCTTTTAGCTCCAATCTTTAAATGACCTACTTATGGAAATGTGTCTATCGAATGATGTGTATTGGTAAAGTTTTGAATGGAAACGAATGCGATAAATCGGTAAACAACTATAGTACCTAAATGTAAAACCATGTTATACCTAGTTCAATCGAATTTGCGTTCTTTCTATACCATTGTCATGTAGATTTTTATTCGACTGTGATAACAGATGTGGTGACGTAGTAATTACGTGCTGACTTTTCAATACATAATTGACACACATGCATGACAAGTAATCAATGCCGAATACGTACGAATTTATTGTTTTGATACGTCATAGAAGGCCTTCCGTAAATAAGTAATGTGACGTTCCATAGTTATAAATTAATATCTATAAAAATATTTACAAATCATTTCTGGAACGAATTTTTCAAATAATATTAATTCCCTACTGGAAACAACATGAAGATAGATAATTAATATAATTAATTAATGCGAAAGAATTTTATTTTTGATGATTATTCGTTTCGAATTATATTAAAACAACCCCAAAGAGGTTTACTTTATTGTAATCAGCCCCCTTATTCAGAAACTGTCGGATCACGGATTTGATTCGATACGTCACATGCCGTCTCGCTTTAAAAAGTGATAGGTATAGAATTTCCGATATTCAAATCTTTTCCGACTTTTGTGAATAAGTGGTTGGATTACCTACCTACATTTTATAAAGGCGAAAAATAAGTCGCAATCTAATAGTAGATAGATGACTTAGGTAATGCGAAATAACGAAAATGCGTGCTTAAAATAAAATTCCGAGATTTCCGAATGAACGTCTAGGTTTCCGAACTCAATGTATTCAACTGTTCTACCGTAACGTGTGAATGGGGTCAATTAGGACCATAATTATTATTGTGTACCTACTAGTCGTAGTTTAACATTTACCTACACAAAAGTATGATAGTTTGCAATTTTTTAAAAAAGGTAAATGTTTTCTGATTTTTATTAGGGATGAGTTCGAATATTCGGTATATGCTTACCACAAGATAAGCCGTCAGCTTGTTTGAAAAAAATAACCAATTACCTATTTACCGAATATCTACCTTTTTTTTGTCAGACAACCCTTTATGGGTACCCAGAGAGAACTTGGGGGCTTGCCCGCTGGGTTATGTGGGAGTCTACGGCTGAAGGCCGGCATACCTACTAAAAACTGACGGTACCCCACATGCCACATAACATAATGCGTACCGAATATCTTCCTACTCGTATTCGGTCAAATATTCGACTAAATAATCAAATATTCGACAAAGTTGAAAATTGTATAGGTAAAAAAATTGTATAGAAGGTCTGAAGTGTGTCTTTATTTTCTTGTAACTTGGTATTTTACCCAGATAAATAATATGCATCAAAGAAAATAAAAAATCTCGATTAATGTTACGTAAATCCGTAACTTACCGAAATTCTTTCCAAAAAGTTACAAGTGCCGTTAAAGTATGTCAAGTGTGCCGAGTATTAGTATTCGGTAAAATCCATGTGCGTCCTATGCTTTTTTTTCATATATTAATATAATAAAAAACTAGGCCACTAAGAAGGAGGTGGTCTCATGCTGAACTAACGGTCTTTGCATAGGGCTCTTCTTATCGCATCATAATTCCATTAGAGAAATTCTATTTTTAACGACTCTACATAATAGGCAAGTGATATAAATAATGCTTAGTATTTGATGTATAAGCATGATTAGAAAGTATGTAGAAATACGGTCATTTCTATGCATATTCTGTAAAACAAAAATAGACAAAGCATAAAAATTTGACTTTCAATGATTGAAAGATTGTCTTTTAACCTATGAAAAATTGTTGTTCTTTTGGGAACGTAGAGGCATACATAATTTATAGAAACTCATATGATAATTTACATGACAACGAAAATCTAGTTATTGGCAAGTTTTACTTTCACCGTCTTCAATAACCATTTTGCACGGACCACAAGACAATATTAATATCCCACGTCTGCCACGGTCAGTAGTGAGCATTTCCACGGCACGCTATTAGTCCATCTGATGTAGAAAGAATCACACGACCATTTTTCCAAGTCACGCCTTTTCTCTCACATTAGACAGATGAAGTCAGATCATGCATCTGTATTCTAAGTAGGCTATTTAAATATAAGATTACTTGTTTGGTGCACTGATGCAAAAATAAGGATTTGTTTCCTTAATTTTTAAAAAATAGGGCCTTCTTATTTTTGACCTAAGATTCACCTTTACTAATTTTTGCCTACTTACTAAGATTTATGCTAGCGGTATATGGAAGTTATTTTTTTAATTCTACCTCTAAAAGGGAAGGCAAAGGGATCAAGTCAATATAGCAATGTCTGATGATTTTTTTTTCCGCAGTTATTGCATTTAAATTTAAGTGTATCGTGTAACACAATGCATTTTGGGAGAGTTTGGGACCAAATATAATGACAACAGTCTCCAATAAGCTACTTCGACGAGGTCGGTAACTAAGGTCAAATTCTCGACGTATTTTGTTAACACAGACACTTGTTTGACAAACCACATCAATTTTATAATACAGGCTCCACTTCAACACTATTTAATATCATTGTAATTAAAATAAGGCTATTGGTTGCCTCCAAAATCTCTGAAAATTACTTCTTATTAGTTGTATTGCTATGTAGCATATCTGTTTGTTTCCAACCAACTAAAAATATGTTTAAAATGAAAATAAACCTTACTATGTCTTGTAAATTGCTAGTTGGCTTACATTGATAAAACTCTTTTGAATCTTACTAAATATACGGTAGGTCGAGATGGAAAGCCGCTATGGCCCGTCCGGTTCTCGTCGCGATAAATGATACTTAGCACGCGAAACTCATTTCGCCAACGACTCGTACGAACTACGAAATGACTATCACACATTTACCTTGCTGTGCAATCAATCACATTAACGACTTGCGTCACTGCGGGCCTTAATTAAAAATGTTTCAAATAATACATCCGTATATTGTCTGACTATTTTCCCTGGCGGTACATGTGTGATAGTTACCTAGTCGGGGTCAGTGTATAAAAGAGTTTGTGCCTTTGTTTGTCTGTCCATTGCACACTTCCGTTGTGTGAAAGCGGCTTTCTCTCAATAATAGAGTTCATGTTTGTCTGTGGGAGGTCAAAGGGATCATACTTTTATCGGGTCCAGTCCAATTTTGGGATGACGATAAATAATAATGTTAGAGATGTAGAGAAATCGTTAGTGTATGAAACAGACTTAGATTTTAATATGTTTTAGTATAGCATGAACGTTTGATGTAGATATTTCATTAGAAACACGAAAATAGAGCCTTTCAATCGTTTAATTCAATTACCTACATATTTTCAACAGCTTTTACGTGGGCACATTTAGTACATAATTTCAAGAGTACTTAGGGTACGTAGATTTATTTTTATCTAGATTAAATCTCTGATTTCACAACGTCTTTAACCTTTGACTTAGTTTAGTGTACTATAGCATCTATTTATATTGTGTCATCATCGTTTGTTACTTATAGTGTCTTATAGCTTAGCATATCTTGCAAAGTTGCAACTGTAAATATATACCTAATACTTATTGTTTACCTTTGTAAAACAACGTCACATGTTGTTGAATTGATAAATCATTAGTTTTTATCAGATAACAGGAAATATATATCTTTTGCGTTTCTTTTACTATCTGATCAATTTCTTAGATAATTAAACATTTCCAGCACAATATTTTTTAAACGATTTACCTTTTCTAAAATATTAATTTAAGGTAATTATTTAATTCTTAAAACCATTTTTAATCTGAATTAATTAATTCTGAAGCTTGTTGCGAATCCGTGTCTGCTTTACTTAAATGTCTATGTGATATCTTGCCTTATAAAGCAGCAATGGAGAGAAGAACTTCAAATGAAGTCCATCATCATTACCATTAATTGGAGTTACATAAAAAGTTTCAAAAGAGGCGTGAAAAGGCACCTAATGGGCCTAACCAACCCATGGTTAGGCCCATTAGGTGCCTTTTCACGCCTCTTTTGAAAAAACCCATTTCTTGGTAAATAATTTCAAGTTTTGGACGCACTGCAAAGAAACCAGTTTTTCAATCAAGGTGGTAAGTTTTAGATCTTTTTGTGTTTAGGGGACTCTTGACTTTGTAAGTCCTACTACTATTCCTTGTTCATGTGCCAATTTACTGTATTTCTACGTGGTAGTTACTTGTAATTAACAAGTCATTCTTGATCTAAATTGATTATAGGGCCTACTTCCGTGGCGTACCATAAAGCGATGATTTATCTTGCGAGTGCCTGTGTTACTTCTCGCCGTGTAATTTTTTATTATGCGAACGGAAGCCTATAGTTACGGGCTACTATACCTTTTCTAAGTATAGAAAAAGTAATATTACTCAACCTAGTGGATGGACTTGAGAGTTATTCCCAATAATTAGTAGTGTCATGTTTAATAACAATAGACCTATAGACAGTCAAGGAAAACATAAATATACAAAACTAGATTAATCGTTTGTCTAAGCACTAAGTAGGAAGGCTTGTGTTGTGGGCGGCCGTTCTAACGGTTTCATGGGAATTTTTCTTTTGTTAGCATAACATCGATAATTTATATGACCAATCATATAAATTATCGATGTTTAGTCATAATTAGAATAAGATGAAAATTTTCTTATCAATAGCTACCAAAGTTAAATGTTTTATCACAAATATTTACTTAATAATTAGGTAGGTACTTACGCATCTTGTAACATATTTATCCACTCACATTACACACGAATATATTCACAATTATTTTCTTACACTATAATTTTAGGACCAAATACATCAAACATTTACTGGTAAATACCACATTCAAATATAACATAAATCATAAAGCTAAACAAAGTCAACTGATTACTAAAAGTTAATTTTTAATATAATAACATTATTATTAATACCGAAGTCCGAAACTGATACAAATTAGGACTTCAATTTTAGATTCCACTGAATTGTAGAATCTTAACTACATACTCATTGACATTTCGTAACGCTTCACATTGAGTGTATTGTGAAGGTTCTCATTACTTCTGAGAGGCATTTAGCTGCATATATAGAATATTAAGAGTAGGAGTGCATTCCTGGACGTATCACTATTTGCAATCGGTACGTCACAAAACTAGCAAGACAGGCTTTAATGCATTCGATTCAGTAAATACTTCTTAATCAGTAAAAGTGATTTTAGATTTACTAGTATAGCTGACTAGCAAAGATATGACGATATTGTATTATAGCAATTCGAATTGTAAAATATTTCTCATCACCAACAGCCATTTTCGTCCCACTGCTGGACACAGGCCTTCCTACATGAGAGATACTCATGAGGAGATTTGGGCCATAGCATACCACCTCCTGCACCCATACCACCATCTTTTATCGCGATCCAGTTTAGGACCTAAGCTAAGTAGAATCGTTAATTCGTACTACGACGCTATCTACGACTATGACAGCGATGTAGTTTAGGAACCAATACTGAACCGAGCGGAATATGAATAGCTTTTAAAAAGATGGTGGTCAGGCCCCTGGACCACTTTCATGTAACAACCATTTTGTTACGTGAAAGTGGTTGCAGTAACAGTGATAGACCCATCCGGGATCAGCCATGGCGAATGTTGCTTTGTTTTAGGAAACAAAACCACAGCGCTCAAACTAGTACACCAGCGAGCTCCTTCGGAAGATTTAATTTTCAAATCTATTCTATTACGAATCTAGAAAATTTTGTTGTACCTAATATTTCTTGCTAACATACCAATAAATTGTACGAGTATTTCAAGGCTCGACCGAAGCGTGTGTAGCAAATCTCATTTACAGATAATTACTGTAATAAATAGCAGACTCCTTCCAACAAATGATATAGTGCTAAGTAGCCATCGACACTGGCCACCTGCCGGGAAGTGTGAACGAACACACTGAACTAACTTTCAAAGCAAGGAAAACATTGTAATGTAAATAAACTACTAAAATTATATCATTCTTATTGCGTATGAAATAGAAGTTACAGTTCAAATGGAGATGTTAGTTAATGCTGCAACAATATCGGATGATAGTATTACAGATTACTATGGTGGTGGTATTTATAGATATATCGTAATATCTATTGCGATGGACTGTGTAGATGGTCTGTGGTACATTGTTGATGAATAAGTATGTTGTTCTATAATAATTACACGATATCATTTTATTGAAATTGTAGAGGGTACATATTAATGACACTCATTAGCTTGGAGTTGTTGAGACATTCCGGACGTACTACCTTTTTACCTTTCATTTTATTTTAATTTTATTCTCATAAAAGTAGTTATTATATATGTATATTCGATTTAGTGATTCTTTTATAAAATAAAAATATTTTACTTCAGTTTATCTTGAATAATAATTGGCCCATTGACTACATAGGCACTTTGTATCAATTTTAAATAAAACTTACTGTAGGTGTCTTATAGAATTGCTAATAGTTGAAAGGTGGCACCTGTTACGGAACCGGCGTGGGAGCGCCGGCTCTATGGAGTTGCGCAAGCACAGGCCCTTTTTGGATCAGGCTGGACTGCGCTAGATTTCTCGTCAGGCCACGCGTATATTAAAGAAGAAACTTTCCTATTTTAACCAGTCCTGGTTACTGTAGCTAACGATCATAATAAATTAAATTAACAGACTACAGGCAAAAGGTCACTTGTATTGTCTTCTTATGTCTCCACTGTACAACTTAAGTTATGTAGCTTGAATAGCAAATAAACATTTCTTCCCAACTAACCACAGACGTAGCATACTGATTACTCAATGCTTTCAAATTCTACTGGTAATTGGTACTTCTAAAAGGGAATATCGGTCCTAGTTGGTTCTCGTTAAACATAACAATTTCTTGTAACTGTTCTCGATCTTGATAAGCTATGTAACGTATGGAACATAATGCAGACGACATGACGAATCCGATAAGCGATACCTCAACAGAGAAAATCGCGTGCCCAATTACGTAATACTATTTCTTTATATTCCTAACTGTACAGGAACTTTGTGCCAATAACATTTATTTTATAGGCAAACCAATATTTGTCCCATTTCATGTCGTTACGTTTGCATGCAAATATGCAATACTTCGGCATTTCCATTCCCGCTACACGCCATCCGCTTTTTAGTAATTTAGATTTGGGTAAATGTAATTACTGCACACATTTAGTAATTTTATGTTACAAGTTCACTAGCCTTATTTATCATCCTATAATGCTTAGGTTATTATTACCTGATACTGCCTTTAGTTTGATTATGAACTGCATTGATTCATGTATATTTAAAACTGCACCTAACAAAGCTAGGTCAGATACAGAATCCATTATTAAATCTTATTATAATTCCTCTAGTTTTTAGCTATGCTATAAATTCACAATTAATAACGATCCATTCAAAGTTGTACTTAAATATCGTGGATTCTACTTAACTTGTTATCCTTCGTCTAAAAAGTGTTAACCATAAATGACGTAACCGCTTCTTTGTATTATCGTTAAGGTTGCGCAGTCAATTTAAGGTGATAAAACGTAATCCGCTTTAACACATAGGTAAGCACCAACTAACATGTATCTAATGATTCATGAATATACAGTATTACTAAACTTTGACGTGCGATTTAGAAATCATGTAAAAAACCTCACGTCTTGATTTTTCTTTTTCCTGCTGAAGCCTTGTGTTACCTTTAGAGACATTGTGTATGTACCTACCTACTTATTAAATCTGATATATTTAACATTACAGATATTAACGATTAAAATCACATTAATACTGATTTTCAGTAAGCATATTTTAAATTTTGCAAACTGATTGAGATAAACTGATATGGGTATGTCGTGTTGGTACCAATTCATTACTTACTGATATTTGTAAACTGATATTCATTCTTAAAAAGTATAATGGGTGACCGATTGATTTACATAACACTTTAATTTCCTACTTCATTAGTGGCCTCAAAATAGTTTGGCCTAGGTAGCATTCATTAGGTACTGACCTACGCGTACATTCTTGAATTACTTGCTTTCTAAATCCATACCCAAAGGTCCGTGACAACGAACCGAAGCATTAAGCCGATTTCTGAACGGGTTCCACTAATAAGCGAACGGAGCCCGGCTAATCGTATTTTGTGGTGCCACTGCGGCGGTCGGTTAGCAGAGGGAAAATGGGCGGAAAATTATCGGAGTTCTGGGTACGGAACGGAATAGGCCGTAGTCGACAACCGCCGCGCCGGGTGAAATCCGATTTCTAACAAATACACATTTCCGTTATCAAAGGAATTTAGATTTTAGTTCTTAACTGTCATTTATTTATACATTTTTATGCAGGCAAATGCTAGGTAACTATCATCCTGAAACTGAACTTTCATCTTAGATAAAAAAGGATAATTAATAAAAGTGACTTTTTACTTACTTCCATTGTTGGAGAATATAAAACCGGGAGGAACTCAGTGGTGCAGAGATATAACATTATTTAATGTGATATAGGAGCCTTTATTGTCAGTATTGTCAGTACCATCTTCTGAAGCTGCATAATATTTGGTTGCACCATTGTTTCTTCCCGTTCCCGCTGTGCAGCAATGTGCCGGTTCATGGATAAAAGCCGCTAAATGAAATGAAGATTAAAAAAGAATCTTACATTAATCATCAAATCCTTAACCAATGATTAAATGAAATTTTAAATACATAACCTGCTTCTGTCGTAACACAAATCTTCATTTAATCTGATATGCTTGATGTTGTTGGCTTTTTTGTATCCTATATTGTGTTCACTAAATCTATTTCTCAGAATACATTTTTCTATTTACGTTACATGCAACCTTAAGAAAGGTTGATTGAGTTAAACTTTAACTAGATCAGCAGTTTCTGCGTGACTTCCTACTGGATTCTGAAGGTCAATACATTTAATGCACACTATTTGTTGTGTTGGTATTTTAATGATTGATTAGTTAACCGGGCTAGCATTAAAGATATCCAATAGCTATTACGATTCCATTGTTACCCTGACAGTTGTAAAATCTTGATCTCTCATTCAACTTTAAGTAACATTAGTCAAGTTCATATATGTTACAAATCTTTACTTTAATTGTATTTGAATTAGGTAAGTCACTTCAGATTACATTCAAGTTCATTTAGAGTCCAGTTATTTTTTATCTGTTTATTGCAATGGTATCGAATCAAATAATACCTAAGTATATATATCGGGGAGCCACTAATTCGCAAAAGCGAGGTTTCACTTATTTGTAAATAACAAGGATGATCTATTTAGAAATACCTATTCTTTGCCTAGTATCTTGTTTGTAGGCTATATTGAATTATTGAGGATCGAAAAAAACTAGAATGATGATAGACTAAGACAAGGGGCATTGACATTGATACGTTGATTGTATGAAAGGTCGCATGCAATCCAATTCACCTGGCATCCGATCTTATGTGCATGTCAGTTCCCTGCTATTCGTTCAAGTGTGAACAACACCGGTTGGCTTCGTGTGAAGCCAAGGGAATGCATCGGGAAATTGTGACTGGAACCTAACAAAGGGCGTCTACCTCTACAACTGGAACCACTTAGGTTTTCATTTTAAAAATTTTATTACTTCCAAAAGATTGGATTACAAAAACAATTTTCGACTCATTATTATAAATATAGTCTCTAAATCCTACATTTGTGGTAATTTGTCAACCCACGTAATACTACAGGGGCATGGCAATTAAAAACCAGTTGCGTCTGGAACCTGTAGTTTGACAGGTTCAATATCAAAGATTTCGAAAATATTAAATAATTTAAATCTCCAGAGCCAGTCCATTTGTTTACTTATTTTCGCAGGTAAACACAACAAGACACTTAAGACATCGTTTTCTAGACAAATAGAATCTAGGGTAATACAAATGCATATGTCGACTTCTCTATATATCGCCTGTTTTATAGATGTTATTACCTTTTTTTATTGGTTTCCCCATGCCCATAATGGAGACGACCCGGGGTTTGCCGAAGCATTTCACTGAGCCGCCTCCGGGCAGCCCGACCCTAGAACCGACCAGAGCCAGTCCTAGGGCGGGGCACCAGGCCTCACCCCGGGCCGGTCGCGGCCATAGCCGCATCCAGTCCGATAGATGTTATTACCTAACATAGTTTAAAATAAACTAGTTAGACTTCTGTTGCTTACAAAATTCAGCACCGCAGTTTGAGTATCTCGTCGTCGTGTTAATTATGCTTTCGCATTTAGGTCTCGTTAATTTATTGCTCGTTGTCTTTATGGCAATTGAGATAGAGTTCAAATTTAAGTTATTAAGGACTATGTTCTCGACCTGTCGTCTCTCTCATTAATTAATGTCTACAATACATACAATTTATCATGTTGTTTTTGTTACAGGTACGTATCTTCGAATAGCGTTTCTTTGAAATCGTCTGGTGATGGATATGTTACGGGGCACATTTTATAACGGCATGCATGTGTAAGTTTTTATACATTTAATTATTTATTAAACATTGACAAGTCTAAACGTTTCTTTGACCAAAATATATTTGACTCTTGATTTCAACAGGCAACTTTTTATTAGATTATGTCATTTTAAGAAGAATTTGGGATGATACACGGAAAGGCACATCATGTTAAATATTTGAAGAAGCATATCTTGTATTGTAAATATTTGATTTGTAAATGCTCATGATCGTTTGACGTATCAAAAATAACAATTACACTTAAAATGAAATTGAAATAGAAGTTTTAGGTTATATATCTCCTGGTATTTATTTTAAAGTTTGACCTTTTATTCCGTTTGTCAAGTCATACCAAATAACACGTTGCCTTAATTTAATCAAATTTAAAATGTGTTATGAATATGAGTCTATTCATATGACTTAAAAATACACATCTTCGAAATTGTACATTCATGCATACCAACACTATTGACTATTATTGGCCTCCAAAAATCCTCACAATATTTACGTTTCCAAATCATCCGGTGTTGTTTACAAACGAGTTCGTAGACCCAAAACGGGTTATGTTTTGTTACGTCACAGGTCACACGACCACCATAACACTTGCCACGTCCTGCCGTGCTCATGTAAATTCATCAGGTGCAACTAAACTGCATTCAAATTTCTCCAAGAATGCTTTGTTGGCCTAGCTTGTAATTTTATTTAAAATGTCTGTACACTTTTGAGGTACTCTGTGTTTGACTATTATAATAACGAGGTTATTATTTAGTGATCTATGACCCAATGTTTGCAGTCTTCTCAGTTCTTATCTCATAGAATCGTTATTATTTCAAAGATAGCGTACATGCAAAAGATTCCCGACGTTAATTTTTAGTTATCTTATAGTGCAATAATAAAAGTAGTGATAGTTCTTTTGAAAATTTAAAAGATTGAATGGGCGTATTTTATGAAAAAATGTCTATAATTCCATCTATGATACATATTAAATTAAGACTATGGAGCTTTTAAACCTCAGCCTATACACGATTATGTAAATCATTATGATGCGCTCCACCCATTCTCATGATATTTAACCGCTCATGTGAGTACTTGTTTGTAATGCTTTGAAAATATGAATACATTAAATTTGTACCTACTCATACTGCTTCTTGACACAATTTCACTTAAACATATGAAGTATAAATGATATTAAAATCACAATCAATCAAAATTATGTTATACACAAAGAAACGGTCGAATGCATTTTATCGTTATCAGTAAATCCTGCTTAAGAAGATCGAGAAAGTTCAAGCACCTAATTATGAACATATATATTTACAGATATTTCTAAAATTACAAGTACTGAAACAAGTTTTAAGTGGAACAACAATGTTTGGCTTTATTGCTTTTATAAGAACTTGCCGCAAATTATTATCTTTCAAAATAGTATAGTTCATTAATATTCGTGCTGATTTAGATGATTGTATAACAGCCGTAAATATTTCTTTACGCTTAATAGTCGATACTTCAAAAATGTCACCCAAGCATGCCACAAAAATATCCTGAAAGACCCGTTAATTCTTAAACTGCTATGATGGTAACAACTCATTATTCCCTTTACAGGGCTATGCATATTTTCTGTGTACTACGATTTAAAATTGTCGCCGCATTTATTTTATAAATAAGCTGTCAGGTAGATAAGGTGTATGGATTCCTGTTTGCCTCAATGCACAGAACTTTCACGATACGAATAAAATGCGGGTTATAATCTACACTTAACTGTTATGTTCCAAACCGATGGACCTGTTATTTTATAACTACACTCAGTTGTACATAACTGCTACACAGAAATTTCTTTCTAGGAGAAGGACCATGTCCAATTGATGTTGCGTTGGTATCATTTCATGGTTTACGCATGCAGACAATTTTCACGGATGTTACCTACATTCTTGGAAAAGTGTTTCGAATTTTTTCATAGGCTTTCTTTAACTATTTAATGAGGCACTGCGAACAGTTTGTATTGTTTTGTTAGTAATTGTGCTTATATGTACATGCTCAATGATGCAGCTTCTGTTGTGCATCTTTGAAAGTATAAAATTAAAGTTATAGTCTCGGGCAATAGACCAAATGTTCGCGTATAGTTTTGGCGTATGTTTGGACAAAACAATCTGTTTCTTGTTCCTCAGCGGTCTGATAATGGAGATCGGTTTGCTGTAAAGTATCTGTAAATATCTGTAAAGGAAGAAAATATTAAAAAAGATGTATATTTAAAATTGAGATAATATCAAAATACATAGTCTCTACGTCATGTAACGTTGGTAAGGCAGCCTCGTCAGGCGGAGTATAAGTTGGTTTCCTGCGCGCCACTGGTTCGGAAGCGTCTGTCCAGATGCACTCGGAGACTTGAAGGCTTCCTACAAGAAATTCAGATCGCTTGGGAAAATGGAAACTTGCTTACGAAATTTCCACACTTCAATGCGCCGTGAATCTATAGAGCGTGTTTCGTCGACATCTAAGTAGTCCTTTTGTTTTGTCCCAAAATAAAAGAGACAAAGAACCATATTCGAAACTCGTTTACGGTTATGTAACTTGAGTTTATTGCATTGGCCTTTTGATTAGCGTCGGACGATTCGTTTCGCCGATATGCAATAAGCCTTTTTTCGTTAATGTCCGTATCCTAAACGTGTGAATGAACTCTTATAGTATTGTAAATAACTGTGATGTTTCTAGCCAAATTACCATATTGTATAATATCAGTGCAATTGAAATAGCCCCTGTAATGCATAAAAATAAACCTGTCTACCCCCACAATATTAAATTCCATCATAACAACGATACAGATTCTTTATTACATCATTCTATTCCGGCTCGACAGAATTCCCGTTTCCAGAAATACTGGTTGGTATTTTGTTTTAATATTTTTATTACGAGAATCTTTGTTGCAAGCCGCATATCTTTCCATTTCCAACAATATAGCATTGAATGTGTAGATAGATTGTTGAGTTAAGTATATCAAATCATGATATTTAAAGGCCTTTATATTTTCGAAGAGTTTTTACTAAATGTTATTTTTCTAATAATTTGGCATCGGCATCTTCAGCAAAACTTGGTTAAACTCGGTTTTTATTAGTATTTTTAGCGAATAATGAATAAATGAATAGCGAATAAATTTTTATTGAATAATAATGATGGTCAGAAAATGTCGAACTTAGGCATATAATTGTTTTTGGCTTTAGATAAATTCTAATTGCTGCCTAATAATAGTATACCTATATCAATAGTATTCTATGCGTTAGACTTCAAAGATCGCAATCCCAATTCAAGGCTCTATTGTCAAGCTCAAATTTAGTATAGAAATACGTCGCATCGCAAGTCTCGTTTTAATCAAAGTTCTTGCCGGCACTACTATGCGGTTCTGAACGCCTGATCTACAGAGTTCTGGCGCCCCAGTGTTCATTGCTGTGAAAAGATGGAAATTATATTACATGTTTATGACTATTATGGACTGACCTGATAGAATAAGCATGGGATGGGTTATTAATTATTTAAAAAACGTTGTATTGCCTAAATATTTTGATACGTTATTATAATGTTCGGTAAATGCACTAGATAAGTACAAAAACACATTCTTAATCAGTGATAAAAAAATATAAAACATAAAAAACATAAAAAATTATAAAATTGATCATATGATTAATTAAACGATTAATGAAACGAAAAGTATTATTCACATTATTGTCTCCGTTTAAAGGTATAAAAAAGTGTAAAATATAATAATGATAAATAAAAAATGTACTGGTGAAACACCTAACAGGTAGAGATATTTGTTGTTTAAATTTAATAAAAAAAATATTTCATTTTTTATCATAGGTTATCTGGTTATATAACTATTACATAAACACGATAATCATCATTTTATTGTTGTGACTGACTAAAATACTAAAACATACTTCGTCAAGAGCCTTTAAAAATTAAATAGCAACAAGTAGCGCTCGTGCAGCTTAGTGTACAACTCGCTTACAGGCAAATCATTATCTGCCGGATTTTGTATCAACAACTAGTGTTATGTATTTTTAACTCTCACATGCTTGCTCTAGAAATAGAAACAGAAACAAAATTGTTAGCAGGAAATAAAGCTTCATTACAGCATGGCTTTTTAAACACATAAAAAAGGGTTAAATTATTCTTTAAAGTTCATGTTAGTGAATATGAGTTTTTCTGGCTTGGGTCTCTTAAACTTATGCAGGCTTATTCTGTAAACTCTTAGCAGTAACTCTTTCACTTGATATATTATGTTAAATTATTCCAGCTGCGCTCGGAAAGAGATTTTCTTTTGTGTCATTTTTGTATCCTTTGAAAACATAATATTTTCCTTATAAAAGAAAACACCCGCGAGTGCTTTCAAGATTTTCATTTTTCCGCTGTCTAGACGCAGGGATAAATGAGGTGGTGAAGGGAGGGCCTCAAGTTTTGCTGACTCCACGACTCATACCGTCTTATTATTTCAGAAAATGAAATGTTTTGTTCTGCTCATAATCGCCTCCCGTCGTTTCAAATATTTCCGCCGATTTTGCTATTTCAATTTGTAGCACTTTTCGGATTCGTTATGTTCACGGTTTTCG
Source organism: Nymphula nitidulata (assembly GCA_947347705.1). Taxonomy (NCBI): domain Eukaryota; kingdom Metazoa; phylum Arthropoda; class Insecta; order Lepidoptera; family Crambidae; genus Nymphula; species Nymphula nitidulata. The sequence continues at coordinate 15,524,815 of OX374630.1, read as the reverse complement.
GGTTTTCCGCTCGAGTCACTTGCGTTTCTTTTATATGGCACTAACAACTGGCTTTGAACAATCGGTCAAGTCTATAAAAATGCACTATTGTTTTATCAAAGCGGTAGGTCTTAGGTACTTTTATGTAAAATGTTTTATAGATACGTCGGGTTCTATATGGGTAAAGTATTAATTAGCTATCGGATCTAATATCCTGTTCAATGCACCGATCGCAGAATGTTATGTTGAAGAATTTTCCGCTTTGACTCTAAATATCATAACTTGATCTATAAATTAAGTACCAAGGTTAGTCTTTTTGGATCCAAATAAGTTTGAAAATAGCTTAAATGTGTACTTATTTTTTAGCATCAATGGATGTCTCCGTCAGGGTGCTTTCTAAGTTATTGGCCTTCGGCGCCAACATGGGGGAGAGACTGGGTGATTAACGCACGCAGTAATTATTGTCATATGGTGCCGACGGTGAGCCTAGGGTGGCGTGAAAGGAAAACCTTTTGAGTTCATTCCGCTGCCGGCATTGTTTGCCTGGATTAAATATTAGCTGGTGCTTGGGTGTATGTTATGTCTTTTATTTTTGAGTATCAAAACAAGTCACAAACCTTTTAGTAAAATTGAAGACCAGATGAAATTTACGTAAATATCCATCTAGTCTGAATGTAATAAAAATTTATTTATTAACTCACCTACTTAGGCTAATAATGTGACAATATTAGTATTCGATATTTTTGGTTTACAATATAGACATCAATAAGTGCCTAACTTATTTTTAGGTATTGCTAATTTAAATACGATCCATTTATATATAGTGTATTCAATATATCTTTCGATAGGTATAGCGTATAGTTATGATATTGATCGCTTTACTTTGACAATAGGCACATCTACTCGATTACAAAACGTACCTAGCTATCTTTACCCAAGTTTCAATACACCGTGTGCGCGTTCTCTGTAATGTATCCGCTTCCATTTCCTGAGTTCAGCATGAATCCCATTTCCATTGCAAACGTATCTCTGGCATTCGTGTCGCAGAACTGTCACAATGGTGTCTGCTTTTGAGAAGTATTTGCGTAAGTTATATCTTTTTGAAACAGCTGAATAGACTATCAGAATCAAGAAGACAAACTCGATGGTGCTACATTCATGTAAGTGTTGGCTACAGTCTGAATGGGTGGTTGTAATCAGTGATTATTAACTCTTCCTTCCTTTAGAATAGCCACGGTAAGTCCATGATTCGTTGCAGTTATTAAATTTCCATCTTATGGAGGCTCCATACGTACTAATTAGGTACTAATAATACATATACTACCTATCGACCTATGTTCTAAGTTTACTGGATGTGTGTAGGGGTGGCGATTTGCATGACCATGTAAATCGGCACCCCACACACTGTCAAGTTTATTTGCTCAAGCCAAATAAACGTAAAGTGTAAGTGGGACGATATACTTGCTGCTGTTTGGCCGCCATTAGAGCAAGCTACGTTACAGCTCACAAGTATGAACGGAGATTTAAAAACTTTGAAATCAAATTATTAGAGCTCAATTTAAATTGTCTTGTGCGCAGAGACTTTGGCAGTATTTAGAGAGCAAACGCCATCGCCAGGTTCATTATAGCATGTTAATCTATTCACAAAAATTGCAGTCTAATTCACATTGTAACATAAAATAGTATGAACCTACATGTATAATTCACGCCACAGAAAATTACAGTGGTGTAACATACATTTTCGTGATTGAAGAGGCTTAATGCACAAACAGTAGTTTTCCCGGGAAGCCCGCATCGCTACCATTTTGTGTTGTGCATACGTCCATTAGTTGCTCAGATATACGCATCGTACTGGTATTGTGCCCTTAGGCTGAGAATATTAATGACATTAGTCTACTCAGACATGCACGCAATGAACTTCATTTTTTCCCAGCACTTACTTTTCTGATTGATAAAGTAACAGTATGGTGATTATGCATGTTTATTTATTTATGTAATATAGATAACTATTAGTACCTATAATTTATTTTTAAACGATAGACATTCATCAAATTTTATTTGTAGTCTTTCAATAATTGTGATAATGATCACACCAAACGTTTATTAACAAAGAAGGAAACTCATAAATGCTTTGTGTCAATGTCTATTCTGGCTTTTCCTGCAGTCGATAGTAGTACACTAACTATTGCTAATAATACAATTCAACAGCCTACGTAAGTTCCCAAATATATCATTTCAACTTTCAATTTATGTAACTATTTATCCTTCAGTGCAAATTAAAAATCTTTTCAATGAAATTCTATCCAGTTTCCCTTACATTGATGGCTATGTCTGTCTTGCCTATGGAACTCTTATCAGAATATTGTAGTGTAGACAGAGATAAGGCATTTACTATCAACCTCGTGGGTCTATTATATCGCCCCATTAGAAACAAAGGTATTGAAATAATGATAAAAATACGTTGAAGAAAAAGGAATACAAATGTGTCGGCCGGAAATAAAATTAGGGGGATGATTTCAAATGATGATATGACTCTTAGTCATGAAGATAGAGGAGTGAATTTGGTGAATGTTGTGATGTTGAATGAAAGAGGAAGGAACTATGGCGCCGAGTAAAATAAAATAGGAAAGATGTTTCCAAGTAATAATGATATGGCTAATTAGGAGAGGAGTGAATTTAGTGAAAGCTGTGATGTTGTATAAAATATTTCCTATTTGATGCAAACAAAATTGGGAAGATGACTTCAAATGATGATATTTTTTAAGAAAGCAGTAAATTTAGTGAATGCTGTAATGTGAATGAATGAATATGTCGCTGTGTCTGCCTGAAATAAAATTGGAAAGATGAGTGCTCTCGGAGCTCTAATTTAGGATACATTATTATCATGAAGGTGACTTATGTGACGCCATACTATCATCATTTTCAAGTTCGGGGTCCAAGAGATTATTAATCTCAAAGCTCAATGAACTAAGTTTTCTTTGAACAAACTTTGTTGCTGGCTATCACCATCAAATAATCTACCTTATAGGGGCACGGTAATGGAAAAAAACACTTAACATTGTAGACTTACTTGCCATAAAATTACCAACGCTATGCTATTTTCATGTGCAAGTACTTACTATGTGTGAGGTGTTTGGTAATATTTTGTGGATGGTATGGTCAGCAACTGAAGTCGATGAACACTTTAGTACCATGTCACACTATATTGCTCACAGTATTAATACAAATTTTTAAGAGTGTGCCAATATGTTATTATGAAAAGGTACTAAAATGTTAATCGACTTCAGTTTCTGACTACATAAAGCTGGAGTTAACATTTCGTCGATGAGCGTGCAAGACCGCGTAAGAGCAGTTTGCAATACCGCGTATTTACAAAAGACGCAAAATTGAAATATCGCGCCCGTAGGCTATTAGCGCTGATTCGCTTATGCTAGGTTCTCATTAAACAACACCCAGAGAAATCCCGAACAACTTCAGTGAAAGAAATGTGTAGAAATATCCAAGATATTACCTTTTTTCTTCCATCCTGTGAAATAAACAAAAAGCACATACGCGGTATTGCAAACTGCTCTTACGCGGTCTTGCACGCTCACCGACGATTTGTACCAAGTAAGTATAGGTGCACAGAAGTGACGGGCTACTGTTGTATTAACTATAAATACTCGTTGGTAATCAAAACTGAGTGTCAAATTTAAATATTTTAGATAGGGCTGTAATTGATTTACTTCAAAAATATATCGTGTCACAAAATACAAATACTTCAACAGCTACCTTGTAAAGTATTTGTGTGAATTCACAGGTGTTCTAATTTACATCAAAAATCATATAATAAAATAATAGCCCCAGTCTCTTCTTTCATTATGATCGAACACAAAAAAGATACATAGCCGTTATTGAGCGTTTCTAAAGGTTCAATTTTATATAATTTATTCAATATCTAAAAACTAACCGACTAAGTTCTTACAACAAGACAAAAGTCAACGGATCGGCCAAATATCAACTAACTTGACGTTTCTTATGTTGTGCTATTTCTTAATTAACTAATACTGAAGATTGAGTCATATTGATAAATACTTAATAAATTCTAGTACCTATTTGAAAATGGTTGTAATGCTTGTATTGTTTCTATGTGTACAATAAATTATTAAATAGAGAAATAAATAAATGGTTCATAATAATTAAAAGTATTTGAAAGAAAATAATAAAATTAGGTATGTCAGACAGACGTCTTGTGATATGTCATAAATTACAATTTTTGTATGATATATCGTTTTTTTCTGTTAGGTTAGGGTTGACTATTTTAATATTTTAAAGTTTTTAAGAATGAAAAAAAACATTTTTCATTGTGTTTTTTACCTTAACAAAAATTCAGCAAAATATGAATATGTATCTTTATTAAAATGTTATGAATTACGTAGCCAATTGTTTTTTACTTTAAAAATAATGTGCTTTAATAATGTAATAAATAATAATAATGTAAAAAATTATACGCCACTACTTACCATAAACTTCACCGTTGTCACAGAATAAATAGTAGTTTCTGCAAACTTGTTGTATATTTCACTGACAATATACAACCTGGAGCCGCCACATTCAATAATGATGTAATAACCGTTATTTATAGCGGATATTATTTTCAGCTATCGTTATTAACGGGCAGTTATAAGTTATAAATAACGTATGGACCCCTGTAAACGTTAAAGCGGTAATTTTCCAAAGCGATGGGGCATTTTCTATAGGTAGGTAAGGAGCTAATTCCTGACTGGAATTAGATAACTTGAATCATAAATTAGAAAAGGAAAGAGGAGAGTAAAAGGAAACTTATAGGTTTGTGATTACAGAGGTAAGTAAATAAAATTGTAGATGTAGCAATAGTCGTCAGCATCTTGGTAGATGACATGTAAAGAGTTCTTACGTCGAAAAGCATCTGGCCACTTTCAAATGCCCATCACATTAGTTTCAAGCTGCTGCGGCCGTAAGATGTCCTAATACCGTTTTATTTAAAAAAGCTAAACGTTATATTTTAAAATACATAAAATTTAAACGCACTGACTTGAGAATGAGAACGTCCCGGTTTTAATTTTGTCGATGGAAAACTAATATATCTAAATATTAACAGACAAGGACCAAATTTTTAAATAAATTGTAATGTTATTTTATTCCCTGCCAAAAAAATCAATATTTTAAATCTATGTCTCATGGTAGCGCCGAAAGTAGGTAGTCAGTTCTTCACAACCAATCAGCAATCCTGATGTGATATCTTTTTTCATTCAAAATCAACACCAACGAGAAAATTGAGTACCTATCTATGTTACTTACGTGATATTTATTTATAAAACCAAATATAGAATCCGTGTAGCAGAACTGCAGAACAAATAATCTTCACTATTATATTTCGTCAAGTTACATTCACATGACATACCTATATTAAATTCTACATGCATGCAAAATTATACACCGTTCCATATACTCATTGTAGCGTAGAGATACTAACATATAGAATAACATATACCTGCTGGACGAAGTAACATAATGTGATACATTTAGTATTATAGAGGTGGTTCGGTTCAGACAGACTGAATGAACTGCATACATATTATCTGTTACACGGAAATATAGGAAAAATCATACGATTCTTTTTTTATCAGTGTTAATCGATAAGGTGTATGGTGATGGTGACCGAATGTTTTTTGCATTGAACTAAATCGATATCAATTAATTTTTATTTTATTGGTTTGTGATTGTATGTAAACGTGTCTTGTGGGTGTAACGATAAACGTAGAGTTTAAATATTGATTTTTCTAGTGTATTTAATTCCAAAGTGATTTTTTTAGTAATGTTTTCTTATTACCATAAAATTGTATTGATTTATGTCTTTAGGAGGGCGCGATGCGTATGTATTTTAGAAATTATGTACTTACTTTATAGTAATAGTTATTTATTAATAATATAGAATATTAATATGCAAGTTAAATTACGTAGGTCGTAGATATTATAATTATATGAGACAAATAATATAATTCACGAATGTTCGGTAGCCATAGAATGCCTGCATTTCATTAATCCCTTCTATGAGGCTGCCATAGCATAATATTGATATTCTTCATAACTCAAGAATTCTATTATTGCTTTTATTTATAAGAATCGTAATCAGTGACCATGAATTAAAAGGGTGTTTCTATAATTATTACCTATACTTGCTTCTATACATCTTATTGTTTATAATTAACAATGACCATTGACTGTCTTCGCTCATAAACCATTGACAATCTGATATTCAACTCATTATTATTATCAGTTGAAACTCATCTCATACCATACGTTATGAAGGCTGTCATTAGAGCATAGCATGTCTATTGCACTATTTATTACAATGCGCGACCACTATGATTGACCTTTGCTGATGAACGATGACATAAATGAGGGAGGTCTGATTATATCGGTATTAGGTAATTTAGGGTTCGCAAACAATATTTTTGTTTTTTTTTGTACTATTTACGTAAGTATAGCAATTTAAACTGTAAGTCCCAGAGCTTAATGATATATTAGTATGATCAAGTTTTTTAGTTAGGGAATGCCTAATGAAAGTGCTTCTTTTTGCTCATCATTTGCCATCAGTCATCACCAATAACATTAAATTTAACTTTTGATTTAAGGTACCTACAATTTTAGTATCTCAATTATTATTTTTTATGTAAACAACCAAACGTAACCTTTATATTTCATAGATAAAATTAGTGTGTACATTTCGAATTTTGAGACATCCTAAAAACTAGGTAACAAGGTTTTACGAACCAACCGACTTATTTATTTATTGAATTTACACCTTTTTATCCAATTTTGATAGGTTTTAATGTTGACATAATTTTTATCAATTTTTCTTTCGAAATTTATACCTCGGAGCCTTCAAAAAATTAAATTGTGAAACCTATAAGTACTAGGTACTCGACAATAATGTGTATAAAATTGTAATGTTCATTCCCCAAACAGCCTGGCAAGTCTCTTAGAATTATTATGACATGTGTAAAACCGGTGCAACATCAATACCAAGTAATCACCATGGGCTTCATTTTAATAATATTATAACATAACTTTGTATGAGAATAACTCAGTTGAATTCGTGGTAGATGGTATTTTATGACTATATAAGCGAAGTAATGAGAGACCTGACGAACAATAATGCCAATGCCACCCTCAATTTATTATTATAGGGATATAATTACTCGTATGTACCTTTGATAAAGCCCAGATATATATAGGTAGGTAGCCAGCAATCCATGCACGCTATCGCATTTTCCCCGTGCTTCCGGAAAAGCCGTCGTTCTACGGCCATATTTCATTGGCAGGCTACTTCGCTATAGATTTTGCATCAGACGCAGTTGCATCGGAATGACAGAAACATAAAGCTGCCATTGTTTGATTAATGCACTTTGTGGGAGAATTCAATAGCTAGAATAATATATTTTAGATGTTATGTTTATGATGTGCTTACAGTAATAATGTCTGTAGAAAGCACAGATCTGTAGATCTTAAACACAAGATCGTATTTTAATTAGTAGCAAAATTTTTGAGCTAGGAAATTTTAACCTCTACTTACAAATAAAAAATCATCTGAAAAAATACCAATCTGATCAAAGACTCCCACTGAATAAAATGTCATTGCTCAAGTATGTAAAAAAAGTTGAACGCTGTTTTTGATTACGTAATAATTGTAGCGTGTGCTCACTTTCTTAACAAAACGTTAGGAAGTTGAGCACAAATATCTCATGCTCATATCGTTTGCATATTTACACGAAGAATTCTTTGTATGCCGAAATATAATTCAAAATTGGGTTTAATTGGAACTGTTCTTTATTAAAATTGTAATAAAGTAAGAGTACTTAACTGCTGCCTATATCATATTCATATTCCTTATGATTTTCTGAACAAAAGCATCGATTCTAAACGGATCGTTTTAATTTTCAGTGATATGAATCTACTTCTATTTACCCTTTTAATTACTTCTTGACAAGTATTGACTAAAGTAAAGTGTCCAGTGGCATTTGATACGCATCCTTCAGATTACACGTCAAGTAGGTAATAAGATATATACGATAAAACGAACGGATGGAAGTTCAAGAAACTTCGCTCATGCCTGTGATCACATTCGCAATTTCCCTGTGTAATTTAAGATGACGGCGAGCTGCTAATTTAATGCTCGCCCAGACCGATAGAATTAAATTCAAATTTGATCTCAAGAAGAGATGGTCGCAACTCGCATCGAACGTGTGCCCTGTCCACTTAATTTGTAGCCAGTGTCTCATTCTGAAAATTTAGTAACTTTGCAGCTGAGACTGACTTATATAGTTTTTAATCTTGAATAGTCCAGTTATTTACTTAAATGGTAAGCATTGTACCTATTATGGGGTTGCGTCCAATGCTGTCAGTGTTTCGTACATAACGTTTCCCCTTGATTAGTACAGAGCGCCCAAGCGCTAAAGACGTGCCGTATGCCTGTTTGTCTGTACAGATGTTTTAGTTAGAAAAAAATCTATTTGGTCCAAAGTCTATAATTTTGTAATTAATGGAAAACTGTGTCTTACCAAGCCTTTTTTAATATATGCACCTTGTTGAGGACACCGAGGTTTCGTGAGGCCTGTTTTCAGATCCACTGATTCAGATGGCTGCATATCTTCATACCGAGCAAATTAATGGAGTCCTTTGCCGAAAGAGTAGTGCCCTGAAGTGGGGCAGTTCCACCCCTGTAAAGTTCCGACCGTTAAGGTCGGAATGAGAAACTGCGGAAGTCTATGTAGTCCTAATTGTGTTAATCACTAATACCTAATGTTTTATTACGGTTTTGTTTAACTGATCTAATGTTTTTCCTTTGACTTGAAACGAACAGTCTCTTGGATTTTTAGACTGATAATTTCTACTCATTAAGAAACTTAATCCAAAAACAATACCTTTATGCTTTCATATCCTCATGTATTATTCTCATTACTCCATCATTCGTTTATGTGCGTTGAGTTTTACTTCAAACTATAGACGGGCGATGTCCTCTCGGTTCGTGTGCATCGAATTTCGTGTACCGCAGCGTCTGAGCCCTTTGCAACTTTGCAATTGCAACCTAAACTTTACGTCGTTGAAATACCGCCTTTATTGGTACACGGTCTGCTTTTTAGATGAGTGTGCATTTGTGATGGATAGTACGGGATATTGATAGCTCACCTGCTTCTCGAATAGTATTTGCGTTAGTCGGTTTTGTTGCGAATCAGTAATAGCCACTAGCGTAACGATCGCAAAACAGGATATTTCGGTGTAAAAGCTAACTGAAATGTTTGGCGACCGCGTCAATTTATGTTGCAGAATTAATGGATGACAGTTTTTGCAAATATTTGTTGAATATTAAAGCTATGGACTGTTCCAGAATTCTGTGTTTGTGGTTGTTATTTACCTATTCGATAAAATGCATTAGGTTTGCGTTGTTTGCTTTTTTAATATAATCATCTAATGTTATTCTACGCCTACTTTATAGGTTTTAACAAAGAATTACCACTGGTTAAGTTAGGCATAAAACTAAGCTACGAAATAAACTAAGATTTAAAGATACTCATTACAATTTGGTCGTTCTTCTCAATACCTATTTACACTGCGTCAGCAAATGTGCACTGGTACGCTCATGTGGGTACGGGTACTTAAACTTACATTTACATGACGTCTATGGGATCACGTGATCATTTATTTTAAAGCGTATATCTGCGATACTATGGATCGCGAACCCATCCTGAGGGTACTCAATCTTCACATTTTCATGACTTATATGTGACCACGTGATCAAATCTTTGAAAGCGTAGCTAAGTATATTATCATACCGCGACTGTCGGTGCTAAGTAGTAATTTTATTCGAAGTCGAAAGAAAATAAACTTACTTTCTGATATATTGTTTTCTGTGGTCATTGTCCCTTTTCTTGTTTGCCTACTCGAAGTTACGATTATTGTTTTCATTTAAGCTCCAGTCACGCATTGGAGATGGCTTCTTGCTATCTTTTTCCTATTACAAATTGCGAGAAAGTGATATACTGTACTTAAATTTCGATTAAGATTGTGTCTTCAGAATTAGGCCCACTGATTCCTAGTTTTGTGGATGATAGCGCCCTTGCAGAAGATCGTAGCGAAATAACGCTACTTGCTTCGTAAGTTCGTAGTGTGGTGTGCTTTGAAAAAGCGTTTTCTAAGTGGGGAGCAGAGAAACTCGTGCCCTATGCTGTTAACATAAGGCGTATTTTTAATTTTTACACCATTTGGCGGATAAATTTAATGAAGCCGTACGCTTTACCGGCCTAGTCGTATAAAAAAACTACTGCATGCTTAGCTTGTATCGTACTAGGTGGTAGATCCGTATGTAGGGTCGTGTGGGTAGGTACCACCAAATGTACTCTTTGGCTTTCTTATTTCAGCCGTGAAACAGTTCGCTGTGTTTCGGATTGAAGGGAAAGGTAGCCAGTGTAATTACTGGGCATGGACGGCATTTCATCTTAGGCCTCAGGATGGCAACGCACCTGCAATATCGAGTGATTTTTCCTTGTTATTGCAGGTGTCTATAGGCGGCGGTAACCACTTACCATCAGGTGGGCCGTCAGCTTGTTTGTCATCTAGTTATATAAAAAAAAAATACTCAATTAAATATTGTTTTCATCATGCAATGGAAGCTAAGAAGCCAGGTATTACCTCACAAAAGTTCTAATTATGTGCTTTTAGCTAATTGTTAGTGCTTAAAACCATCTGATTACCTGAAAACTCTATCGTACTATTTATTTATAGGATTATACAATTCATATCTAATTATTTACTAAGAATTCTTAAAGGATAATATTATCCTTCAATATGGCTTCATGCTAAACAGTCTTGTAACAGGCCCAGAGACACTAATCGTGTAAGCAGTTGCACTTTACGCAGGAGTCAAGTGTCAAGGAAGCACTAAAAATTATAATTACATTGTAAAGTATTAAGTTTTATTGTAAAGCCGTCTGATGCTTTATCGGAGGCAGTATGATCAGTGTAAACTCACGGTTTTACTATTTGATCTCGAACGAAAAGTAGTTTATTACGACATGCATAGTCGTTTTGTAACATTGGTGAGATTATGGTCAAAGAAAAAGATTTTGAATAAAATGACTGTAATATCAATATTAGCAGCTAAAGATACAGATTATTAAAAAAGGGGATGTTTCAAAAATGTATGGAGACCCTGCCAGGTCTATGTAAAGTACACTGAAAATAATAGGTATAAATATGCAGAACGGTGTTCAATTGTCCGTTTACTTTTTATTTGCTTTGTTGCGTGGTACAAAACAAGAATTTCTAGAAAATACAAAACAAGACTTCTGTGTCCCCCGCCATATTGCCATACTAAATAACTGTGAAATGGACGAAAAATTTCAACTTTTGTACAAACAAACTAAGCATTTTTTTTATACTACTAGATGACAAACAAGCTGAAGGCCCACCTGAGGGTAAGCGGCTACTGCCGCCTATAGACAACTGCAATAACAAGGAAAAATCACTTGATATTGCAGGTGCATTGGCATCCTGAGGCCTAAGATGATATGCCGTCCATGCCCAGTAATTACACTGGCTACCTTTCCCTTTAATCCCAAACACAGCGAACTGTTTCACGGCATGAATGCATGAAAACGAATTATTAGTATTTTCCCGGATTCAGGAGATTTTTCCTTGGCCGGATATGAAACATCTCCATTAATAATTATCTTGAAATTTAAAAATACTGAAACCTAAATTTTTATTCAAATGGGCTGTTAATAAATTTGTTTTTTATTGAAAATATAACAGTTTTTAGTACTAATCTCTGTCGAGTTTCATTCGAAGTACATGAGTAGCGTATGTAGTATAGTCAGGCAGGCAGACAGGCCGCCCGCCCAGCAGTCGCGAACCGTTTGTCGCAGGGCGCGCTTGCTTCGCGCGAAGCCTTCGGGGTAAACAACCCGCTCACGCGCTCTTTGTTTCAAAACAGGCGGTAGGTAATTGTACTGGCAGGCTCTAGGTTTAGTTTAGTCTATTCTACTGTAGGTAGTTTAAATTTTTTCATTTGTATTTTATTAACTGTAAAAGCCAAAGGTATGTATGAGATTAACTTTTGATTTAATTAAAATTAATAATTTTAGGTTTTTTTTCTCCGGAATGCAAAAAGAGTATTATTGATTTTTTTTTGTACAGTATTTTTAGTCCAAGAAGGATTTGACTAAGAAAATCCAGGCTTTTTTTTGTTTTTTTTTTATTGTTAAACCCAGCTTAAGTGAATTTTCTAATATTATTGAAACGAATTTGTCTTGGCCAATCACCGTACAACGTTGCCGCAAGTTATTTGCAGATTAATTTTACTTGACATTGGCAAAATTCGTAATAACGAGAGGCCATTAAATTAAAAAGAAAAAGAAGAACTTATGCTAAATTACATTTTACGTAGTTCTACTATCTGATTTCAAACTTTAATTAAGTATGGTGTCAAAGTTTTAGTAATTACTAAGTAAATACATTGATGATGTTTCAGTTTTCAAAAGTTTTTATTTAGCGACGTATGTAACATTTTATACTATGTTATACTATGGAGAGCTTCATCCATACTTCGTTTATATTTTAGTAGTTTATTTTCACTGTTTATTCTCTTCTCCCTCTAACCTTTACTACCTTAACCTTGATACTTTATAACGTCAGTCGAAATTATCTTTGAATAATTAAAGGTCTTTCTTCTATTTAAGTATATCTATTAGTTATTTAATTCGATATATGCCGTATTAATACACCACAATAATAGTTGAGACTGTATTTAAACATAGAGGCATTCCGTTTATGAATGATCCGTCTATTGTATTTCATTACCAAGGCTTACGGCAGATTTGCCTCATTATCTCAAATCCATGTTCTTGTAGCTGCAGCCCTATCGTAAATTTTAATTCTTCTTTTCCTTAGGACTCTCATGGGTTTTTGTTTGCAATTATTAGCGAGTCCCTTTGTCTCTGGCGCGCACAAAACGTTTGGCTTATCAGTGGGAGACTATTCTTTTACGATACTCCTGAATAATAACTACCGTCTAGAACTGTTATTGAAATATTTTTTGTACAGTTTTGAAGAAAAGACAATTTTAAAACCAGTTTATCACAGATATCAATAGATTTTGTAAAACTATGACATAATATTTAAAATACGCCTTATTGCTAAGTTCGTACGCTCCAGGATAATGGTCGCCCCTCCGAAGATAATAAATTAATTATAACAAAATACTTAGTTGAGCTCAGTTATCAGTTGAACGCACCCGTTCTGACACCCTGTGACATGCGCTTTGTCAGACTGTTAGTTGTCATTCTGACTTCAAAGGACAAACTGGGACTATTTTTATAAATACCTTTACCATAATATAATTAAATTTAATATTCATAATAAATATTATTTGCTTTATTGAAGGCACCGGTGAATATTGACTATGATGCGTGTGTGTAATTTTGTGTAAAAACACTAAATTATTATTTTTAGTTTTCTTTGTAGTGGATAGTGATACAAAATTGTGAAAATGCTGTCCGTAAGGCCTGTACAAGATAGACTTTTCAACTTTAAATCTATAAAGGACAAGTTTGAGCAGACGAGGTAATTTTTTGTTTGTGTGTCTCGTATTATTTCTTGAAATCAAAGGAGAAAAAGTTTGTTTGTGTTTCTTCTTTAATATGATTTAACACAATAAATTTGTATATTAAAAAGTTCTGCAATCTTAAAGCAGATTATGTACTTCTGTCGTACCTAAATTGCCCAAAAATTGTATTTGATTTTTTGTTTTTGACAAGGGGTTTTATTTGGAATATAAAGTTTGGACTCCCAATAAATTGTAAACATGTACTAAATACTCTAAAGTAAGGATTTGTTAATGTATATTTAGAAAGGATTTCCTCAAAAGTCAATGGTGTGTTGTGTTGATAAAATAAAAAGTAACGGACAATGACGCAATGTCGTTATTTTAGATAATAACTATTTTATGTTATTGCAGTGAATCTAATGTAGCAGTATGTCGAAATGTATTCTCTTAGTTTTTGAGGAAAACATGTTATTATATTATACCTACCTAAATAAGTGATGCAGGTTTTGTACTTTTTAGATTTTATCTCGAAAGATGTTTTTATAGTAGTACATCCTACATTCAAAAAAAAAATTAAAATATGTAGTATTTTTAATTTTTTTTCGAATGTAGGGTATAGGTACCTATAAAAACTACTATAAAACATTAGTAATTCAAAGTAAATAATTAATCGACATTAAAGCTTTTTAGAACTTTCACTAAATAAATAAAAACATATATTTCAAATCTGCCCATACCGAGAGTCGAACCCGGGACCTCTGTTTTAGAAATTCATCCTAAATATTTTATAGTGACTTTATTATATTCATTCGACCACTTCAATTTGATTCTGCGATCTTTATTTGGTATTGGTCTTTTAACCGTGTTTGTTTGTTTGCAGGCTCGGCGGCGGAGTGCAACGGAGCGCGACGCATGCCGAAATGCCGCAACGTGGTGGCACCACCATCGCCGAAAGGTAAATAGTATATAAATACGTTTGTAATCATGTATTCTAAATTTGCTTTTTAGTATTTTCATTGGACGACAGCACATCAAGTCTAACAGTCGCACTACGAAAGCCGCCTCTATCACGAACGCAGTAAGGGCGGTCTCAAGGTCAAACTGTTACGCTTGATTTGCTGTCGACTGTACAATCGGCGCCTGTAACCTGTAGAATTGGTAGAAAATACTTAGAATTTCGATGACATTGAGAGTTCGTTTAGCAAACAACAGTTTATACTGTTTTCTATGTTCTACGTAGAAGACTGAGGAAACCTCCGCAGGGAGTTCCTTCCATAATCTGAGCATACGTGCGGAGGAATTTTCTCTGAAACCTTACAGCTATGCGATTCTCTAAAGTCAGCAGCCATGAATTCGTGGCTGTCGGCAGCGCCGTCATACTTTTGGCGTTTGTTTGACAACCGTTGGCGACACCAGCGTTCCGACGTCGAGCATGGCGTGAACCGGAACTAAAAAGTGGTTGATTTTTATATCTTTATGTAAAAAATCTATAAAATATTGAATGAAGTCATTGCGATACAATTTTAACACAACAAAAAAGGAATAAAAAAAATTGATTGTACTTGATGTCGTATAACCAAAACAGAGACAATTGTACACAGCCAAGAGACCGACGTAGAGATTAGTGAATACGGATTCACGCAGCGCAGTGCGCAAACGTCAAAACCAATGTCAGTTCGTCGTCTTTGTCAGACGTCAAGCTCGATGTCGAATATTTTTGTTTGTGAATCACACTGCAGTACTCCATAACTTTGGTTCAAAATTGCGAGAGTAAACTCTCTGCTGAAGCTGGTGGCGAGGGGTGTGGTCACGGTAATGTTATATATTAGCGTGGTGTGGTGGTAGAAAGAGCCCGTGGGCATCATGTCAAACAATTCAAGAACATACTACGTTTTACAGGCGTTTAAACACGCTTAAGGGTGTAAAATCTATGAGCTGGGGATCGTCGACAATTTAAGAATTGCTTAAGTACTCCACCAAAAAAGGTTTGTCGCATTTCATCAAAGACGAACTGCGACAAACCTTTAACTTTAGTTAGCTTTTGATTTATATTATTACTGACTTATTGTTTACAGCGAAACAAGGCAAATAAATAGTTTCCTATTAATTTCCTATTATTACTACTGCGATATTTACAAACAGGATATTTTAAAACAACATCAGGTAAATTCCGGCGACATTATAAGGATGAATGCTGGTAAAGTTTATTTTTATAATGGAGGACTTAAATATTAATAATATAATGAAACACAAGTCTCAAAAAATCTTTTTCTAGTTTTTCAAATATCTAAATTTTCGTAGATATTTACTTACGGCTAGCTCTAGTGGAGACTTACCAGCTTCAGATATAAAAAATGAAACTAAAAAATAATTATTAGGTGTCTTATAACATTTACTCGCAGCTGCCTCTGGTGGAGACTCACCAGCTTCAGATATGAAAAAATAAACTAAAAATCCCTAGTCGATATCATAAAACATTGACAAACATTATTAAGGGCTCTCCTTTTAAGAATATTAATAGGTAGCTGTTTTAGGAGTAGGTAGGACGGCCCACGATTTTTATATTTAATGACACTTATATTCGAATGTCAATCAACTAAAAAGTTATATGTATGCTCTCTATTGCTATAAGCACAGAATAGAGATCTTTCTAAAGCAAAACTAGAAGTAATGGTGGTATAAAAAGGGAATCAATATTTTATTTGTTGCGCACCTAAGGCGATCTATCGAAACGTGGTTTCGGCCAAGACCGATAGGGATAGAGATATGGCTGACTCAGCGGGAGGAAAAAAGAAAAACAGCGATCGCGCTTGGAAAGTAAACGAAATACACAAATTATTTTATTAAAAAATAACCTTATGGAATACAAAAAAACGCTTCTACACGATTCTGAATATTAATGATAACTACTATTTAAAGTAATTTCCTATTGAATACAAATTATCGTTCACCAATAATCTTATGTTTATAAGAGGTCTTTTCGGAAATAAAATGTATCGAGCCAAATTCCTTTAATCGTGTTTTCGTTCTACACGTATCTAGATAAGGATATGAAGTAACGTATATTTGATTTTGAGATTCGTAAGGCCTTTCAGCAACGTATAACATTACTTATAAAAGTGCGATTTTTTTCAATATATCGCCTTAAAAACAATGCAAAAGTTTATACTGACACTTCAACTGTGACACGAGTAAGACATCTTACTGTCTTCTTTTTTTTGGGATATCAGAGAAAAATAAATGTATAACTATTTCGTTGTTAAGCTATGTTTTCTTTTAACAAGATAAATGTTACCTTATTGTTTTATAATGGTATTCTATTTTATCTATTCGAAATAACTAAAGCCGTTTAGTAATTATTGTTACGTACTATATTTGTGTTTAAACTCATTAAGAGATAAAGGGCAAGACTTCAAATATTTGTTAGAATATGATATGACGGTCTGTATGATAATGGACACAATGACCGCTACCATTAATTAGCTTTTGCTATAGAGATAAATCGATTCTGGAACACTTTTCTTAACTTGAAACTTAATGAAACAAATCACCAGCCATGTATATGAAACTGAGATAAATAACTCCCACTTATACGTAAACAACGATAGCACAAGAACTGGAAAACTTGAAAGAAAAGCATGCTCGCCGTTTAACATCCAAACTGCGTCACGGTTGCGCTACTAGACACAAGTAATAGGATTCAAGGGTTTAAGAGAAACCACGCCTTGTAAGGAAGATAGAGAAGAACCTGCGCTGGCTGATTCTCTGTCATTGCTACCTTGACATTATCCGCTTAAAGTCGATCCGGACTTGTTGCACTTTAAAACAAATAAATAAATACAGAAAAAGACACATAAATTAAAAATAACATTTAAGTACAAATAATTTTTTTTTTCCTCGTTTTCTTTCCTTATTTGTAATTGTAACAATAAAGAAGGCGTCTAAACGCATCAAAAACATTACAATGTGATTAATACAAATTCTTAAAGTATAGCCGAATCAAGATTTGAACTTGCAAAGGTAGCGGCAAATGCGACAGTAAATGAAAACATGGCCTACATTATTTTTTAAAAATATTTTACAATTTTCAAATACATCTTAAGCATTTAAAGACTTCATGACATTTATATGAAATAATATAACATTGGCTGCATTAATTCATAGAAATTTAATAAAATTATCAAACAAATAAGGTGTATTTGAAAGTTTTTTACACACTTTTTTACAAGAGAGTATCGCGTCAGGGTGAATATGGGGCTTGACTCTTTGGTTCTCTTTTCAGTGGGAGTAGATAGCATTGACTTATCTTATCATCCAACTAGAAGGTAAAAATGGAAAACAAATGAGTTACGCCTGACGCATATATCATATTTTACATCTTCGTCTATTTCTCTTCTTTTGGAGGCACTTCAGTTTTTCAGCGTTGAGTTTAAGATTTTTCTAGTTTGAGGTTTTTGCCTCTCTATTTTAAATTGCTTCTATAATGTGGATCATATTTATTCTACGTACTTACATACCTACACTAGTATGTTATGAAACATATCTCTCCGCCTCGCTTTATTGTCGCCGTAACTTCCTTAGTAAATTGGAACAGCACGTTGAATATTCTATTGTATCATTCATTGAGAATGCATTTATGATAAGAGACTGTTGGTCCTTTAGAAAAAAGGGCTGTCTATAAACTTTGATGTTATATTATATTTAGACTGGCTTCTTTAAAAAATACTCTATAACAATATCTAATATTAATTATAAATGTAAATCAGCCAGATTTCTTTCCTGAGCCTACTTTGTTGTAATTCCATCTGTCATGCTAGGACACAAACTAAGAGTTATTAAGTCTTAAGTGGGATACTAGCCGCTTGAGAGGTGTGACCAATTACAATTAGTCCACTTATATTAGAGATTATTAAACCGAGACAATTCAATTATCTGTTTTATTAATAGCTCGACAAAATTTAATCATCTTTTGGTTGCAAAAAATAGTAGCCGAATCGCCTAGTCAACAAGTCATCGCAGTTCTGGCTTTGTTTTATTATAAGTCTATCAGTATAAATGGAATTTATTCTAAAAACACCACTATAAAAGAATTCGGCTGTTTAATTAACTTTGACCCTTATACACAATGAAATGATTTACTAGTCTTCGAGGCTTTACAAATGTTAGGTTTTGCCACTCATATTGCAGTGATAAACGGTAAATAGCTAACCAAATGAATTCTAACCCCCTTATTATAAAACGTGGACTAAAGTTAGTCCCGGTCTAAAGCTGATGCTGTCACTTTTATTAGTTAAAAGAAAGACAGTGACAACATCAGTTTTAAACCAGGACTAACTTTAGTCCACGTTTTATAATAAGGCGGTAAAGGTTTGGTTAGTTTAGTTCAAAGCAGTTTTTTACCAACTGGTGTTTAACATTTCCGTAATTTTTCATCTATAGTTATACTTTAATTACTATCAATCAAAATGTACATACTAGTGCCCATAGTAAAACTTACAAGCATCATTACATCAGTATTACCAAGGATTACAAAAGATTACCTTAGAAATTTAATACAACAGTCCAATGTTCATGAACTGGTTTCGCTCTCTATAATTATGTTCTAAAATATCGCCATATTCGCTGTATAATGCAGTCTACAAATGTTTGTTTTCAATTTTTATACTTACCTATTTGTATTCTTTTTTTGATAAGGTGTTTTTGTCATTGTGTTGCAGACTGGCGGCTCTTCATGCAGCCAGCGCGAACGACTTTCGCGCGAGGGACTGCCGACTGAGCCCCGATCGCGAGGACTGCAAAACTATTGAGCAAGCCAAGAATGCAATCAATGTAAGTACCTTATTCAGAATCTTACTTTATTCTCAGAGCTTTTTTTTACTAGATGACAAACTGACGGATCGCCGCCTAGTAACAAGGAAATACTCACTTGATCCGAAACACAGCGAACTGTTACGGTCGAAATGGGAAAGTCGTCTGGGAAGTGGGTAGGTCCAGACGACTCCACATACAGTCCTACCACCTAGTAAACGGTAGCATATTTTTCTTGAAAATTTAACACAGTTTCGTTAAAATACGACTTGAAATTACTTAGTAGATATCAATTTTTTTAGTATATTGGATATATCCAGGGAGAGCTTAGAGGGGGTGTAGTGGTATTTCCTATACGAATTTAGAGCGCCTGTCGGGGGATGCCCCGCCACTTTACAGAAGGTCATAACCAAACGACACTACAAAAAGGTCACCAGAACTTAACTATTGGAGAGCAGGGATTTGTCCATAATTTATGCTGTCATAATTAAATTACTTAAATTATATAATATTTTTAATTATACATAAATTGCTACAAGCTTGCTGTATATTACTATTGTTTTGTATATATTTTGTTGTTATCCTCGATTCTGCACAAGTTTTAATTAACAAGTTGAGATGGTTCCTTGTTAATTTATTTTGTCAACTTACAACTTAAGCTTTTACTTTACTTACAACAACAGCATAAATTATGGACAAATCCCTGCTCTCCAATAGTTAAGTTCTGGTGACCTTTTTGTAGTGTCATTTGGTTATGACACTACAAAAAGGTCACCAGAACTTAACTATGGGAGAGCAGGGATTTGTCCATAATTTATGCTGTCATAATTAAATTACTTAAATTAAATAATATTTATTTATACATAAATTGCTACAAGCTTGCTGTATATTACTATTGTTTTGTATATATTTTGTTGTTATCCTCGATTCTGCACAAGTTTTAATTAACAAGTTGAGATGGTTCCTTGTTAATTTATTTTGTCAATTCAATAACTTATTTGGGAAGTCTAGTTTTTTATTGCGATTCATTTAATTATTTTTCTTCAGTTTAATTAGCGTAATATCGCGACTAAAACTGTTGTGCTCTAACTAACTTAATCTAAATATTTTTAATTTACGAAAAACTCTCGGCATTCCATTTTTAACAGTTTCATAGAGCTCGTAGACTGAGCAGATAGCTGTCAAGTACACTCATGTCGCTACAGCTCCCGACCTTGCATGGGCTTTGACCACAGACCTAACTATTTTTAGAGCACACTCGCGAAGTGTTAAGAAAATTGAAAATATCAATGCATTAAAAGTTGCGGCTTAGACAAAGATTTATAATGGATATACTCTTTAGTCCGTGAAAGTGATGTTATCGATCACATTAAAGTTCAAAGAAGTCCCTTTCATCTTTTAGTACTTACAGTAAGACGCCAATAAGCATGTGGAGAATACATTCATTGTAAATGCGGTTTTCCGTTATTGATTTTACTGAAAAATAGGGACAGTGCCCTTTTGAAACATAAAATACTGGTTTCCCGTATATACCGGTATTTCTTTGTAAGAAATTTTCAGGGGCGCTAAAACTTAACTTGTTTCAAATTTTGCAGATATATAATGTACCGTTATTATACAGTGTTAAAAGTTGTGGGGAACTGATAAATACTCAATAGGCCCTCTAAAATATTCTAAAAACCAAATCAAATGTCAAATTAAACGCGTCTTAAAAATTTTGTAAAGTTTGAGTGTTATTTAATTAATCAATTACTAATTATTATTCTCAGCTTTACACAAGCTTATTGTAATTTAACCTGTCTAAAAATCAAAGTGTCTACTTGCCAAAACTTTTGTAAATGGACAAATAAATATCATTTAAAATATTTGAACTGCATGTGTATATGCTGTAGAGTGTAGGACAATCGTAGAGTAGTTAAACATTTCATGCTTAGGGTGTTTTAATTTTTCTTTTGTGGCTTTTAGTCTAAAGAACCAAGGAAATAGCCTTAAAACCAACTAAAAATTATGTCTGGTTCTACGATTGAGCATCATTATACAAGTCTATGGTCTATGGTACTTGCTGTCGCGAAATAAGCCCACTGTGCTTGCTAGTGCACTTGTTAAGTAGACGGAAGGGGTTACTGCAATGTTGCGTGTGAAACGCACTGGCGAAGTAATTTTGAGTACCTATTATAAGTTCACGTACATCTGTGTAGAGTGGATGAATAGATTTATGTTTGCAATAACTTTTTAACCGACTTCAAAAAAAGGAGGAGGTTATCAATACGACTGTATTTTGTGTGTTTTTTTTTCAAATCGATTGAGTAGTTTGGTTTTTACATCCAAATAAGTAAAATGAGTAGGTAAGTCGTCTATGTATGCGAAATTGCGGATTTTTGCTTTCCTATGACTATTTAGTAAAATGATACGATACTAGGAAACAATATAAGCTGACGGCACCCATCTAGCTTTGACCTTAGAAAGTTATCACTAAAATTGTGATAAAAAAAAAATTAAAACCAACTTATTTTTTGTACAATTATATAGTTTTGAATAGAATTTTATTCTTGATTTAATTCATATAAACACAATAAAGACACGAAATGAAGTTTTATTCACTAGTAGTTGTTGCAAAGAAATAATTAGTAGTCTAGTAATCCACAATTTTTCAACTTAAATTTAAAAACGTACTGTAAAGATTACATGCTTGTTAAATAATTGTAATAAAGTACAGATTAAACACAAGTGCAACAAAATAGGATAGTAAAATGTGTGTTATTATAGGAGTTAAAACAAAATTTATGTATTCCGGAGCTAAGCTATAGAGGAATCACAGATAGAAAATGGGATAGGCAACTATTTCCTGACATCCAGCAGTGGTATTCAGGGCGATTTCGTGGGGACACCAATAAAGCTGCCAATCGATAGTTTTCGTTGCCAAGGCCGCAATAATGTGCTGGTTCGTGATATCTCCGAAATGTTTAGTAGTTTCTTTGATACCAGCACGAAGAGAATTGTTTGATATGTAAAAGTTACATAATGGTAACGTATAGAATGTTGCAAGTTGTTAATAGGTACAAAAAAAATGTAATTAGAACATTTCAGGTAATATTTTCTTTACTTTCTGCTGGTGTGTCGCTCAACATTGTCATGCATAGGTTTGTTGTAATATAATAATAGTGACTTTGTAGGTAGACGTTAGCTTATGTGAGAGCACAAAAACTAAAAGACTGGAACAAATTCATAGGGTAGTCCGAAGTCCTCGGTGGCTCAGAGCTCAACCGCATTGTAAAAGGTCGTGGATTCAATTATCACATTATTTTGGACATTATTCTTTCTACTACATTCCATCAGAGCGACGGTTTTTTAATGAAGTCCTGGAAACCGCTACTGATTGATGAGGCACTGAAAACTGCTTTTTAAAATGGACTCCATGCGTAGTGAACCCTGTGTCTACGTTCAGGATCTACAAATTCAAATGAAACCTCATTTGAGTTGTGACCAAATATTTGCTTAACTACACTCATGCTCCAAAGCGTTCCTAGATTTTAGGAAATGAAATTGGAATGGTTGAAAGTACTTTGCTGTTTTTTTTTCATGGTTATTTTAATTTTTTAGAAGGCCTAATGCGTTCAGGATAATTAAATATTTTAGTTGAAGTAGGTACGCAGACATCATCATTTGGAATTAAAGCGTGTTGATTGCGCGAAACACGACATTTCCGCCTTGGTTCCAATTAATTTTAATAAACGCCAAGTAAAGGAGCGGCTTGCGGCTAACGAATATAGATCTGCACAATTCAGTGAAATGCTGAAAGCGTTGTCAAACATGTTCATAAACTATCAAAACAAATAAATAATGTTCAATTGTTTCAATTTATACAACAACTTGATAAGTAAGCTGACGGCCCACTTGGTGGTAAATGGCTACCGTTATCTATAGACACTAGTCTATATACGTCCCCCTGCTGAGAACAGGCGTTCTTACATGGGAGAAACATGTGAGGAGCTTGGGCCATAACATGACCACGCTGTCCTAATACGGGCTGGTGGGTTAAAGCGGTTGCAGTAACAACCGGGACCAACGGCTTAACGTGCCTTCCGAAGAATGTAGGAGTTCGAGATAACAAATTTTTATTGACCCATCCCGGGATCGACCATGGCGAAAGTTGCTTTGTTTTCGTAATCGAAACCAGAGCGCTCAAACCATTACGCCACCGAGCTCTGCTAGTGTTACACCGACTTTTTTTCTTTCTAGAGCTCAGTGTGCTTTTGGAGAATATCTTTGTTCCTGTAGGTTGGTAATCATCGCTCACTTTCTTTGATATTACAGTTGTATCAACATACTGGAGAAAAGAGATGTTATTGCCTCACATGCCTCTTAATTTCACTGGCTACAGAAACATGGTAGCAGTATCTACACCTACGCATGGTCATCAAAGTCTTCTCTTACTTATTACTGAAATTTCACTCTTGCGGTACTACAACAGATAGCTTCGTTATTTGTTGTGCCGTCAATACGACATTAAATTAAAACATGGGCTATATTAGTTCATAGAAATGGTTTACTGCTTTCAAAAACACCTTATTCGTTTGATAATTTCATGAAATTTGTATAAAATAGTATAAAATTGGCTGCTTTATTTCGTAGAAAGGTCATGAAATTATGAAATGAATAAGTTTTTGAAAGTAGCAAATCATTTTTATGAACTTATGTAGCCCATTTCATTTATTGTCGTATTGACGACACCACCCTGTATAATTATGATCTTCTGGTTGTCCTGGTGCAAATATTAGAAAAAAAAATCTTTTTTTTTTTACAAAGCAAGGCAAATGACTCGTCGCCACCTGAAGCGGTAAGAAGAGGCCATATGAGAAATTGAGAAGACAGCTAGTGCAGCTTGAAACACACTGTCCTAGACGCCTCCACCTTGCAGGACCTTATGGTGCCTTTTCATGCCTCTTTTGAAGGAACCCATGTCATAGATAGGAGGCAGTACGTGTACTTAACGCCTCTTGTTTATAATAATATAATAGATACCTTGAAACTGCCATAAAAGAGGGTATCTTGATAATGAAATCGTGTCGAATCTCATAATAGCCTCCAAGGACGATTCTAACCGCAGTTTCGTGACTGGATAAATGGCATTCCAGATTAAAAGTTCCTCGATTAAGTGATTAAATTAATTATAATTTATTAGGGGATCATTACTTTGAAATCTACACCAATGTGAATACGACTTAGTTTATGACATAAAAATTTTAGTAAACCTAAATTTAAGTTTGTATTTTCGTCGTTTCATTATACTGAAATCACAATTATTACACAAATATATTAAACACCTAAATTACGTCAAAATCCTCGCTATAAAACTAATTACACTGCCACACCTCGTAGTGCAAAGCACACAAAATAAAATCGCACACCATTCGTTCAAAATTAGTTTCGTAACGCCAATTTTGTCATCCCACAGCGTTAATTTGGGTTCTATTTTAATCCTTATGTCCTAAGTGATAAGGGGATACAGATTCCATCGTAGGTGAAGCCTGAAGTTTGCTGTGTGTACAATGTTTACAGGTCACGAGCTAATTTTCTCTTAGGCGAATATAAAGCTTAATGGCTTGTTATTTCCCTTTAGATTTATAGAGGCCATTGCATTGATTGAAGGTAAAATTTATCAAAAATACAAAACTTGAGGTCCGTCGGTAACAGCAAGGATTTGACGGTGAAAAGGTATAATAACAAAAGATTTGAAAACAGAGAAGAAAGATATAATACATAAAGCAGAAATGACTAGAGTCAAGAGCAGGTGTAAGATATAGGAGGCAATCATAAAACTATTCCACATTAAGGTGAATGTCTTTCCTTGACAAAGTCCATCAATCAGAAGTCCTCTAATTACCTTTTTTATACAACAGGGATGGCAAATGCGTGTGCGTGCGTGCCTGCGTGTGCGGGTGCGTTTGTGTGTGTGGCATAACTGTAGTGTGTTTCGTACAATACGCGACAGTACGCTTTTTAGGATTGTCACGAGGCAAGACAGTGTTTTATTAATTTAATCGGATAATAAATCAATTCTGAAATGTGTCAAACTTTCAGAGACCTGTTGACACGGATCACAACCACCCCCTTAAATTTTATTTTAGACTTTTGAAACACTTATGTGGTATACAGTGTACCTCTCTAGGTCTTAAACTATCTCCACACCAAATTTCATTTAAATCGATTAAGAGGCTACCTCGTGCACACTAGCGACACCAATTGATTGTTATTAATTATGGTGAACTTAGAACATAATAAACAAAAACGCTTTAGAGAATTGCTAAAGAACGGTGTTTGTAATTTTTAAAGATGTATCTTGTTTAAAGTGTCTACCTATATGTAACCAAATTTTTTATTATTGTTAAAAGTGGCCACTTTCGGCAATAATGAAAAAATAGGTTACATTTCGAGGAATATCTTATACCGAGCACATCTCAAAAAATTACAAATACTTACCATTCTTTAGTCATTCACTAAAACGTTTTTGTTTATTATCTTTATATTCACCACAATTAATATAAATCAAGTGGTGTCGCTAGTTCCGACGAGCATTTCGAGACGAACTTTCGTATTTGTATGGATTAGGTTATGATTTCTAATATTTGTTTATAAACGAAGAATTTTACTATAAATAACCTCTATTCCCATTTTCCATTTCATCACGTAAGATCTAATAACCTTTTAACTTATATCAAGGGGTGGTTACTATTAGTAAAACAGGGCGTTCTCAAAGTTCAGGCTATATTTAGCTGAATGACAAAGCTGTTTTCAGCATTAAATGTCGAACCTTCAACCTTTCGCAAAGATTTTCCGGATGGCCTTCGTAGTTATTGGCTATGTTAATAGTAACTTAAAATACTTAATGGTTTGGCAAATACTCTACAAGATGTTCATTAAATACCAGGATGTCCAAATACAAATTGCAGTCGCCACCGGGCGTAGCGAAAAATATGAAGCAAGTTGTATGAATTTTCGCCATACCGCTCAGAAGCGTGTACTTTTACATGTATTCACGAATAGTATTTATTTATTAAGTATGAAAGTAACTAATTAGAGTAAAATTGCCGCTTTTCATAAGAAGCAGGAGCCATGTCTGCCTTTTGAAGCGCTAATGCCGCAAACGCACCAAAAATATCGGGCAGTTTACTGACAATAGATACCTATCTATTAATTCCATTCCGTTAGTAATTTAAACTTGTCTCACGAAGTTAGAAACAATGTCGTTGAAGTCTTAGAATAAGATTGAAGTATTGTCTACGTTATGTGAAAAGTAAACCTTTGTAATTTTATTATAGAAAATTATTGGGTGAATCTAATCCGGAGCGAGCCCCGCTTTATTGAATTTCGTGTCAGCGCCATCTATGCTTGTTACCTGAAATTAAGTATTACGACTGGCGCTTCGGGCGGCGCGCTGTGTAACTAACATTTAATGGGATCTAGTTACAGTATTAAATTATGGGTCTAGGTGGTAGACCCATATGTAGGGTCGCCTGGGTAGGTACCACCGCCTTTCTTATTTCAGCCGTGAAACAGTTCGCTGTGTTTCGGATTGAAGGGAAAGGTAGCCAGTGTAATTACTGGGCATGCACGGCATTTCATCTTAGGCCTCAGAATGACAACGCACCTGCAATATCAAGTGCTTTTCCTTGTTATTGCAGGTGTCTATAGGCGGCGGTAACCGCTTACTACCAGGTGGGCCGTCAGCTTGTTTGTCATCTAGTTGTATAAAAAAAACGATGTTATTGATAATAGCCCCCTGGTTTGAGCTAATAACAAAGTTAGACTAAATATTACAGAATATAATATTGCAATATTTTCAAATTTGTAACCGTTCGCTAGGTAAGTTTTGCTAGTGGTTTTTGAAACAGGTTAAACTAAAAGAAAATAATTTAAGTACTTACTTACCATAATGTTTACAGACATTAAAACATGTACGTACTTAAAAACCTTTTCTAAGTACACAACCTGTCCTTGTTAAATAGTTACTTTACGCGTCAAAGTGGATCTTAAGAAATAGTGTTGCTTGAACATATTTTACATACGGCACGCATTCTAGGCCGCGTTGTGCTCAACATAGCATTACCGCTGCCTTTTACGGTGTAGCACATAGTATACACCTTTACCTTACCTGGTAAGAGGTCATTCAAGTGTCATGCATAATTGGATTATGGGCCGTGCTTCCGAGGCGCAAGGCTGTATGCAACTAGCCAAACCATATCTGCGAGAGACGTATCTGCCAATCAAATAAGCTGTATGGTTTGCCGACTTTGCTTATTTATACAGTTAAGACGTGCTGTTTTCCAATATTAAAATATTTTTCAGATATTTTATGTATGCGAAAGAATAGAGTTTCAGTTTTTTGCTCCTCTGCATACGAACCTATAAATGAAAGAAAGAATTTTTTTTTATTTAAATAGGCCACAAAGAAACATAAAACCAAAGTATTTAAGATAGTAAAAGTGTTTAATAAGTTTTCATTATTAAATTACAACAAGAAACTTCATAATAAGTAGAATATAGTGTCTAAAATCGAAAAGTAAATTTTTAATACCGAAGCGTTAATAAAAATAGGAGCTCTGGCTGGCATACATTTTGATGTAAAACGCTTCAATCAATTGCATTAATCTGAAAAGGAGTTCAAAGTACCTAAAGCCAGAGATTTAAATGCCAATCGTTCAGGATACCGTGC
This sequence comes from Nymphula nitidulata, assembly GCA_947347705.1. Classification (NCBI taxonomy): domain Eukaryota; kingdom Metazoa; phylum Arthropoda; class Insecta; order Lepidoptera; family Crambidae; genus Nymphula; species Nymphula nitidulata. The sequence goes on along the minus strand of OX374630.1, from coordinate 15,496,691 downwards.
AAAAGGAACGAAAGGAGCCCGTCTCTGGCCAGTTTAACATTATCCAGCTAAACCTGTTTTTTGATTCTACTCGTGAATCGCTAGAATTTTTTACAGAATTTGTCCATTGTTAAATAAAAGTAATAAGGAAATAAGGAGTTTCTGCTACGGGCTTTATGGGATGGGCAAGATTTTCATTACAATATTTTCAAAATTTACTTTGTGATAAAATATTGATGTAGTGTTTTAGTTACCGTGCGATATGCTGTGAGAGACGTTGAAAATTTTATCTTCCACCTCAATTATTACTATAAATTCCTTGACATGTGTTATAATGTGTGATATGTGTGTTATAATTTTGACATACCTCCTGACGTTTTGGGTTAACCGTAAGTCAGTATGTACACACTTAAATGAATAAATAAATAAATAATAAAATAAATTGAAGTAGCATCATGGAGACTGTCATCCTATCATACATAAGAAAATTTAGCGCCAAACTCTCCTAAGATGCACTGAAACGTGTTACAATTACAAGTATTACAAGACAACCCGCATTTCAATGCAATGATTGCAAAAATTTAGAAAATACTTTAGACATAGTTGTGTTAGATGCCCTTTGCCGTCCCTTTCATAGAAAAAACCAGCAAAAAAGTAATAATTTATCTTATCATACGTAATAATTAAAAAAATACAAGTGATATTAAATAAATATTTGTATTTCCAAATTAGGTAGCAGGTAGAGTCAACTATTAAAATTATTATTTTTATATCTTAAAAAAATGTTTAATTGCAATTTTAAACGCTTAGACAGACGGTCTAGCTGCTTCGAACACTATTGCGATCACTAAATCCTTGCTATCTGTGTAGAAACGGAAAACATGCGAGATAATTCGTACAAATACATTTATTTACATTTACTGATTTAAATTCGCTTTCTATCGATTCATGAACATGAACCCTTTAAGAGCGTGATGCATTATCTACAGCGAGCTTATTTATCTGCGCATGCACTGCTACAGCTCTGCGGTGCAGCGTAAGACTCGGCGGTTGGCGCATATGAGATGCACTCGGAGTAGAATACAATTACATTAAATATTTAAAACAATTTACCTTAATTCGTAACGATTTTCAAACACTTTTTTTTATTTATCTAGATGACAAACAAGCTGACGGCTCACCTGGTGGTAAGCATTTACCGCCGCCTATAATAACAAGGAAAAATTACTATATATTGTAGGTGCGTTGTCATCCTGAGGCCTAATATGAAATGCCTTCCATGTCCAGTAATTACACTGGCTACCTTTCCCTTCAATCTGAAACACAGCGAACTGTTTCACGGCTGAAATAAGAAAGGCGGTGGTACCTACTCAGACGACCCAACATACGGGTCTACCACCTAGTATACTTATTTGAAGATATACCGGATAACAGTGCTGGTAATCCTGAGAACGACTTGTAAAAAAAAATTTAAATCGCAAAATAAATCAGTTGTTCTATACAAACAGATCGAGTAGGTGTTACAATTTAGTATTACACAGCTGATTTGTTTTCTTTGATTTAATTTTTTTTCAGCAAGTCGTGTTTTTGAGAGCGCTTCACTTACCACCCTGTACGTATGATTGCAAGGTTTCTAGGCTATCTTCAATCTCTATTTTTTAGTTGATGGTCCACAAAGTTGATCATAAATATTAAACTTTGATCAAACAAAATTTCATTTCAATTGCTTGTGCTTTTTTTCTTATTCCAAGTGAAACACAGAAGTTTAAAAGATAATATCATTATACTTTATATTAGACAAAGGATTCTTCACTGCGATATTACTAACCTAATATGCAACCTTCTGACTCACATGAATACCTTTTGTCTTACCTCACGTTGAGGTTTACGTAGATCTTCATTTTTGTTTTTACTTTGTTCTGTGCTAGGAACATTATAGTATAACTACTTACTTACTAGAGAAGATGAATCAAATTGAATTACTACTTATATTTTTGACTCATGCGGATACGTGCCAACACAGAAAGTTTAAAAAATTACATTGGGCGATATTATATTATTTCTACTTTCATATAAATAATTCAAGTTACAATGAACTGGTACCAAAATAATATACATACAGTTCCACCAAGCCAAGATATTTGTGTTAAAAATAAAGTCAACGATGAGATTGTATATAAGTATGACGATAACGGGATTTCATTTTCAATTGGAAATTTTCAATTAATTATTTAATCTGGCTCTATACTTTTTATACGAGAAGAAAAGAATTATCCTAATGTGAAAATTTTGTTAACACATATGAAATAATTGTTAAGGAACAGTGGAGCTTCCTAGCACAAGCAATTACCTTTGCTTAAAAGGTAGCTCCGACTATTATCTATTGTAAACTAAACCAAGTTACCAAATAAATACTTATATTGATTTTCATTTTGATTTTTTGAATGTATGAATAATTTTTGAATATATGTTGACTCATGACCCCCGTAGATAGACTACACACGGAACATCACACGAGCCTTTACAATACGTAAAAGATCGGGTAGAAGGGACGAGACTACTTGCTAAATAATTTTTTTTCTTATTATTAGGATTGCGTTTGATTGAAATACATTTATGTCTATGTAGAGTTACTGAGGTAGGGCTATTAAAAGTAGTTTAGTAGAATGTTAAAATAGTAATATAACAGGTGCAAATTAACACTATCTAAAAGTTGAACTGTTACAGTTGCCAACTATCTTCCTTGCATTTATGACATGTTATTACGTCACAATTATAGTTACCATGATCTATAATCTCGTCTTTTAAACGGTGCCAGCTAAGACTTACTATAATAAAGTGGTCTACATAAATTTGGCGTTAGACACTAAAACTAATTATAGATTTCGACCACTGCGAAGTTTTGTGGAAGACATAGTTGCTGGAATAACACGAGTGTTGCGAAAAATACCTACATAAGTACACTTTTATTAAATACGCAGCCAAAACGATATAAATGTTGAAAGATTTTATAATTTTGTCGGTTTTGTAGATTTGTGCATTGATATGTTTAATGTTGACTATAACCAACTTGATTTGTAGCTGAATGTTTAAATTATAGACATATTGACATCAAAATATTCTATCGAAACATAGAATCAATGTTTTGTAAAGACCGTTTACATGCCGCAGTAATTTTACCATCACTTTTCTCCTCGTCAATTCTCTTAAACTTATGCGATAATTCGTAGTAATGCTAAATATCATACATAAAAACAAGGATATCTTAAGCAATTGACATTTATCGTTATGTTTTTGTTATTAATTGAATTGTGCCGAGTTCATACTTACCTTAATTAGTCTTTCCTGTTTATTGCTATTGAAGCCTATATTTAGATTGTCGGTTTCCCTTTATTATAATAAATAATAACTATTGTCTAGTGCTCTGTGTATGCGTAGTTATTTAATAGTTTTTATTTTATTAGTAAGTACTTTGAAACTAATTATATTTAATTAAAATCCAGCCTAAAGTTTTTATTTGTAACTTTAGACCGTAAATTTTGTCTTGCAATCCTGCCAGCGCTTACACACAGTACAGTAGATATTGTGTATGATATACTTTAAAAACTATTGAAAACAAAGACTTTCTAATTTAAAAATCTATTTGATCATTTTGACCATTATAACCACCGCGTAAATGTGACTTTGCAGCGATTGTAAAAAAATCAAAGGAAACATAAAAAAATTAACCTTACATTTATTGTGAATGTACCGGAAATTACCACATTCGTATCAACAAAGCACGTATGCACACATTTACTTGATATCACAGTTTAATAAAATATCTCACATCATCATTTAAGTCCTTAATAAGAATAATGTAAAATAGTTTATGGTTCTGTGTATTATGTAATTTTTTTATAATATACAGTAATTTTAAGATAAATTTGCCATATTTAATAATAATTTACAATAGGCACAGTCCAGTCTAATCTCAAAACCTTAATCTGTATAATATTATTTCAATGTAAAGTCTATCATAAAAATCGAATGCAAAAAAACAAAAAAATACTAGGCACAATAATCGTAAAATTACACTTTTCCAATTGAAGTTACTGTTCAAATATTTCAAAATAACGGCCAGGTTAATTGCGTTATTTAAAAAATATTGTTTTGGTAAACGGAATAATGTTTTCAAAACATATTACATGCTCCCGTCCACTCTGCAGTTTGTATGTCCCATCATCATATCAGCCTATGCCTTTGCCCCATACTAGTATGATATAGTATTTTTTGAAATTGGCATTGAGTTCGACAATGACCCAGCTTGGTGTCCGAGACGCCCTGGCACCGCCGGCATCGGCAGTTGTTTTGGCCGGGCCGCAGACGGTGCGCGCGCGCATCTCAGCGTTTTTTCGCGAATTTTAAATCATAATAAAAATCGCTTTCACTAAGAACGCTCAATTTTTGAAACATTGCCAGTGTTTTGGTTTGTGGATTTTCTCGGAATAATTTAAGAGTATTTATTGCGCTCTTTTCCTTACTTTCAGTGCGCTTAAGAATTCTTTACACTGTTTTATTTGTTATTAAGATTTGGCGTTTTAGTACTAAAGTTACTCCTGTGTCAGTGCGGATTAAGTTTATCTAGTCTTATCGGTTATTTATCTTTATAATCTTACCAAGCGACCTTGTAATCACCCTTAGAAAATTAATACTTTGTATATATTTTTGTGATACTCAAATTCATTACATTGGTGGTGTTTTAGTTTATGCATTAGACAGAATCTTAGTGTAAATTGCAGTTCTTTATTGACTATTGTTTCTGTGATTTAAAAAAATGCCATTAGTGACGCATTTAAATATCAAGATTTACACCAACTTTTAACTAATTAAATTGTCAGGATGTGTTTATGCTTTATGGTTTAACTTTCACTCCTTTTTGTTCGCCTCGTCCATTTTATTATGTTGAAACCTTAATTAGTATCGTGTATATGTTGGTTAGGGCCACAACCACAAGAAACATTCGGCCCGCCAGTTTCTAATGGTCATGATTTGTATTCGTTGTAAGAACGACATCAATTTGTATGTCAAGAGTTATGTATTGTGATGGATTCGTCCTACATTACCGATATCATTCTATTGATGTTTATTTGTTCATCACGTACGGCCATTGACTTAACCGTCTTGAGCCCTGAGTTCCTTTGTCGTCCATAAACAAGTCTTTGATAAGCTAATATATCGATGCATTTCTCATTTATAATAATGTTGCTCTTGATATAGCTCCACCATCTAAACATTTATTATTCTTCTTATCGTGTAAATGTCCAGAAAAGGTTCATTGAGAGACTGCGCAGAAAATAAACGATTCGTCACAGACTTTATTCATACACTATAAACCGATTCCACTTTGAAGAAAGTTTCAACTTTCAGTTTTTTTTGTGATTTATTTTACTGTTCGGTATTTTTGGTTTTAGATTATAAACGGTGTTATAATCGTCTGTTTTCAATTAACTTCGCAAAGTTTTTTGTCGTCTCCGATTTTGGTATTGAGCAAGCTGTCATATTTGGTGTTCGGCTGTCGTCACTCATATTATCTGGTAATACTGAAGTGGATGAACGGAATGTAGTTTTTTGCAAGGCAAACAACATAGATTTTCCTCGAATATTTCCATTAATTACTGGTTTACCATGTTATGTACTTGCATTATAAAGTGAAAATAATATTAAACACAATTGTCTACTAAATACCACTTTGTATCTGACAAATAGAAACAAAGTTATTGGAGTACCTAATCCACTTTTATGTTGATACAATAGAACTAAAGTAAGTGTGAGTGTGAGTAATAACTGCCCCTCTATTTTGGTTGTCTTACTTTTCTTTATTGTATTATTTTAGAACAGCGTTTAATTTGGCAAAATAGATTGATTTGATTCTTCGCAGTAATTGATCGATTGCGTCGAAATATTACTGCGTTTCAATTCCGACACACGTGGATGAACTTTGTGTAGTTTAAATTTCTTTTGTTGTGTATTACAATATGGTCTGTATTAATATATATGGGTGTGGAGTATCTACATTTATACCAAGGCCATATCTACATACTTCGTCTGTTATAGTATCAACTAAAACGCTTCTACAATATTGACAAACTTCGTATTACATGACATGCGTCATTTGTTACCACTAGCCGGTAGTGTTATGCGCGCTCTGGGACCTGCGCATGAGTCATGCTCATCTGTATTTACGTATGATAATGGAAATGATCAAGTGTTGGTCCAGTAGTACACAGTTGCCATTCTTACTACACAGTCCAGCACTGCGGTGATTAACATTTGTGTCCTTTTGTATTTATATCTGTCGTATTGATTTCAAGAAGCTGGTACTTATTTATTGCCATATGTTTTATTCATTGAGGATTGCGCATCAATCAAAGATTGTAGTGTGTTGATTTAAAACAGTGTAAAAACTTTATTGCTCAATTGACTCCTCGCAACAAATGGAGCGTAACTTCAAGGATTATTAACAACTCTAGTGTTTTATATTAACTTCATCTAGTCAGTGATGTGATTTGGCTCGTAAAAAACTGAACATGTTGTTTGAAATAATTATCGGTCTAAGTGTGTGTTTGTACTTAATATGGAAATACTGGTTGTCCAGTAATCAAGAAATTTCTATACTAACTACCAGTGATGAATCCGTCAACTCTAGTGAAAAAATATCATATTGTGATAAACTGGTATACACCGATAATGTTGTCCGGGAGGAAGTTGATACTCATACTGAATTCACGAAAAATATTCAGGAACTTAATGAAGCGAAACATGATACAATTAATGTAACTACCATAAATCCATTAGACATTAGCAGCGATACTTTTAAAAAGTATGAGGTTGATTTTTATGACAAAACGTTTAATAAGTCTATTGACAAATTAATTACTCCAAGTCAACTATTAAAGGAATTAAATGATAAACAGTATGAACAACATATTTGTAAGAATCGCACTATCATCGAAACAATTGAAACCATAACTGATTCTGAAAAAGATCCCTTGATTTCATCCAGTGAACGTATTGAACATAATGCTCAGACGAAATTGTACGATGATGCCTATAAAGATTTTACTGAACAAAAAATACACACAGAATTGCTTAATAGGTTAAATAAACAGCCACAGGAGCTTATTATTGCAACGAATATTTTAAATAACAATCGTCTGGGTGAAAAAGTTAATGGGCATTTTAATGAATTAACCACAAAGACACAAGACGAAGAATTAGTTACACCATCTAAACTGTTAAAGGAATTAATCACAAAACGAACAAACATTAACAAACGAGAGAGTCCGCCTAAAGAGAAGCTGACTGAATTTCTTGAAAAAACTGTATTATGTGATAACAAAATTCAATCTATAATACAAAATTTGTCATTAGATTTTACGGATAGATCAAATATTGAAGAACCATCACTGTTACCTTTAAACATATCAGAGTTGGACAAAGCCGATTCGGCATATAGAGATAAAGCTACAAAACTGCAAGATAAACAAAATGATACTACTAATAAACACCAAGACCAAAAAATAGACTCTAATGAAAATAGAATAGAAGTGACCGAAATCAAACAAAACGTTACAGCTAATACTGAAAGAAATGAAACAGTCGAAAATAAACCTGAATTACTTAAACGCCTCCAGAAACAGCCGGGATTTCCAGTGGGCCTTAATTTTGGATCAGTGATTGGGGAATTAAAAAATAAAACGAAAAATTCTGGTAACAGTGGACTCAAGCCAGTGTTTAAGAAATTCGATCCGGATTTTGAAGACAATGTGCAGGCATGTAATTATTTCTATACAAGTATTAAGATATCATATTATATTTATTATATTTAGTTTTATTTAAGCATTATAATGAACATTTGAAAGATTTTTATAAAATGTGTTGACTAGAAATATTACATATCCTGGGCGCGATGCGAACCCGCGTCCTTTTTCAATCCTACTGACTGCTCTTATCACTGAGCAACTCTAGGAGGGCTTGTGCAACACTAGCCTCTCTGTTTTTACATATCTAATATATCTAGTATATTTATAATAAAATCACTAGTTGAACGTGATTCATCTTATCTATATCATAAAGTATCTTGTTTGACCACTATTACCGTCAGTGTTTTTTATTGCGGTGCCTACTGATCTATTATATCATACACACCCAGACATGACGACAATCTATTGATCAATCACAAGTAATAATCATTAAGCTCGATGAAAAATCAAATGTTTGCATAGACATTCTTTACCATTATGACATTCATGACTGTGTAGAAATATTTTTCTATGATATTACTGGAATATTACAAATATCTTAAAATGACAATAATTAAGTTTTTACCAATAAATTATCTACCCAATGTATGCAATATTTAATTTCCTTGCACATAAAAAAGGAAGAATCAAGTAACAGTTGCTGTTTATTTATAGCTTTGATTATAATGTTCACATAATAGTTACCTAATAAATATTTTGCTTAAAAATTCATTTAATTTTGTATATTTTAATATTTATTAATTCTAAATTACTGTTTGATAATGTTTTAATAAATAATTATTCATCAAATTGAAAGTTTACATAGAACTGCAGTGTTGATAAACAAATCTAATGAATTTAGGACACACGTAACAATAGTAGTGTTATAACATGGCGTGACGGAAGACACGAGTAATTATTATCTTTTACACTATTAGTATTGTATTTAAATCGGTGCACTTGCGTAAGTTCACTTAATACTATACCTCATTTATGCTTCTCTATGTTTTAGATGTTTGACAACTGAATTATCGAGATAGTTTGGGGATAATAATTTTTGGGATAGTTATGGGCCTTATCACAATTTTTAATTATGTTATCTCTAAAGTACATAAGTTTAAATAAACGGTACCTATGAAGATGCCATGATAGATTTGAATAAAAAAAATTGTTTTTTTTCTATTGCATGGGAAATATATTCCTGCTCCTCCTACCAATCGGAGTTCTGATCGGAGGACAGGGAAAGACCCTTATAATGGTGCATAATTGCATATTTCTTAAAAGGAAGTCATCAAAAACATCACTTTCAACTTGTCAACTAAGTAGGCATAATTTTATCATGATAATAATAATTGTTTTTGAGAAATAGGTAATTTAATGCATAGATTTTTTACATGTAACTACTCCAAAAATTAACAATAATAATCATACTCTCACACCTATTATCTAGCCCAAAGTAAGCATTATTTAAGAGCTTGTGTTATAGATACTATATAACGGATAAATATTGATAATAATATGTATATAAATATTAGAAATATACTAAATAAACATATAAACATCCATGACTCGTGAACAAATGCTCATCGTACAAAGATTTGCTCCCACCGGGATTAGAACCCGGGACCCCCGACCGAGTAGCCAGGACAGCAAGGGGCATAGACCACTCGGTCAGCCGGTCGTCAACTATAAAAATTTATAATGTTTATAATCTCTACAGGTTTAATTTATATTTCAAGAGAGTATAGTTTGCAATTGCATCAAAGTCTGTTTAGACCTTTTCGAATAACTTAAAAAATTGTTTGTATGTAAATGTGCAATTGACAAAACTTACGCGATGGTAGCGTATTTGTAACTTAAATAAAATGATTGTCCTTAAGTATAAATATATTATTTATGACATGTTCTTTCCAGCTATATTTAACTGAACTATTCATTGGAGAATTGCAAAAGAAAAATATTTGTAGTATTTTATTTCATGACATTTAGCGCTAAACATTGATATAATTTTTAAGGTCCAGAAAGTCGTGATACCGTGTTCTTGAGATGTCATAGAAAATGTCATTTAATACAAACACGTCACTTAAAACGCAGCTAAAGACCAGGGTCCGAACCATGAGCTTTAATCATTTAATTTGATATAATTTAAAAGTTGGTCCAACTAAAAAACGATTTATTTAATATTGCTGTAAAGTCGGTTTTACGATGAACCAAATATTTTAGAGAGGTAAGCACCTCCACCTTTTGCAAGCGAACATCTCTACAATATAGTGTTGTGTTTCTGTGGTGAGAAACTCGCCAGAGCTCATTGAGGATTGTTATGATGGTAGCAAGAGTGTAACGCCTGAGTTTCTTTGGTATTACAAACTTCTGTAGGTTATACAAACCACATACGGATGGGTGGGTCGCTTACCATCATCACCAGCCTATATACGTCCCATCGTTGGGCCAATGCGGGTTGGTGAAGTTAAAGCGGTTGCAGTAACAACTCGGACCGACGGCTTAACGTGCCTTCCGAAGCATAGAAGAGATCGAAATTGCAAATTTTATTTGACTCATCCCGGCAACTACCATGGCTTATGTTGCTTTGTTTTCGAAACCACAGCGCTGAAATCACTACGCTACCGAGCTCCTGCTTTGCTGTATAAAAACATGGAATAGTAATGTTTTAAGTATTCATAGTAGAGAACAGATTAGTTAATAGTTACTAGGTGTTTGGAGACAAGATCAGAGTAACGTTGTGTCACAACCTAACGGTTCCCCTCGGCAGTTTCTAAAACGACTTACACTTAGTTTAATTTGTACTGGTGTGCATTCTTTAGTGATAATTAAGTAGGTATGTTAAAAACTAACAGAAACGTTTTTTATCTTTGCAGGAATCTCTAAATGCGGCAGTGGATGAAAAGAAAAAAGTGCAAATTGACGAAAACGAGCTAGGCCAGAATATCTTAGCAGACAGACGAAATAAGCTCGAAACAGCCGCACAGGTAATTCAAGTTAAATCAATTTGAATCTTATTGCAGCACTTAGTTTAATGTGATTTACAGTCAATTATTCCATGTGAATGATGTTAACAGACGCTTTTATTAAAAACTAGCGACCCGCCCCGGCTTTGCACGGGTGCAATGCTTATGTAAATATTATGCATGTATTATACATATAAACCTTCCTTGAGAATCACTCTATCTATTAAAAACCGCATCAAAATCCGTTGCATAGTTTTAAAGATCTAAATATATATAGGGACGGACAGACGGCGGATAGCGACTTTGTTTTATACTATGTATAGATTTAAATGTTGTATACCTCGGGTTCAATTAATTACCTCATTAAGACTTATTTTCGATTAGAGTGACATAACGTATCCTAAATTACTAATATTTTTGCATTCAATCCTTATTTTTGATGATATAATTTAACAGTTGATCAGTAAGTTAGTTAAATATAGCTGAAATGATCATTAAATATAATGGAATAAATTTTTATACAACATCGAAAAAAACACAATGTGTTTTACCCACCTCTGACCTCTATTCGTCTCACCAATACACATCGTTTTCATAATTGTGTTAATAAGTATAGCCTTTGCAAAGGCTGCATTGTAAGATCAAGAAAGATCAAGGGTAGGTAAACTGTTAAAAGTTTACGGTATTTCCGGTGGAATCAAGGATTAACCCAGACGTGAAACGAAAGTACGTGTCAACAGAGTAGACAGAGCCGGGTCATTTAATTGACGATAAATGATTATTCACGCGAAAATGTAATGACCATCTGCGTTAAGCCCAAATTTCAAATTACACTTTTTGGTCAGCGATAGTTTCATGGAAAATGATTCATTTGACCGCAAAATCTTTATTTGATTAAACATGCATTTATTTCATCGGCGTGGGTACACAATAGGCAGTAACTTACGCATCAGTCTGCGCTCAGGAAATTGTAATAAATATTTATACTGAATGAGGCATATTGTCAAAAAAAAACATAGACATTGGTCATTAAATTGCGTGTTTATACAGGGTGTAAAGGGGATGCTCTCAAAAACGAAAGCCGATGGCAGTGCTGGAAACCCTAAACACGACTTGCTAAAAAATTAATTTGAAATTGCGAAATAATATCAGCTGTTCCATACAAACAGGTCGTGTAGATATTACAATTTGTATCAATTACAGAGAGGTATACACAATTTTTTTTTAGAATCAAATCCTAAAAAAGGTTTAGACTAATAACAATCATGTAATAAATAGAAGCGGTCGAGGCTACTTTTGTTACTTATACTATCTATATATATGTACTATGGAAGTCAGTTCTTGCTTCAATTTAATTGTATGCTACAGGTTAGAATCTTGCATCGTGTAGTAATTTTATTATGCAACGCAACGCGTGAGTTATTCTTCTGGTGTTGCAAGTCTCAGGCTGCGGTGACCGCTAATCATCAAAAGGGCTGTTGTAAAACATATTTTGAGTTTAACTTGAACTCAAAATATGTTAGAATTGCGTGTTCAATATTCAGGTGGGAGTTGATAGCTTTAACAATTTAAAGCAGTTATTGTTATAATGTATTTATTGATTCAATTTCATGCCTATTATTAGAATTCAAGATCATTTTATGTGGTCAAATCAAAGGAATGCGGCTTCTTTGATACAAGTTTTCCAAAGCCCGCAAAGTACTACCTACTTTCATTTGAAAATTACAAAGAAAAGCGGATTAACTTCCATACCAGTTTGTTTCATTAAAAAATAATTGTAGCTATGGCTCATTGACATCTCACTACATATATGTCGCTATTTTTAACCCCCGACGAAAAAAGAGGGGTGTTATAAGTTTGACGTGTCTGTGTATCTGTGTGTCTGTCTGTGGCATCTTAGCGCCTAAACGAATGGACCGATTTTGATCCGGTTTTTTCTGTTTGAAAGCTGACTACGATGGTTCTTAGTTATAATTTATGAAGATCAGTTCAGGCGTTTGATGACTAACAGCTCATTTTCTACATGAAATTAGGATTTTACTAACTTTTACAGATCCGATTGATTTGAAATTTCGTGTACTGTCACTTCGATGACATTCCCATGACATTCTAACTTTGAGCTGATCCTATACCATCAAGAAGTCTGCGAAATGCTTAATTCTTCAGAAACTTACAGCAGATATAGCGTGTTTGGGCTCTTATGAATAGTCTTAATGAGATGGTGTTAGAAAGATGATTAATGACGCCGGGGGTTACTTAAAATTTTTAATTTTGCAATTATTTACTTAGGGATGGCGCAAACGCGTGCCTCAAAAAGATGCGGACGTCTTCACCGTGGCAGGGCGTCTAAAACGGGACAAGGTGACGACGACGCCGCAGCCGACGCCTCCGATGACTCCGCCTGCCGCGCCCGCTCCTGCTGTGACCACACCCGCTGTGCCTACACCAAATACATTCAGGTCGGTTTTTAATAGAGCTTATATTATCAACTCATTATTAATTGTTTAACAGCTTTTTAACCACTTTATTTCATAGATAGTTACAAATTAGTTTTATTATAAGTTGGGATCATAATGATCACCAGCCTATCCCACTACTGGGCACAGGCCTTCCTACATGAGAGAAACACATGAGGAGCTTGGGACATAACACCACCACGATGGCCCATTGCAAGTTGGTATATAGAATACATAATAAACAGGAGTTAGAATGCCCACACTCCGCCCCGCTCCAATCCCAGTTTCCTCACCCCCGCTGTCGATACGAGAGCGCCAATGAGGTTTCCAGCACGCCTTTGCTTACACTTACAGTTCGTGTGCGCACACAAACAGTTGGCATATTATCCGTGTATTAAAACTGTGAAATGAGTAGTAAAAATACTGCGACTGTATGAAGCTTCTATGCGTCTAAACTTAGAGTTGCCAGTAATCCGTCTGTGCTATTGGAATGCGCTTCGAGATTGAGAGTCCCCATTTTTATAAATAAAGGAACAGAGATAGAGAACTATTTTATATTCTCAAGTAATCAATGCTCTATTCAAAATAGCACTCACCGAAGATCACACTTATTTTAAACTACCTTGTCGTGTTGCGCTCAGGCAGTGAATAAAGTTGCCGAGAGCAGGAGGACTTTCTTATCTATGCTGACAATATTCCGCTCCCTCTTGATTTTTGGCGGACCACGTGTGATTAGTACAGACATTTAATACCCTTGGTGCTACAAGCGCCTAGGGGGGGGTAGAGTAGTGCCGAGCGTGGGGTTTCGAACGACGCCGTGTATGTTAAAATAGAAAAGTATAGTTAATAATCTCTTTCTGCTGGCTGAAAGGGAGACCCATGTTCAATTGCACTTCACGAGTTTGGGTTCTTTATCCTTTTCTAATATTATCTTGTTAAATGGCCTCGTTCGTAGTTACCCCATGGTAGTCGGGCCACGATAAGATGCCTTGCTACCTTGCCATAAATATTTTTATAAAAAAAAATCAACCATAAAAAGGTTAATAATCAACCGATTTTCCTATAGGTCACGCAAACAGCATTCCCCCACCAACGGATTCGTATCCGGCCCGCTTCGGTCCGCGTCGTGCGCCGTCGTGAGCGCCGCCGCCGACGTCAAGCCGAAGGAGGCTCCGAGACTCGACCGGGAATCGTTCAAGAGGAGCCACTCGGTCAGCGAGAATATCAGTAGCCGCCTTGAAGACAGTGAGTATTGGAGATGAGATAACCATTGAGTTTTTATTTCCCTCTGACAGTCGTAGTATACGAGAAGATAGTTACAAGCGATGCGGGTACTACTAGAAAACGCAAGAAAACCTCTGTCTTTTGTATGTTTCCCACGAACTTCATCTGTCAGTAAACAGTTAGATGAAATGAATATATTATTTTAACAAACTATCATTACAAATGTTTCATACGCAATACCTTGGACGGACCAATTTAAAGGCCAGAACCTACAGGAGGCGGGAGTGGAACGGTGCGGGAGCGTTCCGGGTCGGAATGTTATTGTAATGTTGGAATTCCTATGTCTCCACCCTATTACACAACCCGCACCGCACCGCACCCGTTCTTTATGTAACAGGGTACATAAGAATTCTAATAATACAAAATCATCCCGCCCCGCACTGCAGCCATACCGCTTCCACTCCGCGCTTTCTGGGCTCTGGCCTTAAAGCGGGAATGTTCAGTCTCAATGTTGAATTTCTAATAGTTCCTTCACTACTCTCCTAGGTGAGGACACGTCTCCCGGTGCAGAGAAGTCAGGCTGTCCAGTTCTTGTGCCCCGAGCTGATGACGAGACATTCCAGGCGTTCTTCGCGCCGCTGCAGCAGCAAGAAAAGACTAACGATCTCGCAGTGGACGTAGATTTGGACGCCATTGATAGCGGCTCGAGGCAACTGTAAGTGTTTCTGCTGTCTCTTTGAAAAGAAAGAGTAAATCTGGCGGTGCCTTGTGTGTCAATCTGTAGAAATAACAGATTTAAATAATATTCACTAAACCAAAAGAAATTAAATCGCTCTTAGGTCACGTGGCAACGAACACCAATCTCAATGTATGACGTCACTTGTCCTTAGCTCCAGACGGTGTCGAAAGGAATAACAACTAAATCACCATAGCAACCTGTCAGCGTTTGGCAACAGGTGACGTCACGGCGGCCACGTGACATGTATTGACGTTTTGATATGTCCTTGCTATTGTTTGAGCGTTAAAATAATACTTATTTTTCTTACTCATCAGCCTGGCGAACGACTGGGCGCGGCGAGCTAAACGGGAGCGACGTCACGCGGCGTCGCGGAACCCCCTGAAGGCGCTCGCGGCCCGCACTGATCTGAGACAGGAATATCTTCCTCCGCCGTCTACGCACTTCCGGGAACACCTTCTCAAGGAGAAAGGTAAACGAATATTCTCAGAAACCGATTTGCAGCAATAAACTCAACGTACAATTTTATTACGAGGATCTGTGACTTTTGACAGCTAAAAACCATAGTTTCTGAAATCTGTGTCTTGATAGATTAAAGGTAATCATGCGTATTCATGTAAACAATTTTATTTGATTATTTTATTACTTTTTAGAAATTAAAATTTCAATCGAATAAGAACATGAGAAATCACTAGGCATAAACAATGGTTATCAGTAAGGCCCTTTGACTGTAACCTAAAGGTCTTAAATCAAATATTAAGTCACTAATAAGGTCCACCACGTGACCGTGGTGCGGTGAAACAAATGGATGTTTTGGAACGAAATTTAAATTCGTCAATCGACCACCGACTTGCACAATAGCGTTCTCAATGAACGAGGCGAGTTTTTTGTGTTAAAAGCTTAATTTTATATTTAAATAAACAAAAACAACTGTAGAGAGATAAACACGCGTTATGTGCAAGCATTGCACTACGAAAACCACCTCTATTTCAAAAGTAGTGGGCGGTCTCAAGGTCCAACTTTTCTATTTGATGTGCTATCGACTGTACACCATTATAGCTCTTCTTTCAAACTTATAATAATAATTGCAGTGACAGCGAACTGCGGTCTAGCAGCCGAGGCGCTGGCAGCGCTCGCGTCCAAAGAGGACTTCTCTAACGTGGCGCTGCGAAGCGCGTCGAGCACGTCAGTGCCCACGCAGGGAGTCAAACCCGTGATGTTGATGCAAGTCAAGGGCAGGCGGAGAGTTCAGGTAAGCTTTACTGTGGTATTGTATATCATACATATCCAATCCAAAAAAAGTCATGTAATTCATATGCAAGATATTTAGAATAATATCTTATCTATAAAAAAACTTATTCTGGGGTGAAAACCAAACCCGCGACTTTTCACACTCCAGGTTATTGTTGAGATCCTCACGATGGTTGCGGTCCCAGCAATTTTTTCTTTCTTATTATAATTATTTATTTAATTGCACAGAACTGGTGGTACAAATGATGGACGCCTATAAGTACTTATATATTTCTATAAAAAGACAGAATATTTATATTGCTAGCACGCAAAAATTACATGTGTGTTGGTGTTGCCAACTGCTCTCACTAGCTGCCGAGGGCTTGGTATATTTGCGTTACAATATAACTGTAGACGTGACAATGTCTTAATTATTATTAGCTTGTATTTAACAGAGCATCATACTAACCTAACCTAACTAATAAAAATACTAAGTGAGCAACTAAAAATCTGATTTCGGCAACAAATCGTTGCATAGTCGACCAAAACATAAATTTTTAGTCGCAAATTTAGTATTCTTATTTGCTCGTTTATAATATTCCATTATTATTTTTTAACACCCGCGGGGCGCCTAACTCAAAGCAATTTCTTTAGTACTGTTTTGAAAGCCATATTGCTTAGGCAATGCGATATGACGTCAACATAAACGATATCATTTTTCAAATCAATGCATTTTGGCGGTCGATCCGCCGAACGATACCGACGAATCAGTTAGGGAAAGCCTTATTAAATATGATTCATAATGATCTGAGGACGTAGGATAAACCTTGTCTAAGTGTTTTTTAATTATATTTCAAATACTTATTATAATATTATAAACTTTTTATAAATCTTATATGAATTATATACTTATTTTAATATATATGATAAAATTATTGTTTTTGTCATAGACGCGGCTTGTGGAACCAGTGCATACGAATGTCAACCGCGGAGATTGCTTCATTCTTGTCACCACCGACCAATTATTCCTCTATATTGGACTCTATGCCAACGTAATAGAGAGGTAAGTTGTTACATTTTGTTTTTCTAAAATAGAACTATGATATACTACTTGTACAATATAAAACTTATAATAATCTATAGAAATGCGTTAAATAAATATCTTTTGTGTCCGTTTTGTAGATACTTCAAAGATAGTCCTGTCTTTGCCTTGTTTTATACTTCATAAAACCAAATCAAATCATAATTTAAAATTGAAAAATATTGTTACAGAAATCGCAGTACCGACATCGCACTGCACATCCAAAACTCCAAAGACCTTGGCTGCAAGTCTTCCTCGGGCATCAATAAAATAGATGAGCAGAGCAAGACCTACTCCAACCAGCATTGGAATCAATTCTGGTCACTTCTTGGCGTGACCGAAGGTATCGAAGACTACAAGCCAGTAGAAGCTGGCCATCCAGATGAAGATGAAATTTTCGAGTCCTGCATTGTCCAAACTAACATGTGTTACGAAGTTATGGACGATGAGCTAGTGCCAATCAAAGAATATTGGGGACAAATGCCTAAAATTGCTATGCTCGGTCTAACTAAAATAATCGTATTCGATTTTGGATCTGAAATGTACATTTGGTACGGGAAAAATGTGCCACTGGATAGCAGGAGGCGAGCTGCTCAATTAGCACAAGAACTCTTCAACGAGGGTTATAATTATGATGAATGCCATATCAATCCGTTGAACGCATCCATGTATCAAGGTGCTAGGGAAACAGAATCTAACGGAGTCACCAAAACAGCAAAAAGTAGACCCGAGTGGGCTATTTTGTCCAAAGTGACCCAACACATGGAGACGATTCTCTTCAAAGAAAAGTTCCTTGACTGGCCCGACTATACCAGAGTTATCAAAGTGAAATCGCCGGAGAATAAATCCAATGGTATAGAAATAACGCCATGCGACGCCGACGAGATGTGGTCGAACGAGTACCAGGATCCAGATCTCATTTTAGAAGGATCTCACGTCGGCCGCGGAACGCATTATTATGACAAAGAGAGTATGAGACACTATGACATTAAAACTAAATCTGTGTGCAAATGGGTTATACAGGAATTCGATTATCAAAAGGTCGAAAACGACGTGGAAATCGGCGAGTTCTTTTCCGGGGACAGTTATATTATCCGTTGGGAATATCAGATCACAATGACGGGTCGAGAACTGAACGGGAAACCTTCTAAGCATAACTTAACAGGTCGGGACAGATGTGCATATTTCTGCTGGCAAGGAAAAGATGCATCTTCGAACGAGAAAGGCGCTGCTGCTTTACTTACAGTGGAATTAGATAGAGAGAAGGGTCCTCAAGTGAGAGTAGCTCAAGGGAACGAGCCCCCGGCGTTCTTAAACTTACTCCAGGGTAATTTGATAATACACCAAGGAAAGAGAGATACGGATAAGAACAGATACAGACTCTACGTCACACGCGGCAACTTATCTAATGAAGCGTATCTCCTGCAAGTACCTTGTTCAGTGCGCCAATTAAGGAGCAGGGGGTCGTTACTTTTGGCTGACACAGAAAAGGGCCGCTTATACATTTGGCACGGGGCTCGTAGTTTGAAGCATACTAAGAACATCGCTATAGAGTTAGCTAATAAGTTGATTGCGAGGAAATCGAGTTATCTGTTCAATGAAAACGCTTCTGATGTGAAGATTACGGAGGTGAAAGAGGGGGAAGAGCCCAAGGAAGTATTAGAAGCGTTAGGGGTGGCGAACAAACAGCATTACAGTTCTGTACTTGGTGTGGGGAAGGAAGCAGAGGGCGAGGGAACTCCTAGGTTGTTCCACTTCACGGATTTGGGCGGACAGTTCGAGGCCAACGAGGTGCTGTCGCCGTTACGGCATGAACACCTGGTGACACCCTTCCCTTTTGAACAAAAGGAGTTGTATTCGGCATCGCAACCAGGTTAGTAGACTGTTATACGCGAGGCATATATAGACACCCAGAGTAAAGTCACTTCTCAATACTATTAAAAAAAAAACGTATTTTTGCATAAAGAATACATTATTATGGTTTATATTCACAAGGCACAATTTTGAAATTATCTTGTTGCACTAGATTTGATGATTGATAAAGTAGTACAAAGACGTAAAGTATTGTACGTATAGTACGAAAGATAATTAAATATTCTTGTTGGATAGACAAATTTTAGCCCGTCTGCTGTAAGTTGATCGCCGCAATAATAATCTACATATCTCCCCACAGCTCTCTTCCTATTGGACGACGGTCGAGTGGTGTGGCTATGGCAAGGCTGGTGGCCAAGAACTGCTGATGGCGAACTAGAGCCAGCGGAGAGGAACGCCGGTCAGTGTTACAGTTGTATATATCACATAATGATGATATTAAGTGAATTGATGTAGGATTTCTTACCAATTAGCGATTAGGTAAAGTTTGTAAGGGGAATTAATAACCGGTTAACAGATTTAAATGAAATTTGGTAAGGAATTAATATTTAAGGATTTAATATTATTCGTTATCTAGTATCCATAACACAAGCTCTTAACGATGCTTAGTTTGGGCTAGATAATAGGTGTGAGTGTATGAGTATTATTATTTACTAATAAAAATGTATGTAAACTAGAAAAATTTCACGTCCTGAGGCGGGGATCGAACCCGTGACCTTTCGCAATCCGGGCGACAGCTCGGCTTGAAATAATACATTGGCTGCATTATTTCATATAAATGTTATGAAATTATCAGACGATAAGATGTTTTTGAAAGTGGCAAACCATTTCTATAAACTAATATAGCCTATTTTTTAATTTATTGTTGTATTGACGGCACCATTCTGTATACATATTATTATTATTTCTCCGTTACCTAGTATCCATAGGACAAGCTCTTAATGATGCTCACTTCGGGCCAGATAAAAGGTGTGAATGTATGAGTGTTATTATTGTTGGTGTGCGCAGGAGTGGGCGCGTTCGCCGGCCGCTGGCAGGCTCTGCGGGCGGCGGCGCTGCGTACGTGCGACGCGTACTGGCGGCGCGCGCGCGGCGGCGGACGCCCCGACGTGCGCGTGGCGGCCGCCGGGCTCGAGCCGCACGCCTTCACGCGGCTGTTCGACGCCTGGCTGGACCACGACGAGGCGGCCGACGCCAACATTGCCGTGAGTTGCGCTTATCTCGCTTTGGTGCTGGACGGTTTACTGAAAACCATACTCTTTATTGCACTTTTTCTATGTTCCCCCAAGTAGCTATTAGATTTTTTAAATTTGAATAATGCTCTGAAAGCCATATAGCATATAGATAGATCCAGAGGTCTATAACAACTGAAAATCGATTGTGTCTGGAAGCTGCTTGACAGGTTAAATCATTTTTCTCTAGTGAGTTATCTAATATATAAAATTCTCGTGTCACAAATTTCAGTAGGTCTGAGGATCGGCTACTATCTATTTTATTTTTATTTTTTGGACATTTTTTTTTTATGACAAATGGTTTGCTTGCTCTACCTAGTTAACACTTTATGAATATTAAAACAAAAACTATAAAAAGAAAAGTTATGAGAAATTATCACAAAAGCACTGTATAAAGTTTGCACCTACCTACCTAGTTCCTCCATGGTACTTCTTTTTCTGTAAATTAAATGAAAGAGGAATATTTTCATGCTTTACAAAACTTATAGTTAAATTAGTTAATTCAAACTATGAAGACTGAGTGGGTATTTGACATTGATCGATCATATTATCATCAAAGAGAAATGAAAACCATTTTTTAGAAAATACTAAATTTGTAACTCCTTCAGTGTTAAATGATACATTATACCGTGATATATCGATGGCAAATACCTGCTTAGCTTGTATAGAATAGTGGGTATGTGGTGGGATACACTGTACAAAGGCAGCACTGGGCTTACAGCTGGGCTACAAGGCAGGCTCGGTGTTGTCTGGTGCGCAAGAGTTGTCACGGCTCACAGCCGCCGACGCCGAACTACCGCTGGCGGCGCTACAGAGGCGCCCGCTACCACCTAACGTCGACCACCACCACCTCGAGCGACACCTCTCCTCGCCAGACTTCATGGTACGTAGGACGGGGAACTACCGCTGGGTCGCTACAATGGCGCCCGCTACCACTGAATGTTGACCACCATCACCTCGAGCGACACCTCTCTTCGCCAGACTTCATGGTACATAGGACGGGAAACCGATGGGTCGCTACAGCGGCGTCCAATGTCGCGAACGTCGACTTTGAAATGTATAATATATAAAAATGCATGGTTCTAATAACATCGGCATCAGAATAAAGGAAACCTAGCAGATTTTTACCTTCCGATCTACTATTTGGGTCAGCGCAGACAGGTGGTGTGACGGCGAAGACACTAACTCTATTATCAATGCAAAATCAACCTTATTGTTTTCAAAATAAAGCTGAGATAGGGGTGATTATATCAAATTCTATTAAGCGTATCAAAGTCCCGCATAGCGAGAGGCAAAAGCCGTCGTATGTAATTTGAATAAGGTTGTTTTTACATTGCTTATTCTTAAAAAGTGAGTCTTTTGCGACGTATGATTTGTTTTTTTTTTGTGACATTATTAAGCTTTTAACTTTGTTTTTTTGCAGGAGGCTTTCCACATGACCAAAGAAGAGTTCTCAATACTTCCCGCGTGGAAGCAGTCAAACATGAAGAAGGATGTCGGTCTGTTTTGACCCAGCGGCCCCCTCGCCTCCGCGGCATAAAACCACTTAATCTTATAGATTTTATACGAACCGCAGCTATTTCGTACTTTTTTACCCAATCATGAAGGATTTGATACAAGTTAACTATAAGGAGCACGCTTTAAATCTCTATAGTGATTGAAAGTCATTTTGTACTAACCGAATGTAACTATGTATTCGTTCTCGTGATATTTTCATGTAACCGCCGTAGACGTTAGGCAGTAGCGACATAAGGATTTGTACGTTGGAATTGTTAACCGCGACCGGTTTGTCCCATCCACGGAGTGGCACGCCTTTGTAAATAAATACATAGTTGTTTTAACTTATTTATTATTTTGTAACGTTCCTGTATTCTTATAAATTTATTTTAACACAATTATAGTATCAATTTGTAATTATAATTTTATAATTTTCGATCGTGAGTTTTTTGTCCTCCGCTTGCCTGCGGCGTGGATATGACAAAGTAGCGATATCGTGGTGATATTTTTCGATTATAATATGACACGTGTTATCAAACGGTGCGTTACGCCAAAGATTTGTTGCCTCGGCGCGTTGTTGTGATTCGTGATGTTAACGCAGTGTTTGACAATATCGGACAAGTATTGTTTAGGCCAAATGTATTCGGTCGGAGCGTGGTTAAAACTGTTATAAATCGCTAGTTATACAAACACTATATTGTAATACGCTTTAGGGTAAGCTTTTGTCTGTGACGGTTAGGATCTTATACAAATAAAACATGTGATATTACGAATACCATTGCTTCGCTATCGTGCACTTCGCTCTAACAATATTGTTCTAGGCGTTTGTATATAATTGTGACTGTCACAGATCATCGATATATTTTAACGACATCACATATCTATTCTAATCGTTGCTACACTTTTTATACTGTGCGTTAGGTGGACCATGTTTTGATAATATATTATCTAACTTATATATTCAGTTTTAGCTTTGCGTAGAACTGTGACGTATAGTACACATTGACCTTGACATTATAATATGACCTGATCCTTTTTCACCATTGACTGATATCGCAAAATAAGTTTGACCCAATTAAGACGGACTTCTCCAATGCCACTACTATTCCTAAGCAGTCCGGTATGTGGCAGACGTCTTTCGCTGTAGTCCTTCAGCTCAGATTGTATACAAATTTTGTATTCAAAACGGTGCTTATTGTAGAAGAAACAGTAGTCAGTCATTATTTTTAAAACTTAATTAAAATTTTGTAGTTTAAGATTAAATTATTAAAGCACAAAACGAAGGAGTCTTATAAAATATAATTACATAATCACCAAAAATTTGCTGGTCAATACGGCTTTCCAATTTCCAATGCTCTTATTTATTTTCTTATGTTTAATAGTATCATAACCTTGCATGCATAACTTTCACGTACAAATATGTTTAATTTTCACTAACATACTTAAATAAAAAATTCTTCCTTTTCATCTTATTTCAAAATTTATCTTCGTGTTTTCTCTACTGTACAAACTTCGTGAGTCAATACAATGTTCATTAATCTATTTTCTTCTTTACTTCCTCCCTTCAATTTCTCACATTGCTTCGTAACTATTCCTGTATTTTATTAAAATAATATGATGGAGGATATTTTGAACTAATTTTAACTAACAACCTTAACGTAATTTGTAATATTTTTATTATTACGAACAGAAATTATAAATATTATTTAAAGAAATTAACATGTTGAAACGTATCTGACTACTGAATCTTCTACTCACTGATTCAAATAGCTTATCTGCTATGATACCTACCAGTCGGCCAATGAAAATGTTATTTTTAAGCTAAAGAATCTAACATCGAAACGAAGTCGATTTCTCCTAAATTATTTTTTAAAATGTGATGTTTAGTTAGATATGTTAAATTATTTAGTTGTGCTAATATTATCGATTGGCCGACAATTTTAACTCTGTTGCTATAATTTAAATGTTTATTTTTTATATCTAGTGTTATATTAAATAATGTGCCCGTAATATATAAAGCAAATCGGAGGAGAATTGCCAGTATTGTAAAAATGGTTTGTAGTGTACTGCCAATGAGTAGGGTAAAGATGTAACAATCGAGTCATATCTTAAGTTAACTGTCAGGTAACAGTCCATTCATATGTATGCCCCAAATGCATTTACGGCCGATCTTACTACGAGCCTGTGACCTAAACGTATCTCTCAAATTCAATGTATAATGTTTGCTTTTGGTTGTGTTACTTATACCTATGATTATTATTGTATTTGAGATTTATTTTCTATAATAATGTAATAAATCGCTAAATTGATGGAATTAGTTTTATTTAATTCCTCACTCCTAATAATCATCATTTAAAATGTTAAGGGTATTGTCTACGGAAGAGTGAACTGGCTACTATACCAATGCTGTCTGCGTTGGCATAGTAAGAGTTAGCGCTACTCTACCGTCGCATTTTGCCGTTTATTCGTAAACAGCACCCTTTAGGGTTCTTTTAAATAAAAGCTTCTGTTAGACGCATCAGTTATATAATATATTTACAAAATTGCACAAAGTGAACCTAATTAACACTTAATTACTTTAAATAAATAACACTACCTACAACTAAACTACGCATTTCAAGTCGGCATTCCTTTAGGAAAGCCTTTGAATGCTCAAGCTCAATCTCAGAAACTGATTCGGAACATTCTCTTTAAGAACGTCTTAAATTTAGCCTCAGTTTCTTCGCTGCCTTCCTCAATTTCCCCGTTGTTGTCTTCTTCGTTACCAGTTTCCTCATTATCGTCTTGTTCATCACTGCTATCTTCCTCATTTTCTTCGGTTTCTTCTTGGCTTCGATTGGCAATATTTTCATTTTCTTCATCACTCGCAGAATCCTCAACATCTTTGTTCTCAATATCAGACCCCAGATCCTCCTCATTCTCAGTACCAGATTCCTGACCTTCATCATTCTGGATATCCTCTTGCTTTATTTTGTTTCCTCGTCTGAGGATTCGCTCAACTTGGCCTTCAATTTCAATAGCCTCATCTTCGGCGTCAGCTTCAGAGTCTTCTTGCTTAATTGATCTTTTTACTATCCTAACATTTAAGTTGTCGCCATTATTTTCAACTACTTCTGGCTGTGTCTCAGTATCAAGATCTTCTTCTGGAAACTCTGGGATTTGATCTTCGTCCAATTGTTCTTGCCGGGCTGATTTATTCATAATAAGTTCCTCGATTTCAAGGTCATCATCATCATTTACTGTATCGTCATTTTCGTCTGTCTCTTCATCTTGTTGCTTATGCAATTTGAATTTTCTTGCTCTTGCAAATCTGACCAGAACTTGTTGATCCCATCCCTCATCACCGGATCCTTCTTGATTCTCTTCAGAAGTTCCCCCTTGAACTGGTTCTGGTTCAGATACTGGCTCTTGTTCGGGTTCTGATTCTGGCTCTTGGTCTTCTCCTGTTTCTGGCTCTTGGTCTTCTCCTGTTTCTGGCTCTTGCTCTTCTTCTGGTTCTGGCTCTTGTCCTGGTTCTTGCTCCGGTTCTGACTCTGACTCTTCTGGTTCTGGCTCGAGTTCTTGTTCTGGCTCTGGTTCTGGCTCTGACTCTGGTTCCTGTTCTGGCTCTGACTCTGGCTCTGGTTCTGGTTCTGGTTCTGGTTCTGGCTCTGGTTCTGGTTCTGGTTCTGGCTCTGGCTCTGGTTCTGGCTCTGGTTCCGGATCGAAAACACAATGGTCTGGAGGACTTGACCAATCGCATACCTGTAAAATAGCAAATACTTATGTATATCAATGTAAAAGAAGCACATATTGTAGTAGTGAGAACTTAAACTACTTAAACACTTAAACACTATGGAAATGCAGATTTTTCGAGGATCTGGAGACAAGATCTAATGCCTCCGCTCAACGCAACGCTGGAAACGCATTCCTTCTTATTGTAACACGGCGAACAGTGATCCGGGGTTACCCATTCAAAATCGAAATATCTTTATTCAAATAAGAACATCTTTCAAGAAGCAGTTTCAAATCGTCAAAAATCTCATTTTTAGGATATTGGCCTATTCAAACCAATCTTGCAGGCGGGCCTTTTTTTTTCTCGCTGAGGAAAAGCTCTACCAGCCGACCCCCCCACCCCCGGGGGGAGGAAAGGGGGTTGTGTGGGGCTCTTACCCACTAAACTCCTCAGCCACGCACCAACCTAGCCGCTTTCCATCGACAGCACGGGATGGCCCGGAGACATTTCGGCTTGCAGGCGGGCCTACCCTAACACGTATTATAAAAACCATGTGACCGATGTTGGTAAGTACTTATGTTTTTTTAGTTTTGAAAACTTTTTTATAGTATTTTCAAATACAAAGGGTAAGCTTAAATTTCATACTATGGAAGGAAACTATTTTAGAACCTTGTAAACTTATTTTCAAATACAAATGGTAAGCTTAAATTTCATACTATGGAAGGAAACTATTTTGGAACCTTGTAAACTGCATTTTGCGAGGTGTAGTTATGTAGTCACTTTTTAAGCTACAGGTTGTCGAGAGTTCAATTATATTTAAATAACTTTTGTGTAGCCTAGACTTTAATACTTTTTACTCACGCGTCAATTTCAAATTAATTTAAACGAAAACGTTCATCTTCTTTATAACTGTCAATCGTATTAAATCGGCAGCAGCGCGTCTCTTGTGAATTCAGGAAAACCACTTTTTATTATATGGATTTGAGAGGTAACACGACAATGACCGGTTTTGTTAGATTTGAATAAGTCTTAAGTATACTAGGGGTAGGTACTGCTTCTGGCGAAACGCTTTGCCGAAGAATTAAACGTCGATGAAAGTTTCGCCGACAAAATCCAATGACCATTCTAAAAAATTAATAAATCATCACTTGAAATAATTCAATTGAAATATTGGCAGTAGTTTCGTGGTTATTATTGGCCTTTAAACGTCCTGCTGCTGGCACAACGCCTTCCTACATGGGAGAAACCCACGAGGAGTTTGGGCCATATTATCACCACGCTGCTGGCCTAATAGGAATGTTGACTACAATTAAAAAATAGTGTTTTCATATAAATTTTGAAAATATGAGTTATTTATAAATAAAAAGCTTTGCAAAAGCAAATTCTTTTTGTATGATATAGGTAGATCATGTGGCATAGAAATTTTCAAAAAATTGCGAATTCAATTTACAAAATTCGTTTAAACTATTTATAGTATTTGTTTAGTCATATTAAATACAACAACTTTTAATCTGTCTAGCGGCGTTATACCACCGGGGTGCTATGACAATTGAAAAATCAATTGAATCTCATGCTTGACGGGTAAAGTATTTACTAACTATGCAAGTCAACATTATGCGTGCCTTGAGGCAGCAACAATTTAGTAGGTATCATTTTTATAGAGCGTTTTTTAACAACCTCTAATAAACTCTTCAAATAAATCGGTATTATTGATTGCAGATATGCAATATTTATTTGACCTTAGAAAGTTATCACTAAAAATTGAGAGAACAAAAATTTTCAACAAAAAATAAAACCGACTTCTAAAAACTAAAAGAATAAAATAATTAAATTTAAGTAGAACATATTTTTTGGAGTTGGTGCTAAGTTGTTTCCAGAAACAATAAAAAGTGAAGCGCCGACTCCAAAAAATATGTTTCTAGGGGATTGTACTTTGGATTTCTCAGCGACACGTCCATCGACGAAAAATTTGTCAGCAAAGTTTCTTACTCACCGCAGAAACGAGACCAGTATAATTTGTGAAATAATAAATATAACTCTAAGATTGTCAGCCCGCCGGGCGTCCACGCAACGATATGATCATGTCTGTGGGTAGATGTTTTGTGCGGATATAATTAACTGATTGACGGGGTTAGTGACGTAATAACATGTAAGTAATTTATATGACTTTACGGCTAAATTTATTAAGCTCCTAATTGAGTATTACGTAAGGTATTATGTAGTTATATTAGGATTTAGATTTGGGGCTCAATCAGATCAATGACCTCAGTTTATGTTTCACTTTTAAGGTATCAATTTATGAGAAGTATACAGATTTTATAGCACAGTTACATTATAAGCCAGTTCTTAAAAATCAACTTAATAAAACTTCATATTTTTTCATTATTTTCGTACAGAACACAATATCTCTGCTCGTACAGTCGACAGCACATCAATCGTTACAGTTTGACCCTGACACCGCCCTTACTGCGTTCGTAATAGAGGTGGCTTTCGTAGTGCAACTGTTACACTTGATGTGCTGTCGTACCTACTTACATCGCTGCGAAGAGACTTTTTTGAGATAAGCTCACCCTTGTACTTACATTTAGTATCGTATACTCCCGGGAGCATATGATGAAAAAACCTATTGTGTCTGCAGTGTATGGCTTGACATGTTAATGTATATGTTACGCTCAAAGACTGAAAACTCTCACTAAGCGAAATAACAACTCACAACGCGTCGTGGTCACCGTAAAACTTTACATCGCAAAATTCGTCTTATGGTGCTTATGAAAACGCTCACATCGCTTTGTGACAATCTTGGAAAGACCACATAGCGAAATTCTTGTGGTGGCTATCATGTCACGTCCTCAACGACAATCAGACAAAAAATCTTACTCCGCTTAGTCATAAAAAAATAATCTCTTTTTTATACAACTAGATGACAAACAAGCTGACGGCCCACCTATCAGCAGTGTGATTCACAAACAAAGATATTCGACATCGAACTTGACGTCTGACAAAGACGACGAGCTGCCATTGGTTTTGACGTTTGCGCACTGCGCTGCGTGAATCCGTATTCACTAATCTCTAAGTCGGTCTCTTGGCTGTATATGATTGTTCTGTTTTGGTTATACGACATGAAGTACAATCAATATTTTTTGATTTCGTTTTTGCTGTGTTAAAATTGTATCGCAATGACTTCATTCAATATATGATTGATTTTTACATAAAAATATAAAAATCAACAACTTTTTAGTTCCGGTTCACGCCGTGCTCGTCGTCGGAACGCTGGTGTCGCCAACGGTTGTGAAACAAAATGTTAAAGGTATGCAGCGCCGCCGACAGCCACGAATCCACGGCTGCTGACTTTAGAGAATCGCATAGCAGGTGTCTACAGATAGGCGGCGGTAACCGCTTACCATGATGGTAAGCGGTTAAGCGGTGCAATAACAAGGAAAAATAACTTGATATTGCAGGTGAGTTGTCATCCAGGGGCCTAAGATGAAATGCCGTCCATGTCCAGTAATTACACTGGCTACCTTTCCCTTCAATCCGAAACACAGCGAACTGTTTACCGGCTGAAATAAGAAAGGCGGCCTCATGGTTACCCTACTACTAACGAAATTATCTATAGTAGGTAGTTGTTTTTTCGCTCAATGAGCGTTTTCGGTGTTTGAGTGTAACATGCAATTAAAAATGATAATTTATGACGTAACTAGGCATATTATTTTAAGTACCTGTTCCTCTTCATTGAACCAGGTGTTAGTGGGACATTCCATGAGGTAAGCGCGACCCTGGTAGCACTGGTAGTATTGGATGCAGCTATCTATCCTGGCGATGCGGAGGAAGTTCTCCTGTCCCGCGCATAGTGTCTCCGGGTCCTGTCTCAAGACTATTGAGAAGCCGGAGGCCGTCGCCAGCGCTGCCGCGCAACAAAGCAGCGTAAGCGCAGCTGAGGATGGAAGGATGAATTTACATAACTGACGGAATAAAATAGTTAAACACTTCGAAATGTTGTTTCAGCCGAGACAGTGATAGATATATTTATGACTTCTCAGCTCGGTATTATCTTTTTATATGTCCCAATAGCGCTCTCACATGTACGTTACACCTTGACAAAAAGACATTTTTTTTGTAAAATAATAACTATGAGGATTAAATAACTTATATAATATTGTGAACATTAATTTGAAATAATCTTAAGCATTCGTTTTTGAAGTCAGTTAAAAACACCCTCTCTTAGTAAAGAGAGGGTGTTTTTAACCGACTTCAAAAACGAGGAGGTTCTCAATTCGGTTGGTGTGTTTTTTTTCTATGTATGTAGGTAGATACACCGATTACGCCGATATACGATTTACGTGATTCTTTTTTTGTTCGATGCGGAATAGTTGCAATTTGGTCCCATAGATTTATTTTTCAAAATCAATTGGGTAGTTTGGTTTTTAAATCAAAAAAACTGTAATGAGAAAGTCATCTACGTATACGAGATTGTGGATTTTTGCTTTTCTATGACTTTTTAGTGAAACGATACGATAGGAGGAAACAATGTAAGCTTTGACCTTAGAACAAATATGTTTTTAGGTGATGAGTACGTACTTAAATTTAATTATTTTATCCTTTTCAGTTTTTTGAAGTCAATTTTGATTTTGGTTTTTGAATATAAAATGTTTGTAGGTAAATCTTTTAATGATAATTTATTGTGTTTCTGGTTCTTTTCGTGTCTAGATAAAGACACGGTGTTCTTTGTGTTGGCATCACCATGTACCAAATAATCATTACTCAATTATGTAATCAAATATTTATGAAGTAGCGTTTTACGAAATTTCTTAAAAAATAATTTTAAGTACCTAATGGATATTTAGTCAACTAAATATTTACCTTTATATTTTTTTATTACTTTTAAGGCGATAGTAAAATCTGCACAGTCTACTTTGTTCATAATGTGACCTTGGTTTCAGAGATAACTGCGTGCGTTGTATTGAAAATTTAGATCGATAGATAAACAAGCTGACATACAGTATCAGAAAATATGAAGATATTGTGAAAAATGATAAAGCAGTTATACCTAATATGTAGCTTAATTTTTTTAGAAACCTTTTTCTTAAAGACCTAGGCAATTTTTAAAGAGCACTTGTCACTCACTCTTATAAATTTATAGAAGGTTCATCAATGAAAAATAATCATAAGACCTATACTTTTATTAAAAAGTACGTTAAAGCCAGGAATAGGTAATTTATAGAGTAGATATAGAGTAATATAGAGTTGATGTCAAGTTATTTGCACAAAAAAAACTAAGTAGGTATTTAAAATTTTTTTAAAATTATAGTGCTTAGTAGTACCTACCAGTAGATATCTCTACATCATTTATTTATTTCTACATAAAGTTGAATTTGAAAAAGGTTGAAATTTCGCAAAAATTACAATATTTTACGTAATGATTTGACAACATAAGATTTTTGTTCATATTATTTTACGTAATAATTTGACAACATGAGATTTTTGTTAAGAGTTAATTTAGTTTTTTTGTGTGCTTCAATCTAATATTATTACTATTTCACTTGCTGATCACTGCCATTATTATCATTTATTCTATGTTTAGTATCGCCGCATATACAGTATGTACGGTCGTAATTTACCTTATTTTCTACCTAAATATAACCTATTATTTTTTATAGTATTAACATGGTCAACCTGCACAAGTAAGGGTTATAATATTTTTATCCTTTACCCACAAGTATACTTTACTCAGAACTATATAAAACTATATTGAATTGCAAAAGAAATAAGATTCAACAGAAATAAGTTGACCACTAAGGGGTTGGCATAGATAATTACATTTGAATTTGTTCTAATTTTAAAATACTTAACCATGAAAGTATAAAGTGCTATAAATCTATAGTTCTTTAAGTCATATTTCATTTACACTGTTAAAGTTAAGTTAATGCTATGAATACCAAAAACCAACGATCTCTAATGTAAAAAGGAAAATAATAAAAAAATACTCACTTTTCATTGTGACCGCAAGTTCGATGCGTCTGAGTAGCGATCTCTTACAATGGTAAGTGAGGCTGGAGTAACAGCATCAATTTCATGATCCTATCTCGCGCTGATAACAATGTATCATCACATACCTACAATATGATTGAAGATAAGTCGATCATTTCACCCTTTACTGCTCTGCCATGAATTTTCTTAAGGCGCGGTTTCACTGCCGCGACTTTGACCGCAAAAATCTACGGAAAAGTTTTTATGTGTTTTTATTAACGTCTTTGACACAGAGATAAATGCGCAGACTAAAATACAGACGTGTTATAGGGTTGCACACAAAACCACATCTTACCAATTTGGGTGACTGCTCTAACTGAACTACCGATTTTTTTTTCCTGGGCTGTACATTTTTAAAAATGGGTATCTTTCAAATATTTCTTTCATGGTCACTATAAATTTTAAGGCATATTTTTTTTAATTACTTTGAAACATATTTCAACAACACCCAATATGTGTTTTATTTGGTTTTTTCAGTCTTTACAATGTAATCAAGTCAAATAATTAATATTTCTATTTCTTTCTTTCTTATTCTATATTTCGTTTACAATTATTATATTTCACCAACCCGCATTGGGCTAGCGTGGTGGTGTTATGGCCCAAACTCCTCATGTGTTTCTCCCATGTAGGAAGGCTTGTGCCCAGCAGCAAGACGTATATGGGCTGGTGATGATGATGATGATGATTCCACTGGTGAATGAGTTAGAATAGTATTATTTTTGATTAAAGTTTTAAAGATTAACGGTTTTTAGGTACTTAGTACAATATCAAGATAAAAATAAAAAGCCTCAGAACATGACCGGGGCGGGAACCGAACTCTAGGCTACTGAAGACAGATGAAACGTCTTTTATTTGTCTTGTGGGATAACCTGCTGAATATCTTCTAGTTTTAGTAGTTGTAGTTTCTTCTGGTTTTTAGAACTTTAATTACCATATTTTTTTGAAAATGACTTTTAATTGAAACATGTTTTATTTATGTTTTATTTTCTTGTTTTATTTATATTTTGTTTCTCTCATTCATAGTACGTCAAATGAAAAGACTAAATCAAGTATCGTCTACGTCACGCGTGTCGCGTAAAATCTATTATTGTAGATAAATTAACTTGTAGAGTCAAACTGCAGATTCCCGACAAAATTTGTTTATAATCATTATAAATTTCCTGGGAGTCTTATGCGGCTTGACAAATGAACGTTTAATAATTAATAAGATTTAATTGACCATATTTTTTTAAACATTAACTGTGACGTCGGTCGGTACCTATTACCTACTATATTACTGTTTCAATCAAATTAACTTTAGAAAAGTCTTAGAATCGATGGTAGTTAAATCGTTTTTAAATCTAAAACAGTGTGTCACTTACATAGCGTCACTTACCTACTTGTATTGAAGGCATGCATGCTTATGACAATTGCCTTAATTCATGCTTAGATGGCCAAGAGTATGTGCTGTAGTCGCGTGAGTAATTCATGCTCAATCATGTGAACCATATGTAGTATTATGTACCTATGTAAAAGAAATAACATGTGCCTATTCAAAGCTACGTGTGCATGTGTCACCGTTTCTCGACTGAAACAAGACAAGAAGAAGTTAATGTTATCTGTGACAATATCTTAAAATGAATAAACCAATAGTTTTGCAAAAAAATTAAATTGAGTATTTGGTTTAGGCTGCTGCTTATCTCGACCTTAGCCTTGTCCCATCTTCCAAGCACCTCACAAACACCAGAATCGGCTGCTAATTCCGTTGAATCAGCTTTCTAGAAGATTCTGGTGCCTACATAAATAACTACTAATATGCCTACGTATAACAATAAATTGTACGAAATAGCACCTGACCACAGCTAAGTATACAGAGTACTTTGAATACTGGAAAGTATAACAAGCTGCGCATTTTTTATTTTATGTTACTTCAAAATTTGGTACATGGAAAACCTATCTTTAAGATATTTATAGAGTAGTGACGACAATACGTCAATAAAATAAAACTGAAACAACTGAAAAAGAAAAAAAAAACTGAAAAAGAATAGGCACATGTTATTTATTTTACATAGGTACATAATACTACATATAACATTAGCTGCATTATTTCATAAAAATGTCATGAAATTATCAAATGATTATATTTTTTTGAAAGTGTCAAACCATTTCAATGAACTAATATAGCCCTTGTTTTAATTTATTGACGTTTTGTCGTTACCATCCTGCATTTTGGGGGTATCACAAAAATATAACATTTTTCTTTTAACAGAATATCAGTTATTGTCTTTTTAAATGAGCCTGGATTTTGTTGATATCCAATAATATACAAAGCGATAAAGCCCCTTCCAGCTCAACAGAACAGATGCGATGGTAACAGCGATTTGGAATCCTAATCGAAAACAATCAATCGGACCACGACGCCAGTGATTATCATTATCGGCCACCGCCATTCCCTTTAATAATAATTAGTTGGTCAGTATTCATACAGATGCGGTAACGCTTATAAATTTTGCTGACTGTCGTTATGGGACGGTCTCAATGTTTTTAGCGTTCCGTGGTGAAGAAGGAACCCTTAAAATTTCCATGTCTGTCTCTATCCATCAAGCTTCCATTAAGTTATAATATGACAAAAATAAGACAAAGCAAGAGGTATTAAATAAAATATTTTAAGATACCTTTCAGAACGCTGCACTGCGTCTATAGTTAATTTTCATGACGTCTTTTATTGTCTACTTATAAATAAACAATATTAAAACAAAACACAGTCTCGACTCAGTCCTTCAGTTGTATCTTTTAAGTACGTTACATCTCAATTTCAAATGCAGATACATAGCTCTATGTAAATTTTATAAATAATTCTTCGTTCTGCAACCAGTTAGGTTTTAAATGTCGTCAGCTAATCCACTCGGCTGATCGTAAACGCACTGACAGACGAGTAAATGCGCGACTAATTAGATTGGTTAGGCGCCCTTTAGTCGCTACACTGTATTGGACCTATGGAAATATGTACAAAACACCTTTTTTAAATTGTACAATTGCTGCTAGAGTTGGATTACTTTTAAAAGTTCAATGTGATACAAATAACACTAAAGGAATAAAGACTATCGGTATTCTAATCTTTCGTCGCTTATTGGCTTGCCACCAGCGCTTACTTACAATAGAAATTCTATTGGGGACTGATATGTATGTAAGTATATAGGTACTTTACACAGGAATACTTTCCTGGATATTTTTTTAAGTATTGCACAAAAGAGCACAACAGCTTACAGTCATTCTCAGCAATAAATAAATCGACATATTGAAATAAGAAACAAAAATGAATTTGTCATATTGATTCCGTTGGTTCTTTTTATTTGAATGACTTGTTATTAAAGAGCATTTTATTAAATCCACTTTTCAGGCGGCCAAAAACAAAATTAATTGTTTTTATGAAGGGATAATTTCGTCGATAAAGGACGATATTTACATCAAATCTTGACAAAGTTCAGTCATTTTCGCATGCCCGTTTAAATATACCTAATGAATGAAAAAGGGACTTTGGAACATGAAAAGTGTAGGATTACGAACGAATCAATTGTATTTTCAGGGATTTTGTTTTCAGCTATACTTTTATTTTCAGAAGCTCGCATATCAATATTTAATCTTTGCAATAAATTATTAATGAATTCATAATGTATTGTACAAACGACATACCAGTGTTCAGGTAAGCATCTATGACTGCTTTTTTTAAGCGGTTACCGCCGCCTATAGACTCCTGCAATAACAAGGAAAAATCACTTAATATTGCAGGTGAGTTGTGTTGGGTCCTGGGACCTAAGATGAAATGCCGTCCATGCCCAGTAATTACACTGGCTACCTTTCCCTTCAATCCGAAACACAGCGAACTGTTTCACGGCTGAAATAAGAAAGCCAAAGAGTACATTTAGTGGTGCCTACCCAGACGAACCTACATACGGGTCTACCACCTAGTAACAGTAGTGCTACAAATTGAAGTAAAAATGTATTTGAATAAAGCGATGTAAAATAAAATTAAGAAGCCTTAAAACCAAAATTTTAAACAAAAATTAAAACCGACTTCAAAAAACTGAAAAGGATAAAATAATTAAATTTAAGAAGGTACTTATCCCCTAGTAACATATTTTTGGAGTTAGTGCTTCACTTTCTATTGTTTTTGGAAACCACTTAGCACCAACTACAAAAGTATGTTACTAGGGGATGAGTACCTACTTAAATTTAATTATTTTATCCTTTTCAGCTTTTTGAAGTCTGTTTTAATTTTTGTTTTAATTTTTTTTTCTCAATTTTTAGTGATAACTTTCTAAGGTCGAAGCTAGATGGGTGACCGTCAACTTATATTGTTTCCTACTATCGTATCGTTTCACTAAAAGTCATAGGAAAGCAAAAATTCGCAATATCGCATACGTAGACGACTTAATAATTTCAGTTTTTTTTTATTTAAAACCAAACTTCCCAACTGATTTTGAAAAAAAAATTATGAGACCAAATGGCAGCTATTCCGCATCGAACAAAAAAAGAATCACGTAAATCGGATAAGTAATCTCGGCGTAATCAGTGTACATACAAAGAAAAAAAATATGTAGACGACTTACTAATTTCAGTTTTTTTATTTATAAAAATCAAACTACCGAACTGATTTTGAAAAAATTTTTATGGGACCATATGGCAGCTATTCCACATCGAACAAAGAAAGGATCACATAAATCGGATCATTAATCTCGGCGTAATCGGTGTAAATACATAGAAAAAAAAACATACCGGCCAAATTGAGAACCTCCTCGTTTTTGAAGTCGGTTAAAAACTCATTTAAATGTTGTTAGGTAAGTGATGAGTGGTGCCATGTAAATAAAAGTATTGTTGATAGTGCATAATTTTAAATAATAATTTTGAGCTTATTTTTATGGGGTTATGTAATTAAATTAATTTTATTTACCTATTTTTCCATTAAGTATTTTCAAACATCCTGTTAGAATAATTAACTTAGGTCTTAGAAAGTAACGAAGATTTCGACGATGTTCATTTTTGTTATTGCAAAAATGAACTAGTTATGTTGTATTTTTTTCTGTAACTACATTTCGTTATCTGAAATTAAATGTCATTACACGCTAGTTACTCCATATTGTACGTTCAGTCATGTCTGAAATGATTTACACACCCCCATGTTTCAAAATATGGAATGGACGCTATGTAGTGACACCATACACATTTTTGAAGCTACAAGTGTAAGTATACTTATTCATAAGCGACTGTGCTGACTTAAAATTGTAGTGAAAATGAATTTCACGAGCATTATACCCCATTTTTTACTAATATAGAAAAGAGGACACACACACACACTACACATACTACATTTCATATTCGATCTGCTATTGTTTGGGTGTTAAATCATTGGTATTTTAGTAGCAACCTGTATTTTGGCCCGGCCATAGTATGGTCTAAGATTTGAGCTAGGCTCGGCACTCTAGGCAATCTTTGTCTATTCTTATTACCTGTCTTGTATCGCGTAAAATATTTCATACAATTTATGTTCTACAATTTATGTCCCTCAGAAACTAGTCAGATCAATATTTTGCAAGATGTCAAGGAGCGATATCTCTACAGATATTTCCTGTCGATAAAATATTTATGAAAATGATAAATGCAAGAGATTAAAGATTATGTTTCAAGTTTACGTGAAATTGTACATTCGAGAAAAATTGCAACATTTAATATTTTTTCAAACGACAAAGATAACCTGTTAAGAATCAGATTCCAGACACAATTGTTTTTTCAATTGTCATAGACCTCCAGAGGTATGAACGCCACTTGATAGACTACGGTAAGGTTACCGTAGCCTATAGCACCTTGGGCATTACTCATGCACTGCTTGTGCCTATATCCTATTTAAAAAAGACAGCGTAGGAGACAAGTCCTCCTGCTCCCATATTAACACTTCCTTAATGAACTTTGGCGACCTTACTCACGGCTGGAACGCAAAACTGCAAAATGCGTCTTTAAGGTGAGCTTGTTTCCTTAGTTGGGCGATCTAAAGAAATACCACTATGCTTTACAACTTTTGAGGTAGGAAACACTTAATATTGGCTCCTATACTCAATTACCCTAACCATAATCTATTAGCTCATCATCATCATCAGCCTATATACGTCCCACTGCTGGTAAGGTATAGTACACAGGCCTTCATACATGGAAGAGACACATGAGGAGTTTGGGCCATAACACCACCACGCTGGCCCAATGCGGGTTGGTGGGTTAAAGCGGTTGTAGTAACAACCGGGACCAACGGCTTAACGTGCCTTCCGAAGCACGGAGGAGCTCGAGATTATAAATTTTGGTTGACCCATCCCAGGGTCGACCATGGCGAAAGTTGCTTTGTTTTCGTATTCGAAACCAGAGCGCTCAAATCAATACGCCACCGAGCTCCTCATATCTATTAGCTCATACTACTTTAAAATTAAGTTAAACACATCTTACGGTCAATATTTATTTAGGATGGTTGACTGCACCATACGGCACTTATACGGCATTACAGCAATAAATTAAAACATGGGCTATATTAGTTCATAGAGATGGTTTGCCACTTTCAAAAACATCTTATTCATTTTTTCAAATCAAATCAAATTGTTTAATGCTCCATAATGTACATACAGATGGTAAAATATTATAGTAGGTTAGTCGGTTTTAATTTTTGTTTAAAATTTTTTTATTAGGTACCATTTACGTCTCCGTCAATACGACAGTTAATTAAAATCACATTCCCACTATCAAAAACATCTTATTCATTTATTAATTTCATGACATTTGTATGAAATAATATAGCATTGGCTACATTATTTCATAGAAATGCCCTGAAATTATTAAATGAATAAGATGTTTTTGATAGTGGGAATGTGATTTTAATTAACTGTCGTATTGACGGAGACGTAAATGGTACCTAATAAAAAAATTTTAAACAAAAATTAAAACCGACTTCAAAAAACTGAAAGGTTAAAATAATTAAATTTTAAGTAGGTACTCATCCCCTACAAACATATTTTTTGAAGTCGGTGCTTAACTTTCTATTGTTTTTGGAAACAACTTAGCTTAGTTTTTTGAAGTCGGTCTTAATTTTTGTTTAAAATTTTTTTTTCACAATTTTTAGTAATAACTTTTTAAAGTCGAAGCTAGATGGGTGACCGTCAACTTATATTGTTTCCTACTATCGCATCGTTTCACTAAAAAGTCATAAGAAAACAAAAATCCGCCAATTTCGCATCCGTAGACGACTTAATAATTTCAGTTTTATTTCATATAAAAACCAAACTACCCAACTGATTTTGAAAAAAATTTTTATGGGACCAAATGGCAGCTATTTCGCATCGAACAAAAAAAGAATCACGTAAATCTGTACAGTAGTCTCGGCGTAATCGGATAAAATAGAAAAAAAACATACCGGCCGAATTGAGAACCTCCTCGTTTTTGAAGTCGGTTAAGAAATTTGCGAAAGTACAGCTGCTTTACTTTTGACTTTTAATAATATTAAATAGTTTATAGGTAAGTATAATTTATGTTTTGTGTTTTTTATGGTTTATTTACTAATTATATAAAGTATTACGTTACTAATTTTACTTATTCTAACGCTAAAATTTTTTTCTCTGGGAGAGGTGAAAAGTTGAAGGTTTCACACGCGAGCAAGTTTTATTTGCTTGTGTGTCTCTGAATCACTCATAGTGCTCAAAAGTCTATTTAAGAATCACTCGCTACTAGACTACTTTGTTAGTTCGTGATTCAAATCCAGCACTCTCAAAAAACGTGTGAAAGATTGTAAATTTGATATGCCATGCGGTTGCTTTCCATTAGATTATTTAAAAAGACTCTATTTTAGATTTCGAAATAAATATTCAATTAAAGGTCCCAACCAATTATTAAAAAATAAAAACTACAGTGAGTTGAATGAGTGAAAAAATATTGTGAGTAGGTACCCAAGTAATTTGTAAAAAATAAAATGTTTATTAAAAAGTTAATTTATATCCTTAGAAACTGACAGTCTGCACACTTCTTTGCTCCTGTGACATAGGTTTTCTTTTGAGTTTCAAATGCATGTTCAAATAAAATTTTATAAATCTGGTCAAAGAGGATACCTACTATCACTGAATCTGGTGGCGCAGGCGGCTTAAATGTTAGATTGGGAAGTTTACATAGTAAACTGAAAATCAAACTAATTAATAAATGAATCGATTCGTGTAAGCAGCCGTTTAACACTGTTAGCCTTTACAAAGCATCAAGGCGGGCTTCAATTTTAATTGAACTTTATTGGAATTTTCAATTAAACTTTTAAAACTGTTTTATTTTCAACTGTGCACTGGCAAAAGCCTAAGCGTATGAGGATAGTAAATATTTATTAGTGTCTTGTATTAAAAAAAGCATGTTAAGAGATTGAAAGCGTGTAGTATTCTTATTTTAGGATTTTTAGGTAACAATTTGCATTATTTTAAATAATCATTTAAATGCGTAAGCATACAATGTAAAAGGAGATAGTAAAATTACTTAGTAATTAAAATATTAAACTATAAAATAAATAAATGTTAAAATCAAAAATTAAGAATATTGTGGACAGTGCTTTCAGCACTGCCCCAACTTAACCTAATCGTAGGTATTTGTAAGAATACTCGTTTCGGATGTTGAAA
The DNA here is from genome assembly GCA_947347705.1 of Nymphula nitidulata. Classification (NCBI taxonomy): domain Eukaryota; kingdom Metazoa; phylum Arthropoda; class Insecta; order Lepidoptera; family Crambidae; genus Nymphula; species Nymphula nitidulata. The sequence continues at coordinate 15,456,232 of OX374630.1, read as the reverse complement.
TAGAATATTTTGACATTGTAGGGTGGACGTTAGCTCATAAACGCAAATACTGATGCACTAGAGGAGTTTCACAGGGATATCCCCAGTCCTGGGTGGCTCAGTGGTCAGAACAGTCGCCCGGATTGCGAAAGGTCGTCGGGGTTCGATTTCCTCCTCAAGACGTGAAATTTTTCTAGTTTAATATTTTAATTACTAAGTAATTTTTCAAACATTTATAATAATGTTAAAATCAAAAATTAAGAATGTCTACAATCTGAAAAAGTGCTTATAAGTTGGCCCAAAACTTTACCATATCCTTTCGATGCTCTAAAGCTAAATCCCTATAGTGTTCGGACAATCAAACACACATAGAACTTTTGTATTCAACAGCTGATTTTTTGGCGAATACGGAGTTGTGAAAGTTGTACATTTTACTAATTTAAAGCCCTACTGTTTGGCGGGTTTTTGTGGTGTCAGTCAAGATTTTTATGACAATAATTAGAAAATTGCGAAAGTTGTGTTATAAAAGTGGTGTAGTCGGCGAACGTAGAGAGCCTAGAAGCATAACTTCATACAAAACTCGTCGCAAAATGGGTACCCTCGGCGGCTAGAAGAGCACGTCGGATAAAATCGGCTAATATCGAAATTGTATAGCGCCCTCTCGGTCTTCTGATTTACACGCGCCGGACGGGTCATATATGCAGGATGTAACCATGCAAATTTTTATAACGACTTTAATTATTATATATCGACATTTTTAATAAATATAGTAACGTTGTAAATTGGTGAACGTATTCAATTTTAGAGTTGAGATCAGAAATCAGAAATGAAATGGGTTCGCTTCATTCATTTAAATAAAAAAAATCTAAATATCTGGCATGATAATATTTATTCGTATTGTGGACATAAGAAAAAAATTAAATTGTCATCAAGTGGTTTTATTTCTTGAAATAAAACCACTTTACCGGATTTAACTTGCGTTTAATTAGATGTCACATTATGATTTTTTATATCAAAATCAAAATATTTATTGCAAGCCACATTGGTGTACATAGTAAACTACAAATCAGTAGGTACATGAATTGTTAACATATACAATGTAGCGCCCTGTAAGGGCATAGCAATTTGGTTTGCAGAGGGCTTTGTACATTAATTAATAAATACATCAGTGCTTTAGTATTATTGATTATCATAAAGGCCTATTGTTACTGTTATTTGAATATCGGAGGATAGGTATATGTTATTTGTTGGTTTTAAATATCTATTTTGTGGAAAAAAAATTCGTCGAGCGAGTAATAACAATTTGCAATCAAATATTTTTTTTATTTGCTTTTAATTTGCTTTTTTTTTAAAATGCTGAAAGAGCGGTCGCTGTATTAGTGCTGCCTTTAATTGCAAAAAGAGCATAAGTAAAGCTTGATAGTTTATTTTTATGTGTTCAATGTGAGATTTCCAATAAATATTAGGGTCTATATTTAATCCTAGTAAATTGCATGTATAAATTGGAGGTTTGTTTATCATTCTTACAAAAATCATATAGGCAACGCTGTATAAAACCATAATTGCTTATTAAGAGGTAAATTAACTATTAAACATACACAATAACAATAAGTCGTTATAAAAGTTTGCAGAGTTAAAAGTTCAGTTGAAAATAAATAAATACTGTCACACACAAATGACTGCATAACATCATCCACTCGTGTATTTGTTCGAATTGTCCACAAATATTGGGCCAACATGGCGGCCAATATTATTGTTTATATTTGACTCGATTATAAAGGTTTAGGAAAGACTTACATGTAAAATTTGATTCCAGTGCTCTTATTATGTTCACCTACGCGGCTGACACACCATTTTACTTCACTTTTGGACATATTTACTGAGATTTTATTGTTTTTTTACGAGTACATCACCGTGACGCAGTCAATGACAAACTAAATCATGGCGCGGAGTCCGATTTAAGCCCCGCCCACTTTGGAGTCTCTTTGGGGGTGTCATTTTGGATGGGCTAGTTACTCGTCTATGTTATTATCGGTCGCCGGGTGTAGTTTTATAAAACAAGTGTTTGTATTGACGTACAGCTAAAAGATTATTAGAATAAAAGTGATTATGGTGTGAATGACGATGAGAACTTTTTTGTGGTTATCCACCTCATCAAGTAGCATCATATGGAGACTGTGATTATATATTTCGCGTCAAATACTCCCAAGATGCATTGAAATATGTAACATCAGCATTTCAATGCAATAAAAGAAGAAATAAAGAAGAACTGAAGACATGGCTGTATGGGCATAAGTTCCCTTTGACTTCCCTTTATAGGGAGAATCGAACTAAAAATAAAATAAAAAAATAATGGCAGTGATAAATCGCGTTCACCAATCCTGTGTATAAAAAAATGGGTTACGTGCAAAGAATACAGTAATATTAAAAGAGCTCGCCATGTTAATGGCGATATGAGGCATAGAGACAACCATATCTTGAGTCAAATCAACTCTTATCAATGATATGAATCTTTGCCATTGCTACTGGTTGCATAAGTTGATATTGTGTGGTGCACATTTTATAGTGAACGATTTCCGTATCTTAAGAACCCACGTAACAATCAACGCAGATCAGCTCTGGTATTAAAATCACATGATGATTATTACTGATAAAGAAGTGGACCCAAAAACGTATGGAAACCCTGCCAGGTCTTTTACACTATACTGAAAAATTGATTTAAATATGCAGAACAGTATTCAATAGTTTTTATTTGCTTTGTTTCGTGGATTTTTATAGTAAACTGCAAAAGCTGTTCGATTTAATTAAACGACCTCGTTTAACTCTAGGAGCTTTTGTGTGACTGTTTGAATGATTGGTAAATTCAAGATTATTTTTATGGCCACTTATAATCAAAATTGTTTTAGTTAAAAGTGGCCATAAAAATAATATTGAACCTACTATTCACACCAAAACTCTCCAGTACAAGATGATCCGCCTAGGAATCTAGCTGAGTGGACTTTCAATACGTACCCGTATATTAAATGTACTCTTTGCAATACGCCATGTTGTTTAACGTTGAGATCTAAACCTAATTGTATTTTTTTTATACAAATCAATGCTTCCATTCGTAAAATCCTGCTTGTATACTGCACTATGAATATAAGTACACTGTTATATTTTAGGCAGAAAATTGTATTAAATGTTTGAAATAAAAAACGGCAATTTCGTATTTAAATACCTATTATTTTCTTTAGATTAACTGTCCAATTGACAGTAATATAGAAAATAATAGTAAAAGTTATTCCTTGGATAAAAGTAATTTCTGGAGTAAAAATGACCCTACTTAGGTAAAGAAAAATTCATAAAGAAAAGTTCATCACTTTGAGCTAAAATGACAGATAGATAAACAAATATATACTCCTCACAACCTTTTTCGTCAAGGGCAGCTTAAATATCCGAGATTTTTTGTAGAGTGTGAGTATGATGAAATATTGTTTGAAAGTTTTGTTAATATAAATTCACCGTATCAACAAAGTATTAAATAATGTAAATTACAATACCATTTTTTTTTATACAACTAGATGACAAACAAGCTGACGGCCCACCTGGTGGTAAGCGGTTACCGCCGCCTATAGACACCTGCAATAACAAGGAAAAGCACTTGATATTGCAGGTGCGTTGTCATCCTGACGCCTAAGATGAAATGCCGTCCATGCCCAGTAATTACACTGGCTACCTTTCCCTTCAATCCGAAACCCAGCGAACTGTTTCACGGCTGAAATAAGAAAGGCGGTGGTACCTACCCAGGCGACCCTACATATGGGTCTACCACCTAGTAAGTATAATTATATTAAATATAATTTTATATTAGTGACTGCGCGGAAGTCCGCCTATGAGGTATAGCCAGCCAAAATACAACTTGAAATAAGTTTTCAAATAAATTATAAGTATGATTAATTGTGGCTGTATCGCAGAATGCCGTAAATAGATTGCAAGCTGCATTTTGGTTGACAATACGGCAGCTAATTAACACTATTATATGTATTTTAGGTATGTATATGCATTATTATATTATATTCTCTAAAAGAGCGTCATCGCCGAGGCCCTGTCATAATAAAAGCGCATTTTGTAAATGCCGTGGAAGTTGAATTGCTGAGACAGGGGAATATTGGCTTTGCACTCTTTAGTGTTTTTTTTTTTTTTTTTTTTATAATTATTTATTTATTTTCTGTAACACGTTTTTTTACATTTTACAAATAGTGACCGAAGTCACCTTTTAGTGTTACCCATACCACGTTTTCTTTTTCTCTTTCTTTCCTTCTATTTTGTTCCGTTTTCTCTTCCTTTCTTTCCGTTTTCTTTCCTTCCTTCCTTGCTCCCTGCCTCTCTCCATTTGGTATCTGGAACGCTGTTTCTCTCCATGTCTGGAGGTGGGTGCTAATGGCTGTAACACAGTCCTTGAAGCTAATGCAGTTGTCAACGCTCTAAACTATCTGTACCATTTTTTTTAGTTCCAATAATAATATTTTCAATTTTTTAATTTTTAATTTCTTGTGATTCATTTGCAGTATGGGCGACTCATTCTATATCACGAGTAATTTCAATCCATCTCTAAATACAGGGTGGGGCCTGTAACACGAGCAAAAACTTCTTGTGCAGATTATTTCGAGCACTTAAAGTTGGCTCTAATGTGGTCCGAATAGTTCAAAGTACGTCGTTTAGGAATAAATTTAATTTAAAGTTAATACCCATAATCGATGTAACTTCCATTGCAATATTATCGCTTACCGGTCGTAAAGTAACCTGGTACAGGGCACGGCCAGGAAGTACTACTTACAAACAATCAAGACTGATCCTTATTGTAATTACGTTAAGAATGAAGGAAATGTAAATGAATATCAAACCTCTTTATTTAATCACAGTTGAAACTCTTTTCAAGCGACAATCAGGCTATTCGAAACATTCTTCAAACGTTATAGGTAATGACAATGTCAAGTAGGTAATTTAAAAATTACTATCAAGAAATAAATAAAAATATTGAAAATGCCAAGAATAATTTACGACGCTCGGATTAGTTTTATATAATTATTAGTGTGCTTTGCAAGTAACCGTAGAAAAACGGTGATATCAGCAAATAGTTCATGTCAACTAAACTATCAGGAAAGTTTTTGTGGCTACATCAACTAAATGTCAGTGAAGAGTGTTTTGAATAAAATGAAATGTTTGCCGTCCATTGCTGGTGGGATTAATTTTGTTAGGGATGATCCACTTTTTTTTAATAATTTGGAAGGACTAAAACCACTAGGATATGAATAGTGGTAACTGAAAATGCCTATATTTAAAGGCCCCATCCTGTATATTTATCTATAAAGTTCTTATGCACGCTGTCACGTGATATTGACGTGCAGCTGTCGTGATGACGATAAGATATAATAATCTCAAATATCTCAATAAATTCTCCCGTCCTTTTATTCTCAGTTGTATTACAATTATTTTGTTTTTACGTCAGCACTACGTGTAAAAAAGAAATCTCATTTTTTAGTGATACCTACATATATTTTTTTAAGTCTGTGTAGCAGGATAAGAACTAAGGTTTAATACACTTTTGACGCCCACGGCTGAGCATAAGCCTCCACCAGGGATCTCCAAACCGATCAGTCCTGCGCTGCCCGCCCGCACCTTGTGGGGGGCCTACCAACGCTGCGTATTCTGGCTCGCGGCTGCCACTCGAGGAGTCCAAGACCTTTTCGCCCAAACGGCCGTCAGTCCTCCTTGCAATGGGGCCTGCCCACTTATATATACATGTCACCTGTTTCCAGTTATTTTTCTCAAAGAAATATACTTATATCTCATCTTATAAATCGGCAACTTGTAGTACTCGTCAAGTTGCCGGCACGCCGCCAGATTGCAGTGACCTACCTGTTGATTGATCGCCGGCATTTTGAACAAGTTTTTTTGTTACAATATAATAGCATAGTTACACTTAATTTAAAAGAGAAAACGTGGATTGTTATACCGATAGATTTTTATTCACACGCTCTTTTACAAATACCTAACAATTACTACAATACCAATTGTAACTAAAAAATGGTCGTAGCTTAAATATTAGACAATATTTATTAAGTACTCATAATGTAAAAATTGCTAAGCTTGGTATCGTACCGGCTTAAGCGCTTTGGTTACGATTAAGAAAACAAAGCAACTTTCGCTACGGTCGATCCCGGGATGGGTAAACCAAAATTTCTAATCTCGATTTCCTCCGTTCTTCGGAAGGCTCGTTAAGCCGTTAGTCCTGGTTGTTACTACTGCAACCACTTTAACCCACCAGCTCTCATTGGACCAGCGTGATGGTTTTATGTCTCAAGGTCCTCATGTGTTTCTTCCTTGTAGGAAATTAGGAAGGCCTGAGCCTGGTGCGACGTGCCTATACAGGGCAGTGACGACAATACGAAAGTAAATTAAAACATGGGCAATATTAGTTAATAGACACGTTTTGCAACTTTCAAACACATCTTATTTATTTGATAATTTCATGACATTTCTATGAAAAGCGCAGAGGCGACGCAGCGAGAGTCACCGTAGCGAGACTCGACGTAAAGAGAGTCGACGCAGAGGGAATGATTTAATGAATGAATGAATTTAACTTTGACTGCAGAATTTCATAGAAATGTCATAAAATTATTCCGTGATGGGGGATGTGATGTGTGTTTGTTGTGTGTGTTACTAAACATGAAGCTACTGACATAAAAAATATTATTTGCAAAATCTTATGCTGTTTTTAATTTAGATATTTTAATTTTTTTTTATTGTTTTAGAAACGATTATTTCCGAATGAGGCCGCTTAAATCATAATAAAATGGGATAAAGACAATAAAGAGCCCATGCTCGTGCTTGGCATTGAACCTGGGTCTCCCATCACAGAAAGCTGAAACAGATTATCAATGATGTTTTTTTTTATTATGTGATATTTTTTAATCACTTATTAACTATATCATTGCACTATTGTTTATAGTTTATACTATATCTTTACCTACTTTCTTTTTGTCAACTGGTAGACATTAAGTCCACCATTTTTGTGCAATACAGAGTAAATATTGTGTATGAAGAATTCGAAAATTACTCACTCTCCTCTATACCCCTTCGCAGATTGTCCATCATCATATTCACTGCTGAACAAACGCCTTCCCCATCGATTTCCAAATGGAACGTTTCTGCGCAGCCTGCATCCAATGGCTCCCCGCGACCCTGACCAGCTCGTCTGTCCATCTAGTAGGAGGCCGTCCTACTTTGCGCTTTCCGGTACGTGGTCGCCATTGTAGAACTTTAACGCCCCACTGCCACTTCAACTTACTAATCGTATGAGCTATGTCAGTGACTTTGGTTCTCTTACGGATGTCTGTCTGATTCTCTCTCGCAGAGAAACACCTAGCACAGTTTGTTCCATAGCTCGTTGTGCGACTGCGAACTTGCACAGGATTGTCCATGCAACGATATAGGTATTTTTGTTTTTTGGCGAGAAAAATCATAGTCTTTAGCAAAGTAAATAAAACGTTAAATTACAATTTTAGATAAACTCCGGCCTCAACCACCATTTATCTGACACCTTCTCATTGACTCACCGACTATTCTTTTGAGCCTACACGCTAAAATTATTTTAGCTTATCTGCTGTAAGTTTCCGAAGAATGAAGCATCCCGCAGACTATTTAATGTTACAGCTAAAGCAGTAACATAACATTTAATAGTGTTACAGATAAAGCTAATTGCATGTCTTGGAAATATCACGGAAGAAGCGGAACACTAAATTTTTAATCAGTCGGATCTGTGAAAGTTAGTATAAGACCTTTTTGTCAAGTAGGAAATGAGCTCATATTTTTTAAATGCCTGGTCAGATCTTCATAAATTATAGTTAAGAATCATAGGTATCGATCACGTCAGTCTTCAAACAAAAAAAACTGAATCTAAATCGGTCCATTCGTTTAGGAGCTACGATCAAAGAGTAATGTAAGTATAGGCTACGATGCCACAGACCGACACACAGATACCCAGACAGACACGTCAAACTTATAACACTCTTCTTTTTGTCGGGGTTAAAAAATAAAATAACTTTCGTCATAACAAAAGATATAGGATATCTGTAGGTGATTCATAGATTAAAGAAATAATATATAGATATAATTCTATAGTCTTACAAATATGATAGACACAATATCAAATTTTGGTGCTTTAACCCGTGAATTATCATATTCCAGACACAATTGATTTTTCAATAGTCAAAGACTGCCAGCGGTATTACGCCGTTCAACAGATTAACCCGCACAAGCAAATTCTCTAGCGATTTTTTTCTATAGATAATTATAAAAGAAATCACTAGAGAATGTTCTTGTAGTACTGATATTAGTTTTTATAATTATTCACCATGATGCAATCTTAAAACCAATACTTATGTCCAATTACAAATTCAAAAGGGACGCAAGAAGAAGCCGGCCGTAAAATAGAATAATCTTTTGCATTCAGGAGAGTTCTCCTTACACTCTGTAAGTATAACTTAATAGTTTCATCATACGCCATCTACTGTCCACCCACGTAGCAATTTTAAAACGACTTTTATTTCTTAAATGTAGTATGTAGGGTCGTCTGGGTAGGTACCACCGCCTTTCTTATTTAGGCCGTGAAACAGTTCGCTGTGTTTCTGATTGAAGGGAAAGGTAGCCAGTGTAATTACTGGGCATGGAAGGCATTTCATCTTAGGCCTCAGGATGACAACGCACCTGCAATATCAAGTGATTTTCCCTTGTTATTGCAGGTGTCTATAGGCGGCGGTAACCGCTTACCAACAGGTGGGCCGTCCGCTTGTTTGTCATCCACACAGACTTAATAGTGAGTCATCCAGTTCTCAGAACAATAATATTGTTTTGAGATCTAGTTGTATAAAAAAAATATTTAAATGCGCTGGTGTCAGTTTCAGTACAGCCAATCGCAGTGATAAAGGAGCACAACCACAAAACCAAAATTGATCTTGGCGGATTCCGATAGAAAATATAGTGTATTTTCTGTAAACTCCTACAGACATTTGATTCCTATTCAGAAAATAAAAAACCGGCCAAGTGCGAGTCGGACTCGCGCACGAAGGGTTCCGTGCCATTATCTATAAATAGGCGTCTATCTGCTGCCGTTATCAATATCGAGCAAAAACAAGCAAAAAAATCACGTTTGTTTTAAGGGTGCCCCCTTAAACATTTATTTTATTCTGTTTATTAGTATTTGTTGTTATAGCGGAAACAGGAATACATCATATGTGAAAATCTCAACTGTCTAACTGTCACGGTTCATGAGATACAGCCTGGCGACAGACGGACGGACGGAGTCTTATTATAGGGTCCCGTTGTACCCTTTAGGAACGGAAGCCTAAAATCATCATATCGTCATGTGAACTATGACCCTATCTCACATAAATATTTATGTTTAAAATATAGTAATATAGTAGTATATAGTAATTTGTAATATTTTGCGTAAGTATAATTTATTATTTATTAGTCAGCTTGTTTTATAATTAGAACGATTTCGAATTTCCCTCTCGATTTGATTATATGCGATTGGGGAAATCAGATAGTTTCTGTCGTTGTTCCAATTTGTCGCTTCGCTAAGTGCGTGCGTGCGTGTGCGCGATTTTGTTTTTTTCGTGCCGTGACGTCATATCTCATCGTTCTCCATCTCAGCCGTAAGAAAATTCACGAGGATCACCTATTATATTATGGCCATTTTTCGCTTTTTTATTTTCCCGTAAATTATAAAAATATATTGTGAGTTTTGTGAGAATTATGATTCAGACTGTTTATTTGTTTCGCTCCGTCGTATTTGTAGTAAACATAAAAAGATTGTGTCACTTTCTAACATCCACCGGCGCTGATAAAATATTTGAGTGACGATTGGGGATTGATCAAGTGATATATCGTGTCGTGTGAGACTTAGCACGAAGGTTACTTATTTGCATTTTTATTTACAACGACCGACTAAGTAATAAATATTGCCTCTTGACACGGTCTAGACATTCTGTATATTTTTTAAATTAGGAGCGTTTACACCGCACGGCTTTTTCCACACAAACTCTTAAGGATTTTTATGAAAAGTTTAAGGATTTTTGTTTTGTTTACAGTTACAATTGTCTCTTAATCTACTATAATACTGTTTTTCCATAAATCCTCTGACTACCATTTGGACTCGCCTGATTTGCTAATGCATGTAGTCTTATTAGAATCGGTTACTTTGTTTCCAGTGTTGCTTTGAATTTAATGTTTGTATGAGAAGCCGTGCGATGTACACACGACAGCACATCAAGTTTAACAGTTGGCACTACGAAAACCGCCTCTATTACGAACGGAGTAAGGGCGGTGTCGAGGTCAAACTGTTACGTTTGATGTGCTGTCGACAGTACCTTTTCGTTGCAGGAAATATCAGTAAGCTTATTGGATGAATGAGATGCGTTGAAAGTTTCAAAACATTTCTGTGAAATAATATAGCCCATGTTTTAATTTATTGTCGTGTGGTCGTCACGATCCAGTAAAAACGATATAATTATAAATTACAGTATTAGGTAGGTACCCAAAAATATCTAATTGCTGCTTGTCAAAATAATTGAATGTTCTGCAAAAATTCCACAAACCACTGATTTGGTGAGCATATAAATATTTATGGAACTGACTGAATCAGTTTTTTGTTTAGCCAGTAGGTTGCTATGGTGAACAGTTAATACATCAAGCATCAGTACCTACCCCTAGCACGAACAATTTTAAATTTCGAATCGTATTTGTATCGTTCGCGCCCTTAAAATTTTAAACAAAAGCTAAAATAACTACTCGATACGATGGTGATTCGAAATTTAAAAGTGGTCGTGCTAGGGGTACTGATCAATTGATTTTTCAATTGTCATAGACCTCCAGAGCTACAACGCCGCTTGGCAGATTACATATTAGTGTTATATCGTCGTAGTCTTTCGTAGTTCTAATAACGGGCAGCTGTAATGTACATAAGTAAGGTAAGGGATACTGGAATGATGGCCAATTCAAAAGCATAAAAGTACATGCTAAGAAAAGTTATTATAACCAGCAAGTTAAAATTTGTTAAAACAAAAAAAAGCTTTATATTTTGCGGAAAATATTATGTTACGAATAAGGCGAAACTGCCAGGAGCCCAATACGCACGTTTGTTACAGGCGTACGTATTACCTGGTCTCCCTACCTATTTGTACAATATAACTAGAAGGTGGATGAACGCCAAATTCAATCACTTGGAGTAGTGTTGTTCCCAAATTGGCTAAACAGCTTCCTTTCAGCTTTTCTCTAAGGTTCTTTCACATACTAACGAGATTTTTGGACACTATTGTTTTTTTCAACCTTTTAGGAAGAAAAGGTAATTGTACCTATATATGGGCGCCAAACCTTCTGTATTTATTATAAATCATAAATGATTATTATGATTGTGTCAATTTATTAGTTGTAAGCAAAAATATGTTTAATTCATATTTCTCGTTAGAGTGCTGACGACTTCCGGTAACCTTAACCACGGTAATGAGTGAATCTAATGAACAAATTCGATACATTTTTAAATTTTACTACAAAAAAGGTACAAATGCAACGCAAGCCGCGAAAAAAAATTGCGATGTATATGGACCTAGTGCAGTGTCTGTGAGAGTAGCACAAATTTGGTTTAAGCGTTTACAATCCGGAAATTTTGATGACAAAGATGCACGTCGCGTTGGTCGCCCTATTACGGATAAAATTGATGCCATTTTTGAAAAACTGGAGCAAGATCGGCATATCAGTAGTTACGACGTAGCTGAAGAACTGGGAATTGACCACAAAACAGTTTTGGCGCATTTAAAAAAAATGGATACACAATAAAGTTCGATATTTGGGTACCCCACGAGCTCACTTGAGAGAAAGCGGCCGGAATTAATCAACAGAGGGGGTGTGGTTTTTCATCATGATAACGCTAGACCTCACACATCTTTAGCCACTCAGCAATAATTAAGAGAGTTTGGCTGGGAGGTGTTAATGCATCCGCCGTATAGTCCTGACCTTGCACCTTCTGATTTCCACCTGTTTCGCTCTCTTCAGAATTCTCTAGGCAGTGTCAGGTTAACATCACGAGAGGACTGCCAAAACCACTTGTGGCGGTATTTTGATCAGAAGCCCCAAAATTTCTATAGCAATGGGATCATGTCCCTACTTACAAGATGGCAAAAAGTTATCGAACAAAATGGTACCTACATACGTTAGTTAAATGTAAATATATTATATTAAAAAATGTTTTGAATTTTCTTAAAAAATACGAAGAATCTTTTTCCCTGACATATTATTATCGCTATATTTTAATGTAAAATTGATTTATTCGCAGCTAAATCTATTGTGAATCACGTGACTGGTTTTGCTCAAACAAAACAGTGGCGTGAGAGAGCTGATGGTGGAATATCGCCGACATATACTGCTTAATCGTATCATTTGTAAGAAAGTTTGTTTTTTTTTTTGTTTTTTATACAACTAGATGACAAACAAGCTGACGGCCCACCTGATGGTAAGCGGTTACCGCCGCCTAAAGTCCACCTTTAAAAGATTTATGATTGTTACAATTTACACTTTGTGGTCTACTTTGTTCTGGCCGTTTACTTACTGTAATTACTTTTACCAATTTTTATCACAAATTTTATTATTATTCATTTAGTCCTGAATTCAGGACAATAAACTTCATGTATGTCACAGTTATTAAATAGTATTTTAAATAACAAACAAAATTGTCATGAATTGTTGGGAGATTATTATATTGTTACAATAATAAAGTGATAAAAATTATACTTAGTCTTTGATAAAAGTGCAAGCTAAGATTGTAATTACAAATGCCCACTTCCACTAAATATTAAAAAAAAAAATTGTTTTCAGACTTCGTGACAACGTGAGAGCTTTTTACCATTAGCTTTTTTGCATGAGACCTTTTAAAGCTATAGTATGCTTCATCATCATCAGCCTATATACGTCCCACTGCTGGGCACAGGCCTTCCTACATGGGAGTAACACATGACGAGATTAAGCCATAACACCACCACGCTGGCCCAATGCGGGTTGGTGGGTTAAAGCGGTTGCAGTAACAACCGGGATTAACGGCTTGACGTGCCATTCGAAGCACGGAGGAGCTCGAGATCATAAATTTGATTGACCCATCCCGGAACCAACCATGGCGAAAGTTGCTTTGTTTTCGTAAGCGAAACCAGAGCGCTCAAACCACTACGCCACCAAGGTCCTCATTATAGATAGTAGGTATACTTAGCTCAATAGAAATAAAGTACTGTGGAGCAAGCTTTGTAAGAAGAATGAGTCGCTGATTAAGTTGTTAGGACAAGCAAGTTGACGATGCAATGATTAAGCCATGATAAGCCTTATGTTTCTTTTCACTAACCATTTCCTAGACTTAGGTTACTCTTAGCGACATTTGTCTCTTTCTATCTACTTTAGATAGACTGGGATAAAAAACGCTAAGAGACTACAGGCTTTGCCAAACATAACGCGTACTTACAGTACTTAGCGCGTCACAGCGCTAGTCTGACGCCGCGCTATAGCGTCGAATTGTGTTGTACTATGAACGGTATTAGCTGTCAAACAGAGCACCGGCGCTATCCGTACGCAACGCTCTGCTATAACGCAAAGCGAAGGTTAGTGAAAACGAGCATTAGTGGTATAAAAAAACATAGCACGCAGAACTGAAGACCTTTTGGGCGTAAAAGATACAATTTGCCCACGCACTGGACAGCGAAGCGTAGGATGGCCAGCTAACCACGCAGACAGGTAAATATAGAAGCAGACTGCATCAAACCGTTTTTCGCAAAGCGATCGGGTAAAGCTTTAACTTGCAGTGCACATAACTACTGGGCACGGAAGGCATTGCATCTTAGGCTTCAAGATGACAGTAGGTAGCCACTTACCACCACGGCCGTCAGATCGCTGAAAGCAAGCAAAAATCAATATACACCTTTTGCGCTAAATCATATTAGTGAAAAAGGTATGTCCCACCGCTGGCTCAGAAACACACGTGGAGACGAGGTTAAGAAAAATGGGTCCCGTACGTAGTTTCGAATGACGTTGTAGCAAATGCTCGTTGTGGCGAAAAACTTTTAGCGTGGTACGCTGGAGCGAAAAGTCTGTGAAGCAAATTCCACGAGGGCGAACGACACTGCAGCGATAAACATTGTGGCGAAAAATGATTGATATTTTTTACATTATGCTACTTTAAGACTAAAAAGGTGAAATAAAACACAGAAAGTAAAAGTTTCAGTTCAATCAACAAAAAACATGTGCGTTCCCATTGAGGGTCCACATCGGAATTTTGAGCTTTTGAATGTGTCACCCTTTAGTAAAAGTTCTCAAACGATTGTAAATTGAACCACTAATTTGTAAAAGTCAGCACTCAAAAGTTACATTCAGTTAAAGGTGGACCCTCAGTCGTGACTGACCGGTATCCATATTTAATAATCTACCAAAAATTTACAACTGTTGTAAATGGCTACTCTTAGTAAAAGATTTGTAAAACTAATTTCATTAATTGTCACTCCTTCCTGCTAAGTCAATAAGAAAATGTAGCATCTAGAAGGTGGTCCCTCAATTGATCGCGATAAATTCATATTAAGTGAGAACAACAGTAATAATTAAAATATAGGTATTACTGACAGTTAGTAAAAGTACTAGAACCAATGTAAATTCAATCTCTAGTTTGTAAAAGAAGCTATTCAAAAGTTTCAATCGATTAAAGGTGGTCCCTCAATTGAAACGCTTGTCATAAAAATAAATCAATTTACGTAACATTTGGTTGAGAACTAGACAATTGCTATAGCCTATTCGTTAGTAAAAAAAATTAACTAACTATTGCTCCACCGAACAGTATAAACAAATGTACCGTTTTACTTAAAATACAAATCAAACTGCTGTGAAGAAATACTACGGTCGAGGTGACCACATATTAGGATTTTATGGGATAAGTAAATAAAAATAATTACTGTTTGTTGACATTATTCATGTATTATTTTTAGGTTTGACATATCTTAGCTAATCAAATCACAATAAGAACATCAATCACAATGAAAAAGGTTGTTAAATGATGTTATAATAAAAAAATTACACTGCACTGACAATGTTACCCTGATCTTTTTAATAATAATAATAACATTCATACACTCACACCTATTATCTAGCCCAAAGTAAGCATCATTAAGAGCTTGTGGTATAGATACTAGATAACAGAGAAATAATGGTACAGACCACTCGGCCAGCCGGTCGTCTGATGGTCGATTTTTAATTCAGACATTACTACTAATTTGACAGTACGTATGTATAAAAATTAGTTCGTTTGGAGGACTTACGTCAAATTTCAAGCGAAAGTCGTCGTAACAGCGTATGCTCTCATTAAAGAAGTAGTGACATCTGTAATGGCCGATGTCACCGGCGCTAGCTGCTGTAATAAATTCCATAGCCCCAACTAATTTGTAAAATTTTTGTTTGAAATTGATCGTCCGAGGTAATTTGTTAATATAATTTTTAGATGTGTCATTTAAATCAAGTAGCGTATAATGAAAATGTAAAATTTATTAAAAACGGAAACATATGTCCATCTCTGAAGGTTGACTATAATAATATTTGTTGTGTGAAACTTATGACAAAAATGATAATTTTCGATGTAAATTTGTGGCAAATGGTAATATCCAGAGGTCGGAATTAGTTAGAGTTATTAATGTACTTACACTGATTTCATGTATCGAAAGAATAAATTGGCTATATCTCAAATCCAGAGATTAATTTTAAAGAGCACCGTGATTTATTTAATATAAAAGTTATCTACTTTTACACAATTTAAACCACTGCAGGCGCGAAGTTGCCAAATTTACATCAACGACATTGGATGTCGGAAGTTGCAAAATTTGACGATCAAGTCGGACGAACAAAATTAAACAAATTTTTTACAAATTAGTTGGGGCTATTGAATTTATTCCCGCAGCTAGCGCCGGTGACATCAATTACAGATGTCACTACTTCTTTAATGAGAGCATACGCTGTTGCGACGACTTACGCTTGACTTACGAATCATTTTTTAAACATACGCCAAGCTACCTTAGCGTATACTTTAAGTTAATATTGTTACTAACATAACTAATAAAATGTAATTAATGTAAATGCAATATATATATAGTTAATCTGAAATAAATGAATTATTATTATTATTATTATAGTATGTTTAAAAAATGATTCGTTTGGAGGACTCTCGTCAAATTAATAATTTAAACATTACTACTAATTGACAGTAGTGTCAAATTAGTAGTAATGTTTTTTCTTTTAACAAATATAAAACCGACTTCAAAACACATAAGGAAAAAATAATTAAAATTCAGTAGCTAGGTTCTTACCTCCTAAAATGTATTTTCTGGAGTTCGTGCTTCACTGTCTATTGTCTCTGGAAACAGCTTAGCATGCTTAGCAAGTGATTTCCTAAGGTCAAAGCAAGATGGATGACCATCAGCACTATCGACTTGTCTGTCTCTCAGTCTTTGGTTGAAATATATAGTGAAAGAATTATCTTCTAACTTCTTATCGTTAATGAGTTGTACCTTCAATCATCAGCTCATTAATATGAGATGATGACTAACAGCAGCAAATACTTGAATAGCTTTGGGAAAACAGTAAGGCATGTCATACATGCCTATGAATTTGAGGTTCGGCCTCGATTTCCTTGGGATCCCATCATTAGATCAGGGCTTAGTGACAATGGGACCACCTCTGGAGTATATTATATCGAATAAAAAAATAATTTTAAAAATCGGTTCACAATTGACGGAGAAATCGGTACAAAAAATACAAAAAAAAAATACATACCTACATTGGAAAATATAACCTCCTTATTTTTGAAGTCGGTTAAAAAGATCAGGGTAATATTGTCAGTGCAGTGTAATTTTTATTTATTAAAACATCATTTAACAACCTTTTTCATTGTGATTGATGTTCTTATTGTGATTTGATTAGCTAAGATATGTCAAACCTAAAAATAATACATGAATAATGTCAACAAACAGTAATTATTTTTATTTACTTATCCCATAAAATCCTAATATGTGGTCACCTCGACCGTAGTATTTCTTCACAGCAGTTTGATTTGTATTTTAAGTAAAACGGTACATTTGTTTATACTGTTCGGTGGAGCAATAGTTAGTTAATTTTTTTTACTAACGAATAGGCTATAGCAATTGTCTAGTTCTCAACCAAATGTTACGTAAATTGATTTATTTTTATGACAAGCGTTTCAATTGAGGGACCACCTTTAATCGATTGAAACTTTTGAATAGCTTCTTTTACAAACTAGAGATTGAATTTACATTGGTTCTAGTACTTTTACTAACTGTCAGTAATACCTATATTTTAATTATTACTGTTGTTCTCACTTAATATGAATTTATCGCGATCAATTGAGGGACCACCTTCTAGATGCTACATTTTCTTATTGACTTAGCAGGAAGGAGTGACAATTAATGAAATTAGTTTTACAAATCTTTTACTAAGAGTAGCCATTTACAACAGTTGTAAATTTTAGGTAGATTATTAAATATGGATACCGGTCAGTCACGACTGAGGGTCCACCTTTAACTGAATGTAACTTTTGAGTGCTGACTTTTACAAAATAGTGGTTCAATTTACAATCGTTTGAGAACTTTTACTAAAGGGTGACACATTCAAAAGCTCAAAATTCCGATGTGGACCCTCAATGGGAACGCACATACAAAAAACAACAGTTATATTCTACCACGGCCGTGTCGGGCTTCCGCGGAGAGCTCTGTCTAATCTCGTATAGGTACCTAACTAGATTTCGTGGTTATTTTGTTTTTATTTTGGTCAAACGTGCATTGGTCTACAGTTCATTTGATGAAAATTATAAAAGTGAAAAAATTTTTTGGGATCTATTAGTAGGTAAAATGTTTTTCGGAAACTTAAATGTCACCTAATTTCCAATATCAGACGCATTTTTCTTAAATTACTGAACTCTTAATACGCCTACCTACGTACGGAATATATACTCCTACTCACAATGTTTTATGAATAAAACAGCATTCTTGTTTCCCTGAAGCGCTCAGTGGAATGGCATGTGCAAGGAGAAACTAATAAAATAAGATACAATTGTATTGCAGTAGAATTTATTTGATTTAACTCGGTACATAATTTAACCTGCAACCGCTTTAACCCACCAACCCGCATTAGGACAGTGTGATGGTGCTATGGCCCAAATTCCTCATGTGTTTCTTCCTGACAAGAAGGTCTATGCCTAGCAGTAGGATGTATACCTAGTCTTGCCGAAAATACTGAAACAGAAAAAAATAATTTTCTATTGCAAAATAAGTTTACTACTTTTACAGTGTGTTAGTTTAATACATAAATATAAAACAATTTAAAATATAAAAAGCTTATTTGAAGTGGTCTCCATTGGCTGCAATACAGTCCTTTAAACGTTGAGGCCAGTTATCTATAGAAGCACGCACTCTTTCCATGGGAAAATTCTTCACTGCCAATCGTACGGATTGTTTTAGGGACTCCAAATTATCATGGCGTTTAGAGCAAGCCTTACTCTCTAAAACTGACCATAAATCATAATCCAGCGGATTAAGATCGGGACTAGACGACGGCCAGTCTTTAGCTCTGATGAAGTCCGAAACATTCGTTTCCAACCAAGACTGCGAAGACCGAGCTTTATGACCCGGCGCCGAGTCTTGCTGAAAGGACTATTCTTGGTTATTGAACATGGTGTTGTTAAGGGGCTTTACTACCTTCTCAAGAATGGTATCTTGATACACTTGTGCCGATGTTTTGATACCTTTTTCACAAAAGTATGGCTCAGTCACACCTTCCTAACTAATACCTCACCAAACCATCACTGAAGTCGGATAGTGCCCACGTTGCACTCTGTCGACTAATTGGGAAGCTTCCTTTGAGCTTTGAGCATAAATACGGTCATTTTGTTAGTTAAAATGTTGCTCAATTGTAAAAAAAAATCTCATCCGTAAACAAAGTTTTTCTGTGACCTCCCTTTGCGTACCGCTTCAGCAGTTGTTTTCATTTTACCGCCCTATTCTTTTTTAAATTATCAGTTAAGAAATGACCAGTGGGTCTCTTATATGCTGCAAGTCCTGAGTCATCTTTTAAAATACGCGACATGGTTCTAGGTGCTATCTTCATCTCCCGAGATAAAATCTTTTGCTTTCGGACAGGATTTCTTCGAATTCTTTCCCTTACTGCTTTGACCACCTTTTTCGTACGAACACTACGTGGACGGCCAGATCTTTTTCTGTCACAAACAGAGGAGGTCGCATTGTACCTATTAATACCCCGGTACACAAACATTTTACTAATACCAAGCGTATGGAGAGTTTTAAAAATTGCATTTGGCTCCATACCTACTTTGTGTAATGCAATCACAGCGATTCGGTTCTCTTTATCACCCCACTCCATTTTAATATCGCAAAATATTGTACAATGTATTGGCGCCAAAATGAGAAAACTCAATGAACAATCATATAAAAAATGTCAGATTCCAAATTCAAATGTAATATTTTGTTTATTTTTAATTGTAATAGTATTTATGGCCAGACTAAGTATAGGATGGTGATGATTATATCTTTAACAACCAACTTCGTCAAACTATACAGATATTGAATGTATTCACTTAAAATATAATTTTAACGCGTAGTGCTACTTTTTATAGTAGAAATTAAAAAAAAACAACAGTTGCACCTTAGATATACACTGTAACCTACATGTAATGGGAAGTTTGCAAGGGTGGACTTATCTCTAAAATAGATCTCTTCCAGCCAACCCATGGATGAGTGAGATATTTCAGGTGTGACAAGCAGGTACCACAAAGTGCAGAAAAAAAACTACCTACTTACAACAAATTTACCTATAGCAAACTACTGTAATTATAAGTGATTTAAAATAAATAAACAAATAGACGCTATCCAAAGGCTACGATGTATTGTAATGCTTTTAAAGTGATTTCTGAGGCACCTCACATCATTTATAAAACTAAGAACTCATAATCTTTTAACTCAGCAATCACAGTAAACGTGTGTGTTTGGGGACACAGCAGCTACGTAACATTTAATGTAGGTTTTGGCGTTTCGAAGCGAATCGATATCTTTTAGTCGTCCATATTAAAAAATAATGCTAACTATTTGTGGCTATACCAGGTATTTATAGATGACATGAAACACTCCCAAAGTTTAAAAAAATCCGTATTTATATTAATAATAATAATATTTATACACTCACACCTATTATCTAGCCCAAAGTAAGCATCATTAAGAGCTTGTGTTATGGATACTAGATAACGGAGAAATAATGATAATCATATGTATATAAATATTAGAAATATACTAAATAAACATATAAACATCCATGACTCGTAAACAAATAAATGTTCATACTCATCATACAAACATTTGTTCCTACCGGGATTCGAACCCGGGACCTCTTGACCGAGTAGCCTGGGGTACGTACCACTCGGCCAGGCGGTCGTCAATATTCAGATAAAGTAACGAGTAGCTAACCTAAAAGTATACGAGTACGATGTACAGTCGACAACACATCAAGTGTAACAGTTTGACATTGAGACCGCCCTCACTGCGTTTGTAATAGACGCGGCTTTCGTAGTGCAACTTGATGTCCTGTCGAGTGTACGCCAGTTCGAAAGTGAGAAAGAAATAAATAAAGGAAGAAAAATTATTACATACCTACACGGTTATTTATGAAATAGGTACACAGTGTCAAGTTTGAAATTCCAACGTTTGTTATAGTTTATAATTAGGTGACGATGAGCGCAGCCAGGAGCAGTTACTTTGTATATGAACCAGCCGCGCGAAGCTCTGACCTACCGTGAACCTACTTAATAATATTATAAAATGCAAAAAGAGTTACTTAGTTCACTAGACACTTATAACCTGAAAGTACAATTAACTTGAAGAATTAGCAATCATCCTCACCCAGGTGACATTATGAATTAGGCGCGGTAATTTTCTTCGCCTACAAAATTTTGCGTGGACACAATTACATTACTACTTAATCTTGATTAGGGAACTATTTCTTTTTCCTTTTTGTTTTGTGCCAATCAAGCTACGGCCCACCTGAGAAGCGGTTATCGTAGCCTACAGGCCGGCAGGGATTCTTCAAAAATACCTCATAAAGTTTTTAAAGGTTCGACAATGTGCAAGTGATGCCCCTCAAACGTTAGG
Source organism: Nymphula nitidulata (assembly GCA_947347705.1). Lineage (NCBI taxonomy): Eukaryota > Metazoa > Arthropoda > Insecta > Lepidoptera > Crambidae > Nymphula > Nymphula nitidulata. The sequence goes on along the minus strand of OX374630.1, from coordinate 15,434,969 downwards.
GGCATCACTTGCACATTGTCGAACCTTTAAAAACTTTATGAGGTATTTTTGAAGAATCCCTGCCTCCAGCCATGTACTTCTGCAGATATCTCTTTTCACAACCTGAGCACCATGGGTTAAGGTACACAATATTATCACTGGACAGAAACTGGTTCGGTTGCAACAGAAAAAGATTTTTAGCAGACGCTTTTCAAATAAGCCATTTTAAGGCAATCTAGGACACGGTAGGTACATTATCTTGGTTTTAAAATTTGCACACCAGCGGGGTGCTGGCTGTGGAAAAAATCTCTCTCTCGATCTCTTATGTCTACTAATTAAAATCAGAATCAGATATTTATTTTTATAGAACATGAGATGGTTCACAAAGTTGGTAAAATTTATACATAAAGCTCAACCTTAAAATTTATTTCTATTTACTTTAAAATTCCACTCATTAAAATGGGTATTATTATTATTACGTTTCATTCCAATTTAATATCGTCACAACTTTTAATGACAGTGATATTTGATAAGATCATTAAATTTGTTAAAGTCAAAATGCATTTAATATTATTAAATAATTAGAATAGAATCAGGAGACAAAATCGGAATAAAATGCGTTTTGTCTCTTTCTTTCTTGTTAATATATAGAGAAAAAAAATTGTCCACTCCCCAGGCTGATTGCCATGCTATGCGGGCAGCTATTCGTAACCACGAATCAGATTAGCTACTGCTAAGCTGATGCTTTGCTGAATAACGGTACTTTGTACTGTTGTTTCATGCGGCGAGTAAGTTCATCACAGTTCTTGGGAACAGGGTAGTCCCCCTTTCCTATGCCGTCAACACAACGTGCCCAAGGTGCTATTAGCGTCTAATTGGCTACAGCAATCGCTCCCCGTCAGGCGGGCCGTATACTAGTTGTATTAAAAAAGCCCCGCGGGGCGACCGCTTTACTTTATTGGTATAAATATAAGTAGGTATAGCTTATGAAGTCACATTGTCATATTGCATTCAATTATGACATTCACACGTCAGAGAATGTCATAATTGAAATCATCATCATTTCAGCCGAGAGACGCCCACTGCTCTTCATACCGATCGATTCTGCGCTGTCCGCATCCATCGGCTTCCCGCGACCCTCACCAGATCGTCGGTCCACCTTGAGGGGGGCCTACCAACGCTACGTGTCCCGGTACGCGGCCGCCACTCGAAGACCTTTCCTCCCCAGCGGCCGTCAGTCCTCCTTGCAATGTGGCCCGCCCACTTCCATTTGAGGCTCGCAATTCTTCGGGCTATGTCGGTGACCTTAGTTCTCTTGCGGATCTCATCATTTCTGATTCGGTCATACAGAGAAACCCCGAGCATAGCCCTCACCATTGCCCTTTGGGTGACATTGAGCCTTTTAATGAGGCCCATTGTAAGCGGCCACGTCTCAGTTCCGTAAGTCATCACTGGCAACACACACAATTAAAGACTTTCGTCTTGAGACACTGCGGTAGTTTTGCCGAGAATATGCTGCGAAGCTTCCCGACCGCTGTCCAGCCGAGTCGGATCATGACATTCACCATTTCATAATTGAATTCAATATGATAATGTGACGTCATAAACCATACCTATGTTCATACGAATAAAGTTAGGCGGTCGCCCCGCCCACGCCGGCTGTTCGCGATAGAGACGGAATGTAGCGCATAGTTACTACATTTCGCCAACGCTACAATCTCCCCAAGTCACAGTCCTAGCCTAATATGGCTGTATCTTGAGGAGATTGCTATAACCGCCTCTATGGTCTAGTGATTGAGACCACTCACCCCAGATCTAGAGGTTCGGGGTTCGATTCCCCCACGGGCAGAAATTTTCAGTTTGATTGGTGGTAGGGCTTTCCTAAGTCCGTCTAGCTAGCTTCCACCATCTTACCCTCAGCTTGTTTCCTCAGATCATTGACCTTACCTAAGTCTGCCGCTATAACAATAATGTTAATAGCATTATTATGTTTCGGCAGTTAGAGTTAAGATAGCCAGTTCCTCTGTGGTTGAGGAATCCAAGTGTAGCTCGCTTCGTTGGTTAAGAATAAATAATAATAAAAAACATGACGCCTCCTATAGGCTTGAAGGGGTTAAAAAGAGTCTCTCGTCTCATTGCTAAGTTCGTTGTCGCTTTTATATTATTTAAATGAATATTTTGGCTTATTAGCTAATACCGTTTGAAGTGACGAGGGCATGAGTCTGGTCCGCGTAACTTACTTATAATTAATGGATTTGGGATGGTGGCTAAGGGATTATGCGCAAGGGAGAATTTACGAGACAGTCTATTGCGTGTCACACGCGTCGTTTATAGTATTAGTGCTAAGTAAATATAAGTAGGTATGCCCAATGTCTATTTTATTTTAATTTAAAACCTACTCATTTAAACATCTTTGTGTCGTCACAGATGTTTAAATGAGCAGAAAATAGGCATTTTTAACCGACTTCAAAAACGAGGAGGTTCTCAATTCGGCCGGTATGATTTTTTTTTTTTTTTTTTCTATGTATGTACACCGATTACGCCGAGATTACTGATCTGATTTACGTGATTCTTTTTTTGTTCGATGCGGAATAGCTGCCATTTGGTCCCATAAATTTTTTTTCAAAAACAGTTGGGTACTTTGGCTTTAAATTAAAAAAAACTGAAATTATGAAATCGTCTACATAAGCGAAATTGCGAATTTTTGCTTTTCTAATGACTTTTTAGTGAAACGATACGATAGTAGGAAACAATATAAGTTGACGGTCACCCATCTAGCTTCGACCGTAGAAAGTTATCACTAAAAATTGTGAAAAAAAATTTTAAACAAAAATTAAAACCGACTTCAAAAAACTGAAAAGGATAAAATAATCAAATTTAAGTAGGTATTCATCCCCAAGAAACATATTTTTGGAGTTGGTGCTAAGTGGTTTCCAAAAACAATAGAAAGTAAAGCACCGACTCCAAAAATATGTTTCTTGGGGATGAATACCTACTTAAATTTGATTATTTTATCCTTTTCAGTTTTTTTTTCTAAATTTTTATGAAATCTAAAAGATAAAGTAAAGATCGTTAACAATACACAGATTTTCGTACAAACACAATGTTTCAAATATTCTTTAATTTTATTTTAACACTATTATAACTAACTGTTTGAAAAATATATTTACATATCAAAATATCTAAACTAGAAAAATTTCACGTCCTGCCACATTTATAATAACTTAACCGAATCTTAGGTGTTTGTGAAAATACTCGTTTCGGATGTCGGAATAGAATATTTCGACATTGTAGGGTAAACGTTAGCTTAACGCAAATAGACTACTAGAAGCATTTCCCCGGGCTATCCCAAGTCCTGGGTAGTTCAGATGGTTTTTTCTTTTAAATTTTGTGTATTAATTTAATTTACAACTCTACAGACTCTTTTGTTAACTTTTGTTGCGCTCCGCGTTGCGCTCATTACCTACATTTCTTTTTTTTTGCTCAGATGTTTAGAGCAGTCGCCAAGATTGTGAAAGGTCGTAGGTTCGATCTCCCCATCAGAACTTGAATTTTTTCTAGTTGAGATATTTTTATATTACAAACTTTCAAGTCGAAAATATTGGAAACGGACAATCCGATAATATAACATTGCATTATTTCAGAGAAATTTAATACAATTATCAAATCAATAAGATGTATTTGAAAGTAATTAAAATATAATAAAAGTAGAAAAATTTCACGTCCTGAGGCAGGAATCGAACCCGCGACCTTTCGCAATCCGGGTGACTGCTCTGACCACTGAGCCACCCAGGACTTGGGATATCCCTGTGAAATTCTTCTAGTATATCTGTTTTTGCGTTTATGAGCTAACGTCCACCCTACAATGTCGAAATATTCTATTTCAACATCCGAAACGCAAATACAGATATACTAGAAGAATTTCACAGTGATATCCTAAGTGGCTCAGTGGTCAGAGCAGTCGCCCGGATTGCGAAAGGTCGCGGGTTCGATTCCTGCCTCAGGACGTGAAATTTTTCTAGTTTTATTATATTTTAATTACTAAGTAATTTTTCAAACATTTATAATAATGTTAAAATCAAAAAATTAAGAATATGTATTTTAAAGTTGAAAAAAAAGGTATGACCTAATTTAGCCCATGTTTTAATTTAGAGTCGTATTTTCGGCACCACCGTATACTGAAGATAATCTTGCATAAGTACAGTTAATTAACATAAAGATAATTTTGGATACACTTCATTAGCTTGAGAAATTAGGTCAAAAAGAATTTTATATCTGAGGTAATTCCTAAATATTTTCACAATATTAGTGAAAATTTATCATCAAAGCGAAACCTCGGGGACTTTTGTTTCGGCAGAGACAGAACAGGGAAAGACAACACTCACGCACACGCAAGCGATAATTCGTATTATTATTAGTTATTGTTTTTCTATTATAAACTACTTTACTAGGTAGTGGACCCGTATCAGTAGGTACTGCCTTTATTATTTCAAGCGTGAAACAGTTCGCCGTGTTTCGGATTGAAGGGAAAGGTAACCAGACAGGGAAAGACATTATTTCATCTTAAGGTTCAGGATGACAACGCACCTGCAATACCAAGTGATTTGCAGGTCTCTATAGGCGGCAGTTCCCACTTACCAGCAGGTGGGCCGTCAGCTTGTTTGTCATCTAGTTGTTTAAAAAAAACTTAGTTTGTATTTTAAATATTCGTCCGTTTTATAAAACGAAAAAAAGATGAATGAAAGAGAAAAAAGGGATGAGATAAATGAGAATTACGGATTATCTTTGGAAATTCTTTCTTTCAAGAAAATTGTTAACTGTCATGTTTTGGCCTTTGTAAAATATTTTATAGCACATTTCGTCGTAAAGAGTCTCTTACTTCAAGAATTTCAATATCGTATTGTATCTCATTACGTACTTAAAAAAGTACCGTGCGTTTTACTTTACATAAACACACGGTACTTTTTTTAAATCTTAGCAAAGAGTTTTTATGTCAGAAAAGTGGTGAACATTTTATGAATAAAATTAACTTTGGGATATAAAATATAATAAATAAATAAATAAACATTTAATTCTTTAATTTAATTAATTTTGACTATAAATTACAACCATTTATCTGTAACAAAAACACAAAAATATTAATTTACTTGACAATATTAAAGAGGCCAACTGGCAACGTTAAAACCTAATCAATTTGACAAACACTTAAATAATAATGAACTATTAATGATTACTTAACTCTAACATATTTTAAAACCAGAACAACGGCAGTAGGAAAAATCATTAAATCCTTAGTAAAAGTGCTGAATATTTGCGCGGCATCACCTTAACATTTCTAAAGAAAGTATTTCTGCCGTAGCATCCCACTGAACACACAATGAAGGCGAGACACGGTTGCCTTTTGTGTTTCAATGCACAGAAGCCCACAAACTGCTGATATAAATAGCCACGTACGTGGACATTTGATATTGTTTCAGATATAAAAAAGCCTTTAGACGAAGCGTGCCCTGTTTTATCTAAAAATAGGTTTGTTACAATAAACACTTTATTACGGGCACTCTTCTATCGAAATCTGGGAATAAAATGAGACATTTTATCCAACTATATAGAAATACATTGTAAAGAAAAACCAAAAAGTCAAATCCAAATTTAATCAAAGAAATAACTTTATTGCACAATAGCACATACAAAATCAAAAATCAAATTATATTTGTTTGAACAAGATATAATACTCTATATACTTGGTGGTAGGCCCGTACGTAGGGTCGTCTGGGTAGGTACCACCGGTTTTCTTATTTCAGCCGTGAAACAGTTCGCTGTGTTTCGGATTAAAGGGAAAGGTAGCCAGTGTAATTACTGGGCATGGACAGCATTTCATCTTAGGCCTCAGGATGAAATCGCACCTGCAATATCAAGTGATTTTTCCTTGTTATTGCAGGTGTCTATAGGCGGCGGTAACCGCTTGCCATCAGGTGGGCCGTCAGCTTGTTTGTCATCAAGTTGTATAAAAAAAATTTTTAGAACAAATGCTTTTACTCATCATACTAACATCTAGTACCGAGATTTGAACCCGGGACCCCTGAACGAGTAACCTTTAAAGCAAGCCAGGGGTACGTACGTCGAATATCGAATAATAATTATTAACTGTAGACAATGCAAGAATTTACCTAATTGGAAAAAGTATTTCTTGAATACTCTATTGTATGCTAATAGGTAGTCCCTTTCTGTCTATATCAATGTTGTTGATTTATAGTTTGGCGATTAATTATTAACGAAAACTGTCAGTTGTTTTGAAATTTTCATGATCTTTAAGATCATAAGCTGCTTTTGTGCTTTACCGAATGCCAAAAATAGTTATTCACCTTACTGATGGATTCTGGATTTTTGTTTCATTATATGACAGAGATAGCAAACAAGCGTACGGCCCACATAAGCAGTTACTGTAGCTACGATCGTAGACGCTCGTAGCACCTACTCACGTGTTGTTATCGTAGCTTAAAGATGCTCGTAGCACCATTGGGCACTACTCAGTTACTCACCCGTTTATACCGTAGCTTGTAGCCGCCCGTAGCACCTTGAGCACTCTACTCACGCAATATTACCATAGCCTATAGACGCTCGTAGCAGCACCTTCGGCATACTCACGCGTTGTTACCGTAGCTTATAGATGCTCGTAGCACCATTGGGCACTACTCAGTTACTCACCCGTTTTTACCATAGCTTGTAGCCGGTCGTAGCACCTTGAGCACTACTCACGCAATATTACCGTAGCCTATAGACGCTCTTAGCACCTTGGGCGAAAAAAAAAGGTCAATCATACAAATTATAATCTACACGACCTGTTTGTATGGAACCGCTTATTTTTTTTTGGGATTTAAAATTTTTTTAGGGTCACCAGCATTGCCAATTGGCCTTGTTTTCGAGAACGTCCCCCTTACAGCCTGTATATGTGCTATGGCGAACCTTACTCACCGCTGAAATATAACACTAGAAAGTTGTATTGTTTAGCTGCACTATTGTGTAGGGTGGAGGCGCAACCTTTGTCGCTGAGGCGCTTAAAATCAAATAAATGGAAAATACTAAATAAAGCACTAATAAAATACTAATCAAGCACTAATAAAATACTAATATAGCACTAATAAAGCACTATGTAATACAATAAAATAGCCCTTCCTCTCTTGAATCTTAATTAGATATTTCTTATTAAATAGATACCCAGGTACTTACTTCAAAAGTAGATCTAAAAATAGATACAGTGTCGCTTGGGTAAATAAAAAAAGGTATGTGTTCACTCGTAACAAACATTAGGCAGTAGTTTTTATTATGTAAAACTGTTATAAAGTATTTAGTGGCGGTAAGCAGGATACAGTATAATCAGGCAAGGAACCACGAATAGAAAGATAACTTTAATTACGTAATTCATGGTAATTATGTATTTTATAATAATGAAAAAATAAATAATTAATGAAGATCGAGGGTTACTTACCAACGTCCTTCATTTTAATAGCAAATTACTAGAAAGGAAAGGAGATGTGAAAGTTATTATTTTCCGCGGAACATTACTGCTATTATATGGACTTACTAAAATATTACGGAAATATCAATTTGTTATAAATTAACGTTGACTTTACGTAGTTTTAACTTGGTCGTTTCAAAAACTTTCATTATGAGTTGAAAATTTGAAGGGTCTAAGTGCCACTTTTATGGGGGCACCTGGAATTTTTGTATGTTTTAACAAAAATTCCAGGTCATCATCATCATCATTACCAGCGCATTACAAAATCACATTAAAAAAATTGAACAATTACACTAATAATACAAATATAACGAGTTTGTTTGTTTGTTTGGTTGACCGCGTTAATCTCAAGAACTACTGATTCAAGTTAAAAAAAATGTTTTGAGTAGTGCATTTATTGAGTAATTATTTAGGCTAACCTACATTACGATACTACCAATAGGAGCTGAGAATGTTGCGAAATCGGGAAAAACAAAGCTATTGCTTAACATTAAGAAAAGAATCACAAAAAACAACAGTCGAATTGAGAACTCCTCCGTTTTTTGAAGTCGGTTGAAAAGAAAGTGGCAGAAATTATAATGCGGTCTGTTGCTTGCAGGTTACCACCAGGTGGGCCGTAAGTTTGTTTGTCATTTATTTGTATAAAAAAATCCGATCATATTACAGTTCTTAGCATATTTTTATTATACCTTTAAGCGTGGGTGTAGTATTTTTCGATTTTTCAAAATTCTTTTGGCCTTCATTCTCACTAGATGGTACGAAAGTGATGATAAAGCAGAAGATACCAAGCTACGCCCGAATTCTTCTGGGAAGGGGAACTGGCCATCTTACCTCCAACTGCCGGAATCATCATCATCATGTCAGCCGAGAGACGCCCACTGCTGGGCATAGGCCTTCCCCAAGGATCTCCAAACTGCGCTGCCCTCATCCATCGGCTTCGCGCGACCTTCACCAGATCATCGGTCCACCTTGTGGGGGGCCTACCAACGCTGCGCCTCCCGGTACGCGGCCGCCACTGCCGGAATACCACACCATTATCCCTTATTCATACATATCAAGTTATTTGTTAGACTTTAATTCATTTATCACCTATTTATGACAAAAACCCGTAACATCAAAGTTAAAAAAGTATTACCGAGTTTCGGTAAGTACCATATCATCTATAGACGTCCCACGACAATTTGTGTTTAGCAGAGACAAATAGCCACATTACAACAATATGGGACGAAGTGGGAAGCCATGTCGCACAAAAACAACGTTTATCTTAGACAGATTACGACAGTTCCCGGTTTTAACTGCTGACTAGGTATGGCGGTTTTTTACCCTTGGTCTTTAGCTATTATGTGGGCAGGCCTCGGGCCTACACTCTGAGGGGCTACCATGAAAAATGTCATCCAAAACTTTGGTAACGAAAGAAATAGTAAAATACTAAATACAAAGCTATCATGGAGTTTGTTTCGATTCAGAACCGCTCATTTGGACTCGTTATCTCTCTGTAGGGATGTGACAATTGAAAAATCAATTGGGATGTTGCTTAAGTTTGAATCTGGCGCTATTCATCACAAATTTGAAAAATATACGCTTCTGTCACCCATAAAAACAGTTCAGACTTTAAAGATATAGAATATTGTACTGTTTGGAAAATTTAAAAAATAATCAATTATTTTTCAAAAATCACAATAAATTTAATGATATTTGATTGCTGACATCAATTAAAACATCTATTATTATGACAACTATGAATAAAAACATACATATTTCATAGTTATTATTAATTTTGTCAATATGCCCATACATTTCTTAGTAGGTAACTTAGGAACATGTGACGTTACCTATTCCGTAGATTTTCTGTGGAGCGTTTTTGGACGATGCGCTGCCGGCGCCGACGCAGCACATCAAAGACACCACTGTAATTATCTGTGAAACTATTGATCTTAGACATATAAAATATTGCATTACATAGAAAATATTGCAAAAGCCTATTTCTTATTTAAGAAATAAAAAAAGGTGTCAACTACTCAGCATCAGATTCACAAAAGAATACGGTTCAAAACTTAAAGTTTCGAGCCCGGCGTAGAAAAACTGTTCTTCTTTCGTTTCATAGGGTGCGTTGCTCACACGGGCGATTTTTCAACGACTATTTTACTGTTAGTAACTTCTAATAATTTTGCTAAAATATCCACAATAATTAAATAATTTTGGTTTTTATAACGTCGTCAATTTCTTATTCAGACGTCAGCAATTTCTTATTTCCCACTGACTATTACAGCGTTTGAAATAGTAACTTGAATAAAATAACAGGTCCTTACTTTACTTCTTAGAAGAAGGGATTTAGTCCACCTGCGACTGGAAACATATGAAATAAGTTGAGGCTCCAACCTACTACTTTTCAAGGTATTTTAAAAAGAGGTGAAGGAATAACGACTATTTTAAACATAAAAGAAGTTTTACTCAATTGTAACAAAAAAAGTAAAAAATACTACACCCACGCTTATATTTAAAGGCCCATTTGCACGATGCAAGTTTCTTGCTTCTAGCATAGAATTAAATGATACAAGAAACGACGTGCATTTTTTTAAAATTTATACAACTAGATTTAGTTAGAGATTTAACTTATCATCAGTTGGGCCGACAGCTTGTTTATCACAAGCTGACGGCCCACCTGATGATAAGCGGCCACCGCCGCCTATAGACACCTGCAATAAAAAGGAAAAATCACTTGATATGGCAGGTGCGTTGTCATCCTGGGGCCTATGATGAAATACCGTCCATGTCCAGTAATTACACTGGCTACCATTCCTTTCAATTCGAAACACAGCGAACTGTTTCACGGCTGAAATAAGAAAGGCGGTGGTACCTAACCAGACGAACCTACATACGGGCCTACAACCTAGTAGATTTGTACCAATTAATTGAAACAAGAAATGACTTATATTAAATTATGTAAGTAATTTCTTGCTTTAATTCAATTGCAAACTTGCATAGTGTAAATGGGCCTTAAGTTATTACCACAATGCCACAATTTGGAATACATATAGCTGCACAATTTATTCTTTTCAAAAATAATTAATAAGTTAATTTTGCAATAGGTTTTTTATTTCTTACTTAGGATTTTACTAGTAGATGCCGGTGACACCCCCTGAGTGGATATCGGTTATCGCGCCGAAAGGTTGCCTAATGTCCTTTCTCCGTATGTAATCGATATCCATGCCAAAATTCATTTAAATCGGTTTTTCGGCTTAGGAGTAAAAACTTAGCATAGCAGACAGACAGACAGAGATAGTTTCGCATTTTTATTATTGGTATGGATTTTCTTTCACTCCTACTCGCTAAAGCATTAATTAAATTATACTTATAAAGCCGTTGATAAGATTTAATTAAGTGTCTAAAGAGTTTATAATCTTTATAAAGGCTTATGCTGTCCTATAATTGAGAGTCCAAATTGAGAGTGGGTGTGATTCCTAACAGCGGCAGAGAGGGATACAGATATGATTTCTCGTAGTGAGGAAAAGGACAAGAATAGCGCTTGCGCGCGTAACGTAAACGTCATATTAGAAATAATAAATTAAAAAACTAAATACCTACTTAGAAAATCGGCCAAGTGCGAGTCAGACTCACGCACGAAGGGTTCCGTGCCATTATCTATAAACAAGAGTCCACCTGTTGCCTTTTTTACAACTAGATGACAAACAAGCTGACACCCCACCTGGTGGTAAGCGGTTACCGCCGCCTATAGACACCTGCAACAACAAGGAAAAGCACTTATATTGCAGATCCGTTGTCATCCTGAGGCCTAAGATAAAATGCCGTCCATCCCCAGTAATTACACGTTATTAATATCGAGCATAAACAAGCAAAAAAATCACTTTTGTTGTATGGGAGTCCCCTCAAATATTTATTAAATTCTGTTTATTAGTATTTGTTGTAATTGCGGCAACAGAAATGCATCACCTGTGAAAATTTCAACTGTCTAACTATCACGGTTCATGAGATACAGCCTGGTGATAGACGGATGGACGGACAGCGGAATCTTAGTAATAGGGTCCCGTTTTACCGTTTGGGTATGAAACCCTAAAAAACTCTTTTAAGAATAATTAAACTAATTAACTGCATTTCTAATTAACTCTGTTTAAGTTGTAAATATTTCTCCGTTTGCTTAAAAAACAAAAAAGGGATTGGGAAGCATCCTCTTTGTATTTTTTTATGGAGAAATTTGTTTCCATTTATGTTTTGGCCTTTGTAAAAAAACTTTATTGACAGGAAAAATGAGATTAAATTCTTATTAAAAATGTTTATTTCTTTATTTAATCTTTAAATGCACAAAATAAGTTACAATTTGGCGGACTTAATGCCATTAGGCATTCTCTACCAGTCAACCGGAAAGTTGAGTCCAAAGTGATTAATTAGGTAGGGCAAAAACAACTGTTTTCAAAATAGAAATAAGTATATGTATATATGTTGAATAAATAATATATGTATGTTGTTGTTTTTTATATATGTAGTTGTTGTTGTTGTATATGTATGTATGTTGAATATTAGCGGGGTAGCACACGAGTAGTGCTCACAGGTGCTACGAGTGTCTACTGCTATGCGATTCTCTAAAGTCAGCAGGCTTGAATTCGTGGCTATCGGTAGCGGTGTTATACCTTTTTGACGTTTGTTTGACTGCAATTCGATGTCGAATATTTCTGTTATTGAATCACACTGCAGCAGTTTGCTTCACTAACAAGCAATATTCAACATCGAGATTGACGATGACAACAGACAGAAAGGTAGAAAGAGATGAAATTATTTGTACAAATGTCTGTTGCGTCTCGAACGGGCAGTAAGTAGTGTTGCTGTTTGTACGTACAAGATTTAACTTTGCACTTGAAAGACAGACGTGATATCAAAGAGCTGTCTCAAGTAGCTATTGAGTTATAACACAGAAAATGTGTTTGTGTCACACAGAAGTTGCGCGGAGCAGAGATATGGTTCACTTAAACACTGGGCTTCCGAGCCTACATTTATAGGAATAAGAAACTTACAAGAGTTGTGCCTTGTGGATGTCTGTAACTTCTTTCCTCTATGGTCGTTAGTAAAACGTTTTTTTTTATCAAATTACAATCCAAAGCTTATTAAAGTCAAAAATATGTATATAGATAAGTATCCATTTTACAAAACTAAAATTTCATAAGTTTTATCTTATCAACGTCTAGCCATTTTATAGTCGGAGTTGTTTTATGGACAAAATTTTACAAGTGGAAATGGTTATTAACTGAACTTGCGCTTCTTTAAATCGTTAATTAAGCCACACATTCCAGACAGAGCTGTTTTTAATTTCATATGCTTCCCGGAGCCTAACGCCGCGACTTATCAAATTAATAAAAAGTTTAAATCAATTTAATATAAACTTATCAAATTAATATAAAGAAAAACCAAAAGATTTGACGACCGCCTGGCCGAGTGATCTGTACCCCAGTCTACTTGATCAAGAGGTGCCGGGTTCGAATCCCGGTAGGAACAAATGTTTGTATGATGAGTACGAACATTTGTTTACGAGTCATGGATGTTTATATGTTTATTTTGTATATTTCTAATATTTATATACATATTAATATCATTATTTCTCCGTTATCTAGAATCCATAACACAAGCTCTTAACAATGCTTACTTTGGGCTAGATAATAGGTGTGAGTGTATAAAAAATAATAATAATAATATAAAAATATTTTAGGTTTTTCAAATGACAAGGGTGACAAGACGTGCGGCCCGCATAATACTGTTGCCATAACTTTTAGATGCTCGTAGAACATTGAGCACTAAGTACTAACGTATTGAACACCATGTACAAGTCAAAAACAGCGTAATATTGACATCATCTCCCTTTGTTCATGAACTCTGGGTCTCTGCCAAACTTGCTTTCCGGAGGAATACGACCAGTGTTATTTAGCAGACTTTTAAGGCGTCCAAAATTCGGAAAAATAACACTAAGCTCTGTCTCAAAGAACTATTTTAATTATTGTAGACTTTTCGAGGAGCTCGGTGGCGTAGTGATTTAAGCGCTCTGGTTCTGATTACGATAACAAAGCAATTATCGCCGTGGTTGATCCAACGATGGGTCAATCAAAATTTGTAATAATAACATTCATACACTCACACCTATTCCTAGACAAAAGTAAGCATCAAGAGCTCGTGGATACTAGATTACGGAGAAATACAGATAATTATATGACGTATACATATATCAACATTAGAAATATAATAAATAAATAAACATATAAACATCCATGACTCGTGAACAAACACTCGTACTCACCATAAAAACATTTGCCCCTACCGGGATTCGAATTCGGGAACTGGGACCCTTGTGCCGTTCTTCCAGGTTGTTTCTGCAACCTCTAACACACCGACCCAGCCAGTGTGGTGGTACTATGGCCCAAAATCCTCATGTTTCTTCCATATAGGAAGGCCTGTGCCCTGCAGTGGGACGTATATGTATATAGACTGTTGGTGATGGTACTTTTCGACACAGCCCTCGTTGAAATTATTTTAATATTATTTCGAATATTTAACTGATTAAGCTTCCGTGCCGATTTGTGTATTGTGAATTGTGCGCGCAAGTATGAAGTACCGATCTAAGCGCACTTAATTTAATTTATTAATTGAATGTGGGTGGTTTCGGGAATGAAGAGAGTTATAAATTAATTTCACTAAATATGAAACCTCAACGCGTTTAATTTAATTTTGTGATTAGTTATATAACGATGGAATTAGGCACCTCCGTAGGTTCTGGTGTGGTATTTTAACCTCGCAGCTAATTGGTGCCAACTCACATAAAATTCTCTGAAAAGAAAATAATCTGCTTTAAGTTCTTATTGAGAGGCTCAAGGTTGTTCGAGACCTCTACATCGCCAACGATATGGACAGCACGAGCGACGCTGCAATCTGTCCAGGGCATCGAGTAGGTACTTGGCGGAGCCATCCCACAAGTGCGAGCAATATTCCACGCAAGACCGACCCTGAGTTTTATAGAGCAGGCATAACTGGTCAGGCGTATAAAATCGACGCAACTTGTTCAGGACACCGAGCTTCCGTGAAGTTCCAGGAACTACATCCAAACCGTGATTAAAACAATCACGGTTTGGATGTAGTTCCTGAAATTCAGATCGCAATATATCTTCATGCCAAGCAAGTTTAGGGAGCCCTGTGCCGAAAGAGTGCTACCCTGAAGAGAGGAAAGGGGAAGGAACGGCGACATTTTAGTAAACGCGCACACCTGTGTTTACCACCACGTTAGCCGCTCGCCGTATGTTTGTTTGCTACCCTTTGGTTTCATGCGGTCACAGAAATAATATTTCTGGATCTAATAATCAACGAAAACTTCTCTTTTAGAGGATCTGTCCAATTCTAAACATACAGGGATAGGTGAACTTTTCAATAACCGCTTGCAATATCCCGTTCGATTGTTTGCAAGCCTTGTAAATTGTAATACTACTATAAATAATACTGCAAGTCTTACCTTTTGAATGAAATTTATTTTAGGTTTGCCCCTTGCTCTTAGATATTACCTTTGGTGTTAAATTTCATTTCAATACTCATAATTGGTTTTGTTAATCCGATAAGAGAGATTGGAAAAAGTTTAAGTGTTTTATCAAATTCTCCGAGGCTTAGCCGCAGAATTAGGTTGGTTGTTTATAACTTTATTCTATCAAACGGTATCTTTTGGGAGTTTTTTTTAATGATTTATTCAATACACATATGCAATATCAGATTCTTATGTAAGTGAACGTAATCTCTATCTAATTACATGTTGATATATGTATTCATTTGATATCTGGTAGTCTAAAATTCATTTGAAATAATATCAATAGAATCGGACAGCTAAGTAACGGTAGCTCAATGGTTATTATATCTGATTCCGTGGGTCAATTTTATTCCGCTATTTATTTACGTAAACGGATCGGCAGCGATTCGGTATCGTTACTAATGCGGTTGTAATACGAAAAGGTATTCTTAATTTTTGATTTAAACATTATTATAAATCTTTGAAAAATTACTTAGTAATTAAAATGTAAAACTAGAAAAATCCGGGCGACTGCTCTAACCAACTTTTTGTTTTATTTTATTAATATTGAATATATTTTATTGATTTCAAATATTTTTTTTGACCTACTCGAATATTTTGCGTTTAATATTTTCAATAAATTTCAATAAAAGGAAACCTTTATGATATATTTGTAACACACACATTGTAACACACACATTGTAACACACACATTTTAAACTACTAAGTATTTTTTCAAACATTTATAATAATGTTAAAATCAAAAATTAAGAATATTTGAAAGCACTGCCCCAACTTAACCGAATCGTAGGTATTTGTAAAAATAATCGTTTCGGATGTTGAAATAGAACATTTCGACATTGTAGAGTGGACGTTAGCTCCACTAATAATTATTAATAATTAATAATTTCACAGGGATATCCCAAGTCCTGGGTGGCTCAGTTGGTTAGAGCAGTAGCCCGGATTGCGAAAGGTCGCGGGGTCGATTCCCGCCTCAGGACGTGAATTTTTTCTAGTTTTACATTTTAATTATGTAAAGGTACTCCACTAACGTTGCTTATAAAGCCTTCCGGCTAATTATAATATTCCAACTTCGGTTGTTGTTGGTCCAACTTCGGTTGGATAATCGTTAACAGTATTGCAAGAAACAAATATAGTTTAGCTTATTGAGTTGATAGTTGATATGGTTGTTAACTTTTGACAGTTCAACCAAAGAAGTAATCGATGCGTTTCAGCTGCCACAAATGTCAAATATTTTGCAGAATACAAAACAATGATTGAACCGAACGGTTTGCGTTACGTGTTTGTTAGTAGTATGCGAAACTGATGTGTTTCGGCTACGTTTCGATTGCGCTGAGTTAGCGGAACACATAAATTTTAAACAAAAATTAAAACCGATTTCAAAAAACTGAAAAGGCTAAAATTAGTGGGTACTCATCCCCTAGAAACATATTTTTTAGAGTCGGTGCTTCACTTTCTATTGTTCTTGGAAACAACTCAGCACCAACTCCAAAAAATATGTTTCTAGGGAATGAGTACCTACTTAAATTTAATTATTTTAAACTTTTCAGTTTTTTGTAGTCGGTTTTAATTTTTGTTTAATTTTTTTTTTCACAATTTTTAGTGAAAACTTTCTCAGGTCGCAGCTAGATGGGTGACTATCAACTTATATTGTTTCCTACTATCGTATCGTTTCACTAAAAGTCTCAGGAAAGCAAAAATTTCGCATACGTAGACGACTTAATGATTTCAGTTTTTTTTTATATAAAAACGAAACTATTGGGTAGTTTCGTTTTTATATAAAAAAAAACTGATTTTGAGAAAAAATTTATGGCCCCAAATGGCAACTATTCCGCATCGAACAAAAAAATAATCACGTAAATCGAATCATTAGTCTCGGCGTAACCGGTGTAGATAGACCGGTGTAGGTAGAAAAAAAAAACATTTTGGGGCCACCGCGTTTGGGGCGAGTAAATAATAATAATCATCATCATCATACCAGCCTATGATGTCCACTGCTGAACAAAGGCCTCCCCCATCGATTTCCAAATGAAACGGTTTTGCGCAGCCTGCATCCAACGGCTCCCCGCGGCCCCGACCAGGTTGTCTGACCATCTAGTCGGAGGCCGTCATACTTTGCGCTTTCCGATACGTGGTCGCCATTCCAGAACTTTAACGCCCCACCGGCCGTCTGCTCTGCGTGCTATGTGCCCTGCCCACTGCCACTTCAAATTACTAATCCTGTGAGCTATGTCAGTAACTTTGGTTCTCTTACGGATGTCCTCATTTCTGATTCTATCTCGCAGAGAAACACCTACCTTGGGGTTGACCTATTATTATGAACTTATTAAAGGAGTTTTAGGAATAAGGAAAAAAATATTCGAATGAACGGAGCGTAATAAGTATATCAAGCGGACAAGCAAACAAACAGGTAAAACTACAAGTACCTAACTTTTCCTTGCAAATACAACTTTCAATGTTTCATGTTAGCTCAATGTCATTTAACTTTAAAAGTTTATGTGCACTTAAAGCGGATGGAATCGTATTCGGTGAAGTTTGTCCCCAATTGGGACCGCGGAGTACCCTCTGTTCTTGCCAAGGGTGCTCCTAGATTTCGTTGAGGCTAGCCGTAACATAGTGGAACTATAATTTCTGAAGTCTCACAAATTAGTCTCAAAGTATTTTCCTTTACGGATTTTGAATAAAAATTCAACCAGATGGTGGCGACATCTTAACTTATTTCTGTGGTAAAGATGAACAAAAACAAAAGTTAAAAAATGCAATTAACACGTCCTCGTCGTTAGTTGGACAAAGCGGTTAATACGAGCCAATCGAATAATACGGAATTGGTAATTAGCTTTGCATCGAACTAATTAAATGAACCCGATGCAGTAATATTCTATTTTAAGACCTTAATTATACATATCGAAAGTACTATAATAGTATTGCCCAAACAATTCTAAACGAAATTTTGATCGATTCTGATGGTTTTCATAACTCTGATTAATGTTTTACTAGAAACTTCAAGAAATGTGATTTTATTAAAAACACTTGGTACTTTATAATTATTTTAACAAGTAGGCATCTATCTATGTTAACATAGTCATATAAAGACTATAGTGTTAACAAAAATTCTGAATTGTAAAATCAATTTCAAATTTCTTTATACAAATATTTCGTCAGTCAAACATATTTTTTATGTATGGGAAATTACAAAACTAATTTTAGAACTTTAGATAACATTTCAGTATTTATACCGTCAATACGACAATAAATTAAAACATGGGCTATATCAGTTCATAGAAAGGGTTTACCGCTTTCAAAAACACCTTATTCGTTTCATAATTTCATGACATTTGTATGAAACAGTATAAAGTTGGCTGCATTATTTCATAGAAAGGTCATGAAATTATCAAATGAATAAGATTTGTTGAAAGTGGCAAACCATTCCTATGAACTAATGTAGCCCATGGTTTAATTTATTGTCGTATTGACGGCCCCATCATGTATATAACTATGTTACCATGGGTAGGTGCCCGCTTGTCATACCGAGTGAGTACATAACACCTTGTATATACTATAGATAAAGTTTATTCTCTTTTCTGATACCTATTTTTATTTATGTTTCTTTTTTTTATCGTAAGTTATTTTAATTCTAAATGTAGGTAGTTTCTAATGATTTTGTGTTGTCTACTTGTGTTAATTTCCAATTTTATATAGAAAGCATAGATCAAAAGAATTATGTTACAATTTAGGTAAACTTAGTTATTGTGATATATAGTGTGATACATACTTTGTCATGGGTCAACTGTATATGCCACAAGAAAAAATAAGTTTTCCTAGTAACAAACCGCATTGCAAAAATGAGCATCTTGGCAACAATTCCTTTTTATTGGCACCTTCAGATTATGTGATTATCTAAGGCGCTTTATCCTCTGAATCACATTGATACAAATTTATATTTTGTGTTGACTAATTTTTCATTACGTTTCGATAGAATTAAATAAAACTCCAATAAGCTTTTAACAACCTACCTTCATCATAATCATCAGCCTATGCGTCAAACGGCTGGGCACTGGCCTTCCTATATACATAGTAGAAATACACGAGGAGTGTACATAATAATATATTTATTAATAGAGAGTATAATGTGGTAGTTAAGAATGTACAATCTGATAAAAATTGATAGAAACGTACCACCCACTTTTTGTCATCGCGCGATTACGCGATTAGTTTATCGCCAGTACGCGGGATAATTTAGTTCAGAACTCAGGCCACGAACTCACCGCACGCGCGTCTGCGACTCGTGAATTGGCAACCACTGCGCGCTGTCTCGATGTCGGCCTCGCAGCGCGTCGTCGTGACCGCGCAGTGGTTGCCGAGTCGCCACCGTCGCCGTCGCCCGTTAGGACGACGCGACCGCGACGCCTCTTCTTGCATCACGACAATGCTATCTCTCAAAAAAACAGAAAGATAAATGAATTTTGGAAAAGGAAAAATTTACATTTAATCGGTCAACCGCATGCAGTTCCGACCTGGCACTATGCGACTTGTTCCAGTTTTCAAAACCCATGATTTTTTACATGGTCAACGATTTTCATCACCCTAACGGCCTGGCCACAGGAACGGGCGGCGGCGATGGGGACGCGACTGGTGGAACAAATATGGCCAGTCGCGTCGCCGTCGCCCGTTCCCGTGGCCAGGCCGTAAATGGTTCACGAAAGTATAAAAAGCATGTTTCTGAAGTCACCACGGAGGAGTGGCGTAAATGTTTTCAAAATGGTTTTATTCTTATCAAGAAGTTCATTGAAGCTATAGGGAGAAATTTTGCTAAAAATAAATTCATTTTTGACCAGTCATACTATTTTTTTTTCTTATTCATTCTGGTTTATTTCGTCCCACGTATACCTATGCAATAATAATTACTTCAGTGCAGTTTTTACTTCAGTTTGTATGACGTAAAACTGCGTAGCCGGACTATACAAATCTATTTCCTTTCCTTCTAATGGATTTTATACGGTAATCCATAAATGCATCGTATTAAAACCCATCTAGAATTGATTTATGCGTCGTCGATATTGAGGCATTCATCTTCGTTTAGCGTTTTATTTCCCAAGGTTCGTTTCACCAGAAAAAGTGGAAGTTAACGTAAATCTAACATGACAAATCTGAATTAATAATAGAGACAAATGAACGCAAATCAATTTTTATTATTGAAAATTCAATTTTAGTATCTATATTGGGCCTTATTCTGACGACACACACTCAATCTAAATTTATGATTAGTTTATCTCTTCTCTCAATGTGTAAAGGAAAAGGATAGATCGTCATATCCTATGATATCCACTGCTATATTAAAGCTTACCCCATCGATTTCCAAATGGAAAGGTTCTGCGCAGCCGGCATCCAGCGGCTCTCCGCGACCCTGATCAGGTCGTCTGTCCATCTAGTGGGAGGCCGTCCTACTTTGCGCTTTCCGGTACGGGGTCGCCATTCTAGAACTTTAACGCTCCACTGGCCATTCGTTCTGCGTGCTGTGTGTCCTGCCCACTGCCACATAAACTTACTAAAAATATAAGCTATATTAGTAAATTTGGTTCTCTTACGGATATCATCATTTCTGATTCTATCTCTCAGAGAAACACCTAACATAACTCTTTTCATAGCTCTTTGTGCGACTGCGAACTTGTACAGAAGGCCCTTAGTATAAGCGACTACGTTTCACAGCCGCATGCCATCACTGGAAACACACACTGGTTGAAGAATTTCGAAGTTGGAGCTACCTAGCTGGCCATTTGTCCGAAGTAAACGTACTCGTCAACAACTTCGAGAACAGAACCCCCCACTGTAACTGGTTTATGTGCGACATGAACGACCTGTCGGGTAGTTCTGTCTAGGTGGCCGAGCATTGTGCTCATTTCCTCCAGGAATTCTGCCATGACTACCACTTATATCATCGGCAAATCGAAGATGAGTGATGTACTCGCCTTTGATGTTGATGCCGAGTCCTGTCCAGCCTAGTAGCTAGAAAACGTCTTCCAACGCAGCGGTAAATAGTTTCTAAGATATTACATCTCCCTGTCTTACCCCTCTCTGCAGTTGGATAGATTTTGTATACTGAATCTGTACACGGACCGACATAATGGCGCAAAATAATAGATAAAGCTGTGAAATAACTAAAATTTAGACAACCTTCAGAAATCTTAAACAGGGTGGTGCCGTCAATACGGCAATACATTTTTGCTTTATTTTGATTTGCGTGAATTTAAAAACATTTTTTTTTGAGTTGGGCAACATTGAATACAATTAGAGGTCTTTAACCTGGCATTGATAATGTATCACCGGGTACAGCGTGTAAAAATATGTAAAATGAAAAAAAAACGAATCGAACTTTTTTTTATGGTGATTATTAGCGTTAGTTTATATTTGATGTTAAATTAATTGTCGTATTATCATTACCATTTTGTATATTTTAATCTGATCCAATTTCACAAACTACATCTAAATCTCTTAGTATTTAAACTTATATCTAAAAGTAGATGAAACTTTTCTGTTAGTCTGTTAAGAAGATTAATTGATCTTATTCTCTATTTACAAGGACAAGTACTTTAAGTTCCTAAATTTATTAGAAAGTTAGGAGAGAAAAGGGTAAGTCAGCTCTATTTAATCATCATTAATCAATCTGTCCATGACAGTGTTGACCATCGTAAAAGGCTTAGCACACTACACAAAAATTAGCCAGGTATATATTGCTCTGCACGGTTTTGTTTAGGTTTAGGTTTAGGTTTAGGTAAGGTTCAAATACCATTTCAAGTCGAAACTTTTGAAAACGAGAACAAACCGATTCTCCTATGACTTATTTACATATTTTACATGAAGAATAGCTTATGCAAGTCAAGCTATTCTTCATAGTTATCAGAGGGTTTTTCGAAAAACAGAGTCTTATTGTTTAGTAAGAGCAATTTTAAACAGAGATCGCACTAGAAAATAAAGCACGGAGGAGCTTGAAGCAAGAGCTCGACGGCTTTATGAGTTCCTTAAAAGCCAACTCGGTCCCCGGGCTCTCCCACTAACACCTGGAATGGATCCTAAGTGCTGCATTAGATCGAGGCACTTTTTCTGCCCCTTAGTTACTTTGTGACACTTGATGACACTATTCAGGCATCATCACTCTGACGAGGAGTATAACCCAAGTGTTGCTACTGTCGACACCGAGGGGGTGCTGGAGAAAAGAACATAGCCCTGTAGTGTTCCAGATCACGTCTGAGTTATTGCGATGAACTGTACCCCTTGCACGAACTTAAATTTCGAATAACTATCGTATCCATTAGTTACGTTAGCTTTTGTCTGGCTTTTGGTTGAAATTTTCAACGTGCTTGAACGATACGATTACGATTCGAAATTTAAAAATGTTCGTGTTAGGGGTACTAAATTTGTCAGTTTCGGTAATCAACAATATTACTTACACTTGTAAAAATTATTTCCTGCCTCAACCAAAGTAGTAGGTCTGCGAATATTGTCTCTATATTTATCAGGCTTAGCCTTTGAGGGCTTATCCTTAAGGGACTAGTTCTTATTTTCTGTAAAATTCAACTTTTTTTTAATGATTGGAGTTGAATCTTCTTTTATGCACATAAAAAGTAAGCAAACTGCTAAATCTTCGTGAAACTATACAAACAACTAAAGGTTATTTTAATAATTACTTATGTCTTCTATATTCTCGTGGCGAGCACCTATATATGATTACATTGTTTATAAATATTAAAGTCTTTTAACTGATAGGATATGGCACTAGGGTAATAGAACGCGTAGGATGTCCTGATGTGTCCATGACATTGACATATCGAGACAAAGGTCAACTCACATTCATTATGTTTTCCACCCCATTAAGATCATTAGGCAGCTGATACACTACAGATTTCATTAGAGAAGAGTGCGGGCCTGTGACATTTCGACGCATTTTGCCAGAAACGCAAATTACCCGATACTCAGATGACCATGATTATTTATGCGTCTAACCATTTACGCAGAATACCAGAATTTTATTTTGCAAATGACCGGATGCTCAAATTACCAGACCAAGCAATCTATGCATAGTGCCAGAAACTATATTTTCTCTGCATGTATATGTATAAATGCAATAATAATTTACAATATTAAATTACAGCGGCTTGGCCTGCTTTGTCCGCTATTCCATAGAAATCTAAAATGAAGAGTAGGTAATCGGTAGTCGAGTAGTAAAACGATGTACTAAAAATGCAACTGCAGGGTTATTGGAATTTCAACATATTCCTTGATAGGAGTTATTCTATGGCAGAGAAACGCAAAGTACCTGATACGCAGATGACCATGGTTTCATTTGTGAAATACCTTATACGTAATAGACCCGATACGCAAATGACCTGAATTTCTTTCGCGAAAGACCAGGTACGCGAAAGAGCCTTAAAATAACTTCTATCAAGCAATATATTGAATTTCCTATCACACTACAGTTGCATTTTTAGAACATCGTTTTACTTATTACCGACTGCCGATTACCTACTCTTTATTTGAAAAATATAATATGTATAGCCGACAACATGTATCCATTTTTCATATATATATTTGTATAATATCTCAACATCTCTGACGTGAAGCGGAAGTTAAACGCTGCTTCGAGGTCCTGTAAAAGAGTGATTGCCAGAGCGAAATTAGATTTTGTCGGCAGGATTAACGATCAACTTGCAAGACACCCCTTCGGGAGTCTGGTCGCTCGCCAAAGCTGCCGAGGGAAACTTTTGTAGGTCGTCCTTGCCACCACTACGTAAGCCTGATGGAAACTTGGCCCACAGCGCTAAAGAGAAAGCCGATTTACTGGGTGCTCTCTTTACCTCGAACTCGACTTTGAATGACGGAGGTGCTGTACCACCTACCATCCCTTGGTGCGGCAACTCTATGCCGAAAATCTCTATTACGCAACGGGAGGTACGGCGTGAGTTGTTATCTCTGGATATTCATAAGTCGAGCGGGCCAGACGGCATACCGGCAGTGGTGCTTAAGCAGTGTGCTCCTGAGTTGTGTCCTGTTCTGACGCGTCTTTTCGCGCTTTCATACTCCACCAGGCAAGTTCCGTCTTCATGGAAGACTGCACATGTACACCCGGCCCCGGCGACCCATCGAATTACAGGCCAATTGCTATAACCTCCCTTCTCTCAAAGGTGATGGAGCGCGTTTTAAATACGCAACTCCTCAGGTACCTAGAGGATCACGACCTTATCAGCGACCGACAATACGGCTTTCGCCACAGTCGCTCGACGGGTGATCTTTTAGTGTATCTCACGCCCGTTGGTCTCTTGCCATTGAGAGTCATGGTGAGGCATTGGCAGTTAGCCTAGATGTAGCGAAGGCGTTCGATCGGGTCTGGCACAGGGGTCTTCTTTCGAAGTTAACACTTATGGGCTGCCTGAGGGGTTGTGCAATTGGGTCGCTAGCTTTTTGTCCAGCAGATGCATAAGAGCCGTCGTTGACGGCAGTTGCTCGGATAGCATGGACATTAACGCTGGCGTCCCGCAAGGCTTGGTGCTGTCTCCAACATTGTTCCTGCTGCATATCAATAATATGTTGTCTATTGACGGACTGCATTGTTATGCGGATGACAGTACTGGCGACGCTTACTATACGAGTCGTGCTAATACCCGTCGGTCTACAGTGGAGGAAAGTCGCCGGCTTGTGTCTGAAATCGAGACGTCTCTAATCAGAGTCTCCGATTGGGGACGACTAAACTTAGTCCAATTCAACCCCACTAAGACATAAGTCTGCGCGTTCACCGCTAAAAAAACCCCATTCACTGTAGCTTCACAATTCCTCGACACGCCGCTCTCCAACTCTACGAGTATCGGGATCCTTGGTGTTGATATCTCTAGTGACGTGCAGTTCCGCAGTCATTTGGAGGATAAAGTCAAGCTGGCATCCAAGAAGCTTGGTGTGCTCAATAGAGCGCGGCGGTATTTCACTTCGGGGCAAAGACTATTACTGTATAAATCTCAAATCAGGCCCCATATGGAGTACTGCTGCCATTTATGGGCGGGAGCGCCTAGATACCAGCTTGGACCATTTGACGTGCTCCAAAGACGCGCTATGAGAATTGTCAACGATCCTGAGCTCACAAGCGGTATTGAACCATTAAGCCTACGGAGAGATTTTGCCTCCTTGTGTGTGTTCTACCGTTTGTATAACGGGGCGTGTTCTGAGGAATTATTTGACATGATGCCCACGGCTTCTTTTTATCATCGCACCGCTCGCCACCGGCAGGGAGTTCATCCTCACAAATTGGAACCAAAGTGGTCACGTACTGTACGGTTTCAGAGAAACTTTCTCCCGCGTACGTTCAGGTTGTGGAATGAGCTCCTTGCAGAGGTTTTCTCGAATGAGTACAGCATGGGGTTCTTCAAAAAAGTCGTGAAAAGGTTTTTACAGGGTCGGCAACGCGCAAGTGATACCTCTGGTGTTGCAAGCGTCCATAGGCTACGGCTTAGCCGGCTAACCGCTTACCATCAGGTGGGCCGTATGCTTGATTGCCACCTTAGTGGTATAAAAAAAAATATAAAGAAGCTTTTCTTATTTCAACCGTGAACGCACCTGCAATATCAAGTGATTTTTTCTTGTTATTGTGTATACAATCAGGTTGGCCCTAAGTTTGTTTGTTATCTATTTGTAAAAAAAAACACGTACCTATTGTAGTTTCTGGCACTATGCGTAATCTACGCTTGGTCTGGGTAATGTACTGTTTCTTTGCAATATTTCTTCATGAGCTATATACATCTTAGTTATAAAATAAATAAAAAAACTTTTTCATTCCTCATGCTCGGAAAGTAGCGTTTTCTTGATCTCAGTATTGGGAGGTAAACGCTATTTCCCCCCACCGGGCGGGAAAAACTCATACTAATTGCTTCCTTTCATAGGGCGGAAATAAAAAATTTGAAAATAGAACTGAATTTGGTTACGTACAATCAAACCCTACTCGGAGTATAGCCGCCCCCACTGCGCTCGGGCGTCTAACAACCTCGTAGGGATTGATTCCTTTTCACCCTTATAAAGCAATCTACTATTACTTTAAGTTATCTTAAAGTCATCAGCAGCAACAAAGCTGGTTTATTTTTCAGCAGGATATGACTGGCTGGTTGTGGAATGATCACAAAAAATCTTTGTGAATCTAAAGTTCAGACCGTACCTACTCGAGAATTGAAGCAAAAATTCTAGAAGCGTATGCTGGGCCTTAGCATGTAGAATGATAGGCTACGAACAGCCCCAGGTAATGGACTTGCAGTTCCACCATTGTTTTAAGACAATAACCACGTTTCTTTGTTCCGCGTGGCCGTGAGCACAATGAAACAGTGCGTTTTCGAGCCATCCTTGTTTGCACTCATTACTTATAGCTTGTTGGGCTTCATTCATTTTTTAAAGACATAGTAAAAGTTTGTATGGGATTTGGGCCAGTTCATGAACATCATTTTTTGTTTAATTATTTTTGTATGACACCATCTTATCACATCATTTCCATAAATAAAACTTGACTGATTATAGTGGCAAAAAAATATTTTTATTTTCTGAAAAACACCACAGAGGTAACCATTCTGAGTAAAAGAAAATGCCAAAACACAATTTGTTTTTTCCGCCTTCCAATTGATTATTGTCGTTTTATTTATTCATAGCTACGGTCAAACAGTTCCGAAAATCCAGAAAAACACTTCAAGGGTATCCGAAACATTACACAGTTAAAACAAGGAAAGATAATTTTGATAATGTTAATATATGACATTAAATTCAACTTTTTAAAAGCGTCATTGTGGCAAAGATTTTTATGCAATAAATATTTTATTTTGTTATTTTTTTGCAAGAAAATTAAAGAGTTTTGTGGTGATTATAGGAAACCATGTTATTCAGTACCTTTTTGTCTACAATCTGAAATGGTGCCCATGAGCTGGCCCAAACCTTTACTATCTCCTTTTATTTTCAACATTGTCGAGACACAAGGTCCTATGTCCTTTCTCAGAATAGTAATATTAATATTTATACACTCACATCTATCTTATTCTTATGTTTAGTACGATCGAAAGCAGTGAAAAGATTTCGTTCGGCGCAAGTTTTCTACAGAAACTGTTATTTTAATTTTGTTAATTCTTCAATTCGCGTAAGATTCCCAGGAGACTCATTACAGTTAAAACAAATTTTATCTGGAATTCGATGCTTGACATTGACAAGTTAACTCCGGACATTCGATCTTATTTCATTTGTTTCCTCCATTGTGGTTATAGTAAAGCCACATTATGAATGAGATTTCCAGACTTACTTACTATTTTACTTTTTCATTCAATCCCCTCTAATATGGACCGGTCCAAACTTTATTCCTCGTAGTTCTCCAGTAACGCAATACGCGGCAAATATCACAAGGGGCTCTCCTTACAAAGCGCAGGTCGTCGGTGTTCAGTACTGCACAAAATACTTTGATTAACATCGCTAGGCTAAAGAATAATACGAACGCAAAAAGCAGATAGCTAGGTATAAATCACAGGACAGAAGACTTAAGAAATGCAAATGATACTATGTAGCTATCGATAAATATTATACAAATCAGCTTTATGTGGTGTAAATTGACATATCAATTTTTTGTGCATATTTCTCGCGTAATGTATTTCATTCGTATTCGTTTTGTGAAGTTTCTAATGCAAATACCGATCTTTATTACATACATTACGATTGACCCTTTGAAGAAAACAATTCTAAGTAAAATATTCAGTTTTAATACTACATGAGCGAGTCATGTGCATGCATATTTGCACATGTAACATTGTACTTCGCACTTTGTAGCATTGTATTCTTGTATCGTGTGTGCTGAATAAATTTTTGTTCTATTCTATTCTATTTGTGTGTGTGTGTGTGTGTGTGTGTGTGTGTGTGTGTGTGTGTGTGTGTGGGTGTGGGTGTGTGTGTGGGTGTGTGTGTGGGTGTGTGTGTGGGTGTGTGTGAGAGTGAGTGTGAGTGGGTGGATGGTGTGTGCGTGTGTGTGTGTTTTTCTTTATTATCAACATATAAAATACACTAGAGAATTAAAAATCAACCCGTCAAGCATCAGATTCCAGGCTCAATTGTTATAGCGTTCCGGTGGAATAACGCAGCTTGTGGGATTAATAAGCGTTGAAAATTTGAAACAGTCCACCAAAATGTGCGTGTGACCGAGTGTGATCGCTTGCGACTGCCTGTGCGTGCGTTTGTGTTTATGTTTACGTATGAAATATACAGGGTAGTGACGTCAATGCGACAATAAATCCAAACATGTTCTATAATAGTTTATAGAAATGGTTGAGGAAAAAAGACAAAACAGCGATCGCGCGTGAAAAGTAAACGAAATACACAAATTATTTTATTTAAAAATAACCTTATGGACTACAAAAAACGCTTCTACACGATTCTGAATATTAATGATAGCTACTATTTAAAGTAATTTCCCATTGAATACAAATTATCGTTCACTAATAATCTTAAGTTTTCTTGTTTATAAGAGGTCTTTTCGAAAATAAAATGTATCGAGGCAAACTCCTTTAATCGTGTTTTTGTTCTACTCGTATCTAGATAAGGATATGAAGTAACGTATATTTGATTTTCAGATTCGTAAGATCTTTCAGCGACGTATGACATTACTTATAAAAGTGCGATTTTTTTCAATATATCGCCTTAAAGGTCCAAATTGTAGGTTTCGGGAAACAGATTGGCAGGCAGAGAGTTCCACTCCTTGGCAGTTCGTATTAGAAAGGACTTGGCGAAATGCTTTGTGCGGATGGTTGGAATATCCACAACATAAGGGTCAAAAGCCATTCTACGTCTGGTTCCTCGATGGTAAAAGGGATTAATTCGTGTGATTCCCTCGCACACTCTCCGAAGTCTATTCGATAGAAAACCGACAAACGTGCAACCCTACGGCGTAATAAAATATTGGTGAATAAAATAATGCTCCTACCTATCTATCACCGGCAATACCGACAGTAGCTAAGTAGGAACATTATTTTAATTTTAAATCCAGTGGACATTTTATTCGTATCAGTTTGCCTACACCATCTGTCGTGGCTAAGCCATCTTAGCACATCGATATCCCACCGCTGTGACCATAAATATATCTGCCTCATTCTTTCCCCATTAACAGCGACGACGATCGACGATTACCATTCTTTAATGCTAATGTACCAACTTACAGCCGAATTAGTACAAATTAGAAATCAAAAGGTGCAGTTTAAAATCAGCATATAAAGTCATGATAATTTGTAATGGGTGTCAAGTGTTAATGGGTAATACTTATACAGGTTGAATTTACAAAACGTTTGTGGATGATCGAATCCGAAACTCACACAGTAAACTTTTTCCGCCGTAAAGCAGTTCGCTTTGTTTCGGTTTGGTGGGAAATGGGCATGAAAGGCATTTCTTAGGCATCTACAGGTGACAGTTACCACTTACCGCAAGGTAGGCCGTCAGCTTGATTGTCAACTAGCTGTATGTAAAAAACAATTGCGAACAATATTATCAAAGGCGTCTATGGGCGATACTTTTTTACACTCTTCGTTAACACAAATGACAAGTGCCGGCGGATAAAATATTCAAAGTTTTTACGTACATTGATGTTTCATAATGAAATGTTTCGTTTTATTGTAGCGTGAAACAGCAATGTATAAGTCGCCGCCATCTGGTTAAATTCACCGCTTAGTTGATCGCCTAGCCCGTTGATTAAACGCCGGCATCTAATCAAATGCCTAGCCCGATAGTTAATTAAACTAGACTCACATAACTTTTAACGACTTGGCGTATTGAAAGGATCGTCTTGTACCGAAGAGTTTTGGTTTGATTAGTGGGTTCAAGTTAATTTTTTATGACCATTTATAACCGACATCGTTTTGGTTATATGTGGTCATAAAAAAATAACCTTGCACCTTAGTATTAGAAGAGACAAAATTATTTACTTGCAAATCTGATCCAAATAAAAATTTACTTATTTTTACAGTTGACAGAACACCATACGTAGCAGTTTAACTTGAGACTGCTCTTACTCCGTTCGTAATATTTTATTTATTTGCAACATAACTTGAGATTTGACGTGTTATTTGAATAATCTAAATTAAGGTAAACATTTTATTAACTGATTATTTGTCTTGATTGAGTCATGGACTCCTGACTTGCGTAAGTTTAGCACTAACACTTCTCCAAGCCGTTTTGACAATAATAAATTTCAATATAACATGAAAAATTGTCTCTACCGAGCATAAATACACTCGCATTATTGTACTCGCAGTTTAGCTCCGCCATATTTATGGGACCACATTATTGTCGGTTAAGTTTATGTGCCCAGATACACCACTCAGAGCCACTTTATCTTTTTTAGAAGGTCAGAAGCTTTCGCTGTGGCTACTCAAGCATAGGCGCTGTACTCAATTCATATACCGCAATGATGTATAATGATAATAATATTCATACACTCACACCTATTATCTAGCCAAAAGTAAGCATCATTGATAGCTTGTATTATGGATACTAGATAACGGATAAATATTGACAAAAATATGTATATAAATATTAGAAATATACTAAGTAAACATATAAACAGCCATGACTCGTAAACGAATGCTTGTACTCATCATACAAACATTTGCTCCTACCGGGATTCGAACCCGGGATCTTTTGGCCGAGTAGCCTGCATAGCAAGGGGTACAGACCGCTCGACCAGCCGGTCGTCAATTCAAAAAAATAATAAAAAATTGTGTGTGTCAGCTCCGACGCACGACTGGAGTTTACTCCTTAAGTTCGATAGTCTAACCAGACGCAAAAAAAAATCTATTTAACTTAAAAAGATTGATACTGTATGAAAGGGTAAAATAACAAATTAATGAAAATAATATACGTATATAAATATATATTTATTCATTTCATATACATTTAGATGTTCCGGCAATATCATCTACTCTTTCTGCCATAGTTATTTGAAAATACTTTCAGTTCACTTTAGCGGAACACAATGATAAAGATTAAAACTTCACAATAACAATATTAATTATTGATATTTATAATAAAAACTGCAATATAAGTATGTCGACACTGATAGAAATAAACAAACCCAATAACCGGCGAACGTAGAGAGCCTAGAAGCATAACTTCATACAAAAATCGTCGCAAAATGGGTACCCTCGGCGGCTAGAAGAGCACGTCGGATAAAATCGGCTAATATCGAAATTGTATAGCGCCCTCTCGGTCTTCTGATTTACACGCGCCGGACGGGTCATATATGCAGGATGTAACCATGCAATTTTTTTAACGACTTTAATAATTATATATCGTCATTTTTAATAAATATAGTAACGTTATAAATCGGTAAACTTATTCAATTTTAGAGTTGAGATCAGAAATCAGAAATGAAATGGGTTCGCTTCATTCATTTAAATAAAAAAATAAATATTGTGACACACAAATGACTGCTTAACATCATCCACTCGTGTATTTGTTCAAATTGTCCACAAATATTGGGCCAACATGGCGGCCAATATTATTGTTTATATTTGGCTCGATTATAAAGGTTTAGGAGAGATTTACATGTAAAATTTGATTTCAGTGTTCTTATTATGTTCACCTACGCGGCTGACACACCATTTTACTTCACTTTTGGACATATTTACTGAGATTTAATTATTTTTTTACGAGTACATCACCGTGACGCAGTCAATGACAAACTAAATCATGGCGCGGAGTCCGATTTAAGCCCCGCCCACTTTCAACCAAATTAGAAAGTTTCGCACCAAAAACGTAACGAGGTCATTCATCGATAGATTTTACTCCTCACATTTTTCTCATACCGGGCCCCTTATATATGCAAATCGATTCTTAAGGAGTAAACTCCAATAATTATTTTGCAGTAACATACAAAATCTCAACAGCAAAATAGTTTAATTATTAGTTTTATCACGTTCTCCTCTTTATTCCGACAACACCACCCACCCACACCCACTCGACTGAGTGGGTGTACACAAACTACTCGGCAAGGGGTCCCAGGTTCGGGTCCTGCACCCGTACCACCATCTTTTATCGCGATCCAGTTTAGGACCTAAACTGAGTAGAATCGTTAATTCGTACTACGACGCTATCTACGACTATGACAGCGACTCAGTTTAGGAACCAATACTGAACCGAGCGGAATATGAATCGCTTTTATCGGTAAGGCCCCTGGCCGGATCAGATGTTTGTGTTATAATCACAAGTATTTGTCTTAGGTCATAGTTTGATGTACATAATTAAGTTTTTTTCTAATCATCATCATCATCATCACCAGTGTATGTACGTCAAACTGCTGGGCACAGGGCTTCCTACACGAGAGAAACACTTTTCTAACATCCCCATATAAAAATTAAATATAGTTCAGTAGGTATATGAGTATGGCCGCCAAAAATTGTACATTAACAGTCGTGAATTAGTAACACACGGTAACATATGTGAATGAAAGTAACACATGTGAACTTTGTTAGGCCAAGTGTACAATGTACAAGTATTAAGAAAAAAACGTTAATACTAGTATAATAATTAAAAACAAAAGAGGTTAGCGTAAAACAGGGATAGATGCCCCACTTTTTAAAAACCTCCCAATTTTGAAGATATTCATTATTATGAATAATTTCTATGAATGTGGGCTAGCTCAATCATTCATGTTGAATTATAATTATTTATTTTTGACTTTGCAAAATTTAGCTTTTTGTGGAACCTTTTTTTTGAGGATAATGCCTACCTGTATGGATTGTTGCCCCACTATGAAAATACTAAGAAGGATAGATGCCTGCAGTGCGGGATAGATGCCCTTTATACTGTGTAATCGAAAAACCCGACTAAATTTTATGAGATCGTTCTTCTCCTGAAACAGCAATTGTCTCCAAGAAACATGGGTCGAATTACAAAAAATCATTTTACATTTTTTAAAATATTTTAATTATCTTTTTTAAAAAATATGCAAATAATCATAATTAAATTTTAAAAACCATTGTTTAAGAAACATTCTTAATTGTTATTATAAAATATTAATTATAAAGTTGGTCTTCGGTCCAAGTACATACTCTCGTACGCACTCCTTCTTTTCTTTTCTATTTTCCTGGCATGGTTCTGCAAAAATCAGTAAAGAGACCATAATTATATAAATAAATATACGTAAATACATAAAAAATATAACAAAACACTAAATATAATTTTAAAATATACACTGACATCATAAATGAGCATATACCTACAGGGTGGTGCCGTCAATAAATTAAAACATGGGCTATATTAGTTCATAGAAATGGTTTGCCTCTTACACAAACATCCTAATACTTTGACAATTTCATGAAATGTCATGAATTTATTGTGCCGTATTGACGGCACCACACTGTATGCTGCATGGAGAGATAGATGCCCTTAGTAAATGGGCATATATGGTGTATGGAGGGATAGATGCCCAATTAAATATTTTAAAAAATCTTACTATTATACAAATTTTAATTTTCAATAAAAATCTAGGTTTAACTTCGAGTTCTATAGTGTATACTATTCCTAACATTCGATCACGAATGTTACGTAACGCACATAGTAACACATGGTATCATTCGTGAACTAAAATCACTGTGGTCATAACCTAAAAAATATATATTCGCGTCAGTTTTGAAGTAGGAAGACGCTGCATAGTTTAAATATTTAAACCAATAGCCTCTACATGCACATATTAAAATAAATGTAATAAATTTGTATCCTTACCGTGCATATTTTCACTTGAAATCACACAAAAATTCCGAGACAAAAGAGCCGGCCACCTTGAGGTTCACTTTCAGAGAGAACAAAATGGCGATTTCTCCCCGTTTGTTAGCTTACCTGTAGTACGTTGTGCTGCCACGATTTAAAAACATTTTTACGGGTCAGAAATCTAGCATGTTCAGTCTTTTATATCGGTAACTTACGTGAAGTAACATTCGTGAACCAAAAACGAGACACATATTTAAATATGTTTATTTTTCATTTTTTACGTTATTTTGTTAAAAAGAAAATAGAACTGCTTAGCAAATTGACAAATAAGTTTAGAAAAGTCAAAATTTAACATGTTGTAAAACAGTTAATGCATATTTTTCAACTTCAAAGTATAAGATGTCTGTATTGGACACATGATTTTTGTATGGGTACTTAAATTAACCTTCAACGAAAAAAATTTTTACGCTCATTTAATGAAACCAAAATGAATTTAAATAATTTATATGAATAAACATGATATATTGCGATCTAGAAACCACACAATTTATCATTAAATAAGATGACATTAAGGAATTATCAATACTATTATGAGAAGGACACAGATTTTTTCCCAAATGTACAATTTTTGGCGGCCATACTCATATACTAGGTATCTGAAAACATAAATTTATTTTTTATGGGATATTGTGTTTTGGACACAAGCTCTATGTGCTAGATAATAGGCGTAAGTGTACGAATATTATTATTATTTTACTTTCTGTTAGAAAAGTATTACCTACACCGCTCACGATTTCACACAAGTATCATTTAGCGTCACTTTTGTCAAAACACCATAATTATAATAAATTACAGTTGTTTTAATGAGAGCTTTTATCACGCGCGACATCTGTAACAAAATCTGCAAATGGAAAGTTCTTGATTACTTGTCTGATATCACCCCCTACATTCACTTTTAGGCACGGATAATTATGTAATAAAATTCATTGTGAGATATTGAAAATTTCTGTGGTTCACTTCCTTGTCCCTTTCAATAACCCAACTCAGTACCCTGGGGTATCACCAGTGGGACTGCGAAGGATAAAGGTTTTTCTTAATTCTAAAGTTAAATATTTGTATTATTCTGCAAATAAAAAATGTTTTCTGCTATTAGAAATGTGGGTTTTCACAAATATTTCAAAAATTTTAAATGAGAAGAGTATTGTTGGGTAAATTTCTTTTGTATGTTAACAAAATTTTGTAATTTAAATATTTCCATAAAATGTTGAAATGGCCGAAATCAATATACAATCAATAAAAGAACATCATATTCATCAGATAATTTCATGACATTTGTATGAAATATTATAACTTTGGCTGCATTATTTCATAGAAATGACACTTTATGGTTGGGGAAAAAGTCTTTTCGCATTATAGTATGTATGAACTTGTAATAAAATCTCTTTGGCTGTACTATTTGAATTTGGCTGGTTTTGGTATCATTAAAAGATTAGATTTTAAAAAATATAATTCCAGATTAAAAAATAAGGAAAATATGTGTTTTTCATTTGTTTTTCGTACTGTCAAGATGAGTGAATCTAATGAAGAAAGTCGATACATTTTAAAATTTTACTACAAAAAAGGTAAAAATGCAACGCAAGCCGTGAAAAAAATTTGCGATGTTTATGGACCTAGTGCAGTGTCTGTGAGGGTAGCACAAATCTGGTTTAAGAGTTTTCAATCCGGAAATTTTGATGTCAAAGATGCACGTCGCTCTGGTCGCCCTATTACGGATAAATTTGATGCCATTTTTGAAAAACTCGAGCAAGATCGGCATATCAGTAGTTAAGACGTAGCTGAAGAACTGAGAATTGACCACAAAACAGTTTTGGCGCATTTAAAAAAAATGGGTACACAAAAAAGCTCGATATTTGGGTACCCCACGAACTCACTGAAAGAAACCTAATGAACCGTGTACTCATTTGTGATTCTTTATTACGACGTAATGAAACCGAACCATTTTTGAAGAAACTGATAACTGGTGATGAAAAGTGGATCACGTACGACAAGAACGTGCGAAAAAGGTCGTGGTCAAAGGCCGGTCAGGCTTCACAGACTGTGTCAAAACCCAGGTTAACTCGCAACAAGGTGATGCTGTGTGTGTGGTGGGATTGGAAGGGCATTATTCATTATGAGCTGTTACCACCAGGCAGGAACATCGATTCTCAACTCTACTGCGAACAAATGATGAGATTAAAGCAAGAAGTTGAGAGAAAGCGGCCGGAATAAATCAACAGAAGGGGTGTGGTTTTTCATCATGATCTTTAGCCACTCAGCAAAAATTAAGAGAGTTTGGCTGGAAGGTGTTAATGCATCCGCCGTATAGTCCTGACCTTGCACCTTCAGATTTCCACCTGTTTCGCTCTCTTCAGAATTCTCTAGGCAGTGTCAGGTTAACATCACGAGAGGACTGCCAAAACCACTTGTTGCGGTATTTTGATCAGAAGCCCCAAAATTTCTATAGCAATGGGACATTATCCCATTGCTATAGAAATTTTGGGGCTTCTGCCCTACCTACAAGATGGCAAAAAGTTATCGAACAAAATGGTACCTACATACTTTAGTTAAATGTAAATAAACTATATTAAAAAATGTTTTGAATTTTCTTAAAAAATGCGAAAAAACTTTATCCCCAACCTATTACTTTCATGGTTATTAACATTTGAATTGGAATTATGTTCGGGATATTTAACATGTAATTTCTTTGTAACGAGTTCCCGATATTTCAAACGTAACAAAGAAATTACATGGTAAACATGAATTATTCCCTCTGCGTCGACTCGTTCAAGTCTCGTCTCGGTGACTCTCGCCATACGTCAATGTCCCATTATTCATAGAACTTAACAGTTAGTCAGATATTATCTTAAAATGAAATTATCTTATCTAATATTAGAACTGTTATAAAATTAAGAAACTTTCGCCGACCGATCCCAGGATCGGCCATGGCGAAAGTTTCTTTGGTTCTCGTATCGAAACCAGAGCGCTCAAACCAATACGCCACCGAGCTCCTCGTTTTCCAACTTATGTTATGTTTTTTTATGTGTTCCGAACAAGTTTTAAACTGACACAAAAATAACAGCCATAGGTGTCATCATAACACCAGATTATAAGTTGTTATGAGCTCATAAGCGAAATAATGACGACACTTACCCCATGGTTAACGTGAGATTATTCTTTTATGAACATTGGATGCTATTAAATTTGATTATTCGCGAAATGAAACAATAACTCGATTATATATGAGATTGCAACGTAATCCAAGTTATTATTATTTGATGACGAAGTAAGTATGATTTGATGATAATAATAATCTTACCTACACTCACAGCTAATAACTGGCCCAAATTCAAAAGTTGTACTTTTTGCGAAATAAAGATTAAAGAAAACATAGGCTATATTAGTTCATAGAAATGGTTTTCCACTTTCAAAAACATCTTGTTCATTTGATAATTTCATGTCATTTGAATGAAATAATATAACAATGGCTGCATTATTTCATAGAAATGTCAAATTATCAAATGAATAAGATGTTTTTGAAAGTGGCAAACCATTTATTTGAACTAATAAGTATAGCCCATGTTTCAATTTATTGTCGTATTGACGGCACCATGCTGTATACGAGCCTACTGCCTATAATAGTAATTATATAAATAGCTAGATAGAATAAGCTTTATTGCACATCAAAAATTACAGATAGAAACATAATGTTTAGATTCAATTGTTAAGGCGGATTTATCGCTAAATAGCGATCTGTTCCAGATAACCTTTGGATGGACAGGATAGACAAGAGTACAATAAATGTGTAAAGTCGTCATTAGGAAAAATTAAATTAATTTACAAGCATTTAAGTATACAAGCATATTTATGAGCAGTAGATATAGTAATGGTGGCATAGCTCATCTGTGTGGCATAGTAGTTACCGGTAGAGGTGAAGAGGTGAAGTGAGCAAAATGTCCAAAAACAAAAAAAGAGGGTGTATCCCATCTGGACCGGTGACTTGGCCCGGCGCCGGGCCACATGGGTTAAAAAAGTTTTAACTGGCCCGGTGATATATTTACCGGGCCAGATGACACAAATCAAGTGCCATCGTCTCCGGTAATATCGGTCAAGCCGTTTCGGAGGAGTACGGTAACTAAATTTGTGACACGAGAATTTTATATTTATGAAGATATACAACTAGACGACAAGCAAGTTGACGGTGCACCTAGTGGTCAGTGGCTACTGTCGCATAACAAGGAAAAGTCACTTGAACCGCAGGCGTGCATATAAATATCCTGAGGCCCATGATGAAATACGTGCAAACTCAAACTAAACACGTTGTAGTTTAAAAAATTAAAGTAAACGGCAAATTATATAAATTAATTATCTTTGAAAAAAATATCCTTTTTAATTTAGCAGGGTGTGCAAAGTGTGAGTAGTATATACTACCTATGGTGTTACAATAACATCTGGCGGATCATACGCTTATTGCATAAATAATCGGATTTTTCTAAATTTTAAATCTCGATACAAATTAAATATACTGTTTATGGCTGCATCATTATAATGTTAGTTACATTTTGTTTTTCCTGTATACAACAAAACTATTTTATTTATAGTTTAATGTACGTTAAGTAAAAATTCAGAGAATTTTCGGCTGATTGCGTAGGCCCGGGTATACTTTGATCCAATTTATTAAGCCACGTTGAATAAGCCCGGAAATTAAGTAACAGACGTGCCATTCCTATTCGCCCGGGTAAAAATACATTTTACTATCGAATATAAGGAATTACATACAATTTTGTCCGTTTCCCGATAAAAGGAACTATTTTCTATTGTATCATTAACGGTATTTCTAAGCAGAACCTAATATTTCTACGAAAACAGTCATATCTACTAATTTAAATTCAAAGAAATAACGAATACTGATGCGGTGTCGCAAAGTAATCACAATAGAGGGAAATTAATGTACTTATATCCATTGGTTTAATTCCCCTGTAAGAGCATTGTAAATACATTAATCTATTGGTTCGAAGCGATTTCAGGAGCTTGATATTAAAGCAACATAACAAATTCAAAAGCTTCATTAAAATTGATTTTCCCAGCTGAAAATATATTTAATAACATATTGTTTAAAATATCAAAAGTAAACAGTGTATTATTTTGTAACATTTTATACTACATCTGACGTCTTGTTAAGGCATTTATAATGCGATTTTCAAAAAACACTTGCATTAACCTTGGCCCGAGTAGGTACAAATAACGAAGTTTTCTCAAATGAGTACAGCCTGGGTTCTTCATAAAAGGCGTGAAAAGGTTTTTACAGAGTCGGCAACGCGCAAGTAATACCCCTGGTGTTGCAAGCGTCCACAGGCTTACCAACAGGTGGGACGTATGCTTAATTGCCACCTTAGTGGTATAAAGAAAAATGTTGGAGGCTTAATACACAAAGATCTGCCCCAGCCGGAACTAGAAACCGGGACCAATCGCCAATTTCCTATCAATGTAAAAGCATGAGAGTCATTCTTTCAACTACTGAAAATAGATAGATAAAAATTAACCAATCGGACAGATGGATGTGGTGAAGTGAGGGATATCGATTGATTTAATTGACAGCAAATTATTCAAAAACACCTGATGTGAAGCAGTAAAAAGAGTCCATATGCGACGGCAGCCTTTTCACGCCTCTTTCGAAGGCACTCATGGTATAGGAAGGAGGAAACACATGTCTATGTTTTTGAATGATCGAGCACCATCGGATGGGAGTGATATTACAATTTTTATTGTGGAATAAATCAGCTGTTAAATATCTAACAGAAGACTTAAGAAGAGCCATTTTCATTTCGGCACCCAAAACTAATTTTGTATCATAATATTATTCCGAGCAGTTGAAGATATCTGAACTGTGGCTTCCGAGTCTAAACAAATTATGCGGGGTCTTGTTAGAAACAAAATGTAAAAGCGGAGATTGGATTATAATTTGATTATAGCTTCGGCTGTAGTCAGGAGGAACCGATAATTTGGTTACAATTTGCAATTGACTTTTAGACCATGTATGTTTGCAACAATGTTTAACAATTTATTCTGGTCTTAACCGATTTAAGTTACCAGTTTCACTATTTGTATTACTGAAACACAGGAAATATAGACCGCGAAGTTCCGATACATGTAATCTTACATTGTTTCAGAAATTGACAGTCTTAGGGCGTTTGTGCACTACAAGGAATTTTACTGTCCGGCACTCCGATTTTTTACGGTCCGATATGGCACACCATAAAATGTATATACTAGCTTGTGCACTAAACGTAATTTTACCGTCCGTAATTTTACTTTTGACTATTCCGGGAAGTGTTTCTTCGGTCCGAGATGACAGCAATGAAATAGTAGTTTATGAAACTGGTACATAATGAGGGGTATTATACACGAGTGTGAGTTTAAAAACGAGCGAAGCGAGTTTTTTAAAAGCATCACAAGAGTGTGTAATACCTAGTTATGTGCAGTTTCATACACTTCTTTAGCTAATCTCATACGTTGAATATATCAAATAAAAGATAGAGATTGATACAGTTTATTTATTGGTTAGTGTAAGTGTTAAAATTTTGTATATTACAATTATGAAATTGAATATGGAATGGCCTCAATTTATTGTGGTTTATATAAAATGATCCTGTGAGGTAACTTTCACTTATAAGGGGATGAACCCAAAACTCTTTTTGTCTTCTACGTCTTCGCACATACAGTAATAAAGCAAGCAACTGCCGACGTTCCAAAAAACTCAACATTTCGGGCGTGTAGTTCCAAAACTGTAAAGACGGACAAGTGCACAAGCCAATCATCCGCTTTTTTCATGCCATATCGGACCGTAAAAGATCGGACTGCCGGACAGTAAAATTCCTTGTAGTGCACAAACGCCCTTAGACTATTCATTCTAATTTAGGTTGCTATCCTCGTTTTATGGCGAAGCCACTTGTTTGTATTTTGCACGACCACTGGAAAAATTAGATAATAGGGAAATAGCATGCAACTAAATTAGCATATATACGGAGCGTTTGGTACATTATCTAACTAGCAGGAATCTGGCCATGTTAATAAAGCCATATACATTTTACAGGGTGTCAGGGGGACGCTCTCGAAAACGGAAGCAGATGGCAGTACTGCCCCCTTATTTTCAACTGTCGGAAAATAATCGAATTTCGGAAACTCTATACCTGTCACTTTTTATCGCATTGCGTCAAAGCAAGACGGCACGTGACTTTTCGAATCGAATCCGTGATCCGACAGTTGAGAATAAGGGAGCTGGTCACCCTAAACACGATTTGTTAGAAAATGAATTTGGAATCGCGAAAAAAAATCGGCTGTTTTATTTTTATTTATTTGACGTATACTGCAGCAATCAGTTGATAATCAAAGGTTAGTAGATACAATAAACAAAAAAAAACATACCGGCCGAATTGAGAACCTCCTCGTTTTTGAAGTCGGTTAATATATGGAGTGGTTAGTGAGTTAATGCTAGATCATGTAATTACTCATCGTGTATACAAGTTGGATGTCTCCAATTTGTATACACGATGAGTAATTACAGAGTAACAAAGACAAAATAATTTATACATACTTATACATATTTAAATTATATTGGTTTATACATTGTCTAGACTTAATTTAGCAAAAAGTAAGCTTTGAAATATAAAAGTAGATGATTTCGACTTGTAAGGTAAACTATTTGACTACTAATCAGAGTAATTCTAAGAGGCAGGCGCGGCGGGGGTCTGCGGTACGGATGGATGCAACAACAAGCTTGACTTAAGCTCTGGCATGATCACTGGAGCGTGGTGACATAGTGACATCTTGCTCTGTGTCTTCACCTGACAAATCCTATTCATTTTGCCAGGCGTACCGCAATCGGCAGCTAAATAAAAAACACATTTAAAATTTCATGGCATTTGTTATAACGATTACCTATACAGGGTAGTGCCGTCAATGCGACAATAAATTTAAACATGTGCTTTATCAGTTCATAGAAATGGTTTGTCACTTTCAAAAATATCGTATTCATTTAATAATTTCATGACATTTGTATGAAATTATGCAGCCAATGTTGTATTATTTCATACAAATGTCATGAAATTATTAAATGAATACGATATTTTTGAAAGTGACAAACCATTTCTATGAACTAATAAAGCACATGTTTAAATTTATTGTCGCATTGACGGTACCACCCTGTATGAACATTAACAATGTGACAACAACAACGTAAAAGAGAACTTATTATACAGGACATATGTGCTAGTAGCTGTCATAAAATTCTATCTCTTCCGCAACTTTAGTGTATTATGACGTCATCATTACACATCATTTTTGGAATCGTCTTCGTATTCAAAATGCACTTATTAAGCGCTTTTTCCCGGAGTTTACCAGAGAGTTTACCTCTATGTTATATTCGTATTCATATCGTAAATGTTCAGTTGTTTGCTCTGTGGGAATATTTTCCTAGTAAATCCTTATGGACGTAAAGAAAAAATATACCATCTCTTTTGCTAGCTAAAAGCGATGCATCTTTGTGGAATCGAGCTCCTTAATCTCGTTATGGTAAATAGCTCTTTAACTAGCCGAGGTAGAAGGAATCAACTATTTCTTCAAAAAGGTAATTCAACATTATGTTGTGGAAGGTGATAATGTAGAAAAGGAGGCTTTGATGTCTCTTCTTATGGCTTACCTAAGTAGTTGCAAATGACAATTTAAAAAAAGGTGTATGTGTGTGTGTGTCCGTTAGTGTCTGATGTTATTTCATTATTTACCTAATCACAATTTTTTAAATTGCTCTGTTAGGCGTCGATTTGCTTATAATAGGTCTATTAATAATATTTTGTTGGCGGCCCTGAAAAGTATTCTACGTGTAACGTAATAGAGAGATGTTGACTCTATTTAAATTAAATAGTAGATTATTAACCAAGCGGATAAAGCAGTGTCTTCTGTCGGGGGTGACGATTTAAATCGCGAGCGTAACAAAGGACTCGAGGTTTACTCCCGAGCGTAGCGAGGGTTTTAAGTTCACCCAAGACTAAGACAGTTTTATCACCGAGGAAAATACTCTACTTTTCGTACCATTTGCGAAAAAATTAACATAATAACAATATGAGATAAGCATTTAATAAAAATAATGACAATTAAAGTAAAAGTTAACATTCGAAACATTGGTCCAATTATTGATAGAGAGAGTTACATTTTTGTGCGTATTCCTTTTTCAAAAAGATGTATAATGCTTTATATACAAACTCAATGGTGTAAACACAGATGTAGTTCAGTATAAATTTCGGTAAGTATTCCAAATTTAAATCACATTCTCCCCCTAGAGGATGAATGAAATTCAGTACAATTTTCTTTCCCTGTTTTTAACAGATTAAAAATGACTATTGTTATGTTCGCTTTTTGTGGCACTTTTTTGAGCAAGTGGTACGAAAATAAAATTTTCGTACCACTCGCTCAAAAAAGTGACATTCTATGCCACAACAAGGAATTAATCTACTATTTAAATCGCAGTGGTTAATTATTTATTGAAAAGAATGAGATATTATTTAATTATTGAAAAAGATGAGAAAAAGTGGTAAAATAAAAATGCAAACGTGACACAGTGAAATATTTACGTGGAAACATACATTTCAGATAAAAACGTGAAGGCGATAGTTTACATTGGAAATGTTGTAAATTCTTATGATGAAATAAATATATTGCACAGGTAATTAAGTATTAAAGTTATTTATATACACAGATTTACATATGAGTAGATAGATAGGCAGTATTTTTGAAAATAATAGGTACTTCAAGGCATACACTAGCGATAAAAACTAGAATTGTGTAGATGCGTTTTGCGTGCGTAATCAAAATAACTACTTTTTAACCGACTTCAAAAACGAGGAGGTTCTCAATTCGGCCAGTATGTTTTTTTTTTTTTCTATATATGTACACCGATTACGCCGAGATTACTGATCCGATTTACGTGATTCTTTTTTTGTTCGATGCGGAATAGCTGCCATTTGGTCCCATAAAAATTTTTTCAAAAACAGTTGGGTACTTTGGTTTTAAATTAAAAAAAACTGATATTATTAAATCGTCTACATATACGAAATTGCGAATTTTTGCTTTTCCAAAGACTTTTTAGTGAAACGATACGATAGTAGGAAATAATGTAAGTTGACGGTCACCCATCTAGCTTCGACCGTAGAAAGTTATCACTAAAAAATGTAAAAAAAAATTTAAACAAAAATTAAAACCGACTTCAAAAAACTGAAAAGAATAAAATAATTAAATTTAAGTAGGTATTCATCCCCTAGAAACATTTTTTTGGAGTTGGTGCTAAGTGGTTTCCAAAAACAATAGAAAGTGAAGCACTTAGCACCAACTCCAAAAATATGTTTCTAGGGGATGAATACCTACCTTAATTTAATTATTTTATTCTTTTCAGTTTTTTGAAGTCGGTTTTATCTTATTATAAAAATGAACATGAACGAATGGTGTTAGCGTCATCTCAGTTTTTTGAACAAAACCCAAAATCTTCTGTTACGCCAGAGCGTGGCGGAAACGCTGCTTCTTCAATACCAATCCGTACTGATATTGTAAATGTAAAAGTAACTCTGTCTGTCTATCTGTCTAAACTGGCACTGAGGTAGATTACATCATGAGACAGGAAAGACGACTGTGCGGCGGCGCGGGTGGCTATTAGTAATATAGAGGTACAACAACAACAACAAATAAAAATGTAAACTTTATGTTGTTCCCAACCAGCTATTCAAACGCATAAAATTTTATACTGTCAAAACGTGCGGTGTATTACCGCGCGAATTCATCTTTAAGGGTGGAATAATTCATGATATGAAGTTTGATGGATTTGAGGCCTACATAATTATTAATATACGGCCTTGATAATAGTAATTGTATGTTATCATTTTTACCAGCCTGTATATGTCACACCGGTAGCCACAGGCCTTCCTATATGAGACAAACACATGAGGAGTTTGGGC
Source organism: Nymphula nitidulata (assembly GCA_947347705.1). NCBI lineage: Eukaryota > Metazoa > Arthropoda > Insecta > Lepidoptera > Crambidae > Nymphula > Nymphula nitidulata. Next base: position 15,390,124 of record OX374630.1, on the reverse strand, counting down.
TATAGCACCACCACGCTGGCCTAATGCGGGTTAGTGGGTGGAATCGGTTGCAGTAACAACCGGGACCAACAGTATAACGTCCCTTCCAAAGCACGCAAGAGCTCGAGATCACAAATTTTGATTGACCCATCACGGGATCGACCATGGCGAATGTTGCTTTGTTTCGTATCGAAACCGCAAGCCACTACGCAACTGAGCTTCACCTACTTATGATAAATTGTAATTTTTAGTTTTGTTTAACTTAAATTCATAATAAGCAATGTTAATTCTGAAAAAGGTTCCAATTTGAATTATGTGTGTTTCCACTAATAATGAGCATTCTAATTTCGAATTGTTCAACTAAAACGTTTTCATGTAGGCATCATAACTATTCGGCATCTTAGCTGATCCTTTTATGAGGACATTTCAGCTAAATATAACTACCTTTGTTGTATAAAGTATCTGAGGCAAGCAAGGTCGCGAAAATGCAGAAATATTGCCCTTAATACTATTAGTGTATATGAACAATATTAACATCCATTTAAATCCTATTGTTGGCCGGCTACGCAACAATAATGTCGATATCGAATTCAGTTAGGGATACCGGGGGAAATACAGCTATTGCGCAAAATTGGGCATTGTGTTAATATGATTATGATTCATTTATGATAATCTACCAAATTGGGTTTAACTATGGATTCTGTGCTAAAAGGGTGGTAAACCAACATAATGCTTTCCTGATGGAAATATTTGCCATAGATTTAGGAAGCATTGTAAGCTTGATACACTTCGATGCTTTAGGAGCAAAAAATGAAATATTTTTTCGATATTACTGAAAACTTTTTGTTTCTATAAAAATACTATAGGGTGGCAAGCAAGCATACGGCTCATCTGATAGTTAACGGTTGCCTTAGCCTCGTAATACAAAGGATCACGAGTTACATACTCTGTAGGTACATATAACGCGCCCTTGATGAGGTCTGGTGACCTTATTAACCGCTGTACCACAACCCACAAAGTGGAGTGGAGGTACTTCCTCAGTCTGATATGAAATAAATAGTGTAACTACTGACTTACATCGCGGTCTGTTTGCATTCACAATAAGATACTTTGATGCCGATAAATATTATAAGAAAATTAATGTATTATACCTATACTGCGCTGTACGTAGAAGCTGACTGGCCTTAATCAACGCAGGACTAACTATTAGTAATTTTACGAGTATTACTTCAAAAGGTGCTTTCTCATTGTGAATATCTAGTTTAAGAAAAATATAGAGCAAGATGAAATAAGTAGAATAAATAATAATATTTATTTTCCTCAATTCCCCATCCTCCCTTACATTGGACAAAGCAAATACAAACGTACGGTTGACATAAAAAGCACGAATCATTACACAATCATATGGGTCGACTGTTTTATTTTAATGGGTTTTACGCCACATTGTACACATAAAGTGGGAGGCAAATTATATTATATCCTCTAACTAAGTATTAATCTGTTAAGCGGCGATATACCACCGGTGGGCGATGAAAATAGAAAAATCAATTGTGTCTGGAATCTCATGCTTGACGGGTTAATATTGAAGCTTTCAAATAAGTACTTAAATATTGATTCCTGCTTATAAAACAAGACAAGAAATACACCACAATAGGGATAAATATAATTATTTTAATGTAAGAAGTTCACGTAACAATTTACAGAACTGAAAGAGTTTTAGAAAAATATTGATAAATACCATCAATACCAAAAATATTGATAATAATAGGTGTGAGTGTATGAATATTATTATTATTTATTTATAATACCCGACTTACAACCATTTAAAGTTAAGACAATTAAATCCGATATAAACTTTGACGTCACAAGTGCACGCCCGCCATAGCAATTTCAAAACTGCAATTTATAATTCATTTGATTCGAATTTTGAATTTTATTTTAGGTAAAAAAACGGCTATAATCAATCCTGGTTGCACTAGTAGCAGTATAGTGCAATCAGAGTAGCCAGAAGGGGGCCGACATTCAGCCGTTTCTTTAAATTTTTTTATTTGACGACCAGCTGGTCGAGTGGTCTGTACCCCAAAGGGGCAAATGTTTGTATGATGAATATGAGCATTTGTTCACGAGTCATGGATGTTTATATGTTTATTTCGTATATTTCTAATATTCATATACATATTATTATCAATATTAATCCGTTATCTAGAATCCATAACACAAGCTCTTAATGATGCTTACTTTGGGCTAAATAATAGGTGTGAGTGTATGCATATTATTATTAATATTATTTCAACATATTTGTACAACAAGTGTTATCACAAGTCTTTGCAAGGCTTCAAAGCGTGTGCGAAGTTTAGTTTTCCACGGAAATACATCACGGTAAAGCCAGCCACAGATGTTAATGAAAACTAGAGTTTAAAAAATATACAGCGATGTAAAGATATTAAAAATTAAACCACTCTTAAAATAATATGATATTATAATTTGTTATCAGTAAATAGATGTTATTATATTTTATTATCATAGTTGGAAAAAGACTATAAATAAGTTAAATCTGGAACTTAAAATAGGCTTTGTCAATAAACTAGTTTCTCACAATCTCATAAATTTTATTATCATATAAAATATCAAAGAAGATTACAAAGTATAAAATGGCCTTTATACCCAAAACTGAATGGACCCTGAAAGATTATATTGGTAATAATAGAAGTCGTTAATTTAATAAGCTGTATCGTTTCAAGTAAATATTACTTCGTGTATTCACATCACATACAAGATGTCAATAAACATTATAGATACGCCCAGCTCAATGACCGCTTTGATAGCTGAATTTATACGATAATTGGTTTATATAGACAAGGGCAGGTAAGCGAATAAACGTGCGAGAGAACATTATTCGTAGAATTTATATGTTTTTATTTGATGTTATTTATTGTTTCTATAATATATAGCTTGAATTTAATGAAAGAGGTAGGTACCTATAAAGCTTAATGTGTTAGTTTTCCTTTGGTTAAGAAAAAACAAAATGTAATATTTATAATATTTTTATTACTAATTCAGTTAGTAGTAGAGCAGCTGCTCGAATAACCAAAGTCCACTTTTTGATTTGGCGATCAAGTATACGGCCCATCTGATGGTAAGCGGTTATTACCATAGCTTGGACGCTTGCAACAGTTGCAACACCAGGGGTATCACTTGACAACCCTGAAATCCTACACATTCAAACTAAGTTTAAGAAGAAAAATCCAAGTTAAAGATTTAATATAATAAAGTGGATGTGGTGTGGATTTATTTTTAAATAAAAATGAAATCATTTTTATCCACTTTATTTTTTTATCACATCCACTTTATTATTTTATCACATCACGTGCAGTTTTGTAAATTCTATAAAATTTAAAAAAACACAAATTTTTAAAAATTTTCCTTTTAAACTTTGTTTGAATGTGTAGGATTTCAGGGTTGTCAAGTGATACCCCTGGTAATGTGCTTTCATTTATATAAAAAAAATCTTTCTCAGGGCTTTGTTTGCATTATTCAATGACAAATTTGTTGATTGCTAAACAGATCCATGCTCGCAGGGACTACATTTACATGTTTCCGGTTTCGTAAACAAAGCATACAATCCTCGTGGAATTAATCCGTTAGCCTCTAATTAAAAAATTCTGTTAGCCCCGCCCTCATTGTGGAAGGTATGATTACTACTTATGACAACAAAGTATAACTTTAAAATTGAAAGGCACTAAATGAATACATAATTTGTTGAAAATTAACCAATCACGCGCACGTCATATGCAAGACGCCAACGTTGCGAGCAGCCACTAAAAGGTTTTAAAATGTTATAAGGAAAGTTCAAAGACGCTAACGCTGCACCTTTCTCACACGAAGTTCCCACCTTATCGCGCTAATCTTGGAGCCACATGACGCAATCTATTTACATCCTTTGCGATCTTTTGTGCTTCGCATAATATAGCTTTCTCTTGAGCCTTAAATAAACATAACTGTAATAGATACTTATACACTGAATAAAATATTGAAGCAAACTACTTCGGTTATAATTTGTAATGACCTTAAAGAGATATTCCAAAAATGTATGGATACCCGGCCAGATCTATGTACAGTATTCTGAAAATAGGTAAAAATAAGTAGAACAGTGTTCAGTTGCCCATTTTCATTTTTAACCGACTTCAAAAAAAGGAGGAGGTTATCAATTCGTATGTTTCTTTTTTTTGTTTGTTACCTCAGAACTTTTGACTGGGTGAACCGATATTGATCATTCTTTTTTTGTTCGATGCGGAATAGTTCCCATTTGGTCCCATAAAAATGTTTGGAAATCCATTGAGTAGTTTGGTTTTTAAATCAAAAAACTGGAAAAATTAAGTCGTCTACATATGCGAAGTTGCGGATATTTGCTTTCCTATGAATTTTTAGTGAAATGATACGATAGTAGAAAACAATATAAGCTCACGGTCCCCCATCTAGCTTTGACCTTCAAAAGTTATGACTAAAATTTGTAAAAAAAAAAAAAAAAAAATTATACCGACTCCAAAAAACTAAAAAGGATAAAATAATTAAATTTAAGTAAGTAGGGCCTGTGCCCAGCAGTGGGACGTATATAGGCTGGTGATGATGATGATGGTGAAGTAGGCCCCATCCCCTAGGAACATATTTTTGGAGTTGGTGCTAAGTTGTTTCCAGAAACCGTAGATAGTGAAGCACCGACTCCAAAAATATGTTCCTAGAGGATGAGTGCCTACTTACTTAAATTTTTTTTTTTTATCCTTTTCAGTTTTTTGAAGTCGGTTTTATTTTTTGTTTAATTTTTTTTATTTGCTTCATTGCGTGGTACTAAACAAGATTTTTTAATAGAAAAAACTGCAACACAGTCAAATATTCATCATGGCGGCTATGTCACTTTGGTGACGTTTAGTTGACTTCTATGTCCCCCGCCATATTGCCATACTAAATAGCTGTGAAATCGACGAAAAATTTCCACTTTTGTACAAAAAAAACTATGCATGAAGACGAATTATTAGTAATTTTCCCGACTTCAGGAGATTTTTCCAGATTTTTTGAGTTAGTGTACATATACTTGGCCGGATATCAAACATCCCATTTGACATGGCGTAGTTACAGTTCATCTCTGTGCAATTTTATTTTTGGCTAAGTATAATAAGTTATGTAGTCATTTTTTTGAGCTACAGGTAGTCAAAAGTTGATTTTGTTACGAAGCACAGCACCACCTGATGTGAAGCGGTAAGAAGAATCTTGAAACACAATGTTCTAACCGCCTCCACCTTGCCGGAACCTATGTTATAGGAAGGAGAACACATGTGCTGGTAAAGAATTCTTAGTTTTGGAAGTACGACAAAGAAACGAGTTACTAAACTTCTTTGTGCGAGGTGTTGACGCGGAGACAGTGAATTGATGACTCCTATGACCGAAAAGCTCTACAGGGCACTCTCCATGAAAAGTCGATAGAAGGCGCTTACCAACGCAATGTCCCAACGTAATTGAAGAGGCTCCATGCAAGTTAATGAACCTTGTGCCGAAAGAGTAGAGTAGTGCCTTGAAGAGAAAAAGGGAAAGGAACGGTGACATTTTGACTGTAAATGTAAACACCTGTGTTTTCTTAACATTAAACTCAACCAGGTTGTTAGATCCCCATTCAGATATAAGGTTTAACACCCTGATTCATTCTCTCCCTCTTGGTTACAACGCGCCCAGCCCCTGGGCGGCCGTAATATCCTCTATGCACTGTACTGTCATCCGCATAGCAATAAACACTTTTGTTCTTTTCGCGCAATCAGTTATGGAACAGTCTTCTCAAAGCTCTTCCAGATACTTCTTCCTGTAGTATTATATATTTACAGCATAGCATGTGTATGTATATTTTTTAAGTTTAAATAATTTATTACTAGTCATTGATGTTGTCCGAAATTTGTAGTAAAATTAAAATGCACCTGCTTGTATAAATTCTATTAAGCAAACTTCCTATTACCTACTATGAATTTAAGTTTGTTTGTATATTTAAAATGCCATAAAGCATAAATAATAACTTTCAACACTTTTATTTACCTTTACCACACTTTAGTTTCTTGTATTTTGATATGTAGCATGTGTCTAGTATGAATCACACACACACACATAATGTAATTATAAAATAAATTGTGCAATAGGTACTAAAATCATCTTTTACATGCTTGTGATAAGTTTCAAAGCTTGACTATTGAAAATCGTATTGCTAAGACAAAAGAATTAAGTGTTGTTTCAATTGTTTACGTCCTGGCCGTTTAAAAAAAATGTAGATTGTTACGCTATAAAATTATTGCAAGGGAAAACACAACACGCTTTAGCATGATGAGAAAACAAGTAGCTTACTAGTTTCCAAGATCCATCGCCAAGTAGTTCTACTAGTGTCGCATTACCTATTGACATATCTAGATGTGCTAGGCAAAGAATGCCTATCCGCACTCCAAATAATGTCGTACTATCCAGCGACATATTCATGCACCAAACTACTGTTTCGTAAATTTTACTTTCCACGGCGTTGGTGATAGTAATGGTAAGAAGTTCGACGCCAGGGTCCTGCTCGACAGCGGTAGTAAAGCCAACTTTATAACACAGTACCTTTGCAACAGGCTGCGGTTGCCTCGACCCAATGCGAGCTTCACGATCACAACTAAACCTCAATTAGTACACAGCCTTGCAATTTACATATCGAGTCTTATACTGGAGATTATAATATTCGTATTGATTGTTTTATCTTACAGGAGATAACAAAAAGTTTACCGGCGCTAGAAATCCATTTGGAGAGGGTTCGGATCCCCGTCGAGATGCATTTTAAGTACCTCGGCCTGATCCTGGACTCACGGTGGAGCTTCCAGGAGCACTTCAAGCTCGTCGCTCCTCGGCTCTGTGCCACCGCAGCAGCACTTGGACGACTTCTCCCAAATGTGGGGGGACCCAGCTCGTCGTGCCGTCGGCATTATCACGGGGTGATTAGGTTGATGGCACTGTACGGAGCACCGGTGTGGGCGGAGAGCTTCTCCCTCCGCACACGGGCCCTCTTGCGGCAGCCGCAAAGGATCATCGCGACTCGGGCCGTGCGGGCTTACCGCACGGTCAGTCACGGAGCTGCTTGCGGTTTAGCAGGCACGCTCCCGTGGGAGGTTGATGCCCTAGTTCTGCTTAGATGCATCAACACCGGGTCGCGGCTAGAGAACGAAGGGAACGACCCGACCTCGACGAAGTCAGGCGGGTCCGCAACCTGGCGCAGAGAGAGGCTCTACGCCAGTGGGGCGAGGCACTAGCCACACCAGCAGCCGGCCACCGGACGATCGAAGCGATTCGTCCGGTGTTGGAGGAGTGGGTTGGGCGCCGGCTGGGCAGCCTCACCTATCGCATAGTACAGGTACTGACCGGACGTGGTTGCTTCGGCCACTACCTGTACCGTATCGCTCGTCGGGAGGAGACGCCGCGGTGTCATCACTGCGACTCCCCCGACGATACGGCCGAGCACACCCTTGTGAAGTGTTCGGCCTGGCGACACGAGCGCCGCGAACTTTGTGGTGGCGGTCACCTCTCGCTACCAACCATGGTAAGAGCCATGGTTGGTAGCGAGAGGGTATGGGAGGCTGTCGCCCCCTTCTGCGAGACTGTACTCATGCAGAAGGAGGCAGCGGAGAGGGAGCGGGAACAGGATCCTCTGGCCGCCCCTATCCGGCGTAGGCGGGTGGGTGCGAGGAAGTGGGCGGTGATCGCTCGTCTTCCTACGCCCTAGGCGCGGTTGCGTGCGTGGGTACCTCCCACGCATGCATTGCACAGGCCGCCACGTCTGCGATTACCCAAGTGACTCTGGGTAATCCCCATCGGCGCGAAACCTGGCCGCAAGGCCGGGTTGCCTGGGGGTGGTTTGGTGAAATTGCTTCGGCAGAGCCCAGGCTACCTCCGCGAAGGGCAGTGGAGTTACCGAGGAGTTTTAGTGGGTATTTCCAGTGCCTTATAAGCGCTGGGCGACATTAAGCCAGTGGCGGGTAGGTTTGTAGTTGGATTTCTCCCCGAAAAAAAACGGTTCTAACCTAAAGGACTTGAATGGAAACGATATATAGGACTGTAAATTCTATCAAATAGTAGAATAGAATAGGTAAATAGGGCGCGTCAAAGTAGCAACAGTACGTCCGTCGCGATCGGTGCTTTAATTTTATATTGGCTGCCTCGTTTGTTGTGTCGTGGTCTGCGTAGTCTGAACGGTTGGACTGAGCTCAGCAAAGGGGCAGCTGTTTAATGATAATTGTATAAAAACTAATTCCACTTGTTATCTGTAATTTAGCTTAGAGACGATAAAATTTACCAAAAAGAGGTAGGATACTATCCTAGGAGGTTTTTCCGATTGAATTTAGGTAGAATGAAATACACATTGTGCCCTTCTAGCTACACCCCTATTAGAAAAAAAATATCTAGCCTAGGACAAATTCATGTCTTGGGACGGGTATCGAACCCGCGACCATTCATTGTCCCGATGACTGCTCTCACTGAGCAACAAGATTTCGCGTTGTACAATACTACCTACCTTCACAATGTCGAAATTCAGCGGCCGAGTATTTTTACAAACACCAACCATTCGGTTCAGTTGGGTATTGCCTGTATTTTTTCTAAATACTTACCTTTGATATATTACTTTGTAGCAGTCCCAGCAGTATGTCGTAGTTATATAGGCTGGTAATTATGATGATGACCTTATGATAAAATTAAGAAAATATAGTATATTCTCCCTCTTAACTTTTTCACAATATAGGTATTATCCACCTTTTATCCCTTATCATCCCCCCTTAAGACGTCGGGATGATAAGAAAAAGGGTCCTTAATCTGTCATGCGGCGTTCTCCCTCCGGAGGGCTATGACAATTGAAAAATCAATTGTGTCATGCTTGACTTAAATATATTATTTAATATAATAAGTATCTAATATTCTACGGGCAAGCACGTACATTTTCCGAATCATCAAATATTTTAATTGACCCAAATTTACGTATTCACTTTAATTCATTTTCCAATTCAGTTCGCAAACGGTCATCAAGCGCGCCGCGCGTTCTCATAATTCATTCAGCCTATAATCTCTTTTAATATATTAATTAGTACAGTTTCTCAGTGTTTAATTTATCTATCTTATTTCATGTACGGACACCCCGTACAAATATAATATATATTTATATAATATTATATAATTAAGTAATTATATTATATTATATAATTACTTAATTATACAACAGACATTCATATTTATATAATCATATATGGTTTGTAAATTGAAATAAACTGGTTATTATGAGTTGAAAATAGCTCATGTACTAAATAAAAATAGACAGGTATAAATAAAAGAAAATAGGCATAAGATTGCAAATGAAAATACCCTTTCGATACCCGATATATTTATTTTATTCATAACGTAGACAATAAACAACAAACTAATTAATTTTGGGTATCCAAACATTAAGTTTATTTTAGCAGTTAATCTAAGACTTTATAATTATACAACATTACACGTATGTATGTATGTAGAGCGATTATACAGGACAGTATCTAAATTACATTTTTAAATTGACTTTCTTAGAGCCAGCCCTTTAATTATTAAATAGTTGGAAAGAAATTAAATTTGCTTTTCCCCTTATTACAATATATTTTGTCTATAAATTTTGTGTTCTTTAAAATTATTACAGGAATAAACGAATTCTTTAGAATACATGAGAACAATAATAACCAAACAAATAAAATATCACCTTTGGTTACTACCCAAAAAAACCATACCTACTAATGCATTACGTAATTATCTAATTTATGGAAATAATCCAGGTATTGACTAGATTGTTTCTAAATAATAAAATATATATATTAGTATGCCTTCAAACTATGTAAACCAGAAAGGAGTTATATTCTATCTAGATTTAAAACGAAATCCGCTTGAGAAATAATAAAAATTTCTAACATTTAAATACAACTTTCTTAGTCTTGTATCTCTTATTCAGATATTCATTTATACATAATATTCATGTTACTTTCAATTATTTAAAATTGCTCGGGAAATAACAGATTAGTTTATTAATATAATTTAAATCTACGACTTGAAAAGACTTTGAACATATTCTTACGCCATTAACGTGGTTTAGTAACTTATTTACAACATCAATATTTAATTTCAAAGTTCATTTTTAATTACTCAAAAATATAAGTCAATAACCCAACTCGACTAGTTTAAAATCATTTTCAAATGATTGAAGATTATTCTTTTTTATTTCATATCACAGTACCATAATTACAAGAGAATGTAACTTATAATTAGTCAAATAAAATACTTAATACTAAAGTATAAATACAAAACAATAAGTATTCGAGTATTAACTATGGAGAACCTAATTAGACCACGTTTCTGAGCAGCTCGTCCGATGTGAGTTGTCCGTCCTGAAACAAAAAATATTATTACTATAACAAATATTGAACAATTTTGATGGATCACGCTTTTTGTGTTGAGATTACAGAAAGCTTTCTAACGCCAACGTATATTTCTTTTTCTATCTTCAGATATGCCATGACACCCAAAAAAGACTGTAAAAAGTAAGAATACAGAAAAAAATACGTATTTTACTAACTTCACAGACAGTGACCATGGTCAACTAATCGAACCCACGGGTTTAAAGTAATTACTATGTAATTAAACACAAGTTGAATCCGCCAAAGTGTTTTTAAGTTAAATGTATAAAGTGTGATTTGTCTTCTCACGGAAAAATCTAAAGAATGATACCCACGAGAAGTTCGCTTCTTAGAACTACTCTTCATTTATGTTGACGACGAAAAAAAAATCATCTTTTACTTGTTTGAAAACTAAAAATTCGTATTAGTATCATGTAAATTTAACTATTTTTAATTTTTTTAATTTTCCTAATAACACTACAGGGCTGGTTAATATTTTGGTCCAAACACATTATAAATGAAAAAAACTTCATGAGTGGAAATAACCTTAATTAATTAACGCCAAAATGAAAACTATATAATGTATGTATTTTTTTTAGTAGTATTTAGTTTCCGTTGATCGGGACAGGCTTTTTTCTTGTTCCATTTTCGAACTTTATCTTTGCACTTTTGACTATCCAGCATTATTCTTAAGTAGCTAGGATTACAACCTAAGATGCTATGCTTAAGAATTCATACAACAAAATCTAAGATAAAATAATTTTGACTTTGAAAAATATACATTTCCCAGCTAAGTTTTTATTTAGTTTGAAAAAATATATAGGCTTAGTTTACTGCGGGCCATGAGCTTTAGAAACCCTAAAATGTCATTTTATCAGTGACATAACATAACTTTGCTAACAATTTCCCGTGAGAATAAAAATCAGAGTTTAATGGTCGTGCAATTATAAAACAATACTACTTAATTTTAATATGCAGTATAATATGCATAAATTCAATCTATGTGCTTTGAAACTGTTTAAAGCCCCGATTGCGCTAATTTACAATGAGTTTACCAAAGCAAAACTAAAAGTTTTATATTGCGCACAATTTCTGTTGCGCTAAACATTTGAACTTTTTCAGAACATACGTTGATGTTTTAATTATAATTGTATTACATATTTATTAAGTTTAAATTACATAAACTAATAAAAAAAACCTTTCTTAATTGAGTAAATAAATATATTGTTATTTATATAATATACACTAAATATATGTGTGATATAAATAAAATCAAATACGAATTGTGCGCAACGTAACGTTTATGGTTTTGCTTTGGTGATGCGTTAAAAATAAGCGCAATCGAGGCCGGTAATTTTGACATTACAAAAAGGCTGTAAAAAATCAAAAGGAAAACGATACGTCGGGGGCGACGAATTGTTATTTGGCTGCGATCTTAAGTAAGGTAAGTACTGGTGGTAAGTGAGTAACGTTCGCCTATAAACACCTACAATAACAAGCAACACACCACTAGGTGCGTTGTCATCAAAGTCAAAGTTCTTTATTGCACTTTCCATGTTGTACATACAGATGTTGTGACAGAAAACAGAACCAAACATGAAAGCCTGCAAGGGCACAGCAACTATAAAAAATATTAAATCTAAGTAGGTAACCATTTATCAAATAATCTTGATGAGGGCTGACATGAAATCCTTCCATGCCCAGTAGTTGCACTGGCTACCGTTCCCTACAACTCGAAACACAGCGAACTGCTTTACGGTCGAAATAAGAAAGGTAGTGGTACCTACGCAGACGACCCTACATACGGACCTAACACTTTATTCGAGTGTTGGAGCGGTAAATACTTTCTCAACACGTTATGTACTACAAATCTTCTAACCATGTACCTACTTGTTAACATTAATTACGTTTCAAAGAGACAAGGTGTATTGTGGTATTTCAATTTGGTTACGTACTAATTTTCGCAGCCGTGATAATTGAAATATGTGTATATAGTTACCCAATTAATAATTTTATTGAAACGATAAACAAATACAGAATATCAGAATTACTCCCATTGTATTGCGCTGTTATTTTTTAATCTTTAGTAGTAATTGAAAATAAAGAATTTTTAATTTAATCCTATCTAGTTCCCGCGATAACAATAATGTTAACAGTATTGTAGTGGTCCGGCAGTTGGAGGTAAGATAGCCAATTCCTCTGTGGTTGAGGAGTTCAGGCGTAGCTCGTTTCACCACTTACCATCAGGTGAGATGTCACCTGATGGTGAGACCAAGGCCAAAAACATAATCTCATAACTATGGTGTGCAACAAATATTACAATGAAACCTAATAAATCTATTCAAATATATTTTTCCAAAATTATTCTGACAGGAAAATGGCTAATCTACTTTTCCCCGAGTCATAGGAAATCGTGTTTCAATGTGACTTTTCAGGATCATTTTGACATGAGTACCCTCGGACTCCCATTCTAACTTACTTTTGCTACGTCATGACCCCTCTGGTCCAGTTATGTATTTACACAAAGCTAAGTGCCAGATAGAGTGTAAAATGTTAGACAAAGCTTTTATTTTTCTGTTAGATGTCAGAAATAAATGAATAATTAAAATAGCTTATTTCAGCTTTATATCCATAAACTCGATAGAAACGGCAGAGAAAAATCTAAGAGTAGTCTTTGTTGTAATACAAAATGATTCATGACAAATTAGCACTTATTTCCTGGTGGGTACATAACTATACCTACTATTTTTACTTTACTAGGAACTTTACAAAGAAAGCCAGGTGCTGACCGTACGTCAGCTATATATCTTAAAACTTAAGGCTCACAAAAGAATCTTAAAGTCAGATGAGTATGAAGCATTGCAACAGAAACGTGTTTTCAAATTAAATTTACCCCCCACAATATCTAAGTTCGCAAACCGTTTTGGCCTTTTTGCGGAAAACCGTATCTATAATAAAATCATAAAATAATGCAACATTTCAAAGTATTCCTTACTCAAGGCTAAGTCAGTTCTGCGTGAATGGTTAATGACTAGATGTTACGATGATACAGAAGACCTATTAAAAATCATATGCTGAGACCACAATATATTTATTATTATTAATTATATATTTATTATTATTAGGTATTTTGCATAATTCCTTTTAGAAGCATACAAATATTTTAGTAATAGCCTTTACAATATATTAAGTATATCAAAGTTACAGTTTATATTTTTATATGTATATCTTTTTATATATATATTTATTGTCACTTAATTATGAGTATGTGTGTATTATATGTACTTATATTTATATAAAAAATGGCATGATAGGTGATATTATGTTTTTCAAGTATAGTACCTATAATGTGCTTTATTTTATTTTTAGCATTGAGTACACAAAATTGTTTGAAAATATTAGGAAAGCAGTTAAACTAGGAAATATATATATATTTAAATAAGGATAAAGTAGATATAAAGTAAACAAAATTTCAAAGTAGGTGCAGTATTTAAATATTACTAACCAATGATTATAACTATTTTAAGGAAGTAGGTAAATTAAAAATAAATGAGCAGCTGACGCTACTCGTGAAATCGCGCTAACTTGGAGCTGACTGTCGTCAATAGGCCCTCACGATACAGGCTAGCCTAGTGTGAGGACCACAGGTAATCCTGTGAAACAACCCTATGTGCAACAACGTATTATATCTATAATGTAATTTAGTTTTAAGGATGTCTGATATGTTGTTGTGAAATAAATATTTTTTCATTTTTTCATTTTCATATTACAATAGAAAGTGATTTTGCTGGCTTGTACGTATAGATGCGACACATCTGCATTCTTTTTTTACGAATTTATAGGCAAACATTTGACCACAATCAACCAGATGTTAAGTAATGACATGGCCTACGATGATACATGTTTACCTAGAAGCTGCCTATTCACTCTAGCCTTAAAGACGTACAAATTGTAGGTTTCGGGAAACAGATTGGCAGGCAAGAGAGTTCCACTCCTTGGCAGTTCGCATTAGAAAGGACTTGGCAAAATGCTTTGTGCGGATGTTTGTAATATCCACAACATAAGGGTGAAAAGCTATTCTACGTCTGGTCCCTCGATGGTAAAAGGGAGCTGGTGGAATTAATTCGTGCAATTTCCTCGCACACTCACTGAAATATATTTGATAGAAAACCGACAAACGTGCAACTCTACGGCGATGCTCGAGATCTTGGAGTTTAGCCTCTGTTAATACTGCATTCTGCTGGAACATTAGGGAAAGTACGTCATGTAGCGCCTCTTTGGGGGAGGCCTATGTCCAGCGCTGGGCGGCTGATATGATGATGATTAGGAAATACTTACTCGCGTTACAATGAATGTAACTATTTTGATTCTTCTTAATACACTCAAACGCTTTTTAAAAATATTTTAAGAGTATTATCAAAGTCAAATATTTCTATTTCAAACGTCTTAATTTGATGAGCTCTTATATATAAAGTTTTTAGGCAAATAGTCACGTAAACTAAGTCAAAAGGGACTTTGCCGCCATCAGTTTCATTTGTTTCATACTATCGCATATATCATATATGTAGAGATCGCTTCTAGCGATAAGACTCCCTTTTGAGTCATTTTATGGCGGGACTTTGAGTATTCGGTTGTTTGATTCTTGCTAAACATTCAGTTACGTTTCAGGGACTTCAGTATTCGCTAGACCCGCCGGGGTAGACGCGCTGAACCTATGTCGATGAATTTCTATTGACTTGAACGGTAACATCGAGCATTACTTGAGCACAAATACGAGAAGTCATAATTTATTTTTCAGATATATCGAGTTCAATAAATTATGATTCATAGGCAATATTGCTCCCTCAAAAAAACACGCCGCTGTACGTTCTTATAGGTATATCTGTGCTTATATTACGCGAGGATATTGCTATAACGCAATCAACTCCGAAACAAATATTGTCATTGAACTTTACTATAATATAGGTATTATTTTCTTCTGAATTGTATTTTATTTATTGGAATAGTTATTTGCAGAGTGGTATCGTCAATACGACAATAAACTAAACCATGCTTTAATAATTCATAGAGTTTTATAAAATTATCAAATGAATTCAAAACATTCACAAAAAGTACTAAACAATTATCATATCGCTTCAAACCCCCTAGACATGTTATACACTATATTGACAGATTGAGTTACTTTAAAATGAGTAGTTTGAGCTGTAGAAGAGTAACCTGGGCCTTACTTTTCTTTATAAGGCAATGAATGGTATAATTGACTCCCCTTACTTGTTGAACAAATTCCGTTTAAACATTCTTATTAGGATACTTCGTAAACTTCAGTCATTATTTAAATTTTCGGTTCTGCAATACCAATCACGGAAAGCATTCGCCTTTCCCTGCCTGTGTCGTT
Organism: Nymphula nitidulata; assembly: GCA_947347705.1. Lineage (NCBI taxonomy): Eukaryota > Metazoa > Arthropoda > Insecta > Lepidoptera > Crambidae > Nymphula > Nymphula nitidulata. The sequence continues at coordinate 15,374,287 of OX374630.1, read as the reverse complement.
TGTACAATGACATTTCCTTTAAAATTCATAACTTAGACATCTTTGATGATTCCTTGCCAAAACTTAAAAGTAAGATAATAAATGGTTTCTGAATCCTGTTAGTATTTGGTACATCTGCCTACATGTATATCCTGTTAATTTTAGTGCATGCTGTGGTCGCCTGTTATTTAAGTGGCAATCACTTACAATTAGTATACTACTTAACGCAGTGCAAGATGTATTGTAAAGTTTGTTGGTGAACCATAAATAAATAAACAAATGAATTGGATTTTTTTGAAATTTGCAAAACATTTCTATTGTCTTAAAGAGCCCATGTTTTAATTTATTTTCATATTGTCGTCAGAGCCTTGTATAGGCAAATGCTTTTCTATTAGAATACACATTCGCCAATTACTTAGTTATTAAAAAAGATAACATCGGGCTCCTTTTTTTTATTTACACCGTAAAGCAGTTTGCTGAGCATGGAAGGCATTTCGTCTTGGACACAAGAATGACAAGGCACCTGTAATACCAACTAATTTTTGTCCGTATTATTGCACGTGTCTATAGGCGTCGGTAGCCACTTACCACCAGGAGCACCGTCAGCTTGCTTGTCATCTAGTTGTGTAAAAAAATCGCGACATGTTCAACATTGCAGTACATATTATGATATCTGTGGTGTGGTAGATTGATTTTGAAATGTCCAAAGTGTTTCTGGGAAGTTCAAATTTCTAAATTACGTTAATCAACAAAGAAAAGTTACCTGATTGATGTCGACAAATTTGCGTACCACCGACCGCGTGAAGTCAGGGTTGTTCAACATTTCATTCACGAACCAGTCCAAGGGAATGCTGGGAAAGAACGAAATTGGTTATTTTTTTACAACAAACAAAAAAATATTAAAAATTTGGTTTCATCGTAGCTCATTTCACAGACGCACACAGATAATACACGCCACTGTGTGCGCACAAGACCTGTATGCATTCTATGCTCTAAGTGTAATTAGGTGGTAGGCCCGTACGTAGGGTCGTCTGGGTAGGTACTACCTCCTTTCTTACTTCAGCCCTGAAACAGTTCGCTGTTTCGGATTAAAGGGAAAGGTAGCCAGTGTAATTACTGGGCATGGACGGCATTTCATCGCAGACCTCAGGATGACAACGCAGCTGCAACATCAAGTGATATTTCCTTGTTAATGCGTTGGTAACCAATTATCACCAGGTAGACCGTCAGGTTGTTTGTCATCTAGTTGTATAAAAAAAAGCATACGCCTGCTACTAGAAAATTTCACGAGACCTCTCTATTAATGGAAACTGAGATTGGTGCGGGATGGAGAGTGGCCATTCTTACTCGGTTTATTGCATATTCTATGGGGATGATTAATAACAATAATCATAAATCTTTATTGTGGAATGGTAGTTTACATGTGATAGCACAAATGTAGGTGTAATAGAAAATTTTAAAAATATTGATTCACACAAATACCTCATTGGGCATACAATAGTAAAATTGATAATAGAAAAACACAAGATTTAATGTCAAAAAACAAATGTCAATTAACAATTTCTTAAATTGAATGATGAATTACATCATAGAGAACCAATTTTGAACAAATATTATAAGTATTAATTAAAATTTTGTATCAAAATATTATTTTGCTATAGAAACACTTATTATCATTGATAAGTGGTTTTAATTGTTCCTGTTGGAAAAATTGAACCAACATTATCTCAAGTTATCTCAAGCTGTACCAACGGAATTCTCTGATACTTTGTTTATTTGAACTTTAATATGCAATCCAGTTCTCCATATAGGAAACTTTCTATTACATGTAACTTACTGTGTATATCTAAAGTGCAATGAAGAGTATAAAATTATAATGGGCTATGGATATCGATTCTATTAATTTCTGTTACTCTTCTCAATCAATACTTTTTATTTTACACCACAGTGTGGCTTAAAGGTCTTACATTAGAAATATATTTACGTAACTCTATTTTTCACGAAAGCTATAACTGCTTAATCCTTTATTTGTATCATTCTCCACGATCCGATAAAGTCGGACTCAGTTTTGATAAAAAGATTGCCAAATCCGTCTAAGTGTACGTGTGTGAGCACACGCACGATCAATAAAACTTATTTTTTCGCAATTTTTGTAGAGCGAGGTTTTTTTTCGCGATTTAGCGAGGTAATGCGACCAGCCTTATTGGTACACTTCCTGTTCCGCAAGATTTAGGTGCTGTTTATTATTTGTAAGTTTTTTTTAATGTCACGTTATAAGCTTTTTAAATATTAGGTTAGTGTTATAAAGATAAGTTTTTTTATACTTTATATTTCTTAAGTTGATATATAATAAAATTTTTGTAGCTGTTGAAATTCTCTACAACAAAGGTTTTGTGATATCGTGGATGTCTGCTAAACTACGCAAAAAGTAGGTACCCTAGAAAGTTGTTTGAAGCATTAAATATTAATAAGAGGATCTCATTGAGGAGCTCAGTGGCGTAGTGCTCTAGTTTCGATTACAAACACTAAGCAACGTTTGCCATTGTCGGTCCCGGGATGGGTCAATCAGTTTATAATCTCGAGCTAAATAAGAGTTGAAAGAACTTTAACAAAAATGTAAGTTCTACACGGAATTCAAAATTGCATTTCCGTACGTATTTAAATTACTTTAAATAACGCAAAAGCATGCAGAGTTATTTAGTAGGATTACAAAGAAAAGTCCCGGATAAAAGTACTTGAATATTTTACATTGTCTGCTTGAAATGGGTTTGACTAGATTTGAATTATTCAATATGTATTATTTTGCAGCACAGGGAAAGTGTTCGTTATGCTGTTGCTATTTTGAGAAAATTAAGGTTTGTAAATGTTTATATTAATGCTTTATTATTTTTCCATTTCCTGTTTCTAAGTAAACCCTTTTTGCTTTAAATTTTTAGTGATACAAAAAATAAAAATGATAGTAATAGCCTATATTTTAGCTATAGTACTGAAAATTTGAAAGAAACCCACTTTACTGAATCAAACTCGCGTTAATAAGATAATATACCTATTATTCTAACCTCAACGTTTTAAATAGGGACTTTACTGACAGTGCTCGTGGTCAGGGAATTCTAAAGTGCGAGTCTAATTAAACGCAGTTTAAATTCGGTAAAGCGGTTTCAGATAAAAACATATTTATTAGCACGTTAGGCATGTAATTTAAGTGACAAAAAATACTTGGGTCATATGATTTTGACAAGTCAATATAAAAAAACCAATACCTATAACAAAATCAAAGTAATAACTTATAAGGAAGACGATAAACGTCCTAAGAGAATTAAAACCAATTTACCGGATTTAACTCGCGTTTAATTAGATGTTACATTATTATGAAGCGCGAGTTAAATGCGGTAAATCGGTTATTGGTAAATTGGTAATTGGTAAATATTATTATTATTATTATTATTATAGGTCAGCGAGCGAACTGTTGTGTAAAACGGTAACATTACGACTAAAAGACATTCAGAATCAAAGACTTGTGCTACCGACTGTACCGACTATGACTCACTTAATAATAATTATTAAAAACACAACCCTTTTGTTTTCTTCTCAAAAGGAAAAAATTGCTTTGATAACAACTGCTTTATTAATTTTTAATAAATTTATTCTTTTGTACTCTTTTCGGCTTTGACAGCGCGTTGAACTCTTCATTTGTTTTGAATCTTATCTCAATTATAGGCTTTTATTTGACATATTTTTTGCGATTCCGCTCGTCAGGGCCAGTTATTTATTTCGGAAAGTGTGGAGAAAATGGCGGAATATTTCTGTTTACTTTTTAAAGGTGAGGGGACTACGATAAAATGTCAATAGAAAGGTAATGGTCACTCCTGACAAAGCGTTGTCTCGTTAAAAAGGAATGGCTGCGTATTTTGAAATGTAAGTACGAACTCATTTTATGAGATGATAAAGTTTTAAGTTTTATAGCGGTAGGTAGACTTAAATGATTCTTTTGCGTATTAAATTTGATTCTCAACGGTGAACCTTTTAACATGAATAATTATTACTATTTGACGTTAGTATTTTTTTAAGAAACAATCAGCAGATAGTTGACCCTATGTTTTAAGGGTAAAAAACACAATACACCTACTGGAACCAACCAAATTGGAACCAAAGTGGTCACGTACTGTACGGTTTCAGAGATACTTTCTCCCGCGTACGCTCAGATTGTGGAATGAGCTCCCTGTAGAGGTTTTCTCAACTGAGTACAGCTTGTGGTTCTTCAAAAAAGGCGAGAAAATGTTTTTACAGGGTCGGCAACGCGAAAGTGATATCCCTGGTGTTGCAGGCGTCCATAGGCTACGGCAACCGCTTACCATCAGGTGGGCCGTATGCTTGATTGCCACCTTAGTGGTATATAAAAAAACCTAACCTATTAGAGGCCAGTAATCGGTTAAATCTAAGTGTTTAGGGTTTAAACCTAGGTTGTAAAAATTTCTTAGAGAACATTATTTTGATTTGAAGGAAATTTATTATTATTGTTAATCTTAGAACATTTTGCTTTTGTTAATTGTTTTTGAACGTGAATCACTTTCATATTTTAACGTAGAAACAAAAAAAAACAAAAAAAGTCTGATCGATATAATAGAATAGATGTTCCAAAAATATATGGAGACCCGGCCAAGTCTATGTGCAGTATACTGAAAAATAGATAAAAATATGCAGAATAGTGTTCAATTGTCCGTTTTCTTTTTTTTTGCTTCATTGCGTGGTACTTACAAAACAAGATTTTTTATAGAAAAAACTGCAACACATAGCCAAATGGCGCCTATGTCACTTTGGTGACGCTTAGTTGTATTCTCCCCCGCCATGTTGCCACACTAAATAACTGTGTAAACGACGAAAAAATTCAACTTTTGTACAAACAAACTATGCATGAAAACGAATTATTAGTATTTTTCCGAGATTCAGGAGATTTTTCTTGATTTTTTGAGATAGTGTACATATACCTGGCTGGATATGAAACATCTCCTTTACAAATATAAACGTTCATAAAAATCGGTCAAACCGTTTCGGAGGAGTCATCATCATCATCATCATCATTCGGAGGAGTATGATAACTAAATTTGTGATACGAGAATTTTATATATCAGATTAGATTAGATAATACAATGAGAAATTTTCATGCATGTCATATGTGTCCACCAAAGGTATTATGTTTAATACACTGCAATTTTTTGTAATTTATGAAGTTCCCACAAACCAGACTCAAAAGGATTTCTATTCTTAATGTGACCCTGACGGGCTAGTAAGGGACGAATAAAAAATATGTTCCTGTCATTAGCCTGTGAAGCATCGAATTCCATACAGACACAAATAACTGTCATAAGACTTCCGGGAGAGTCATACGCGGCCTAAAAAATTAATACAGTCTCTAGATATAAATAAACATAATACAAAAAGCGTAGAACAGAAAAAATTCATTCATTTTTCTTTCATGTCTAAAAAGTTATTTTTAAATTTATGACCCACAAGCACAAAGTTCTGCATAAAACGCAGATTTAGTTTTGAATGAATTTAAATTATACGATCATTCCGCACATCAAACACACTTGCGCTGGAGAATAATTAATTATTTATTAGTCAATGACAAAAGAACATTGGTGTCACAAAGATTTTATGGTTCGATTTGAAATAAGTGAAACGAGCTCTTTTCATTTCCAGATTGAAGATAAATCATTGAGGCTCTTAATTCTTTTGAGGTTTTACTGCTCATGAGCATTCTTGAATTCACTACTTTGTTATTTAGTTCATTAAAACGTTACGTTCAGCGGGCTTACTCCGATAAACGATATATACAATGAGAGACGAAGTGTCAGATTTTGACAATTTTTAAAGTAAAAGGTGAGGAGCTCGGTGGCGTAGTGTTTTGAACGCTCTGGTTTCGATCACGAAAACAAAGCAACTTTCGCCATGGTTGGTCCCTGGATGGGTCAATCAAATTTATAATCTTGAGCTCCTCCGTGCTTCGGAAGGCACGTTAAGCCGTTGGTCCCGGTTGTTACTGCAACCGCTTTAACCCACCAACCCGCACTGGGCCAGCGTGGTGGTGTTATGGCCCAAACTCCTCATGTGTTTCTGCCATGTAGGAAGGCCTGTGCCCAGCAGTGGGACGTATATAGGCTGGTGATGATTAATCACAAATTTCTAAATACGATTTTTTAATACAAATAGATGACAAACAAGCTGACGGCCCACCTGGTGGTAAGTGGTACACTGCACTGAACACTACACAAAAATCACTGCAGCAGGTGCGTTGTCATCCCGAGGCCTAAGATTAATTTTAAAAAAATAAAAGAAAAAATATAATTTCTCGTAGTTTTTCTGTTTTTGTAAATTCATAGGATTCCTATTTAATGGTCTTGAATAGTGAAAGTGAAAGTTTTCATGACATGTATTTATTTTAGTTAAGACATAATTATCTATCAAAGATTTACTGTAATGTTAGTACCAAATTAGGGTTGCGGCACACAAACCGCGCAGCTTTTAAACTCCAACGGCCAACAAGATTAGCGTAGAAAATATTTAAAAAGGAACAATACTAGACAAAACAATGAAAAATCAATCATAAAAACTATCAATATGCTCTAATTTTTGGATTTGAATCACTTTCATATTTTAACGTAGAAACAAAAAAAAAACTAAAAAAGTCTGATCGATATAATAGAATAGATGTTCCAAAAATATATGGAGACCCGGCCAAGTCTATGTGCAGTATACTGAAAAATACTAGACAGTGAACAGACAAAACAATGAAAAATCAATCATAAAAACTATCAATATGCTCTAATTTTTGGAACATTTAATTATATTCGCTTGTCTATTCGCTAAATTACACTTCATGGAAAAAACCTTGGTTAAAAGTGCAACACTGACTTCAATATTGCACATTTAATAAAGCAAAACACGGTAAAACTATACAGCAATATTACATTCATCAAAAAGTGTTTTCATTGAGTTATATTGCTCAACCACCGCCAAGGCTTCTCAGGCGGCTATCAAAACAAAATTACTTTCAACTTTTCTAGTTTTCCACCGACCCTAGGCTAGTGACTGTTTACTTTTAGTTCTGCATCTTCTAAGGCTTCGCTATGAAATTGAAACAAATAAAACAAGGTGTTATTTATTTTCCTTAAGTCATGGACCCCATGTTCTCTTACACGCTAGTCAAATAATTACATCGTCAAATGACGTTAGAGCCATTATAATTCACTCTAAGTAAGTAGATATTTTTATTTAACAGGAGAGTCATTTCGAGAATGCGCCTAATTCTGTTATATTCATCAACGAAAACTAAATTCAGTTTAGCGCCACTCTTTCACTACCTATGACTACGACCCAACAAGATTGGGATAGATAGTCAGTGACGTTATTAAATTTGATGTTTGTCAAATCGCATTTGTAACCTTTCTTCCCTTACTGGCATGCTGCTCAGAGGCTTAGGATAGGAACACACAATAGAAAATCTGTTGTGTATGATATGTGAGTACCTACTTCACAGTTTAAATAATTTTAACTTGTTTAATGCATATCCAAAACATTCCGACGAATAAACCTAAAGTCTAAATTTATCCCACTCCACATTTCTAAAAGTTTTATACTTATCTTTTTTTTATTGCAGTGAAATAGTAATGATGCAGATAACTTCACTATGAATGGCACTATAATGACTTTTAGAACCTTTACGACTATTTTAAGAATATTTTATTCAATTATGGTTTTAAAGGCTAATTCTATAGACAATTATTATTGGAGAATAACAGCAGTATGCAACATAGTTCGAGAAACAAGTTGGTGAAATGCGAGGAACAAGTAGGTGAAACAAGTCGGTGCTTATCAAACCAGAACTCCTGGGATGCTGCGGAGGAAAAAATTTCGCGATTTTCAGTTTATTCAAAATGCTTAAAAACAGGAAAACAACTTTTTACCTTTCAAGCGCCTTCTCTTCGTTTCCATCTTGGCCTTCTCTCTCTGGCGAAGCTTCGAGCATTTCCCAGAAGTTGTCCAAGCCGTACACTGCATAACAAACAACAACATATTATTGCATTGTTCATATAGAACTCAAACTAGCATTACCATTGCGCAAATATCTTTGTTCATCCGAAGTATAACATCTGAGAACACATTTCTCATTTGGAATGAAACGTAGGATAGAAAAGAATGACATTTTACTATGTTGATTTAAATATCAATGTTATAAAAGTTGCTTCCAATGGAATCGAGTACCTTTTTAGATTCTATACTTTTTTATTTTACCGTATGCATCTAATGACGATAGTTTGCAATAAAAACAAAACAGGACTCACGTTACATTTTATTCATCATAGTGATAACTTGTAATAGATATATTATCTTTGCAAAGAATTTTATATTCATTCCTGCCTATGTCCAATAATACTCGATGACAAGAGAAGCAACTCATATAAATAGTCGGTTGTACACTTTTATAAGTTCAGGAATTTGCCATTTCCGTTCAGTGGAATGGCATATGCACTGGTAAGCACAGCTTATTACGTTTCGGCACAGAGACATTTCTCTGAAAAGCTATGAATAAATTCGATTCTACATTGTTTGGTCGATAAAATACAGTATTGCTCTTCGCAATGACGGCAACCGAGCAGCAAGATAACTCAATTATATATATATAACAAAGAATTCTTATTGGTTCCCTTCGTCAAAATGTTGTAAGTATCTTAATTCTGATTATTTAAAGTCTATTAAATTTAGAGAATGATTTAAATACATCTTTTGGTGTAGGCTTTTACTTATACATAGTCATAACTCACTTCATTTTAAGTTGACAGTCCTATGCTATAAAGCCGCTCAGGTTTCTAAGGCTCTTAATTTCATAGAAAACTTCAGGGATTGCTGTGAAGAATTGGCAATGATTGTGCATTATCGGAAAATAGTGAAATTGAATGTCAAGCTCAAGAGTGGGCCGTGTGATTTGGGACAATAAAATTGAAGAGTTCAGCGTGATTGAGGGCTGAAGAATGAAGTCACTTTATAAAGTGAAATAGCTTTTCAAATGAAAATTCTAACAAATTTGTGGGTAACGGCAAAGCCTAAAGATTGCCTACGCAATGCTACTAATTAGTTGCTATTCAAAGGCATAGATAATATACCTATTATCAAGGATGATACAATTATTGACACGTGACACATATAGCAAGTTATAGCAAGTAAGGACTGATATATACCATCCACTATTTTAGTGAGGAATTTTTATAAATGGAAAAAGTAATTAATAAATTCACTGCACTGTAAAATTGTAATTACGTGCGTCATTTAGCAATGTCTACTTTAAGTAGCTTGTAAGAATCAAAACACTTAATGTTTTTTAAAATATTGGCTCCCAATATACCTACATCATTTAATCAATGTAGGCAAACTCACTTAAAAACGAGAATAGAAAAAAGCATAAAATAAATTCTGTAATTGGAGAGATTGGGGTAATTTTGAACGAGACCGTGCACATCATGGTAGAAAAGGATAGTTGATAATTTCTTTCTGCTGGTAGAAAGAGAAAGACCCATGTCCAATGCCAGGCACTAAGCATAGATTCTTTATCCTTGATATAAAAGTCCCCGTTCGGAGTTCTCTACTAAGAGAAAGAGAGAGTAAATCATCTCATGTAAGAGTGTTTGACTTACAAAATGTATTTCCGAATGGTAGTAGACTGACTGTCCACATTATTTTCTCCAAGTTCCTAGCCTCCTCTTTGTCTTGTGCCAAAACGTAACATAACAACATTTGTCTACCTGATGCTATTAGCGGGACGGTCGCCTTTTACACACAATTAAGTTTACCTTTTCGCCGGGAAGATGTCGAGAAACACACATAATAACTCCATTTAGGTGTCCTATAGTATGATGTACAGATTGTGGCAAAGTTTTTTTTTTTATCTGAATGTAGTTCCGAGATCTTTATGTAGGAGTATTGTGTTAGTAGAATAGAAACCTGAAGCTGCGAATACAATGAATTATCCCTAGGTTTATGTCTTAAAATATCATCTTCTTTTTAGTAACAAAAGTACAATATCTTTAGATTGGTGTTTGAGCTAGAAAAAATCTTGTATTCAAGCGGGAACTGAACCCGCGACCTTTCAAGGTCCGGGTGACTGCTCTAACCATCTGAGCTACCGAGGACTTGGGATTACCGTGTGAATTTCCTTTACTTCATCTGTATTTCCGTTAGAAGCTAACGCATAACGTCACAATGTTGAAATATTGTATTTCAACATTCGAATGATTTTTTTTCGGTAAAATTGAGCATTGCTTTAAATATTCCTAATTTTATTTTTAACATTATAAGGGCATAAAAGCCATAGGGGCGTATGCCGAAAATTTACTTTTTTACCATGGGGTGCATCAGAGTATGCTCCGGAGCATGACAAAACGCTTCTCTTTGAAAGAGTGATATTAATTAAATTATTAATAAAAGCATTATAGGCGTACATTTTGAATACATATAATATTTCTCACCACAGAAGCGTATAACGGTGTTAAATACATAAGGACTGTTTATTGTTACGTCAGATAAGATCAACATACGCTGGTATAATGATAACATTTAGGTAAGACAATATCAAGGATGTCAGCCTGTACGGGATCGGGGTGGCCCTCACCTTAAGAACAATAAGGCACTTAGAGAGAATGGAGTACCGGTGTACTGAGTACTTGGTACTGCAGAGCTTCTGAAAACGGGTGGTACACCGGTACTTAAAGTCCTTCAGAGTCTATTAAATTTCATCATAATCGAGGGTACAAAACACCACAAGCATAGAGCAGAGGCCTAAAGGCATTGTTATTCAAAAAAGCCTTATTGAGGAACTACCGGCACACCACGCGTATTAGTTAACATGTTGTTTTCGATCACAAATCGTCTCGCATGCACAATTGACGATTTCCAGCCCCCCGAACAAGTCGGTTTCCGTAAAGGCTTTAGTACCGTAAACCACATACAGACGACGCGGCAGGTTATACAGATGACTGAGGAAGACAATAACACGGCATAACTGAACATTTATTTTAATACCGATACATAATATATAAACCCGTATAATATAGGTACATATTTTAAAGCTGTTTCATGTCCTTGATAAAATGTGTTGTATCATAGTTATTTTTTATCAGCAGCCTGTAATATTACTCCTAGACTTTAATAAAGTATTTACCTATTTTGTTTTGTGTACAATACAAAATGTATAATACAAGTTATTATTTATCTTTTGGCAATGAATTGTTTTTGTATCTATTAGCCATCAACTAATCACACGGGCCCAGCAGAAAATCAAGCGTTGTGGCTCTGCGTAGCCATGACATCATGCTGGTCACACTTTTGTACCAAAATTAACTTTTTTTAATGAACTAAGTATAGACATACATTTTATTTATAACAAAAGGAGGACTATAAAAGCTTGTGAACAATAACTTCTAGATCAAACACACACTGACAAATATTTTGCGAATTCTCAACTAATCATGTTAAAGGCACTTATAATTAGAATTAACAAAAGCGAAATAACAGATGTCGATACACAAAACGATTGTCTTTTATCACAAAAACGTCTTCCCTTCGTAGTCATTACGGATAATCCAATTAAGTGTTCTGTACAGATTAATAATATATAGAATGGACTTATTTGTGATATTAAAAAGAACAAAGTAACATTACCGTCCAAAGGTAGGTAACATTAGAACGTCGGTAAACAACGACATTTGTTCACTCACAATAGGATCTCGTACAAATCTCTCGTCAGAATACAACAAAAGCTTTCGAGGATAGGCGACAACTTTTTTTATATGCCATTTTTCATCTCAAAGGCATGAACACACGCCAGCGGATCAAGAGAAACATATTCAAGTAAGTGTGCCTTAAACGGTTGTAATAAGAATCATTTTTCTACGTGTAACGCTTGTAGTGTGGCCTTCTGTACAATCCACAGTACAACAAGTGTAACAAGTAACAATCACATTGGAATATTACACTCTTACTAAAAAAATACCTACTTAGTACAACTGCATAAGGTCGATTATAAGTGTGACTCTTGTTTGCTGTCAAGTAAACAAAAAACAATGGGTAAGTTAAAATAAAACTAAAAAAATAAAAATCTATAATAGTGTGTCCCACCTGTGTACAGTAAGATTTTTTTTTTCATATTTTGCTATTGAAAAATATAGACATTTATTTATCTACTATGCAAATCGAGTACGATACATTCGTATTTGGCGAATTATAAAATATAATTACGTTTTATATTAATACGTTATACTTAATTATAATATCAAGTATAATGGTAATTATACAGAATAGTGCTGTATTTTTTTTTATTCATAAAAATGCAAACGTCCTTATAATTGCTGCCAACATTTGAAGCCACCATCTAGCCAGTTTTGTGTTAGAATTTACTGTGAGAAAGTTAATCCAATATGCTAAACAGCGTACACTGAAAAAAATATTTAGCCAAACTAGATGCTTCGGTTACATTAGTTATAACAAAAATTTAGCGAGGTGTAATTACAGTTTTTTTGATTTAACAAAACGGTGCATCTGTATGCAACTTTATTTTCAACCAACTCAAACAAAGAAGGAAGTTTTGTATGTTAACCGTTTTCTCTGTCAATTGTAAACCGATTTTCAATTTTTTTTTTGATTAAATAGAGTATACTCCCGAGGTGGTCCCATTGTCATCAAGTCCGGATCTGATGATGGTATCCCAGGAAAATCGAGGGCAAATCTCAAATTTTATAGGCACGTATGACATGTTTTACTTTTTTCCAAAGCTATTCAAGAATTTGCTTCTGTTAGTCATCATCTCATGTTGATGTCATGGAAAGTAAAACTCCGTAACAGTTTGGAGTTAGAAAATACTTTATCAGTGGTACGATACGAAAATATGAATCAATATTATGTATTTCAATCAAAGACTGAGAGACAGACAAGTTGATAGTGCTGACGGTCACTCATCTATTTTTGACCTCAGAAGATCACTTAAAAATGTTTTTTTTTAACAAATATAGAATCAACTTCAAAACACTAAGAAGAAAAAAATAATAATATTATCTAGGTACTTATCTCCTAAAAATGTATTTTTTGGAGTCCGTGCTTCACTTTAGACAGTGAAGTGAATTTTTTTTAACAAAATAGATTTTGTTAAAAAAAATTGGGATAAGTGTTAGACTAAATTAATTAGGTGGTTAGTTTTTTGAGCTGCAGGAAGTCGAAAGTTCAGTTGTCATTTTTTTAAGTTTAGTAGGTATAGAAGTTTTTGACAGGTTGTAACCTTTGCCATGAGATATAAGAAATATTCCATTGCATCTGTGTTTTCAAAGATGCACTTAAAGTATTATAACCCTTTACAATAAATAATAAATTATCAAATGAATACATTAATTATAAACCAAAACCTACTGCCCTTTTTGTTCTTTAAGCTGAAAGAAGTATTACCACGTTTTTCGGAGCGATGAAGCCAGAACCACTTAAGGCGCAATTGTTTGAGAGATACGAACACATACAAATACAACGATATTAATATTACAGAGCAGAGATACGTCACCACATGTTATGAATACAAAAAAGAAGCGGCATTTTTATAAGAAACGTTCTTAATAAACCGAGTTAAGATTTGATAAATAAAGACTTCATTATGTAGTGTCTTCCTTTGAATGTGTTTTTATTTTTGGTATTATTTTTTCCAGTAAGTTACAGAAGGCATTGTTATTTTTTGTTATTGATTCTAAAACGATGCTGTATGAATATGAATAACAAAATACTTCTACGTATTACATTATTAACACGAATAGAAAACAAATAGGTACTGGGGCTAGAATTTGATACTTTATGTCTTCTAAAGACAAACAGCTATTAACGACGCATGGTCTAATTAGTCTTGAGAGTTTTTGCCTCCATTTAATGGCGACGGTCAAGATTTGTTGAAATTGATTGCCTTGAAGAACCATATATTGTAAATTATAGAAATAAACTTTTTCTTGGTATGAAACATTTATTTTATCGTAGACTTTGACCTTATCATCTTCCCCTTTCTACTCAGGAGCACGTGTGCCGGTCTTCAGAGTCATTTATTCACTTTCTTTACCTCAACATCACGTACAAAGAAGTTTAGTAACTCGTTTCTTTATCGCACTTACAAAACTTGTCGGCACAGGCTTCCTTGTAAGTCCTAAATTAACATGGGTTCCTTAAAAATAGGCTTAAAAAGGCACCTTAAAACCCTGCAAGGTAGAGGCGGTTAGAACAGTATGTTTAGGCTGCACTAACTGTTTTCATATTAGTTATGGACTCTTCTTACCTCTTCACATCAGGTGGTGTTGAGTCATTTGTGTCAAAAACTTCAGAAATATTAAACTCAGCGGATTCATCTAAAAGGGATTTAAGATTAATGTTCTAATGAAACCTATTTTGTCACCCGACGAAAAAAGAGGAGTGTTATAAATTTGACGTGTCTGTCTGTGTATCTGTGTATCTGTCTGTGGCATCGTAGCTACTAAACAAATGGACTGATTTTTATTCAGTTTTTGTTTGAGAGCTGACGTGACAAGGATGGTTCTTAGCTATAATTTATGAAGATCAGTTCAAGCGTTTGATGACGATCAGCTCATTTTTTACATGATAGAAGGGTTTTTTCACAGAACCGATTGATTTGAAATTTGGTGTACCTACTGTCACTTCAGTGACATTCCCATGAGATACTAACCTTAAGCTGATCCTAAGTATCAAAAAGTCTGCGGGATCCTTTGTTCTGCAGAAACTTACAGCAGATAGAGCGTGTTTGGGCTCTTACGAATAGTCTCAATGAGATGGTGTTAGATAGATGATTATAAAGCCGGCCGTTACTTAACCTTTTCAATTTTGTATTTTATTTATAAACTCTTTCTTTTTGTACGGACTCAGTTATTGTTATTTATTTATATTTTATTTAATCTTTATTGTACACAAAACAACTTACAACAAAATTTACAATATAAAACATAATGTACACAGGCGAGCTTAACACAAAACTGTGTTTTCTACCAGCAAACCTTTGAGTTCAGAGAGATCTCTTGATAGGTAGGTGAGGTAGTACGTGTAAAAAAAAAAAACATAAAAGAAAAGTTTACATTTACATAAATAATATAAAAACATATCATACTTAAATAGATACCTACGTAAATAATATAAATACAAATCATACATACATACATAATATAAATACAATACATACTTACATATAAATAAACTAGGTTGTGAGGAAATGCTCTTTTAGCCTTCTTCTGAATACGTCCAGAGATAAGCATTCACGCAGAGAATGAGGAAGAGAATTCCAAAGACGAACAGCATGAACAGTGAAGGAGCCACTATATAGAGAGGACGAATGAAGCGGAATCTTAAGGAGGAGGGATTTAGAGGAACGGCAGGGTTTATTACGAGGAACGAGATACTCAAGCCGCTCACACAGGTAACTTGGGGATCTAGGATTGTAAAGGATTGAGTAAAGGAAGCAAAGGATATGCAAATCTCGACGACGTCGAATCGGCAACCACTTCAATCTAGACCGGTATTCAGAGACATGATCATATTTTCTCAGACCAAATATAAAATGTATTCCCAAATTCTGAAGTCGCTCTAATTTATTTAGTAATTCCTCTGTTGCGTATAGATAGCTAACATCAGCGTAATCCAGCAGTGGAAGAAGTAGAGATTGGGCGAGAATTACTTTAGTATGAAACGGAAGGAATTTTTGGAGACGTTTGAGAGACTGGAAAGAATAAAATATTTTTTTACTTACCTCCGTTACATGGACAGACCAGGATAAGTTACTGTCCATATACAAGCCGAGATTTTTGACACTATTCGTGATGGGAATCGTAGAGGAATCAAAAACAATGGCGGCACTAATTGTCTATCAAGAAGGCCATGCATGTGTCTGCTACCAACAATAATTGCTTGTGATTTAGTCGGATTAACAAGCAGTCCAAACTTCGAGGCCCAATCCCTAATTGAAGCAAGATCTCTGTTGATAGCAGCCACAGCCTCCATAGTGTCAGCAGGCTTAAAATGCCTATATAACTGCAAATCGTCTGCGTAGAGATGAAAATGAGATGTCAGAGTATGAGTGATAGAGTTAATGAAGATATAAAACAGAAGAGGAGATAGGACACCACCCTGAGGCACGCCCGCAGCCAAAACAGACCAATCCGAAGACGTATCCTCGGAGCGGACCGACTGCGATCGGCCTCGAAGATAAGAATCAAACCATTTTAAGGTAGAAGAAGAGACATTAAGAGAGGAAAGGAGCCCAAGGAGAATGTCAAAGTCAACTGAATTAAAAGCACTACTAAAGTCCAACAGTACAAGTACCGTCAGATATTTTTCTTCCATAGCTAGCCTGATGTCGTCGGTGATTTTGACCAACGCAGTTACTGTACTATGGGCAGGACGAAAGCCTGACTGAAAGGGACTAAGCAGATGCTGAGAGGATAGGTAAAAAGACAGTTGACTCTGAACGACGGATTCTAGGACTTTGGACAGTACTGGAAGGATAGATATCGGGCGGAATTGTGGAAAGGCAGAAGCATCAGGAGTTTTAGGAAGAGGTAAAACATAGGCCTTTTTCCAAGCTGAAGGAAAGATGCATATTTCGAGCGAATAATTAATGATGTGGGTCACAATAGGTGCAATCTCATCCAGAATCATCTGGATTTGCAGCCCGTCATCGCCCTGTGCTTTGGAGGAAATATTACGAAGGATTTTCTTTATGTCTCGTTCAGAAGTCACAGTTATTTCTATTGATTAAAAAAAAATCTTTTATCATTCCCCCAGTCCCCAGGAGAGCAACGCATCTGCAAAACCAAGTGATATTTTCCTTTGTTATTGCAGTTTTCTATAACTAGTGATCGAATCAGAAATGAGGAGATCCGCGGGAGAACTAAGGTCGCCGACATAGCCCGAAGAATTGCGAGCCTCAAGTGGCAGTGGGCAGGCCACATTGCAAGGAGGACTGACGGCCGTTGGGGCGGAAAGGTCCTCGAGTGGCGGCCGCGTACCGGGAGACGCAGCGTTGGTAGGCCTCCTACAAGGTGTACCGACGATCTGGTGAGGGCCGCGGGAAGCCGATGGATGCGGACAGCGCAGAACCGATCGGTATGGAGATCTTTGGGGGAGGCCTATGCCCAGCAGTGGGCGTCTCTCGGCTGAAATGATGATAACTAGGCGATGGTCACCAGGCGGGCCGTCAGCTTGTTTATCATATGTTGTATAAAAACATATTGCATTGAAATGCGAATACAACACAATTGCAATGCATCTTAAGGGAGTTTGGTGCCAAATACCTACACGATGACAGCCTTCAACGAGGTGGATATTCACGATAAAATACGTCAGCACCACGTAAATGTTTATTTTAATGGTCCTGCATATTTCTCGCTAACGCAGGCATATTTATCACAACACTAGACCAATTTTATAACACAAAATCGACTTCGACATTATCAAAAAGCGTGGTGGTGTTATGGCCTGAGCTCCTCTTGCGCTTCTCCTATGTAAGAAGGCCTGTGCCCAGCAGTTGGACGTATGGTGATGATTATTAAAAAGCACTGTAAATAAAAATCTTAACCAGCTGCCATTAAAGTGCTGCCAAAAAGTCCAATAGTAGTAAAATATTTTTTAAAAAACCCAATAGCGTATGCAGGATATATTTGAATGAGGCTTTATAATTTATCACATTGTTAGACATTCTGCTACGAGTAAATAACTTATTGATTTATTTAAATAAAACCTACACCTGCTTAATGATAGCCTCCCTTATTTATTTATTTATATTCGACCTATAATTACCTATGTTAGGCATAGACACGATTCAGGCCATTTATACTTATATAATGACTCCTTGCGATTGTGCAAAAGATTCAGACTACAAAATTAATATTTAGACTGAAACAATAAAGTATGGCTCGTAGCTTGCAAATTTCTAAAATATTACTATCTAAAATACTATTTCAAAGGAAATCTACTACAAAAGAAAGATCATAATCAGCTACAAACGAAATCTTAATCTTGCACCTAGGTTTAAATTAAAATATGAATTATTTAGCTATTATTTTGGATCGTACGACATACTGTACTTATTCATATTTAAAATATAAATCATTATTTAATGTAACAACATTAGTTTAAAAAGTGCTTAAAAATCGTTCGACTTACTTTTTATAATCAATTAGCTTTACATTTACACATTAGGTATTTAATGATTACCTAAAATAAATTATAAAAGTGCTTGATTTAATAATTACCTACGTAATATTTGGTTTATTAAAGTATTTAGTATTGAAAATCACACTGTTTAAAAGTTATGGCGTTTAGCTGGCGCTGGTCGTCGGACATAGTAAATGAGTCGGCCGTTATCGGATTCTTATCGGGAGTCTATACTGAATTTTGTCTAACACGTATTTGACAGATCACTATTTCGACAAATCACATGTTCGACAGATCACTATTCCGACAGAATACTTTACCAAAAACATACACCTTCTACAAGACACTACTTGACCACTGCAATGGCATCACTCATATTCTACATATTATCACTAGCCCAGGCTTCATACATTTTTTGATCCTCTCCTTTCAATCAAAAGTCTATACCACACATGTCTTTAAAAATGCTATTTACAGGTGTTCTCAGGTTAGGCTACGGTCCTACTATTTTATTCTTATTTCTACCAAATGAAATTTCGTCTTTAATTTTTTTATTTGTATCACAAGAATGGGTTCAAATGGCAAAATTATTGCAAGATGGTTACACTTATGTGACTTATACTTATTTAAATATTATAGTCGTTGTTATTTTAAAATAAGTACAATGTAACTAGGTATTTCAGACATTTCTGAACTCAGGGTTTTCCCATCTCTAGCGGTGTCATAAATGTCACAGTCGCCATATTTGTTTACATCTCGGGCAGTAGCGAAAAAAATGGACTATAATGACAGCAATGACAGCAATTCAACTCTCAACTGAATCGCTGTCATAGTCTAGATAGCGTCGTAGTACGAATTAACGATTCTACTCAGTTTAGGTCCTAAACTGGATCGCGATAAAAGATGGTGGTACGGGTGCTGTTCCGTAAATACACTTTGCAATGAATAAACAGCTAACGGTAATCGTGCACGGCAAGCGGGCTAGTCTTTGTAAAGTTTTTTTTTATACAAAGCACATCAAATGACTCAACACCACCTGATGTGAAGCGGTAAGAAGAGTCCTTAACCGGAGACAGCTAGTGCAGCTGGAAACACACTTTTCTAGCCGCCCCCACCTTGCCGGCCCATTAGGTGCCTTTTCACGCCCGTTTTGACCATGTTATAGGATGGAGAGAACACATATGCTGGCAAAGAATTCCAAGTTTTGGAAGTCCGAAAAAGAAAGGTGTTACTAAACTTCTTTTTGCGCGATGTTGAGGTGGAGACAGTAAACTGTTGACTCCGAAGACCGGCACCCAGATAGCACGTATATCTACAGAGCACGCCTAAAAGACCTCATTTGAATGTTCTTTCGGTTTCTGTGCTATTATGTGTGAGCTATGTCCGTAACGCGTTTAATATTTAAATAGTTAACTGTAAACATTGTGTGCAGCGGTTTTTACAGAATGTTGATTGTATCCCAATTAAAAAATAATGATGCGTGGTGGTAGTTTTATAATAGAAATCTTTAAAAGTCACTCAAATTTATTGTATTTATTACGAAACTTACATAATATTTATTATCCAAAATGCAATTAAATCACTCTCAGGTCACGTGCCAGCAAACATCAATCTCAGTGTATGACGTCACTTGTTGTTAGCATCAGACGCCGTCAAAAGGAAAACCATCCTTATCACAATAGCAACATAGCAGTATTTGGTAACAGGTGACGTAACGTATTGGCGTTTTGGAGCAAAATTTGAAACGTAGCTTATGGTAAATAATTTTTAATACATGAGTCGGTTTCGATTAATTATTAATTATTAAATTCACTATTTCGGGCATACACGTTCCCAAAATTTATCATAAAAATTAATGGTACGGCGTCTTTTAATTTTTTTCACTCATCAGTGAGAATGCAGCCGCTTCATGAATGACCATATCGATTTCGACATAAATTATTAAAATCAATAAATAATAATAATATTATTAATCATGTAACAATTTAAAATAAAAACAGATAGTTTTCATATATCTAATTTTACTAATTTTTAAATAATAATTAAATGAAAATTATTCGATAAAGTAGCGAAGAATTAATAGTAAAACCATAATATTAAATTCGTATCACAAATTCAGGACGGCGTATATTTGCACACAAACACAGTATAGACAATGAAAATAAATATTCTTACTTAAAAGTACCTACAATTATACAACAAACAGGACTTGGACAGTTTACAGTGGCCTGAATTTACTGCGAAAGCGTCGGCGAATCGTTTAAAATGATTTTTCATAATAAACAAGCTTAGGTACTTACCTTAAAAGAAATGGTAATTTCACTCTTACGAAAAGCTAGACACTGCAATAAAAAGCTATTCACTTTACAAATTATAAACATAATGCGATTTAAATCTCACTCTTTTAAGATAACATTTTTTTCATATTTATTATTTACAAATTTACAATATCGACCATCGCCAATAGTCGATTTTTGACGATTTTAATTTTAGTTTTACCTCCATTTCGTGATTCGTCAAGCTTGCAGTAGTCCCGAGCTATCAAGCCTTTGGGATCAGCCTTAAACGTTCCTCTTGTCTCTTTTATATCTTCTTCTTGTGATCCATTTTATTAATGTTATAGGTAAATTAGTAAAATTAAAAACATATTTTGCTCGGGAAATAGCGGATGTTTAATGTTTTTTTTTTAATTAAAATTATTGTCTTCAGTTCGCGTGCAAAATCAAGTAAGATAATGATAGTAAGGTAAAAGCTCCTAATACGGAGGTAGTTAAAATCGGTTTCAATTATAGCGGTATTTATACTTTCGTGTTTTATTCTCTTATGCGTGATATTCTCGTTTGGAAAACGTCGTGTGGATAGGCCTTATGAGATTTTGGATGAGGGAATTGCAGTTTGATGTTCAAAACTAAAAATACCAGACGATTTCAACTATACTATATTAATCCTTTATCACCCAGCCGTCATAAATGCATCACATCTACAATTTTAATAAAATAGCCTCGCAATTCAGGAGGAAATGCAACTAGTCTTATTGTACACTTCCCTTTTCACAATATTGAGGTGGTGTTTTTTTATTTATAATTTCGGTTAATTTTAGTTTATTTAAAGGCTTATATTATATTATAAGTTTCTTGTATTATGTAAAGTATGTATTTGAGTCTATATATAAATTTTATTTAATACTAATACATATTCAAAATTAAGAAAATAACATTAAAATTTAATTATGTCTGGTTGGTATGTCGTGCTTGGAAAGGTTAGTAGGAGCTTTAACCTTGATGTATAAAATAGTGTTAATGTATCAGGATAAGGAAACGTTTGATGTAAAAATGTCTTCATTATTTCTTGAATAAAATACGAGTAAAGATGTTATTATAATTACATTTAAAACAAAAAGACTTCAAATGTTTTATGCTTTCGAATATTACCACAAAACCAATTCCAAATTATTTTCAAATCAATATAAATTTATTGAAAAACTCGTGCTATAAGCCCATTTGTACCTTTTTTGTGCAAAAAATTTGATTTACACAAAAATATTGTACGGTTCCATTTAGACATTCTAGAGAAGAAACAATAAAAGAAAGTATATTCCTCTATTAAATTATAATATGCACCTTATGTGAGAATTTTTGCACTTTGATTTCGATTCCTAGTTTTGATACTTCATAATTTTATTCAATGTTCTTATAGAAAAATTTCTTATTTTAATGATGTCTTGCTTTTATATGGATCCAATCGACTTTTCTCTATGTAATTTTCTACGACAAGCACCTGTACCTACTCAGGATATTAGTAATCATTGATCACTCCCTAGTGATTTGAAAGATACAGTGTACAGAGAGAACCCATTATCATTCTTTATTCATTACCTTGAAGAAAAAATTTAAATATGCCACTGCCATTTTAGTAGGTATGTACCTATAAAATCTAACATACAACCGTTTCCAAGTTGAAATTCCGTGATATACCGTATACCAAAGCAACTAATTATTTGTGGTATAATGGATCGAAGATATGTTACTATATTTTTTCTCCTATATTAATTCGCGAAGAGTCAACATAAATAGTTACCTTCATCTTGAGGGTCGTCGCGTTTCCCGTAACCTCTCGCAATCAATATTTTAGGATTTGTCTTGAACTGGGGTCTGGTGACTCTAATTTGGTAATCTGTTCAATATCAGTTGAAACATTATACATAGTTTTGTGTTCTCAATAATAGATAAGTATATTAAATATCTTTTCGTATAAAATAAACACAATATCAGATACCAAGAATCACGATTCCGTATCCTTTGTAAACAATTAACGCATCCGGTCTGTGGATTGATATTTTTGTTTAACCAGTCGTTGGTGTTAAAATTAGAAAGCCACACATAAATCCATGAAACATGTTAGCTTAAGTCGAATCCAATCAAGTCGATTTTGTATTGTGAAAAGCACCGCTTGTGTGGATAGAGCAGTATTGCTTACGTTTCCTGTCCGTTGGGTGTTTTGCATTTTATACGTTAATCCCATTATGACTTAAGCCGAATTTCCATTAACAACATCAAGGATTATATACCTCCGCTTTGAGTTTCATCGCGTTTCCCGTAGCCTCTTGCTATTAGCACTTTGTGACCTGGGTTGAATGTCTGTCTCGTCTGTCTAACGTCTAAATCTGTATAATTTTATATTTATTTTTCAAACTTGAAATACGATTATAAAATTAGATAAGTAAAATGTTGATTCTAAATAAAATATAAATTAAATTTTCTGAAGTTTTCAAATATTATTATTTCAAACATTCATATATTATTGCAAGGAATTCACCCTAAAATTCAGCTAACATTGACTGTACTATACTGGGTTGCTACACACTGCTACGCGCTGTTACGAACTGCTACGCGCTATTACGAACTGCTACACGATGCTACGGACTGCTGCGAGCTGCTACGGATTTAATCCACACGAGCGCCGCCAGTGCAAATAACAAAATTTATCGCATTAGACATCCTCAGAGATGGGCACCGAGTCTTATATTTGACTAAAACAAAACTTCATCTCGCTTAAGCCTATTGCGATAAAAAGAGACAGGAACAGAATTTTCTCTATTCAAAGTTTGTTAGTACAGCCCATGTTTTACTGAATCGGAGTTCGGGGTAATCGCGTTACCTTCGTTCAGCCCCGCGCGCTTCCCGTAACCCCGCGCTATAAGCACTTTTGAACCGGGGTTGAAGCCTCTTGTCAGTCTAATTTCGTAATCTGCTCGAATTTTAATTTGATTTAATTAATCAGTTAATTACCGAAGCGAGTAAGCGCTTTAAAACAGCGTCGTACAGCGGAACAGATCAACTTCATTCAGACGGACTAAACCTTTGATAAGTACCTATACAATTTTGGAATGCAGAAAAGGTAGCGCAAGAAAAAGTATGACTTTGTATATAATTCGCACTAGAATATCAATTTTAATTATTTAAATATAAGTAATACAATAATTATATTTATAAAAACATTTAAATATAGTTTGTGTGTTAGATTTATTTAATTTTGTAGATGATACACGCATTTCATTTTCAGATGATTAAGATTGGTTCGTCAAACAAATAAAAATCATAATAAATCTGATAAATACAGAAATTCATTATTTTTATTCATATTAGTTTTTTTCCTACTTTCAATTATTATGTTTATTGAAAATTAAAACCTTGGTCGCTTACGAGCCCACCGGCAGACACTCATATTCAATAGAAAATCTATTTGATCTTTAAGCGGCTACTTCACAGGATATTAAGTAATAGACCGTAATTGTACACATCGTTCTTTATTTTATTTTGACATTTCGTCTAAGAAATAATATTTTAAATGAGATAAAATTAAAATTAAATCCCTGGTTAGCAAGAAGGTATCGATAAGTTGATTGAGAAAATTAAACCGGATAGATAAAAAGTATGTAATTTTATGCTAAAAACGAATTTATTAATTATTAAATTAACAATCATTTAAAACAGAAAATATTTGTGTAGGCAGAAAAGATAGACTTACATAAATTTAAGACGAAAGGAAAGTCTATGACTCAGTAGTTGTAGGAGGTCCGCTGCCTCTGTTTTATCTACCATATTCGATAACGATATAATTTAGTATTAAGTATTGTACGATTATTTTTAGTTTCAATCATAGTAAGAGTCCAATTTTAATATTTAAATAAACTGTTTTTCTTTTTTACGTAAATACGAAATTCGTCTGAATGAGTGATCTGTTAGCCTTAGGCCAAAAGCTGGTAATAAGCAGTAAACGCCTTACTAACGAAACGAAGCACTTTTACCTTCATCGCTGTCATCATTACCATTCCTTTTGCCAAAGTCGGTTGCAACCAACAGTGATGATTTAGGGTTAAATATTTTTCGGGCAGGCGCTTCATAATCGTCTGAAATTCAATGTTGCTTATGTTACAAATATTGAATGAATACATAAAGGAATCATTTAGTTTCAAATAAGTTAATAATTAAGTTTTCTTGAGAATAAAACACTAACATGTTTTGTCTTTATTATATTTCAAGATATTAAGAGTTGCAAAACTCTCTTTTTTGCATACGGTTAACTGTATGTTAGTAGTGATATAAATAGCACTTATTGATAGTTTTCTTGTTTGGCTCCTTAAAAAAGATAATTGACAACTACTTTTTCAATTCCGAAATTAGAAGTATACCCACAAGATGGTGACTACAATTAGGCTATATTAGTTCATACAAATGATTTGCAACCTTTTAAATGCATCTTATTCCTTTGATAATTTTATAATATTTCTATGATAATTTTATGACATTTCTATAATAATGCATCCAATGTTATATTATTTCATACAAATGTTATGCAATTATCAAAGAAATAAGACGTATATGAAAGTTGCAAAACATTTCTATGAACTTACATAGCCCATGTTTTAATTTCTGTCTGTATATGTGTACCACCATATGTATTTAGAATTCATAAAGAAATATTATTTCAAAATAAACGGTGTGTTTCTTATTGTGGCGTTGCGTACAATTCTGTCGATACATCCATACATTAGTTAATCATGTTAATACTAAGAAATGTAAGGATGTATTGACAAAATTTATCATAACTATTTAACAAGTATGTTTTTATTTATAGTTGCCAATCTATAAAAAAAGTTAAATAATGTAAGCAATCTTATAATATCAATACCTATTTTTAGTAAATTTTGTAATAACAGTTTTGAGCATTTTTATAACTGAATTGTTTTTTGTACCAATAGCGTAAGTTTTCTAGTAGGTTTTCAATAGGTATGGGAAAATACAGCCATAATATTCGAGGGTAGGCTACTTAGTTTTAGATCATGTACATATAAAAGTCCTAGACTCATATAACAGACACACACACTAATTAATAAGAAACTTAAGCTTGATTCCATAGAACCAAACTTCTATCATCTAAGGATGATATCATCTATTTTTTCTTTTTCTTTTATTGCATAGACAAAGGTCTATACAATAGAAGAAAATAAAAAATATACATCGTTACGTCTGACAAGTCGTAACGGTACGTCACTATGCAATGATTCATATATGCCATATTTAGGCTATTCACTTACTAGTATTGGTTTAAGTCGTTCAAATATTAGATAGTAGTGTGCAGTCCAGCATCAACAAGATGTATACGATTTAGATCCTTATCACATTGGCGTAAGAGACAGAATTTATGCTTCATTTTGATGCTTACTGTACTGTGAAAGCATCGGCAATGTAGTTATCGATTGCAGTATTTCATGTCATCACAAACCACGCTTTGATATCGTCATTAATTAAATGTTAGATAGATGTACCTACCACCTACGCTAAGTAATTAAAAATGGTTGTAATTAATTCTGCGAACAATGTTTCGATAATAATATTATTACCAGAATAGGTAGCCTTCGTTTTTCTTTTAATTTCACTTATGATTTCCCAACTAAATATTTTTCACTAATTAGATTATAGTTATATTAGTTTTTTTTTTGTATTGGATTATAAATAGATGGTAATACAGTGTAATACAATACATAATCAGTGCTGTGTAATCGTAAACTCAAAAGAAATTTAAAAATGAAATGTTTGTTACTAAAAACGTGTATTAAAACACCAGGCCTCAAAGGTGTTAATTACGTTTCATTCATTCCTAACTAGGCACGAGTACTATCGACTTAAGTAAAACTTTGACCGTGCTTAAAACATTGTGGTTAAACGAATCATATTACCAACAGTATTATTCATTATAAGACACGTCACTGAGTGGATTATGCCAAAGGTACCTGCGACGGCAGATAAAGCGTAACACTTTGAAATTGAAAAGCACCTTAATCCGTTGAATTACGAGTAATTTTCCAAGGGATGTGTCACGCTAGATGTGCGGCCGTCTAAACAAAGTTGGGTGAAAGTATAAACCTTTTGGTAAGCCGATCAGATATTTTAGACACAGTTATAAATATCAATGCAACTTCAAATTGTTTGACACCCAAAAATGGTTTTCATTTAAAACGGGGCAAAATTACCCTCACATATATGTTTAAGCACAAGTATCACAATTCACAGAAGTGCAACAATGCAGAAGTATTACATTATTTAGTTAAAGCTAAGCATAAGCTACATAATATAACACTTCTTTATTGTATTATTTAGCTAAAGGCTGACAGGAAATTAAGAAATTGTATGGAATAATACTTAGGTATACACAGCAAAGCCGCTCCTCATTGAGTAGGTTGTAGAAATAGGGCATTGCTAGACTGTTACGCATGATGGACTATCTATTAAATAATATTATAGCTTAAATATTAGAAGAAAGTTCAGCCCAGCTAATCGTTTCCAAACATATTCGTATATTTAACTCAGCACTGTATTATCATTGTTATTTAATTACATAACTTCACTTCCAATATCATAAATAACAAAAAAGTAGCAGTCAATCTTATTTTATATAGGAAAGAGTTTGATTTATCTGTTTATCCTTTAGAAGAACCGTACACAGGTATACCGTATTCAGGCGATCGGAATACACTTTCGGTTCATATTTCAAGGGTGCATATGTAGTTTTACAATAAGCTTTAACCTATACATTTCTTTAAAAAGTCATTTTATTGTCAGTAACAGACTTCATAACACGGCATTGAAAATCTTCTTTTATAAAAAATTGTACTGCATATCGAAGTAACTTTAGTATGTAAGTAGTTCGAATTGACAGAAGAAGCACTGGTGCGAAATTATGGCATGACTTTAAGAATATTAAGCTTTGTTCTTCCAATCAGACTTCCATGACACAATCTGTAGAATGTTCTAGAACAAGCTTCAAATATGTTCACAGTCTATGTATTAATAGACAAGACGTGTATCTGCTGGCCCATATGTTTGCGTCATATTAGTAGTCGGTGTCAGCTGTGGGTGTCATTGGCACCTCTAAATTCGTCGGTTGATTATGCACTGCGTTAGATAGAGCCACAAGCTTTGATAAAATTTAAAGTTAGTTAATAGTGTAATAAAAAAAAATCACAGTAAAACATAATAATGGTGATTCTAGTGTTGTATCACACTCAAGTCCTCGAGAGTTGTTTACAAAGTCTCGGTAGTCTTTTTATGTGTTGAAGAGACTTGGGGACTAGCAACCTCAAGGAGTTTTATAGTTTGAGATAAAGATCTAATTTTTCGTACTAAGTTGTGCTTGAATTTGTTTGATTATTGAAATTTATAATAATATCTTAATGAATACGATGGTCAAACACTTAGAAATTCTTCTTGTACGCCAGATAACGTAAGATCTACCAGATATGTTCAGGTAGATATAATATTAAACCATTTTTTAACAACCAAGTGGTTATTAAGAAGACCAGAGTTTTTTTGGAAAATTCTACTCCTCATGTGTAAAGTCATTTGTGCTGACTCATAGTCCGACGAGTCTTTATTGTGAGTCTTTAAAATGAGAACTCGAGTGTAAAGCATCACTAGATAAAGAAATTTACTACAAATAAAACAAACCTCGTGCTGATTACAAGTAATTGCACAAACATTCAATCAAAATTATTTTAATCGTTGGTACTGCATTTTAGTATTTTCATCCTGTATATCCGAAGTTCACCTTGGAAAGTTTATCTATTTACTTCCACATTGGAAATGCTCAATCTATTATCTTATTAAATCACTATTGTGGCACTAACTCCTAGCTTGACGTGATGTTGTGTTCAAACAGACAATCTTTCTCGCCGACTTTAATACTTTATCGTAAATATCTAAGCCATGCCATAATTTCTCAACAATGTTGCCAAGAACAAAAGCTGGAGCCGGTCCGTCTCTGTGTGACCAGATCCTTAGAAATACACTTTCAGAGCAGGAGTCAGTCCCACACACATCGATTCCTTCGCTTTTCGAGGCGGGAATCTAATCCCCTCATTCCTTCTACCTTCGGTACTAACGAAGTCCTCGGCGGTTCTCTTGCCAAAATCCCTGGCGATCCCAACTGTGGGACTCTTAAACGTTGGCGTACCTCGTTGGGAGCGATCTGCTGATGTTTGCTGTTCTACGTCGCCTTTGGAAATGTTACGTCATTTTTATTAGTGCAAATTCGTCAAAAATATCTACTGTTAGGAATATTAACGTTACTTGTGGTACTGATCTGAAGGTATCTTTACTATATTAATCGAAATAGCTTCATAATTAATATAAAACGCAATGCTTCACTAAACGTTAAATGAGAATAATCCTTATTTCAGAAATTGAAACCCCAATTGAGGTTTATTTATAGTAACAAAAATATGTTTAGTGAGCTTAGGAACAATATAAATTTTATGTTAAAGATACATAGAAACTACACTTGTCTTGTTTATCAAACTTTTTAAAATAATATTCGTATAGTTTTAATTGTTTCGGGACAACAATTGTTATGCTATCGCCTGTACAAAGAAAAAAATCTGATGATATCAGAATTTGCAAAAGCTATGAAACACATTTAAAAATAAATAATATATTGTGTAATTTTCAAGCTAGACAATTTCAGTTTTATAAAATTGCCAATTTTCTTCAAAAATTGACTACTCAGGTCTGTAATTTGAGAAGTTATCGAATAGAACGTTAAATAAGTGACTCGATAGAATCTGATTCGCTACTGGACTCGTTATTTCCCCTTTACAAAGAAATCTGACCATCTACATCAGGTATCGTATTGCATCCAATGTTTTCTACGTGTTTCTACTTCAGCACGTTGTTGTTAGTTTCTTGAAATACAATTTAATTGGGTTTTATAAAGTATTTTGTTGCTAAATTCTGATCAAAGGATTTTATAATGAGAGTACATTTTATAATGGTCACTATATCTTGTTCGGTTGGGCTGCTCAATTTATTTTTTTCAACCATATCACGTAATCGACACGCATAATAATAATAGCTGACAATATAAAATTACGAAAGGCAAATCACCGAATATATATAATGTTTAATTTTAAAAAATAGCCTTCCACAATGCTTTTTATTATGAACGAACCCACTGAAACTTAATTTTAAAATACGACGAATTTGCACCAATCCAATAAAATTTATAATACAAAATTTCCATAAACAAATGAGTTCATGAGTCTTGTTACTTACAACTAAAAGTTATGGAAGGCGTATTTGAAATTCTAAACGGCGGAAGGGATTTGAAAACCGTTTAAAAATTCACAAGTTGTAATATTTACGTCCCATACTAAGGTTCTTTTGAAAGTAAGCAGATTAATGGACAAGTCACGAGTCTCGTATGGATATGACATGCATTTTTCACTGAAGTCTTTTCAGTGAAAACATTCTTAGCTAAACTGCATTTAGTGAATAAAAACTTTCAAGAACTATTGATAAAAAGTAAAATTTTAAAAGCTTTTGCATGGCCACAAATACTTCAACGTATCTGTAACATCCATATGCTTTTCATTATTTAACCAGTGCAGTGAAAAAATAATTTGGCAAATTTTGTTTCTATTTAAAACTGAACTAATTTTACGATTTTATATGTAAGTTGAAGTCCGATCGTTGACTTCGCCAGATTGTCTAATGCAGAAGACTGTTTTTTTATACAAAGCACGGCAAATGTCTCAAAACCACCTGATGTGAAGCGGCAAGAAGAGTTAGCTAGTGCAGTTTAGACACTACTCTAGCCGCCTCCACCTTGCCGGCCCAAAGGTGCTTTTTCATGCCTCTTTTGCAGAAACCCATGTTATAGGATTTTTTTTCTAAAACATAGGTTTATTCAAAAGACACACATGTGCTGGCCAAGAATTCCAAGTTCTGGAAGCACGACAAAGAAACGAGGCGCTAAATTTTTTGGTGCGTGATGTTAAATTTGAGATCTTTATGTGATTAGTAGATTCAAGGTTATTTTTATGACCACTTAAAACCGAAGTAATTTTGGTTTTGAGTGGTCATCACCATTACCTGCTGAGCACAGGCCTTCATACATGGGAGAAACACATGAGAATGGTCTAACCATTTGTGGTGGTGCTGTGGGTTACGGGTTGGTAGATTAAAGCGGTTGCAGTAACAACCGGGACCAACTGCTGACCGTCCTTTCCGAAGCACGGAGGAGCTCGAGACTAAAAATTTAGATTGACCCATCCCGGGATCGGCCATAGCGAAAGTTGATTTGGTTTTCGTTAGCGGAACCAGAGCACTCAAAACCACTACGCCACCAAACTCCTCACTTTGATAGTTTAAAAATAAATAACTTTGAACCTACCAGTCACACAGTCTTCAGTACTAGACGAAAGGTCTAATTTTGTAATCGTCCGACGTATTGTGAAAAGCCTAGATAGACTGCAATCTGGCGAATTCAATGATTCAACTTCGATGATTCTAATTCTTCTTTTTTAAAGGCAAAGGAGTACTCACGCTCAGCTCTGGTTGTCGGCCGGTCGCGTTTACCGAACCCTCTGGCGGTCATCATCTCGACGTTCTTGAAGCCACGAGTGGGGCGCTGCTTGGCCCTGGCCACCCTCACCTCGGGCCCCGCCTCCGCCAAGCATAGACACACCGCCGCCACGACTGCCAGGTGCATTGTAATGTTCATTGCTAAAACAAGAATAATATTCAATGTTTCTATTTCTTAATTTTATGTCCAATTAACAGAACCGTATTATTAGATATTTGAAAAAAAGTGGTTTCGTTCGACATTGTAAGAGTAGACGTTAGCTTATAACAGTACAGATTGACTAGAAGATTCCTTAGCATTTTTTTATTATAAAAATATAGAATTAAAAAATTTCAGTAACTCCCGGCCTCATTAATCAGCTATCTAACACCATCTCGTTGAGACTATGAAAATAAAAATGAAAATGAAAATATCTTTATTCAATTAGGCCCCCCAAGAAGCGTCAGTTTTCGAATCGTCAAAAACCCTTATGTCTAACACATAAAATAATATTAACTAACAATATCTTAATGTTTGTCTTTCTGTCTTGTCTGGATCTACGTAAGCTAACAATGTTATAATGTCTGTCTGTCTATCGGTCTGTCTGTCGATCTGTCTGTCAGTCCGTCTGTCAGCCTGACAGTCTGTGTCAGTCAGTCTGTCTTTCTATATGTCAGTCTGTCTGAATTACACCGGTTCCAAAAGTTGAACTACCGAGAAGATTCCGGCAACAAACTCGTGAAGTCACTCTTTTCAATTATTAAGTTTCAATGTTTAGTTACATAGTAATAGAATTAAGCAGTGCAGTGTCACACAGAGTATACAAACTAGGTAGGTATATAAGCATACCAAGAAGATGACAAGATTATTTACTTTATTTAAACGCTGTCCGAAAATGCACCATCACAATATAGGTAGGTATTATAGTACACAAAGATCAACAGTTAATATACAAAGGCCTGATAAAGCCAAACCTCTTTCATTAATTTTAAACACTTGTCCGATCACGTCATTACAATAATAATTGTATACTTAGTAATCTTATGAGCCTAAATACGCTAAGTATATCTGCTGTTATTTTCTGAAGAAATATGCATTCTGCAGACTTTTTGATGGTTTAGGATCAGCTCAAGGTTAGTATATTACGAGAATGTCACCGAAGTGGCAATACACTAAATTTCAAATCATTCGGATCTGTGAAAGCCAATAAAACCCTTTTATCATATAGAAAATGAGCAGATATATAGTCATCAAACGCCCGAACTGATCTTCATAAACCATCCTAATCAAGTCAGCTTTCAAACAAAAAAAAAACAGATTAAAATCGTTCCATTCTTCTTCATCTTCTTTGTTTAATGACCTCTCGTTATTACGAATATTGCCAATGTCAAGTAAAATTAATGTGCAAATAACTTGCGGCAACGTTGTACGGTGATTGGGCAAGACGAATTCGTTTTCCGATGAAAACGTGGACGCCGCGCCGGCTCGATAAAACAAAATGGATGCTGTCAGATGGCTGTGGATGCGCACAACCTGTCGATTTCACAGTCAGCCGACAACAACCATTGTTTCATTCGTTTAAGTGCTACGATGCCACAGACTGACACACGGATACTCAGACAGACACGTCAAACTTAAAACACCCCTCTTTTTTCGTCGGGGGCTAAAAATAGGTTTTCTCTTGTTCCCACTCTTGTTCTGAAAAAAGTTAAGTGGGGGTCGACGATGTAGTAGGTTTATCCAGAAGGTATAATTAATCCTGCTTTAAGGTTATAAGTATACAGTCTCCCAAGTCCTCGGTAGCTCAGATGTTTTAGAACTGTCACCTGTACTGTAAAAAATCGCCGGTTCACTCCCCACACCAGGACACGATTTTTCTTGTTTATATATTTTTATATGTTTCTATTTTCAGTTCTATTTAGGTATCCAGATTAAAAGATAATGGAAATTCCAAACATTCATTCTTAATTCAAGACTCATTACCTCTTCCATGCTACAAATTCGTGATAAATACTCATCCGTTTTAAGGAAAAGATAATGAGATAGGAGGTTATTATGAATATTTGAAATTTACATTACATAATTATCGAGAAACTCTTCCCCGCAGATATCTTCAGACGAGTTGAAAATAAATTAAATGTAAGACTGACTTTAAAGTCATATACTATTTAGTTCTTAAAGTTTCAATTCAATGAGAATGCACAGTTTATTGTTATAGAGAAGAGAATTAAAATAAAATTGAATTAAAGTAACGCGTATTTAGTAGAAAAAAAAAACTGTAATTTTCTTAGGTTCCATCTTAAGTATTTAAACGAGATATATTACCTACTCATAGTGTAACCTGTTACCATAGCTGTTACTTTAACATAGCGCCTCTTTTATTGTTTTCCCAGTTACTGGCAATATTTAAAAATATAACATAAACTCGAAATTTAAATTCACATTTTGGCCTTAGATTCGGCTTCCCTCTCGTTATTTCATTTTATTCTAGAATGTATATTTAGTGTTTGATTGTAATGCTGACCGCGAGAAGTGACGTTGCTCTATACCCAGCGGCCGGCCAGTGCGGGCATCTCGACGCTCGCCATAGCGCTTAAATCCACGAATCCCGAAAATCCATAAGCAGCCATTATGGGAGTAATTATAAGTCAATGGGGAAATAACATAATTCGCTCCATAGCTCCCTTGTGTTACGGAAGGCACGTAAAGCCGTTGGTCCCGGCTGTTACTGCAACTGCTTTAACCCACCAACCCGCATTGGTCCAACGTGGTAGTGTTATTTCTCCCATGTAAGAAGGTCTGTGCCCAGCTGTGGGACGTATATAGGCTGGTGATGATCATCTTTTCCCTCTAAGTATCTCCGAACATTCATCAGATCCATACGAAATTTACATATAAGAATAAACTGATAGCATACTTGTTCAAACACAAAACAAAAACAAATTAGATTTACATTTGATGGAGATAAGATGATATGAGCAATCATAGCTATCATACCTTTCCTTTTTAACCCCCGACGAAAAAAGAGGGGTGTTATAAGTTTGACGTGTCTGTCTGTGTATCTGTGTATCGGTGTATCTTTGTATCTGTGTGTCTGTCTGTGGCATCGTAGCGCCTAAACGAATGGACCGATTTTGATTCAGTTTTTTTGTTTGAAAGCTAATGTGCCTACGATGGTTCTTAGCTTTAATTTATGAAGATCAGTTCAAGCGTTTGATGACTATCAGCTCATTGTTTACATGATAATAGGATTTTACTATCTTTTACAGATCCGACTGATTTCAAATTTGGTGTACTGTCACTTCAGTGACATTCCCATGACATATTAGCTTTGGGCTGATACTATACCATCAATAAGTCTGCGAAATGGTTAATTCTTCAGAAACTTACAGCAGATATAGCGTGTTTGGTCTCTTGTGAATAGTCTCAATGAGATGGTGTCAAATAGATGATTAATGACGCCGGGGGTTACTTAATTTTTTTAATTTTGTAATTATTATAAAGTCAGTTAAGAATTTTCAGTTTTTGCTCGGGTTTATTTAGTTAATACTCTAATAAGTTATTAACTCAAATATTGATAATGTAACTAATCCTAATGTTATAATCGCTGGCACTTACACGTTTCCACATTAATACTCACGTCAGTGCAGATATAATTTCTCTTACCAGATTAAATCCAAGCATCAAAGTGAATACGAGAGTGAAATGTTTGTTGCCGAAAAACCCGCTAATGGTCCCTAATGGCTTGTCACAGAGTCCTGTAATTTTAAAATGTTGCTCAAGTCTGGTACATTTCAAACTTTCCACTAGAACAGCTCGCACAATATAAGTATACGTAATTTTAGAACTAGTGCAATGTTTTACGAGTCCTTTAGTGATAAAGTAACGCCCTCAACTAACAAGGCGACTTGGGTTTTATGAAGCGTTGTCATGTTTTATGAGCGAAAGGTAAGTAGGCGAAAGAAAGACATTGCATTTGATATTAATGGCAAAATATTCTCAAAATAGTGCTTTCCAATAAATAGGTTTAGTTTTAAATTTCAAAAATTATAACGGACGAATAGTAATAACATTAACATAATTAAGTATAAAAAAAATTCTTTATAACACTAACCTAATTACAAACCTTAAAACGTTGACATAAAAAAAAATACAAACAAGAAATATCACCTAAATCTTGCGAAACAGGAAGTGTACCAATAAGGCTGGACGCAATGCCTCGCTGAAATGAATGAATTAGAATTTGAATTTCTCTTAATTAATTAACTAAAAAAAAAATTATGATTTTCCAAGGAGGTAAAAAAATAAGTTGCGGACAACACTATTAATTTTACAGTATTAGTAGAACACCTGCCTAAATTTCCTTTTTACCCTTATATTATTTGTATCTGAAAACCATTTTTGATTTAGGAGTCCGTTCGCAAAATAATAGCTAAGCTTTAAAGTGATTATTTATTATAACATTATTATTATTACTAGACATTAAAACATAAACTAAATAAATGCTCATAGTAGGTATTTTGATACCTCATCATCATCATCACCAGCCTTTATACGTCCCACTGCTGGGTACAGGCCTTCATAAATGGGAGAAACACATGAGGAGTGTGGGCCAACACCCCCACGCTGGCCCAATGCGCATTGGGACCAACGGCTTAACGGGCCTTCCGAAGCACGGAGGAGCTCCAGATAACAAAACATTGACCCATCCCAGGATCGCCCTGGCGAAAGTTGCTTTGTTTTTCGTATCGAAACCAGAGCGCTCAATCAAACCAATACGCCACCGAGCTCCTCATTTTGATACCTACTATGAACAATATTCGGACTTAAACGGTCGCTTGTTATTTGCAACAAGTTTTTTTTAAGTCCAAGAACCCTTTACTGCGCATGCGCAAACTAAAAAAACTCCCAAACAGACCGTTTGGGAGTTTTTTAGTTTTTATCTTGATAACGGTACCGAACAACAGCTGAATAAAAAATATAAAATTGAAAATTTGGCTTTATTAATCATCTACCTAACACCATCTCATGGAGGCTATTCGTAACAGCCAAACACACTGTATCTGCTGTTAGTTTCTAAAGAATTAGGAATCCGGCAGACTTTTTATGGTAAAGGATCAGCTCAAGGTTAGTATGTCATGTGAATGTCATCAAAGTGACAGTATACCAAACTTCTAATCAATCGGATCTGTGAAAGTTAGTTAAACTCTTTTATCATGTAGAAAATGAGCTGATAGTCATCAGACGCCTGAACAGAACTTCATAAATTATAGCTAAGAATCACCTAGTCACGACAGCTTTCAAACAAAAAAAAGTCAATCAAAATTCGTTTAGAAGCTACGATGCCAGAGACAGACACAATGATACACTGACGATCAAACTTAAAGCACCCTTCTTTTTTCGTCGGGGGTTAAAAATACGCCTATTTAAATGCACTTGACACGGTAATGCGATTTCCGTATATAGCATACGATTATCAAAGGATTATGGCTTCGCAATGGACGCCTCACTATATTGCTGCTAGCATGAATGCTTATATTTTATCTAGCTCGCCCGCGTGGCCTACAGGAAACAGTTGACTTTTTTAGAAACAAACGCAACAAGCGCTTTCTCTCTCCCTCTTAAAATATACAAATTAACATTATCCCAACCAAAGCAATAAGGACGAAGTTCTATGTAAAACTAAATTATATAATGTCATGGGATGAGGGTGGACTGCTCAAATCGTGTGTGATAAAGATGTTATCTCTCGAAGAGGTGATCACAATTGGCCACCGGGATCTTGTGATTTAACCTTGCGACTTCTTCCTTTGGAGCCACGTGAAAGAGAAGGTCTACGCCAACAGCCCAGCGTCGATTCAAGACCTCAAAGATGGAATTCGTGAGGCTATCGAGGACATAGGGCAGCCACTTTGCGACTTGGTTATGGAAAATTTTATGAAAAGGATATGGTTCTGTAAGCGTGGTCGTGGTGGTCATTTTTCTGATGTTATTTTCCACTATTAACGGCATAACTTCCTCTTTATAATGAAATAAACATCCGATCATTTATATTAAAAAAATGGCATTTTTCTTTGAATATTAAAATAACACCTCATATTGGAAAACCCTTTACTTGTACAATCAACTCGGAGAGTAAAAGTTACATCGATGATTCAACCCCTCATTTCGAAAAACCCTTCCTAATGGACTGGACTTCACAAAGAACACATCCTCCGAATTTCATGTCTCTACGACAAGCGGTTTAGGCAGTGCGTTGATATATCACCAGTCAATTAGTAAGTCAGTCCTTTTAATTTTATATATTATATATATTACAAGGTGTTTGGTACATTTTATAACAAGCGGGAACCTATCTTTGTAGAAATAGTCATATGTAAAGTTGAATTTGGCCTATACATTTTGTTTTACTGACGGAACTGAATGAAGAATTTAGAAAAATATTTTACAATTTTGCATTTTTGATAACACCTTATTATTTATTTGACTATGTTAACATGGGCTGGTGCCCGTTTGTTATGCTTTGTACCAAACACTGTGTACAGTGCTGACATTGCAAGGAGGATTGACGGCCGTTGGGGCTACAGAACAGATATGAGGAGTTGGGGCGGAAAGGTCCTCAAGTGGCGGCCGCGGACAGCACAGGGATGCGATTCTGTAACGAATCTCGCACCTCGCTTCGTAAGTCACTTCGAATTCAACTGTCAAATAGAGCAAAAAATGTATGAAAAATTGCTCTATTCGACAGTTGAATTCGAAGTGACTTGCGAAGTGAGGTGCGAGTTTACAGAATCGACAGGCAGGTCCGATTGGTTTAGAGATCTTTGAGGGGAGACCTATGCCTAGCAGTGGGCGTCTCTCGGCTGATATGATGATGATGATAATGAGATTGGTGGCAGCTATTAATATAATCCTTTAACTCGCCTTCTGGTTACCAGTTACCTTTGATTTAGCCTAAAATAAGCCTAAAGTTATTGAGAATATTACTTTAGGTTTTTTAAATCGTAATTTGCAATATACCCACAAGCTTATTTATGATAAAAAAACACCATACTGTCTAATGCTTAAAGCATAATTATGTAAACATGTTCATATTACATAATTGATAGAATAATATTCTAGAACAAGATGACATATTAAAATACTGTGACTTAAAGAAAGTAAAAATAGAAATGGATATCATGGAGCCTAACTGGCTAAAGACATTCTTTACAAAGGAACTCTATTGTAACGACTAGATAACATTCTGCTGCAAGTAAGAATGCAATTTCGAATTTTCAAGAATTGCAACGGTGGAGTTGCGATTTTTTTTTTACAATTAGATGACAAACAAGCTGACGGCCCACCTGGTTATAAGTGCCTAGCGTCGCCTATAGACCCCTGCAATAACAAGGAAAAATTCACTTAAGTATCCACAGCTTTGTTATTTGTTTCCATACGAGATAGAAATGAGTACACATCCAAAAGAGCACTAATGACAGCTCATAGAATTAGCACACAGCACGCAAATGTAACGGACGGCGGTGGCGGCGCGGCGACCACGTAACCATACGTAACGGGAGGCGCGAGTTGGACGCTCTCCCACTAGATGGACAGACGACCATAGTAAGAGTCGCGCAAAGTACTCTGTGGGTCGCGGTAAGCCGTTGGATGCAGGTTGCGCAGAACTGTACTGTTTGGAAATTGATGGTTCAGCAGTGAACATCATAGGCTGATATATTGATGATGATCCACCACTACCAGCCATGCATTACATCGGCTGTTTATTATTAATACGTACCACTAATTCTAATAATATCCGCGACCAGCCTCGGCGAAAGATGCTTTGTTTCCGTAATCAAAACTTGACGCCAGACTAGTAAAGTTTTTTGGATGATTTCACAAGCACGCTTTGTCTGACTGGCTTTGTCTGTTTTCTACAACTTTCTTATTCTTGCATCGGAAAATGGGTCTAATATACATTTTAATCTATCTTGGGTATGTTTTCTATATATAAGATGACAATCTCCATGGTGCTACTTCGATTAACTAAATGTTTAGATTAGTAATTCCACCTGATTTTCGTCAACAGGCATTCCACAACACAATATCCATTTCGACAATGTTTTTTGATTTTCTTGAAGTATATGATCTATGGTAGATATAATAGAAATCTTGACCGTCACCATAAGTCGCCAAAAACTTAACATAGAGAGACAAACTCAAGAACTCCTGTGTACACTATATATGTTACCTTAAGGATTTCAATCTGGCAATCGTACTCACTCTAGAAACACTACAGTACAACATTAAAATTAGGTAGATTCAGTGTGGTAAGTCCGTTTGCAGTATGCGTTTGGTTAGGATCCCGCCGCCTTTTTCATTTTGCCGCTCTTTCCTTTCTTGTTCAATGTGTTTCGGTATGAAGGGAAAAATTGCCAGTGGAAAAGGGCAAGGATATAGATAAATAAATGAGATATCTACTGAGATACCTTTTGTCTCCAGATTAAAGCACTTCGAATCCGAATCGTCCAAAATCCCTTATGTCTATGACATAAAATAATATTAACTAACAATGTCATAATGTTTGTCTCTCTGTCTTGTTTAGATTTACGTAAGCTAACAATGTTTAGTGTTCTATTTAGATTTAAATTTAATGTATACTTTTTATATTACTCGGTTCAGTTTACTTTGGTGTGAATTCTTTACAAGGTAGGTATGTAGTTAGTATAGTTATATTTTTCTTGATACTATTTCAAGGTAAAAAATCCTTTCCAGGTAACGAATCGCAAGCAACAATGACTAAGCATGCCCAAAATAATCTTTGATTAACCTAAAAGCCGTCAATTGTATCACTTATAAATCCAATTAGGGATATGATCGAATCAACTTTCATACAAGTTTTGGGATCGCATTGTCATTGTGTTTATTTTCGTCTGAACCTTTTAGCCGTTAATTTTTATATAGGGCTTTTTGTATTTAAGATTGCAGAACTGTATTTAATAGGTTTAATAGGTTGGGGAAAA
Source organism: Nymphula nitidulata (assembly GCA_947347705.1). NCBI lineage: Eukaryota > Metazoa > Arthropoda > Insecta > Lepidoptera > Crambidae > Nymphula > Nymphula nitidulata. The sequence goes on along the minus strand of OX374630.1, from coordinate 15,334,175 downwards.
AGTTTCTTCGCATTTTTTAAGAAAATCCAAAACATTTTTTAATATACTTTATTTACATTTAACTAAAGTATGTAGGTACCATTTTGTTCGCTAACTTTTTGCCATCTTGTAGGTAGGGACATGATCCCATTGCTATAGAAATTTTGGGGCTTCTGATAAAATACCGCGACAAGTGGTTTTGGCAGTCCTCTCGTGATGTTAACCTGACACTGCCTAGAGAATTCTGAAGAGAGCGAAACAGGTGGAAATCTGAAGGTGCAAGGTCAGGACTAAACGGCGGATGCATTAACACCTCCCAGCCAAACTCTCTTAATTTTTGCTGATTGGCTAAAGATGTGTGAGGTCTAGCGTTATCATGATGAAAAACCACACCCCTTCTGTTGATTGATTCCGGCCGCTTTCTCTCAACTTCTTGCTTTAATCTCATCAGTTGTTCGCAGAGGAGTTTAGAATCGATGGTCCTGCCTGGTGGTAACAGCTCATAATGAATAATGCCCTTCCAATCCCACCACACACACAGCATCACCTTGTAGCGAGTTAACCCGGGTTTCGCCACAGTCTGTGAAGCCTGACCGGCCTTTGACCACGACCTTTTTCACACGTTCTTGTCGTACGTGATCCACTTTTCAACACCAGTTATCAGCGTCTTCAAAGATGGTTCGGTTTCATTACGTCGTAATAAAGAATCACAAATGAGTACACGGTTCATTAAGTTTCTTTCAGTGAGCTCGTGGGGTACCCATAAATATCGAGCTTTTTGTGTACCCATTTTTTTTAAATGCGCCAATACTGTTTTGTGGTCAATTCCCAGTTCTTCAGCTACGTCGTAAATACTGATATGCCGATCTTGCTCCAGTTTTTCAAAAATGGCATCAATTTTATCCGTAATAGGGCAACCAGAGCGACGTGCATCTTTGACATCAAAATTTCCGGATTGAAAACGCTTAAACCAAATTTGTGCTACTCTCACAGACACTGCACTAGGTCCATAAACATCGCAAATTTTTTTCGCGGCTTGCGTTGCATTTTTACTTTTTTTGTAGTAAAATTTTAAAATGTATCGAATTTCTTCATTAGATTCAGTCATCTTGACAGTACGAAAAACAAATTGTGGCGAATTGCCTCGCGATTCAGAGCGCAAAATAAAACTATTTTATCTGTGGATACTGATATTAATAATCTAGGAGAGAGATTCTTGTAGGCACAGAAACCGGCTATTGCAATATTGCATTTTCGTGAATGATAGTATTATCAAATTGTTACTGATCTTGTATCTCCTTTGTATCTTCGGGAATAAAAACAATAATCAACCCAGTCGTTTGTTTGGATCGTCAAACACCTCGCACCTTAAGAAGATTGCATGTCGATCGGACAAATTTCCGACAAAATGAAAAACACACATTTTCCTAATTTGAATTTGGGATTATCTTTTCTAAAATCTAAACTTTTAATGATAACAAAACCAGCCAGATACAAATAGTACAGCCAAAGAGATTTTATTACAAGTTTATACATACTATAATGCGAAAAGACTTTTTCCCCAACCTAATATAATGCGAAAATACTTTTTCCCCAACCTAATATAAACAAAAAAGTTTTACGTAGCTTATAAGTACTCTTACTTTTAAAATATTTCTAATAATATTATGTGTCAGACAAATTTATAAATATTGGGTCTAAGGAGGACGTTCTCGAAAACGAAGGCAAATGGCAGTGTTGGCGACACTAAACGCAACTTGTTGAAAAAAAATTGTAATCGCGAAAAAAATCTGCTGTTTCATACTAAACTGTAATACTTACACAACCTGTTTGTACCTATGGAACAGCTGATTTTTTGTTCGCGATTTCAAATTTATTTTTAAACAAGTCATGTTAGGATTCCCCCACAGCCTGTATATAAAATTGCTGGTCTGGTGGCTGGTTGAGGTAGTCCTATCTACTAAACCAGAGGTGCCGGGTTTGAATTTCGCAAAATGTTTTTATGATGAGTCATGGTATTTTAGCGCTATCTAAAAGACACAGTACCGGGTCTAGTGATGCTTAACTTGGACTATGAGAAGAATATTATATTTACAAAAAATATGCAAGAAAGTATTACTTTAAATAATACTTTGTTATATGGTTAGAAAATTTTTGTTTGTTTTGTATAAAACTGACGTGTTAAACTGTTTAGTTCCGAACTGCGTAAGTTGATAATAAATAATATTCTAATGATATATATTTTTTAGTGCAGCAAAAGAGATTTTTAGCTCGTAATACAGAAGATCCGCTTAAAAAACTCGCGCAGCAAAAGAAGCAGATTAAGAAACCTGCGCAGTAAAAGATTTTGTTCTAAACATTGCAACTACGCATGCTTTTTTTGTCTGTGATATTGATCAAGCTATTTGCCGGAACCTGCACTATGTTTTTAAGCTCTTAATACCATCCCCTCGTAATCCCCATTTGGAGCCTTATGATTATGAGATTCAAATTAAGCCGAATACGGAACTTATAGCTTTATATTATTTGAAGGATAACAGAAGGGCCATATTGCCTATATAGGTGATGTTTTCGCACCTTATAGAAAATACTGCGGTGAGTAACAGGGATCTCCTATATACTGTCATCGGGTCGATAACTTGTGAGTGCGCTTGAGCTTATTTGTCAAATTATCCCAGGAGGCCTCCGGAGGTTTTGGAGGAAATAAAAACCAATTATATCTGGAATCTGTGGCTTGTGTGGAAGTCACAGATCAAGCGACCACAGCTGGCTATGGTAACCGTAGCCGCTTATAATCATACGGAGCGTATGCTTGCTCGTCCTTGTTAAAAAAAGTAGATTTTTTAAAGTTAGTCTAACTCGTCAAGCATCATCGTCAATATTTTTCAATTGTCATAGTTTGACGACCGGCTGGCCGAGTGGTCTGTGCCCCTTGCTATTCAGACTACTCGGTCTGGGGTCCCGGGTACGAATCCCGGTGGGAGCGAATGTTTGTGTGATGAGTACGACCATTTGTTTACGAGTCATGGATGTTTATGTTTATTAAAAATATTTCTAATATTATATACAGAGTTGAGCCGTCATTACGACAATAAATTGAAATATTAGTTCATGGAAATGGTTTGCCACTTTCAAAAATTTCATGAAATTGGCATGAAAAAATATAACATTGGCTGCTTTATTTCATATAAATGTCATGAAATTATCAAATGAACAAGATGTTTTTGCAAGTGGCAAACTAATATAGCCCATGATTTAATTTTTGTCGTATTGACGGCACCACCCTGTATATTATTATCAATGTTTCTCCGTTATCTAGTATCCCTAACACAAGCTCGTAATAATTACTTTGGCCTTTACCAGGTGGTAGGCCCGTACGTAGGGTCGTCTGGGTAGGTACCACCGCCTTTCTTATTTCATCCGTGAAACAGTTCGCTGTTTCGGATTGAAGGTATACTTAGGTGGCCAGTGTAATTACTGGGCATGGACAGCATTTCATTTTAGGCCTCAGGATGACAACGCACCTGCAATATCAAGTGATTTTTCCTTATTATTGCAGGTGATAGGCGGCGGTAACCGCTTACCATCAGGTGGGCCGTCAGCTTGTAACTTTAACTAGTTTTATATATAAAAAAGTTATCTTTTTTTTAGCACTATTATTAGTGTCAATGTATGAATATTATTGCCTTCCGGAGAGATAACGCTACTTGACAGATAATGCGAAGAGCTTAAGTAACAACGAGGCTGTACAATTTTCCAAATATTTGGAAAATTGACGGCCCAGCCAGCGACACCAGCCTATTGACGTCCCTGCTGAGCACAAGCCTTCCTACATGGGATAAACCCATGAGGAGTTTGGGCCATAACACCACCACTGTAGCGGTGGCCCGGGTTGGCGGGTTAAAACGGTTTCTAAGCCTATTCGAAACAAAATAAAGATGACCCTTCACTTGACCTATATAACGTTTATTACCAAACTGATTATTCTTTTCTCAAACGTAGGTACTTTGAAAGGGAGGCCCACATTGGTATATAATAATCGATAATGCTTTTGATATTTAATTACCACAGTGATTTACCGGAGAATATATTTTTATTTCATTAGTACCTGGTCTATAAATAATTATATATCTTTGAACATAACTTTTAATAACGGGATGTCATAAAGCTCTGCGTAGGTAACAATGACGTTAATGTTAGTAATTATGACTCCTTTAATTATTGAAGCTATGAAGGTTATACTTTTTTCAAAGTACTTGTAACGGCTTGGTTTAAAATCAATCTATATTATTTAAATTTTGTCCGAAAGTAATTAATAAAGGTCAAACAACGTAATTTACTAACTCAATTTTTCAATTTACTAGCAAGAAGGGATGTGAATGGCCCGAATAAATGTTATTATCTATTTATTATACTTAATATTATAAATTATCACAATTGTCAATGTGTTAAGTTTTATGTTTTAACCGCCTCTGTGGTCTAGTGGTTGAGACCACCTGCCTCAGATCTAGAGGTCCGGGGTCCGATTACCGTGGGGTCAGAAATTATCTGCTCGGTTTGGATGGTGGTAGGGCTTTTCTAAGTCCGCCTGGCTAGCTACCACCATCTTACCTAAGTCTGCCGCCATAGCAATAATGTAAACGGCATTGCTGTGTTCCGGCAGTTAGAGGAAAGATAGCCAGTTCCTCTGTGGTTGAGGAATCCGGGTGTCTCTCGCTTCCATCGTCGGCCTTATCTTCACTGACCATCAGGTGAGCTGAAGGTCAAGAGTTACCCCGTTAAGAAAAAAAATGTATAGGTACTATCGTGACGTAACTATTTAGCATATTTTGAAGTCACTCCGCACTCGGATTCACCTCATTCTACCTTATAATACAATGTCCTGCTACATAGGAGTAAAAACAAAGAGACTTTAAATAAAGCAAGTGCGTAGACTAATAGAGAGGACACGGTCTTTTTTTGGCTTTTATTGCGAATAATTTTGAACGGCCATGTGATATGCCTCTTTACAACACTACTCAATTTTAAATCAATCGGATTTTTAGAGCAGGCCGTTTGTCTAAAAATGTAAAAAGCTCCAGCAGAAAGGAACTACAGTGTGGCATTGTTTCATGTTCGATTTAAAAATAAACGGAGGGCTATAAAATATTTTAAATGCACTAAACATTCTAAATAATTATACCATTTCACCCTATAAAGGTAGGATTGTTGTTCAAAATTAAAATTGTTTTTAACCCAGCCTTCATATATTTTGTGGTTCTCTTCTTTATTTAACAGATTCTTAGTTTAGAATTTCTCTATAGTTAACATTAATTTCTCAAAGAGACCGCAAGTCTGAGATACGAATTAGCACTATTTTCTTAAGCCACGTGAGTGCACTGTCTTATCGAATTAATCTGAATATTTGAAGATACAAAACTTTGGTTACAGGCTAATTATTCAAAGGAAACCGATTGTCTATTTGTGTTTGATATTCAAAGCTTGTATTCGGTGAATTCGCCCTAATCTAAGACTTAAGTTAGGTTAAGCTTTACACTGGGGTGCACAATTATATTATGGCAAAGTTAAGTATTTCTTGAAAGTCTAAATGTCCGGGGTTCAATTCCCGTGGCGGTCTAAAGTTTCTGCTCGGTCTATAGGCTATGCTAACAACGCTAGAATAGTGCCCAAGGAGCTACGAGCGTCTATAGGCTATGGCAACAACGCGTAAATAGTGCCGATAGGTGCTACTAGCGTCTATAGGCTATGGTAACAACGTGTGAGAAGTGCCCAAGGTGCTACGAGCGTCTATAGGCTACGGTAACAACGCATGAGTAGTGCCCAAGGTGCTACGAGGGTTTATAGGCTACAACCGCTTACCATTCAAGATGTAAAAAAGTACCTATATTGTCCTTTATTGGCCTCGAAATAAGCAAAAATCGAACAAGCAAAAGTAATATTGCGCAAAAAATATTTTGGGTTTAGTTCATAAGCTCCTGGCTATTAGAGTATCAAAAACAGAAAATATTTAATGTGTATTTCACTACATAGAAAAATATCTGAGTTACAAAATCATATTTTTTAATTTGTAAGAAACCGCTAATCGACTTACTATGTAGGTGCTTTAAAAACTATCCATTAACTTAGAAACAATATTCATAATACAAAGGAATCACTCGCGAACTTTCAGAATTTAATAAAATAAATCCAAAGGTTTGGGCGCTATAAAATGTGGTTAGTACTAAATGTCCGAGCAAATCTTATTGGATGTTCTGATCCCTCAACTGTAAAGATTTAAACGAGGAATTTGCGAAGTGACCAGTGAAGATTGGATCGATTGGTTAATATGTATATACTTCGTGTCAGTGAAGCGCCTAGAACTGTTTAACATTTGACATTTTACTACAGTTTAAATCATGCCGCGAAACGATTTGTTTTCTTTGAAGTACTTTAACAAAAGGATTTCTCAATTTGAATGTATTTTTAGGCAAAAATAGGGGTGTTATAAATTTGATGTGTCTGTCTGTGGTGTAGCATCGTAGCTCCTAAACGAAACTTCCAGCAATTAAACTAAGAATGTTTGGGTTCATATGAATAGAATGAGATGGTGTTAAATAAATGATTTATGAGGCTGGGGGTTATTGACTAGAGTATTATTTACTATTATGCACTAAACTAGAGGTCGAATCCCTGTAGCGGCTGATGATTGTTGCCATTGATATTTTAAGTGTTATTATATGTCTTGTAACTTAAGTGGGGGACTATCACTATTTCCTTACTCCCCTAAGAATTAGGAAATCTAAACGATCCAACTTCTAATGATATACATTTCGCCAAACGATTTATTACAACATATAAACAGAATGTTTGTTTTAATGCTGTAAACTAATAATAGTAATTGTAACGCCCCATTAAGTGTGGTCATCTATGCTACTATCGTTTTTATTCATTTGTGAAATCCCTATGGAAATAACTGTAAGGACAATAATTGAAGTGATACGAATATTGGCCTCGCCTAAAAAAGGCATGTGAGGCCGTGGGGGAAAAATATTTTCCTATAGGCAATATTGTGAGTTAAGGCGATACCATGTGAACTTTGTAACGAGACAGAGAGGGAGAGAGATATGACTATTCTGCGCGAGGAAAAGCACGGCAATAGATAATGTTTTAGAAAAATAAAAATGAAAGATAGATGAAGAGTGTTATAGTAAGAAACAAATCCTTTTACATTCACGGCAGCACCATTGCTTACATTTTTGCCGTGGGAATAAAAATCGGACTATAGTCGGAACAAAATATATGATAAAATCCTTATTAAATATGAAAATTCGCGTGGTATCGCCTTAAATATGCCCTTGTAAAATACAATTAAGTTTAATAGATGGTTAGCACGGCTATATTACCTATAATGAACTTAAGAATGGTTCGTTTTACGGAAACCAGAATGCTGGTTTACACCATACAAGGGCGATTTCACCATGATTGAAAGAGAAAAAAAACATCTCAGTTTCTGGCATCCAGCATGTGCAGGCCTCTTAGCCAGTATCATTTCATCTTTAACCGACTTCAACAACGAGGAGGTTCTCAATTCGGCCGGAATGTTTTTTTTTTCTTTGTATGTACACAGATTACGCCGAGATTACTGATCTGATTTACGTGATTCTTTTTTTGTTCGATGCGGAATAGCTGCTATTTAGTCCTATATTTTTTTTTTTCAAAATCAGTTTAGTAGTTTGGTTTTAAATAAAAAAAACTTAAATCATTAAGTCGTCTACGTATGCGAAATTGCGGATTTTTGCTTTCCTGTGACTTTTTAGTGAAACGATACGATGTGGGAAACAATATAAGTTGACGGTCACCCATCTAGCTTCAACCTCATAACGATAAAACTAAAAATTGTGAAAAAAATTTTAAACAAAAATTAAAACCGACTTTAAAAAAACTGAAAAGGAGTTGGTGCTAAGTTTTTTCCAGAAACAATAGTTATATAAAAGGGGAACACCCAAAAATTCTGAATTATTTAATTCCGAATTTGAATATTCCGATTTTTAAAAATCCGAATTTCACGATCCCGAGACCAAATTCCGACTATTCAAAAACACGATTGTTATTTTATCGAAATTCATAAATACGAAATTTTAACTATCCGACTTTCATTAGTACGAAGAATTAAAAACCCGCTGTGTTACTAGTCCGAAATCTGGTATTCCGAATTTAAATTTTCCGAAAATTCGTTGCTAACATTCAGATATTGTATCTAAAACGGGTAAATATTAAAAATTATATTCTCTAAAGTTAAAAAAAAAACTAATTTTATTTGGCATATTATAGGTAGGTAGTCCTAAAAATTATTGATCAAATCGAATTATCACTCTTATTCGAACTAGCACATTTCAGCACAACCCGACTCCACGTGGTCCGACCTTGCCCTACACTAGAGTATAATTTAAACCCGCGTAGGCGCGGAGGGACAAGGCGGCCCGCGAGCTGAGGAGCAGGTGGTTTGAAAGGTCGCCGCCGCGGCTGAGGCTGGCAGGCGGAGCCGGTCAGCAAGCCGAAGCTGCGGTGGTGACCGAAAAATATCTGCGACGATAAGCTCGCGTGAGACCGCCAGAGCCCCGCAGCGCCGGAGCCGTGACAGAAACCATGCATGCTGCATGCCTGCTTGCGTGCTGCATGCCTGCTTGCATGCTGCATGCCTGCTTGCATGTTGCATGCCTGCTTGCATGTTGCATGCCTGCTTGCATGTTGCATGCCTGCTTGCATGCTGCATGTCTGCTTACATGGTGATGCCTGCTTAATAATAATTTACATGGTTAAGAAAATAAATAAAAAGTAATTAACAAATCAACTATTTATTAAAAAAGTGATGCTTAAGAAAAAACACTATGTAATTTATTCGGAATTATATTATTCGGAATTTTGATATTCGGGATTCGTATTTATTGCGGATTATTATTTATTCGGATTTTTCATGGTTCGGTATCTTCAATTTCGGCATATTGATTTTCGTAATTATAAACGTTCAGAATTTTTAAGTTTCGGATTTTAAAAATTAGGAATTATGAAACACGGAATTTTCATTATCGGAATTTTGAACCATTCGGTGTTATGAAATTCGGAATTCTGAAATTCGTGATTATGACTATCGAAATTAAGTTTTTCGTATTTATGTAGTGTACCCGTATAAAAGCCTCGTTGAGTTACGCCGCGTTTAGAATTAACTCAATCTATCCCATTGCAAACTGTTTGGGTGATTGATAGGTTCAAGTTTATTTTATTATTCAATCGAATCGAAGTAATTTCGTACTATAAATACTTATTTTACTAAACTCAGTGTAGTCGAGTGATATTTGTACAGTTTTACATTTGAAAATGAAAATGCTTTATTGGTCAATACAAGTATGGTTCTTATTCTATTTTTGGAAGTCGGGACCTTCTATTAAGTATTAAATACTTGTGTCAGAAGACCCCGCCCTTCCATAGCTACATCGTTCGCCTCTACGTTCGCCGCTACATACATTACAATTATTTCATACTTACTAACAAGATATTGGTAGATATGACTACAGATAGCATTAATAACCTAATTAACAGTTTTTTTTTACGAAAATATTAATAAAAATTCACATACTACAAACCAAACATAAAAACTAATTTACTACTAAAAAGAATAAAAAGTATTCGTCATACATGAGTGTATATTAGGTTGGGGAAAAAGTCTTTTCGCATTATAATATGTATGAACTTGTAATAAAATCTCTTTGGCTGTACTATTTGTATCTGGCTGGTTTTCGTATCATCGATTCTGAACTCTACTGCGAACAACTGATGAGATTAAAGCAAGAAGTTGAGAGGAAGCGGCCGGAATTAATCAACAGAAGGGGTGGGTGTGGTTTTTCATCATGATAACGCTAGACCTTACACATCTTTAGCCACTCAGCAAAAATTAAGAGAGTTTGGCTGGGAGGTGTTAATACATCCGCCGTATAGTCCTGACCTTGCACCTTCAGATTTCCACCTGTTTCGCGCTCTTCAGAATTCTCTAGGCAGTGTCAGGTTAACATCGCGTGAGGACTGCCAAAACCACTTGTCGCGGTATTTTATCAGAAGCCCCAAAATGTCTATAGCAATGGGATCATGTCCCTACCTACAAGATGGCAAAAAGTTATCGAACAAAATGGTACCTACATACTTTAGTTAAATGTAAATAAACTATATAAAAAAATGTTTTGAATTTTCTTAAAAAATGCAAAGAAACTTTCCCCAACCTATTATATGGTTGTGTGCGTCTGTGTGTGTGTATGTGTGTGTGTGTGTGTGTGTGTGTGTGTGTGTGTGTGTGTGTGTATGTATGTGTGTGTGTGTGTGTGTGCGTGTGTGTGTGTGTGTGCATGCGTGTGTGTGTGTGGTTATGTGTATATGTGTGAATGTATGTGTGAGTGTGTTGTGTGTATATGTGTGTATTTGAGTGTGTTGTTTGTGTGTGTGTGTGTGTGTGTGTATGTGTGTGTGTGTGTGTGTGTGTGTGTGTGTGTGTGTGTGTGTGTGTGTGTGTGTGTGTGTGTGTGTGTGTGTGTGTGTGTGTGTGTGTGTGGCGTCACTGAATAGGTCGAAGGCTTCTGACGTGATCATATTTTTTTTTTAAATGCAGTTTTTTTGCGTTTTATGACAAGTGATTACATTTTCTTTGATTTGTGAAATTGTTATATGACATGACATAACTTTTCAGTTAAGGCTCGAGCGGTTAGTGAAATCATCGAAGCCTCGGAACAGATTAGCTCGATCATTCGTGAGCTAATTACTTGCTTTAGCAACCGTGATAATTAAGATACAGTGACACGCTTAGATCAAAGGTAATAGCGAGAACATCGGCTCAAGATGCACTCTATGTCTGTAGTGTGTAGAGGGAGACAGAAATAATTCCCGTCAGATATCAGGTTTTGAAATGTTTACATCTGTGAACAGAATATTCTTCGTAAGCAAAAAAATAAACGACACATAAATACAATATCTAGTCCGAGTGATTAAAGGTGAATGTTTTTTCTCTGAAAATTGTGTTTCGGTACTTAAATTGCGCGCTTAATGGAAGACTGACCTATTAGTCGTAAGTCAAAGATGAGCTTAAGACACAGGCTTGTCTTACGTCTTCCTTTGAAATCACATATCACTAGGGTGGCAACAGAGTCTAACAGCAAAATAATTTCAAAGGTCTATTCAACACAACTTCACTCATGTAAGTACTTATAAGTCAGAACGTGCAAAATGTTGCTTACGTTGCTTTTGTTTAATTTTATTTATTTAAAACTATTATATACCTAATACAGAACATACCGTTTTGCACTACAGTACTGTTATTAATCTGTGACTACAGTACGAATATACGCGTAAAATGTATTTCCAAAAAATGTGTCGATATAGGTAGGTATATGTCGTTTTGCGAGTGTCATTTCACATATTATTTTTTTTGATTTAACAAAAATTCACAGCATTTAAAATTAATAGGTACATCAGAATATTTTTAAACATATTGCCAATTACAGATTTTCATTATTTAGACAATTCAATTACAGTAGTTAAACAAATCTCGATTTTCTTGGTATTAAAGAGAAATATCCCATAAATTGAATTTATTTCAAGAATCCATTAGCCATAAAAAGATTTAAAAATTTCTTTCCACAAATTTGTTGTTATGCGTATATGTCGTTTTGCGACTGTTATTTCACGTATTTTTTTATTTCCACAAATGTGTCGTTATGCGTATATGTCGCTATGCGTCGAAAGCTACGATATTCGTTTGTGTGGTGTAGCTACACAAAACAATATGGTTACCACGTTTCTACATCATCATCTTCCAGTAATACGTCCAGAAGTGGACTGCAATAGGCTATCAGCCTACGCCACCCCAAGGTTGCCCCACAATACACGGTCTTCCTCGTCCAGCCACCACCTGCCACCTTTTTTATGTAGTCGGTCCACCTAGGAAAGGGATGCTCTACACAATGTTTACCGAGGCATGGTCTCCATCGAATGTACTCTTTGGTCTCCATTCGAGAACCATTTCACTTCACCGCTTATCGTTTGTGCGACAGATGTGACCGGCCCACTGCTACTTCAGCTTGCTATATTACCACGATTACAATATCGGATACATGTTAAGTAATACACCATTGATTAATCGAATTGTTTTTATTCTGTACAACACACTCAACAAAAAACTTATACTAAAAGGACATAGGACACAGCAACGAAGATATTTAAGGTCATTAAACCTAAAATGTCAAAACTAGTTCAAATAATACCATTCAATGAAATCCGTTTATCTCAAATAGTTTTGTCAAATATTGATTCGGTTCTGTTTGTCCGATAACACATTCCATTTCTTTTATAAACACATAAACCGGCCACCACAGACTATATAGACGCTAATAGAGCATATACAATGTTAAAGATTCTTAATTTAATTTTAAAACTATAGTGAATGTTTAAAAAAGATATATGTATGTAATTATTTTTGTTGTTGTGTATGTTAGACAAAAATATATACATAATTACATATGTATGTTATTTTTTATTTTTTCCAAGAATGTAAAATGTATTACAATTTTGTTATTGCATAAAGCTATTGCTATGTCAAATTTAGCATTATTTGGATCCTTGGCTCGGGGCGGCGCATAAGCGTGCTGACTACCATGAAAATATTAAGGACGCGTTACATGGGCAGCATAGAACAAAAACTACAGCCAAGATTTGCTTGTATTAAAGGCACACAATAGACATAAATGACTGCTTATCTTCTGTAAAGTGGTTCAGGGAGCACCTCTATATTTTGTATTAAAGATACCTCTCTGTATACTGTCAAAATCAGGAGCAAGCAATATAGTCATAAGATCAACCTGTTCCCAATGGCCCTAATTCTGGAGAACACACGCTAAATCTAAATTTAAGTTCAGTGCATCTTTTTCTCTCAATATGAATACAAAAAGGATGGCTGTCATGTAATTTGACGTTTAGGCGCGTGCGTTCAATTTTGGACCTTATTGAACGTGATAAAATGCAGTGTTTAGGAAGTAACTCCGTATATGCCGTCTAGAATTGTAAAAAAAATGGTTGTAATTTGGTTGTCTAAATTTAGAGGACAGCTCTAAAAAAGTTCTTGCTATATTTTTCTATTCGATTTCTTGCAACTGTTAGCAATTCAATAATAATATTAGTAAAAAAGGACCTTTTAAGAAACTTCCGTATCCGTTTTCATTAAAAAAAATTATTATAAATAAAATAGTTGTTTCCGTTTCCACCATTATTCAATTTTATACTTTAGTATAAAGTACACCGTTTGACTTCCGCTTTAAAAGTATTTTAATAATATGCGATTTTGACTTAAAGAGTAGGCTCACCGGAAACAACGTTCCCGGATGTAGCATTTTCGCATTTATTTTAATGTTTTATGGCCGGAAGTATGAAATGGCGCGAGAATAGACTATTAAATGGCCTCTTGTTGGGAGTTAAGGCAGTTTTTTGAGTCGACTGGAGATGAACGTTACTCTGCTGGTCTAATGTTTTATCGCGAAATAATACGTCCAAAAACCGAACGCGCTCCTTGTTCTGTATCGCAGTGTTTAATACAGTGTTAGTGTCACAGGATTTAGTGAAGTAAGTGTAGTGATTATTAATGTAAATTAAAATAAGTGTGCGAAGTGAATTTTCAGTGTCGTGATAGAAATTAAATAATTATACGCCATATCTCGTTTAAATTCTTACGCCCACACCCGATTGACTTTACAAGAAAGAGATATACGTTACTTAAATTTAGATTTAGAGTGTGTTTACAGAATTAGGCCTCATATAACGCTTCTGAATAAGCTCCAGCGACCCTACTCTGCTGAGGAGGGTCGCAGGCTCATAGTGCTACAAAGTTTATAAAATAACAATACTTAAAATAAAACTTAAGTAAAGTTAAAATCTACAACGAATCGAAATGTTTAATACGACAATAAAAAATGAATAGATGTGGTAATAGTGTGTCAGTTTGAGATACTTACAAAAATGGTTATATTTTACGTGAGATCGTTTTCAAACGTAGACCTTTTTAGATTTTTTTTATACAACTAAATGACAAAGAAGCTGACGGCCCACTTGATGGTAAGCTGTTACCGCCGCCTATACACACCGGCAACAACAAGGGAAAATCGTTTGATATTGCAGGTCCGTTGTCATCCTCAGGCCTAAGATGAAATGCCGTCCATGCCCAGTAATTACACTAGCTACCTTTTCCTTCAATCCGAAACATATTAAACTGTTTCACGGCCGATATTTAAAAATGATTTAAAAATATTAATGTTCCTTAATTAAAGCATAGAATCGGGACAACTGTATAATGAACTATTGGCCCGCTAAGTAATTATAATAGTCATTGATTCATTGCCAACAAAGAGATGACAATATCTTCAAAGCGAATTTCTATCATTACTGTGATAATATCGAGTGGCAGTAACTATGCTAACTGCATCTAGGTATTATTATGCAGATAAGATCTACTAGGTAAGGTAATGAAGGTAATGTTAACGAAGATAGAACTAGGCTATCTGATTTAGAATTAATTGACTACAAATGCAAATGGCGTCACGACAAATTAACACAATTTAGTTTATAGCACTTTATCATATTAATTTTAATTAATATTAGCATTGAAAGGTTAACATTATTTAGATTTTAATTCGATGGCACAATGTATTGAAAAGACAAAACAAAAGCCAGTACATTCTAATTTCATATCCCAGAGTAACCATATTTTCTTAATAACAATGAAATTACACTTCTGTTAGCCAACAGTTAACAGCTATTGGCTTTCCCTATGGCTTGCTGAATCCAATTATCATTTTAGTTTTATTGAACGTGTGTATACATATTTATATATAGTAGGTAGTGTCATCAACATCGATGATATACCTACGTTATATGATTTATATTATACAACTAGATGACTAACGATACGAAAAACCAAGCAACTTTCGCTATGGTCGATGATGGGATAGGTCAATCAAAGTTTGTTATTTAGAGCTCCTCTGTGCTTCGGAAGACACGTTAAGCCGTTGATCCCGGTTGTTCCTGCAACCGCTTTAACCCATCAACCCGCATTGGGCCAGCGTGGTGGTGTTATGGCCCAGACTCCACATGTGTTTCTCCCATGTAGGAAGGCCTGTGCCCAGCAGTGGGACGTATATGATGTTGATGTGTAGATGACAAACAAGCTGACGGCACACCGCCTATAGACACCAGCAATAACAAGGAACACATCACTTGGTATTGCAGGTGCGTTGTTATCCTGACACCTAAGGCAATGCCTTCCATGTCCAGTAATTACACTGGCTACCTTTCTCTTCAATCATAAACGCATCAAAAACTTAAAATGTGATGGGAAAAATATTCAATATAGGTAATTGTGACAACAGACTATCCTACTAAACTGGATAATTTTATTATATCTAAGACCGACCACCTGTTAACTTATCAAAAGGATTATTAGCGCGTCATCGCTCTGATTAAATGATGTACCTACTTCATTAATAACCTTTTGAAGTAAACGCTACGTCGGCAGAGGTTAATTGAATACTCCACCATCGCTCTGACAATAAAAGGTGCGAACCTGCAAATATTTGTGGACCTTGAAATATGAAATTCTTGGAAAAGCTAACAAAATTTGTTAGTAAAACCTTCTTGTCATTAGCGGTGCTCGTCCGAGTTCGTAAATTAATTAAAGTTTATAGCAAGTAGTTCTGTAGTGTACAATTAAGCAAACTCTTTATTAAACTATTTGAATTTCGAGTATTGGGTGTTCTCTTAAAATTATAACGTTTTAAGTTGCGTATAAAGTTTCGGCTCCATTAAACTTTGATAAAAAAAAAGCTCAGTTTTAAGGAAATTTGATTGTCATTTTTTTTGTATTTAACAAGAAAAAAATGAAATTGCAGGTGCATTGTCATCCTGAGGCCTAAGATGTAATGTAAAGAACTACATTAGCAACCTTTCCCTTCAATCCGAAACACAGCGAACTGCTTTACGGCTACCTGCCCACACGACCCTACATACGGGCCTAAAAGTAAATGTTACGGTACGCAATCTTTACGTTATCTTTAAATATACATTGGAATATTCACTCTATTTGAAATTCCTCATCATCATCATCATTATTAGCCTATATACCTCCGTCCCACTGCTGGGCACAGCCCTTCCTACATGAGAGAAACACATGAAGAGACTGGGCCATAATCTGTTAAAGCAGTTGCAGTAACAACCGGGACCAACGGCTTAACGTGCCTTCCGAAGCTCCGTGCTTCGGAAGGCACGTTAAGCCGTTCAAGCCGCTCAAGATTATAAATTTGATTATTTTACTGGGTGGTAGGCCCGTATGTAGGGTCGTCTGGGTAGGTACCACCGCCTTTATTTTTTCAGCCGTAAAACAGTTCGCTGTGTTTCGGATTGAAGGGAAAGGTAGCCAGTGTAATTACTGGGCATGGACGGCATATCATCTTAGGCCTCAGGATGACAACGCACCTAATGAGCGACTTACTCGTGAAAACAGAGCCCTGTTTTTTAAGGCACGGGCAGAGTCTCGTCGTCTTCAGTGGCGTTATGTGTGGACAAAGCAAGGCAGAATATTTGTCCGCCAAGATAACGAGAAGCAAGCATGGAGGATATATAGTGAAAATGACTTAAAAAAGGTTTTTGGTAATAAGGTTGTTAGTTCCTAATATAAATAACTATAGAATCTTTAAATGTAATAACTACAGTGCAATAGTAAGTAAAATATATTTTAATTTTTGTTATGTTTCAAATAGCTCAGTGGTTGCTAACCAATATTGTATGTCTCTATGTTTTGTTTTTTGTGAAATAATATTATGTTATGGGTATGTTTCAAGTATTAATGACATGTATCAAATAAGGTTCATTTATTGTTTCAATTTTATTTTATTGATCAGAAGAATTCATTTAGTTTTTGTGATTTTGAGTATAGTTATAACATATTGTTTTTACAAACTGCACATATTATTATATTGTAAGACCAGTTTGGTTACTTGCAAACATAAGCAGTTTATGCTATTTAAAATTTTTGTTTACTTGGTGAAGAGGTACTGCCAAAAATGTTTTATGTATGTGAAAAGGTACTGCCAAAAATATTTTATTTATGTGCACAATTTATTATCTATTCATATTTCTATTAACAATAATACTAAATATTTAAAATATGTATTTATATTTATAGTAATAAAAGTACAATTTAAATATAAAAATATCAAGAATTTTATCCTTAATCTTAGTGTCCGACATGTTACAATACTCACGTCTTATCTAACGAATCTAAAGTATATTCAATTAAATATATCATTTATTATAAAATTCATTAAATATAAAACATTTCAATAGGTTTATTGAATGCGGGATCTTTAGGAACGCGTCACAATGAGTTTATAGTTGCCTTACAACGGCACACAGTTGATGTCATGGCCATTAATGAAACTTGGCTTCGAGCCGGCGAGGAGGGCCGCGCCCCGGCGCCGACTGGCTACCGGCTTCGGCACGTGCCGCGGCCCGCCAGCTTGCGCTCGCGAGGAGGTGGCGTGGGTTTCTACATCCGACGTGGAGTTAATGTAAGAGTGCTTCAACACTCTGCTGAAGTGTCACCGTCATTCGAACAAATGTGGCTTGGACTCAAAGCAAACGGTTTAAAAATTGCTATTGGCACTGCATATCGTCCACCATGGCTGAATATTGACAACTTTATTGAGAGTCTCACAGAATCTATATCTTCTCTAGGTACATATGATCATATAATATTAGTTGGTGACTTTAATGTAAATTTTCTGAAAGTTAATGATCCTAATGTAAAGAAGATTTCTAATTTTTTAAATTACCTTAATTTAGACCAATTCGTATGTCAGCCAACCCATTTTACAAATCATTCAGAAACTTTGATAGACCTGATATGTTCTAATGCGAAAGTCATGAATGTATCTGTTGATTATATTCCGGAGTTGAGTAACCATGCTTTTATATCTTTTGAGGTCAATATTAAAAAAATCAAACCAGAGCCAAAGTTTATCACCTTCCGTCCTTTAAGGGATATACACTTTTAAACCTTTAATACTGATGTAGAGTCCGTAAATTGGGAACGCTTGATGAGTAATAATGTGAATGATTCTGTAAATTCCTTCAATTCTTATATCTTACACATATTTGATAGATATGCTCCCTTTAAAAACATTTGTTTTAAAGACAGGAACTATCCTTGGATAACCCATACAGTCAAGAAAATGATGAGATTACGCGATGAAGCTTAAATACCGAAAGTCTAAACTGGATCACCATAAACACTACTATAAAGAATTTAAAACCTTAGTTACTAAAGCTATATATATGGAAAAATCTGCATATTACCAGAATAACGTAAACAATAATATTAGTAAACCTCGGAAATTATGGAAAAGTATAAAGCGTAGTGTTGTGAATTTTAATAAAAAAGACAATGTTTTGCCCTCACAGTTTATTGACGCTAATGAAATTAACCGTCATTTTTTAAATATTGATAACTTAGATTACCCTAAAATTTCTACACTAACATATTACGAGTTTCACCGTTTTGGTACTTCCAATTTTTCACTTAAGTTAACTGATGAAATATCTGTATTAAATATTATTAAATCCATTTCTAGTAACGCCGAAGGTACGGATGGTCTAACTTTAGAAATGATTATGCTTACTCTACCTCGTACTTTAGGTATAATAACTTCAATTATTAATCAATCTTTGAATTCTTGCAAGTTTCCAGATGCTTGGAAGGAAGCCATAGTAAAACCCATACCGAAAAATTCTCAACCAACCCATTTCAAAGATCTCAGACCTATTAGTATTTTGCCTTTTATGTCGAAAATCATAGAAAAAGTTGTGAGTAAACAGATAACCACCTACCTTGAAAATAATAAAATTTTACCTATTAAGCAATCGGGCTTTAGAAAGTCACGTAGCACATCGACGGCCTTACTTGACGTAGTAGACGATATTTTAACTGCGCAAGACATAGGTGAAAGTACTATTTTGGTCTTGTTAGACTTTTCTCGTGCATTTGACACAGAAAATATTTCTCTCCTTTTGTCGAAGCTTTCCTTCTATGGATTCGATGATAATTCCCGAAAATGGTTTGCAAGCTATCTGCAGGGGCGCTCGCAACGAGTTGGGTTGTGTAATGATTCAGGGACTAGTGTACTGTCAGATTCCGCTCCATTATCTCATGGCGTTCCTCAAGGATCTATCTTAGGTCCCATTCTCTTTATTTTGTTCATAGCAGATATAAGTCAATGTATTATTAATTGCAAATATCACCTTTACGCGGACGACCTGCAACTATACATTAGCTGTAAACCTGAAGATACTATCTCGACAGTGAAATTAATGAATCAAGATTTGAGTCGTCTAGCAGATTGGTCAAAACTAAATACTTTACTTCTAAATCCTAACAAATCAAAGTTCATTATTTTAGGTTCAAAGACAATTATTGATAAAGCTTTAATTAATAATCCTCGTATTATTATAGATAAGAAACATCTGCCGCATGTATCGGTCACACGTAATTTAGGTGTTCTTATGGACAGTAGTCTACGCTTCGAACAACATGTAGCTGAAACTGTTAAAAACTGCTTTTATAGACTGAAGGTTTTATACCAGGTACGTGTACATCTCTGTGTCGAGTTACGAATTAAGTTATGCGATGCGTTAATTTTGTCTAAGTTAAATTATGCAGATACTGTGATTGGTGAATGTCTTCTAAGCAGTACTAAGGCACTAATACAGCGTGTACAAAACGCATGCGTACGTTTCTGCTTCCCTGTTCCCTACCGAACGCATGTGACTCCATATCTTAATTCTAACAACCTGATGAAAATGGAAGGTCGACGAGCCCTGCATTTTGCTACTCTACTTTTTGGAATTATCAAAACTCGCCAACCTCAGTATCTGTATGAGAAACTTACTTTCTCTAGTCGTGAAATAAGATTGGCTTCTCGACTTACCTGTCCTAGATATAAATCGTCAGCTTTTCGTGGGAGTTTTAGATATGCCGCAACAAAATGCTGAAACAATATACCTCCTCCGATAAGAAACTGTTCCGGTGTTAGGTCTTTTAAGAAAAATCTTCGGAGTTTTTTACTTAACCAGCAAAAAGAATTGGCATATTAAACATATCAGTATCTCATATCAGCTGATTTATATAACTCTTTTATAAGTATGTAGTATTTTCTATAAAATTATTGGTATCAACATATAAAAGTATATACCGTTACTAATATATTTAAATATGTTGTATGTGTGTATTTATGTATGAATATATGTATTGTATGTATATATATGTGTGTGTTTTATATATATATATATATATATAAGTCATGTATGTACCCCGTTTATTTCATTTTTTTTTTTTAATCAAATTGGATTGCTTTCGAGTTTGTTTTGTTTTTTATGTAACCCTGGCTTGGCTACCTCTTTCACAATCAAATCCTACAAAAGGCTCCACTGAAAATCAGCGTCGTGGTTGGTAGCAGCTGCGACAAATGCTGAGTGGATACCATTTCAGCTTAATCACTCAATAATAATTTATAATTTATTTTGTATTAGAATTAAGTCTTTTATGTTGTGATGCTGAATAAAGTTTTATTCTATTCTATTCTATTCAATATCAAGTGATTTTTCTTTGTTATTGCAGGTGTCTATAGGCGGCGGTAACTGCTTACCATCAGGTGGGCCGTCAGCTTGTTTGTCATCTAGTAGTATAAAAAATACCCCCATCCCGGAACTAACCATGGAGAAAGTTGCTTTGTTTTCGTAATCTAAACTAGAGGGTTCAAACCACTACGCCACCGAACTCCTATACTTAAAATTCAATCATATCCTTTTGCTCATAAAAGTCAGTTGCAGCGTGTTATCGGAATAGTATATTCGTTCGTAGGCCGTAGAACCACCGCACAGTCAATTACTGTAGATTGACTCACGACAAAACCTTTTATCGGCGATGTGAGCAAGAGTAGAAACTTCAAATACTACTTACCTGCTTGGCTCAAAACAAAATAAGTGAATATTTTGTAGTTCCAATAATACTACATACTTATTCGACTTTCATGTGTTTGAACAAACAAAATTTGTACGAACTAGCGATGGTTGCATAATGATGTTATTGCCGATGGACGAGGGCAGGACCAATCAGTTGGGAGGCCTAAGCCTAGCAGTGGGCGTCTCTAGGCGGATATGATGATATGTTTGAACAAACAAAATTTGTGCTAACCAGCGAGGATTGCAAAACAATAACTAATAAGTACTCTTAGTAAGTAGGTATTCTTACTAATAAGTTAAGAAAATTTGTTACTAACAACTTTGACGCATATACCTTGGAAGAATGATTTTTTTATTTATTATTTACAATAGAGTTCTGTTGGAATTAGGACGACGCCATACGTATCGAATAGATAACCGTTTTATATACTACTATGCTCTTCCTCTCATATTACAATTTAACTTGCAAAACTGAATGTGAATTGAAATACTTACGTAGGTAGGTACTGTCAGAATTTTCCTGTTATATTTTATTGCAATTCTGATTATTAGAATGTTAGAGCCAGAGTAAGCCAGAAATATCGAGATAACTGCAATAAGAATTGATGTAGCAGCTCACGCATGTAACGTGTTTCATCTCTGCGAATCATGCGTATGACACTGTTTCATCTTCGATGCTATCCTGCGTCTGAATATTGCATTCCGCGACAAATAAAACCGTCCATAATACCGTGTTACTGCTTTTTTATTGTTTCGTCTTTTGCTATTACACAGGAAAGTGTCATTTTTCTCTGGATTTCGAGAGAGAAATCTAGCGAATATATTATTATCATTATTTTTCATTTAAGAACCTAGTGACGGTTTGCTAGAAGGTTAACGCGATGATGTATCAGTTAAACTGAGACATTTATTTTTGCGAAGACAGCTAGTGCAGCTTGAAACACACTGTTCTAATCTAACCGCCTCCACCTTGCCGGCCCAAAAGGTGACTTTTCACGCCTCTCTTGAAGAGGCCCATGGCTTGTTGGCGCAAAGCGTTAGTTGTGCCCAAGGTGCTACAGTCGTCTATAATAAGCTATGGAAACCTCTTACCATCAAGCCACCCTTGACCATCAAGCCACACACAGAACTCGTACCTGTAATATTTAAAGAATTATCTTCCAATTCCTAACCGTTAAGGAGATGTACCTTTCATCACCAGCTCATCAACATAAGACGGTAACTGACAGTAACATATACTTGAAAAGTTTTGGAAAAAAGTAAAAATGCCATACGTGCCTATAAAACTTGAGGTTTGCCCTCGATTTCCCTGGGATTCCATCATCAGGTCCTTACTTGGTGACAATGGGACTACCTCAGGAGTATACTCTATCGAATAAAAATAGAATTTTGAAAATCGGTTCACAATTGTCCGGGAAATCGATGAACATACATTCAAAAGAAAAATACATTCATTGGAACATATAACCTCCTTCTTTTTGAAGTCGGTTAAAAAAGGATTTTGATACATTTTATCGCGAAACGAGAGGTCAATGATTTTTCTACATATAATTATACTGAGTAATCAATATTATAGTGGTAATTTATCACTGTCTCATATGGCTAGCGCCCCAAACTTTGGACAGGTCCGGTTAATACTAACATCCTGTTTATTAAATTATAATGAAAACTAATTTACTAATTAGAGCTTCTAGTAATGAAAGCGTAAAGTTTGGGAACGTTCGTTGTTAAGCAGCTTTAAACAAAATAATTATTAAAAACTAACTGTGTTCAAAAGAATCAAGAATAACGAGAATAATTAAAATAAATTATTTTTTATTTTAGCGTTCAATTAGGATAGCGTCAACCTTATAGAAGATCGCATCTAAATTGTACTAGTTTGTAGTAGTGCGTTCCTGCCGTGAGTAAGGTCGCCAGAGCTCAATGAGGAAGTCTTTTAGTGGGAGAAGGTGGACTTGTCACCAATGCTGTCTACATAAAGCTTTCTCTTGTTTTTACAGAGCAAGCAACGCGTGAGTAGTGCCCAAGTTGCGTCAAGCGTCTATAGTCTAGTAACCGCTCACCATCAGACGACCCATAAATTATAATATTTTGAAAAAGAAAAAAAAGGAAATAAGTGCCGGTTGGGGTTCCCCTTAATTTGTTAATTATTCGTGAGTTATTCTATTTTTTCGATATTGAGATACTTATTACATACGTGGGTATGTAATTAGTATCTCAATATCGAAAAAAATAACATCAATCAATAAACATCAATTAACATATCGGACACAATAAATTTGTTATTTATATATTTTTTTTAAATTTATGCGTATTATTTATAAGGAGTACATAGGTACTGTTTACTTGAAAGATTTTATAATGCGTGTAAGGGACGAAAAATAATATTATTTCGGAAATTTGGTAGACTCCTCATTTGCCTTTTTTAATATTTGCTATTGAAAAAAAACATTTCTCTACGGCGCGGCGTTATTCCCTGAAAATATCTTTATTCAATTAGGCCTCCCAAGAAGCTCTTTCGAATTGTGATATTTGACTATTCGAAAGTCTATCACTTATGTCATGTGTCTGCATTTACATTGTTATGAGGGATTTACGTCAGTTAACAATGTCAGTCTGTCTGTGTTTGTCTTATAAACAGAAAAAATATAATATAATTTTTATTGACTTAAAAAAGTGTAAGTACCAGTTATGTCTATGATGTAGGTATTCAGGCATTGTTGGGTAAAATGTTAACAGTTTTTTTATCAATGTCAATGGTAAACATACCTACTCATATACAAATACACTATGCATTTAGATACTGCAAAATGCTTCGACACGACGCTTCATCTTCTTTTGTTCGGACAACTAATGTCACAAAAGTTGCACATTATGAGCTGTTCGTATTGTTCTATACGTTTCAAACTAAGTGCCGCGACAGCATTTCCATTTGCCGGTTCGTCAAAGTTATTTATTGTTGCAAAGTCGAGATGGAACGGGCGACTAGCCACTCAATGAACGTTCGAGTAGAACTGAAGTGTCACTTAATATTCTTAGAATAAAGTTCATTTTAACAAGTGCTGTTCTCAAACCGTTAGCCTAATTCGACACTTGGGATCAGAAGATATTCTGTGACCGAATTTTTCGTCATCATCTGCAGCCTATAAACGTCCCACTGCTGGGCACGGGCCTTATTACATGGGAGAAACACACGAGGAGTTTGGACTATAACACAACCACGCTGGCGAAAGTTGGTACCTTCCGAAGCACGGAGGAGTTCAAGATTACAAAGTTTGATTGACCCATCTCGGGTTGACCATGGCGAAAGTTGCTTTGTTTTCGTAATCGAAACCAGTGCGCTTAAACTATTGCACCATCGAGCTCCTCACACCGACCGCATTTTTAGATTTCCGTGTTTTTCGAAACTGTGAACTGTCAGCTGTCAAGTGGTGAACGACAGCAGTCAGCGGCAGACTTGATTGTCATTGTAACGTGACATGTGTCGTCACTACGGTAAATTGTATTTAAAATCTTACATGCGATTTTGTATTAATTCGTATGCCAGACTTTAGTTATTCTATCTATCGTTAGTAGCTTTCGTTTAGTCGCATAATGCCTAATTCGCAAAATGCCTACCATGTCTCAAAAGGACTAATTTGCGAATTTACTAGGTGGTAGGCCGGATGTAGGGTCGTCTGGGTAGGTAGGTACCACCGCCTTTTTTATTCCAGCCGTGCCCGTGCAACAGTTCACTGTGTTTTATAGATTGAAGGGAAAGGCAGCCAGTGAAATGACTGGGCATGGACGGCATTCAATCTATGTTGTCTGTCTGCATGTTATTTAAGATACTATTTTAATTATTCGACTCTTACATATTTTAAAAGAGGAACAGCAGTAGGGTTAAATCTCAGTAAAAATGCTGAATGTTCGCGATGTATAATAATGGTTTTGCTCAAAATGATACCCAAGATGAAGGGTATCAGATTGAAGGCTGGAATTTGAATAGTTCGTAGGCATTCTAATTTTATCGATGTAGAAACAGTACAATAACGAACACCCACGAAGATGTTTCCTATTAAGAAAACCATTGAACTTGTAACCGATAATAGTACTACATTTGGCGGCGGTTACATTAGAATTCGTAATTAGTAAGTTAAGATCCTTATTAACTTTTGAACAGAAACATTGAACTACTTTAAAGGAGGAATTCAATCAATCCCTTAAACACAGTGTGAGTTATTTCTGTCGGTACAAGAATAGCGCCGCCGTTCTAATTTACCAACGTAAAAGGGTCTTCTCGCCATACGGTTCGCAATTTACCGTTCTCGAGTTGCTGAACTTCGTTTGAAAGTTGACTTAAAAAGGCGGTCTTGGGACGACGGGGAAGTTCACTTTGTATGTATTTAGTTTCTCTGACAACGTGCAATTTTCAACTAACTCTGAATTGTGTATTAGATTACATGGTGTCATATCAATAAATAATCTTCTATTTGATAACTGAAAGAAGAATAAAATTTCTCGCTATTTTCGCTCATTTCCATTATGTATCACCGGTATCACATTGTCAAATTCATCACCAGCAGTCTATACAGGGTGGTGACGAGAATACGACCATAAATTAAAACATGTGCTACATTAGTTTATAGAATCGTTTTTTAACTTTCAAATACGTCTTATTCATTTCATAATCATGACATTTTTAGGTAATATTATATGTCATTGGCTGCATTATTTCATGCGGCGGCGCCGTGCTTGTAGCGAGAGTTCAGTACCTACCTACTTAAATAATAGATACTAATATACAGGTTGTCCAAGGAATAGTACTATGCAGGCCCAATAAAAAAATCCAGGGGATTTAGGTCTGGAGACCTAGGTGGCCACAATATTGGTCCCAGTCGCTCAATCCATCTGCCTGGGTAAACCTCGCCCGAGTAGACTCTCACATACATTTTTTTTCAGCACTGTAAGTTAAAGTTAAGCGATAAGAAAATCATTCTGCGAAAATTTCAACAAAATTTTTATTTTCATGGAAACGTTCTTGTTTTTGATAAAAAAAACACTTATCAATGAGTAGAGTATAATCTAATACATTCACGAATAATTTAATGTAAAAAAGCACTGGAAAAGAAATTTTTCATTGAGATATGCTAAAAAATCAGTTTCAAGGTAGATATTTTTTTTTTATTTCGGTAAATTTTGTACAACTTTAAAACCGTAAAATTTCGCTGAACATATATTGAGTTATTTTGGTAGATATTTATCCCTGCTATCACCCCCTGCAGTATGTCGTACTATTTCTTGGACAACCTGTATATTCTTCCAGAATTAGTTATTATAACGGAAACAGAATCAATTACGTCCGGGCTACGTACGGTTTTCTGATGTCCTGAGTTTTACGTCATTAAAGTAATATAGATATATGTATCTGCAAGAAAACCCAGGGTTGCAATCAAACTTTTAAACAGACTTTCCCTTTCACAAAGCGAGGAATTGCATCGGTGACAATTCCACTTCGAAATTACTTTTCAATATTTACATAAAGCACCTAGAGTTTCAATTTATTTCCATTTGTATGCCGAACTGCAGATTTTATATCGCATTGATCATATTCAAAGTGAAATTAAATTTGCCTGTAGTCAAAATAATTTTCATTTTCATAATACTTTATCTTTATCAATGTACTTATTTAAAAATTATTCGCCCTAATTTTTTTTGATGACGTGACTTGTCCTTGACATGCCTCACCCTATGCCTTCGCTGTTTTAATCACCATTAGAATCAAGTAAATACCTTACTTTATAGTGTCAAATAGACTATCTTCAAAACTGACAAACACGATTTCTCGATTCATCAATCGTATCTTTTGGTTGTAAAAGAAATGCAAAAAAATTGATACGAATATTTGCCAGATATATCGATTTGTGATTTACATGTGCCTAGTAAACTGCCCCGGAATCATAAACGGGTATGTAACTTAATTTTACCCGAACCGGATGCAAATCCGTATTAGCGCTTCTATAACACTACGTCCTCTACGTGTTTTTTTTTTGCTTTTATTCCGAATAATTTTGAACAATGTGAACCTCTTTACAAAACTATTCAAATAAGCTATTCGATTTTAATTCAATCGGATTTTTCGGGGCGCCCGTTTGTCTAAAAAAGTAAGAAATGTTCCAGCAGAAACTAAGCGCACATTTTCTTTTCTCCCGAAAACAACTGCTGGAACATTGCTTACAATTTTTTTTTAAATAATGTCAAATGCACCTATTGTTGTACTGTCTATTAAATATTTTAAATTTTGCTATAACTTTAGCTGCAACAGTATGTGATTCACTAATTTGTGATTAACAATAATCTGTGATTCAATAACAGAAATATTCGACATCCAGCTTCACAACGACGTCCAGAAGACGACGAGCCGGCCGCCATTGATTTTGACATTTGAACACATACTTACGCGCAGTAAGCGTATTCACTAATCTCTACGTCGATCTCTTGGCTGTGTATGTTTGTCGTTGTTTTGAATATACGAATACGACATGAAATACAATCGTTATTTTTCCATTTTGTTATTTTGTGTTTAAAGTGTATCGCAATGACTTTGGCAATTCAATATTTGATTGACTTTTACATAAAGATATAAAAATAAACAACTTTCTAGTTCTCACTCACTCATACAGATTTCTTCGATGACTTTACAGTTCATGCAGTCAAAAATATTAAGCAAGTATAACAACTTCTCAATTTTCAATTTAAATAATACATAAATCAAGTTAAAAATAACATTTTACCTCGATTTAAGTATGTATTATTTAAATTGAGAAGCTTGGTTTTAAGTAAGTACAATATAAATTGTTTAAAAAATTGATTTTTAAATAAACATTGTATAAATGAGTGTGTTTGTGTGTGTGCGTGCATGTTTGTGCGTGCATGTTTGTGCGTGCGTGTGCGTGCTTGTGTGTGTGTGTGTGTGTATATGGCTACCGTCACCAATAGACACCTTCGATAACAAGGAAAACCCACTTGGTATTGCAGCTGTGTTGTCATCCTGGGCCTAAAATGAAATGCCTTCAATGCTCTGCAATTACACTGCTTGTGGAATCTATTTTTATTTAACTTTTTTTTACAGATAACAGATAAGTTCCAAAGTAAATTATAACCTTATGCATTGAAGGCCATTTCCAAGTTTTAGTTTTATATTTTTTTAATGGTAAGTGATACACGCGCGCACAAATAAAAAGATAGTGACCAGAAAGTAAAGAAGTTTAATTCGATAAGTCGCAGAAGAAATGTAAGAATCTTTAGCTAAGTGGTCTTGTACTTAGTTGGTCTTGTTGCATAACAGTGAACAGTGCCATTGAAACACCGGCTCGCTCTTTCAACATATTTTATGAATTGGCTAATAGGTCGTAGGCCCACATGTAGGGTCGTCCGGGTAGGTACTACCGCCATTCTTATTTCAGCCGTGAAACAGTTCGCTGTGTTCCGGATTGAAGGGAGAGGTAGCCAGTGCAATTAATGGGCATGGACGGCATTTCATCTTAGGCTGCAGGATGATAAGGCACCTGCAATGCTAATTGATTTTTCCTTGTTATTGCAGGTCTGTATAGGCGACGGTAACCACTTACCACCAATCGGGCCGTAAGCTTGCTTGCCATCTAGTGGCATATAAAAATCCTGACTGTATTGGTATCTAATACGAGGTCTTTTTGAAAATGTTGAAGGAAAAAGAACCGAGTAAAGAAATATTCAGACCTCGTGATAGAAAAATTTAATTAGACACCGGAGTCCATGAAGCTGTTCACTGACAGAGGAACGACATCAAGAGGTGGCGGCAAATCATCAGAGACTAATAGGAGAGGAGGGCTAGGTCTAGTACATCTCCTCACTTACCAACGAGTGACCTCCATAAATTAAATATTCTATAATTATATTTTTTTCAAGTTAAATCTTAAAACTGTTACCTTAAAGCTTCAGTAATATAAAGAGGTAACAGTTTTTAGATTAAATTAATACTTTAAATTATGACTCGATCTAAAACTTGTCTCTTGCGGATTACATTTGAACTTTTGCCATACTTTTGTTCTAAAAAAGAATCGATCAGTCATTAATCAATCAATTTGTCATCAATCAATTCAGTGGTTTTAAAACGTCTTAACTTTTTTAATCTTTAATGGTTATTTCGTAAAGTCCAAAAAGTTTTTTTAATGAAATGTAATGAACCAGATCATTATTTTTATCTCGAGAATAATAAACTTTAGTCTTATTGAAAACCAACTTCAAAATCTGTACAGATTCGTTGCAAGCGAATCTCTTTTAAAAAAGTCTTCCTTTGAGTCGAGTAAAAGGTTAACGTCAAACACAATTGCGTTGCTATTATCCCATAGCTACTTTATCTATTCAATTAAAGAACATAAAAGACTGGTTATTTTCAAAACAACCATAAAAGGATTCTAAGACTTCTTGAAATACGAGTCAAAACAATCAGTACGGGTTTTTATAGTAACCATTTTATATTGCCAGCTAATCTTAATTTACTTAGCATAAAAGGAATATAATTTACAAGTTTCACCAACCATTACATAATCATAATTTTGCGTTTCAAAAGTGCTTCTTGAATAGTAAGTTCCGTTATCTATCTCCAAAGATCTTCTTCAGATTTATAATTAAACATATTTTTTTTATTTTAAATAAACTTAATAATAACAAGAATTCTTTCTTGTTATTATTAAGTTTCGAAAAAACCTCCTAAAACTTTGACAAGCATTTTCTTAATTTTATTTTGTACATTTTAATAAAGGTTTGAATAATGTTTTATACGGAAATACTAGAAAAAAATCATGTCACAGCGCGGCGGGAATAATGAACCCGCGGTCTATCACGATTTCTTCTAGACTATATAAAAGAGTAAGAGAGTGAAATAATATAACTATTAATTATTAACATTGTCACTTTAACAAATTTTACTAGAAAAAGGTACTTAATAGTGGAATGTGCTTTTTAATCAATTAGCTATCGAGGACTTAGAGAAATATTTATGTTTTATTTAAGATTAAGTATCACTTAAATTAAAGGTTGATTTTAATAAGCAAAATACAAACTCAAACTGTTTGCGAACAATAAACCAAGAGACGTTATTTATGTTTACAGTATGTATGATCCATTGTTAACAACTTGTATAATTATAAGAAAATTAAAGCTACACATTGAGAGAAGTATAAGTATTTAAGTCCACTTTTTTGTTGAAAACAGCTGAAAAATTACAAAGATATAGTAGATACATAACTTTAATGCGTCTTCATGTTATCAATATTAATTATAATGCAATAAAAATAAATACAAATATCTGAATAAAGTAGATACTGTTATTAAAATGGTAACCCAATATGAATTTCCAACACTAACTTAGAGGAGAATGACAACAAGAGTATTGAGTACAAAGGTGCTTTTACTTAACTTTAAGTTCTGTAGGATTCTACAAATAAATTAAGTTGATTATGTTACTTTAAATACTATTTATTGATATTTTTAATGAAAGTCGGCTTTCTATTATATAGGTCACTTGACACCCTCCACTTAAAAATAACTTGCATACATCAAGCATATAATTTTAATTAGCGTATCTTTTAACAAAAAGTTAAAACAAAATATTTCATGTTCACAACCAAACGGCGCCCTTACAGTTTCGTTGTGTAAGTCCGTCCGTCGGTATGTCAAGCTGTTTTATTTTGTTATCTTTTCATATAATGAGTTAAAATTTCGCAAAATTAAGAAAGCTCCTGAATTCAGAAATGACATCTCAATTATTCCAATTTGTTTATATTCCGGAATTGATATGAAACAAGTCAATTAAAAAATTAATAAGAAACAATTACAATTAATAAAATAATAAAATTTGTATTTGATTGGTTTAAAAAGTAACTAACTTTTAATTTTTAATCATAACACGTCAAGAACTCATAGTTAAGATTTAGATTTATTATTTCATTTAAATAATGATATCATAAATTATGGCTTAAAATTAATATTGTAAAATTGTTGCAATAATGTACCCAAATATTAAATATTCTTAGCAGTCATATAATTTAATTTGTAGGTAGCAGCATATATTCATTAAAATTAGTATACTATTCTAACAATTCATTGTATATTTGTTTTAAATAATTTTAATATAAGTATTTAATTGAATACAATGCTCACTTGAGATTTAGTAAAGAGAAATTTTATTTGTTTATTTTAATTAAATTAGCAATTTAAGTTGAGTAAAGAGGATTACTTTAAATATCAAGTGTATTTAATAATTATAAAAATAAAAACCAAATTTTACTCCATCAAAACCAACCTATTGAATGCATTTACATCCGCAGGTTGTCTTTGGTGCTTTATAAAGTGTAAAAAACTTACCTGAAACTTGTTGAAAACTCCACGCAAGTCACTCACTGTATCAACAAGTGCGCGGCGAGCGCGCTTTCAAACTGAAATGACCTGACACTAAAGTTACGGTGCCATTTATATGCGGAGCCGGCAAATAGACGCGTAGCGGTTGGCGCTACGATGCTACGCCGCGCCCAACGCGTAGGCGTGCTACGGCCTACAATGCTTCATCCCCGTGTGCTACGAGGAGGGCTGTTGGAAATATTCGTGAGTAAATAGAATTATATACAAGATCACTGATTCAGTATACATCATACATAGACAGGTTAACTCCACTTTGTTGTACCGCTAAAAACACACACAAAATATAAATTTAAGTAAAGCACATGTCTTTCTTTCAATATGTATAGGGGCAAAAATAGAACGTGTATATTAGAACTGTCTAATTACTTCAGATTTTACAGCTTTTTTATGAGAGGTACGTTTTATAGAGGGCACGCTACCTCACAAAAGATCGCAACTGAATAACACTTATTTGTAGTCATTTGCTTATATTCCTGGGGTGAGTAAAGTCTGCAGAGCTTTTCGACCTGATGGTAAGCAGTTACCGTAGCTTATAGACGCTCGTAGCACCATCGGCACTACTCACGCGTTGCCTACCCTGTTAAAATATTAAAATCTAGAGAAAGCGTTATTTTCAAAGCCTAGTTGTCTTAAAAAAATACTGGGCATGGACGACATTTCATCTTAGGCCCCAGGATGACAACGCACCAGCAATATCAAGTGATTTGTCCTTGTTATTGCAGGTGTCTATAGGCGGCGGTAACCACTTACCATCAGGTGGGCCGTCAGCTTGTTTGTCTTCTAGTTGTATAAAAAAAAATAGGTTGCTATCACGTTTATGTCCTACGAGCGTCTGTAGGCTGGTCCCTCTGGTCGACGTGCTATCCCAAATCGATTCGGCAACCGATGCAAACACAAGGACATGATTTAAAATGATTTTCCTATTTCACTTTTCTTGATTCAGACTTTTTTTGATTCAGTAAGCAAACATGGGATATTTCCTTGATATTTTTGACGGTTTCTCGTGTAATATGTCAACATTTAGCGGAAGTGACGAATCTGGCACATACATTCAAAACAAAAAATGTGTCATATTACGTTTAAGGGTTTTCTATGTGATTTCGAGTTCCGCGTGGCAAAGAAGATGTTGGATATTAGTACTTGAAAAATTAAATATTATACGAAATCAAAAGGATCTTGAATATACCCTTTTTTATTTGGTTAGCCCGACACTTTTGAGTAATTTTTAAAAGTGTATGCAAGAAAACTAACCTTTGTACCTATTCGAGTTTCTCTGATAAAATATAGTAAAAAATTAATTAAAATCCTTATTATTAATTAGAAAAAAGAACTGAAACCAACTTGTCGTTTTGTTTAAGCATTTATCATAAAAATTATATAATTATGCAAAAAAGATTTTTGATAAGAATTGAATGCAAAGAGTAATGTAAAGACAATGGACGACATTGACGTTTAATACTATGTCTGACATGTGTCACTCTTTTTAAACCGATTTTTACGTCCTGACATAAAGCTTCCTCTATATGCTCTAGCGACCTTACTTCGGTACCGCAGGAACGCAACACTAAAAAGTATTTTTATTTAGCTACAATCTTACGTAAGGTGGAATTGCTACCAGTGAAGTCTAAAACTTACATTCAACACGCACAACAAGCACATTGTTATTGAACACGCCTTTCTTAATGTCTAATAATTTGACTGCTGTCCTTTATTCATTTATATGGAGAGAATAAGATAGACTCTACTAAAATTTCTATTTGTTATGCAATGCAGAATTAATTAAGGGCAATGTGAAAGAACTGGCATCATTTTTAGTTATAATAATGTCATCATCACCAGCCTATATACGTCCCACTGCTGGGCACAGGCTTTCTTACATGGGAGAAACACATGAGGAGTTTGGGCCATACCACCACCACGCTGGCCCAATGCGGGTTGGTGCGTTAAAGCGGTTGCAGGAACAACCGGGGCGGACGGCTTAACGTGCCTTCCGAAGCACGGAGGAGCACGAGATAACAAACTTTGATTGACCCATCCCAGGATCGACCATGGCGAAAGTTGCTTTGTTTTTCGCATCGAAACCAGAGCGCTCAAACCTATACGCCACCGAGCTCCCCCTAATAAACTGATATTATTGAATCATATCGATATAATAATATAACATTATTAACCCGTCAAGAAAAATCAATTGTGTCTGGAATTTCATTTCCAGACACAATTGATTTTTCTATTGTCATCGCCCACCGGTGGTATATTGCCGCTTTACAGATTACATCATATTGATACAGGTGGAGCTCGGTGGGATAGTGTTTTAAGCGCTTTGGTTACCATTACGAAAACAAAGCAATTTTCGCTATGGTCGATCGCGGACAATCAAAATTTGTAATCTCATGTTCCCCCCATGTGCTGCGGAAAATCGGAAGGCAAGTTAGGCCGTTGCTCCCGGTTGTAACTGCAACCGCTTTAACCCACCAACCTGCATTGGGATAGCCATACACCAACTCCTCGTGTGTTTCTCCGCGTATGAAGGGCTGTGCCCAGCAGTGGGACGTTTATAGGCTGGGGATTATGATGATATCGATACAAACAATCAATCATCACTATCTGTAAAAATGTTAAATATATTTATATGTTGCCTATATTTCATATAAAAGATTGCTGTCTTTTTAAAACGAGTATACTTACATATAAGATCAAAGGCCGTCTATCGTTTTAATACTAAGAGCAGATTCTTTTAAGTATTCTTAATTAATGCCAAGTAATTTTAAGTCTGTTAAGTTTATAATAAGTTGAATTGGAAAAATTTACAAACGTGATTGTATGCTAATTTCAAATTAAATCAAACACTTTCTTTAAAGTTTGCACACGCTATGTAGTTTTTATTTCGTTTTGCATTCCATAGTTTTCATGATAACATGAACTAATGTCAATGCAACTTGTAAATACTATTACTTATCAAAGGTTACTATATTTTTATATACTATACATGTTTAGGTTCCGTAATAAAACGAATTTTTTATTGTTTATTTATTACTGTCTGTCTGTTCATTCATCCGTTGCTAAGCCACGACCTATTTATACCGTTATTTTGGACGTCTAAACTGAAATTTACAAAAAAGCAAACTATAAGCCGATACAGAAAATATCGAATTTGATTTTGCACATAAATATTTTACTTATTCATACTGTAAATAACCAAACCTTAGTATGATGAATATGATGATAAGGCTGTTTTTACTAAAATAACACAATTTAATTTAATAATGTAAGTATTTACTATTTTGCTACGGATGTTATTATATTCAAATTTAAATATAATTTAGACGCGTTATGGTAATGATTATAACAGAAATCATAAAAAGCAACCTATCAGTGTTTGTTAACAGGTCACAGCCGTCACATGACATGTATTGGCGTTTTGGAACGATATTTGAAACGGAATCTAAGATATTTAAAACGTTAGTCTTATATAAAAAAAAAAAAAAAACCGGCTATTAAAGGCACGTGTACTCGACATGAAAAACTTTACCATAGTTTATCAACATCTCTATTGTCTTTTTTTAATATTGTGTGTGTAAGTACATGAATTAATAATTATAATAGGTATTCATACACTCGCACC
This sequence comes from Nymphula nitidulata, assembly GCA_947347705.1. Lineage (NCBI taxonomy): Eukaryota > Metazoa > Arthropoda > Insecta > Lepidoptera > Crambidae > Nymphula > Nymphula nitidulata. The sequence continues at coordinate 15,299,059 of OX374630.1, read as the reverse complement.
TATTATCTCTCCCAAAGTAAGCATCATAAGAGCTTGTGTTATTATGGATACTAAATAACGGAGAAATAATGATAATAATATGTATTTAAATATTAGAAATATACTAAATAAACATATAAGCATCCATGACTCGTAAACAAATGCTCGTACTCATCATACAAACATTTGCCCCTACCGGGATTCAAACCCGGGACCCCAAACCGAGTAGCCTGTATAGCAAGGGGCACAGACCGCTCGGTTAGCCGGTCGTCTGGCCGAGCGGTCTGTACCCCGTCTGTAATTCATACAAAAAAAATTCAAGCTTTTAAACAGCTCACACGTTTTAGTTTTACACAGTCGTTAAATAGCGTGGAATCACGCGACACCGCCGCAGTTTCCTCGAACTAACACACAGGGCAAAATTGTTCTAATGGGCTGCCGTATCCTATTCGTCTGTATTACAGTCATTGTGTACCTCTACAATAGGTAACTCTATTTCTCTATCTTGGATTCATTCGGATTTCACTTTCGTGAAAATTGGCGACTTGAAATTTAGTTAAATAGAACCTTTAGAGTTACAACTCTTCAATTGATCAATTGAAGGAGCTCGGTGGCGTAGTGGTTTGAGCAAACAAAGCAACTTTCACCATGATTGATACCGGCTGGGCCAATCACAAAGTAATCTCGAGCTCCTCCGTGCTTTGGAAGGCACGTTACCCCGGTTCCTGTTGTGACTACGACCGCTTTCGGTATTATGGCCCAACACTGCTCATGTATTTCTCCCATATAGGAAGGCCAGTGCCCAGCAGTGGGACAGGATTCAGCGCATCAAACTGCGGCTTTAAAATAAAAAAACTAATTGCAGCGGAAGCATTAAAGTACACCACAATAGCTGAATGTAAACATTGGCTCTAACTCTGTAATTATTTAAACACAAGAGAAAACTGTTAAGTTTTTTAACAAAAAAAGATTTTTATAATTCAGGCACCTTCGCGGCGGCCCCACATCACCCTACCAAAGTTTCATCACACTCTGATCAATTGTTTCGGAGCACATTGGGGACAAACAAACAAACATTGATTTCTATTTACGTAAATAAAATATTTTATAGATGATTTTGAATGGGCCAATGATATTTCTGTTAAAGAGAGTCATTGCTTGTCATGTTTGTAACGTGATGAAGGGCACTCCTTAGACAAAAGCAATACCGTGGGAAAGAGACTACAGATGACTAAACAAAACTTATTTTGCGTGGGGTTAAAATCACGCTTCATAATATTTTTTCTCCTTGGCCCTTTCACATAGATTCAAATAAACAAGAACTTCACACATACCACATGGCCGCCAATATTTCTTTTGCAATACCATTATCACTGGAAATCAGCCTACATCTGTCTAGTTTCAACAGTAAAGACAAGTAACAGAAAACAATAATGACTTTCCGGCTGCAGATATTTATCGACATACCTAAAGTACTGAATCTGAGATTATACATATTATACAGAGTTGGAAGGCGGCGGGCGTGATTTGTCTGACTTGCTTGATTACTTCATCGCTCGTTCCCTACCGTTTTTCAACCGATTCGTGAAAATTGTTTCGTCCGATACTGAGAGGGATATAATAATAGGTTGGGGAAAAAGTTTCTTCGCATTTTTTAAGAAAATTCAAAACATTTTTAATAAAGTTTATTTACATTTAACTAAAGTATGTAGGTACCATTTTGTTCGATAACTTTTTGCCGTCTTGTAGGTAGGGACATGATCCCATTGCTATAGAAATTTTGGGGCTTCTGATCAAAATACCGCGACAAGTGGTTTTGGCAGTCCTCTCGTGATGTTAACCTGACACTGCCTAGAGAATTCTGAAGAGAGCGAAACAGGTGGAAATCTGAAGGTGCAAGGTCAGGACTATACGGCGGATGCATTAACACCTCCCAGCCAAACTCTCTTAATTTTTGCTGAGTGGATAAAGATGTGTGAGGTCTAGCGTTATCATGATGAAAAACCACACCCCTTCTGTTGATCAATTCCGGCCGCTTTCTCTCAACTTCTTGCTTTAATCTCATCAGTTGTTCGCAGTAGAGTTCAGAATCGATGGTCCTGCCTGGTGGTAACAGCTCATAATGAATAATGCCCTTCCAATCCCACCACGCACAGCATCACCTTGTTGCGAGTTAACCCGGGTTCACCACACTCTGTGAAGCCTGACCGGCCTTTGACCACGACCTTTTTCGCACGTTCTTGTTGTACGTTATATCCACTTTTCATCACCAGTTATCAGCTTCTTCAAAAATGGTTCGGTTTCATTACGTCGTAATAAAGAATCACAAATGAGTACACGGTTCATTAGGTTTCTTTCAGTGAGCTCGTGGGGTACCCAAATATCGAGCTTTTTTGTGTACCCATTTTTTTTAAATGCGCCAAAACCGTTTTGTGGTCAATTCCCAGTTTCCGGATTGAAAACGCTTAAACCAAATTTGTGCTACTCTCACAGATACTGCACTAGGTGCATAAACATCGCAAATTTTTTTCGCGGCTTGCGTTGCATTTTTACCTTTTTTGTAGTAAAATTTTAAAATGTATCGAATTTCTTCATTAGATTCACTCATCTTGACAGTACGAAAAACAAATGAAAAACACACATTTTCCTAATTTGAATTAAGAATTATCTTTTTTAAAATCTAAACTTTTAATGATACCAAAACCAGCCAGATACAAATAGTACAGCCAAAGAGATTTTATTACAAGTTCATACATACTATAATGCGAAAAGACTTTTTCCCCAACCTAATATTATAATATTGAGTTCTCGCCAACCTGATATTCTGTTTAGCCCACAGTAAGATATTCTCTTTAGCCCACAGTGATGTTTGCGACGGCACTTGGTTGCTCCGGGTGGCGTCGCGAAGAGGATTAACATTACATGATGAGTCCACCCAACACGGACATTTGCAACGACAGAACCCTATGGACAAGGGAAACTGTAACCAAGTGCTTTGCCGCAAGCAAGAGTAAGGATGTATGCAACAAATTGGAAATAATGTATTTATTAAAAACCAAATTGGTTTTTGAAAAATTCTATTGAGAGTAATTCCATGAATTTAATACCTTTCTTGTAAATTTAGTTATTCAATTACAGTTGGGATGAAGTCAACTATTTTTTTGACAGAATCGCGCTTTTGAGATTGAATAACCAAAGCAGTGAGAACACTATGAATAAAACTATAAACAAAATAGTGGCATCTGGTATACAGGGTGGGCCCTGTAACAGGAACAAAAAATTAAAATATACATGCTTTAACTAATCAGTAATGACGTCCAAATGATTCTAATTAATTATAATTAAAAATATTTTTACTGTTTTTTCTAACACAATTAATCAAGTTATCAATGTGCTACAGACATTGCGTCCAGTCGGTATAATTGACAGTGACATTTAGTGTCACTAATACATGTTTGAATCTATCGAAACGCCCGGTACCAAGATGTCTTACGACCATTAATCGACAATATCGCAATGTGAAAATTCATTGATAGGAAATTTTAAATTTAAATAACCATTGCTCCTAATTTAAGAACTTTGGAACATTATGACCTCTTTGTAGTAACTGTAGATTCTTTAAGGAATCTCTGTTTCCATTTTTTGCTTTAGTTACGGGGCCCACACTGTATAAGTATAGAGGTTTAGTTTTAACTAGCTACAACCCTTTTAAAGAGAAAAATATTAAAATAAGTTCGACAGTGGTAAATGGTTGCGGCAGTACTAAGGAATAGCAGAAAAAATGGCAACGAACAAAGACAGAGACACGCAAGTCATTTAAGATTTACTTGTGAAAGACAAATAATAATTCCTCTACCAGATTCAGAAATCACTACATAAACTACAAGACGCTGTTCATGATCTAATGGTTGTTCAAAAAACCTATACGATGACGTTTTTCAATGTACCTTATCAAGAGATTTTTTTGTATACAACTAAGGTGGCAGTCAAGCATTTGGCCCACCTGATGGTAAGTGTTTACCGTAGCCTATGGACGCTTGCAACACCATGGGTATCACTTGCGCGTTCCTAACATTAGACACTTCTACGCTGATCTATGGCCAGTCAAATCACGAATTCTTCGATCCTAACTCTAGAAGCTTTTACAGAACTCCTCATGGTCCATACGTAGTGTATGTTGCAAAACCTGAAGATTCCCTTGGAAAAGATGTATAGTTTGCTTCCATAGGTTTCTTAGATCTGGATCATATATCGAATAGCTTGGAATTAAGATCTACACAATATAATTCTCATGAAAATGTTGTTGTGTTCTCCCTGATTGGGGACGCTTTATAAGCATTAGAAATATTTATGACTATCATCGGTTCTGGTACTTGCTGCTTAATAATAATATTTTATATGGACTTGGTATCTTTCTTATGAAGAAAAATAAAGCGAGTGATCTAGTATTCACTGACGACAGACCATGTCATCACTAAATTATGAAACGTGCACGAACTACAACAATTACAGATACTATTACCCATGGAATCATCATTCCTCCCCATTTGAGCTCCCTATATAAATACATAAGCCGCGGGCGATAGCAATAGAACTGAATCAATCATTAAAATCGTTTATTCGTTATCAAAGGTAGATAGATACAAGTTGACAATAATAATTTGACACTGACGACCGCCTGGCCGAGTGGTCTGTACCCCAGGCTACTCGGTCAAGAGGTCCCGGGTTCGAATCCCGGTAGGAACGAATGTTTGTATGATGAGTATTTAACAAAAGCGTTTTTTTAGATCACTTTGTTATTATGATGTATATTATGGACTAGATAAGTGTGAGTGTTAGAAGATATAAGTATTGTTATTTAGTTCTCCATGTAAGACATCTAGACAAAATACTTTCTACTCTGGATATTGGAGAATATCGAGTGATATTATTTTGTCATGCGTGAGGAGGGTACTACAAGTTGTCGATAACTTAACTGTTCTCTGATTTTGAGTACCTACTTTCACATGACAGGAGATAGAAAGCTAAATATTTTTATAATTCCATTCTATCATTAGCTTGAACTAATGAGATATTTTTTGACGAGATAAACGACATCTACGAGGGCAGATTCGCCGGATGCTATTGTTAGGGAAGAAGCGAATGTGCAATTGATAGATATTTGTATGGATTTAACATTTTTTTATACCACTAAGGTGGCAATCAAGCATACGGCCCACCTGATGGTAAGCGGTTACCGTAGCCTACCCACACTTACAATCACCTGAATGAAGCTCATTGGATAAACATAAATTAAAAATGATACCGGTTTCTATGAAGGATCATTCGGAATGAAGTGATCCGAGAGAGAACTAAAGTCATCGACCTAGCCCATCGAATTCGAAAGCTTTGGCAGTGGTCCGGCCATGGTATCCGCAGATCTGATGACCGGACCCTAACTCGGTGGAGTAAGCGTTTACTTGAGTGGAGACCGCGGCTGGGCACGCGGTGTGGGACGATCTCAGGCTCGGTGGAGTGACGACTGGAAGTAACTGGACGAGGCTATCCAAGGATCGAGCTAAGTGGCGTTCATGTGGAGAAGTCTATGTCCAACAATGGACTTTTGCGGACAGATGATGATGATGATGATGACGATGAAATGCAGGAAGTGACAATGTTAATATCAACGACGGCTACAGAAAGAAACATTACATAGCTACTACCTTCGGAGCTAGCTACAAGGTGGTAGGCCCGTATGTAGGGTCGTGTGGTACCACCGCCTTTCTTATTTCAGCCGTGAAACAGTTCGCTGTGTTTCGGTTTGAAGGGAAAGGTAGCCAGTGTAATTACTGGGCATGGACGGCATTTCATCTTAGGCCCCAGGATGACAACGCACCTGCAATATCAAGTGATTTTTCTTGTTATTGCAGGTGTCTATAGGCGGCGGTAACCGCTTACCATCAGATGGGCCGTCAGCTTGTTTGTCATCTAGTAGTATAAAAAAAAGGATGTTTTGTTGGCAGCTTCGTCGTATCTGCAAGAGAGGTATTCTTTTAATTTACTTATTTTGATATTAAATAGAAACATTGTTGCCCGTATCCAAGCTAGTTATAAAACGAAATGGGTAAGTCCTATTTTAACGCCGCATATTTCAGGCATTTAATTTCGTGAAATAGGAGGCTTTAGTAACTTAGTAAGAGCCACGTTCACTATCTGAGCTCTCTGCGTTTTTGTTGATTCAGTTCGATATTGCATCAATATGGTCTTATTACTTATGAGAAGTCACTTTAGGTTGTGTTATTTATTTTATTCTGCTGAGAACCGATGCGTACCTAACTATGGTTAGTAGGGATGCCTTATGAATATCATTATATAATGAATTTATTATGAATTTGTAAAGCACCACCAAACCAGACACATTTTTTATTCTAATTACAGGAGACACGGGCCGAAACGTTAATCAATCCTAAAAATACGCGTTCATACATATCTACTGTAGATGTGTATTGTTTTTGTGAAAGGTTTTAGAAAATTATCTAAGCTGCAATAAAATATGTTCACAAAAACAATGTAGGTATACAGACTTTGTAGACATTTTCATTACTTTCTTCTCTACTTATGTATTAAGTTTTTTGCGCATTTAATGGCGGTGGTTATTGAGTTAGTAAATTAAGTTTAGAGAAAACACCACCCATCACTATTATGTTCCGTTCAAGAAATATAAATTTTATTAAGAAATACCAGGAATGTTAGATCAACAATAACTCTAATGATAATATTATATCGCCTATGCTAATGGCGGGCGTCGAGAGCGAGACACTAGTCAAGTTTATGAGAAACGTCTCCTCTCTCGCTCAGCAATAAAATGACTTCATGAAAGGAAGAACCGAATATTACATAATATGAGTTGTACCACGTTACACTACTCTTTCGGCACAGGACTCTACCAACTTGCTCCGTATGGAGATATGTTGCGATCTGAATCAAAGGAATTAAATCGAAATCGCGGTCAAAGCCGTCTCACGGGCGCTCGGTGTCCTGAACGAGGTGCGTCGATTTTTCACACCTGACTAAATCATTGTTGATGTAGAGGTTATATACAGCCTGTAGCCTAATTAATGCCTTCTCTCTGCTATATCATGAAGAGCGATCTGAAGAGCGTTTAGACCTTATCCCACTTTCCCGTTTCCTAATCAGGAGCACGCGTGCCAGTCTTCGGGAACACTGCTACTTCAACGGCACGCATATGTCAAGTTTTAAGGGTCGATCCAGACAAGATTTCTGTTCTCGGCCGAGACCGAGAACCGAGAATAGAATAATCGTTAAAAAAAAATTTTGCTTATTATATATGCAATATTTTTTTTTGCATAATGTCACAATCGGCAGCTAGCACCCGCACCGACACCCAGCGACGAATGTGAATCCCATACCGTACAAATGAGTTAGTTATGGTTATTTCGTCCATTTTTGGCCGAGAACGGAGACTGAGTTCTCGGTCGAGCCTTGTCTAGTTTAGGTACGTAAACAGTCCTATCTCGGCGGTAGTCAAATCGACGTCTGTTAAGGATGTTTTTTTTATACATCTAGATGACAAACAAGCTGACGGCCTAACTGGTGATAAGCGTTACCGCCACCTATAGACACCTGCAATAACAAGGAAAACTCACTTGATATTGCAAGTGCGTTGTCATCCTGAAGCCTAAGATGAAATGCCGACTATGCCCAGTAATTACACTGGCTACCTTTCCCTTCAATCCGAAACACAGCGAAATGTTTCACGGCTAAAATAAGAAAGGCGGTGGTACCTACCCAGACGACCCTACATACGGGCCTACCACACCACCTAGCAAAATTCTTGTTTGGATAACCAAACAAGATTAATACGCGAAAAATTTTTAAACAAAAATTAAAACCGGCTTCATAAAACTGAAAAGGATAAAATAATTAAATTCAAGTAGGTACATTCAATTTCATAAATATTAATATATCACCTTATTTCATCGATTTTTCTGACATTGTAAAAGAGATGATAGAATGTATTATTTAAATTATTTTCTTTAACATTAATAAAAAAAAAAGAATTTGACATTGTAAAATCTCCATATTTGACTGTGTAAGTATGACTATAATTAGAAACTTTGACATTAATTCAGATATCTTGGACATTATTATTATTCCTGACATAATACTTATATTTCTAAATTATTACATACATTTATATTACAATTTACAGAATTTTAATAATAGGTAATGTTTTATAGTATAGTATAATTTGACATTTATTTCATATTTGCATGCCTGACTACAGGCTGAATACATGGCGCCCATTCATATTTAAGACCTTTTTGTAAAATTAAATGTATTCTGCAAATAAATGATTGATTGATTGATTGATTGATAGGTACTCATCACCTAGAAACATATTTTTTGGAGCCGGTGCTTCACGTTCTATTATTTCTGGAAACAACTTAGCACCAATTCCAAAAAAATTCAAGGAAATTTAATTATTTTATCCTTATTCAGTATTTTTAAAGATTTGTTCCTGATTCGTCATATTCCAAATCGGTCATTTTCCAAACTCGACACTTTCCTAACTGGTCATATTCCTAACTCGTCATATTCCACATTCGTCATCTTCCAAACTCGTCATACCATGTACAAATTTATTATAGAAATCGTCTGTGGTAAATGTTATGATAAGAACCTCTTTAGATAATTAATAGATGAGTGTTACTTGTCTATCATGAAGTTAATTCCATATCACTTAATTATTTATATCGAGTCATACAATACCATTTTAATGAAATGAGATTTATTTCGCAACTGAAAGAGGAAAAAAGTTACTGTTGCATTCTGGATACAAATACAGTTTTCACAAAAGAAAAATGATTCTATTAACTGGAGATGTACAAAAAAAGGCGAGTGTTCTACTTCCATTACTTTAAATGATAATAATACTTATTATTTCTGTAAGCACGTGTTCGCATTATAATTTGACTGTACAATGACGAGTTTGGAAGATGACGAATCTGGAATATGACGAATTAGGAATATGACCTATGAATATAGGAAAGTGTCGAGTTTGGAAGATGACCAATTTGGAATATGACGAAACAGGAACAAATCTTTTTAAAGTCGGTTTTAATTTTTGTTTAATTTTTTTTTCTCAATTTTTATTAGTTATAACTTTCTAAGGTCAAAGCTAGATGGGTGACCGTCATATTGTTTCGTACTATCGTATCGTTTCACTAATAAAAAGTCATAGGAAAACAAAAATCCGCAATTTCGCATACGTAGACGACTTACTGATTTCCGGTTTTTTTTATTTAAAAACCAAACTACCTAACTGATTTTGATAAAATTGTTTAAATGGCAACTATTCCGCTTCGAACAAAAAAATAATCACGTAAATCGGATCAGAAATCTCGGCGCAATCGGTGTACATACAAAGAAAAAAAAACATACCGACCGAATTGAGAACCTCCTCGTTTTTGAAGTCGGTTAAAAATAAAAATATCTCCGTAATAGGCGCTGATTCTGAATACCGCTAATGTTTTCTGACATACTTTCAAAATTTGTACTTGTTTTACAGAACATGTGTTTCCGCACTAATAACATGGGTTCCATCAAAATCTACGTGAAAAGACACCTGTATGTCCATTTTTCAAGCTGCAGGAGCTGTCTTCGCTTAACGACTCTTCAGGTGGTGTTGAGTCATTTGCCGTGCACAGCTTAAAAGTGCTAGAAAGCTTGGCGCATTCATGTAACCATGCACTTATAAACAAGATGCTCCCTAAGATTGCTGAAGGTGACATTCAAATTTGCGCCAAAGAGTGGAAAAATTTTGACGAATTTATAGTTTCTGAGAACTTTTCTAGAAGCTGTGGAAATGTTGTCGTCGCAAAATGCGTACGCAAAATGCGTACCAGGGGCTCATTTTCAATGATTTTAAAGTTTTTTTTTCCAATCACATAATTACAAAAAAGAACGATCCCATGCTGGGTGCGATTATCAGCGCGCCGCCGCGCCTGCGGATCTAGTGTGTACCACGAATTCTAGTTCCTACCTAATGAAAGAAGTAAGAGATTCTTTTAAAGGTAAACTATTTTTCTAAAGTGGAATTAAATTAAATATTAAATTACAGATGACTGGCTAACTATAATATTTAACTATAGATAAAATACCTGTTTCCTTTCAGGCTCCTAAAATATCTCAAATATTTCAAGCATGAAAATATAAAAATAAATAGCTATAGATACTGATATAGAGAAAATTACCCCGTTTCAAATGGACCAAAAGGTCCCAAAGGCATGAAAAATGTTGCTGTAGCAATTTGTCCGACACGAAACGAAAATAATCGAGTAATGCCTCACGTAGCTATCAAATTAGATGAGCAAAGTAAAAGCGAATTGTCTATTTGTCGAGATGAGAGGCAATAATGCTAATAAAGTCACAGGTCAGAATGGATTGCGCCTAATCACGTCTGTTGGCCACAAATAAGTACTATGCAATAGGTCGACACCACATCAAGTGTAACAGTTGTACTACGAAAGCCACCTTTATTATGAACGGAGAAGACGTCCACCCCCGCCGCACTGCTTTTCATACTTTTACTATACTTTCAATTCAAGTCGAAAAAATATTTTCAGCAAAATTTAAACCGAGTCGGTGCTTCACTTCTATTGTTTCTGGAAACAACTTAGCATCAACTCCACAAAATATGTTACGGTACCTAAATTTTTTTTACCTTTTCAGTGTTTTTAATCCCCGACGAAAAAGGAGGGGTGTTATAAGTTTGACGTGTCTGTCTGTGTATCTGTGTGTCCGTCTGTGGCATCGTAGCGCCTAAACGAATGGACCGATTTGGATTCGGTTTTTTTTGTTGGAAAGCTTAGCTATAATTTATGAAGATCAGTTCAGGCGTTTGATGACTATCAGCTCATTTTGTACATGATAATAGGGCTTTAATAACTTTTACAGATCCAATTGATTTGAAATTTGGTGTACTGTCACTTCGGTGTCATTTCCATGACATACTATCCTTGAGCTGATCCTATACCATCAAAAAGTCTGCGAAATGCTTAATTCTTCAGAAACTTACAGCAGATATAGCGTGTTTGGGCTCTTATGAATAGTCTCAATGAGATGGTGTTAGATAGATGATCAATGACGCCAGGGGTTACTTAAATTTTTTAATTTTGTATTATTGAAGTTGGTGAAGAATATAAGATGAATTTTTTGTCACATTTTTGTGGGATAACTTTCAAAGGTCAAAGCTCGATGTGTGGCCGTCAGCTTATATTGTTTCCTATACATAATTGTTTCGCATGCATAGACGAAATTCTCTTTCCAGTTATTTTGATTTAAAACCGAACTAACCAATCGATTTTTTTTTAAATATAGGACCATAGCAACTATTCCGCATCGACTGACGGTAACGGTGGTGAGTCTTCGAGAGATAACACAGTTACGGTGAATGGATTGCGCTACCGAAAGATGATTAATTATTTTTTTATGGCCGGAATTTGATGGTATTGATCTAGACAACGTTTTCTTTCAACAAGACGGCGCTACGTGCCACACAAGCAACGAAACCATTGATCTTTTACGGGAAAAGTTTCCGGACCGTGTTATCTCTCGAAGAGGTGATCACAATTGGCCACCGAGATCTTGTGATTTTTGTGACCTTGCGACTTCTTCCTTTGGGGCCATGTGAAAGAGAAGGTCTTCGCCAACAGCCCAGCGTCAATTCAAGACCTCAAAGATGGAATTCGTGAGGCTATCGAGGACATAGGGTAGCCACTTTGCGATTCGGTTAAGGAAAATTTCATGAAAAGGATATGGTCCTGTAAGCGTGGTCGTGGTGGTCATTTTCCTAATGTTATTTTCCACTATTAACGGCATACCTTCCTCTTTATAATGAAATAAACATCCGATCATTTATATTAAAAAATTGCATTTTTCTTTGAATATCAAAATAACACCTCTTAATAGAAAAACCCTTTACTTTTTAAGAAACTTTATCACATGCATAAATCAGCTTCGCGCGACCCTCACCAGATCGTCGGTCCACCTTGTGGGAGGCCTACCAGGGCATTTTCACTTTAAATGGTGCAGGCCTTTTTTCAGTTGTCGCATGGAAACAAACTGATGAAAAAAATATTACGAAACATCATTTTAAGAAGAAGCTAGGTGTATTATAGTATATGTAAGAAGAAGCAGCACACAGAAAGTATATTTATAATCCTGCATAGATTTAAAATTTGGCTCCAGAAAAAATGCTATTCTAATTTTATTTTAATTAAAAATGATTCGAAAATGTATGAATTTACACTGTCACAAAGACAGTTTGCCTACTTGCATTCGATTTTTTAGAACATTTTTGTATGACGGCTAACATAGCGATGATTTACTTTAATTGTTAGATACTTGTGTATGCATTTAAAGTAAGATTTCACTTCGGTTGTTAAACAAATTTATTAAATAAATTAATATAACACTTGTTACACGAATTCGCGACTACCGGACATGTCTGGTTTGTCACGCATGTTTTTCTATTTAAAATACCTATTAGGGGTGAAATTGGTTTTCTAATGGCAACCTTCAAATGTCAAAATATGAAACCACATTTTGATTTTGAAGTTAGTCACAAAACGAGACCGGATTCTCCATCACACTCTGGCTACAAAAGTGTGGTCATAAAAATCTATCCGCGTTAGTAACGCTTCCTTTAGTTAAATGCTAAGTTTGTCGTTATTTCATCTTGATCTGTGTATAATTTATACACGTGAACGCTGTGAAAAGAATAAATAACTGGAATTTGAAAGAATTCTTATGAGTTTATTTAATATTTTAATTTCATTGTAACCACACATCATCACGTCGTTCTACATTCGTCACGTCCTGTAAGCAACCGTTACTATAAGACGGATAAAAAATGTTACGAAATAGACATGTAAAGCTTAGTACATATTCAACTTACAGGAATTTATTTAAATAATTACGATGTCAACGTTTTGCTAAATAAAGAAGTATATTTTTAACCTAACTTACAAGTAGTCGTGAAATCTAACTGATTATAAATTAAAGTTTAAGATAGGTATTATCTAATGATTGAAAGTTTACGTTGTTTTTAACCGACTTCAAAAAAAGGAGGAGGTTATCAATTCGACTGTAAATTATACATATAATTTTTTTTTTTTTTTTTTTTTTTTTTTTTTTTCATTTATTTATTCAAGTGTGTACATGCTGACTTACAGTTACCCAAAACGCCAGTATGTCAAAATTATAACACATGTCAAGGAATTAATATTAACAATTGCAAAATATGTCAACTAGAAGTGAAATTATATTAATTAAGTCAAACGAATATAAATGAATACAAAATAATGTCAAATAAATGAATATGTCAATGGTAAACGAAACAAAACATAAAAAATAATATAAAAGAGTACAACTACAGTCAATAAATGTTATATAAATAGTGATCAGATTAAATTAGGAAATTATATGATATTCATTTGATAAATAAATTTAAATAACTCGGTTGTTAATATGTTGACTTAAAATTACAAATTTGGAAGTTAAGCAATAATTAAGATTGTTACTTCGCAAAATACTCTCTCGAGTATATTTTTTACCTAACTTACAAGTAGTCGTGAAATCTAACCACTGATTAAAAATTAAAGTTTAAGATAGGTATTATCTACTGATTGAAAGTTTACGTTGTTTTTAACCGACTTCAAAAAAAGGAGGAGGTTCAATTCGAGCTTTTTCCGTTTCTTCAGATTTTTATTTCGCCAGATTTTTGTTTCGTCGGATTTTCGTTTCGTCAGATTTTTGTTTCGTCGGATTTTTGTTTCGCCAGATTTTTGTTTCGACAGTAAAAATACAGTCGCCATTAGAAACATCTCAAGAAGAGATAGGTAAATTTTGTTGTAGAGTGATGTATTTCGTATGTAGGTATGTAGCTGGATCATCCCCTGAAGTACCTACCAGGCTTCCATAAGTATATAAGAGGTTATTTATTGTACACCTACGATTATTATATAAATAAAATAAGAGTATGCTAAACATCTCTACATAGATATGGCAGCCTGGTACTTCAGGGGATGATCCAGCTACATACATACGGGAAAAAAATAGTCACATTGAGTTACGGTGTTACTCATTGAGAATATTTTTCCCGTTGAGTAACAGTGTGACACAAAATGATGTGACTCAACGGGAAGAAAGGTTAATTACATTTTTTATGCTCTGTAAATATTTTTTTTATACCACTAGGTTGGCAATCAAGCATACGGCCCAGCTGATGTTTAGCGGTTACCGTAATCTATGGACGCTTGCAACACCAGGGGTATCACTTGCGCGTTGCCGACCCTGTAAAACCTTTTCACGCCTTTTTTGAAGAACCCCATGCTGTGCTCGTTCGAAAAAATCTCTGCAGGGAGCCCATTCCACAACCTAAGTGTACGGGGGAGAAAGTTTCTCTGAAACCGTACAGTACGCGACCACTTTGGTTCGAATTTGTGAGGATGAGCTCCCTGCCGATGGCGAGCGGTGCGATATTAAAAAGGAGCCGTGGGCATCATGTCAAATAATTTCTCAAAACACACCCCATTAAACAAACGCTAGAACACACACAAGGAGGCAAAATCTCTCCTTAGGCTTGAAGGTTCATTACCGTTTGTGAGCTCTGGATCGTCGGCAATTCTCATAGCGCGTCTTTGGAGCACGTCAAATGGTCCAAGCTGGTATCTAGGAGCTCCCGCCCATAAATGGCAGCAGTACTCCATATAGGGCCTGAATTCAGACTTACAAAGTAACAGTCTTTGCCCCGAAGTGAAATTCCGCCGCGCTGTATTGAGCACACCAAGCTTCTTGGATACGAGCTTGACTTTATCCTCCAAATGACTGCGGAACTGGACGTCTTGCGGGACGCCAGCGTTAATGTCCATGTTATCCGAGAAACTGCCGTCAACGAGAGCTCTTATGCATCTGCCGGACAAAAAGCTAGCGACCCATTTGCACAACCCCTCAGGTAGCCCGTAAGTTGGTAACTTCGAAAGAAGACCCCTGTGCCAGACCCGATCGAACGCCTTCGCTACATCTAGGCTAACAGCCAATGCCTAACCATTACCGCCATAACTGATACCAGAGGCAGTTCTATTTATTTTTGCCAATGCACCGAACTCGGCTGTCATAGCAGCATTTCAAGCTTATTTTATCAACAAATGGGTCAAAAATGTCACAAGTGCTAAACTGACATGCTACAGAGAATCTTTTCGTACAACAAATAATGTAAAAGGCTGGCACCGCCGAGTAAATAACATATTCACTAAAAAACCATGTCTCTTGGATTTTTTTTTCTCATAAAACCTTTTTTCAAGAAAAAAAAAACTAAGAAATGCTACGTATCACAATTTGACCAAAAATAGAAATAAATCTATTGTTGCAAAGGACATAAAGAATGAAAGCATAATCCATGACTAAAATAAAAATTTAATTACTACACTAGAATGCTTGAAAATGCTAGATAATGTATTTCGTCGGTAGATTGCCCATAACGAAGTGTTAAAAATGATTTTATTTTGTACTCTCGTTTATACATGTCGTCATATATATATTAATATAATTTTTTATTATGCTTATGAATTTTATTTAGTACATATCTGTACGTTTGAGATAATGAAAGTAACACGCTGTCAGAACAAAAATCTGACTAAACGAAAATCCGACAAAACAAAAATCTGGCGAAATAAAAATCTGTCAAAACGGAAAAAACTCATCAATTCGACTGTAAATTATACATATAATTTAAATAACTCGGTTGTTAATATGTTGACTTAAAATTACAAATTTGGAAGGCAATAGGTAATTAAGATCGTTAGTTCGCAAAATACTCGATACACGATTGTGCCAAATAAATATTTATAAAGTACTTTTATTTTTATTTTTATTTTTATTTTGGTATGAGGAAATTAATATTGATATGATTTAAACATAGAAAAATAAACTAGGTACATTTATAGTTATATAATTATGATTTTATTATTCTTTGACTGATGCATATACATTCCCCATGGCCCAGCCCACAGGGAAACATTGACAACTTTTTTCGATTTAAGCAGCCAAATGATAGTTGATCGATCTAATGACATATTTTTATTCACAGGAGATTTTAATATATCTAGCGCAGACTGGTTTCCAACCGCCTCACTTGAGGCGCAGTTAATGGCAAGGCAAGTGGCAATTTGATAATACAGTCGTTGCATGATTTCTTGTCCTTTACTCAAATAAAACAAATACAACTTAATAAGTAATGCTCATAACCGAATTCTTGATTTGATCTTTAGTAACCAAAGCTGTGACGTGTCCGCTTGTGATTATCCACTCACGGCGGAGGATAATCATCTTAAGGCAATATGTGTAAATTTAAAAATTTGTCTTGCATCACCCCTTAAGCCAATGGTAAATAATAATAATTTTAATTTTTACAAGTCGGATTTCGAGTCAGTTAATAAAAAAGAATTATTGGACACAAAATGGTCAGACTTCTTTGATTTAAATACAGAACAAAGTGTAGAATGTAAGTTTTATAATTTATTGTATTGTTTATTTGAAAAGTTTGTCCCTCGTCGTAGGCTACATCTGTCATCTGCTTTTCCGGTCTGGTATTCTAGATCTTTATAGAAAATTTCAAAAGAGAAACGCAAGTATCATAAACGCTGGAAGTTGTATGGCAACCAACTGGACTATGAAAGTTTTAAAATATTGAGAAAAAGGGCAGCCAAAGTAGAAACTGAATGTTATGATAGTTACATTTCTTTTTCCGAAAAGAAAATAAAAACTCACCCAAAATTCTTTTGGAGTTATTTAAAATCTACTAATTCTTAGGACTTCCACAGACAATGTTCTATAAAGACTCGATTTCTTCTGATGGGGATCAAATTTGTGATTGGTTTAATAATTATTTTTATTCAGTTTTTGAAAATCACCATACTACCACCCGCCAAGTAAGTTATTTATCATTTTGTGACGACTCCATTATTGATATCAATTCTATAGAATTGACGGGAAAAAATATTTCAAAATATTTAAAATCTATCGATCCGAACAAAAGTGCAGGTGCTGACCGCGTAGGTACCTACATCCACTTTTCATAAAAAAATGGTCGTCTAGTTTAATACTGCCAATCACAATACTTTTTAATATATCTTTATATGAAGGTTACCTTCCCGGTATTTGGAAGCAGGTATGGGTATGGGTACTGGGTATGGTATGTTCCCAAAGGACAAGTAAGTAATGAATGGCATTGAAAAATATAGGCCAATTTCTAAATTATGTCACTTTTCCAAAATATTCGAAAAAATTGTTACTGATCAGCTTGCTTGTGCTATTAGGCGACATAATTTATCTAGTATCTCACAACATGGTTTTCTTAAGGGTCGTTCTGTTGATAGCAACTTGCTTATTTTTACTAACGAAATTTTACAGGCAATGGATAATGGTTATCAAGTAGACGCCGTGTATACCGATTTTGCAAAAGCGTTTCACAAAACTTTGGCGGCTTGGTATCGATGGGGATTTATTTCGATGGATTAAATCCTATGTCGAAAACAGAAGTCAGGCAGTAGTTCTCTCTGGGTTTTCATCTAATTTTAAGAATATCAGTTCTGGAGTGCCTCAAGGCTCACATTTGGGACCATTATTGTTTATTCTCTACATCAATGACATAACTAACACATTCTTACATTCAAGTTCATTACTTTAAGCTGACAATACTATTTTTTTTTTTATTTTTATACAACTAGATGACAAACAAGCTGACGGCCCACCTGGTGGTAAGCGGTTACCGCCGCCTATAGACACCTGCAATAACAAGGAAAAGCACTTGATATTGCAGGTGCGTTGTCATCCTGAGGCCTAAGATGAAATGCCGTCCATGCCCAGTAATTACACTGGCTACCTTTCCCTTCAATCCGAAACACAGCGAACTGCTTCACGGCTGAAATAAGAAAGGCGGTGGTACCTACCCAGGCGACCCTACATATGGGTCTACCACCTAGTAAAAATTTAAAATTTAAATTTATAGAATTATACGAAAGCCCATAGATTGCGATTTGTTACAGCAAGATCTAATGAGATTTCAAAGATATTGTACTGAAAATTATTTATTTTTAAATCTGGATAAGTGTAATGTAATTAGTTTTTGTCGGAAACCTAACCCCATATACTTCGATTATACACTTAACAATTTTAAAATAAAAAGAGTTAACCGTGACTTAAGAATATTAATGGATAATAAGCTCTCCTTTGTACCTCATATTGATAACATGTTGGACAAGTCTTACCGTCAACTGGAATTCATCTTACGTGTCATTAAACCTTATAAGAATCCCTTAATTTATAAAATCTTATATTACAGTTTCGTGCGTAGCCGCCTGGAATTTGCATGCGCTGTATGGAAACCATATTATAGGTGTCATATAGACAGAATCGAAGGTATTCAGAAGAAAATTTTGAAATCACTTGACTACCGAACGGGTAATACGTATTTTGACTTTATCTTGTCAGCCGAACGTCATCAAATTCAACCTCTTGAAGTTCGTAGGGACTGTGTGGATGCTATCGTCCTTTATAAAATACTCAATAACTACCTCGATGCCCCCTCACTTCTTGGTAAAATTAATTTTAGAGTTCCTCGTAGACGTGAACGACTATGTCGTCGTAAAGATTTATTTAATAATTCTGGTAGCAGAACACGATACGCAAATAATACATTTATTAAACGTGCATGTAGATTATTTAATGACAATAGAAACCTCGCTGGGGTAGATGTATTTCATATTTCCATTACTCTATTGAAAAGTATATTTATATTTTCATCTTAAAATCCCTTAGTGGTCTGCTAAATACTTGATTCAGTGATACTTTTCGTTTGAGTGATCACTGATCACTGAGATGATGAGTGCTAAATTAGAGCTGGGATTTCTTTGTCATAGTAGTTTAGTTTTATAATAACTCTAGTAATTTTAAAATCAATAATTGTTATCTACTATTCATCATCCAAAACCTATTACTGTAAACTTTAGGAATATTCTTGGCTTTTGAGTTGTATAAATATGTAAGGTTCTTTTACTATTTATTAAGTCAATTATCGGTTCATTTAAACAATAAGTGAAACTATAAGTCTATTAAGTATATAATCATGAAATGTGAAACTGTTTTATGTGTGACTGTTTGTTTCCGTAAATAGATAAATAAATAAAATATTTAATTTGATTAATATAAACATAATAACTCGTTAGGAGCGATTTCTTCATTTCATTCTTAACAGATGAATCTTTATCGCGATTTGATTTTTGTCATTAACAAGACAACTTTTTCCCAATATATTTCGAAAACATTAAATTAAATAATAAAACATACATTTTTATAAAGTACTTTTATATGAATCACATATAAATAATAATATTATTTTGAATAAATCATAGCTTTTAGTCTTAAAATCGATAGTAAAATTTTTAATGGCTGTTTTTAACGCTTGCTCCATTTAAAATGAAAATGCCCACCAACGCTGCGTCTCCCGGTACGCGGCCGCCACTCGAGAACTATTCCGCCCCAACGGCCGTCAGTCCTCCTTGCAATGTGGCCTGCCCACTGTCACTTGAGGTTCGCAATTCTTCGGGCTATGTCGGTGACCTTAGTTCTCCTGCGGATCTCATCATTTCTGATTCGATCACGCAGAGAAAGCCCGAGCATAGCCCTCTCCATCGCCCTTTGGGTGACATTGAGCCTTCTTATGAGGCCCATTGTAAGCGGCCACGT
This sequence comes from Nymphula nitidulata, assembly GCA_947347705.1. NCBI lineage: Eukaryota > Metazoa > Arthropoda > Insecta > Lepidoptera > Crambidae > Nymphula > Nymphula nitidulata. Next base: position 15,279,271 of record OX374630.1, on the reverse strand, counting down.
CTCTGTTCCGTAAGTCATCACTGGCAACACACACGAATTAAAGACTTCAAAGTAATAATTGAATTAAAGAAAACACCTAAGACATGGTTGTATGGGTATTAGTTTCCTTTACCTTCTCTAAAATAGAGAGAACTTAAGCTAAAAAACTATCTATGGACCAGAGTGTTTGGCGGGTTTTAATGGCGTCGGTGAAGATTTTTATTTTATTGATTAAAAATTGTGTCGGAGCGAACTTTGTGTTATAAAAGTGGTGTTGTTTTATATACAAAGTGTTTGTGTTGACGTACAAGTAAAAGGTTATTAGAATAAAAGTGATTATGGTGTAAAATACGATGCCATCGTCATATATTTCGTGTCAAATACTCTCAAGAAGCATTGAAATGTGTTACGCCAGCATTTAATGCAATAAATGAAGAATACTGAAGACATGGCTGTATGGGCATTAGTTTTCTTTGCCGTCCTTCTCTAAGGAAAATAACAAAAAAAAATGTCTATGGACAGAAACGTAATATCCTGACGTGAATGACAAGATCTTTTGGTTATGGTTTTTTGTCTATGGTACACTTTGAGGCTTTTGATTGGACAAATATAGAATAATTAAAAAATAGCGGCTCTTTTGTCATATCCTGTTTATTGGTTGAGTGCATGCCCACTACGTCGATTTCCTCAAGATTTTTATGTTACAACACCGTGTTGTATTATATTCATGTTAAAATTTAAGGCTTAAAATTCGGAATGGTGTTCTCTAACAGGCCATGGATAAGATGAAAACGGTAAGAATAATATAGATACTGTATAATCATTTTCAAATTTGTTTGGCTTTTGTTTCTTGTTTTGGTGATTTTGAAACTGGCCATTTCATTAGAAAAAATATCTCTTTCCAGAAATTGTGTACCCGAGGGAGGTAAGTGATACTAGCTTTTACTGAATAGATGGTGTCCAGTTTCGGATTAGCGCATAAAGAATCACCAATATGTTGATTTGTCAATACTTAGATGGCACCCGGCAACCGAGCGTTGTTACGCCATCTTATAGTCCTCCAAATGTTCCGCATATTTTGCAGCTTTGCGTAGAAAACGAAAGGAATTAAATGCTGAAAATAATGCCTTAAGCGAAAGGGAAATTGAAGGAAACTTATTCGTTAAACAGGTTCTAGGTATGTCTTTTTTTAATTATTGCATTATATTTCAAGAGAAAACCACATGTGACTAGACAGTTTTGTTATTGTTATTCGGCCGCTCTAATTGTTATTGCGTAATATTTTGCATGGTAGATGATTTATTTCTGGACGAAACACTTGTCTAAATCTGCGTATTTCCATGCGGTGGCTGATAAAGTGAAAGAGCATAATAACCTAAAATTTGACAACATACCTACATAGAAGTCCAACGTTCAAACGAAGTGTCACTTGTGCATAATGGAACTTTTCAAGGTTAATTTTTAAGATAGTAATCTGCCAGAGAACTAAATTGACTATGAAGTTTTTATTTATTAGGTATTGACATTAATGTCTCAGTGACTTTGTATGAAAGTCATGTTGAAATCAGGTAACTGTTTACCTATTTCCTTTTAAGAAACATACCTACTATCTCCTGAAACTAGAATGCATGATTGATGAACTTACAAACCAATGTTATATTAGTAGGTACAATAATTGTATTTCTTCTGTGCTATTTTTACTCAACATACTTACAGGTTAAGCACCTAAATAGGACAAATGTCTATGGGAACATTATCTAAAATTATTGTAACTATATTTAACACTTAAGTATTGGTATCTTGGTTATGTATTAGCTAATTTTATTGTTATTTACTTAATTCATATTGTCCATTACGTATGTGCCAGGTCTCAAAAATAGTATAATACCTTCTTTTTACACAACTAGATGACAAACAAACATGATGGTAAGTGGTTACTTGCCTATGGACACCTGCAATAACGAGGCTATATTTCCGTTCAATCGGAAACACGGCAAACAGTTTCATGGCTGAAATAAGAAAGGTGGTGATAACCCTTTGTTCTTGTTGAGTCACACCATTTTGTGTCACACTGTTACACATTGGGAAAAATATTCCCGATGAGTACCACTGTAACTCAATGCCACTATTTTTCTCCCGTTGAGTGACAGTGTAACTAAACAGAATGCTGTATTCCCGTTATGTAACACCTTCTTCAAAATATTCAAATTCGTTGTTCAAATTCGAATAGCTGGATCATCCCCTGAAGTACCAGGCTACCATAAGTATATGAGAGGTTATTTATTGTACCCCTACAATTATTATATAAATAAAATAAGAGTATGCTAAACATCTCCTACATAGATATGGTAGCCTGGTAATTCAGGGGATGATCTGATGTTTACTAACATTAGTAAACATTTGTTAAGAAATCACAATGTTAGAAAATGTTAACGAATTGTAATAAAATAAAGGTCCAATCGGTGGCGTAGTGGTTTGGGCGCTCTGGTTTCGATAACGAAAACCAAAGCCACTTTCGTGATGATCAGTCCCGGGATGGGTCAATCAAATTTATAATCTCGAGCTCCTCCGTGCTTCGGAAGGCACCGCCGTTTAAGTTTTAGCCGTTTAAGCCGTTGGTCCCGTTGCTTTAACCCACCAACCTGCATTGGGCCAGCGTGGTAGTGTTATAGCCCAAGCTCCTCATGTGTTTCTCCCATGTAGGAAGGCCTGTGCCCAGCAGTGGGACATATATAGGCTGATGATGATGAATTAGTAAACATTTCTGAACTAAGTAATTAAAATATTAAAATAGAGAAATTTAACGTCCTGAAGCGGGAATCGAACCCGCGACCATTTGTCGCAATCTTCGAATACTCGTTTCGGATGTTGAAATAGAACATTTCGACATTGTAGGGTGGACTTTAGCTCATAAACGCAAATACAGATAGACTAGAAGAATTTCACAGGGATATCCCAAGTCCTGGGTGGCTCAGTTGGTTAGAGCAGTCGCCCAGATTGCGAAAGGTCGCGGGTTTGATTCCCGCCTCAGGATAGGAATTTTTTCTAGTTTTATATTTTAATTACTAAGTCATTTTTCAAACATTTATAAATAACATTAAAATCAAAACTTCAGAATTTCTGAGCTAGGAGCACTTAAAACATTTAACAATTCCTAACAGAATGTAACAATTCCTAACATTTGTTAGTAAATGTATTAGTGTTAGAAAATGTTAGTAAACATATTTTAACAGCAGTGTGGCAGCACCTTTAGGTGGGTGTCATGTTCGGCTTTAGTCATATTCTGGTTTGATCATATTGATTCCGCTTTAGCCAAATTCAGATTTTGGCAGAATTAGTCAAGTTCTCGTTTGGTCATGATGATAGTCCTTTTAAGTCATATTCTGCTCTGGTAATATTCTACTCTAGTCATACTCTACTATAGTCATATTCAGCTTTAGTGATGTTCTGGTTTGGTCATATGTGAGGTACGAGTTTCAAATATAAACCCTTTTTAATCAGTTCTTCGCAAATTGCGTAAACAGCGGATATCTGCTACTGAAGCTTTAATTAAAGTTACTAAGCTGTCTTTTTATTTTAAGAAAAAGCTGTTATCGTAAGTTATTTTTTTTAATTGTTTTTTTGTTTATGATGCTATGTTTTATTAGGTCAGTCAGTACTTGAATAAATAAAAACAATATAATTAGTTATGTTTGTTTTTTATTGTTGTACAGTTACGGTTGTAAAGTACAGTCAGGTTGGCTCTGTACTCTATAAATTCAAAACATACTGACTAAAGCAGATTATGACTAAAACCGAATATGACACCGACCTAACAACCCCATATCTCTTCTACACATCTAAATCTACATTATAGATAGCTTTCATCAATACTCAGCTAGCTCACCTAAGGAAATTTTAAAGTGTATGAGTATAGCCAGAACTAAAAATATAAAATTATTAGTAAAAAATGCAAGCAAGTCTCTGGGTCAGTTTTGCTGACATAGAATATTGACCTACCCATACTATAATTATTATAAAGTTACCCACACTTGTGGTACTGACTTATTTTAACTAACAAAACAGACATGTACACACTTCATATATAAATATTACTTTACTGAATGTGATAACTGGCTGTTGTAATAATAAAAGTTTTATTTATTTAGTATTAGTTTATGACTCAGACACCATGCAGACTAAACGACAGCGAAACACCTCTACAGCAGGATATGCTTGTTGATTAGAAATACTCCGGAGGCAATCCAAACACAATGTAATTTAAATTGTGTATGGCATAATCTTATGCCATCTGAGAGACCCACAAGGTTCTTGTCTCCTTAATACACTGGCTATCATGTAAAGAAAGCCCATCTGCGGCCAACAGCAATAGTCAGTCCAAAAAAGTATTAGATTAAAGCAAACTCAATCTTGAGACTCCTTTGAGTACTTTTTTTTTTTTATACAACTAGATGACAAACAAGCTGACGGCCCACCTGGTGGTAAGCGGTTACCGCCGCCTATAGACACCTGCAATAACTATTGCACTTTTACTATTTCTTGTAATTTCGAAGTTCGTTATGCGTGCACACATGGAAAAAACAATGTCTGCATTTCCTAATAATAAAATTTAGTATAAAAATTAAATATTGTATTTTTTGTGTAAAATTTCTTTTTTGATTATGTGGTGATGAGATGTTTGTGTGTCATTCAGTTCAACTATTAAGTTTTTTGGTGTAGCGCATGCATTGTAAAGTTGAGTCAACATGCACTTCTAAATGCTTGTGGCGTGTTTCAGGAATATGAGTTCCTAGACTTATCAGATGTGAAAGAAGCGGAGCTGAGTAGTCTGCAGTGCGCGTTATTCGAGCGGAAGCCTCAAGCAGCGGCCACAGCCTCCTTTGGTCGGGCCGAATCAGCCATAGGTATTAAACTCAAGAAATATTTTTACTCATAAAATAATGTGTTACTGTTGATTCTACTTACAAACCTACTGGTGGCACTTTATTAAATAAACTAATTAATTATAATGTCTTGTATTCTTATGTATACTTACTTAGCACTACCATTAACTAGTAGTTAGTATAATTATTCTAATTTAAAATTATCCAAATGATTTTGTAATTACATATTGACATAATTGTGAAAGTATTGAAAACTCTGCTGCTATCATTCACTTTAGTTTCTGCGTTAGGAACAAATAGAAGTCTATTTGGATGTCTTATTTTCATTATCATTAAATTACTATTAAACTGTTCTTTCAGATACATCATCGTGTTCATCAAGTACCGCGGGCCCACCGACCGTGTCGAGCAGTCTGGACAGCCTGTCGGGCGGCGAGAGTGAGATGGCGCCGCACTCGCCGGTGCGGGGCGGGGGCGGCGGCGGCGGGGGAGGGGGCGCGCCACACGCCCCGCCTCCCCCCTACGTGGCCCCGCCGCCCGCCTACCCGCCCCCGCACCCGCAGTGGCCCGTCGCACCGCCCAACGTGTACGTCAGCCAAGTGACAGCCAACGTCAACGTGCACGGCTACATGGGCCAGTACTACCAGCCACAGCAGTACATGCCTCCGCCGCAAGTGGATCGACCTCCGCGGACGCACAGACGCGACCGGCGAGGCAAACGACCTCCTTCACCGCCCCCGCCACAGCCACCGCCTTACTATGTACAGTACCCGCAGTACTACCCCGCTGCGCAGGCACAGGGTGCTCCGCTTTACCACCTACCTATGTACCAGCCCCTCGTGTATGGCCCTTACCCGTACCCACCTTATTACCCGGAATACCCGATGCCGGTTGAAGGTGACCCGGGAGATAAAGGCCCAGAAGAATATCCACCCGAAGTAGTGATGGAGCAGGAAGCTGTGGATGCGTATTACGCGAGCGCTCACTACGCTGGTCCCCCTTACGGCCCCCCGGTCGAAGGTGGCGTGGAATACATGCCCCAGATATACCTTCCTCCTCCACAACATCCCCCGCCAGTACCAATACCGCAGCCTCAGCCGCTACACCAATCTACACCCCATCAATTTAACGTGCATGCGAAGAATTTCGTCCAGGGTCAAAGCCAAAACAAAAATTTCACACAACCAGACAAAAATCAAGAACAAAAAACACCACCTGCTTCGGCTCCCCCGACTGCGACGGCTTCTGCAGCTGCGGTGGAATCACTTCCGATTAAAGATCTCAAAATATCGACAAAAGGACCGAGCAGCCCCAAACAAGAACGACCTGCAGATAATTCACAAGTGAAACCAGCGACATCTCCCACAGATAAAGTTGCGATAGTCCCTAAAATAGACCCTACAAAGCCAGCATGGGTGCCTAACGAAAATAAAGCGCAAGAGGTAGCGACAAATAATCAAACGCCAGTGGCAGCTAATAAAACCTTTCCTCCTACGGCATCAGCTACAATTCAAACTGCAGGCGCTCCCAAAGTGCCACCGACTGTCGCGAAGACGATGAAAGGTCCAGCAGCTCCTTTCTCAGGCAGCAAACAAACTCCGAAGCCCTCCGTACCTCAAACTATAGTACCAGTTCAACAAGCAGCATCTACACCAAAAGCGCCGTTTGGAAACAGGCAGAAGCGAGATGGTACTACTAACCGCTCTCCGTCCAATGAGAATGCTGAAAGTTCTGATAAAAGTGTTGTGCCTGCAGAGCATATTAAGCGGGAACCTCCCTTGCCGCCGAGCAAGGCTCCAATGCCCATATCTATAACACTGCACTCGCAAGGCCAGCCTTTTATTGTGACAAACAAGTCTCCATTCGGGCATTCGAGGAAATCGGTCACCGCAGCCCCTGAGCCACCTCCGGCGCCGCAAGCTCCGCCACCAGCGCCTACCGCTTCTGATTTCCCTCCGCCACCGACTCCTAGGAACCGTGGAGAGCCGATACCAGCTCCGGTAGTGCAGCCACAGCCTCAGCCTGCACCAGGAAAGTCCTGGGCGAGTTTGTTTTCATCTAAATCTTCAGTTCCGGTCACTCCAACGCCGGCGCCGCCTGTAGCTGTTGAAGAACCGCCTAGTCCAACCACAACAACGCCACCGGCTATTCACATTCAGAAGCCTGTGGCTAAGGTCTCCCCTTTTGACGCCTCGCCTCTTCAAGCCACGGTTGTCGATAAGACTCCGCCTACTCCCCGTCCGGCAGCTATCACTGGCGCGACTGTATCGTATTCGGAGAAGACTTCTGTAAACGCAGTCAGCAACGTGACTTGTGCGACTACAGCTGCTAAGCAGGCGACGACTCAGACCGCTCCAGAAGTTCGCGAGGTGCTCCCACAAAAGGAATCGCCTCCATCTGCGCCAATACAGCCTTCTCCGTTCAGCGATGACCCAAATTCTTACAGAATGGGAGGTAAATAAGTTGTTTTCTTTACCTCTATTTATCTTTGTATTTGTTTGTATCTTGAATTTTTTTCACACCAATATCTATCTAAGTTGAGCATCATTCAGAACTTTTATTGTTAGCATTTTCTAATAATAAATTATGAAATGATGAAATTTCTCTGGTTGCAATATTTGTGTTTATAGTTTACTAGCTGTGCCCGCGACTTCGCCCGCGTGGAATATTGACTTTTTCCATACAAACTTTCATCCCCTATTTCAACCTCTTCCAGCCCTTTTTTCGCATTAAAAAGTAGCCTATGTCCTTTCTTGGACTCTAGACTATCTCTGTACCAAATTCCATTTAAATCGGTTCAGTAGTTTAGGCGTGATTGCGTAACATACAGACAGTTACTTTCGCATTCATAATATGAGTAAGGACTATACAGTGCATTTTATATTTTCAGAGTTCCTGTCCAAGTATCAACTGGACAACAGACCAGTGTCACTCCTGCCGCGCGGTCTCACGAACCGCTCGAACTATTGCTACGTGAATGCGATACTGCAAGCCCTGATTGCTTGCCCGCCCTTCTACAACATGCTCAAGGCGCTGCCTTACCAAACTCGCCGCGGGAAGTCCAGCACGCCTGTTATAGATTCAATGTAAGCCTTAATTTTTTTTATGAAAACATACATGATCTTGAATCCACAGTAACATTGTATGATTTGTGACTTGAGAAATAATGATAGCTATTTATTTAACTGTAAAATGAATCAAATTTATTCACCAAAGTGAAAATAATTTATTTGATTAAACTAACTTGAACTAAAATTGAAATGAGAGAGAATCATCGGGTTCAAAACTTATATTTGATTTTTCTGTTGTTCTACTGTCAAATAAAAGCAGAATTGAACACAAAAATTTCAAGGTTCTATTCACAAGGAATTTTAGTTACTCATTAAATTTCCCAAAATTTTAATGGCAACTTAGTTCAGTTGATAGTTGTATCATTAGTTTATTCACATAAAATTAGTAGTTAATTATACCACAGTAACTAATAGCGTATTGAGTCGGGAACTTTACGAGGTAAACATAATATTTTAGTAACTAATGTATTGCAATGAGGAATAATTTTATTTATTATGTCAGATTTTTTTTTATTATCATTTTTTGAGCTTATTTAGAAGTTATGATTTATAATTGACGACCTGCTGGCCGAGTGGTCTGTGCCCCTTGCTATACAGGCTACTTGGTCGGGAGGTCCCGGGTTCAAATCCCGGTAGGAGCAAATGTTTGTATGATCAGTATGAGCATTTCATGAGTCATGGATGTTTATATGTTTATTTAGTATATTTCTAATATTTATATACATATTATTATCATTATTTATTCGTTATCTAGTCTCCATAACACAAGCTCTTAACAATGCTTACTTTGGGTTAGATAATAGGTGTGAGTGAAAGAATATTATTATTATAATTCAATGATTTACTACTCTTATGGGCTCCCCTTGAAAATACTAAAGTAATGTTATATTGCTCTAAACCAGGGTGGAGCTATGCTACGAATTCAGCGCCGCGACAGGAACAACAGCCGGCAGTAGAGCCCGAGGCAGGGGCGAAGGTGCGTGCAGTGCAGGCCCGGCAGTCCCGGCGGGGCCTCCTCTTGAAGGGGGCGCAGGCCTAAAGGTTCTGAGGGCCCTTCGACCTTTCCCCGGCTCACAAGAAGGCAGACAAGAAGATGCTGAGGAGTTCCTGGGCTGCTTGCTTAACTCGCTCAATGATGAGATGCTTGAGGTCAGTCTATTAAAACAGTTAGCGCATATAATGGTTCTTTTTGGATTATGGAGTAGAAAAAATGGTGGCATAATCATGGGTACAATATTGACTCTTGTTTCTAAGGTATAAACCCACTAAAAGTGGCGCCGCAGTGGTTTTAAATAATATAATTATTATACACCAAAAATAACTATCACTAACACTTGCCATCTGCTTCTGGGTATCGCATTAAATTCATAAAATTATCTTCCTAAATTAAACTTCCCGTGGCGCCACTTTCGGTGGGAATACCGCCTTAGGTTTTATAATGTTTGTTTTTTTTTTATTAGGATAAAACTACCAGCAAAAGGATGAATACTTACAAATCTTGACAGTAATTATCATATCATAATTACCAGGATTCGCAAGAAGTATTTTTAGTAGATGCTTAGAAGGATGACAATGTTGTCCACTTACAAAGCATCATTAATATAATTTCATACTGAATTTGATGTCACTTGGTATATACTACTTTATAATCCATGATAATTTTATTGTTACACAACAATGGAAAATATACTTTAAAAAATTATTTGCAGCTAATGAAACTTGTGGAGCCAGAGGAGCCTAAAGACAACAGCCCTCAACAAAATGGAGTTATTCCCCAAGAGCAGCCCCCGGAGGAAGACGATGATGATGATGAATGGAAGGTAATTTTTTGTAACTTTTTCTCATGATGGGATTTTTTTTTAATTTATTCAGGACAACAGTTTAAAAAATGTTCACGTGTTAACAGCCACACATTCCAGACCTAATCCCTCTTATTATAAAACGCGGACTAAAGTTAGTCCTGGTCTAAACCTGTTGCCGTATCTGTCTTTCTTTTAACAAATATAAGTAACAGCATTTGTTTTACACTAGGACTAAGTTTAGTCCGCGTTTTATAACAAGGGGTAATTGGTTTTTAATTTTAATATTCTCCCGGGAGTCTTACGCAGCTGAACTTTGTTTTAAAGGAATGAAATGATAATAATTAATAGTATATGATAAAAGTGCTACCTTTTAAACTTAGAAAGGATATGATAGAGGAATTAAGCATACAAACAAACACTTGACTGTGTCTCATGAATTTATGCCATTAAATTCTATGGTTTGTTTTAAATAATCCATACTAATAATATAAATGCGAAAGTAACTCGTGTTTTACCTTTTCACTTTAAATACCTTTTTTAAATAACTAGATGACAAACAAACTGACGGCCCACCTGGTAATAAGCGGTTACCGCCTTACCGCTGCCTATAGACGCCTGCAATAACAAGGAGAAGTTACTTGATATTGCCGGTGCGTTGTCATCCTGAGGCCTAAGAAAAAATGCCGTCCATACCCAGTAATTAATTACACTGGCTACCTTTCCCTTTAATCCGAAACACAGCTAACTGTTTCACTGTACACTTTTCAAGCCGCCATTCAGTTATAGGGGCTGAATGGCTCAGTTTAACTGAACGAATTGGTCGGCCAGGATCTTGGAGCTTCGCTGGGGGGCGCTACGAACTAAATCGATATCAATAAATTCATTGTTGTAAATAATCAATTAAAAGGAGAAAGGGAATGGACCTTAAGACATTGTAGACGTAATAAATAGAGTTAAAATGGCCACTCTCCACTCCCCGCTAATTTCTGCTCCGCAACCCCGCTATCAATTCGCGAGCGTCGACGAGAAGTCTTTAGGCGCAGGCTATGCTTGCAGTTTGTGTGCGCACACAAACAGTTGCGTGTGTTATCTGTATTCATTTGTCTGAGTAAAACCGCTGTGACTGTGTCTACTCTGGGAGAGTTTAGCGGGTTTTTGTGGTGTCAGTGAAAATTTTTATTACAATAATTAAATATTGTGTCTGAGCGACCTTTGTGTTATAAAAGCGGCGTAGTTTTATTATTCAAGTGTGTGTTGACGCGCAACCAAAAGATTATTAGGATAAAAGTGATTATGGTGTGAAATACGATGAGAACTTTTTTGTGGTTATCCACCTCATCAAGTAGCACATAAAGTGTGTCATCATATATGTCGTGTCAAATACTCCCAAGAAGCATTGAAATGTGATACGCCAGCATTCTACTGCAATAAAAGAAGAAATACTGGAGACATGGCTGTATGGGCATTAGTTCCCTTTGCCTTCCCTTTATAGGGAGAATTAACAAAAAAAAAATGTATCTACTCTGTGCCTGGTGTCAACTTTTCGGCCATTTTAACACCCGACGAAAAAAGAGGGGTGTTATAGTTTAATGTGTCTGTCTGTGGCATCGTAGCGCCTAAACGAATGGACCGATTTTGATTCGGTTTTTTTTTTGTTTGAAAGCTAATGTGACTACGATGGTTCTTAGCTATAATTCATGAAGATCAGTTCAGGCGTTTGATGACTATCAGCTCAATTTCTACATTATTATAGGGTTTTACTAACTTTTACAGATCCAAATGATTTGGAATTTGGTGTACTGTCACTTCGGTGACATTCCCATGACATACTATCCTTGAGCTGATCCTATATACCATCAAAAAGTCTGCGAAATGCTCAATTCTTCAGAAACTTACAGTAGATGTAGCATGTTTTTTATTTTATTTTATACAATGGCTCTTGTGAATAGTCTGAAGTCAATGAGATGGTGTTAGATACATGATTAATAACGCCGGGGGTTACTTAAAGTTTTTAATTTTGTATTTTATTATGTGGCTTGGTTATACTGAACCAATGTTTGTTCTGCCAGGTGATGGGTCCCCGTAACCGCGGCGCGGTAGAACGTCGCTGGGCGGCGCGTCGCACCCCCGTCGGCGACATATTCCGCGGCCGGACCAGGGTGCGGCTCACCCGCGCCGCCCACCATGACGTCACCGACGCGGTGCAGCCTTTCTTCACGCTGCAGCTGGATATCGAGGTCAGTAAGTTAAAGAACACACTTTAATTTTGTAGACTAGCTAGGCCATTGCGTTTTGCAATAATTTTAGTTGAAGATTTCAATTTGTTTATGTTATCGTTGCGGAATCTTTTGTCCAGCAGTGGACGTCTTTCGGCTGAAATTAAAATGATTATTATCTTATCCTCCATCTTCCATACCTATTTTTATACAATAACACTCGCACACAAACACACACACGCACACTCAAACACACACACACACGCACTCACGCACGAACCTAAATAAACAACTAAAACACACACACTAAAATTAGGTAGATTATTATTTAACTTTGTTCTAAACTTCATTTATGTTTACTTTAGATTCAATATAGATAATGTGAAATATAAAATAATAATGTTAATCTGGATAAGTAATGTGTAATTTGGTTAATCAGGTTGTCATACGTATTGTCTAAATTCTCTGGTAAAAATACTTTTGGTCACCGCGATACAAGCATTGCTTAGTGCAGAGACCGTTGGAAATGACATTTGAATTGTAACTTTTAATATGGAAATAAATATATAAATTATGGTGTGTAGTTTATCAATGAATTCCGTATAAAAATGTTAATACCTTCAGCTTATTTATACACATGTTTATGCAAATAAATATTCACTCATTCCTTTATTTAAAAATTGGGTTCTAATAGACTTGACTGTCGTTTGGTTGTCACTAACCTTGGCTACTAAACCAGAGGTGGTCCCAGGTTCGAATCCCGCTAGTTGCAGATGTTTATGTGTTAACATAATTACTATCATTAATGTTTTCTAGTATCCATAACACAAGCGAGAACTTGTGTCATACATATTATGTATAATTAAGAATCGATGATTAATTTGGACTAGATAATTTGGGTGTGAGTGTAGGAATATTATTGTTATTACTTTTCCTTTTATCGCCATAATTTTTAAGGATTCATAATTTAGTACTATCGGAATAAAATTTTCAAATTCTACTGTATTTACAATGATGGTATTTATTTTTCGTCTCTGAAGGCATTTCTAATTAATGCTACCATGTGGACAACAACACGCTGAGCTAATACCAAACACTAGTGATAGGTAATTTCTATAATATTCAAAATTAACATTTTGTACTTTTGTTTTAGCGTTCAAACAGCGTGAAAGACGCGCTAGAACTGCTCGCTAATAAGGATTCTTTGGAAGGAGTGTCTGACGCGTGGCAGCAACTTTCTCTGGAGCAGTTGCCAGTGGTTCTCCTTCTACACCTAAAATGCTTCCAGCTCGACTCTGAAGGACACACCGCTAAAATCGTCAAGAACATTGATTACCCTATCGACCTCAAAGTTGACCCCAGTAAGTATTGTTAAACAATTATAATTTGTTGTAAATTCTGCCTCAAGCACATTAGCTGGAACAAAATTCATTAATTTGTTATACAGGTGTCCCACAAGTCCCTTGAACTGAAAAAAAAAACTATCTACAGTCTGAAATTTATTTTCATTGTTTAGTGATTAACATAAAAAGGGAATTATTTTTTAAAAATCTCTTCATCCAAAAGTGCCCCATTTCGTTCTTGGCATAGCTGTAAACAAACAAAACAAATTTTGCCATTATAATTCTTTGAAGCCATTTTTGACAATTTAAAACTTCAATAAATGCCCATATTCGCACAATAGTTTCCATAAGTATAAATTCAATCAATCTCAAATAGAATCTCGAATCAGTTCTCAAGTTTACTGATTAGCTTGGGTCGCGTTCCTACTTAGGTGTCAAAAGAAGCCGCTTATTTTGTGACTACTTTTTTTTTCATACAACTAGATGAAAAACAAGCTGACGGCCCACCTGGTGGTAAGCAGTTACCGCTTAGACACCTGCAATAAACAAGGAAAAAAAACACTTTTTTTTGCAGGTTCGTTGTCATCCTGTAGCCTAAGATGATATGCCTTCCATGCCCAGTAATTACACTGGCTACCTTTCCCTTCAATCCGAAACACAGTGAACTGTTTCACGGCTGAAATAAGGCGCTGGTAACTACCCAGGCGACCCTACATACGGACCTAGTAAACTAACTTACCCAACTTTACCTATTACAGAGATAATGTCATCCAAGATGAAGTATACGACAAAACAGCGGCTGTACAAGCTGTTTGCGGTGGTGTACCACGAGGGTGTAGAGGCTGTCAAGGGCCACTACCTCACTGACACCTATCATGGACAGGTCGGCTGGATAAGGTATGTAAAATAATTATTTCCCTCATATTTCTATGTTTATTAAATCATCACCAGCCTATATACGTCCGTCTGCTGGCCAAAGGCCTTCCTACACGAGAGAAACGCTAGAGGAGTTTGAGCCATAACACCACCACGATGGCCCAATAGTTGTATAGTTTATTTACTTATTGCAGAGCTAGACTTAGTACCAAAATGCACTTTGTAACGAATTTCTGTGAAATAAATTAATTGTATAGTAATTGTAATGGTGGGTTAAAGCGGTTGCAAGAACAACCGGGAATAACGGCTTAACGTGCCTTACGGTGGAGCTCGAGATTATAAATTTGATTGACCCATCCCTTGACCGACCATGGCGAACATTGGTTTGTTTTTCGTATCGAAACCAGAGCGCTCAACCCTATACGCATTGTTTTTTGTTTCGTTTTTTTAAACATAAAATGTGATGACCTCATGAGAGACCATTACAGAGGAGTTTAAGAGACTTTTGTATAGTAGGACTGGATATAACTTTATAAGCTTTACTTGCCAGTCTTACAGTAAGTAATGCATTTAGTATATTTTCTTTCACAACTCCCAAAGATGTTTCTACTAAATAATGATTTACATTAACTACAATGATGCTATTTATTTTTCGTCTCTGAAAGCTTACAAAGCTTATTTGTGGACAACTATTACTGAGTGGCAGCCATTTTCTTTTCCAAAACAACCTAATTGATTACTTGACTAACATATAATTGTTGTTTCTCAGGTATGACGACTCGACAGTGACGCAAGTGACCGATGCTCAAGTACTGAAGCCGAAGCCCCCACGAATGCCATACTTACTAATGTACCGTAGGCATGATACGTTGCCGCCTCATCGTGGACCAGCTAAGCCTGAGTGAGTGTTACAGTGATTGATTTGATCTTATCCAAATGTGTAACTACTGGAGATGATGTTTGAGTCGAGAATCGATATCATAAAATGCCTAAATTCAGTTTCTGGTGGTACAAGTGTATCATAGCAGGCAGGTAACTGTTATAACTATGGGTTCAATATATTACCATTGATTTTTTTGCCTGTAGTATCAACTGATAAAATGAATGACGTTTTACTTTTTCCGAAATCTTTCGCCGCTCTTGCGTCATCTCCTGTAGATAGCTATCGTGAATCAAATCAAAGACAATGATAAGAATAAAACTGGAACTGAAATACTTATTGTATTTGATAATTAGTGTAAATATTGTTTAAAATGTGCCTCTCACTTATCCAGTGCAAAAACTTTGAATGTGTTTTAATAATTTAAGTGTACATTTGATGTTTTCTGTGTTGATGTAGAATTTAAAGGTCGTTGTCTATCTTAGTTTGTCTCTTTTGTTTATGTATTTACTTTGGTTGATGACACGATAATAATGATCACAACTATCCATTCACGTAATGTATTATAACGTGTATATGAAGCTTAAATCTATTGAGCTTAGATTAATTATTTTAAATTTATATGTAAATGTCAGTTTTATAAAGTACAAAAGAGCGACATTTTTATTTGCAAAAGCCTAGTATGCCTAATTATGAATTATTCGTGGCTTGATAATTTTAATATTCAGATTGTAATAAGAAAACATTGTATATAGTAATCATAGTCCACAGATGGAGCCAGATAGTTTGGATATTCTCATTATGGTCATAAGAAATTACAATCATAATCAATACCTACATAATAGATTTTGTATTGTTAATATTTTTATAACTACTAAACTAACATAGGACCTATGTATGGTATTGGCTCCAATATAACTTTATAACTAGTTTAGCGACTCATCTGCTGGACAATATGGAATTGTGCTGTTATAAACAAACAAAAAATGTAAAAAACATTTTATTCTATATAAGTTCATAATACATACTGTTTCTGTATGATGAGTGTAAGTACAATTCTTTGGAAATACTTTAAGTAGTTCTAACTGTGAATACAAATATGTATTCCTGTATACACAGAATTGCTGCCAATGATTCAGACAGTATGTGTCATGAACTGATACATTCGTCCTAGAAGTAATTGATAATGTAATTAAGGGATTGCATGGACTGGTAGGAAGCGACTTCACTAAAGATCTGGTCTACCTCTACAAAAATTGACACTCAATCGCCCTATGCGTTTGTAAATTTTATGCTGTCACATTTTATAACATAAAAATATAATCGTTTTGTTCTTAATCACTTAACAGTCACAGTAGGCTGAATTTTAAAAAGTTTAGTGATGTATGTTGAAATTGACTGTAATGCATATAAATAATATGTCATGTTACAGTGTTTTTAGTGAAGTGTTACCTAAAGGTAGTGTGAAGATACGGTGCTAGGTTGGCGGACTAAAAGCAAGGCGGTGAGTGTAGTGCCCTTGTTACTTGTGATATGCGGTATGCCAGAAGGATTGCAACGGAATGTTAGTTGTACACACTTGTAATATAATATTGTTGTAACAATGTAAGTGTTAAATATAGAATGTCTATTCTCTCGCCGTTCCCACGTTACGTGTAGGACAACTGTTTTTAATATTATTCAAAATCGAATCGAGATCTATGTTTCATTTCTGTTGTGACAGTTTTCTGTAGAAAAATAAATATTTTTAACTGTTGGGTATGCAAAATTTTACAATATAATTTATTGTATAGATCGCCTAGTGTGGTGTGGCGTCCGACGGTTTGCGTTGAGCCATTTGATCTCACGATAATGTTTCTGTTGGTAAAGATCGCGTGATATTTGCTGTAAATATCCTTCCTTGAAATGGTGAAGGCAATACTTCAATGCCTTATTTAGTATTCGAACGATAATATTTTGCTATTATGAAATTGACCAAAAAGTGCGTGGATATTGTTTGAAATTTGCTACTATAAAACGTTTCCACTAAAGGCGTTTTAAAAATGCCTACATGTTATAATATAAAGTGATGGTATCAATAAATCCACATTGGTTAAATGACCAAATGTATTGAATAATATTTTAGTCTTAAAATTAGTCAATTTAATTATTATGGTAATGAAACGAAATAGGTTTAGTTTTATATGATAATTTCTAATAAAAAATATATTTACTAACTTTCTAAGCTTTTTATATGTATAACTTGGTTGTTGTTGATACTATTATTTGGATTGATGGTAGGTCATAGCGTAGTTAGGTGATGATAACTGGCAATAACTATCGATAGTTAAAGTAATTATTGGTTTTGGGCGCCTCGACTCAGCTTTTCTTGGGAACTCCAAGGAATTGCATGATGATAATACCTAATTAATGCATACATTGATTGTTTTGTATTTTAAGTAATCGATAAAAAGTAATAAAAACCTAACAATACAAAATTATAAATTCCTTTTACAGTCTGAATTGTATCATACAATCACATCAACAAATCAATTATTAATTAGGGAATTCTCAATGTCGTTGTTGTGAAAATCACTAACACGAAATAATGTGTTAGATCTATAATTAATCAATTCACCAAATGCACAATGGTTCACCTAAAGTGTATGATATTATCAATGTATTACAAACAGATTTTATCAATGGTGGTTCTCCTCGAATTTATGTAATAGGTATAAACGCTATATGGAACAGAGAACTGTATTATAACAGCACAAAACTGCTTTTTGATCGATTCAAATACATGTTTAAAATCATTGAAACTTTTTTTTCAATACATCTATCTGTACTAAAATAAGACATTAATTTTATCTTATCAGTAATTGCTTTTACTATTATAACTAGGTCACACTAGCCAGATTGGTATAGTGAATAAAAGGTTTCATTGCAGAGTGAACGGAGGTTCCCCGAGTCGGTATTAGTTAACTTAGAAAGAGCACATCTAGTAATTAAGGTTTTAATGTAACAAACTACCTTTTTAATTAAGTATGTGTTGCATATTTATTGAAATAGTTTTACAAGTATTTGGTATCGAACTATCACTGGGCATGACTCTATGTTACATCACACTGAACTAAAACTAAATTAAGTGCGGCGCATCTCTTTAGTTTAAATTACTAAGAAAACGATAAACAGTAATCTGTCAGTAGGTCAGTAGTCAATGATCAAATAATTCCGTTGTGGGTTGGGAATCAAATAATTATTTTGTGGGTTGAGTATTAAATTCATCATTTCAGCGAAATGTCGTCTACTGTTCGACAAAGGCCTCCCCTAATGGTTTCCACGCATCAAGCGGCTACCGCATTCATTTATAGCCTAATAATTCCGTCGTGGGTTGGGAATTCACTTAAAGCCAAATAATTCCGCTGTGAGTGGGATATTTATATAGCCAAATAATTTAATGCGGGTTGGGCATTCATTTACAGCCAAAAAAGGTCCGTTGTGAGTTGATCATCCATGTGTAGCCAAATAATTCCTACGTGGTTTGGTCATTCATTTAAAGTCAACTAGTGGATGTAATTGATCTCCACACCAAATTTCGTCTATAACGGTTCAACTGCTTAGGAGTGGAAAGACAACAATTTTGCATTTATATCATAGATTTTAATGGTATGCATTTACATAACACTACCGTTTTCATTAATTCATTCATTCAAAGCTTTTGCCCGCATGGAGTTTTTAAAGTCAATGCTGACCCCGAAGGAAGGTTCATTACATATTGGTATGAGAATTTTTTAAATTGTATTAGTAGTTTCGGTTTGTAGATTACCTCCATTATGCCAATTCAATTTTAAAAGTATTGCTTGATTAGAAATGTATGAGGTCAAGCCCCATTATTCGCCAACTCAAATAACAAGTGCCGATGGATAAAGTCTTCATTGTTTTACGAACATTGATGTTTTACAATGAAATGTTTCGTTTCACTGTAGCGGGAAACAGCAATGTACTAAACGTATGGTAGCGAATAAGCCCCAAGGTTGCGAATTTGGATACACTCTAGACCGTCGCTGTCAGTTGTGCAAATCAGCAGATCTGTCGCACTAGATTACAATTCTCGAATAGAAGAGTGGCACTGTATTTAATTTAGTCATACAATGTAACTCGAGTCTGTACCTTTTGTCGGTCGGAACAGAATCTGTAAGCTGCATTTGTGGGCTGGGCTCTATTTTATATAAAAAGTTAAAGTAAATCTTATGGTATCTGATTATCAGAATTTTATATATTAACATTGTGTTCCGATCGACACTATATTTAGGATAACATGTTGTAACTAGCTAACACTGGCATTTATAACTTGATATTGAATGATCCTATCGCGGATGGCTGTGACATATAGCTATTAGGACATCGACTTATAAATGACAGTTAGCACTGAAACTTAGCTCATTGGCTATATATATTGAATGCGAATCTTAAATATTAGTCTTATTTATTTGTATAAATCCATCGATCTAACTAAAATCATTCAATCATTTATTTTATCACTCATCACATCAATATTTACGGTAAATTATTTCTGTGTAGAATATAATGAAATTGTTACATTGTGTATGTTAGTTAAAGAGTTTAATCGATTAGTAAACGTTCCTGATGATAGTTTATATAAATATCTGATCAAAATAGTTGTGAGTTAAATCGAAATAGAATTTAGTTTTACTTTTATTGCAAAGAGCAGCTTTTAAGAGCTTCAACACTCAAGTGCCAACTCTTGCTTACATTCTTATGATCACTAGATATTTATTCAAACAGGCACTAACGAAATAATCGGGAGTAGTAAAAGTAATGTTTCTGCTTTTGTGTTTTTTGCGCGACTGCCTCACCCAATGCTCATACAATAATTTGCTCGTCCAAATATTTAAATCAATAGTTGAAATCAGAAGATGCCTGCGGTATTATTTCATATGAGAGCTTATCACTAAGTATAATTATATCTAAGGAGTTAATGAACATAATATTAATGAATATTAGAAATTAATGATCGCTCTCTCTTAGCACAATTCGTAGTTTTTTGGGTGTGATTGTTTTGGTAACTCTGCATATTGGAAATTGACAGTTAACGGATTACTGCGTGACGCGTACGCACAAGACTCATAGATAGACCAATACAAATGGGAATACATCACAAATATAAATAAGCGCATAATACATAGCGAAGGACTAAGAAATATTGTGATACATCGAAGAATAACTTTTCTAAAGTTGGGTAATCTACTAGTGTAGCAGAAACGACGATGATATCTATCAAAATTAAACTCTTAAATAATAGATTATTTTATTAATTATGTTTGCTCTAAACACAAGTCTGATTTCATTTCACTAATAAATTGTTATTTACAAACAATTGTAGTATTGTTATGTAACTAAGCCATCTAGTCCGCATCTAAATCCTAACTTTTGGTGCAATGAAAACTAATATTTATCTAAATAAATATTAAAACGTTACCTTTTCAAGCGTTTAACAAATTAATACGAATACATAACTCCTATATGCTTTTAGAATGCTATAAGTGCAATAGCCTGTAAATTTATGAAAATAATTAATCAACGGGGTACATTAAAATGAAGAAGTCGGCGGTGTATTTACTTAGGTTTTAGATTTATATATGTAATTTGTGTAACATTAATTTAATTATTATTTTTATATGAGAAGTTCATTATTTAAGTTAATTAATTTTAGTGTTAAGATCCAAGGCTGTATTACCGAGGAGTGTTTTTTCCCCAATGAAAGACCACTGATTACGATTTTTTTTGTTTGAAAACTGTTTTTATTTGAAATATTGTGTAAAAAATACTCCTGTTGGTCGTAGTGAACAATGTTGAATATTGATAAAGAAAAAGACAAAAAAAAGTATAACCATAAATGCACGTTGGAGCATTGTTTATTACGGTCAATTCTCTAAGTTGTTACGTGAATATGTGTGTATGACTAATTATAAAATAACCTTTATTTTGGTAACAAATTGGTGTTATAAAATTTTGTGAATAAAATATGGTGTCATTCAGAAAAACCGGTATTTTTACTTTTTTTTAAAGCGTATTTCCCTAACCTTAGGCAACCATCTTGACTATTTTGACAGATAAAAAAAACAAATATTCAACTTCTGCGCAGGTTTTTTTAATAGCCTGCGCAGACCAGGGATTTTTGTCCGCTAACATAGATCGCTTACAACTGTATCGAGTAACGCAAACGGGGGATTAAAACTACCGCCTACAAAAAGTCCTCCGAATAACCGAGGACATGCAGAGAGTGGACCGGACAAAAGAACGGGGGAGTCCCCGAAAAAATGAAACTCGTGTGAGACTAGGCGAAGCAACGCACATGGCGGACTTAGTCCAAGCTCTGTATACGCCCCACAGTAACAACGGGGCCAACGGTTTAACGTGTCTTCTGAAGCACGGAGAAGCTGGAGATTATAAATTTTGAACTTTCTTTTCGTAATCGAAACCAGAGCGCTCAAACCTCTACGCCACCGAAGTCGTCAGTTATTATGATAGTAGGTCCACTTACGCGATGCAAGGAATACGAAATTGAAGCAAGAGTGACTTGCATAATCTGAACAAAATATTAGACAATGGAGGTAATTTCTTCAATACAGTGTGAGTCTGAAGTGCACAAACGAAAATGGGGGATACTATGTCTAATTTTATCGACGAAAAAAATATATAAAAATTATATTGGCTTATTTAATTTTTTTATCGATTTTTCTAATTTTTTTGATTTTGAAATTACCCCTGTGTATACAAAATCCTGTAACTTTTAAAATAATTGATCTATCGCGAATCAAAACTGTTTTATGATGGGTAATAATGCGGCGTCTTCATAAAATTAAAATTTTGTAGAAAAAACTACACTGAATTAAAAAAAAGTGATGGACTCTTCACAAAAAACCGGTTATTTTTTATAGATTTATGCATAAATTTAAAAATTGCTTAATAAAATGCCTACTTTGCATACCTTTCTGTTAACTTTAATTTATTCTGCGTCATTTTTCCTTTTTAACAGTGTAAATTTCATGTCAATACCATAATCCCATCGTTTTTACAAATGAACTTGCCACAGGAAAGCAATAAAAGTACCATTCATTAACAGTTGATAGAAAAGGATATGAATAAGTTATTGGCATGAAATTTGCACCGTTAGAAAGGAAAAACAATGTAGAATAAATTTAAGCTAAGAGAAAAGTATGTAAAGTGGGCGTTTTTATGAGCAATTTTTAAAATAATGCAAAAAATTGAAAAAAAATCCGTTTTTTTTGTTAGAAATTAGGCATGTTTTTTTTATTCAGTGTAGTTTTTTCTACAAAATTTTGATTTTATAATTGCGCCCTATAATTACAAATCATAAAACAGTTTAATTCATCGCGATAGATCAATTATTTCAAAAGTTACACGATTTTGTTTACACCGAGGTAATTTCAACGTCAAAAAAATTCAAAAATCCATAAAAAAAAATTAATAAGCCAATATAATTTTTTTAATATTTTTTTTCTAAGATAAAATTTGCCATAGTATCCCTCATTTTTGTTTGTGCACTTTACCCACACTGTATACATTGTATGCTAGAGGCAAGAAACTTGCATCGTGTAAATGCGCCTTTATTGTATAAATTGTAAGCTTTATACAGAATGGTGTCGTCAATACGACAATAAATTAAAACAGCCTATATTAGTTTATAGAAATGATTTGCCACTTTCAAAAACATATTCAATAAATAAATTCATGACATTTGTATGAAATAATTGCAGCCAAAGTTATAGTTATTATTTCTACAAATGTCATGAAATTATCAAATTAATAAGATGTTTTTGAAAGTGGCAAACCATTTCTATGAACTAATACAGCCCATGTTTATATAATTATTGTCCTATTGACGGCACCACCCTGTATAACCACAACTCTACTTAGTATGAAAGAGGTTTGGGTACTAGGGCGCTAAATAAAAAAGAAATTAAATAATATGCATTTTAATTTATTTAGGATTGATAATCGGACTTGATAAATACACTGCACGTATGGGAGTAGCCGACTAATTATTACAAGTTCATAAATAATCGCGTGCGTTGGCCGGAAATGAAATACAATAATCTGTCGTGAAACCTGATTTAGTAAAAACACAATTAAAACATGGTTTGTCTTGTCTATTTGACATACAAGTGAGAGAAGCTTATCATGTTTTATTGAAATACGTTTAGTGAGCGTTTTTAAGTAAGTTATTGGTTACAGTGCTTCACATTATTTTTCGTTGCCCACAATGTTCTGAAACAACGAGAGGTTTTATAAGAATGTACCATTTAAATGTCAGAAGATACCAAAGCATAAATTTAAGATTTATTAAAAGTTTCGTCAGAATTAGTATATTACCTCTATCCTCTACCTCTAATACCTACTACAAAAGAGATGTTTCATATCCGGCCACCTATGCAGGTAAACTGTCTCAAAAAATCAAGAAAAATTTCCTGAATCCGGGAAAATACTATTAACTCGTTTTCAATACTATTAACGCAACAAAGCAAATAAAAAGAAACGGACAATTGAACACTGTTCTCCATATTTTTCCCTATCTTTCAGTATACTGTACATAACCTGGCCTCCATCCACGTTTGAAACATCTCTTTTAGTTTAAAAGTTACGTTACTTGAGTCTATTTAATATATTTTGATTCCACTTACTCTCACTCTACACTTGAAGACAGCGTAGAAGAGTATGAGGACGGCGACTGGCAGTATGGTCAGAGAGACCAGCACCCAGCCTGCCACCGCCTCAGACGACGAGCCTGACTGAGTACCAGCCAGGAACATGCACTGGAAAGGAAATTATAGCTATATTTTACCAAAGCCCGCTGTCATAATATAAAAAATGTACTCTTTGGTCATAATAACAATGCTTCTGCGGCATTTCGCAAATGTCGTGGAAGCATAAATCATTTTTAACATAACATAATTGTGTAGATTTATTTGTTTTTTTAGCGTTCTAGATTTAGCGTTATGTATTGTGCAAGACAATAAATATTTCCTTCCTTTCTTTCTTTTCAAATAAACGGCAAAGGGACAATGAGCCTTATCTGTAGAAGATACTATAAATCTAGACTTATGTGCATCTTTTTCTCTTAATATGAATACAAAAAGTAGGTTACGACTTTCAATTATAAATGTAGGACATTCAGAAAAGTGTTTAATTTTCGATCTCAATGTACGAGATAAAATGCCGTCTAAAATTGTCTTAGATTTCTCTTCACTCTGTCTAAAAAGTTATTTGACAGTTCTAATTTTTGCTATCTTTCTCACAAGCATATAGAAAGAACGAGATACATAGTATGCGCCAAACTTCTAAATCGCTCTGAACACTAGTCAATTCACTGCGCACTATCAAGATATGGAACGGCGCGGCGGTACAGAGCGGTGTGGACGGTTGCGAGGAGCTGCGCAATAAATACTACACTGAGCTCAGAGTGATCAAAAATATCTGCACACTTCCAGAAAAGCAATTCTAACACTGATAGTGTCTTATGTTGTGTACGGTAAATCTTTAACAAGTGAAAGTAGATTACGGAATACGGTTGCTTTTCTAAACATTATAGTTATTGAGCACATAACAGTTTTAAGTGTTTGCCAGTATAATTACTGGGCATGGACGGCATTTCATCTTAGTACAAGATATCTCACTTTAATCATATTATTTAATCAAGGTATCAATATTTATAATCGAAATAAATGAACAATAAAGGTAAATTCTTTATATGTAATTACTGGGCATGGACGGCATTTCATCTTAGGCCTCAGGATGACAACGCACCTGCAATATCAATGATTTTTCCTAGTTATTGCAGGTGTCTATAGGCGGCGCTAACCGCTTACCATCAGGTGGGCCGTCAGCTTGTTTGTCATCTAGTAGTCTATAAACAAAAATGAATCCCAAATCCATACCAATAGTATTCCAGGAGTGATGGCCCAGCAGACCCTCATGAAAACTCCGGGGTATTCCCCCACCGCGAAGTACACGTCTTCACAAAACGTAGTCTGACCGTACACGTAAGTAACCACAATGGCTGCAGTAGACGCTATGAGCACGCGTGGCTTTGTCACCGGCCACTCCATTAGGAACTGTACAACGTACAGACCGCCCTGGAAGAAAATAGTGTTTCTCCTTCATTTTCATTTAACAAGAGGGTTAGACAAAAGGTGACGTTATTTGAAGTTTCAACTATCGCCAAATTCAGTTAGTTCGGTCACTGGAAATATTTTAAAAAATGCTGAGATTTTTGGCGGGGTTTGATGGCGTCCGTCAAGATTTTTAATAAATCAATTACAAAATCGTGCCTAAGCGAATTGGTGTGGTTTTGTGAGGCAAGTGTTTGTGTTGACGTGCAATTGGAAGATCATTATAATAAAAGTGAATTTGATGTTAAAGATATGTTGCTTAGATATGTTGTTCTAATTTGCAATTACCTGTGTGCACAGCGTCATAACACCGATGATGCAGAACAGGAAACAGACAAGAATAAGGAAGGCCCACGTGATCTTGCGCATGGAGCGGCCCGTCAAGGTCGACATTATTGTTTGGACCAACAAAGCCTGTAAAACAAACGAATTTAAACTAAAGATAAGTATAGCATAAATTATGGCATTTCCGTAAACCACTCTAATTTTTAGCGCATGACTGGTGGAACTCCTTTACCTTACAGAAGATCGCAGCTTTGAAGAGAAGGAAGTTTTATTGGTGAAAACGAAATACATAGAGTTCAATTAATAAACATAGGTACACTTCATCAGAAATCATTTATCTTTTTCACTATCAAAAAACGTTGACAAATTTTGACGAAAACTGCTTAAGGTTTCCCAATTCGTAGCTTTCATAACATACAGGAGTGGAACAGTTTTAATACAATAATTGCCAGCCTATATATATATATATATATTTTTATACAACTAGATGACAAACAAGCTGACGACCCACCTGATGGTAAGCGGTTACCGCCGCCTATAGACACCTGCAATAACAAGGAAAAGTCACTTGATATTGCAGGTGCGTTGTCATCCTGGGGCCTAAGATGAAATGCCGTCCATGCCCAGTAATTGCACTGGCTACCTTTCCCTTCAATCCGAAACACAGCGAACTGTTTCACGGCTGAAATAAGAAAGGCGGTGGTACCTACCCAGACGACCCTACATACGGGTCTACCACCTAGTAAATATACGTCCCACTGCTGGGAACAGGCCTTCCTACATGAGAGAAATACATGAGGAGTTCGGGCCATAGCACCATCACGCTGGCCCAATGCGCGTTGGGGGGTTGAAGCGGTTGCTGTAACAACCGGGACCAACGGCTTAACGTGCCTAGTTCGAAATAACAAATTTTGATTGACTCATCCCGAGATCGACGAGAAAGTTGCTTTCTTTCCGTAATCGAAACCAGAGAGCTCAAACAAAGACGCCACCGAGCTTCTTAATACAATAATATCCCCTGTTACAACTGAATACGGTATGTCCAAAGCGATTAAGACACCATTTATTACTAAAATACAATTGCTTACTGACCGTGGAACACAAGGCCAGGACAAACAGCGTGAAGAATAGCAGAGCAGACCAGAACTGGCTGCCCGGGATCCGGGCCACGTAGTCCGACCACAGCACCATCGGCGCAGACGGTCCTACAAAGAGAGTACAATAGGTACCTATTTATTTATAACTATAATTCCGATATTCTTAATTTTGATTTTAACATTTTTATAAGTGTTTGAAAAAATATTTATTAATTAAAATATATCTAAACTAGAAAAATCTCACGTCCTGAGGCGTGAGTGAGTGAAATAGATGTGAGTGTATAATATAAGTATATACATATATTATATTGAATAATAAAAATAAATGTTTGTATGTTTGTCCCCCATGTGCTCCCAAACCATTGATCAGTTTGTGATAAAACCTTGGTAGGGTGCTCTGGAACTCCTGCGAAGGTTCCTTTTTCGATAAAACTTAACAGTTTTCTCTTTACGGGCATTGCAAAGTGTGGGCAGCTAGTAATTAATATTAGGAGACCACGTTTCCCTTCCGTATTACTTCACATACCTTTCCAAATAGCAGTGTTGTTTGAGTCATAATCCATCTGCAGGGCTCCGTGCGCGGCGCCCAGCACGACCGCGCTGGTCATTGAGCTGGTCTTTGACGCGGCGAGGGCGAGCAACGCCGTGCTGCCGAGCTTGTGCTGCTTCTTGGGACAATACGCGCCTAACATCACTAGCGCTCCTGACGATACAGACATCTCTAGCAACGAGTATTCTATCGCGTCACGCCAAATCTAGATGATGAACAAATTTATTTAGAACTCTGCGTCAGGATTAATCTAGGGAATGTTGATTATAGCGAGATCGTCCCCCTAATAACCAATTAAGTTTACATTGAAGATAATACAACGGCGTCATAGCAAAGCAGCAGTAGATTTTCAAAGATCGCCCACTGGAGGAAAGTTATCGAGGGATTGATTTGCAGGTATGTATGTATATATCTTAGATCGTTTAAAATTCCGGCTCATAAACGGACCGGCATGACAACTGGTAAACAGTGAACTCTTAGCTTAGACTTAAGAGTCTATGATTTTCAAAAATAAATACATTTTTAACTGAATGAATAGTAAAAGGTAATACAACCCCACATGCACTAAATAGGAAAAAGTGATTGGAAATGTAAGGATTCGTGGAATCTGAGGTGGAACAAAACAACAGGAGTACTGCGAAGTCGACTGTCTTTATTGGAGCACGAGAGAAAGGAGGACTTGACATTTGGTTTGACAACTAATGTTAACATTATCTATGGGTAGTTCAGCTCCTCCGTGCCATGGAAGCCATGTAAAGCCGTTGGTCCCGGTTCTAACTGCAACCGCTATAATCTACCAGCCCTCCTCATGTGTTTCTTCCATGTAGGAAGGCCTGTGTTTAGCAGTGGGACATGTATAGGCTGATGATGACACCTTTTTAACGGAAAAACACTATCACCTATAGGCACTTTTTTGTGATGAAATGTCAAAATATACACCTGAACGTTATCCATCAGTACTCCCCAGTCGCAGTGCCGGAGCATAGCGCCCGCCCCGCCGAGCCTGGTGGCGCCCAGGCCGAAGGACAACAGAACGAAGTACGTCGTCACGTCTTTGAATAGAACCAACTGCAAGATTCAATGAAGAACTAGAATAATTATTGCTAAATCAGGTCCATTACCTGTCAATTGATATACACTGCGGTGATCAATACAATAATCGATAGCAACAAAGCCTACTCGAGTGAATTTGTCCAATATTATCAGAAACTTATCAATTTCATCATTTCATTTTCGGCATTTCATCTTGGGGCGCAGGATGATAACGCATTCGTAATGCTGGAATTGACAGTTCGCTGTGTTTCGGATTGTAAGGAAAGGTAGCCAGTGTAATTACTGGGCATGAACGGCATTTCATCCTCACGGCATGGCTTGAGAATGACAATGCGTTGTCATCCTGCAATAACAAGGAAACCCCACTTGATAAGTATTGCAGAATTTTTTTGATTCTTTTTTTGTTATTACCTACAGTTGTCTATAGGCGACGGTCCCCGCTTCCCACTAGGTGGGCCATCAGCTTGTTTGTCATCTAGTTGTATAAAAAAAATATAAGAAGCATATTTTTGTCAAAATGATAGCATGCCTGTCAAGTAGCCTCTGCAGCCCAAAGACGTTTGCAATATAAGAGACCTAATAACCGACCTAAAAAAATCTTTTTAGGCCTTTTTGAGAACCTTGTGAAGTGTTCTTCTACATACTTAATCGAATGAATGAAAACTATTACAGTTTATGAATATAGGTCCGTTCCATAGTTCCAATTTTGTTAATGATCTTGCTACTTTACTTAACAAGAATCCGTACGCCACAGACTTACCTACTATATGTAAGTAAAATACAAAGTCTCCGTAACCAAAAAGTCACGGTGAGATCACGACGATTCGGACTATGTTCAATAATCGCGGCAATACAGTAGCTATAATTCGTCAGTTCAAATAACGTCCTTATACCATAGTAATAAGAGCCACAGTTCACCAACCTTGGAATAGCTGTAGATCTTTTTGACAGCGATGAAGTATACCAGCAGCCAACTTATGACGTAGTAGACGGCCAGCTCCCACACCACGTTGCCGAGTCCACCCTCGAGGCCGTCACGTTTGAGGTTTAACACGAAGTTGCTGAAATTAAAACGGGATCCAAAATAACGTTGAAGGATTACAGGACTTGCTATTGATAGTTTTCTTTTTATATACAACTGGATGAAAAACAAGCTGACGACCCACCTGATGGTAAGTGACAACCGTCGCCTATAGACGCCTGTAATATCAAGGAAAAAAAATCTGAGGCCTTAATGAAATGACTTCCATCCCCAGTAAGTACACTGGCTACTTTAATCCGAAACACAGCGAACTGTTTGTCTTCCCAAAATCTACTATTATATAGGCTGGTCTCGACAGGAAGACAAAGGCCCACCGCCTTTGTCTTCCTGTCGAGACCAGTCTATATACATGCCTTCCACCTAGCTAATAGGAATTCGCTAATGTGAAGCTCTATCATAATAATTAAAAACATTACTTATTCGAAGAATCCGAAGTTTTGGAGGCACTGATATTTACCACTCGATCAGGGTAGGGCTTCCGCCTCCACAGCTCGAAGCTAACACTACTTTGTCGCTTTCTTGTGATTTTTAAACAGTGCAACCATCGCATGAGTTATAGCGCTCAAGGTGCTACGAGCGGCTATAGGCTACAGTAACTGCTTACCATCTTGTCGCATAGAAAATTAGCCCTTCAGCTACGAAAGCGGAGGAGCTCGGTGGCGTAGTGGTTTGAGCGCTCTGTTTTTGATTACGACAACAAAACAACTTCCGCCATGGATGGGTCAGTCAAATTTATAATCTCGAGCTTCTCCGTGCT
Source organism: Nymphula nitidulata (assembly GCA_947347705.1). NCBI lineage: Eukaryota > Metazoa > Arthropoda > Insecta > Lepidoptera > Crambidae > Nymphula > Nymphula nitidulata. The sequence continues at coordinate 15,249,241 of OX374630.1, read as the reverse complement.
TCGGAAGGCACTTTAGGCCGTTGGTCCCGGTTGTTACTGCACCCGCTTTAACCCACCAACCCGCATTGGGCCAGCGTGGTGGTGTTATGTCCCAAGCTCCTCGTGTAGGAAGGCCTGTGCCCAGCAGTGGGACGTATAAAGGCTGATGATGCTACGAAAGGAAAACGCGAAACGAGTGCGATATAACCCAATTGCTGATAGTAAATAACTTACAAGAAGAATGACTGCGCAGGAGTCTCGCTGCCCTGCGACAGTGGCCTGTGTCGGGCGGCGCACGCTGGAGCGGCGGCGGCGGCACAATGCAACCACGGCAGGAACACGTGGAAGGAATGGACCACAAGTGCTAGACACCACGCCGCCACACCGCCGAGCGCTAGCGCTGTGAGCACGCAGCATGTGAGCATTGCGAAGCCTAAGCCTGTTGACATAGGACTATTAAAAATAATAATAATAATAATAATAATATTCATACACTCACACCTATTATCTAGCCCAAAGTAAGCATCATTAAGAGCTTGTAGTATGGATACTAGATAACGGATAAATAATGATAATAATATGTATATAAATATTAGAAATATACTAAATAAACATATAAACATCCATGACTCGTAAACAAATGCTCGTACTCATCATACAAACAACAAAAATATAATGTTGGTTGATGAACAAACGCATTAAAAATGCAAATACGTTTGTGAAGTTGAACCATCACCAAGTTAAGCTCCGGGTATTTATCCGTTGTTAACAGCATGCAGTAGCAGATCAAGCGTAACAATTAAACCATAGTTGAGGTTTTCATAACGCAACTTTTTTTTATGGACGGCCTATTGCTGTTGGATACAGATAGCCTAACAGCGTAACCTGGGTTTTAAGGAGGATAGAACCTTGGTGAGTCCTCAAGCCTTGAGGGGCGAATTCGCCTCTGGAGGATTCTAAGCATCACCTTCGGGGGAGGTGTCCCGCTGTCTCTTACGAGTCTTTAGGGCGCTCGAGCCGACGACAGCGACAAACCTGAGCGTTCGAGCCATGAGGGAGCGACTAACCTGAGGGTGGCTCTAAAGTCTCGGACCACGGATCAGGTAAGTCGTACCGTGGAGGGATGGGAGAGAAGCGGCCAGGCACACGTCTGTACCTGGTAAAGCGCGACGAGTGTAGAACGGGTCTTCGCACCCGCATCATAGCTTACACTTGATGCGACAGCGCATCAAGCTGTTACATTGGCAATGATTATTGACAATTGGTTAAGTCAACTATGGATCAAATACCTACTGGGCCTAGCAAAATATTTCAGACCGTCAGAGTTAATGTGCTAACATAACAGTCAGGTACCATTAAGTACCTATGTGTCTGCTGGAAAGTTTCGATTGATTAGGTAAGCATTTGTTTTCCACGCAGGGGTACTCATCATCATCACCAGCCTTCATAGTCCCACTGCTGAGCACAGGCCTTCCTACATGGGATAAACACATGAGGAGCTTGGGCCATAACACTACCACGCTGGCCCAATGCGGTTTGGTGGGTTAAAGCGGTTGCAGAACAACGGGGCCAACGGCTTAACGTGCCGTCCGAAGCATGGAGGAGCTCGAGATTATAAATTTTGATTGACTCATCGCGGGACCAACCATGGCGAAAGTTGCTTCGTTTTCGTAATCGAAACCACAGCGCTGAAATCACTACGCCACCGAGCTCCTCGATGTACCTACTAATCGTCCTCAATGTCTGCATGAAACATCCTCCGAATATTACAGAGGAGGTACCTAACTAACGAGAGTGCTGGTCCCCGTGACATACCTAAGTACTATAGCCACGGGCAATAATACATACGCACTTTGATATTTTGGCATCTTTGGCGATGTCTCTCTTTATAATGCCGCGTAGGTACGCGGCATTATAAAGAGAGACAAGACGTGCCTGGCTCGGATATTACCTAGCTCAAATTTGTACTGCCCTCGCGTAAAGTGCCGAGGGCCACATACGACTTTGCGGGAGCCGAGCGTAGCTCGACGAGAGGAGGCTTCTAATTCGTACGCGCCGGCTTTTGATTTACTTAAAAACTTTTACCAACAGTCTATCCAAAATAGCATATTTGATATAAGTAGACTATCTTAGGCTATCTACAATAGATTTTGCACGTAGCTTTATCATCAATGTTAAGCTTCTTAAAAAATAGCCAACCTCTAGCCATTGGGGCTAAGTCCCAGCACCTCAGCACTCCTTTCTTGGTGACCACCCCCAAGGCCAGCTCGAGGTAAAACATCGGATAGCCGACGATGACGCTAAACAAATTGTAGAGTAACATGAAGGGCAGTAGCTTGCGCAAGTCATGGACGTAAGGGTGCCACCACAGCTGCAGTATGCCGACGCAGGAAGAGACGACCAGCTGTCGGTAGCTGATATTGTTGCTCCAGCGGTCAGTTACCTGAAATAATATATCTTGGGCATATCACGTCTGTTGATGGGAAGGTTGGGATTAATAGACCTCGTCACTAACTTAAGAATTTACACGACAATGTAAAATTTTAATGTAAGTAGCTACTGTAGGTACCTACCTACAAAGTTCAGTCACTCAAAGAGGCATGTTAGGTGTTTCCCTTTGAGTTAGAATCAGAAATGAGGACATCTATAATTGACCCAAAATCACTGACGTAGCTCGGATTAGCAAGTTAAAGAGACAGTGGGCAGGGCATATACCACACGTGGCCGATGGGGCGTTAAAGTTTCATAAGTCGCGGGAGTCGTTGGAAGCAGGCTGCGCATTTCCGTTTCGAAATCGATGGGGGCAGCCTTTGCTTAGCATAGGCTGACATCGTAATGATCATTGAAATGAGTGAGCTCAATGTGGAGCTATAGCGAAGGCATATCTAACAATTTCAATATTTAATGCAAGTATGATTAGAATAGAAACTATTTAAGTATTAGATTTCGCAATATTGATAGCCACAATACAATACTTAGCAACATCCAAGAAAATTGTCATTTAAGTAGGTACTTACGAATAGTTCTTCTGTGGAGTCCGATCCGCCGCTATCGGATAGAGTCTTAGTTCTCGTGCTCTGAAAATAATGTTTCATTCAACAAAACTTGTTTTTACTTTTGTTAATTATATTATCACAACACAACAATAACGAAACTTACCTCGCTTTCAGACATTGTTTATCAAATATATAATATCTCTATTAAAATACCTATTCCTGCAACTGGCAAACAAATAGGTAGGTACCACAGGTAGGTACCTATGTCATAATGACAAACATAGTTCTCATCCTTATTTTTAAAAAGTTTTACTCTATGTAATTTTGTGGCTCGTTTTTGTATGGAGCTAATACAATCGAAGTACGCCACGGTCGAAAACAGAATCAACATATCCCAAGTGCGTTTCAACTTCATGAAATGAAGTCACACCGACTATTGTGGTTGTACAATAATAGTCGCTATGAATATTAAACGCAATACTTAGTTGTGTCCACTGTAGAGCTATCGGTGAAGACACGAAATGCGCGCTGTCTACGGTATTCTGTACCTAGGTACTCTTATTTTGTTTAACGAATTGAAAAACGTTATAAATGTGGTTTCAAATAATCACATCAGGGGCGCCGTTGTCGTTTTAATAAGACGTGCAATCTGTCGCCTTAATCTCAACTGTCGGAAAGGATTCGAATATCGGAAGCTCTATACCTGTCACTTTTTATCGCGGTGCGTCAATGCGAGACGGGATGTGACTTTTCGAATCGAATCTGTGATCCGACAGTTGAGAATAAGGGGGCTGAACGCAACCACTATGATCAAAATGCTTTGATTGAACTGCTTCGAACTACTACTGCAATGTAATAAACGCTACGTTCGTCCTTATTTTTGTCAACGAACACAGTTGTTTTTGTTATAATTATATTTGATAAGGATGAATTAAGTTTCGCCTAAAATATTACTCTCGTTTGTCGTCTACTGTGTAGGTAGTGGGCAATATATCGTGAACTATAGACCGGATTAAAACTAAAGACCAACAGACTAGTGCTTTTGGCAGAGTATTGGTTTTTAACCCCTTATTTACCTTTCTTGCTCAACACTCATACAAAAATGACAATGGTTTGTTTACATTTATTCTGAAGTATAGGTAGGTATAGGTAATTAAAATCATTGACTCAGTAATATAAATATCGTACTAATTAACCAACTTCAGAAAAGGAGGAGGTTATATTATACTATTAGAAATATAAAATGGAGATGTAAATAAAACGACAATGCTTGTTAATATAACAAATTTAATATTTCAATAATAATATCTAGCTATACACCTCTGATTCGTGGCAGCTAAATGAATTCACTAGCTTGCACCGCTTTTAAACTAACTACTATTTTTTGGCTTACAAACATTTATTATAACGCAAGTAATCTTTAACTTAAAGTAAGAACAAACAAAAATGTCAAAAAAAATATAAATTAACATGATGTCAAGACCCTAGGGGTGGTAATGAAAAATGAATAACATTATTGTTTAGGCATGGGGGTGACATGGCATAATAAGTATATACCCGCTAACGTCAAATTAATAGAATCTGATTACATAGCAGAATATTCACCTTGGCTGTAGACTTTTGGTGGTAGCGATATTATAATCAGATCGATTTTTATAACGATTTTGCGACCTTTCCTATCACGTTCATACAAGTGGCCGACAAGTGGTCGGACTGAAACTTCAATACGACAATAAATTGATACATGGGCTATATTAGTCCATAGAAATGGTTTGCCACTTTCAAAAACATCTCATTTGATAATTTCATGACATTCGTATGAAATAATATAACATTGGCTGCATTATTTCAGATCTGAGCTTTTGACCTGCGCCAACAAATTACAGAGCTTTCAAAGAATAGCATGCTGTGCTATCACGGGGTGTATGAGAGGAGGTGATGCTGAACATCGTCCCCCTCCATCTGCATATACAACAGGAGGCAACTATTGCCGCGCTAGGTCTGAAACACCTTAAACTAATCAGGTTCCCCGAGGTAAAACATATTATTAAACTTACTTAAGACTGGACCAGCAACCCCATGATGGAGTTTGCGCAGTTTGCGATAAAATTATGCCGGTCTTTGTCTTATGTAAGAAATACAAGATACAGCTGACTGAGGATGCCGACCACCATGTCACTAATGGGTCACTCATCATTTCCACGGACGGCTCTAAGTCGCACTCATTCAGGTACTGGTAGAGGTGTCTTCTCAGAAGACTTGAACATCAAACTGTACCTACCACTGGGAGCCCATAACACTGTGTTTCAAGCGGAGTGCATGGGTGTCCTGCTAGCAGCCCGCGCAATCTTAGAAAGGAAAGTACAAAACCACAACATCAGAATCCTTTCTGATAGTAGAAGCGTCCTACAGGCTTTGTGCAGCCCAAAGCTGTCTTCCAGTCTTATAAACGAATGTCACCGGGCACTGAACGAGTTAGGCAATCAGAACTTGATCACCCTACAGTGGATCAAAGGGCACAGCGGGTCACGTGGAAACGCCGCCGCTGATGAACTCACAAGAAGAGGATCTAATAGAAAACCAGTTGGCCCGGAACCAAACATACCTCTTCCCGCTGGTTTAAAGGTATAGTATGCGAACATACACACAGCCTTCACATGAAGCACTGGAACAGTCTGGAGGATTGCAGACAGGCAAAACTTGCATTACCCCAAGTTGACCCTCAGATCTGCAAGACTCTCATTCAGCTTATCAGATCACGCCTACGCCTCATTACGGGCGCGTTGACTCGTCATAGCAATTTTAACAGACACCTTTTTAACTTAGATATCACGGGCAGTCCTCTATGCAGAGCATGCATGGAGACAGAAGAAACGGCCGCTCATGTTCTGCTGGAATGCAGTGGTGTAACTAACTACCGGGCGAACTACCTGGGCAACCCGGGTAGCCTTCGGGAGGTGCTCGGCAACGTTAAGACGCTGGGTAACTTCCTGGAGGAGCTGGGATGGCTCGAGTAACCCAGCTCACCATCCTCCGACGCAAAACAGGGGCAACTGACGTCGATTTACGGAAACCGCCCGCACGACGAAGAAGAAGAAGAGAAGAGGATGTATGGACCTAGATAAACTCTGACGAGTGTGCCGCCAGGCTCAACTCACAACGTAATGTCAGCAGCCAGCTGCGAGTACTAAATTTAAAATAAGCAACAATTATTTGATTTGATACTTTGATTTTTATATCCGTCTATTCTGCTTCGTTAAATTTAGGTAGTTTGTGTTGAATGGGAGTCTCATATCATAGCTGAGACTTTATGTAGTTTGAATAGAAGAAAGCGGCGCATAATGTCAGCAGTATACACCTAATCAGACGACACATTCTACCATATGGGTAGGTACTTTGTCTTTAGAAATAGGAGTCAAGTTTGAACTGAAATGTCACGCTACTGTGCGTATAAAATACTATTCTATGCAGGAAAACGCCCGACCAGTGAGTCACTGCTAAAATGTAAATACGCCTTTGCAATCAGCTCGCTTTTAATTTGACGTAAGTTTATCAGGAAAAACTAAGCAGTATTTTTTATGAGCATCAGTTTATTCGAAGTGATGCTATTTAATTTAATGTTTATATCAATATTTACATGGCATAAAGGCACTATTGTACATTACTGATATATAGATATAGAGTGAGTCATGTTAACAATACAAATACAACGCGGTCTAAAAATGTTTATCAGCTTTCAAATTAGATTCTTTGTCACACTCTGTGCAGTATAGGCTAAAATGCTAAGTTTAGCTAGATACCTATTACTTTTTAATATTTGTGAGGGCTTCTATTCCCTTGATTATCAAACTCATTTCTTAATTTATAAATTGTAATTTGTTTAACAAAAAAGGTTTTCCATATCGATTTCGTTTTCCGAAAAAATCTATATCCTATGCCCAATCAAATTAAATCATCAACTATGTGACACAGATTTGTGCTGGCAATAATAAACCTTATGGTGGTAAACACTTTTAGAGCGCGATTGTACAATTGTAAATATAGCCTGGTCGATTATATCTCAGTGGAATAAAATGTGATACATAGATTGCTTGTATATAAACTATTAATTTTAGCTTAAAAGGCAATATGCTGTCAAATTTTACATATTACATATAGTGCATATCAAGTATCTCGCACCTCATAGCCTCCCGTTAGAAATAATTCATACAGTATTTAAGTTGGATATGATTTATATTGCACAAATTACACAAAAAGCGATATTTTCAATCAATTCATAAAAATGAATTGGTGGAATTAGCAAGATATTTTTTTTTTAAATAAATCTGACTGTTGCACCTTATGTGTTTGTAATATGATTTATTCTGGAAGTACAGAATCATACTCAGCGCGCTTTTAACGCGCACGGGTTTCATGCGACTATTTTGTATTTGTCAAATATTATAAAAAATACCCCACTTGACATCCCTACTGCCTACACGATACATCGTTCCTAATTCAAGACTCAGTAACTATTTTAATAATTAGATATAATGACGATGACGTTATTATCATTTCATTTTATAGGACTATTATCTGCGTCCTTTCCATTCCATTTAGACAAGGGATACGAAAGTCTCAGAAACGTCAAGTTGCACATGACGTTTCTGAGACTGAAAAGAGTGGACTGAACCACGATTTTAATAATGCACGAAAATTAGGGCTAGGGAAAAATATTGAAAAAGGTTGCCTTTCTATAAGCTGAGTGTTGCAAGATATAATATTGTGACCTTTTTATTTCACTATTAAGAGAAAATATTTGTAACTTAAGCTATTGTTTCAAGTCATTAATTTGGGATTTAAACTAAGAAAAAAAATTGTTACAACTTTGGGCAATGGGGCTCTATTACATCAATGTCCGTAACTAATGGGCTACTTCGAAAAACTAAACACGACAACGATAGAACGGATTTTGATAGTTTTTGACGTAAATTGCTTTAAGAACTGTCAAAATCGGCCCTCAAACATTGAGCCAACTGTCTCATTAAAATTTACTTTTTACGCTAACATGATAATATTTAAAAATATATGAAATGACTCGATATGCCTAAAATATTGCAACTCTTGAAAACATGCATTGAAATTAAGAGAAAACCTATGACTACGTACATAAATACACAAAATTGCGCGTCGACAAAGGGATTGGTATTGGTATAGTCATAGGCAATAATAAATACCCCCCCTTTTAAAAGCTTGTGACTCTTACTACAAAGATAATAAGAAACCTTTAATATAGCGGGTAGATATTTTTGCGCATGGCTGTACTGGAATCGTCATCTTAAGGCGCTATATCGGAATCTTATTTCGGCCGACACAGAGGGACAGCGATATACTGACTCAGCGCGATGAAAAGAGACAACAATAGCGATCGCGCGTGTAACTTAAAATGACACAAATTGTTTTATTTAAATATAACTATCATGATTATAACAAAATTAAAAGTTGTATACTTTTTATTTTGAATACTTTTTAGAGTAATTTCCTATTGAACAGCTAATGGGCCTAATTCTGGAGAACACACTATTTTTAAGTTCAGTGCGTCTCTTTCTCTCAATATGAACACAAAAAGGATGGCTGCCATATAATTTTACATTTAGTACCGTGCGTTCAATTTTCGACCTTATTGAACGTTATAGAATGCACTGTTTAGGAAGCACCTCCGTACATGTCGTCTAAAACTGTCTATGGTTTCTTTAAAATCTATCTTATATTCTTAAAAGGCTTTAAACAAATTACTGCTATCTTTATCCTATTAGATATTGCGAGAAAGAGATATCCTGTATTTAAGTTTATATTTATAGTGTCTTCCAGAATTAGGACCATTATCGTTTGATATTAAACGAAAACTTTTTTTTATGAGGTATTTTCTAAAATAAAATGTTTGATACATTTTTGCAAAATCTTTAAATCGTGATTCTGGTTCGAGTCGTGTCTAGATAAAGATCTAAAGAAAATTTTTTAAGAACCATTAGATTTTTTTGGCGAAATTTGTACAATTTGCATTTTTCTCCGATGTAGCGCCCTAATTCGGATATAATCTGTCCAGCGAACTTAAATCTATACTGAGCATGTCTGGCAGCGTCCGCATAAAACAAATAATATTCTACCGTAATCTTTTGACAGTAAATCAGGGACAAGTCCATAGATTATGTTCATAACCAGCAATTAATTTACTATATTCACACTAAAACATATGCGTGTTTTTTTATAATTTATTGCATGATTTGATGATGATCATGGGCGAGTATAGAAAGGTATGGAGACCCGGCCAGGTCTATGTACAAATACTAAAAATAGGCAAAAACATGCAGAACAGTTTTAAATCCCTCAAGCCGCGTTATCCCACCGGAGGGCTATGACAATTGAAATATTAATTGTCTGGAATCTCATGCTTGACTAGTTAATTGTAAATTTTTTTTTGAACAAGAATGATTATAGAAAAAACTACAAGTCGCCAAATATTCATCATGGCGCCTAAAGATAATACAAATATTCATACACTCACACCTATTATCTAGCCCAAAGTAAGCATCATTAAGAGCTTGTGTTATGGATACCTGTTATGGTTATATGTTGTGTTATAGATAGCACTTTGGTGACGTTTAGTTGACTTCTATGTCGCCCGCCATATTGCCGCATTGAATAATGGTGAAATCGACGAATCATTTTGAATTTTGTACAAGTGTATATGAAAACGAATTATTAGTATTTTTCCCGGATTCAGGAGATATTCCCGGATGTTTTTAGATAGTGCACATATACCTGGCTGGATATGAAATATTTCCTTTATCTAGTTAAAAATATAACACATTGAAATAATTATTAAATATAGTATGAAAAAACAAAAGCTACACGTTTTGAAAAAATAAACAGACTACATAGTACGCGGTAAATGTGAATACATAACTGTATTACCTATCAGAAATAAGACATCGATAAAAAAAGTTTAAATTAACAGACAAGATTTAAATAAACCTAATAAATTATATTTGCAAATTATACATATTACTACCAACCTAAAAAACAGTAAACTGTACCATTAACTATTGTGTAACTCACATTCTTTTGTCAATTTTATGTGGAGTCTACGGGTCTTCAATTGTAATTTATTAAATTAATTGTCAGACTTACCAAATAGGATGTGTAAAACCTCTTTTACCGATGCTTATTTACAAAACTCGGCGCGATAACTCAACTATGACTTAGAGTGATGATTGTGGAATAAAATTGATCCCTTTGCACATTTTTTCAAATATTAGCCAAGTTACGTGCCAGTGCCTACTGTTAGCTCCATGCAGTTGCAAGGCAGTATAGGGAGTTTCAAACGCTAAAAAGGTCTCCGGCAGAGGGTAAGGGCGCGAGTCCACCGGTGACGTCGGGCAGTTGGGACACATCTGGCAAGTTATCTATGTGGGACTTCACTTCGGCTTTAACAGCGTAGATCTTTTGAAGTTTTACGTTGTATTCCTGTGAATATAAAGATGAATTTATTTAATACGAATATGGCGTCGACTTATTGATGTTCGAGGTCAACTACGATACTCTTATGGCCGTTTTCAATGTGCTTACACAAAGTGTGTGATTGCCATAAATACGGTAATTAAGTGACTGTGAGATAGAATCAGACATAGGGACATCCATGAGGAGGAGGAGAATTAGTAATTTAAAGTAGCAGTGGGCAGGGTACATACTTCACTAGGTGGTAGGCCCGTATGTAGGGTCGTCTGGGTAGGTACCACCGCCTTTCTTATTTCAGCCGTGAAACAGTTCGCTGTGTTTCGGATTGAAGGGAAAGGTAGCCAGTGTAATTACTGAGCATGGACAGCATTTCATCTTAGGCCTCGGGATGACAACGCACCTGCAATATCAAGTGATTTTCCCTTGTTATTGCAGGTGTCTATAGGCGGGGGTAACCGCTTACCATCAGGTGGGCCGTCAGCTTGTTTGTCATCCAGTAGTATAAAAAAAAAAAATGGCCACATTAAAATCAGTCACTGCCAAAGTGTTTTTGTTGTGTTGTGTGACGTGCTTGTTTCAGTAAAGTTTTTAGTGACATTTTATTTTAAATAATTTGTGTATAGCGGTAATTGTTTCTGTGTTTTTAATAAACGTGGTCTCTCAATTGAATTGGCATTTTAGTCACACCTATCCCGTAACAATATTTTCTGTTTGATAGGCATGTGGGTACTTCACAAATTAAATGAAATATTAAAGGAACAAAAGGTTAATAAAGATCACTGGTTATAAAAATGTGCATTTTGAGATAATTTTACTTTATATACTTGATGATTCACCTCGAGTCTTGCCTCGGCCTGCTTGGCTAGGTCCCGTTGAGCTTGCGCGAAATCCCTCAACATGGCCGCCACCTTTCGCCTCTTCTCCAACTCCTCCGATAGCCTCAGATTGTATTCAGCCAGTAGTTCCACAGCAGAGTTCACTACAGCACTTAGACTCACCGCCGATTCTTTATCTGAAACAAGACGTCAATACCTATTTTAGTCTAAAATACACATAGATTTCGTGCTATACTAAAGGATACTGTATTTTCGAATGACGTCTAAAAAGATGAAATACATTTGGCTTCAAAAATATTATTCGCGTAGCAATAAGATGTTGTATACATATTTTTGAAGACTAATGTATATCTCGTTAGACGTGACTATACAGTTACGAGCATTAACATGTAAGTACCCGCTGCTCGCTGTACATGACTCTTATTGTAAAAGACATAAGAGTTACAAACAGCGAAAAGCGAGTACGTTATACATAGCGACTCTAGACATAATATAAAAGGACACAAGACTTCGCAAACACTAGTAACCACTAGACTTAGTAACATATTAATAAACATAATAAAATATAATCAACGATTAATAAATTAAATAATGACATAAATTAGTTAACAATATTAAAAGAACTTGTGATGTGTATAAACACATAATTAAAAGATAGTAATTTGAAAAGTAATAAATTCAATGACACAATATTCTCCTCCCTTCTAATTGCTGTGCCCGACAGGGTCCATGATGTACAGACAAAATATTTTTTTAGACCTTAAGACCATTGTGGAAAAGCAATAAAGTTGAAATTGAAATTGACTTTAGTATCTGACAACTGAATAAATACCATTCTAAAGTCGTGCACTTTCATCTTAAAAAATAAACCAACTGTAGTATAATTTGCACGATTTTGGAATAACGCTCAAATACTGCCGGCACCAAACAGAATATCTCGTTGTCAAGTGAGTTAATGGCAACACAGAGTTAAAAATACAGGAAGCTGTATATTCTGTTATAATAATACTGATAGGGCAAGCAGAGGATTCTGTTCGGGTGCAGACAATAGGTGAGCTTCAACTAACCTATCCTTGTTTATTGATTTTTTAATAAATTTTCTTAAGTTACAAGGACAAAAAAACGACTTGTATATAATTTCATCAACATTTATAATAAGATACATAAAAGATGGTTTTATTCTTTTTAATAAATCTCCTCTCCAGAATTACTATATAAATGGATTTTAAATTACTGCTCATTTTCGCAAGGAATTTCTACATAACATTTTAATTTAAGTAAAATTAAAATAAATTGATCAATTTATATTCCAGCTATATTGAAAATGTGCAGTTCACATTGTATCTATTTGTAAGTAAATAAGAATGTACAGTCGACAGCACATCAAGCGTATTAGTTTGACCTTGAGATCGCCCTTATTACGTTGGTAATAGAGGCGGCTTTCGTAGTGCAACTGTTACACTTGATGTGCTGTCGTCTGTACATTTATGTAATTTTAAATAGACATAGCTAATTTTATTACATGTCAAACTTATACTAACGGAGGTGGACTTTTTTGGGCTTTACTTCCGAATAATATTAAACAGCAGTGTGATATACCTGTTTACAAAGCTAAATAAATAAGCTTCTTGATTTTAAATCAATCGGATTTTAATCAAATTTAATTAATATCCTTAATTTTTGATTTTTAACATTATTATAAATGTTTGCAAAATTACTTAGTAATTAAAATATAATAAAACTAGAAAAATTTCACGTCCTGAGGCAGGAATCGAACCCGCGACCTTTCGCAATCCGGGCGACTGCTCTGACCACTGAGCCACCCAGGACTTGGGATATCCCTGTGAAATTCTTCTAGTCTATCTGTATTTGCGTTTATGAGCTAACGTCCACCCTACAATGTCGAAATATTCTATTTCAACATCAGAAACGAGTATTTTTACAAATACCGACGATTCGGTTAAGTTGGGGCAGTGCTTTCAAATATTCTTAATTTTTGATTTTTAACATTATTATAAATGTGAAATTTTTCTAGTTTTATTATATTTTAATTACTAAGTAATTTTGCAAACATTTATAATAATGTTAAAAATCAAAAATTAAGAATATTTGAAAGCACTGCCCCAACTTAACCGAATCGTCGGTATTTGTAAAAATACTCGTTTCGGATGTTGAAATAGAATATTTCGACATTGTAGGGTGGACGTTAGCTCATAAACGCAAATACAGATAGACTAGAAGAATTTCACATGGATATCCCAAGTCCTGGGTGGCTCAGTGGTCAGAGCAGTCGCCCGGATTGCGAAAGGTCGCGGGTTCGATTCCTGCCTCAGGACGTGAAATTTTTCTACTTTTATTATATTTTAATTATTAATTAATATCTTTGAAATTATATAGTGAGTTAGGCTTTAGAAAGAAAATTTACATTTGAGATAATATTATGTATTTTCTCTAACACTAATAGTATTAAAATGAAACAAAAGATTTATGGGTCAAGGTAATGTTTATGATCACAAAGAAATCGCGACAGCATTATGCAACGCTTTACAATTGTGATCGCAAGATTGATATATGTAAAAGGTGGCATTTTACCTTCTAGCTTAGACAATAATTGCACTTCTGAAACTTCTGGTGGTAGCGAGGCTATCCTCTCGCGCACCGCTTCATCACTAGAAGCACTGGATTCTAACTCTAGAAGAGCCTAGAAAAAAACATACAGTATACTTAATATCTCTTCTATACCAAGGGGATTCGAAACTTCATATGAATCTTTAGAATGTGTGATTTTTATTTTCATCACCAGTCTGCTGGGCACAGGCCTTCCTACATGGGAGAAACACATGAGGAGTTTTGGCCAATACACCACCACGCTGGCCCAATGCGGGTTGGTGGGTTAAAGCGGTTGCAGGAACAACCGGGACCAACGGCTTAACGTGCCTTCAGAAGCACGGACGAGCTCGAGATAACAAACTTTGATTGACCCATCCCAGGATGGACCATGGCGAAAGCTGCTTCGTTTTTCGTATCGTAACCAGAGCGCTCTAACCAATACGCCACCGAGCTCCTCCTCCTTTTTAATTTTATTAAGATTAAATTTTTAATTGCCTCACATGGAAGCTAAATTTGTATTTACAATTGAGAAATATTCGGAACTCCATTATATGACCAATAACATATTTAAATTAGTCCAGGTTGATCTTAATCCTAAACAAGGAAACATATACAGTAACTTTTCATCTACTAATTATTGATTGGATCATAGTAATATTGGATAAAATATTTTGGTCATACTAACAATAGTTATAAAATTCAGATGGTTTACCTTAATTAATTCTTCTGGTTCAGGGGGGTCACCAGGCGGAGTCTTCGGGCTGAGTAAAGTGTGAGTCTCGATATGTCCATCAACTTCCACTTTAGTTTCACTCTGCCTCCTCTCATGTTTTTTTCTCTCAATCTTGGGTTTCTTTTCTGGTTCTTTAGATTCAGTGTCTGTTGATTTACGCTTGCTAACTTTTTTAGGTATTGCATCATTTGGATCAACTGTAAAAAACATTGTAGACTTGTAGGTTGAGTGCTAGTGCTAGCTTTAAGTACCTACAATAAATTTATGTTACAATCACCATAAATTAAGGTGCTTTATTTTATTACCCATACTAGGTATTTACAGTGGAGTATTGGTGGTTTGGTTTGTTAGGGAAATAATACCTATTTTGTGCATAACCAGCCTTAATTAAACACTTACTAAACCTATTTTCGCTAAGCGCTGTTGAATTACGATTTGTTTTTCTCATGGATACGTCAAATGAATGGGACAAAACATGTTATTTTATCTAAAATGGGTTTAATAAGCTATTATTAGGACCTGCCACAACTTATGAAAAAATGGAGTAACACCATTTATTTCGTTTTAATCTGTCATGCGGCGTTATACCTCAGGAGGTCTACGACAATTGAAAGATCAATTGTGTTAAAAGGTATCACAATTTGAAAATGGGTGGTAGTCATGTTTGAATATAGTAGTAAATAGTAAAAATGTGTTTTGATAGGCATTAACATTTCATCAAAAGTGACTAATAATTTTCAATTCGTCTTAATTGGAAAATAAGACTTTATCTATATCTAAATAAATCTGGGTTACTAACATTTTAGCCTAAGTTTTATGTAAATTATACAGACAAGTGGTCCCTATCTTAGATTGCAACTGTTGCCTGTTAGATAAATTTAATATTGTGATAATTTATTAGACCTCAACAAATTCACAGATAAATTTAATAAAACAGAAAAAAAATTTTAACACTAAATTGGCACAGAATAATTCGTTCAGAGCAGTTACACTTACCGGCCTCTTTAAATTCCTGTATTTTCTGTGCATCATAAACACCCCTCTCTTGCCATATTCCTAATATCCTATGTAGTGAAGTTTTGGTCTTTGCATTTATTCCAGTTTTTGCCATGTGCTTGAACGACTCAATAAGGACTTCCCCAAACTCTTTGCCATATTCTGGGCCTTTCTTTTTACTGTTTTGTATAACATCATTAGCCAAGTACATAAATGTTAGCTGTTTGCTGTCTTTTGCTGAAAATAAAATGATTATGAGTCACAATATCAACTCACAATTAACATAATACTCTGTTTTGCAAGCACTATTAGGGGAAAGAAAAATTAACCATAGAAAAATATCTAAACTATAAAATTTTATGTCCTGGCATCGGGACCGAACCAACAACCTTTCACAATCCGGGTGACTGTTATAAACATGTGATAACCCTGTGAAATTTTCTAGTCTATCCATATTTGTGTTTAAAGCTAATGTATATCCTACATGTTGAAATATTCTATTTGAATGAGTATTTTTACAAATACCTATGATTCTGTTAAATCGGGCATTGCTTTCAAATATTCTTAATTTTATTTTAACATTATTTTAGATGTTAAAAAAATATATGTGACCATTTTTAATGATGGATGGTTAAAGCAGGTTTGTAAAACATCACAGGTTTAGTCCACGCCTGAGGAAATGAATTGTTTAAATACTTTTTATTAAAATTGGTTGTCAATTCTGATGGGAGAGAATAAAATGGCTAGTAGGCTGGTAAGGGTTGAAAGGTTAAAATAGCCAAACAGATTCTGTATTGACATAGCTCTTCTACTTGATCATGTTGATATAGTCACAGCCCCATAATAAGATGAGTTTGTCTTTGACATATAGTTTTGAGTTCTAAGACAACATATCCATTTTATACTTCTGTCGAGTAAAAACTTAAGGGACATTATTGTAATCTGTGTTTCTTGTTGGTTGAGTGGACCATAACTTGGAAAATTCAGAATTTATTTCCTATTTACGAAAAATATGAGAAGGTTATACTATTTAAGAAACACACTGGTCATAAATAGTATAAGGATGGACACTTTGGATATAATGAATACTACAGCATAATGGAATTAAGTACCCATTTCGGTCACAGTCAATAACATGCATCTACATGTTTCATTATACTATAAGTCTTATTTCAAATGTTCAGTTGCAACCACCTCGACAAAAGAAAAGATAGATAAATGAAGATTTGAAAATTAAGTAGATGTGGACGCTAAAAGTGGGTAGATATGAAAAATATTATTGTAGTTATATTGACTGTGAAAGTGCAAGAATTCGGACTTTTCTTAACATTAATAAGCACGATAATATTAAACAACTAAAAATTCAAATAATCTTTATGCAACATTACCTAACTAATAAATACTAGAGGTTATAGGAACAATAAAAATACTGCATAGGTACATTATTAATGTCAAATTTTTGTACAAAGTGCTAGACTTTGTAAAAAAAATTGACATTACTAATGTGTAAAGATAAGTTAAGGTAAACTAATGCTAAGTAATGTAATCTGTCAAGCGGCGTTATACCACCGGGGGGCTATGACAATTGAAAAATCAATTGTGTCTGGAATATCATGCTTGGCTTGACAAGTATAAGTTGATTATACTGCTTTACAAATAACCATTAGCTTTTTATCGTAAAACATCACGAATTGCAAATCCGACCTTTCTTGAAGTGCTCTTTGTCAAAAATAACACAAATTGTGGATACATTACCACAAAAGCTAAATTTATAGAGTGAAAATCGTATGAAAAAAGTAAAATAACAAACGAAAAAGAGGTTACTTTTCAAGAGTTCCTTGAACCAAGTCTTCACTACGGCAGCATGATGTTTTCTATGGTGTATCAACCACAGTGACAAAGTTTGAATGCTTTGTTGGCTAGAATTTAACTCTTGTAGTTTACGTATCAAAGCATTTTCCGTGAAACCCGACATATTCTGAACAGAACTAAATATTGTCAATAGTGTGGATCAAGTTCGCTTGGAAATGTTTTTGTGCACACCACAGGTCCACAGCACAGATCACAGATTACAGATAATTGGCACAGATCACGAAACTATGTTCCAATGTTCCAAGGTATATTCCACAGATTAGTAATATTTAAGTATCTACATCTAATGGGCCGATTCTAAAGACACACTCTAATTAAATTTAAGTACAGTATATCTCTTTCTTGCAATAAGTTATAGGAATAAGATAGCAAGAATATGTTTAGAGCTGTCACTTATATTTAGATAGATAGATTTCAAAGAAGCCATAGATAATTTTAGTCGGCATGTACGGAGAAGCCTCCTAAACACTGCATTTTATAACGTTCAATAAGGTCGAAAATTGAACGAACGTTTCTAAATGTCAAATTATATGACAGCCACCCTTTTCGTTTTCATTTTGAGAGAAAGAAATGCACTTAACTTAAATTTTGACTCAGCATGTGCTCTCCAGAATTAGGGCCAGTATGTTCTTGAGAGTACAGTATAGTCTATGGTATAGTGCATAGACTAAAGATATAAACGATAGAGTGCACATGCACAAATTATTGACAAAGGCTTAAGGACTTGTATCCTATGCCAATAAATTATTAAAAAATAATAATGACAAAGTAGAGATCGCTGACAATGAGGTAGGAAGGATTAATATCTTTTAACGCTGTTAACTGTTTGCTTGGATGAGTGGCGTCCTAACGCGTAGGGTAAGGTATTTACTCTGAGGGTAAGGCAACCTTTATACTCTGTGGTGGGTTGATTTATTTGACATTTACGGCATTTTTGAACGCGGCGCAGCGCTGCCAGTGGCCATGGGTCAATAGTCAAAAGTAACACGAGACAGCTTAGAAATAATATTTTTCACGTAAAAAGTAATACAAGCAAGAAAATTAAGCTATTTTATGTAGAAAACAACTTAAGTCAACGGGGGTCAAGTTGATATTACGGAGATTTTTTTTATACAACTAGATGACAAACAAGCTGACGGCGCACCTGGTGGTAAGTGGTTACCGTCGCCTATAGACAACCGGACCAAACGAAAAAAAATGAGAAAAAGAAAGAACAAAATATGAGAATGAGAAAAATAATATTATGACTTATGCGACCGTCCGAAACAATACGGCGTACGCAACAGTCACTCTATGAATGATTTTCTAATATACTTGACACACCGTTGGGCGTTGGGCCCTTGCCATTCAAAGTCAAGGTGAGGCATTGTTAGTCTAGATGTAGCAAAGGCACAGAGAACTTCTTTAGAGGTTACCAACTTACGAGCTGCCTAACGGCTTGTGCAAATGGGCCGCTAGCTTTTTGTGCAGCAGATGCATAAGCAATTAACGCAAGGCTCGGTGCTGTCTCCAACAGTTTGTTATACACATCAATGGTAAGCTGTCTATTGACAGACTGCGTTGCTATGCGGATGACAGTACTAGAGACACCTAGAATGCGTGCTCGTGCCAATACCCCTAATAAGTTTGCCCCATTAACTATGGCTCCACTTTTTCTTAGTACACCCTTTATAAGTCTAAGTATCTTTATAAGTATCGGGATTTCGGGATATCCCTTGTGACGTTCAGTTCAGCAGTCATTTAGAGGATAAAGTCAAGCTGGCATCCAAGAAGCTTGGTCTGTTATAAGTCTCATGTTAGGCCCCATATGAAATAGGACACTGTGGGGCTGGTTAGAGAGGGGTCGGCGCCCTTAGCTGACCCGATCAGTCGCAGACGGCCACGGGGAAGAAAAAGGTGTTACGTCCACTTGCTTCTCCCGTTGTAGTGATGCCTTAGGTGGCCCGTCAAATATGAATAGAGTGGAGCTGGAAGAGGCTCGCAGTAGTGCGGGCTGACTGTCGGAGTTGCAGGTGTTGGCTGCTTATTCGTTCCCATGTCTCCTCATAAAAACGGAAGAGGGTTTTGCGGTGGATTTTAGTAGGTAGGACGGAATTTTTTGTCCGGGAGGCCCACAAAATCGTCAGGGTCCCACCAAGCTTAGTGATAGGCCTGCACCTGTAACCGCCTCCCCCAGAAATACCGCTGCCACCTATGGGCGGGAGTACCTACCTAGATACTCACTAGGACCCTTTAGCGCGGTTCAAAGACGCGCTATGAGATTTGTCGATGATCTTGAGCTCACGAGAAATATTGGAACCTTAAGCCTAAGGAGACATTTGCCTCCTTTTGTATAACGAGTTGTGTTCTAAGGAATTATTCGATATGATGCCCACGGCCTCTTTCTGGCATCGCACCGCTCGCCATTGGTTGGGAATTGCATCCTCACACGTTTGAACCAACGTGGTCGCGAACTGTATGGTTTCAGAGAAACTTTCTCCCGCGTACGCCGCTCAGGTTGTGGAATGAGCTTCCCTGCAGAGGTTTTCTCGAACAAGTAAACCGCCTTTCTTATTTCAGCCGAGAAACAGTTCGCTGTGTTTCGGATTGAAGGGAAATGAAGCCAGTGTAATAACTGGGCATGGAAGGCATTTGATCATAGGCCTCCGGATGATAACGCACCTGCAATAACAAGTTCTTTCCTTGTTGTTGCAGATGTCTATAGGCGGCGGTAACCACTTATCACCAGTTAGGCCGTCAGCTTGTTTGTCATCTAGTTGTATAAAAAAGTACAACATGGGGTTCTTCAAAAAGAGCTTGAAAAGGTTTTTACAGGGTAGACAACACGAAAGTGATACCCCTGGTGTTGAAATTGCAAGCGTCAATAGGCTACGGTGAAGAATTTCATAATACTTAATGTGGTCGAGAAAATTGAGGAAAAACCCCGAAACTTATGTTTTCAATAACTGTCATTCTCTTTGTTCGATATTTCTAATATTTTAATAACTTTGCTGTCAAGAGCTCCTGAAGATACACATTGAACTTTTGAACCGTTCTCATTACAATCATGCTCTTGAGTCTTGACTACACCTACAATTTTTTTTATACCACTAAGGTGGCAATCAAGCATAGCTACCTACGGCTCACCTGATTGTAAGCGGTCATTATGGTGTACTCATTTGTGATTCTTTATTATGACGTAATGAAACCGAACCATTTTTTAAAAAGCTGATAATTGGTGAGGAAAAGTGGAAAACGTACGACAAGACCGTGCGAAAAAGGTCGTGGTCAAAGGCCGGTCAGGCTTCACAGACTGTGGCGAAACCCGGGTTAACTCGCAACAAGGTGATGCTGTGTGTGTGTGGTGGGATTGGAGGGGCATTATTCATTATGAGCTGTTACCACCAGGCAAGACCTTCGATTCTGAACTCTACTGAGAACAACTGATGAGATTAAAGCAAGAAGTCGAGAGAAAGCGGCCGGAATTAATCAACAGAAGGGGTGTGGTTTTTCATCATGATATCATGTGTGATCATGATAACGCTAGATCTCACACATCTTTAGCCACTCAGCAAAAATTAAGAGAGTTTGGCTGGGAGGTGTTAATGCATCCGCCGTATAGTCCTGACCTTGCACCTTCAGATTTCCACCTGTTTCGCTCTCTTCAGAATTCTCTAGGCAGTGTCAGGTTAACATCACGAGAGGACTGCTAAAACCACTTGTCGCGGTATTTTGATCAGAAGCCCCAAAATTTCTATAGCAATAGGATCATGTCACCTACAAGATTTCGAAGATTTTTCGTCAATTTTCTCGAAGTGTGAATTATTTATTTCAGATAAAATCACTTGCTTGCATCGGGACGAAATCATTTCTAAATTTAATTCTTTGGCTCCTAATATTACGACTGTTGATAAGAAATCGCTCCGTCTTCTCGGTTCACCCATTTTAGACGATTCTGTACCTTTTTTTGTAAATGATAAAATTCTAACCTTCAAGGATTTATGTGACCGGCTTCTCAAAATTAATACTCATATGGCATATGTAATTCTCCGCTATTGCCTTTTTGTTCCAAAATTTATGTATACTCTTCGTTCTTGTCAACTTTGGAAATTTCCTGACCTTCTTTCGGAACTAGATGGAAAAATGAGAGAAACTCTTTTAACAGTGCTAAATATTAATCTTTGTGACCGTTCTTGGTCACAAGCTTCATTACCAATACGTTTCGGTGGTTTAGGTATAAGAAAAATATCAAGTGTTTCTTTACCGGCCTTTTTATCCTCCATCTATAGTACGCGTCCTTTAGTTGAAAAAATCTTGAGTGAATGTTTAATTACTTCTGAAGTGTCCTACTTGACCGAAGCCAAATCTAGCTGGTCAGTGGCCTGCCCTAACTCAGACTTTCCTATTTCCCCCTGCTCCCAGAAACAATGGGATGGGCCTCTCTGCGAATTGGTGCGGGATAATCTTTTAAACACGTCAACCAGTTCAGCGGATCGAGCCCGTCTCTTGGCTGTGAGACAGTGGGAATCTGGTTTATGGCTACAGGCTTTGCCTTCGTCTCATTTAGGTACACTTCTTGATCGCACTGCATTTCGTATTGCTACCAGCTTGCGTTTAGGAACCATCTGCAATGTCCCTCACCGTTGCCGTTGTGGTGCTATGGTCGATGATCTTGGTCACCATGGCCTCTCTTGTGCAAGAAGTGCAGGTCGGTTTACGAGGCATGCCGATATAAATGATATCATTCGTCGGGCTCTTGCTACCTCCGGGGCTCCCGCTGCTCTGGAGCCTAATGGCTTAGCACGCGATGATGGGAAGAGGCCTGACGGAATGACTCTTGTTCCTTGGAAGATGGGTAAGTCTTTGGTGTGGGACGCTACTTGTGTCGACACCTTAGCCATGTCCCATCTTTCAAATACTTCATCGACACCAGGATCAGCTGCTGCTTCTGCTGAATCCCTCAAACGGCGCAAATATGCTGGTTTATCTGGGGACTACATATTTGAGCCATTTGGGGTCGAGACTTTGGGACCTTGGGGGCCAGGAGCTCATCGACTTTTTCGGGACATTGCAGGTCGTCTTTGTGAAACTTTAGGTGACAATAAGGCTGGTATATATTTCGCACAAAGATTAAGCATCGCAATTCAGCGAGGTAATGCGACCAGCCTTGTGGGTACACTTCCTGTTTCGCAAGATTTAGGGGGTGTTTATTATTTGTAAGTTCTTTTTTTTTCTTCTAATGTCACGTTTAAAGTAATTATTAAATACCTGCTAGAAGCAATGCGTCCACAAACGATGTCTTGTAGTCATTAATTAATGTTCTTTTAATTATAATGTGGCTTGCAGAGAAACGAACCCCACAATGTAAATAAACTATATTAAAAAATGTTTTGAATTTTCTTGAAAAATGCGAAGAAGCTTTTTCCCCAACCTATTATTATTCATGATAAGTGTTATTATTTGCTACTTCAGTGTTTTGAAGTCGGATTTTATTTTAGTTTAAAAAAATTGTATGGTGTAATACAACGTAAAAGTATTAATTAAAATATTTTAAAGAAACGACTAAAGTTCTCTTTAGGATTCAGTGTCCACTGTGAAATGAGGTAATTAAAATGATTGTGTTGTTCTAATCTCTATTATTATTACTACGATTAAGATTACCTATTGGGCTAAATAATTCAAAGTTTACTATTATATCTGTTTTTAACTAAACATACTATTAACAATGAAAGAGCTTAATATTTATTCCTTAAATTAAGTAACCTTTATTAAATAATGTTTGGAAAGAAATACTTAGGGTGTGCAAGGTTATTAAAGTAGGATGAGCTCGTACTTATTCTATAAGTTTTTCGTCGTCCATCTTGTTCGCTTCATAAATAAGACATGTGGACATAACTGCTTAGGTCTCTCGAGCGACTGTGCATACGCAGCGATATCACGGACGGGACGTGGCGGGAGCGGGCCAGGGGCCTTACCACCATATTTATAAAAGCGATTCATATTCCGTTCTTTCAGTATTGGTTCCTAAACTGCATCGCTGTCACAGTTGTAGATAGCGTCGTAGTACGAATTAACGATTCTACTCAGTTTAGGTCCTAAACTGGATCGCGATGAAAGGTGGGTGCAGGGGCCTTACCACCATCTTTATAAAAGCGATTCATATTCCGCTCGGTTCAGTATTGGTTCCTAAACAGCATCGCTGTCATAGTGGTAGATAGCGTCGTAGTACGAATTAACGATTCTACTCAGTTTAGGTCCTAAACTGGATCGCGATAAAACATGGTGGTACGGGTGCAGGGGCCTTACCACCATCTTTATAAAAGCGATTCATATCCTGCTCGGTTCATTATTGGTTCCTAAACTGCATCGCTGTCATAGTCGTAGATAGCATCGTAGTACGGATATAACGATTCTACTCAGTTTAGATCCTAAACTGGATCGCTATAAAAGATGGTGGTACAGGTACTGGACGTGCTAAACATCGTCGTCGACGATGTTTTTCCCGCCCCGTGCGTGCCACGTCCCCGACCCGTCAGTGCGCCCGTAGCGTGTGCACTTGTCCATACATTTTCTATTAAACAATGTTTACGAAAATTGAAGTCCCGTCCCGTCCGGGTAAAAATACATTACGTATACAGTGACCTCTAATCTTCTAAACGAAAAAAGTTCTCTATAGGATTCAGTGTCTAATGTGAAATGAGGTAATTAGTATGATTGTGTTGCTCTAATCTAACTTACCAAAAAAAGGTTTCAATGAATGTTTACGAGTACCTACTATGCGAAGGCGTATCTACGTCTTGTTTATAATTATTATTATCGATGTCGGCATGTGGTTTGGAATTTGGAGGCATCGACCGGTCGCGATGAGCTCGCGTTCTTTCTCTACACCTGCGCAGACGCAGCCTCTCAGTTGAGTTTACAAAGGCTGCCGCGCACGCGCACCTCATGACGCAGACGAGCGCGCGAAAATGAAATCGAGTTTCTAAATTTAACAATTCGAAATTTAGATTTTCCCCAATTTACCATACCTAGTTTACATAATCTTTTTTATCAAGTGCTAGAACTTGTTGTGCTCAATCTTTTGTTTGTTTGTTTGTTTTGTCTTTTAGTGTTTTGAAAATGAGGTTCGTTTTTGTAAACAACGTACCAAGTGTACTTCTGATGACCCTGGTGCTTTTAGCGAATGCTCAAAGATCATCCAATAACCTCAGAGATGTCGGTAAGTTTAAAAAATTTCAACAATATTAAACTTGACACTATTTATACAATTTTGACAGTATCTACTTAAATGAATAAAAGATGTTGTTGGACGCTAAAATAATTAGCTTTATCTATATAAAACTAATTATTTTTTGCGATTAATCATACCACTTAATCACATCCTTTGTAATAATATATGAGCCACACAATAAAATAATAATAGTTACGATTAAAAATAGCATCGCTAATGTTCACATTTCTTCAATAAATTGACTCAAATCACATATTATTTATGAAATAATTGGATCAAATCAAGAGAACATTAATATATTTCTCATCGATCTCCACGCTAATAGTTTACAATATTGTCTTAATTATTTTAATTCGGATTATTTCATTCCCAATCCACACGTTGCTGTTGATTGGTTTCAAATACTTATCAGTTATTTGTAGACCAATTATCACTTAGAATACTTGCATGACGACTTTATATGCCTATTTTTATTAATAAGTAGTTACTCACTAAAATGATAAAATCTCTGCAACCACCGTTTTTATTTTTTGAACTAATTGTAGCCCAAATTTGAATTCGGCAATGGTGACCTCAATTTTCAACTTTTCTCGCATGTTGAATTGACCTAATGCTCAATGAATGACATTGCGGGAAATTACATATTTGTAAAAATGTGTAGGTGCAAGTAATAACTATAAGGCTAATTTATTTATTTATTGGTTAAAGGGGCGTCATTGACAATATCATTTAGTATTTATTACGACATAATTGTGTATATTTGAGTACATGATAAACAAATATAACTTATAAGTAGCTATTGAGACTCTAAAACTTCTAAGTAGCTATGTCCTAACAAGTGCATACACACATCATATTATTATTATTATTAAACACATGCCCGTAGATACTTGATCATAATGCTACGCTATTCATCTCATTGACAGACATGTAGACTTGTAGACCTTTATCTTTTGCTTTCTTTAGCCCAAAAAAGATGAAAATGAACCAGAAAAATATCACATTTTATTTAAAAGGATCTTAAAAATACTTCATAAAAGTATTTAATAATGTGGATATTATTAACCTTGAATCATTTTAGCAGACTTTTCTGTCAAATCCTCACAATGGGTGCAAAAGCTTCGTTTAATATATTTTATTGATTAAGTTTATCATATTATGGTATAACTGCCTTTATAATTTTACAAAATTTTCTTTTACAAGCACATTTGGGCGTGTATACAATTTACAAGAAATAATTTAATAATTATACTTAGGTAAATACGTAAATAAAGAGCTTAAGCTAAATCATCATCATCATCATATCAGCCGAGACACGCCCACTGCTGGGCATAGGCCACACCCAAGGATCTCCAATCTCTTATGTTAAATGCATAAGTATAATTAACTGTAATACCTACTTTATCATCATCATCTTACCAGCCTATGATGTCCACTGCTGAATAGGTACCTACTTACTTTCAAGTTTTAAATCAGCTTTCTAAACAATTAACTATTTAGATTTAAGCGTCTACGGCAGCAGGACTATGCAATCAAAGAAAATAGATTCGTTTCAAAAATATAACCCTTTGACTATTATTCAGGTTATCTCGCGAATATTATACCGATAGAAGTATTGTTTATGACGCCACATTGTCCTATAGAATTTCATTCACACGTCAGAGAATGTTGTCGACATTGTAGGGTTAACGTTAGCTCATAAACGCATTATACAGATAGACTAGAAGAATTTCACAGGGATATCCCAAGTCCTGGGTGGCTCAGTTGGTTAGAGCAGTCGCCCGGATTGCGAAAGGTCGCGGGTTCGATTCCCGCCTCAGGACGTGAAATTTTTTTTCTAGTTTTATATTTTAATTACTAAGTAATTTTTCAATCATTTTTAGTAATGTTAAAATCCAAATCCCAGGACTTGGGATATCCCTGTGAAATTCTTTTAGTCTATCTGTATTTGCGTTTATAAGCTAACGTAGCGCTCGATTGCTTTCTAAACCAAAATGCATGGTGACCGCTAAAGATGTCAACTCTTAAAATGGGCAACACTGCACTGTACGTTAAAAAATCATCAACTGCCCCATAGCATGGCAAGCTCCCCGAGGAATGGACAATAGTTTGTCTCTTTTTTCATCCAATAGAATAGATTTTTTTTTATATTCTAAACGGGGTAGTTTTTGATTTTCATCTCACCTGATCGTCAGTGATGGTAAAGCCAAAGATAGAAGCGTTTGAACGTTTGAGCAAAGCGCTGCTCGTAAGCGTATTCAATAATCTCTACGTCGATCTCTTTGGCTCCGTTTTAGAGATACGACATGAAGTACATACACAGTTTTTGTTGTGTTTAAATGTATCCTAATTATTTCTTATAATAATTGATAGACATCTACAAGAAGATATAAATATGAACAACACATTCTTTTTTTTAGTTCTGGCTCACGCCGTGCTCGTTGTCGAAACGCTAGTGTCGCTAATGGTTGTAAATGCTTGTCAAACAAATGCCAAAAGGTATGACTTATTATCTCTAGTCTATGGGTATGACAGCGCTGCCACGACGACGAATTAAGGTCTGTCCTGCTATGCGATTTTCTAAAGTCAGCGGGACTTTAGAAAATCGCATAGCAGGACAGATTGGCTTGTGGATTCTTGGGGGAAGCCTTTACCCAGCAGTAGGCGTCTCTTTACTGATATGATGATAGAAGTATTTTTTTCACTTGTATTTTTCACTTTGCCTCAAAAAGCCCATTATTATAGCGTACCAGAACGCGGAGAAAATAATAAATTGCGCTCTACGGGAAAAATATCTTTTCCTCAGTCGCCAACAAGCCTACATTAGGTATGATAACGGAAGTTGTTTTTATCTATTTGCGAATTTTATCGGTACTATGATAAATAACGTTTAACAACAATTAAACAGTAATAACGTAAATCAGCGGACACTGCCCGTAAATCAGTTTCGTAGTGCGCACTGACCTAGTTGTTTGATACTATCTCACGAGTTGGCTATAAACCTAATGCGTACTATAAGTAGTTGCATACGTACTCATTGATAATTGTGCATAGGTACATCCGAACCTAGAAATAATTAAACTAACACGTTATTGCCCTGTCACATTAACTTTTAGCGTACAATACTTACTAGTTGTAACCATACCGTATATTTTTTAACACTCCTTTATACAGTGCAATCGGTCATTGGTATAATAAACGCAAAAGGCTTACTTAATACTTTAAAAAGTAGCTATTTCTATTTTAAACAAATACTTTTACTCCAAAAATAAAGTGTTTTATTTGGGCTTATCCAGTTTTGCTTAGACTGATTTGTCACTGCGACGTGATGAAAGATCCATTGTGACTTTCCGCCAATTGCGTAAAGCAGAGCCTTGTTTTGGGCACTTTCCATAAATTTTAGGATTTTCCGAACCTCAAGGGTCCCAAATATCGCCTACAGTTATTTGGAACTTAACGGCATAAACATGGTCAATTTAACATGTTAATGTTAACTTGACCATGTTTATGCGGTTAACTCAACAGGGTGATTTCCACGTGTAGAGTAAAGTAGAGTGAACTGGCTACTACTCTGTCAGTTTTATTAAGTAAGTACTCTACTATCAATGCTGTCTAACACTCTAACGTGTTACTATGTCGTTTACTCTATGCTCTATGTCAGATACTGTACACTGGTAGAGCAGACGGCAAAGTAGCACGGTACATTACTAACTATACTACTACCTAATAGCATACCTACCAATGTAGACAGCATTGCTAGAATAAAGTACTATTTGTCGCAACTTTGTATTTTTTAGTTGCTCAATTTAATCTAATATTTATAATTAAAAATTATTAAATTATAATTAAAATTCTCGTGTCACAAATTTAGTTATCATACTCTTCCGAAACGGCTTGACCGATTTTCATGAAATTTTATATGTATATTCAGTAGGTGTGAGAATCGGCTACTATCTATTTATTTTAAATTTTTTGGTCAATTTTTTTTATGGCAAAGCAACGTTTGCGGGGTCAGCTAGTCTTATACTTATATACGTTTCTCGTATCACAAATTTAGTTACCATACTCCTCCGAAAAGGCTTGACCGATTTTCATGAAATTTCATATGTATATTCATTCATAGGTCTGAGAATCGGCTACTATCTATTTTCTTTTTTTTTGACAATTTTTTTTCATTTTTATGGCAAAACAACGTTTGCGGGGTCTGCTAGTATTATACCTATAAATATTATCCTTAAAAAATAGTAAAGGAACATTCCCTTACACTCTAATCTTCTTGCATCCTTTGTTCCAAAGTCTGATCGCACGTCCAGTGATAGAGTCGTTCTATAACTGCGAGGAATGAGAAATGTGTTATGAAATCGGTGTATTGGGGCAAGGGAATTCGTAAAATTTGCATTAGTTTAAAACCAGTAAGGTTTTACCAATAAGGCCTAGTGATTATTACTGTAAAAATATCACCTAAGAGTGCAAATCTTCCTTCTGATTATTACTGGATCGCCAACACAGGTGTAATAAAATCCCTTGGTATTGCAAGCGTCGCTAGGCTTATTGCATGTCGTGCAGCTCTAGGTAGTAAGAACTTTCTCAGATAATGGGCAGCAGTATCATCTGAGTGCTGGCTAATAATAATAATAATAATAATCCATGAGTCGTGAACAAATCCTCGTATTCATCATACAAATATTTGCCCCTACCGGGATTTGAACCCGGGACCCATGACCGAGCAGTCTGTATAGCGCGGGTACAGACCACTCGGCCAGCCGGTCGTTGTCTGTACTCCCTTGCTCGCTAATCACTGCTATCACCAACACGTCTGACAAGTACAGTGTCCGTAGCGAGACGAGATTTGACATAGCGAGAATATTTTGTGTCATTATTGACTCATGATAATGAACAAGAAATGATATCGGCCTCCATTTCCCAACGGCCCCGCTATTCACTGATCAGTAGGGTCTCGAGGAGCCGTTGAATGCGCAAAACCTTTCCGTTTGGTAATGATGCATGCATGGGGTATTGCTTTCGTTCTGTAGCATATTTGCCTCTGTCATTTTAGTATTTTACTACAGAAAACGGCATAGGCGAGTTTTATTACTCGGCCCCAAAGTTTTCATTGTTGCATTGCACTGACGATAAACTGGCGCGGAGAAATCTTGGCGAACAGAAAGTAAAAGTGGAAGCCAATTCGGTGTATGCACTATAATAACTATGGTTGTGGGTTATGTAACATATAATCGTGGGTATCAGGTGCCGATTATGATTTAAATTTGGGTTAGACGTGACAATATATAAAAAAATTATTATATTATTTATTATATTTTATTTATTATATTCAAATATAATAATTACAAAATTAAAAATATTAAGTAACCCCCGGCGTCATTAATCATTTATCTAACACTATCTCAATAAAACTAAGATAAGAGCTCTCATAAGAGCCCAAACACGCTATATCTGCTGTAAGTTTCTAAAGAATTAAGTATTTCGCAGACTTTTTGATGGTATAGGATCAGATCAAAGTAAGTGTGTCATGGGAATGTCACTGAAGTGACAGTACACCAATTTTGAAATCAATCGGATCTGTAAAAGTTAGTAAAACCCTATTATCATGTAGTAAATGAGCTGATAGTCATCAAACTCCTGAACTAATCTTCATAAATTATAGCTAAGAACCATCGTAGTCACATCAGCTTTCAAGCAAAAAAAAGCGAATCAAAATCGGTCCATTCGTTTAGGCGCTACGATGCCACAGACAGACACACAGATACACAGATACACCGATACACAGACAGACACGTCAACCTTATGACACCCCTCCTTTTTTGTCGGGGGCTAAAAAGAGCCTGAATACATTTTCACGACGGAATTACCCAGTGTTAATATGAACCTAAAATATTTTTTTTTACGTTATGGATCTTAGGATGATAGATAAAAGTATTGAGCAGAAAAGGCACATATACCTACTCGTATTTCCAATGAAAACTCTGGCACTACATCTGCGATAAGAATATTAGTCCGGTACCGCTAGGTTTTGAGGTTCCAAAAATATTAAAGTTTATGATTTTTTGCATACAGTTAGTATACCATTTGACCAACCCAAATCATGATTTTGTGTCATTTTTGATGGTTGCTAAGGTCACAATTTAGGTATTTGTCTTTTTATGCATTATTTCGTTGAAAAGAAAATTAGAGTTGAAAATTTAACTTCCATGATGATAACAAAGGCATTACTGATATACATAAGCTTTTTGTGCCATCTCACTCCATGGGAATACTGGATTTACCCAAATACCATACCTATCGCTGTAATAGCTATAGAAAAATATTAAAGTTGGTGAAATAAGTGTTACCGGTTCTCTAACTCTAGTATCTATTGTTTAAATCATTTTGTGTCATATTCATCCATGGTATTCGGAACTATATTTTTTTTCCTATTTAACCCTCTGTAATAGCCATAAAAGAAAATTCAAGTTATTAGAGTTTATGTCTTTATTGATGTTATGGTAAAAGGAAGCTATATGCTTAATTTGTGTCATTTTAATCCATGGGATTTTGATTTATATTATTTTTAACGTTTTTGTGCGAAGAACACTAGCGCGGCCACAGCGCGGCAAAAGAGCGCGTAGCCGCGTAGGCATTCACGGGCTCCGGCGACCGGCTGCCGGCCGGGAGCGAGGCGCTATAATTTGTTTGTTGTTGTACGAGTAGTGACTTGTGATAATTGCATAGAAAATGGAAACTAATACAACATGTCTTATTTGTGGGCTAATGTTGGGTGGTAAAGCTGTAAAATTAAAAGAAAGGATTTTATTAACGCATTAATTGCCTCCCGTAAATATACACACATTACCATTACCCCAATGCCGTTATAAATTGGAAGCGCGCCGCCCATCGGCGTCGGGGACATCTCGATAAAGTACACAGCCGCCCATGGGTTACCTCGGCATTTCGACATTCACTATTTTTTATATGTTTTACGAGCAGAGTGATTTGTTCGATTGAAGAGCGCATTCATATTGTGAGTTAATTATTACAAAAAATACATTTTCTTTGGTGTATTACCGTTATAGCGATGGAGTGTGAAAGTGACTTGCGAATTAATTTATAGTAGTGCAAAATTGTGTCATTGTATTAAATAAATATTTTCCAAATAACATTGATATGCATGGTAAAATTTCCCCGTAAATACAAATTATTTATGTAAATTTTTCCAAAAAACCAAAATCATAATGTATTCATTTTAATTTAATTAAATTATACAGTGATTTGAGTATCTCGGTAGCGATAGCGTAGTGATTTGAACGCCATAGTTTCGATTACAAAAACAAAGCAACTTTCGCCATGCTCGAATTTTTTTTTATACAACTAGATGACAAACAAGCTGACGGCCCACCTGATGATAAGCGGATACCGCCGCCTATAGACACCTGCAATAACAAGGAAAAATCACTTGATATTGCAGGTGCGTTGTCATCCTGAGACCTAAGCTGAAATGTCCATGCCCAGTAATTACACTGGCTACCTTTCCCTTCAATCCGAAACACAGCGAACTGTTTCACGGCTGAAATAAGAAAGGCGGTGGTACCTACCCAGACGACCCTACATACGGGTCTACCACCGAGATGGGTCAATCATAATTTATAATCTCAAGCTTCTCCGTGCTTTGGAAGGCACGCTAAGCCGTTGGTCTCAGTCGTTACCACAACTGCTATAACTCACCGAACCGCTTTTTATATACAAAGCTCAGTAAATGAGTCATCACCATCTGATGTGAAGCGGTAAGAAAAGTCCATGTGCGGAGACAGCCAGAGCAGTTTGAAAACACACTTTCTTTGAAACTTTCTTCCGCGTACGCTCAAGTTGTGGAATGAGCTCCCTTCATAGGTTTTCTCGAATGAGTACAGCATGGGGTTCTTAAAAAAAGGCGTGAAAAGGTTTTTACAGGGTCGGTAACGCGCAAGTGATACCTCTGGTGTTGCAAGCGTCCATAGGCTACGGTAACCGCTTACCATCTGGTGGGCCGTATGCTTGATTGCCACCTTAGTGGTATAAAAAAAAAACAAACACTGTTCTAGCCGCCCCCACCTTGCCGGTTTTTAACGCCTCTTTTGAAGAAACCCATGTTATAGGAAGGAGGGAACACATGTGCTGGCAAAAAATTCCAAGTTTTGGAAGTTCGACAAAGAAACGAGTAACTATACTTCTTTGTGCGTGATGTTTAGGTGGAGACAGTAAATTGATGACTCCGAATTCCGGCATGCGTGCTCCTGAGTAGGAAAGGGGAAGGTGGGATAAGGTCGAAAAGCTCCTCAGAACACTCTCCATGATAAAGCCGCTAAAAGGCGCTTAGTGATGCAATGTCACGACGGAGTTGTAGAGGTTCTAGGCTGTTCGTAACCTCTACGTCGTCAATAATACGGACGGCACGACGCTGCAATCTGTCCAGCGCATCGAGGAGGTACTTGGCGGAGCTTTCCTACAGATGCGAGCAATATTCAACGCAAGACCGGACCAGAGTTTTGTACAGCGGGCATAATTGGTCAGGCGTGAAAAATCGACGCACCTTGTTCAGGACACCTAGCTTCCGTGAGGCTGTTTTGACCACGGTTTCGATATAATTCCTCTGATTTAGATCGCAGCATATCTCCATACCGAGCAAGTTGATGTAGCCCTGTGCCGAAAGAGTAGTGCCCTGAAGAGAGGGAAGGGGAAGGAACGGCGACATTTTAGCTGTAAACGCGCACACCTGTGTTTTCTTAGCATTGTGAAATCCGAATTCAGATATGATGTTTAACACCCTGTTGAGCTCAATGGTAAGATTGATTCTCTCCCTCTCGGTTTCAATGCGCCCAGCCCCTGGGTGATCGTTATATCCACCATGCACTGTACTGTCATCCGCATTGCAATGATTGTTTCCCAATGTAAGCATATGATTGATATGAAGAAGAAAGAGAATGGGGGATAGAACAGAGCCTTCTGGTACACCAGCGTTCACTGACATGAACCACGAAGCGCATCCATCAACGAGGATACGGATTCTCCGCTCATGCAGGAAGCTGGCGATCCAATTGCAGAGCTGAGTGGGCAGACCGTATGCCGGGAGCTTGGAGAGAAGAGCACTGAGCCAGACCCGATCAAAAAGCTTTGGCAATGTCAAGGCTAACAGCCACTCACTCACCACGATTGTCAATAGCTTTACCCCAGACATGCATTAAATACGCTCGAAGATCGACCGAAACCCACACTGACGATCATTAATTAATGAGTGATCTTCTAGGTATCGAACCAGCTGGTATTTTAAGATCCGTTCCATAACCTTGCAAAGAACACAGGTGACAGCTATTGGGCGGTAGTTAGCTGGGTCTGATCGGTCTCCCTTTTTGGGGACCGGTTGCACATTAGCGTCGCTCCAACGGCACACACCCAGAAGAGAGAGGAAGGGGGTATAGCCGCGTTACGACGGAAGACAAGACCACTGCGCAGTTTTTCAGTACTATCGCTGGGATGCCATCAGGTCCACGAGCTTTTCGGACGTCGATTGACTGAAGCTCCGCACGTACATCACATTGCCTGATACGGATATCAGGCATTGTGTGGCCACAATGGGTGAGTGTTGGTGGCTGAGAATTGCAGTCATCAATTCGGGAATGAGCAGCAAAGAGTTTTACCTGGAGATCGGCTATCTCTTGCGGCTTATGAGTAAGTGTTCCGAAGAAGGGTGACAGCACGGCTTTGGCCAGACGCCAGTAGCCTACGGCTTTCCGTAGGGTGTGTTAGTAATTCTTGGCCAACTCGTGCAACGCGCTGAGCATTCGCTCTGATGAGGGCCCTTTTGCAGGACTTGGTGGCATTGTTATAGGCTGCTTTCAGTGAGTCAATATTTGGATCCCCATTGACTCGACCTCTGATCCAAGCGCGGTATTCCGACTGTTTGTTCTTAAAGGCTAAGGCACACTCACGATTGAACTAGTGGTTACGCCTGCCCTTACTGACGAGATCGGAGTGAGGGATATAGTACTCCATCCTTAACATAATCTCACCAGCTCACTCAGCAGTAGCGTTAGCATTCGGCTCCGACTCACTGAAACAGCGCTGCCTCCAAGGAACAGATGCAAAGTAATCCAGCATACCGCCCCAATCTGCCGACGCATAGTGCCAGATGCGGCGTTTGGCCACCACAGATACCGGTGGCGACGCCCTTGGCACCCCAGCAGAAATCAGGCAGTGACCCGATGATCCCAAGGGAGCTCGAACCTCTAACCGATGGGGCAGTTCTACCAGCATGGTCAGTTTTGGGGAAACATAACCACATCTCGTGGTGAGCATTGAAGTCTCCTAAAAACACCAAATCCGTGGTTGGAAACTGCTCCTGCGCAACATCTGCCACCCGACTAAGGTGTTCAAAAAGTCGAGTTGTCTCCATGTCACCTCTGTGGGATCTGTAGAGGCAAACGTAGACACGGCAATGAATGCCCAGGTCCACGTGCACCCCGAGGATGGAAAAGAAAAGGGTCTCCTCCAAAAAAAGCAGCGCTGGCCGAGCCGTCTCAAGATGTTGGTAGACGACATTGAGGTTAGCATGAAGCCCACGGAAGTTTGTGAGCCCTACCTCAAACAGCGTGGCTGTAGTGGGGATGTGCACCGCTGTACGACCATACACATTACTTGTCGCTGCCATGGATGGATATAGGCAGTCAAATCGTGAGGCCTGTTTCGCCAGGTAACAGCCGACAGCAGAGAAGCTGACCCTGACCCGCCGGACGGAAGGGCCCCCGAACCCTCCCGGGTATGGCCGCTGAACCCCACCATCCGGTCAGCAACCGGCACGACGGACCACCCCGAGATTATGCGAGGCATGATGGGGCAGCCTCATGATCTGGTTAGGATAGTGCCCCTGTACTGTGCCACGGGCGGCCAGCGGAACAGCCGTTACTTTAGGTCTCCCTGGCCGGCGGGTCAACGCAGTCGGCGACCGGCTGGCCAAGTGGTCTGTACCCCAGGCTACTCGGTCAAGAGGTCCCGGGTTCGAATCCCGGTAGGAGCAAATGTTTGTATGATGAGTACGAGCATTTGTTTACGAGTCATAGATGTTTATATGTTTATTTAGTATATTTCTAATATTTATATGTCATATTATTATCATTATTTATCCGTTATCTAGTATCCATAACACAAGCTCTTAATGATGCTTACTTTGGGCTAGATAATAGGTGTGAGTGTATAAATATTATTATTATTATGTTTACTTCTATTTATAATATCTCTCATTTCTGAGGTATTTTCTAATTCCACGCGGGTTGATACCAAGCGTGAGTAGAATAATGCTGTGTGGCAGAGTGGTGTAATAGTTTGTGTGTGTGTGTGTGTGTGTGTGTGTGTGTGTGTGTGTGTGTGTGTGTGTGTGTGTGTGTGTGTGTGTGGGTGTACGTGTGTGTGTGTGTGTGGTGTGTTTTGTAGCAAGTTAATTAAAGTTAATTCATTATTATTAGTCCACCTGGCACTAGTTAGACGGAAGCCATCATTGACCGCATCCATCGCGGCATCGTCTCCCCAAGCTCTGGTTGTATGCCCACTGATCCCGGAACGCGGCCACATGTGGTCACTTGGCGGGTTTTGTGCCTTGCGTACGGTGGTCAGTAACCAGGGTTTTCACACCCTACCACGAGTGGAGCAGTTGATAGCTCAGCGATCCCTTAGTCGCCTCTTACGACACCCACGGGAAGAAATGGGCCACCGCACGGTACAATTTTTTTTATAAGATTTTAGAGATATAATATTTCTGAGCACTAATCTTTGCCTCCCGCAAAAAAAAAGAAACTTCTCTCGCAGCATACGGCACCCGCACTTGTTTTATTTATCAAATAAAGTATGCTCTTAAGTTTTTCATTATGTAGGGCTTTCTAGCGGATATGAAACTATTTCGGATTATCCGATCTAACCATTATTAATGTTCAAATGTTTATACATAAAAAATATATCTACTTATAATACGACATTGTTATGTTCTGTCCACTATATACTGTCACAAAGATTGATAAATTTATACTTATATGTACACACGACAGCACATGAAGTGTAACAGTTGGAATACGAAAGCCACCTCTATTACGAACGCAGTAAGGGCAAGCTCAAGGTCATACTGTTACGCTTGATGTGCTGTCAACTATACAAAACAACAGCAGGTCAGGTAACCGTAATATGAGAAAAAAAATCCAACCAATTTTTAACCTAAACGCAATCCGATTAAAGTACAAAAACGTTTAGCTTAATTCGGGCGTTTGTGTTAACGTGACCTTCGGTTGACTGTTCCTACTTGCTACTCTTTGCAAACGTGTGTAAATGCTCCGTGCGGTACACAACGCGCGAGCGAACTAATATTTATAAAGGAAATGAAATTATGTTTTTTAAGTATATCATGAATTAAAGTGACACAAATTTTTATAGTAGATATTTGATGCTTTGATGATATTAAATGTGCAAACTCTAATAACTTTAATATTTTTTTACAGCCGCTATGGCTTGGAAAAGTTAAATCATTAAATATCTTAATAACCCATGGCTTAGTTTGGCACAAAATCATGTCAGGGTCATATTTAGGTGCCCTGAGTTAGGTTGTATTTGTTTTATAAACTATAATATTTTTTTGAAACTTTTAACATATATTGGGCCCCCTGTCAATTTGCACTGGACGAAAACGACACACACTTAGTTTGCACACAGCCTAGGCTATTTTACACACAATATTAGTATCATTTGGCACATTAAGTTATTTTTGGCAGTTTTATTTATATTTTAACATTTAAGTCACAAAATATTGAATTACTGAAAATGCAACAGCAATATTTGACACAAAAATTAAATATAAGCTTTTTAGGTGGAACTGTATCCCCTTGCAAAAATTCAGAAACTTTAGAATTTTTGTAACTTAGCACCTCAAAATCGCCTAGCCGTACCGGACTATATGTGAAAATAGACGCAGTGGCTTCCATTACTTCCATATTATTTTCCTTTGATTATAAATTAATCAGCCTTTGTTCAGCAGTGGACATCATAGGCTGATATGTTGATGATGATGATGATGATAAATTATTCAAAAGTTTATATAATATAATAAGAATAGATACTTAGGTACTAAACGCGCGCTTAGCATTTTTGTATTATTTGTAATCAATGAATGCAGTGCAACATTATTCCGACCGAATGGACCGTCAGCTCGATTGTCATCTGCTTGTATAAAAAAATATTTTTAGAATAATGCCTTCTGGTGGCTAGTGAACTGCTGGTATCTCAGGTTGTGAATAAAAAAATACCTAGACTAAATGAAAAAGAAAACAATTTAATTTTATATAGGTAAGGATTGAAATAATTTTTCAAAGTAAGTAACGAATATCTTCTTAACTCTGAGTTTGGTTTGTAACTAATTAACTAATTAGTTATATTCTACGTAACATAACAAACCTTAAGTAAATATTATTTACTACATAAAGTTTCAAATGTTTACTAGAAGTAACATAATAATTTTAAAGTTCATGGCTACAGGAAATTTTATTGATATTTTGCTACAAGAAACAATTACATGTTTATTAAAAAATACTAATTAGGTATCGTGTTTCAAAGTGTAAGAGAATGTTAATTTATGAATCCTTGAATTATTAAATTTTCTTAATTTTTGATTTTAACATTGTTTTAAATGTATGAAAAATTACTAATTAATTATTATTACCACTCGTTGGTGTTATGGCCCATAACACTACCACTCGCTGGTGTTGTTATGGGCCAAATAATGCAAAGCGGGTTAGTATCTGTGTCTGAGCATCAGTGTGTTCGAAAACAAATAAAACTTATAATTTTATTCATCTATCCTTTTATCTAAAAATATAAAAATAAAAATTTAAAGTAACCCCCGCCCTCATTAATCATCTATCTAACACCATCTCATTGAAACTATTCCTATGAGTCCAAACATATTTGCTGTAAGTTTCTCAAGAATTAAGCAACCCGCAGACTTTTGATGGTATAGGATCAGCTCAAGGTTAGTATGTAATGGGAATGTCACCGAAGTGACAGTAGACCAAATTTCAAATCAAGTGAATCTGTAAAAGTTTGTAAAACCCTTTTACCGTGTAGAAAATGAGCTAATAGTCATCAAAGGCCTGAAAAAAACTGAATAAAGTATAGCTAAGAACCATCTTAGTCACGTCAGTTTTCAACAAAAAAAAAACAAATAAAAATCGGCCTATTCGTTTAGGAGCTACGATGCCACAGACAGACACACAGATACATAGACAGACACGTCAAACTTATAACACTCCTCTTTTTTCGTCGGGGCTAATAATTGTCAACATGTTATTGAAAGATCCATGGGACCTTTCTCAATATATAAAATATGAATAGATGAACAATATGACGTAATAAAAGTAACTTAACGTAGTTTCTAATATCCACACAGTCGCGTAAGAACTCATTTGAATGTGATTAATTAAGATGCACACATTAAAACTTTGTTTACCCACATCCCACATCTGAACGTAGTGTTATAATTCTCTTTACCCACATCGTTAAGACCGCGTAACAATAGTAGCGGTTGAGATGCGCACAAGTTAAGATTTCTGACTTTTTTTTGCAAAGAAATAAAATAAAATAATTAATTTGCATTTCAATGTGGGACAGGCGCTGGATATCGAGCGCAGCAGACAGCGAGAGTATGTCAATGGGATTCGCTTATTCTGCAGCGGTGTGTAATTTTGCCTCGCTAAATTTTGGTTAAATTAATACTAATGTAACCGAAGTAGTTTGGTGAAATATTTTTTTCAGTGCGTTTATAGTTTTCGAACGAGGCGGGGATTGAACCCGCAACCTTTCGCAATCCGGGCGACTGCTCTAACCATCTGAGCTACCCAGGCCCAGGACTTGGGATAACCCTGTGAAATTCTTATAAACTAACGTTATTTGCGTTATAAACTAACGTCTACCCTACAATATCAAAACGTTATATTTTATAGAAAATCTAGTTAAGGTATTTTTATAAGTAAATATTTTTTTAAACATTTATAGTAATGTTAAAAGGAAAATTAAGAATATTTGAAAGCAATGCCTAACTTAACCGAATCTTAGGTATTTGTAAAAATACTCGTTTCGGATGATGAAATTTTTCCTCAAAGAAGTTTCTAATGCATTGGCAAAGAGTTCCAGCTACCAAATACAAACTGTAGCTCTTGGAGTGTTTTGGGATCTTCTTGAAGAATCTTGCTTATGTTGTTGGTTGGAGTCGTGTTATGGAGGGTTATGCTACAAACCACCCCTCTCCCGTATGTTGCTCAACCATAATACAATACGTTTACTTACCAACTGGCAGTGGGGTTTCCGCTTGGCGGCATCCCCAACGTTGCGTAGAGCTGCGGTGACGATAAATTTAACCTGGCTGTCATACAGTTCGTGAGTTCGTGACGACAGAACTGACGAAAGCAAAATACTATGCTTTTATTATGTTCTTTGGTCTTTCTGGTCTAGGTTTGTAAACATTAACATTACGAGGAATGAATTACATAGTATTCAGACTTTTGATGACCCAATAAAAATGAATTGTAGATATTTGAAAACAAAACTCTTTCTCGCAAGACGGAACCATCAGACTGCCCTGCCGACAAACGGCCGCAATGTTTACGAGTTACCTCGTGGCATTGGCAGAAAAAAGGAAGACGTGCATCGCTGAGGGACTCAGGGGGCGTGAGCCCCACACACCCCCTTCTCCTCCCTTGAAGCAACAGGATAGGCTGGAACAGCGAAAAAATATTTCAACATTGTGACGTTAGCTTCTAACGTAAATTCAAATAGACTAGAAGCATTTCAAAGAGTTAACACAACCCAAGTCCTCGGCAGGTGGTTGCAGCAGTCACCCGGATTATGAAAGGTGGCGGGTTCAGTTCCCGCCCTAGAACATGTTTTTTTCTAGTTTAGATATTTTTAAAGGACACGGTCTTTTTTGGGCTTTCATTCCGAATAATTTTGAACAGTAATGTGATAGGTACACTTCTTCACTAAACCAATTAAATAAGCTACTCGATTTTATATCAATTGGATTTTTCGAGCTGCCCGTTTGTCTAAAAAACTAAAAAATGTTCCAGCAGAAACTAAATGCAATTTGTCTTCTTTCCTCGTTTTCAAGTCGTAAAATGTGTGAAATGCACCTATTATTGCATTGTCTATTAAATATTTGATGTTTTTACTATACTTTTAGCTGCAACTCCATTTTTCAAAAGTAAAAAATAATGATAGTTAAATTAATCAATAACAAAACGCAATAAAAAAACAACTTTAATATGGAATTTTCATGTCCGTCTTAAAAATTAACGGCTATAAAATATTTTGAAATGCACTAAAAATTCTAAATAACTATACCTTATCACCCCATATAGGAAGGATTGCTGTTCTGAATTGAAATTATTAAAAGCCCAT
Source organism: Nymphula nitidulata (assembly GCA_947347705.1). Classification (NCBI taxonomy): domain Eukaryota; kingdom Metazoa; phylum Arthropoda; class Insecta; order Lepidoptera; family Crambidae; genus Nymphula; species Nymphula nitidulata. Next base: position 15,208,057 of record OX374630.1, on the reverse strand, counting down.
GCTTCATACATATGTAGTCCTCTCCTTTTCTAGGTTCTTTTTCTGATCATAAATGGTTATACATACTGCTTTTATTTTTGACTGCGGTCAACAAGTTTGGTCTCCACTTGACTGATGAGGCACACATCCGTAATTCAACACTTTCCATTGTCGTGGCTCGGCCACAAAAAAAAACATACTAGCTTTAAGACAAGATAAAATCAATCTCGTTACGTCGCTGTCGTTGAACGTTCTAACATCTATTTCACTTGTGTGAAGTAATTAATAACCTATCTGCCTAATAGGTGCTATGACGCATCGAAGTCTTTTGATAGTTTATGTAATAGATGTATTAAAAAAATATACTAGATATGGGTTTGATAATAACAGTTACTGATTACTTGGAAAAAAATATCAAAGTTGTAGAAGGATAAACAGGGGTATGTTGTTCTTCTAGTTTGGATATTTTTTAATATTTTTTTTAATCCTTAACGGGGTAGCTCTTGGACTTCATCTCGTCTGATGGTAAGTGATGACATGGACCAAATACTTATTTCATCCTTGGTGATGATAAGGCCGATGTTAGGAGCTACACCCGAATTCCTCAACCACAGAAGAACTGACTATTTCACATAGGAAAAATGGTGGCAGCCAGCCAGGCGGATCTGGAATAAGCCCTAACCACTAATAAATGAAATGTGAAAATAAAATCAAAAAGATCTTATTTTACTATACTTAGTGAGTAGATATGAAGGTAGTACCTAGGTATTTCAAAGTCGAGAAATACACTCTAATGCAGAAAACATAGACTAAATTTAAATACAATAGGTACAGTCAGCATCAAAATTACCTGTGTATTCAGAGAGCGCAACAATAACAGAATATGTTTTAGACTTACGTTTTAAGCTTACGCGTACGTATCACTATATCATAAGAATCGGCTATCACTTGTAAAAAAAAGACTAAAGAGATGCTACACACAAAATACGGTTATATCATTGCAGATAGTGTTAGAATTGCTTAAGATCAGATTTTTTATCACTTTGGAGAGATCAGATGAAGTTGATGCTCTACCTCGACTCTACCTACTTTACCTACATCTCAGTTCACTTCATTTTTTTACATTATTCTCAGTCAAAATAACCATTTCTGCCAAGCTAAAGTAAAAAAACACAAAATAGGTAACAAAAGTTAAACATAACCAAAGATAATTTAGAAGACAATGTAGAGAGGTGCTAGTAAAACCCTGCAAACATTCCAATGCATTTATGACACTTGTTAGGAAAGAGTCAGAAATTGAACACAAGGTGTGTGAAATTATTTGACTGCTGCTGTCCTTTTTCGCTTGCATATTGATAGAATGAGATGAACTGCACTTGAATTAGGTAGGTTTTTTTTATACTTAAATAACAAAGGATATATTAATCTGTCAAGCCGCGATATACCACCGGGGTGGTATATTGAAAAATCAGTTGTGTCTGGAATCTCATGCATAACGGGTTAAATAACGTCACATTCATACAATAAATAACTGTAAATGGCTTAGGACACTAGTCATAGGTATGCTTGATTTAAATTAAACTTTTACTGTTTTTATACTTCTGTTGTGCAAGTCGACCTTAGTGTATGTAGGTACTTCAGAAAGGGGCCCATTCAAAAAAATAAAAGTTCACAGCTTGGAGTATTCCATACCTACTTAAGACTTCTAATTGAACACTAATAAAATATTATTACAAAGTTTTGCCTTACAAGATAGCGGCCATCAGACATACTTATGTCAAAGTATTGTAAATATTATGGCGGGCTAATCGAATGGTCAGTTAAGCACTTCTGTCTAAAACCAAGAGATACCGGGTTCGAATCCCGGTAGGGAGGATTTTTATATATGATGACTACAAAAATAAGGATAACTTAAGTGGGTTTTTGGCTAGATAATTGATGTGAATAAATGTTATAAGTATTAGTAGGGGAGAGTGAGTAATTTCGGACGCGGAGTGACTCCGGCAAAGGCCGTGTACATCATGATAAGTAATAATGATTGATAATCTATTTCTGCTCATATTAAGAGGTAAGAATCCCATAATATGTGGAGGTTTGTAATTAGCTCCCTTTTGTAAACCTTCTTAAAAATAAATAAATAAGTCCCCCCCCCCCCAATAATGCCATGGACCTACCCGCCGCTGGCTAAGCGACGCGTGTGTGGAGGTCGCCCAGTGCCTGATCGTAATGGCACTGGGAATATCCACTAAAACTCCCCGGTAACTCCACTGCCCTTCACGAGGGTAGCCTGGCCTCTGCCGAAGCAATTTCACCAACCTACCCCCAGAAATACCTAGTGCCTGGCATTGAGCATGCTTGAATCATGATGTAGGCAAACGGCCTTGTCCGGAGTTAGGTACTCCAGCAAGTAATTATCCCAGTCTCCTCTATTTTTAAAATGTAGGACGTGACCAAAGTTCGTCTTAGTTTAGAGCCTAATGATACGCTCAAACAAAAATGAATACAGTGTAGTAATAGTATAACTAGATGGCCAAAGCTGATATCTAGAAAAAAATGAAGTCTCTTTTTAGAGTCTTCATTTTTTTCTAAAAGCATGGGAAGACTTTTGTCTTCCCATGCGACCTTCAAAACAAAAATGTACGAAAGTAAGTACACATGATTAATCCTATCTCTTTATTTAACATTAACCAACTTACAGTTCACAGCACGTCGATCAGAACAATTTGTTCTTATTCAGTTAGTAACAGGAACGACTTTTGCAGTGCAGCTTTTACAAATAATATGGTATCGACTGTACTGCTAACTGAATCACTACGCAACCTAAACAGGCTTATCTTTATTGAATATTTATAACACATTCAATGATCACTTCTCCCTTGCACTGATTGCATAAACAAATACTAACAAGTCGCTTAATGTCGCCCTGAATTAGACGCGGCAGTCTCGCAAGCATAATTAATAATTATGTAATTGAGTATGTATTTCGCTTGATAGAACAAGCATAAGGCTCCGTAATGTCCGCCTTGATATGAAGTTTATCGCTTAGCATGATGTGTTATTCTTCTTCGTGCGGGCTCCACAAGTTGACATGTGTCTGTCTGTGGATTTTTTTAAGGCAGACGATGGAACCGAGCTGCACCCGGATTCCTCAACCACAGAGGAACTGGCTATCTTACCTCTAACTGTCGCAGCCTTAGGTAAGACGGTGGTAGCTAGCCAGACGGAGTTAGAAAAGCCCTACCACCAACCATCCAATTTGTGGAGCTGGCTTACTCCAGCCATACTAGCTCCTCCAGGAAGTCGACTAGCGCCTTGAAGTTGCCGAAATCCTCTTGGAGGGTCCCAGTACTTGGCCACACCGTTGCATTCCAGCTGGACGTTTGTCTTCAGCCTCCATGCAAGCTGTGCACAGTATACTGTCTGTGACTGTCCGTAACCTTAAAAAGGTCATAGCAACATTAACGGAATCTTTTTTACTAAGGTAAAAAATATGCCTGTTAAAGTCACACACAATATCGTTTATAGTAAAGCAGCAATGCATTTAAACTTCAGATAAACTTATTGCAGTTATCATTAGTGTGACGTAATTAGGGAGTTGGTTTTAACCTGACGCCACGCAGTCTCTATCAACCTATATCATAGGCTAAATAACAACTTACCCAAGATCTTATCCTAATTAATAAAAATGAAACTCGCAAGGTTGTCCGCTTATTTATTTTGACGGCTAAAATAATAACCAATGCACTGAGCTGAGGTGCATGATCGTAGTGACCTGAGCCATGTACCGATTTATTTGCTGATCAACTGCTTTTCATATCGTCATTGTGACATCTTGTAACACAACAATGAATAGGCAATCAACTCAGTGGTTATCATTTTGTCTGTCAACACCACGTTTTACAATAAGAAATGGCAGGTATTTGATATCCTGACGTGATCGGTAAGCCTTTGCCAGTGGTAGCCAGGTTACAAATGTAGAGATTCGTGAAAATACACGTCAAGAGACTCGGAGTTTTAAAAGAGATATGTATTACTTTTTTGAGCACCTGACTGTAATAGCCTGTGCTGAGTAAGGTCACCAGCGCTAATCAGAGAAAGCTAAAGTAGTTCCCACTAGTTAAGTCAACTGAACAAATGAGAAGAACCATTTATTTTATTTGGTTAGTTGGTTTAGTTAACAGCTACGTACGCTAAGCCAACTAATTGGTATTGGTTGTTATTGAAAGCCCTATATAAAATAATATACGCTGTTGATGGCCTGTTAGCTGAAAACAGAAGCAGTAGATATATTTTGTAATTCTATTATTTTAGAACAAATCATTTTAAATAAGGCCGATTTATCAATCCATAAATAACATTAACTATCCAGAGATAAACTGAGTGTTAATCTATAGAAAATCTGTCAAACATAGATTAGAAATTTATTGTTCGCTAGATAAATCATACGTGAACGTGGGTTTGAAAAATCGACTCTTCAAAGGACAAAAGATAGAAACCCATCAGATTGAGAAACAATTGGCTGTTACGTAAATACACTGAGAAGGTACGTGTCAAGATAAAGTTTGAGTAATGTATAATGAAAGGTGGTGTGAGTAGTAAATAAATTGGGCATTCTGGCTCACATTGCGTTGTGCCCTGAACGCTCGCCAAGCTCGCTACGTAGCTTATTATAAGACAAAAGAGGTTCTCCAATGCAGAACCTCTTTTGTCTTATAATAAGTGTAGTCGTGTTCATGTTCTTTGATCTTTGAACCATGAATTAGGGATTCTGTCGTACATTGGGTTGTGTCCGACGTCGCGCGGAGTGCGAAGTAGCGAGCGTTCAGGGCACAACGCAATGTGAGCCAGAATGCCCAATTTATTTACTACTGGTGTGACGTAGTAGGTAACTAATAAACTTCAGTTTAATGCACTTCAGTGTAATTATTATGTTAAGTTGTTATTATAACGTAGGAAAATAAAAAGACGGAGAGCGTAAAGAATGTAATGTAAAATAAAAGCAAAACATGCCTATCTCTATGTATAAGAAACTGGTCAACGTCCACCTGAAACTACTGTAGCTAGAAACATGGTGACATGAAATTTTGATAGCAGTTTCATTTCGTGACGTATAGAGACTCCACTAAGAACAGATTTTTCGAATTTCAACCCCTAAGGGAGTGAAACGAGCCGAGGGCTCATTGCAAACCTGCCTTAAAGTAAACTCGTTACGTTTTTGTAAGTCCCATATAATGAAAGTTAATTAACCACAACCATTAAACTGTAATGTGTAACTGTAAACTTGTCACAGGTAAGTAAGGGCTATTGTAAACTCGCCATGATTGTTCATTCTATATTTTCTTTGCAAAAGGTACTGTTTGCAAGCAAGTTTTAGTTATTTACAATAGTAATATAAAAGTAAAATAATAATCATGATAGTTAAATAGTAGATAATAATAAAAATACTATACTTAGATAATAAAAAGTTCAATACATCGAATGTCCATGGGGTCCGTGAGCTATTAATTTAGCAGAGTCATAGAACAAGATGGCAAAGTTTGTATGGGGAAAAAATGTTCAAGTACCTATATATTGTCTTTAATATATGCATAAACTAAATAAACACCAGTTTCAGAATGTGTCAAATTTCATCCTCTAAGGGTGTATAATAGGGAATTAATTTTGTTGGAATGGCGATAGATTACATCCTAAGAAAGAACATTATAAAGGCTACTTTTTGGCACGATAGTTGATAATCGACATGTAAGCGCGGGAGCCGCGGACGGCCACAAGTAAAAAACCGGATAACAGAAGCAACTAAAACAGAACGAAAACCAAACGTCAACATAAACAAATACCCCTAATTTAAAAAAAAACATGCTACTGATGCTACGTTCCTGCCTAATGACCAGAACAGTGTTATTAATGGTAACATTTTTATGTTGATTTATTAATTAAGAACATAATAATTAATATAATTATCAGTTTCTTGACATTCCTCTTAGATATTAATTTGTTTGTAAGTAAGTACTATTATTTTTTGACAGAACTGGCATTTCATGCAAACACAATTTGATTGATCACTTTGATGCAACTTCGTCAGTGGCATTGAGAACAACAACTCATTGGTCAGTAGTTAGAATGGTATTTTTATCTCCTAACGTCCATTTAACTAAGTATATCAAAATTTATTAAAGTATTTATTTGTTACCGTGGGAATAAAATCTCAATTTTTGAAATAAAAAATATTGACGTAGCTGTATACTTCGGTACAAGTAATACAATATTATAATATTAAGATGACAAACAAATAAATTGGGGTAAACGTTTATATAAAAACGTATATTACACGTAAAAGTAATAGTATTATTTACTTTCACGTTAATGTTATGTCTGCATTGTTTGACTTACGCCTATTATGGTGAGCCAAGCCGCAACGCATTGCATAGCAAATATCCAAAGTAACTGTTTGGCAAATATCTTCCTTTGTCATTTTTATAGTTTATGATACTGTCATTATTTAATGTCATCAGCAAAACTATTAAGTGGTGTCACTTTTGACTGAGCGATTCAGCAGTTCCACAAGCCATGTTATTCGGACACAAACTTACATTTACTTCGCAAAGTACTAAAGAAAGATTGTGATTGTACCTCGCAGTACCTACGAATGCAAAAAAGTTTTTACTGTTAATATATTATTCACATGAGTATTTACCCACACGTTCTCGTCGTTACTGCCCTATCTTAACTAGCAGCAGGTATTTTAATTCCCAAAGAATCTCACTAAAGATTCTTTGGCAAGTTATTAAAAAATAACCACAAACCGTTTATGTACATTGCAATGATATCGAGTACGAGTTTCTTTTGACTTGATACGAGAAAGTCGTTTTGGAGCAGCATTTTTACAAGTAATTTAGATATTTATTTTAACTTTAAGAATTTTTTAAACATATAACCACATGACATTTTATACTTACACTTTCTTCAAGACTTCAGAGTAAAAATTAAAAATAGCACTTTATACTTTCATGGTTATTAACATTTGGATTAGAATTATTTACGGGATATTTACCATGTAACTTTTTCCATGTAAATATCGGGAACTCACAACTATAAAGTTACATGGTAAATATCCCGTAAATAATTCTAATTCAAAAAATTAAAAACTCGAACTTTCTTACATACAATTCTTATGCGATAATCTTTTTTTACAGGGTGGGCAACGCGCGAATGATTGCGTCCATAGCTTATGTTGATAGCTTAGGTACCATTCAGGGGTCCGTCTGCTTAAACGCCACTTTAGTGGTAAAACTTATACATTTCTTGGTTTTGTTTCCCAAAATTCGAAAAGAATGGCAGAGAAAACGGAATTAGCCAGCTCTATCAAAAGTCGATTTCCGTTTTTCTCTGTGTATTACACTGGATTACTCAACACACAATATCCTGACCTTTAAAAGTGTGTTAAGATAATAAAGCTGCACAACATACTTTTAAGCAGCGTGAATCAACAAATATAAAATCAAACTTGACAGTGAGGTCTGTGAGTCTTCATACAACACCGAACAATTAACAACGAAATAATTTTCGTCTTTCGACCCACGCCCTATGTTGAAAGATATGATTCGTATTTATTTGTACTCATCCTTAGAACTATTTCGAAGTCGAGTTAATTTTTATTCCACTCGTTTTTAATTGCAGCCAAAGAATTTATGTTCGATTTAAAATTTAAGTGGATTGTTAACCAATGCGAGAACGAAGACATTCTGCTAGTGCAATACCTGCGAGTGCAATATTACCTACCTTCATTAAATATTTAATAGGCATTATTTAAAACGTGTCAATAATACTGAAGTAAACTTTATCGTATGAAATTGTTGTGTATCCCCTAAAGTAATGTAGCACTATGTAAAATTAATCAAATGTTTGTTTTATGGCTGACATTGTACAAACACAAAAAACGTTAGTTTATTGTGTTAGATATTAAACTAATATTGTAAACTTGCCTATAAACAATAAACTTTGAAAACAAATTACTTTGAACGGTTTGAGAAAAGATTTCTACTCTGTTAAAGTGGAAACTTAAACACAAATTAACTTTATGATAATCTGCTGCTATAAAATGACAATTAATTTAATAAAAGACATGGCTCAATTGGTTTTACAGTATGTACTGCCCCAGCAATGTATCAATTGAATTTTGGATAGTTGCACCTATAAAGAAAACAGTTTTACTTACTCTTCATATCACAATCCTGGAAATAAAATCGTAAAAACTTTTACGTTTATATAAAACGTCAAATGAAAGTTTGCTATTAACTTTAAAAAAAGGTTTGCTACGAAAATCAGCTGTCGGCTTTTTCCGCTTGTACAAACAAAAAAAATACAAAATTCTCAATAATCCGCTAGTACAACATAATACACATTGCACTGTACTAGTGTTACATACGTTATAAAATATTAATAAAAACACTAAATATTTTTTATGAATGTTTTATAATATTTTCGCTGTAAAATTAAGTATGTTTTGATTTCGAGACATGCATATAATCATTTACATATGTAAATGAAAGATAAGAAGGTGGCGCACTTCATACGTCAAAGACACGCGCCATACTCGCCATACTGCCGATCGTATTTACGTGTAATCTGTCAAGCGGCGATATACCACCGGGGGGCGATGACAATGGAAGAATCAATTATTTTATTGCAGCATTAAATAAAAAGTGACGTACAAGCTTTTTTTAAATTTGTGCACAACCGTGGTGTTGTGTGTTTTTAGTTCAAATGAGCTAATCAGTAGAATATACTTAAAAAATAGGTCATGTCTATCCTACTAATTACTTGTATAGTAAATACAATTTTAAATGAAAGACATATTAATAAAATTCTAGATTATTTCATGAAAATTATTGATGAAAATGTAGTACTAAGTATATAGGTAAGGTAAAAACACCTAATAACTACTTTAAAAATACAATATTTTCCTGAAAATATTATGTCTATCAATCTTACCATTTATGACTTTGTCACCAGAGATATACTATAATATAGTCTCTCCACATCACCATGCTATCCAAAGAGTAAAAAAATCGTCTTCTTCCCAGAAAGATTTTCTCCTCGTCCCATGCGGTTTTAGTACCCCAAAATATTTTATAACAAAATGCAAGTAAATAAAGAAAGAACTGTGAACATCTCCAAGTGACATTACAAATATCAGGAATTTATAAATAATATAACAGAGGAATTGTTTTATTTGTTGAAGTAGGTACATTTACGAACTTAATATTTTCCATTTCTATTTGTGTCCTCATAAGTTTTCCTAACATATTTCTTTGTAATCTGTTGTAAAACAGGAAAAACTAGTACAAGCAACTTTTAATTCATTGATTATTTCACGATAGTTGTATGAGAATAACAAACTCGTAAAATTGAATGAATCAATATTTGAATTTTACGGGCTTGTGGGAAACAGCTATGTTTTTTAGCCATATCCGTTCATTTGAAATAATTTCAAACCTTTAACATTGTGAATTTTCGTATTTTTAATTAGCAAACTATTAATTTTATTTCAAATTAATGTTATTTTGTATATTAAATAAGTAATTACTAATATATGAAATAACTTGCTGTCATAAAACCGACGATAATGCTAATGTAACGTATATAAATAGAAAACTGCATAATAATTACATATCTTAAAGGCCTAAACATGTAAGTTTAAAATTAACTTTAATGTGAAACAGATTTTTTTTTTATAAGAGAATAAAGTTCTCCGTAAGAATACCTACTATTTGATTTTATCTGTTGCGTCACTGTCCTTCGGTATACATAAAATCAGGGCTTTCAACATTCTAACTTTCAAGGAGGTTTCATCATCATCATCATATCAGCCGAGAGACGCCCACTGCTGGGCATAGGCCTCCCCCAAGGATCTCCAAACCGATCGGTCCTGCGCTGCCATCATCCAACGGCTTCCCGCAACCCCCACAAGATAATCGGTCCACCTTGTGGGGGGCCTACCAACGCTGCGTCTCCCAGTACGCGGCCGCCATTCGAGAACCTTTCCGCCCCAACGGCCATCAGTAAAAAACAAAATGAAATATTTTTCTCAATTCCGTCCCATTTTAATTCTGAAATTAATGTCATATTGATTATCTTATTTATTAAGAAAGTTTAATCTTCAGGTACTTTTGATGTTGCATGATTGCCATCCGGTTTATAAAATTTTCTTTGAAAGTATGATTTTCAATTGCACTTAGGTACATTCTTTTTTCCACGAAAACGATTTCCTCTTTCCCATAACAAACTAGTATGTAATAACAACCCTGTTAAGAAACTTAAATATATTTTTATGAAATTTCATAGATTCTGCGATCATTGCAACTTTGTAGTAAGTACATCGAATTTCAAATACATAGCCCCAATGGTTTTCATCGAAATTGCAGTGACACTCAAATAGAAGGATAGTAAATTAGTGTAAGGGCTGCCACGTAAAAATAAAATACAAATCGTAAACATTATCAAAAAGCAAAGGCAATTTTATAAAAGGTTAATTATTTTTATAAGTGGCATAATAGTCGTAATTAATCGAAGGATCAATAAATAATATTTAATGGTTGTAAAGTATAATATTGACATCTTGGATATAGTCGGGATTACGTAAGTATTAAAAGGAAACTACGCATATAAATAAAGTTTTCCAATTAGAATAAATAATCTTAATGTCATGATTTGATAGCTAATATAGTATTAGCGTAACAAACTTTCGAAATAAATAATATTATTATAACCATCATCATGTCAGCCTATGATGTGCAGATCATCTGTCCATCTTGTGGAAGGCCGTCCTACTTGGCGCTTTCCGGTACGTGGCCGCCATGCTTGAACTTTAACGTCCCATCGGGCATTTCTGCGTTATTAATAATATACTTATCTATTATTACTTGTTATATCATTAGTTCAATATATTTACAGTTTCATGTTGCTGAATTTCCAGATAAAGGAGATGGTAAAAGTTTTTTATGGGATTTGGGCCAGCTCATGAGCACCACCAGTTTTTTGTGTGAAACCATCTTAACTTATCATTTTGTTTTTTACGACTTTACATTGAAAATTATCGTTTTATTCCTTTAAAGCTAGGGTCAAACAATTCAGAAAATGTACAAAAACACTAAAACAGTAATGTCAATTTTAATATTTGTCAACATGACATTAAATTCAACTTTTTAACAGCGTCATTATAGCTATAGACAGTACACTTTTATGATATCTATGTTGCCATTTTTATGCAATAATTATTTTATTTTTTTATTTTTTGCAATAATATTAAAGAGTTATGTGTTTATTAAAGGACACTATGTTATTCAGTACCTTTTTGTCTACAAAAAGGTACTGAATAACATAGTGTCCTTAATAAAGTATTTGTATTCAAATGATTTAATTTAAAAGTTTTAAAGATATGATAAGGATTTGTTGCCGGATAATGAATGAGTTTGACATGTAACATTAACGACAGTTAACGAGTCCAAATTAATCAAAACCGCTGTTAAGGAATCATCTCAGTTGAAACATGAAAACATCCATGTATCGATAGCAAATGCCGTATTTATCACCTGAATTTCAACACATCAACACATAAAACAACGACCAAACAGATCAAAACAAATATCACCTATTAAGACCATCACCAACTAAGTTCGAATTTCAAATAATTATTCCGTAACTTACAATTTTGGACACCCCTATTTGTAACGCGGTCTAGATGCTCGGGTAATTGCGCACACGGCTCTACAGCTCCATTTTTGTGTTACGACGAGATATGTCGTATTTTATTTAGGAAGGTGGTTTCTGAACCGATTTAATGCTTCGCGGTTTTATGGAGCATGTATTAAATGTATGTAAATCAAACTTATCTCGTCATTACTAGATAACAAACACATAAATACGTAATTTTACGTAGGTAAGCTTTTATTTCATCAAAACAATATGGAATTGCTAAATTGTGGTTCACGATTCTGTCAATTCTTAACTTGATTACTTGATTGTTAATCGAATTGTTTGCAATCGATTAAAAATAGTTCCTATTAAAATCCAATAGCATAAAAATAATATATAATTTTGTAATATTTAACTTAAACATTTCCCGGATATAAAGACCCTTAAAAATCGTACTGAGCATTGACTGACATTTTCTACGTCTCGTTGATAATGGTCGTGCTATACCTACTTGTATTTATTATTAAGGGTTATATCTGAGGTATTTGTAGCAGATTAAAATTTTTCTTCCTTGTTTCAGGTAAGTTACGCAGATTATACAAAGATGTTACTGGGACGTCCGATAGAGCTACTGAAAACCGACAATTTCTTCTTAAGTTACAGTTAAGGAAAGGGCGTGGTTTCCAGAAAAGAGAAATATAAAGGTAAATTTAATACCCATTGAAACAATAATATCTATGACACACACCTAATAGCTAGTCCAGCTTGTGTTATGGATACTAGACCACGGAGAAATACAGCATTAGATCTATGTAATAGAGAGTTCGCAAAGGTAGACTTATCTCTAAAACAGATCTGTTTCAGCCAATTCATGAATATGTGATGATGTAACTTAATTAATTTTAAGATAGCCCAAGTCCTACCTGTCCTGTTGAAATCTGGTATTTGACAGTCATTTCGTGACTGCTAAGTCTTTAGGCGACGGGAAAGGACTGGCTGGCCTATGTATATATTGATTGTTCCTTTCAAATTCCTAATGACATTACAAGATAGGTACAAGCAATGTATGAGTAGCTTGTGTAATACACACGTGTCACACGTTGTTAATTGACTAGTTGAAATATATTTCTTACTCGTTTTGCATTCGTGTAAATAATAGGCAGGCACATTTCACTAAACCTCGTGAATTGAAATGGAACACCTTAGAACTATAACAATATATGTATGTTTTATAATCATAGTTATATTAGAACATTTTAAATGTTCCAATCAAATTAAAAACAACACAACGAGACGAAGTGTTGATATCAGATAATCCACAGAACAGAACAGTTGTTCTGTGAGATAATGAACGTTAATTATTGTGAGAGTAGTATTAAAAGAAACAAGTGTTCCAATTGAAAGGATCTTTAATACTAATAAATAACTATGAGCATAATGAGGAGAGGTGATTCATTCAATACAATATGAACCACTTTTATGGTGACTATTTCAAAATGAGATTTCTTTATTGCAAAGTCTTAAAATTTTAGTTATCTTAGAATAATAATTAATATATTTTAGTACCCGTCATAGAATCATAGTAATCTAGTGATTACCTAATAATAAATAAATACCTAACACTATCAAAACATAAACTATAAAATAAAGAGTGGTGCTTCAATTAAATTAACTTACATTTAACATAATCCTAAGCTAACAGCTGTAGGAACACGAACATGGGTCCGTCCATTTAGTACCAGGAAGAGATTTGATCATTGTACCAAAGTTGTGTAACATAAGTGAACTGGAGCATAGCTTCAGATGCAATATACTTTGCAGAGAAATAAATTAATTTCATTTTACTTAATGCTAATGGCGTTGATGAATTATGCTCTAATTAACATTATTTTCAAACAACTTCAAAAACATTATGAATACTTGTACCAATGTAATGTAAAAACGTATTTTCCCTGTATATGGCACAAAGGTTAAGAAATCCAGACTCAAAAAATTTATAAAGATTTTACTTTCTATAATTGATTCTAATTACAAATTAAAATAGCCATGGACACAAATAAAGGACGATGGGCAAGGAGTTCTGGGTTCGATGGGTTTCTTATGAGAATAAAAGAAAGAAATAAAGTAAAATAAGAAATTGAAACAGTTGGTATTTTTAGTATGTTATTGTGTGTAAAGTTTGATCATAGAGTGTAATCATAGTAGAATACTTCTTACAAATAAAGCAGTATTCTCAACTTCCTATGCAGTAGTCTTAATACCTACTTCTTATGGTCTATAATCAAAGTTTCCTTTTTCACCTTCGATTAAAAGGATCTATAGAGGACCTCGGGAACTCCATTTCAATACTAAACAATTTGTGCTTTCACCTAATGATATAGAAAGCTATTCCCTGCGGCTAGCCCAGAGTGCGAGTGCAAGTTACAAACTCAGCAAGAAATGTTGTAGATTCAACTAGTATTATCCCTTTCTTTTCATTCAACTTATGAAAGAGACAGCATCACTTTCAATTTCAAATTAACTGGTTTTAAGTCGGAGAAGTGTGTATCAGAACCGATATAACCATACTGGATGCGTGCTCTAAGAATATAAGCTTCCCTTGCTCTTAGTTAACGCGTAAATAAATCTAGGACATTTGCATTCGAAAATGCCACGTAGGACCTAAAGATTTACATTCGTGTCGTAGACGCTAATACGCTACACTACATCGCGTGAGAACTATGGTCATTCCTGCGAGGATTTCCGTTGCCGTGGTAATTTATCATTAAGTCAGCTTCCATACAGTCGACAGCAGAAGGTATCGATAATATTTGTAAAAAACGCTCCTATTGCAGACCGAATTAGGTCGTTCAAAAGCGTATTACTCAGAATTCACTATCGTCTATAACTATGGCATTAATTACTATAACTAAAAGTATTGTAATAGAAGTGTACTCTGCACTGTGATTGCTTATAAGTGAAGCGTTAATCTAGAAAGAATGATTAGGAGTATAAAGATATGACGAAAAAAACAATAAGTAACGTAATTTCTGACTAGCAAGGACTTGGGACAACTATGTCAATTTCGTATGGTCTTTCTGTTGTTCCGTTAATATAACGTCTGCCTTTTGTTTCATTCTTCTTTTTCTCGTCTAGATAATTTCGTAAATCTCTTATCAATAAAAATCTGTGTTTGTATGTTTGTCCCCTATGTGCTCCGAAACCATTGATCAGATTGTGATGAAACTATGGTGTTCTGGGGACGCTGAGGTTCCTGAATCAAAAAAACTCTTTTTCTCTTTACGGGCATCGCAAATCATGCCAGATGTTTATTTAGATACTAATCTCAATAAAAATTAAGAAAATATTAATTACTAGACATGTTTTACATGATACTGACCTTACTGTCATCATCACCGTCATTGCAGATGGATCACATCGATTTATAAATGGACCGGTTGTGTGTAAGCTTTTTCAGGTGGGGGCTACCTGCTCTTGTCTTTTCTGTACGCTTTCGCGATCGCCAAACCAGAACTTTAACTCCACGAGATGACTGCGCGCGCATCCTGCGTCTCCCGTTTCGGCAACCACTTTTTTTATACAACTAGATGAGAAAGAAGATATTCCACCTGATGGTAAGCGGTTACCGCCACCTATAGACACCTGCAATATCAAGGAAAATATCACTTGGTATTGCAGGTGCGTTGATGCCTTCCATGCCCAATAATTTCACTGGCGATCTCACCCTTCAATCCGAAACACAGGGAATTGTTTCACGGTTTGGTTCTTATAGTAATGCTTATGAAGTATTTTAATGTAGGTAATATTGCACTCGCAGGTATTGCACTAAAAGAATGTCTTCGTTCTTGTATTGGTTACCAATCCACTTATATTTTAAATCACACATGAATTCTTTGGCTGCAATTAAGAAATATAAAGAGTGGAATAAAGCTGTACTTCAAACCACTGCATACTGCGCGCTGTTCCGATGTCAGCCTCTCAGATCGTAGCATTCGTAGTGGAGACCGCGCAGTGGTTGCCGAGACGCAGGACTCAGGGCACGCGCGCGGTGGTGTCGTGGCTTTATACCCTTACACCTCAACAGCTCTTGCACTATCTGCCCATTACCACTTCAACCTAGAGGCCCTAGAGGCTAGTGCTTAGGTATCTTAGGATGTCCTCATTTCCATATCTATACTAATATTATAAATGCGAAAGTAACTCTGTATGTCTGTCTGTCTATCTGTGTCTGATACGGTTTCACTCTTAAACCACGGAACTGACTTAGATGAAATTCGGCATGGAGATAGATTACATCCTAAGAAAGGATATAGCTATCTACCTTTTGTCGCAATAGCCGTTATCAACGCGGGCGAAGTACACTAGTAATAAATATCAAAAGGCAAATAAAATATTTCTCCTCATTGTTTAGTTTAATTTAGGCATCGGCTTATTTATTACCTTCTTTTGGAAATAATGCGGGTTGGTGGGTTAAAGCGGTTGCAGGAACAACCGGGACCAACGGCTTAATGTGCCTTCCAAAGCACGGAGGAGCTCGAGATACCAAACTTTGCATGACATCCATGGCGAAAGCTACTTTGTTTACGTATCGAAACCACCAAATTCATTAATCGAATGAAATTGTAATTCCTATCTCAAATGCTAAAACAGTATTACTTTATAAACTTACAATTTAGTAAATTAAATTGGAAGGTATTTAAAATTGTTTTTACCATCGTGGCTACCGGGTCGTGCATGAACGGGTGATAATTGTATATTATTTACAATAGTAAAATTGTAACATTACATTAAGATGACGTCACGTAGGCAATATAAAACCACTTATCAAGATTAGGGTCAATCCATAATGTCCGTGTCAGATTTGAAAATACAAAAGTGAATGAAATCCAAGGTTTACATAATGAAAAATGTGTTACCATCGTAATTATCTTAATAATATACTGATTCAATGTCGGTAATGTTGTAAAATAGTTGATAATTGGGTACTTGATGCTACTTTATTTCATTTTAACAAGGATGAATTTTATTCATTTGGTTGAAGTATTGAAGAATTTTATTCGTGCTATAAATAAAAATATTTTTTCTACAAAATACATTTTGTCAGTTACAGTCATTAAAGAAAGTGTCAAGAACAGACACAAGCCTGAATGACAAAAAAAACTGGGATTAAGAACCTCCCAAGTCTTTCATAGTGGGGGAAGTGAGAATATATCTATGCAAACGGTAGAACACATGCTCGCATCTTTACTGGAGCGCTTACAGAGCATTTTTTGCTAACCATAGGCTTTACAAAATGTAACTCACCCTTACACCACTCTTCTGAGAATGGGGTAAGGGCCATGAATTGATGGAACATCTTTTATGTCAATACGGTGCTCTGGCTAGAATCAGACTTAGTCTTCTGGAAGTGGCCAGTGGATATCCAAGGCTTGTGGCCTTGTGCTAAATAATAGTTTTTGGTAATAAGGTCACCAAATCCCAACTAGAAAAGCAAACAGAGCCTGTAGTCTTCTGGACTCCAGACTCTGTTTGCCTTTCTGCTTTTCTATATTAGATTTGGGGATTCTATCTCGAGACCTTATCAGGCATTACTTGGCAGACCATATTCCAGAAGACTTATTCTTATTCTATCTCTTCTAGAAAAGCAGAAAGGCAAACAGAGTCCGTAGTCCAGAAGACTACAGGTTTGCCTTTCTGCTTTTCTTATCAAGATTTGGCGACCCTATTACAAAGAAATATTATTTAGCTCCGGACTTCAGTGAAGCGGAGGATCTTCTCTAGTCGGACACTAGAAATTCCACCGGGAAATACTTTTTTTAATGCTTAAAAAGAAAAAAAAAATACTGGTAGGTAATTACAGGATTATTATTTAAAAATAAATATCTTTGTATCAGTATACGCGACGTGTGTATTCCCCAAACATACCTATCGCAGGTGCACTCGAAGAAATTTCTTACAGTAATATTTTTTTTATGTACCTAAAAAAAGTTTATAACACAATACAATGAACAGCTTAGTTGAGTATTTGTACTCAACACTACTTATTTCTAATGAAATCTCTACCAGCAGGTCTGCGATGGGAAAGAATATGAAAAATAATAGCGGACACACCTGCAAAATAAAATTTAAATAACATTAAGTATAACTATACGTATTTTAAAATAATTAAACAAGCCACACCTTTTGGGATCTTTTTCTTAATAAACATCTTCTATAACATTTATGTGCACAATAAATTGCTTAAATCAAATAAATAAAAATAATCTGCTCTACAAATCTATGATACTGGTAAGTACAAATCAAAATCGTAATAGGAAATGCTCGGTGAAAGCCTGCGGAGTAGCGTAAAGCGATACAACTCAATTATGGCCCGAAGTAATTGGATTAAAAGCTTCAGCAGTTTGTTAGTTAACTTGCACTTGGAATATAATGATAGGTGAGATGCCTAGAGCCAGCCACCAGCCGTAGGAAATAGAAGTTTCGCTTTTAAACTAATTCCATTATAACTAGAATTTGAGTGCCGTCATAGAGTTCGAGTTTAAAATATGTTTGTACAATAATTAATGTGCAAGAAAGCAAATCAAGTTGAATATACTGATAATCAATGAGACCGAAAAATATTAACTGCTAAAAAATAGAAAAACATGTCTAGTGGAGTTACTTCTTACAATCCGGTTGTCCGATCTAATCACTGAGCTACCGGAAATTCATTAGAACCCTATGAAAACAAAATTTAAGAAAATGTAGTAATTATTAACATACAAAACTGTGTTCAGAATCTCTGTGCAATAAATTGTAGTTTGTCTCTAGAATTTCAAACTCCATCATATATCTTATTACCTACTCCACAAATCCGCCCCGTCTATTCACAACTTAAAATGTAAAATTAACATACGTTAATTATATTACACACAACGATAATACTGCGACGAATTAGAGCAAGCCCGTTAACTCACCAACAATAGTAAGTCTGCGCAAGTGGTCCATCTGATACTTACTTAGGTAATCCCATTGTTTAAGGCTGAATTTCTGAATTTGCATATCTAGATCCTGCCAAGTATTTATGAGTAAGTTACGCACGTTTAGAGAGCGGAATATGGTAAGATCACATATTTCAACTGTGACTAACTTGTTTATTTATATCAAAGATGACGAAATTACGAAGGAAACATATTTTTTGTTAAATAACTATACAAGTTTTGTTTAAACCTAGCTGCGTCGAATTGGTTCAAGACGTTGTCTTATTGCAAGCAAATACTGCCCAGGTAAATAAAGCTTTTTTAATTTGTGTAACACTCACAAGCTAGGCACAAGACAGCCGATCTTCG
This sequence comes from Nymphula nitidulata, assembly GCA_947347705.1. Taxonomy (NCBI): domain Eukaryota; kingdom Metazoa; phylum Arthropoda; class Insecta; order Lepidoptera; family Crambidae; genus Nymphula; species Nymphula nitidulata. The sequence continues at coordinate 15,189,056 of OX374630.1, read as the reverse complement.
GAGTCATTATTATACTGTCTCTGCCTCAACATCACGCTCTAATGTCCGTTTTCACTAACCAATCCCTAGGCTTAGGTGACTCCTAACAACATTTGTCTCTTTCTGTCTTCTTTAGATAGACTGAGCTAAAAATCGCTAAGAGACTCTTAAATTCTTAATGCTAAGGAAAGGTCAGTGAAAACGAGCGTAAGAGATTTAGTTAATCGTGTATTTGTCATGCTACCATTTGGTATTCTTTGCCAGCATATGATTGTGTTCCCTCTCTCTCCTACCTATAGCACGGGTCCCTTAAAAAAAAGTGAGAAGACATCAAAGGTCGAAGTACTTAGGTATATTCTTTATGGGCCGCAAAGGTGGAGGCGGCTAGATCAGTGTATTCATGTTCTACCGCCTTCGCTAATGGACTCTTCTTACCGCTTATCCTCAGGTGGTGGGTGTTTAGCCCTTAGCCGTGATTTTTATAAAAAATCAATAGGTTCTCTATTGTGGAGAAAACGAACCCAGCGGACACTACAAAGAAAATTGTAAATAATTATAGTGACAAATTCAACCTTCATCGAAAATAGAACGAACACTATTTTTAAAATTTATTTACTATGGAATAAATATTATAAAGTTATTTAAAGAGTTACCAAAGACTTATACCTGAACACTAGCGTATTTTTAGTTGTAAACAAAAACCAATATCAAGGTTGGTTACGAATTCGTGACTAAAAACTAGTACCTAATGATCGCGAAGTGGATGAGTTCTTTTTGATACAATAATACAAAACTAAAAAGGGTAGGTGCTTTCCGAATATATCATTTCAAATTAAAGAGATTCTATTAAGTTTTACTTGCTTATCAGAAACATGAAACCATAAATATGATTTTTACGTACTTCATAAATTTCATAATCCGACATTATCCCGTTAACACAAAGTCCGTTTGATTAGTTCGATTGATGGGACTTTTTTTTAACTTTCGATTCCATTCATCATACAGAAAGGAATAACAAATTATACATATAGTGCTTGGAAGTTAGAACTACAGTTTACTAAAGGGTAAACTGTAGTTAAATTCTGTCTATTATATAATTTCGATAGAAAGCCATTATATATACGTCCCAGCAGTGGGCACAGTCCTCCCTGCATGGCAGAAATACATGAGGAGCTTTTGCCATAACACCACCACGCTGGCTCAATGCGGGTTGGTGGGTTAAAGCGGTTGCAGTAACGCTTAAAGGCTTGGTGCCTTCCGAAGCACGGAGGAGCTCGAGATTATAAATTTTGATTGACCCATCCCGGGATCGACCATGCCATCACCACGCCACCAAACTCCTCAATGAAATCCGTTGAAATCTTAAAAAAAACGAATTTATATTACCTTTATTTATCTCATTAATCATAGGTAGGTTTCACCGGTTTACTCCAATGATTTTTTCCATATTTACGAATGTAGCTCTATTTCGATAGAAATAAAATAACATCTTCGTGTTTTATTGTTCTACGCGTGTCATAGCTGTGGGATAGACCTACTTTATTCGCGAAAGAGAGGCCAAGAAACTCACCAAGTCAATCTCTTTCGTTCAATTTAAAAATGATAATCACTAAGTTTAATTTTTTTCATTCACTCTTGCGAATGTGAAAATTGTGAGTCGCTGTTTGGTATGCCAGCCGGCTGATTGATATTACCTTGTTCTGAGAAGAATGAAGGAGAAAATATTACGGATAATATTTAATATTATAGCTCTGTAAAATTGCTTTACCATAGCAATAGTTTCCTATAAAGTATAATTAAAAAAACAAATATTTAAACTTACCTATTCGTTTTGCCAACGAAATTTCTGAACATTGACGTGCGTATACCATAGACCAAATAATTATATCATCCTTGCTTATACTAATGTGGCAAAATTCCTCAACAAAATTAAAATAAGACAGCTTTTTAAAATATTTTTGCCGGTGAGAGAAGGTAAATTACCAAGGACTGTAAAAGTAATCGGTTTTGACCTGATTTTAAGCATCAATTTCTGACATATCGCCACTGGAAGGGTTTTTAAGATTACGAAATCAAACCAGATTCTGAACTAAGTAGCCATCTCTAAGTACTAATAAAGGCTTCAGTATAAATAATCTTCACGGACTATATTACTTGTTTTTTTTTTATATATATATAAAGCACGGCAATTGACCCAACACCACCTGATGTGAAGCGGTAAGGAGAGTCCATATGCGAAGACAGCTAGTGCAGAATGGACATTGCACTAGCTGCCTCCACCTTGCCGGCCCAAAAGGTGCTTTTTCACGCCTCTCTTGAAGGACCCCATGTTATAGGAAGGAGGAAACACATGCGCTGGCAAAGAATTCCAATTTCTGGAAGTACGACAAAGAAACGAGCAACTAAATTTCTTTGTGCGCGATGTTGAGGTGGACACATTTGGTATATATGTCGCAGCCATATGGTTAAATTAGCCACTTAACTGGACGCCTAGACCGTTGGCTAAACGCTGGCATCTAACGAAACGGCTGAAGTCATTAAGCGCAGCGTTTAACCAGATGGCTAAATTATGGCGTCTGGTTAAATTAGCTATTCAATTGAACGGCTAGGCAGGTAGTTTAAATCGGCGAGCTTCTGTGTGAGTGTTTGAGTGATTGGTAAATTCAAGGTTATTTTTTACGATCACTTATATAACCGAAATCGTTTTGGTTATATGGTCAAATAAAATAACTGCACATTATTTGTCGCAGGTTGTATGCATTTTTTTCTGCTAGTTATATTATTATTTTGGTGTCATTGATCCTGACTTGATCTTAGAATTAAAACCATAAATACCTTAAGATAACAACTGGCTCTTTTATTAGGTTCAGTGAGGCCCTTTTCCAGATGATCATTAGCATATATACGTCCCATTGCTGGGCACGGGCCTTCCTACATGTGAGAAACATACGAGGAGTTTGGGCCATAACACCATCACGCTGGCCCAATGCGGGTTGGTGGGCTTTTTCAGAAACTTTATAAATAAATAACAAGCCTAGTCTGCTACCGGATAACATCCGGCGATTCGTCGTAACTTAAGGTTTTATATAATTTTTGTTGCAGCCATAAGAGTGGGACTTTCACGACAACTTTAAATAATCCTGTTTCATTAATTGCCTTTTACATTTTGCCAGATGCATTACTAACTTTGATGAAATTAATTAAGTGCATCTTCGTAAAGGATCGCATAGTGCTGGGCTTGTAATTATTATGACGAAGTTTTCTGATTACTCCTTTATATTTATGTGATTTCAACAAACATTTCCTTACATTTCTCTTAAAATTCATTTTATGACCTACCTCTGTCTTATTAAAAATACTGTAAGGAACTTCAGCAAATTATTAATAACAAGTAAAAAATAAACTTAAATTTTTGTTTGCGCCATAGTACCTAAAATATTTGAAATTTAACTTAGAAAAGTATTATTTTGCTTTCTTTCACGAGTAAAGCTGCCAGCTGTAGGTATAAAGTATACACATAACCCAAACATACTGAAGAATCTTGCAAGCGCAATTACTTTACAATGATACATCTACGCCCATTAACAGAAAAAACAGAGATGACATTAATTGATAATATTTAAAGATTCCCGCGAACACTGTCCAATTGTGTAATCTGAACATGTAGAACGATGGTCGATGACCAAGGTCGCTAAAAACCACTTTCTCCGTCTCGCAAAAAATCTGAACCGGATTCCGTTCACGTCCGAAATAGAAAATGACGTCCACTGATATAATAATAACATGCTGTTTAAAACTTTTTATGCTTTTTAAAAACTAAGGCGAACGTATCACGCGCCCCGTGGCTCCAAAGTTCGTTTTGCTTCTTTATTCATCTATTAAGACTATAAAATATTATGTTATCAAAGCAATCAACAAGCAAGTGAAGCTATAATTTATTTTACTATCGATCTCGATATCAAAGTTAAAGAGTACCTAATAATTATTACTTAGTATTCCTAATATTAATATGACGTATCTTATTATTTTACTCAGCTAATGTATGAGCGAAAGGAGTTAACAAGCTCTCTGCTGACCAACATTTAAACCTCGTATGTGAATGCAAAGGACTAGTTTTTCTGATATTTTTAATATGGTCGCTGTGAAAGTACTCAGCTACACGTTAAACTGCAAAACCTAGAAGATCAGAATAATTCACAATTGTTTACGTCCAATACGAAAGAGCACAAAAACATGTTTGCTCATGCGATGCAATATGGGACTTTAAACAAATTACCTTGTACAGAATGACTGACGTGAAAACACGCAACATAAAAAGCCGCAAAACATTTATTAAAAATTTAACGCAGACCTTGGACAATGTTTCTCATCACAGCATGAAAATTCTTTTAAAAATTAATTATTAGTATTCAGCGTGTAGGCCTTCACTTGTTCTTGATACATTCTGTGTTTCTCTTCTAATGTCCTCAGTGCACTGGAAGGTCTAACACCTCCTAAGTTCACTAAAAAACTTATTTGTACTGGAGGAATATCGTTACTGCTTGCTCTCTTATCGGTGTTAATACCTTTACTTTTGGCACTGGCTCGAATAGGTTGTGGGACATTAGCATTATTTTCAACATTCATTTTGTCAACTTTATTTATCTTCCCTTGTTCACGTTTTTTTATCTGCATACTATCTTGTACATTATTTTGTTTTTCGTCTGTATATTTCCTACCTTTTTCATTACTTAAAATATCTCTATTATTTAATTTATGACAGCCCGCTGATTTTGATTTCGTTTCAGTCCTTTTAATAGGTTTACATATATTTTCTTCTGTTGTTTTATTTATAAGATAAGAAGTATTTCGATCCCCTGTTTTCTGGTCTTTAGAAAGACTAGGCCTTCTTGCAGAATTATCTCTACTTGCTTTTAATTCGATCTCAGCTTGAATAGATTGCTTGTATATTTTTAATCTATTTTCCATTCTCACTTTTTCCGAGTATCGTTGAAGACTTCGAGCTCTTTCCAGCCTTGGTCTAATCTTTTCCATGTCAGGTCCGAGACCACCTAATTTTAAATTTTGTATAGGTTGCACTGTTACGCCTCGCACGTGTCTGCGAGGTTGAGAAATTTCCGAAACACTTTTAAGGTTGTTATCATCTGGTAATTTATTCAGATCATCATTCAAACAAAGTCCTTCATCAAAAGAACTTTCTAAGTACATTTCAAAATCTCTATTGAGAAGTTTGTCGTAGTACATTTCGTTGTAAGATTCAGTGTTAAAGAACTCTGTCACAGTATTATGGTCTACTTCACCAATACTTTCTCTTTCCGTATCCCCAAATTCTGGAGAAATGGAACGTATCTCACTTTCCTCTTTTTTATGTTTAATTGCTGCAGTAGTAAATTGGTTCCGAAATTTTTCTAAATAAGTGGTTTTCTTTATCTTTTCTACTTCTTTTTTCACAAGATAACTGTTCGAAGAATGAGAATCTTTTCTTGATTGATGTTTCAATTTCCTCTTCTGATCTTTGGATACTTTTATGAGCACGTCTTTCTCATAAAATGGTACTAGTATTGTATCCACATTATCCTCAACTGGTGACTTACATTTTTTGCTAGTTTTCTTATTGTAATATTGTTCCAAACTGTCTATTGATATGTTACTCTCTGAACTTGACCGTTTATCCATTATTCGTGACGAAAAATTAAATCTTTTTCTTTTTCTTAGAAACAAATATGATGAATTTTGCATCATGTCACATATGTCACATCATGACGCTTTGTTTTTTAACATAATGTATAGTGTTTTTACACTAAGAAGGTAAATATAAAAATATTTTGATAAAATATTATGGACTTCATCTTGAATTATATATTGTTTTATATTTTTTTTACCAGCCACGGCAAAACTTATCAATTAAAAAAGTATACCTAAAGGACAATTTATCATTAATGGCTCAGTAAAATAGATGCAGTATAAATTTCGTGAATGTCAAAAGTTAAGGCTCTTACTTAGCTTGGCTTGTTGCCAGAGCTGAATATCTGGAACATGCTCGATATACCTATTATTTACTCAGCGAAAAAGATAAAACGCTTACTTTTAAACACAGGACTAGAGCTTTACTTAGTAAACTAGAACAAATAGTTGGATTTCTACCTAATTATTCAAAAGTGCTCTCATAAAGATTTTCTCAAACATCCCAGCGTATTCATAATTTATTAGTATAGTGATGTGCGACAAAAATTAGATTAAATTTATGTATTGAAAATCTCCGAAATCTAGAGGAGCTCGGTGGCGTATTGGATTGAGCGCTCTGGTTTCGATCACGAAAACAAAGCAACTGTCGCCATGGTCGGTCCCTGGATGGGTCAATCAAGTTTATAATCTTGAGCTCCTCCGTGCTTCGAAAGGCACGTTAAGCCGTTGGTCCCGGTTGTTACTGCAACCGCTTTAACCCACCAACCCGCATTGGGCCAGCGTGTTAGGCTGGTGATGATGATGATGATGATTAAAAATCTCACAGTTTTACAATTAATTATACCCATTTTTGTTAAATTAAGCTAAAACGGCACGCCATCTTATCATTAATAGCATGGATGGACCAAATAATTATACTTCTATTATCCTTGTTGATAGAAAACTTAAAGTTACTGGGTTTTCGGCACTTTATAAATTAACGCCTTATTATCTAAGTGTAAGTTTTATTATTATTATATTTTATCTAGGTTCTTTAAACTAGTTATTGATTTAAAAACCCATAACAGAATTCAAGTAATTGTGATATTCAATATGTGTAGGTATAGGATTCCACAACTAACCTTGACATTTGTTTGAATGATCCTATTAATTATATTTTATTAATTTATCTAAAGATTCTCCATAAGGAGTTCATGATACAAATTAATACATAATGAAGATGAGATCAAAGCTTATTAGAATCATTTTTGTACTTAAAAGTATATTGAACTTACATAATGATTAACATACAAATTGAAATCAGATGACATTTGATGATAGTAGGTATTTGTTAGGTGCTATGTTAACCACTTCGTGATTATAATTTAGGTACCTACTTACAAATTACTGCTTATGATTCATATGATAAACTATTTTGTTTTTCTGTGTTAATCTAAATTCAACGTTGGCGCAGTAGGCTTTTAAGTTGTAATTTGCATTGTAGAGTTTAGGTAGAATATTATAACAGTGATTGGCATCGGCGGTATTAGGACCGGACATGCACGCTACTGTGGCGAAATGTAAAGGTAAACAAGTTGTAGTTTAATCATCTTGAAGGGGCGCTCAAGGACTGATCGAGATCATCAGTGACCACTAAGTACCTACCTTACCTACTATGTAACTGAAACGTACTTATACTGAGAGGAATGCTTCATTTCAATTCATTTATTCATTTGCTAGTCACATGGTTACATATAGGTGTTACAATGAGTTAATTGATACATTGGACACATGACACCCCGTGGGGGCACTGCAAACATAAAGCAAGAGAGCGCTATCACTTTATACAATTGAAAATGAACAATATAATGCGGCATCAAATAATTAGATATTTCATTATAGGATTAAATTTAATTTAAATTTTATTTTATTTTAGTAGAGCATTAGTAGAGATACATTGACTTGAATGTATATCCACTAACAAATCCTTAGCATGACAGAATAGAGTTGACATCCTCTATGTGTTATTTAAGAATTCAGTGAGGTCATAATATACTTTTTCTATAAGATGTTTTTTTATGTTTACAAATGCTTGGTTATTTTCTAGCTGCTTTATATTTTTAGGTATATATAATATATAAAGCTAATATTATTATAAATTTGAATTGACATCTATTGTGGGCCCGACCTAACCAACTGGAGAGCTTTTTTAATTTTTAGCAGTGGCAGTGGCAGCGGCAGCTGGCAGTTTTAATTTTTACTATGCCTCGGTGTCGAAATAATCTTGACGATGCCGATAAACATTTAATTACGTAGGTGAAATAGCATTGAACTGTACAAAAACAAAAAAATAACAGATTTATTAATGACTGACAAATTACATACCTTTGAATACGTTTGCGTAAAGGTCAACCCAAATCCGGATCTATCAAATGAACTTCAGAACTAACTAAGAATCATTTTTTGTCAAAATATTTTTTAAAATAAACCAATTACAATTTTTACTAGCTACATTCCAGCCATGGAATTCTTCATAGCTGTTTGTATTTGTATTTTATAATCATGTTACCTACTCAATAGATGTACGCCGAGCATTGCTCACTTTACTTACCTACAGCTGCAAACAATTTTAGAAAATAGTTGACAAGGTAATATAAGTTAGTATAGTTCAGTTAACAATAAGTAACTAGATAGTTTAGCAACGCATGTAGGCCAAGGCATAGCAAAATTAGTGTCATTTAGTTTGACAATAGTAATCTCTAGATTTTGATGCTCTCTCGAGTAGCACTGGCAAGGTCATCGAACACTCGTTAAACTTTCATTAAGCCCACATATTATAAATGCTGTTATTTTTTTATCGCTTTTGCCAGCAAGAAACTAAGAACGAGATAACAATGAAAAAATTTAGATACTTTTCCTTCTGATAGTTCTTGGTTAACATCCAATCAAAGTTTCAAAAGCATTTACGTGATTGCATTAAATGGATTACGAATTCGAAATTTTATTGCTTAAAATAATTTTGTCACCACTCAAATTAACACAATATTTTGCACGCTTCCTCATTATGTCTATTATGTAACACGTAAATGTGTTATTTCTTTGCTCATAGTTAATGATGTTAAAAAGTACAATAACTAATAAGATCATAATTATCCATGTTAAATTTGAAGGAATAAAAGGTCATTTAGCTATCCCTAATTGAAATTAAGCAAATTATAAATGTCAATATCAATAAATAAACGATTACCTAACATTAAATCGCTAAGTTAGTAAATGGCTAACAGTGATTCTGACACAAACCACAAAACACAAGGAAAGGTCACGATATATTAAGCAAGTGCGTACCATAACGTAACAAAACAGTTCGAAACTTGATTAATTGAAATAAAATAAGTATAATTCAAAGACAATTTTTTAATGATAACCGCTTAGCTCTTGGTTCAAAGAAGTTATAAACTTGTGCAACAGGTTAACATATTAGTTAGATACATGTAGAGCTTAGATGTAGGCATTTAATAGTATATTTTTTAACTGCTTTAGTACCAATATTTAAGACACAATATATTTTCTATTGCGTTTGAGAGTCGGGAGACAGGTAAGAGACGAAAGTTTAATTGTATCTTTTACAAGTATACCTTTAAATAATTTGAATTTTAATCCATATATTGTTGTTAATATTGATGGTCTAATTCTAGGCCGAATCTAGGCCTAAATACCAAAACGAAAAGAAACTCAAATGATTCAGAAACCAGGAGTGTCTTTGGAAACACAATCCTTAAAAAGACGTCTAGAAACAGACATTGACTACACATGTCTACTACTACACACACATACTATACACATGTATACTAGGCACATGTCTAGAAACTAACACTGATTTAAATGTTGTGCGTTTATAACGCCTACTTTATTGTCGCATATACAAATAAAGAAAGAAAACGATGTGATTGAATATTATTTGTAATTGTTACGATAACTAGGTGGTAGTGAAGGGTCGTCTGGGTAGGTACCACCGCCTTTCTTATTTGAGCCGTGAAACAGTTCGCTGTGTTTCGAATTGAAGGGAAAGGCAGCCAGTTTAATTACTGGGCATGGACGGCGACGACCCCAGGAGATCCAGGTTCGATTCCCGCCTGGAGTTTCTTTTTTAAACAACTAGATGATAAATAAGCTGACGGCCCACCTGATGGTGAGCGGTTACCGCCACCTATAGACGCATTTTTTTGCGTGATACCCCCCAGCAGCGCCACAAGCCAGATTTTGAAAAGTTTTAGCTGAAAAAAATGTACATTTATTGTTCTTTTTTGTACTTATAAACCAAAAATATGTACCTTCGTATTTACTGATATAAAACACATTAATGTGGCGCTGCCAGAAGGAGTACCTTACAGCAGCGCCACCTTATTATATTATATTCTAAGGAATATATTAATAAAACAAATTTATGTACAATATGTTCTGGAAAAGTGCTATTTGATCATATATAACTGAACACGATTAGCAGCTCCGATAGAAAGTTATGAGCAAATCAAATATTGTATAATAGCTATGTCGGCGCGACGCCCGCTACATTGAAGTCGGCAATAGTTTAAGGCGACTTATCTTAAATTATTATTGGTTGATAAACGGTGGTTCGTCTTCCACCATCATCATCATCCTTATTAGCGGTCAATTATAACAATTAACTGAAGAAAGACGCTATGACATTGTTATTAAATTATATGTGAAAATTTCGGGCAAGCCTATAAAGTAAACCAGTATGCTAAAGAGTGTTATTACTTCATGACACAGAGTAGATATAGTCAATCAGATACATCACTCTTATACCTATTAAAGCTGAAATAGGGATTGTTGGGTTTATTATTATTAGTCATTTTAGACGCTGCGAGATGAATCTCACACTCTCATCCAGAAGAAACGAACGTGTGTCTTCCCGCGTCGTCGTATACTGGGTGAATGCGATAACGAGCGAAAACGCAAGGGTTACTACACTAGGTACTAAAAACATAAATTAAACAATATGACTGAAGTAAGACTTAAATTTTATTAGGTATTTATAAATATAGTTATTTCAATGAAGTGAATGAAATGCAAGTTTACACAATGATCGATGTTTTTTATTCATCTTCGAAGTCACGGTTGTTAAGAATTTTAGGTAGGTACTGTCGAAAATAATTTGAATCGTATGACAAATTTCACTAAATTTTATCTTTTTGAATGAAATCCTACTTTTTGTAGTCCTACTTTATAAAAATGTTTTTCTCATTTTTCTGTGTAATCTAATTTACAAAAAAGGTTTTTTTTATAATTATCATTTGACTGCGACCTTCAACGACTTCACAATAATTAACTATTTTCTTTATTACGACATTGAGACTGCAACTTAATACAAAGTAATGAAGTTTTTTTAACCCTAGATAGCTAACCTTCTGGTGTAAAGGTTTTTAAGCTAACCATCCGCCGAAACGACAGGTATGAAAAACAGTTATTTTTCATAAGATATATACTTGATAGATCTTTTGATGTTTATTATAGTTAATTGAAAGGCTAACCAATAAAAATACATTTCATAAATCAACTTTATCGACCGACCAACCTTTCCGATACTATTTTAACCTTATTCTTTAGGTGAAATATTCAAGATTAATATGTATTTTTTTCGTATTCATTGAATAAAAGAGTAATTTAGAAAAGGTAAAACAGAAAAAACCGCCGAAAATTATGTTAAAAAAAGGATGTTACGTTAGATTTGTTATAACTTACTTTATACTTATCCGAATTCATTTACAAATGCAGTTTATGAAATCACTTTTAAAATAATATTAAACTTAAATATACTTAGTGTACAAGAATATTCGTAGAAATTAACTCAAAAGTTGAATGCAGTCCGTTCAACATAAGATGACGTGAACTGTGCCGGCCGGGATCATAATAGGACCATTTTTAAAATTATCTTTCTAAATGAAACCTAAATATACATTACTATATTTATTATTATTCAATTTGAAAACCTAAATAATTTTTATTTTATCAAATCATAAATAATTACCCACCGTACCACTGGGAGTATGGTCGCTGGACTGTGGGTCAGTCGTGAACCAAACAAACAAACTCTACAGCTTTATAATATCAGTCATCATCATCACCAGCCTATATACGTCCCACTGCTGGGCACAGGCCTTCCTACATGGAAGAAAAACATGAGCAGTTTGGGCCATAACACCACCACGCTGGCCCAATGCGGGTTGGTGGGTTAAAGCGGTTATAGTAACAACCGGGACCAACGGCTTAACGTGCCTTCCGAAGACACGGAGGAGCTCGAGATTATAAATTTTGGTTGACCCATCCCAGGGTCGACCATGGCGAAAGTTGCTTTGTTTTCGTATTCGAAACCAGAGCGCTCAAACCAATACGCCACCGAGCTCCTCATAATAATATCAGTATAGATTTATAATTATAATAACAAAATTAAATTTATTGAGTACCTACAAACAGGGAGAATATCCCTGTTTGTATCCAATACATTTTATACTTGCATTTGAGTACTCCAACCTAAACTACTAGCTTATATAAGTAGGTATATCAGAGACAGTTAGACAAAACACCTGTTGGATTATAGGCGACATCTGTAAGAATCTAATCTAAGCAGTTCACTTATCAAACTTCACTTTAACTTTTATTATACAATATTTGATTTGCTCATAACTTTGCAGCGGAGCTGTTAATCATGTTTAGTTATATATGATGAAATAGCACTTTTCCAGAACATATTGTACATAAATTTATTTTATTACTATATTCCTTAGAATATAGTATAATAAGGTGGCGCTGCTGTAAGGTACTCCTTCTGGCAGCGCCACATTAATGTGTTTTATATCAGTAAATACGAAGGTACATATTTTTGGTTTATAAGTACAAAAAAGAACAATAAATGTACATTTTTTTCAGCTATACCTTTTGAAAATCTGGCTTGTGGCGCTGCTGGGGGGTATCACGCATTTTTTGCGTGATACCCCCCAGCAGCGCCACAAGCCAGATTTTGAAAAGTTTTAGCTGAAAAAAATGTACATTTATTGTTCTTTTTTGTACTTATAAACCAAAAATATGTACCTTCGTATTTACTGATATAAAACACATTAATGTGGCGCTGCCAGAAGGAGTACCTTACAGCAGCGCCACCTTATTATATTATATTCTAAGGAATATATTAATAAAACAAATTTATGTACAATATGTTCTGGAAAAGTGCTATTTGATCATATATAACTGAACACGATTAGCAGCTCCGATAGAAAGTTATGAGCAAATCAAATATTGTATAATAGCTATGTCGGCGCGACGCCCGCTACATTGAAGTCGGCAATAGTTTAAGGCGACTTATCTTAAATTATTATTGGTTGATAAACGGTGGTTCGTCTTCCACCATCATCATCATCCTTATTAGCGGTCAATTATAACAATTAACTGAAGAAAGACGCTATGACATTGTTATTAAATTATATGTGAAAATTTCGGGCAAGCCTATAAAGTAAACCAGTATACTAAAGAGTGTTATTACTTCATGACACAGAGTAGATATAGTCAATCAGATACATCACTCTTATACCTATTAAAGCTGAAATAGGGATTGTTGGGTTTATTATTATTAGTCATTTTAGACGCTGCGAGATGAATCTCACACTCTCATCCAGAAGAAACGAACGTGTGTCTTCCCGCGTCGTCGTATACTGGGTGAATGCGATAACGAGCGAAAACGCAAGGGTTACTACACTAGGTACTAAAAACATAAATTAAACAATATGACTGAAGTAAGACTTAAATTTTATTAGGTATTTATAAATATAGTTATTTCAATGAAGTGAATGAAATGCAAGTTTACACAATGATCGATGTTTTTTATTCATCTTCGAAGTCACGGTTGTTAAGAATTTTAGGTAGGTACTGTCGAAAATAATTTGAATCGTATGACAAATTTCACTAAATTTTATCTTTTTGAATGAAATCCTACTTTTTGTAGTCCTACTTTATAAAAATGTTTTTCTCATTTTTCTGTGTAATCTAATTTACAAAAAAGGTTTTTTTTATAATTATCATTTGACTGCGACCTTCAACGACTTCACAATAATTAACTATTTTCTTTATTACGACATTGAGACTGCAACTTAATACAAAGTAATGAAGTTTTTTTAACCCTAGATAGCTAACCTTCTGGTGTAAAGGTTTTTAAGCTAACCATCCGCCGAAACGACAGGTATGAAAAACAGTTATTTTTCATAAGATATATACTTGATAGATCTTTTGATGTTTATTATAGTTAATTGAAAGGCTAACCAATAAAAATACATTTCATAAATCAACTTTATCGACCGACCAACCTTTCCGATACTATTTTAACCTTATTCTTTAGGTGAAATATTCAAGATTAATATGTATTTTTTTCGTATTCATTGAATAAAAGAGTAATTTAGAAAAGGTAAAACAGAAAAAACCGCCGAAAATTATGTTAAAAAAAGGATGTTACGTTAGATTTGTTATAACTTACTTTATACTTATCCGAATTCATTTACAAATGCAGTTTATGAAATCACTTTTAAAATAATATTAAACTTAAATATACTTAGTGTACAAGAATATTCGTAGAAATTAACTCAAAAGTTGAATGCAGTCCGTTCAACATAAGATGACGTGAACTGTGCCGGCCGGGATCATAATAGGACCATTTTTAAAATTATCTTTCTAAATGAAACCTAAATATACATTACTATATTTATTATTATTCAATTTGAAAACCTAAATAATTTTTATTTTATCAAATCATAAATAATTACCCACCGTACCACTGGGAGTATGGTCGCTGGACTGTGGGTCAGTCGTGAACCAAACAAACAAACTCTACAGCTTTATAATATCAGTCATCATCATCACCAGCCTATATACGTCCCACTGCTGGGCACAGGCCTTCCTACATGGAAGAAAAACATGAGCAGTTTGGGCCATAACACCACCACGCTGGCCCAATGCGGGTTGGTGGGTTAAAGCGGTTATAGTAACAACCGGGACCAACGGCTTAACGTGCCTTCCGAAGACACGGAGGAGCTCGAGATTATAAATTTTGGTTGACCCATCCCAGGGTCGACCATGGCGAAAGTTGCTTTGTTTTCGTATTCGAAACCAGAGCGCTCAAACCAATACGCCACCGAGCTCCTCATAATAATATCAGTATAGATTTATAATTATAATAACAAAATTAAATTTATTGAGTACCTACAAACAGGGAGAATATCCCTGTTTGTATCCAATACATTTTATACTTGCATTTGAGTACTCCAACCTAAACTACTAGCTTATATAAGTAGGTATATCAGAGACAGTTAGACAAAACACCTGTTGGATTATAGGCGACATCTGTAAGAATCTAATCTAAGCAGTTCACTTATCAAACTTCACTTTAACTTTTATTATACAATATTTGATTTGCTCATAACTTTGCAGCGGAGCTGTTAATCATGTTTAGTTATATATGATGAAATAGCACTTTTCCAGAACATATTGTACATAAATTTATTTTATTACTATATTCCTTAGAATATAGTATAATAAGGTGGCGCTGCTGTAAGGTACTCCTTCTGGCAGCGCCACATTAATGTGTTTTATATCAGTAAATACGAAGGTACATATTTTTGGTTTATAAGTACAAAAAAGAACAATAAATGTACATTTTTTTCAGCTATACCTTTTGAAAATCTGGCTTGTGGCGCTGCTGGGGGGTATCACGCATTTTTTTCATCCTTGTCTTTTTTTATTTGTAATTATTACATATTAAATAATAATCTTGAAGATACTCACGTGATTTTAATACTTAAAAAGGAAAACATATTGTTTAGATCTTCATCTATGATAAATTTACATAATCGTAATATTGCTAGAGATTTGACCGATTTTTTTTATACAACCAAGGGTAGTAAACGCGTGATGATATATGTAGGCACGCCTATCGTAGCCTATAGGTGCTTTACTTACTCACGATGGCGATGCTGTAAAAATCAACAGGGGACAAGTATCCCTCATCATCATCATCATCATCACCAGCCTGTGTGGCCCACTGCTGGGCACAGGCCATCCTACATGGGAAAAACACTTTTTTTTTCCTTTATTTACAAAAATCCAAAGCACTTACAATTTAACAAAAATTTACAGCTATTATTGATCCTAATGCCAATAACGGATTTTTATTATCTAAAACTATACTGATTTGCGGCTAAACATGTTTGTTGACACTGCATTTCGACATAAAAAATTTTGAAGAGAAAATAATCTAAACATTAAAAATATAATATTGAAAAAATTTTATACCTATTTATGTACAGGTGTGTGTGGTGTGAGTCTGAGTGTGTTTGTGTGTGTGTGTGTGTTTGTTTGTGTGTGTGTGTGTTGAGTGTATGTTTGTGTGATTTCATGTACTGTTGTTACTGCTTATTATTTCACAAACACTAGTTTTAAAAGTTTTCCTGCAACTGTTAAATATATCCAAGTATATTTATGTTTTTATGTTGTAATATTTGCACATGAGGAGTTTGGGCCCTAGCACCACCACGCTGGCCCAATGCTGGTTGGTGGGTATCCCTGCTCCCAACATAATATCTTTGGCGATCTTACTCATCGCAAACACATAATAACACAACAAAATTATGTTATTTGCCAATCTTCTGTAGGCACTGTGGAAGTGCTTCCTCAGTCGGACGCATAGAATTCGAATGGTAAATACCACTAGGTTTGGTGTATGATTGATGATGATTACGGTGATGTGAAGATTGAAAGGTCAAGGTCACCACGGTGCTCTCTTACACAATGTCAGATCAAACTGTTAGATGGTATCTTACAGTCAGCACCAAAGTAAATAATCACTTTAGACAGTTCATGGCTCTTAAAGTCGAGGGTATAAGGCTGTGAGTTTCCAAACGTGACCCTTACTTTTGTTGAAAACTGTACTACATAAGTTCATACTTAGATATAATGATGAAACACATATCTGAGTTAATTTTCTCTCACGAAATCCAACAGGTGCTTTAACATTGTTTCATAAATGCATTTAGCTTCAATTTATTTCAATTATGTGGAATTTAATAACTGCAATTCCACAACATAAGTAGCTATCATTATAGCTGATAAAAAATATTACACATTACATTATACATACCTATACGTCATATATATGAAATTGCTGTTTGTATAATGAAAATGTAATCATAAATTGTTTATTGTTTAGATTAACTAAATTAAAAAAAAACTATCAAATCTGTGAACAAAGTATCAACAAGAATATCAGATCAGCCTCCCTCCCTAATAGATAAGGCGGCGAAGTTCCGGTAGTTGTAGCCGGTAGATAAACCTGACGTTGAACAATATGCGATTAGTCAAGCGTGGACTTGACCTGCATCCGTGACGTAGTATTTAGCTAAGTGACAGAATGTTAAACTAAACCAATCACGTGTGTGCACGTGACCAATCGCTATTTGTATACGTAGGATGGTCTAGTAATTAATTCTGCAAAAGGCAGAAACAAAATGTTGTAATATTTGCTGATTTATTTTTGAAAGACAGAGAGATAACAAATCTTAGTTTAACCTTATTCTAACTTACATACTACCTACTTAAAATTATTTACTTTTCTACAAAAAAATATGTCGTACAAACATTTCATTACCGTGTAGTTTATGCACCTAATACTCATCTTTACATACTTTTTAGATACTCTATACAAACACAATGGCTTCTATGCAATGATATTATATTAAAAAGAGGATGATATTATATCTTTTTAATATAATATCATTGCTTCTATGTGTCTAAAAGGAATTCATTTGTAAAACCTCATAAGCTAGTAACTTTACGTTTTCTACTAGCCATCGGGCGCGCGGCGCTTACACACAATAGAAAATAAATTTTGTATGTCTATAAAGATCAAGTAAACAATAGTAGGTAATTATATTATATACCTAATGCTATGAAAAAAACTACAACATGCAGGACTAAAACCTATGACCACTATGGGCACTAAACCTGATTACATTTCAAAAATAACAAAATTCTTGCCTAGAACGTGACAATTGACAAACATCATCATTAGGTATTTACAATCGTTTATCTGGTAAGTTTGCTAGATTTCTTAAGAGATGGTTTAGATGAATTATTGTGGGGATTGAACTAGGTAAATGTTTTCAATCAATTGAAATGAAATGAAAATATCTTTATTCAATTAGGCGCCCGAGAAGCAATTTCGAATCGTCAAAAAAACCCTTATTAGACATAAGACATATAACACATAAAATAATATTAACTAATAATGTCATAATGTTGGTCTCTCTGTCTTGTCTGGGTCTACGTAAGTTAACAATGTTATAATGTCAGTCTGTCTATCGGTCTGTCGGTCGATCTGTCTTTCGGTCCGTATGTCCGTCTGTCATAGAACATTGAAAATTGTTTTATTTAAAATTTTATGGTCACGTGAATTTCTTCATACAAAACACCAAATTCCTATGTCTCGTCCAGATATAAATTTGCTTCGTAAATTAACCCATATGACAGCTCCTTTACAAAAATTATCAATATTTCATATGTTAATCTTACGATACGTCTCCGGGCACAGGCAGTCGCATCTTTATTAAGATCTTCGTACAGTAAATGATTTCAATAAATTTATAAGGTGCTTATCGAGGTGGCCAGAATTCATTGCCACATATTTTTGTGCATGTTTATGGTTTTTGTAAAACGATAATTTAAGATCCATACATTAAAGAACATGTATTTTTGTGTAGGTGACTAAGTGATAGTCTTTTTAAAATTTTTCAAACAATAGATGCTATGTATAACTATCATGTTTCATTCCTTTTATGCGGAAGGAGAAAACTAACATAATAGGGAATAAGTACATATTATGCTTATTTTTATTTTTATTTTTTATTTAGTACACAGTAATAATTAACAAAACTAAATGAATTCTAGGAAAATATTGATAAATACCCCACTTACGAGTCCTTAAAGTTTCGTGGTAGACAATGAGATCAGATATAGACTTTGACGTCTCAATACATATAGGCTGCCCATACATTTTTTATATAAAAAGTTGTTTTAGAGAGATATATACAGGTATACTTCAATTTCTAAATCAAATATCTCGGCTATTTTTGTCTGAAATGAATTCTGTTTTCACTTAACAGTTTAACTATAAATATAGGTGTTAAAAACAGTATTTTTTCATGCTTATTCCCTATTCTATATAAAAGACTTTCATACCAACTGGTTTCTTAGTAAATAAGTAAGAATATAATATACAAAATTTAATAATTTTGTCCCGCATTACAAGATTGAATATATTTATATAAATTAAGTATTTCAACACATAATGTCAGGTGTTATCTGAGATGTATCACTAGTAAAATTATAGTTCTGACTTCTGACAATCGATCAAACATATGAAGAAATAAAAATGTAACACAATGTTTGGCACAATCTCAAACATAGTTCTCAGTAAACTAGGAATAGATAGACAGTAGAATGCTCTACTGTTTCTTTCAATACAAGTACCTACCTACTTAGTGGCCAAAATATACCCGTTTATAATGAAAAAGAAAGTAATATCGTGACTCGTCTGATTTCAATTTCTTCGTTATCCGGAAACATTGTGCCTTTTTAAATATCACATTGAAATGCTCAACTAACATCAGATTTCCTAATTTTTGATTTTAACATTATTATAAATGTTTGAATTTTTCAAACATTTATAATAATGTTAAAATCAAAAATTAAGAATATTTGAAAGCACTGCCCCAACTTAACAGAATCGTCGGTATTTGTAAAAATACTCGTTTCGGATGTTGAAATAGAATATTTCGACATTGTAGGGTGGACGTTAGCTCATAAACGCAAATACAGATAGACTAGAAGAATTTCACAGGGATATCCCAAGTACTGGGTGGCTCAGTGGTCAGAGCAGTCGCCCGGATTGCGAAAGGTCGCGGGTTCGATTCCTGCCTCAGGACGTGAAATTTTTCTGGTTTTATTCTATTTTAATTACTAAAATCAGATTATAAATGCATGTAAATCTAGGAATATAGTAGAAGACATAAAACATTTTAGAAGACACATAAGACACATAATATTTTAGAAGACCATAAAAATTATGTTAATATTCCGCCACACTTATTGTGTGACTCTAAATATATTTGTATAAAATGCAACTCTAATAAAAATAACAAGAGGCACTAAAATTACGAAAACAAGTCTCCAGAAATTCCCGACGGACACTCCGGATAAAACTACTTTTTTGCTGCATTAAGCAAATAACCACCGCATATGTTATTTGACAAGAACATCTCCATTAAAATAACAAATTAGAGGCAAGTCCCATATTAAGTTATTAGCAATGTCGTAACGTGACGCCTTGTACATTTTGAAGGCATGGTTGTCAGTTTGACAGAATAATGATTCCGAATAAAGTTTTAATGTAAGGCGAATGAATTAAGCTATCATTATTGTGTACAACACTGTAACTTAATAAATTCGAACCTCTCTTAACAAAAAACAAAACACAAATTATTTTCTTGAAATGCATGTTGTACAGTCAGCATCAGAACTATATGAGCTTTCAAAGTGCTCAAGAATAACTGTGAAGTCTTAGCAAAGGAATCGTTTCAGATACTACAGCTGTAGAATTGCTACAAAAAAAAAAGAACTGCTGTACATGGGTAGAGTAAATGGTAGAGGTAACGGTAGAGTAAACGATAAAATATTAACTATACTACTAACATTACCAATGTAAAGAGCACTGCTAAAGTAGAGTATGAACTAAAACTGGTTGAGTACTCTTAACTGGCAGAATAGTGGTGCTAGAGTAGTACCGTTTACTCTACCCGTGTACAGAATACTTGAGAGACACCAGATGATTTTGATGCTGACTGTAAATATTGAATCTTATGTAACTTTACGTAAAAATTCTTAAAGCCATCTCATGTCTCATCAAGACTTATAATACCAACAGATAATATCTGCCTATATATCTGATGATCTGCCTATTAAAGAGAAAGCTCCTAAAGATAATAAGAAATAGTGCTTCGGTGGCGTAGCAGTTATCGCGTCTGGCCGGACCCCAGGAGACGCGAGTTCCATTTCCGCCTGGAGCGTACATTTTTTTCATCGTTTTCTTTCTTTATTTGTATTTCTTACAATAAGAAATAGTAATCGAAGAAATCTGCTGACCTTACTGCGCTGTAATACCATAACAAAGGCCCTTATGATATGGATAAAAAAAACATTAAAGCCGATTCACTTGAAAAGCGATGGGGGATTCTTTGTTCAGCGAAGGACTTTTTAAGCAGCAATGACGATGGAGATCAAAGTTATTGATTCCCTAGTCAAAAAGTTCTTGCAGAATGTTTCAAACACAAGGTGATTACTCATACTTACTACGTTTTGTCTTGTAGGGATTATCTGGTTATTTCTTACGCAATTCACGAAGGTTAATCGTTGTAACAAAGCAAGGACAATTTACTATTTATTTGCTAAAAATCTTCGTGCCCTACACAGTTGCCCTATAATTACTCACTGTATACACACTTCCGCACATTCACCGAATGTCCGAATGTATACAAATGGAGATAAGAATGTTTCTATTGTTTTCCAAATGTACGCCATGTAACAATAGGAGGTAGGAGAAATCCAATTTATGTAGTTGATTTGGTTTATTTCTTCCTTCAATGTGTAATGTATGGATCTATAGATAACCACAATGTATTTGTGTAAGGCCCATCTACTTCAATAAACAGTAAAAATATACATACATAGTAAAATACACCAGAAAAGGAAAAGCTTTTGAGTATATTTTGTTGTTTTTTTATTAGTTTTCCATAAAGGAGGCAAAGGGATAAGTCTTCGCTACTTCTTGCATTGAAAAGCGGGTGTTTTCTATGCATCTAGGGAGAGTTTGACGTCAAATACATTATCATGATGTGGAAGTCTTTAAGATGCTTCTTCTGATGAGGTGGAAAAGCAAGATAAAATTCTCCACATCTTTCATACCAAGTTAACGTTTACTACAAGAATTTTCATTATCCACGTCAAACTGTTTAATTTGTTAAGCTGCGTAGAACTCCCGGGAGAATAAAAATGATAAATAAAATCCTAATTTGTGTAAAATAAATCACTTGACAGGTTAACAAAACTACATCAATTTTATAACACAATGATCACTCAAACACAATTTTTAACCCCCGACGAAAAAAGAGGGGTGTTATAAGTTTGACGTGTCTGTCTGTGTATCTGTGTGTCTGGCTGTGGCATCGTAGCGCCTAAACGAATGGACCGATTTTGATTCGGTTTTTTTTGTTTAAAAGCTGATGTGACTACGATGGTTCTTAGCTATAATTTATGAAGATCAGTTCAGGCGTTTGATGACTATCAGCTCATTTTCTACATGATATTAGGATTATTACTTTTACAGATCCGATTGATTTCAAATTTCGTATACTGTCACTTCGATGACATTCCCATGACATACTAACTTTGAGCTGATCCTATACCATCAAAAAGTCTGCGAAATGCTTAATTTTTCAGAAACTTACAGCAGATATAGCGTGTTTGAGCTCTTATGAATAGTCTTAATGAGATGGTGTTAGATAGATGATTAATGACGCCGGGGGTTACTTAAAATTTTTAATTTTGCAATGTTATTATTGTAATAAAAATCTTAACTGTCGCTATTAAATGGCATCATAAATTCCTCAATAAAAGTGACCAAAAATGTTTCGTTTGTATTAAGGGAGATTTTTTGTAGGTAAACAAGCTAACAGAGGCAAATGACGTACAATTTTATACCAGTCAATTCTCACTGAGCTCCCTGAAACCTTAAGTTGGTCTAAGTGCGATTCCCCACGTTAAAGAGAAATATTACATCATAATTCTTTTCTATACGCATTTTCTTTAAAATAACTTGAAGTCCATATACCTCCTAATTTCCGAGAAGGTGAGAACCAGATAAAAATGACGTCGATCACTAAAAGTTGGCTTTCTCTATCTCAGAATTATGTCTTGTCGCGCAGTCATTTTTATCTGTATTCTCCTTTCTCCGCAGATTTCCAAGAGCTGGCGCGGCAGAACAAAATCACGAAGCAGATACTGGAAGCCTTTATACAAAAAAAACTTGGGTTGTCCAGGGGACACGTAAATACGCCTTCCATTCACGAGATCCTTCCAAAGAAGATGGTAGAAGAGAAGAACAGGCCACCAGAGGCTGATCCAGAAGGAGACGCATTGCAAGAAGCCCAAGAGTTTCCTGAAGATGACAATTTGCAGAGCGTGGAGAGTGAACAGATTGACTCGATATATTCTGAAGGCACGTAAAAATTTATACCTTATATACAATTTAAATAGATTTAGGAAATATTTTACTTTAGGAATATAATAGATGTATTGGTCATGGTTACGCAGGATTTAAATTTTCTCTCAACGAAGTGATAATTAATAAGTATATCATGACAAGTGTTAAATTTTGAATTTGCTAATCAGGCATGTTCGAAGTATAATATTGATCGATTTACTTTCAGTTCAGGTGTTAAAGCAATTAAGTCCTTTGTTTGTTTAATATTTGCATTCCGAAATTAGCATGACATAATGGTTCATTATCATAAGGATTATTTTAACAACATGTTATCGAGTGATCTAGATAGCTCCTATAATCGTTTCTCATTCAACTATCACAAGTATAATGATTTGGTTGGTACAACGACACAGTTTCGACTTAAATATCAAAAGCTTATTATGAAATCAAGCATTGATTGGCATGGCTATGAAGCATTTTATCCCTCCAAATAACACAACCTACAAGTCTATAGTCTTTTTGTGATTATGTTCAAAGCATCTTGAGGAAGAGTTGTGCTGGCAATGACAGCATGGATTTATTTCTTATGTTAGAGGATATACTTATTATTCTCCTCATATAACGATCGGTCGGTAATGGCCAAGCATGTGAAATATCCACCAAGCTACGAAAACAAGTATACGACTTCAAAATACCGTATTTGAGCACTTGTAGGACAGTGCGTTAATCCTTGCAATTAAATAAGACTACATAGCTGAATTTATACGACAGCCAAATGAATCTTACACTGACACCTATGTTATGGATTCTAGATAACGATAAAACCTAGATATTTAAATAAATATTAGGAATACACTAAATAAACATGACACTATTATGTTCACGACTGTAAAATACGTCAAGGGATATAACGATTGCATTGATTTTACGTTAATTTATAACTGGTGGTAACCAAATGAAATCTCATTGTAGGTTAAGTTATTAATTAAAAAATAAAATATGCTTCCTTAAGATTTATTATATCTCTATCAATATCAGCATCAGAAACATTCTGAGGTCAATGTGAGTTAAATGGTATATCTTTGACATTTAATGTTTTTATCATCATTAAGTACTAACATACCTTATGATGTCTTCAATGCCCGAAGGCTTTGTACTTGGAGTTAAAAGTTCATATTTGGTAAAGATGGATGGGTTGATTTGTCTGAGTTTTAGGTTTATTAAGATGATGCAAAATGCAAAAGACCCAAGAAAGTAAGACTGATATAGTGTAAATTGTAAGAATGTTATTGTCCTAAATAATTGAAAAAAACAACAAGAGGACCGGTAAGTTGGTTTAGTTTTATATTATGTTCTATTTTTTTTATTCATCTTTTGTTTTAATTGACTTGTCAAGCCGCCGCAGATTCCAGGCACTACAGCCCCCTTATTCTCAACTGTCGGAAAATATTCGAATTTTGGAAACTCTATACCTGTCACTTTTTATCGCTATGCATCAAAGCGAGACGGCATGTGACTTTTCGAATCGAATCCGTAATCCGACAGTTGAGAATAAGGGGGCTGGTTATTAATTGACATAGACTCCCAGGATACTTACTGCGGCGTAGCCACTTGAAATGTTCTTGTTTTATTCAGACTATTGTTGAAATCTAATTACAGTTTCATTTCTCTCATCGTAATTCACGGCTCTTCAACGTCTTACACAAGTATCAGTTCGCAATAGTCAAATTGTCCGCGATCTGTTTCTTCATTGAGGAACAAATATTGTCATTATTCAGTCAAATATTTGCTAGTACTGACCGATATTGCAAACTGTATTTGGAAATGTTTTAACTTCTTGAAGTCAATGTTGGCATCAAATATTGTTTCTAAGACCAACATTGGTATGTTTACGAACGTGTGATGATCGTTGCTTCGGCGCATGTTTATTGCGACAATCTGTCTACCAGAAATACTCGCTGACCGCGTTTCCCAAGATAAGGAAATGTGTTTACTTGCCTTATTTTTATATTTTTTTCCAACGGTCACTTATATTTAAAACGAAAATAATTTTAGTTTGGCCGCAAATTCCGACTAATTTTATCATACATATTTTCTATTTAGGGAAAAAAAGAAAGAAAGAAAAAATATTTCATTTAAATAGGCCACAAAGAAGCACTTTTAAATCTTTTAAATCTTCAAAAAAAACAAATTCTTACAACTTTCACAAAAAATATATTAACTAACTACGTCATACACCCATATGCACAGTCGGCTCCTCGAGATTTCCTCCACTCGACTGTGACTCGACTCAGCCTCAAGGATAAAATCGGTATGCAGAATTCAAAAAACTATCCTCGACTTGAGCAAATTCCTCAGTTGAGTCGAGTAATGAACTGTCAAACTCAAGGTACGTCGCGATCTACCTTGAGGTCTCCTCAAAGGTTGTTAACAGTGCTTTTCACGTTATTTCTGAGGGTATTTCAAGATTTATTAGCATAATGACTGATTTCTATGATTTTATTGACTAACTTTCAAGTGAGTATATGTGCTAGATACAACTTTATTAATTTACCTAGATATTGTGGTGTTTAATTTACACTTTATGATAAATTCCCTCAAGCACGCCTTTACAATTTCACTAAAAACTTGCCTCCCGGCCATAATAATGTTCATACTGAACGCGAAAACGAATGAAATCAAATAAAATCAAAATAGCATTGCAGGCGACAGTTGAGTTGAATGACAAATAATGGCAGAATTGAAAGATAATACCTCACAGAAGTAGAACACAATATCAGAGGAGGACAGCCCACAGATGAAAAAAGTGAACAATAAACATATTCTCTACACTTTGCCAATATAATAATAAGTAATTTCATGACGTAATTCCTTCACTCAACCTCAACTCGACTTTACTGGAGTTTTCTCACTGGAGGATGAAGCCGTAACTGAACATACCGATTTCAAGGATGATTTTAAGATTTCCTTGAGGTGACTTCGACTAAGGTCGAGTGGAGGCAGTTTCGAGGAAACGTCTCTGCATATCGGTGATAGTCTCTGTCTGTCTGCCATGTCTGAATTTACACCGGTTCCAAAAGTTGAACTACCGAGAAGATTCCGGCAACAAACTCGTGTAGTCACTCTTTTCAAATATTAAATTACAATGTTTGTAGTTAAAAAATATAACTTATAGCAGTGCAGTGCCGCCCAGCGAAAAAAAAATGATTGAGGTTAATATTCATAATACTCGTAAATAAACATAAAAAACATTTTGGAATTTTAATGTGTCCACGTATTCTTATCATCTAAATATTCTTGGACCTTATAGTAGCCTTTTTTCATTAAAGTTTGTTTGACATATAACTTAAGTTTGTGAAAAGGCAGTTCAGTTACATTTGGTGGGACTTTGTTATAAATGTGTATACATTTCCCCATGTATGAGCGACTTGTCTTGTGAAGTCTAAAACTTGGAACAGCAAGTTTATTTTTATATCTTTTGAAAAGGTATGTTTATATTTGTGAACATAAATTATGTTCTCATATATATATATATATATATATATTGAGAAGCAACGGTCAAAATATTAATTTGTTTAAATAAATCCCTCAGTGAATCACGTGGCTTGAGTCTGTAAATAGCGCGCACAGCCCTTTTTGTAAAATAATAAAAGGGGGTTTACGCGGCACGACTATATACAAACTTTCAAGTCGAAAATATCGAAAACGAACAAACTGTTTAAAATAAGACTTACATGATAAGTCCGGCTAGTCTTATTACTTATAAGAGGATTTTTCGAAAATCAGGTGCTTGCTCTATACGTTATATCTCCATGGTTACAGGCATTTGATTCGTTAAAACTCTATAAGTTAGTGTATTGGTTAAAGCTCTACTGTGGGACTGCATTATTACCTTGAGAAGTTCAAAATCACGAACAGGACCGGTTTTATTTAAATAAATACCTACGTATTGACGAATGCTGCATATTAAATTTGATGACAGATATAAGAGAATAGTGCCTTGTGTTTTAGTCCCAAATGGACAAAGAAATGATGTTCCATAGTGACTATTAAAACTAAATGTCAGCAGACAGAATAAATACTGATTCACCTTGGAAAGGACGTTGTACCTAGACACGAGGCGCATCAATTTTATCTCCTCTAAAAAAATCCGATCATGTGATTATAAAATACATACTAGTGGAGAGCTTTTTTCTGACCTTCCTTACAGCGATCTGACAGCAAACGGATAGCCGATTTGGTAGACCTGTCAGTGTATACAATACCAAAGGTCTTGGATATGTTCCGAGTCAAGGATGTGTCTCTTTACTTTAACGATTTGAATTTTTTAAAATTATAATGAGCCAAGATCTTATTGATGATAAGAGTTGAAGTGAGTGACATAATTTTATAGGTTTATAAAAAAAATTCATCGTTACCTCAAGTTAATTTTTAAGTCCAGCATGTTTTTTGTGTGATGAGAGAAATTAAACTCAATTCATGCATAGTAAATTATATTGTAGAAGAAAACGTTAAGCTTATCTTTACAATCGTTAAATTTTAACAGGAGGAATAAAACAAAAGACAATAACATAAAAAGTAAGTAATTTAAATATGAAGCCGGCCTCCTTGGCCTTCTGCACATATGGGCGACCGGCTGGCCGAGTGGTCTGTGCCCCTTATGTGTATAGCAAATACAGGCTACTCGTTCGGGGGTCCCGGGTTCGAATCCCGGTGAGAGCAAATGTTTATATGATGAGTACTAGCACTTGTTTTGAGTCATGGATGTGTATATCTTTATTTAGTATATTTCTAATATTTATAGTATACATATTATTATCATTATTTCTCCGTTATCTAGCATCCATAACACAAACTCTTAATGATGCTTACTTTGGGCTAGATAATAGGTGTGAGTGTATGATGATGATGATTATTATAATGGCCGGAGACAGGTCTTCTTGGAGTGATTCATGATTCAGGGAAGATTGGTTGATGGACAGGTTGGTGGGACAAAATTCGAACTGCAATGATACGCAATGCGTCCGCCGATCGATCAACCCAAACCGGTGGAGGAGAATCGTACAACCAGCAACTACAAACCACAACGGAGAGTTACCGACATAGAAGAAGAAGACCTTAAAGACTTAAATGCATACTTCCTTATTAACATTCAATTATTGATGAAAAATATTATAATTGAGTATCGACACTTCATCGGCCGTCGACAAGAGATAATTTACAATATAACTGATATTTATTGACTGTTTGATTTTTACGCCGTAATTATCTGATATGAAAATCCACAATGAATTATTGTATAGCCAAGTAAACTTAAATACAAGTTGTGTTAAACGACATTCAATTATTTGCGATAGTTTATTCGTGGTGTCATGGTGTTAAAAGCTCACGTTTCTTTCTTGTGCGTTAATAAACAGGAAGTTCGTTTAATTATTGTAATTGTTAGTAATTTTTCTCCAAGTTTTAGCGCTATCGTGATATTGTTAACGCCTTATGCTATCATGCCACTTTAGGTAGATAATGTATATTTTTTATGTAAAAAGGCTCTGTTTCCAAACAAGTGTAGGTATTCATGCATTGCCGGGCCTATTAAACACAAGAAGAAGTTTCTAGATAGTAAATAAGACATTGGGAGAGACCTTTGTTCAGCAGTGGACATCATAAGTTTATATGACATTAAGAGACAAATTATCTGTTAGCTAATCGTGATTTAAATTGCTTTGTAAAATCCTTGATTGTTAGCATAAGGGCTTATTAGGTATAGAATTGTTGCGAGCACTACGCATTTAACACGCGCTTAATTATATTTAACGTTCTTATTTTGCACCAGACGATTACCGTGCCAGCAGACGCCCGATTTTTCATTGCAACAAATACATTTCAAAGTTAGGCTGCCTCAGCATGCATTATAAATTATAATTATTCAGCAAAAAAAAATCAAAATAACAAGAACGTACAGACCAAGCCAAGGAATCAGTCATTAGTGAGCACCACAATTATTTGGTTATAAGAGTCAATTTCCAACGGACATGATTCGACTGATGTGCGGCTTACTCACATAACATATAAATATATTTGTTTTTATTAAGTATAGTAACTGCATGTGGGAAGCTACGCAGCATATTCTCGGCACAACTACCGCAGTGTCTCAAGACGAAAGTCTTTAAATCGTGTGTGTTGCCAGTAATGACATACGGAACCGAGACTTGGCCGCTTACAATGGGCGTTATACAAAGGCTCAAAGTCACCCAAAGAGCAATGAAGAGGGCTATGCTTGGTGTTTCTCTGCGTGATCGAATCAGAAATGATGAGATCCGCAAGAAAACTAAGGTCGCTAAAATAGCACAAAGAATTGCGAGTCTCAAGTGGCATTGGGCAGGTCACATTGTGAGGAGGACTGACGGCCGTTGGGACGGAAAGGTCCTCGAATGGCGGCCGCGTACCGGGAGACGCAGCGTTGGTAGGCCCCCCACAAGGTGGACCGATGATCTGGTAAGGGTCGCGGGAAGCCGTTGGATGAGGGCAGCGCAGGACCGATCGGTTTGGAGATCCTTGGGAGAGGCCTATGCCCAGTAGTGGGCGTCTCTCGGCTGATATGATGATGATGATGATGATAAACTGCATGTAACATACTTATTTTATTAGATAAGACAGAGGTCTGTTTTTATTTAGTATTTATGAAGAACTTTGTAAGTTATTTTGCTACATGCTTTAGGTCGCGTCATAATTGTAGATATTCTCTTCTAGATTAGATGGTGACTGCATATGGCCTATTCGCAATACATTAGGGTAATGACTAGATAAAAATATGTAAAGTCACATAATAAATTTCTTTCATCTAATTTGAATGCCTAACACCTAACCTTCACGTTTATTACAGTAGCTTATAGTGCACACGGCCAAGGAGTGGAATGCTCTGCCGGTCTGGTTCCCCTACCGCATAAAACCTGAATTACTTCAAAACAGGATTAAGTAAGTACCTTTTAGGTACGCTCACTACACAGTCGACCCCCTGATAAGTTTTCTGGGGGCAACAGTTTTTATAATTCAAATGGGTTTTTGGGTAAGGGTAAGTTTAGTAATGGGTAAGTTTTTATAAATCATTTGAATTATAAAAACTGAAACCCGCAACTTCGTCTGTGTATTATCGTCCAGTCATTAACAAGTCAAGTTGTAGTGCAAAAAACCGACTTCAAAAAACTAACCAACCAATACCTACTTAAATTTAATTATTTTATCCTTTTCAATTTTTTGAAGTCGGTTTTAATTTTTGTTTAAATTTTTTTTTTCACAATTTTTAGTGGTAACTTTCTACGGTCGAAGCTAGATGGGTGATCGTAAACTTATATTGTTTCCTACTATCGTATCGTTTCACTAAAAAGTCATTTGAAAAGCAAAACTTCGCAATTTCGCATATGTAGACGACTTCATAATTTCAGTTTTTTTAAATTTAAAACCAAAGTACCCAACTGTTTTTAAAAAAATTTTTATGGGACCAAATGGCAGCTATTCCACATCGAACAAAAAAAGAATCACGTAAATCGGATCAGTAATCTCGGCGTAATCGGTGTACATACATAGAAAAAAAAAAAAAAAAAACATACCGGCCGAATTGAGAACCTCCTCGTTTTTGAAGTCGGTTAAAAAAGGGTTTGGTTGCAGTTGAATTTGCTTGTTGCAAAATTAAGTTGGATCTACTTTTCAATGAACATATAATACTGGGCGTTTGTGTGTGCTATTGATAAAAACACTATCATAAGCATTTGATTCAAGATCAATTATTGATGTCTTGTTAATTGCATACGATTATTAAATACTAAATGAATCTAACATATTTTACATATTAGAGGCAAGTCCGCAAATAATTACGTTCATTAATTTCACGTAATTCGATGGTAAACCGAATTCTCTCCTAGCAATGACTGATGATCAATAACAGTGAAAATTTAAAAAATAATGTTAATGCTGTAAATATTGCTAATGGTTGTTTCGGATGACGAGCACTGCCTTATGCCTTGTTTTGAGAGCCGTCTTCTTCAACTCTGTAGATCATGTCTAACACAAAATGTCATGTTGTTGTTTTTTTATACAATCCACGGCAATTGTTGTGATTTAAAAGTGAAATTCCGCTATACTAATTCCATATCTGTATGATCCGGTTGTGTAAAGAATAAAGAATAAACTGGTTATGCTTAAAAAAGCAATTTGCAGTTCCCGCCAAATATTTAGTTTTTAAACTTTACGGTGGCGCGTTGATGTCTTTTCTGCTTAGTAATTTACCGTTACAGTTCACGCCTTGGTGTGCGTTACTTCAAACATTTCAAAGATGTTTATTTTGTGTTATGTAAAGTAGTAGATCTGTGATAGCATCTGTGCCAACTGGTGTTGACATTTGAACTGGCTGATCAACTGGTCAAGGTCACCGCTTCATGGAGGCTGCACATAGCACTATATCCAATTACCAATATGTAGTGAAAATGAATGCGATTACTGTAACAAATCCAGTGACCACCACAAAGCAGTGAGACCCACACATTCCATACACAATTCCAGGAGTCTTACGCTGCTTAGCAAATTAATAAAAAATCATGCAAACAATTTTATTGTCAGTTACGTGTGGTTGTCGCCACACTTTTATCTGAAATGAGTGATGGAGACATTCAATTTAGATAAAGTTTTTACACTAATTAAATTATTATCTGTCTTTAGACTTGTTTCTATAGTTCATTAGACACTTTTACACAAGTTAAAGAGAGAGTATTACGATCATTTTAATTATCCAAAAAGCTTAAAACTTGAATGATTATGTCACGCTATTCATCGGGGAAATCATCAAGAAGGCCTTTGTCCAGCAGTGGCCGTCTTTCAGCTAAAATAATGATGATTAGTGAAAATTTTCGTCAGTTCCAACTATTGCGTACGTTTTACACAACAGGTGGTAACAATTAATGTACACAAATAATAAAACAATGAAAAAGAAGTCTGAGGAAAATTATACAACAAGTATACGACCACCAAGTAATACTAAGTCGGAGGGCTATGAAAATTGAAAAATCAATATTGTGTCTGGAATCTGATACTTGACGGCTTATAATACTAAATAAACATAAAAATATCCATTGTGGATTCGTAGTCATCATACTAACGAGCCCATAACGGGATTTGAACCGAGGACTTGTGTTTTAGTAGACAGGTGTACTGATCACTCAATCAGATGGGCGGAGAGACAATTATGACTCGTTAATCAGTCGTAAATAATTAAATCTATCAATTGTATGTAATAGTGTTCTTTCTCGGGCCATGCTTGCTTACAATTATTTATGTTTGTACATTTCTAATATTGTAATATAAAAATATGTATTTCGTTGACTAGTATCCATAACACAAGCTCTTAAAGATGCTTAGTTTAAATAACACAACTTCGTTTTAACCGAATACTTTCAAGTGACGTTACAACTACTACTAATAAAAAATAACACCAAAATATATTTTCATTTGGAACAGTAATCCAATAAAGACGGTATTTATTTTAATTACATTTATATAGCATACGATTGCGCTAAGATATTTTTAGTCGTGTTACAAAATATTTCCATATTTTTTCCAATTGCTATTATAATACTATCCTCGCAAAGGGTTTTATTTAACACCATATTATGGTCGATGTGATCGATTTCCCACAGCAACATTATAGCCAAAATAACCTTAACGAATCTCAAATAAGCTCTCTTCATTTTTGATTTATCTTACGTAATAATTATTTCATGGCAAGGTAAGATAATTCGCACAGTTATTGAAACTTACATTTTTAAGAAAATGTCACCAATAAAGATTTTATTGATTCGTCAAATTTGTAACAGAGTTTCTTTTTAAAGAACAATAGCCTGGGCACAGAGTAAGCCTGGGTGTGAGTCATACCCAATAGAATACGTTTGTACATCATATTATTACGGCATGGTTTATGAAATGTTTAAATTGACAGATGAATGATAGTTAATAATAATACAGTCAGTTTTCCTCTTGAGTAATAACTCGGCCATACTTTAAAGAATTATCAAAAAACCCAAAGAATATCAACTATAACGGAATTATAACAGAAAGTTTTCTGTGTCATCAAAACCACAAAATTAATAGATGTTATATCATGTTAATCTTAGATCACATTTAATAGTCATTCATGTCTACTTTATCAGTATTTATTTGCCATTTTGTAAGTATCTAATTATCTATCAGCATAACTCTAACAGAAGTTACATATATTTTTATAAAGATACTAGTGCCCGCCCGCGACTCCACCCGCGAGGATATAAATTATCCTCCCAAAAGGTACTCATTTCTCACGATCTAATCTACCTATGCGGGCAGCGGAGGACCGATCGCCCAGCAGTGGGCGCCTCTCTATGTTGATATGATGATGATAAATCTATCTCCATGTCATCCGCTTTTGATCGGTTAAGTTGTGTAGGAGCGCAAACGTAGCAGACAGTCAGGAAGACAGAGTTATTTCTTTAGTCAACACTTAGGTAATATTGTTACGATACTATACTCACTAAATTATAGTAGTTAAAGTCGCATTTGCGGAAGACGTTACCAAACTTGAGGTACAGGCGTTAATCCTTAAATTGCAGGTTGCAAGACGTATTGTGGGATTAAAAGTCTCAAATTATGATAAATTGAATAATATTTGAAGTAGGTAAATAGAATATAATAAAAGTTACCACTACGCCATTGCTTCACGTCTCCAAACATACAGTTGTTGATATATGCAATAGTAAACCACAACCGACAATGAGGTTAATATTGAGGCTGCCATGTTTAAATTTAATTACACAGTTAGGTATACATCTTCTTAAAGTCAAGGATAGCGCCGATCGTCATTCGAAGCTGGACCTAACATATTTATTTTCGTAGCCATATCGTAGCACATGGCTAGAAGTTTTGTAGTAAAGGAAACATTGGACCTTATCATAAAGTATTTACTCTATATCTAAATTAATGTGCTGTTCACCTCGTTCTTTCAATATGAATGCAAAAAGGACAGCTGATAAATAATTTTACATTTAAAAATGCGTGTTCGATATTATACCATAATCATTGTCATTACAAACGATAATTATTCAGAAGTATTTACTAACAATTAACTTAGAAAATAATAGCACTTCACGAATGGAAAAGCTGGTGGCATAGCGGTTCAAGCACTCTGGTTTCTATTACGAAAACAAAGCAACTATCGGCATGGTCAACTTCGGTATTGGTCAATCACATTTGTAAGCTCCTTCGTCTCTTCCTCTCGAACTGCAAAAGTTGAATAAAAAATGCTGATCAACTATTGCAATCTTGTTCGCAAAACCGGAGTCTTTGGTGTCGTATATAGGGTGTTTACATATATTTTTTTTGTACTACTAAGGTGGCAATCAAGCATACGGCTCACCTGATGGTAAGCAGTTACCGTAGCCTATGGGCGCTTGCAACACCAGAGGTATCACTTACGCATTGCTGACCCTGTAAAAACCTCTTTTTTAAGAACCCCGTGCTGTACTCCTTCGAGAAAACCTCTGCAGGAAGCTCATTCCACAACCTGAGCGTACGCGGGAGAAAGTTTCTCTGAAACCGTACAGTCCGAAACCATTTTGGTTCCAACGTGTGAGGATGAATTCTCTGCCGATGGCGAGCGGTGCTATGGTAGAAAGAGGCCGTAGCCAGCATGTCAAATAATGTTGCCCGTAAGCACTGCTATCCTTTGAGCCGTTGAACAAAGCTGTCTCAAAGTGACAGTTTATTAAGTTACATAGGCCAGTCATTATGATCAGTGCCTGGATAGCTGCCGGCATTAATTCTCTGACGTTATGTTGTGCTTGCGCTTAATCACACGGTGAAATGTCACATCAATGATTGCAGCAAGCGCTAGGCTGGCTTATTATATGTATGTAGAATAGAAAATAGGCTTGCTCTTGATCTGAGAAAGGCTATGACAGTATCGACACCGCGAGCTTACCCTAAGGGTGCCTATTTATTGTGCTTAAATAGAATCCAAGGTTATATGAAGCAAGAAACACCTAAATCCGGCAACGCGTTCCATCTCTCTGGCCGGAACTACAAAAAGTTGTAGTAATAGTAGTAATATTTTAGTAATAATGTAATTATAGTTTAAGCGCTTAATCTATTCATCAATACAATCAACTTTTACTATGAGGACAATTAGGATATCGCGAAAAAGAAATCAGCTGTTTCATAGTGAGGTTCAATACCTACTCGACTCAATGTACTATATGATAGTAAATGTTGATTGTATCGATGGGTACAATAAGCCCTTGAAATATGATTACCTTTTTGGAAATCCTTGTATAATATACGTAGGTCTTAGAGGTTCTATGATTTAAAACTAAAGACATATCGATGAGTTTTTACAATAGATACATTTTTCTGGGAACCGATTACTTGTCCGAATTTGATATATAAGAAGCGAAGCGTTGTTTTTTATTTTATAAAAACGAAATCGTTATTAGAAAACGTCATTTTGTTTACTTTTTCATTAATCGTTCAATCACTCCATTACAGTGCAGGAAAATTCGCACAGTCATTGACTGGGGGTTGGACTTTATTGTGTTTATTAAAACATGGTAAAATCTTACCATGTTCTCGATTCCCGATAAAAGCTATCGATCGTTGAATTCGCTGAAGTGTGCTTAACTAACCCGTACACTATCTCGTGTATGAGAACAACCCCTTGTGTGTTTTGATAGAGGTTAGGCTTTGGGATGCTTTAGGTTTAGACAACTTAAATTGGTTACACTCATTACTAATACTAAGTTCTATTTTTGAAGAGCAAATCCCTCCACAACTTGGAATAAACAGCTTCTATGTATATGCGCCATTGGGTATTTTTATTTTAATGTCCCGATTCCTTTTATAGCCGGCACAATTGGTGTTGCATATTTGAATAATTGGAGGAGCTCTGTGGCGTTGTGGTTTCAATTACGAAAACAAAGCATCTTTCGCCATGGTTGGTCCCGGGATATGTCAATGAAATTTATAATCTCGAGCTCCTTCGTGCTTCGGAAGGCACTTTAAGCTGTTGGTCCCGGTTGTTACTGCAGCCGCTTTAACCCACCAACCCGCATTGGGCCAGCGTGATGATGTTATGACCCAAGCTCCTCATGTGTTTTTCCCATGTAGAAAAGCCTCTGCCCAGCAGTGGGACATAGATAGGCTGATGATGATGACGATGATGATAATTGACTGGAATTTCCGACCGCTTCCTAACGACATCATGGGATGGCCCGAAGACATTTCGCCATTGTGTCGTCAAGACGGTTTGACCGCGGTCCAGTCCCTACTTGAACTTTCGTTGGGGAGATACAAAGAGCGGAAAGGAAAAGGACCTGTGAAAGAAATGTTTAGTCCTTGCGCAAATATGAGACAATAATATTTATTAAGCCTTTATTCAATAATCTTAAGAAAAATAATTTATGCAACGGAGACTTTCACAAAGAACTTGTTGATGTCCATTAAAATATTTAGCCCCGGATTTCTTTATATCTTTCTAATATTAAATGACTTAGAAGAAAAAAATACGAAATATATAACGTAAAAATATATTGTTATGTAGTATTATTATACCTTTCAATACTTACTTATACAGAATATTTGTAATAAATAAATACAATTGATTGATTGATTTTAAGGTTTTTAAGATTATATTATTAAACAATGAATACAGAATAAAAAAATTAAATTTTAGTTTAATAATGTTCAAAGCCAAAATAATTTACTCATTATGGATTGCACTAAAAAATAAACATAAAATAAGTAATCCCAGCAATGTCAACTTTCATGCTAGGAATATTATCCTTTGTAGAGGAAATAAAACTCTTTACGGCCATAATAACGTAAAATAAACTCCCCATTAAGACTCATAAGAACTGTTTTAGCTTAGCGACTCTTTATCGGAAGGTTGTAAAACATACTGAAATGAAAAATAGAAGATCAGTTCTTAGTAAAGCGTAAATGTCTCATCTCAACATCCAGATCGAATATAACGTTCAATGAAAAAATTTACTCATATAGACTAAAGGTCTTTAGCTTATACAAGTCTATGCTAACCTTGCCCTTTTGAGTTCATTAACAGATTAAAAAGTCGAGCAAGTCTAGAACAAAGCAGCATTGCTCGGTCGGGGCTACTTATATTTTTGTTTTATTGCTTATTGAAAGTTTTAATGCCACAAGGCAAGTTTAAGTAGTAAACTTATAGCTATTAACCGTCGCTAATAGCTTATAATAATTTTTTTGGAGTCGGTGCTTCACTTTCTATTGTTTCTGGAAACAACTTAGCACCAACTCCAAAAAAAAGAAATCATAGGAAAGCAAAAATCCTCAATTTCGCATACGAAGATGACTTTCTCATTTCAGTTATTTTGATTTTAAAACCAAACTACCCCATCGATTTAAAAAAAAATCAATGGGACCAAATGGCAACTATTCCGCATCGAACAAAAAAAGAATCACGTAAATCGGATCAGAAATCTCGGCGTAATCGATGTATGTACTCATACATAGAGAAAAAAAACATACCAACCGAAATGAGGACCTCCTCGTTTTTGAAGTCGGTTAAAAAAGAAATTTTTGGCGAATATTGCAATTAAAAAAGGGAGCATTTATAAAAAAAAATATTTTTGTATGCAATTAATGTAATACTAATTCGATGTAATACTGATTGATTCTGTCGGTGGGCGTGCAAGACCGTGTAAGAGAAGTTTGAAATATAGCTCCATCGGCTTTCTTAGCGCTGATTCGATTATGCTAGACGCAGAGAAATTCCAAAAAAGTTCCAATTCAAAAAAAAGTTCAGTTCCAAGAAATGTGTAAAAATATCCAAGATAAGTATTTACTTTTTTCTTTCTGTTGTAAAATGAAGAAAAAACTGATGCGCGATGTTAACAAACTGCTCTTGCGCGGTCTTGCACGCCCAAAGCCAATATGTCATTCTTTAATAAAAAAAATAGGTAGCTTAACTTCCATCATTTTTATACGTATGTCCTGGAAAATAAGCAACATTTTCTCTAACCAATTATATTTACACCGTCAAAAGTTCTCATCTTTACATTTCAAATGCCAATCTAAATTACTGTGGGAGGATTCGCTTGCACCATCTCTGCGCTTCGACTACGCTGACCACAAGAATGCGACTCCAAATCGAAGGTTGCAAAAGCTTTAACTTTATCTTTGGACCATAGTATAATCGGTAAAGCCGAGAGGCGCACGCGCAATCTGCGCCCGAACGTTTACGTTTCATTCGAACGCGCGCTATATTCAAAAAATATAAATCAAAGTGCATGTGAAGTGTTCTGTTCTAAATTAGCATATTTGTTGAGTTTGTATTTTATTTAAATACGAAAGCGTTTAACCACTTCTAAAATTGTAACCTTGACATTCAGTTACACTTCTTTCGTGATCTGCATGTAGGTCATAATAGTACAAAATTTTATGTTAATTACTTGCAAATTTTACACTTTACTAAAACGGTTGGTGTAAAAATCCCGTGTAAAGTTGTTACTCTTTAAATATGTAAATGAAACCATCTAATTTTTTATCTTCGCATTATAAATCCTTATTGACTGAAAAAAAACTATGTTTAAATTGTTTCAACAGGTAACACCCAATTAACAAATGTGTTACAATTTAAAATCCATCGATTTATAAAACCAATATGTAATACCTACTACAAAAGCTAAATAAATATTTGTTAATCTATGTATTAAATAAAGAACATTAGTTTTAAAATTTGTGCTAAAATATTTGCAAAGTTAAAAAAATCATTCGCTTAATCATTAGTGTTAAGAGCATTAAAGTTAGGATAGTTATAAAAAAATGTATATTATACTACCTTGGAGTATTTTTTTACAGTATAAAAAGCACGGCAAATGCTTCATACTATAACTCCACCTGAAGTGAAGCGGAAAGCAGAGTCCATAATTTTTCATTTCGTTTAATGAATGGCTTGATTGAACTTTTAAAACATCTTTCTTATGTTTCAAATGCTAAAAATAGCTGCCTAGTACTCGTATACCGGGTGATACGGAATTCCGACATAAAATCTGAAATCCTAGGGGTTTTGTGTGTGTGTGCGGTATAACTAGTGTGTCGTACGATACGTAATAGTACGCATTTTAAGGGTTGTCACTAGCAGGATAATGTTTTTATTAATTTAATTGGTAAATAAAAGTGGTCCGAAAGGTGTTAAACTTTTAGGGGTAACTATTGCTTGACAGGGAACACAACAACTCCCTTAATTTTTATTTCAGACATTCGAAACACACTGTACAGGAACAATTATAAGCTAAGCCTAATAGAAACTTAAACATGCAATCAATTGACAGTTACGTGTGGTTGTCGCCACATTTCTTCATTTCTTATCGAACTGAGTAATAGAGACATTAAACTTTGATATAGTTTTTACACTAATTAAATAGTTATCTACCTTTTGACTTGTTTTTATAGTCCACTAGACACTTTTACACAACATAAAGAAACAGTACCTATTACGATCATTTTATTGATCCAAAATTCTTAAAACTTGAATTAGGTTATGTCACGTTTGACTATTACGTAAGCCTACTCTGCAAAATTTAAAAGTATAAACAGACTTAGGATATCCGTATCAAAATAAGTCAATAGCACAGTAATGTTAAGTATATGTCGCCGCCGTCTGGTTAAATTCGCCGCTTAATTGGATGGCTTGCCCGTTGATTCAACGCCGGCATCCCATTGAATGCCTAGCCCGATTGATAATTGAACTAGACCCACTTAAACGTTGGCGTATTGAATGGATCGTCTTGTACTGAATAGTTTTGGTTTGATTTGTAGTTTCAAGGTTTTTTTTATGACCACTTATAACCGACATCGTTTTGGTTCTTATTGCTCTTAAATAAATAACCTTGAACCTACCAATCACTCAAACAGTCACACAAAGCTCTTCGATTTAAATGACCTGCCTAAGCGTCCAATTGGGAAGCTAATTTAAACCAGACGGCTGACATCGTCAAGTCAGCCGTCTGGTTACTGGCAACATTTAACCAGATGGCTGAACGTCTTCGGCCATCTGGTTAAACGTTGCGCTCAATGACTTGACTAGTTGTACTTGCGCCGTTTGATTGGATTCCGGCATTCAATCAACGGGCTAGCCGTCCAGTTAAACGGTTATATAAAATTACTCTGTCTATATTCTGTAAATTAATTATTTATATTATTTCATTTACTTTTTAAAATCAAGAGCTGATATGCATTATGTTGTGATTGTCCTGTTGGACAGTCGCTATCCGTGTATAATTTCAATTTTTATTTTTATATTGCTATTTTGAAGTTTATGTTCGTAAGATAGTTTAAGATAACATAAACTTTCTTTTATTCTCAAATTTTTACTATACAGAATTTGTTTTTAATATAATCGGACCAACACTATGTTGCAAAGATTAATAATTTATGTTACCTAACCTACTTACTAAGTTTTTTTGTGTTACCCTTTTGGAGGACAAGTAAAAGTTTGCGCATCGAACGCGAAGGTTGTAGATTTAATTCTCATGCAAAGTAATAAATTATACTTATTATACCAATTTGTTTGGTACAATCATGAACAAAAGTACCTAAATAATCCACTTCTGGCGGGAATTATTTCTAACGCCATGAGATTTATAAGTTCCTAATGACAGTACCTAGCGTTAAGCATCATATCGGTATGTGTACACTTTTATTCAACGAAATATGACGTTAAATACTTATATTAACATGATGAATCCTCTTTTGTCCGATTTATTGACGATCGAGTTGTTTTATTTGCTGTTATTATGATCTAGAAATGAATAAAAATCATTTTTCAATGTCGTAATCTAATCAACGAGTTTCTCAACGTATTTTGTCACTAATTTGTAAAACACCTTTGACCACAGACATTAATATAGGCAACATAGGATCTACCCAGCGTTTCGGAGATGTCATCTGCAGTTCAATTATGGACTGTAATATAAGCAGATTAAGGTGGACCGATAGCAGTGTTGCATACAAAGTTGAAAGTATGACACGAGCAGGTTTTTATAGAAATTTAGCGTTGCATAACGAGCTTAATGCCTCACCCGTTTGATGTGCTCGGGTATTAGGTTCTGCGCGTGATTATTCTCTTTAGTTTTGTTACTGATATTGTCAGATTGAAATAAAATATAAACTTACTGAATATTAACTGTTACACATATTACTATTATCTGGTGATTGTAGAGCTGTATTGAGGTCCTCAGTCAATAACTTTCTATCAGTTTCATAGAGTTTTCATCAATTTGCGTTAAAACGTGATTTAACATGTTAAAAGTAAGTGAAAATTCACTAATACGCTTCTACATTTATGTGGTCAATAATTTAGTTCAGAACCCGGAATCGTAACCTAGTTACCGCATCCTGGCGGTTACCGAGAACGTGGAAATAGTGATTTCCTATTTTACCGCACCGGACGCCAGTGCGAGTTCCAGCTGAAATTAATGAAAACCGAACGTTCCAATAATCTGATAAATTCCGTTAAACGTTAAAATAGCATGCAGGATGTTTCGATATACAGGCACTATAAGATTTGCTATGTAGGTTATTAATTTATTAGGTGGTATGTAGAGTCGTCTAGGTTAGTACCACCGCCTTTCTTATTTCAACCATGAAACAGTTTGCTGTGTTTCGCATTGATGGGAAATGAAGCCAGTGAAATTACTGGGCATGGAAGGCATTTCATCTTATGCCTCAGGATGACAACGCACCTGCAATACCAAGTGATTTTTTCCTTGTGGTGTCTATAAGCGGCGGTAACCGCTTACCACCTTGTCAGCTTGTTTTACATCTAGTTGTAGATATAACAAATGTAGTTATAATAAGGACCTATGGTGTAGGTGTAGTACCTACCTATTAAAATTTCTTATGACATATATATGAAGGAAAAAAATTGCTATTCTATATTGATTTAAGAATTCGAAACTCCGGTCTAAATCAACTACTTATCAGGACTTAAATCTACATAACACTATTTATTGTTTAAATATTTCTAACGATAGCTCGTCTGATGTAAGCCGACAGTAATAAGTGGCCTGCATACTTTATTTCACTTAATTGTTATTTTTTGCACTTAATTTTTACTACATTGTTATTTCTCCAAAATCGGTTCAAGCTCATCAGGCAGCGTGCGTTCAAGTTTAATGCAATCTTAAATGTTATTGAAATTGAAACTTATCAGATTCTAAGAAATATAATATCTACACTTTAAAATAACGATTATATTTTTTGTCCATGGAATCCGAACTAGGCGGAAATATCGTTGATACTTTTGACTTCTTTATTATCTTGATTTTTGGGGCAAAAAACCATTTGTGTCTCCCACTCGGAACGCTGAACATGTTACCGCTATGCCGCCATGTTACATGTTTGCTGTGTTTACCTTCGGGAGTCTCTGAGCTCTCGACTCAGCAAATTATGTGCATTTCGTTGAATAATTATGTCTATATTAAGCTCGTGAACACTTGATCGATAACACTCATTATTATCATAATTATCAATAAGCGTCTCGTCTTATAATGCGAATTCAATAGCGAGGAAAAATGAGAGAATAAGAGGGGAAAGTAGGATTAAAGGCACCTCGTGGGTAAGCTCGGTATATCGTCAAATCCCTCTTAACTTCTCGCTAGAGTGGGATCAAGAGCGATCCCAATTTAATAAAAATAAATTGAATAAGTGGAATGTAAATACGAATTCAGTGAAATTTGGGAGAACCAAAGCTAAAAAAAGCTATGTAGAGCTTGCTTATAGCTTAAGTTAAAAAGAAAAC
The DNA here is from genome assembly GCA_947347705.1 of Nymphula nitidulata. Classification (NCBI taxonomy): domain Eukaryota; kingdom Metazoa; phylum Arthropoda; class Insecta; order Lepidoptera; family Crambidae; genus Nymphula; species Nymphula nitidulata. Next base: position 15,146,196 of record OX374630.1, on the reverse strand, counting down.
ACTATTGTCTTATAAATATTTTTGCAAGCACTACACTCGCGTTTGATTAAATACGAGTTAAATCCACTAAAGTAGTTTTATTTCATACGTTAAAAGAAAAGTTAATCGCTAACTGATTTTATCAGTCTTATCCAGTGTATAAGTAGGTAATAATCACAGTTTTAATTTCTTATCCATTGCTGCATACGTACAAGGCGATTTGTAAACTCAATTACAAGTAGTACGGCAACCCAAATTACTATTTTCTTTTACGACTGAGATAAAAAATAAGACATAATGGAAGCCAATTAGGTCATCTGAATCTAAACTGATGAGATGGGTATCTATTAGAATAGGTACATATTTTTGCCCATATTAATACGATTTTTAATATCTATTTTTCTTACTTAATCAAATAGTTAATCATCACCGTTTTAACCGGACGTCAGCCTGTATGAAATTAGTGTAGCTCTCAAACAGCTTAAGAACGACAAGGCGCCAGGCGACGATGGGGTTACAGCTTCTGAAAGCAGGTGGACGACCGGTCCTGAAAGCTCTTCAGAGGCTATTTAACTCCATTATGCTCGAGGGTAAAACGCCAAAGGCATGGCACAGGGGCGTGGTGGCACTCTTCTTCAAATAGGGTGACAAGACTCTATTGAAGAACTACAGACCCATCACGCTCCTGAGTCATGTCTACAAGTTGTTTTCGAGGGTTATTGCGAATCGTCTCGCACGCAGTTTTGACGACTTCCAGCCTCCCGAACAAGCCGGTTTCAGAAAAGGCTTTAGTACCATAGACCACATTCATACGCTGCGGCAGGTTATATTATACAGAAGACCGAAAAGTACAACCTGCCATTATGTTTAGCGTTTTTGGACTATGAGAAAGCCTTCGATTCTGTTGAGACCTGGGCCGTACTTCAGTCACTCCAGAGATGCCAAATAGACTATCGGTACATCCAAGTGCTGCAGTCACTGTATGAAAACGCCACTATGTCAGTCCGCCTCCAGGACCAAAACTCGAAACCAATACGACAGGGCGATGTTATATCTCCGAATCTGTTCACTGCCGCGTTGGAGGATGTTTTTAAGCTTTTCGACTGGAGGGGACTTGGCATCAACATAAACGGCGAGTACATGACTCACCTTCGTTTTGCTGATGATATCGTAGTCATGGCTAAAAACCTGGAAGACTTGGGCACAATGCTCGACGAGCTCTATAGAGTCTCCCAACAAGTGGGTCTTAAAATGAACATGGATAAGACGAAGATTATGTCGAATTCCCATGTCGTACCCACTCCTGTGAAGGTTGGAAGCTCTACACTGGAAATTGTTGACAAATACATTTACCAGGGACAAATAGTCCAACTTGGTAGGTCCAACTTCCAGAAAGAGGTCAATCGACGGATCCAACTCGGCTGGGCAGCGTTCGGGAAGCTACGCAGCATATTCTCGGCACAACTTCCGCAGTGTCTCAAGACGAAAGTCTTTAATTCGTGTGTGTTGCCATTGATGACATACGGAACCGAGACGTGGCCGCTTACAATGGGCCTTATACAAAGGCTCAAATTCACCCAAAGAGCAATGGAGAGGGCAATGCTTGGTGTTTCTCTGCGTGATCGAACCGATCGAAAATGATGAGATCCGCAGGAGAACTAAGGTCGCTGACATAGCCCAAAGAATTGCGAGTCTCAAGTGGCAGTTGGCAGGTCACATTGCGAGGAGGACTGACGGCCGTTGGGGCGGAAAGGTCCTCGAATGGCGGCCGCGTACCGGGAGACGCAGCGTTGATAGGCCCCCCACAAGGTGAACCGATGATCTGGTAAGGGTCGCGGGAAGCCGTTGGATGAGGGCAGCGCAGGACCAATCGGTTTGGAGATCCTTGGGGAAGGCCTATGCCCAGCAGTGGGCGTCACTCGGCTGATATGATGATGATGATGATAACCGTTTTAAATTATCGAACAAACTTTCATAAAAAAATGATTTGAAGTTGTTTTGGTTTCTATAAAAACGGTATATCGAAGTAACGTTTTACATAAAACATTAACTTATCGATAAGACTATTCATAAAAACATGTTTCAATATGTAACGGTACACATAATAATACTTAGTAGTTTTATTATGTGTACCGTTACATATCGAAACTACTACTACTGTAGTTTTTTATTTTATTTTTACCATGAAATTATAGTTGTCCGTAAATTTTAAAGACTCGCAAAATGTTGTAGTTGTATAAGTTTTAATAACTAAATTGATTTAAATCGATCGATCAAAGATCAAGTCTCTTTATAAACCCACTAAAAGTCGATCGCCCATCTGAAATAAAAGTGAATAAGTAAGAAACGAAATAAAAAAATAACACTCGATCGATAGATTTTTAGATAATGTCTAGACTAAAAAAGACATAATATGTTCTTGTACAGGATACAAACTCGCAATATTTGGGAAAGAAAACCCTATTGAATTTCTTCTGTATTTACTTCCGGATTGTGAAGGGTTGCGGATTCGCCACTCGCCCCGCGATATGACTTTTTCTATTCTAGATATTTTTATAAAAGACGAAATTCTGAAAATATCTTTACCTATCGAGAACCTACAAGTAAACCATTATATATTAAGTCGAAGGTTAACTCCACTTAAACTTATTATAAGGTTAATGAAGCTTTTTAATTTAGCCATGCGTCACTAAAATGAATCCATAAAAATCTTTAACACAAGCCAGATTGGCATAATAAGATTATTTTAGGTAAGCACTCAACCTTCTAGAAGCCATAGACAATCAAAGATGTCGCTATTATAAAACCCATAAGCGATTTACTAATTTATTTCTCATTTAAGCCGAATAGTGGTTAAACGCTACACGTTATTTTATTTGTAAGTAGGTAAACACATTACTATAATTATTTTCGCCATTAAAGCATAGTATTAATATTATAGTTTTTTAGGGACTTGTTCATTTTAAACAGTTAACGACGAATGCAACGTTCCATTTTCCAATGTAAAACTTTATAAAAAAAAGTGGAAAACAGTAGAACGACAGTGCTGAGACCAAAAAGAAGTGTTTAAAATATTCGAACTATAAAATTGATACAAAATGGGTGACCGTCATCTGCTGTGTGTAACATTGTTATTGATGAGCTGGATTGCTGATTCTAGGACTGTTGGCTTCCAACCGTCTTTGGCGAAATCAGGTAATATTTGTTTAAACATGTATATTTACTTTTAGTTTCGATATTAACATTATACCGCAGGTGGTACAGAATTCCTAAAAAAAAACTGTGTGTGTGTGTGTGTGTTTGGTATAACTGTAGTGCGTCGTACGGTACGCGATAGTACGTATTTTAAGGGTTGTCACGAGCAGGTGTGACAATGTATTATTAATATAATCAGAAAATAAAAGTGGTCTGAAAGGTGTCAAACAGAGGTAATTCTTGACAAGGAAAACCACCAACCCCTTAAATACCTATCAAAAGATAAATAAATACATTTTTAATATTTTTAATTGTCATTTGTAAATGAGCTTTTAATTATCTAGTGGCTTTTAAATATCGTGCCATAAGGTAGCCTTTGTCCTTTTTGAGGATGTTTTCTATCTTCATGCCAAATTGCGTCTAAATCGGCTTATTGGTTTAGGAGTGAAAACGCGGGAGACAGACAGAAGCAATATGTCGCATTGATAATAGCAGTTGGGCCTAAAGATATGTTAGCTTCTGCCCGTCCACTGTTCTAACAGTGGTATGTTTTCGTGATTAAACACAATTATGGCGATTAAATATTTATACATTGCACTTTAATTTACAGTTTTTATATCTGCGGCAGATTTCCTTCGATAACAATTACTTTCGTATTTTTTTCCTAACACGTATCACGATACAAAGGCAATTTTACGCACGAATCGCACACTTTATAACACATCACATCATGCAATTTTAGCAATTACTTTGCAATACTAAACGTATCATTGCGCCCGTTCTCACGATTGATTAGGATGTAATAAGATTAGTGTAATAAGTAATAAGTTTCGGCTGGGTTGTATTTTGTATTACTTTCTTGTAATCTTACAACAATTTAAGATTTTATAAAGTTTTCATATTCACATAATTTTATAACTAATAAATAAGTAATACAGAATGTTGCTAGTTTAACAAAACATAAAATAAAATAAATTGTTATCTTTTTTAACATGTAAGTTTTTGTTTTCACTGAAAAAAGCTAGAAAACCAAGCTTCAAAGCCTCAATCTCCTCACTTTTCATTGAACTATCCCGCCAAACCACAGTAGGCCGTTATAAAAAAAACCAATTGAATTGCGTGATAAATAAGTCTACAGATAAATGTATAAATACTACGTGATAATGTATTTTAATAGCAAGAAACCATTGTGATTCACGCCAGATGTCCTTTTTAAATTCGAGAATCGTGCCGAAATTCTATCACGTCCGCAACACGCACGGGGTGTTATGTGTAGGACGTCGCAGACGAATTATTCCCTCTTCGTCGACTCTCTTACGTCGAGTCTCGCTACGGTGACTCTCGCTGCGTCACCTCCGCGCTTAGTAATAAAAGATCTCTCCAGCACTGCACCATTTGGACTGCGGCTGATGAAATCATGATGAAATCATAGAGAATCAATATTGGGGGCTAAATATTAAGAGAAAAGGTTCCATATAAGACCGGGGTGCGTTCAGAGCGAGGTAGGGCTAAGTTGTACAGGCGACCACAGAATCTAGCTTAACACTTTAGTACCATGTCATGACAACTATGCCGTTAATATAGTACGGTAGCAACTATTAACAACGAGCGCAATAGTCGGTTCGGCTACTTCTGTGGTCAGCCGTACCTTACAGAAGATCACAGCTAAATAAACTTACTGTATAGTGTTGAATTCCTGCGGTGAGTAAGATCGCCAGAGATCATAAAGAAGTCGCTGTATTGAGAGCAGAGTCTCGTCTTGTCCTATAAATGGAGAGAATGTACAAGGGTGTTACTTATTTAATTAAGCCTAGAATTTATTACGTATGTCATTTAAATAGACAAATTAAAATATAAAATCTTTATTTATTTTTATTTTTACATATAAATCGGATTTATTTGTGATGTATACATATACCTGTGTGGATTTTCCCGTACACCACTTTATGACGGTTAAGTAAATATTGGCGTTCAAAACACTACCCTAAATGAGTAAGATGTTCCAATGTCACAATGTCAGCAATTATCTTGCTTATTAAATTGTGCAACAGATAGCGAATATAAATGAAGTCATCTTATATGCGTACAATTATTTGACGAGTTAATTCGTAAGCTCATACAGTAAAGCGATATCGATGTCGAAACACGCTCTTGGTACTGGGGTCATGGATGATTGACTATTATAACAAAAAGTTTGCATTAAATTATTTTTTTCATTTCAATTAAGTAATTTACAAGAATACGTTTTCTCATGAATAATTTTAATCTTCGATTTGGGCCCTTGTTAAGTTTTATAGAGACGATGTACTTTTTGCATATTTTTTAAGGCAATGCCATCTTGGAAATATGGGCATTATTTTTACATTATTTATGTTGGGAGCTGGCAGACTTGTCTCTTTGAGTGAACCCTTGGAGATACAAGTGGAGATACGAGTAGATATATTGTTTAACAATAAAATTGGTGTAGATTTGTGAAAAAGTGTCTGTATTGACAAACAAAATCGACTTCTCAGTGCGAACCTTCTAACTGACATGACAAAATTTAAACAAATCTAATACGCTAATTTAGATACTTAAAAGTCTAGAAACTATTTCCAAGATTATTTTTTACGGTTATCGCTAAAAGTGAAAAGTAGCTTTATCAAAACACGTGACAATAGACCTTAAAGACAAATGAAAAAGATCAGACTTCGCCGTCAATATAAAAAATAAAAGCGTTTAATGGTTTTTCTTTCGTGGGTTGCAACTTCATCGGTGAAACGTATTTCGAGGTTTTTTTCGTATTATCCAACCTCTGAGTCCACCCTAACGAAGTAATATCATATAGAGACTGTCATTATATGACGTCAAACTCTTCCAGCGTGCATTGTACTCCACCAGTGTTGCAATCTTTAAATTAAAGAGCATCACCCATAATAATCATTGCTCAAAATTCAATAGCCAAGTCTGTAAATCGAGTTGACACATTACTTAGTCATTTGCCTTCGTCTTCGAGAGAGTTCCCCCTACACCCAGTATATTAAATTGTTATTTTTCATGGCGCAGAAACTTGTTATTTATTATTAAAGATGACTAACAACTGCAATTGTGTCATTGAAGTGAAATAGGTTTGGTAATAACAATGAGCTACAGTTTGGTACATCACTGACCTTTAAGGGAAAAAGAAAACATGTAATTGGTCAATGGTTATGGTTACACAACTTTTTATGTGCCTTTTGTCAAGATGATCAGCTTGCTGCGAAAGTAACTAGAATTAATAAAATGTATTTAGTAATTAATTACACATTACATATTATGGTTTTGCAAATCTAGGTGTGCAGTAAAGCTTAGTGTAATAAGTATAGAGACGAGGTAAACAGACTAAAATAAAAAAATACATTAATTAAAATCAAATTAGTGCTTATCATATATACTAAGGTGTTATATAGAGTTCCAAATTGTGAAATTAATTTTAAAATTCCGCGCTCATTTGTTAACCGCCCAAACTATTTGTATGGAGAAATTAGGAAATTAATTTACAATATTCAATTTTTGATAACACGTGAGTATTGAGGTATATGCCTATACTAACATGGGTGGGTGCCTTGTTTTGCTATGTGCCAAACACCCTGTATATGGAGGTAGCCTTTCTTATTTATACTGGTCATACTAAAACTTTAGAACTCAATGAAATCTCCATAAACGGACCACCTGGCTACACTCATTTGTCATTATACAACACATGTTATGTTGCGTGTCTGACAATATAAAAAAACAAACAAAACAAATTGTTATCTCAACAGTTGAGCGGTAATCATACAAAAAAGCCAAACAATTTGCTTTGTAGACATACACTTTCTAAATAGTGACATACTTCTGTCATTGTTTGGCGCTAAAAAATATATCTTTGTTAACACTTACATAACTTAATAAGCCTACCAATATCAATGTCAGGCCTTGCACCTTTTTATTTTAAAAAATCAGTTTTGCCTTTTATAACTCCGAGGGGTTATTACATTCTATCTAACTGATACTGAAAAATTTTGTGCTCGTTTCGCTTGGTGGTAGGGCTTTGGAACGTTTACTAAATTTCGCGCATGGTGCGTTATATACCATAGCGCTTCCAGGATAAGTACTGAACGACAGTTATCCGGTTGCCGGTAGGTCGCCGAGGTAGAAGGTTCAATAAATCAATTATTTCTTACCACAAGTCACCACACTGTCCGACTTTAGAAAAACGAGCATTCTTAAGGGTACTCTTTTTTTATTTTTACACAACTAGATGGCAAGCAAGCTGACGGCCCACCTGATGGTAAGTGGCTACCGTCGCCTATAGACATAATTATAGACACCTGCAATAACAAGGATAATATCGCTTAGTGCGTTGTTATTGTAATCCTGAAGCTAAGATGAAAAACCTTGCTATAAGAAGCATTGTTACTAACCAATGTGGACCATATAGGTATATGGTACACTAAGGTTAGTATCTGACGATTATATGATATTTTTATGCCCAGTAATTACACACTTGCTACCTTTTTCCCTTCAATACAAAACACAGAGAACTTCTTTACGGCCGAAATAGGAAAGGCGGTAGGTAGTACCTATCCAGACGACCCAACCAATACTTACCAGTCTTAAACCACATGCATTGTTTATAATAATGCAGAGTTTTTTAAAGAATTTCTGTTATAGATACCACTATGGATATATGTACCTACTACCATTTTTCTTATAAACAAAAGGATTAAAGTATAATTTTCCTTATTTTCAGACTGCTCCAGCTGCACGGAGTCTGAACTCGGAGTCACAAGATGGACGATGCCGCTTATCAAATCTGGCGAGAAGCGGTATTACTTAGGAATATTTTTCAAGGTAATTATTCCTTTTTTTATCTCCTACGGCAGCATCGCTATGCCTTTTAAAAAAAAAAAATGTCGAAGTAAGGCGGCCTTCCACAGGACTATTTTAATTGAGATATTTTGTTGCGCCTGAAAGTAATGAAGAAGGAGCGGAAATACATTTGACAGCTCATCATATATATACAGGATGTAAGAAGGACGCTCTCAAAAAAGGAAGACAGAAGGCAGTGCTAGATACCCTAAATATGACTTGCTAAAAAAATATGTAATCACGAAAAAAATCAGCTGTTTTATACAAATTGTAATTTCTTCTTGAAAGTCGTATTTTGCGTAACCAGCTCTGCCCTTTGCCTTCGTTTTCGAGATCGTCCCTTTACAATCTCTATATTTAAATAGGCCACAAAGAAGCACTTTTAAATCGTCAAAAAAACACATTCTTACAACTATCACAAAAAATATATTAACTAACAACGTCATAGTCTCTGTCTGTTTGTCATGTATGAATTTACACCGGTTCCATAAGTTGAACTACCGAGTTATATTAGTCCCTATTACTTATAATAGTCCCTATTACATTCATAATTAGAGACATGAACTATCAAAAGATTAATTATGTCCTTGGCTGTACGTCCTGTTGTTTATCATATCCAAGCAACAAACCTCAATAAACAGACATCAGGAAAAAAAACGAATAATTATAAATTACTACCATGATTTATTTCCCATGCTTGTTTTGCTCGAGGTAAATCCAAGGTCATTAGGTCGTGTTTATATCGGTCGTATTCTATTAATTTTAGTTTTATTTTACGACAAATCAAAAAATAGTCACATGGTGATATTTTTCATATCCGTTTAATATATTAAAGGCTTCGTCACTTCGTTAATTGCCATAGCCCTGACTAATTATCCTTACACTTCACTGAAACAGTCTTGACCCATGCCTTATTGAAATAAAATATTTTAAAAAAGAATCGCAACAACCTACACAAATTACGGTCGTAAAAATGTCATTGTTAGTTATTTCCTAATGATTTAAAAATTTCTGATGACTCAATCATGGTGTTGTAATACCTACAAATAGAAATAAGACGTTATTCTTCTCAATACAAATGTACACTCGACTACAGTTCAAGCTCTTTGACACTTGTCCCACCTTAGTCCCATGTAATAAGAATTATTTTTAATATTTTTACAAATTTTATTTCGAAATTCTGTAACACCCGCTATAATTATATGTAATGATACAATTTATAGTTTTGAAACGTTGCGATCTTTTTCGCTATAAAGGGTTTCCTTTAAAGTCTATTTTAAGTATTTATTTAATGTCTGGGTTGGATTCCAAGTTCATTATTTGAAAGTTCATAATGTAGCCCTTGACAAATAGATAAATTATTTTATTTTCCGGATCTGAACTGCAATATGTTATTTATTTTGTATTAGAAAAATTAGAAACTTACTGCAACACGAACATCTTCCAATCGCGCTGCATGCTGCGCGTACGCATCAATGACGTATTGAAGTGACGTAACGTATCGATTTGCGCTTTCTCTTTCACTCCACGTAATAGCAACACGCCCCGTTAGCACTGTGTTTAAATGTGCATTGTCAAAATAATATTTTTAAGGTCAGTCTTTGCAGCTAGTAAACTTATCAACAGTAATATAAATAGTTGCTTTGAATTTAAAAAAAATACACCAAATTAATTTAGTAGGTAGGTAGGTAGGTCTGAGTAATGTATCAAAACCTCCATATTATAATGTTAAGGTTTCAGGAAATACCTTTAATTATTTTTTTGTTAACCGGGTTAAAGCTACATTCTAAATTAATTTAAATTAGCCTTCAGGCTATGAATGGCATTGAGATGTACTAGAAGCTAATGTAGTTTATGAATTTATTTCAATGTCACATGCGAAATTAATAATATAGATGGTGTAACATCTTCATAAGATAATTATCTATGTGTATTTCTCATGTATGCGAGGTTGGATAAATCCAAAACTAAGCAATAACGAAAAATACTCTAAGGGGTAAAGCCGATTTTGATATAAAAACTAATAAATTCAAAAATATAAAACTAAAACTGCAATAATAGAATGAATCATTTTTACTAACCCTTGCAATAAAAATACGCACTGTATTACTACACGCTTAAAATTTTTAATTTTATATAAGTATTACCTACACTATGTAGCTAATAATAGAAAATTTAAATTAAGCCGTAGCTTCAATAATCATCTATCTTACACCTAATTCTCAAGGAGACCATGCTTATGAATCCAAACACGCTATATCTGCTGTAAGTTTCTGAAGAATTGATCATCCTGCAGACTATTTGATGCCACAGCATCAGCTAAAAATTAGCATGTCTTGGAATTAATAATAATAATAATATTCATACACTCACACCTATTATCTAGCCCAAAGTAAGCATCATTAAGAGCTTGTGTTATGGATACTAGATAACGGATAAATATTGATAATAATATGTATATAAATATTAGAATATACTAAATAAACATATAATATCCATGACTCGTAAACAAATGCTCGTACTCATCATACAAACATTTGCTCCTACCGGGATTCGAACCCGGGACCTCTTGACCGAGTAGCCTGCATAGCAAGGGGTACAGACCGCTCGACCAGCCGGTCGTCTGGAAAACCGTCCTCGTCGGTGGAAATACCACCGAAGTAACAGTAGATACACCAAATTTCAAACCAATCGAATCTATGAAAGTTAATACCCTTGACCCTTTGGTCAACTAGGAAATGAGCTGATCATCAAATGCCTGAATAAATCTTCATAAATTACAGCTAAGAACTATCTCGATCACGTCAGCTTTCAAACAAAAAAAAAAGAATCAAAATCGGTCTATTCGCTTATAAGCTACGATGCCACAGACAGACACACATACAGACACGTCAAACTTATAACAGCCCTCTTTAATCGGGGCCCATCGGGGGTTTGAAAAAAAACTGTTTTAAAGTAACATCAACGACAAGAAAGGAAAGGGCTATTTTTTTTAAAAAATATCTTTTATTTTTCAGATTTTTTTAATTAAAATATAATAAAACTAGAAAAATTTCACGTCCTGAGGCAGGAATCGAACCCGCGACCTTTCGCAATCCGGGCGACTGCTCTGACCACTGAGCCACCCAGGACTTGGGATATCCCTGTGAAATTCTTCTAGTCTATCTGTATTTGCGTTTATGAGCTAACGTCCACCCTACAATGTCGAAATATTCTATTTCAACATCCGAAACGAGTATTTTTACAAATACCGACGATTCGGTTAAGTTGGGGCAGTGCTTTCAAATATTCTTAATTTTTGATTTTAACATTATTATAAATGTTTGAAAAATTACTTAGTAATTAAAATATAATAAAACTAGAAAAATTTCACGTCCTGAGGCAGGAATCGAACCCGCGACCTTTCGCAATCCGGGCGACTGCTCTGACCACTGAGCCACCCAGGACTTGGGATATCCGGATATATCGGGTTCGATTCCTGCCTCAGGACGTGAAATTTTTCTAGTTTTATTATATTTTAATTACTAAGTAATTTTTCAAACATTTATAATAATGTTAAAATCAAAAATTAAGAATATTTGAAAGCACTGCCCCACCTTAACCGAATCGTCGGTATTTGTAAAAATACTCGTTTCGGATGTTGAAATAGAATATTTCGACATTGTAGGGTGGACGTTAGCTCATAAACGCAAATACAGATAGACTAGAAGAATTTCACAGGGATATCCCAAGTCCTGGGTGGCTCAGTGGTCAGAGCAGTCGCCCGGATTGCGAAAGGTCGCGGGTTCGATTCCTGCCTCAGGACGTGAAATTTTTCTAGTTTTATTATATTTTAATTACTAAGTAATTTTTCAAACATTTATAATAATGTTAAAATCAAAAATTAAGAATATTTGAAAGCACTGCCCCAACTTAACCGAATCGTCGGTATTTGTAAAAATACTCGTTTCGGATGTTGAAATAGAATATTTCGACATTGTAGGGTGGACGTTAGCTCATAAACGCAAATACAGATAGACTAGAAGAATTTCACAGGGATATCCCAAGTCCTGGGTGGCTCAGTGGTCAGAGCAGTCGCCCGGATTGCGAAAGGTCGCGGGTTCGATTCCTGCCTCAGGACGTGAAATTTTTCTAGTTTTATTATATTTTAATTACTAAGTAATTTTTCAAACATTTATAATAATGTTAAAATCAAAAATTAAGATTTTTTTAAATCAACATGTTTTTTTGCCAGCTAGGAAAATTGATATTTCAAAAGTGTAATGGTGCAGTTTAAGTTTTTATCAAAATCTACACCGTTATTGTGGAATCCGGGACTCCTATTAGCATACCTTAAAGTTTCGATTAAAACCATGCACTCGCATATGGTTTTTTTTGTGTATATACATACACTAACTCAGCATTTTCGAATTGTCAAAAACTATGGTAATGGTGAATTACACAGAAACGTTGCATAATATTTGAAAGCATAAATTAGAGATTATACAAGCTTTAACAATAGCAGAAACAGTAATTAAAAACCCACACAAAGCTCCAAAAGTTCGTAGCCATAAATCAAAATAATTGATTTCAAAATGGTACCTAAATGCAATTTATAACCAAAATATTGTTTACTTTTATTCAGATCATCAGCCTATATACCTCCCACTGCTGGGCATATAGGCCTTCCTACATAGGAGAAACTCATAACACCACCACACTGGCCGATTACAGTTTTTATTTTCACTGAATAGCAATCTGGAAACCGTTATTCCAGCAGTATTTGTAACTAACTGCACCCGGCATGCTTTGCAATGTCCGTAAACAGAAAACTGTTAGGTTTTATAATCCAGGAACCTTCGCGGGTGTGTCCAGAACACCAAAGTTTTATTTTATCACAATCTGATCAATGGTTTTGGAATGCATAGAGGACAAACAAACATATTTACTATTTAAATATGTTTATAGTCCTCTTTGTCTTTTTTTAACAGCTGTGTTTAACCCTGTTTCACCCTTTTTCACCATCTTTAGATGTATGTTGATGACCCTCCGGCTCATTTTTACATTTTTATTCGTAAAGTTAACATACTGTATTAATACTATAGTTCGACATTGCGTTTGTAAATTCAAATTTAAACCTTTACGAGGCCACTTTCTTGCACACAACAATAACCATTTGAATGTTCTAATTGGCTTGGGATCTTCACGGATGTCCGCTATTTACGATTCCGATGGAACGGATCCGATAGCAAACAACGGATATTTGAGGAAAATGGGTATTTATTGAAAGGTATCAGATGTTTGTCTTTTACCTTGTGATGGATTCGTAGCCTTTTTATTATTCAACTTAGATTTTTTAAATTTTTATACGAGTAACAGTAGCTGAATATGAGAAAAATTTTAGACTTATTTATCGGAAATTACATTCCAGAACAAAGGGCATTCATATAAGTGTTAAAATAAAACCTCAAGCAATAGACCAGAAAAAAATACCAGAAAGCTATTTACTTCGCAAAATTACCAAATCCTCACGAATTTGTGTTATTAGTAGCAAGTTTCTATCTATGAGTTTTCTAATTTTGATACTACCATTATCAAGAATAAAGTCCACATGATAATAAGCGGTAACCGAATTAAAAATTGTGCTTGACTAACACTGCTAACGTTATGTAAGTATTTGCAATTCATATAGAATATTGTTGAAAGATGTTTATTTAATCCTCGACGCCGATGAAAAAGAGGGGTGCTAAGAGTTTGACGTGTCTGTCTGCGGCACCGTAGCTACTAAAGAATGGACCCAATTTGATTCGGCTATTTTTGTTTAAAAATTGACGTGATCGAGATGGTTTTTTGCTATAATTTATGAAGAGTTGTTCAGGCGTTTAATGATAATCAGCTGATTTCCTAATGATTTTAATAGATCCGATTGATTTGAAAGGGGTATTGTTACTTCGGTGCATTAAATAGTCTGCGGGATGCTCAATTCTTCAGAAACTTACAGCAGATATGTCGTGTTTGGGGTTATAAGAATAGTTTCAGTGAGGAAGTGTTGGGCATACTGTCATTTACCACTGACATTTTTCCCTACTGGGACAGCACCTCCTACCTTACAGAAGATCGCGACTAAATAACACTAATTTGTAGTGCAGTGGTCCTGTGGTGAGTTAGGTTACCAGAGCTCAATGGAGTCTCTTGACTTTTTAGGGGTAGGCAGCGCGTGAGTAGTGCTCAAGATGCTACGGGCTGGGTACGGTAACCGGTTACCATCAAGCGGGCCGTAACTACGCTTGTTAGCTACTCTTGGCGTAAAATTTTTAAAAAAACCTGATTCTATAAGGGCTTATTACATTTGGCTAAATTTAGTTAGCTAAATTCAGCATGCTAACTGATTAAGATCGGCAGTCACGACTCTGATTGGCTAATTAGTGTGTCTAAATGTCTTTACATTTGTCTAAATTCAGAGTCTAAATCATTAAGCTGACTAAATTTAGCCAAGTGTAATAACCCCTTTTAGTGATGCCTCTTTGTTAATTTTAGACTACGGAGACGAAACTTATGTTTGTGTAGCTCTGCGTCTCAAAGGCTGTATTTCATCCGTCTACCTCCCCTTCAAAATTACAATTACCTTCTAACTCACGTGCAGCTAACTAGTCAGTTTTCCATTTCATTAACCACGGCATCAGTGTTGTGGAAGCAATGCGCGGTCGCCATACATAATTTACTAGGAATTGAGCTGTCCCTTCATACGTAGCTAATTGAGAATATACTTATTTATGTGCAGAAGAGCAGAATGCAGTATATTTTCCTATTTTTTCGTTATGGGAACATTTTCTCGAACTTCGTATCTTCTCACGTCACGATCATTTTCTTTGTAGGGTTTTCTTATGAGCAGTAATTTTGTACCGGCCAGGCTTGTCCTTAAAGTTAACGATACAATTATTTGACAGCTGCTAGAATTCTCGATGCCCTTGCGCTTATATATGGACTTGAAAGTGATGGATGTTATTGAAATTGTTAAGTTTTGGACGAACCCGAAGCTTTGCTTGAGAACAAGGAGAGTAAGCAGACCCCTGAAAACAACTTGAAGATATCAACTAGTTTTGGAATTTGAATGAAGATGACAAATGTAAAATTAAAAAAAGTAATAAGTAAAATTCTGTGTTTGTAGGTAATTTGTAAATTGTATTTTTGGTTGTACAAATAAAGAATAAATAAGTTTCATTCGCACCTGCGCCTTCCTTCGCTAGGGCACATGTCTGTGTGTGTGTACATAAGGTAATATAATGGATTGTGTGTGGTTACACTGTTCTACTGTAGGTACTTACTTATCTTAAAAACAAATTACTGCGCTCATCTTTTATTTCGTCATTAGGGTCCATATAGTGTTAATTAAGCACGTAATATTTTTGTTTATAAACAAATTTATCATTATAATGGGTGCAAGTATTGCCAAAGAAACGCCTTTTGTGCTGACTTTTACTTCTTTTAATTGACTCATTAATTATTGAAAATATTAGTAAGTAACATTTTTGTCTTGCGCGTCATGCACAACAGATAACCATCAATGTATTAGTATTTTCGGTAATTACTATGAAAGATGGGTATGAGATGTAGAAAATAACAGTTATTAATAATAATAATAATATATCAGGTCAGGCTTTTGTGATTAATACTCTATTATAAAATAAGAGTATCATAGATGTTCTATATGATAATTCAAATCAAATCAAATCTCTT
Source organism: Nymphula nitidulata (assembly GCA_947347705.1). Classification (NCBI taxonomy): domain Eukaryota; kingdom Metazoa; phylum Arthropoda; class Insecta; order Lepidoptera; family Crambidae; genus Nymphula; species Nymphula nitidulata. The sequence continues at coordinate 15,130,434 of OX374630.1, read as the reverse complement.
TTGTATACTAATCAGTTTGATTTATAAGTTCAATACCTTTCATGGTTCTCTAATGTCTCACACACAATTCATTTGCAAATTACCATTTCACAAGCAACATTTGTCAATGTTTCATTACGCAAACTAATACTTTAACAAGGACATCAAAACGCAAACATGCATATTATGACAAGCAGGCATTTCAAAAATGCATTATTAATTAAATTTTTAAAAGACAAACTAACATGTCAACAAGTTACAAAAACCAAAAATAATATTTCGCAAATAATTTGTTTGACTAAATTTCAATTACAAACTTTTTGTTTACTAAAATTTCATTTTGCTGTTTTTTAATGTTTTGTAGCATAATCATCGTGTGTCCGAATGATAAGTAGCCCTAACTTAATGTTATTAACATCACTTGCCTTGTAATTATTTATTATGTAATTTTTTTTAATTCAATGTATTAAGATATTTAATTTATTTGTAATAGATAAAATTGTTTCCATTACACGATTACTTTGTGTCGATGTCTACCTTGGTATCGAAAATACATCTCATGATTTATGCTAGAGAAGTGAGTCTGATTACTTGGTTATTATAAATAAAATTGTTCAGCTCTAGACAATAATGACTTTTGATTTAATATCGACGTCTCAATAAAGAAAATAAAATATTATTAAGTACTTTACAAGTGTTGTCACAATCATTTAAATGTAAATAAGCCTGCAATTAACACCGAATAACAGTAGACGTTTCTATGAATTACTAACTTCGTACTTTCTCTGCAACAGGTTGTACGCGTACCTATGATTGAAAATTAACAAAGATAAATTATGAGATATTGAACTTTATGTTAGCATTTTATAATTTACATCACCAAAGCCGACTAGCTGTTTATAGTTTCATTATGAATTTTATTTTACATATTTAGGTAACGATTTTACTGTCGAGTTAAGATTTTCTGGATTTTTTTTAATTACGATTATAACAAGAAACTTATTTACCTCTAGGTACACACTGGTATTAAATCGATAAAATTTATTATCTTATATCTATTTTCCTATTTACAATTCAATAAGTAATATCTGATAACTGTAGGAAGTACTTAATAAAAGTATTTGTTGCAATTTTTAAAATTTTTAAATGAGGAAGCTTTTAATGAAAACTATTTTATTGGACCATTTATTTTCCATTAAAAGAACTAGAATTTTCTAAGCCCTATGAAACCTATTGTTTGAACGATCGAGGAACCCGTGACGTGAGTCATTTGATAACCATCACTGTTACGATATATAAAATAATTACCTTGTTGTGAATGGCACCTGTATAGGTAATCGTTCATGTAATAATAACAAACTAATAATAAGAACGAGAAATGTTTCAAATATACTAATCTTAGTTTAATGGCGGTGAAAGTAGGTACTATGTGTCTCAGTGATAATGAACGTATTAATTATACTACGGCTTGCAATCACAGCGGCAATAAAATAAAAGCAAAGTAGTGTGCAGTCTATCAATAATATAACGGAGTCCAAATAGGAGAAATCGGTAATTAAAGTACATTTATTGAAAAAGAAATAAAAAGAAGATTACCAATATGGCATCTTATATGTTTTGTAGAGTTATATGCCGAGAGCGTGTCGAGCCACACACAGTCAAGGTTCCGTGGTTTCCCGTCAGAATATGCGGACTTTAGGTTGTTGTTTGGAAATATGAATATAATAATTAATAATATGAATATGATTCACAAATAAGCTAACGTTTTCATGATTTAAAAAAAATGGATTTCACACAGCCGCAATATTTTTGAACTTTATTCAGTGACAATCCCCACCATGATATAGACGAGAAAAAAAATGATCCTTACTTAAAATGACCTTTAAAAATAACTTTTTTCGGGATCATCCCACTTTCACTTAGGATTAATAAAAAGTATATAAGTACTATTTATTTTCCCTTAAATTTCCAGGCTAACTGGTATAAGGCGCAGCACTACTGCCGGTTCCACGGCATGCACCTGGCCTCCATCTCCTCACAGCAGGAAAATGACAAACTGGAGCAGTACGTCAAGGATTCAGGTAATGATCATAAATTATGTAAATTTGTTCCTGTTCAAGTGATTTGTACCTTTATCTACTTAGCCAAAAGGTCCCAGGTACACTAGGGATCGCTATATACCTGGCTATACCTAATAGGCACACTACATGGTACGCGTGGGCCTGTCCACGGATACACTATACATTTGCGTGACGGCGAACTTAGAAGGAGGGAGGGCATTACAACCTTCCGGAGTTACAGTCACCTGTTCTGATGGTGGAAATGGATGGCGTATCATAGGCAGCCCATAATACCATCAGCTGACAAAAAGAAGGACAACGCATAAGGCGTAGTATTTTTTTCTGCTACAAAAAACTGCCGGGTCCAATAAAGATTAATTAATGTTAGACTGTATTCTTCTGACGTATAAACTAAAAAAAAATAAAGCTAGGTACTTTAATTTTTTTTCTTCTTTGTGTATTTTTTTAGAAAAATTAAGCACAGCGACGATGGATAGTCGATAATTTTATAAGTAAAATAGTAAATGTATTTTAATTTTTTTGTTTAAGATCTATACAGTTTCATGAAACATCAGTTATTACTTAGTTATGCTTTGTAATAAATATATTTTAAAATTTAATATGAATTATAATAAGAGAGTTAGATTTTTGGGATTTTTTCTGTGAGAATATTTATCGATAAAATTGAATTACGTAATGTCACTAGTGAAACTGACATCTGTCATCTGCACCATGGCTGTAGGTCTCCATATATATAAGTTACTCTATGGTTGTACAAATAAGCACTTCCGTAAAATATCAGCAACCTTATTTATCAACTATATTCCAGAAACAATAGGTTTTTAATTGTTATGAGACCCCCGGAGTTTTTACTTGTGAGTACGTAGGTACAAATGAGCACTTCGCATAAAGTACCAGCGACCTTATTAATCTACAAACACATATACCTAGTTAGATGACAGGCGGATTCTCCACAGACATGATAATATGAAAAAATCATTGAGACTCATATTAGATAGACATGAAATGCTTCCAACATTACTTTTTATTGATGCTAAATCACGACAGTAAACTTTAAATAATCTACTTACAGTAGATGACCAATATGCTGGTTTATAAACAACCTAATAAATTAAAAACAAGAGTCAAGGCGGTTGACTTTGAGCATCATCATAATTTATAGATATACATAACTTCGGAATTTACGACTAATTATGTTAACAAATTTGCAATACCAAATTAGATAGGTATGTCACCAGCCTATACCGGGCGGATTTTTGAGACGGGACAGTAGGGGCAGGTACAGTGAATCTATAAAATAATCATAGATACTAATCATATGATTAAAAGAAAAACAAACATTGAATAAATAACAGTGAAAAAGTGCAAAATTTTAAATATTGAAATCTTTATAACCGTCTCGTTGAACATTCAACAATTTGGACTTTGTACCTTGACTATTTTGTACCTCCTACCTTCCTCCTTATGATTGACTATTTTGTACGTACACAAAAGTATGTTTCAATTTCATGTTTCAAACGAAAGTGAATACCATACCACTAATTTCGCAGTTTACCTATAATCATCTTTAGCCGAGCGGTCATGCGACGGAAATAAATTTGAGAGAAACGAAGGTTCATCGGATCGAATCCTCGATTGATTTTTTTTTTTTTTTTTTTTTATTATATTTTTTATTTTATTTTATTTCTGTGCTTATAAAATGTCTCAGAATTGTGCAAGGTGTGAAAAAAGAATAGAAAAAAGTGACTACATCAAATGTTCAATTTGTAAAAACCACTTCCATTTAAATTGCACCAGTATAGGATACAAATTATTTTATCTAATGAAACCGGAAAATCGAATGAATTGTCGATGTGATTACTGTAAATATGATAAAAAGAATACGAGTGGAGAAAATATAAACATACCTACCAGGAATTCTTTTGAAATGCTAAGTGAAGAACAAATATCCGATCAAGAGAGTGAAATCACTGACTTTGTTACTGTTCGAGAGAGAAACAAACATTCTTCCTTACCGGATCTGACAACAGCATTTCTATCGATGAATAGTAGGATTTCTCATGAAGAAAGCCTAGATAATAGCGCACAGAGTTTACCAGAAAGCTCCACAGTTGAAAATTCTACGATTCTAGAATTAAGGGACGAAATAAAAAAACTAAAAATTGAACTTGAAATAGCACACAACGAAATAGAAAATTTAAATGTAATAAATAGAGACTTATGCAATAATACATTAAATCAGGAAAAGATAATAAATCTGTATAAGACTATGACTATTGACACATTAGATACAAGTACGAAAGTAAGTAGTCCATTGGTTTCCACACCAGTAGGGAATTATAAACAGAGACAAAAGAAAACACGGTTGGAGGAAAAGTTAATATGTTCCTTGAAAGGAAAATCTGCTAAAAATCGGAATCTGCCAAAAGATATGTTACTGAAGAGACTTATCGAGAATACTTATGATTATGAAAAACAATCAAACAAAAGCACAGAAAAATCCATGAATAGCGCAGATGTCGCACAGGAGGATTCAAATAAAATAATATTTCAAGAGAAATCTAAAATTTGCCTTATCAGCAGCATTGATCGGAATAAAATGTCAACGAAGTTTAGAAGCCACTTCATAGAGAATAACTTGTGTCACTATCGCAAGCCTAGTAGTGGAATGCGGCAGCTACTTAGCGGAATAGATATAAAGCTTAAAAAATTTACTTTGAATGATTTTTGTGTAATAGTTCTGGGTGATAAGGATTTCGATGTGTCGAAAAACTATAATGATTTAATTGCAAATTTAAGGGAAACCTTATCTGTAATAAAACACACTAATGTCATAATATGTTTACCAACTTTTAAATATGCTTATGATTCGAACATTTTTAATAGAAGAGTGGAATCTTTCAATAATCTGTTGTATTGTGATAATTTGAAACATGAATATTGTTATGTCTTAGATTCCAATAAAAACTTAAATTATTCTAATGATATGTTCACAAAATATAGCGGCAAAATTAATATCCGAGCATTAAAAATTATATTAAATGACATAACACAACTAATGTTTGGAATTCGAGGCGAAATACTGAATGCCAGGCTACGAGATAAAGATAGGGTTCACGATACAAATATATCAATTAATACAAATGATAACTCTCTAGACGCGATAGTAAGTGTGCCACTGAATAGTATGAATGATGTTTTTTTTCGCAACGAATGATAAAGTACAGTTAAATATTTTTTATCAAAATATGTGTGGTTTAAATAACAAAATTGAAGAATTGGAATTATACTTAAATACTATTGACGGTGATTTGCATTATCTGTGTATTAGTGAACATTTCATGAATGAACATTTAGTGAAATTATTAAATTTGAACAATTATAAGGTTGCCACTCACAATACTAGGGTAAACAAAAAAAGGGGAGGTACAATAATACTTGGTAATAAGAACAGAGATTTTGTAGAAGTACCTTCAGTAAAAGTACTGTATAAAAGAGATAGTTTTGAAATATGTGGCATAAAAGATTTAGAGTCCGATGTTTATATATGTTGTGTATATCGTACTCCAGACGACAAAAATTTTATCAGTTTTTCAGAAAATTTAAATTTGTTATTAGAGTACTTTTTCAGTAAGAAGTGTTTAATTTGTGGTGATTTTAACATAGACCTTAAGTCTAATAGTAATAAAAAAAATGAACTGATAAATATTTTGACATGTTTCAATTTTAGACCACTTGTAAATGACTACACTTTTTTAAGAAATGACTCACATTCATGTATTGACAATATATTGACAAATTTGATTGACGAAAATGTATTAAATTGCGATATTGACCATAATGGTTTATCAGATGGACATGCTGGATTACTATGTAGTATAATATCGTATTGTAATAGTAAAAATCATAGAAAAAATTCTTTAGTGTATACAACAAAGAGAACTTTAACAAAGAATAACAGATTAATACTTAGACAGCATATAATGAATTATGATTGGAACAGCATGGGCATAAATGATTTTATTAAAAAGTTTAGCCAAGTATATCAAAATTGTACGAAAAAAAGAAAAATTACTATCAATTTAAATCGTAAATCAGAGCTCCAGTGGTTAACTAAAGGTATAAAGGTATCCAGTCAAATGAAACGGTTTCTTTGCACTGGAAAAGCAAATAACACTGATATATCGATTACTAGCTACAGAATGAAATATATAACTCTGTATAGAAAGGTAATAAGAATGGCAAAAAGACAAACTGTACATAAAGAGATAGGACGCTCCAAAAATTTATCGAAAAGTATATGGAAACTAATTAATAAACATAGGAATAAAAACAGTAATAAAATGCCGGGTCAGAGAATGTTAAGAATTGACAGTAGAATTGTACATAAGTCTGACGAAATTGCTGACACTTTTGTCCAACAGTTTGATCATAGCACCAATGAAGTTCATGTAGACATAAAAAAGGTACGAAATTATCTTAATCAGAGTGTAGCTTATATCACGGAGGAAATGGTGTTGCGCCCAACTACTGCCAGGGAAGTAAGAAAAATTGTCCAAGGTATGGAAGCCAAACTTTCCTGTAGCTATGATGAAATACCTTTAACAATAATTAAGGAAAATATAGATATTTTAGCAGAACCATTAAGCAATTTCTATAATAATTGTATGGAGGAGGGAATCTTCCCCGATCAGTTCAAGATTGCAAAAGTGGTACCTGTTCATAAAAAAGGTTCGAAGCTAGACCCAAAGATGTATAGACCAATTTCATTGCTACCTACGAAATCAAAAATTTTCGAAAAACTAATTAAGTCGAGATTAGCAGCCCACCTTAATCTTAATCAAGTGCTTAGTAAAAATCAATTCGGATATCAAAAAGCTGTTGGAACACAGGAAGCAATAAATACTTTTCTTAATGATATTGTGGGCAGAATAAACGAAAAATCTAAAGTAGCTGCTATATTTCTCGACTTAAGTTCCGCTTTTGACACAATTAGTCACAATTTGCTCTTAGAAAAATTAAGTCACTATGGAGTTCGAGGAAAATCACTTAAGTTGCTTCAATCATACATGCAGAATAGAAAAATGTTTGTTGAAATTAAAACGATAGATGAGCGCAAACACGAAATCGTAACCAAATCGAAACTGGTCGATATTCAAGTAGGAGTTCCACAGGGTTCTATTTTGGGACCAATACTATTTAATATCTTCATAAATGATCTAATTAATTATATTAAGCACAACTTCGATTCGGTTGGGTTAGTTCTTTTTGCAGATGACACCAATGCAGTGATTTCAGCGAAGGATTTGGGAAGTCTAGAGGAAATAGTAAAGCAAACTCTAATTTATATGAATGAATGGTTTACTGTGAATGGTTTGTTGATCAACACCTCAAAAACAAATATCATGTTATTCCAACCCAATGCCAGAGACAATAGTAGCTTGAGTGTTAATCTGGGTGACAAAACGATCCAATCAGTAGATACAACCAAATTTCTGGGAGTTAAAATTGATAAAAAAATTAATTGGAAGGATGAATTAGAAGATATAGAGAGTAAGATTAGTTCTGCCTGTTATGTACTGCGAAGTCTTCGTGATGAAGCAGATTTAAAACACTTAAAGCTTGTGTACTACGCTTTAGTTGAATCAAGATTACGAAACAGCATACTGTTCTGGGGTAGAAGTTATGGTTATAATGTTTATAAGGCTTTTGTCCTGCAAAAAAGAGCCATTAGAACCATGATTCGTATACCACAACTGGAATCTTGTCGTGAACACTTTAAGAAACTTGGCATCTTGACTGTTCCAAGTCTTTGCATTCTTGTTTTAGTTACAAATTTTGCCAAACATATTACTGAATATGAAAGTCCAGAAGAGAAAGTAGTTAGAGAAAGTACGAGGAGGAAAGACTTTACTCAGAAAATAACTCCTAGAATAAAATTAGTTAAACATAGTTCGAAATATCAGTCAGTTAGATTATTCAATAAATTGCCAATTGAGTTAAAAAATACAGTTTACAAACCTAATTTTAAATCCAAGTTGAAAGCATATTTATTGGAAAAGTGCTTTTATTCCGTAGACGAATTGCTGAATACGACATTTTAATGAGAAATTGTTTTAACTTTGACTTGCTTCTGATTCACTTTTACTATAATTATAATTTGTATGTAAGAAATAGGTAAAGTTCATTTGTTTGACATGTTTTGAGATTATAAATTTAAAAAATGTTTATTTTAATTAGTTTTAACATTTTAACATTTTAATTTTGATATTTTTTCTACTAATATTTCCACAAAATGTATATTTTTATGAAATAAAATGAACTAACTAACTAACTACAGGAAAAGTGAAGACTACTCTATCTATTTCATGTAAAGATCAAAATATTATTCAGGACAATTTAAGGTATGAGTACCTACTAGAAATGATAGAAATCGCCAAAAGCTTTTTCCATAAATTTTGTACGGAGTAAATAGCCTATTTATGCTTTTGTGCCTAAAATATGTATATCGCTGCCCCCAAGCAAAAAGTCGGTAATGTGCTATTATGGACTTATTCCTGTTTTGATGAATTCGAAATCTATAGACTTGAATACACCTTGTCATTTTTTTTAGATTTTTCCTAATTATATTTATGAAGATATAATGAAATATACATTTATTGCACGGAAATTAACTTACAATATTGTTCCAGCAAAAGTTCTGTAGCGCCTTAAAAAGAAATGAATGGTCTCCTAAGACCGTTTTCCTGTTACTATAATGGTTAACAGTCACTATCCCGTCTTAAAAATCCAACCTGTATACATCCCACAGCTGATGATTAGGAGTTTCGACCATAGCAACACCAAGCTGGCAAAAATAAATAATGTCTGTCTGTCTGTCATGAGTCTCGGTTTCATCAGCCTTTTGGTGGGTACAGGCCTCGAGCAATAGCTCATTACCCTAGCAGCTTATCGGAGAGCTTTCGGCTCTCCGGTAGTCGGGGCATCGCATATGCTTCGCCCCTTGTTTGCCTGTCAGAGCCGCAGGTACGGCGACACCCCCGCGCGGTCAGCTTCCCCGGGTGATTTGGAGTTGACCAAGGCCCAGTGAGCACCAGCGCGGGGGGCCTGCGACAATACCTATCACGGCCCAAGTCGGCGTTCAAGGGGAGGGGGTCGTTTGATGCCTGTCATGTCTTAATTTACACCGGTTCTGAAAGTTGAACTACCGAGAAGACTCCGGCAACAAACTCGTTTAGTCACGCTTTTCAAATATTATAGTGACTTAGGGATGATAAAAGTACCTGTTACAAAATATTATTAAAACCTTTCTATCTGAAAGAGCAATTACACTAAGCATTGCGTTGGCAGCCTTTACAGTGCATAAAATCTGTAATGACGACGAGTCATCGCATCGCAAGGGTTAATTGAGGTTTTGTGACGCGGCTCGCAGACTCAAGCGAAGTTCCGTTATCCTTGGCTTGCTACGGGTATAAAGATAATGACGAAATCCCACAGTTGCCGTAGAAATGTAGCAGAGTTAACAAATATAGTGTGCGTATTAAATAAGAATAATAAATCTTAAAAGTATTTACGAGTGTTAGGTACTCGTTGAGTAGCAATTCACCGTAAATAGGTATTTGCTTGCTTAAACGTCCCGGGAGTGTTGCTTGTTGTTTACTTTCACACGTACTTAGACAGATATAAATTCTTTATTTTCCATATTTACATAGCGTCACAGAGATAAAACAAACACAGTATGCCAAAATGGTGGTCTTATCGCTAGAAGCGATCTCTACCAGGCAACTATAACGTACCTTTAGATGGAATTTACTGAAACCAATAATAGTGATAGGTGCGAAAAAGTAGTGGATAAGTGGAATCATGAGAAATTAAAAAGGTTTTTATACCATAGGCCAATAGAAACAATATTTTCGGTAGAAAAAACCTTCCCGTCTCTACGGTCTGAAAACTATACTAAGATATTTTTCTATCGAAACTTGCATCAAAAATTTAAATTAAACACGAAACTAGCAGTTGTTACAGGAATGCTGGAAGGATGAAAAAATATATCCCAAAACTTCGAAAGTTCGAAATAGAAAATACAAAACACGGAGTTCGCATGAGGCTAAGAACCACATCTTTATCGTCACAAATTACGCTTAATTTTAGGCCAAAACTTCCGAAAAGGTTCGTAGGCCTGCTGGTCTGAAATAGTAGATTGCTAAGCGAGGGATGAAAGCCACCCATTTCTGTTCGAAGCGAAAATGGTGCCTTTTACTCGAGGTAGTACTCTACTTGTCGTTTCAAATATGAAGAAAGCAAACAAAAGCTAAATAAAAAAATAAATTATTGAAAAATTAATTATTGAAAATAATTTATTTTATGAAAATAATTTCATACTTTTCTCACCATTATTTTTTTTCTATTTATTGTTGAGTTTTCCCAAAAAAATCGACAAAGGGTCAAGCCCATACAGCCATCTGTGATGTATTTCTTAACGAACACATTTTAATGCATCTTGGGCAATTTTGGCGCCAAATATATGAGAAGTCTACATGATGCTATTTCGATGAGGTGGATAGCTAAGATAAAATTCTCAACTACTTTCGCACCAAATTAACGTTTAATACAATGTTTTTTCATAATAAGCGTTAACACCAACATTTATTAAAATGATCTTCCAACTGTACGCCAATACACTTGCTTCATAAAACTACGCCAATTTTATAACACAACGTTCGCTCAGACATAATTTTGTAATCATTGTAATAAAAATCTTGACTGACCCTCAAATCTCGCCCAAAAAAAATGTTTTTTTTTAACAACTAGATGACTAACAAGCTCAAAAAAATCCTTTTTTCTTCTTTTTTTATGCGTAAAATTTTAGTGGGCTTATCCGCCTTTGGTCAGGTTATTTTTTCAAATTTTGTTGCGGGTTCTTTTTGTGAGATGCAAATGCTTGTATGCGGCAGCACAGCACATGAAGTGAAACAGTTGCATTAGGTGACTCGCGTCTATTACAAGCGGAATAAGGACGGTCTCAAGGTCAAACTGTTACGCTTGATGTGCTGTCGACTGTACGTAGGAAAATAAATGTTAATTTATAGTTTCGTTTATAATATGGAGGCGCGCGGTCATACCCCCGCCAAGTCGAGCAATATAATGTTTTGATTAAATTAATTATGTTTGACTGAATATTATGTTCAGATTTTTCAAAATAAATAGTAATAGAATAACTTTAAAAAGTCAAATATTAAAATTATGTTTTTCGAACTGTGGTTGTATAGGTAGATTTATTCTGAAGTCTAATGATAAGATTATTATTTACTTACTAAATACTAACTAATACTTTTTGATACATTTGCTCAAATAGTAGACTTTTCCATAATTATGTGTTTAGCGCGCGGAAAGTTATTCTTTTCCGCGTTAGTGCTTTTTGTTTTTCTCCTGCATATAACATAAACATGCGCGACGTGGGCGGGCGTCGGCGAGCTGGCAATGCCCCGGCGCAGCGCTCGCGAGCTGCGGGGGTCGCCGCTTGAACTGTTGTCCAAGGACTAAACTGTTTTTCATTGATTTCCTTCGTTATTTTTTTTTGCAAATGTATTAAAAAACGTCGATACACGTGAGGAATTGTCATTTCCACTCGTGCCTAAACCGGGAATCGTGAAAGAATGACATTTCCGCCCTAGGGCAGACATGTATCACTTTTGCCTGCTTCTTAGATAAACAATGACCCAGAATATGAGAGAAGAAAATGTATTAACATTTTTTTATGCAAGTCGTCTTACGTGGTTTCATCATCCTTACATGTAGTAAGGATGATTGTTCCCTTAATTTTGATTCATTTCGATATCATACATTTTCCGTTTGCACATTCATAAATATCACAGATGAAAGGTCATTTTGGCAACAAAAATAAAACTAACTTTACGAAAAGAGTAGAAACTGCTATTGTTATTTTTATTCAGCAATCTCTTCAATTCTTTCAGGTCTCGGCCACGAGCACTTCTGGACGTCCGGCACCGACTTAGCAGAAGAGGGCAACTTCTTCTGGATGGCAAACGGCAGGCCTCTCACCTTCGTCAACTGGAACTCCGGAGAACCCAACAACTTCAGATACGAGAACGGAGAAGAGGAAAACTGCTTAGAACTCTGGAATAGGGATGGAAAGGGGTTGAAGTGGAACGACTCCCCTTGCTCGTTCGAAACTTACTTCATCTGTGAAGTACGCTCGGATTGATAAAAATGATTTTAGACTTATTTATGTGATATGAATGTAGCTTATCTGTAGAAATAAAATGTAAACTAGGCTATAAATATTAGTGAACACATTCCATAATGTGACTACCATGAATTAATGAAATACTTTTAATAACAAAAGCATGTGTAAGCGCAGTGGAAAATTACATTCATATGCGAAATTATATCGTTTGTTACGTATAAAACTTTGAAAAGACATAATTATAAAGATTAATTTTTGTCAAAATAAGATTTCACAATATTTTTATGGGCATTTTTCACTTTGATTTACAAAATATCAAAGTATTAGGTACAATTGGTCTTTAATTAAAAAAAGATTTATTTAGAAAATAGCATTTTATTTTTTACCTTTTTACATTTTAATTCACAGATAAGTCTTAGTGATGCCTTTTGTTGGTTACATGTCGATCTTTTTTATCATTCCAATTCGGCTATCTTACCAAAATTCATTGAAGGGATGAAATTCAACCTTGCTAAGTAAATTAGCTCTTGTCGTATTTTTACAAAGAATTTAATGATACCGATGCAAATCTGTTACACGTAATATTTTCAGTTTGGTATTTTTTATTTCAAAATTATTTCAGAACTTGGTACTTACGTGAATTTCAGCCCTTCGATCCCTATTACTAATATTTATTTTCTATAAAACTTTACGAACGATTGCTTTAAAACTGAAAAAAATATGTTTAAATTGAACTTATCGAGGAATAATGATATTGGATTTCTAAAATAATGTAAAACGATGTTTTTGGTATATATCTAAATGTAATTATTTGGTCAGTATACTAAGTAAGTAGGTGTATTACTATTTATTATTTGTGTATCTTAATCCGTGTGTATAAAAAAAAGCTTTTTTCAACGATCACTGCCTTATGATCTGAGCCGTATGGCTCCCAGGACACAAGATGTCCATAGTCAAACGTAGTAGATAAATTTACTATAGTTACCTTAACTAGCTGTTATAAATAGGAATAAGTACAGTTAATTATACATTTTCTTAAAGAAATCCTGGAGTTTTACTTTCTGCTGTAAAGAAATATTACGTCAAATTATCATTTTTTGTCCATAAAAATTATGAAATGATAATAAAATTTTACCCTTAGGTATGTTATGGTGATAGGTTTTTGAAAAATGTCTACGCTAGAAAAGGACATGTTTTAGTGTGAAATGCGAACTCACGATCTTTTGTTCTCCCGATGAGTAATCTAATTCTAACCATTGAACCAGCAAGGAGTTGGGAAAAATATTTATCTTAAATATATTTAAGAGTTAATACTCCGTAGGTATGTAGTTTTGTGGCAGTCGTTACTATTATCACGGACCAAATTATGTTTCACATCTCCAGCACAAAAACCCTTGTCGCTGTTAAAATTAATTTAAATTTCGAACACGGAATTCTAATATTACGCGGCGCAGAATATTTTTTTATTTTATTTTACCCCGTGGGAATAATTTATTAGTAATCTCATCATTTTGATTAATTTAAAGTACATACATGTTTTGATCTGATATAGAACTTATCGGCTATATTTCTATAGTACCTACTTAATGCAAAAGTACATCGCTGGCTAACGGCTACAACTAAAACTGGTAGAGTACTTGAAATTGGTACAGTGGTAGCCAGTTTATTACTGTCAAGGACAGACTTCCACCGAATTGTAGAGTAATTTTATATTGTCTATATCTTTACTCCTTACTCTATTCCTGTCACTTCTGCTTTACGCGTCGTCTTCTGTCTTACAATATTGCTCTGTTTTTATAAGTTTATGAATACACCTTTTCCTCCCTTAAATCCGCCTTTTCCCTTGCTGTCCTCGACAAAAGTACTCTACTATATATTCTACCCGAGAGCAACCTTTACACATTTATTATTAAGAACGAGGTTGTGCTCTAACTTCTAGAGCATAGATTCTTTAAAAGTACATTTATCTACTTTTTAGAGATTTTCAAATGTAATAGGTACATACATAAATCTGTTTCTCACATTCATCAAAGCAAGTAAACATTTTGACTTAGAGTTTTTGCATACATTGTAGCAAACCATGAAAATATATCGACGTGACCATTTGTAAGATTCGCAAAGTTGGCAGCACGCCGGATTCGTTCAGGAAATATTTCCACGGGGAAGGTAAACGAACCGTTGTTTACTTCTTCTATTAAAATGAAGATTTACTCGGGCTTTCTATTCTGAGAAATTAGAATCTTGTTTTTAATTTGGCACGAGTATGTTTTCTTAAAGATTCCATTAACAAATTCCATTAACAGATTGTGTAAAACAATGGCTTGAATATCCCTTCGTTTAATTTTACGAGTAGAAAAAAAGCCATGCCTATTGACATTTTAATGTTTTTGATGCGTTTAAACAATGATTAAAATGTGATCAAAATAGCTTTTCTCACCTTAACTTGAAGTTTAAAAATACTTGTATTCTTTCGGATTACTAGAGGTGTTAACTTCAATGAGGGGTGAGATAAACGTTGATATCAAAACGTTAGAAAAGGAAAGAAAGCGGTGAAGAAATCAGTAGGTTATACCTAGTGCTCCGGTGGCATAGTGGTAATCACGTCTGGCCGGAAATCATGCGAGACGCGGGTTCGATTCCCGCCTGGAGCATATATTTTTTCATCGTTTTCTTTCTTTATTTGTAATTGTTCCCATGCCTATTGTTATTAAATATTAACCCATAAAGCAACAGATTCCGGACACAATTGATTTTTCAATTGTCATAGTCCTCCGGTATAACGCCGCTTGACGTATTAACAAAATATGAGTGCTGTGCAAAACCAAGCTATCTCCTGTTGGCAGGCTTATTCACTAGCTTTTATCAACGGCTTAAGCGATTATCAATTCCTACGATACAAGACAAATAGGTCCTTAAATATAAAATTGCCGTTTTTTTCCAAATAATTTAAAATGAATGTCTACTTAAAATATAATACTTTATATACAAAGTGCAGTATATAAACAGGACTTTACGAATGAAATTATTGTTTTTTGTTAAAATTTATTTGTTGAAAATGAGGGTCAATTAGAGCTTGTAGAATCCTATTGGCGGTCGGTGACCACTTCTGGATTCGACCACTTCATATGTATCCGATTTCAATTTTAATGTTTAAATTCCAGTTTGCGCAAAATGCTTAATTCGTACAAAACGGCAATTTCTTACTTAGGATAAATAATATTATAGTAAAGCAATAGCGATTATACAGGGTGGTGCCGTCAATGCGACAATAAATTTAAGCATCGGCTGTATTAGTTCATAAAAATGGTTTGCCACTTTCAAAAACATCTTATTCATTAGATAACTTCTCAATATTTGTATGAAATAATATAATATCTGCTGCATTATTTCATAGAAATGTCAAGAAATTATCAAATGGAGATGACGACAATACGACGATAAACTATTAAAACATGGGCTATATTACTCCATAGAAATGTTTTGCAACTTTCAAATGCCTACACCTTATTCATTTGATATTTTCATGACATTTCTCATAGAAATAATATAACTTTGGCTTCATTGTTTCATAGAAATGTTATAAAATTATCAAATGAATAAGATGTGTTTAAAAGTTGCAAATAATTTCTATGAAGTCATATTGCCCATGTGTTAATTTACTGTCGTCACCACCATGTATAAATAACTCGATCCTCACTTTAGCTGTCAACATAATTTGACGAATAGTTTAGCAGATTAGCAAGTATAGATGCCTATATTAAAACTGCATTTGCCATTTGTATAAAGAATTGAAATTAAAATCATTTATTTTGCAAGATTGTATTACATGTATTTTTTTAAGTCTAGCTCCCAGTTGGGCTTCAAAAAAATACAGTGTGTCTGTCGGTTGCAATAGCGTCTAGAGTCTAGAGCGTCCATTATCTTGAAAATTTAATGCAAGCGCAGGTCTGCAGTATTCGCATGGGTGAGAAAAATACTTTAAAGCGACTGGTCCAGTACCGTCAGCACAAAAATGTGTAACACAAGTCATATTTTTTTTTATATTCTTGGGATGGAATTTTTTCATGGTAGAACTGCAGTGCTACGCCGGGATCGTTTCGAAACCGTAAATATGGGAGTGTGAAACGCTTTGCCGATGAATTTTTCGCCGATGAACGTTTTGTCGATAAATCCAAAGTCTATTTTACACAAAAATTAAAACCGACTTCAAAAAACTGAAAAGGATAAAATAATTAAATTTAAGTAGGTATTCATCCCCTAGAAATATATTTTTGGAGTCGGTGCTTCACTTTCTATTGTTTTTGGAAACCACTTAGCACCAACTCCAAAAATATATTTCTAGGGGATGAATACCTACTTAAATTTAATTATTTTATCCTTTTCAGTTTTTTGAAGTCGGTTTTAATTTTTGTTTAAAATTTTTTTTTCACAGTTTTTAGTGATAACTTTCTACGGTCAAAGCTAAGATGGGTGACCGTCAACTTATATTGTTTCCTACTATCGTATCGTTTCACTAAAAAATCATTGGAAAAGCAAAAAATCGCAATTAGGCATATGTAGACGACTTCATAATTTCAGTTTTTTTATATTTAAAACCAAAGTACCCAACTGATTTTGAAAAAAATTTTATGGGACCAAATGGCAGCTATTCCGCATCGAACAAAAAAAGAATCATGTAAATCGGATCAGTAATCTCGGCGTAATCGGTGTACATACATAGAAAAAAAAAAAAAATCATACCGGCCGAATTGAGAACCTCCTCGTTTTTGAAGTCGGTTAAAAATATCTGACAAAATTTCCGACTGCGCTTGGTCATAAAAAAATAAGAATAAGCCAACTAGTAATGCCATTTTTACTATAGAATTGTTTCTGGTGGTAGGTACCTACCCATTTGTATAATGGACTTTGGATTTGTTGACGAAACGTTCATCATCATCGTCATCACCAGCCTATGCAATGTATTTGCAAAGTCCGAAATAACATTTAAAATGTGTTTCTTGTCAATAGTAACCTCTGAAAGTTTGACAGCTTTCAGACCACTTTTTTCGATTAAATTAATAAAATATTGTCCTGCTCGTGACTACCCTAAAAATGCGTACTATTGTGTATCGTACGACACACTACAGTTATACCACACACACACACACACACACACACACACACACACACAAATAAAATGATACAGGGATACGTCCCACCGCTAGGCACAGGCCTTCATACATGGGAGAAGCACATGAGGAGTTTAGGTCATAACACCACCATACTCACCCAATGCGGGTTGGTGGGTTAAAGCGGTTGTAGAAGCAACCGGGACCAACGGCTTAACGTGCCTTCCGAAGCGGGCGTTCCCCTTACACCCTGTAGCTATACCTCTAGGCACGGAGGAGCTCGAGATAAAAAATTTAGATTGACGCATCCCAGGATCGACCATGGCGAAGGTTGCTTTGTTTCCGTAATTAAAACCAAAGCGCTGAAACCACTAAGCCACCGAGCTCCCCCCACCTATCCTACGATAATGCTATTTTACTATTAATATAACTATCAACTTTTTTGAAATAATCTTTTAGATTTTTTTTTTATTTTTTTTTTGTTTATTTTAAAAAGACGTTGCAACAGGGAACCTGCCAGCGTGACTGCCCTTATTAAAACGCAAGTCACGTGGCCTGCGTGCCGCGGCCTACGAACTGAAACGAGAACTTGTATAGCTTAAGAAAAGCCATTAGGAAATCAAGAGGGGAATCGAAACGTTGAAGCACTGACATGCTTGCTTCACTTCATGCCAACGTGTCAGTACCTCAGAGATGTTCCAAAAATGTATGTACACCCGGCCAGGTATATGTACACTATACTGAAAAATAGGTAAAAATATACAGAACAGTGTTCAATTGTACGTTTTCTTTTTATTTGCTTTGTCGCGTGGTACAAAACAAGATTTTTTGCAACTGCAACACAGTCATATATCCATCATGGCGCCTCTGTCACTTTGGTGACGTTTAGATAACTTCTATGTCGCCCGCCATATTTCTATATTGAATAACGTGAAATCGACGAAAAATTTCAACTTTTGTACAAACCAACTATGCATGAAAACGAATTATTAGTATTTTTCCCGGGTTCAGGAGAATTTTCCTGATTTTTTGAGATAGTGTACATACGTAGGTGTATACCTGGGCGGATATGAAACATCTCTTTTGGAAATACGATGATTTCAAAAGTACCTTATGGGTTTACTGTACATCAAGCTTCAATTAATCCATACTCGTCCATACTAATATTATTAATTCGAACGTGTGTGTGTCTGTTACCTCGTCACGCTTGAACTGCTGAACCGATTTAGATGAAACTTGGTATATAGATAGTTTGAGTCATAGAAAAGGACATAGGATAGTTTTTATCCCAGATATGGTCCTTTAAGCGGGTAAAATATAGGGGTGGATGTATGGGGCATCAATAACCGCTGAACTGATTTAGATCAAATCTGCTATAGAAATAGTTGCCACTAGGAACCCCTCTCGAAACTGAAGACAAATGTCAGTGCTGATGATCCTTGTTCTAATAGGAATCTGTATATCATACCACTGGCTGTGCACGCGACTTCCTTCGCGTGGATGTCAGGTAATAACAACTTGAAATTTGATTACCAAAAATGGTTATAGTGAGTCAATTCTAAAAGATAGACATATGCTGCCTCGGGCTTTTATTAGAACTTTCAAAGGAGAACAATTCTTGCAAACATGATTTTTACGTAGCTTTAACCGTTTACGCAGCGAACGCAACAAAAGCTCTGAAAATGAATATTTTTCCCCCGTTTTTGCAACATTTTTCATTGATGCTCAGCTGCTATTGATCGTAGCGTTATATAGCCTATATAATACCTACCTCGATAAATGGACTATCCAAAACAAAAAGAATATTTCAAATTGAATCAGTAGTTACTGAGATTAGCGAGTCTAACCAAACAAACAAACAAACAAACTCTTTAGCTTTATTATATTAGTATATATAAGCCTGCTATCAGATACTGGCGCGGAATGAAAAGTTTTCTTACTCTTGTCAGTTTGATTGTGTTGTCTTACTTATAAAATATATCATCTAATACAAGTTCACGGTGTCTAATGAAATAGAGTTAAATAATTTAACTCTACAATAAAAATACAACAAACGTCAACACTTGTTGTAAAAAAAAAACTTGTCAACTACCCTTTTTTCAATATTTAAAAGTCTGGAATCAAGTTCAAAACTGGAAGTTGATGTAAGTATACAATACAGATGCTCGATAATTTGAATTTCTGGGTGGAGTGATGCATAGCATAGAGTAGATTGAATATTACTGGATGTCTATGGCCGAGCCCCTTCCAAAACGCTGACTGATCCGACGTCTAGACGACCGAATCATCCGGTATATAAGCGATTTACATTAAATTGAAAACTCGCAAGTTGGATTTCCACTTTGATACTTGGTATGAACAAAAACGAAATAACCTTATCCTTACCCTTCTGAATCTCTACAAAACATTAGGGGAAACTAACATACACTACGGCCTTAGTAGCTACGGAAGAATTTGCAAAACTCATTTAAACTCAATATACGGACTACAGTTCAGACTTAAAAAAATATCTAAGCTAGGCAAAATAATAATTTAATTCATTTACTATTTTTCATTCTTTGCCTTATTGTCACCTAAAGTTTCACATAGAGCATATTTGCGTTTGGGGTTGATTGAGTGAGACTTTAGAACCTTGGGGTCCAGGAACTCACCGACTTTTTAGGGACATTGCAGGTCGTCTTTGTGAAACTTTAGGTGACAATAAGGCTGGTATATATTTTGCACAAAGATTAAGCCACGCAATTCAGCGAGGTAATGCGACCAGCCTTATTGGTATACTTCCTGTTTCGCAAGATTTAATTAGGTGGTGTTTATTATTTGTAAGTTTTTTTTAATGTCACGTTTTAAGCTTTGTAAATATTAGGCTAGTGTTATAAAGGTAAGTTTTTTTTTATATATATATTATATAACAAGTTATTGACATACATGTAATTAATTATTTTCTATTAAAATAAATTCAATTTAACTTCTCACTGTGTGAGAAGTTTATTTGTTTAAAATAAACACGGTAATTAAAGTTCAATACTATGTAAATATTGACAAATCATATTAATAAAATTAAAACAATCACCTACTAAATAACATTATTTTATACAGGACGAGCGGCTGTGCTGGTCAACTAGACACGACTTGCTAAAAAACAAATTGGAATTGACGAAATAAATCGACTGCTCCATACAAACTTATCGTGTGGGTATTACAATCTGTATGAAACAGCTAGTTTTTTTTCGCAATTTCAAATGTATTTTCTACAAATCGTGTTTAGGGTCACCAGCACTGCCATCCGCCTACGTTTGCGAGAGTCCTCCTTACACCTTGTAGGTATATACCTACTTCACAAACCATTAAAGAATAAAATACTTCTCATGAGTCCTCACATGCGTACAGAAAGATTGAAACATAAAGCACACAGTATCAAATCAGCATAGAAAGAAGATTTAACGAGAAAGTAGAAAAAAGTACAACGAAAAAATTATACAGTACAGTAAGTATAAGGAAAAAGTAGATATAACATAATTATGTGGATTAATAATTGTCATTGGTATGCAATTAAAATATGCATAACAAATGCAATAGTAAACGACGCTATGTAACCAACTTGATACATTACTATTTCTAAAAGAAAACCCCGCCATATTAATCTGCTACGAATGTAAAAACGGATATTTGAAGCTAAAAAGGAAATATTCAATAATGCTCCCCCTTCTAAATATCACCAACGAGCGACGACCCGCCCAAGCTTTTAGACAAACACCAACGAAAACTGCTGTTATATCATTTTATTTCTCGTGTTTGCATAAGCCTGCTTATTTCTTGTTTACATAAAAAGCTTCCTTTAAGTAGAGGTTTGAAATATTAGTTTTATTCATTTAAAAACGTTCGAATGGATTTAATCTGTACTGTCGGTAATTATGCAACATGTACAGATGAGAGCACGACAAGTGAAACAGTTGCACTACGAAAGCCGCCTCTACGAACGGAGTAAGCTGCCCGGTCAAACTGTCACGCTTGATGTGCTGTCAGCTGTACAAGTACTACTTTGTTTTACTAAAACAAAATATATTATGATCTTACAAAATTCAATGTACTTGTCTCCCCTGCGTGTCGCATAGCCGCGGGACGTCATGTATATCGTGCTACTTAGCCTTCTTATTGATAGTTTATTGTAGCACTCAGGTTTGTCAGGCATGACACAATCACATGCAAATCTTAATCCTCGGACCAACGGATCAGTATCGCGAACTCACCGACCTATATCGATGCTTGCTCCCTGCTGTAGGAATCGAGTCGCCTTCTCATTTCCTGAGTGCGGCATTCTACCGTAAGCTAGGGATGCCAAAGGTAAAATGATATAAATAATACCGACCTTAGGATTAATTTGGTATTTTTCCCGAATTAGTTTTTTTTTCGTTTGCTCAATAAACATACCGATTTTTAAACATACAAGTAATAAAAAAATAAAATATATATTCTTAAGTTATTACATTACAAACTCAGATCTGAAACATATTTCTTTTAGCGAGTTTTTATCACATCATCAAAGGCCTATTTACATCCCACTGCTGGGCACAAACACATGAAGAGTTTTTGTGCCATAGCACGGTGGCCCAATGCGGTTGGTGGGTTAGTAGTTGTTATCACATTATAAAGGATAACGAATATTTAGGTCTCACATTTTCATAGAAAGCAACAAAAAATGCATTGTTTAGGTTTCACAATCCTTAACTAAAACATCTAATAAATCAAACAATGTATTAAGTATCTCGTGGTAGGTAACTAAATTATTTTCAACATAACATTTTCTGATCACTTCGCAAAAAAAATGATGTACCATACACTGCCGCTACTTGTTCTTCATTATTGACGAACCCACCCACAGTGGAATTCATAATGAAGGATTTTCAGTTTGATGGTCTGTCTGTACACCGAACTCGGCTCCAAAACCAATAAACATTCATGTTGTGCTTCTATTATTTGATTGCGCAATAAATATACCTAAATAAATATAGAGATTTTAACAATATTATCCCCACAGTGATATCTATTTAAATATTTTTAATTTCAGCATAATTCTATGTACCTACACATAAAGCATCCAAGTGAAAATCAATCTAAATAAATTTAAAACCAAATTACCTCAACGAAAAATTGACAGCCCTTGCTAAGTCAGTCTTATTACACGCGTTCTATTTTTTTCGATAAGCCGCATAGCCAACGTAGTATAAACCCTGCCACCTTGCAATTAGGGTTTTTACTTGCATCCAGTCCCACTCCCAAGTCTGAATAAAGTAGGCAAAAGGCTTGTTGGCTTTGGCCTGGGTTATATATTGTACAGTCACTGCATATAACAGTACTAAACATTAACCGAAAGAAGGATTAGTCCATGTCAAAACTAAAACAAAAATTTATTTGCAGCTAGACTCCAAATGAAAGTATCGTATTTTTGGACCCATATATTATTATGGAGGAGCTCGGTGCCGTAGTGGTTTGAACGCTCTGGTTTCGATCATGAAAACAAAGCAACGTACGCCATGATCGGTTCCGGGATGGGTCAATCAAATTTATAATCTCCAGCTCCTCTGTGCCTCGGAATGCACGCTAAGCTGTTGGTTCCGGTTGTTACTGCAACCACTTTAACCCACCAACCTACGGTCCAAACTCCTCATGTGTTCCCATGTAGGAACTACTAGGAAGACCTGTGTCTAGCTGTGGGACGTATTATATAGGCTGACGATGATGATACTACTGCCTTATTTTTTATTTAGTCATATAAATCTCGTTACAAAGACCCATTAATGGAACAAATTTAAATAGAAAAATATACAAACTTAAATTTCAATTTAATTTAACACATAAAAATTTTAAAAATACAATAATATTAGAATATCTTTATATGCCCTTCAGAATTCAAAAAAGACAAAAATTAAGTCATCTTAATTCACAGCTCAAAACGACCCTAAAAATTAAGTATCAGTTATATTAAATTTTTATCATCTTCTGATAGGTTGGCAATAAATAATCCCAACAGACATTATAAATGCGAAAGTGAGTTTTTTGTTTGTTACCTTTTCACGCTTAAACCGCTGAACCGATTTAGATAAAATTTGGTATGTTAATAGTTTGAGATCCTGGGAAGAACATAGGATACTTTTTGGAGCGAAAACCGACATCCACGCCGGTGGAGCCGCGTGCAGCCACTAGTATGTTTATAAATCATAAGTTATTATTAGAAAAAGAATATTGACATGTTTTTTTAAATGTATTGATGACAATCAACGAGACATATGTATGTCTTGAGAGTATCAGATCTTGTCAATAATTAAACCCGTTTTATGGGTTGTTAAAGTAAAAACAGAATAACATTTTTGTAACTGCGATATTTGAAAAAATAAATCATGTCTTGGGGCGGAACATGAATGAACAGGGCTTTATTTGATCCATCTTCAGGAAATATAAATTATTGTGTGCGAGTGTACAGTTGCAGCGAGCGTATTTCTCAGTCGAGTCGGCACGGCATGGGATTAAGGGCGTTATGCCGAGATTAAACGGCTAAATAGAACATGAAGCTGAGCGAGGAGGCTAGTAATTTAGTTGCACTTTTTTGTACAACACACTCATTAAAATCAAAGAGCAAACATGTTGGAAAGTTGAAGGATCTTGCTTTGAATTTTGAAAAGACTCCGATGAGGAATCTCTTTGATTCAGATATTTTTTAACGACAAGGGTGACAAGCGTACAGTCAGATTCAAAAAATTAAATCTATTTTAATCCCTATCGCGTTGACATAAGAGCACATAAGAGCCTGAAAGTTTACATAATTCTGATGCTTACTGTATGGCCTGCCTGGTGGTAGTATCGAAGTACCATGAGGACTACATGCGCGTTTTTTACCACTCGAATCACGAGATCCCTAGAGTAGCAACACCGCCCTAATGAACGCTGCTAGGTAACAATGCTTTGTATTGTAGTGTAGTTTCAGTGAGTTAGAGCACAAGCAGTGCAATTCACTAACAAAAATATTCGACATCGAACTTGACGACGAGCCGCCAATGATTTTACGTTACCAGACGAACCCTGTATGAGGAACACCTAAGTAGTTAAAGTTACATTCAGAACAAGCCACGAGGTTACGGGGTAAACTCTTAAAATTATCTAGGCGTTTCCAGTCCGACTCTTCCGCTCGTTAAAAATCTCGTTGGCAGTGTAATTTGTCGTAATACCCGCCGTTTCTCGCTGCCCTCACGCCTGGGGTAAAGAAAAGTATGTGCGGTAGGCTATATCTTCGTTAGAATGATTTTATCAAACCATGCAGTATGTTAAAAAAGTCCAAAATAAAATTTAAGGGGGTGTTTGTGTTACCTTTGAAAGTTTGACACCTTTCAGACAACTTTGATTTTTAGATTAAAATAATAATAAAAATGATTCTTTTTTCAATTTTTTCAAAATGAAAATTAACACCATCTCACTTCACTTCACTTTTTTAAATTATGGCAATCGGTCGTTCTTTAACACCATCTCATTGAGACTATTCTTCTCAAGCTTAGTATGTCATGGGATTGTCACCGAAGTGACAGTTCACCAAATTTCAAATCAATCGGATCTGTGAAAGTTATTACATTACAAACTCAGATCTGAAACATATTTCTTTTAGCGAGTTTTTATCACATCATCATCATCAAAGGCCTATTTACGTCCCACTGCTGGGCACAAACACATGAGGAGTTTTTGGGCCATAGCACGGTGGCCCAATGCGGTTGGTGGGTTAGTAGTTGTTATCACATTATAAAGGATAACGAATATATAGCTCTCACATTTTCATAGAAAGCAACAAAAAATGCATTGTTTAGGTTTCACAATCCTTAACTAAAACATCTAATAAATCAAAACAATGTATTAAGTATCTCGTGGTAGGTAACTAAATTATTTTCAACATAACATTTTCTGATCACTTTGCAATAAAAATGATGTACCATACACTGCCGCTACTTGTTCTTCATTATTGACGAACCCACCCACAGTGGAATTCATAATGAAGGATTTCAATTTTCATCAAACGCCTGAACTAATCTTCGTAAATCATAGCTAAGAACCATCCTAGCCACATCATATCAGCCGAGTGACGCCCACTGCTGGGCATAGACCTCCTCCAAGGATTACCAAACCGATCGGTCCTGCGCTGCCCTCATCCAACGGCTTCCCGCGACCCTCGCCGGATCATCGGTTCACCTCGTGGGGCGCCTTCAAATACCTTATTATCAGATAGATAAGTACATACCTACCTAGATCATTTTAATTATTTATTTCTTTATAGAGTTTTAAATTCAGATTAATTTTTAAAATTGTTTTGAGACCGCTTTTCCGGCAGCGCATTAAGCGTAACAATTTGATCTATGTTCTGTTACTAATAGAGGCGACTTTCGTAGTGCAACAGTTACACTTGATGTGTTGTCGTCTGTACGTCTTTTGATATGACTATCAGACGCGTGGTATTATCATAAAAAAGTAGATCACTTTAATATACCTACACTTTAGCGCCTTTTAATAATAACTATTGGCATACTCTTGACAATTGGATGAACACTGAGTGTGACATGGTACTAAAGTGATCATCACCTTCTGTTGATTGAGTCATGCTGACAATGAACATGAACCCTTATAGCATAGCACTAGGCGTCATCCTATTTGTATTAGAGCCTCGGCATTGAGCTGGACAAATACCCTTCTTGACAACCAGGATAACACAAACACATGAAAGTTAGACACAAAATTACTTCTGGAAATGTCATACTGATTTCTTGCACTATGTCCAAACGACTTATTTAACAAACAAGTTGATAGCTCGGAATTTCGGAATATAATTGCAATTTCAGTTTCCTTCCGGCGTAGGTAACCGACTAACGAGCGAAAATGTATTTTTACTTATTTTCATTATGTTTTCACCAGTTTCTGGGTTAACTTTTTAAAGTCCTTTTTGATTCTAAAGTATAAGTACTTGGTACTTTTGGTTACTTAAGGAATAAGGTTTATTGCTCATATTTACAATTTTTAATACAAACCTTTTTACTTTGGCGCATTTTAAAACTCAAAAGTTTCAGTCATGTAATCTTTGTGAGAGGATCGAGTACCTACTTACGTAGAAATTTTACTAACTAAATGACTGCTTTGTCCAGCACAGCTACGATTTAATTTGAAAAAAAATTCATTTTGATTGGCCAACTAGAAATCTCCACATATTGTTAAGAAAACAAATGGAATTTATTTCATGAACAAAATAAACTTTTAAATTTAAATTATATTCGAGATGTTTACCATGCGATTTGTATTACATGGTAAATATCCCGAATGTGATTCTAATTCAAATGTTAATAACTATGAAAGTGTAAAGTGCTATAATGACTTTTATATCATTTATGGACTAGTCAAGAAACATAATGCATTGTAAAAAGCAGACTAGTAAATTGTAAGAGCCTCTCCGGGCCTAGTGCAAAGCTCCTTGGAGACCAACTGGCTGCAGTATTTTCTAACCACATACATAAAACAGCAGTGGAAACGGATTGCCGGCTCCAGAGCGTACCACTGGCGTAGGGCTACCTACACCAACTGAAGTTATTACAGTATTCATCACCATACAAAGTAACAAAAAATTTCAACAAAAATTAAAACCGATTCTAACAAACTGAAAAGGATAAAATAATTAAATTTTAGTAGGTACTCATCCCCTAGGAACATATTTTTGGAGTCGGTGCTTCACTATCTATTGTTTCTGGAAACAACTGAGCACCAACTCCAAAAATATGTTCCTAGGGGATGAGTACCTACTAAAATTTAATTATTTTATCCTTTTCAGTTTTTTGGAATCGGTTTTAATTTTTTTTTTTCGCAATTTTTAGTGATAGCTTTTGAAGGTCAAAACTAGGTGGGTGACCGTGAGCTTATATTGTTTTCTACTATCGTATCATTTCACTAAAAATTCATAGGAAAGCAAATATCCGCAAATTCGTATACGTAGACGACTTAATTTTTCCAGTTTTTTTTATTTAAAAACCAAACTACCCAATGGATTTTCAAAACATTTTTATGGGACCAATTGAAAATGAAAAATGAAAATGAAAATATCTTTATTCAATTAGGCCCCCAAGAAGCACTTTCGAATCGTCAACAAAAAACCCTTAAGTCTATCACATAACAATTAGGAACTATTCCGCATCGAACAAACAAAAACATTAATATCGGTTCACCCAGTCAAAAGTTCTGAAGGTAACAAACATAAAAAAAACATACAGACGAATTGATAACCTCCTCCTTTATTTGAAGTCGGTTAAAAATACTCTTTTGTTGCAATATATATAGCTCAAATTACGTTTGCGTAATGTACGTCTTTGCGCAGCTGCGGCTTCTTCTGATACGGGTCAAAATTAAAAATATATATTAATAACTTCTATTCAGGGCCGTCATATTAATATTACAGCTAGTTAGTCGATAACTTCAAACTGATGTTAGAATAAGATTAGAGTTATTTTGAAAAAGATAGGTATTTTTCGTTAAAGTAACGCCGGAAGTAAGTGCCGGTTAAAGAACCGCCACTTGTTTCTGTGATCCTGAAATGAAATTCGTGTTATTTTTTTTAAAAAAAGTTCAGTGGCTTTTAAAAAAATATTATTATTTAAAATAATTACTTATTGACAACCCTAAACTAAAATTATACTGATACTGGCGAGTGATTTACACCAGGTTAAATTCTCCTTTGAACCCTGTAAAATATTAAAAAAGTGAAATTCAACGAGAAACTTCAAAAATCATACTTTCTAGATGGGAATCCATCACTTTATCGCACCTAATTACATCGTTTTTTATTTCCCATAACACTATTCGTAGATCGTTTAATTAAATATTAAACAATCCTCGAATCTAGTTACATCACATCTTAATTTTCTCTGATAGTTTTTATCAACAAATTAATGTTGTTATTTCATAGAAATAGTGTTATATCGATGTTTTGTTTCCCATAATTTTGTTTCCACGAAAGTTTCAGTTTGCAAAATATTCGTTACATCTTTTTTACTTCACTAAAATCACTTCACATCGAAATTTTAATACTCAATAATTCTTGTTTGAGGAGCTCGGTGGCGTATTGGTTTAAGCGCTCTGGTTTCGATCACGAAAACAAAGCAACTTTCGCCATGCTCGGTCCCTGGATGGGTCAATCAAATTTATAATCTTGAGTTCCGCCGTGCTTCGGAAGGCACGTTAAGCCGTTGGTCCCGGTTGTTACTGCAACCGCTTTAACCCACTAACCCGCATTGGGCCAGCGTGGTGGTGCTATGGCCCAAACTCCTCATGTGTTTCTGCCATGTAGGAAGGCCTGTGCCCAGCAGTGGGACGTATATAGGCTGGTGATTAATTGTTGTGTATAATAGATAATAAATAATTGTTTACATGTCTGCTTGTATGCTATCGTGCATTGTATGTACTTGTCTACTTACCTAAATCAAGTCTGAAACATTTTTTCCCTGATAGATTTTTCGATTGTATGAAATGGTAATGATTGGACTTATTCTCATAATAGGTGGTAGGCCTTATAATATGTAGGATAGTCTGGGTAGGTACCACCTACTTTCCTATTTCGGCCTTAAGGCAGTTTACTATGTTTGATTAAAGCAAAATGTAGCTAGTGCAATTATTGGGCTTGGGAGGTATTTCATCTTAGGCCTCAGGATGACCACGCACCTGCACGACTAAGTGATTTTTTCCTTGTTATTGTAGGTGTCGATAGGACTATGTTAGCAACTTACCGCCAGGTCATAGTAAAAGCCAGGTGGTTCGTCAGCTTATCTTCTATTTAAATAAAAAAAGTAAAGCACATTATAATAGCTTTTAACTCGCATAAAATCTTAAATAGGCAGACTATACAAACAAAAGACTGCGTACTACAAAAACTACATTTGACTAGAATATTAACAAATACATACGAATATATAGGGTGTAAGGGGGACGCTCTCGAAAGCGAAGGCAGTGCTGGTCACCCTAAACACGACTTGCTAAAAAATTAATTTAAAATAGCGGAAAAAAATCAGCTGTTCCATACAAATAGGTCGTGTAGATATTACAATTTATATGAAACAGCTGATTTTTTTTCACGATTTCAAATTTATTTTTACACTCTGTATATTTAAACACATTGACAAGAACGAAAAAGGCTGCTATTTTTTTATGAGCACACGTTTATTCGTGTTTTATTTTTATCTCGTAGCAATATTTCGTAGCAACCGTAGCTGATTGCTACGATGTAAACATTAGAGGCAAGGCCCTTGGAAAAATATTATTGTCTAACCCACGTATTCATAAAAACAAGTGAAGTTATAAAAGGCTTATAAAGTGTTTTGTTTCTCTCACTCATAGGGGAAAGAGTAAAGATAAAACATATCGCAGCAGTGTTTTATCTAAGATAGGTTTATTGAGCGTTTATGAATATGGGCGTAAAATTATTACTTCTTGACAACGCTAAATTAAAATTATACTGATACTGGCGTGTGTTTACCTACACCAGTACCCCTAGCACGAACATTTTTAAATTTCGAATCGTAATCGTATCGTTCACCCGCGCTCAAAATTTCAAACAAAAGCCCGACAAAAGCTAACGTAACTACTCAATACGATGGCAATTCGAAATTTAAAAATGTTCGTGCTAGAGGTACAGTGCCCCTAGGCCCCTAGTGTAAGTTTCCGTTGAAATACTTAAAACGAAACCGTTCGTCGTCGTGATAACTGTCAAATTGTATGAAAACGGCAGCAGCGCCTCAGTTGTGAATTATTGG
This sequence comes from Nymphula nitidulata, assembly GCA_947347705.1. Lineage (NCBI taxonomy): Eukaryota > Metazoa > Arthropoda > Insecta > Lepidoptera > Crambidae > Nymphula > Nymphula nitidulata. Next base: position 15,100,244 of record OX374630.1, on the reverse strand, counting down.
AAACCAGTTTTTATATATGGATTTGAGAGGTGAACACGACGATGATCGTTTTCATTTCGTTTCGATTGAAACTCACACTAGAGTTCAGGCTCAATTCTCAGAAACCTGTAATGCAACGAGAAACTTTTAATCCTAGAAACTTTTCTAAGGGATTGCAAAACTTCTCAAAAACCTGTAATCCAACGAGAAACTTTTAATCCTACAAACTTTTCTAAGGGATTGCAAAACTTCTCAGAAACCTGTAATCCAACAAGAAACTTTTAATCCTACAAACTTTTCTAACGGTTTGCAAAACTTATTGTTGATTGTAATACTCCGGTGGGATAGCGCAGCTTGAGAGATTTAAATGCCTATCTAAATATGACCAAAATTAAGGGCTTTTAGTGGAGGTCTTTTGATAATTCTACCAGCCCGAAAACAGAAAGTTTAAAGAGAAAATAACAATCCACCGCGTCCGGTGCCCGATAAAGATGATAAATGTTCCGACACACGACCTAAAAACGAAATGGGTAACCGCTAGGTGTCGACAGTGTTCCGCAAAGCGACACGCCTGCAGCCTTATTCTGGGGAATATGTAAAACCTATGCAGAGGAAGACGTTTTTTTATGCAAGACATAAAATATATACTAAATCAAAAATGATTACCTGTAGCCTAAGCCGATTTTAACTCCAAGGGCTGTCACCAGCAAAATGTACAATGCGTACTTTTTTGTATATTTGAAAAGATTGCCAGGAAAGGAAATGAAGCGCCTAATGCTGATCCACTAATGCTAAGTTATCATCGTCTATTAAATACCTGCTATACTAAGGAAATCCTCTCATTTCTTAATTTAAACTGATGATATTTGTGTTGTTGCTATTTATTGGGTCTCAAATTCTCATGTTTGCATATTATTATGTTCTATTCGAACCTTTAATCATATCAAGGATGATAAAAGAATATTTGGTCGATGATCAATTTACGCCTGATGTAATAGATTACTTACGAAAATTTATAACATATTTTTTAACCTACTACGGCGAATCCAAAAGGAAGGGTAATGATGTTGCCAGTCTATGTATGTACGTTTGTATATTCCCCTGTAGCGCCTAAACTACTAATCAGATTTTATTAAATGAGGTATCAATAGATTTGTAATAATATCCCAAGTGACAGATGATATAAATATCAAAATTTAATATGACGGAATTTAAACCTTCGATTCCAACCTCGAAAAAAAAACCACCAGTGTTTCTCCCACGCCCTAACACCACCACGCTGGCCCAGCGCCGGTTGATAGCGATTCTTTTGAACCTTTAAAGGACTTAACCTAAGCACATATTTGATCTCCCAGAATAAGGCGACCCCTCCATTCCCATTTCATTTGTTCAGTGCGCTGTATTCCACACTTTTTTCCTCTTCAGGCCGTCACAGGCACAGCAGAGCCAACGAGTGATGTCGATCAGGAATAATGTGCCGTTGCTAGTGAACAACGCACCGAGAACCTTGCTCTCGGGAAAGCTCTTTGTAAACCTTGTAATATTGTGCCCACGCGTTCACACTATGTGTATGTATGTGTGTGTTTACCTAATGTTTGCCTCATACAAAAAAAATATTGTTTAGACAAAGGTTTGACACCTTTATTGATAAATAGATAGATAGATACTTTACTACACCAAGAAACAAGAAAGAAAAGATGCAAAAGGCGGCCTTATTGCTAATGTAGCAGTCTCTACCAGGCAACCCATTGCTTTCGAAAAAAGCTAATGAAGTGACAAAATTACCGTGGTGTTATTGTTTTGTGTTATTGTTTGTGTTCTGTACAAACATTTGCTACTTACACTCCCACCTATTATCTATATCAAATTAAGTGGCATTTACAGATTTGTATATGAATAAACAAATATACCTATAGTTTTTAAAGGTCAACAGTACCCCTAGCACGAACATTTTTAAACTTCGAATCGCCTGCGTATTGTTCATACACGCTTAAAATTTCAAACAAAAGCCATACAAAAGCTCACGTAACTACACGATACGATGGCGATTCGAAATTTAAAAGTGTTCCTGCTAGGGGTCAGTACCCCTGTCTTCTAAACCAGGTCTAGAGTTCGAATCTCGTCAGGGTTACAGACACATATTATAATACTACCTAGTCTTTCCATAAATACTGAAACAAAGAAAAAAAAATTTCTATTGCAAATAACATTTATTACTTTTACAGTGTGCTAGTTTAATACACAAGTATAAAACAATTTAAAATATAAAAAGCTTATTCGAAGTGGTCTCCATTGGCTGCAATACAGTCCTTTAGACGTTGAGGCCAGTTATCAATAGTAGCACGCACTCTTTCCATGGGAAAATTCTTCACTGCCAATCGTACGGATTGTTTTAGGGACTCCAAATTATCATGGCGTTTAGAGCAAGCCGTACTCTCTAAAACTGACCATAAATCATAATTCAGCGGATTAAGACCGGGACCAGACGACGGCCAGTCTTCAGCTCTGATGAAGTTTGTGACCCGGCGCCGAGTCTTGCTGGAGGGACCATTCTTGGTTATTGAACATGGTGTTGTTAAGGGGCTTCACTATTCAAGAATGGTATCTTGATACACTTTTGCCGATGTTTTGATACCTTTTTCACAAAAGTATGGCTCAGTCCCTCCTTCATAGCTAATACCCCACCAAACCATCATTGAAGTCGGATAGTGCCCACGTTGCACTCTGTCGACTAATTGGGAAGCTTCCTTACAGCTTTAAGCATAAATACGATTATTTTGTTTGTTAAAATGTTGCTCAATTGTAAAAAAAATCTGATCCCTCCACTCCTTATTACCCCACTCCATTTTAATATCGCAAAATATTGTACAATGTATTGGCGCCAAAATGAGAAAACAGAATGAACAATCATATAAAAATGTCAGATTCCAAATTGAAATGTAATATTTTGATTATTTTTAATTGTAACAGTATTTATGGCCAGACTAATTATAATTATAGTAAGTACAAGTTTTTGTGATAAACAAAAACTAATTTGTTCTAGCGTTACGGATGTGTTAGAATATTCGAACCGCGCTCCTACACCTACCTAAGTATAGAAACCAATAGAACCTTTTTTCTACCTTTTTTTTTTTGTTACAAAAAGGTAGAAAAAGGTTCTATTGGTTTCTAAGTATAGAAACCAATAGAAGCTTTTCTATCTTTTGTAACAAACTTATAGGGTACTGGCACAAAAAGATGAACGGATCCAAATAGATGAACGTTCAGCCGGATATTCAAAATATATATAAATACCCTGTTACACAAGTGTGTAATATTTTTTCTCAAATATGGTAAGTAACAGTTTTCTTCATACTCTGTGAAAACTTTACACTAGCGGTTTTTGGGCTCGGTGTCAGTCGTTTAGTGAGGTGATACTCGCCAAAATATATAATTCAGGTTTGTACAGCAGAGACATCGAAGCCTCAAGAACGTTCTACGCTAAATAGATTCAACTCGTGATGGCTCTATGAAAGGCTTTATGAATGTTGAAATTATGCTATCAATAAAGAGTGACAATTCAGGATAAAAAAATTTAGGAAACACCAAATAACCAAAATATTTCTACTAAGTATTCCTTATAAAGTGCTGGTTCAACTATTAGGTACAAAACGTTCATAATTAGGACTCTCAGTTCAACTATGGATGTAAACCCTAAACTATCTTATAAATATCAACTTATAAAAATTATTAGATCAAAGAAGCTTTTTTTCAAACTAAAAAAGTTGGGGATTTAGGGAATCATAAAAAATCAAGCTAGTAAGTTACCAAATATCGTAGGTAGGTAGTTGTGGTAGTTAGTGTAATCAAATATCTGAGAAATTATTCGAAGTTGTCAAAATCGTTTAAACGTTGGATACTAGATAACTTACCAACTTAACCTGTGAAGCATCAGATTCCAGACACAATTGATTTTTCAATTGTCATAGACCTCCAGAGGTATAACGCCCCTTGACAGATTAATATGAAAAACATCTTGACTACAGAATTAGGCCCAGCATGGCCGAACTCAAGGTGAACGTTGTGACTAAAAGAAAGTCTTTCGCGGAACAGTATCGCTTGTTCATCTATTCCGTCTCCAATGAATCCTATACTTATGTGACTCACAACAATTAATTTTCCATTGTGTCTGGTTCGTGAGTAGGAAACCAGTTTAAATACACATGGAGATTTGCCGCTCTACATAACACTGTTTTGCAGAGGTTAAGGTTATAGTGGTTAAAACTTCATTCAATGGTGAAGGAGTAGATTTGCGTGGGTAACTTGCACAGTTGTATGCACAGCTCGAAGCCGCTTATAAACTACATAAAGGTATAGTTAATACTCCCACAAGCTTCAAGGGAAATCTGAAACACCAACTTCTTGGGAATACATTCTAAAGTTTCCAACCTTCCAGAAGTTCTAAAATCATGTGGAAACTATTTCTCTGCGCTACCTACTCAGTAATACAGAATGCATAAAGGGGCAATCATGTTGCGTATATTTATCTAATTATTTATTAGTCTGCCAACAATTGTACAATATTACATGGTAATATCACATAATTAAGATTACTTTTTTTTTATACAACTAGATGACAAACAAGCTGACGCCCCACCTGGTAAGCGGTTACCGCCGCCTATAGACACCTGCAATAACAAGGAAAAGCACTTGATATTGCAGGTGCGTTCTCATCCTGAGGCCTAAGATGAAATGCCGTCTATGCCCAGAAATTACACTGGCTACCTTTCCCTCCAATCCGAAACACAGCGAACTGTTTTACTGCTGAAATAAGAAAGGCGGTGGTACCTACCCAGGCGACCCTATACCCCCTCCATATGGGTCTACCACTAAGTGGTACCACTAGGTGGTAGACCCATATGTAAGTGTATTACTTGCTAATTACACAATGTTTAAGAGGCAAACATGCATGTGTACCCACCACAGTAAAAACAAGAAATATGTAGTCTGAGTTTATACAAAAATAATGTCATTCCACTTACAATCAACTGAACAAATTAAAACGTTAACTACTTTAATCTATTAAGACTATATAGAGTGTGCTTGACGCCTAAATGTATTGAGTGTCATACCAAATAAATCCAATTCAGTGCCGCAATCGCTAAATATTTTATAGAATCTAGAAATCTATAAAATATTTACAGATCTAGAAATTGGGGAGGAGCCTGAGATAGTTTTACGGTATATATATTATGTATGTAAATATAATATTTTCCTTTACGAATAACGTATATATTGGCGTGGATTTTTTTTTGGAACGGACTATTGCTGATGGCTCAGATTACCTTGGTGAGTCCTCAAGCCTTGATAGGCGAATTCGCCTCCGGAGCATTTCTAATCGCCAGACATCACCTCCGGGGGAAGTGTCCCACCGCTGACTCTAAGATTGGCGTGGAGGTAGATTACATTATAATAAAAGATAAACGGCCGAGTACTTAAACGCTCCTTAATAAATTTGAGATCCTGTTAAATGTTTTAAATAGGTATTATTACAAAATCCGGTAAAGTGATTTTCTCTTAAATGTGTAGTGCTCGCAGAAATATAAGACAATCTGAGGATATGACTGACTCTCTTTCTATGATCTGAGGATATGACTGACTCAACGGGACGAAAAAACACAAAATAGCAATCACGCGTGTTAAGTAAGCGAAAATATTTAATTAAACAATAACGATAAGGATTACAAAAAAAACGCTTCTATACCATTAGTGATATCTATTTAAGTTTTTTTTCCTATTTAATACCAGTTATCGTTTCCCTATAATCTTAAGTTTTCTTATTTTTAAGAGGTCTTTTCGGAAATATAATGTATCGAGGCAAAGTCTGTTCATCGTGTTTTTGTTCTACACGTGTCTAGATAAAGATATGAAGTAACGTATATCTTATTTTGAGATCCGTGAGATCTTTCAGCGATCTATGACATTACGTATAAAGCACAAAACTTTTTTAATATTATCGCCTTTATGCGCGATATCTTTTGGCGCGAGAGCGGAAATTCCCGCAGGCGGGGCCGCGGCTGGCCACTTGTACAGGTATTATATTTATAGCATGAAAGAAAATTATTAAGAGCCCACACTCATTGCCTGACAACCCCAAGTCACCCACCGTTATCTTCGATATTGCTTGGAGCATTAAGCATTCATCCGGATTATGAACAGTCGGATAGTGGTGTTCGCAAAGTTCGCATCCCAGTCTAGGACATTTTAATTTTTATAGTCTTAGCAATTTGCTACATGTAGACAGTATATGTACTTAGCAGTAAATTTCACCTTACGTTTGTTCTTTTGCTCGCAATAGCAATATCCAGAGTGGTGTACTTGTGGGAGCCGCATTGTCCCGCCGAGAACGCCGCTCCATTGTGCCTGCTTTTGCTTTCTTGCTTTGTGGCGTGGCGATGTGGCTGTAGCTATATAGAAACAGACCATTTGTATATTACCTATATTATAGGAATTATTTTACTGAAAATGAATACCTATACTTTTAATAATGTGTAGTAAACGTTATTAGATACATAGTTACATATAACAAAAATGTTTACTTTCTTTAACAAGCACAAGTTAACCTATGTACATTCGACATTCGACAAGCACATCAAGACCTTGAGGCCGCCCTTACTGCGTTTAATAGAAGCGGCTTTCGTAGTGCAACTGTTACAATTGATGTGCTGACGACTGTGCCGATTCGCACCGAGTTAGACCAGGGCGAGCTAAGGATCGGGGGATAGACTTTCAAATCTGAAGTAGAAAAGAAATAGTACATTATACACCGAGGGGATAAAGCACTGTTTTATGTCACGGACGCGATATTGAATCCTGAACGTAACAAATGACTCCAGATTTAACTCCCGAGCGCAGCGAGGGTGTTATGAGTTAATTACCGAGCGAGCGAGGGAATTGAGACGCGTCCTGAGCGCAGTGAGGGGTTCAGGCGCGCCCAAGACGAAAACAGCTTTATCCCCGAGGAGTGTACTTTACTTTTCCCACCTTTTTCGAGACATAGTCTAAATCGTTGTAGGCTTACAGGTATTTTTCCGTTGACTTCTCTGGGAGTAGATTATGAACAAGGCCTAAGGCATCCAATAGTTAAATCACTTTCATCACTCGACATTTTAACAGAACTTTTCTTCTATTTTGATATATTTTTGTAAAATCTTTACAGTTATTGTAAATATATTATTGCACCGTCTTACAATACTCGCGGCTTTTGTTTAATTTCCAATGTGTTCCATTCAGCTTGCCGTGGCCAGCTCGATTTTAGAAAAAGTTCGATTTTCAAATAAGTTCGGCATGGACGGCATTTCATCTTAGGCCTCAGGATGACAACGTACCTGCAATATCAAGTTCTTTTCCTTGTTATTGCAGGTGTTTATAGGCGTCGGTAACCGCTTACCACCAGGTGGGCCGTCAGCTTGTTTGTCATCTAGTTGTATAAAAAAAATAAAAAAAAAGTTCGACTCGGCGCCGGCCCCGGCCTTCGAGTATTAGTTGATCTATTATTACGAAATTAGACTTCAATGCCATTGCAATAAGAATAGTGAAAAGTGAAAATATAATGCTAGCGGGCTTTAATGAGATTTAGTCCAACATTACACCCCGGCTAAAGCCAAGGGCTTTAATGACTTGCTTTACGTAAGGTTTGCATGATATGTAATTTGGCATTGTCGAGCAGGTGGTGTGAAAAAGTAATGAAATAATCATCATCATCACCAGCCTATATACGTCCCACTGCTGGGCACAGGCCTTCTTACATGGGAGAAACACATGACGAGTTTGGAACATAACACCACCACGCTGGCCCAATGTGGGTTGGTGGGTGAAAACGGTTGCAGTGTGTGGTAAACCGGGACCAACCAACAAATTTGATTGACCCATCCCAGGACCAACCATGGTGAAATTTGCTTTCTCTCCATAAACGAAACCAGAGCGAGCAAACCACTACGCCACCGAGCTCCTCGGGTAAATCACTCATAGATAAATGGATATTACCCGCATGTTGCTTGCCCCGTCAAACATAGGAAAAGGCGCGATGGCGGTACACCGCAAAGAAATATGTAAGTACAGCTAGGAATAACATTGGTGGCGGTGCTTAGAGCACCGCACAGAATATAATATCACAATAGAAGAATTATTTCGCTGCGAATGGCTACGATCTTCTCTAACAAAGACAACGGTACCTATTCTGTGGCGGTACATTAATCAGTGCCGCCTGAGTTATACTACACAGATGACACAGTCGTAAAATACACACGCAAAGCATTGTACCTACAGGAACAGTACAAAAAAGAGACGGATAACTTCGTAAAGACATGCAATCAGAGAGGGAGTCTACCCTGGAACCCTCCATTATCGACCACTCGACATTCAACCTGTGACCTTTGCACCTCGTAAAATTTTCTTCCGCATGAAGCACTGAATCTTATTTAGTGGCAAGTTTTATGAAGCGGAATGACAAATAATAATGTTTCTTTTGGAATCGAAACAGATTTTTCAGCTTTTACTATGTTACTGCGGGATCGCTGGGGAAGGCCCAGCAGTGGGCGTCTCTCGGCTGAAATGTTGATGTTACGGCGGTGTACCTCACGCGCTTTGATATCAGTGCAACTTTTTCAGTGCGAAAAGTGTCCAATGGTGTTGTATTAAGTGACTTGTTTGTTTTAGTAACGTTTTTTGACATTTTACAATACTTAATTCGTGTTTAGTTTTACTTGTTCCTATATTTTTAATAAACGTGATCTCGCCGGATTGGCGTTTTAGTTATACCTTTGAGTTATTATAGCAGACATCAAAATATAAATTGAAATAAATATTTTTAAAAAAAAAACAAATAACGGTTGCGTAAACATTACTAGACTACCTAATAGATAAACATGCGAGTGCATTTTGTATCTTATGAAAAGAATTTCTGCAAAAAATGTCCTAAGCATTTAGCGTAGGATATCTACACAAGGTCCATGGTTGAAATAGTTTTTTAAGGCTTGACCAGACTCCGCATATATTCTTTAGTACCTAGTGGTAGCTCCAGTCAGAGATAGTTTAAAAACAATTTTTCATAGACTTTTACGAAAGAGTAACACCTAACGAAATAGTAACGGTTTAGGTGACCTTTTTAAAAACGCTTAAACTGAAACCTTAATCCGGAAAAGGTCACTGGCGCCCCTACCCATATACCAATAAAATGGCGACATAGTAGGTACTAGGGACATAATAGAACACCACGAGGATATGTTTTTACCCGTCAAGCATCAGATTCCAGACAGAATTGATCCAGAGGTATAATGCCGCTTTACAGATTAAAGGGAAAGTCAATAATAGACTCTATCAGCACCATATAAGCCTATGATGTCCACTGCTGAACAAAGGCCATCGATTTCCGAACTGAAGTACTTCATTTATTTACAAAAAATAAAGTAAGCTTATTGAAGAAACACATAGGTGTTTCTTCAATAAGCTTACTTTATTTTTTGTAAACAAAAGTGTGGTAAAAGTTTGTGGTAAAGACCCTATCTCATATACCTCGAAGCAAAAATATGAAAATTAAAACCACCTAGTTCATTGCGAGTAGGAGATGAAATATATTTTTCATAATAAACAAAGCGAAATAAATAGTCAATTAAAATTCTGCGACTTTGTTTCAATATTTTTCTTACAATATATCGTCCACATCTTAAAATTTAAATAAATTAATTATTATTCTACTCTTTTTTAATTAATTATTATCCATTAAATTATCTTACAAGAAATCTTATTTTTACCTACTTTTTGTGGTTGTGGGTTTACTAAGCATAATAAGACTACTAACATAATTCCAAATTTTACAATTTTTTGCATACGCACTTGGAAATTATATTGTTGATAAAACTATCAACAATAATAATATTAATTAACGATCAATAAATAGGTACTTTAGCTATATAATATTATTTTTCTGTTACTTTATTTATGTGATGTGTACAATAGAGTGGTAAATAAATAATTATGCGAAGGAACCTCAATGAACTCTATGTAGAATTCTGTTTTCGATACTACATTGCAATATTATGTTAGCTATGTATCATGATAGTATAGGTACATAAATAGGCAGAGTGTTTTGGTAGCCTTATAAATAACTATCTACTATCGTCTATACAGACTATTACAGACAGACTATCGGCAGGTACAAAGGTTAGGTTGCGACGGCACCCACGCCCCTTGACCTTTGCGCCGGCACCCGCGGGACCGAGCCGCATTACCGCGGTATATCCCTCAACGAACGACGCCCGATTATATTTTACGACTATACTTTTAAAAGGTGAACTGAAACCTCATTCTGCACAGAATCTATGGTGTATGATAAAGCATATCAGGTTTGCTGAGGTAACCTTTTTAATGTACTTCCATTGCTTCTGCTGTAGCTTTAACAAAGGCTTACGTAGGTATTTTTAGTAAATCGGTGGTAACAATTATTTAGTGAACTAATGTAACAACAATTTTTCCAACTTTATTCTACTTTTAAAATTTCAGCGAGAATTTTTCCAGTTTTTTTCTGTGAAATTACTTTAGATTTATTGAAACAACAAAATTGTCTTAATGTTGCTAATAAGAAGCAGTTCATCGAGTTGTGTAGGGCATCGTAATTGAATCACAGGACATGTACTAAGGCCGCGAGCACACCTGTGGAGGTGGGCGAGGCGCGGCGCTCACTGCAGGCGGCGGCGGCGGCGGCGGGCGGGCGGCGGCGCTTCACCGCGCGCACGCGCACTGGGCGCCTCTAAAAAATGAATTCCTGGTCCCCGCACTGTGAGTAGCGAGCCCGAAGCCGCCGCCGCGTTTCGCTCGCTATTTTTGCGCGGTGAGACCGGGACCGCGTGCCGGGGTGTGGCCGTGAGTGAGCGCGCCGGGAGCAGTGGACGTGCGGCAGCGGCAGAAGTGGCTGCGGCATGCGGCCCGGTTGCTAGCGGCCGCGGCATGGCGCGCCGCGCCGCCCGCGCCCGCGCCCGGCCAACCACGCACGCACCATGAGCGACCTGCAGGCCACCTTCGAGTTCTCCGTCGAACTGTATAAGTTCTACAATGTGGACCTCTTTCAGAGAGGGTGAGCCGACATACTACCTAAGCTCCGTTTCGAAAGCGACACTGACCTAGCAACAGTACAGTCTGATACCCGGTGAACGTAACAGTACATAGCCCAAGATTTCGCAATTACCGCAGCAGCGGGCTGTCGATCAGCGCTCGGATATTGTGAGCGACCCTGTCAATGTCGATCACCGTTTCACAAATCGCTTACGGCCGTAAACTAGTTAACTTGCTACAATCAACATTTGTTGATAGAACAAAATACACCTATACTAGTTTCTAAGTCTCTAAAAGCTATTTAAATGCAAAACCGTTCACGTATGGGTAGGTATAAATTAACCTGAACAAACGAGCCGACAAATCCGAGCTAAGCAAACCTCGACAGTAATTCAAACTTAATAATTTGTACCTAATCATTTACAGACCAGCATGTTTTGCCATGAAACAAACGACTTGGTTTTGCTTCAAAATATATTTAATTTGTAAAAACCCTACAAATGGTCTGAGCTCCGGCGGGCTCATAAGAGACCAAAGACTTAATATTCCAATTACCTTTTTTTAAGACGGTCTACAAAAACTTCCCACTCGTAGCAGTATTGTGTCAATGTTAAAGTTAAAGCGACATCGCATATTATGTAGATACTAACCTAGTTTTACTTGTTACATAATGAGTGGAACCACATTACTAACAATAAGAAACCCTCAGCGGGGTGTCAGATTTCTTACAAACTAGCCGTGTGGGGATCAAGTTGTCATAAGTAGTTACAGATACTAAAACAGGTCCACGTGGGCATTGGATAAGTTTGGGCGATATTGATGGGGAATGTGTTAAACATCCCCCAAAATTACTCCCTTACCGCATACAAGACACACAATTGAATACGAATTTAACTTATAATGACTCTTTAATAACATTTCGTTTTACAGTTACTCATTAAACTTATTTTAGTTAAAACACTGTTAAACATGGTTTGTCTTTTTCTTACGACATAATTGATTGAGAGATACAAAACAGGTATAATAAGCGGTTCTTAATGCAGCATTAGAAGATCCAACTGTGATGAATATCAATAATACTATCTGAGAAATTCTAAAAATCAATAGCAAACTATTCAGAAAAATCATGAGTTTGATGATAAAAGTAAGCCTGCAATTGGTGACTACTAAGATCATTGTCCCATCGATCTAGCTATTACGTATATCCCCATTTAGTATGCACAATTACAAGTGAATGTATAACTATTAGCTAATGTCTGTGGTAAAGGTACTGACTGACGTCATAGCCGACTTAGATCCTACAGACATTGTGGATACGTCGAAATCGATTTCATGTTCTAATAAAACTGCTTGCAATGTGACTTTCTTCTTTGGAATACAAATTTATTTTCAATGACATTAAGGAGGAGCTTGGTGGTGTAGTGGTTTCAGTGCACTGGTTTCGTTTACGAAAACAGAGCAACTTTCGATACGGTCGATCCCGGGATGGGTCAATCAAAATTTGTTACCTCGAGCCCCTCAGTATGTCGGAAGGCACATTAAACCGTTGTCCCGGTTGTTACTGCAACCGCTTTAACCCATCAACCAACATTGGGCCAGCGTGGTGGTGCCATGGCACCATCCTCATGTGTTTCTCCCATGTAGGAAGTCCTGTGCCCAGCAGTGGGACGTGTATAGGCTGGTGATGGCATTGAATTGGGCCCGAGGTGTAAATTCATTACGAGCCTGAGCGCTATTGTTATATTTCATAAAACTTTAGTGTTTTCTATTCATTTCTTAAGTTAGCTACAATAGTAGGTTTACATATTTCTTTGATTGCAAGAATTTAAAATACTCCAAGGGAAGATTACAAGTCTCTCTAAGTTATAACAATTATGTCTTGAGCATTATTTCCATTTAACTTTGTAAACCGTTGGAAAAATGTTTAGTGCTAATTTCATATACGCCTTTTAGGCGAATTGTAGAGCTACGGCGAACGTAGAGAGCCCAATGAAACATGTTCCGAAGTTTCGAGCAAAACGGACGTATTTCGTGACATTCAGATAGATAGACCATTTCTTTCGCTCACCTTACAAATTACTGCTAGTCCAAATTATAAAGCAACTTCATTGTAACTTCCTTTTTACATATTTCATTATTTTATTCATCTCCGGAATTTCGGATAGATTGAAATGCCAGCTATTCCATTGCCAATTTTGCTAATGTTGCGATGGCTGGAAATACTTTTGCTTGTCATTAAAATGCTCGTCAAGTTACGTTCGGATATTGCAGATAATTTTTTTTAAAAGTAAGTATAAATACTCAGCTCATCAGTATCTAGTTATAAAGCGGTGGCATGGAGTGCCACGCACGACATGGTCTTCTGCGGATTTATACACTCTACTATATTAGGTAGTGGCCGCACGCGTGAATGTTAGTTATTATCGCCCAAAAACTAACCTATCTCCTTTCTCAGGGGGTAATCAATTTCCTTTTAAATGTCGTCTAAATTAGTTCGGCGGCTTAGGAATGAAAACTTAACAGACAGACAGCGAGCTACTTTCGCATTTATTATATTAGTATGGGTTATTTTTCTTTTCCCAGGTTCCGGCATTGGATGATCTTAGGGAGCTTTATAAATTGTTTTGTTAATAGACTTCGCTCTATGTGCATCAGCGACATACGCAATGTCGCTAATGCACATAGAGCATAGAATCTTCAGTTCCTAAATCTGAAATATGAAATATTTGTTTATTATTCAAACACATAGATCAACGCCTGTTACGTATGTATTTTTATTTTCTTGTTAAGACCCAACAAGAATTTATTCTTGTTTGGTTATCTCAACTGTTAGGCTTGTTAACGTTACATAATTAAGTCATTGTTGCAGTTCAGATTATAAAATATCCAAAATTAACGAATTAAGCCAGAGTTGACAGTGGCGAGCTAGAATGCTCTATTATTGATCTTTATTTAGACTTTAATACATATAATAAATAGGTAGTCGGCTAATTATTCCTATTCTTTGTCTCTGCTCTCCTTTCACCGGCTTAGGTTAATTGCCATTTAGGATCTGCCATTCACAGTTAGCCTAACAATCGTCTGTTTATTAACCCAGCAAATTATTTATTCCGTGACGTCACTTGATGGCGCAGACAACTATGTGACGTATTGTCAGCAGAATGGGGTTAGTTACAATTAAGAGGTCTGTTTAATGCTATACTCTTAGTGCCGCCCCAGGACTTGACATTTTCTAATCTATATACATAGGTATATTTTTCTTTAGTATTTTGTGAAAACAAAAATTAAGTAATTAATTAATAATTACATTTTTATTTATTTTATATATTTTTTTATTAGTTGTGTTTTGGATGACCAGCACTACCATCTGCCTACTTCAAGAGCTTTACATCCTGATTCCTGTATTTCATCTTGGTACTTTATCTATACGTTCATACAGGGTGGTGCTGTCAATACGGCAATAAATCAAAACATGCGTTTTATTCTGATTATATTAGTTCATAGAAATGGTTTCCCACTTTCAAAAGTAGCTTATTTGATAACTTCATGACATTTCTATGAAATTATGCGGCCAATGTGATATTATTTCATAGAAATTTCATGGAATTATCAAATAAATAAGGTGTTTTTGAAAGTGGCAATCCATTTCTATGAAGTAATATAGCCAATGTTTTAATTTATTGTCGTATTGACGGCACCATTCTGTATGAACATTGCGGTCTAAAAATGTTTACCACCATAATGATTATTTAATTGCATGCGCAAATCTGTGTCACAGGGTCTATGATATAATTTGATTAGACATAGGAATAGAAAAGCTTTTTTGTAAAAAATATAAATTTAATAATAATAATATTCATACACTCACACCTAAGTATTATCTAGAATCTAGCCCAATGCCAAAGCTTCAAAAATCAAAAATCATAAAGAGTTTGTGATAAGAATACTAGATAACGGGGAAATAATGATAATAATATGTATATAAATAATTACAAATGAAGAAAGAAAACGATGAGAAAATATATGCTCCAGGCGGGACAAAAACGTTTAGAAAAACGCATAAAAAAAACATTCAAATGTGATGTATATCAATATTAGAAATATACTAAATAAACTTATAATTATCCATTACTCGTGATCAAATACTCGTACTCATCATACAAACATTTGCTCCCACCGGAATTCGAATCCGGGCGCCCGACCGAGTAGCCTGTACCTATAGCAAGGGGCACAGATCGAACGGCCAGCGTCGTCGAATTAATATGTGGTAAAGAAACGAAGATTCCATTTCATTCCATTTGAAATGGGTCAATTTTTAACCGACTTCAAAAAAAGGAGGAGGTTATCAATTCGTCTATATGTTTTTTTTTTATGTTTGTTACCTCAGAACTTTTGAATGGGTGAACCGAAATTGATTATTCTTTTTTTGTTCGATGCGGAATAGTTCCCATTTGGTCCCATAAAAAATTTTTGAAAATCCATTGGGTAGTTTGGTTTATAAATGAAAAAAACTGGAAAAATGAAGTCGTCTACATATGCGAAATTGCGGATTTTTGCTTTCCTATGAATTTTTAGTGAAATGATACGATAGTAGAAATCAATATAAGCTCACGGTCACCCATCTAGCTTTGACCTTCAAAAGTTATCACTAAAAATTGTGAAAAAAAAAAAATTTAAACAAAAATTAAAACCGACTCCAAAAAACTGAAAAGGATAAAATAATTAAATTTTAGTAGGTACTCATCCTCTAGGAACATATTTTTGGAGTTGGTGCTAAGTTGTTTCCAGAAACCATAGATAGTGAAGCACCGACTCCAAAAATATGTTCCTAGGGGATGAGTACCTAGGTACTAAAATTTAATTATTTTATCCTTTTCAGTTTTTTGGAGTAGGTTTTAATTATTTTTTTAATATTTTTTTTCAATTAAGAAATGAGTTTGATAGTTAAAAATTCATTTAAACTCTTTTAGTGAATACAATTCCTTACAAATACTAAAAAGTAATTAGTATCTAGCCTTAGCATTTTAGCCTTTACTGCACACAGTGTAACAGAAAATCTAATTTGAAAACTGATTAAACATTTTTAGACCGCCATTGTACACCATGAAAAAGTACCTCCACATAATTGACAGTTATCGATGCTCGTATGAATCACACCTTTGTAGTCGTCATTAATGCCGTTGAGCGAGGGGTTAGGGTGCATGTCTTTTGTTATAGATATGACTTAAACATACACCAGTTTTATACAGTTCTTGCAGATATTTTGCTTAAATTTTTAATAATTAATCTAGTCTCCTCTGTCTCTCACTCTACGGATTGAAAAAGGACACAAATATTGGAATATTCGAAGTACTTAGAGTTACTCTCTAGGCAAATCGACTATTCAAATATTTGTGTTAGTACATACATACATAAACAATGTATATCTTAATAATTCTTCTAAATAAATACTTTGCTTATAATAATACAGGGTGTTGACGACAATACGACAGTGCATTAATACATGGGCTATATTGGTTCATAGAAATGGTTTGCCACTTTCAAAAACATCTTATTCATTTGATAATTTCATGACATTTGTATGAAATAATATAATATTGCCTGCATTATTTCATTGAAATGTCATAAAATTATCAAAAGAGAGGTGAACACGACGATGACCGTTTCGTCGATTGAAACTTACACTAGAGGTACGACACCGCCATCTGCCTTCGTTTTCGAGAGCTTTCTTCCCACACCCTGTATATAACTTTCTCAGGATGCAATTTTTATAGTAGTGAAGACGTAACAGACAGACCAAGTAACTTTCTAATATAATTTACTTTTATGGACATAATCCTTACCTCACTACTGCGCCTTTCAAGAGGCACCTTCGTATCTAACAAGGTGGAATCCATCCGCCCGCTTCCACAATCTATTTGTGGGTCGATGAGCATTATCATAAAAAAAACGAATACACTCTGTTTATAAAAAGGGCAGTACTTAGACGCAAGGTTACGGATTAGTCCGTTCTAAATTTAACTGCTACATTTAACAAACAATGCGAGTACTAAGTAGTTAATTCTTTGTTTGTGGTTTAGGATAATCATTTGTGAACTACGTTATTTTGTCTTGTTGATGTGTCGCAGAATATACAGAATGTTTGGTACAGTCGACAGCCCATCAAGCGTAACAGTTTGACCTTGAGACCGCCCTTACTCCGTTCGTAATAGAGGCAGCTTTCGTATTGCAACTGTTACACTTGATGTGCTGTCGTCTGTACAAAGTCTAGCGGGCACGTCCCCATGTTAACATAGTCATATAAATAAATACTATCGTGTTATCAAACATTCAAAATAGTGAAATAAATTTCCAATTTCTTCATTCAAATGGTTCGGTCAGTAAAATGTATGGGAAATTTGAAAATCAATTTTACAATTTAGTTTTTTTTGTAACACCTTTATACTGGACATGGAGGGCATTTCATCTTAGGCGCTCAGGATGACCTGGGGGTGGGCTGGTGAAATTGCTTCGGCAGAGCCTAGGCTACCCCCGCAATTTGGAGCGACCCGACATTGATGAAGTGAGGCGGGTCCGCACTTTGGCGCGGAGGGAGGCTCTGCTCCAATGGGGAGAGACCCTAGTCACTCCCACAGCCGGCCACCGGACGATTGAAGCGATTCGTCCGGTGTTGGAGGAGTGGGTTGGGCGCCGGCTGGGCAGCCTCACGTACCGCATGGTGCAGGTACTGACCGGACACGGCTGCTTCGGCCATTATCTGTACCGTGTCGCCCGTCGGGAGGAGACACCGCGGTGTCATCACTGCGACTCCCCCGACGATACAGCCGAGCACACCCTTGAGGAGTGTCCGGCCTGGCGACACGAGCGCCGCGAACTTCGTGCGGCGCTCGGTGGTGGTCACCTCTCGCTACCAGTCATGGTAAGAGCCATGGTTGGTAGCGAGAGGGTATGGGGGGTTGTCGCCTCCTTCTGCGAGACTGTGCTCACGCAGAAGGAGCCAGCGGAGAGGGAGCGGGAAGAGGACCCGCTGGCCGCCCCTATCCGGCGTAGGCGGGTGGGCAGAAGGAGGCGGGCGGTGATCGCTCGTCTTCCTGCGCCCTAGGCGCGGCCGCGTGCGTGGGTGGCCCCCACGCACGCATTGCACAGGCCACCAAGTCTGAGATTGCCCAAGTGACTCTGGGCAATCTCCAATGGCGCAAAACCTGGCCGTAAGGCCGGGTTGCCTGGGGGTGGGCTGGTGAAATTGCTTCGGCAGAGCCTAGGCTACCCCCGCGAAGGGCAATGGAGTTACCGGGGAGTTTTAGTGGGTATTCCCAGAGTCTTTGGCGCTGGGCGACCCCCACACACGCCTGTCGCCTAGCCAGCGGCGGGTAGGTCTGCAATCAGATTTCTCCTCGACAAAAAAAAAAAAAAAAAAAAGGCTACCCCCGCAAAGGGCAGTGGAGTTACCGGTGAGTTTCAGTGGGCATTGCCAGCCCCACACACGCTCGTCGCCTAGCCAGCGATGGGAAGGTCTGTAATCCTATTTCTCCCTGACAACAAACAAAGGCCTTAGGATGACAACACACCTGCAACAAGTGATTTTTTCCTTGCTATAGCAGGTGTCTATCGGCGGCGGTTACCACTTACCACCAGGTGGGCCGTCAGCTTGTTTGTAAACACCTTGTAGACGGTGTTTTACGTTAAACATCTGGACAGAATACACAACGATGCTGTTTTTAAAACATATCTGATTAAGGGTCAGTCGAAATTGTATGTCACAGCTTTTCGTGATTTAAATGCAGCGCATCCAAACTTCGATGATGATGACTACAAGTGAAAATGTGGGTTTTTCACATACGGAGTTTAAGGGGAACGCTTTTGAAGGCAGGTGGCAGGCTGGTAACCCTTTTTTTCAGGGAGAAATCCGATTACAGACCTACTCGCCACTGGCTAAGTGACGGGCGTGTGTGGGGGTCGTCCAGCGCTTCTAAGGCACTGAGAATACCCACCAAAGCTTCCCGGTAACTCCACTGCCTTTCGCGGGTGTAGCCTGGGCTCTGCCGAAGCAATTTTACCAACCCAGGGTCCAGGAGGCTGGTAACCCTAAGCAAAACTTGTTGATATAAATTTTTCGAAATATACACGAATTGTTTGGAATAGTAGTTTCTTTTCGTAAGTTCAAATTTATTTTTTAAAATCCTTTCAAGGATGACCAGCCCCCTTATTCAGAAACAGTCGAATCACGAATTCGATACGAAGTCCATACCGTCTCGCTTTGACGAACTTCAATCAAAAGTGAAGGTAGTAGGTATAAGGTTTCCGATATTCAAATATTTTCCGACAGTTGTGAATAAGAAGGGGCAGGACTGCCATCTGCCTTTGTTTTCGAGAGAATAATATGAGTTTACATTTTTTGAACGATATAAACTGACTGACTGTCCATGACCAGTGTAATTACTGGGCATGGACAGCATTTCATCTTAGGCCCCAGGATGACAACCTGCAATATGAAGTGATTTTTCCTTGTTATTGCAGGTGTCTATAGGCGGCGGTAACCGCTTACCATCAGGTGGGCCGTCAGCTTGTTTGTCATCTACTTTTGTAAAAAAAATGTTTTTAAAAGTTGCAAGCCATAAGTAGCTTGTGTTTTAATTTATTGTCGTCGCCACTCTGTATACTAATCATTTATTTAGATCAAATAATGCGATCGAAACTGCATTACAGTTCGACAAAATAATAAATGTCCCAAAAATATATTGGCACTAAAATAAATCATTGAAAATAGTCTACTTTTTAATAAAATGCTGTCGCCATCGTAGTATTCACATAAATCGACAAAATCGAAAGTCTGAGTCGCAATTGCGCGGTCGGATCAAAGGAAGGGACGCACCAACAATTTGTGAGCGGATGTTATCTGGGGAGCTTTTAATTTTACCGACCTTTTTTCGTGGAATCATAATTATAGACCCTCAATACACGAGTTAATTCTGTTTATTTAATTTCAATTGGACATTTTACTCGGTTTTTAGCGCAACATTTTCGATTCGGGTTGGTAATGAACGTTAACATGAATATTTAGGTACATAGACTAAAAGCAAGATGGTAGATAAGCGATTACTATAGATTTCGTAGTTTTTCACACGAATAAATCATTTGTATTAACGATTCTACGTTTTATTTGTCAATTTACTGCAAAAACTTTGGGATCAAAGTGTAAGCCGGCGACGTTGTTTATTTTTTTGATATTTCATTTGGTTTCCAGGGTCCAAGTCCCGGAAGACACAAGAGGAGATTTTTATGCGATAAACACGAGCACATGCTTTAGGTTTATTAACCCCCGACCGAAAAAGACGGGTGTTATAAGTTAGACGTGTCTGTCTGTCTGTATATTTGTCTGTAGCATCGTAGCTCCGTAGATTAGGATGGTTAAGAACCAGCTATAATTTATGAAGATCTGTTCAGGCGATCGATGACTATCAGCTCATTTTCTAATAACTTTCACAGATCCGATCGATTTGAAATTTGGTGTACTGTCACTTCGTTGACATTCCCATTACATACTAATCTTGAACTGATCCTATACTATCAAAAAGTCTGCGGCATGCTTAATTCTTCAGAAACTTACAGCAGATATAGCATGTTTGGGCTCATAAGAATAGTGTCAATAAAATGGTGTTAGATAGATGATTAACGAGGACGAGTGTTTTTTAGAATTTTTAATTTTATATGTTTTATGTTTATATACACGTAAGTACGTGTGAGTTTTTTATACCACTGAGGTGGCAATCAAGCATACGGCCCACCTGATGGTAAGCAGTTACCGTAGCCTATGAACGCTAGCAACTACGGGTATCACTTGCGCGTTGCCGACCCTGTAAAAACTTTTTCAAGCCCTTTTTGAAGAACTCCATACTATACTCGTTCGAGAAAACCTCTGCAGGGAGGTCATTCCACTACCTGAGCGTACGCGGCATAAAGTTTGTCTGAAACCGCACAGTACAAGACCATTTTATTTCCAACGTGTGAGGATGAATAATATCTTGCCGATGGCGAGCGGTGCGATAGTAGAAAGAGGCCGTGGGCATCATGTCAAATAATTTCTCAGAAGACACTCCGCTATACAAACGGTAGAACACTCATAAGGAAGCAACATCTCTCCTTAGGCCTAAGGGTTCAATACCGTTTGTGAGCTCGGGATCGTCGACAACTCCCATAGCGCGTCTTTGAACTGCGTCAAACAGTCCAAGCTGGTATCTAGGTGTTTGCCCATAGGTGGCAGCAGTATTGAGTCTTATACGTAACAGTCTTTGCCCCGAAGAGAAGTACCTACCGCCGCTATTTATTGAGCACACCAAGTTTCTTGGATGCCAGCTTGACTTTATCTTCTAAATGACTGCGGAACTGCACGTCTCTAGAGATATCGATACCGAGGATCCCGATACTCTTAGAGATGGAAAGGGGTGTGTGTTTGTAAGGGTATTAGGTATAATCAACACAAACTCTTATTAAAGCTTAACTTAGGTTAGATTATATTGAGGAAGAATTGATTGTTTTTAGTGAGTATGCCAGTCGGAGAGTCTCACATAACCCAACTGTGGCCTATTATCACAGCTGGGTAGCTATAAAAGCATTTCCATCACAAAAAAAGGTTAGATTATATTGGAATGGATATTAATTTATCAAGCGGTGAGATACGCCCGACCGAGTAGCCTGTACCTATAGCAAGGGGCACAGATCGAACGGCCAGCGTCGTCGAATTAATATGTGGTAAAGAAACGAAGATTCCATTTCATTCCATTTGAAATGGGTCAATTTTTAACCGACTTCAAAAAAAGGAGGAGGTTATCAATTCGTCTATATGTTTTTTTTTTATGTTTGTTACCTCAGAACTTTTGAATGGGTGAACCGAAATTGATTATTCTTTTTTTGTTCGATGCGGAATAGTTCCCATTTGGTCCCATAAAAAATTTTTGAAAATCCATTGGGTAGTTTGGTTTATAAATGAAAAAAACTGGAAAAATGAAGTCGTCTACATATGCGAAATTGCGGATTTTTGCTTTCCTATGAATTTTTAGTGAAATGATACGATAGTAGAAATCAATATAAGCTCACGGTCACCCATCTAGCTTTGACCTTCAAAAGTTATCACTAAAAATTGTGAAAAAAAAAAAATTTAAACAAAAATTAAAACCGACTCCAAAAAACTGAAAAGGATAAAATAATTAAATTTTAGTAGGTACTCATCCTCTAGGAACATATTTTTGGAGTTGGTGCTAAGTTGTTTCCAGAAACCATAGATAGTGAAGCACCGACTCCAAAAATATGTTCCTAGGGGATGAGTACCTAGGTACTAAAATTTAATTATTTTATCCTTTTCAGTTTTTTGGAGTAGGTTTTAATTATTTTTTTAATATTTTTTTTCAATTAAGAAATGAGTTTGATAGTTAAAAATTCATTTAAACTCTTTTAGTGAATACAATTCCTTACAAATACTAAAAAGTAATTAGTATCTAGCCTTAGCATTTTAGCCTTTACTGCACACAGTGTAACAGAAAATCTAATTTGAAAACTGATTAAACATTTTTAGACCGCCATTGTACACCATGAAAAAGTACCTCCACATAATTGACAGTTATCGATGCTCGTATGAATCACACCTTTGTAGTCGTCATTAATGCCGTTGAGCGAGGGGTTAGGGTGCATGTCTTTTGTTATAGATATGACTTAAACATACACCAGTTTTATACAGTTCTTGCAGATATTTTGCTTAAATTTTTAATAATTAATCTAGTCTCCTCTGTCTCTCACTCTACGGATTGAAAAAGGACACAAATATTGGAATATTCGAAGTACTTAGAGTTACTCTCTAGGCAAATCGACTATTCAAATATTTGTGTTAGTACATACATACATAAACAATGTATATCTTAATAATTCTTCTAAATAAATACTTTGCTTATAATAATACAGGGTGTTGACGACAATACGACAGTGCATTAATACATGGGCTATATTGGTTCATAGAAATGGTTTGCCACTTTCAAAAACATCTTATTCATTTGATAATTTCATGACATTTGTATGAAATAATATAATATTGCCTGCATTATTTCATTGAAATGTCATAAAATTATCAAAAGAGAGGTGAACACGACGATGACCGTTTCGTCGATTGAAACTTACACTAGAGGTACGACACCGCCATCTGCCTTCGTTTTCGAGAGCTTTCTTCCCACACCCTGTATATAACTTTCTCAGGATGCAATTTTTATAGTAGTGAAGACGTAACAGACAGACCAAGTAACTTTCTAATATAATTTACTTTTATGGACATAATCCTTACCTCACTACTGCGCCTTTCAAGAGGCACCTTCGTATCTAACAAGGTGGAATCCATCCGCCCGCTTCCACAATCTATTTGTGGGTCGATGAGCATTATCATAAAAAAAACGAATACACTCTGTTTATAAAAAGGGCAGTACTTAGACGCAAGGTTACGGATTAGTCCGTTCTAAATTTAACTGCTACATTTAACAAACAATGCGAGTACTAAGTAGTTAATTCTTTGTTTGTGGTTTAGGATAATCATTTGTGAACTACGTTATTTTGTCTTGTTGATGTGTCGCAGAATATACAGAATGTTTGGTACAGTCGACAGCCCATCAAGCGTAACAGTTTGACCTTGAGACCGCCCTTACTCCGTTCGTAATAGAGGCAGCTTTCGTATTGCAACTGTTACACTTGATGTGCTGTCGTCTGTACAAAGTCTAGCGGGCACGTCCCCATGTTAACATAGTCATATAAATAAATACTATCGTGTTATCAAACATTCAAAATAGTGAAATAAATTTCCAATTTCTTCATTCAAATGGTTCGGTCAGTAAAATGTATGGGAAATTTGAAAATCAATTTTACAATTTAGTTTTTTTTGTAACACCTTTATACTGGACATGGAGGGCATTTCATCTTAGGCGCTCAGGATGACCTGGGGGTGGGCTGGTGAAATTGCTTCGGCAGAGCCTAGGCTACCCCCGCAATTTGGAGCGACCCGACATTGATGAAGTGAGGCGGGTCCGCACTTTGGCGCGGAGGGAGGCTCTGCTCCAATGGGGAGAGACCCTAGTCACTCCCACAGCCGGCCACCGGACGATTGAAGCGATTCGTCCGGTGTTGGAGGAGTGGGTTGGGCGCCGGCTGGGCAGCCTCACGTACCGCATGGTGCAGGTACTGACCGGACACGGCTGCTTCGGCCATTATCTGTACCGTGTCGCCCGTCGGGAGGAGACACCGCGGTGTCATCACTGCGACTCCCCCGACGATACAGCCGAGCACACCCTTGAGGAGTGTCCGGCCTGGCGACACGAGCGCCGCGAACTTCGTGCGGCGCTCGGTGGTGGTCACCTCTCGCTACCAGTCATGGTAAGAGCCATGGTTGGTAGCGAGAGGGTATGGGGGGTTGTCGCCTCCTTCTGCGAGACTGTGCTCACGCAGAAGGAGCCAGCGGAGAGGGAGCGGGAAGAGGACCCGCTGGCCGCCCCTATCCGGCGTAGGCGGGTGGGCAGAAGGAGGCGGGCGGTGATCGCTCGTCTTCCTGCGCCCTAGGCGCGGCCGCGTGCGTGGGTGGCCCCCACGCACGCATTGCACAGGCCACCAAGTCTGAGATTGCCCAAGTGACTCTGGGCAATCTCCAATGGCGCAAAACCTGGCCGTAAGGCCGGGTTGCCTGGGGGTGGGCTGGTGAAATTGCTTCGGCAGAGCCTAGGCTACCCCCGCGAAGGGCAATGGAGTTACCGGGGAGTTTTAGTGGGTATTCCCAGAGTCTTTGGCGCTGGGCGACCCCCACACACGCCTGTCGCCTAGCCAGCGGCGGGTAGGTCTGCAATCAGATTTCTCCTCGACAAAAAAAAAAAAAAAAAAAAGGCTACCCCCGCAAAGGGCAGTGGAGTTACCGGTGAGTTTCAGTGGGCATTGCCAGCCCCACACACGCTCGTCGCCTAGCCAGCGATGGGAAGGTCTGTAATCCTATTTCTCCCTGACAACAAACAAAGGCCTTAGGATGACAACACACCTGCAACAAGTGATTTTTTCCTTGCTATAGCAGGTGTCTATCGGCGGCGGTTACCACTTACCACCAGGTGGGCCGTCAGCTTGTTTGTAAACACCTTGTAGACGGTGTTTTACGTTAAACATCTGGACAGAATACACAACGATGCTGTTTTTAAAACATATCTGATTAAGGGTCAGTCGAAATTGTATGTCACAGCTTTTCGTGATTTAAATGCAGCGCATCCAAACTTCGATGATGATGACTACAAGTGAAAATGTGGGTTTTTCACATACGGAGTTTAAGGGGAACGCTTTTGAAGGCAGGTGGCAGGCTGGTAACCCTTTTTTTCAGGGAGAAATCCGATTACAGACCTACTCGCCACTGGCTAAGTGACGGGCGTGTGTGGGGGTCGTCCAGCGCTTCTAAGGCACTGAGAATACCCACCAAAGCTTCCCGGTAACTCCACTGCCTTTCGCGGGTGTAGCCTGGGCTCTGCCGAAGCAATTTTACCAACCCAGGGTCCAGGAGGCTGGTAACCCTAAGCAAAACTTGTTGATATAAATTTTTCGAAATATACACGAATTGTTTGGAATAGTAGTTTCTTTTCGTAAGTTCAAATTTATTTTTTAAAATCCTTTCAAGGATGACCAGCCCCCTTATTCAGAAACAGTCGAATCACGAATTCGATACGAAGTCCATACCGTCTCGCTTTGACGAACTTCAATCAAAAGTGAAGGTAGTAGGTATAAGGTTTCCGATATTCAAATATTTTCCGACAGTTGTGAATAAGAAGGGGCAGGACTGCCATCTGCCTTTGTTTTCGAGAGAATAATATGAGTTTACATTTTTTGAACGATATAAACTGACTGACTGTCCATGACCAGTGTAATTACTGGGCATGGACAGCATTTCATCTTAGGCCCCAGGATGACAACCTGCAATATGAAGTGATTTTTCCTTGTTATTGCAGGTGTCTATAGGCGGCGGTAACCGCTTACCATCAGGTGGGCCGTCAGCTTGTTTGTCATCTACTTTTGTAAAAAAAATGTTTTTAAAAGTTGCAAGCCATAAGTAGCTTGTGTTTTAATTTATTGTCGTCGCCACTCTGTATACTAATCATTTATTTAGATCAAATAATGCGATCGAAACTGCATTACAGTTCGACAAAATAATAAATGTCCCAAAAATATATTGGCACTAAAATAAATCATTGAAAATAGTCTACTTTTTAATAAAATGCTGTCGCCATCGTAGTATTCACATAAATCGACAAAATCGAAAGTCTGAGTCGCAATTGCGCGGTCGGATCAAAGGAAGGGACGCACCAACAATTTGTGAGCGGATGTTATCTGGGGAGCTTTTAATTTTACCGACCTTTTTTCGTGGAATCATAATTATAGACCCTCAATACACGAGTTAATTCTGTTTATTTAATTTCAATTGGACATTTTACTCGGTTTTTAGCGCAACATTTTCGATTCGGGTTGGTAATGAACGTTAACATGAATATTTAGGTACATAGACTAAAAGCAAGATGGTAGATAAGCGATTACTATAGATTTCGTAGTTTTTCACACGAATAAATCATTTGTATTAACGATTCTACGTTTTATTTGTCAATTTACTGCAAAAACTTTGGGATCAAAGTGTAAGCCGGCGACGTTGTTTATTTTTTTGATATTTCATTTGGTTTCCAGGGTCCAAGTCCCGGAAGACACAAGAGGAGATTTTTATGCGATAAACACGAGCACATGCTTTAGGTTTATTAACCCCCGACCGAAAAAGACGGGTGTTATAAGTTAGACGTGTCTGTCTGTCTGTATATTTGTCTGTAGCATCGTAGCTCCGTAGATTAGGATGGTTAAGAACCAGCTATAATTTATGAAGATCTGTTCAGGCGATCGATGACTATCAGCTCATTTTCTAATAACTTTCACAGATCCGATCGATTTGAAATTTGGTGTACTGTCACTTCGTTGACATTCCCATTACATACTAATCTTGAACTGATCCTATACTATCAAAAAGTCTGCGGCATGCTTAATTCTTCAGAAACTTACAGCAGATATAGCATGTTTGGGCTCATAAGAATAGTGTCAATAAAATGGTGTTAGATAGATGATTAACGAGGACGAGTGTTTTTTAGAATTTTTAATTTTATATGTTTTATGTTTATATACACGTAAGTACGTGTGAGTTTTTTATACCACTGAGGTGGCAATCAAGCATACGGCCCACCTGATGGTAAGCAGTTACCGTAGCCTATGAACGCTAGCAACTACGGGTATCACTTGCGCGTTGCCGACCCTGTAAAAACTTTTTCAAGCCCTTTTTGAAGAACTCCATACTATACTCGTTCGAGAAAACCTCTGCAGGGAGGTCATTCCACTACCTGAGCGTACGCGGCATAAAGTTTGTCTGAAACCGCACAGTACAAGACCATTTTATTTCCAACGTGTGAGGATGAATAATATCTTGCCGATGGCGAGCGGTGCGATAGTAGAAAGAGGCCGTGGGCATCATGTCAAATAATTTCTCAGAAGACACTCCGCTATACAAACGGTAGAACACTCATAAGGAAGCAACATCTCTCCTTAGGCCTAAGGGTTCAATACCGTTTGTGAGCTCGGGATCGTCGACAACTCCCATAGCGCGTCTTTGAACTGCGTCAAACAGTCCAAGCTGGTATCTAGGTGTTTGCCCATAGGTGGCAGCAGTATTGAGTCTTATACGTAACAGTCTTTGCCCCGAAGAGAAGTACCTACCGCCGCTATTTATTGAGCACACCAAGTTTCTTGGATGCCAGCTTGACTTTATCTTCTAAATGACTGCGGAACTGCACGTCTCTAGAGATATCGATACCGAGGATCCCGATACTCTTAGAGATGGAAAGGGGTGTGTGTTTGTAAGGGTATTAGGTATAATCAACACAAACTCTTATTAAAGCTTAACTTAGGTTAGATTATATTGAGGAAGAATTGATTGTTTTTAGTGAGTATGCCAGTCGGAGAGTCTCACATAACCCAACTGTGGCCTATTATCACAGCTGGGTAGCTATAAAAGCATTTCCATCACAAAAAAAGGTTAGATTATATTGGAATGGATATTAATTTATCAAGCGGTGAGATACGCCCGACCGAGTAGCCTGTACCTATAGCAAGGGGCACAGATCGAACGGCCAGCGTCGTCGAATTAATATGTGGTAAAGAAACGAAGATTCCATTTCATTCCATTTGAAATGGGTCAATTTTTAACCGACTTCAAAAAAAGGAGGAGGTTATCAATTCGTCTATATGTTTTTTTTTTATGTTTGTTACCTCAGAACTTTTGAATGGGTGAACCGAAATTGATTATTCTTTTTTTGTTCGATGCGGAATAGTTCCCATTTGGTCCCATAAAAAATTTTTGAAAATCCATTGGGTAGTTTGGTTTATAAATGAAAAAAACTGGAAAAATGAAGTCGTCTACATATGCGAAATTGCGGATTTTTGCTTTCCTATGAATTTTTAGTGAAATGATACGATAGTAGAAATCAATATAAGCTCACGGTCACCCATCTAGCTTTGACCTTCAAAAGTTATCACTAAAAATTGTGAAAAAAAAAAAATTTAAACAAAAATTAAAACCGACTCCAAAAAACTGAAAAGGATAAAATAATTAAATTTTAGTAGGTACTCATCCTCTAGGAACATATTTTTGGAGTTGGTGCTAAGTTGTTTCCAGAAACCATAGATAGTGAAGCACCGACTCCAAAAATATGTTCCTAGGGGATGAGTACCTAGGTACTAAAATTTAATTATTTTATCCTTTTCAGTTTTTTGGAGTAGGTTTTAATTATTTTTTTAATATTTTTTTTCAATTAAGAAATGAGTTTGATAGTTAAAAATTCATTTAAACTCTTTTAGTGAATACAATTCCTTACAAATACTAAAAAGTAATTAGTATCTAGCCTTAGCATTTTAGCCTTTACTGCACACAGTGTAACAGAAAATCTAATTTGAAAACTGATTAAACATTTTTAGACCGCCATTGTACACCATGAAAAAGTACCTCCACATAATTGACAGTTATCGATGCTCGTATGAATCACACCTTTGTAGTCGTCATTAATGCCGTTGAGCGAGGGGTTAGGGTGCATGTCTTTTGTTATAGATATGACTTAAACATACACCAGTTTTATACAGTTCTTGCAGATATTTTGCTTAAATTTTTAATAATTAATCTAGTCTCCTCTGTCTCTCACTCTACGGATTGAAAAAGGACACAAATATTGGAATATTCGAAGTACTTAGAGTTACTCTCTAGGCAAATCGACTATTCAAATATTTGTGTTAGTACATACATACATAAACAATGTATATCTTAATAATTCTTCTAAATAAATACTTTGCTTATAATAATACAGGGTGTTGACGACAATACGACAGTGCATTAATACATGGGCTATATTGGTTCATAGAAATGGTTTGCCACTTTCAAAAACATCTTATTCATTTGATAATTTCATGACATTTGTATGAAATAATATAATATTGCCTGCATTATTTCATTGAAATGTCATAAAATTATCAAAAGAGAGGTGAACACGACGATGACCGTTTCGTCGATTGAAACTTACACTAGAGGTACGACACCGCCATCTGCCTTCGTTTTCGAGAGCTTTCTTCCCACACCCTGTATATAACTTTCTCAGGATGCAATTTTTATAGTAGTGAAGACGTAACAGACAGACCAAGTAACTTTCTAATATAATTTACTTTTATGGACATAATCCTTACCTCACTACTGCGCCTTTCAAGAGGCACCTTCGTATCTAACAAGGTGGAATCCATCCGCCCGCTTCCACAATCTATTTGTGGGTCGATGAGCATTATCATAAAAAAAACGAATACACTCTGTTTATAAAAAGGGCAGTACTTAGACGCAAGGTTACGGATTAGTCCGTTCTAAATTTAACTGCTACATTAACAAACAATGCGAGTACTAAGTAGTTAATTCTTTGTTTGTGGTTTAGGATAATCATTTGTGAACTACGTTATTTTGTCTTGTTGATGTGTCGCAGAATATACAGAATGTTTGGTACAGTCGACAGCCCATCAAGCGTAACAGTTTGACCTTGAGACCGCCCTTACTCCGTTCGTAATAGAGGCAGCTTTCGTATTGCAACTGTTACACTTGATGTGCTGTCGTCTGTACAAAGTCTAGCGGGCACGTCCCCATGTTAACATAGTCATATAAATAAATACTATCGTGTTATCAAACATTCAAAATAGTGAAATAAATTTCCAATTTCTTCATTCAAATGGTTCGGTCAGTAAAATGTATGGGAAATTTGAAAATCAATTTTACAATTTAGTTTTTTTTGTTAACACCTTTATACTGGACATGGAGGGCATTTCATCTTAGGCGCTCAGGATGACCTGGGGGTGGGCTGGTGAAATTGCTTCGGCAGAGCCTAGGCTACCCCCGCAATTTGGAGCGACCCGACATTGATGAAGTGAGGCGGGTCCGCACTTTGGCGCGGAGGGAGGCTCTGCTCCAATGGGGAGAGACCCTAGTCACTCCCACAGCCGGCCACCGGACGATTGAAGCGATTCGTCCGGTGTTGGAGGAGTGGGTTGGGCGCCGGCTGGGCAGCCTCACGTACCGCATGGTGCAGGTACTGACCGGACACGGCTGCTTCGGCCATTATCTGTACCGTGTCGCCCGTCGGGAGGAGACACCGCGGTGTCATCACTGCGACTCCCCCGACGATACAGCCGAGCACACCCTTGAGGAGTGTCCGGCCTGGCGACACGAGCGCCGCGAACTTCGTGCGGCGCTCGGTGGTGGTCACCTCTCGCTACCAGTCATGGTAAGAGCCATGGTTGGTAGCGAGAGGGTATGGGGGGTTGTCGCCTCCTTCTGCGAGACTGTGCTCACGCAGAAGGAGCCAGCGGAGAGGGAGCGGGAAGAGGACCCGCTGGCCGCCCTATCCGGCGTAGGCGGGTGGGCAGAAGGAGGCGGGCGGTGATCGCTCGTCTTCCTGCGCCCTAGGCGCGGCCGCGTGCGTGGGTGGCCCCCACGCACGCATTGCACAGGCCACCAAGTCTGAGATTGCCCAAGTGACTCTGGGCAATCTCCAATGGCGCAAAACCTGGCCGTAAGGCCGGGTTGCCTGGGGGTGGGCTGGTGAAATTGCTTCGGCAGAGCCTAGGCTACCCCCGCGAAGGGCAATGGAGTTACCGGGGAGTTTTAGTGGGTATTCCCAGAGTCTTTGGCGCTGGGCGACCCCCACACACGCCTGTCGCCTAGCCAGCGGCGGGTAGGTCTGCAATCAGATTTCTCCTCGACAAAAAAAAAAAAAAAAAAAGGCTACCCCCGCAAAGGGCAGTGGAGTTACCGGTGAGTTTCAGTGGGCATTGCCAGCCCCACACACGCTCGTCGCCTAGCCAGCGATGGGAAGGTCTGTAATCCTATTTCTCCCTGACAACAAACAAAGGCCTTAGGATGACAACACACCTGCAACAAGTGATTTTTTCCTTGCTATAGCAGGTGTCTATCGGCGGCGGTTACCACTTACCACCAGGTGGGCCGTCAGCTTGTTTGTAAACACCTTGTAGACGGTGTTTTACGTTAAACATCTGGACAGAATACACAACGATGCTGTTTTTAAAACATATCTGATTAAGGGTCAGTCGAAATTGTATGTCACAGCTTTTCGTGATTTAAATGCAGCGCATCCAAACTTCGATGATGATGACTACAAGTGAAAATGTGGGTTTTTCACATACGGAGTTTAAGGGGAACGCTTTTGAAGGCAGGTGGCAGGCTGGTAACCCTTTTTTTCAGGGAGAAATCCGATTACAGACCTACTCGCCACTGGCTAAGTGACGGGCGTGTGTGGGGGTCGTCCAGCGCTTCTAAGGCACTGAGAATACCCACCAAAGCTTCCCGGTAACTCCACTGCCTTTCGCGGGTGTAGCCTGGGCTCTGCCGAAGCAATTTTACCAACCCAGGGTCCAGGAGGCTGGTAACCCTAAGCAAAACTTGTTGATATAAATTTTTCGAAATATACACGAATTGTTTGGAATAGTAGTTTCTTTTCGTAAGTTCAAATTTATTTTTTAAAATCCTTTCAAGGATGACCAGCCCCCTTATTCAGAAACAGTCGAATCACGAATTCGATACGAAGTCCATACCGTCTCGCTTTGACGAACTTCAATCAAAAGTGAAGGTAGTAGGTATAAGGTTTCCGATATTCAAATATTTTCCGACAGTTGTGAATAAGAAGGGGCAGGACTGCCATCTGCCTTTGTTTTCGAGAGAATAATATGAGTTTACATTTTTTGAACGATATAAACTGACTGACTGTCCATGACCAGTGTAATTACTGGGCATGGACAGCATTTCATCTTAGGCCCCAGGATGACAACCTGCAATATGAAGTGATTTTTCCTTGTTATTGCAGGTGTCTATAGGCGGCGGTAACCGCTTACCATCAGGTGGGCCGTCAGCTTGTTTGTCATCTACTTTTGTAAAAAAAATGTTTTTAAAAGTTGCAAGCCATAAGTAGCTTGTGTTTTAATTTATTGTCGTCGCCACTCTGTATACTAATCATTTATTTAGATCAAATAATGCGATCGAAACTGCATTACAGTTCGACAAAATAATAAATGTCCCAAAAATATATTGGCACTAAAATAAATCATTGAAAATAGTCTACTTTTTAATAAAATGCTGTCGCCATCGTAGTATTCACATAAATCGACAAAATCGAAAGTCTGAGTCGCAATTGCGCGGTCGGATCAAAGGAAGGGACGCACCAACAATTTGTGAGCGGATGTTATCTGGGGAGCTTTTAATTTTACCGACCTTTTTTCGTGGAATCATAATTATAGACCCTCAATACACGAGTTAATTCTGTTTATTTAATTTCAATTGGACATTTTACTCGGTTTTTAGCGCAACATTTTCGATTCGGGTTGGTAATGAACGTTAACATGAATATTTAGGTACATAGACTAAAAGCAAGATGGTAGATAAGCGATTACTATAGATTTCGTAGTTTTTCACACGAATAAATCATTTGTATTAACGATTCTACGTTTTATTTGTCAATTTACTGCAAAAACTTTGGGATCAAAGTGTAAGCCGGCGACGTTGTTTATTTTTTTGATATTTCATTTGGTTTCCAGGGTCCAAGTCCCGGAAGACACAAGAGGAGATTTTTATGCGATAAACACGAGCACATGCTTTAGGTTTATTAACCCCCGACCGAAAAAGACGGGTGTTATAAGTTAGACGTGTCTGTCTGTCTGTATATTTGTCTGTAGCATCGTAGCTCCGTAGATTAGGATGGTTAAGAACCAGCTATAATTTATGAAGATCTGTTCAGGCGATCGATGACTATCAGCTCATTTTCTAATAACTTTCACAGATCCGATCGATTTGAAATTTGGTGTACTGTCACTTCGTTGACATTCCCATTACATACTAATCTTGAACTGATCCTATACTATCAAAAAGTCTGCGGCATGCTTAATTCTTCAGAAACTTACAGCAGATATAGCATGTTTGGGCTCATAAGAATAGTGTCAATAAAATGGTGTTAGATAGATGATTAACGAGGACGAGTGTTTTTTAGAATTTTTAATTTTATATGTTTTATGTTTATATACACGTAAGTACGTGTGAGTTTTTTATACCACTGAGGTGGCAATCAAGCATACGGCCCACCTGATGGTAAGCAGTTACCGTAGCCTATGAACGCTAGCAACTACGGGTATCACTTGCGCGTTGCCGACCCTGTAAAAACTTTTTCAAGCCCTTTTTGAAGAACTCCATACTATACTCGTTCGAGAAAACCTCTGCAGGGAGGTCATTCCACTACCTGAGCGTACGCGGCATAAAGTTTGTCTGAAACCGCACAGTACAAGACCATTTTATTTCCAACGTGTGAGGATGAATAATATCTTGCCGATGGCGAGCGGTGCGATAGTAGAAAGAGGCCGTGGGCATCATGTCAAATAATTTCTCAGAAGACACTCCGCTATACAAACGGTAGAACACTCATAAGGAAGCAACATCTCTCCTTAGGCCTAAGGGTTCAATACCGTTTGTGAGCTCGGGATCGTCGACAACTCCCATAGCGCGTCTTTGAACTGCGTCAAACAGTCCAAGCTGGTATCTAGGTGTTTGCCCATAGGTGGCAGCAGTATTGAGTCTTATACGTAACAGTCTTTGCCCCGAAGAGAAGTACCTACCGCCGCTATTTATTGAGCACACCAAGTTTCTTGGATGCCAGCTTGACTTTATCTTCTAAATGACTGCGGAACTGCACGTCTCTAGAGATATCGATACCGAGGATCCCGATACTCTTAGAGATGGAAAGGGGTGTGTGTTTGTAAGGGTATTAGGTATAATCAACACAAACTCTTATTAAAGCTTAACTTAGGTTAGATTATATTGAGGAAGAATTGATTGTTTTTAGTGAGTATGCCAGTCGGAGAGTCTCACATAACCCAACTGTGGCCTATTATCACAGCTGGGTAGCTATAAAAGCATTTCCATCACAAAAAAAGGTTAGATTATATTGGAATGGATATTAATTTATCAAGCGGTGAGATACGCCCGACCGAGTAGCCTGTACCTATAGCAAGGGGCACAGATCGAACGGCCAGCGTCGTCGAATTAATATGTGGTAAAGAAACGAAGATTCCATTTCATTCCATTTGAAATGGGTCAATTTTTAACCGACTTCAAAAAAAGGAGGAGGTTATCAATTCGTCTATATGTTTTTTTTTTATGTTTGTTACCTCAGAACTTTTGAATGGGTGAACCGAAATTGATTATTCTTTTTTTGTTCGATGCGGAATAGTTCCCATTTGGTCCCATAAAAAATTTTTGAAAATCCATTGGGTAGTTTGGTTTATAAATGAAAAAAACTGGAAAAATGAAGTCGTCTACATATGCGAAATTGCGGATTTTTGCTTTCCTATGAATTTTTAGTGAAATGATACGATAGTAGAAATCAATATAAGCTCACGGTCACCCATCTAGCTTTGACCTTCAAAAGTTATCACTAAAAATTGTGAAAAAAAAAAAATTTAAACAAAAATTAAAACCGACTCCAAAAAACTGAAAAGGATAAAATAATTAAATTTTAGTAGGTACTCATCCTCTAGGAACATATTTTTGGAGTTGGTGCTAAGTTGTTTCCAGAAACCATAGATAGTGAAGCACCGACTCCAAAAATATGTTCCTAGGGGATGAGTACCTAGGTACTAAAATTTAATTATTTTATCCTTTTCAGTTTTTTGGAGTAGGTTTTAATTATTTTTTTAATATTTTTTTTCAATTAAGAAATGAGTTTGATAGTTAAAAATTCATTTAAACTCTTTTAGTGAATACAATTCCTTACAAATACTAAAAAGTAATTAGTATCTAGCCTTAGCATTTTAGCCTTTACTGCACACAGTGTAACAGAAAATCTAATTTGAAAACTGATTAAACATTTTTAGACCGCCATTGTACACCATGAAAAAGTACCTCCACATAATTGACAGTTATCGATGCTCGTATGAATCACACCTTTGTAGTCGTCATTAATGCCGTTGAGCGAGGGGTTAGGGTGCATGTCTTTTGTTATAGATATGACTTAAACATACACCAGTTTTATACAGTTCTTGCAGATATTTTGCTTAAATTTTTAATAATTAATCTAGTCTCCTCTGTCTCTCACTCTACGGATTGAAAAAGGACACAAATATTGGAATATTCGAAGTACTTAGAGTTACTCTCTAGGCAAATCGACTATTCAAATATTTGTGTTAGTACATACATACATAAACAATGTATATCTTAATAATTCTTCTAAATAAATACTTTGCTTATAATAATACAGGGTGTTGACGACAATACGACAGTGCATTAATACATGGGCTATATTGGTTCATAGAAATGGTTTGCCACTTTCAAAAACATCTTATTCATTTGATAATTTCATGACATTTGTATGAAATAATATAATATTGCCTGCATTATTTCATTGAAATGTCATAAAATTATCAAAAGAGAGGTGAACACGACGATGACCGTTTCGTCGATTGAAACTTACACTAGAGGTACGACACCGCCATCTGCCTTCGTTTTCGAGAGCTTTCTTCCCACACCCTGTATATAACTTTCTCAGGATGCAATTTTTATAGTAGTGAAGACGTAACAGACAGACCAAGTAACTTTCTAATATAATTTACTTTTATGGACATAATCCTTACCTCACTACTGCGCCTTTCAAGAGGCACCTTCGTATCTAACAAGGTGGAATCCATCCGCCCGCTTCCACAATCTATTTGTGGGTCGATGAGCATTATCATAAAAAAAACGAATACACTCTGTTTATAAAAAGGGCAGTACTTAGACGCAAGGTTACGGATTAGTCCGTTCTAAATTTAACTGCTACATTTAACAAACAATGCGAGTACTAAGTAGTTAATTCTTTGTTTGTGGTTTAGGATAATCATTTGTGAACTACGTTATTTTGTCTTGTTGATGTGTCGCAGAATATACAGAATGTTTGGTACAGTCGACAGCCCATCAAGCGTAACAGTTTGACCTTGAGACCGCCCTTACTCCGTTCGTAATAGAGGCAGCTTTCGTATTGCAACTGTTACACTTGATGTGCTGTCGTCTGTACAAAGTCTAGCGGGCACGTCCCCATGTTAACATAGTCATATAAATAAATACTATCGTGTTATCAAACATTCAAAATAGTGAAATAAATTTCCAATTTCTTCATTCAAATGGTTCGGTCAGTAAAATGTATGGGAAATTTGAAAATCAATTTTACAATTTAGTTTTTTTTGTAACACCTTTATACTGGACATGGAGGGCATTTCATCTTAGGCGCTCAGGATGACCTGGGGGTGGGCTGGTGAAATTGCTTCGGCAGAGCCTAGGCTACCCCCGCAATTTGGAGCGACCCGACATTGATGAAGTGAGGCGGGTCCGCACTTTGGCGCGGAGGGAGGCTCTGCTCCAATGGGGAGAGACCCTAGTCACTCCCACAGCCGGCCACCGGACGATTGAAGCGATTCGTCCGGTGTTGGAGGAGTGGGTTGGGCGCCGGCTGGGCAGCCTCACGTACCGCATGGTGCAGGTACTGACCGGACACGGCTGCTTCGGCCATTATCTGTACCGTGTCGCCCGTCGGGAGGAGACACCGCGGTGTCATCACTGCGACTCCCCCGACGATACAGCCGAGCACACCCTTGAGGAGTGTCCGGCCTGGCGACACGAGCGCCGCGAACTTCGTGCGGCGCTCGGTGGTGGTCACCTCTCGCTACCAGTCATGGTAAGAGCCATGGTTGGTAGCGAGAGGGTATGGGGGGTTGTCGCCTCCTTCTGCGAGACTGTGCTCACGCAGAAGGAGCCAGCGGAGAGGGAGCGGGAAGAGGACCCGCTGGCCGCCCCTATCCGGCGTAGGCGGGTGGGCAGAAGGAGGCGGGCGGTGATCGCTCGTCTTCCTGCGCCCTAGGCGCGGCCGCGTGCGTGGGTGGCCCCCACGCACGCATTGCACAGGCCACCAAGTCTGAGATTGCCCAAGTGACTCTGGGCAATCTCCAATGGCGCAAAACCTGGCCGTAAGGCCGGGTTGCCTGGGGGTGGGCTGGTGAAATTGCTTCGGCAGAGCCTAGGCTACCCCCGCGAAGGGCAATGGAGTTACCGGGGAGTTTTAGTGGGTATTCCCAGAGTCTTTGGCGCTGGGCGACCCCCACACACGCCTGTCGCCTAGCCAGCGGCGGGTAGGTCTGCAATCAGATTTCTCCTCGACAAAAAAAAAAAAAAAAAAAAGGCTACCCCCGCAAAGGGCAGTGGAGTTACCGGTGAGTTTCAGTGGGCATTGCCAGCCCCACACACGCTCGTCGCCTAGCCAGCGATGGGAAGGTCTGTAATCCTATTTCTCCCTGACAACAAACAAAGGCCTTAGGATGACAACACACCTGCAACAAGTGATTTTTTCCTTGCTATAGCAGGTGTCTATCGGCGGCGGTTACCACTTACCACCAGGTGGGCCGTCAGCTTGTTTGTAAACACCTTGTAGACGGTGTTTTACGTTAAACATCTGGACAGAATACACAACGATGCTGTTTTTAAAACATATCTGATTAAGGGTCAGTCGAAATTGTATGTCACAGCTTTTCGTGATTTAAATGCAGCGCATCCAAACTTCGATGATGATGACTACAAGTGAAAATGTGGGTTTTTCACATACGGAGTTTAAGGGGAACGCTTTTGAAGGCAGGTGGCAGGCTGGTAACCCTTTTTTTCAGGGAGAAATCCGATTACAGACCTACTCGCCACTGGCTAAGTGACGGGCGTGTGTGGGGGTCGTCCAGCGCTTCTAAGGCACTGAGAATACCCACCAAAGCTTCCCGGTAACTCCACTGCCTTTCGCGGGTGTAGCCTGGGCTCTGCCGAAGCAATTTTACCAACCCAGGGTCCAGGAGGCTGGTAACCCTAAGCAAAACTTGTTGATATAAATTTTTCGAAATATACACGAATTGTTTGGAATAGTAGTTTCTTTTCGTAAGTTCAAATTTATTTTTTAAAATCCTTTCAAGGATGACCAGCCCCCTTATTCAGAAACAGTCGAATCACGAATTCGATACGAAGTCCATACCGTCTCGCTTTGACGAACTTCAATCAAAAGTGAAGGTAGTAGGTATAAGGTTTCCGATATTCAAATATTTTCCGACAGTTGTGAATAAGAAGGGGCAGGACTGCCATCTGCCTTTGTTTTCGAGAGAATAATATGAGTTTACATTTTTTGAACGATATAAACTGACTGACTGTCCATGACCAGTGTAATTACTGGGCATGGACAGCATTTCATCTTAGGCCCCAGGATGACAACCTGCAATATGAAGTGATTTTTCCTTGTTATTGCAGGTGTCTATAGGCGGCGGTAACCGCTTACCATCAGGTGGGCCGTCAGCTTGTTTGTCATCTACTTTTGTAAAAAAAATGTTTTTAAAAGTTGCAAGCCATAAGTAGCTTGTGTTTTAATTTATTGTCGTCGCCACTCTGTATACTAATCATTTATTTAGATCAAATAATGCGATCGAAACTGCATTACAGTTCGACAAAATAATAAATGTCCCAAAAATATATTGGCACTAAAATAAATCATTGAAAATAGTCTACTTTTTAATAAAATGCTGTCGCCATCGTAGTATTCACATAAATCGACAAAATCGAAAGTCTGAGTCGCAATTGCGCGGTCGGATCAAAGGAAGGGACGCACCAACAATTTGTGAGCGGATGTTATCTGGGGAGCTTTTAATTTTACCGACCTTTTTTCGTGGAATCATAATTATAGACCCTCAATACACGAGTTAATTCTGTTTATTTAATTTCAATTGGACATTTTACTCGGTTTTTAGCGCAACATTTTCGATTCGGGTTGGTAATGAACGTTAACATGAATATTTAGGTACATAGACTAAAAGCAAGATGGTAGATAAGCGATTACTATAGATTTCGTAGTTTTTCACACGAATAAATCATTTGTATTAACGATTCTACGTTTTATTTGTCAATTTACTGCAAAAACTTTGGGATCAAAGTGTAAGCCGGCGACGTTGTTTATTTTTTTGATATTTCATTTGGTTTCCAGGGTCCAAGTCCCGGAAGACACAAGAGGAGATTTTTATGCGATAAACACGAGCACATGCTTTAGGTTTATTAACCCCCGACCGAAAAAGACGGGTGTTATAAGTTAGACGTGTCTGTCTGTCTGTATATTTGTCTGTAGCATCGTAGCTCCGTAGATTAGGATGGATAAGAACCAGCTATAATTTATGAAGATCTGTTCAGGCGATCGATGACTATCAGCTCATTTTCTAATAACTTTCACAGATCCGATCGATTTGAAATTTGGTGTACTGTCACTTCGTTGACATTCCCATTACATACTAATCTTGAACTGATCCTATACTATCAAAAAGTCTGCGGCATGCTTAATTCTTCAGAAACTTACAGCAGATATAGCATGTTTGGGCTCATAAGAATAGTGTCAATAAAATGGTGTTAGATAGATGATTAACGAGGACGAGTGTTTTTTAGAATTTTTAATTTTATATGTTTTATGTTTATATACACGTAAGTACGTGTGAGTTTTTTATACCACTGAGGTGGCAATCAAGCATACGGCCCACCTGATGGTAAGCAGTTACCGTAGCCTATGAACGCTAGCAACTACGGGTATCACTTGCGCGTTGCCGACCCTGTAAAAACTTTTTCAAGCCCTTTTTGAAGAACTCCATACTATACTCGTTCGAGAAAACCTCTGCAGGGAGGTCATTCCACTACCTGAGCGTACGCGGCATAAAGTTTGTCTGAAACCGCACAGTACAAGACCATTTTATTTCCAACGTGTGAGGATGAATAATATCTTGCCGATGGCGAGCGGTGCGATAGTAGAAAGAGGCCGTGGGCA
Source organism: Nymphula nitidulata (assembly GCA_947347705.1). NCBI lineage: Eukaryota > Metazoa > Arthropoda > Insecta > Lepidoptera > Crambidae > Nymphula > Nymphula nitidulata. The sequence continues at coordinate 15,059,667 of OX374630.1, read as the reverse complement.
TCATGTCAAATAATTTCTCAGAAGACACTCCGCTATACAAACGGTAGAACACTCATAAGGAAGCAACATCTCTCCTTAGGCCTAAGGGTTCAATACCGTTTGTGAGCTCGGGATCGTCGACAACTCCCATAGCGCGTCTTTGAACTGCGTCAAACAGTCCAAGCTGGTATCTAGGTGTTTGCCCATAGGTGGCAGCAGTATTGAGTCTTATACGTAACAGTCTTTGCCCCGAAGAGAAGTACCTACCGCCGCTATTTATTGAGCACACCAAGTTTCTTGGATGCCAGCTTGACTTTATCTTCTAAATGACTGCGGAACTGCACGTCTCTAGAGATATCGATACCGAGGATCCCGATACTCTTAGAGATGGAAAGGGGTGTGTGTTTGTAAGGGTATTAGGTATAATCAACACAAACTCTTATTAAAGCTTAACTTAGGTTAGATTATATTGAGGAAGAATTGATTGTTTTTAGTGAGTATGCCAGTCGGAGAGTCTCACATAACCCAACTGTGGCCTATTATCACAGCTGGGTAGCTATAAAAGCATTTCCATCACAAAAAAAGGTTAGATTATATTGGAATGGATATTAATTTATCAAGCGGTGAGATACGCCCGACCGAGTAGCCTGTACCTATAGCAAGGGGCACAGATCGAACGGCCAGCGTCGTCGAATTAATATGTGGTAAAGAAACGAAGATTCCATTTCATTCCATTTGAAATGGGTCAATTTTTAACCGACTTCAAAAAAAGGAGGAGGTTATCAATTCGTCTATATGTTTTTTTTTTATGTTTGTTACCTCAGAACTTTTGAATGGGTGAACCGAAATTGATTATTCTTTTTTTGTTCGATGCGGAATAGTTCCCATTTGGTCCCATAAAAAATTTTTGAAAATCCATTGGGTAGTTTGGTTTATAAATGAAAAAAACTGGAAAAATGAAGTCGTCTACATATGCGAAATTGCGGATTTTTGCTTTCCTATGAATTTTTAGTGAAATGATACGATAGTAGAAATCAATATAAGCTCACGGTCACCCATCTAGCTTTGACCTTCAAAAGTTATCACTAAAAATTGTGAAAAAAAAAAAATTTAAACAAAAATTAAAACCGACTCCAAAAAACTGAAAAGGATAAAATAATTAAATTTTAGTAGGTACTCATCCTCTAGGAACATATTTTTGGAGTTGGTGCTAAGTTGTTTCCAGAAACCATAGATAGTGAAGCACCGACTCCAAAAATATGTTCCTAGGGGATGAGTACCTAGGTACTAAAATTTAATTATTTTATCCTTTTCAGTTTTTTGGAGTAGGTTTTAATTATTTTTTTAATATTTTTTTTCAATTAAGAAATGAGTTTGATAGTTAAAAATTCATTTAAACTCTTTTAGTGAATACAATTCCTTACAAATACTAAAAAGTAATTAGTATCTGTGCGGGACGTAGGACAAGTTGTCCCTTATGCACCTATAGACTGGATTGCGTATGACACTGCCGATATGTTTGCTTGCTCCGGAATGGCGAGAGTGGCGTGGCACGTAGAAACTCTTCTATGGTGGCAGGAATGTTGAATAAAACACCAGGCTTCTATTGAGGAGAGGCGACCTTCCGCTATGTTGATGTGTTGTGTTGTTACCATAAGGTATCTTCCTCGGAATTGAGTACGAATTTGTGAGGAAACTGGCTCGCTTATGTATGAATTTATAGTATTGCAACTATTGCAATGCTGCGTGAGACAGTTTCCTACTGTTAGTCACTCTGTTCTATTACTATACCTAGACCTAATTTAGTGTACCTAGTCCTCATTTGAGGGTGTGTAAGCCCTATAGGTCACCTATATTTATTAATGAACCAACAATTTACATATATTTACATACAATTCACCTTATTCTATAACAAAACAAACTTACAAACTATTCTTATTCTATGGGAAATAAAACACAATAAGATGAATATTTTATGCACAAATAATAACAAACAAACTTAACACTACTTAGAACTATTAATTACAAATATAATTAGCCGTCCGGAACATTCTCCCGCCGTGCGTCGAAGTGTATGACTATCATGAGACGCATCATACTGTAGGCTGGACGGCTGACTGCGCCTCCCCCGTCTGAAGGATGACCAGCTTCTTGGTCGGTCGCCGGATGAGTCCTCCTCTTGTCTGTACGTCAGCAGCTCGCACCACACCGTCGGGCCCGGGGAACACTGTTGCTATTCTACCCATAGGCCATGTATTCCGGGGTAGAGTGTTGTCCGCTATTATGACAACGTCTCCGACTTGCAGTGGTGGTCCCTTGCCGTGGGGCTCCCGCCGGTGCTGGAGTTCAGGTAGGTATTCCTTTACCCATCTCGACCAGAAGTTGTCTGCCAGTCGCTGAGCGGTCCGCCAGGTTCTCCTCCCTTGAAGGTCTTGCTCGTGGAAGTCGCCCATTGGTGGTTCGTAAGCTGGTCCCAATAAAATGAAGTGATTGGGTGTCAGCGCTTCGGGATCTTCGGGGTCGACTGAGACGTGGGTCAGCGGCCGACTGTTTACTGTCATTTCAACTTCGGCGAGTAAGGTCGCTAAAACTTCCTGTGTGTTAGGTCGACTGTCGAGTACCGCGCTGAGTGCGGTTTTTACTGTTTTCACTAGGCGTTCCCATGCTCCCCCCATGAATGGTGCACCAGGGGGAATGAAGCGCCAGGAGATTCTTCTTTTTGTTGCTTCGAGCTCCGTGGCGTTGTCTATTGCTATTCTGAGTTCTTTTTCGACGCCGTGTAGGTTCGTTCCGTTGTCCGACCACACTTCTTTCGGGCACCCGCGGCGGGCTATGAACCGGCGAAGTGCCATGATCGCCGAGTCGGTGGTGAGTGAAGCTGCTATCTCCAAGTGAACTGCTCTGGTGGTGAGACATGTGAACAGTGCTACGTAGGTCTTCTTTGTCCCTCTTCCAAAGGTTGTTAGCAGCGGCCCGAAGTAGTCGACGCCTGTGTGTGTGAAAGCGCGCTGGTGATGCGCTAGGCGGCCGGCTGGGTGGTCTCCCGTCGGTGGCTCTGGTGGTGACCATCTTCTCTTCTTGCAGGGTAGACAATGATGTATGATGCTGCGTGTCGTCGGTCTGAGGGCCAGTATATGGAACCTTTGGCGGCAGTGGTTCACTGTAGCTTCTACTCCCTGGTGGTGTCCCGTTCGATGTATATGTTCGATGTATAGGCGAACGAGGTGATGACGGCCGTCTAGTACCGGCGGTCGCTTCATTGTTTCAGGCACCTCAGTAGCTGCGTCGATTCGTGACTTTATAGTGATGACCCCGTCGACTATTTCTATGGCGATTTTTTTCAACTTGCTATTATTATTTACTCGACGGCCCTTCAGTAAGTCTTCTATTTCTTCGGTAAAACTATCTTCTTGAGCAGCCCTGATTGCGATGTTTTCAGCACGGACGAGAAGCTCTGTTGGTATTTTTCTATATGTGTCTTGTATTTTTTCTACCTTCCTATTTTTGTTTATTAATTTTTTCACTTGTTGTTTTCCCCAGGACGGATCTTTTTTCTTATTAGCCTTCGTTCGTGAGTACATCGTTTTATCTGTTCGTTTTTGACATATTGTTATAAATTGAAGTACTCTGGCCGTAGCTCTTATAAACTTTTCCCAGGTGGAGAACCTTTTGAAGTCGGGTATCGCTGTTAAGGTAGAACGTTTTTCAGTAATTTTCATAGTTCTCTCTTCCCCTGTCACTATCTTCTGTAGGTCGTTCACTTGTGGCCAACTGCTGGGATCTTCTTTGAGGAAGCTTGGTCCGGTGAACCATCTGTGATTTTCATCGAAGTACTTTGGTACGTTTCTTGTACTGTCGTCGGCCACGTTGAGCTTCGTTGGAACCCATCGCCATTCTTCTGTTTTCGTATTTTCTTCTAATTCCGCGATTCTGTGTGCGACGAACGGCTTGTAGGATCTTGAACCGGTTTTCAGCCACGTCAGTACTGTTCTGCTGTCTGTCCAGAAGATGCGTGCTTCCGGTTTTCTGTCGTACTCTTCTATTACACATCTTGCCATCCTGCCGCCCATAACAGCTGCTTGAAGCTCTAGTCGTGGTATTGAAGTTATCTTCGACGGTGCCACCCTGGCCTTCGCTAGTATCAGTGACGTGTGTACCCCCCCCGCTTCATCTTCTATTCTCCAGTAGAGTGCGGCGGCGTAGGCGACTTCGCTAGCGTCGACGAATACGTGCAGTTGAAGGTTCTTGCCGGTGCTGTACTTTGGATGAGCTCTTGGGATGGAAATCTTCTTTAGTTCTCGAAGGTGGTCCGTCCAGTTGCTCCATTCTTCAGCGAGGTCGTCATCGAGGTGTTCATCCCAGTCGGTGCTTCTCTTCCATATCTCCTGTAGGATTTGTTTGGCCTTCATGGTGACTGGTGAGACAAGTCCCAGAGGGTCGAAGAGCGACATAACCACTCGTAGTACTTGTCTCTTTGTAGGTCTGTGTTGTAGTATGTCTTCAGGAAGTCTTGAGAAGTCGAGATTATACTTCAGTGAGTCTGTCGAAGTTTGCCACACCATTCCAAGTACCTTTTCTGTCTTCAAGCCGACTGCCAATTCTGATTCTTCTGGGGAAGTGTTCTCGCCCAGATTAGTTAGGACTCTCTGTGAATTTGAAGTGAATTTGCGTAGATTGAAGTGGGCCTGTTGGTGTATGTACTGCACTTGACGTGCTGTCTCTACGGCGGATTCTTCATCTTCGAAGCTCTGTATGTAGTCGTCCATGTAGTGGTTTCTCTTGATGGCTGATGTGGCGGCTGGATACTGTTCGGCGAAGTCTTCGGCGTTTCTATTCTTGATATAGATTGCTGTTGCCGGCGAAGAGGTTGCCCCGAAAATAAGTGACGTCATCCGATATTCTTTTACTTGAGCAGTAGGGTCGCCTTTCCTCCATAGGTACCTCAGTGCGTCTCTGTCTTCAGGAGCTATTCTTATCTGTAAGAACATCTCGCAAATGTCTGCTGACACTGCTATTCGGTGTTGTCTCATCCTCATAAGGGTGCCCGGGAGCGATTGAAGTAGGTCCGGGCCGGTGAGTAGAGCATCGTTGAGTGACATGCCCTTTGATACTGCAGCCGCGTCGTGCACCATTCTTATCTTCCCAGGCTTCATAGGGTTGACGACAGGAAAACAAGGTAGGTACCATGTCCTTCCTTCTGTTCTATCTTCTGGCGCCGGCTCTGCGTATCCTTTTTCTATGAGCGAGTTCATTTGTTCTATAACTTTACTCTTGAGTTCGGGATTTTTGTTAATTTTTCTTTCGGTTGCTTCCAGTCTTTTTAAGGCGTAGTCTCTGTTGTCTGGTAGCTTGACATCTTCGGTTTTCCATAATAGTGACGTCTGGAAGCGGCCGTCCTTCAATCGAGTCGTTTTATCTTCTAAAATCTTGAGTGCCTTGGCTTCCGGGTCACTACGCGGGATTCTTGGTGCTATCGCCAGAGCTTCTAATGAGAAGAAGTGCTTCAGGTCCGCTTCTATGTCGGTTTGTTGGACGAAGTGTACTCTATGTCCCGTCGTCCTGCTGCAGGCGCCGTGGAGCACCCAGCCCAGTGGCGTTAGTGATGCAACGGGCTGGGACTTGTTCCCTATTCTTCTATCTTCGGCCAGTAAGAGCGGCCAGTTGTCTTGGCCGATCAGGACTTGAGGTCTTGCTTCGTTGTATTGGACCTCTTGCAACAAGTCTTCGAGATGTTGACACCCTTCTAAGTCTTCATCAGCGACGGTCTGTGGTGACAGCTTCAAGTTCTTGATCGACCTTGCTGTTATTTTGTGACTACTTCGTGACCCGCTGATGACCAAGTTCAGTTTTCGAGACGCGGTGGTGTTCACTCGTGCTTCCCCGATGCCCTCTATATGAAGTGGCTCTGTAGGTCCACGTAGACCGGCTTGCTGTGCTAAGTCTTCGTCGATGAGCGTGATTGTGGACCCGTCATCTAGTAGAGCATAGGTGTCTATCTTCTTTCGGGGCCCAACTATCTTGACAGGAACTATCTTCAGGAAGGCTTGTGACCTCTTCGGTGTCCACGTAGAGCTGACTATTTCGTTGTTTTCTATTTTGTTGAAGTGTAGCATCTTGTGATGTCGCTTGTCGCAGTTGTTGATACCACACATGCTAGGACGACAGCTGTGGGTCTTGTTTCTGAAGCGAAGGCATCGAAAACACAGCCTCTTTTCTTTGGCTATGTCCCATCTCTTCTGTGAGTCGGCTTTCTTGAATACTTCACAGTTCGCTGCAGTGTGTTCGGCTTCTCCGCATATGATACAAGCGGTTGTGTTGACGTACTTCTTGTTTGATTCTTGAGTGTTGAACGTTTTCTGTGCTCTTCTATTTGTTTCGTTCAAGTTTTCTGGTTGCGCGTACGGGCCACATAGGTCGGCTTCTCTGTTCAAGAACTGTGCTAATTTTTCTATGTCCGGTTCCTCAGTCGGCCTCCCGGCGGCGAAGTCGTACCACCGGTACCTAAGTGTCGGCGTAAGCTTCTCTACAGTATTCTTCGTTATTTCTGGGTTGAACAGGTACTGCTTCTTGTCTATTGCTTGTAGTGTCGCGACGATGTTGGCTATCTTGCTGGCGAACACGCACAAGTCTCTTGGCGAGTCTGTTAGGCGAGGAAGGCTTCTAAGTCTCTCCAATTCGGCGATTGCTATAGCGTCCGGTCGTCCGAATCTGGCTTCTAACGTTCTGATGACGTCTCTTGGGTTCGATGTATAAATGAGACGGCTCTCGACGGCTTCTCTGGCTCTTCCCTTGAGGCTGCGACGCAGACGTGCTAAGTTTTCTATGTCCGTGAAGCTGCCCTGTGACTCGAAGTAAGCTGCCTTGAACGACAGCCACTCTTGGTGAGATCCCCCGAAGTACGGTAGTTCGTTGAGAATTCTTGAAGAGTGCTGTCCTGACTTGGCGGCTTGGGCGATCGCTGTTGCTAAGTCTGTTAAGTCTATCTTGTTCGATGACGTCGTAACCGCTGCTATTTCTCCCGCCGTTACTTGAGGAACTTCAATTCTTCTATTTTCTATTGTTTGCTGTTGTTCTGGAATTTCAGGTCCTCTTTCTTCTATAGTTTGCTGTTGTACTGGCGGTGGTATAGGTGCCGGTCGGTTGTGGGGTTCGTCGGAGATCGCGAGTAAGTGAGCTCCGTTGCTATCCAACCAACTGGACACCCTCTTGTTGTGTTCGACGTCTTCCATTACTGTGCATTCATCTTCGGAGTCTGTTTCAGCTTCTATTGTTGCTATTCGTGCGGCGGCTAACTCGACTCGTAGCTTAAGTAGTTCTTCTTTAGCTTTCATTAGTCTTGTTGCGCGTCGCGACGCCGAAGTTGACGCTCTTGACTTAGGAGGCGCCACCGATTTGTTCTGTTGTGGTACTGTTGCTGTAGTCGGCGGCGCGAGGTTCTTCTCTATTGGTGTGACTGTTTCCGAGGGCTGTTGACTGGTCGCCGAGGTGTCGGGTGCCGTAGTCGCTGTATATTCAGTGCCCGATGTGGTTTCTTCGGACGTGACCGGAGTCTCGTTTCTACCGGATCTCGATCTTGTTATCGGCATTGTGTCAATACGAAGATCCGGCTCGAAGGACCAAAATGTGCGGGACGTAGGACAAGTTGTCCCTTATGCACCTATAGACTGGATTGCGTATGACACTGCCGATATGTTTGCTTGCTCCGGAATGGCGAGAGTGGCGTGGCACGTAGAAACTCTTCTATGGTGGCAGGAATGTTGAATAAAACACCAGGCTTCTATTGAGGAGAGGCGACCTTCCGCTATGTTGATGTGTTGTGTTGTTACCATAAGGTATCTTCCTCGGAATTGAGTACGAATTTGTGAGGAAACTGGCTCGCTTATGTATGAATTTATAGTATTGCAACTATTGCAATGCTGCGTGAGACAGTTTCCTACTGTTAGTCACTCTGTTCTATTACTATACCTAGACCTAATTTAGTGTACCTAGTCCTCATTTGAGGGTGTGTAAGCCCTATAGGTCACCTATATTTATTAATGAACCAACAATTTACATATATTTACATACAATTCACCTTATTCTATAACAAAACAAACTTACAAACTATTCTTATTCTATGGGAAATAAAACACAATAAGATGAATATTTTATGCACAAATAATAACAAACAAACTTAACACTACTTAGAACTATTAATTACAAATATAATTAGCCGTCCGGAACAGTATCTAGCCTTAGCATTTTAGCCTTTACTGCACACAGTGTAACAGAAAATCTAATTTGAAAACTGATTAAACATTTTTAGACCGCCATTGTACACCATGAAAAAGTACCTCCACATAATTGACAGTTATCGATGCTCGTATGAATCACACCTTTGTAGTCGTCATTAATGCCGTTGAGCGAGGGGTTAGGGTGCATGTCTTTTGTTATAGATATGACTTAAACATACACCAGTTTTATACAGTTCTTGCAGATATTTTGCTTAAATTTTTAATAATTAATCTAGTCTCCTCTGTCTCTCACTCTACGGATTGAAAAAGGACACAAATATTGGAATATTCGAAGTACTTAGAGTTACTCTCTAGGCAAATCGACTATTCAAATATTTGTGTTAGTACATACATACATAAACAATGTATATCTTAATAATTCTTCTAAATAAATACTTTGCTTATAATAATACAGGGTGTTGACGACAATACGACAGTGCATTAATACATGGGCTATATTGGTTCATAGAAATGGTTTGCCACTTTCAAAAACATCTTATTCATTTGATAATTTCATGACATTTGTATGAAATAATATAATATTGCCTGCATTATTTCATTGAAATGTCATAAAATTATCAAAAGAGAGGTGAACACGACGATGACCGTTTCGTCGATTGAAACTTACACTAGAGGTACGACACCGCCATCTGCCTTCGTTTTCGAGAGCTTTCTTCCCACACCCTGTATATAACTTTCTCAGGATGCAATTTTTATAGTAGTGAAGACGTAACAGACAGACCAAGTAACTTTCTAATATAATTTACTTTTATGGACATAATCCTTACCTCACTACTGCGCCTTTCAAGAGGCACCTTCGTATCTAACAAGGTGGAATCCATCCGCCCGCTTCCACAATCTATTTGTGGGTCGATGAGCATTATCATAAAAAAAACGAATACACTCTGTTTATAAAAAGGGCAGTACTTAGACGCAAGGTTACGGATTAGTCCGTTCTAAATTTAACTGCTACATTTAACAAACAATGCGAGTACTAAGTAGTTAATTCTTTGTTTGTGGTTTAGGATAATCATTTGTGAACTACGTTATTTTGTCTTGTTGATGTGTCGCAGAATATACAGAATGTTTGGTACAGTCGACAGCCCATCAAGCGTAACAGTTTGACCTTGAGACCGCCCTTACTCCGTTCGTAATAGAGGCAGCTTTCGTATTGCAACTGTTACACTTGATGTGCTGTCGTCTGTACAAAGTCTAGCGGGCACGTCCCCATGTTAACATAGTCATATAAATAAATACTATCGTGTTATCAAACATTCAAAATAGTGAAATAAATTTCCAATTTCTTCATTCAAATGGTTCGGTCAGTAAAATGTATGGGAAATTTGAAAATCAATTTTACAATTTAGTTTTTTTTGTAACACCTTTATACTGGACATGGAGGGCATTTCATCTTAGGCGCTCAGGATGACCTGGGGGTGGGCTGGTGAAATTGCTTCGGCAGAGCCTAGGCTACCCCCGCAATTTGGAGCGACCCGACATTGATGAAGTGAGGCGGGTCCGCACTTTGGCGCGGAGGGAGGCTCTGCTCCAATGGGGAGAGACCCTAGTCACTCCCACAGCCGGCCACCGGACGATTGAAGCGATTCGTCCGGTGTTGGAGGAGTGGGTTGGGCGCCGGCTGGGCAGCCTCACGTACCGCATGGTGCAGGTACTGACCGGACACGGCTGCTTCGGCCATTATCTGTACCGTGTCGCCCGTCGGGAGGAGACACCGCGGTGTCATCACTGCGACTCCCCCGACGATACAGCCGAGCACACCCTTGAGGAGTGTCCGGCCTGGCGACACGAGCGCCGCGAACTTCGTGCGGCGCTCGGTGGTGGTCACCTCTCGCTACCAGTCATGGTAAGAGCCATGGTTGGTAGCGAGAGGGTATGGGGGGTTGTCGCCTCCTTCTGCGAGACTGTGCTCACGCAGAAGGAGCCAGCGGAGAGGGAGCGGGAAGAGGACCCGCTGGCCGCCCCTATCCGGCGTAGGCGGGTGGGCAGAAGGAGGCGGGCGGTGATCGCTCGTCTTCCTGCGCCCTAGGCGCGGCCGCGTGCGTGGGTGGCCCCCACGCACGCATTGCACAGGCCACCAAGTCTGAGATTGCCCAAGTGACTCTGGGCAATCTCCAATGGCGCAAAACCTGGCCGTAAGGCCGGGTTGCCTGGGGGTGGGCTGGTGAAATTGCTTCGGCAGAGCCTAGGCTACCCCCGCGAAGGGCAATGGAGTTACCGGGGAGTTTTAGTGGGTATTCCCAGAGTCTTTGGCGCTGGGCGACCCCCACACACGCCTGTCGCCTAGCCAGCGGCGGGTAGGTCTGCAATCAGATTTCTCCTCGACAAAAAAAAAAAAAAAAAAAAAGGCTACCCCCGCAAAGGGCAGTGGAGTTACCGGTGAGTTTCAGTGGGCATTGCCAGCCCCACACACGCTCGTCGCCTAGCCAGCGATGGGAAGGTCTGTAATCCTATTTCTCCCTGACAACAAACAAAGGCCTTAGGATGACAACACACCTGCAACAAGTGATTTTTTCCTTGCTATAGCAGGTGTCTATCGGCGGCGGTTACCACTTACCACCAGGTGGGCCGTCAGCTTGTTTGTAAACACCTTGTAGACGGTGTTTTACGTTAAACATCTGGACAGAATACACAACGATGCTGTTTTTAAAACATATCTGATTAAGGGTCAGTCGAAATTGTATGTCACAGCTTTTCGTGATTTAAATGCAGCGCATCCAAACTTCGATGATGATGACTACAAGTGAAAATGTGGGTTTTTCACATACGGAGTTTAAGGGGAACGCTTTTGAAGGCAGGTGGCAGGCTGGTAACCCTTTTTTTCAGGGAGAAATCCGATTACAGACCTACTCGCCACTGGCTAAGTGACGGGCGTGTGTGGGGGTCGTCCAGCGCTTCTAAGGCACTGAGAATACCCACCAAAGCTTCCCGGTAACTCCACTGCCTTTCGCGGGTGTAGCCTGGGCTCTGCCGAAGCAATTTTACCAACCCAGGGTCCAGGAGGCTGGTAACCCTAAGCAAAACTTGTTGATATAAATTTTTCGAAATATACACGAATTGTTTGGAATAGTAGTTTCTTTTCGTAAGTTCAAATTTATTTTTTAAAATCCTTTCAAGGATGACCAGCCCCCTTATTCAGAAACAGTCGAATCACGAATTCGATACGAAGTCCATACCGTCTCGCTTTGACGAACTTCAATCAAAAGTGAAGGTAGTAGGTATAAGGTTTCCGATATTCAAATATTTTCCGACAGTTGTGAATAAGAAGGGGCAGGACTGCCATCTGCCTTTGTTTTCGAGAGAATAATATGAGTTTACATTTTTTGAACGATATAAACTGACTGACTGTCCATGACCAGTGTAATTACTGGGCATGGACAGCATTTCATCTTAGGCCCCAGGATGACAACCTGCAATATGAAGTGATTTTTCCTTGTTATTGCAGGTGTCTATAGGCGGCGGTAACCGCTTACCATCAGGTGGGCCGTCAGCTTGTTTGTCATCTACTTTTGTAAAAAAAATGTTTTTAAAAGTTGCAAGCCATAAGTAGCTTGTGTTTTAATTTATTGTCGTCGCCACTCTGTATACTAATCATTTATTTAGATCAAATAATGCGATCGAAACTGCATTACAGTTCGACAAAATAATAAATGTCCCAAAAATATATTGGCACTAAAATAAATCATTGAAAATAGTCTACTTTTTAATAAAATGCTGTCGCCATCGTAGTATTCACATAAATCGACAAAATCGAAAGTCTGAGTCGCAATTGCGCGGTCGGATCAAAGGAAGGGACGCACCAACAATTTGTGAGCGGATGTTATCTGGGGAGCTTTTAATTTTACCGACCTTTTTTCGTGGAATCATAATTATAGACCCTCAATACACGAGTTAATTCTGTTTATTTAATTTCAATTGGACATTTTACTCGGTTTTTAGCGCAACATTTTCGATTCGGGTTGGTAATGAACGTTAACATGAATATTTAGGTACATAGACTAAAAGCAAGATGGTAGATAAGCGATTACTATAGATTTCGTAGTTTTTCACACGAATAAATCATTTGTATTAACGATTCTACGTTTTATTTGTCAATTTACTGCAAAAACTTTGGGATCAAAGTGTAAGCCGGCGACGTTGTTTATTTTTTTGATATTTCATTTGGTTTCCAGGGTCCAAGTCCCGGAAGACACAAGAGGAGATTTTTATGCGATAAACACGAGCACATGCTTTAGGTTTATTAACCCCCGACGAAAAAAGACGGGTGTTATAAGTTAGACGTGTCTGTCTGTCTGTATATTTGTCTGTAGCATCGTAGCTCCGTAGATTAGGATGGTTAAGAACCAGCTATAATTTATGAAGATCTGTTCAGGCGATCGATGACTATCAGCTCATTTTCTAATAACTTTCACAGATCCGATCGATTTGAAATTTGGTGTACTGTCACTTCGTTGACATTCCCATTACATACTAATCTTGAACTGATCCTATACTATCAAAAAGTCTGCGGCATGCTTAATTCTTCAGAAACTTACAGCAGATATAGCATGTTTGGGCTCATAAGAATAGTGTCAATAAAATGGTGTTAGATAGATGATTAACGAGGACGAGTGTTTTTTAGAATTTTTAATTTTATATGTTTTATGTTTATATACACGTAAGTACGTGTGAGTTTTTTATACCACTGAGGTGGCAATAATAATATTTATACACTCACACCTATTATGTAGCCCAAAGTAAGCATCATTAAGAGCTTGTGTTATGGATACTAGATAACGGAGAAATAATGATAATAATATGTATATAAATATAAGAAATATACTAAATAAACATATAAACATCCATGACTCGTAAACAAATGTTCGTACTCATCATACAAACATTTGTTCCTACCGGGATTCGAACCCGGGACCTTTTGACCGAGTAGCCTGGGGTACAGACCACTCGGCCAAGCGGTCGTCAGATCGTCAGTCGGCAATCAAGCATACGGCCCACCTGATGGTAAGCAGTTACCGTAGCCTATGAACGCTTGCAACTACGGGTATCACTTGCGCGTTGCCGACCCTGTAAAAACTTTTTCAAGCCCTTTTTGAAGAACTCCATACTATACTCGTTCGAGAAAACCTCTGCAGGGAGGTCATTCCACTACCTGAGCGTACGCGGCATAAAGTTTGTCTGAAACCGCACAGTACAAGACCATTTTATTTCCAACGTGTGAGGATGAATAATATCTTGCCGATGGCGAGCGGTGCGATAGTAGAAAGAGGCCGTGGGCATCATGTCAAATAATTTCTCAGAAGACACTCCGCTATACAAACGGTAGAACACTCATAAGGAAGCAACATCTCTCCTTAGGCCTAAGGGTTCAATACCGTTTGTGAGCTCGGGATCGTCGACAACTCCCATAGCGCGTCTTTGAACTGCGTCAAACAGTCCAAGCTGGTATCTAGGTGTTTGCCCATAGGTGGCAGCAGTATTGAGTCTTATACGTAACAGTCTTTGCCCCGAAGAGAAGTACCTACCGCCGCTATTTATTGAGCACACCAAGTTTCTTGGATGCCAGCTTGACTTTATCTTCTAAATGACTGCGGAACTGCACGTCTCTAGAGATATCGACACCGAGGATCCCGATACTCCTAGAGATGGAAAGGGGTGTGTGTTTGTAAGGGTATTAGGTATAATCAACACAAACTCTTATTAAAGCTTAACTTAGGTTAGATTATATTGAGGAAGAATTGATTGTTTTTAGTGAGTATGCCAGTCGGAGAGTCTCACATAACCCAACTGTGGCCTATTATCACAGCTGGGTAGCTATAAAAGCATTTCCATCACAAAAAAAGGTTAGATTATATTGGAATGGATATTAATTTATCAAGCGGTGAGATACCTCTGGAGTTCTATGACAGTTAAAAAATCAATTATGTCTGAGATCTGACGGGCTAATGCAGACAATCTCATTTATGAAAAACTAATAATAGCTTTCGACAAAAATTACTCATTTCGTCATGCATACGGGACATCCACCGCAAAATTTTAAACAACATGTTATTTTTTCAATTAATGTTGTTCAAAACATCATAAGTTATTTATGTCAGCGTCAACTCGACATACATTTCTCTCGTATGACATTCCGTAATTTCTTTTGATAACAATGTATAATTAGTATTTATATCTGAGATCATGTAATGGTATTTCTACTTCATCTAACTAAACCTTCAATTAATAAATAAAATCTCGATCGAAATTGATAAAATTAAAGATATGCCATGTATGCTATTGCGAATACAGGGTGGTGCCGTCAATGCGACAATAAATTTAAACATGGGCTATATTAGTCCATAGAAATGGTTTGCCACTTTCAGAAATATCGTATTCATTTGATAATTTCATGACATTTGTATGAAATAATGCTGCCAACGTTACACTATTCCATACAAATGTCATGAAATTATCAAAAGAATACGATATTTTCGAAAGTGGCAAACCATTTCTATGGACTAATATAGCCCATGTTTAAATTTATTGTCGCATTGACGACACCATTCTGTATAGTTACCTATTATTTATTATACTGCCTGAATTAGAATTATTTTCGGGATGGATTGGATTTAATTTTGTTTTCAATGATTATAAAAAAAGATATAACAACTATTGCTTGGCAAGCATTACTATAGCTTAAATGAATATTTAAATGATAATCTATAAATTAAAATGATAAATCAACTACATTATAATTTTTAAATTTCTTCTATATTTACTCAAATATACCTACTAGTACCTACATATTAATAAAATTTAATAAATAACACGATTATTCTAACAATTATAACTAACAATTTAATAATAATATTTTTGAAATAATAATAATAATAAAAAAATGTGTAATATCATATTCTAAATAAGTGTTCCTCTCGCCTAAGTTGCCGTGCCCGACAGGGTCCATGATGATCTAATTATAATAATGTAACACCTACTATACATTGTGGAGTGCAATAAATATATTGAGTATTGAATATTGATATAAAATACTTATCACAATTTAAAATATACTGCACTGTAGCCAAGTAATAGGTTGTTACATGTAAAGGAGAATGCCCATTATTTATGGAGAGTTGGGCCCGCCAGCAAGTTTAGTGTACTTACGTACATCGATAGTTCTACCCTTATTTTGTAGGAATGTATTTACATTTTCATTACCAGTTCAAAACAGATTACTTAAACGATTAATATACCTAGACAGTACCTATGCTTCTACTACTACATATAGGGTGGTGGTGACAGTAGGACGATAAAATAAAACATGGTAGCCCATGTTTTAATTCGTTTGATAATTTTATAACATTTCTATGATCTAATATAGGCCATGTTTTATTTTACTGTCGTATTGTCCTCATCACCCTGTAGACATTCTAGACAAATGCGAATATCTGATATATATTTTTTTATGGATAATAACCTGCAAAAATTCTACTAAGCCATTGATTTGGTGAGCATTTACTTAGCACAATTTAGGTAATCTATCAGTTTCTTTGGTTTTTTAGGTGCACGATTAAACACAAGCCTTAATTGTTTACGTAAAACATGCACTCTCTTCCATTTTATTCACTTCATTAGAATTTCATTTAATTCTTTTTTTGCACTTGTACATTAACTGCTGAAAGGCAAGTAATCTGTAAAAACCCCACATATCAGACAACATAGGATTTCTATTGTATAGGAGCGCCTGCGGGCTGATACGAAACAAAAGTTTAGATATTAATTCAAGTGTAAATACACAAATGATAGGTTTCATGTTTGACTCTCCGTAAATACCTAACGGCAACTCCTACGCATCGCGAGCATTCTGACCCAGATCTTAAATTAAAACACAGTTGTCACTAAACTGCTTGTAGTATGAATGAACCCGGCACAAGTTGATGGCAGAGATAAATTGTTTATTACTGTGAAAACATCAAACTCCTCAAACAAACGACAAACGTTTGCTGTGGTTTTTTTTATGACTTGTTAATTGTTTAAATTCTAATATGCTTACATAAGTAAAAACGAGAGAATATTGTATGCAGTCTAATTGCATTTCAAACGTCATTGCATTTCAAAAGAAAAAAGTTTTTTCATCCCCCATCTCGGAAAGAGTATTTTTGCTCTTCGATATCTGAGTCAAAAGCCGTTTTTATCCGCTAGAGGATAAAGTAAAATTAAATTTAGAACATCGTGTGCACTAAGTTTGTGAATTCTAAACATCATTAAACCTTTTTACTTCTTCCTCCATGGTGCCGAATTTATCATACAACCTTTTTTAACTTGTTAAAAACTCAGACTCGGCACCTTCTTGGTGTACTTTTTGTTTAATTTGCTTTGCGCGCGCCATTTTCTTTTCACGACATATTTGTTAAAACCATAGATTTAAAACAAGAATCTTGAAATCAAGTAAATAACCTCGTAAAAAAGTAAAAATGAGTGATTTTTGCGACGAAGAAGTTTATTTGACGCCAACAGAATTGACTGAAACTGTTAATAATGCGCAATTGTTTTTTTTGCATTTACTCATTTCCTCGTTGAGGTGGGATGAAAAGTTACGTGTTGCACTCGAGTGCAAAGATTTTTCAACTCGTGCTCTTTTGATTCCCTCGCTTGCTCGGTCATCAAAATTGAGCATGTGGTTAAAAAGCAACTTTGCACTCTTGTACAAAAAATAACTTTTATAATCTAGGTCCGTCGCGGGCATCTCCAGAACACCCTACCGATCATCACAATCGGATCAAAGGTTTCGGAATGCTCTAAAAATGCGGAAATCTATGTCTGTATGTTTGCTTATAGAACAAACAAACATATCGACATAGATTTTTATTTATATGGATAAGTAGAATACAGTAATTAGTTAATTTACGATAGTAACTCAATCTTTTGTAAACAAAAATTAATAACTTTTCAGTACCAACAACTACCAATTCAGAATCATATTTGATAGCTCTCAAACAACCTGCATTTGAAATCGATTTCAAAAAGACTACTTGAATGAAACTCACAGACACCATTGAATGCACCCTATTTTTGTAAGTCTTATTTAAGAAATATTTCAAATGAATTAATAAGTAGCACATAAGTACTTACTATTTAACAATTGTATTATGAAAACAGCTACCCAGCAGTACTTACTCATTAAAATAGACTAATTGCAATTTTTAGCATCAAAGCAATTTATTTCTCTAATTTGGAATTTCAACGCAATCCCGTGCAAACTTTGTTTCATGCTAAACGTATTCTATAATTTCTATGGTTCATGCACCAGCAAAAAGTACAGCTATTGTTCCTAAATTAATCGTGCAAAAATGCAAGAAAGTGCATGTTCTATAGTTTTTTTTGATTTCTTAATTTCAAAATGAAATAAGTTATACCTTTTTATTTTACTGAAGGTATACGTTGTGTCTATTAAGGAAATATAGGAACTTTCGCCTTAAAGTTGATTCTGGGATAGGTGATTTGTGATATCGAGCTCTTCCGTTAGGAAGGACGGTGATCTCAGTTGTTGTTGTTCTTATTGCAATCGTTTTCACTACCATCACGCTTCAAAACAGCGTGGTGGCAATTGGGCGCTCAAACTCAAACATTTAGAAAGATATCAAAACTAGATAAAATTCATATCCTGGGTGGGAACCGAACTTCCGAAAACATTTTGAATTTCCAACCCTTTTTTATCAATGAAATCCTGATAAACAAATTAAACAATAAATATCTTATTTATGAAAGTATAATAAGTTCACACATAAGCCCTGTTATAGAACAGCAAAATAATAATTGGTATTTTTACTATCATTATAAATTTCCGAATTTATTATATTAACATACTCACACAAAAAATGGACTGAAGGAAGGAAAACAAACTACTTGGGTTTATCCCTCATGGGAGCTTATTAAGCGTTCCATAACTTGGGCACTATTAATAGTTTTCATATTCCTCTATATATAAGAAAAATGAAAATATGAGAAATATGAAAACTATATAAGATTACAAAACATTCGTAGCCAACTTTTATAACGAATAAAATATTCCATAGTTTAATAGCGGAGGTAAATCTTGAACAAATCGTAATAAGTCAAGTTCGTAAAGATTCCAAATGTAGAGTAAGTAGTTTATACAGTACCTAATATGCACTTTGAAACAATCGATTCGAAACTATTCATGTTTGAGGCGAGGTAAGTTAGTATGTATCATGTCTGTGGGTAGTATACAATGAGAAGTAAGTTTATTCCTGTAAAATTGGTATATTTTATTTATAAGTAAGTTAATATTAGTATGTATAATAAGTATATATATGTATATAATAGGAGGAGCTCGGTGGCGTACTGGGAGGAGCTCGGTGGCGCATTGGTTTGAGCGCTCTGGTTTCGATACGAAAAACAAAGCAACTTTCGCCATGGTCGATCCTGGGATGGGTCAATCAAAGTTTGTTATCTCGAGCTCCTCCGTGCTTCGGAAGGCACGTTAAGCCGTTGGTCCCGGTTGTTACTGCAACCGCTTCAACCCACCAACCCGCATTGGGCCAGCGTGGTGGTGTTATGGCCCAAACTCCTCATGTGTTTCTGCCATGTAGGAAGGCCTGTGCCCAGCAGTGGAACGTATATAGGCTGGTGATGATGATGATGATGATGAAGTTAATATTTATTTTTTAAAAGCTTTTATTTAACTTGATTTTGAAGCAGATATCTTCAACCGATTGAGCTGAAATTTTGTATACACGTTTAGTTTGGATGACAATAAACGATAAGCTATGTTTGTGACGTCATTCTAAATCCAATATGGCGGAATAGTTATTTTTAATGCATTTCTACAATATGGGTATCAAATGAAAAGGCTTGTTGAGAGTAACTCGAAAAATAATGTGACGTCATTCTAAATCCAATATGGTGGACCATCCAAGATGGCGGAATAGTTATTTTTAATGCATGTCTACAATATGGGTATCAAATGAAAGGGCTTGTCGAGACTCAGAAATCTAGCCAGCGATAACTAAAACGTAAAAAATAAATTAAAAGCAAAAAATTTTTTTTTTAAAAAAAGCTTTTATTGAAATGCTCTAATAAGAAGAAAATAAATTTTTCCTTAAAAATTCTAACTATAAACTAATAACCTCATTAAACACAATTTATATGATCATAAAAGCTTGTCGCGCGATTTACTTGTGTAAATAAACTAGCACCTATTTAATTGAGCGACAAGCTTTTATAATCATATAAATTGTGTATACATAATGAGGTAATTAGTTTACAGTTAAAAATTTTAAGGATAATTTTATTTTCTTCTTTTTAGAGCATTTATATAAAAGCTTTTTTAATTTTAATTTTTATATTTTTGCTTTTATTTTTAACACTTTATTTGCAAGATATTTCTAAATATATCGAAATTACAAAAAAATATGGCCTGGAACCGAACCAGCGATCTTTCACAATCCGGGTAGTCTTCGTACTACGGTTATAGTCCATAATCATAGCCAACAAGGTGAGATCATATAAATTATATATTAATATGAGTTTATGTCGAATATGGCAACTAAATAAAAAAAATCACAATCTCCATAATATGTATATGTCGGATGGTAACGTTTCAGCTTATAACTTATTAGCATATGAATTCGGAGCTCGATCGTGACCTGGGGGTTTTGCGCATAAATGTCCGCATATGTTGACGTATGTACAGACGACAACACATCAAATGTAACAGTTGCACTACGAAAGCCGCCTCTATTACGAACGCAGTAAGGGCGGTCTCACGGTCAAATTGTTACGCTTGATGTGCTGTCGACTGTAGCGCCTATGTTCACGGCAACAGTTCGATGACTCGCTGTTTAAACAAATCCCCCACATGAATGTGGGGGATTTGTTTTTTAATTTGTTTTCAAGTTATAAACAAATTGTGGAATATAGACGCGCATAATTATGGCTGCTTTGCAATATCTTAATCTTTGATGATGAAGACAGCACGTCGAGTATAACAGTTGCACTACCAAAGACGGTCTCAATGTCGAACAGACACATGATACTAGTTTATTTACATAAGTAAATCGCGCGACAAGCTTTTATGATCATATAAATTGTGTTTAATGAGGTTATTAGTGTATAGTTAACATTTTAAAGGAAAATTATATTTTCTTCTTTTTAGAGCATTTAAATAAAACCTTTTTTTCAAAAAAGGTTTTCTTGCTTTTAATTTTTAAACTTCTAGTGTCACTCTGTCCACACTTGCACAGCCCCTGCAAGTCACTATACTCTCTAATCGCAGTAGGTAGTGTAAACTATAAACCAACAATTTAGTAAAAACTGGTTTTATAGGACGGGGTAGGTGTTACTCCCATTCTTATACTCTACCAAAACACTGAGATTATTCTAACAGTCTTTCTTATGAATAAAAAAGAACTAAAAGTAGAAAAAGCTAGAAAAAAGAAAGAATAAGAAAGAAAGAGAAAGTGAGAGTTAGAATAAGAGCGGTAAGAATGAAAACAGTTTTAAAAAATATTTGATGAACAATAAACTAAAGTGTGTTACATAAATAACAAACATTGGTAGACGAAGTATGTTCCTTTAATACAAACGTTAATGTAATTAACGTGACAATGTAAGGTGACGTCCGTCATGGTGACCCATGACGGACTTCTCCGCTGTCACAGTCCGCATAGGTAAGCAGCCAAAGTGCAACTTGAAATCATTTGATTTGATTGATTTCAAGTGGCATTTTCGCTAGCTATACGGACTTGCCAATTTACCGGTACTGACTGCCACATGTAATTATAGCTAAAAAGCTAAAAAAAGCTGTTGATTCAAAATAAAGGTCATTGTATTATAGTAAAAAAAAATAACGTAGGTTTAAGTAAAAATGTAGAATACTTACGAGCAAAAAAATTGAAACACTTTTATAATATAAAATATGCGAATTTCTCTAACTCTACCATACTGTAGCAGCAATTTCTCAACTTATTCCCTAAAAACAAAGATAAACTATGAGGAAAACATTTTATGGACGCCGAGGAAGCATACTTAGTGGCTGCGTTTCAAAAGGCCGTCGAAGAGTCCCCTAAGGACGAGTGGGCAAACTGCTTAATTTTCTCAGTGATAGATACCATCGGATGCAGCGGTGTATTAAAAAAACACAAATCTTCTTTAAACTGGAAACCCGTTCATATTTTGATTAAATTTCAATTATGTTTTTCCCAGGAATACATATTATTATATTGGCCCTAATTCTGGACACCACATGATAAATCTAAATTTAAGTTCAGTGTATCTCTTTCTCCAGACAAAAAAACAAAAAGGATGGGTGTCATATAATTTAACATTTAGAAACGTGTGATCCATTTAGATTTAGTGTGTCTTTAGAATTAGGCCCATTGAGGAACATTTTTTTTATATTCCCCAGACTTTACCAAGTCCGCATTGGGCTTCGCGTGTCACCAAAGGTGCCGGTCCATATCGAGGCGTCAGTGTCCAGCGGAAATGGCGCAGCGAGGACCGGCAGGCCAGCAGCCAACGCCTCCCTCATCGGGGGATTGGCTGCATCCAGAGCCTTCCAGATCATGTATAGGAACGAAGAGGTCACGCTCAGAGACATCGTGCATTTCAGAGCTCATCTGCTAGGTCAGTTTTCTATAAAGTTTTGGTTGCTAATCGTAAAACCATATCAAAGAAACTATAACTAGAACTACCTCGAGGACAGTGTGCATTTTTCTTCCAAATAATCAGTATCGTTATTTTAACGTATTTTAAGAATAAAAAAAAATTTATTTTTTGAAATTTTTTGTATCGACTACAAAATTTATATTAATTTTAGCTTTATACATGCACACATTTACAGATATAACAAAATTTATTTGGGTAATTATAAATAAATTCATTTTAATCGCGTCTGTGGTCTAGTGGTTGAGACCACCGACCATAGATGTAGAGGTCCGGGGTTCAATTCTCGTGAAAACAGAAATTTGCTGCTCAGTTTGGTTGGTGGCAGCTCTCATTGAAAACCTCCTGGCTAGTTACCACCATCTAACCTTAGTTTGCCGCCATAACAACAATGTTATCAGCATTGTTGTGTTACGGCGATTCCCGGTAAGATAGCGAGTTCCTCTATGGTTAAGGAATCTGGGTATAGCTCGTTTCCATCTTCAGCCTTATAGGTGCTTATAGTCACTTACCATCAGGTGAGATGAAGCCTTCAGGTCTTACCGCAATTTTTTATTCATTTATGTCATTGTTGCTGCGGTGATCTTACTGTTCAGGAACAGGGATAACTCCTGCTGGCATTTTTATTCATTACAAGCGGAGATACTACACCATGACACCCGGCAGAAAGGCAGGCTCCCCGCAACACCCAATCATAACCGGTGTTCCACAGTAGAGAGCCTAGAAACGACCCCTGTGGAACACCGTACGTCCGTATTGCCTTTCGAGTATCCCGCCGCTCGGATTTGGGAGGTCATTACCATGTTACGCAGATAATCCGCTATGGTATATCGCAGATACTGAGGTACTATGACTACCTGTAGTCATGATATAAATTTGCAATTTTCATGGCGATTAAATGAATATGACTACAGTCATAGATATATAAATCCTATTCAATTTCCTCTTTACAGTTGACAGCCGCAACTTGAAAGAATCTTTGGAACGGGCAGAATGGAGCTTAGGAGTGGAGCTGTGGTGCAGCGAGGGAGCTCAGTCCAGTACTCTAACGCCAGTCTCCTGCCGTGTGCTGAAGCTTCACTTCCAACCTTCACACGGCCTGCATTACCATCTGCCGGTGCTATTTGATTACTTCCATCTCTCGGCTGTCTCCATAACCATACATGCCAGCTTAGTTGCTTTACATCAGCCCTACATCAAGTGAGTATGCTCCATAATATAAAGGTGACATTAGAAAACCTAAGAATTCGAAACATTAATAATGATTAATACTGTGTGGTGATTATCTTTACTAGGTTCTTGGATTGATTTTAAACAAATCTGGCTTCAGCTGATAACTTATTTCCAACATTACAATTACCTAGTACAGTTACATAACTATGGAATTAAGTAAACTTTTCTAAAAAAAAATCAATATTTTCATGTCTGCTCCACAAGGAAAAGCATCATGCATTACGTGCAAAGTTGGTAAGTGTACGAACAATCGTTGTCTTCGTATTGTTTGAATTCAGTCACGCAAAGCTTTGTAGCAGCTAAAATATGTTTTAGTTTCAATTCTAAATAAAGTTAAATTGTTTACGGCCAGTCAAGGCAACTTTGCTAGGGTAATCAATAAACAGAAGTTGTTAAAGATGGCGAAGTCCACCAGGTTAAGTCAAGGCTAACTAGAAAGTTCATAAGTAAATAATTATTTTATGCAACCAGAGTCAAGGTTGGCAAACAATGCTTATAGCACACCTGGTTATCGTAGCACCTTGGGCACTACTCTCGCGTTGCTTATTCTGCAAAAAATATTAGAAAGTATTATGGTGATGGTATAACAAACGAGTTCACTTCAAAGTAACATTAAAACTTTATCTTTATTTATAACAAGTAATAGCCCAAAAATAACTAGACTATTTTCAACCGACTTCTAAAATGGAGAAGATTAATCGGCTGTATGTTTTTTAGTACGAGTATGTTACCTTAGAACGCCGTTTTATTTGAACCGATCTGAAAAAATCTTTTTATAAATGAAACCTTTTTGACGACCGGCTGGCCGAGTGGTCTATGCCCCTTGCTATACGGGCTACTCGATGGGGGTCCCGGGTTCAAAGCCCGGTGGGAACAAATGTTTATATGATGAGTAAGAGCATTTTTGTTCACGAGTCATGGATGTTTATATACTTATTTAGTATATTTTTATTATTTATATACATATTATCATTATTTCTCTACTATCTATTATCCATAACAAAAGCTCTTAATGATGCCACCTTTGGGCTAGATAATAATATAAGGTCAGAGTGTATGAATATTATTATCATCATACCAGCCTATGATGTCCACTGCTGAACAAAGGCCTCCCACATCGATCTCCAAATAAAACGGTTCTGCGCAGCCTGCATCCAACAGCTCCCTGCGACCCTGACCAGGTCGTCTGTCCATCTAGTGGGAGGCCGTCCTACTTTGTACCTACTACCGTACGCTTTCCGGTACGTGGTCGCCATTCTAGGACTTTAACGCCCCACCGGCCGGCCATTCCGCGTCCATTAAATATATATTATTATTATACCTATCTCATTTGTGTGCTTCATTTACTATTCTAGCGCCCCCCGGTCCAGCAAGCAATGGGGCAAATTGATGAAAAGCGCAGGCTCCAATTTTAACACCTCAGGCAGCTTTGAAAATGTTCTCTTTGGATCCGCTGGAAAATGCACTGGAGGGAACTCTAGCAAAATAGCGCACGCTAGGTGAGTATTATCTGCGTAATGTAATCATCACTCATCATCTGTAACTTTATGTTAGTAGATCAAAAACTGGTCATTTATATTTAACCTCTCTAAGAAATCAGTTGTTTAAGACCATCTTTTAAACATTACTTTCGTGAACTCTCATCAATCAATTTATTAGGCGCTACTTAATTAGACGAAGGTTTTCACTAGGCTTTTTTATTCTGCGTAATATCTATAAAATTCAAAGATATTAGTCAAAACATACCGTTCTTGACAATTAACCCTAATAAGTTAATAGGTAAATTTGGAATAACTACTTAGCTAATTAATTAGCTGGCAACAAATTCATTCACAGCTCATCTCAGTATGGCATACGTAACTTATTACTTATCTCATTTTTTGAACCCTTTATGCTTTATAAATTACAGGCAAGTCCACGCTGAAGTGTGCGGGATTCTGCTCGGTTCTCTAGAGGGGCTACAGAGCGCTTTAGCAATATGTGGCTCAGCCGGAGTGCTACTCACTCCAGAAGAGTCTACCAACAATTCAGTAGTGGGTGAGGTGGCACAGAGACTGAAGGACCTGAGTGACATCGGCAAGGTTTTCTGTAAGGTTAGCATTGATTTTGTACCATTTTCTAAACATAGATAAGATTATATTAGATATTAGCTGACCCGGCGAACTTCGTACCGCGTGTCCAATATTTATACGATACTAACGTCACTCAATTGTTTTGCCTTCCCGGAACCCCTCCACTAACACTTAAACTTTATGGTAAGGTATTAAAGTTCAAATTGACTTTGAAGTATTATTACGAATCTTTTGTATGGGAGTAGGTAGGTATAGAAAAGTGTTGTTTTTAGACTTTTTCAGGCATTTTTTTTAATTTTTACTCTCCGTAAGAACCATCCTCGTACTTCAAGGAATATTATAAAAAAGAATTAGCGAAATCGATTCAGCTGCTCTCGAGATTTGCGCTTAGCAACACATTCAGCGATTAATTTTTATATTATAGAGTAGTCATACAGACTCATACATAATAAACAGCAAATAAAAATTATATTTTGAACTAGTATGGTCCATGATGAACATTACGATAATATTTATCTTCATTTAACTATGTAAATACAAAGATAAAGGAGATGTTTCAAATCAGGAGAAATCTCCCGAAACCACGGAAAATACTAATAATTCGTTCTCATGCATAGTTTATTTGCACAAAAGTTGAAATTTTTCGTCGATTTCACCGTTATTCAATATGATAATATGGCGGTCGATATAGAAGTCAACTAAACGTCACCAAAGTGACGGTAGGCGACGACTTAAGGTCAATTCACACATATCAGTGAAGCCACAGTTCCGGCACAGATCCGGCACAGTTCCGTATCAGTGCGAAATATTATTTCATACATTATCTATGAACGTATCTCCACTTGTCCGTGTCAGTGACGGCTCAGTGCTCTCAGTGTCCGTTCCGGCGTGGTTCCGGCACCGGCAAGCACGGAAGGTATCGTCGACAACGATATTTTTTGTCGGACGGACCGATCACGGACAGATCACTGACGGATCTCGGACGCCGACATCAACAAAAACAAAATAGAGGACGAGCGATTAATAGAATTGGTTCGTGAAAATAGAGTTTTATCTCTATTTAAAGATGATTTATCTCATGCAAAGTATATGGATACGAAATACAATCACGATTGACGACGGACACGTTTTCACTGAAGCTCCGTGAACTGAGCGGGCACTGACATGTGTGAATTGAATCACTGACGCAACACTGAAGCACTGATACGGAACTGTGCCGGATCTGTGCCGGAACTGTGCCGGAACTGTGGCTTCACTGATATGTGGGAATCGACCTTTAGGCGCAATAATGAATGCTGTGCTGCAGTTTTTTCTATAAACGTTCTCGTTTTGTACCACGCAACAAAGCAAATAATAAGAAAATGGACAATTGAACACTGTTCTGTATATTTTTACCAATTTTTCAGAATAGTGTACATAGACCTGGCCGGGTTCTCCATACATTTTTGAGGAATCTGAAACTGTCTGCTATCTCTTTTCAGAAATCTGAAACTGGTGAAGAAGAAGAATGGGCCATGGGCTTAGCACATGACATCGCTCGCCTGTGCGCCGAGGTGACGCTACGGTGGCGCGCATTCCTACACCACACATCGGACAGACCGCACGTGCATCACGCGCTAGCCGCTAGACATCATACACTGCGGTAAGATTTGAAATCCCCCTCCTCAGTTCTAGATCATCATCATCATCACCAGCCTATTTTACGTCCCACTGCTGGGCACAGGCCTTCCTACATGGGAGTATGGGAGTAACACATGAGGAGTTTGGGCCATAACACCACCACGCTGGCCCAATGTTGGTGGGTTAAAGCGGTTGCAGGAACAACCGGGACCAACGGCTTAACGTGCCTTCCGAAGCTCGGAGTAGCTTGAGATAACAAACTTTGATTGACCCATCCCAGGATCGATCATGGCGAAAGTTGCTTTGGTTTTTGTATCGAAACCAGAGCGCTCAAACCAATACGCCACCGAGCTCCTCAGTTCTAGATGCCATAGGTATCTGAATTTCAAATCTTTACAAACAGGGTAGAGTTCTCCGTCATGTCTGTTTTCTAGTACAAACCGCAAACCTAGTTACCCTCAGAAATAAATAATAGGTGCTTTTAAAATGATCATATTATTTTAAGATTTTTTCACTTTCGTACATTTAATTAAAGGCAAATTTTGGCTCATAAAACACCACTTTTTTATTTTAATTAAAACGTATCTAGTGTCTTGTGAAGTTTTTGACAATACTTAGATTAGAAGTCATGGAACTTCTTTTTAAATTTAAATTAAAAGAGGGAAAAAAATGACGAATTTGCAAAAAAAAATTTTATTTGGTTCGATCGAAAATTCTTGAAAATATAGAAAAAAATCATAGCACGTAAAGTCGTAAACTACGACAAATCGCGGATCATCCTCTAGTATTTTTAATTACTAATTTTGGACGTCACCTTTTGGACCATTCTGTTTAAGATAAATATAAATAGATAATATTTCCCATCAATACTTTGGTACTCTTGGATATTGTAAATAGGTAGGTACCTACAGTCACGAGCAATAATATTATAATGCACCCAATTTTGACTTTACAGTTATAACTGTTATTTGCAATAAGAGTAAGGAACTGTCAAAAGTGGCTGCATATTTTTACTCGTGACTTTACTAATACAAAGTTTTTTGTAGTTGTTGTAATGTTGTCACCACTGTGGTAAATAGTTAGTAGGTATAAGGCCCAGATATAACATCAAAAGCATGAGTTTGACAAAACTAGCACTAAATGAGTCTGTCGAATTCGAAAACAAAACCTGGATGTACCTACATTACAACCAGGTTTTAATTTTTGTTAGTTAAATGAAGATATGTAAATCTATACTTAAATTATAAAGCTGAAGAGTAGTTTGTTTGTTTGTTGAACGCACTAATCTCAGGAACTACTGATTCAAATTGAAAAATTATTTTTGTGTTAGATAGTCCATTTATCGAGGTATTATAGAGGCTATAGGTATAACATCACGCTACGACTAATAGCAGATGAGCATCAATAAAAAAAATTTGCAAAAACAAGAAAAAAATATTCCTTTTCAGAGCTTTTGTTGCGGGCGCTTCGTAAACGGTTAAAGTCACGCCAAAATCATGTATGCAGGAATTGTTCTCCTTTAAAAAATCTAAAAAAAAGACCGCGATAGCATATGTCTATCTTTTGAAATTGACTCACTGGAACTATTTTTTGGTATTCAAATCAATCAAAAGTTTTTGTACTTTTTGTAAACATTATATTATTCCTTAGCACAATAAATACATTATTCACCACAAGTATCTAATTGTGAACAAAATTGTTCTTGACATTATTTGATTTCAATGAATATCTTAAAAACTATCATAGTTTTTAAATAGCTCCGCAACAAAATAACATGACCAAGTAGCATGCACGCATTTATTTATTATTTCCATACGGGCCCGCGCCTGGGCGGGGCGATCAATGCATTAATTGTTGCTATTTTCCGTCATCTACGCAAACGAAGTTGCGGGCACAGCTAGTAAAAAATAAAATAAAAAGAAACTGTGTTGGTTTTAATAAGTTACACAGATTTCAGACCATCTTTTAGCTTAAGTTCACGACTAACTAAAGCAGTTTTCTAATTTCGTTCACTTTTTATTTCAGCATCAAGCGTTTTTCTGAATGCTTTTTCGTATTGGACAATCCCCGACATTCGCTAGCCGGCTGCTACGACAGCAACTACCAATCTTACCAAAGCGTCGGAGAAACAGCACGACGATCCCGGTACTTAGCTCTGCTGCCGCCCCTGCCCGTTCACTGCATCGCTTTGGACGGAGATCCACACATCATGCCTATCATCTTCGAAGATAGGTTCGTAGCCACAAAAAGTTTAAATGTTTGTTTACATTATGATTTCAAGATGTTACTAAATTAAAATTCCACAGATATCAGGATACAGCAGAGTTTGCTAGACGTCGATCGTTTTTAAATTCTAGCGCCAACAAATCTGGTAGTGGTATGTCACTTTCATATCTACAAGAATAATTTTATTTACCATCAGCATTTTTTTCTAAAACTACAAACTCATTGTTACTTCATTTCAGATCCATTTCTATGCACGGAATCGATAGGGGAAGATTGTGCATGTAGTGTTAGTTCTTTAATGGACTCAAGAAGACCGTCATCTGAAGCCTCCAGAGTTACACTCACATTACCAAAGACGATCGTGGACGTTCTCGAACCTCAATTTAATACTCCCAAAACTTCTAGCAATGTAGTACAAGCCACTCTTACTCTAGCACCACAAAAATCTGCCCGAGGCTCCCCTAAGAGGACCATTGTAAAACATAATGTAGTTGAAGTTGCTAAACCATACAATAAGCAGTTGGAATTGACTGGTAGAAATCGTTACATAGTTCAAAATAATCAAATTAGTGAAATACAACTTCCACCAAATAATGCGTTTGCTTCGTGCTCTATACAACAAGGGCAGCAGTTGTCTAGATACTCCGCATCCACATTACTAGATATGAATTCCACCAAGAGTAATGCTAACATTTCGCATTTAGGTAGAGATATTACTGACCCGAAAGAATTTCGACAAAAACATGAAATAACAAGCGGTGTTAGTACATTACCAGCGAGACACAGCAAATCTTTAGATCAATTAAGGGTTGCACAAATGACACCATTCGGTAATTCTCAAACACTAACTAAAACAGTCAGAAATAATTCAAATGTCTCAGTGAATTACCCTAAGCCCTACCATCCACCTCAACAGGTTAAGCCCACTACTTTGCCTCGAAGTGTAACAACGACGGCATATCCAACAAGTACAACAACTAGAAGCGGTACTAAAGGCGATGATTATAGGAGGAATATAAGTGAATTCAGAGAAAAATATAAAAATCCGTGTAATATGAACATAAACCCACATGGAATGAGTAATGAAGTATTTCATAATGTAGGATATAAGTATGATGGAGGGATCAAATCGAATCCCAATCAAGTGTATGGCTATACTTTCGGTAATCAGGGTACTATGCCAGTGAATAATGTTATTCGTAATCCGTTAGAATTTCAAAGAGGCTATAATGTAAATTTACCCCGTCCTATGTTGCCTCCACGAAACTCTTACCCACCAGTAAGTGGGAAAATTCAAGCGACTGATCAAAGTAACTTAGTTTCTAATAAGCACGTTCACAGATCGAACTCTACGCAAGGATTCCATCAAAAAGTAGAGAATCAACAAATTGACATTGAAGCGGCACGTAATCAACTACGACATGAACTTAACTATTACCTTCAAAAAGGTGATTGGAGTTATGATTTTAACACGGGTAGCCTTATACAAAATTATCAAAAGAAATCAAGTAAAAGTAGTGATGACAGTGGGTTCGTCATGACCTTAGATAGAAGCAGTGACTGTACATCTAAATCAACTTATTCCAAAACACCGCCATCGACACCACATTCTACAATGCCTTCAGTACGACACAAAAAGAGTCGAAGTAAAGAATCTAAATTAAATAACGGCTCCAAGGAAAACACAAAAATGAATTCAAGTCGAGATTCATTGAGCAGTCATCATTCAATAAGATCAAGGGATAGTAAGTCAGATCGCCACACTTCCAAATCCGAAAGGAGTACGCCTAAATCAGACAGAGGACATCCAAGATCCGGCAAAACTACTCCTAAGTCTGGTGGACTAACACCTAGATCAGGATTAGCTACTCCTAAATCTGGCAGAAATACACCAAAGTCAGGTGTGGCAACACCAAAAAGTAGTAGATCTAGTGGAAAACCTGAAAAGCGCACAAAACATAAAGCATCAGAAAAAATGACTCAGCTTATGTCTGAAGCAGCATCATCTTCAAGTAATGAAAGTATTCCCTTTGAGTTGCGTAGGCTGGAATCATCTGCAAGTGTTCCTTACAGTCTTGATCACGGTCCCGAACTGTTAAGACATTGCCGTAGTGCAGGGTCTGTATTAGATGAACCTAATATAAATAATACATTCGGGTCTGAATCTCTACCAAATCTAGCACCTCCTCCAGCATTTGAGTCCCCACCACTAGACATTGGAGATAAGGATTTTAAAATTTTACCTCCTGAGAATTTCTCTAACAAAGATGAGAAACTGAGTAGAAGTAGCTCTACATCAAGTTTAAGTGAACAAAGTGGATGGGTTTCAAGTGGACGGAGCTCAGGTCCATCATCCCCAGATAATGCTAGTAGTCAATTAAATCAAAACTTCGTTCCCCCTGAAAATCCTTCGACTTCCAAAGTAATTAGTCAAAAGTTCGATGAAGGAGTCAAGCAGAAAAAAGTTGAGGGTGATACTATAAGTGATTTTAAAAGAACAATTCTCAATGGAGAACAGTTAAGAGAACGACTATTGAAACTTGCTGTCAAAGTAGCACAGAATAATTCCAACGAAAAAATAGAATGCTGTGATAAGGAAATCTGTGAAGAATGCACAATATGTAGTGATTCTATTTGTACAGACAGCCAATGCGAATATAATAAATTAATGCATAGTGACGGTATCGACGCAGGTTGTAATTCTGACACATGCACAGCTAGTTGCTTCCAACAATTTTCTGACGTCAGTTCAGTTAAAATGAATCAAAGACACAACTCTTTTAGTGCTGGACAAGGTAAATCATATGGGGCTAGCCCTAAAGCAACAAATGAAGGATCTGTGAAGAAATCTCAAACTTTAAGTGACAATTTGCATCCCTATATACGTAAAGAGATTCAATCTCAATTACAACAGATACCAGTAAAATCTAATAATTTGGATAAAACCAAACTAAAAGATAGAATTCAGTACACCGAAAAGTTAATAGCAGCAGAAATAAGAAGTTTAACTGTTGACCGATCATGCAAATCCCATAATGGCAAAAAAGGTGCGCCAGGACCGGTGTCTGCGGTACAGAAATACCAAAACAAAGCAAAATCAGAAATTGATCTAGCTCATTTTATTAGTGATAATGATTATGAACATCTTCCTCCTCCTCAACAGTTTAGAGATGCTCCACCACCACCGGACGAATTCAAGGTACTTGTGTTTTATTAATATAACGTTAATTAATATTAGGTATGTTTATGAAGTACTCACGAAGTACTAATTTTCTGTTTGAAACGTTATTATTGAATAAACAATATAAAATATGATCTCTGGAATGTACTGTGTCTATTATATTACTCGCTATGAAGTCCTATTACATTTTACTTTTAGGATCCGCCGACCAAGTCACCGAAACTAAGCAGGCAAAGTAGTAAATCATCGACCCCTTCTAAGACACCTCGGAAGCAGCCCGTACAACCGACTCCTCTGCAATTGGACAATCCGCTATATCACGTTTGTGAAGGTAAGAAATAGTGACACAAAAAAATATTTCATAATCTACCTAATAACATAATTGTATCTGCTTTGGCAATTAACATATTATTCTGGGCTTTGCATCAGGTATCATGGAAAGGAGGAAATTGAGACCACTCCAGTCGGTAAATTCGTCAAGTACTCCTGGTAGCACCTTAAATAAAAGTCAAAGTACTGGTGAACTAGCCAATAGGAATGACAATGGAAACGGTAAGTATTGCCGTTCACAAAGTTTTTATAAGAAATCACATTCAACTAATAAAGGTCAATTTAAAAATACAATTCCCTTTTACATAAATTTTTAATTTATTTAATGTCATATTTCAGAACAACGTGAAAGCGACCTAATCAGCATCTTCGGCCTAGCTGAATCTGAACGGCTTTTCGTGAAATGTCGTGAAGAATTCAGACAGAGTGTCAAGTACCCAGGTGCTATCTATTCAGACTTCTCTCCAGTAGAGAACCCCTTGCCTTATTTCCATATCAGTGATGAGTATAGGATGTTTAACCCTGAAGGTATTTTATCTACTTAGTCTTTTTTTTAATTCTGTCGTATAAATTTTATCGTTTAATATGATCGACATTGTGTTCCAGGTCTACATCTTATTATTTGCGTTCATGGCTTAGACGGGAACGCAGCAGATCTTCGATTAGTCAAAACTTATCTGGAACTTGGTCTTCCTGGAGCTAGATTAGATTTCCTCATGTCTGAAAGAAATCAAGGCGATACGTTCTCAGATTTTGACACTATGACTGATAGGTATATTAATGATTTAAAATTGATCTTAGATTTCTAAAACTATTTAATAACTTTACTCGTCTTCGAGATTCATTCTAAAAGTGTTATTTTACTTATTTTATCGTTATTCAATGTTAAACATCTTTATTTTTCAGGCTTGTACAAGAAATTTTGACTCATATTCAAAACTCAAGCGACCCAGCAAGAATCAGCTTTGTAGGTCATTCATTAGGAACTATAATCATCAGATCAGCACTCGCTAGAAAGGAAATGAAGCCTTTTTTGGGAAAATTGCACACATTTCTGTCGCTGAGCGGTCCACATTTAGGAACCCTTTATAACTCTAGTGGTTTGGTGAACGCAGGTAAATTAGTATTATGTTATGTTTTCGCGAGCACTACGCATTTGAAATAAACCACTTTAACTCGCGTTTAATTAGATGTAACATTACTATTATAATACGCGACGTTTCGATTACTATACAGCGATCGTGGTCACGGGAAGACTGAAAATGTCAGTAGTCTTTGATAAAGTTTATAAGTTAACTACCGTCACTTCGTACATTTTAGGCGTTCCGATTCACGCTTACGGAGCTCACGGTTTGTCGGACAGTGTGAGGACGGGATTGCTTGGGACTTTATTATTCGCATGATAGAATCCCGAGCTGGTGGTACACTCCATCCAACCATTTTATCTTTTGAAATTAGGATGATTTTTTATTTAAATAACCTCTAGTAACACTACGTTCTACGAATGAAGCAGTGTTCGTTGGCGAGGATTTGGGGCTTATCAAATCTACATAGTCCCAAGCCCGTCCTCACACTGTCCGACAAACTAACACCGTGAGCTCCGTAGGCGTTAATCATACCGCTCAAAATATAACACAAAGTGGCGGTAGCTAACTTATTAAACTTATCAAAAACAACTGATAACTTCAGTCTTCTCGTGACCACGATCGCTGTAATAAAGTAATCGAATCGTCGGCTATATAATAAGTAACACTTATTAAACGCGAGTTACAGCCAGTAAAGTAGTTTTTTTTAAAAACCAGGTAAATTATCCTGATGATAACATGTTTTGATTATTTGCCACCGCCTATAAAAAGGAGAAGGTTCTAAATTCAATTTTATTTTTTTTGTTTACGGTATAGCGCCATCAAATCTAAACCGGATTGGCCCCACTTTTGTTTATCGTTACGGTATATCTCCATCGAGCTTAACCCGGATTGTTCCCATTTTGTTTTATTTGGCCTATGCCTGGCCGTGGACGTCTCTCGGCTGATATGAATAAATGAATGAAATGATATGATGAAGATATTCAGACATAGAGAGCGGAACTGAATTTTACAAGTTGGCGTACATGGCCAAATCCGAAATTATCAGGAATAGCGAAAAGTACTTAAAGGAATTTCGGGACCGACCTTGATAAAAACTAAAACTGCATCATTGGATTTTTGAACAATCAATATTCCTGTCTAGAAATC
This sequence comes from Nymphula nitidulata, assembly GCA_947347705.1. Lineage (NCBI taxonomy): Eukaryota > Metazoa > Arthropoda > Insecta > Lepidoptera > Crambidae > Nymphula > Nymphula nitidulata. The sequence goes on along the minus strand of OX374630.1, from coordinate 15,024,836 downwards.
GAACCCGGTGATTTTATAAAGACCCACACAAAATTTAGTTTCCGCTTATTTGCAATTTATTGCATTTTTTTTGGTATATTGCAAATTGAGGTATATTTTATTACAGGAATGTGGTTTATGCAAAAGTGGAAGAAGTCAGGATCATTGCTGCAGTTATCTTTAAGAGATGCACCAGACCCTCGGCGCTCGTTCCTTTATCGGCTCAGTGAACGCAGCCAGCTGCATCAGTTCAAACATATCTTACTCTGCGGCTCAGGACAAGATAGATACGTGCCTTTACACTCCGCCAGGCTGGAGCTGTGCAAGGCTGCTGCGAAGGACACTTCACTACTAGGACAGGCGTATAGGGAAATGGTACGTTATTTCTGGAATGTTAATCTATGATCTCGTCCGTTCGTACGTTATTTCTGGAATATTAATCTGAAGAGCTCGGTGGTGTAGCGGTTTAAGCGCTCTGGCTTCTATTACGAAAACAAATCAACTTTCGCCATGGTTGATCCCAGGATGGGTCAACAGAAATTTATAATCTCGAGTTCCTCCGTGCTTCGGAAAGCTCGCTAAGCCGTTAAGCCTTGAACCCACCAACCCGCATTAGGCCAGCGTGGTGGTGTTATGTCCCAAGCTCCACATGTGTTCCTCCTATGTTGGAAGGCCTGTGCCCAGCAGTGGGACGTTTATAGGCTGGTGACGATGATGATGAATCTATGATCTCGGTACTGTCATCATTGAAGAAAGTCTAGAGCACAAGAAGTGTGTTGCTTAAAGTATTAACAGTGAATAGGCAAAGAAGCCTATGGCGCACCTTATAGCACATCTCAGGTAGCCAGTTACCGTAGCCTGTAGACGCTAACATTGTCATCAGTTGCGCATAGCCTATATTGGTAATAGAACGCGATGTATTAGTCGTCATCATTTCCATTGGTCTTGCTCCGCTGCCTCTATCTCCATGATAATAATTTAGCACAGTTAAGTTACCGGCTGTGAAGCGTGGTCGCTCACTAAGGGCCTTCTGTGCAAGTTCGCAGTAGCACAACGAGCTATGGAACGAGCTATGTTAGGTGTTTCTCTGCGAGATAAAATCAGAAATGAGGACATCCGTAAGAGAACCAAAGTCACTAGCATAGCTCTTAGGATTAGCAAATTGAAGTGGCAGTGGGCAGGACACATAGCACGCAGAACGGACGGCCGGTGAGGCGTTAAGGTTCTGGAGTGGCGACCGCGTACCTGAAAGCGCCAAGTAGGACGGCCTCCCACTAGGTGGACAGACGACCTGGTCAGGGGCGCGGGGTTTTCATTTGGAGATCGATAGGGGAGGCCTTTGTTCAGCAGTGAACGTCATAGGCTGATATGATGAAGTTACCAGCAGTGACAATGTTCTCCCCAGGTTCACAACATGGTGTCTCCTCTGGCGGCGCGCGCGTCGATGGTATCCGTGGTCCGCTATGACGTGCAACACGCGCTCCCTCATACCGCCAGCGCTCTCGTCGGCCGCGCAGCGCACATCGCCGCGTTGGACTCTGACTTGTTCATTGAAAAATTTCTATTGGTGTCCGCTCTTAAGTACTTCCGATGAAAATCAATTGGTTTTCTTTGCAAGCTTATCAATGTTACAAATAATTTTGTAGCCTAAATAAAATTATTATTCTGAAAGTATAACTAGGCTACCACCTATATTTTATAACGAGATGATCTTTTTCTTATTACAATGATAATATAGGTTAATGATTATATGAATTTGTATGACACAATCAATTGTTTCTGAATATTGCGCATTTTCGAATAGCATTTACTTACAACATTGAGTACAACCTACCTATCATGTCTTGTTAAAACATTTAGGTACAGTAATTTTATTTTATTTTGAGGTATTTATACTACCTAATATGAATTATGTTGTAAATTTTGGCACAAATATATGATAGTTTTATTAAGGAGAATAATAAGAAGAAGAAGTCGCCACTAGAGGGAGACGTTGGGAAGCTAGCGTAAACAGGATACTCTCTTTGATAAATATCATTAAATTAGCATTTTTCTTATTCTATTATCAACAAAACACTGTATAGTTATGTATTATACAGTATTTTGTTGATAATAGAATAAAAGATCATCATTCAAAAAGTGTACATATTTATCTACATACCTATCCTATAGTAGATAGGTAAGTAGGTAAATAATTACAATTTTAACTGTTGAGTTTGATTTTTATATTTAATATTAATTGTGGCTTCTTTCACGTGCGTAGATAATAAATAAAAAATATTTGTATACCATATTTTGTACATTAATAGGTACCAAAATAATTACTTTTCATCATTAAGTGCAGGCTAAGCTTTTTCAAAATACTCACTGTATTTAATTTATAGACTTTTAAACGAATACTCGTTTATGAAATGTGTGATAATTGAATCATGTTTCGTACATTGTAGAGTCATATGGGAATGTCAAGAGTACCTATAAAGTGAACAAGTTTAATTAAGCTGTAGAAATAAGGCGGATCTTTACACCAATTAGGTAATTAGGATCTACTTAGCAACTATAGGTTTAGTTAAATGTTATTTGGTCGGTTAATATTAAGATCGTTTATGTCACGTAACTATAGTCTGTAAAAGGAAAGTATTTTAAGAACTTAAATTTCATTCTGAACTAAATTTCACAGGCACTAATGTTGATAATTGAAAAATTTGAGAATAACTTTCCTGAACTTGACTATAGAGTGAACAAAATTAACCTGAAAATTATTGACTGAATGCCAGAAACTGCATTGCAACACCTAACTAAATATAGGAACGCATTGTTCAAGACCTAACGCTGAACTTTATATTCGCTGTGAATAAAATACCCTGTGCATGTACAAGAAGTCTGGACAAAGATAGCGTCTAATTCGCTCGCAGATAGAGACTTGCCTTTTGGGCATTTATTGTTATAAATGCCCAAAAGGCATATCTCTACCTATGTCACATTAGCGTGCAAGAAAGATGATAAGAAAGATAGCCGTTACGTATAGGTACCTACCGAAAATTCGCTGGTATTTTGTGTCTCAGCCGGTGAGACAAGCACTTTTGGCAGTGCCTGTATTAAAATAGGAGCTATACATGCCTATCTCTTTTTTTCTAGCACCAAATAGAAAAATTGCGAATAACAAAAACAAGAATGATTTTACATTAGAATGCAAATGGTTAGAATTACTGTGATGACAGGCATGGTTGCCAGGAGGAACGCCGCTTCCAATTTCCGTTATACATTTTCCATAAGAATTTTATTCTGTATGTATAAAGATCTTATGCAAATTACCGCAGCCCATCGTTCATCTGCGATTAAGTTATTATTGTATTACTAAATATTATAGCAAGTATTTACAGCTTGTTATATAGCTTTATTGTTTATCATAAATAAAGTACCTACTGATGCTATTCAAACAAAACGCAAAGATACACATATTATTAGGTACCAATTTAAGTAGATAAATAATGTATAAAATTAGTAAAAAAAAATTATACAATCATACTACTGCACAAGAGGAACTTGCAGAAAAGCATTTTTGTAATCGCCTTGCCCGGTTAATTATTAATTTAGAAGTTTCTTATCCCCTACTCTCCTAAACTTTAGAAAAAGAAATCAATATTTTATCCCATTTTGTCTATAAATTGTGAATTAGGGACGGATTTAAAATAAGTAGAAAAAAAACCCTTACGAACGTTACATTAGCCTATCTTTACTTGACTTGATCGTAATTATGTTCCTTATTGCATAATATAATACTATTGAAGATATAAGATAAAAGAAGGCCTGTATAACGATGAGGCCATAGCCTTAACGATTATAAACGTTAGACACTAAAAAATTGTAAATTTTATCGAATGTTAGACTGATCTTTAAAATTATACGATCACTAAGGTTATTTATAAGTTTTATAGAAATATCTTTTCTTATTTTAGTGAAAATAATTTGATATTCATATGTAGTTATAACAGTTCTTTGACCTCGTTCTGTCCACTTTCTCTCTATTTATAAATCTGTAGGTAATATTTTATACAGGGGCTTGAAAATTCTGATTTATTAATCGGTACACAGTACCTAGGTAAGCCTGGGTCTAATTAGTGATACCACATTGCTCACAGGCCTGCGTAAGAAACGGTATAATGGATATACGTTTGTAGTAGCAGTTTATCGAGAGTTGAGAAAGAATTTTGTAAATATAGAAATGGAATTTTATTTGTAAATTGTATGTTTAATGGCAATGTGTCGATGTTATACACTTATGATAATAAATAAATAAAGCCCGGACTGGACAATGTCTTTCATCCCACCCTCCTAGTTGAAGCACACATTTTTACTTGAAAATAAAGAATTAAAAATGAAAGCAAAGATAAACCGTTTTAGGTCACACCATCACCTAGTTAATAGGGCCTACCTGTGAAATTTTCCATTTTAAATACTGGTTTTTAATTTTATCTATTGTTGTCTTCCAGCACAACCACCGGCACAGCAATAAAGATTAATACGTTTGAGAAATTAAATACCTAATGTCAAATTCTTTTCGAATCTTTTAAAAAATTTTTAGAATCTTATTCTCGTGGAAGGTAATTTGTTCTTCTGCTGTTTGTTTTGAGAAATTTATTTATCATATCTTGAGAATTAACGAAATATCGTCTTAAATTGTGATTAGCTATAGGGTGCCGTAATAGCAAAGTAATACCTAGAAATCAAAAATCTAGAAAATTATTGTAACATATTGCTTATAAAGCTATTTTAATCCTTTTTTAAAGCCAATCTTATTAGGTTAGTAGTAAGTTAATTTTCGCTCCAATCGAAAATTTCTTTCTTCTGTAAACTCAAGCAAAAGTGAAAATTATAATTCTGTAGTATGGAGTTCCGTCGTACCTACGTAGCTATAGGCGTATAAAACTATAGTTTGACATAATTCAATAACTTTTATTTTGTTTTCCTAGGACATAAAGTGTTGTTAGCTATAAATATGTAATAAAAATAAAAATATTCTTAATTTTTGATTTTAACATTATTAAAAATGTTTGAAAAATTACTTGAAATTCAAAGAAAAAAAAAGAAAGTGAAAAATCAAAAGTAAAAAAAAACAAATAAAAAAAAACAAATACAAAAAATCAAAAGAATAATAAAAAAAAACGTTCAAAAAAATCAAGTTCAAATCTTAGTGAATTTTTTCTAGTTTTATTATATTTTAATTACAAAATAAAAATAACTACACATTATAAAGTTCCGCGTCAATATAAAAAACTGATAATTAAAATTTACAACAAATTTTGGTTTCTAGTAGCTACAGCGTTATATATAACCTGTTAAAAGTAGGTAGGTAAAGGTAGGTGTATATGACACTTGAATTCCAGATATGTGTAAAAAATCAAAATTAAACTAATTAATCATTCACGACTAACATTAATAAAGAAAGTTCAGTTAGTGACAGTTTTTTGGAATATATGCCAAAAAACTGTAGATAACTAACTAAACCAGAAATTATATATTACTACTTCTTTATATACTAACTACCTACAGAACGTTGTTTTGTTTTGTATCTGTTAATAATTTTTGTTGCTGACTGTTCTACGTGTCCATAAAAGTTTGAGAGCCTTTTTTGACGGACTTGCGATGGCCTTTACAGCGTAGGGTAAGGTGGGGCACAGTGTTACATTGGGGTACAATGTTAGTACACATATCTCCGTTTCTGTCTTTCACTTTTATGATGTTAGTATACACATTTGTCAAGCTCACAAGCTACCATCTTTAAACATCTGTCGCAGTTTGTATCGTGCTTAAAAATTAACAATCTTAAAAGATTTTTGTGTGACTAAACGACGAAGAAATCATTTTAAAATTTGATAATTTTTAACGTTAGAAGCATGAGGATTAGACCCTGTCTGCCGTGCAGAGCTGTAATGGTGTTTTCTGGCTTGCCAGAATATATTTTTTAGGCCTCCTGATTTATCCAATGTGTTGCAAAATATATCAGTTTCAAATAGATGGCTTATTGTGGACGGCGGTATTTTTTGCAAAATATTTTAGGGTATGGATCCTTGACAGCTGACAAAATGACTTTCCTCCTGTGTAGGATAACCTCGGCACGGTGGCCGCCAACCAGTTGTAAGGTATTATTATATGTATAACTGGAATGCAAGTGTCGGGTACTTGTACAAAGTTATTTAAGCTGTAAGTACCTACTTAACCCTTTGAAGCCCGATGAACCAGACACAATTGAATTTTAATTGTCATGTCATCTTAAGTTGCCGTCTGCGCATTAAAGAATTAAGAAACCAAAATGTTTTGAAAAGGGTTTTTTTTCAGTTTTTTATATGGACGCGGAGCTTTTAAATGTTTTATTCTTGTTATTTTAACTATAACTAACAACACTTTATATCCTATCAAAAAAATGTACTTAGTTATTAATTTTTAAGTCTATGATTAGCTAAATTATCTGCCTACTTTTTCTAAGAAACTATTGATTGCAGATATACTATTGGTTCTTCAATAATCATAAACTATCGACCTATAGGACCTACTATTTATTTTAAAAATAAAAAACTTTGGAAACTACTAGTGGGGAGACACCAGCCCCTGTAGAATATTAAACTCCCTGGGTAGCGGGCAAAAGTTTGTCTCTCTTCCAATAAACGGCCATTAGCAAGAAAGAAATAAAACGCATTTTGTCTGCTAATAATTGTATCCAAGGGGTGGACTGAGATTTTGTCCACAGCCCGCGGGCTTCGGGTGCAAAAAGCTGAAATAATTACCTACGCCGCCGACATTTTAAGATGTACTAATAAAAATATCTAAACTAGAATAATTTCAAACTAGAATTTCAAACTAGAATATTTAGAAATCCGGGCGACTGATCTAACCATCAGGACATGAAATTTTTCTAGTTTAGATATTTTTATGAGTAAATAATTTTTTTAAACATTTATTATGTTAAATAAAAATTGAGAATATTTGAAAGCAATGCCCCAACTTAACCGAATCGTAGGTATTTGTAAAAATACTCGTTTCGGATGTTGAAATAGAACATTTCGACATTAGCTTATAACGCAAATACAGATAGACTAGAAGAATTTCAATTATCCCAAGTCCTGGGTGGCTCAGATCGTTAGATCATAAACCCGGATTGCGAAAGGTAACGGCTTCGATTCCTGCCTCAGGACGTGAAATTTTTCTAGTTTTTATTAGTAATTTTTTTTTTTAAACATTTATAATAATGGTAGTAAAAAATTAAGAATATTTTAAGACAAAGAGTAATGTAAGTATAAGGGAATTTTAAGATGTGTTAGCGACCGAAATGCCAAGAATTTAAATGACAGAGACATCTATATGACGAAGGAAGAAGCAATATCAAGACCAACATTAATCCACGCCAACAGAAGCGCAACATCGTATGCCATCTAGTAGCGAGTAGCTGAATTAGGATAACAGCAAGTAGCTGCATTACGTAGAATTTTCTGGTTTGGTCAGGAGTTCAGGACACGAAGAAAAAGAATAGTATAATAGGATAGAATAACTGAAACCCACCAGCCGATTCATGGCTGGGGCCATTTTTTTTTAGTAAAAAGGCTTAGTTCGGGGCTGAAATCACAGTGTCTTACACCCGAGACAAGCACTCTATTTTTCATGCCGATTATGGGGAAGTAAACAACAGCTATTTATTTAGTAGATCATTATTTTATTGAAATTAATTGATAAAAATAATTTGAAACAAATCCTACTTTCAATTTTTCTATTATTTTTTTATGTTCTTTCTCTTACAGAGAAGGCAAGGGGAACATACAATACAGCCATGTCATAAGTATTTTGTCTTATGAATTATGTCATTATTACATTGAAGTGCTGGTGTTACACATTTTATTGGATCTTGGAAGAGTTTAGCGCGAAATATATGATGATAGTCTCCATGACGCTACTTTGATAAAGTGAATAACCACGTTAGAATTCTCAACGTCGATATATAAACAACGTTGGCTTGGACACAATTTTTTATTATTGTAAGTATATGTATAATAAAAATTGCGAAAAATTACTTTCAGAAATGACCCACTTTCGGAGTATGAAAAATAAAAACACTATTTAAAACTCAAAGTATTCAATATTTGTATGTCTTGTCAAAGTTGTTCTCTAGATATTTATGTTTAAGAAATCAACTTTTACTAAATTTAAATAAACGTAAAACTTATGAGTGAGATAAAAAAACTATCAGAATTAATGAATGTATTTTAATTACTAAGAATTAATGAAGTTTCATTGTTTAAAATTATAAATATTTCTACATAAATTATATTTTTTTACTATTGCAACATTATGCACTACAGTAATAATGATGTTCCACGAGCAAACCGCAGAAACATCGATAATTTCAAATAAAAAACTGCGCATTTTTTTTTATCTGTGTTTATCAATATTTTTCCCGGGACCTGCCCCCTTATTCACAACTGTCGGAAAAGAATCGAATTTCGGAATCTCTATACTTGTCACTTTTTATCACGGTGCGTCAAAGCGAGACGCCATGTGACCTTCGAATCCGTGATCCGACAGTTTCTGAATAAGGGGGCTGTACTATATGATCATACAGTAGTTCCACGATTGTGAATTTTCATTTTAAATCTGGTTTTAGATGGAGTAGGGTAGGCGGTATGTAGTGTTATTTCCCTCTCCAATTTTGCGCGCCCGTCTAGTGGCCTCTGCCTTATAGTAGATTGTAGCCTAAATAAAACTTCTTTGAGAAAGCATTATGTTGAGGCCTTTTCTCTTAAACTATCAACATAAACATAATGTCTTGAATTTATAGGGTAGGCAGCGCGTGAGTACTGCGTAGCACCCAAGTACGGTAATCGTTTACCACCAGGTGGTGCTTTTCAGCGTACGCTTTTTTACCACCCTTGTCGTATAAAAAATGAATGCGATAACAAAATTAGCAACAAATAAAACGGTTAGAATACGTCATAAGACAATTTTTGTGGACAGTAACGCACAAAATAATTTAAACAAATAAATATTACAATATTATTACTTAATATTACAAGTATTGCTATTTTCTTTTTATCTAAAATTTGTACTCACTAAAATAACACTAATCATAATTAAATTATGAATATATGAAACATATGCATGAACATACAATCGTGGTCTAAAATCTTCATCAGTTTCCAAATTAGTTTCTCCGTGACAGTAAAGGCTAAAATGCGAAGTCTAGATACTTTTTAATATTTGTGAGTAATTCTATTCACCAAAGGAGTGTTATTAACTTTTTTATTACGAAACTCATTTCTGAATTATAAATTGACATATTTAAAATGTCAATCAGATAATATTTTGTATTTTTTTAACAAAAAAGTTTTCTATATCCTAGTGACATTAGGCGACCGATTTTCGTGTGTGGAAAAACCTATGCCCTATGTCTAATCAAATTAAATTATCGAACCAGTAACACAGATTTGTGCATCCAATTATACACTTTAGAGTGGTAAGCATATTTACATCGCGATTCTCCATTCAAATTTTAACATTTAAAAGCTCGTTAATACGGATTTAATCGAGACAGCAGTTTCGTTCTCGACTGAGACTGAGAATAGATAAATCGTAAAAAATTAAATTTTGCATAATATTGATAGTAAATATGCAAGATTTTTGCATAATTAGCCGAATTCTGGAGAACACATGCTAAGTTTAAATTTAAGTTCAGTGCATTTCTTTCTCTCAATAGGAATACGAAAAGGATGGCTATCATATGATTTGACATTTGGAAACGTGCGTTCAATTTTCGACCTTATTGAATAAAATTGTCTATGGCTACTTTGAAATCTGTCTAAATTTAGTTGAAAGCCACAAACAAATTCTTGCTATCTTTTTTCTGTTACATATTGCGAGAAAGAGATATACTGTTCTTAAATTTAAACTTCAAGCAAAATGTAACAGGAAAAGATAGCAACAATTTGTTTAGAGCTGTCAACTAAATTTAGACAGATTCCAAAGGAAATATTTTAGACGGCAGGTCCGGAGGTGCCTTCTTAACACTGCATTTTATCACGTGCAATAAGGTCGAAAATTGAACGCATGTTTCTAAATGTTAAATAATATGACAGCCATCCATTTTTCTTTTCATATTGAGAGAAAGAAGTGGACTGAACTTAAATTTAAACTTAGCATGTGTTCTCCAGAATTAGGGCCAATCGACACCTTCTAACTCCCGCACTGACACCCAGCGACGAACGTGAATCCTATACCATACAGATGTCTCAGTTATGGCTGAGAATTTAGGCCATTTTTAGCTGAGGACCGAGACTGAGTTCTCGGTTGAGCCCTAATGTCTATCTTTCAATTTGTCGATAACTTAATATCGATATTCGAATTGTATAGTATCTTCACTACACTACGCGGACGGTTTTGTTTGACATTATGACAGTATTGACAGTTCTATTGCCGCAGTCGGTTTGGTAGCCCCACATTTAGAATTTCTAGTGCTATATTTTGATTTTGGGCGTATATTATTTTATCAACAATAAAAGTCTTGATATTATAAACTCTTATTCCCATTTGATTTTTAAAACTGTGATATAATCAGTGAATCAGTGGTTTCATTCAAGGTACTTTAATGCAGGCAATGCAGTGGGTACCATCACAAAAGTTGTAATTAATTGTGTTTTTTATATTTAAAAAATGGGTAAATTATTGAGTTTGTTGTCCCGTGACGACTCTAACTGTTGTTCATCGCCGCGATACGATATTTTCTTGGATTTTGAAAATGCTGCGCCTACGGACACTGAACGTGATGTTTATGAGGAGGTGCAGAGAGTTTTACTGGATTCGGAGATAATTCTTGAAGAGATACAGTGTTACAAAGGAGCGGGGAAAGAAATAAGAGAAGCTATAGCAGATCCCTCGCGAATATCGCAGGAAAGGGCTTCGCGTGCTGTTAAACCACTGGTAGACAAACTCCTGCGATGCTACAACCATTCATTACAGTTGCAACGGGTGAGTAGCAACATAGTTGACCCAAAAACATATTATATTAACATTCCCCATAATTTCCTAGATAGATAGATTGAAAGGTATGATAAACAGGATATTAACATTTTTGTTATCAAAACCACTTTACTGAATTAAATTGATAATACATTATGTGCACAATTCACATAGTGATTGAATCATAATAATATCTTGAGGGTTCTAAGGCAACAGACAGATAGAACATGGTTCATAAATAGGTAATTAAAAATATTAAGGGACAAAATATTGTTAGCCAAGGTAGCTTACTTACATCAACATTATTGACTGCATCAATAATTTTATGTTTCTCATGCAAGTGACTAAATTATTTTAATAAACAAGTGAAATACAATTTGAGTACCAAATTGGATAGGATATAATAGTTTTAAGTGAATTTTCCACCTAATAGATTCTCTATTGTGTGTAAGCAGTAACCACTAGCAGGCATCTCTTATAAATTATTATTAATAATAATAATCATAATAATTTATTACTTATATTTGGTTGTTAGTTGATCAGCTATCATTGAATTAATAATAAAATTAATGTTTTTTCTCAACTATCTTGTTAATCAATACATAAAATTATTTTACTACAGCTATTGGATATTCATTCTGTGAGTCCTTAGTTGCCATTTTATTCATAGACCATTAGATTATATTTTATGTGTCATTATATATAAACACATCTTGCATTCTGATAAGTAATATTCTTTCACTATCAGAATGTGCTTATCACTTCACTAGTGATTATATGATGTCACTGATACTACATCCTGCTGATATCTCAAGTGTAAACATGTTTTATGCTCAGTATGCTTACACATTGTAACAAAATGTGGACATTTAATCTTTGAAGTAACCATATATTGGATTCAATAAATTTCATATTGTGTGTCCAGCGCTGACAGGCTAGAAAGAAGCGAAAGTCTAATATCAAAATGCTAAGTAATAGGCTATTAACAAAAATAAACTAATTATTGTTTATTTTCTTAGTATAAATTGCCTATTCCGCTAATTTTATTTTATCAAAAAAACTTTTTCTTCTTATTCTTCTTTATGTAATGGCCTCTTGTTATTACGAATTTTGCCAATGTCAAGTAAAATTAATCTGCGAATACCTTGCGGCAATGTTGTACAGTGATTGGGCAAGACGAATTCGTTTTCCGAAGAAAACGTGGACGCTGGCCCGATAAAACAAAATGGATGCTGTCAGATAGCTGTGAATGCGCTCAACCTGTCGATTTTAACACTTGCACCATCCATCCCAAATGAAATTTCATTGCAATACTTTGTGTTTGTTTACCTTAGATAATGGATGAAATACATACTTAGTAACTATGTATGTCAATATTGGAGGTAAACATAAATAAACCTACAAAGAGCTTTGGAATCATGATCAAATGTAATTACCACACAAACCTTGCTTCTCTCAGGATATGAACCTGAAACCTCTCTCATTGTAGTCTACATCCCTGTCAAAGGCACTACACCGAGACAGCTGTCTAGAAAAGCTAAAACTCACTTTTAGTTAAGTAAAGTAGCATACAAAAGGCAAATGATGTAACAGTTACGGTAGATAAAGTGCAATATGTGCTTTATTGGCAGTCATTTAGAAGATTCATAACTGGTAAAGTAACATCCAATCAAGTTTTGATAATTAATACTATCACTTTGATTACATTATTGCTCCTTTATTACAGTAATTTAGTGGCTCCTTTAGTAATTAACCATTTTTATAACATTAACTCCTGTTGGTTTTACACATCAACTTACTATCCAGTTTTGATATAAAACTTTTGCAATGACATTATTTTTTTATTCTCCTAATTATTATTGCAATTATTATAATACATTAAGTCTAATAAGTCTAATCAAAACTTTTCAGAGATTCAAAGATTTTGATATAAATATTCATCAATTTATGATAAATATTTATTTCAAAATCTTTGAATTGGTTAAACTACCTATCCAACATAGTATTTTTTTACTTCATCTGTCAAGCCGCATAATAGCCTTGGAGGACTTATGATGATTAAAACTTTGATGTTGCAAGTCTTAGAATAATAATGATTAAAGCTACAAGTACTTAAAAGCCACCAAAATAAACTATTTGATTTGAATTTTATTGAGATTAACTAAGCGAGAACCATCAGAATTTATTTTACCTAACTAATGTCTGCATAAACAATGAAAAAAGTATTTGCATAAAGTAAATAATATTGTTTAAGATTTTGTGTTGAATATACCTATTTAGCCATCCCTACTAGGCATGTTTATGTTAAAAATTAGTGATTCGAATGTTTTTGTCAGTAAAAATGAAACAGGTATACCGACGTCATTAATACTATACTGGCAGTGATTCAGTTTACTTGGAGTTAGTTATCAGTTAGTTTCTTTCCATGCGTAATCTATTATAAAAACAGATTGCATTACTTTTTTAAAGTAAAATTTACAACATGAAATGTTATAAATTAGGGTATACATTGCTAATATGGATTTCAGGATTTTATGAGTCCGATAAATGCGACGACGGTCAATTTTATGTTAGGCACACATACCTACATACATTCGGCGCGAAACCGGGCCGAAAGGTCTGGTCGCCTGGGGTGGTCTGGTCGCCTGGGGTGATCTGGTGAATTTGCTTCGCAGATCCCAGACCACTTCCGCAAAAGGCACGGAAGTTATCCAGGAGTTTTAGCGGGTATTCCCAGGGTCAATTTAGGCGCTGGGTGAGCCCCGCACACCTGGCCACCTGGCCAGTGGCGGGTAGGTCCGTCAGAGGATTTCTCCTGGTAAAAAAAGGCACACATACATACATACATACATACATATAACGATCTCGTTCGTTCATATTCAACAATATTTGTGGTGGTTTTGTGCCAACTACAAAGTTAAAATTTTTACTAGAGTTTAAGTCAGTTCAACAACTGATTTTTTTAAATATTATAGAAAAGATTAAATATTATAGGCATAAAGAAAGGAGTTTAAAAACAAAGAATTTAGCGGTTTTTGCTAACGTTTCCTCAAAACTATTAAAGGTGTTGCAGAAACTTCAAAGCTTTCATTATTATAATATTGTAGGTATCCTCCGCCAGCATTACCAATCAAGTACACTGTTGAAGAATCTCTATATGGTGATGGTCTTTAATGGTGATTATATCAAAAAGTCATAATTAATGAAGATATGAAAGCTCAGATGATAGTCATTAATAATTAAATTAATTTAAAAAGCCGTGGATATGAGATGATAAATACGCTATTATTGATTCCGTAATTGTATTATTTGTGTCATAAAATAGGTACTTAAACCTTGTCACATCAATGTTTCTAATTGGTTCCAATATTAAAATTTAAGCAATTAGGAATGAAAATCAATAGTATACAGCATAATCTTTGAGATCTTGCATAAATAGATATCTATTCTATGTATGTACTAATTAATATCGATATCTAATAATATATCATCATAAAATCAAGTACACCAAGACAGTATTTATTGATCCCTAAAACGTGCAGTGTCTTAGGTGAGCCGGCCCTCCTAGCGGAAAGTGGCACGTTTGGAACGGTTGGTATGCTATTGCTTACGCAGGCTGCCTAGGTAGGTACGGTCGACCACAGAAGTAGCTGAACACATGTCACAACGACTCTAGCGTCAATATAGTACGGAAGCAACTATAAAGTACGTGCACAAGATCGGTGTGACATGGTACTAAAGTGTTTAGCTACTTCTGTGGTCGACTGTACCTACCCACAAAATATTGGTCCGCATGCACTTGCAAGGGACAGAAGCAAGCAATAAAAAATAAAATAGATTTATCAGACCTTCCCAAAAAGTATGACGTGGCGGGGCTTTACTAGGTAAGTGTTATTTGCAGTCTTCTGTACCATAATATTTCCTACGTCCACTAAAATTATTAGCGCGCCATTCCCCATTTCTCTTTAAATATTTTAGGACCTTGTGGAGTTTTAGAAGTGTTAGTGGTTAAACCGTGCTAATTATAAATAAATAAATTAATTAATTAACTAGGCTGAATCTTCGCTAAAATTTCGCCCGCTTCTATGATTTCAACATCACATACAAACCCAAGCCCAAAACGTTGCTCTGAATGTAATTCATATTGCGCTTATAATACCTACTTATTATCTATCAACAGTTTGGTGCCGTGGGCGTTGTGTGTGGTTACTTCATTTCTTCCACACATTGGACGATTTGAACGTGCATCCGGTCCAACTACAAAATAGTGTCCGTTTGTCTGCAGAGTTACAGACAGACCACAGAAGTTCTTGTATACTTCAGACCGAACCAACTAAAGTTCATTTACTTGACGGAATTCCTGAAAATCATCTCTCTTACTGATTTGTTCGGCCCTAGGAATATTATCAATCTCATTATTTAATCTAAGTGAACAGTGAACCTAGGTTCTATGTTCGTCGACAATTCTTTCTTACAAATAATTTTCGTATGAACACAGGACGAAATAAATTCTGTACTTTCATATTAGGCATATTCTTAGGAAAAAAAACTTACAATTTACAATAAAACTGTAATACGATACTGTAATACGATAAAACGTAATACTTGTAGTATTTGTAATATAATCTGTTGCACAGAGAAAATTTTAAGGGCGAAATTTCAAAGGCTGACGGAACCATTTCCACTACTCAATCCAATCAAATAAAATTACCGAAAGTGAATTTCACAATCAAAATACGTGCATGTTTGATATCACCCAATTATGACTTGACGCGTGAATGAATGCATGAAAATGGAGAAATTAAACGATCTAAAATAGTATTATACAATATAATTTCCAAACACAACTCCACATATTTGCCGATAAATTCATAACCTCCTCGGGAGCTTTCTTTAACTTATGTTTAAGTTTTTACACTGTATTCAATTTATTTTTTTTTGCTTGTATCAGCATGATCAAAGTACTTTTCATTATTTTCTGAACCTCTTCGTCTGCAAAGGGTTTTGGATTTAGTCTCAAAACAACTATACCGACGGGTTTGCAAACAATTCGAATTAAAATACTCTTAATTACTACTTTAAAAAAATTTGAATCATAACCACATCCCACCCCACGTTTATCGCGATCCATGTGACAATCATCCAATCAAATTCATAACGGCCAACTCATAGAAGCGGCATGAGAATTTGAATATTGCATCCTCTGTAATCGTCTATTGAAGCATCAATTGCTATAAATGTGATTGTAGAAACATAAATTCATTTAACACTAGTGGTTTTTATAGTGTATTATTATGATTCTACTGCGTTTTTCAATGATCTGTAATTTCTAATATTTACTCAACTATCATCTTTTTTTGAGTTGCGTTGGTGTACTTTCTTGATCGATCATAATCTATTCAGCAACATAATTATTCCTACCTTTATTCTACATAGCAGAATAAAGTACATAGTTATAGTTATAAACCGGACAAGTAATAGTGAGGAGGGATTTCAAAGTATTTTCCTCTTTTCCTTCTTTGTATCGTGAAATGACAAAGACACGGCGCCCTTTGACTCTTCGGGAATTTTTGTGCCTTCCCTGTTTTTACTCTTCCTGTGTCTAGAATATAACTGCGATTTACATTAGTAGCATACAGCTACCTTATCTTATCTTATGATGGAGTTGTAACTATGTAACGATGAACTTCAACCCTTCAGGATCATTTGTACCACTGCTTTTACTCTTTCTGTGTCTCGAATATATCTTAGAGATTAGCGTCATTTAATATTTAGACAGAAAGAGCCTGTAGTCTTCTGGCCTTGGATATGTCACTTTTAGGAGACTTCCAGAGCGTCGCAAATAAATGTTTTTCCATAGATTCCTGGCCTTACCACATGCCCGGCAGTGTCTGTCCTCCTAGCCTGTGTCCTAACTTAGGACACAGGCTAGGAGGTACAGAAGGAGGCACAGACAAAAAGCAAGGACTTAGGACTTCTAAGTCCTTGCTTTTCTTCTGTTTTCCTTGTTATAAATCTAACTCATCACACGCTAGAGTAGGTACTACACAGAATAGGTACTAATATATTTGTGACAAAATTAACCTATGCATTGACTATACAGACTATAAAAAACAATTCTTATCATATGAAAATATTAGAAGACATATCAAATCTACTCTCATATATAAAAAAACAAAAAAAATCTGTGATAAATCTGACCTATTTCCTAAAAAAGGTACAATACCTTTTTATTTTAGAAAACTAGTACAGCAACCTCAACGTAATAATGATACAGAAATAAATAGTTGTACACAGCCACACGAAGAACCATTTTTTCGTGCCTAAAGAAACTCATAGTTTCACTATTATTCATCAAAACATACAGGGTCTAGCATCAAAGAAAGAAATTATTGAATTGACTCTCTGCAACATTAAAAGTCATACAAAACCTGATGTGCTATGCTTTACGGAGACTTTTGTACGACGTAACGAAGAAAAAAATATAAATATTCACAATTACAAACTTGCCACCTATTACTCAAGACTAAAAAAAAGAGGCGGGGCTTGCATACTAACATATAAAGGCTTAGAATTTAAAAAAGTTTCTTGTTTTGATGACCTTTTTGACACTTATCACTTTGAAGGCTGTGCAGTCAACTTAATAACAAATAATATTATAGTAATATGCCTTTATAGAATCCCGTCTAAATTACAGAGACATATTAAATATTTTTTTGACAAGATTGATATGATGTTGTTTAGGTGCTCAAAAAAATTCTCTAAAAAGAAAATCGTAATTGCTGGTGATTTAAATATTAACATACTTGACAATAATAAAAATACATCACAATTACATGACATCCTAAAAAAATATAATTTAAATCTACATATAAACAAGCCTACTAGGGGTAAATCATGTCTCGACCAGATAATAAGCAATATAAAGGATGCAGTGGGCTCTGTACAGTCTTTATGGTTATCTGATCATGATACTGCACAAATTTTGAAATTTAACGTTGAACATAAGAAAGAAATTCCTAGTACTATTTTTTGTTATAAAAGAAGCTACTCACATGAAAATATATTAAAATTTAAAGCTTATCTTGGTAGTCTTTCTTTTTCAAATGTTTATGACCTTAAGGAGTTAAATGCTGCATTTAACGAGTTCTATACAACCTTTCGACTATTATATTTTCTCTGTTTTCCCATTACAAAGATTAAGAACAACTTGCAAACTAAACCTCAATGGATAACGAAGGGTCTTAAGAGAAGTTGTATTACAAAAAGAAAACTTCGATTTAAGTACTATTCGAGTAAAATGGATGCAGACCGATTGAAATATATCAATTATAATAAATTATTGAAAAAATGCAGTAATCTATCAAAAAGAATCACTAATCAAAAATATGTGTCCCATAGTAAAAACATTTGTAAAGCAACTTGGGCAATCATAAAGGATGAAACTGATGGAACATCCAACAGAAGCTATATCACTAAAATTATAAATAATGGAGTAGAAATTATAGAGCCAGAAGCTATAGCATCGACATTTAATAGTTATTTTATAAATGAAACAAACAAATTAAGTAATGACAGACACAACACAGTAAAGACAAACTTACAAAACAGTATTTTCTTAACACCAATAGATGCAACCTATTTAAGTGGAGTTATGATGACACTCCGTAACACTCAATCTGAAGGTTATGACAATATATGTACTAAGGTATTAAAGCTATGTAAAGAAGAGCTAGCACCTGTTTTAGCTTACTTGATCAATTTATCATTGGAGGAGGGCATATTTCCGGAAGCTCTTAAAGTTTCTATTATAAAACCCTTGCACAAGAAAGGTGAAAAAACTGATATAAACAATTACCGTCCCATTACCCTTCTGCCAATTTTCTCGAAAGTCTTTGAAAAGGTAATGCATAGTCAACTCACAACTTTTCTGAACAAATTTAAAGTGATACATGGAAATCAATATGGTTTTCAAAAAAATAAATCAACATCACACGCAGCATTTGATTTAGTGAACGAAGTATTACAAAATGTAAATAATAAAAACTATACAACAGTAATATTCTTAGATATGTCGAAAGCCTTTGACTTTGTTTGTCATAATCAATTGCTATCCAAATTAGAACGTCTCGGAATTAGGGGTCCGGCATGGAGATGGCTAAAATCCTATTTAGATAATAGAACACAGAGTGTGGAAATAACTCAACTAAATGCAAAAAACCGTACCACCCAAATCTATAAATCAGAATTTCAGCAAAATAAATATGGCGTACCTCAAGGAAGTGTACTCGGTCCATTGCTATTTGTATTATACATCAATGATCTATTTGATATAAGTGAACAGAAGATGATATTATTTGCTGATGATATATCATCCATAGTGACTACTTCTAAAAACTTGACATTAGATCAACATAAAATTGACATAAAAACAACTTTGACATTGATAATAGAATGGCTACAAAAAAATAATCTTAAAATAAACCTCTCAAAAACAAATATAATTAATTTTAATAATTTTGAAACTCAATCAATTGACATTTGCCATGATGGGCATGTTTTAAGTAGTGCTAAAACCACGACATTTTTGGGTCTCATAATAGACACAAAATTCTCCTGGAAAGAGCA
The DNA here is from genome assembly GCA_947347705.1 of Nymphula nitidulata. Lineage (NCBI taxonomy): Eukaryota > Metazoa > Arthropoda > Insecta > Lepidoptera > Crambidae > Nymphula > Nymphula nitidulata. The sequence continues at coordinate 15,005,231 of OX374630.1, read as the reverse complement.
AATAGAAAAAGTCAAAAACAAAATAAATAGCTTCACATATGCTCTGTACAAATTATCTAAAGTAGCAAGTGTAAGTACAGCCATTACTGCTTATTTTGCATATGTCGAATCTATTCTCAGGTATGGTCTGGTAATATGGGGAAATGGTACCGATACTAAACAGTTATTTATTGCACAAAAGCGATGTATTAGAGCCATCTGTGACATAGCACCGGATATATCATGTAGACCCTATTTTAGATCATTAAAAATATTACCTCTGCCAAGCTTATACATTTATGAAATGGCTGTGTTTGTTAAGATAAATGCTCAAAATTTTAAAAAAGCTAAAGATATATACCAAAGATCAAGGCGCGATCCACATAGGCTGGTTTTAGAAACTGTCCCAAAAACGCAACGTTTTCTAAACAATTGCCACGCTATGTGTCAACGCATATATAACAAAATACCGTCTCGCTTTAAGGATTTGCCCTTAACTCGTTTTAAATTATTGTTACGTAGATGGTTGTTGGAACACACTTTCTACTCAATTGATGAGTTCATGAAACATAAAGAATAGTTGGCTGTGGTTGATGCAAGGTTATTTCCTGTAAATATTATTATACCTAGTTATAATTTCTGTAATTCAAGTAAAATGTATTGACTTATTATAATTTGACATTCATCTTAATTTTATTTGACATTTAATTTAATTCATAATTATTTTCTTTTATGGATATCATTATTTGTATGCCATTTGAAATGGCTGAATAGGTTTAAGCACTTGTATGAAGATGACCAACCAATCTTACGTAAACTGAATACCCTATTTATAGCAAATAAAGCATTTTATTTATTTATTTTATTTATTTAATAGTTACTATTCAAAGGAACACCATAGATAAATCTTCATAAATCATGTTTACTATTGTTTACCCTTTTGCTTGGCAAGAGTTTAATTAACGGACAAGCTTTTTAAATAAACAGTTTAATCCGCTATCGCGCAATCATTTCTTTTTGATTTTAATGGTACTCAAGTTAGTCACGCAAATGAAGTCACGTAGGGTTATAATGACTCTCTACCATTAAATTAGTATTAGGGGGGTACTTTATAAATTGGCGATTTTAATTGAATGAGGAGGCCAAACCATGTCCCAAAAGTAAATAGCTATTAACGTTTGTCATACATTTCGTTTAGTTCTACAGCTTAGTTCTGCAGCTTACAGGTGGTGGCTATTTACACAACTCACCATCTTCATATGGCCTCCCTAGGTGGTGGCTATTTACACAATCTTCATATGGTCCTTCAGAATTTGGATAATACTTATCCAGTAATAAATTTAATCTACGCGCTACGCGGATAATTCTTTTAAAACTGCAAGAACTTCGAACTCTGCGTCACCCATTATAATTTGGATTTTCACAAAGAAAGAATTTAAATCCAGCGAGGCTTAAGTAATTTCAACGCCGAAACCGAAACCGCAATCCTATCCCAATTTAGAATAATAACAACAAATGTCGAGGAAACTTAGTATGGTCTGCTCACTCGAAATGATTACATAATGCAATGCGTATATTATTATAGACTTAGCTTGTCTCTCTTACTCGCCAACTATTAAAAGGAGACACTAAAGTGAAGCATGAATCAGTATTCTGCGACAACGTATTCAGATACAATGCATGGAAGTATTGTTCATTACATTGGAGTACCTTATAAGGTGGTATAACTTCAAACAACGCTGGTAACAGTATGTTTTGTGACTTTATAGATTATACACACCTACGATTATTACTCCGAGCTAGACTTGGTGGGCTCTCTTCCTGCATACAAATAGACAGCGGTTTAACTTGGGAACGTGATCTCATTCTTACAAAGATAGAAAGAATTTCGGTGCAATGCAAACTTTACTTTACTGCTTCATTTCATTAGATTTGAAGCGATTTTAAAAAAAAATCTATGAGATAATATTTCCATCATTGACAAATTCTGTAAATCTTTTTAAATACATTTCATTGGGCATCCACAGTTATCGTTAGTGATGACTATGATAAATTGGGATGTTGCCTAAGTTTGAATATGGCGCTATTTTTCACAAAACTCGGAAAATATACGCCAGTTACTTATAGAAACAACTCAAACTTAAAAGATTTGGAATATTGTTAAAGTTGTACTGTTTAGAAAATTTTAAAAATGGTAATTTAATTTGGAAATTTAAAAAAATGGTAGGTAGGTAATGATATTAAATTGCTGACATCAATTAAAAGAACTATTATTGTGACAAATATGAATAAAAACATACATATTACATAGTCATTAATAATTTTGTTAGTATTCCCTAGAAACATGTGACGTCACCTGTTCCGTAGATTTTCTATGGAGCGTTTTTTGGACGATGTGCCGCTACACATCAAATATACCACTATATCTGTGAAACTATTGATCTTAGACATACTATTGCAATATTTCTTTATGAGATACATACTTCTTATTTATGAAATAAAAAAAAAGTTGTCAACTGCCCTATTATGGTTTAAATTTGTTGTTTGGAGATGCTTTGGTGGTATCATCATGAATATCAGTAGGACATGGAATACTTTGACTTGGGATACTTTATAGGAAGCCCTATTTTTCGTTTTTCTTACAAATGTTCTCTTTTAGTCCAAAAGCCCAAACGAAAGGTTCAAAATAGGAATTAACTTTACGGTGACCTAATCCTATATAAACTTGATGTTTATTCGAGAGTGATTCTGCTGTAGTACCTACTATTATATTAGTTATTTTGTGGTTTCGGATAGATCTTTTCGTGTCTGCAACTGTGGGTCAATTCTGCTATTTATTTTCGTAAATTGTTCGGCTGCGGTTCGGTTTCGTTACCAATGCGGTTGTAATACAAAAAGGTATTCCACTATCATTGCTTAAAAAGCCGGAACGCTAACGAAACGATCTCGGTTGGTTTAACTTCGGCTCGATAATTGTTAGCAATATTGCAAGAAACAAATATATTTTGGCTTAGTGGCTAGACAGTTGTTAATTTTGGACAGTTCGAACAAAGAACTATCGATGCGTTTCGGCTGCCACAAATGTTAAATATTTAGCAGAATACGAAACAATGATTGAACAGAACGGTTCGCGTTACGTGTTTGTTAGTAGAATACCAAACTGATGCGTTTTGGTTACGTTTCGATTGCGTTAGGTTAGCAGAATACAAAAACGATGTAACCTAAGCGTTTCCGATTCGTTTCAGATCAAAATAAAATAGCAGAATTGGGGGGCTGATCATGCCGTCACACCATTAGGATGGTTTTTTTGATAGTACATCATTTATTTTTGAAATCATTTTAAAGTAACAGCATACATATATTAGTATCTGATCTAGATTACGCTTAGTAACATTACGCTGAAAATTGATCTAAATGAAGACGAAGAATATTCTCCGAGTTGTCAATCTTGTAGAGTACCTATATACAGGGTGGAAAAAATCTACGGGCCCTGGAGGAGAACTACTTTAAATCCTTTTGTTAGCTCATTTTACTAAAAAAAAACAATCCTTTATTTTTAAAAAGAAACAAAACTGCATTCAATGATCTTCTAAAATTCGCTTGTCTCACCCGGGAATCGAACCAACGAAAAATTAATAAAATTAACCCTCGCTATTTTATTAAACGAATCGGTAGAAATAAAATAAAATTTGTCTTACACTGATCTGTTGTACGAGATACCTACCTATGAAATTGAATATTTATTACAAGTTTTTTATTAACAATACCTAATACTGTAATGTTCATTCGTAACAAGTAAGTCATACGTCAATTTTCTTATCACTCTAGCTTCCAAAGGTATTGTATGTAGTACGGGTTAGCTAATGTTATTTATCTCTAAGTAATGAAGACTTTGATAAGAAAATCATTAAATTGTAATAATAAATTTATACACCATTCGTTCTTACACTAGGTGACTAGGCAATCTGACGAAAAGTTAAAAATGGAACGCTTTTTTTATTGCAAAGCGGGGCAACACAATTTTCAACATTTTAAAAATCGATAAACATGTTAAAAGTATTCGTTCGTTAATTAATATTAGTTTTCACTTGTTTTATTTCAAATACCACATGTTTATTAAACAAATTTTATCCTGAACAAAAATTCTACCGATTCTTATAAAACATAGCGAGTGTTTACTTTTTTAATTTTTAGTTGGTTCGATTCCCGGGTGAGACAAGCGAATTTTAGAAAATCTTTGAATGCAGTTTTGTTTCTTTTCAAAAATAAAGGAATGTTTCCTTTTTGTTAAATGAGCTAACTAAAAGATTTAAAGTAGTTTCCCTCCAGGGCCCATACGATTTTTTCCACCCTGTATATATTGTGTATATTCCTACTATTTTCGTATTTATATTCAAAGAATATGAATTTATGGTCTAAGCAATTGATGTGAAAATAGATGGAAAGTGTTAACCTAAGTTATTGAATGATTTATTTATAACTATATTCTTTTAGAACCGCGAAGAGGTATCAGAGCTAATACGTTAGTAGGTCAGTGGGTTAAGGATAACCCTCCGATGTCCCAACTACACCAGTGTATTTATGAAGAAGATAAAACCTCAAACAAAAATATTTACTTTTTAAAATTTCATACAAGCAAAATGATTTATCTTTTACAAATTTATTTCTTTAAACTGAAAAGTATTCACAGAATTGTTTATCTTTGTCTAATTGTGAGTAAATTTCTAACATTTCAAATCCGTTGCCGCTTATTTAAAATAACATTTTAAACGAGAGATAAACAAACACATCGGGAGGCATGCTTCATAATTTGATTTACTACGTACATTAATGGAATTTGTACGTTTTACATACTTACTAAAATGATTCACCCACCTTTTATTCTTAACTCTTTTTTATATTACAATCAAATTTGACTGAGAAGTTTATTATGGCACTTAATTTTAAGTATCGCTTTAATTTTAAGGAGTGCTTTATTTGATGTTTGCCAATACAAATTTTGGCTTTGACCATATTGAAAAATTTTATGAGGGGCTGTTAGAAATAGTGAGCCTCAAAGTTTGCTTATAAAACGGGAAAAAGGAAGAGATGGATCATCTTTAATTATTTCCATTCCACTGCTCTTGTGATTGTATGTTACATGTATATATATATAGCCTTGAAAGAACCTTTGCCAAATCCGTTGTCCCTCCAGGAAACAACAATAGAAAAACAATGGAATTAAACAATGCGGAGTCAAAGTATTTCAAGCGAACTGTTAAACTGCGTAGGAAACCCACAATTGACTGAATGCTGAATTACCTTGAGAAATAAATTTTAATTGGCATTCTGTAAGATAATTACAAACATCTCGTTACTATAACATGTTCCGGAAGGCAGCTGCTCTCATCCACCTTTCCTGACGTGTTGACACAGCAGGTGATACGTATTAATAACAACTGCTCCTCAACCAGTCCCAACAATGACTGTAAATGGCCGATGCCTACATTCTTATGCCTTTACTGCACCTGGTCGTATTCGTAACCTGTCATATGGTCATATATTCATTTAATAATGTAGTGATGCAAATGCCTTAAATAAAATGTGTTTTATGAATATTTATAGTAATTATATTATTTACCATAAAGTTTCTTCAATATCCCTAAAGTTTCTTAAATCTTAAAAACATACTTAAATAAGAACCAAGCAAAAAGCCAAGCTATAAGAGCCAAGTTCAATATTGAATAATGCGTCGTTCACGACTTCACCGACAAAACCGATAGACAGACTGACATTATAACATTGTTAGCTTACGTAGATCCAGATAAGACAGATATACAAACATTATGAAATTGTTAGTTAGTTGATATTATTTTTATGTGATAGACATAAGGGTTTTTTTTGACGATTCGAAAGTGCTTCTTGGGGGGCCTAATTGAATAAAGATATTTTCATTATCATTTTCAAAAGAATCGAGATCTATTCTTAATTTTTGATTTTAACATTATTATAAATGTTTGAAAAATTACTGAGTAATTAAAATAGAATAAAACTAGAAAAATTTCACGTCCTGAGGCAGGACGTGAAATCGAGATCTATATTATGGAATTTATAGATGCCATATTCTGTGTTCACTCAAGATGTAATTCATGTTCAAGATTTGACACTGGCATTTTTTACGTAAGTACTGTCTATATTATACTATTTGAAAGTTAGTGTACTTTCTGTTTGTACTGGACTTATACTATTAGGTTGATATATTTGGTTAGTTGGTAAAAACATGTCCCATCCCATCCCATGTCCTCGGTAGTGCAGATAGTTAGAGCAGTCACCCGGATCGTGATAGGTTGCAGGTTCCGTCGACGCCTGAGGAAATGATTTTGTTCTAGTTCAAATGCTTTGAAGAAAAGTTTGAAGAAGGATGGATTGCTCCATAATGTTCTGAAGGAGGTAAAGCGTCTAAAGCTAGACATAGTCGGCAACAGTGACGCCAAGTGGCCAGGCCACGGCAAAAATATCACAAGTGACACAAACAACCACTTGGGGAATGAAACAAACAGAAGGAAGGAAAAGGAAATCTTCAAAGCGGTGACTAAAGCTTCTAGTTAGGATCTTATTTTGCTACATATTTCCTGTCTATACCTGTGCTTGCAAAGCATGGCCCTTAAACAAAGACACCAAGAGACGTCTAAAGGCGTTTGAGATGTATTGCTATCGTAGCATGCTCCGAATTAGTTGAACACGAAAAGTTCCGAACAAAATAGTGGTCCAGCGCGAAGGCATGACCAAAATTCATGCATACCATCAAAAAGCACAAGATTAAATGCCTCTATAGGTACAAATCGATAGTGATAAAACACGATAGGTACTTGCTGCTCCAACTAGTCATGGTGGGAACAGTAGACGAAAAAGTCCTGGCTGAGAAACATCAGAGTGCGACAAACAAAAAAAAAATTTTGCGAAAGTAACGGGCGTCATTCAGTAATGAAAAAGCACCAGAAGACACAGAGAAAACTTTGGCAACAGAAAACCTGATCTTAGGAAACCATTCACCATATAAGACATAAAACTCAAACTAGGTATGCAGTTTAGAATTGAAGCATATTCCCGTGTCCTTCTTTTACAAACTTATATTAAGGAGGTATATTTCCTAGAAGATTAACAGTAAATTCTTAACTCATCGCATACTTTTAATATAAGAATCTAAAGAAATAGAATAAATAGAAAGTCATTTCCTCTGGAGAACGAAGCTGTAAATTCACTGCAAAATCTACACCATCTTCTGTTTCAATATCGATACAGCTAGAACAGTGTATTCATGCTGCATTGAAGTGCTCTGTGGTATGTATATAGTTGTTGAAAGAACATTATTTAATTAGAAAAGTTAGGAACGTCGTAGATCTTAGCAATTTCATAATAATGGAACCGGTGTAAATTCAGACATGACAGACAGACAGAGACTATGACGTTGTTAGTTAATATATTTTTTGTGATAGTTGTAAAAATGTGTTTTTTGACGATTTAAAAGTGCTTCTTTGTGGCCTATTTAAATAAAATATTTTTTCTTTCTTTCTTTTTTTTTTTTCTTTCAATATCACATATTAAGGAGCTCGGTGGGGTAGTGTTTTGAGCGCTCGCTCAGGTTTAGATGAAAGAAACAAAGCATCTTTCGCCATGGTCGATCCCGGGATGAGTCAATCAAAATTTGTTATCTCGAGCTTCTCCGTGTTTCGGAAGGCACGTTAAGCCGAAACCGTTACGAAAAAGTTTAAAGTTTGCCAATATATTACAGGGGACCGAAAAACTTGCAAAAGACAAAAGCGACAAAAGCTTTGTGCTTATCTAGCAATTGTCAATCTTTTAGGTGTTACTTGAATTGAAGGGATAGTTAACTGCCTGGGGTAATTTACCGCTCATGTTTGCGTTTCTTAACGATCCGCGAATCAGCCCTCGATTTCTAAGCTAGCCCTTCGGAACCGGGACGGGGCGCGGCGAGTTTCGCATGCAACCTAATAAGAGAACTGGTTTCACCTAAATGGGTATTAGTAATTTCGAAACCGGTTCCAAACCTAGATTTTGATGATTCTTGATATAAACATTACAGAATGTAAGGCAGAACAATTCACGTCAACATTGTTTATTCCAAGCCCATTTCCAAACTTAAAGTTACGTTATAAAAAAAAACCTAGTCAAGATAATTCACAAAACAAACTCGTTGGCGTTCATGTTCACACATAAATTATTTCAATTCCCCAACGCCTTCAGTTTAGACGTCATCCACATCCACTCAATAATCTTAAAAACTAGGTTGTTTATTTTGTAATACAAGCCCGTGTAAATAAATTGAATAGTTTTCGTTTCAAAGGACGGAGTAAGTGTATGTACCTATCTACTATTTCAGATCTTTCATGGGAAACTCTTGGTGATTCTATTTAGATAACAAATTTATTTACAGTAAAATCATTTGAACTATAATCCTTTATTTCTAAATGATTGCATGTATTGCAGCCGTTTAAAATTGATTATCTTCAAATGTTATGATTCCAAATGTGCCCCCTAATATTAAAGCTGTCTTTGTAATCGGTAATTATTTCGGCCAATCATAATTGTACTTGCTCGATAATTGTAAAATTGTTGTTTTTTCCGGTAAAAAAGAGCTTTTCCTGAACTAACAGGATCCATACTATTGCGTTCAATATTTGAATAATAGTACCGTTCGGGAAACATAAATTTAAATAACAATGCATTTCGTCTCGATGCGCATACACATCACGCTGCATACGCTTAACTTAAATCACATCCAGCAGTCGAGTACACTAAACAACACATCAGTTGTAATTCAACCATTACAAATAGAAAACGTGTTGCAAATAACATGACGATAATAACTCTCAATGGGTGCAGATAATGCGTTGCTCACAATACGACCGTTGAGTGGAACCAAAGTTACTGGTGCATGCCGTACGTTGCACTGAGAAAGTTCTGCATGTCTTCTTATTTATGAATCGTTTGACGTAGGTACACAAATCAATTAGACCATCAGTCATTTGCTAGTTGATGGTCAATTTCTAATACGTGCAGTTTGTTAATACATATGTCTCTATCAGTCAGGAAATTTTCATCGGAAATATTTCCAATTTATAATCCCATTTGAATCTCAAGCTTTTTAAGTTGTTTTATTAATTGCCTACACTATACCTAGCTACACGATGCGTACACTTTGAATCTCAACTACATTTTACTACCTTGAATTCAATCACAGTATAGTAGTCGCTTTTCTCTTCGTGAAACTACAATCGACAATGATAAGATTGATTCGCCGCTGATACTGAACTGTCGGTAATTTGATACGTATCATGAAACTTCAAAACATACAATTAAAAAAGGTGTCCACATACGATACGGTACAGTGATGCATTATTGTGAATGAGGCATCCCGGTGGCGCTTTTCAGAAGTAAAATAAACATCTATTGTTTGGTCCATTGTGTTGTATGATTGTGGCCGGACAGTAAGATGGACACTCCAAGGAAAAGTGTTCTTATCAAAAAGCCACTCCTTTTATTTCAGTCATTTTAATTTTCTGCTAAATGTCAGAAACAGCTATTGTTTAAACAAAGAGAGCTTGTAAGGAATTAATTAAAGTGTCTGAAGTTTGAGACTGAGCTGAACTCCGGACGACTATCAGATACAACGATAGCGACGACTCGACGAAACGTTTGGTACACGCTTGACTTAAATTCAAGATATGCAAGTTACGATTATTATCAAGTCGAATCCCATCAACATAACTTCAATTAAGTAACTAAGTAACATATTTTCGACATCGACCACGTTTCATTGTAGGTTGAATTAAGATGCTATAAATAGGGAGTATGACACCCGCACGGCCATGTATGGCCCCCGACATCTGTTGTAATAAACTCCTCAAATCTCACAACTAGTTGGAACTGGCGTTAATTTAATTAGTACTGTCATCGTAGTTAAACGTAGATGGAGTTTAGTTTAGAGTCAATTGAAGTCAGCACTTTAAGAGTGCTTGATCGTCTTTGCAATAATTTTATGGTGTATTGGTCAACCAGAAACTGGGTCACAACTCCATCTGATCACTGTGAAGACAATCATGCACTCGTAAAATGCTACCTTCAATTGACTCAAACAGATTCATACACAGAAAAAACCAAAGGCAATGAATGCATCGTGCACTAGGGCCCGCGCCTATTGTTGACTGACAGACACGACACACACAGTATCGACTTACCCGTAAATGACCGACTCAGCTATCTATAAATTGGAAATATATATTGCACTATTATACAACCAATTTTGTGATCGCTTATCTTCCTTCATCATATTCGTTATCTGTTTGGTTAGTCTCCAATACAAATTAGGTAAGGACACATACACTTGATGGTATCCATTCGGAGGCTCATGTAACACACTACAGGCGCTTGTTATAGACCTATTGTAACTAATGTTCGTTAATTAAACGTAGTGAACTGGTGAGACCAGCTTTTGTGTAATAAAATAAAAGAAAATTTGTATATTCACTTGGTATTGTCCGAGCTCAGATCAAACTTCTATTTGTACACATTGGTATTTTTACTGCCCTCGTAATACAGTTAATCAATAGTAACACAATTAACAGTTAAGACAAGATTAACGCATAAGTAGTAAACGTTGCTTTTGGTATACGTGAATTAGTGCCAAGCGCATCTATATTATATTATCTATTGTTTTTTCTCTAAAATCTGCATATTTAATTCAATTAATTAATGCAATAGTGATTTGCCAAGCTGGTGAGGTGTAAGCTGGATTCGTGTAGCCCCGCTTTATTAGTTACGTGCCAGCGAATTTATATTGCATGCATCTGATTGAGTAGTTCCCTTTTATCAGAGCATTGTGTTGGAGGGAGCATTTTTTGCATAAATAACTTTGGGAATAGAGGTTTTCGTGCTCACTCATAGATATAGAATGGATGTTTCATTTCTTTGGGCATTGTTTCTATAAATATTATTTAGTGGGCCTTCCTTTATAAGTAAATACTTAGTAATACTGCTCTCATAGGTTATTTAAAGTCCATTGTACCGAGGTGTGTATTTGTTAATTTGCTATCATACTCTCCCACGTAGTTTCTACTTACGTTTACGAGCTTATAAATGTGTTAAATTAATCTTTATTCAAATATTGCACAAATGGGCTGATTGGTTGATAAGAAATGTTATCATTGTGTTGAATATTTTATCGTTTCTCGTATTTGCTATTAAAAGAACATTTATTTTTCAAATATTAATAATAATAATAACAAAATTTCCTTATTTTCCACCTCAATATTACATGTTTGTTAGACTCAATAACTATAAATATCAGAGAAATCATGTTGAAAACTAGGTAAGCGATAACACATCACATTGTATCAAAGTACGCGAAATGATACGCTATTTAAGGTGTTACATCATCGTCCGATCCCAGAATTATCCTCACTTGGGATGAGTGGGCGTTTCGAAAAAAGTCTCCGATCCTGTTCCATGATTCACGTGAGCCTGATTCACCACAATTAGTACGTTAGCATTGGTCGTATTAACTAATCTTTCATGCATATACTTTTGTTACAATGTGTTACAGCTACAGCCTTCAAATTTATACCTACTTTTTCATGTGAATGCCATCTTTGAAAAACAAGTATCAAAAAAGAAGCCCAATATTATACAAATACAATACCAAGAAACTCATCGACTAAGATTTTCATTTTTCTATGCAAAGAATTTTTTTTTTTTTATACAACGAGATGACAAACAAGCTGACGGCCCACCTGGTGGTAAGCGGTTACCGCCGCCTATAGACACCTGCAATAAAAAGGAAAAACACTTGATATTGCAGGTGCGTTGTCATCCTGAGGCCTAAGAAATGTTGGGCGTATAAAACAAAAAACATGTAGGAGTTAATGTTTTTGTCTGTTTATACTTTTTTATCCATTTAAATAAAATTTCAAAGAATTTATTTTCATTCTAACAGAACACATCTGAAGTCACGAAAAGAATATATCTTCTATGTCGCATTCGCGTGTCTTGGAAGTTTGAAAGATGGAAGTAGAATTTTGTTGATTTCTGCTGCACTCTTCTTCCCGACAGTCGGAAATAATTCTGATAACGTTAACGTTATACCGCTCTCTTTTTATTCCAGCACATCAAAGCGAGTCCACCATAGTTTTCTAATGGATACCATAATTCAAAAGTTGTGAATTAGTATGCTGGGCTATGGACTTCTCAAATTACTCAATTCAATGATCGTCTACTAAACCTCATGCTAATCACCAACTTGCTCCAACAAAAAATTATACTTTTTTATCTAATTCACCACAATTGCTACCTTTTTTTTATATACAACTTGATGACAAACAACCTAAATGATGATTGAATTGGATCTCATAAACTTGAACAATCGTGTAAAAAATAAAAACACGGAACAGATGATCCACTAGGACCAATTGTGAATTTTGTTGTAACACATTTTTAAAGTGTCTTGTACATTAGATAATTAGTACAATCTATAAACAATAAGTGTACTTAAAAAAAACTAATAATCTGAAATCAGTCCTAAATACCACATCGAAATAGTTAAATTAATATTTAAATTTACTATATTTAACATAATTTTCCTTCCTCTTAGACCGATATAAACATTACACTACTTATGTACTTACGAATAAAACTGGTCGAAGACCTAATAGTATTAATCGATTCAGTAATTTATATAATGATCGTGTATGTGTTTCGATCTTTTTGGCGTATATATTAGTAAATAAAAACTTTGGTTTGTAGTTTGCAAATTTACACACTTTACTTGACACACTTCCCCGTTAAAAACTCAACTTAAAAAATATCCGATCAATTGATCGTACGTACGGCCCTTAATTTATTCCCAGGCAGTCGAAGCAAACTAATCGGCTAAATTACAATTACTTCCTGGCATTGTTTGAGAACGTTTCGTACTGGCCTCCATTTTCACTAACAAACTGTCTGCAGTGTGACACGACTTCACTGATGAGAATAGGTCACGATAGTTATGATTAAGTACCTTCCTAATCAAGTGCGATTAGATGGAAAAACACTGAACACAAGCACTTTATTAGGAAGCTAGAACTGTTTAAGGTAATTGTGAGGAGTTATTGATAAGTTCTGAAGAGTTCGATACAGGTGGACTAGTCCTTGTGCTACGCACTTTCTTGAATACTTTGTTATTCAAACTATTAAGGACTTTTATAAAGGATATTGGAAATAATACACTAAAGTTTTTACTAAAAAGCCATTGACGGCTCGCAAAAGCAAAGTGTAAACCTCACGTTTCAATTTACTTGTTTTGAAATCAGAACAAAAGAAGAAAAGTAATAACGCCTATATGTAGCCCGGTATCCTCTCTAATTGTTACCGAGTTGTGGATTCCAACTGGACTGTCTCGGTTGATCGACTCCATTACTGTCAACAATAATTATTGAAAATACATTGGAACTTCATCCGCAGCATATTTCGCGCGATTTTTGTTAATAAAACGTGTCAAAGATACAATATCAAAGGCACGTGTGTTATATGAGTCTTATGAGCTATGTTATTCTACCGTATTTAGAAAAATAAGGCGGCTACAACAGAGAAACTCATACACATTGTATTGCCTAAATATTTGCAAAATTGCTTTAACAAATCTTTAAAATCAAGACCTTGTTATTCATTGACAAAAATAAAGAGTTTGTTAACTATCGATCCAATTTTAGACACAATAGGTGTGGGGTTCCCCAAGGAAGCGTTTTGGGGCCATTGCTTTTTTATTTTGTATATTGCGGATTTGCCTAAAGTCACTAGTTTTGATACTGTACTTTTTGCTGATGACATTTCACTGATCGTGCCGTACCATGATAGGGCGATACCTTATGATTATGAAGTTATAATTAATAACGCTATAAAAAGCATTACAGACTGGATGCGGAGTAATAATCTTCTGATTAATTCCTCCAAGACATTCAATTTTTAAATTATAAAACTAAGGAAAAGGATTTGATTATACAATGTGACGGTCAGACTATTCAAGAAGTCAATGATACTAGGTTTTTGGGTGTTATAGTGGACCGCCACTGTAACTGGAAGAATCATGTATTAAACATCTATTCTAGATTGAGTCGTTTCGTTTTTGCCCTTTATCGCCTGAGGTACACAGCCAGTGTTAATACTGCCCTTCTTGCATATCATGGATACGTAGCATCTGTGTTGAGATATGGAATCGTTTTGTGGGGTAACTCCATAGATGTAGGGAAAGTGTTTGTGATACAGAAAAAATGCATACGAGCAATATTTGGTATAGGACCACGCGATAGCTGTCGCCCGATATTCAAAAAATATAAATTACTGACATTGACGTCGCTGTATGTTCTTGAAATAAGCAGATTTGTAAAAAATAATAGGTATTTCTTCAACACTCAAGAACATGAGCAAAGACTGCATCCAAGAGACCCATGTGAGTTGATGGTCCCTCAATCTAAGAGTACTTTACATAAAAACAACTGCTTTATAATGTCACTGCGTGTGTACAATAGAATCCTAATAGAAATTAGACAACTGCCTACAACATTGTTCATGCGCAAACTGAGGGCATGGCTTACCGATGAATGTTTTTATGACCTAAAGGAATATTTTGGAATACATTAGAATTCAGGCGAAAACAATTTATGAAATTAAACTAGTGTTTTTATATAATGTTACTGACAATTTTATTCATTGTATTAGTTTATTAAAGACAATTATTTTTAAATTAGAATAATATTTTTCAAATGTAATTTTTTATCTTTATAAAGCTTTTGGACGCCTATGACACGCTGGTCAATTTTGTATATTTTTTGATCTCTCGAACCGTGTCTCTTATGCAAATAAATATATTTCATTTAATTTCCCTAAATAGTGATTAAGGGATGAATAGAGAGATTAATGAAATGCATATGCATAGTCTTTATGATACATTATTAAAATCGTTATTTGCTAGAGTGGTTCATTTGATGTATTATTTGCCAACAGATTTGCATCAGTTTATTGCGTTGTAAAATATGGCTATTCTAACCTTGAACCTTTATCACGGGATATATTTTTATACTACCCTTCATCGACCCTCCATCCCCCTGATAGAATACTCATTATAGTGGAAACAAAACGGTACATCATTTTCATGTCACCTTTAGCCTCTATACGTGCCGTCAATAATATAACATTGGCTGCAGTATTTCATACAAATGTCATGAAATTATCAAATGAATATTTTTTTCTTGAAAGTCGCTAACCATTTCTATGAACTAATATAGGCCATATTGACGGCACCACCTTGTACATAATACCTACTACACACACATTTGTTATATACGGTAACAGATTATTAGAAGAAAACCTTTGTCGCCGTTGGGGTAAATGATTCTTGACGATTTTTGCAAATTTCAATGTATTTATTTATTATGAGAATAATGATATTATACAGAGTGGTGCCGTCGATGCGACAATAAATTTAAACATGGGCTATATTAGTCCATAGAAATGGTTCATGCCACTTTCAAAAATATTCTATTAATTTGGTAATTTCATGACATTTGTATGGAATAATATAACATTGGCTGCATTATTTCATAGAAATGTTCAGAAATTATCAAATGAATAAGAAGTTTTTGAAAGTGGCTAGCCATTTCTAGGAACTAATAAAGCCAATGTTTTAATTTATTGTCGCATTGACAGCACCAACCTGTATATTCTTCTGAAACTCATTCTAAATGATTCTGTATTTGGAGACCCGCAAACACAAGTAAACAATACATTAGCTTTAAATCGTTTAAGAAGAATTCGGTAAGTATCAACGGTCCAACTCCCTTTGGGAATCCTATTGAAAGCTGAATAAAGACAGTATGTCGTTACCCTATTATAACTAGAAGTGAAAATATACAACATAAGCATTAAATATCCTTGACGTATATAGTGTAGCCCCGGTAAACCATATAAGGTACATTTTAGTTTAATTTCTATATTTAAATTTCATTAAATGGATGTGTTTTATTGACAGGTGGTGCCTCGACTGCTCGGATCATTAGTCGGCGGTGCGATGAGTCCCACGCAGCACTTGGAGCAACAACAGGCTCTCGTCAAACAATTCGCAGAAATACTCGAGTTTGTGCTCAAATTCGATGAACACAAAGTAAGAAATCCCTTACTCAAATTATTGCTTAAATATATTAAGTATACAGAGTTATTTACCAATGATTATTTCTATAAGCCCTTACTTCTCGACAAGATGAATAAGGAGTAGTTTAACATTATTATATTTTGAATAGAAAACGTTGTTTAATAGAATAATGTACTAGGTGGAGGCCCGTATGTAGGGTCGTCTGGGTCGTTTCTTATTTCAGCCGTGAAACAGTTTGCTATGTTTCGGATTGAAGGGAAAGTTAGCCAGTGTAATTACTGGGCATGGACGGCATTCCATGTTAGGCCTCAGGATGACATCGCACACCTGCAATATCAAGTGATTTTTCCTTTTTTTTGTAGGTGTCTTTGTATATAAAAAGGCAGTATATTTTTTCATTTTTTAAAGTACAGACGACAGCACAGCAAGTGTAACAGTTGCACTACGAAAACCGCCTCTATGTCAAATGCATTTGACATAGGACCGCCCTTACTGCGGTAAGGGCGGTCACAAGATCAAACTGTTACGCTTGATGTGCTGTCGACTGTAGGTACATATACCAATTACAAATTCATTGCGGAATCTTCAGATTTCATAGTAGCTCTCCATGATTTTGAGCGCGATTTTTACAATTGTACAAACGTACCGTTTTAGTCATACTATTATGTAATAAGTATTTATACTGTTGAAGGCACGCAGGCGGGCTTGAAAGCGACCAACTGTTATTTATTGTAACACTAGGGAACTTACTGGATACCTGTTAAATGAAATCGTACCTATGGTAAACTTCAATATGGTTAGAAGGTACAAAGAAGTAATACTAATGGTTATCAAAAAGATACTACGCATCACTTATAATCAAAGAATAGGAGTTTTGCTTAATAGTCTTAATAAGCAAAACTTCTATTCTTTGATTATAAAAAATGAGACGGAGCTTACTAAAGCAAACTAACCTCCACTTAGCAAATGCATACTAAACCAATTTCGTCAATCAAAGCAAGCAATATTATTGTCGGGTTGTTACTCATAAATCTCATAATTGTATAGCGCTGTTGTTGACTTCTGACTTTCTTTATTGCAATTTAGGTTCTTTAAACATGAATCGTACGGTATCATGAAAGACTCCATACGAAAATCAATCCGTATACATTACGTCTCCAATCGTATTGAGTGGAAAGAAATATGTAATAAAGAAATACAAATGACTAGGAATATATAATTTAAATATCCTGATTTTCTGAAGATATTTGGCTTGCATTCGCGATATACCCGTGTTTTAAAAGGTCAAATCCCACTTCCCAGTAAGTAACGGAACAGCCCATAATATGGACCTGTCGAAAACATTATAGCGTGCCTCGCATTTGCTCCGCACCGATTGACTCCGGAACTAATCGTTTTTATCGTATCAACCTATCATTTCATTGTTATTCGGTTATCCGTTTTGAGATGGATATAGGAATTTACACTTTGTTTTGAAGGACTGAAGATATCAAATTAAATTACAGTTGACGACCGGTTTCTCGAAAGCTCACTGCGAATTGATTTCATCTATAGTCAATCCAGGTAACAACGCTTGTGATTGACTGGTGAACGAAGTCATGATTTGGATAGCCGAGAGACAGTGAAATTCTTCACATTGACATTATTTATGTGATATAGTTTTCTAGCTATCCAAAGGTTTGGAAGCTGAAATCAATTTTAATTGTGTCTTCCACGCACACAAAAACTTTATCACCTATTCATGACAACGCTATTCACTGCTTTAATTGGCTAGATATTGATGGTCATTGCTTTTGTCACTACAATTCCTTAGAAATGAATCAAGGATATTAAAGTATATACACGTGGCTTGACTTTAAAACGCGTCATGATATTTAGAGATCTTTACATCTGCAATTAATTTTTTTATACACTGCACGGAAAATGACTCAATGCCACCTGTTGTGAAGCGGAAAGAAAATTCATAATTCACAGCTAGTGCTGCTTGAACATACAGTTCTAAACGGCTCCCGGCCTAAAAGGTGCCTTTTGACGCCTCTTTTGAAGGACCCCATGTTATAGTGAGGAGGGACTCGTTTGTTAGCAAAGAATTCCAAGTTTTGGAAATACGACAAATAATAATATCCCCATAGAGAAATAAGGTCGAACAATCAGCGCAAGTTTGAGTTCAACAAGTTGAGCTGAGCAATGGTAAGATTCTGAGAACGGATTCAACGAACCCAGTCCCTGGGACTCAATTCTCAATTCCTTCGAAACAAATCTCGAATCCAAGTTTACTCTTGGACATTCTCGAATCTCCTATTCTCACCTTTAATCGAATTAAACTACCTACTACGAGATGTAGTGTAAAGAACATACTCACTGTTCGCAATGCAGTTGTTTACCTCCATACAAAATTATTAGACGATTGTAAAATATACATAGGTATTTAATGTTTCTTATCTTAAGTAATTAGAGACGCATCATAGCTTATCTATGGTATAACCTAAATAATAGGCTCACCAAAATATTTAAGTACTCATCTTCGTCCTACACTTTTTAATAATTCAATCGACCAATGAAATTAATCCATTTTTGCGATATATTTGTTTCGCCTTATTTTTTTATTCAGCGTCTTCTAATATTCACCATTTGAATTTAGACTGGTACTTACTATTTCGTCACTAATCTTTAAAGTTAAATAAATGCTTCGTAAAATAATAAGTACTATAATTAAAAACCAACAAGCAAACAAACGATAAACAAATATTACAATATAATACTCAGCGTAGGTACTGCCACCATTTGAAGTTTAAGATGATTCGAATTCGAAATCTACGTCTCGACCGCTGCCGACCATTCGAAGCAATTCGAGTGGCTTTCTTTCAAGAAAAGCCGAATACGAGAGTTTCATAATAGCTCAGCTTGATTGGAACTCCATTTAAGTTCACTGAAAAAAATGACAACTGATCTTTCCACTAGCTGTAGCTCAAAAAGGTGATTACATAACTTATTGTAACACATAGTCAAAAATAAAGTTTTTTTAATTACAGTTTAAATTTCAGCATCATCTTCATCATCATCACCAGCCTATACACGACCCACTGCTGAGCACAGGCCTTCCTACATGGGAGAAACACATGAGGAGCTTGCGCCATAACACAGTTTATTTGTTTTTGTTAAATCAAATGAACTGTAATTAGACCTTGTGAATTTCTTTTATTAGAAATACATATAACCAAATTAGTTTGGATAAATATTTTTTCAGTGTTGGAATTCGAATTTTATCCCGAATTCGAAACTGTTTCGACTGCACGAGAAATGCTGCCCTGGGTGACTGTAATAACAGAACACAATTATTGGTATTCTAGATGAATTGTATAATAATTGGCGATGTTATAAGAAATCAAACAATCAAAATGACACATTGCTATTCATCTCCAAATTACTCTATCACTACTTATAATGAATGAATGATGTTTACTGTCTTTGCTATTAAACACTCCTCAGAGTGCTAAAGAAATTTCCCAGTGTAGGACGTAGATTTTCTGAAGCATCCCACATAATTTATTGGAAGCTTCACCAAAAATTGTTAAATAAAATAAATAATATTCGTAAATTATATTAATTAGGTATGATTGCTGTAGGAAATTGGGCTCGAATGTAAAAAAGACTGGTTTTATTTTGTGATTCAATCATCGGTTAATTGAATTGTTTAGAGATGTTTGTATCAGAATACTTTATTGGTTGCCCTTATAAAGGTATATTTGTAAAAGTTCCATTGTAAAATCATTCTAATACTTCTAATTAGATATAAAGCAATACTCGATGTATTGTATACCCAAAATATTTTGTAAAAATCGTTGCTAGTTTAATTGATTCAGAGTCAGAGCAAACATCATAAATCAGTTAACATTACCGTATCAGTTGTCTAATCTCACAACTTACTTGACGAAGTCTTGTGTTCTATATTGGGCATCATGAATATAAACTGACAAGAAGAATGCACTGATTGAATAACTACAAGTGATCCAGTGAGCAATTGCCTAACACCCTTTTGACCTCAACCTTGGAGCGGAGTGTCGTTCGTTGCACTGAGCTCTGATATTGTAATGTCATCTTATTTATTTAATAATTTTGTACAGGTTAAACACTCCAAAGCTCGAAGTGTCCATTTTAATAATTGTGTGCACATTAATTTATACACAAACTGTACCCCTAGCACAAACATTTGAAATTTTCGTCCACGTATCGTCGCTCGAATCGCTCGATACAATGACAATAGAGAATAAATTAATGTTGTTCACATTAAACTTTTCGAATCGGAATCGAATCTTTTACAGAAAAATTAAGATGACGTCGTGCTTTCGTTAAAATGTCATGATTTCCATACAAATGCTATCGTCACACTCGATGACTATAGTACTACCTCACTGATTTGTTTAATAATACACATTATCAATGAAACATAAAATTTATTTTACACACTGATATTAGTTTCCTTTAAAGATTTGCCATTAACAAGAAATAGCTTCAATTGATTGTATTCACGACTTAATAAGTATTTGCTTTGCACTTCTAAGAATATGCGAGGGTTCGTTTCCCTCGCGATAAATATTTCAAGCCATTGAATGAGGATCCGTATTGATCCTGGGGGAAGAACACTGTCACAAAACGACTAAAGTTTTTCAGTACAAAAACAGAAATCTGTACTAATATACTATACGTACACAAATTATTACTAAGAAAAACAATTCGCAAATGACTGTCGATCTTACTTGGGTATGCAACCACGTAAATGCGACTTAGATGCTTATATTAGGATTCAATACCAGTACTGTTCAATCTGAGAGGAGCTCAGTGGCGTTGTCGTTTGAGTGCTCTGGTTGCGATTACGAAAACAAAAGCAACTTTCGCCGTGGTCGGTCTCGGGATGGGTCAATCAAAATTTGTAATCTCGAGCTCCCCCGTGCTTCGGAAGGCACGTTAAGCCGTTGGTCCCGGTTGTTACTGCAACCGCTTTAACTCACCAACCCGCATTACGCCAGCGGCGTGGTGGTGAAATGGCCCAAACTCCACGTGTTTCTTACTTGTAGGTAGGCCTTTGCGCAGCATTGGGATGTATAAAATATAGTATGATGATGATGGTGACTGTTCAATGGCGTTTAAAAGCGAGAAGTAGTTTCATTCTTCGAATAGGCACAATACGCTACATAAAGGAGTGCTTTATAAGTCGCTTGTGGGCGGTATTGTATTCGACAATTATTTGCAATAACTGACATGGAAATCAAACTCAGTATGGTTGTCTAAACCTTTTATTCACCCCTACACAAGCATACAATGATATTAGTCATCGGATCAGACAAGCGCGACATATAAGGCGTTGAAGTAGCAAATTAAATTGCTATTGTAATAGAAAGTGAGGCTTGGTCGACCTTAGCTGACTCATGCTCCAGGTGAATCGATCAGTAGCGCCTATCTATGTTGAGGCCATAAATCCCCAGTTAGCTGTGATAGACAATAAATACGAAACGCTTCGGCTCCCTTTTTATTACCTAAAGGGATTGCGTTATGGTTAACTCATTTTCAGTAGATACCAAAAAGCCAAACTTAAGAACTTGACTGCGTAACGTGTGTTCCAATTTTAACTAGGTCTACGTTAGTAAAAGTCATGGCACTGAACTTCAAACGAGACTAGGAAGGTGGAAGGTGCTGTGATGGCCTTTAATATTTTCCTGAAGAGAAAAACGCAGGCCACACCGCCAGCAGGCGGGCGACCATATTTCCGCAGTTTGTCATACTTCGGTTCACACCGCGAACTCCAGACAGAGCTGAGTTACTACCTAGCGGATCTCAGCTAAGCTAGCAATCCTAGAGTCTAGAGTAGATGATACTTCAGCTCGCCAAAACTTCTGTTAGCTCGGATAGTTTTGCTTCGCTCGCACTGTCCTGCTGCTAACGGCGTCGTCGTTTTAGTAGGTAACAATAAATATTCTGTCGGACACTCATACCAACTTAAGTAGGTACCTATCTATTCAGAAATATCAATCAAGCCGAACTTGTCTCGTCGCAGCACGAAAGCTAGCCGTCAAAGTAATAAAACTGCTAAGTTAACGCTAGTAAAAGAGAATGACCAATTTGTTTGAGCTCTGGTCCAAAATTTTTTTGTTGTCATTGCCCTTTGTTGCCCTTGTTTCAATGTCGTTAGAGGAAACAAGGGTGAAAACACTTACCACTTCCACTTACGATCAGGTAGTGGTAGAAGCGGTACCGTATAATGGTACCCGTCAAGCGTCAAAAATGCATTATATTGTCATCAAAGGAGTCAAGTCCCCCTGCTCCCAGTATAAAGCTTCGATGAGCTGACGTTGGGGTATTTTTAACCGACTTCAAAAACGAGGAGGTTCTCAATTCGGCCGGTATGTTTTTTTTTTTTTTTTCTATGTATGTACACCGATTACGCCGAGATTACTGATCCGATTTACGTGATTCTTTTTTTGTTCGATGCGGAATAGCTGCCATTTGGTCCCATAAAAATTTTTTCAAAAACAGTTGGGTACTTTGGTTTTAAATATAAAAAAACTGAAATTATGAAGTCGTCTACATATGCGTTATTGCGAATTTTTGCTTTTCCAATGACTTTTTAGTGAAACGATACGATAGTAGGAAACAATATAATTTGACGGTCACCCATCTAACTTTGACCGTAGAAAGTAATCACTAAAAATTGTGAAAAAAAAATTTTAAACAAAAATTAAAACCGACTTCAAAAAACCGAAAAGGATAAAATAATTAAATTTAAGTAGGTATTCATCCCCTAGAAACATATTTTTGGAGTTGGTGCTAAGTGGTTTCCAAAAACAATAGAAAGTGAAGCACCGACTCCAAAAATATGTTTCTAGGGGATGAATACCTACTTAAATTTAATTATTTTATCCTTTTCAGTTTTTTGAAGTCGGTTTTAATTTTTTAACTACTAGTGAACATGATAAGACGGAAGTCTAAACTAAATAAAAATTGCTTAGTAGGTACTGATTGTTATGAATGGACACTGTTTTGAATATGATTCACTACTTCCACAAAAACAGCGCGTCCATTGAAATTAAAAATATTCAATTGTCCGTTTGTACCGGGTTATACAGAATACCGAAATAAAATTTTGCGGGGAGCCGATATGTATGTGCGCGGGTTTTATTTGTGTGTGTGTGTGTGTGTGTGTGGTGTAACTGTCGTGCGTGTGACTCATGTGTCGTACGTAAATAGTATGCATTTTTTAGGGTTGTCACGAGCAGGCCATAAAAGTGGTCTTAAAGTGTCAAAGTTTCAGAGTAATCTCTTGAGAGGGAACATAACCACCCTTACATTTTATTTCGGACTTTCGTATAGAGTTATTCCAAAGCCTTAAATGTTTAAAGTTGTCAACTCTATTATTTAAACACATCCGTGTTTGCCTTACACTTAATTAGGATTTTTAAGAAACATCAAAACCTCTATTATCCTTATCTATCATTTAAGTATGTAGTGTCAAGAATGCCTCATCAATCCAATCATGACAAGTCATAGAAACATTAAAATTTTGTAATTGGTATTCCCTATTCTGACGACACTCACTAAATATTTAAGTTCAATAGATAGGTATATCTGTTTCTCTCAGTAGTTATGTATAGGAAAAGGATACCAAAAATTAAAATCTTAAAATACTTAATTTTAGGTAGACTTCTTAAAACTTAGTTTATCATAATCGAAAATTGAATACACCTTAATTAATTTTAAATAATTTATCAGCTGCCCCTTTTGGCATAATCGTATTGAGTCGACTTGTACTATTTACTACACTTAAATTTATATTTAGAGGGTTAATTCATAATCAGGATCATTTTCAAATGTAATAGCTACTTAAGTATAACTGCTAATTAAAAACTTGTCATCCTTTCAAGTAGAATGCGGACCCGGGCAATCTTGCGCAAGCGACGAAGGAATTTAAATGAGAATGCTTGCCTCTAAGACTATTGATGAATAAAATTCTTGTGTCATAACAATTTACTTGTGTTTAAAATTTAATAATGTATAATACTTAATCGAAATGGCAAAGTTAAAAACTCGACTGATTTTAAATGAGATGTCGAGAATTTTGAAGGAATTCCCCAACTTTTATAATTGAAATGTGATAGGAAATAAATTCACGTTTACCATTTTCTCTCATCATAAATTAATATACTGAGAAATCATCTTAAATTTCTGTATTATTATTAGTATATTTATCTATCATTACGATGTGTACTGTCGACAAGACCGAGTTTATGTCTTCTCCCGATTAAAAACGGGTGCCACGAACGTGGTAATTTGAGTTGAAGAAAAAGAAAGTCGGCTGGAGCCATATCTGTTGAATATGGTGGTTGCTCGATGGTATTTGTTGAGTGTTTGGTCAAAAATTTATTCACAATGATGGCCTTGTGCGAAGGCGCTGTATCGTGGTGCAAAATCCAAGAAATTTCTTACCACAAATCTGTCCTTTTTCGTCTAATTTGCTCTCTTAAACGACACATAACGCTCAAATAATATTCTTTATTTACCTGAATTGACTCGTTCTAACATGTCCTCAGCGACTCTAATGCGATTGAGTTTTTGGAGAAAATTCAGGTCTTTTGGGATTAGCCGAGCGGCAACATGTTTCATACCCAAGTAATTATTTAAAATGGTACGGATCGACTCGTGAGATACAAAAAGTTCGCCGGCTATCTCTCTCAAAGTTGAATGAGGATTTTCAGTCACTCTTTCCCTCACTTTTGCGATGTTAACTTCAGTTGCAGACGTTGATGGCCTACCAGAGCAAGGCAAATCTTCCATCACATCTTGACTGCTTTTCAACGCTTTGTACCACTCATAAGCACTTGTTTTTGATAAAGTCGATTCACCGTAAACCTTCTGTAACATTTTCAGTGACTCCGAACACGAAATTCCACTGGCGATGCAAAATTTAAGACAAACTCTGTGTTCGATGTTTTTGTCCAATAAGAAATTTGCAATACACACTAGATATGATATAACTAAAAACAACACTGTATTTAATATAAATAACAGATGCAACTCATACTCCGCGCCAATCTATCAACACAAAATAAACAAAAAATGGAATTTGAAACCATAAAAAAATCATCCATTCCCGATACCATTTTGACTGAATTAAAGAATAATACTCTGTTGTCTGCAACAACAAAATATCGAGCAAACAAAAATTTACTATTTTAAAAAT
Source organism: Nymphula nitidulata (assembly GCA_947347705.1). Taxonomy (NCBI): domain Eukaryota; kingdom Metazoa; phylum Arthropoda; class Insecta; order Lepidoptera; family Crambidae; genus Nymphula; species Nymphula nitidulata. Next base: position 14,979,840 of record OX374630.1, on the reverse strand, counting down.
AATGCCAAATAGTCTTTAATCACCATTGTAATTCTTTTATCAGATGAAAACGCCAGCGATACAGAACGACTTCAGTTACTACCGGCGTAGTGTGTCTCGCGGGGGGCTTATCAACTCCGAGCTACCTCCGGGCGATGAGCCGCACATAAGCGCAGAGGTAGCCAACCGAATGTCCCTCTTCTACGCGCAAGCCACGCCGATGCTCAAAGTCCTGTCCGAGGCAACCAGCCAATTTGTCAACGACAACCAGCAGGATTTGGAGAACACGACAGAAACACTCAGCACGATGGCCAAAGTCTGCTTAAGAATGCTGGAGAATCCGTAAGTGAAATGATTTGGTTTTTTTGTCAGTATTATTATAATCATCTTTACTAGCCTATAACGTCCCACTGATTGCCACAAGCCTTGGGAGATATACATGAGGAGTTTGGGCCATAACACCAAACACCACCACACTGGCGAAATGCGGGTTGATGGGTTAAAGTGGCTGCAGTAACCGAGACCAACGGCTTACCATGACTTCCGAAGCACAGAAGATCTCGAGATTACTAATTTTGATTGACCCATCCCGGGATTGACCACGGCGAAAACTGCTTTGTTTTCATAATCGAAACCAGAGCACTCAAACCACTAAGTACTCCTTTTGTTGTAATATTGTTCTTCAATGGTAACTATCCTGCCTTTAACGAAGCATTCATTGTTAGGAATATAATTTTGTAGAGAATTCACCACTTCAACCACCGAATAAAGAACAAGCTTGAACTTTGAAAGAAAATAACGAATAAGGCAAATACTCTTGATCTTTATAGTTATGAATAAGGAATCATAAAGAAATGTTTGACGTTGTTATTCATGTTCGCCAAATAACTATTCATGTTGCCCTATAGTGTCATAAAATAACATGACAATAATGTGGATGGCCCTCAGGGGTTCGTAATGTTTGGGTACGAGTACAATAATACGTTTTTTCTTTCATAAAACCTATTTATTATTAGATATTGTGACAGGAAATATCAGGAAGAGTAAAAAATATTATAATAAATATTTTTACAGCAAACAGTGTCAAGAAACCAATATACCTTATTTAATTAATTTGAGATAAATACTAGGCTTATAAATCGTGGGTATCGTGCATCATCATTACTTTAACAATTTTCATTAAAAGCCGTTTTGTATTATATCTACAATAAGAAAATTGAAATAATGATCCTGTTCTAGAACGGGAAGCAAATAAATGTTAACGTGATGCAGATTGTGGTATCCTGGCTTTCTAATTCCAGTTACACTGCACATAAACATCTGCAACGCAAAATGGGGCAACAGAAACAGCCGTGAACAATTGTTTAGAAACCAGCCAGTCTAGAATTTAGTACAAAGGCTTAGAACTCGTATAAATCTCAGATTTCTCGCTCAAACCAGATTTTCAAACCAATAAAGTCATGAGCGTATGCGCAAGAGACGGCGCGCTCACTGTCGAATGTTCCACAGGATAGGATAGTTAGATGGAAGTAAATTACAGATCCAATATATGTATAGGTAGAATAATAATTAATGAAATTCTGATATTTCACTACGACTCAAATTTAAACATTTCATCAGTTAATTTTATAAATCAAATCTACCAATTCTTTTTAATTAACATACTTAACTTAACGTAGCACGAAGCACGCCCCTTTTACTTGTTTTAGGACTTCGAAATCAATGTGAACAGTTTTAAATAAATTAGGTACACCATGAACTTCGTACTCGTTTTCTTCCACCGAAACGGTCTGAGGGACTACCAAGAAAAAATACTTTATCCGAAACTTCGAACACAAACGCAACAGTGAAATACGAAACAGAAGCCACGATAAAGTTTGCTCGATTTTGAACCTTTTATTTGATTTAATGTTTTTTTTTGCTTTGAGAACATTGGTGAAGTAAACGAAAGAATTAAGGTTCCTAATAAATATTTATAATGTCACGAAATACGCTTAATTTTGGTCCGAAACATCGAAAAATAGTTCAGCCATGCTGATCTCTATCCGTTGCATTGTAAACTTTATTAGCGCAATTAACATGTAAGTGGAACTGTTGAGTAATAAACTAAATGTAATCTCATTGATCTCATTCTTAAAAAACCATCGCAGGCTGAAGTCATAATGTGACGTAATATTGTTTAAGCCTTTAATGTTCTTGACGTCTTTCTTGATCTCTAAGTTTCCTTTTTATTAACAATAAACTTGGTACCTACATTTACCGTTTTGACATCAACGTAAAAAGCATGACTCATATCAAATCTGCGATTGTAGGGAAACACTCGGTTCGATCCCTACAAGTATTTGATTACTTTCGTCATACTTAACAAAAAAAAACCTAACCTCGTCCTATATTTAAGTGAGGGCCGATTTTTCAATCCTCACATAATTTTTATTTAGAGAATAATTTTCACATTTTGACAGATTTTCTACGGATTAACTGTCAACTGGTCAAAGTTATCCTCCCGATAAATCTTATCTTGGGATTGAAAAATTGTCGTATATGAATAAGAGTTTAGTACAAGGTAACACAAAAACAACCGTGTCAAAATAAAATAGGTTCAATTGAAAAGTGACGCTTTAGCATTTTATGGAGATAAATCACATTTGATGCGACAAGATTTTAATAGCCCAACACAATTACTTACGAAATGTTAAAAGCTTTTATAAATTGCCGGTTTTTATAGTAAATAAAGAGACCAAAATAATGGCTGTTCCTTTATGTGGTAGGGTACAAAAGCTCTTTGGGTAAAAGCTACCGATAAAAAATAATATTTATATAGTCAATTCATTCGTAACGTAAGGTGAAAACTTTTTAAATATTGGCTATTGGAATTGGAACTTACAAATTCTTGAGTGAATATTGCATATTAAGATGATACCATTTTAATATGGATTAAATCCTTTTTCTACCGCCGCGTTGTTCATTTTTTCTAATGTTTTAAAATTGTCTAATCCAGCAATTGACGAAGGCCAACACGTGAATGGAGGATGTTTCGACTGAAACAAAGTTTACGAGATTCCGCCTTAAAAAGTAAAAGTAAAGACGGTCAAACAAATAAGTATATAAAGTGATAGTCTTGTAGAAGATAGGACATACGCAAAAAGGTCTAAGACTCAAATACGCATGATGTCAAACGGAAGAGCATTTCATACGTATGAAATGCTCTTCCGTTTGACATATTCGTTTGACATATTTTCGTATTCTAACACTGCCATGCTATGACAGTTACGTAACTGTCATAGCATGGCAGTGTTAGAATACGAATGGTTAATTGTTTTAATTTATGAATTAAGTATATGTCATTTTAAATGAAAAATTCACTGGCGGTAAATCTAGTATGTTGAGGCCGGTATCCTTGGAACAAGTATTTATTACAACAAGGTATCGTATGTCCGTAGCAGTCGGCCAGATACGGTATACTGCTCGCAAATAATAACGAAATAAATCATCTGTCACTCGTATACCTATCTAAACGGATATTTTATGCATGTAAGAGCAAAGTTTAGAAGGGTTGATGACTTGGATAACTGACTCGCGTAATATTATGTTGTTTAGGTACATTATTATTGTCGATAGTGCTAAAGGTTTCAACGTTCTGAAAATAATAGTAAAAAGTTAACAAACGATAATCTCACGAAATTCAGTAAGTCCATTGAAAATGAATTATATCGTTTAAATCTAATCGAATTGTCTAAATCAGGTCAGAAATACTCAAAAAAACTTTATTGTAACAAAGTTTATTAATAGCTTTTCTTCAAGTTTTTCGATCATCTTAAAATTTCATCGTATAATCGTATAAACCACGCACTAACGTCAACTTTGAATAAAGCACACATTTCGAAATTCTGTGGTTTATTACACGCCTGCGAATAACATTATGAATGAGTCACAAAATATTCAGTTTGTATACCTCCGTATGTGTTTTATAAAAAGAGGTCAAATTACAAAACACACAGTTCATAGATATTAGATCTACCAAATATATCTACATATAATAAATGATATGACATTAAAATATATGGCATGATATTTAAATATGTGATATCGCTATTAAAGTATTACCGATAATAACATAGACGAGTAACTAAACTAGCCCATCCAAAATGACACCCCGAAAGAGACTCCAAAGTGGGCGGGGCTTAAATCGGACTCCGCGCCATGATTTAGTTTGTCATTGACTGCGTCACGGTGATGTACTTGTAAAAAAACAATAAAATCTCAGTAAATATGTCCAAAAGTGAACAAAAATAGTGTGTCAGCCGCGTAGGTGAACATAATAAGAGCACTGGAATCAAATTTTACATGTAAGTCTCTCCTAAACCTTTAGAATAGAGTCAAATATAAACAATAATATTGGCCGCCATGTTGGCCCAATATTTGTGGACAATTTGAACAAATACACGAGTGAATGATGTTATGCAGTCATTTGTGTGTGACAGTATTTATTTATTTTCAACTCAACTTTTAACTCTGCAAACTTTTATGACGACTTATTGTTATTGTGTATGTTTAATTGTTAATTTACCTACTAATAGGCAATTATGGCTTTATACAGCGTTGCCTTATATGATTTTTGTAAGAATGATAAACAAACCTCCAATTTATGGATATTTCGCCACAGTTCCTTACAATATGATGCCACTTTCAACACATTTCTCTATAAATTTAAGCATTATTATTTTAACATGTGTATGTTTAATTATTACTTTAATAATTTACTTATTTACAAAATGATCTGGAAATAGTATAGGTATTATTTTAAACTGTTAAGGATAAGTCGTAGTAAGTAAAGTTGTAAACTGCAAAATAGCTTCGTGAGGTTATAGAGAAGATATTTGGACCACACCAGCTTGGGATCTTATCATGAGAATTACAAAGTCTGAAGCCCGTATTTACTCTTCCCGACCTTCGGACACTGTAAGCTCCTTGGCGTGAATCGGAACACTCAAAATATAACTATAAAAATATTGACGGTATTTAATATTAAACTTATCAAAGACAACTGACATCTTTACTTCAGTCTTCCCGTGACCTTGATCGCTATAAAGTAATCGAAACATTGGGTATAAAAAATCATAATGTGACATCTAATTAAACGCAAGTTAAATCCGTGGTACTTGATGACAATTTTTTTTTCTTATGTTTCAAATAAATAATATCATGACAGATATTTCATTTTTTTTTATTTAAATAATGAAGCGAACCCATTTCATTTCTGATTTCTGATCTCAACTCTAAAATTGAATAAGTTTACCGATTTACAACGTTACTATATATATTAAAAATGACGATATATAATTATTAGTCGTTAAAAAAATTTGCATGGTTACATCCTGCATATATGACCCGTCCGGCGCGTGTAAATCAGAAGACCGAGAGGGCGCTATACAATTTCGATATTAGCCGATTTTATCCGACGTGCTCTTCTAGCCGCCGAGGGTACCCATTTTGCGACGAGTTTTGTATGAAGTTATGCTTCTAGGCTCTCTACGTTCGCCGATTATTATAGATTGTAAAGAAACACAATATTTTATTCCTACAACGCAAATAGTCATTCGGGTCAGATGGAGAATTCAGATTTGGCAATTTTAGAAAACCATTTTTAATTTAAAATATAGACGGAATTCGGGAGCTACTTTGTAAAGAGATAAATAAAGTTTATCTTAGTAGACAATAAATAAAACTAGAAATAAAACTGTGATACTAAAAGGGAACTACAGACAGCTCAGCATGTGCCGGGCGACACGGACACCCATTTCTGGATAAAAGTTAGCTGAGTATTAAAAAATAATAATCGGTATATTACAACACTTATGTAAATTCAACATCCTGTAGCAGAGTATCCATTTCTTATTTCAGCCGTGAAACATTCCGCTGTGTTTCGGATTAAAGGGAAAGGTACCTGCAATATCAAGTGATTTTTCCTTGTTATTGCAGGTGCCTACAGGCGGCAGTAACCGCTTACCATCAGGTGGGCCGTCAGCTTGTTTGTCATCTAGTTGTTTAAAAAAAAACTGCTACGAAATTATACAAAATACGTAATTCCATTTTAATTACAAGAAATTCAAATACTTATTATATAATAAATACCTACGACTACAAAATAAAATAATAGGTATGAAATGAACGTTGATATTATTATAGAGGAGACTTAGAGATAAGTTATCTACGCATCTGCCAGCAACAGTTCAATATGGTTCAATGGCCCAACTTTTGGAACTCTGCTTTCCGTTTTCAATCTCGTGCCAGCATTTTCTGTGCACTAATTGCGATTTTATGTGTAGTCTCATCATCATCAGATGCTTTTAAAACAGAATCAGTTATTAAAATTCTGCTTCTGAACTAGTTTTCAGTTTTATCCGTTCGTTCTATAAAATATGTGGGGTAGTGTGAATTCGGTGTGATTAAATTTTTTACTGCCTTGTTGTTAAAGTAAATGTTAAATTTATTTGCCAATAATGCCAATGGCTGTCACTGTCACTATGACCCCGATTTATAATTTAGTTCATATTTATCTCAAACATTTATAAATTGTATCAGATTTATTTAAGTTGGCTTTTTTCAAGTGACTCTCATATGAAAATGCTTCAAATCTATCTTTTTCGTTTTTTTTCAGTCAGTGGTTGTTTCTTTCTTAGCATTGTTCTCTAACACCACAGATTATAGAGATTTTGTCTGTGCTATAATTTCATAGATATTCTTTATATCAATGGATTATGCCTTACATTTATCACGACAGCAGTAGGTACTTAATCATAAATAGCACTTTTGAATGAATTTAGCAGTGCGCACGGACAGATATATAGGTATGTATAGCCTTTTATTCCTAACTACCAGAATTTCGGATCAAATTTTATTGACATTATGTCCAAACACCTCATTTATGAATCAGCAAAATAATAAACTAGTGATTTCGCCTTGCCATAACATTATTTTGTGAGCTAGTCGTTCCTACCTAATAATGGACTTCCGTATATACACATGTCTGGTAAGCACAAATAGTGTGCCAGTAGGGACTTGCTTATTCAATTTGTTGTCCCTTGGGTGACCAGCGTGAATGCGAACTTGATGTCCAATATTTATTTGCTTTGACTGCGGCATAGAAAGATCAACCTCGCGTGAAAATCGTTCGAACATTACACTTCACTCAATAAAAGGAATTATTTATAAAGAAAGTCTAGCTAGAAACTAAGTCGGTTCTGTGCTAATCTATTGTGTCTATTATCTTCGACTCTACGACTACGACACTTTGTTTTTGCAAATTTATATTCAAATAATGAAACATTTTTTTCTTTGGGTACTTGTAATTGAAAGAAAGAAAGAAACATTTTATTGGCTTAACACTACAATATTGAGGTATAATGAACAATTTAACAGTTACAAAATCATCATCATCATCATCACGTTACAAAATACTATAATTAATGTAATTAAAAATAATAATATATTTATAATTGGATTCTTTCAACCCTAAAAAATAATTGATTTCTTTCAAAATTCTTTTCGTTGAAAACCCAACATAATATTTCGTCCCTTACCAACCCGCCGGCGCTTACAATAAAAGTCCATTGTTATTTCACAAATTGGAAAGGTTGTCTTGCATGAATATATTTTTAAATAACATTGATTTAAGATTGCCATAAGAACTTATTGTTAAGGGGCTGTTATAGGTCCATATCACAAAGCAGAAGTATATCATTGCAGAATCTTAAATATAGAAGTATGTCATTGCAGAATCTTAAATATCCGACTTTACTTCATAGTTTCTGTGCTCACTTTGACAGTTTATTCCGCACACGGGATCTGGTGACCCGAATCCACCATACCTACATAGTTTTATGTTTTATTGTGCCGTAAATCCCGATGTTGCTCTCTAAACACAGAACACACATGGTGACCCATAAAAATTAACTCCAAACAGTTTCAAAATCATTCGTTCTGAACACACAGCAATAAGGTCAATACTCAAACATTACTCCTTTTGTCTGTTCTGTGCATTACTCAATACTCAAATATTAGAAGTAGAGGCTCGGTCTTTATAGTTAAGCTTTCTCAGACTCATGAAGTTCACCTTTTTATGAAATATAAAAGCCAATGAACTAACAACAAAAAAATATGGAAATAAAAGATATTTGTTCATAGACTATAAGCGACACAGTAGTAGCAATTCAGTAGTGAATGGATTTTTATTTAACTGCCATAATCACGTGCTCACGGTTCATATGGTTTAGTCAAATTGATTAAAGTTACGATTACTTTGGAATCTAGCTTCATTTTTTCAATTGTGTGACTTCTGAGATACATAGACCAATACGCCTGTATCGTTAGATTTCAGATTAGATACCAAAAGCATTAAACATCAAAGTGGTATTTTAATCGATTAACATTCACCATCTTGAATTTGACTTAATAATAATATGTACCAATAGTCTATTAACCGAGATTAGTTAACAAATAAACCAAGCGTTAATTGATAAATAAGTAGATAGACTTGTATAACAATTGGCTGTAGGGTGAAGATCATTCGATCGTAAACTATTTGGGGTACTCGCAAAGACATACTAGCAAATATACACGTGAATACAGGCAGGATAAGAATAATTAGGTTTTAGCTAAAAGGTTTAAAAATATGTAAAAAAAAGTTTTCCCCCATAAAATCGACTGGTCTCTTGAAGATACTCAGTAATCGTCTGGGAATAAACATAATAATATATGTATAAAAGTATACTCTGGAATAAACCAAATACGAGTACATATTGGACTGCTTACATCCATTTAAATAAGTTATTTTCATTTCCAGAAAACTTGTAGCTCAATTCAGTCGCGAGGAGACATCGCTGCTTGTCCTTCGCGTGATGGTTGGCTTAATCATCCTCTATGACTGGGTCCACCCCTCTGGAGCCTTCTGTCGCTCCTCCTCTGTGGACGTCAAAGGCTGCGTCAAGTTCCTCCAGCAGCAGACCCCGGCCAAAGCCGAGCCTCTCCTCAACGCCCTCAGGTACACCACGAAACATCTGAACCACCAGTCTACCCCCAAGAATATCAGGACGCTACTAGCGGCGTGAGGACAGCACTCCAGCCTTGCATGTTGCTGTGGGGAATGATTCGACAATAAATCGTTTGGGGATTTCTCTTGCGCACACGATTATTTTGCTATTGTCACATTCGTTAACAGCTGTTCGTTGTAATATGTATGTATTGATTGGTATATCTCTTTAAAAAATCCAAAGAATGAATAACAAGCTTTAAAATACATTTAAGCGGATAGACTAATAAAGTCTATCTTATCGAACAAAGAAGATTGAAGACTATATTAGGAACCTAATGACCTTGTCGAGGATTCATAAATGTTTAGTTAGAATATCATCGGAAAAATAATTACTTTTAATTTCTAAAATTAAGATCATATTGCAATGGACAGAATCACTCTATTGGTTATTCATAGGATAATTTGTTTTATTTAAAGTTAGTCACGAATATTAAAAATAATGTGACCTCTACATTAACCTACACGTATAAGTCATCTATTTTGTATACCTCTATGTAATACGTATAGCCGTTTAGGAGTCTAGGTGGATGTTAAGAAAAAATTAAAGTTGTAAATTGCATTATTCATACAAAATTAAAAGTAAGCGAGCATATATTTTTCAAGATTGGTGAGAAGTATTATTTTTAATTTGAGCTTTATTTATAGATAGTTAAGGACGTAGGGTTGTAACCTTTATATGAGTTGCATACTTGCTTCAAAAGCAAAATATAGTAGGATTGTTGAGAAAAAGTCCCCTCCACGTGCCCCCAGCGCGCAAGGTGACCGAACTTTGTGACTAAAGAATTTATAGAAGTCAGTTGCAACATGTACATGTAAGTTAGCTTTTATAAACATTTATACATATAAGAATGCTTAAGGGTATTTGACTCTTTAGTCAACGGAGTTACTTTTTAGTAGTTAGTGCCTCAGCAGCCAAAGTAAGAGCCAGTAAAAGTAGCAAATAAGTATAGTATTTGAAATAAAACCAATATTTTTATTCAAACACGTGTGTATTTATTAAAGTTACAATTTATTTTTAAAAGAATTAATTCATATTAATAACATCGGTTATTAAATTTCAGATTCAGGGGTTGGTATAAAACAATTGAAAATTCTCAAAAATAATCGAGGCTTGTCTCGTGAGTTAACGTACCGACAAAATGTAATAGATATTTAGACAATCAAATTATGTAGGTAAAGCAATTTAAGATTTTCATGTTGATTTTTCATCTTTTCATATAGTAAAAGTTATTTATTTATACAGGGTTGGTGCCGTCAATACGACATTAAATTTAAACATGGTTGTATTGACGGCATCAGCCTGTAAACATACAATATGTTCCGAACGTCCGAGATAAAATTTAAGGGGGTGATTTTGTTCCCTGTCAAGAGCTACTCTGAAAGATTGACACTATTGACACCTTTCAGACTTTCCATTTTTAACCGACTTCAAAAACGAGGAGGTTCTCAATTCGGCCGGTATGTTTTTTTTTTTCTATGTATGTACACCGATTACGCCCAGATTACTGATCCGATTTACGTGATTCTTTTTTTGTTCGATGCGGAATAGCTGCCATTTGGTCCCATAAAATTTTTTTCAAAAACAGTTGGGTACTTTGGTTTGAAATTTAAAAAAACTTAAATTATTAAGTCGTCTACATATGCGAAATTGCGAATTTTTGCTTTTCAAATGACTTTTTAGTGAAACGATGCGATAGTAGGAAACAATATAAGTTGACGGTCACCCATCTAGCTTCGACCGTAGAAGGTTACCACTAAAAATTGTGAAAAAAAAATTTAAACAAAAATTAAAACCGACTTCAAAAAACTGAAAAGGATAAAATAATTAAATTTAAGTAAGTATTCATCCCCTAGAAACATATTTTTGGAGTTGGTGCTAAGTGGTTTCAAAAAACAATAGAAAGTGAAGCACCGACTCCAAAAATAGTTTTTTGAAGTCGGTTTTAATTTTTGTTTAAAATTTTTTATATACCAATTAAATTAATAAAAACAATATCGACGCCCAACTCCATAATTCCAAATTTTTTTTTTTTATTCTGTAACATCCGGTATATTTATTTCCGTTGGCCAATACTGTCTTTTAAAAGGCTGCAGAGGCACTAAGTAGTGCCTCTTTATTTCTGTTTATAATCAACTGTCTCAAAACAACTTGCGTGTGGCGAAACTGTATAGGATGAGTGTATCTTCACGTCATAAAGGAAATCCAAATTCCTAATTTATAATACATTAAATGTGATATTAAAAATCGTATATAAACTTATTGACCAACCCTTCGAGATTCACGGGGGTTCATATTTATTATCTATGTTGTCAAATACCCTATATACAACCACTAATGTAATGAAAGTATTACTAAAATAATATGGTAACTACCCTCAGGATGCCTTGATGTTTTACTATTAACCAACTTTGATTATGCGATTAACACAATTAAAAAATGATTATTTAAGTCAGAAATTATGTTGTAAACAAATATAACTTTTATCACTATACCATACTAGATTTAAATTAAACTAAACCTGACATTGATTTTTATACTGTCAGATGCATGCCAGAAGTTTTATACCAACACTATCAACTTTGCGTCACCTACTTGGTTTTTATTATCAATACGTAATCAGAAATAAATAATAATAAGTATAATAAAATACGATACTCCTCAAAAAGACTGAATTAAGATTTGTTTCATGAAGAAACAAATCTCAACCAAACATGCATTTCCTGAATTTGATATCAACCACATGACCAGACCAGCCTTGGCAATTGTTAAAATAAAATCATGTTTTAATTTTTTTATTACTAAAATGGGCTTGCTTTGATTACACTCTTGCTTCAAGAGAAGTTAAAAAGGGGTCGACGATGTTAGCGAGCTTACCCAGAAGGTGCCTATTTAATCCTGTTTTAAAAGAAATCGGGTTATTTGCAGCAGTGAACAACAAAGCTGGCTTGGCGCATTCCGCTCTCTGGCCGTGCGCATTGATGATATTAAAAATTGACGTAAGAATGCTATGAAAGCTCATTGTAAGTTTCATCAAATAAACAATGGTATAGATTGTTACGGTATATTGTAAATACGCGTTATACGCCATTTTCGTTGATCAACTAGCTATTCAAAATACGGTCGTTTCTATTTCTAAATAGAGATTGGTTGGCGTAGGTAAACCCAATTGAAGACTTGCAATTATGAAAAAAAATTGTTTTTATCACCTTGCCTCTTGTTAAAACATGTTTTAAACATATTTAGAAGACATTGATTTTTCCTTCTGTTTTAAACAATGTACCTACTCAATTTATAAATAAAGTTGGTAATATAATATTTTTTTACACTAAAACCAATCCGAAAGTAAGCATCACTAAGAGCTTGTGTTGTGCTATGAACACTGGATAATAGTACAAACATAAGTAGGTAAAGATACACAACTGCGACCTGAAATCGAAACGTTCGTGTTGAACAAATCGCACGAACATCTGCCTCGATCGGGATTTGAACCTGGGATCTCTGACTTAGCAGGGATATCGTCGTGTGTGTCTGTGGGGCCATGAATAAGTCACAGTGCACTTCGAGACCCATTAGGATCTTTTGTGCCTCCCCTGCATTTACTATTCCTATGTCCAGAATATAGATGCCAACTATATCTTTAGGCAGAAAGTGCCTGTAGTCTTCTGGCTGTGGATATGCCACTTCTAGAAGGCTCATTCTGGTTCTAGCTAATATTAACCTATAACTTATATTATTTTTTACGTGTTTATCCGTATTACTAAGTTTTGATAACACAATCTCCATAAGATGCTAATTCGGGCTGGATAATAGGTGTCATTAAATTGAACTAAATGATTAACTTATTCTTATTAAATAATAATAAACTTTGACAAAGAGCAAGGAAAGTCGACAGGTTCATTAAGTCAAAGTTTGAATTGTTAAAGGAATAAAATGTTTTAGACAAAGAGTGTATTAAACAAATAATTTTCGTTATTATAAATTTTCAGTTTTTTTAACTCTGTTACAAATTTGTTATGAAACCTTGTTGTAATTTAAAAGTTATTCTTCAGTATGGTGTGTAAAAAAATGTCTCCTATTGGAAAGATTAATAATGTTAAATTATTTAAATAACGCATGTACCACTGCCTTGATGTTAACTATCTGTAATCTTTTAAAAAAATATGAAGCGTATATTCGCCAATGGTGTATCAATCGACGTAAGATAAACATTGTGCATGTTTACGAGTCATAATATTATTGTAGGATAAAAGTTGATAAGTAGTTATGTTAATAAGTCCAAGGTGAAGTATTATAATTTCTAAAATTTTCTTGGTGGGGTGTGTGTATAGTATTTAAAAATATAGCCGCTGTCTAATAAGAAAGCTCAAATCCTCATTTTATAATAAAATAATTATATGTATACCTACTATAGTATATATTATAATAGTACATATAATATTCAATAATTCTGTTATCTTCAAATTTAAATAGATTAACGTGTTGTATCTATTCCAATGTAGTATCTTGAAGAAGTTCTATTAGTAAGTATTAAATATAAATCTTTTTAATATTTGAATTTACTGTTTTCTTAGCATAGCATATTTTCACGTGAAGAAAGGAGGCTAGATGCAATTATTGATTCATATTATAGTTTAATATGAGTTTAATCATTGTTATTTACTGTCACTTAGCACAAACAACTATTTTGTCTATAGTGTCGTAGTTAGGTAAGTACCTAGTGGAATTACTTCGCACAGTCAGCACATTATGTAACGTAAAATTAATTGTTGATGCGTTTATGTAGGTATTCGTTGCGAGAAAATAATACCAGTAGAGTAAGACGTCAAAACGATGTACCTATGAATGCATTGTGATGACAATTATGTAGGTATCCAATAACTTAATCAGGTACTACTACAATAGACCTTAAATAGAAAATTTTGAACTTTTCAGTGTTTATTTTTCGTCTCTGTACTGTACCAAGATGGTTGATGTTCAGTTTTTTATTATTTTCTTGCAACGTATTTGTTGACTGTTTTTTAATTTAAAATATCTTTGGATTACAATTATCCACGCAACAACTGTGTGGATGACTTAGGAATGTAACTATGGAATTGATGGTTAAAATACTACAAACTGATATGTTATCGATTCTGAAATTTACACTGCCGGATGTATAATTTTGATATGGTATTTTTTTGTAACATTAATAAGTTTAAATGTAATAATAGAGTTGAGTATAAACCCAGTTGAAGAGAAATCACAGTTTAGGTAGGCACTATTTAAAAATGTAAAAATTTAAACATGATTATGATTTTGGGTTATCATGATCAAAATAATAGGTAGTATCTATGTCACCACCACATAAAGTAAATATCAAATTAAATCAATCTTCCATTATAAAGGAGGTGAATCGTGTTTCTTTATTTATAATAATTCTTTGGATAGCCAAATTTTTAGCCAATTCTAGAAAGAGATTGTAGCAGTTGTAGTTGTCATTACAAGTTGTTCTATATCTAATTTGAGATACATTTCTGTTGAATATTTAAAGTGGTTTGTATGATAGACCTATAATAGTTATTCTTTATTTATTGTATATAATAAACACACCAAAGTTATGATTAATAAACTTGAATAGACTTGTAAATTTGATGTTTAATTTCACATCATTGTAATAAAAGCTACAAAAATGGTGAAACAATCTATTTATTCTTACATAATATTTACAAAGTAAGTATAACAATTAAAGACTATCACTCAAGTATTAGCTGGCCTCGGCTTTAGAATCAACTTGCCAGTCTCATCACAGGACATATTGAAGTCATTAAGGACTGATCGAGTCCTAGCCGTAATGATGCTAGGAGCTATCACTTTTCTGTGCACACCCATCATAAACAACAACACTGTAAAGAGAACATTTTGATCAAAAACAATATACTATTTAGGTTTACTTGGTATTTTTACAAGCATAGTCTGTTTCCAAAAAACATAAAACATTTTAATCCCTATTGACCTATGAGGTATATTAGTAAAATTAAAACACTATAAGATAAAGAATTATGCTATTATTAGGAATGACTTAATTTAACCTGTCAAGCAACAGATTCTAGACACAATTGATTTTTTAGTGGTCATAGTCCTCCGGAGAGATAAAGCCGCTTGACAGATTAATATTAAAACTGATATTACCCTCCATGACTGTATGACTAAATAAAAACATGAAATAATAATTCACCTAATAAAGTAGAAGTGAATGCAAAGAAAGGATGGTTCCAGAGTGACTGCGTGAGAGAGACAACAGGAGTCAGTGGGTCGGTCAACCAGTGCCAAGCGGCCATTGCTGTGCACACCGACACCACAGCTAACAGTACTGAAACAACATAAAATCTCTATTATTACTTAACCCAACAAGTTTATATATAACATACAGCTTTCAGAAGATTGGAGCTAAACAACTGTTTCGGCAACACTTAAAGAAAGCATTGTATAAATTACAAACAACAAAATATAACTTACTTCTCCATCTCATTGTTGCTGGCTGTAAGCATCCTATAACCTCTGTCAGACGGCGCTCAAATGCCTTCAGATCTGAAAATAAAATAAAAATTTTTGAAGAAATAAAACTGCAAGATCTAGTTCTGTGATAAATTAAGATAATATCCTATTTATTTTCCTTTTACTTTATTCAAATTAAATTCATTAAATTTCTTAATTTATGGTAAATTATTCTTTGTTGGTAAACAGAATACTGACCAAATTTTCAATGGAGTACGGGGGAATTACTTGAAAAATAATATGTAACCTTGTAGTATCTTGAGCTCCTCCGTGCTTCGGAAGGCACGTTAAGCCGCTGATCCGGTTGTTACTGCAACCACTTTAACCTACCAACCTGGATTGGGCCCGCGTAGTGGTGTAACGGCCCAAACTAGTCATGTGTTTCTTCTATGTAGAAAGGTCTGTGCTCAGCATTGGGAGGTACAACAGGCCGGTGATGAGGTACATTGCACTTACCGTCACAAGCTGTCTGTTCAAGGGACATTTTGCTGTTGGACTTATCTACTCAATCTTTTACATAGTGAAAGAAATGGAAATATTTTTGCAAGCAGTGATTCATTAGAAAGAAAGAAACAACTCAAAAGGGAATCAGTTTTCTTCCAGGCAGTTCTATCGGATTTGTTTTAGATAAATTTAATTGGATAATCTTCTTCACTGACTTTTGTAAACCACAGATTTGACAGTGACAGCTATACAGACTTTTTTTTATTTCTCCCTATAAAGAGAAGGCAAAGGGAACTTATGCCCATACAGCCATGTCTTAAGTATTTCTTTATTTCTTCTTTTATTGCATTAAAATGCTGGCGTGACACATTTCAATGCTTCTTGGGAGTATTTGACGCGAAATATATGATGACAGTCACTTTATGTGCTACTTGATGAGGTGGATAACCACAAAAAAGTTCTCATCGTATTTCACATCATAGTCACTTTTATTCTAATAATCTTTTAGTTGCACGTCAACACAAACACTTGAATAATAAAACTACACCACTTTTATAACATAATGATCGCTCCGACACAATTTTTAATTATTGTAATAAAAATTTACACTGGAGCCACAAATACCCGCCAAACACTCTCCTTTATTTTATATTTTTTTTGCTAGTCTCCCTATAAAGGGAAGGCAAGGAAAACTATTGTCCATACAGCCATGTCTACAGTATTTCTTTATTTCTTGTTTTATTGCATTGAAATTCTGGTGCTAGGCTTGGGCAAAAAATATCGATGTATCAAAATATCGATATGTTTTCAGAAAACTATCGATATTTATCGCCGATATTTTTATTTTCAATATGTCGATATATTTTTTTTCAGGATATATAATTAGATATTTTTAAGAGTGCGTCGTCGATGTCACATCATGTATTTACTACTACTACGATCTCTAAGATTTCAACGAGAAGCCATAAAATTAAAAGAAGAAGAAGATCTCTAAGATTAGAAAAGACTAAGTTTAGGCTAGATGGATTAGTTGCCTTCGTCTCAAATCCAAAGAAACTAGCTGTCCTGAACCGATATATTAGTCCAGCAGTGGACTAGCTTTAAAATTTTTCAAAAAAATAGTGGAAAAGCACCTTTTGGGCCTATTTTCGCAACAGTATAGCACCAACTCTATAAAGGGTATTTTTTGAGTTGGTGCTAAACTGTTCCAGAAAGAATAGAAAGTCAAGCACCGCCTTCAAAAATACTTTTTTATTAGATTATGAGTACCTCACTTTATTTTTTATTCTTTTTAGTACTTTGAGGGAGGTTTATTTTTTTCAAATACCTTGTTTCAAATAACTTTTTTTATTTAGTTTAGCTACCATTTAACTGAATTCAAACATTGAAATAACATGCATATTGACAGGTTTTAGAATTACGCCGTCAAGACAACGATGCGTTTTTTTTGTGACTGATACACACTTAATTAACTATCTATTAAACTCCTGAACCGATTTTGATGAAACTGAACTGAACTGAACTATGCGATTCTGACAATATTGCATACATATGTATCAAATTGGTAACCTCTTTTTTTGAAGTCGGTTGAAAAAATCGATATATCAAAATATCGATATTTTTACACGATAACTATGGATAGTTTTGTAAAATATCGATATTTTTTTTTCAATCGCCCATCCCTATTCTATTCTATTCTATTTTTTGTTTATGGCTAATGTCAGGCTTGACAATTCCGCCAGTTTCGAGTTTGGAGAAGACACTATGATTGATGACTATGTTCGGTTTGTAGACACTAGTGCCGATTACAATTTTTAAGAACGGTATAAAACCGATAACTTTTTAAAAAAACCGGTGTTATAAGGTTTTTTTAGGTTTTTGAAAAAAAAATAATGCTATATTTAATCATAGGCATTGTATTTATTATTATTTATTATTCAAGTTTTAGAAAGTAGTAGTACTAAACAAAAATTACAATATTTTTTTTATTTTGTTTGTTTCTAACAAATCGCAGTTCTGGTTTATAAAACAAATATGCTCTTCAGTATCTGCTTGCAGTCTGCTCCTTCTAGAGGGCATTACATATCCAGATTTAGAGAAATTCCTTTCTGAAGGGACCGATTTCGCTGGTGTTGTCATATACTTTAACGCTATTGTAATTTAAAATGTGAAAAATTTTATTCAAAAAAGCACTTTCAAATCGACAAAAATCTATTTTTTACGACTATAAAAAAAAAATTTATGAACAAAAACATAATATCGCCTGTCTATCCGTCTGTCATTTCAGAATTTACGGTCATAACAATGTGATAATATCTGTCTGTCTGTCTGTCGTGTTTGAATTTACACCGGATCCAAAAGTTGAACTCACAAACTCGTGTAGTAATTTAATGGCACTCGGTGTTTTAGGTGTTTGTTGCTGCACCAAAAATCTCCCGTATTTTAGCGGCTTTTGTGATCTTGGCTTCTTCGCTTCTATGTCCTAAGGGCTTAGCTAGACAATATACCTTTCGACAATCACTATCGCTAAATAGAAAATGTATAGGATTTAACATTTACAATCGAAAATCGATCTAGGCGTTATGTCTAATCCCATACTTTTTCTGCTTATCGATAGCAATTGTCGACAGGCATTTTATCTAGGCCCTCAGACGTGTCTGAGTCTGAAGTATTGAATGGGCGAGTTGCTGCAACTAAACGTTACGCTTTTAGCTTCGGAACGGTTTTAGAGCGAAAAGACCGTAGTGTAACTGAAAGCAATCTAAATCAATGTTCAAAGACTCGAACACATATTTTATGATTGTAATCGGTTTTTCCAAAAAGAACCGGTGATTATCGGTTTTCATAAAAACCGGTTTTATTTAGGTTTTT
Source organism: Nymphula nitidulata (assembly GCA_947347705.1). Taxonomy (NCBI): domain Eukaryota; kingdom Metazoa; phylum Arthropoda; class Insecta; order Lepidoptera; family Crambidae; genus Nymphula; species Nymphula nitidulata. Next base: position 14,960,920 of record OX374630.1, on the reverse strand, counting down.
GTGAAACCAGTTCACATCACTAGTAGACACGTGATCGGTCGGGCAACCTGAGGGCAAACAAAATAATAAATATAAGGACAATGTACAACTACGATTTTTATTAATTAATTATTGGGTTAGTGGGAAACATTGACGCAACATATTATGAATGAACATAACGGTAAAAGCGGAGCAAGTAATTTATAGATTGATTTTGTATTTTTTTATATAAATTGATAAGCTGTTTATGATTTCTGCGTTAAATCTGAAAGTAAAAAGTTTATATTTGAAGGACGAGGTATATTAACTGGCAAATAGTTGAAAAGTGAGGTAGGATGCCTAGAGCAATTAAAGAATACCGCCCGCCTAGCATGACCACCGAAACGCGATATGATAAAGCCATTTATCGCTTTGAACTTTTAAAAATCATTGGATATAACCACCATCTTGAAATTTTATCGAAACTGCGAACTTGTATTTTCTAAATACATGTTCGCAGTTTCAATAAAATTTCAAGATAGCGGTTATATCTAGTGATTTTTGACAATTCAAAGCGATAAATAGCTTTATCATATCGCGTTTCGGTGGTCATGCTAGGCGGGCTGGCTTCAGAATAATTAATATTTAGTTCTGACATTACATTTTTATACATTTTCTGCCTAGAGTGTTCAGGGCAGCTGGGGTTGGTGGCGAAATGAGGGCCTGAGCAGTGAAGACAGGTAGATTTTTCTTCAGATATTTGGCAGGTTTCTCCTGTATGGGATTGAGCACAACGGTAGCATCGGGGCTTGGAACGGCATTGGGCTTGAGTATGACCAAAGCGACAACAGGCATTACACTGTATGGTCGGTAATTGATAGATTGAGACAGGAAACGAAGTATGAAAGCAATAAACTCGCTCAGGTAGTTTTTGACCTTGAAAAGTTAGAACAACAGTACGAGATGGAATCCACTCAATGGAGTTTTCTTTGAATGATTTGCAGTTTAGTCGTCTAGCTTTAATAAGCTGAATGTTGTCTGGGCATTCTATAGAGTTAATGAGTTCTTCCATTGACCATTCTATGGGAATATCTCTGACTATACCATTACGGGTAACATGAAATTTAATCGGAGGGTAATTAAGCCGATTGTTATCGAGTTGAGGCCGTGAGAGATGCCAGCACGGACGCTCCGTCTGTGAGGCCTATTTTTTCAAAGCCATCGTCGAGTTTAGTCGACAAACACCAAAGGACTCGCCTAATTAGGCATGCGTATTTGCGAATAATATGATAATTTTCTTGTGTTCAATTTTGTTTTAGTAAACGAACTCAAAAAGGGGAACATCCTCCCCAGCCTAGCGGAGCTAAAAGATGCACAAAGTACTCATTTCTAAAACGCTGTTTGAAATTATCCCTCAGGTCATTAAATATTTTAACCCAACATTAAACGCAGTAGCATTAATATGGTCTAAATCAGGGACGTCACTACTTGACAAGTCTTGCAGAAAGCAGGTAGGAGTTATAGGAACCAAACTGTCTTCCTTCGTTACGTAAGTCAATGATTGAGTTCTGCTACAGTCTTCATATAATTTTCCTTGAAAGGCGGATAGCATTCAACCGGCGATCCCTCGTGAATCGATCTTCGAGTTCTACCACATAGTGTTTATTTGGTAGTCATACTAAAAGAATAAGTACTGATCTTTATATTTTATTTATTTAAGGAAATCGTTACATTCAATATGTGTTGTATTAAGTCTCTACAACAAAGTCTAGTCTAAGTGATGTTAGCTGATATTCTTCATAGACTCTCTTCTACATCTATTGTTGTGGTGTTGCCACAACACTTAAATATTAATCAACATCTCCCCTTTTCAATTAATCATAACTTGTTACAAATCTAATCTAATTGGTTTTTTTACATGTCTGCCTATTCTTGTAATAACATCAGTATTATTATTAATTGTCTTTTCTACTACAGTATTATCATTGGTGCAATTTTCATTAGTAGTGAAATCATCTTTATTATTGTGCAACAGATTTGTATGATCAAATTGTTCACATACCTCTTTATAACTAAGATTTGTCTCTATATTATTAGATGACCATGGATAAATATATTTTCTATTTCTACAAAACACTTTTCCATTTTTATCTTTAATTAAGTATGAACGAGGACAATTTATTCTCCTTTCAATGACTTTTCCCGGTATCCAGTTTGTTTCTAATGTTTTCTTAAACATAACATCTTGTTCCTTATTTAAGTTTGTTAATGATTTTGCACTTTTGTTATAATAATTATTAACATTTTTTTGATGATTTTCAAACTTTTTATCATAACATACAATTTTTGGTTTAAGCTTAATTTTCTGAATTGGTAAAAGGGAATTTAAATTTCTTGAATATAATAACTGAGCTGGTGATGGCATATATGACTTTGGAGAGTTGCGATAATTTAATAAGGCAATGTACATATCACTACCATCCTCCTTACATTTTTTAATAATATTTTTAAATATCTTTACAGCACTTTCACTTTGTCCATTCGATTGAGAATATTTAGGACTTGTTAGCTTATGACTAAAACCATACTGATTTGCAAATATCTTAAAATTATCTGCAGTAAATTGTGTACCACAATCTGTTACAACAATAGCTGGTATCCCATGTCTAGCAAACACAGCTTTACAATTAACTATTACACATGTGCTTGTCAAGTTGTCTAATTTACAAACCTCAATAAATTTTGAATAATAATCTACTATCACCAAATAATCTTTACTATCATACATACAAATGTCCATACCAATTTTATACCAAGGAACTTTTTCTATATCATGATTAATAATTGGTTCTTTTTGCAAATTTTGTTTATATTTTGCACAGGGTAGGCAATTATTAATATAATTTTCCAAATCTTTATTAATATTGGGCCAAAAAACACACATACGTGCTCTAATTTTACAAGTATTCAAACCAACATGACCTTGGTGTATTTTATCTAACATTTCCGATTTTAATGATTCTGGAATTACTATTAAACTGCTTTTCAAAACAATTCCATCTAATATGCATAATTCATCTCTAAAAGTCCAAAATAATTTTACCTTATCATCTAATTTACTTATATCAGTAGGCCATCCTTTAAGTAAGTAGTCTTGAACTGTTTTTAACCCATTGTCTGATCTTGTAGCCTGTTGTATTTTCTTTAATTGTGAGTCAGAAACAGGCAAGCTACTTCTTAACAGTTTTACATGACACACAATATTTTCATGTAGCTGCTTCATTTTACACTCATTATTTTTTGAGCAGCTCCTTGATAAAGTATCTGCAATGTAAAGTTCTCTTCCTGGCTTATATTTAACAGTTAAATTATAACCTTGCACTGCCAGCATCATTCTTTGCAACCTTGCAGGTACTTTATGCAAAGGTTTTTTAAACAATGTTTCTAGAGGTTTATGATCCGTTTCAACAAGTACTTTTCGTCCATAGACATATTGGTGCATTTTGTAACAACCATAAACAATGGCAAGCATTTCTTTTTCCAGCTGACAGTAATTTTGTTCAGTTATACTTAATGATCGTGAACCAAATGCAACTGGTCTGCTATTTTGTAGGACCACTAAACCCAAAGCTGTAGATGAACTATCTACAGATAAAATAACCTCTTCATTGCTATTAAAATATGCTAAACATTGGTTACTGCATAATGCATTTTTTAAATTTTTAAATGATTCTTCTTGATTTGTGTCCCATACAAATAGAGCCTCCTTTTTTAACAAAATTCGTAAAGGTGCTGATAATGTTGAATAGTTTATAATAAATCGAGATAAATAATTGCACATACCAAGAAAACGTTCTAAATCTTTTTTACATTTTGGATGTTCCATATTCATCACTGCCTGAATTTTTGACGGATCTGGAAAAACTCCCTTTTCTGTGAATAAATGGCCTATAAATACTAATTCTTTTACAAAAAATTTACATTTGTCTGTATTAAATTTAATGCCATTTTCTAGTGCAATATTTAAAACTTTCTTTAATCTAATATTTAGTTCTGCAACCGAGTCTGCCCACACACATACATCATCGAGAAAAGTACACACTCCCTCAATGTTTTCAAACATTTGGGCAATGATTCTATGAAATTCCTCAGGTGCAGATGCAATACCAAAAGGTAATCTATTAAATCTATATCTACCAAAGGGTGTTATAAATGTACACAAGTTGGCACTCTTTTTATCCAATTTCAACAATTAAAATCCGTTTGAGGCATCTAATAATGCAAAAACTTTTGCATTTTGCATTTTACTTTTAATTTCATCAAATGTATGCAATTGGAATTTTGGTTGAATTATATGCTTATTTAATGCCCGAGGCTCAAGACAAATTCGAAGCTTCTTATTTGGTTTTCTAACTAAAACTAAATTATTTACCCATTCTGTAGGTTGTGTTACCTTCTCAATAACACCTAAAGATTCCATTTTGTCTAGCTCTTCTTTTAATTCTGGCAGTAATGCAAATGGAACACGCCTTGCAGCTTGAACAACAGGTTCTGCATTTTCTTGGAGGTGCAATTTTACAGTAGTCGGAAGACATCCCAAACCACCATCAAACAGTTCACTAAAATCATTTTTAATATTCTGTATTAATTCAGGAATACTTTTTTCTGCATAAAATGCAGTATGGACTTTCACTAAATTTGTATTTACAGATATAAAATTAAAATCCATACAGGTTTTGCAGCCTAACAAAGTTGGCACTGAACCCTCAATAACAATAAAATCTACATTATACTTTCTTTTATTTGGGTGCATAATATTTAAATTATAAGTTCCTAGTAGTCCTATACTTTTACCATCTAGCTGAATAATTTTTTTGTTACAAGGCCGTAGGTCAGATTTTTTTATACCTAATCTGTTACATACCTGCATACCGATTACATTACACTCAGCCCCAGTATCCATTTTGACAGGTATAACTTGGCCTCGAACAGTAAAATTTTGTATTATTTCTTTTCCAGAATATTGTGCCATACCAACAAAAAAATGATCACTTTCTTCTTCTTTATTTTCTTCTATAATGTGTACCTTTCTTTTGTTCTTACACATTTTAGAAAAGTGATTATTTTTCTTACATATGTAACAGGTTTTTCCATAGGCTGGACATTTATTTATATCATGGCTCAAACCACACTTTAAACAGTTCCTTATGTAATTTGTCTTATTACGGGAATATAGCACTTCTCCAACCTCTTCTGTCGCTCCTTCCACATAAATTCTTGAAGCCTCTGCAGTTTTTAGATATTTTGTTACATATTCTAATGTCAATTTCTCATCATTTTGGCTTATTAATTGTCTTTTCAAATCATTGTATTTTGAGTCTAGGCCCGCAATTATTTTACTAGCTGTTAATTTTTCGCACAAGTCTCCTAGCTCACATGCAAAAGCCAGGTTTTTTATTTTTGTGAAATAATCTTCTAGTCGTTCACCAGGTGCTTGTTTGGCCGTAAAAAAATCATTTCTGTATGTACACACACTTCGTCGAGGTGAAAAATGTTCGCTAAATAAGAGTAGTAATTGCTCAAATGTTTGTTTTGGCTCATCAAATGAATTATAAATTTCAATTCCTTTTATACCTATGAAATTTAGCAATATGTTTATTTTCCTCTTTTCACTTACATCATCCAGGTCATTTGCCGTGAGATATATTTTAAGGCGTTGGCTCCATAATTTATAATTTTCACATATATTGCCTTCAAATAACATAGGTTCTAAATACAACAGCTTGCCGGCCATTTTATTTTCTTGCAATCAAATTTAGCAATTAAACAGTGTTGAGTTTTTTAACACCTGACACCATGTTTATTTGGTAGTCATACTAAAAGAATAAGTACTGATCTTTATATTTTATTTATTTAAGGAAATCGTTACATTCAACATTCAATATGTGTTGTATTAAGTCTCTACAACAAAGTCTAGTCTAAGTGATGTTAGCTGATATTCTTCATAGACTCTCTTCTACATCTATTGTTGTGGTGTTGCCACAACACTTAAATATTAATCAACACATAGCCTTCATATAATTTTCCTTGGAAGGCGGATAGCTTTCAACCGGTGATCCGTCGCTTTCGAATTTTTGACGGTCGCCGTCTTTTCTTCTAATTATGATGCATGTTCTTTATTTTGTGTGTTTTTAAGCTAATGATACTTCAAGCCGAGACAGCCTGTAACTGTCGGTAGTTTGGAAGTCAGCATAAATATCATATTATTCATTTGCCGACGCTGTTTTTCTAATAGATTATTTTCCAAGAATTTGTTGGCCTGATCGGCATTTTTAAATTCTACAATGATTCGGTTGCGACCGAAATCATTGTAGATGATTTCGGTCGCAACCGACGGATGTAGCACATACCGTCTTTAACTATGCCAGAAACATTATTTTTATGAAGAAGTTGAGCAAAGTATAATAATCTTAATGAAAGCCCTGCAGCTGGGTCTGGTTCCTTCCGAGAGACATGAACTATAAAAGGTGAGACATCATTAGGTGTATATTTTAGTTTATTGCTTAAATATTCAGGCAGTGTATAAGTACTCTGATTAGAGGCAGCAGGGGATGAAGTTTTTTTGTTTAAAGGTTCTGAAATTTGGGTCGATTCAGACGGGCGTTTATTAGGTCTCTTAGCGGGTTCCCAATTAGAAGAATCCATGTTTATGTCTGGAAGCGAATGATCACTGCCCCCATCAGGGGGCTCGTCATTCGTTTCCATTCATGTAAGTGTTGACTTTAAATAGAAAATATACAATAAACACAAAAACTAAACACACCACAAGAACTGCACAGTTATGAAGCACACATAGACTACACAATCCTAAGGTTTTACAACTAATTTGATACCGAAACTTTAGATTAAGAACTTATCACGTGTGTTAACCAAAACACCAACAAGCGGAAAAACCGCCCATCCCTATCTGGTGCTACACAATAACAACAAAAAAATCTTGACTGACACCAAGAAATCCCGCCAAACACTCTTTTCGTTCATTCTACCTGTATGTGGTGGTGTCAGTCAAGGTTTTTATTACAATGATGAAAAATTGTGTCGGAGCGAACTTTGTGTTTTGAAGTTGGAAATTGAAGTAGTTTTAAAAATTAAAAGTTTGTGTTGACGTACAACTAAAAGATTATTAGAATTAAAGTGATTATGGTGTGAAAGACGATGATAACTTTTTTGTGGTTATCCAGCTCATCAAGTAGCACATAAAGTGACTGTCGTCAAATTGAAATTGTCGTGAAATGGAAGTAGTTTTAAAAATCAAAAGTTTGTGTTGACGACTAAAAGATTATTAGAATAAAAGTGATTATGGTGTGAAAGACGATGATAACTTTTTTGTGGTAATCCAGCTCATCAAGTAGCACATAAAGTGACTGTCGTCATATATTTCGCGTTAAATACTCATGGGATGCATTAAAATGTGAAACACCAGTATTTCAATGGAATAAATACAGAAATACTAAAGACATGGCTGTGTGGGCATTAGTGTCCTTTGCCTTCCCAGAGAATGATAAAAAAACAAAACAAGAAAAACGAAAAGAAAATCCAATAAGGATTTTATGGAGATACTAGAAATATCTATCATATCGACATAAAAACGTCAAACGTCATGTTGTCTCTTTTTAACCAAGCAAATGTTGCATTTGAAAAGAGGGATAAATATTACTTGTTGAGTACTTCTTTTGGCAATTCTTTTCTGTGACGTCATTAGCATGTAGTACCTTTGAAGCCAGTCTGCGACCAGTCACGTGGTACATTTGCTGTCACACACAATAACAAGATGAACAAGAGGACTTTACGTACGGGCCTACCACCTAATTAGTTTCATTAACTTCGTACAATAGGATTGGTTGTTATTTGAACTTTGTCATATTTAAGGCTCCGTGCAAATGAGTCACCACCTTTTAGGTAAATGATAGCCACTTGCGCTATTTAATCACCAAACTAAGTGGAGCGTAACAACCACCGGTGGTTCGTTTGCGCGGAGCCATAAGAAAACAATTAGATCATTGAACACGAACGTCCGCAGATGTGATGAGAAGATTTCTCGCTAGCATATCGTCGATCATCGGTTGCTGCTCATAAAATTGATGATAAAAAATTATATAGACTTAAGGTTCTGATATTACGGAAAAAAGGCCACTGAAACAGTGTCGTATATATATTAATTAATTAATTTTGTTCAGAAACGCATAAAAATATTTTGTGCTAAAATGTTTTTTTTTTAACCCTAAGTTACTCAAATTTAGAATAATTGTAAAAGGTAGATAATGCTAATACTATAAATTAAATCAAAACCTTTTCTTTCAAAGTAATGATCTGCCTCTATAGTTTTATTTTATTACTAATATACAGTCATTTGGTTTTGAAAAATAGATTGCCTGGAATGTTATTTCGGAGTTTTGAATTACCTATATAAAATAAAATATATTTATAACCATATTTTCCGTAAAATCAACAGTTTTGGTGTACGAATGCCTGGAAGTGTAGTCCAACGTACGATTGGACAAAAACCTAATTTCCTTACCACCTTTAGAAATAGTAAGCGGCGTATTTTTTACCGTGATATCCCCAGTATGCCTACAAAAAAACGTGGCACTTTTTTTACCTCAAGGTAGTATGAAAATAAGTTTTTTTGCTCAAAATGCATGTTGAACTACACTTTGCGGCGCCCGTACGCCAGAGCTATAGCTTTAACGGAAAAAAGGTAATGACAAAATTTGTAGGATTCTTTGTCTTATTTAATTTTGCAAATAAATATTTTTATCGTGAAATTATTCAGAAACAAGATACTGTCAAATACTTACATTTAGCCGGAATTTTTCCAGTCCATCATACTGGAAAAATTACGAGTAAAAATAAGAGATGACAAAGTCGAAATTCGGAAAAAACACATCAAAATCTATAAAATTACTTTAAAACTCCCGGAATAATTTACATGTAAAATATCACTTAAGACTGTAATATACAAGGTAATTCAAAATCGAGTTTTAGCTAGTCTGAGTGAGGGCTCTCTACGTTCGCCGGAGTGAGGTAAAATATTTTTTGTCAAACGAGATTTTGTTGTTGTCACGTTGTAATTTATAAGTTCTTTTGAAATTAGCCACGTAAACTGACTTACTAAAGAAGATTCATATATAATTTTTTTTTCACTAATAAACCTGTTACATACGTTCATCCATGTTTTTAAATTTAATATCGACAACAGATGCACATAGAGAGTTCCAATTACAACACTTATGAGGCAGCCATCTGCCCCCTTATTCTCAATTCTCAACTGTCGGAAAACATTCGAATTTCGGAAACTCTATACATGACACTTTTTATCGCGGTGCGTCAAAGCGAGACGGCATGTGACTTTTCGAATCGAATCCGTGCTCCGACAGTTGAGAATATGGGGGCTGTCAGTCTAGCGCAACTTCGTAAGAAAAAAAATTTGAATGAAACGTGCACGCTCAGTAATGGCGGTATAATCCGCCTCAATCCAAAAGAAGGCATTATCCATATAATCAATATGGTGGTCGACGCTCTTCATAAACAGGTGATATATATCTGTCATCTGTCTCTGTCGCTGTTGTCTTGTTTTCAAAACGTTTGACACCTTCATTTAGTTGTGTTGGAGAATTTTCTAAAATCAGAAATTAATGTAAATTATTATTAAAAACGAGTGTTTTGCCTCAAGAAATAAGCTTGACCCAAAAAGGATTGTGTGTGATGTGAAGTGAACTAAATAAGTAAACGAATAAGTTAAGAAATATGTAATTTAAAGACACGCCGGCGGCCAATGTAAAACGAACATATTATGTCTGAATTTCCTCTCAATGATGATCGGTAAGTACCAATGACTGTTAATTAGTTCTATTCTAAAGCTGTTATTGTTTAAATAGGGATTTTAGTACAAATTTCAGTACATAAAAGTAATATTTACCTACCGACCTAAGTAAAAAATAGTGCTGTCTGTTCAATTTTATTTCCCTATCGATGTCGTGCCCATCAAATAAACCACTTTATTTTTTTCGCAGATGTAAACAGTGGGTTCAATTGACAGGGAAGGATTTGGTGTATGTACCAATCGACAACAAAATCGCCACATATTTTTGGTGTAGTCGTAATCCAAATCGGTGTTGATGGCCGATCCAGGTCGATTCACACGCCTATCGTCAACCTAACAACCTACCATGTTGTCATAGTAGTCAAGCTTGATATATTGTATATTATACTAAGTAAAAGTTTTTCAAGTACCATTGTTTATTAATTTCAAACACCTATAACTATCGATAAAAATCTAAACTGTATCTCTACTAATCCCTACTAAGCACATCCCTATTTTGTTGCTTATGTTGGCATTATTGTTGCCAGACTGTTGGCTAAATTTTTATTATATTGGTATGAGTCTGGCGTGCACGTTCTATAGAATTTTTTTTTCCTTGAAGTCCCGTCTTCTAACGTAGCGTTTTATATTCTCTTTGGGGGCTGTAGTGGTCCAAGAACTTTAGGTAGGCACGCGAAGTAGGTAGTCTATGGTAGGTAGTTGGGGCCAGTCCATAGTACTTCTTCGTCATAGAGAAAATCGCTCTGAATGACATATAACATAACACATAATCTGTTCTGCGAACTAGGGATGATCCATATTAGAAAAATATCGATGTTGACATCGATGTTAACATCGAATCAAAAGTATCGATGTACGATAAATATTACTTGAAATACATCGATACTTCTAAAACATCGATGTTTTTCGGTAACAAATCAAACTGTCTATTATATTTATGAAATGTGTTTATTATTATTATTGCAATCACAAAAGTTAACGAAAAAAATGAAGTAAATTATATTTAGTATATTAATTACAGTTTTTTTAAGCACACTTTGTAAAAAAATTAACTTTGATAGGTTTTTTCAGTGTCATCTAGTGGAAAATAGTTGAACTAGATAGTCATCTGGTAAAGACTATCCAACATTTAGTTGAAGCTAGTACCTAGTTGACGTTTTGATATTTTATTGTTAAAACATCGATGTGTCGATAATATCGAAGTCAACCCATCGATGTAAAAACATCGATGTTTATCAGTTAAACATCGATGTTCATTCAACATCGATGAATATCGATCATCCCTACTGCGAACTGCTCTTTCTTGGTCCAAAAGTCCAAGGTTCATTTTTGTGGCTAATTCAATGACAATAATTTCAAAGTGTTTTTACATTTTCAATTTCTTCTAAACTTATTACTGTATTAGTGATCAACTAAGCTGCTTAACTATATCCTACAGTTTTAGTTTTTTTTTAAATTCTAAATAAACTTTGCAATACAATTTTAAAAAGTAAGTCAATTATACACATAAATTTTACTACCTATTTAAAAAATTACATGTGCTTTGCTAAAAGTTTTATGAATTATAATCGACTTTTTGTTTTATTGTAAAAAGTAAAAGAAAATTTAGTTTGAATATGCTAAAGTATTATTTTATTTTTAAAATATTTCAGTGTACCCCTTGAGGAATGTATTAATTGGCTTAAGACGAGCACTGCCTAATGCCAGGCCCATGACAGCCCAGGCTGGTCCTATGGTGGACTTGTCGATAGATAAAGATAACATAGCCACAGTTACAATGCAGAGGCTGCCTGTCAACAGCCTGAACCTGGAACTCTTGCAAGAAATGGACAAAGTTCTTGTTGATATTGAAAAGAACAAAGCTAAAGGAATGATCTTGACGTCAGTAAGTAAATCTACAGTCACACTTTTTTTTAAATTCATAATACATGCTACTAACTTTTTATCAGACCACCTTATAAGAGAGTTACAGTTATATGTAGTGAAGAAGATTTCTCCCTTTTCAATCGCACATATCACACGAACTTTTTCGTCAACACATGTTTTTCTTTTACTGACCATGTTAATAGTTTCAAAGTTGGTTTACGTTACAACTGATAATACAATAGGTAGGTGTTTAGTTCGATACCATCATTTTCAAGCAAACCAAACATGTGTTTAAGGCAATAGGCAATTATCAATAACAAAAGCAAGACCACTGTTTATGACCTCAGAAGTTTCGGAGCCTCAAAGAATAGTTGGCGTCTTTTAGTTTCGGGCCCCGAAGAATAGTCGGTGTCTTTTGTAACCTGATAAGATAACATAAACAATAACACCCATAATGATGATTTTCTGTGTCTAAATATGAACACATTTCTTCGGAACAGAGAATGGCTGCTGGGCTATAAAGGGTGTATCAATGTGTGGGTTTTAAGGTAAACCAACCAAATGTGATCTTTTCTATGTTATAGAGAGTTTATCATTATAAAGAATAATGTTATGTATGTAACTGTTTGTCTGTCTGTTACATTTTTACTTCTTAACCAAGGAATTGATTTAAATTGGACGCTTCCATCAGGTGGACCGTCAGCTTGTCATCCAGTTGTATATAAAAAAAAAAATGACATGGGCATAGATTACATCCTGAGAAAGGACATGATACCTGGGCCAAGTTTTGGCTTGATATCCGATATTCAACTGGACAGGATCATGGGTATAACTCATTTATATAATATAGTCCGGTTAAATTAGACCAAAAAAGAAGAGTAAAGCTACATAAATTCCCACCAAGCTGAAAATCAGTAAGATTGTTAAAAATATGATTAAAAATAAAATTTGAAAGTCTCCCATCTTTCCCCTGTATGGAAAAAAATTTATTCAACGTCAAAGGCCAAAAAAATGATATTTTCTCGATTTTCAGCAAAACGGTAATTTTTATCATAAAATTATCTACAAAAAATGTATCAATACTTTTTTTCCTACGAGCCACTGTTTTTGAGATATAACGATTAAAAAAGTTGTACTCGTCATAATATGCATGAGTACGCCACGTATATATATCTCTATTTATTTATTTATTTATTGCTTGTCACATGATACCATTATGGTGGTAAAAGATTCTTTCAAAACATTGAGCATGTGACACCCTGCAAGGGCACTGCAATTTTAAGAGAGTGACACTTATCTAATAGAGAGACACAAATTTAAGTATGTTACATTTCAATCATAAGTTTATTATTTATCTTTATCTGCAAAGAACTCATTTAATGTATAATAAGCCTTTTTAGAGAAATGTTTTTAGATTTTTTATAAATGGCTTTATTGATTGAATGTCTTTTATTTTATTGGGAATATTATTATAAATATTTATAGACATACAGTATGGGCCTGATCTAATTAGTTGAAGAGTTTTACCTGTTGGGAGATTAAATTCATTTTTATATCTGTCATTACGTTTACGGTGGCGAGCTGTGGAATGATAAAAAGAAGCCGTGGGCATCATGTCAAATAATTCCTCAGAACACACTCCGTTATACAACTGGTAGAACACACACAAGGAGGCAAAATCTCTCCTTAGGCTTAATGGCTCAATACCGCTTGTGAGCTCAGGATCGTCGACAATTCTCATAGCGCGTCTTTGGAGCACGTCAAATGGTCCAAGCTGGTATTATAAAATATACATAAGTTATAACTTTATGGATATCAGGTAAACTTTAAATAAACAAGAGTAACTCTAGCGACAACGACAACCATATTTGATTTGTGTACAAAATCAATTTATTGTTATTGTACTACTAACCATTGCTTGTAAATTAAATAAATCTTTATAACTTATTAGGTTTTCATAAAATATTTGACGTAATACTAATGTATTTCTATGTTTTATTATAATGCACATAAATAAAAGGGTTGGAAGTTGGTCAACAATTCATTAGAACCAGTCCAATCTTTACTTCCACCTGCGCCGGAAAAACTGCTGAACACAATTTTTTGCAACTGCAAAAAGGGGTGCAGTGCTAAATGTGGTTGCAAAAAAGTGGGACTGTTTTGTTCTCTGGCATGTACACATTGTCAAGGCCGGTCGTGTTCTAATATTGAATCACTATTAAGGTCTATTCACACATATCAGACATGCCTCAGTTCCGGCACAGATCCGGCACAGTTCCGTATCAGTGCGAAATATTATTTCATACATTATCTATGAACGTATCTCCACTTGTCCGTTCAGTGACGGCTCAGTGCTCTCAGTGTCCGTTCCGGCGTGGTTCCGGCACGGAAGTTATCGTCGACAACGATATTTTTTGTCGGACGGACCGATCACTGACGGATCTCGGACGCCGACATCAACAAAAACAAAATAGTGGACGAGCGATTAATAGAATTGGTTCGTGAATATAGAGTTTTATCTCTATTTAGAGATGATTTATCTCATGCAAAGTATATGGATACGAAATACAATCACGATTGACGACGGACACGTTTTCACTGAAGCTCCGTGAACTGAGCGGGCACTGACATGTGTGAATTGAATCACTGAAGCACTGATACGGAACTGTGCCGGATCTGTGCCGGAACTGAGGCTTGTCTGATATGTGGGAATCGACCTTTAGCTCAGTTTACATGTACTCAGGATGAAGAACAAGCAGAACAAGAACAAGAATAAAAAGAACAAGAAGATCAAGAAGAAGAATTTGAAAGTTACGACTCGGACGATTAAATTTCACTACTTTTTTTTAACTTAAATTGCTTTTATCTTTTCAATCTCTGCTAATATCCATTATTTTGCAATAGTTTTAAATTAAACAGGATCACAACCGACCCGTGGAATAGGCCTACTGGGGAAAAAACGTTGAAAAAAACGCGCTAAGTACACTACCTCATAGGTGGCGTGGAAACGTTTGCATATTATGACGATTACAACTTTTACAACTTTTTGAATCGTTATATCTCAAAAACGGTGGCTTGTAGGCAGAAAAGTAATGATACATTTTTTGTTGATAATTATATGATCTACAATTTTTGTCTGAAGTATTTTTATGATAAAACACCGTTTTGCTGTAAATCGCGAAAAACTATTTTTTTGACCTTTGACCTTGAAATTTTTCCATACAGGGGAAAGATGGGCAACTTTCAAATTTTATTTTTAATCATATTCTAAACAATCTTACTGATATTCTTAATTTTTTTTTTTAATAATTACTTAGTAATTAAAAATAAAATATAATAAAACTAGACAAATTTCACGTCCTGAGGCAGGAATCGAACCCGCGACCTTTCGCAATCCGGGCGACTGCTCTGACCACTGAGCCACCCAGGACTTGGGATATCCCTGTGAAATTCTTCTATTCTCTCTGTATTTGCGTTTATGAGCTAACGTCCACCCTACAATGTCGAAAATATTCTATTTCAACATCCGAAAAATTACTTAGTAATTACTTGCCTCAGGACGTGAAATTTTTCTAGTTTTATTATATTTTAATTACTAAGTTATTTTTTAAACATTTATAATAATGTTAAAAATAAAAATTAAGAATATTTGAAAGCACTGCCCCAACTTAACCGAATCGTAGGTATTTGTAAAAATACTCGTTTCGGATGTTGAAATAGAATATTTTCGACATTGTAGGGTGGACTTAAGCTCATAAACGCAAATACAGATAGACTAGAAGAATTTCACAGGGATATCACAAGTCCTGGGTGGCTCAGTGGTCAGAGCAGTCGCCCGGATTGCAATAGGTCGCGGTTTCGATTCCTGCCTCAGGACGTGAAATTTTTCTAGTTTTATTATATTTTAATTACTAATCTTACTGATTTTCAGCTTGGTGGGAATTTATGTAGCTTCGAATGTCTAAATTGACCAGACTAATAATAAGATTAAACAATCTGCTACTATTTAGTTCCTGATGCCAGATGCTCAAATCACCTAACATATCACACTGTTACCTTTTCAAAAGTTTTTGTTTTATACATGGCTGATGATAATGGTTTACCAAAGCATAATGATGCTTGTAGAACCTTGAGCACTACTCACTTGTTGCATACTAAAAACCAAAAGAGAAAGTTATATTGTTATTGTAGAAAACAATTTCCCCTGCACCCAAAACAACACTTTCTCAATGAGACCTTATCCAGAGCAGGAACAATACAAACTAGTGTTTTATAGTTGCTGTTTTCTGAAATGCGGTGGTGCTATCCCAGTCAGGTAGTCAGATGCTCAAAAATTTTTTATACAACTTTCAAGTGGAAATTGTCAGTATGCCCTGCCCTGTTTTTAACCCATTCGTACAAATTTTTGTCTGTTTTCATAAAATTCTCAGTCTTTGTTATAAGTTACTATGTATTATTAATTGTTACAGGCATCACCTACAGTCTTTTCTGCTGGATTAGATATAATGGAAATGTACAAGCCTGACATGAAAAGAGTTGAACTATTCTGGACTACACTACAAGGAGTTTGGTTGAAACTTTATGGCTCAAAATATGTTACTGCTGCAGCTATTAATGTAAGTTTAAGTAAAGAAATAATTAATTAGTTTCCAGATTTTCAACTGACAAGAAGTACCAGACTGACAGCGAGCCCACATTTTTATTGGTTTTCCATTCATAATGGCGAGTAAGTGAGTTTATCTTCTTAAAAAGGGCTTGCTCTCTTGCTCTGGAAGAGGATAGGTAGGGGTTGAAGATCTTGTTGAGCTCGCTAAATCGTCGACCCCTTTTTAACCCCTTTTTAACTGTTTTAAAAGAACCCTGGTTATATAGAGAACACAATCTGGCATGGCATAACAATATCGATTCTGAATAGCTTACAAAATTTAACATTTTCATGCCATGCGCTACGCTGTATGGTCGCTTGGAATTGTGTCAACTGCGTGGCAAGTTGAGTAGTATGTATGCTACCAACAGAGCGCACAGCGTCGTCTTTACTCGGGGGCGCAAAGGGTGCGGCGCACCCGGGCTCAGAATCTTTTTTTTTACACAAAGCACAGCAATTGACCTAACACCACCTGATGTGAAGCAGTAAGATGAGTCCATATATAAAGACGGCTAGTGCAGTTAAAACACTGCTCTAACCGCCTTCACCTTGCCGCCTCTACCTTGTCGGCTCAAAAGTTCCTTTTTTATGAAGGAACCCATGTTATAGTAAGGAGGGAACACATGTGCTAGCAAAGAATTCCAAGTTCTGAAAGTACGACAAAGAAACGAGGCACTAAATGTCTTTGTGCATGATCTTGAGTTGGAGACAGTGAATTGATGACTCCGAAGTCCGGCAAGCGTGCTCCTGAGCAGGAAGGGAGGATAGGTGGGATTAGGTCGAAAAGCTCTTCAGAGCACTCTCCTTGATATAGCCGATAAAAGGCGCTAAGCGACGCAATATCCTCCCTTCTCTCGAAGGTGATGGAGCGCGTTATAAATACGCAACTCCTCAGGTACCTAGAGGATCGTGACCTAATCAGCGACCGTCAATACGGCTTTTGCCACAGTCGCTCGACGGGGATCTTCTAGTGTACCTCACGCACCGTTGGACTCTTGCCATTGATAGTTATGGTGAGGCATTGGCTGCCTAGATGTAGCGAAAGCGTTCGTTCGGGTCTGGCACAGGGGTCTTCTTTCGAAACTACCAACTATACGGGCTGCCTGAGGGGTTGTGCAAATGGGTCGCTAGCTTTTTGCAGAGGCTCAAGGTTGTTCGTGACCTCTACATCGCCAATGATATGGACAGCACGACGCTACAATCTGTCCAGTGCATCGAGAAGGTACTTGGCGGAGCCATATCCCACAAGTGCGAGCAATATTCCACGCAGGACTTGACCTGAGTTTTGTAAAGCAGGCAAAATTAAAAATCGACGCACCTTGTTCAGTACACCTGGCTTCCGTAAGGCTGTTTTGATCACGGTTTGGATCTTAGGGGTTGCAAGCTAACCGCTATAAATCTCGATGAAACGGCGGTGCATATAGGCGTAGAGTCTATGGGGCTCCGCGAGGGCTCTCGCAGATCCTGCGGCCGTGTAATGTCACGGAGCGGCTCCTTTAAATATTAAATAATTTAGTCACACTGTCCGTACTCTGTACCGTAATAGGATATACCGTCTTTCCCTTTCATCTCCTCCCTAGACAAGATGGCTTTTGATAATCGCTATCACTAAATGGGAAATGTAGTGAAATTGCGTCATAAAGAAGGCTGAATCATGGACCAGCGTCCTGGAGGGTTTTGCGGCCTTTTCTCATCTTCCTACTTCGTACTCAAGAGCCACGCGTCTTCGGAGTCATCAATTTACTGTCTCCACCTCAACGTCACGCAGAAAGAAAATTAATGACTCGCTGGAATTAGTTACTACATTTGTTCCCTTCTTCCTACACATGTTCTGCTTCACTGTCTTCGCTGATGAACTCTTGTTACCACTTCATCGGATGGCGATGGGTGTTAAGTTGCAGGTGAGAGTGAATCTATGGGAGCGTACCGAAAGCGAAGTAAATGGGTTTTCGTTGCCAACATCATTTTATAAATACACCACCCAAATTTCCGATCACTGGTATGAAAATAACTAACGAAATGTTACATCTAGAGCCTCCTAAAGGAGGCTAGTGCATTGATTGCACCCGGGCGCTAAATGAGCTAGAGCAGGCCCTGAGAGCGCATTGCCTCGCCTGTCACATCACATCCGCTATGAGCGAATCCCCATATTTATTGATATTGATTTTGGGAACTATATTCTAGGATTCTCCAAACCCATAACCACCTAAAATTGTTTTTAATTGTATTATTTAAATATAAAACATCTTGTTTAAAGGGTCATGCCCCTGCTGGGGGTTGTCTTTTGGCGATGTCCTGTGAGTATAGAGTCATGGCAACAGGCAAATTCAATATCGGCCTCAACGAGACCGCTCTTGGAATTGTAGCGCCCCAGTGGTTTATGGACACCATGTGCAACACCATACCACAGAGGCAGGCGGAACTTGCACTTACTACGGGTAGAATGTTTAGCGTTGATGAAGCTTTGAAGGTAATTGTCATACTAATTTTTCATATAGAATCCTTTAGGTGAGATGCTATTGGAATAACTTTCTCTTATAGAAAATCGTGGTCAAACAATTCGGTTTGTTCAATGCATACAGATATCATTTTTCTTTTCCAGATCGGCATGATCGATGAAACAGCTTCAGGCAAAGATGATTCAATAGCCAAGTGTAAGGAATTCATAAATAAATTTAACAAAATTCCGCCTCTTGCCCGAGCGTCAACAAAGCTGAAAATTAGGTCCAGGGCTCTCGAATGGCTAGTCAAAAACCGCCAAGCGGATCTGAACGAGTTCATACAATTCGTGAACCATCCTTTAGTACAGCAATCTTTAGAAATGTATATGCAAATGTTGAAGCAGAAAGGTTCCAAGTAATTATGACTAATTGCAGCATAACATTGGCGTGAATCTAGTAAATGATATTTTCTTAGCCACCATATCTTGCGGTTTAAAATTATACACACAATTTAACAGTTTAATTAGAAATCTACCGATGCAATCGATTTTTGAAAATTGTTAAGACTGAAAAAATAAAGATAAGTAGTAAAAATGTAGGTATTAAATAAAAAAATGAAATTATAGCTAAGGATAGATATACTATTGTGTTTTGATATTTTAGTTTATTGATTTTGTAAATATATATTATTTATACAGACTTTTATTGAGTTTCTTCTTTTATAATCCCATGACCCTATAGTCTAGTATTTCAATGAACTTAATTAATTTTAAAAATCGGCCGATAAATTAAAAGTAATTAAATAAACAATCATCATCATCATTTCAGTCAAGAGACGCCCACTGCTGGACATAGACCTCTCCCAAGTATCCCCAAACCGATCGGTCCTGCGCTGCCCGCATCCATCGGCTGCTAGCCCTTTGTTCCCGTTGAGTCACACCATTTTGTGTCTCACATAGGGCTTGTAATATTCGTCCATTTTTACTATTCGAATATTTCGAATAGTACCAAAACTAATATTCGAATTATTCGAATATTACGAATTTTTCGAATACTTTTTATCCAAGGAACAAAATACATCATCATCATCTAAATATAGAACATAATTCGTTGATTTTATAAAATTCACTGACATCGAAGTGGATTATCACTAATTTGAAAAGAAAAACTACGTTTTTTAAACATTTATTCACCATTTTTATGATCATTAGTCCTCTGCTGGACACAGGCCACTCCATATGAACACAACTTGGCTCGATCTTTGAGTAGCCTGATCCAGTTACTGACGGCCACTAACAAAGCCGCCCCGCTGCTACTTCTGCTTATATATTCGTAGGCTGTTGATTCTCTGCTATCAACTCTCTGCCGGATCACTTCATTGTGAATTCGATCCTTCAAGCCGGGGCTCGACCGCGCAATAAATGAAGTCATTAATGAGTCCTAACTCGCAACGATAATTTTCATAGTTACACCGCGCCGCTAATCTCTTTCGCAGTCGACTCATTAATGACCTCGTTCAATTCGCGGTCGAGCCCCAGCTTCAGTGAACCTCCAAGCAAAGCCTACTCCATAGATCACGGAGCGACTAAAAACTGGTGCACCAGCTCTACCTCGAGTGTCCACGCCACAGCACATGTGCCATAACGGGAAGGACGCACTGACTTTTGCTTTAGGCTTTGTGGAATTGCACGACGACGCAGCTTGCCGAATGCTGCCCAGTCAAGACGAATCCTTCTATGGGTCTCTACTTCGGAATGTTTTTTACTTAGTTATGGTCAGTTTGTCATAATTTTATCCCAGTTCAACTAGAGACTGATGCGTTGAAATAAGTCCGCTAGGTTGTGCAACATCTGTTGTAGATCCTGCAGCGTTCCGGCTATAACGATGACATCATCCGTAAATTGCTCTTACCATTAATGTTAATACTCCTTCCGTTCCAATTCAGTATCTTGAAGATATCCTCTGATGCACTTTTGAACAATTTAGGGGCTATGACGTCTATTTGTCTCATACATCGGAAATAGGTGACTCTGCTGGTTCTGTACTTGGATAGTCTCAGTCTTTGCATCGTGAAAGCATTTCCTCACTTAGATATATCAACTTGGCATTGCATCAAAGATTCTAGAACTGCCCAGATCTTGATGGAGTAAAAATGATCTATAGTGCCATATCTTCTACGGAACCTAGATTTTTCTGGAGACTGGAATTCTTCGAGTCTTTGCGCAAGTCTATTCGATAGGACTCTCGAAAATAGCTTGTAGCGGAGGCTGAGGAGTAAAATTGGATGGTAGTTCTTCAGCAGCGTCTTGTCGCCTTTTTAAAGGAGAGGGCGACCACACTCCTTTTTCACACTTCTAGAGATCTCCTATAAAAGAAGACAGAATTAAACATTTTTTGGATCTCCTTCAGCAGTGCTCACCCACCAGCTTTGAAGTTCCGCTGTGATTCCATCTTCTCCAGGGGCTTTACTGTTTTTAGCTGTCTAAGACCTATCTCAATTTTGTCTAGGCTGACTACTTGGTTTCCGGCAGGCCCTCAGTTAAGTGGCGTGTTAGTGTTGATCTAGTAGAATTGTCATATTTTGGATCTGGTCAAGATGCATGCCAAGGGTATAATAAATTGGCTTGTTACTGGCTTCTTGTAATATATTTTATTGTATATTTATCTATGTGAGCTGGAAGCCCCCCAAATAAAATAAAATAAATAAAAATAAAAACTAATTAATATGGAAGTTGGAAGGATGTTACAATTTCCCAAAGAATCTCCGGCCTAGATACAATGCAACAACGTTCCCACTAGCAGTGGTGAACTTCGTAAGGTGGTCTCCCTACTCCCTAAGGACTGGACGAACACTTTTGACTCCATGTTCTGCTCAATTCCTCTTTTCATGGAGCGAGTGTTAGCATTTCGGAGGTCGTGTCGAACCAGTTTGTAAATTTCCCGATGCTCTGACGAAGTAACAGATGGATATTGACGTCGTTGCTGCTTTAGTTTAAAAGCTTCTTTTGAAAATTTCGTTTTAATAGATGTATTTCTCTTGAAACTGACAAAAAAATATATTAAATCAACTTTTATTTTACAGTTAATTTAAGTAGTTTTTCAATTAACACAAAAAGTACGCTTCGTCGCCTAATTCTACGCCTATCATCTGTCGTTTTTGGTAAATTCAATCATAGTTGTGTTGATTTTTATTATGAAATATCAATATTCAAAAAATTCGAAATATTCGAATACTACTCTCAATAATATTCGAATAGTAAATGAGGCGAATATTCGAATAATACGAATATTCGAATATTCGAATACCAAGCCCTAGTCTCACACTGTTACACATTGGGAAAAATATTTCATCTATCCTCACCAGATCGTCGGTCCACCTGTGGGAGGCCTGCCAACGCTGCGTCTCGAGGACTTTTCCGCCCCAACGGCCGTCAGTCCTCCTTGCAATGTGGCCTGCCCACTGCCACTTGAGGCTCGCAATTCTTTGGGCTATGTCGGTGACCTTGGTTTGCCTGCAAATCTCATCTTTTCTAATGCGATCACGCAGAGAAATCCTGAGAATAGCCCTCTTCATTAACGTTTGGGTGACATTGAGCCTCCATATGAGGCCCATTGTAAGCGGCCACGTCTCAGCTCCGTAAGTCATCACTGGCATCACACATGAATTAAAGACTTTCATCTTGAGACACTGCGGTAGTAGTAAAATAAACAATGCTATTTTACAAACTCTTGGCACATTTTATCACGCTCCAGATTATTAATCTTTATTGATCAACGCTTGCCCGGTTGAGACGTTGGAGGGGTCCCCGGTTTAGAGAGACTAGTCAATATGTTGGCCATGCGTGACATGCCGTTACAAATTAATAACTTCCTTTTACGAAGTTTAACGACCGGCTGGTCGAGCGGTCTGTACTCCTTACTATGCAGGCTACTCGGTCAAGAGGACCCGGGTTCGAATCCCGGCAGGAGCAATTTGACGACCGGCTGGTCAAGTGGTCTGTACCCCTTGCTATACGGGCTGCTCGATCAAGAGGTCCCGGGTTCAAATCCCGGTAGGGGCAAATGTTTGTATGATGAATACGAGCATTTGTTCACGAGTCATGGATGTTTTTATGTTTATTTAGTATATTTCTAATATTTATATACATATTACTATCATTATTAGTCCCTTTGACACACTCACACCTATTATCTAGCCCAAAGTAAGCATCATTAAGAGCTTGTGTTATGGATTCTAGGTAACGGACTAATAATGATACTAATATGTATACAGAGTGGTGCCGTCAATGCGACAATAAATTTAAACATGGGCTATATTAGTCCATAGAAATGGTTTGCCACTTTCAAAAATATCGCATTCATTTGATAATTTCATGACATTTGTATGAAATAATACTGCCAATGTTATCTACACTATTCCATACAAATTTCATGAAATTATCAAATGAATACGATATTTTTGAAAGTGGCAAACCATTTCTATGGACTAATATAACCCATGTTTAAATTTATTGTCGCATTGACGGCACCACCCTGTATAAATATTAGAAATGTACTCCGTGGAGTGTGGGAATATAAAAAATAAATGTTTGTATGATGAGTACGAGCATTTGTTTACGAGTCATCGATGTTTATATATTTATTTAGTATATTTCTAATATTTATATACATATTATTATTAATGTTTATCCGTTATCTAGTATCCATAACACAAGCTCTTAATGATGCTTACTTTGGGCTAGATAATAGGCGTGATTGTATGGATATTATTATTATATTATTATTAGTTTGGTCTTATCTCTATATATTTTGTAATGACAATGAGCACCATTAAGAGAACAAAATTATCAGCTTTATAACTATAGATAGTAGGTACTATTATCTTGCGGTATCTTAACAATATCAAATAGCAACTGAGACGCCTCGTACATAGGTACTATAAATATAGCTTGATTATTTAATAAAAATGTTTTCATTACGAGAAATAATTAAGTTTTCTAATCGAGGGTTAATATGTAGAAGATTTGTTTCTAACAAATCAATATCGATGATAGATTTGAGGGTAGATAAAGATGGTATAGCAGTACTGACAATGCAGCGAACACCCGTTAATTGTTTGAACTTAGAACTTATGTCTGGCATTGGCGACGCACTCGAAGAAGTGGAGAAGAACAAGTGGAAAGGATTGATTTTGACTTCGGTGAGTAAATTCAACGTTATCATCATGGATATAGTACCTAACAATAAATGGAACAAAAAGATACAATTATATGACTTAGACGGCAAAACTAGTTACGGTACACAAGTAACTACGTAGGTTATTAAGAAACACTTCAATGGCAATTCCAATTTAGGAAAAGAAATAGCAGTACCTAGTTAAATAAAAGTCGAATACACGTCACTTCGAAATTAAGTGTTATTGCAATGGACTAATGACTAAGGTATACGTGGCGGCTGATCAAGCGAAACTGACATTTGTACATTATTTAGGCAATTATGATGGATAGAAAGAGATTTATTCATACAATTACGTTACAGGCAATACCGTCTATATTTTCTGCAGGAATGGACATTAAAGAAATGTACAAACCAGATGTCAGCCGACTAACAGAACTATGGAAAGCTACGCGACGAGTCACTTGGGCACTTTTAAATTCGGGCTATGTTACCGCATCTGCTATCACAGTGAGTTTTGTATTCAAATTCAGCTTACTTAGAAAAATATTTTAACTAGAAATATATGTCTATAGGAAGCAGGAACAAAACCCACGATTAAACACAATCCAGGTGACAGCTCTGACCACTGAGTTACCCATAGAGTACATTTTTATACGGATAGAGTTACCGTGGACTATGAATTTATTCTAGTCGTAAATAGGTACTAACTTACACTTCACATAAATAATATACTTAGAAGATTCACTTCTAAAGTAGACCAGACCTCTTACACAGAACCTCGACACACGGCCGTGGTAGGTTAGATATCTAAAGCGGTGGCTGTGCCATCACCTTAGATTTCGTGGTTATTTTTTTTCACGGCCCCCGCTTTATATTGTCTAGGTAGGCATACATATAAAATTATCTATTTGTGCGTTATAAGCGCAACTTTATCCGGAGTTTCGACACTGAACTCAAACTTATGTTGTATTACTCTACAAAATGGAAATACTCTCGCGACAAGCATAACGAGGTTGAAATAATAATTATTTCAGGGTCATACATCAGCTGGCGGTTGCATTCTAGCTTTGTTAACTGAGCACAGAGTAATGGTAGACAGTAAAGCTACCATCAGCCTTAACGATACAGCGTTGGATATCGCGCCACCGTCTTGGGTCGTGGAAGCTATGATCCACGTCATGGGAAGAAGGCAAGCAGAGCTAGCGCTGACCGGTTCTACGTTATTCTCTGCTCAGGAGGCTAAAGAGGTAGGAAGATGTTACATCACATTTTATTACTAAATCCGTACTAATGAATAACTGACTGATTTTCAATAGTTTTGACCGGGTGGTAAATAGTTCCAACATATTTCCACTACCCATTTGACAGGCGGATTTAGGTACGCGGAACACGCATTGACCCACCTATATCCAAGCGTCCCCGTAGCCTTTAGCAACACCAGGATTATTTTTTTATAAAACAAACGTGATTCCATAATTATAATACTTACCTTTACCGGTAAATACTTAACCGTCACTCAGATGTTAAGTCCCATTTAATTTTTAAGAAGTGCTTACCTAAATTGACGTTTTTCCATACAAACTTCCGATTTTGACAATAAAATATTTAAGAGGTTTTGAGTGTTCGGCGGTGGATACATAAAACGTTACATTGCAATTTCCAGGCAAGCCTTATAGATGACGTCGCATCAAACCAAGAAGACGCCATCGAAAAATGCAAGCAATTTATAAATCTGTTTGACAAAATTCCACCATTAGCACGGTTGAAAACCAAGCAATTGATTAGAAAGAACATTCTAGATATATGGACAGAGGAGAACGCGTTGCATCGAGTGGAGGATTATGTTAAGGAAGTAACGAGTCCACAGAGACAGAAGGCATTAGAAGTGTATTTAGAAGCAATGAAAAAGAAGAAGAATGAATAAAAATGATGTCTAAAACGTAACACAGAAGTTACACGACGTTAATAATATCAGAGTACCTATTTTATTCCAGCTTACTGAAATAATTATATACACGAAGACAAAATAAATTGTAAAAAGGGTAGGTAGATATTTAAGGATCTCCTTTTTATTTAAATGTTTCAATGGAATGTTTCGCGTATATTATATGTATGATTTTAGTTTTTTATAATATCGCAATACTTACTGCACCAAAACACAGACAGAAACCTTTGAAATCAATTTGGTTATCATGATTTTGTTTAATTTAGCTTTAATTTTCATTCATAAATAAGTAGGTACTAATCAACTACCATACAAACTGAACTATCCCTGATTATCACGACGACGCCATTCTGCGTATCTGTACAATGCGATATAAATACAGCAAATCTTCTCCCAAGTCTTCAATAAATCCAAGCAAAATCTTTTAAAAGTCATCGCCCAATAATGCAGCCGTTTCAGGATCCACCGCCTCGGTGAGCCCCATTTGCATGTCTGTCCATTCCTCCCTCTGGTTGTCTATGAAATAATTGATCTCTAATATTCTGTCTCTGTTACGTTTGATTTCATTGCTGTAACAATGAATAATTATTGTCCACCTATAATGTGCATTGACAAAATCTGCAATTATTTAAAGCTCTGAAAACAAGTTGCAAGCGGTTATAAATGTGTAACTATGGGCAAGGGACACAAATACCCCTATAAATTGTATTTGTTACTTTTGTAACACACTGTATATAGTCGCCAAATACTACTAGACAATTCTCGAAGCTTCCACAATATTACTTCGATGAATGGAGGGTGCTAGAATGTTCCATATATGGAGAAACATGCTCCCTCACTACTTTCTTGAAGTTTCTTCGTCCGTCCTTGTCTAGTATATCACATTGTCTCTTTTACTTATTTCGAAGGGCCTCCACCTGTTCTTGTCTAGTTTTAGCTGTATCTCACTCACTCTTATGGATTTTTACATATGGGCGTCAAATGGCCGTAAGGGTCCTAAAAAAGCCTAAAAAGGGATTTTCAGGAAATGGTAGTATAGGATTATTTGGCTTCTGAAACGGCCTGAAAACATGTTTTAGGAGCCTTAAATTGGTGGTAACTAGATCAAAAATTTCGATTGTTTGCTAAGTGATAATGCTCCCTCTAGCTCGGACTGAAAACGCATTAAAGCCTGCTAAAAACTCAGATCATAAAAAAAAACGTCTCTAAGTCTGAGAAAATTAACTTAATAGTTGCATAAGGCCACCACGCTAGGTACACACTATGTAGTTGTCAAAGTCGTGTCTTGTAAAAGGTAGCGACTTGTCGAAATAATGGACTGACATGTCGTAGTTATAATATCGATGGAGATCACAGATATCTACTGTGATGTAGTATATTCAATAAAAGATATTTATGGAATGGACATCATATTGTATTTTATAATCAGAACAAAAAGAATGATAGAAGTAATAAAGATGGTTAACATGAATTTGAGTTGTAGTTTTTTATATGAGCATGAGACCATAGATTATATGTCTGTCACAGATTATGATAGTGGCTCTTGTTACATCCCTCTTCTTCAAAGGTACCTTTTGGGTAGGGTAATTGCTCGTCCACTGCGTGTAGTTCTTGCACAAGTTGGACCTGTTGGGCTTAAAGTTTCTGTAGGTATGGTTATCGGTAGTGGGGCTTCATCAGTTATTGATGGTGTAGCCATCTGGACTTGATCCCGTATTGTGGACTGCTCTGGACCTGCAATCAGGCAATGCTCGTCTTCTGGCAAGCTCAATTTTCCTGATGATGGCTCAGGGGTCATCAGAGCATGCTTGAGATGCCATGCATTCCTTCTGTATACAGCTCCATCAGTAGTTTTCAACAGATAAGACCTGGGTGCATCTGATGCTGTTGATAAGATTGTGGCAGGAATCCAATTTTGTTTCTCCTGCCTGAGGTAGACATTTTCGCCAGTCCTAAATTCTTTAATTGCTTTTTTGTTTCTGTCTGCAACTTCTTTTTCCTTTTCTTTTATAGATTTTAAAACCTTTGTCACTTTCTTAATTATTTTAGGTTTCAGTAAACTGCTGTTTGTAGGAAGCAGGGTTTTAGTCCTTTTGTTCATTAGTCGTTGCACTGGGGAACCTAAATCTAATCTAGGGGTATTCCTGTGGTGAAGAAGTGCTAGGTGAATGTCAGTGTTATCTTCTTTACATTTTTTAAGTAATGTTTTCGCTTCTTGTACATAGCGTTCAGCGAGGCCGTTCGATCTTGCAAAGTGTGGACTAGAAATCCGATGTTCAAAATGCCAGTCTCTTTTGAAATTTTTAAATTCCAGACAGTCAAATTGTTTCCCTCCATCTGATAGGAGGATGTCAGGAATTCCGAAGGTAGCAAACCATGATTTTAATGCTTTAATTACTGTCAAGCTGCTCATAGTTGTAAGTTCTTGGAAGTCAAAATAACCTGAATATGCATCTGCAATAAGCAAGTAGTCTTTTCCTTTCAGGTGAAATAAATCAGACGCTACAGTACTCCAAGGGCGTTCAGGTACCTCCTGCTTTATTATTGGTTCCATTGGATTATCTTTTTGAATTTTTATACAGGATTTACATGAACGTACATAGTTGGTTAAATCTTCAGTCATTGTTGGCCAGAAAACATGATCTCTTGCAAACCGTAATGTCCCTTGTATGCCCTTGTGGCTAAGGTGGCAATGTTTTATGACTACAGGGATCATTGAGTCAGGTACTAGTACCCTATTGTTTTTGAATATAATGTTTGAGTAAACACCAAGTGTTTCCCTGTATGTCCAATATTTTTTTAAATTATACTGCACTTCTTCTATTTTTTCTGGCCATCCTTTTAGAATAATATTTTTAAGGTTTCTTAGTTCATTGCTTTTTTCTGTTTCTATTTTTAGTTGCTCACGGCGCGTCTTGGAGAATGGGATTATTGCACATATTTGCAATGTATCATTGTCAATTATTTCACTATTGAGGTCTCTACAATCTCTGCTGAGTGTGTCGGCAACATACATTTCAGTACCTTTTTTATATATGACTGTGGGGTTATAGGGTAGTATTTGGTAAAGCATTCTTTGTAGTCTCGGTGGCGCATCTACGAGTGGCTTTTTAAAGATCGTTTCCAGTGGTTTATGGTCCGATTCGATGGTAAGGTTTTTACAGCCCCATATATAAGTATGAAATTTTTTGCAGGCTACTAAAATAGCATTTGCTTCTTTTTCAAGTTGACTGTACCCGATCTCAGTCTTAGTGAAGGATTTGGCACAATATGCAATAGGTTTTCCTTCTTGTATTAGTACTCCCCCACAGGCATAACTGCTCGCATCTACTGATAGTGTAATTGGAATTCTGGGGTTATAAAAACCAAGTACTGGTGGGTTTTGAAGCAATTCTTTTAATTTCATAAATGCATTATTTTGATCTATATCCCAATAAAATTCAGTATTTTTCTGTAATAAGAATCTTAAAGGTGCAGTTATTTCTGCCATGTTATTAATGAATTTTGACAAATATGTCACCATCCCTAAAAATCTCTGCAACTCCTTGATATTTTCAGGTTGCTTAATTTTCTTGATTGTCTCTAGCTTTTCGGGGTCTGGTTTTAAACCTTCATTAGACACAAGATGACCTAAAAATTTGACTTCTTGGGTGTTAAACACACATTTATCTTTGTTTAGTTTCAGGCCAGAATTTTTTAATTTTTTCACTACCTGATTTGTGATTTCCTGCAGCTGTTCTTTACTTTCAGCATGTATCAAGATGTCATCCATTGAGACTTCGGTATTTTTTATGTCTCTTAGCAGTGTACTCATGATCTGCTGAAAAACCTCTGGTGCGGAAGCTAAGCCAAATGGCATCCTTAAGCAGGAATATCTTCCAAATGGTGTGCTAAAGGTCAAATAGTCAGAGGTTCTTTTAGTGACCATCAATTGCCAGAATCCTCGTTTACAATCTAGTAAGGTAAACCACTTTGAACCATTAATTCTAGCAGTAATTTCCTCTACAGTAGTTAGTGGGTAGTGCCTTCTTTTTAAATTTTTATTTATAGCTGATGGATCAATGCACAAACGAATCTTATTATTTTTTCTTACTACCACCATAGGAGATACTGCTGGAGTGGGTTTTGTGACTGGTTTTATTATTTTTTGTTTGACCATGTTATCCAACTCTTCTTTAACTTGATCTCTTATTATGTGGGGTACTTTCCTGGCTGGGCAAATAGGCAACTTTGGGTGTTCTACCAAGTCAATATCATATTTGAAGTTTTTGAGACAACCCATTCCATCATAGATATCATCACTCAAAATTGTGTCAATTTTTTTTATAAGTTTCAATTTTACACATGTCTTTTTTCCTAATATTGGTGTGACATTTTTATCAATTACAAGAAATTTTATCAAACTTTTTATTCCTTTTATTACAGTTAGAATATTTGTTTCACCTCTTACTGTCATCTTGTGACCAGAAAAAGACATGAGATACTTTGTCTTAGTGGTTTGCAACTTGGCTTGCACAGCACTGGCTATTTTCAATGGTATCACATTGCATTGGCTACCAGAGTCAAGTTTAAATTTTACTTCCGTGCTATTAGGTAATAAACCAACCTCAAACCAGTCTTTTTGATCTTCTTCACATTTAATTGATCCCACAAACATATCACTTTCACCTGAGCTTTCATCACTTTCTTGTATCACCGTTTCTATTTTCTTAGACTTGCAGTACTTAGTGAAGTGATTTTTCTTATTACACTGTTTGCATGTTTTACCATAAGCAGGACAGGATCTTTGAGAATGTTCTGTTCCACACCGTTCACAAGGGTAAGTATTTTGTTTAAGTTTTTCTTGACGGGTTTTCTTGTAACCTTTTTTATTTATAGCATTTTTCTGAATGGTATCTATTTTTTCAGTTGTTGTTATTTTCATGTTATTTATTTGTTTGCTTACTTGTTCTATTGATTGGCATATTGATATAGCACGCTGCAATGTTAAATTTTCTTCCGCTAATAACTTTTCCCTAGTTGTATCGTTTTTAATACCGATTACTATTCTATCACATATTAATGATTCTTCTAACTCTCCAAAACAACAGTTTTTTACTTTACTTTTTAGCATAGTTATAAATTCGTCAATTGATTCTTCATTTTGTACCATTTGGTTAAAAATGTACCTTTCGTAAGTAATGTTTAGTTTAGGAGTAAAGTGTTCTGTAAATTTTCTTGTGATTAATTTTAAGTCTTTTGACTCCTCTATTGTAAGGTTAAATGTGTTATAAATAATGGCAGCCTCGG
Source organism: Nymphula nitidulata (assembly GCA_947347705.1). Lineage (NCBI taxonomy): Eukaryota > Metazoa > Arthropoda > Insecta > Lepidoptera > Crambidae > Nymphula > Nymphula nitidulata. The sequence goes on along the minus strand of OX374630.1, from coordinate 14,929,715 downwards.
GGCCTATTGTGGTCATCAAAGTTGCAACTTGCACTTCATTTGGTTTGCTGATTAGATTGGTTGCTACTGCATACCAGTCAAATTGTTGTAGCCATAATTTCCAAGCTATCGCCACATTCTCTCCGGCATTTAACACAAAATATTTTGGCGGCCTTACTCCTGCCGCTCCGGTTTCCATTTTATTTCTATTTCTCTTCTACTTCCCGTGAGTGTAATCCTAGACTATTTCTTGTCCCGGGTTTCGGCACCATGTGATGTAGTATATTCAATAAAAGATATTTATGGAATGGACATCATATTGTATTTTATAATCAGAACAAAAAGAATGATAGAAGTAATAAAGATGGTTAACATGAATTTGAGTTGTAGTTTTTTATATGAGCATGAGACCATAGATTATATGTCTGTCACAGATTATGATAGTGGCTCTTGTTACATCTACGTTTGAGGTGTTCGGTCTCCTAGTCTACAATTACAATTAAAGTAGGAGGAGGAGGTTAAAGGTACTTACTCATTAGTTCCCTGAACGAGATCATTGCGCCATTTATTAGCGCGCGTCATCAGGAGGTCTTCTCTAGCGTCTATGAACCGCATGTGGTTATCAGATGATTGTGCAACTAAATTCATCATCAGGTCACGGTCCATCATTATCTGTAAACCAACGTTTTTTGTGACGATTCCACTTCCTTAGTCCTAAGATCTAAAAAGCTACATCTTTTATTCTGCGTGGACACTTGACAAGGGACTAACTAATAGACAAATCGCTTGTTTTAGAAATCTTCGAATGAAAGTGAAGTAGCGCTTGTTTTTGAGAAAGTAGGGAATATTGTAGACCTTTAAAACTAAGAAGAAACCCCCAAACTGGACACCAACCTCAAATAGTTCCGGTGGAGCGTCACCCAACATGACCTTGTTTCCAAGCAGTTTCGACAATGTTTCGAACTGCCGCATTGACCAAACACCCTCATTTTCTCTCCAAGCACCAAATGCATTTCGAGACACTTCTAAAAGCTTTGTGATCATTTCCATCATATTTACTGCGAATTGAACGCGGGAATCCTGCAAAAATATTATTTTTGGCTTGAATATAACACTTTGAATATATTTTATTCTTTCTGCAAACGGCCTGATTTACAAAAAGAAATAATTACAAATCCAAACTCCATTGTACTATATAGAAAGTTCATGGGTTCTTTTATTTTATTTTTTCTTGCTGGACGATAAACTAACTGTTATTTGATTGATACACTTTTACCTCACATTGCTCATATAGCTGCATTTCAATTGTCATCAGCTTTTTCCACAGATCGAAAAGTGTGTCGTTAAAAGTCTCCCCGAGGTCCACCAGCATTGGCTCAAGCTGGTCTATCGTCGCTTGCTTTGACTTGAACTTTTGTATCAACTCGTTCATATGATCCACAAGAGGCTTCTTCTTTTCTTCAAATTGTTCTAATACTCTAAAAGGGAAGGGGATGTTCAAAATATAGGTAGGTATTAGCGGCACTATTAGATATTATTTCAATTCTGCTTTATTTTTTAAAATAAGAAAGTACTACAGAAGCAGTTACTGTATAGAACATAGAACTAGTAAGCAAATACTTAGAAACCTACTCTTTGCTCTTTTTAACGCTTTCTTCTAGAGCATTGTCCACAAGATCCTTGAATAATTTTATTTCGTTTTGACGAGCATTGTACGCTTCCTGTGCGAATTCCACCAGTCCAGCCATTGTTTCCACATACTGTTCTTTATATCTACGATAAAATATGATACTTAAGTTTTGATAGTCCCTTTGCGTGTGAATTATCTAAAAATATTGTGAATACTCCAAAGAAATATTATTATTATGAAATGAAGAAATATACAACGCAAACTTACTGGTCATAGAAACCTAATATTTCTCCCCCAACTTGCAACAGCAATAACCCATCGGGATCCTTCTCAAACATCGACTCGAGTAACTCAGGCCCACTAAGATACTCTACAAAAGACATTGCGTAGAATTCCACCCTTGCCTCGTATTCTTCTTTTGCAATTCTTTCTTTTTCAGACTTTTCGTCTGATTCGTCAAGGTTCCGAAGCAAACCTCTATAATGTAGGTAAATCACCATAAAAAATAAACTCTATGTAAAACTTTTAATTTTTTTACAGAGTTATAATAAAGCGATATCATTGATGCGAAAATTTGAATATTTCATTCGTCATTAAAATATCTACAATTTTACAGATACAGTAGAAGGTAAAGTAACCTCTGCACCGTACTGCATCGTAGTGATTATACGTCTTCGTCTATCTATGTCATTGCTAATGCATTTTAACTACCTGAAAATAGATCTCCCATTCTCTCTTTCTTCTTCAGTGATGATCTTATAGTCTAGGTAAGTGACTCTAATCAGAGCAGACTTCAGAAACTGATAAGCCATAGGATCGTCGCAGCAAGGGTTGCCTTTGAAACTAACTGAGCGGAGAAAGCGAAATCTCCTCAAATACGCCATCTAGTTTGTAACAGCATAATTTTATATTTACATTATACATTCAACTAAACATTTATAAAACGATTGTCGTCTTATGAAATACCTACTTACTTACCTAGGTTATTAAATATAAGTATTTGAGGCAGGTAGGTCGGTAAGCTGAAAAATGTTTAAATTATACTCACTTCTTTGTAATCCTCAATCAAATTATCCCCAATGCTGAAAACAAGCAGTTTCTCCAATCTATCCATGTTTTCCATTTTTCTTATTTTATTGTGAAATAACGTGAGTACCTCAAGATTGACCAGTGCATCCAAATTTTCAATTCTTTCTATTTTATTAAAAGATAAATCTAGGTCATTCAACCCTGTTAGTTGATCTAAATTTTCTATTACCTCTATTAGATTGTGTGCAAGTGTTAATTTCCTCAAAGATTTGAGCATCCACAAGTGATCGATCCGTAAGATGTTTTGGAATTCAAGTCTTACTATGGGAGCTTCGTCTAAATGAACTCCTTCTTCAGCAAATAATCTCCCGGCTTCTTCAATTGGACCTAGCAAAATAAAAATATCTAATTATAAATTAGATCTAGATTTTTTAAAATTGGGAATATACCTACAACTGGTGACGCATATTATTATCTGATACGATAAAGGCATAATCATACGGTATGTTGGAAGCGTATAATGGTATAATGCGTATAATGGTATAATGCGTATAAGCGTATAATGAACTTATAATGGGTAGGTAATTGGCCGAATTTGTTCTGGCATGGTGACTAAATTACTATTTAATCACCATGCCAGAACAAATTCGAACAAAAATTAAGGCTAATGCTAGTGGACTTTATACTTAAAGCCCACTAGCATTAGCCATAATTTGTTTAGATGATGATGATGATGAATCCCAACTCATAAAATGTTTAATGGTTTTGATATATGCAAGCTAACAATTTAATTCAAAGTCCTGTCTTTTTATTTTACACTTTTAAGCAAGAGTGTATTTGCAAATAGCTAACGCGAAATTTTGCTGCTCCCAAATGCCACATACGCTTTTAAGCGGCATTCATGCGAGAGTCATGCAACAAGTATTTAGTTGTGCATCTGCAACACCACAATTCTCGCCGTGTCACCTCGTCGTCGTGACTTCCTTCTACGTGCTTTGACAATCACTAGGGGTAGGGCAAGATACGATCACGTGAAAGTGGAAGTGTGGTGATTGGATTTGGATCTGAGGGATCTCGGTGGCAGTCTTGTCATTTTTCAAGACTCAATATTTATGTCGTTTCAAAACTTACTAGAATATTAAATACCTATTATTAGGCCTTTAACAAAGAAGCCGGAAAGAAGCAACGTAAAGATAAAGCGACACAAAGTTATACAAAATGACTAGGACAATTGACATTATTTTGGAATCTGCATATACAAGACTTGCAGTGCAGTGCTAAAAAAGTGCAGCTAAAAATACATGCCAAAATATTCTTACCATACTCCAAAATACACCGTGTGAGCATAGCGTTATCAATGACGCCAGGTTCAATGTCCGGGTGAATTATAAGACTGTTCAGTGAATTCTTTTCTGTCATTCTAAATAAAATGCTAATTCTATTCTTTCTATTGTTATAGATTTTAGTTTTTTTAGTAATGGTGAATGACAAGGATGACAAAAAATGTGAATCTGTCATAAACTAAACAAAGATACTAGCGTAAAGCAACCGTATTGGACATCGGTTGCCAAGCAATGTTTATTGATTTAATTTTATTTTGTTTACAGGTTCATGGTTCATGTCAAACTTTCTCAATAATTTAAATTTTTAGCGCCATTTTTTGGTTTCTTTTTTTTGGTTAATTTTCCCTATAAAGGGACGGCAAAGGTAACTAATGCCCATACAGCCATGTCTTCAGTATTTCTTATTTCTTTATTTATTGCATTGAAATGCTGGTGTTACACATTTCAATGCATCTTGGGAGTATTTGACGCGAAATATATGATGACAGTCTCCATATGTGCTACCTGATGAGGTGGATAACCACAAAAAAGTTCTCATCGTATTTCACACCATAATCACTTTTATTCTAATAACCTTTTAGTTGCACGTCAACACAAACACTTTGTTTTTAAAAAAACACCACTTTTATAACACAAAGTTCGCTCCGACACAATTTTTAATTATTAAAATAAAATTCTTGATCGACGCCATTAAAACCCGCCAAACACCCTTTTTGGTTTCTTCATTCATTCACTGTAATGGAAAGGCAAAAGGAACTAAGGCCCATACAGCCATGTCTTCAGTATTTTTTTATTTCTTCATTTATTGCATTGAAATGCTGGTGTTACACATTTCAATGCATCTTGGGAGTATTTGACGCGAAATATATGATGACAGTCTCCATATGTGCTACTTAATGAGGTGGATAACCACAAAAAAGTTCTCATCGTATTTCGCACCATAATCACTTTTATTCTAATAATATTTTAGCTGTACGTCAACAAAAGCACTTGGTTTATAAAACTAAAATTATTGTAATTAAAATCTGCATCTTATTATTTATTTATTTATTGTATTGAAATGAATGTGTACCACATTTCAATGTATGTATCTTAAGTCTTGATGATGCTACTTCGGTGTGGTGGCTAACCACGATAAAATTATCAACGTGTCTGGTTTATTAAAAAATATACAATATTTTTTAACAAATAATATTGCTTATTTTATAAAATAATAATATATTTTAATAAACCAGACACGTTGATAATTTTATCGTGGTTAGCCACCACACCGAAGTAGCATCATCAAGACTCAAGATACATTGAAATGTGGTACACATTCATTTCAATACAATAAATAAATAAATATTATGCAGATTTTAATTCAATATTATAATATTGCTCTTCACCACAAACACATAGAAAACAATATTTACTCAGAAATAATTTTGTTGTATAAATCTTGAACAGGTTGGTGCCGTCAATATGACAATAAATTGAAACACGGGCTTTTTATGTTCAAAGAAATAGTTTCGCACTTTCAAACATATCTTATTTATTTGATAATTTCAGGACATTTGTATGATATGTTTTTTGTATTCGTTTGTTTGGTCATTTGTTTGTGTTTGCAGCAAATGTTATATTATTTTATACAAATGTCATAAAATTATCAAATGAATAAAAGGTTTTTGTAGGGATGTGACATTGTACATAAAAAATCGATTTTTAATTAATCGACTTTTATTGCAGGATGTAAAATCGATTAATAAAAAATCGATTTTTCTGAAGAAAATAATCGATTTTTTTCTAATTTGTCCATTAATTTCAAAATATACACCGTAAATATATTTATTAATTAAAATGTATATCAATAGATATTTTAATTAAAAATAAACAGGAGAAATAGTAAGTTTTATACAAAATAATCAACACAAATTAAAGTTTTAGAACAATCAAATTATAAAAGGTTCAGATAAGTTCGGTATAATGTTTTTTTTTTATATATATTGTATGGCAACAGCTTTTTACTTTCTGCCAATGTTAGTGTTGAAGGTAGGGAAACTATATTTATATGGAATGGATGACGGAATGACTATAACAGTACAGAAGAGTTCCAGGTTTGGAATAATAGATATTTGCTAAGGACTACATATAATGTTTATAACGGAATATAATTAATAGATACTAATAATATAATGTTAAGATATGTTACATAAAATATTAAATTTTAATATTATTTAGACATATAAAGGAATACAAAATATTAAACAAAGGAGATAGTATTCTTTGACAGTCAGTTCGCGTTCCGGGCTTCGGGCCAAAAGACCAAACTTTGTCGGGGGGCTACAGATGAAAAATCGGTAATAATATTGATTGAATGATTATAAAAAAATCGATTATTAATCGATTATTTATCAAAATAAAATCATGTATATAAATCGATTTTTACTTTAAAAAAATCGATTATTAATCGATTTTTTTCATAATCGATTATTTTTTCACATCCCTAGGTTTTTGAAAACGGCAAACCATTTCTTTCTATGAACTAATATAGCCCATGTTTTATTTTATTGTCGTATTGACGGCACCACTTTGTATAGTCAAGATTTATACAATAAAATATTATTTCTTAGTAAATCATTTCCGTTTTATTTACTTTGTTTCGTGACAAAACAAGAACTTTAAAGAAAAATCTGCAAAACAGCCAAATTTTCATCATGGCGCCTGTGCACAGCTAGTGTAGCGTTTTATATTCTCTTTGGTGCACAGAATAGTTTCGCCTGTGTCACTTTGGTGACGTTTAGTTGACTTCTATATCACCCGCCATAATGACATTTTGAATAATGGCCCTAATTCTGGTAAACACATGCTAAGTCTAAATTTAAGTTCAGTGCATTTCTTTCTATCAAAAGGAATACAACAAGGATGGTTGTCATATAATTTGACATTTAGATACGTGCGTTCAATTTTCGACCTTATTGAACGTGATAAAATGCAGTGTTTAGGAGGCACCTCCGTACGTGCCGTCTAAAATTGTCTATGGTTTCTTAGAAATCTATCTAAATTTAAGTGACAACTCTAAACAGATTCTTGCTATCTTTTTCCTATTACTTATTGCGAGAAAGAGATATACTGTACTTAAATTTAGAATTAAAGTGTGTTCCCAGAATTAGGCCCACTGGCCCTAATTCTGGAGAACACATGTTTAAATTTAGGTTCAGTGCACTTCTTTCTCTCAATATGAATACGAAAAGGATGGCTGTCATATTATTTGACATTTAGAAACGTGCGATCAATTTTCGAACATAGTGAAGGTGATAAAATGCAGTTTATAGGAGACACCTCCGTACATGCCGTCTAAAATTGTTTCTTTGAAATCTATCTAACAATTGACAGCTCTAAACTTTATTGATTCTTTGAGATAGGATAGTGAGGGGCTGGATATGAAACAACTCTTTTACTCTTTGATAAAAACGTAAGATGAAAACTTCATTGTTCTGAGGGCCTAGACAAAATGCCGTTTGGCAATCGCTATCGCTAAATGAAAAATGTAAGGGATTTGACATTAACTATCGAAAGCCGTTCGATATCTTAAGTCAAATACCATATATCGGTATAAGGTGTTTGCACTGTTTGTGGCGTTGGTAGTGTTTGTGTATTATGGACCGTAAGGTTTGGTTTCTAACCTGTACTGTACTTCAGTATCTATTTTTTTATCTGTGAATTACAATTTGTGGTGACAAGTGAAATCGGTGAAATCTTTCTTCGTAAATATTTGATTACTTTCTTTGTAAAAATGTCCTTCTTTGGAGTAGGAAATCCATTTTCTACACTGGTAGGTCAGAAAATAGGTAAGTATCCAACTGTTGTGAAAAAACTTTATTATTTTCATGTGACATCATAACTAACGTATGTTGCGCTCAATAATTTCAGAATATCTCTTGGTATTGAATATTTCTATATTTTTTGTCTAAACTATGTTTCATACATTTAGTAACAAAGTTTTCTGAAATAAACGATATTCTATAAATTTTCCAAGGCGCAGTTTCACGAAACAAACGTTAATCAACTTGACCCTGATGATTTATCTTTCCAGAGCAAGCCACAGACGGGTCGTTACCATCAGAAAACTGGGCTCTAAACATGGAAATATGCGATATAATAAACAGCACTGCTGATGGACCTAAAGACGCAATTAAGGCTATAAAGAAAAGACTGACCCAGAGTGCTGGTAAAAATTACACTGTTGTCATGTATACCTTGACAGTTCTGGAAACGTGTGTAAAAAATTGTGGTAAATCATTCCATGTCCTAGCATGCCACAAGGAGTTTATATATGAGTTGGTAAGTCCATGGAAAATAGATTTTTGTTACTACTTCAATATCTAATTAATAATTTATCTATTAAAGTTTATACATTTATTAATCACCAGTCAATTGATACCACTGATATTGACTGTTTCCTTAGAACAAAGTTCTACATGTTTTGTTTCTTTAATTTTGTGTACTTAGGTATCACTGTACTCTATTTTTGAAAAAGTTCACATCTCACCATCTACTTTGCAGATGTTCTGTCCCATTTTCTAATAACTTGATTGTCTAGCTAGCCTTAACATGTACATTTATAAATTATTCAATTTAAGTATTTGAATCATAATTATGTAACTCTTATAGATTAGATTAGAATTCATTTATTTTAACATCATAGTCATAGACATTATATACAGACATTATATTATTAGAAACATTAAATAAAATAAAATAAAACCAACACTAAATTTAAATTAAATTAAGGTAAATAATTGCCAATTACATTAAATTAAAGCAAGTTAAACAAAAAAAACATGTAGTTTTTTTTATAATAATTTTAAAGTCTTACATCGGTGCTGTGCGGTGCCTGCAACTCTTCAGATGATGGCAGAAAATCAGTGTTTTGCCTTGTGTTAAAATTACACTGAGCCCAGACCCTTACTCACTGGAGCACACATCCAATTTATTTCTTTTATGTATTATTTTGTGAATGTGGTAGTTTGTGTCTCATAGCAAAATAATCAGTTTATCTATCATCTATTTTTTGTGATATATTACTATGTATAACATAGTCATTTCCATTCCAAGTCATTATGGCATTTTGCTTAAAAAGTTCACAAGTTCTATGAGGGCAACTGTGGTCACATAAAGTCTGTAAAAGAAACTAACTATGTCCCTTATGATTGTGTTCACTGTTAACTGTAAATGTGTTAATTATCAGTATTGTTTTATTTCTGCTAACAGTAAACCCAATGAAAGTATAATAATATAAGTGATGAAAGTCAATGAACCACATTGACTATCTAACAAAGTCTTTATCAGATAAATTGACCTTGTTATCAGCTTTCCTATCACACATTATTTATGTACTTATATTTCACTGTATAGGTAGATTCATTTATTTTTCACCATAAACAGTAACATTTTGTTTTACTGCAGATAAAAACACTTTGTTATTTAGGTATAACCATTATTTCCACAATCACAAATACATTAAGTTTTTTTACATCTTACAGATCATGCACAATGTATGTAATGACAAAATTATATTTAAATGGTTGAATATGTAGATAGTAATTGAACTGCACACTGTGGTATGCTGAATGGTCTGGTTTTCCTTTAAAGTTAGAGATTTAAATTCTATGCTTCTCAAGTGAAGTGAAATGGCAATAGAAACAACATCATAGTTCATCAACTTGTTAGATGTGAGGCTGTCCAGTTTTTTTTTGTTTTGAAAGAAAACAAACATTTAGACTTAATTTAATAGAGATTCTAAGATTGTTGCGCTTTGTAAAAAAATATGATTTTATTAACTTGAAACTATCAAGTTTTTAATAATGGCTATAAAACAAAGAACATCTTTTATGCCAGTGTGATGATGGCTAGAACCAAAATATGTCTCCTGAAAGTAGCATGTCTTAAGCAATAATAAGTTCTTTTAATATAGATATAGTAAGGCTAATAAAATTAAAACTAAGCATTGATACTCTTTACTTCATAGGGAGTCTTACATTGAAGTGCTGCAAAAAAACTACAAAATACTACTCCCCATACTCCAAAATACAAGGAGCATAGTGTGTCAATAACACCAGGTTCAATGTCTGGTTGAATTGTAAGGCTATTCAGTGATATCTTTTCTGTCATCTATACTAATATTATAAAGCTGAAGAGTTTGTTTGTTTGTTTGGTTGAATGCACTAATCTCAGGAACTACTGATTCAAATCGAGATATTATATAGGCTATATTACATCAGGATACGACCAATAGGAACTGAGCATCATGTTGCGATAACGGAAAAAATATAAGCTTTCTTTGCGTGCGCTGCGGAAACAGTTAAAGTTGGGCAAAAATCATGTTTACCAGAATTGGTCTCCTTTAAAAGTGCAGTTGTTTTTGCACTACCTATTTCATCATTTCGGAATCAATTTTCCGGTTGACTGATAGAGAATGCCTAATGGCATTAAGTCCGCCATATTGTAACTCTTTTTTGTAATTAAAGTTTAAATAAATAAATAAAAGTTGATAAAAATTTAATGGTAATTAAATTTTTCTAGTCCAAACCATATTCAAAGTCTTTTAAAATTATTAAAAACAAAAATTAATTTTTAGGTGAAATTAATTGGACCTAAAAATGACCCACCAGCAGTTGTTCAAGACAAAGTGCTGAGTCTCATCCAATGCTGGGCTGATGCCTTTCAAAGTCAGCCAGATTTGCAGGTAAATTACGTTTGAGAATCATGTGATATACTATTGTTTATATTTGCTTAGTTTCATTGATAAGCAGGTAACTCTATTATACAAATAAAAATTACAATGGATTAGAGGAGCCTACTCAATAAGAGACATTTCTGGTAGAAAAAGTTTATACTTTTAAGGTATTATTAAGTTTTCTTTATGAATAATTTTTAATAGATACATTTTTAACCCGTCACACATAAGATTCCAGTCACAATTGATTTTTCAATTGTCATAGCCCTCCAGAGTGATAACGCCGCTTGACAGATTAAAAGTCTGTTGCATTTGGTTGCGAAGATACGAAACTATTAAATATAAAAAAAACATCTAATTTTTAAAAATGTTGTTCACATTTACATGTTTGATTTTGCGCGTGTATAACGCCTGCTTTATTGTAAAAAATACAAATAAAGGAACTGTATTTTATGAAAAAAAATATATATGACCTAATTTTTTTAAGGGTGTTGTACTAATATACAATGAACTGCGAACAAAGGGAGTTGAATTCCCGATGACTGACTTGGACGCGATGGCTCCAATCTTCACACCTCAAAGGGTATTTATTATAATTAGTTTTCTTTGTAATTTTAGTTGACTTGATTTAATTCAAAGACATTAAGGAAGACCGATCAAAACACTCTTTTGTTAAAAATTTGTTCAAGCTTTAAAAATTTGAAAAAGCAAAACAATACTGCTTTTTTACATCAATGACATTGTAATATCTATCTTATTCTGTTTTATTGCATAGTCCTTTAACTAATATTTTAATTGATTGTTTCTACCTACTAAATAAACAATTAAGAACAACTCTATTACAAATTAATTCTTGTAGAGTGTGCCTGACGGAGCCGAGCCAGTGATAGGGTCACCGCAGCGCGCTGTGATTGCTCAGGGTTCCCCTACTAGGCCTGCCCCAGAACAAGCCATTGTTGCTGTAAGTAGCTGTTGTAGCTTTTATTCATGTCACTGTTACATGTACCTACTGAACATATACCTACAGTGTGTAAAAAGCCTCTGTTCGACCCGGCAAGTGTGTATCAGGTATTTAAAAATTTGAGAAAAATATGTTTTTAAAAAATAAAATATAAAAACGTTTTTTGTCAAGTTCAATAAATCGTAAGTAATATTTTTAAACATGTGGCACAAAGTAACACGATTCTCTAAAACTCCCAATTTGGGAACCATACTTGAGTGATTTTCCATATTGTAAAATATGGGAGATTATTATTAATGAAATGACGCTCGCGTCCGAACAAAGCGTCAAATACACTTATTATTATTTTAAGAACATGAAAAATTACGTTTTATTACGTAATAATAAGTATAGGTACTAAATGTCACTTTCTCCACTTGGAAATGCCTTGTAAGCGTAAGCATTATTAATAGCTAGTGTTGATAATGAATAAACAAATTTAATCAAATAAAGAAGGAAATATATGTTATAATTTTTATGCGATACTCGCCAACCATCAGCGGTTAAAAAGCTACGCAACATATTCGTACGCAACACACTAGCGAACACACCATTACAGCTTGAGGAAAAACAACTACCTAATTATAATTAGGCTATAATAATATTTCTTCAATTATTCTAGGGCTTGTTTTCATCGACCAAACCTACAGAGTAGCTATTTACGCAGCTCAACTGGTAATCGCCATTAGCTTTATTTGATGTTATTGTATACTATTGACCGCCTGCGTGCATGACTGCTACCGCGATAAAAGGTAGCCTGTGTCCTTTCTCGGGAAGTAATCTATCTCCAGACTAAATTTCATCTAAATCGGTTCAGAGGTTTATGAGTGAAAACTAACAGACAGTCAAAGTTATTTTCGCATATGCGATAGATATCCATCATTCATTTCTTAATTCTTCCTCTACCTTCGTAACCACAAGGTTTTACTCAGAAAAACCTTACGTAGCTGAAAAACAAGTAGTTCATGAAACAATATCATAGTAACAAAGAAGCCGCACATTTTCGGTCATTGAACCAAATAATATTAAATCGATACTTGGGCATTCAATCAACATACTTCTAATTACTGGTTTTGTTAGTTTAATTGTTATTAGTGGGTAATGAAAATAGTAAATAAAATAGTACTTACCTATTATAACAGTAATTTCATAGGCTATAGGTATGCACGTTATTATTTTATCACCTAATGATAATAGGTAATCGAATGTAGATTAAATACCTACTAGTCATTTATGAGCTATATTAATTGTGATAACCTCTGAATGACGAGCTTTCGTCTTCTGCTACTAAATTGCTAAACAAAGAACACAATTCTTTGTTTTACAGTGATTATCTAAAAAAAATCTTTATTTCACCAATGAAAAAACCTTATTTTGCCTGTTTACATAAAACACAGAGATAATACAACACACAATATAACAACAACCTTAAGGTTATATAATAAATATTAATTATAGGCGTGAGATAGTAGAGAAAAAATATCATTTTTTTAATACAATACGTAAATCCATACTTCCGATGCGAAAGTGAGTTTGTTTATTAGTTTCGCTTTCACGCCTAACCACTGAACCGGTTTAGATGAAATTTGGTATGGAGATAGTTTGAGACCCTGGGAAGATCTGATACTTTTAGAGCGATCACCGACATCCATGCGGGCGGAAGCTAGTAAATGTGTAAATAAGTAAACTATTGTGCATATATATTCACATTTGATTGGAACTTTACGAAACAAAGCGATTGGAGGAATTTATAAAGGAAGAAGGAGGATCAGAGTGTGAGGAAAGTTTCTTTGACTAGATATTCAAAAGAAAACGTAGATTCAACACGTTTAATATGAAGAGAGAATTATAAAGTTTACGCAAGTAAACAAATTACTGATAACATCAACACATCACCAGCCTTTATACGCTCCACTGCTGGGCACAGGCCTACCCCTAGTAAAAACAAATTTCCTATACATTGAAGTAATTTTGAAAATTTGAAAATTATTAATGTGAATGGATTCAATTAAGAACGATTATTACACGAGTTGCTTTTAAGGAGTTGAAGAGCAACTCATGTAATAATCATTTGAAGACCTAGCTCTTTGATTAGTTCCTCGAATGTATGTTATGTTAAACATACAGCTTCCATTTAACGATTACGATTATCGAAAGACATTTTATTTTTTATTTTATAGTAAGCATAAAATTATACATTTCTCACTTTAAATGTTTTAATAGGTTGTTTATTATTAATTTTTGGAATCAAAACACCACCCCTGTGTATTACGGTCCAGGCTTCGAATCCTGGTAGAAGAGATGTTTCTATGATGAGTACGGAACGAACTTTAGTTTACAAGTCATGGATGTTTGTATGTTTATTAAGTATATTTTTTATATTTATACTACGTATTATCCATACTAATATTATGAATACGAAAGTAAATCTGTCTGTTGCTATTTAACGCTGAAACCGCTGAGCCCATTTAGACGATAGACCACGCGCGCGGCCACTACTTATTTATATTTGTCCATTATCTAATTCCATAACGCTTCCTTACTTAAGTTGTTTAATTTAGACTGTATTATAAATTATAAGTGTGTGAATGTATGATTATATTCACTATCCCAATTTATTTGACAGGTACAACTGTCTGAGAGCCAGAGCTCTAAGCTCCGCGCTGATCTGTCAGTGGTGGAGGGAAACATGTCAGTGATGAGTGATATGCTCGCGGAGCTCACCACCCAGCCGCCCGGCGCGCACCACCCCAGTGACATCGACCTACTCAATGTAAGACCTACACATCCTATACATATTACTGCATTGGTATGAACATCGTTCAAATTCAAAACAATATCTCAGGAAGCAAGGTTACAATAGACTTTGTTATTACCGCTTATAGCTATTATTACTAACTGTGCCCGCGACTTCGTTCGCGTGGATGTCGGGAAATAACAACGGTGGGGTAGGTAGGTTAAGGATTTAAATCATGTTTATTTATTTATTTTATAAGTACAGATACAGAAAACAGATCACTCATATACATAATATTTTTCTTTTTAAGTAACATGGATAAATCTGAATTGCTATGACTACTGTACCTACACATCATTTTGACAGTTTATAAAACACCTTTGCAATTAATAATGTATTTATTTGGATAAGGAATAATATCATGTTTACAAAAACACCTTCACAAGTAGTACATTATTTTAGAACAAATTTGATTACCAAAAAATGGTTCTAGAGAGTCAATTTTAAAGAACATATGCTGTCGCGGACTTTTTATTAGAACTTTTAAAGGAGAAAAAATCCTAGAGATTTATACATAACTTTAACCGTATACGCAGCGCTCGCAACGAAAGATCTGAAAAGGAACATTTTTCCCCGTTTTTGCATCACTTAATTAATGCTCAGCTCCTATTGGTGGTGTTATAGCCTATCTATTATATATAATACCTCGATAAATGGACCGATAATGTTCCTGCGATTAGCGCGTTCAAACAAACAAGCAAACTCTTCACCTTTATAATATGAGTATAGATGAACGATTGGTTGACATAGGAACTGGCAGACACACTACGCGCCATGCAAAGCCGGATAGCAGAGCTAGTGGGGCGAGTGGCGGGCGACTCGGTGCTGACGGGCGAGCTACTGCACGCCAACGACGCGCTCAACAACTTGCTGCTGCGGCACTCGCGGTTCATCAACAACAGGTGAACAGCGCTTATATATTTTATTTAAATAGGCCACAAAGAAGCACTTTTAAATCGTCAAAAAACACATTTAAAAAAAAATATTATTTAACGTCATTTTCTGTCTGTCATGTCAAAATTTATACCGGTTCCAAAAGTTGAACTACCGAGAAGATTCCGGCAACAAACTCGTGTAGTCACTCTTTTCAAATATTAAATTAGAACATTATTGACATTTGACATTACATTGTGTAATATATATTTTTTTCATAACGTTTTTTTTTATAAATAATAAAATAATATTTTACGTATTTGACATTTCAATTTTATAATGTCATTATAATTTAAATTATTTAGATTTGACATTATTATTATTTTATTTTGTTAAAATTGAATCATTTTTACAAATTTCATGTACCAAACCTAGTTTTTACAATGACAATTGTGTAAAAATTAAATAAATAAATCTAAATCTAAATTACAATGTTTGTATTAAAAAAATTATAACTTTTAGCTGTGCAGTGCCGCCCAGCGATAAAAAAAAATTAAATTAGAAGAGAAGGTATATCAACGTACCAAGAAAGTAGATACCCAATGTCAAAAATTCTATTCTACAGGGTATGAGCAAGTCAGGCTAGTCTATAGTGTAAGAGGAAAGCTCTCGAAGGCGAAGACAGGTCGTGTAGGTATTTCAATTTAGTATGAAAAATCAGATTTGTCTTTGTGAGTTTTTAAGCAAGTTATCTTTAAGATGACCAGCACTGCCATCTGCCTTTCCTTTCAAGCGCGTTGAGTTGTCAGAGGATTTTACGAAAAATTGTACATATTATGGTTGAGTAAGAGCAATTTGTAGCTTTACATACAAACCAAAAATCTGCAGACTTCGAGAAATTCTCTGATAACTTTCAAAACTTGCCTGACTGACTTGCTTAATGCATGGCAAGTTTTGTTAAAATCGAACAAACTCGGACAACCGAGACCAGTCACCCGGATTGTGAAAGGTCGCGGGTTCGATCCTCTCCTCAGGATGTGATATTTTAATAAGTAAAAATATTTCAGTATAGGTACGCCAGTGTCTGGGGTGTATTTTCTTTCTACGTTAGATTATAAATATTAAAATTATCAAATATATATTTTTAATTTTTATAATACCTTACCGTTATAAACAGAACAAAATTAACTACTTATGACCTGGGTAAAGAGAAATAAAATAATGGTGATACTCTATGCAGTTCTTGTCATTTTTGGCCAGTTACCCATAGAGTATTGCCACTATCTAATATCTACTTTCTTTGGGGGTTTTTCCTTATGGTTTTTTTACTTCACCTAACTTAAGACCCGTGTACACGATGCAAGTTTCTTGCCTGTAGTTAGTCTAAACAACACGTTAAAATGCAAGTCATTTCTTGCTTCAATTTAGTTGTGTGCTACAGGCAAGAAATTTGAATCGTCTAAATAGGCCTTTAGTAGCTTAAGTATTTTCTTAAATTTTATTTTAACTTTATAATATGTTATTTTAAGAGCGGTTTCGCACTACTTTCGATCCGAATTCGATCCGAACCCGTGAAAATATTGGTTTAGAAAACTCGGACCGAATTCGGATATTGCATACGCAATACTCCGATCTCCGATATAAATCCAAGCAATTCAGGAGCGGAGATCGGATCTAGTGCGTAAATTACCATAGAAATAGTTTTACGGCTACTACGGACCATATTTTCACGGGTTCGGATCGGATTCGGATCGGACGTACTGCGAAACCGCTCTAAATGATTAAAAAATAACTGTTCTTATTTACATATGGTTTTAAATCTTTACTCATCACTTTAAATACGTAAGCACTTCTTTTTTATTTTATTTTTTTCTATTTAACAACAATTAAAAGAGGAGCTCGGTGGCGTATTGGTTTGAGCGCTCTGGTTTCGAATACGAAAACAAAGCAACTTTCGCCATGGTCGACCCTGGGATGGGTCAACCAAAATTTATAATCTCGAGCTTCTCTGTGCTTCGGAAGGCATGTTAAGCCGTTGGTCCCGGTTGTTACTACAACCGCTTTAACCCACCAACCCGCATTGGGCCAGCGTGGCGGTGTTATGGCCCAAACTCCTCGTGTGTTTCTTCCATGTAGGAAGGGCCCTAAGTGCCCAGCAGTGGGACGTATATAGGCTGGTGATGAACATTTAAAAAGGCTTTATCCTTCAGAAATAAGCTTAACACTATTATTAATTGCCCACGTTTTACAATTTTATAAAGGCTTTTGGCTGTTGCCGATGTCGGGGCAGCCAAGATGCTGTTGCATATACCCACTTCGCCACAGATCTGAGCGAGGAATAAAAATTCCAACCTCTCAGACTCAATCGCTTAGAATCCCATCTACAGCAGCTTCCTTTGCTAAAAGGTCTGCCCGTTCTTTCCCTGTCACGATATGAGCAGGTATCTATTAGGCCTGATTCTGAAGACACACTCTAAGTTTAAATTTAAGTACAGTATACCTCTTTCTAGCAATATGTGATAGAAAAAAGATAGCAACAATTCGTTTAGAGCTGTCAACTAAATTTAGACAGATTGCAAAGGAACCATAGACAATTTTAGACGGCATGTACGGAGGTGCCTTTTAAACACTGCATTTTATCACGTTCAATAAGGTCGAACATTGAACGCACGTTTCTAAATGTCAAATCATATGACAGCCATCCTTTTCGTATTCATATTGAGAGAAAGAAATGCACTGAACTCAAATTTAGACTTAGCATGTGTTCTCCAGAATTAGGGCCTCTGTAACATCTCCATTATTGCTTAATAATCATTTTTTGTTTGTACAGAAATGCTGCCACGGGCGCCACTCCCTCGGCCATATTAGGAGCTGCCATGGGAGTGCCTGGCACTAATGACTCACGTAAGTGCTACACTATACTTGTTTAAATGACAACGCTTACGCATGTTTAAACTGAACAGCCTCCGATCAACTCTCAATACGGCATCAGATTCCAGACACAATTCATTTTTCAATTCTCATTGACCTCCAGAAGTAAATAAAAAAATAAATCTGTTTATTTCACTTAAAAGAAAGTACAGTAATACCCCGACTTACGCTACCTCGACATGAATTCGGAGTTACACGATTTTTTTATTTTCTCGTCTCGTCTTTTGTGTGACCGCGGCACCGTCAAGGTCAACTGGCGTTTGTTTTTGACGAAAATTACTATGTTACGAGGAGATATTACGGGAGAAGAAAAAATCATTGACTCGTCAGACGACTTTGTTAGATTTTATTAATCCTTCTACATCAAAATAACTTCGGATTGTGTTTATACAGTTTATAATAATATAATTTGTCATATTATCTACAAGTAGTTTATTTCCTAAATTATTTTTTTATTTAGTTTCTGGTCCCAATCAAATGTAGTTTGCATGTCTTTATATGCACTTCTACTGTCTTACTGTACTTGAACAGAATAATATTAGGACCCGAGATATAAAAAACATGATATTAAAGATTATAGCTATCCCTGGGGAGTTACTCATGGTTATATTTGATGTTTTATTCTAATTAATTATGTCTGGTAGGTAGCACTCAATCTTTATCTTTATTTTACATCCTAGTCCATAAACTTTCTAGTAATGTAATAGCATTTTAAGACGGCGCACAGTGTGTAATTTTGGCTTGATTTCGGCCATGTATAGTTTAAGTATTTATCCGAAAGAGCTTTATATGACAAACAACTTATAAAAATTCCTACAGTAAAATTATGTATACTTTTAGAGATAATTTTTTTTTTGTGGAAGGTCAATGACCTCAATGAAAACTTATTTATTATTTTATAACGATAAACATAATAGTTTTTGTTTTTGTTGATATATTAAGTAATGTAACATTGCATTACCTAGTCATATAAAAAAAATAGGCAATTTTACTGAAGGATTATAAGAGTTATTCAAGGTTTTCTTTTTTTTACTTTTTATTGATTTTTTATTTATCCTTGGTTTGGATGCATTTTATTTTTTATTATTAATATGAAGAATATTGTTGTTTATTACGTCCTAAAAATTTAAACACTAACATGGATGGGGTAGCGAGATAAACCGTTTCTAAGTATTATAAAAATTTCTATGGAAATAGGGTTGTCCAAAATTTTACCATATGTTTTTTTTTATATTGTTAAACAATAAATCAACAGCCTAAAATCTAACACTATATAAACACAGTATAATCTAATTGAAGTCAATTACAGATTGACTTTTTGTAATCATAAGTTTAAGTATATGTGTGTAATGTTATAAGCATGTGAAATAAATTATTTTTCAATTTCAAATAAGTATATTGATTGCCGAATCTCTGGTCGAGTGGTCAGTACCCTGTCTACTTAGCCAGTGGTTTTGTGATCGAATTCTGATAGGGGCATATATTAGTATAATCAGTGCGAATATTTGTTCACGAGTCACGAATGTTTGTTTGTTTATTTAATAAATTTCTGATATTTATGTAAGTACATAATAGAGACGAAAACTCTTAGTATTCCATGGATTCACCGTGGGGGTGCTGCGTCCATCGCGTTGCAGAGAGGAATCCAGAAGCAGTGGCTAAGGAGGCCTCTTCAGGTGCACCCGGAACTCCCACCACTACCCTGAGTTTTCTCTCTGCTTAGCCATATCTGATACAATTCCGCGAAAGCCGCTTTAGATACGCGTTCCAATTCTGAAATTATGAAGGTTCTAGACATTTCAAGTTTTTTTAGTACAGGGATTTTGCTGGCCTAGGCCTGGATTTTTCTACTGCATACAAACCAAATGATATGGGCATTTTTTGTTAAATTGTTTAATAAATAAAAGTATTTATTGGTTTTATAGCGTGATCTTTAGAAAAGTACAGTCAGCTCGACTAACGGCACACGCTTGAGTGGCCGTGAGTAAAGTACGTAGCGGCTTCTACATCTCGGCCGGACATATGGCCGAGATGTAGAAACTGCTACGTGGTTTCATATTTTGTAATGTTTCTCGTACGTGTTAATAAGAATTATCCAGCCCGGCGCCAAGTCTAGAATCTTGTACGGTTTATGAATCGATTTCTGATTGAGCCTTTTTTAGCGAAATTTACGGGGCTTTTGTTTCGTTGTCAGTTGTTTTTGTGCTCTCGCGAACTCAAATCTAACAACTTCACGTATGACTACTACTAGGACCCTATCATGACGACACGTGTAATGATCTGCCTCCAAAAGCATCCTGCATCCCACCAGTATGTGCCTAGCGGTTCCAAGCGCTTCTCCACATGTGTGACAGGTTTTTTCGGAGGCCTTCCCTCTACGCACCCAGTTACACTGATCAGGGAGAATCATCTGATAGGCATTAAGATAGAATTAGTGTGAGTATGAGAAATATTACACTAATTACAAACATTACAAATCACCGATAATATCGTCGTCATTAAAGTGTATAATTTCTTCTGACGATAATACGATGTTAATATCGTCTACGTCATCGTCATTTTCATTTGGTGGTGACGGATCACTATGAAAATGGACGTTATCCGTTTTCTCTTTTAAAAGGCGCAGAACTTTTTGTGGGATGACAGAATGTTTCCTTTTTTTTTGCCTATTACCAATTGCTATTGATGACAATAGAGGGTCAGAAGACTCTAAAGCCCGGTGAAACAAGTCAAGGATCGTGGTCTTACGGTCAAACTTACGAGTGTGATGTTCACGATCATAACGCCAAAATTTATTCCTTGATTCACCGGCTTGTTCTGAGAGCATTCCGATGGGTAAGGAAATAGATTCTATAATTTTTGCACCATGAATCAATATTTTATGAAGAGTGACCGACATATTATACCAGCTATATTTTTTAATGTATTTGGTAGCCAGATTGTTGCAAAATACCTGATACTTCATAGAATCTATTTCTAAACCGCATGACAATACGACTAGAATAGTATGTAGATCATCAAGGAGCCATTCTTCGAGTCCTAAAATATTCGCAAAGGTCTTTCTATGTGTTTCTGACAGAGCAGTACGAGCAGTGATTCCATCATTAGTCGTTCCCGAGTTCGGCCGAACTACGTCCACCAATAAACCCATTTTTTGTCTAATTTCATTTTGGATTTTTGTCTTTCTTAGAGACACAATATGAGCTTCTGGCGAATTTTTCACCACTCTCCACTTAAGGACAGCGGGGTCATTTTTATAACCAAGATGGAGTAAAAATTCAAAAATTCTTATCCAGGCATGCAATGGGCTAAGTCCATGAAGTAAAGCTTCGTTATTTATTGTTTTTTTAGCTATTAGGTCTAGTTTATTAAATTCGCTACAGGTAGCAACACAGTGAAGTGTGTTTAAATTCATCTGCTTGCAATAATTTAAAACCCTCTCGTCGCACACGTCAATAATTCGAAGAAACGTGTGCATAAGCAAATCTAATAGCGGTAGTTGTGCTTCTCGTTCTGATATTGTAATTTCCGCATCAGGATAACATAATTTTTTTGTTGTTTGAATTTTATAATATGGAGGGTAAATATTAAATCCCCGAGATTTGGCTCCATCACGTATACAAGTATAGTCTTCAGCTGACAATTTTCTATCTATAATAAGACAAAGAGCTTCATCAGGTGTATACGATCGACTGTTAACTTCTTGACTCGATCTTATTACTTTGGCAATCTCCGTTGACTTGGTTGGGGTTTTAATGCACTCTTTAATAATAAATTCCAAGTCAATAGCAGATGATTTACATAATTTATTACCTGTATCATCTTTTACAATTTTTGACATAACCTTGATCACAGAATCTGTCGAGTAGTTCTCAAGCTCTTGTTCCAGTGATTTTCTTATACGTCGCTGACTACGATCGCTAAGATTATTATACTCGTTAACACTAGTAGAAGGAGCCTCTAGGAAACTGATTTCCTTGGAGGTTGAGGGGATTTCATGGACAGAACTTGTTGTAGGTTTTTCCTCAACGTTTGCAATTTCTGAACTTAAGATTTTTTTGTATTCTGTTTCTTTGGAATAATCATAAATTTTGGGTATTGAAGAAAGCCAGTTTTTATTTTTTAATACAAACCTTTTACGATTTCGAGAACAAGATTTGTAAAGTTGTTCACATCTACAAATAAACCTTGTTGTATTTTTTTTTATTGTGTTACATCTCTTTGTACATAGTCAGGAATACCTTTAGGGTAAATTGCATTCAAGACTATTATCGTTCTTTCATTTTCAGGAATGTCCAGAGGACGTGATTTCGGTCCTCTTAAATAAGCAGTATCTTCCAATAATTTAAACAAGTCAAGATGAGTCAATCTTTGTGGAGTTATTGTTGTTTGATTAACTATCTCTGCCACTCGCTGACCAACATGAGGGTTGGCGCCCTCATGCCCCTCTAGCATTAAGTCACTCGGTCGAGGCCCGAAATGACATCCCCCAGGAGAATGGGTCAATTCCTCCTGAGGCAAAGCAGCGCCATGGGTCTTTGACGGCTCCATGACGCCTCACCCCCGCTTCTCCAGACATTATGTAATTGATATTGGGTTTTAGCCTAAGCTTGACGAGGGCGGACCCCTTCCCAATACCACACAATGTCCTTCATCGAAGATCTTTTCTTACGAAAAGAGTATAGACGCTATGTTATTTTGCGTAGCAAGAATTTTAAGAGTTTAGTCTAATATTATGCCTACTTATTAAAACAAAACTTGTGTCGTTAATATTTTTACTTATCATAATATTTTTAATAATGTTATATAATAGTAATATAATGAACCAAAATAGATGATGTTTATGAGCAGAATAAATCAACATGAACATTGCGTTTAAATGTTCATAGAAAAGTTAGTGCCAACCCTAAACAAAATTTTAAAAAATCATATCTCGTCACCCCATCATTTTTATTAGTTGATATTTTATATACAAGTATTTTATGACATATAGATGCAAACCATTTAAGAAAAAAATGCTACCATCAAGAAACAACCCCACAATTATTATTTTTATATTATTGGTAAAAATATTAATCGTGTCTTATTTGACTGTGTTTTTCGTGTAGTTTTTGGCAAGGATATAGCTACGGACTTCTTTTATAAGCACATATTTTATTTATTCAGAAATAATGTATCTGAAAAAAGATATTGCGTATCTATGGTATCTATGGTTTTTTCTCGATAATCACAATAACTCCAAAAATAATAATAATAAAAATGTCGGTGTTTTTGTCATGCCTTTAAAATATTTACAGCCATCAAATAAATACATAAACTACACATGGCCGAAATCAAGCCAAAATTACACACTGTGCGGCGGTATAACGCCGCTTGACATTAATCAGCTAGTAGGGTTCTAAGACTTACTAGGGGCATAAGCGGGGGTATACCGATACACATGGAAAAACAAACGTAAGGGCTCCGCGCCACTATTATAAAGAGATTTCAAAATAAACCTGGCAAGCATTGATTCCAGATACAATTAATTTTTTAATTGTCATATACCTCCAGAGGGATAACGCCGCTTGACAGATTAGGCTTTATTTAAATTGACATACGACTCAAAATTCCATCAATCACTGTCACACAATCGTCTGATTGTGTGACAGTGCGCTATATCTGTGCGAGTAGTAGTTATCCGTTAACAGTAATAAAAATAAAATAACAAATAAAAATATAATACATAATAGCGATTATAAAATCATAATAGAAGAACTGGGTGTAATAAAATTCACGCGTCCACAGATAACGACATAAATTACCTTATAAGGATGGCTTTCCGAAAAACCAAATTTTTGATGTAACACTTTCTTGCTGCTATCCCGTGGTTCTGAGGCAGTAATTAACTTTATAGTAATCAAGGCAGAAATATATTTACATTACACATTTACATTTGGCATTTTTTTTTATTTTTTTTCCTGCTTTTTTAAAACTTTTAACACACATTCACGCGCATTACTTTATACATTTACAACTCAAGTAATATTGATGATGGTAATCTTACAGCAAAGAAGAACGACGACGATGCATTAATTGACCTCAGCGACGATGTACCTGATATAACCAAACTAAGTGAGTATATTGTGTCACACATTTCCAACTGTCAAACTACTTAGATTACTAAATCTTACACAATTCAAACTATCAAATTCATCATAATCTTCATCATCATATCAGCCTATGATGTCCACTGCTGAACAAAGGCCTCACCCATCGATTTCCAAATGGAACGGTTCTGCGCAGCCTGCATCCAACGGCTCCCCGCGACCCTGACCAGCTCGTCTGTCCATCTAGTGGGAGGCCGTCCTACTTTCCGATTTCCAGTACGTGGTCGCCATTCCAGCACTTTAACGCCCCGCCGGCCGTCTGCTCTGCGTGCTATATGCCCTGCCCACTGCCACTTCAACTGACTAATCCTATGAGATATGTCAGTGACTTTAGTTCTCTTACGGATGTCCTCATTTATGATTCTATTTCGCAGAGAAACACCTAACATAGCTCGTTCCATAGCTCGCTGTGCGACTGCGAACTTAACTATCAAATTACTTACATTTAAAGTCCTGTTATAGCGGAGAAATCTGCATAAAGATTTTTATACAACTACATGACAAGCAAGCTGAGGGCCCAACTGGTGGTAAGTGGCTACCGTGCCTGCACACACCTTTTATTACCAGGAGAAATCGATTGACGGACCTACCGCTGGCGAAGTAGCAGTCGAGTGTGGGGCTCGCCCAATTTAAATTCGTCTAAATTGACCCTGGGATTACCCGCTAAAACTCCTAGACAACTACCGTGCCTTTCGCGGAGGTGGTCTGGGGTTCCAGCAAATTCACCAGACTACCCCCAGGCTGCCTATAGACACCTGGCAATAACAAGGAAAATATCACTTGGTATTGCAGGTGTCATCCTGAGGTCTAAGATGAAATGTCTTCCATGTCCAGTAATTAGAATGTCTACCTTTTCCTTCATGACTGACGAAACACAGCGAAATGTGTCACAGCTGAAATAGCAAAGGCGGTGGTACCCAGACGACCCTACCTACGGGCCTATTACCTAGATGCGTTCAGCCCAGGGGCGTTAAGGATATTCCCATCCGCAAATGCGGATGTTCCGCATTAAATCAGACATCCGATCCGCATCAATTGACGCGGAGCTTCTACGGATGCTGATTCATATCTGCAACAAGTAACGACATGTTAAGAAAGTGGGCGGTGCCAGACTGGCGCGTGCCTATTTGCTATGTTCGTTCGCTAACTGACCAATATGAAGGCGTACAATCGCGGTCTAAAAATGTTTACCACCTCAAGGTTTATGATTGCATGCACAAATCTGTGTCACAGGATCGATGCATAGATTTTTTTACACACGAAAATCGGTCGTAATAATAGAAAACCTTTTTTGTTAAAAAACTAGAAAAAATATTTGATATAGGAACTAGGACATTTTATTTTAAATGACGCGTCAATTTTTGAATTTAGAAACGAGTTTGTTCATCAAAAATTATTTAAACTAAAATTAAAATCGACTCCAAAAAACTAAAAAGGATAAAAATAATTAAATTTTAGTAGGTACTCATCCCCTAGGAACATATTTTTGGAGTTGGTGCTAAGTTGTTTCCAGAAACCATAGATAGTGAAGCACCGACTCCAGAAATATGTTCCTATGGGATGAGTACCTACTAAAATTTAATTATTTTATCCTTTTCAGTTTTTTGGTGTCGGTTTTAATTTTTGTTTAAATAAATTTTTTTTCACAAATTTCAGTGATAACTTTTGAAGGTCAAAGCTAGATGGGTGACCGTGAGCTTATATTGATTTCTACTATCGTATCATTTTACTAAAAATTCATAGGAAAGCAAAAATCCGCAATTTCGCAGATGTCTACCCAATGGATTTTCAAAAATTTTTTATGGGACCAAATGGAATCTATTCCGCATCGAACAAAAAAAGAATCATCAATATCGGTTCACCCAGTCAAAAGTTCTGAGGTAACAAACGTAAAAAAAAACATACAGACGAATTGATAACCTCCTCCTTTTGTTGAAGTCGGTTAAAAAATCAGCACTCTTTGAGTGAATAAATTGCTTCTCAAATATTAAAAGTAGTAAGTATCTAGACATAGCAATTTAGCCTTTACTGCACACTGTGTGAGTCTTATTTGAAAACTGATAAACATTTTTAGACCACAGTCGTACATTGGTGTCAAGATCCTAAAGATTATACGTGCTTAAAATTGAAATACTCGTATCGTAAAAAATCCGCATCCGTGGATATGAGCTTTTCCGCGGATTTTTTGCAACATCCCTGGTTCAGTCTAAGAAATTACGTATTCTACCAACAGTAAGATTAAAATCAATTACTTAAGGTCTAATATTCCCCGGCAGGCGTAAAGGATTCCCAGCCAGATAAATCGCCGGGAAGCTCCAAGGACGAGTTTGATATGTTCGCGCAGTCGCGGAACGTCACCTACGAGAACACTAAAACTGGGTACGTATCACCATTTTCTGATGACGTGTCTTTGAACACATTTTAATGTTTAGAATGCGTTTAAAGGCCTACGCTTATAAAATGCATGGAAAATTATTCTTTCGGATCACTAGAGGTGTTAACTTCAATGAGTGGTGAGATAAACGTTGCTATAAAAACGTTAAAAAAGCGAAGAAAGCGGTGAAGAAATTAGTAGGTTACACCTAGTGCTCCGGTGACGTAGTGGTAATTGCGTTTGGTCGGACGTCAGGAGACGTGGGTTCGATTCCCGCCTCTAGCATATAATTTTTTTATCGTTTTCTTTCTTTGTAATTGTTATAATAACGTGTCTTGGATTGTTATCATATTAGAATATCATTTCCGCCCCTAATTATGTGACTTTTATTTTAAGCGCTACTTCACGAATATTCAACATTTTTAATAGTGATTTAATCTTATTTTCCCTACTACTTTTGTTCTGGTTTTCAAATATGTCAAGATGATTAGTCATATATGTATAAAGTTTTTTACAAAATCCAAAATCGAATGGAATCAATTTTCTCGATAGAAAAAAAACCAAAGCTGACCCTTGTCGTTTCCCTTTTTTTTTTAATAAGTAAGAGCGCCTTCACATTAGCGTTTGTCCAGCGTAGGCGTTCGATGAACGCATGCGCTGCGCAGACGCCGCGACAACGTAACGCAAGCGTCGCGTTTTCAACTGAAACTAAGTTTATTAAAAGGGCAATAGACTATTTCAATTTATCTCAAAAGAGTTTATTTTTTCAAGATTGTATAATTTGTAAATATATTTGTTTCACCTTGACGTTTACGTTATTGTTGTAATTTGCCCTCGCGGCGAGGAAAAATTACAACAGAAGCGTGCATCATCATCTCTCTCATCAATCATATATAAGCCTAAACAACGTTGTCGAGGAGTCGCCTTAATAGGCTTTATTTTGAAAATAGGGGGATTTTCGAAATAATAGTCCCCTCCCGAGTTTAGAGCACATGACTGGAAAAGCGCCACCTCACCATCCAGAATACAGCATCCAAATACCTTTTAACATCAAAATACTTTGTTGAGTCGTCTTCATGAGCATTCATTCATTCTATGTTGGGATCAGCCCCCTTATCCTCAACTGTCGGAAAGAATTCGAGTATCGGAAAGTCTATACCTGTCACTTTTTATCGCGGTGCGTACGAGCGAGACGGGATGTGACTTTTGAATCGACTCCGTGATCCGATAGTTGAGAATAAGGGGACAGGTGTACTTTTCTCCTGTAAATAAACAAAAAAAATATAAGTATTTATAAATCATTCTTAATTTTTATTTTTTTATATTGAATAAATCTAAACATGATGTGTGTAATTATATAATGGTTAGAGTAGTCACCCGAATTGTGAAATGACGCGGCTTCAGTCCCCGCTAGAGGACATGATTTTTTCAAGGAAAAATACTTTTTTAAATGCAATTAATTAAATTGTTTTAATATTAATTAGGTAAAAAAAAACTACCTGAAATATTTCTTATTATTATCGGAAAATTATATAATAAAAAATGTGTATTTATTTTCACCATGTTGGTACAGACAGCACACCAAGTGTGACACTACGAACTACTTTGCACTACGAAAACCGCTTCTATTACAAACGGAGTAACGGTCTTAAGGTCGAATTTGCTACGCTTTTCATACAAACTATTGAAAATATTGATGTCGAACATACCGATTCTAAAAAAAACTTGCCATGCATAAGCAATTCAGGCTAGTTAAAAAGATTATTGTTCCTACTCAACAATAAGACTGTTTTCCGAAAAATCCTCTGATAACTACTACGACTACCTTGACTCGCTTAAACGTGTAAAATCTTATTCGGTTTGGTCGTTTCCAATATTTCGACTTGAAAGTTTGTATGAGAAGCCGTGCGGCGTAAACCCCCTTAAGCTTAGATTAAGTAATCCTATTTATCCTTAGGGGCAGTAGCTACGCCGATAACCTTGAAGACCAGACCTCCAGCAGTCTTGCCACCGCCGCCAACCAACGCGCCACACAGGGACAGCCATTGGTATGTTTTATTTGGCACAACTTTTATTTGACAACTGGCTGGTCCCGGGTTCGTGTCCCGGTGATGAAATCTAAAACTTTTTTTTCGATAGTAATTAAAATAGAATAAAACTAGAAAAATTTCTCGTCCTGAGCCAGGAATCGAACCCGCGACCTTTCGCAATCCGGGCGACTGCTCTGACCACTGAGCCACCCAGGACTTGGGATATCCCTGTAAATTTCTTCTAGTCTATCTTGTATTTGCGTTTATGAGCTAACGTCCACCCTACAATGTCGAAATATTCTATTTCAACATCCGAAACGAGTATTTTTACAAATACCGACGATTCGGTTAAGTTGGGGCAGTGCTTTCAAATATTCTTAATTTTTGATTTTTAATATTATTATAAATGTTTGAAAAATTACTTAGTAATTAAAATAGAATAAAACTAGAAAAAATTCTTTTTTTTCGAGTCAAATAATAACAATAAAAAATTATTCTTGTGTTGTGACGAAATAGTAACGAAGGGCGTTACAATAAATAACATTTCCAGAACTTTATATGTTTTTCTAATGTTTATTTGTGTAATCTATGGTACAATTATGTTTATCCGTTATGTAGAATGCATAAATCAACGTCTTAATTTGTGGTAGTTAATTAGTTAAGGTGTAAGAATATTATTACCGGCTAAAAAATTTAAACTTCTTTCTGTTTATCGGAAATCTCAGGTCTTCGATATAAAATCGAATGATAAATAACGAGCAGAACGTAGCCATGATTCCATGTTAACAAACGGTTTCCGTTCGAGAAGCCACATTCCATTTCACTCTACGGTATTATAAATAAAGACTGGGTTTACGGTTGAATCTACTCAGATCTAGACCTGAATGCTATACAGGCCTTTTAGCAGGCTTGTAGGTATAATAAGATAACCGATCTGGGTGCCCGGCCATGTGGGAGTGATGGGCAATGACAAGGCTCATGAATTGGCAAGAAATCTAAAACAGATATGTGGACCCTGAGCCCTTTCCAGCAATTTCATAAGCACAGCCATTAGAGAGCATGTCAACAAGAGACACAAGGCTGATTGGCATAAAATACCGGTTTAATTAAAGCATTCCAAATCCTTCCTGTAGGAGGAGGTGATAGAACACAATCTCCTCTCTCAAGGCGATACCGCGGAAATTTAGTTACGGCTGAGACAGAGCCATAGACAGAGATAAAGACATGACTTCTCAGCGCTAAAAGACAACAATAGCGCTCGCGCGCGTTACGTAAGCGATAGATTGGAAATAATTTTATGATTTAAAAAAAAAACATTTATTTAAAAACTCGAGAAATTACAATAGTTTATTGCTCTTCTAATAAACATAGTTAGGTTTTAAAAAATAGTCTGTTTATTAAAAGGAAAAAAGAGAATGAATCTTCTCATATTTTTTTAGTTTTTTCTACAGAAAAAATTGTTAAATTGTAAAACAATTTATTGAATATTCAACTTTGAAATATTATTTGATAACAAGTAAACATTAGAAGGAAAAATTTAAAATTCTGAATATTTGCAACGTATAGCCTTAATTGGAGTCCTCGCGGGACATTTTGCTATACAAAAATCAACTTCCCCCTACACAACCTTTTCGCGTGTATGGTGTATATCAATGACGCATGCCTTGTCTCGTTGTGATGCCCTGGCAAGAACCAGAATGAGTCTTCTGGAAGTGGCATATCCGAAACTAGAAGACTACAGGCACTTTCTGCCCAATGATATAGTAGAGCTTTAAGCTCAGCAGGGGAAAGTACAAAAGATTCCAATGAGTCTAGGTGCATTTTGACTTGGTCATGGTTCCATGATAAGATAAGATAAGATATTACGGTTAAATAACTCCTTTTAATACAATAGGTTAAAAGGCATTGCTCAATTAGGCAGTCTAATTCTTATTATATTTATTTTTCTTGAGTTTATTTTTCTTTTATGTTTTATTTTCGACAGCCAACAGAAATTGATCAAAGGGAGATAGACGAAATTGCCGCTTGGTTAGCGCAAGAAAAGGTGTGTCTTATTTTATTTTATTTCATTCAAACTTGTTTTAATGTATGTATATACACTAGCTTTACGCTATAAATCAGCACGAATTAGTTGCCACAGATATTTTCTATACACTGTAGAAAGGATAGAAAAGTAATCTTACACATTTTTGCATTCACTACCACGACAATATGAGTTGTAATTTATAATTATCATTGATTCTCTGCCTTTTCGCAGAAAATTGTTTGACAGGTTATCACTTGCCAACAAACGTTTCGCAGAATTTTATTTCGCCGAATAATTATTTGCCAACTTATCACATAATTTTGTTTTATTTCCCAACCTAACAGTTGCCAACTGTACGTTTGGTCTGCCTTTTATAATGTCAATTTTCAAAAGGCCAACTTTTAAGTAGCGAATGTTTCAGTTAGAGTAATATTCATTTAGTTGTATATTGTTTGTAGCACATATTCAAGTGCCCTGTGTAGTGAAACAAAAGCGATTTGGTTCTGTTCAAGATCATTAGTTTATTTTTTATCATAATATAAATGGGAACTCTTACACAGACGAAACGTTATTCGTGAAAAAGTTGTCTGGCCTAGTGAAGGATTTGACAAATGATAAGTGCCCTGAATGTGTTGTGTCATTATAATAATCGGCTTAACAATAATTCTACCAAATGAAACGTAGTCATACAAAAATTTGACAATACAATCATTAGTTGTCAACGAGAAAATTCTGCGAAACGTTAGTTGGCAAGTGATAATCGGCCAAACAATTTTCTGCGAAAAGGCAGGCAATGCCATTTCATTAGCTAGTATACACGGTGAGTTTTTTTTCGGGTCAGTATAAGGAAATTCTAAACTATAAGAGATAGAGAAAAACTCGCTTAGGAACCGTGATCTTAATTTTAGATAAAATAAAAATGGTATTTAAAAAATTTTTAAAATCTTAATAGATTTGTAGATATCGGATTTAAAAAAAATATATTTCGATTGTATATCACTATACAAACCAAAAATTGTAGGAGACCATAGGTCTAAAGTTGCTAGAAGTTGTTAAAATTGCTTGAAATTAACATTTTATTAAAGATACATTTTACTATCTAATTGATATTGATGACTGAGACAAAACAAAACCAAAAATCTGCCACTTGCCTTAATCCCACGAAGTGGAGGACATTTTGAACAATTTATAAGATAGAGTTAGTTTCCATACAATTTTTGTATAGTGATATACAATCGAAATAACTAAAGAAATTTTTCAAAAAATCCGATATCTCTATTAAGATTTGAAAATTTTTTTCAATACCATTTTTATTTTACCTAAAATTAAGATCACGGTTCCTAAGACAGTTTTTCTCTATCTCTTATAAAATAAACTCACCGTGTATACTTGTCCCCTTTCGCACACAAAAAAAAACGAATTTCTATTATTTTATCACACTTCGTTTAAAATATCATCATAAAATCATCAATAAACATAGGTTAGGTACCTAAGAAACGACTCAAACATTATGTGCAACAATCTTAATTACTTATAAGCATATCGTTATGACTCCACAAAGCGATAAGAAAAACACAATATTTCGAAGTTTTGTTTTGTAAGCCACGTTTTTTTGTATTCTAGGCCGCATCTGAAGCCAATGGCGCCCAAGAGAGCGTCACAAGCAGTGATTTTGACAAATTCCTCGCAGAACGAGCTGCGGCAGCGGAAAACCTACCCAACGCCTCAGACAATAGGGGTCAAAACACCCCAAACCAAACACCGAGACACAGGCAAATCAAGAAAGAGGATCAAGACACTATGTTCGCGCTCTGATGAGCTTAAAGTATCAACTGCAGACGATCACACGCAAGTATTGGAGAATTAGTTCTTTAGAATTAATGTTGTTGTTTTTGCATCGAATTGTGCATTTATATTGGAGTTTCTCGTTTAAACGACCATTGTGTTACTGTCGGCCAGCTGATTTTATATTTCCAGAACGATATTAACGACTTTTTAAAACTTTTTAATCATTTATTTTAAATTGGCTACACATTAACATGTTGTGTGAATAAGTTTTACCTACTAACAGTATCGGGTCAAATAAATAATATGGTTTCATCTCTATTTGTCTTCCGCTCGATTTTTTTTTGCAAATGTATGATGTCTAGTAGTCATCACATTTAACCTGTTGTATGTCACAAAAATAGTGGCATTTATTTTTATACGAAACACGGCAATTGAATCAAAACCGCCTGATGGTATGTGGTAAAAGATTCAATGTTCGGCTAGCAGTATGAACACACTGCCCTAGCCGTCGCCATCTTGCCAACCTTATAGGAAGGAGGGAACACATGTGCTGGTAAATAATTCAGTTTTGGATTGACGACAAAGAAACGAGATTTTAAATTTTTGTGCGTGATGCTGAGATC
The DNA here is from genome assembly GCA_947347705.1 of Nymphula nitidulata. Classification (NCBI taxonomy): domain Eukaryota; kingdom Metazoa; phylum Arthropoda; class Insecta; order Lepidoptera; family Crambidae; genus Nymphula; species Nymphula nitidulata. Next base: position 14,896,425 of record OX374630.1, on the reverse strand, counting down.
CATCCATCAATGATGACTCCCGAAGACTGGTACGTGTGCTCCTGAGTAGGAAAGGATAAAGTGGAAAAATTCAGTTCAGAGCACTCATAGATCTCTGGCGTTGGAAACTGATTTTAATCGACTTTCGTTGCTGACCATACCAGCAACGAAAGTCGATTAAAATCAGTTTCCGACGCCAGAGGTCTATTAAATTGAATACTTGTGTTTTTATATCTTAAATGGACACTATTTTGGATTACACTTAAGTCTTTATCTCTAAACGTATTCACAAGACGAGTTACATTTACGGGTTAATCGATGATTTATATTGCTATGTGTGTAAGTCATTTTGAATCCTATTATTTATTTGGCCGAAAATTTACCGTCGTTTAAGAGCTCGAAATATAAGTAGTGCGATAATGTTGTTTTGTTGTAATAATATAATAATAATGTAATCATTAAATGGCCGACTACATTGTACACAGCGTTCACTCTTATTCAATATGCCGTTTGGTGCCTGGCTTTTGTAGTTGCAATTGAAATATTTTAAGCTGACTTTTATATTTTGCGGTGAATTATAGAATTAATTCAAAGTATATTATTTATTGTAAAGTATTGATCATATCGAACATATTATTTACTTAAATTTATTATTATTAAAAAAAATGAATTTTTACTGCATTATCTTAGTGTTATTTTATTGTGTTTCAGATATTTTATTGTATTTTGAAACTTAAGGACACGAAAAAAATTTTATTATACTTACTGTAAGACATTAAAAGCAAGGTTATAATAATTATGGTTTTTCTATTAAACCAAAATATCGATTTCGTCAGGTTTCTTGCCAATGCCAATTCTGCTCGATATAAAATTATAATTTATTATGATGTAACGCTAAGTCAGTGGCACTGTGTCACAGTAAATCAAGAGAATTATTCTTTTCGAGTGACACGTCCATTTTCGTAACATATTATTTCGGATTTGATCGTTTTCCTACTAACCCTAAATTCGAAATATTTTTCTTTATTATGTATAAAGATATCTTGAAGATACCAGCTAAGATAATGCGGGGCTTTGGAGGCTGTTGGTAATATTGTAACATTGTGTTTTACCATGTTAGTAAATTATTTTATGAATCGACGGTTAAATGTCATCTTTTAATAACTATAAGCTTAAAAAGCCAGTGGCCCTAATTCTGGAGAACACATGTTAAGTATAAATTTTAGTTCAGCGCATCTCTTTCTCTCAAAATGCATACGGAAAGGAGGGCTGTCATATAATTTCATATTTAGAAACGTGCGTTCAATTTTCGACCTTATTGAACGTAATAAAATGCAGTGTATAGGAACCACCTCCGTACATGCCTTCTAAAATTATCTATGGTTTCTTTGAAATCTATCTTAATTTAGTTAACAGAACTTAACGAATTCTTGCTATCTTTTTCCTATTACATATTGAGAGAAAGAGATATACTGTACCTAAATTAATACTTAGAGTGTGTCTTCAGAGTTAGGCCCAGTAAGTAATGTGAATACATAATCAATCAAATGTTGAACCTTTCGCTACAAACTTTTTAGAGGATACCTCGCGAATATTACGAATTTTAAGAAGGATCTAATTCTAGTCTTCCGTCTACTGTTCTTGTTGTCATTATGTTAGAATTGAATCTTCAATCAAGTAATGCAAAAGCCGTAACAAGAATGGAAATGAATTTCTCAATAAACTACTGCCACTAAAGCCAGTGAAATTACTGGGCATAAAAGGAATTTCATCTTAGGCCTCAGGATGACTCCCCTGGAATACCAAGTGAGTTTTTCCCTTGTTATTGCAGGTGTCTATAGGCGGCGGTTACCACTTACCACCAGGTGGGCCGTCAGCTTGTTTGTCATCAAGTTATTATTTATTTATAAAACTAGTACTTTTATACTACTACAAGTTGTATTTTTCCATAAATGAGTTAGTTTTTCAATAAATAAATGATATCCATTTTGTTGCTTAAATAATGCGCGGGCGCATTGTTATATTTTTCTTCGCGCTAGAAGTCTTTATCTCTCTGTGTCGGCGGTAAAAAATGGTTCACTAGGTATCGCCTTAGGCGAGAGTTGCTTTATTTACAAAGTAATAAGAAACGGAGTATTATATTAGCATAATATTTATTAGATAATGGCATTTCGCCGTCGATATTTAGTTATAGCCCATTAGGATCTCTAATCAACTTAAAATACTTCAATGTATGGTTCTATTATATATAAATAGCTTCATGAAGTGCGCCGCATCATTGACTATACTTTTACACTAGCATAAGTTATAATAATGTTTATAAAGTAAGTCAAATTCCTTAATATATAACGTGTAGTTTTCACGAGACCACGGGAGCATTTAATTACAAGACCATTGGTTTAAACAACCGTTAAATTGGGAATTGCGGTTCTAAAGTATTGCAAAGTGATAAAGATAACGGAAGGGTCGTGATTGTGATAAGTATTGGTTTTTATGATATTATGGTTTCCCCTATATGAATTAGACAATCTTTTATATTTATTATGAATATGTTTTTGCTGTATAAAAGGTTTAAATTTAGATTGTAGCGCTCATGTTTCGCTATTAAAAACAACATGCAAATCCAAATTAGTCTCATAGTTCACACAATACATTATAGTAGTATTTTATTGACATTTTATATTTTAAAATTTAACATTATTCAAATGTGTATTATTAAAATCAAGAATGTAATTAATAATTTCTAACAATCTAATAACAATCATCATTTTTTTGTATCAATTATAGTCAAAGTTGGTTTGTTTTTGTTGTTTAAGATAACTTGTATATTTAACGGCTTTACATCGATTTTATTTTATATTTTAACGTACAGTCGTGTACACAAAGATTTATACATTTTTGGCAGTTTGTGACACTTATTGAAACGAAAATAGGGCATATTAGATGTTAAAACTGTATACATCTTACTGCACGTGACTGTATCTATGTCGCAATCATCTGGTTAAATTAGCCTGTTTATTGGCCGGCTAGGCCATTCATTCAACTCCGGCATCTATTAAATGCCTAGGCTGATAGTTAATTAAACTAGAACCACTCAAAGGTAACAACTTGGCGTATTGTAAATTTGTAAGTGTCCGTTCACACAGATCGGCACGGAGAGGATCGGAGCGCACTTTTTTTTTCACACCGACCGGCGCGGATTATACGCTCGAAGCCGACCAAGCCGCTTCACATAGACTGGCTGGAAGCGTTCGAGCCCGAACGCAGAAGAGTACGTTATCAGAGGCAGCCGGTCGGCTACTCTTATTATTTCACACTAAGCGCATTAGGTTTACTCTTAAGCTTTCGGAATAATAAAAGAAATTCCTATTTAAACGTGATAAAAATCTGCTCTCCTCTCCGAGACGGTCTGTATGAACGGACACTAAGTCAGCTCAATCGGACTCTTAGGCTAATCGTCTTGTGCTGAAGGGTAGGTTCTAGTTTTTTTTATAACCTAAATGATTTCAGTAATAAGTGGTCATATACATATAAATAACCTTGAACCTACCTATCACACAAACTGTCACACAAAAACTCTGCGTACTAAAGGATATGTATGCTAGGCGTCCAATAAATTGGCTCATTTAAACAGATAGCTGACACGAATTCAGCCATCTGGATATACGTTGGGCTCAACGGCTCAATGACTTGGCTAGTTGTCCTTCAGCCATTTAATGGAATGCCGGCGTTTAATGAACGTCCAATGAACTGGCTAATTTAACCACATGACTGCGACATCTACATCGATATATCGATGAGTGTCGATGCTGACACATTAATCTGTGTAGTACCCACATATCAGCCACAATAGAGTTTCTATTGGCGCCATTAGAAAATCTATTGTGGTTGAGATTTTTTACTGGCGCGCGGCCTGGTATGAGACGAAAAGTTAAACTTGCGATTAATTTTAAATCGATTTACCCTTTTATATTCTTTCATAAGGAAAGAGAAAGCAGCGTTATCACGTGTGAGAAGTGTCAGACTCGCCATCAGTATTAAAATAATGATCGTTTGTAAATTAAATAAATAATAAGCTAAAAGAAAAATGAAAATGTTGAGATCGCACACCATTATGTGAGAGGAAGACTGAAATGTTGATTTATGTACAACTGTCCCACCTAATAGGCTTCTTCCTACCCTTGACAAACAAAGTAAAATTAATTACGTATCTTATGTTTCTTAGCTTAATTAAAGTAAACAAACTTTTCATTATTATTGTGCCTCTAGTGTGACTTTTCTAACGTAAGCAACGCGTTTATCCTATGGACTCCGTATAGACAAAGTAATTTCTAATATTTCACACTAGAGGCTCTGCTCAGACAAAGTGAACTGCAAAGACAGATCACTTCAATCAGTCTAGGACACAAAGTAAGTTAAATATAAAATACACGTTTCAAACTTGAATTTTCAGCTTATTATGAACAGTTTTGTGTGCGTTTTTCTTCCTTGTTCTTTCTCTACGATGTACTATTGATGTGCAGACCAACATCGGTTTTCTAAAACTACAAATTTCTGACAAAAATAGTTGTCTCGAAACATAGTCCTCATTTTAAAGCTTTCTAAACGAAATTTAAGTATAGGGTGGCTCAAAGACAGTACACATGGATAAGACAACCCGCGTATCCCGTCCGTTAGAAAATGACTTTTATTTCAATACTGACATATTCAAAACGTCTCATTTGGTCATGAGCAGTGTGTACTTGAATTTAGTTTTAACGAGTAAAGAAATTCTAGGCCCTTGAACGTCTCAGTAATTCAAATGAAGTCCAAGGCTGCTATTTTTCAAAGCTCATAATCAGATAATAAGTTTGACAAATTGACAGGTAATCTATAGTAGTCTGTCAAAACGTAAAAGTTATTCAAAATCAAATGAGGTTTGAAAAATTTGTATGTATAATTGTTATAGCAAATACCCGCTTAAAATGTGGGGTATGTATGATTCGTCTGCACATCAATTCATTATGTATCGTTATTTTGTGACTAAAGTGTCAAATAGTCGCATCGCTATCTCACATGGAGGGGTAGTATAAATATTGACGATAAAAATTTACAACATAATTTTAAAAACTGAGATTTAAGAATTTTTGATACTTCAGGTCCTTAAGGGGCTACCTCGTGCACACTAGCGACACCAATTGATTGTTATTAATTATGGTGAATTTATAAAATAATAAACTAAAACGCTTTAGAGAATTGCAAAAGAACAGTATTTGTAATTTTTAAAGATGTATCTTGTATAAAGTGTCTACCTATAAATAACTTAATTTTTTATTATTGTTAAAAGTGGCCACTTTCGGCAATAATGAAAAAATAGGATACATTTAGAGGAATATCTTATACCGAGCACATCTCAAAAAATTACAAATACCATTCTTTAGTCATTCACTAAAGCGTTTTTGTTTATTATGTTCTTTATTCACCACAATTAATATAAATCAAGTGATGTCGCTAGTTCCGACGAGGTATCGCCTTAACCAGATATGTGTTATCAAAAGCAATGTTTTACCTTAAATGGAAGAAATTAATGTTAAGTTGTGCTAAAGTGTCATAAATCTACATTCGTGGCAGGAAATATTTTAAACTTTACAACAGAGAACAGGTTATAATGGTAACATCGTAACCATGTTATATAATACCCATGTAATAAACTAACAAGTTACCTTACACTGTGTAGTTATCCCCATACCAAAGTAACTGTACTAACCATTGCCTACTGTATAAACTTAATCATTCCATGTCTCAATTAAATGTTCTTTTGGTGTAAATGTGATAACAATTTGAAGAGAACAAGCTTAAATGTTAATTATTTAAAAAAGTTATTTTATGTTATAATCGTTGTATTTAAGATAATAAAATTAAAATTATATAAATGTTGGTTTTAATATACATCTACCAATAGCCTACCCTCAATATAAAGGTGTCATTCGCTATATCGGCTGAGTAGATGGTTTTTCTTAGTTGCGACCTGAAGTTTTGCCTTTTACTTGTAAACACCAACCGATTTATATATGCAGCCGTGGGCTGTGAGTAATGTTTCTACTACAAGATTACTCACACAGATAACGGGCCGCGTGTACTTGCTAAATGAAATCGTAGAAAAGTTGATTGCATGTGTCTATGTCCCATCTGGTTAAATTCGCCGCTTGATTGGATGCCTAGCTCGTTGATTAAACGCCGGCATCTTATCAAATGCCTAGGCCGATAGTTAATTAAACTAGACTCACTTAACGTTTAACGACTTGGCGTATTGAAAGGATTGGTTTGATTGGTGGGTTCAAGATAACTGTTAAAGTTGCCACTGTATTGATAATCACCCGCATTTCGGGAATATTTCGATTTTCTCATTCAACCGTTGTGCGATATTAACAATAACTTCGTACTTAGAATTTTCGTTCCTTAAGTGTAGTAAGAAAGGTGTCTCAGGTGTACTACGGAACATTCCAATTTCTACATCAAGCAACAGGCACTAGGGCTTTAGTGGAATTCTCACTAGTACGACGGTCGAACAAATAAGAAAAATAATTCTCACTAGTTCGACGATCGAACTAGTGAGGATAAAGGGGATTTTGTCGTCCTAGATCAATTATTTTACGAGTGGGTAGATTAAGGTCATTATGTTGGCAACATTTTTCCATCTGCTAACAGCGCCGCATCTACGGGACTTCTTTGTGGCGCGGTAGGTGCACAAAATGAAATAATGCGAAACCATAAATCAAAATGCGGAAATATTGTTTTAATTTTGTTTATTTATCAATTTCTGTATCCACAATTGATACATCAAAGGTTTTTTATTGAAGTATGGCTATAATTTTATTTACATTAATCATTGTTATACATAGAATTTGATCATCGGGATCGTGTACTTCCACTTTTGTTTGACAAGAAAAGCACCTTAAAATATAATCCAACATTATCATTGAAACACAAAACGCATATAAAAATACAACAATATTACAATAAGTCGAGCCCTATAAATATTTTTGCGACGAGTAAAAACAGACATTTTACAAAAATAACTATAAAGCGATTCACACAAAATGGAATAAAAAATTATTGTTCGATGTAACTAATTCATGTACTAAGGGAATGTGAAAATTAAAGATGATACCATCATGATACAGAAATTATAAATACCAGTTGTATCGTACATAAACTTAGTTATGCTCCTGTTCTTACTTAATAAGTTATTACAGAATAAATTAATGGGCACGTGGGAGATCGCGACACTCGGTAGAGCTCGAGTATTCCTCATAAATATCAACGAGTGCTGCAGATAAAACAGATAATTCGTAAATTCAATATTCAGCTTACAACCTCGATGGAATTTAGAGATTAGACAGTCTAGCAAAAGAAATGCGAAGGTAGCTATCTGATTAAGTATAAAAGTAATTATAATCTATACATAACTATACTATGGAAGTCTCATAAGAGCGTACTAGCCGCCTTGTGCTTATAACTCGTCCCTGGTTGGCGTCTCCTCTTCCTCGTCGAATTCACTCTACAAAACAAATTATTTTTATTATTACTTATAATCGATATTAGGTTCGATTCTAAATATTAATGTTACTGTTAACGACCGAAATGTGGTAAGATTAACCAATTTATCCAAGCATTTATTAGGCGGTAAAACTTAAGATTTACTGTTCTTCGAGCTTTAGAAGTATTATTATGTATAAAATTTATTAAAAATTCTTTCCGGTCAGAATCAAAGGAGAGTATGTCACAAAATGTATGAAGCCTGGGCTTAAAATAATTCTAATTTTGAACAGCAATCCTACTTATGTAGGGTGAAAAGGTATAATTATTTAGAATTTTTAGTGCAATTAAAATATTATATAGCCCCCCGTTTATTTTTAAGACAAACATGAAAATGCCATACTATAGTTGCTTTCTACGTTTTGTTATTGCATTAATATAACAACTATTACTGTAGTAAAAACTTCAAATGTTTACAACAATAGCTGCATTTGACATGTTTTACGACTTGAAAAACGAAGGAAAAAAGCAAATCTGCGTTTAGTTTCTGCTGTTATATTATTTACATTAGACAAACGGTGAGTTCGAAAAATCTAATTGATTTAAAAACTAGTGGCTTATTTAATTACCTTAGAGGTATATCACATTGCTGTTCAAAAATATTCGGAATAAAAGCCCAAAAAGACAATGTCCTTTTATTTCGGAATCCTGTAACAGCGGGTATAGAAGATAATGTAAGTCTAACTCACCACGCTCGGGGCGGCCTGTGAGGCGGCTCCGTCGGTCTCTACGAACTTAGTGAGGCCGGCCAGCGTCCTCTCGCCGTTGTAGTCGCGCACCTGCACATGAAACGTACATAGTTAATACACGCTTATTCTTTGAAAGTTCATTCGTAAGTTATTGCAGATGCAACTTTTCTGCGATTCAAAAATCCGCGCGTTTGTGAGACCAATTTTTCGTTAAGATATATAAAGAAAAAAATTAAATCAAGCTATCTAATTAAGATATTAGCTAACTAAGGTTTTAGCTAACTAGCGAGGAGCGCAGCTATTGCGCAAATAGTGAAAGCACAAATTAGAGCAGTTTCTTGCAATCATATGCGTTCTCTCATATTCAGTATAATAGATACGTTTTTTTTGCCTGGAAAAATCAGAAAATTCTGTCTGTACTGCATGCATATAAGCGAACTAATCCTTGTTATCTTTAATTTGAAATCTACTTAAAGTACACTGCAAAAAATCGCGGAATTTCTCAACGTCGGTTCGCTCATCAAGCGATATTTATGGCACCTTTTTTTTAAAGACGTGCTTAGGATGACCAGCACTGCCATCTGCCTTCGTTTACAATAGCGTTTCCCTTATATCCTGTATTAGTTACGTGCTAATAAAAAGTACCTACATAATATAAAGCAATAGGATTGTAAGATTTGAGGATTCGTCTCTTACCTGGTTGTCTTTCGTGTACAACTTGATGGTAGGGAAGGAGGTGATCTTAGTGTGCTCCAGCTCGTTGGCGGTGGCGTCGATCTTGGCTATGACCACGTCGGCGTCCTTCTCAAAGTGCTCGCCGAGCTTGTCGTAGATCGGCACCAACTGTTTGCAGTGGCCGCACCTGAAATACAATAAGAGTATTACAAAAACTTCTAGAACATTCTCAAACTAAATAAATACATACATAATTTCAAGACTATTTTTTCTTTTCCTTCTCACTTAATTTAAATAAAAAAAACATTTACTAATAAAATTTAAAGTCGAAGTACGTTAATACACTTAATAATTATTATTGTGTACAGAGTTACATGAGGAACGGAATCTATATAGGACGAACCGATATTTGCCTAGCTGTTTCGAACCGACAGGGCTGTGTCAAATTTAGTTTGCCACAATTACGACGAAACTATTTGGTAAACCCATTTTAAAGAGATGATAACATGTAAAATCTATAAAAAATATTTAAGCAGCTTATATAATAATTTTCGCGTCTTACTCTTATATTAATTTACTTTCGAATAATCTCACTTTAGTAACTATCACACAAGGCGTAAATAGTCACGTCTGCAAAAGTAACAATGGACAACTAAGTAGATCATTCTTCATAAACCCACTATTTCATAATAGGCGGGTTGGTATTCTAAGAATAGGTCTTTTAAAGGCGGCTTATTTATCATGTTAATATTTGTTCAATAAGTAAAAGCGTGCCCTCATTAAGTCATAGCAGCTAGGCAACGATTTACATAATACTTTCTGTTCCATCGGATAAAGGGCGCGACGTTTGACGCAAACTTGTATTAATTGCGGATCACTGAATAGGTTCTAACGAACCCTCGGCACACTTGTGCAAATTATACCCCACGTTTTAACGCCATGTAATCTAATGACGCATTGCAAACATTAACTTGGCATAGAAACTGCATGATAAAAAAGATTACAACTTTCTGTAATGAGCAAATAAAATTTTAAGTGTTTAAAAGGGGCTAGCATCTATAAAATTAAAACATTTCTTTTTAAATGTGAATAAATACGGTATAGCCGTGACTGCATTCGTAAAATAATGCAGATAACGAATAAAACTATGATAACTTATGGAAAACAAATTCCCCGCGCTCTCGTTAATGAGCTCCGGCGATTGGCGTCTATATGGAAGGCTCACTCGCCGCAGGGAAACATCACTACAAAGTGGTGTAATGCTGTTTTAGGTGCGATCTAATGTATCTCTCAAATTTCGAGTGGAAAATACAATGCTCAACCTCTTTAAAGGCCCATTTTACACGACGTAAGTTTAATTGTATGCTACAGGCAAGAAAATTGCATCCTATAAATGGGTCCTAAGGGAGGAACAAAACTGGCAAAGATTCTTGCGCATTCTTCTTATAACAAGGCCTCAAGGTTTATTAGCGAACAGATGGCAAAGGATTTGGCGTTCATAGTAGTATAATTTATACCGGATTATAAACTGAATAACAAATTGTGCATTCAATTCAGTGGTATGGTAGCAAGATACCTAAACATTTTTCAAGGTCGCTTTGAAGACAATAAAGATTACACAACACAAAAGTCGCATTTGTGGAATAGGGCACTTATAGTCTACAAAGACAGAAGCGTTGAGAAAAGTTAGTAGGTACAGGTTACACTTGATTAAATAAAATATTGTTGAGAACTTGTACAGTACTTATCGTTTTCTTACACAGTATATCAATTATTCATTATTGTGGCGAACAAATAATCTTACGCAATTGTAGCGGAACGTCGATATGAACGTTGTTATTAATACCTATTAAGTAGTATAAATGTACATTATACCTATGGCAAATGTTTGATGGCACTTTAATCAACGCCTTTAACTATATATTTTTTTCAATATTTCTTTTACACTAACTTCTGCCCGAGACTTCATCCGCATAGCCTATATGTTATGCTAATAAGCTTTAATATTGTAAAGTTTTATTAAAATCCATTCAGTAGTTTTTGCATAAAAGATACATACATAACAAGGCATAATAAACCCAATCATCTGGGTAATTAACAAGATGGCTGTGATGTCTGTATCGAGATTGACATATTGGTTATGATGGATAGCTTGGAAAACTCGAGGGTTAATTCTAAAAGTAATATCAAGAGTATCATGTCAAACGAGTTACGCCGTGAAACTTTGCTCGGCATAGCGACATGTTCGACATGCTCGTTAACACGAAAAAAGTCCTCCGATCTTCACCCGACCTAAGTCCTGTTCACAAGCTACACAACAAAAGGAAAGATACCATGATATCCACATAAAAAAAATCACCAAAATATTAATTGTGTGGTAAATTAGTAAAAATAAAGGCAACAGTTATCATTCTACTGTTGCTATGCAAGTAAAGTGTAATTGCACGTGAAGCGTGACACATGGACTATAAAACTAGTTCTTTTAACAAAGCCATAAGATGCAATATTTTAAACAGCCTTTTTTTACATTTGATGTAAAGTAGGACTCACGCACAAAGGAAGTGCGAGGGCGTAGAACTGAGTAAATGACAGGTATCACGATAATGACGACGAATGACTGGCGGTAGATAGTCATGTGCAATGTGCAAGTAACACATCAATGAAGTTTTAACCTGTCAAGCCAAAGATTAGAGACACAATTGGTTTTTAATTGTCACAAAACCCTGTCTTAGGTGGCTTGACTATTTATTTAAAGTTGTTTAGAGTAAAACAATTAAGTATCTATTAATGTATCTTGTACCCTCAAATCATATATAGTAGAATCCCGATTATCCGAATCAATTAAAACTGGGTGTAGTCCGTATAATCGAAAATCCGGTAAATCGATTTCAAAGTCAAATCAAACAATATTTATTTGTTAGCAGTATGTCAGACTATCCAAAAAATTTTAATATATGTTTTGACAATACGTTATTTAAAAATATAAGCTATAATAGGGATGAATACTTAATAACACCTAAAATGCGCCTGTTACGAACTGGCTGCTTAATGCGTCCTTTTTGGTTAAGAAGTTGTGTTATGTTTTAGTTTGGTGTCAGTTCGCTGTCACTGCTCGGTTTTGTCGGATGCCTGTATTTTATATCAGTTTGTTTTTATATTATTTTACCAATAAACCCGTTTTCCCTGCTACCAGCCCTTTTACATCCTGTCCACCCTTAAGTCAGTAACAGCGCCTGCTTAGAGCAAGTTTTTGCGCGGTCGGAGGCGGGAATAAACTTGTCGTAACCTGTTTTTGCATGGTCAAGTATTTTTGGTTCGGCAATTAGAGATGTGACATGAGTCCGGATAATCGGGATTCTACTAATAGATACTATATTGTTGACGTCACACAGGTTTGTTTGTCCTTCGTATCTTATACTCGTAAATTACGAAACAAAATAACTATCCATACACTTGGTGCACTTACCAAGGCGCGTAGAACTCGACAAGGACCTTCTTGTTGCTGTCGAAGACGACCTCATCAAAGTTGGTGGCTACCAGCATCTTGACGGGCTTGGCCGCCCAGTCCGCGGGCAGCTCCTCACTCAGAAGGTGCTGTTTCAGCTTGCCGTCGAAGAACGACTGGATGAATTCCTAAACGAAGAAGGGAATCATTTACATATATTCATAATAATAACAATAATATTAATACAGTCACAACTTTTATCTGGTAAGGGCTTGTGTTATAATAATGAAGAAACGTTGATTATAATAATATTATAATATAATTTTAGAAATATACTAAATAAACATCAAACATACACAACTGGTGAACAAAAATTTCGGATAAAAATATCTATACCTACTAGAAAAATTCACGTCCTTTCGCAATCCGGGCGACTTCTCTAACCATCTGAGCTACCCAGGACTTGGGATAAACCTGTGAAATTCTTCTAGTCTATCTGTATTTGCGTTATACGCTAGTCTACCCTTCAATGTCGAAATGTTCTTTGTCAACATCCGAAACGAGTATTTTTACAAATACCTAAGATTTTTCGTACATATACAAACATCTGACCGTACCGGGATTCGAACCCAAGAACCTTGACTGAGTAGCCCGTAGTTAGGGGAAAATGACCACAGAGCCAGACAGTTGTCAAATACGTTAAACAAATTAGTTATGACAACAGCTTACAGGTGAATTTGTATTCTCATGACATTATTCCTAGAATATTATGTCATATTTATTTCGATAAATTTAATCGTAACTACAATAAAATATCAATGTGATAGTAAAACTCATTCCATGTGTAATCAACGTGAACACAAATTGATATTGTCGTTTATTATATAAATTGAGTTCACTGGAGGTGCGACTCTCAGAACTATTAGCTGTCAATTCATGTTATCTTTAAGTATTTCAAAAGACGATTATAGTCCATACTATATTATCTTCTAACAAAAAACTATGTTTTTATGTAGTGTATTTTACAATGTCTATCGATATTATAAATGGTTTCTGGTTCAATACAAAACTGAATGTTTGATTGAATGGTTTGTTAAATACTATTCAAATTATAATTCGTTATTGACACCTTTACTTTAGCAAAATTCATCTGTATTTTATTCGCCATTGAAACCTTAATACATTAGAAATAATCAGAATCCCATGCGTATCATGGTAAACCTTCTTTTATGTCCCGACCTAATTGAAACTTTACGTTCAGTGTAGAAAGTTCAAAATTTAATGGCGGAATTAGATACACATTTGCAGTAAATTTTCAATTTGAATTCATAATCAATTATCGGTGTTGTTATGAGCATGTAAATTATGTGTATGGATATGCCATTATAATTTACCGGTAATATTCTTTTATCACGGTATAATTTTGTAGTATTATTTGTAGACATTAATTTGTGATTTGTTCTTTTAGTATGCAATTATAAATTATCAAACAAACTTCTGATAAATGTTTTAATTAAAACTTATAGGTGCTATTTCATAGTTAACTTCGTAAAACACTATATTGACTGAATGAAATATTATCAATCGGTACAACGGCTTATGGGTGAAATTGTAGCAGAGGTACAGACATAATTACTTTCGCATTTGAGAAAGAATATAGGATAAATAAATAGTATAATAGATAAATATGTATGTTACGTATTCTACTAGCTAGGTGATAGGCCTGTATGTAGGGTCGTCTGAGTAGATACCACCGCCTTACGTATTTCGGCCGTAAAACAGATTGCTGTGTTTCAGATTGGAAGGTAAGGTAAGGGAGCCAGTATAATTACTGCACCCTGCACTATCATATGATATTTCCCTTGTTATTGCAGGAGACTGTAGGCGACGGGAGCTACTCACCACCAGCACCCATAGAACGGTCTGTAGACAAAATCTCTCTCTACCCCTTATCCACTTATTATGAGCCAAAATGAGTTTTGTCTCTTTCTTTCTATCGGACAAAGAGAGAGAGAGAAAAATGTAGTGCACTCCCCAGGGAGTAAGCTACGGAGAGAGGTCGGCCGTCAGCTTGCTTGACATCTAGCTGTATAAAAATGTAAGTTACCTCAACAGTGTTGGCGCTAAGTTCGTTGCTGGCAGGCTTGTACTTGGCCATATCTTGCTCGAGGGCGATGAGGCGGGCAGACGGCACTTCCTCCTTCTTCATGCCGAAGAACTCCAAGATTCTGTTGCGAAATAATTACATTTAACCTATAGGTTATGAACGTAATGTATGGATTATGGAACTCTCTACCAGCACGCGTTTTCCCTCCTTCTAAGACGTAAAGAGGCACCTTTTGGGTCGGCAAGGTGAAGACATCTAGTGCCTTAAGTATGGTCTCCATACTGTCAACATTTCATGCCTGGTATAAAAAAGGTACAGCGCGAGCATGTCCATACAGACATTTAAATAAGATTTGTGTTGCGCCAATTCTGTATTGCATTCTGTTTTCAGATTTATACTATTTTAATTAATTGCGAAATAAACATCCACACATTGAATTATACATTTTGTGTGTCAACCTATAAAGGACCAACTGCAGTTATTTGCCTGATTTCACAAGGCTTGTTAGATTTAAGGACGGACAGCCCGACCAATGTGAATAAAAAAAAATCAAATTTGTAAAGTATCAATCAGCAAAAACAATTATACCTTATAAATAAATACTTAGTGTTTTCAGTTTTTACCTCTGGTGGTCATCTTCGTCGGTGTCGATGGCCACACACATGATTTTGTCGCGGTAGGTCTTGCATACTGGTTTCAGCTCTTCAAGGTACTTCTCGAAGTCACCATTTTTCTAGGACAAGCAATATTTTATTCAGTAATGTACTATTTACTATCTATATCCTAGGTCTTAGACACACTAGGGTCACTTGCCAGGTATCGTGAAATCTTGCTACTCGTTTTTGAAGCAGATATCTTCAACCGATTGAGATACAGTTCTATAGTCTACAGTTCTAAACATTTTTATATGTACAACTTTTTTAATTTTAGGATTGTTAAAATGTATGTACTTAGAACTTAGGGAAACCCCGAAAACCCACATAAGCATTGCTTGTAATATTATTATGTGACATTGAATTGTGACTAGTCCAGACACAGAATGTTCGCGGTAGAATGAATTATCCATTCTGATAAGATTTTTAAGGAACTCAAAGGTTTTGTATAGATTGAAATGTCATTTTTATAGCCAGCTCACACCGACTTTTGATCGAGTGATCGGTTGGCAAATATTTTTTTCGCCGTGAAGTTTAAATCGTACTTAAATTACGATCTCAATATGTGCTCGTTTGCGTTCTGCTTTAGACACGTTAAAACCCAACCATACTATCACAAGGTAAGTCTATCCGATTGACACTTCAACTTGCATTGCATAGTTTTTAGATCGAGAAAAATTACATTTCGTTGTAGACAAAAACATTCTAAGAGTTCCTCATGCTACGAGTCAGGAGGACACGCTTAAATGATTTTTCTACAAATTATACATATGTATTTATTTGGGACATATGTATACCCACAGAACAAAAAAGTGTTTTATTTATTTATTCATGGAAAACAAACACCATTTGAATAACAATTGTAGGTGAGGTACAATAGAACACATGCCCTAATCAGTTTTCGCAAATAGAAGTATACAAAAATATTTCGATTGCAAATAGGTTATTTTGTTGTTTTATTCTATCCTGTATACGTCTGATAAGGTAGGAAGCAGTGATTCTTGTTATCAATAAAGACAAAATGATTGTACCTTTTTCCATGCACAATAAAATGGACAATTAACAGTGCTTGTCACTAGGGGCGGGGATGTTGGCCTGGCTGGATCATACCATGGTTAGAAGCCATGGTACTTGGTAGACCTATTTATGATATATTAAGTCGGTTTCGTAGCCGAATACATGTACAGAGGTGTCAATCGGGTCGTTTTAATTTTATAATTTTATTGCATTGTAAATAACCTATTATAAATCAATTCGCGTCTCAGTATTAGTTTCATTTATACAGTTCATTCCTCGATCAGAAACATTTAGATTCAAATGGTCACGTGCAATAATTTGTGATGAGTTAGTAAAGTAAACAAAAACCGTTTACGCTGCGACCTTACGGACGGATGCCCGTCAGATGGGGTCGTTGAACTGCTTGGGTCATTGCCTCGCCTAATGAATAACTGTGCAATCACGACTGTTAACTTGAATAGAATAGAAATAGTTTTCTGACCTAGTACCTATCAATTATTATATAATCATATCGTCAGTCACTTGTTAAAATGTATTAAAATGAAATACTGAAAATAAAGCCACCTACTGCTTTTGTTAGGTACCGACTGGCATTGAACTTCTCTGATACCGATTTGACCTATTCTGATTCGGTCGATTTCATTCTATGACTTAGGGTCGAAGTTTGAATGCAACTTAGTCGTAATTTAAGGCAGTAGGCACTCATTGTAGCATTAACTAAAATATGTATTTATATCAGGCTATATTAATATATTCAGCTCAAAGAAACAAAACTTTTTGAGTTAGCTATAACGCGTTCTGGATGTTTGCATAAATGCCATAACACGAATTTTGCGTGACTTACTTAACATTAAAAGTGAGGACAATAAAGTGACTATAATTTTATGTGGACTGTTTTTTCTGTCATTGAGCGTGCTCTACTTTGAGATTAACACAATATGCAAGTGAAATTAAAGATTTTTAAAATATATCTAAACTAGAAAAATTTCATGTCCTGAGGCGGGGACATTTATAATAATGTTATAATCAAAAATTAAGAATATTTAAAGATTTTTGCTTATAGACAGGCAATTTGTCTAAAGGGCAATCAACGTTAAAATGGTGCTGTGTCATTGAATTCAATTTAAATACATTATCATTTTTATAGAAAGCTACCTCATTTTCCTCTTTACTTGTACATGCCAATATGATAAAAATTAATTGTATTTATGTTAAATCCGGTTTTACAAAGTCATATTATAAGTAGGTACCTACCTACTTTGCACTTTCACAAACACTCTTACTTGTGCTTATGTGACCCACAGTCAACCTTTCGAGATCTTTCACATTTATGCTTCCTAATCGCGATTATAACACAATGAGACTTTGTTGATAACTGTTACAAGTTACCGATTATTTTATTATTACATAAAAATATAAATTTAATATATTTTTCATCATTTTAGTTTTGACATGTCAGACACACACCCAGTAATTACAACATACATGACGACAATCGATGTAATGCTAACAAAACCCTTCTATTCACCAACGAAGCGACCGCCTAACTCAAAGGGCTTACATAGGCAGTGTGAAATGACCACAAACTTCATAAATAAAGCACACCAATTTTCAAAGGAATGCATTTAGACGGTCGCCCTGCAGGTAAGCTAATATCATATTAAGAATATTAGTTAACCAACAGCATAATGAAGTTTGTAAATTTTGAACTTATTATATTGTTGAACTAATAAATAGAAACAGAATAAATATTGTGGAAATATTTTGGCATACAGACCTTATTACTCATTCTCAACTGTCGGGTCACAGATTCGATTCGAAACATAGAATAATATTACTCCAAGGAGATTCGAAAAGTCACATCCCGTCTCACTTTGACGCACGGCAATAAAAAGTGTTCCGATATTCGAATCCATTCCTACAGATGAGAATAAGGGGACAGGTTTGAAAATAAAATATTTTCTTCTGATTACCTTGGACAGGAACAACAGGAGATGGTATTTGATTTGTCCACCAAAGATTTTGGAGGCTGTCTCATGGGAGAATTCAACAATGGTGGGCATGCTCTGCACGAAGACCCAAGTCTTGAATAAGTCTTCATCAAATTTCTCAGCAGTGTACTTGGCACGAGGTTCTTCAAACTGTAGACAATAATCATGATTATGTAAGTAGTCTGATTGAAAGGCGGCCCTGCTAAAAGTGCTTCTTTAAATAAAATATTTTTATGTCCCTGCTTATACTTGTAAGTCATTTCTTTCCTTTGTCCTAAGTCTTATCTCTAATAAAATAATATGTATGACTAGCTGTGACCGCGACTTCGTTCGCGTGGATGTCGTAATATAAAAACGGTAGGGTAGGTTACATGATTTTACCTAAGCATTTAGTTGGTTAAGGATTTAAATCATGTTTATCAATGGATTCGGAATACTATTAATGGATTCGGAATTAATGCATTGATCGCTCCGCCCGCGCCCGCCCGCCTTGGAAATCATTAATGCGTGCATGGTACTTGATCATTATTTTGTTGCGGAGTTATTTTAAAACTATGACATATACTAAGATATTAATTGAAATCAAATGATGTCAATAACAATCTTGTACAAAATTAAATACTTGTGGTACATTATGTATTTATTTTGATAAGGAATAATATCATGTTTACAAAAACATCTTCGCAGATAGTGCATTATTTTAGAACTAATTTCAAAAGATAGACATATGCTGACGTGGACTTTTTTTTAGAACGTTTAAAGGAGAACAATTTTTGCATACATGATTTTTGCGTAACTTTAATCTTTTACGCTGCGCACGCAACGAAAGCTCTGAAAAGGATTTTTTTACCGTTTTTCAATATTTTTCATTGACGCTCAGCTGCTATTAGCCGTAGCGTGATATTATATAGCCTATATATTACCTTGATAAATGGACTCTCCAACACAAAAAAAAAAATTGAATCAGTAGATCTTGAGATTAGCGCGTTCAACCAACCAAACAAAAACAAATAATATAAATATGTATACATAGAAAAACATCAAATTGTAATAAAAAAATATTAATTCAGAACAAAAGAATAATTTATTATTTGAAGTTAAGGATTACAGAAATTTAGTAACTATTATAGCCTTTAGAAATTGTATTCGAAAAACCATTTTATTTCAACTAGAGATTCAGACATATTTTAGCTGACTACAAGTAAGCTGCATGGAGATTTTTTTTTCATATAAATCAAGTTATATACAAAATATGATAAAAATTAAATTAATTTTAGTTCATATTATACTGGATATCTAAATAAAAAATAAGAATTTACTTCTACTTTGTTAGATTTATTCAAATACTTGATGTAGACATTGTGAACTGGTTTCTTATTATTACTAACTGATGACTTCATTGTTTTTTTACTACAGAACAGCAGCTGCCTTAATTTACATAGCAACTACATTTGGTCCGTCAGTTACACAACATTCCAAACCGAGCATTAAATATGTTATTTATTGTATAGATATTATTAATAAATATAAAATATAACTTTTAGTACCTATTCTATACATTACTTTATTAAAAGATAAAAACTTCATCTCTCACATCTTTCTAGCTCACTCATGGGTCTAAATAGGTCTGCTGAAAAGTGTGGGTGGTGGGAGCTAGAGGAAACTATCAGATATATATATGTATATACAATCCTCTGGCATTCTTAACCAGTTGCCTTTTTAAATGCAATTAATGATAAGTATAAAAGTTTTATCTGGCAGTACTTTATTAAAGGAAGTGCAAGTTATACACTGTACACAAAACAGTGTCAATTATTGCTACTACTACTACTAGGCATTAGGCCTAACAGGTAAGTCATATTTCATCACTGTTTAAGTTATATCTTTACTTATTTTTTGTCTTAATCTTAAATTGAAGTTCAAGTTGATTTAATCATAACAAACTACATTGTATTGAATTTTTGGTTACACTAAATAATAAAATCAATGACGGGAAAGTTTTTCTTAAAAAAGTAAGCATTGCAAGTTTTCTTCCAAATAGGTATATTCAGAGAAACAATCTTGTATAAATGTGTTGTGTTCCATTTTACTCATTAAATTCATGAATAAAATAGATTAGAATAGTCGCAATAATGTTTGGCGATAAATTTGCTAAAAATACAAAAAATAGTATTCACATCATCCATAATATAGACTAGTGTTATTGAAACTTATAAATTTAAAATTGAATTGAAATAATGATTGAAATAAAAAGATAATTAGGGTTTTAATAGTAGGTATCTATCTATTGTTGTTATATAATAATTATTATAGCAACAGTAAGTTTATCTTGCCCTATAGCAATAAGGCCAACAAACTTATTATCTAACAAGGATCCTATAGAGATCTTAATAAACATTTACATTACTTTAAAATTTTAGTTAAAACTGAACTTGATTTTTTGTCCTTGAAATAAGTTTATTGTAAAGTACAAGATTTATTTTAGTTACATTATTAGTAACTGTAGTAATAAATTTTAGTATAATAGTATACCTATTCTTTCTTATTTGTTATCAAGAACACATACCTGTAATTTTTTAAATTTATTTTAATATCTTTATGCAAGAAATTGAAATACTTGCATTTTCAAAGTGGTTGATTTCATCATGTCATTATGGCATTAAATTTTCCAGTTAAGATTGATCACTAAATTAAGTGGGTAGTTAGTTTAGTCTAGCATTTAACTAAAGCAGCCCACCAGCGAGTCCAACAATTGAATATCTTTTGTTTCTAGTTTTGTATATGGCACAATAGATTTTTACTGTGATTGTTAGTGAGACTGGAGAGTTGGTAATGGATAAATGGTTAATATCAGTTTGGAAGTTATGCAAAGAAATTGTACTTACGTTCTTGAATAGTATAACATCCTCATCTTGGGCTTCCAATTCCTTGATGACCTTCTCATCACTGACAATGGCAAACACTTGGTCATCAACAGCAGCAGCAACATTGAGGAATGCTTTAGCCTTCTCTTTCTCTTTGTCAGTGAAGAAACCAAATACTACAACTGGGTTGGCAGAGGTCAATTCTTTAGCTTGTTCAGCCGAGGCCACTTCAACCGCTGGAGGTCCTGTCTTCTTCTTGAGCCATACAATAATATCATCAGCTTGGCGACCACCTTAGGAAATTTTTATTAGAGAACATTACAATGTTTATAAACTATGAATAAGTGTGAAGTACTGGAACTGAAATATGTTTAACTTTTGTAGTTAACTAGTTTCCATTTAGATTAATTATGAAAGTACCTGTATATTCAATAGGGTTGCCCTTTCTGAAGAATTTGAGTGTGGGGTAGCCCCTCACTCCGTAGTTTTCGGCGAGATCTTGCTCCTGTGTCGCGTCTACTTTAGCGAGTTTGATAGGAGATTCTTCCTCGAGGAGTTTAGTGGCGGCTTTAGCATATTCAGGCGCGAGGGACTTGCAGTGGCCGCACCACGGTGCATCTGTCACGTACACAATAAATTTTAATTCAGTCGGTCAACAGTCAACACCACGCCGGCATGGGCATGACTGACGTGTCAACGTTTAATTTTACAATACGAGAAATTAAAAGAACACGGCGAAATGTCGAACTATGATCTAAGAGTGATGAAATTATAGGCAATTACGACAAATAAATGAAACTTACAGAATTCCACTAAGATGTAGTCTGTTGTTGAAATAACACCATCAAAGTTGGATTTGGTGAGGACGTATACATTTTCTTCTGTGGTGACTTCGTCTCCGAGAGCAAAGCCCAGTAGGGCTAAAGTGGTAAATAATATTACACGCATTATAACTATTTTTCTTACTCTATTCCTGAGCTTACTCGGAAGACGAAAGTCAATCAAATGCCGAAAAATGCCACTTCATTCACTCAGTCTCACTTTGACGTGGCAGCGTCGATCGTGTGTATAACTGTGATTGGTTGGTTTTCATTTTTTTAAACTTAGATGACACAGTATATACGCAGAGTTCAACAACGTACACATATTGTCATAATTTCTGTATTTATTTATTTTTAGTCCCTAATCACGATCGATAATCAGAGATTTTACCCTTTTTAATAAATAGTTTTTAGATTTTTTTGTTGATGGATAGAAAAATAATAATAATAGGGAAACTCGGAACACCAGCTGACTTTGAAGTTTGGTTTGAGAACTTTGAGGTTGACATTGACACTAAATTGACATAGCACTTGATGACACTGACAGCCTTGTGTTGTGTTTTGTATACTTTGTACTGTGTACCACTTTTAATTTCGTTGTTGTTTTCGAGATTTTTATTTACTTAATAATATTTTAAATATTTTTGCATACCATGGCTTGAACTTTCATGTGCATCTTGATTGTTAAAAATAGGTAGTTCTTCATATTGTGTGATAAGTACGTAAAGTATAAATTATCACCATAATTAGTTCTAATATGCTTAGATAATATCTTAGAAACATTTTACGTATCAACCGTTTCATTTCAATGATAGAAGACAACTATTATTCATTTAAAACTACTCTGTTACGCATACTTACGATTTGAATTATAGGTCACTGGTAATAACACATTAGTATTAAAAACCAACACTGTGCCAGACTTTGCAGATTTATTTTAGAAGTTTTAAAATTGGACACTATCCAATTTTTATCTTAGAATTCTTCCTCGTTACACCCAGTTATCATTTACACTCTGTCATTTTTTTGTTTTTAATATTCTAGTGGCTATTTCAAAGGTAAGATTTATGCTGGAAATGTATTATGAGACATGCTGGATAACGACCACATGTCACATAACAAAGATATATTTGTTATTTTTCAAAATTTGTCTTCAATACTTAAGTTGTATTTATGAATAATTTGTAAAGGTTTATTAAACCGAAAATTATTAAATAGAAAAACCTAGTGTTAAAAGTGTTTATAAACATTGATTTCATTTTCATGGTCTTAAATGAAAGAAAATTATAATTGTGCTTCTGTTTTTAAATAACAAATTTATTCATAATAATAATTAGTAACAGTTAAATATTGTGAAATAATGGTAAATTTCTTTTTGTTACTTATTGTTTCTTTTTCTACATTAAAGATGCCAGAATATACAGTAACTTCCGAAATCTATAAAGAGTATGACTACAGAACCAAAACTACAGCTCATACTGTAGGAAGTAAGTAACACCATAGTTAGACAGTTCATTTTAATTTTAATATGGTAGTTAACAATTTTTTTATTGTATAAATAAGAAGTTTAAAACTGATAAAGAACTATTGCAGAAGAAATAGTATGTCCAAGATCAATAGTTTCTCAGATATAGTGTTATGTTTGATGTGTTGCGGCACATCATCCAAAAACGCTCCATAAAAAATCTACAGAACAGGTGATGTCACAAGTTCCTATGTTACAAAGAAATGTATGGGAATACTGACAAATTTAACTATAACTATGTAATATGTATATTTGTTTTCATAGTTGTAATAATAAATGTTGTTTTAATTGATGGCAGCAATCTAATGTCTTAAAAAATTATTTGATAAATTTTGGAAAAAAAAACACTTTTATGCATTTTCTAAACTGTACAACTTCCACAGTATTCCATATCTTTTAAGTTTGAATCTGTAGAATATTATGGCCATATTCAAACTTAGGCAACATCCCAATTTTCTATGTTTTATCAATGAAACATTTGGAGACAAGAGACATGTATGTTCTGTTATTTATTGTAGATAGTTTTTGTAGTAATCGCCTATTTTCTCCTTTTTTTATCAAACTCTTACCATATTCTGTTGTAATATGAAAAGAGTAAGATTTTTTGTTTTTGATATTTTTTAGTTTTTTAATTATTTGAATAGTATAATATTGTATTGTATGGTTTTGATCATCATGAGGGCAAGGAGTTTTATAAAATTAAAAATCATATTTAAATTACTACAGTTCATATCATACTTAGGTCTCGGTTAGAACATCTCAAGAGGTTCTCTACCTCCAGACATCCTCTATATTCTGGGGTAGTCTTATTTGTTTACTTCATAATAATAGTAAATAAATAGTAAGTAAAAAATTGTTAAGTGTGATTTTAATGTGCCCTTTTAAATAAAATGCTATTAAAACATTTCAGATGTCATCTCAGAATTTCCATTTTTATTGCCAAATAGTAAAGGTGATATTAAATTTGATAAAGACAATGACTTAGATGTGGTAAGGCCACAGAAGGAAATTATTAAAATAGGTATGTATGCCTTCAGTAGGCATGGCATTTTTGATTTGTCACAAAATGTGTGTATTTTGTGACAAATCAATTTGTTATAGTACTTCATTTTCTTTCTCATATATTGAATATGTATATCGGTTACTATTGGTCTATGTTCAGACAAATTGGTAGACATTTCATTCTATTTATGATCATTAAAATTTAGTTTGATTCTAATTAGAACATGTGATGTCGATTTTTTGATTGTCATATTAAAACTACCACTTAAAATTTGTATATAGAAAGCTAGAATTTGTTTAATTTTTTATCTAATTATGTCTTGTAAGTTGTCTTTGTAAGCCCTTGGTAGCTTAGTGGTCAGAGCAGTCAGCCAGACTGTGAAAGGTTATGGGTTCAGTACTCACTTGTTCACTAGTGCTATCAATAGCAGACAGATAGTAGGATTATCGATTGTACTGTGTGCTTTTGATGAAATGCAATACTATCGATACATTATATAATATAGCGGCTTTTAAATTTCAAACTATTGATATCTATTAAGTATTATTTATTTAATTTTTTTTGATGTTCATTAGTTTTACGTTTGGTAGCTAGTTGACATTGTGTCACGTAATGGCACTTTGATGGCAATCTATTCCCGACTTGAGCTGTTGCGAATAGGGCTGACGATAGTGCATCGGTATTTTCAAAAGCTCCACCTAGTGAGTGCTGCCAGTATTAAAAAAAATCAAACAATATCAGACCTAACTAGATTTTCATCAGAATTAGGTTTAATTTTAATCCATACGTTATGTGATAGGTATATTCTTTGATGTAATTTAGTTTTTTGACCAATCTAAAGTGCGTCAAATCAGTCAGTGTGTGGACTATTGCACTAGCTTTTGATGAGTGATGTTGGCTACACTGGTTTTCCTACAAAGACGATGTCATGTTCTGATCTTTTTTAAGTCTTGTGTAGTTTTATTGCGTATTTATTTAAAAAAAACTGGTAGATACTAGTTTACTTCGTACTATCGATGGAGTATTGCTAATTAACGATGAAAACGATTGATAGTCAAAACTATCGATTTTTCGGCAACGCTAGTACCTACCCACCACAGAATATTCTGTACAATAATTTCTTTCTTTCACTATTCATATATGGTATCTTTCAAATTTTCAGAACATAGTTCACAAACAAACATTGCCTTAGTTGGTTTGCAAGTATGGAGAGGGGCATTCCTTTTAGGCGATCTATTGATCCATTTAGGGGTAACCGGAAAATTAAAGGGAAGATCAATTTTGGAATTGGGTGCTGGGACTGGCTTGACCAGTTTTATTGCCACTTTATATGCGAAGAAGGTTATATGTACAGGTAAGTAGTTTAATGCTTGGCTACAATATGTACTTAAGTGTTTTAACCCTTTTTTTTACTCTATAAGGAATATTAAAACTTCGGACATATTTTCGGATGACGACCCTATAGACGTTTCGATTTAATTGAAACTTAGATTTAACCCCTAGTAGCATCTCGTCTCGCCTTGACGCACCTGCTATGCGATTTTCTAAAGTCAGCAGTCTTAAATTCGTGCCATTCGGCAGCGCCGTCATACCTTTTGGCGTTTTTTTTTTACAACCGTTGGCGTTCCGACGACGAGCGTGAGCCGGAACTAAAAAGTTGTTGATTTGTATATCTTTATGTAAAAATCAATCAAATATCGAATGATGTCATTGCGATACATTTTATACACAAGAAAAACGAAATCGAAAAATATCGATTGTACCTACCTACTTCATGTCGTAGGTACCTATGTCCAAAATTGCGACAATCATACACAGCCAAGAGATCGACTTAGAGAGAAATTAGTGAATACCCTTACGCGTAGCGCCGTGCTTAAACGTCAAAATCAATGCCAGCTCGTAGTCTTTGCAGACGTCAAGCACGATGTCGAGGGAATACTTCTGTTTGTGAATCACACTGCTGTACTTGGCAGCAAAAATTGCAAAGTAGGCTGAACTGATTCTTCCGCTACCACGTACTTTATATCTAGCCCAAATGACAATAAAATTATATACCACCTATCATAATAAGTTTATTATAAACATACCTATTATACATAAATTAAAATATGCTAAATAAATTATAGGTACCTACCAGCATCCATGCATGACCCGTGAACATTGTTCATCACATGGTAACCCACTTATCATCGTCGTAGCAATTTAAAGTGACGATTACTGAGTTCATTTTCTATTGCGTTACAACTCAAGGCAAGAACAATGACACAACATCGACACAGCCATGTTATCACTTTACCTAATTGTCAAAATAAGCAGCGAATAAGCTCGCTTAGTCGTGGGTTCCGACTAGCGAGCTTAAGTCTAAGTAAGTCCCGAACCTGCTGAATTGTTAGATGCCAATCCATTAATAAAATTGTAATTAATAACATTTTGTTTTCAGACATTGACAAAGGTGGCATACTTGATCTCATAAAACTGAACGCCAAATATAATTCTAAGCACGTCAAGTCCGAGTTTAAAGTGATGCCATTCGACTTTACTGCGCCATGGAGTCCAGAGCTAAGCGAGGAAATAAAAAGAACAGATATTTTTATAGCAGCTGATGGTAAGTGGTTAAGTATATTCTAGGGTTTTTATAGTTATACCATTAAGGTGTTGTGTTGTTTGCCTGGCGGAGGTCCATCGTCGCTTTCTACGCATGATGATACGCGATTGTCGAATATCGCGACTGTCGTAACTGTAAAATATTAGCGTTGCGAAACCGGTTAGCTTCAAGCAGGTATACCTACCTGATTGGAGGCAGGCAACCTTATTTTATGCAGTAAAAATTGGCCGCGACATTCTGTATGACACCTAGCACCAACTTGAAGAAAAACGTACCACAGACCAAATCCCTAGGGGTACGGTATATTTTACGTATAGGTAGGTATATTTAGGTATAATTACTTACTTTTTTTATCTGTTGAAAACTTCTATCGCTATAGGTTATCACCTAAAAAAATTAAGATGGAAAATTAAGTAACCCTCGGTCTCATTAATCATCTATCTAACTATCTATCTATGTAACACCTGATTCACTCTATCATTGAGACTATTCATATATGAGCCCAAACACGCTATACCTGCTGTAAGGTTCTGAAGAATTCAGCACCCGCAGACTAAGCATATCTTGGAAACACCACCGAAGTAACAGTAAACCAAATTTCAAACAATCGGATCTGTGAAAGTTAGTAAAACAAAAGTAGAAAGTTGAGAAAAGATTCCCAAGTAGGAAATGAGCTGATAGTCATTAAACGCCTGCACTATTCTTCATCAATAATAATTATAGTTAAGAACCATTCTGATCACGTCAGCTTTCAAACCAACTAGGAGCTACGATGTCACAGACAGATACATAGATACACAGACAGACACGTCAAACTTATAATACCCCTCTTTTTTCGTCGGGAACTTACACGACTTCTTTATAACTAAGTAATCACTTTATTACCTACACTAGTAGGATAGATCAGTAGGACCACAAAAAGGGGTTCGACATGACACATTATGACTAATAACCGGTCGAAATGGTCTGTGGTATGGGTTGGTTCCTACGCGTTGGACAAATAAGGCTGTCCCTCCTTACGGATTATCTGTAGGTGAAAATTGAAATACTATTATTTTTCCAGTTATCTACGACGACGACGTCACAGCGGCGTTTGTGGCGACCGTACAGACAATACTAAACACAAACCCACCGAAAACTTTGTACGTGGTTCTGGAGAAACGTTACGTGTTCACAATAGAGCACATGGAGTCGGTGGCACCTTGCTACGAGACATTCCTCACGCTATTAGACAAAGTAACAAATGACAACGCTCATTCCACTTGGACGGTCGAACAGTTACCTTTGGACTTTCCAAAGTACTTCACTTACGACCGCGTCAAACAACTGGTGTTATGGAGAATAACATCAACACCTAACAAATAAAGACAATACTGTGATAATAAAGTATTTTTCCTATAAGTAACTGTATGTTTCATTAAAACAAAATAATAAGTAAGAAATAATCTTATATTTCAATTTGGTGTAGATACTTCATATATTAATTAGGTGATACAATTTAACCCGAACATGCTAATCGATAAATAAAACGAGACATACGAAACTTAATAATAATTTAAACATTTAGGTAATACAAGATGTAAATGTTACAAAACGTACCAAATAACTTAATATTGCTATCGAAACTTGACTTACTGGCTCAGAGATATTACTAGACATAAAATAATATAATCTAGAATCTAGACTTAAAATTATTTCTGTGTAGGCCAAAATTCATTGTATTTGGTTAAGAATGTTTTCCTTAGCTCGGAATTTCTGGCTTGTTGGTCTTTCTCCTTGCTGAGCGCCTCGACGCTTTGGCCCACACACAGGTCCCCTCTGAAGTGGATGATCACCACCTGGGTGTTGAACGACACGTTCTTGTCTGAACTCTGCTTCGTATAGTTGTATTGGGGACTAAAATCCATGGAGAAGGGCAGCGTCAACTCTTCTGTTTGAACAGGGAAAATATTTATAGTTTATGTAGGTAATAGAATTTCCCTGCGACATATTGGAAGCTGCTTTCTGAATATCATTGAAACATTTATTTAATTTATTATTTATTTATTTATCAATTAAATACATACACGACACGAATAATAAACCCATGGGAAATATATTTCACGAACATTACACAAATGTACCTACTGCTTATTTCTAAATATAACCTCTTTCAGCAGTCCTACCACAAATAAGAATAAAAAGGCAGAATCGGAGTGTGCAAATTGACTTTCACTATAAATACAAAGCATACATTATTATTTATTTATAAATATTTATATATGTATACCTTAATATATGTGCAACACATTATATGCGAAACACATTATAAACTACATAAATACAATACATGAGTAAGTATTTAATAACATACAGAATATATACCTACATACAAACATGAATACAACTATGCAAAAATACAGGATTCAACAAAGTAATAACCTAATAAGGGAAGCTATTATGCTTGGTGACATTAAAAATAAAATTAAGGAAATGACAACTAACGTGCAGTATATTCCCCAGGGCCGTGTACGGAGTCCCCGGTACACTCCGGCCCGCAGCGGCCGTCCTTTAAGATACCGCGCATTGTCGTCAACTTGCTTAGCGTCTTCTCGCTTAGCTTGCAATTCTGCTCGTTCTTGTGCTTGTCTATGTTTCGTAGGAATTTCTTCATCTGCAATCAAGAATCCTTGATTGAGCCTCTGGTATCGTGTCCTGCATCGCATGTTAAACATAATAGCATTTGGAAATGGAAAAATGAATGGAAGTTATTTAGTTGATGTTTCGTTGCTTTTGGAGTTTCAGCTCTGTTGATATAAATAATTATTGCAACCGATTTATTTTTTGTGCCAACTTAATTAAATAGCAAATGTTAAACAAACCAAATGACATTTTGTAAAGGTTTGTCCCTTTCACTCGCTACCTTTCTTACTCATCACTCACGAGTAGCCTATTTATATTATTCTGATGTATGAGCTATATTAATGAAAAGTTTCAATAAAATCCATTCAGTAGTTTTTGCGTAAAAGAGCAAGAAACATACATCCATCCATCTATACAAACTTTCGCGCTGCGTAAAAGAAAACTTTGCGTAAAAGAGCAAGAAACATACATCCATCCATCCATACAAAGTTGGCTGATGTAAGAGTACCTATTGCTATTAAAATAGAATAATATATGAGCTTATAGATGCTTAGGTAAAGGATTTATTTAAAAAATAACAACGTAATTTCTGGGGACCAACGCTGATGCGAAGGTAACTTACCGTCTTAGATATTTTTTTGGGTGGATCTGGATAAGACATCTTTGGTTCTCCTGGATTGCTGCCTATGACATACATTGTGCTTTTGGGTATATCGAAATCTGAGTATCCAGACGTTTGGGCTTCTGCGAGATCCTTTTGCCTCCCAGACAGCGTTGACGACTTGCTGTTCGTAGGCACATATCCTGACCTTCCAGCATTTTCCGACTGTGATTTCTGGATTGACGACCTATTTCTTTCTCGATGTTTCCTTTGAACGGGAGATTCATCCTCGTTCAGCAAGCTTTCCTCAGACGTTGATGGAAACACTTCATTGAGACTGAGCACTTCCACGTTGCATTCTTCAAGATCCGCAGGGTTTTCGCGATCAGCCACTTGACATAAATGATCGGTTGAGTGTATGCTGATAAATGACTTTTGCCCAGAACATAAAGCAGACTCTTCTTCGCCTGAAGACGACGTTTTCTTTGATACGGTAACTATAAACGAATCAAAAATTATTCAAGGTAAGCCCCTACCTAGTTAGGTACTGGAGAGTGTTACATGAATTAGGGATAATACGTACCAGCGTATGTACAGCTTTCTGTTGGATTACAAGCTATTATTTCCCCTATAGACAAACAACCATACGTATTATTAAACTCTCACACAAAAACACATCTTTGAATAACTTTTTACTTAAAAATACCTTCGTCTCCATTTCTTTCGGTGGCCTGACCATCTATTTTAGTTTTATCGGTTGATTTATGGTTATTCTTCGAAAATGACATATTTATAACAACAAATTTCAGTTTGTGAACATTGTCAAATGGCTTTCCATTTTTCTCTTTTAGGACTCTCTTGACAATTCTAATTTTAATATTCTAATGAAAAAGTTTCAATGCTTAAAATAAATATTCGATCTCTATTTGGCAGTGTAGACGTGGCTAAATAACTATAAGTAATAAAAATTGCTTAAAAATATCCCTGAGAAAATTCATTTTACACTCACATTTCTCATTCTCACCTGTGAGAGTAGGTAATTATAGCTATTTATGATTTTTTTTACTGTTTCGAACGCGACTGTTTTTCGACCTTTTAACCGCGAAATTCACTACTAAAACTAGTGCTAACTTTTGGATTCATTTTCCACAAAAGTGGTTATGTTAAATCTTTGAAAAAAAATGAGTATGACATAGGTTTTCGAGATCCAACGCTGCTAGCGTCAGGATTGACGTTCGGTGAAAACTTCTTTCTGGAGATAACCGCCAAATTGTACCTTATTACGTGCAGTTAGTTTAAATAAATAAATAACGCCAAATTCTTCATTTGAGCTGCAAAAGTTTCAGAAGCCGGTGCTATAAATGGAACGAATCTCGTTTTGATTCTAGGTGCGGAGCCTCAGTTTATACAGTAGGTAGGTACTTACGCCTAGTGTACGTTTCAATCGAAATAAAACGAACACTAAACACTAAAAGTGGTTTCCAATAATTCACAATAGAGGCGCCGCTGCTGTTTTCGTACAATTTGACAGTTATTACGACGGCGACCGTTTTCGTTTCAATCCGATGGAAGCTATTGTAACACTAGGGGAACAGACATGAATTGGACCTACAAAGTAACGTGGGCGCAGCGTTTTGGAAACTATTTTCTTTTTCTTTTCGTAATTTCTAAGTAGTTACTTAGCACCTAATTTCATGATACTCTAGTTCATCACACAAACATCATGTCTTTTATCCGGGACATTTGGTGGTTTCGACCCGATCAACCAGGCGGTTGTTAAAAATTCTATAACGTACAGTCGACCACAGAAGTAGTTTAACACTTTAGTACCATGTCGCACCGAGTATTGCCCTCGTACTTAGTTGATACCGTACTGTATTGATTGGAGTGTTCAGCTACTTTTGTGGGCGACCGTACCTAGGTACTTTGCTGTAAATTGTTTCAATAAAATGTTCTATCTTTAAAATTGGACGTAAGTAAGAAAAGTACTCGTTTGGTATCGGAATGACTGTCAGACACAATTATTATTGCTCTGGAGCGACGTAGCAAAAATAAAATTCAGTTATCGAAAATAATATAATTATATTTCATTTTATCATAAGTACAGGTAATTACTGAACATAACTAAATTGGAATACAAAAATAACAAAGTTATGTTTCATTCAAATTAACACACTCGACTGGAAATACATAGGACACAGCAGTTTAACATAAGCTTTAAAAGTATATAACATAATGTAGGTAGGTATACTTCTAAAAATACTAGTATGTACCTATTACTTATACCTACTGCTTTTCATGTTTAGTTAAAACATTACATGAAACCTTGTGTATTTTACAACATCGCACATAACATTCAAATTAATTTAAGTTAAAGACGGCTCAACCATGTAAGCAATTGGAATTTCAAATTACAGACATCAAGTGATTACACTACGAAAGCCGCCTCTATTACGAACGGAATAAGGGTGTCCTCAAGGTCAACATGTTCGCTTGATGTGCTGTCGACTGTACAACAAAATCTTGATGTTAAGTATTTCGAGTCTTTTACCTTTGTGAAATACCATTAGAATTCATAAAGAACTGTAATAACATTATGTGTGAAAAAAAGAGTTATTAAATAATATAATAATAAAATTATTATGCGGTATAGTCTTAAAATAACACGAGCACAATGTTTGTGATTGTTAATATTAGTTACAATAATCAAATCCAACTCGGACATAAAATTATAACACAGTTATAAAAGTGACCAGCGGGTCTACCATGAAACGTTATACCTAACCAAAATTACATAAGCGAGTGTCGTTAAGAGTGACTCTTAACGACATATGTCTCTTTCACAAAAATCGTTAAGAGACTAATTTTAGTGAAAACGAGCATAAGCCTTGTATCTAATAAGCAACAACTGACGCGTAACACGTGACGGTCAACAAGATCGGCAGTGTTGCACAACAACGCGCGACGTTGCCAGCTGGCGCGCAACATAAGGTGCGGCTTGTTTTCGAGCCACATGCAGTTGAACATCAAATGTTGTCAAGTGGAGACGTGACGCGCAAATATGTCCAGTGTGTGGTGTAACGAATGTCGCCGCTGAAAACAACACTAGTTCCTGTAGCGACGACTGGTCATGCATGGACAGACAATGTTGCCGTACCAAACAAAGTCCCGCGTTGCCCTGAGCAACAGTGATAATAATAATATTCATACTTACCTATTATAACGAATATATATAACGGATAAATATTAGAAATATACTAAATAAACATATAAACATCGTATTCATCGTATATACCTAGAAACATTTCCCCACCGGGATTCGAACCCGGGACCCTTGACCAAGCAGCCCGTATAGCAAGGGGTACAGACCCCTCGGCCAGCCGGTCGTCAATATGTGCAACATGTCGCGCGTCAACTGTTGCCTAAAGGATACGAAGCTTTACTTTGACTTTATTCTTTTGTTAACCTCATGTCTAAATGAAGGTTAAAAATCGAAACATGTTTAGTTTTTACTTTTTCTTTCGTGTCCCAAGTTTCGACATTTCGGATATAAATGGTGTCCATTCAACAATGGTCGTAAAAAACGCATGGTGGGAGTCCATTACAATAATCTTATAAGGTCAACGTTTTCAATTCCTAAATCTATTTTGAACATTTAAGCTCTCGCTTTACAGTTATACAATAATTTTAAGTGTATGAGCTGTATATCATCCCATCCTCATTAGCCTTTATAATCATATATGCAACTGCTAAAGTATTTTGCCAATAAAATGAAGTGTTTTATAACTTCATTACACTTTACGTTTTGTAATTGAATAATTCTACTCAATATTTCATTAAGCAAAAACACTTTGCTGGGTACAAGTCTTCTTACATAGGATAGACACATACCTACCCTCTTATTATAAAGCGCCGACTAATGTTAGTCCTGGTCTAAAACTGATGCTGTCACTTATATTTATTAAAAGAAAGACGGTGACGGCATCAGTTCTAGATCAGTACTAACTTTAGTTCGTGTATTTAATAAGGGGGATAAAGTTTGGGGCATAACCCGACCACGCTTCGCTGGCCCGATGTGTGTTATTGGGTAAGCGCTTTCGTTTACAGCTGATACCAACAGTCGAAAGGAGCTCGAGATTACAGATTTTGACTGATAATCCGGACTCAACCATGGCGATCGTTGCTTAGTTTTCGTGATCGAAAGATAAGCGCTCTAAAAGATATGCCAGCGAGCTCCATCGGCTGGGTATGAAATGAATGAGTAAAGAATCATAAAGCTAGATTTTTGTGACTATTATTACAACACTGGATGCACGATTACTCTTAGATATAGTAAACTGTGCAATCTTTACATGACAGAAAACCTTTCAAGCGAATAATTCACTATAATTAGTTTCTATGATAAATAATTTATAATTATCTCAGTCAAATTTCAAGCTAACAATGTTAATAATTATACTACTCAGTGACTGGCGTATTTATTATAAGATTCAGCGATTTTCAATTTATTGTTTAAATTTTAAAAATGATTCAGTTTTCGCGATATTTTAACTTTTACGCGATATTTAAACGTCCAATAATACGTTTCGTTTAGGCTTCGATGCTAGTCTGCTCCTGACCATGGCTAAAACGTCCGTCAAGTAAATAAAAAGTAATGAAGTACGATCCTATTAAAATATCGTGGCGCCCTTGTCAAAATGCCATATTGAGAACCTCGTTCAAATAGACATCGAGATATAAAAAAAGATACTTCTAATATCGCGTAAGACCCTTTAGTTGCTCTTACACTACCTACTTACCCATCAAGCATCAGATTCAAGACAATTGATTTTTCAATTGTCATGGACCTCCAGAAGTATAATGCCGCTTGACAGACTAAAATGATCACCCGGTATTAGTGATGAAATGGTGATGGTGTGACAAGATCGAAGCCATCTTTAATTTTTCTTTAGTTACAGTTGTCATAATAGTAATAGTCTTACTGGTCTAAGAACAGTCTTCTAAGACGACCTTAATTAGCTATCAGACAATTTTAATCTCTTTTCAAATTCTACAAGATAGATAGAAAATCAACTAAGGAAATACCAATCGTATAAACGACAGTTACGACACTACACGAGGCAGCTAAAAGTACAATCATGTAAATCAGGAAATCAAAGCAGTTCGAAATATCTGAATTCGAAACTTTAGGCATTTTATAAAAAAAAATAAGGGGAGGTAGTTTAATGTTCTACATTGCCAAAATAGCTAAAACGAGGTACACTCTGAAACAAGCTAGGTCACTCATAATTAGTACCTACTCGTTCGGCTGACTATTTTGCAATCTTAACATGAAAACAAAATATGAAGCGAACAAGTCACTATAATTACTTTTAAGCTAACAATTTTAATAAAATTATACTACTTAGTGACCGACGTATTTATTTTAATATGATTTTCAATATGTTTAAATCTAGAATGATTCAGCTGTCAGGATATTTTAACTTTTTACGCGATATTTAAATGTCTTTAAGATATCGAAACGTAAAAAATGTTTGAAATTCATCAACTAGGTATTTGTATCACAAATCGCTGTTAAGTCGCTATTTCATAATGTGCGTGATCGGCCACTTCAACTAGTATCTATGTTAAAGTATTCCTTCAATCTGATCATAAGGGATGAAACGCAAAATATTGGACGGTTTTAGAAAAAAGAAATTTCATTAAAATTCAAGTCTTTATAAACTCATATCAAGCACAAAATTAAAATTAATTTGCTGAAAAATCACATTTCATAGATAATATACAAGTTGTAAGATACGGAGGAGATTCCGTAGTTGGAATTTTAATCCATTTTTTATTAATTCAATGACAGTTTTACGAAGCCTCATTAAAATACGTAGTCGAGTCAAAATTCAAATCAACGTGTTTGTTAATACGTATTACGTCAATCACAACAGTTATGTAGATAATTTAATTACAGAGTTTACTTGAGGGTAAGTTTCTTATGGGTCTATCATTTTCGATAACTTTTCCTTACGCTGTCGCTTACATATTATATGTTTATTACATTGAACACTTCAGCTGTATATTATTGCTTATTTTATAATCTTATGGAGTCTCTACATAACTTCTATGAATAAGTCTAATACCCCATAGTGAGGTCACATATTGGCAGTGACATTTAGATTTGCAATTCCTTAAAAACATTCACCATTTACTAAACCACGTGTACACAGCGTCCATACGTATTTACAACATTAATTGTCTAATGATCAATTTAGAAAATCACAGTTTATGAATGTTGAATTTCGCGATACACTGATTAAAATACGACATTCAAGAGATCTAAGAATAGAGAACTGCAACATGACAACAAAAGTTATTATAATAATAACTTAATCATTGTTGTACATCAAAATGATTGATATCTGAAAATGTTTTGAAATCATAATGTCATAATGTAATGTAAATCACTTGAATTTAACTAATTTATAATTAAAACACATCACAATAGCAATTCTAAACCTTACTATAGTTTAGAGAAACAATAACTTAACTTTCAACAGGCAACTTTATAATAATAATGTTCTACCAAACGTA
Organism: Nymphula nitidulata; assembly: GCA_947347705.1. Lineage (NCBI taxonomy): Eukaryota > Metazoa > Arthropoda > Insecta > Lepidoptera > Crambidae > Nymphula > Nymphula nitidulata. The sequence continues at coordinate 14,859,668 of OX374630.1, read as the reverse complement.
GAATTCCATGTTTGCGTTTGATGGCAATTTGTGGCATACTGGTGTGCGCATTTACAAAACTTTAAAAGCATCGGAAATATTTTGTGATGTACTGTAGAAGCCTACATTGGAGGCCAGTCCAAACGTTAACCACTGAATATACGCTATACAGAGCTTTTTCTCTCCGATATAGAAGACCGTTTGCGACTTTGTATACTCCCCGAGGACATCTTTCTTTTCGTTTCCACTTGACTCGGGGCCGGGCTATTCGATTTATTAAAATTAGCACTCACACTAGCCATTCGATTAGCGTTCTGTAGGCTAGACGTCTTTCGCCTGACTGAAGGCGACGCTTCCACGTTATTCAGCTTGGCTGTGGCTATCTGCGGTTTCTGGTCTATGACCGCAGGCTGTTGGTATTTCCCTACAGCGTGCCAGTGTTCGCGTTGAGCTTTCAGGGATACCCTCATTTTTTCTTTGGCTTCGGCGTTGTCTGCCAGCATTTGGTTTAGCATTTGTACCGTTTGGTAGAGCGACACAGGACTCAAGAGCCCGAAATCGTGCAAGGAGCACATGTGCAAAATAAAGTTCCTATATAGATTCTTTTCGAGGAGTTCCTTACCCTTCATCTGCAGGAACATTTGGCAGGCGATCGGGATCTGGCAGTCGCCCACGTAGTTGTACTTCATCACGTGGAGGTTCCACATCTTCATCAGCTCCTTCTCGCCCTCGTTCACGTCTGTGAACTCGTCGATCATCATCATCGTCTTCTGCTGCAGCCATAACGGGTCGGTCTCGCTCTCGGAATCTATGTCCAGCTCGTTGGGGTACACAGGGAGGCATGTTATAGTGTGATGGTATAACCTAAAGACAAAACATAAAGTTCAATTAATTGTGCTATAGTTTGAAAAACTTAAACTAGAAAAAATCATGCCCTGGGACGTGGAATAATCCCGCGACCTTTCACAATCCGGGTGACCGATCTAACCATCTGAGCTACCTAGGACTTGAGATACACACACACACTTAATTGGGATTTATTTCTTAGTTAACAGGGGGAGAAAAATAACAATATGGTTGAGCGGAGCGATGGCTGGCACATGCGTCATACTTGTGAACAGGTGCCACTAGTGGAAATGGTCATCTCTAAGCTTCCTTGATTTTGTAATAATTTACCTACATATTCATCAATAGTATAATTTTTGAGGGATTTTTGAGGTATATGGCATTATAGGATATTATATATAAAACAATACAATTATTATTGTAATGACGTGCTCAGACAAGTGTTTAAAATTAATGAAAGATGTTTAGCTTTATTAGGTCTTTGTATATTAATTGTTGACCTTTGTGTATTGTAATACCTATATTGTGATGGTGCATTGTCGGACAGCCTTTAAATACAGTAAATATTCTTATCATTAGGTACTTATTGGTACTTTAATATACCTTTTTTTATACTCTGTGCGACACTGCGCTGCTAAATACTATTACTGTGTAATTAAACATTGTAACTTAATGATTGAAAAGAGTGACTACACGAGTTTGTTGCCGGAATCTTCTCGCTAGTTCAACTTTTGGAACCGGTGTAAATTCAGACGGACTGACTGACGGACAGACAGACAGACTGACTGACGGACAGACGGACCGACAGACAGACCGATAGACAGACTGACATAACATTCTTAGCTTACGTAGATCCAGATAAGAGAGAGAGACAAATATTATGAAATTGTTAGTTAGTTAATATTATTTTTATGTGATAGACTTAAGGGTTTTTTTGTTGACGATTCGAAAGTGCTTCTTGGGGGCCTAATTGAATAAAGATATTTTCATTTTCATTTTCAATATTTTAACTAACCCACGACCTTTCTCAATCTGGGCGACACACAGAACAGTCGCCCGGATTGCGAAAGGTCGCGGGTTTGATTCCCGCCTCAGGCCGTGAATTTTTTTTCTAGTTTTACATTTTAATTACTAAGTAATCTTTCAAACATTTATAATAATGTTAAAATCAAAAATTAAGAACAATATTATACTTAGTTTTTAACATAACATCTCATGTGACTTACCTATTGTGTCCAGTAAGGTAAGGTCTTTGCGCTTCCACCAGCTCAGTATCATCAAGTTCCAGGAATTCCGCAAGACTGTGACGTAGCGCCCGACGTCGAGCCCTAGGCCTCCACGCCAGTACGTGCGTCAGGCTGGTCCTTCGAGCCGGACCTCTGGACCCACCCCCTCTGGCTCCCCTTCCAGCACCGGCTATTAAATCGTGTGGAGAGCCCGTATACGAGCCATCGTACAACTCGTTGATGGATACGTCTATACGCGCTCCGCCTGGAATCGGCTGTAAATGGAAGGTGTTTAATAAGAAAAGTGTTAATAATAATAAATATTGAAGTTAGCAAATTATACTACATGGAAACATTCCTTTATTTTCAGAAATAACATTAACTGCATTCAAAGATTTACTAAAGGTCATTTACCTGATCCGGGAATCGAACCCGCCAAAAGTAGAAATTAAACAGCCTGTATTATTATGACACCAATCGATAGTGTCCATCATAATTAACAAATCTTTCTAACAAACATTGCCTCTAAAATCAAAGGCGATTAGCGAATAGTAAAAGTAAACATAAATTTGACACATATGCGCTAAGAGAAAAACTGCAATTCTCTAATATTATAATCTAAGTAACTCCTTATAATCTAAACAGACAAATTAATCATGTTAGGGGCAAATAGATAGTATTAATACAAGTAAATAAACTCGACCAGTTTTTTTGTTGTAAATGTAAAATAAAAACTGTTGTGCAATTCCAATAATTAGTGGCAGCACAGACACGACGAACTACTTTAGTGCTTCGTCCTGTCGCATGAATCCCCCCTACATTGTAAATCTTTCCCAAAATTATATTATTTAGATAATGTTTATTAGAGAGATTTGCTCCTTATAGGTATAATAATACAGAATGTTCATTTTCTGCATTGGTGGGTTCGATTCCCGACTTATATAAGCGACTTTTAGTAAATCTTTGAATGCAGTTATTGTTATTTCTAAAAATAAAGGAATGTTCCTTTGGACTATAATTATTGAAGTTAGCACTTCAATATTTAGGACACTTTCCACCTGCTCACAGTTTGAATACATTGTACTTAGATTTACATTGTAAAATCATAATATTACTGTATTCTAGTAAATAAATTGTTTGACTTTGAAGAGAATCTTATAAATACTTACGAAGTAAGTAAAGTTAAATCTCGAGTGGCATAGCTTGAGGTGCTTCAGCAACGAGTACAACGTCCCACAGTCGAGCGAACACCACGGACAATGCAAGTCGTCGCAGGCCTCTGTCTGTTGCCGTGAGTTATTGTTATATAGAAACTGATAGATGATTTGTTGGCGTTTAGATTCCCCTTCATTGGGCTCTGATTTTGATTTTTCACCTAAAACAGAGTAAATTTATTACTTCATATTTATATTGCTTTATGGTGACAAGATGAATCTTTTAGGCAATAGCTTTTAATTTTAGCTGATGTTTGATTCTAAGTAGTCTATTGCTAGTTAACAAGTTAAAATATTAGTGTTATATTGCCAAAAAAAGCTATTAGAATGCAGAATTAAAATTTTAAGTGAAGTTCATATATAATAACCAACCATTTTTAACTTCACTAGAATTTTTCTGTGTAGAATGTCTGTCCTTACTGCTCCCAGACTCTTTTTTCAAGCCATTGATTTCACTGTTCTGTTGGTAGAGTTTTGGCCTATTTACCAAGCCATTGGTGGGCTCCTGACTCCAGCTAAGCTTCAGTTTTAGCAGAGGTCGCACTTTGAATATGTCGAAAGGGTTTGAATCGGCGTGTAAATCATTCTCCTGCAATGAAACAGCACAGTACTACATTATGTATAGTGAGGCTCTATTAAGATTGTAATGGAAAGTGGTATTATAATGGAAGCAATCAATAGAATAGTTATTGAGAAATTGGAATATTTCATTCTTGAAGACATCAAATTTTTTGCAACTTTTCTGTATTTTTACTGATTGTCCAACTCACTGGACTAATAACCAATTTTGAAAATCCGAAACTTCAAAATTCCGAACGTTTATAATTACGAAAATCAATAGGCCGAAAATGAAGATAACGAACCATAAAAAATGCGAATTAATAATAATCCGCAATATCATAAATACGAATCCCGAATATCAAAATTCCGAATAATATATGCAATTGAGTGATTTGTTACTTTTTATTTATTTTCTTAACCATGTAAATTATTATTAAGCAGGCATGCAGGATGCAAGCATGCCATGCATGGTTTCTGTCACGGCTTCGGCGCTGCGGGGCTCTGGCGGTCCCACGCGAGCTTATCGTCGCAGATGGTTTTCGGTCACCACCGCAGTTCGGTTCGGGTTGTTATCATGTTAGATATACGCGTCAGACAGGACATACACCTAACCTACGCGTTTCGGTTATGTAATTTTTTCCGCAACTAAGGTTTTTTTTTAACTTTAGAGATTATAATTTTTAATATATTAGAGATTATAATTTTTAATATATACCAGTTTTAAATACAAACCTGAATGTTAGCAATGAATTTTCGGAAAATTAAAATTCGGAATACCATATTTCGGACTAGTAACACAGCGGGTTTTTAATTCTTTGTACTAATGAAAGTCGGTAAATAAAAATTTCGTATTTATGAATTTCGATAAAATAAAAATCGTGTTTTTGAATATTCGGAATTTAGTCTATTAGGGATTGTGAAATTCGGATTTTTAAAAATCGGAATATTTAAATTCGGAATTACCTAATTCGGAATTTTTGGGTGTTGCCAAAATTTATCCTTACTATGTCAAAATTATTGCTTCATTTCAAAAAAGTATTTTACCAATGATCTTTAAACAAATGTGTAAATAATAAATTCAATTACAAATTAGTAATCAAAATAATTATGCAGCAATTGATTACCTACATGTTTACAGAGCACATTTTCCTTAAGCTAAGAATATTACTTTCGTATCACTAACAGAAATATTTGTTTATTCATATTAACTCCGGTAGTGTACAGTCGACAGCACATTAAGCGTAACAGTTTGATCTTGAGACCGTCCTTATTCTGTTCGTAATAGAGGCGGCTTTGGTAGTGCAACTGTTACACTTGATGTGCTGTCGTCTGTACAATACTTATTTATTAGTAGTACATTATTTTACACCATATTAAAATTTTACATTATAAAGTAACTCTATCTGTCTATCTGTTGTTTACACCCCTAAACTGCCAAACCAATTTAAATGAGGGGAAAGTAAAGGTTTTAAACGAAAAAGCACCATTATCGATTGTAGACAAAAATGTACATAACAACATGTTTCCTTTAAAAGATGTAAAACTGTTTTGTTTTAGTGCAAAAAAAAAACAATATAAAACAATTATTGCATAAAATGGCAACATCAAACTCATAAAAGTGCCCAAAAACGTACTGCCCATAGCCTTAAGGATGCTGTTAAAAAGTTGAACCTATGGCTGTTTCCACTAACCACTCTCTAGACTTAGGTGACTCTTAACGTCATTTGTCTCTTTCTTTCTCCTTTAGATAGACTGAGATAAAAATCGCTAAGAGAGTCCAAATGTTAGTGAAAATGAGCATTAATGTCATATTTAAATTGTCATTCCATATTTTGACTGAATTTTCTGGATACATCTGACCGTTTTAGTGGATTTTCGGAATTCTTTGACCATGGCTGATGAAGAAGCAATAAAACCCAAACACAAATGTATGATGATATACTCATCATACAAAATTGCTCCAACTGGGATTCAAACCCTGGGCCTCTAGTTTCGTAGACAGGGGTAGTGACTACTTATCTAAACGGTTGTGTAGTACCATTTAGAGGGCTATGTGCTTGCTTGTATGAAGTTTATTGCATCTACTATATGTGGAAAATAATATGTGGATGGTATACAATGCAACAGTATTTTTTTACAAATCCATCTTTATAAGATATGAAGATTTAAATTATATTGAGATATAAATACTTACATTAGGTATTGTTTCCCACTGCGCCATTAAAGCTTTGTGAGGAGATCTCGCTATAGTAGCACTTCTACCACCAGGAGTTGCATCATGCAGCACCAAGTCATACTCTCCATTTGTGAGGAGGCAGCGGTTATGTTTGTCATACACTATTAGTTCGCTGCCATAAAGCTTGGTCCATTTATTATCACTAGATGTAGAGTTGAGATGGTCAGATGAAGTGGATGACTTCAGCCTCTTCGTTACTGGTTCTGTAGTTTTATAAGAAAAGGCTTGTGTAACTTTCGCAATATGAATAGTAATGATAGCCTTTATTCTCTGGCAGTATTAGTTTCATTATTTTAGATTTTAATCAACTTTCTTTTGGAAAAAGGGAAACAGTATGTAAAGCAACACATGAATTTGAGAAAACTTCAGGTCTTATACGCACACACCCACTAGCTCAAACACATACAATAAATTTGTCTTATATAGATAATATACGATAATATTATCATACCTATTTAGGTAAGTAAGTATAGTATGGAAGATGTCATTCAATAAATTTTGTTTAAAAAATTAGGAGTGATTTAAATAAAATAATTTAATATTAAAATAATTCTTACCATCACAATCTCCATTCATTATTTCACTAGTACTAGAAGCACCATTGGCAGCATTTCCTGAGGCCTTGGTCACAGTCACCCTCAGCATGAGCATATAGGACTTCACATTAGGTCCTTGAGATGGGCTAAAAGTGTCACTAGAGATGCTGACAGCCGATGCCATGGCTGGGGGCTCTGATGTTGAAGGATTCAAAGGTACTGAACAGCTGCCAACCTAAAGAAATAAGAAATTCGATGACTAGAAAAACACATGTCCTAAGAGTGAGATTCTGAATTATGAACCCAAAATGTTTATCAATCTAATAATAAGTAAGTTAAGAATATATAAAGAAATCGTGAATACTTAATAATTGATCTAACTTCATTATTTTAAGACACAAATAAACTACTGCTTGAAAGTGTATACTTAACATACAAATGAACTAAATGGAGAGCCCAATCTTGTTAGTTGCATCTAGAGGACTTTATGCAACTAAAAACTATTGAAGTAGTGGAACGTACCTGCAGTGGAATACGCCTGATGTGAATATGACAGGGATTATTCGCGCACTCATGGACGACACTCGTTTAAATCACTTAGAGTCTTTATTTATTTTATCGCGATTTTATTTTAGTTAATTTTTCTTCGATATTTTGTTGTCACGAAAAACTACACTTGACACTGACACTTTTGTTCTCAGTCATATTTAAATTGAACTTTTGAATAGGTACACAAAAGAGTTTTATATACACCGGTAAAATATACAAACTCTAACACCTTCCCTTATTCAATAGTCGTTGTCACGAGTCCCATTGCTTTGCAGAGAGTCGTGAACGCTGAGCGTGGCAGTGCCTTTGTCAATATATCGGCCAGTTGATTCGCCGTATCTATTCGCTCTACATCACAGGCTCCTTCAGCAACAAGTTCTCTAACGAAGAAGTGCCTGATTCGTATATGCTTCGTTCGTTTGTGAAACTCCGGGTTGTGAGCTAGTCGAACCGCTGCTTCGTTGTCCACGTGTAACACTGGCGTCTTAGTGAGGGTTGTCATCTCTTCTAAGATCCTGGTAAGCCAAATAAGCTCTCTTGCTCCCTCGCTGGCTGCGACCAGTTCTGCTTCTGTTGTCGATATGGCAACGGACGCTTGTCGCTGACTGAGCCATGATACTGTTCCGCCTGAGTATCGGCAGATCACTCCAGTGGTAGACCGTCCTGTGTGCTGATCTCCACCGTGATCGGCGTCGCTAAAAACATCTAGCACACCTGGTGTATGCTTTACTATGTACTTGATTCCAAAAGAACAAGTCCCTTTAACGTAGCGCATAATTCGCTTAACTTGAAGCCAGTCCTCATAGGATGGTGATTCTAGTTTGCGGGAGGCAATTCCTACGGCATAGGCGATGTCTGGGCGGGTCCCAACCATCAGGTATGCCAGAGCACCCACAGCTTCTCGGTATGGAAAGTTCTTCTCATTAGTAGCAGCTTTCCCTGTCTGAGGCGGAGCTCTCTCTATCGGGGTTGCAACAGGATTGCAATCTGTCATCCCGAAACGTTCTAAAACCTTCCTCGCGTAGGCTTCTTGATTGATGAGAACTGAGCCGTCAGCTTCTCTGAATATTTGAAGTCCCAGATAATAATTCGCTGGCTTTGAAGTTATTTTCAATCTTTGACTCAAATCGTTTACGAAGCTTTTGGAGAGTTCTTCATCCGTGGCTGCTATTAAACCGTCATCTACGTAAAGTGCGATGATGATTTTCTTGCCATCTACATTTTTGGTATACAGACAACAATCGGCTTCGCATTGTTTGAAGTCCATATCCAACAGTATTTCTTGAAAGCATGAGTTCCAACACCTTGGTGCTTGTTTAAGACCGTATAAGCTCCGATTGAGCTTCCAAATATTTGATGTTCCGTCGGAATATCCATCTGGTTGTTGGACATAAATTTCCTCCTTCAATTTTCCGTTGAGGAACGCAGTACATACATCAAATTGAACAAGGTGCAGGTTCTCTTGCGCGGCGACACTCAACAAGGTTCTGATGGTTGCTAAGCGAGCGACAGGACTGAAAGTCTGATCAAAGTCTTGTCCTTTCTTCTGCTTGTATCCCTTTACGACAAGTCGGGCTTTGTACTTATCGATGGAGCCGTCAGGGTTCCTTTTGATGCGCAGAACCCATTTGCAGGGCAAGGCTTTCCGGCCTTTGGGCAACATACAGGGCGTCCAAACGTTGAGTTCTTTCAGTGACCTCATTTCATTGTCCATAGCCTTCCGCCACTCTTCACGGTCGTTGAGCTTCATTGCATCCGCAAAATTCGAAGGGTACGTTTCTGTAGTGCACACGTAGTCATCAAATTTTGGAGGGCGCCTAATGAGGCTCCGATCTCGTAAATTGTAGTGCGGCTGCAGCTCTGTATTTTCGGCGTCATGGAATGTCTCCATTTCTTCACGACCTCGTTGTAGATCGGGTTCTCGAAGAGAAATGTCTTCGCATGGTTCATGGACGTGATCTTCAGAAGTGTCTCCGCAGGGCTCATGGACGTGGTCTTCATCTAAGTTCTCTCCCTCGAGACCACGTTCGTGACCGATTGAAGCTGAACGTCCCTCTTCGAAGTCGATATCTCCCTCGAGTTCTATTGTAGTTGGATCATGTAAGTTTGACGATTCCCGTTCAACACTATCGTTGTTATTGCCCGATGGCAATGTGTACTCCCTCGAATTCGTGTCGTTATTTACGCATATAGGGGTATTAGCCGTTATAGTGAGTGGTTTCTCATCAAATATTACATCCCGGGAACGGACGAGCGTGTTCCTTTTCCCATCTGAGATCCAAACGCGATAGCAGTCTTCGTCGTAACCTACCAGTCTGCCTTTGATGGCTTTCTTATCCATCTTTCTCCGCTTCTGTTTTGGAATGTGGACGTAAACAGTGCAGCCTATAATCCTTAGATGTTTGATGCCTGCTTTCTTTCCAAACCAAAGTTCATACGGAGATTTATCACTGCTGCTGTTAGATGGACCCGTTCGGTTGAGGATGTATGCGGCGGTCATAATAAGTTCTGCCCACAACTGCTGAGGCATTGCTTCGTGAGCATACATCATAGACCTTGCTGTTTCCACTAAGGTTCTGTTTTCTCTTTCGCTTACTCCATTTTGTTCCGGCGTGTACGGTGTGACGAGTCTCTGTTGTATTCCGAAAGAGTCCAATAAGTCGCGAACAGATTTATTGTCAAATTCCCCACCGTTATCGCTAAGTAGGCATTTTATGGTATGTCCAGCTGTTTTAGTCTGAGCGAGCATCAAAGCGAGCTTATCTTTGACCTCAGATTTGCGTCGAAGGAAGTAAACCATACGGTAGCCTGTGAAATCATCCTTGAACAAAACGTAGTACTGATATTTTGAGAAACTCGGTTGAAAAGGTCCACAAACATCAGTGTGTACTAATTCGCCAGGCATGGAAGCTCGGTTCCTCGTGCCAAATTTAAGTCTATGGGCTTTCCCATATATGCAGCCTTCACACGTTTCCTTGTCGAGAGGTAATTCCAGTCCTAGTTCGCGTTTAACTATGGCTTTCACATGCCTCTTATTTTGATGTGCGAGTCTTTCATGAAAGAGCTGCATCGAAGCCGTCGTGGCATAGACTTCGCAAGGAGTCGCAGGTGGCATATTAATAGCGTCGAGCCGGTATAACCCACCTTGCTTCTCTCTTTTTCCTATTAAGCATGCTTCTTTTCCCACAAAGACGGTGCATTCTTTGGTTGAAGAAAGGAATCTGCTGTTAGGACTGCAGTCGTGTAGTGCTAAGACCGAGAATAGATTCTTGTGAATAGCCGGAACGTACCATACGTCTTGAAGTGTAATACGTTTTCGCTTCCCCTTCACACCTGCTTCGATAATTACTGAACCTTTGCCTATAGCACGAATAGCTTTACCATTAGCCGTTGTTACAGTACGAGCTTCATCGAAGTGTTTGAAGTCTTGGAATAAATCGGCTCGGTTGGTGACATGGCTTGTGGCGCCGTTATCCACATACCAGCTGTCCGTATCTCGATCAATCGATAAAACTTCTGTACTCTCTATGGACATGAGAATCATATTTGCTGTTCTAGAAGAAGAAGAAGCCGACGGATTGCTACTCTTGGGAGGTTTGCCATCTCGGATCCACTTTCGACAGTTACGAACGCGATGACCGATAACCTGACAATAGTTGCATTTTAATTTCTTATCATTCTTCTTCTCAGTAGACGAGGAGCTTGAATTTGTTACTAGGGCTTCCGATTGCTGTGGTACGGAATTACTCAGCAGTGCCCGTTCGTACGCACATAAATGACTCGTAAGACTTTCGATGGTTCGATCAGCTTTCGGTAGTAATAGCCAACTGCTTCTAAAAGAAAAGAATGTTTCGTCAAGCGTGTAAAGAATCTTGCAAACGAGAAGTAATTCAGGAAGTTCTCTGTTATTATCTTTTACAAGTTCTTGATTGAGTTGAGTCCAAATATTCTTTAATTTTGACATATGCGTGGCTATGTCATCAGCTGCGTCCTTATTAAAGCTGAAAAAATCCATACAAAGACAATACGCTTTGTCTTCGTCGGTTCCATCGAATAGTCTATGTAATTCAAGCCAAATGTCTCGAGCATTATTGAATCTCATTACCTTTCTAAGCGTGTCTTCATGCATATTAGTGGTTAATATTAAAATGGCATTCGCGTCTGCTTTTGTAAATCGCTCGAGGTTAGCAATATACTGTGCATTCGCGGCGTCACCGGCGGCGGAGGTCGGCTGCTCTGGTTTCCGGAACGAGCCCTCAACTACTTCTAGCGCCTGCGGTACGGTGCGTAGAAGGCATGTGGCCTTAAATTTCCAGGTGTCCCAGTTTGATTTGCCATTTAATAATCCAATCTGAACTTTCCCTGTGATATCCATTACTCAAGAGTGATGGGACCTATAACCTATTGAAGTAGTGGAACGTACCTGCAGTGGAATACGCCTGATGTGAATATGACAGGGATTATTCGCGCACTCATGGACGACACTCGTTTAAATCACTTAGAGTCTTTATTTATTTTATCGCGATTTTATTTTAGTTAATTTTTCTTCGATATTTTGTTGTCACGAAAAACTACACTTGACACTGACACTTTTGTTCTCAGTCATATTTAAATTGAACTTTTGAATAGGTACACAAAAGAGTTTTATATACACCGGTAAAATATACAAACTCTAACAAAAACAGTAGCCTATCTGAATGTTTTTTTAAAATATAAGTTTAAAATTATTTGTATTGTACTACTTACTGATACTTCTACAATTGCAGATGAACTTTCTTTTCTCTTCTTGTGACATATTTTCAATAATAATGTTTCTACTTTTACTTGGAAGTCTCTAGGATCATCTAAGCCTTTGTCATAGAAACCTAAAAACGTCAGAGTCATGTAACCCCCTAAACTATTTGGCTGAAGTTCAGTGCTCCTTTTCAAAGTGATTTTGTCCAGTAATGAATCCACTTTGAAACCAATACGGCTTTTGTTGCTCCTAGACATTCTACGTTTCATGTATGATAGTGTTCTGTTAAGAAATATTGGCTGAAAATTAATAAAAAGGCCCATTTAATTCGACGTATAGAATTCACCTGGTGTTGTTAGTTCAGCACTTAAAACACACTTACCGACAGCATATTACGAGTTCGCAGGAATCGGTATATTTGAGTAGGCTCTGAAAATCATATTATGAAAAATATTAGCAAAAATAGGGGGAAACATTAGGTCAAGACTCAATAAGTAACTTACTTTCAAAAGCTTGTAAAAATAATTCATGGTCAGCTTGTAAATGGTCAATTTTAGAGTTTTTGCTAGTTTCATTATCTTTATCGCGTTTCTTTGGAGGCATTTCTTGACTTTTTATACAGAAACTGATAATGAAACCGCCAACTTCATCAGTTTTCAGTTCGTTGACTTGACAGCGTCATGCGTCAGTTTTTTTTGTTTTTTTTTGTTAATTCTTCCTATAAAAGGAACGCAAAGGGAACTAACGCCCATACAGCCATTTCTTGAGTATTTATTTACTTCTTCTTTTATTGCATTAAAATACTGACAAAACACATTACAATGCTTCTTGGGAGTATTTGACACGAAATATATGATGACAGGCACTTTATGTGTACTTGATGAGGTCTCATCGTATTTCACACCATAATCACTTTTATTCTAATAATAATCTTTTAGTTGCACGTCAACACAAACACTTGAATAATAAAATTATACCAATTTTATAACACAATGTTCGCTCGAACACAATTTTTAATTATTGTAATAAAAATCTTGTCTAACGCCACAAATACCCGCCAAACACCTCTCTCTTTTTTTGGTTAATTCCCCCTATAAAAGGAAGGCAAATGGAACTAATGCCCATACAGCAATGTCTTCAGTATTTTCTTATTTCTTCTTTTATTGCATTATAATGCTGGTGTAACACATTTCAATGCTTCTTGGGAGTCATCATCATCATTACCAGCCTATATTCGTCCCACTGCTGGGCACAGGCCTTCCTACATGGGAGAAACACATGAGGAGTTTGGGCCATAACACCACCACGCTGGCCCAATGCCGGTTGGTTTCTTGGGAGTATTCGGTTCGTTTCTTGGGAGTATTTGACGTGAAATATATGATGACAGTCACTTTATGTGCTACTTGATAAGGTAGATAACTACAAAAAAGTTCTCATCGTATTTCACACCATAATTACTTTTATTGTAATAATCTTTTAGTTGCACGTCAACACAAACCCTTTGTATATAAAACACCACCACTTTTATAACACAAAGTTTGCTCCGACACTATTTTTAATTAATAAAATATAAATCTTGACCGACGCCTTTAAAACCCGCCAAACACCTTTTTTTTGTTAATTCTCCCTATATAGGGAAGGCAAAGGGAACTACTGCCCATACAGCCATGTCTCAAGTTATTTCTTTATTTCTTCTTTTATTGCATTAAAATGCTGGCGAAACACATTTCAATGCTTCTTGGGAGTATTTGACACGAAATATATGATGACAGGCACTTTATGTGCTACTTGATGAGGTGGATAACCACAAAAAAGTTATCATCGTATTTCACACCATAATCACTTTTATTCTAATAATCTTTTAGTTGCACGTCAACACAAACACTTGAATAATAAAACTACGCCACTTTTATAACTCAATGTTCGCTCCGACACAATTTTTAATTATTGTAATAAAAATTTTCACTGACGCCAAAAAAACCCGCCAAATAAATATTTTTTTAAAAATATATATTCAGTTTTACGGCTCTGATTTCAAGACCTTTTAAGTTAATCATAAATGTATTTTCTTTATTTATTGCATTGAAATGCTGGTGTTATACATATCAATGCATCGTGGGAAAGTTTGACGTGAAATACATGACGCTACTTTGACGAGGTGGATAATCATGATAAAATTCTTAGCGCCTTTCACACCTTAATCACTTTTATTCTAATGACCCTTCAATTGCACTTCGAAAAAACACTTGCGTGAACTTAGCAGCGTAACTTCATCGAAAACTCGGCTTGATATTAGTACCCTCGGCAACCAGAAGAGCACATCGGATAGAATCGACTAATATCGAAATTGTATTGCACCCTTTCGGTCTTTTGCTTTACAAGTACAGGGCGGATCAAGTTATGAAACGATGAGAACTTTTTGTGGTTATCCACCTTATCAAGGAGCATGATATGGAGACTGTCATCATATATTTCGCGTCAAATTCTCCCAAGATCCATCGAAATTTTCAATGCAAGAAATGAAGAAATACAGAAGACTTGGCTGTATGGGTATTAGTTACCTTTGTAGGGAGAATTAAGAAACAACAACCAAAAAAAATGTCATCATGGCATTGACATAGTGTTCTGTGATTGACATTGACAATGACAACGTCAAAATGAACACAAAAAACATGTTTTTTGTTTTTCAAATGTAAATAAACCACAAACGCTCACAGTAAACAGAGTTTAATAAAGTTATTATGTGCCGTGCTTATACAATAAAATGTCTGCAACTATCAGTAAAAAGAGTATACGTAAAAGATTACGAAATATTCAAAACACTGCAGCTCGAAGAGGCTTACATTTAGACATTCTAAAGAGATATTATTATATTTGTACTGATCAAGATAAAAAGGGAACAAATATAAACCTAGTTGTAGCAATAATAGCAATATTTATATGTTTAGTGCTAAGCAGTAGCTGGGTTAACAGTATTTTGACTCTAAGGTGCTTATTACCGAGCAACTATGTAGTGTGGGAGGCATCTCGACCTATAGCAGATTGTGCTTATTGCATAAATGTTACTGAACCTATCTTATTACGTAATGTATCCAGGCGAGAATTCGGTGTAAGAAAAAACAATATGTAATAATAAAATCCATTGTTATTTGACACAAATTGAAAGTTTGATACAGAAGAGACATTGATGTGTTGTTCATCTTTTCTCTTATTTTATTATGATTGTTACCATTTCCTAAAATACCTTTAATATTTTTTAGACTTATGCCTATTCTTCTAAACCCATTGTAGTTAAAAATGCTATCAAAAAATGGAAGGCCACAAATGAGTTCAGCTTTGAACTATTCAAAGGACTATATCAAAGTACAGATGGCAGCTACGAAAGTCTAGAGGATGGGTGTCAATTCTTGAATTTCAAAAGTGATCTGTTCTCACTGAAGGAAGTGTTTGAAATGCCTGCACCAAGGGCTAGAAATGAACCAGGGCAAGAACCTTGGTATGTGGGTTGGTAAGTGTCACAAAATATGCTCTAAAATTGTTACTGTGCTTCAACTTCAAGGCACGGAACTTTCACTTCATTACTCTCTATTATAGTTTAGTCACTAGAATAGCCTAATTTGGACACCACTTGTGTTGGATCACTTGGGATACAAAAAAATTGGGATATTGTTATTTTAGTGTTTATAGAAACTTTGTAAAATCTATGTATTTATAATCATTTTTATCTGTCTATGATTATTATCAAACACAAGTTACATCACATAGTTAATATACATATTTACTATTCATAGTAAATATTATTACATAGATCAATAAAATGTCAAAAACGGGTACATCTCGGTCCCTTACTTCCAGACAGTATAAAGTTGTAGAAGTGTAGATATGTTTAAGTAAATGTTATTTATTTAAGGAAAATTTTACAGATTACCAAAGTTATTAAAAGTAATTTTTTAAGCAAAATAATTCACTTGATTTGAAAAGTAATATTATTGATGCATATTAGTGGAATAAAAATCATCTTTTATTGGTATGCACCTTGAAAGTTATTTACCACTATGTGTCAAAATTCAGCTATCAGAGCGGCCATACTTTGAATACTAGTCATTTTTGGCCATAATTTGAATACTAGTCATTTCCTACCTTGATAAATTATTAGTGTAGTAATATTTTATTTTAAAAAAAGTAATTATTTTAAGTATTTCATACTTTTTTGTACTATCTTTATAAATTGTTAATAATGACCTTTTAAAGAAAGGAGATGTTTTATATCCCACCAGCAGTACCTCAAAAAATGAGGAAAAATCTCCTGAATCCGCAAAAAATGCTAATAAATTGTTTCATGCATAGTTTTTTTGTACAAAAATTTATATTTTTCCTTGGTTTCAAAGTTATTCACTATGGCAATATGTAGATTATGTAGGGTGACATAGAAATCAACTATACATCATCAGTGACATATACGCCATGATAAATACACTCGGCGTCAAAAAACTCGCACCCCTTAGAAAATCACTTTCAAATGTCATTAACTCTTGATATGCACATGCAGTCGCATTAATTTTGATTTTATTTAAAGTTAATTAATTTAATAAAAGACATTACTTTTCATTATCAAATTAAACCTAATGCAACAAATAAAGTGTCACAAAAATTCGATACAAATTTTGCTACCCGTGAGAGTCGCTTGTTGCGCTTCCTTTGTAGGTATAAAACGGTCAACATGGGGTCAATGTGGGTCATTCGCTACTCAACCGTTGAAGAGGACACATGCACAGATTTTACTGAAGAAAAAACACCTCAAAGATGGATACCACAGCTGATGAAGACGCTCAAGTGGTTGCACTACTGCAATCAGGGATGCGGCAGTGTGATGTCGCCCGGCAACTGAACCTGATCAGTTTTTCCGTTCGAAGACTGTACCAGCGCTTCATTGAGACCGGTGGCTATATCCGGAGACATGAGTCCGGTAGACGTCGCTGCACTTGAAAAAGACGTTGTGTCAAACTCTTCGAGAAATCATTTCGGCAACGCTGTTGAGTTGCAGCAGCAGCTCCAGGCAGTTCGCAGGCGCACCGTAAGCGTCTCTAGGGTTAGAAGAAGACTGAGGGAGAAGAGCTGCTACGGGTCCCAAATTGACTGCAGCGCATCGGCGAGCCCGCTTGCAGTTTGCTCGTGACCACGTCGATTGGACCCTTGAGCAGTGGAGAGCTGTTCTCTTCTCAGACGAGACGCGAGTGTGTCTTTTCTGCAACGACCGACGGAGAAGAGGCATATATACATATACCGCAGGCAGGGTGAACGTTTCGCCCAAGCCTGCATCCAGGAGACGGTGGAATATGGGGGCGGATCCTGCATGTTCTGGGGCGGTATGTCGGCTGCCGGCCAAACGACCTTGTCTGCGTCTCCCGGACTGGAGCTGCTCGCGGACAAGAGTCGCTGACTGCTCGCTGCTATGTCACAGATATTCTGGAAGTGCATGTGGCCCCCTTTGCCGAATTTTTTTGCGAGGGGTGCACATTATTGCACGACAACGCCCGCGCTCACACTGCAGCCATTGTGAGCGACTTCTTGCAGAGGTCACAAATATCTGTGATGCAGTGGCCAGCGAGAAGTCCAGACCTGTATCCGATAGAGCAACTCTGGGACCATCTTAAACGTAAGGTTCGATCTTGGGTATACAGCTCCTTCGACTCTACAGGAGCTCCAAGCCGCAGTGATTGAAGAATGGGGGCTTAACTCTAAAGAACAGCTCCTGAAGTTGGTGGGGTCCATGAGGGACCGTATGGAAGCCGTCATCAGGGCAAGGGAGGGCGGGTTAACACTAGATTTTAAGTTAATTTTAAGACACTTTTTGTACATTTTTCTTTGTAAATTATCTGTTCATAATTAGAACTTAACCAACGATATTCTTAATTTTTGATTTTAACATTATTATAAATGTTTGAAAAATTACTTAGTAATTAAAATATAATAAAACTAGAAAAAAATCACGTCCTGAGGCGGGAATCGAGCCCGCGACCTTTCGCAATCCGGGCGACTGCTCTGACCACTGAGCCACCCAGGACTTGGGATATCCCTGTGAAATTCTTCTAGTCTATCTGTATTTGCGTTTATGAGCAACCCCGATGTATGGTCGATTCCCGCCTCAGGACATGAAATTTTTCTAGTTTTATTTTATTATATTTTAATTATTAACTAAGGATTTTTATTAAAGTTAAATTTAATTGTTTTTTGATACTCCTTTTTGTAACCTTTTTAAAGTTACCCAACACTATCCTCTAAATAAGGTTTAAGATTTTTTGAACACAATTTTTAATAGGTGCGATTTTTTGACGCCGGCGGCGCCGAGTGTATTTCATTTGTGTAGCAGTTTTGAAGAAACTGGTCAATTGAACACAGTTCTGCTCATTTTTACCTATTTTTCAGTATAGTGTACATAGACTGGCCTCTGGCCTCTTTTTAAAATTGTATTATTATTTGGTGTTTATTATCATTTCATTATCTTGATTTGTTTGCAGGGGAAATTGTCATCCAGATATATTGGCCAAAGTTAGAAAGTATTATAATATTCCAGAATTTCTGCCGGAAGATGCAGAATATCCAGCAACTGAAAATATCTTTTTTGGATACGAAATTGGTGCTGTTATGCATGTAAATACAGAAGTACCCGTGAATACGAGGCAGCCTTAGGACAAGCAACACACGGCTCAAATTCTTAAGAACCTTGACAGTGTGCAGTCAGAGCAGGTCCACAATTTGAGCAAATGGGCAAGCTATGCGTTTCTCAACTAAAGGCTGCTTCTAATTCATACATGGCTTTAATGAACCTCAATATTGTCTATGTTTAATAATATATAGAGCTCTTTTTATTTCAGTTAGATTATATAACTCGTTTAATGTGGCAAGGACAAATTAAAGGCAGCAAAACATGGTCAATAGCACCAGTTCCAGAATGTGACCATCTGTGTAGTAAGTTCCAGTATCATGTTGAAACTGGAGACATTGGTAAATCTTTTAAGCACTTGACAATATTTTAACAAATAATTATAATGTCAAAACTATTGTTCACAATAGGTATTTATTGTTCTTGAAAATGTCTTCAACTATCATTGTATTTTTTTAACGGTGGAGAATGTTGAGATCTGGTTGCTTAGTATACCCCTTTTTGTTGGTATTCTGTATGATGCGTGATTGAGATGACGATTGTGATCGGTCAGAATCCCGGCTGCGCTAATTTGGCATAATATTTTATGAAAAGTTAGCACATTTTTTTCTCGATGTTTTTACTCTCGGTCTCTGTCTCAGTCTCGGCCGAGAATGAAAATCCTGTCTTGGTTGACCCTTATTAGAGACCATCATCAAATGTTTTTTATTTAGGCACCTTCATATTTTTATTTTATCTTCTGAATAAATAAATTACAATTTTATTAAGTTTAATATTTGTTTCAGTATTATTGGATACTCGTATTTGGTATCATGCTACAAGCATACCTAAAGGTGAGTTTTCCATAACAGTTCAATCGGAATATGGATGACTGCAGTTACATTAGTACAATTATTTATAGCATATCAATGAGGCCAAATTGCAACTGTAATACCTAGTTTAAATGTTACATTATTTTAGTTTAAAACTTTTAGTGTCAATATGTAGTGGTACTACTTTTAAGAATTTACATTATGTAATTAGTTTTAAATTTAAGAAATAATTTTATGTATACCTATACAATTGTTTTGTTACTTGATTAGGGTAGAAATATAAAACAATATAGAATATGTTTAAAACATTGTATTTCTCTAATGCTATGATCAAAAGTATATTCAGTGAAGGATTGGTAAACATACCATTTGCATAATTCAGATACATAAATTTAGATTCACTAGAATTGCATACACTAAAAATGAATAAAAATATTTGACAGTCTGTTTTTGCAAAATGATTCTGACCAATCCTACACCAAGTTGCTTAATATTGTAAAGTTTACACAATCAGAGATCAGGTTTGAAACTCAAAGGGGGACAATAAGCTTATGATGGATGTCACTGCTTGTTATTATATCATTGTACAATGATACATTCAGAATCCTTACATAGATATAGCCATATTATAGCTCACTGAACCCAAATGCACAAAATGCAAACTTACAACAACAATAAATAATTTTATTATTTGACCAGATAGATGCCAGTATTTGAATGGACAATTTTAATTGACATGGCATGATAAGTTATCACAAAAGAAGTGGTACTATTACATTGTACCAGTTAGAAATGAATTTCATACATATTAATTTTATATTCATATTGCAACTACCCAATTAGCTTGTGGGAAGGTAGATATCAATCAGACTGAAGATTATTAGATGAATAATTAGAAGAACTGCCACACTCCAAGTACAGCATCTTTTATGGCCTCTATGTACTGGGCTGGCACCCAGTATACCCAATACCTGGATGCTTCAGTTGGCCCAAGTTGCAAGCCCTGTAAAATAAAACAATGTTTAAAAAGTTGACAAGTGTACTTCCAGATTCAATTGGTGTAATTTTTCACAGTATGCCATAGCATTAAAGGGCCAATTTTCAATCCTCAGATATTATTTAACCAGCTTATAATTTCAGCAGGATTATTAGATAAATATTATCTGACGATTCTGTTATTATCCATTCAGTGCCATCTATACTTGGCATGTTGCCAAGACTGATTATAAACAACAGTTTAGAATGAAGTTCAGCTACAACGTTACTCACCATGATGTGGTATTCTTCGTGATCTTTTATAGGTTCTGATGTGATACCTGGCGAAGAAAATTGTAGTAATGTAGGTCAAGACTTAATAAACTGTAGTTTAATATAGATCTAACTTACTTACAGAATGAATTATTAAAATACATTGAAAAATACAGCAGTAAATAAATAATACTAGCTGGCCGAGTCGTTTGTACCCCCTGGCTATACAGGCTACTCGGTCAAGAGGTCCCGGGTACAAATCCCGGTAGGAGCAAATGTTTGTATCATGAGTACGAGCATTTGTTTAAGAGTCATGGATATTTATATGTTTATTTAGTATATTTCTAATATAAATATACATAGTAATTAAAATAGAATAAAACTAGAAAGTAATTAAAGTAATCTAAGTAATTTTTTCAAACATTTATAATAATGTTAAAATCAAAAATTAAGAATAAATATACATATTATTCTCATTATTTCTCCATTATCTAGTATCCATAACACAAGCTCTTAATGATGCTTACTTTGGTCTAGGTAATAGATGTGTTTGAATATTATTATTATATTTAATAATACCCACACCCTATTACAATATTAAAGGACACAAAATAATGTTATTTCAATAAAGTATATATTATTTCTTATATATAGTTTATTTGAGTTTTAAATGATTGGACTATTGTTGCAGTTTTTTTACCCTTTCTTAATTCTGTCAAGCGGCGTTATCCCTCCAGAGGTCTATAACAATTGAAAAATCAATTGTGTTTGAAATCTGATGCTTGACGGGTTAAAAAACTCTACTTTTCAAAGGATTTGCTGTTAGAAAACTAATATTGGTATGATTCAAACTGTATTTATATGAAACTTAAAATTTTGATCAATAAATAATAGGTATATATAATATGTCTTTATAAAGTGCTTACTTTTTATGGAAGTCATGGCAAGTTTTTCAGTGCGCTCTTTTGTCCCAAGCCATAACTGGTCCTGTTCTGGTTTGAAAGTGAGCCTCACTTTGCCTCCATGTTTATTTAACATGCCACTTAATGGAATAGGAGGCAGGGGTTCCTGAAAGTTTGGAAATATGTTTACTATGGTGACCCAAGCAAATTTTATGTGACCAGACTGTGTGGTTTTTATATAATACCTTGACTCCTTTGATTCCTGGCATAACATCCGGAGGAATACCCTTATCTAAAACTTTCCTGTGTATTTTCTGCATGCAAAGTGGTTCTTTACTTGACTGGCTGCTGGCTTTTTCTTCCAGTATTTCCTACAAATATTACATTCTTGTCTTATATGTTACTTAAATTAAGCTAATGAAGATAAAATGTTCAGTCATACCTTAGGTGCACTCTTCACAGCTAGAATGTCATCCATTTTGGAGCCCACAAGCATAACCTTTCCTCCTTTCACAATACCAGCATTCCTCAGTGTCATTGTATCCCGCGCCATGCCTTTGATTATTAATTTTTGAGCTGATTGTGGCACTCCGCATATTCGCTCCAAATGCGCTTTTAGTTCTAATACAGACGCGTCGTAAGCAAATGTAACGTCATGTTTTACTTTGTTAAAAACTACAGTAAATTCGACCTGTTCCGGAATCTCGCACAGCTCAGATTCTTCGGTGGTGTCCGAGGTGCAAGGAGCTGTCTCTGCGGGAGCTTCCATATGTGATTTGTCGGTTTCCACTGTTGGTTTATTCTCTTCAACATTTTTGGATGAGCCGTTTGATAAAAGAGAGTTTGGATCGCGATTCTCGGTTGCATCTCCCTTTTCGGATGCTGATGAAAAACAGCAAAACGTGAGTTAGCAAAATTTGGAGAACAAAAGCTCTTGGTACACGGAGTCAACAACAACAGTTCCTACTTCTGTAGTTTTTATGAATATAGTAAATTAAAAACTTACCAATGTATTCCATAATTTTGTACTCTAAATATTTTTAACGAATTAAATTCAAAAAACACTATTTGTTTTGAAATGAAATTAATTAAAATACAGCCGTGAGCCGACTGTCTGACGTGAATGAAGCAACAAATTTTACGTGATAACAGTTTTTTTGGTTCATTCTCCCTTTATAGGGAAGCCAAAGGGAACTAACGCCCATACAGCCATGTCTTCAGTATTTCATCATTTCTTGCATTTAATTGCTGGTGTTACACATTTCAATGCATTTAAGGAGTATTTGACGCGAAATATATGTTAACAATCTGCATATGATGCTACTTGATGAGGTGGATAACCACAGAAAAGTTCTCATCGTCTTTCATAATCACTTTTATTCTAATAATCTTTTAGTTGTATACGTCAACGCAAACACTTGGTTTATAAAATTACACCACTTTTATAACGCGGAAAATGTATGGGATTTGACTTAAGACGTCGAACGACTTTCGATAGATAATGTCAAATCCCATACATTTTTCATTTAGCGATAGTGATAGCGATTGTCAAATGGCATCTTGTCTAGGCCCTGAACTATTAAGAATAAATTTTATTTATCTTAAAACTAGGCTGTATAACATTCATGATTCACTGAACTTAAATTCAGATTTACAATTAGGGTCACTCTTCGTATGTGCATTGAAATATGTTACAACTGCATTTCAATGCGATGATTACGGAAGCAAGATGACTTTATTGATACATGGCCTAAAGAACTTCCATCCAGGCCAGTAAATACAAAAAAATAATTTGTTTTGACGTTTCCGTTTCCATGGCGCTAAGTTTGTACATAAAACAATACATTGCGCTAACAGAGTGATTACAATCACTTCAATTGCATTGTGCAGTAGTTTAGAACACAATTGTAGGTACATTTTTGTTAAGAATAGAACTTCATTATAGATTGGGTTTAAAAGTATCTACGATTAAATAGTAATTTAAATATTTATAATCATGAACTTCAATCTCGACGATCCATTAGCGGGTATACTAAGTGATGGTAGTGATGATAGTTTCTTTGATGACGATATTTTAGGAAAGAAAAAACCCGTTAAAACAACACTCACAGTTACTCCTGAGAAAAAAAAGGCACTATTTGATTTAGAACCTGATCAACAGAATTCTCTCGGTAGCATAACAGCAGACACAAAAAAAGAGTCGGCATTAGATATTCATAAGTCTGATTCATTTAAAATAGATATGAACAAAAGTCCAGGCTTTAAAGCAGTTTCACCTTCGCTTTACAAAAAAGCTATTTCAAAAGAATCTTTACCAATACAGCAAGCGGATAGCAAAACTAAAATAAATACTGACACCAACAAATCTCCAGCTAAACCAAAAATAAGTGCTAGTGCAGATACGCTAGATTTACTTGATAAATTAAATGACTCAAAGAAAGAGACTAGTAAGCCAGCAGACAAAGGAAAAAGTTCTCAATCTCTGTTAGACGATATCCTTGGTGGGACTTCTGCCAAATATTCATCATCAAATCAAATAAAAAGACCGCCGACAACTACGAAACCTCAGGAGTTTGACTTTGATACTTTGTTGGGAAAAGGTGAATCAAAGTCAGCTTTATCTAATAAAACAGTTCCTCATAAATCTGTTAAAAAGCAGGATAAAGTTGGTAAAGAAGAAAAGATTGAAAAGAAAACAAAAATAAACGAGGATTGGTTGGGGATTTTTAATGACAAGGATGAGGATGAAGATGTTACTGATATGCCGTCTTGGTTGAGCGGAGAAACAAAAAAGAAAAAAGTTGTTGAACACGTTACAATTGAGGAACAACATCGTGAAGAACCTATTAAGAGTGAAGAAGAAATAGGTATGCTAAAGCAGCCTCAAGCAATTATACAAACAGCAGAAAAGCTTAATGTAAATAACCCTGCTGTATTACAAAGTAACAATGAAAATTTCGTGGCAGAAGGGACAGCTTTATATTTGCAGCAACAGGAATCCCAATTAACGATTGCACTACAGTTAAAAGCCCAAGAAGAGAAACTAGCTGCGATGCAATGTAAGTACCAACATGCTATGAAAATTTTATTTTAAAGGCCATTTATTGTGAAAATGCTTGACTTATCTGTCGGTAAATGGATGAACGTCCACATGTTCCCTATACAACTCTTCCTTGGTGAGCTTTGGCGATCTGATACTCATTGTGGTAGCGACACAATACTACTTACAGCAAGACCGGCATCGGCTGATCTATGACTTAATCCTTCTAACGTATCGTAGAACTTTATCAACCAGGTGGCTGCTTAAGAATATTAATATGAATTTTAACACCATAACAGTGCGTCAGAAAGAAAGTCAGCGTCTACAACGAGAGGCTGCGCTTGCTCATAATGAGCAATTAGAAGCAATGCTGCAGCGGCAAACACATCACCGCATCCAAATGCAAGCCATTATCAACGCGCACCAAGAGCGGATCACACAGAGAATTAAGGTTCATTAAGTTTTATTCTTGTCTTACTATTTATAATTTGTGTTTGAAGAGGCTAAATATGTTTCCGTTTATTATGGAAGTCTAATTCATTGTTGGATTATAAAAATCTACCTTTCTAATTAAGTATTACCTCCTTAGTATATTGTAGTTATTATAACAGCGTTTTAATTAAATTCTTCTGAGCTATGATAGTTCCCTAATCCTCACACAGTCAGTACAGAAAAAAAAGAATTGACGAAAAAATACACTAATCAATTACAGGCATTATTAGGAACAGCGGATGGAGAAGAAGTTAATTTGACTGATGATATTAACATTACGGTAACAGAACGAAAAGATAGCCCACATGTTAAAGAAAGGAGACAATTGCTGCAATTGATTCAGTCACTCCAAGAGAATCATGACAAAGAAATTGATCTCATGGAGACTTCATATAGGTAAATATTTAGAGTTTACCTAATTCTTTTTCTTCTTTTCTTAGCTTATAGAGAGCTTTTCTAATATTAAGTCACATATTTTTGTAAATATCTTGTAATATTTTGATATTGATTAGACATATATTTACATCTTGATATTATCCGTACTTAGACGCCAATTAGCCTTCTTAGAGGTATCCTTAAGCCAAGGTGAGGAAAGAATGAAAGACGAAAGTGATAAGTTGACAAAATATTATTACGAGAAGATCAACTGGCTAGAAGAGCACCATTTATTGTTTAAAAAGCTGACAGAGGAAAATTTGACCTCCCTTATGGAGCGACACAAAGCTGAAAACGAGTCATTGAGAATACAACATTTGGAAAACATCAAAATTTTGCAAGAGCATCACGCTGCTCTTATGGAGAATGTTAAGTAAGTGTCGATTTTTGAAGATTTTCCATCATTTCCTAATCATTAACTTATATAAGTCGCACTGCCGGGCACGGGCCTTCCCACAAGGGAGAAACACATGAAGAGTTTTGAGCCGTAACACCACCATGCAGGTTAAAAATAAATGCGGGTTGGTGGGTTAAAGCGGTTTCTGTAACAATCGGGACCAATAGACTTACCGTTTCTTCCTTACGCACGGAGGAGCTCAGATATCAAATTTTGTTAAAGCTATCTAGGATCAACCTTAGCGGAATTACCTTGTTTTCATAATCGAAACCAAAGCGCTTAAACCACTACGTCACCGAGCTCCTCAATTTCCTAATGATTCTGTCAAATCTCCGCTAAAACTTCTACGAGAATACTATTCTGTACACAATGCATACCTACTATTCAACCTGTCTGATTTTTTTATACAAATACAATCCTATTCCGCAGAAATTCTGTAAAACAAGAACAAAACCTCATACAGGATTCCGTTGGATTTTCATCAGAGCTTCATGAGTTGGTTTCTGAGGTGAAAGATAACAAAGCCCAGTGTCAACAGATTGTGGATAGAGTCCAGTTACTGACTGAAAATACACAAACCGAAATTGGTCGAGCTTTGCAAGCCCGAGAAACGCAAGTCAATGGTATTTTTTTTTTGTTTTATGAACATACGTCAGAAAAAAAATTAAACTAGAAAAAAATAATGTCCTGAAGTGGGAACTGACACTAACGGCTGCTACCGAGGACTTAGGATAACCATATAATTTTTTTCGGGTCTATCTTTTTTGCCTCAATTAACCTCACAAAAAGGCTCAAAGTCCAAAGGCTAATGTAATGGAGAGAGAGGTTTATCTGCGTGATCAAATTAGATTATGATTTACATAGCCCGAAGAATTGCGAGCCTCAAGTAACAGTGGGCAGGCTATTTTACTAGGACTGACGGCCATTGGGGCGGGAAGTCCTTGAGTGGCGGCCGCGTACCAGGAGACGCAGCGTTTATAGGCCCCCCACAAGGTGGACCGACAATCTGGTGAGGGTCACGGGAAGCCGATGGATGCGGGCATCGCGGGACCAATCGGCTTGGAGATCTTTGGGGGAGGCCTATTCCCAATTGGGTT
Organism: Nymphula nitidulata; assembly: GCA_947347705.1. Classification (NCBI taxonomy): domain Eukaryota; kingdom Metazoa; phylum Arthropoda; class Insecta; order Lepidoptera; family Crambidae; genus Nymphula; species Nymphula nitidulata. The sequence goes on along the minus strand of OX374630.1, from coordinate 14,832,699 downwards.
ATTCCAAGTCCTCGGTAGCTGAGTGGTCAGTCACCCGGATTGTGAAAAGTCGCGGGTTCGGTTTCCGTCCAGTGGAGAGGGGGGGGGGGGGGGGGCAAACAAATGTAGCCAACAAAACAATTCACTAGGTATCCTAAAGATTTTAATAGTAAAGTGATCGATCGATGTCTTATCACTTATGTTACTGTTATATCACAAAGGTGGCAATCAAGCATATCTATAGCCCACCTGGTGGTAAGCGATTACCGTAGACAGTGGACGCTTGCACTACCAGGGGTATTACTTACTTAAAATCTTATAATTTAAAGATCTATTTGAATAACCACATGCTGTACCTATTCGTTCGAGAATACCTCTGCAGGAAGCTTATTCCACAACCTGGGCGTACGCGGCGAGCAAAATCTCTCCATATGCTTAAGGGATCAATGCCGCTTGTGAGCTCAGGGTCGTCAACAATTCTCGTAGCGCTTCTTTGAACCGCGTCAAATGGTCCAATGGTATTTAGGTGCGGGAGACTTCATACTGCTGCCACCTATGAGCGGGCGCTCATAGGTGGCAGCAGTATAAAGCTATGGAGCCTGATTAAACTAATACACATATATTATCTCTAATCTATGGTAACAATCTTTGCCCCGGAGAATACCGCTGTGCTCTACTGAGCACTCAGCTGAGTTTAACTATATCCTCTAAATGACTGCGAAACTGAACGTCACTCACAATATCAATACCAAGGTTCCTGATACTCTTAGACATGGAAAGGGGTGCGTCAAGCAAATGTGGACAAATGGGGCAACATAAAATCGGGGTTATTTATTTAGCGGTAAACGCGCACACATCCAATGCAGGCAGGCCTCCCCTGATGTATTTAAACGACGATCAGTCATGATTTGCGATCCAGCGGCTGCCTGCGACCTACACATCTTCGATCCACTTTGTTGGAGGCCTGTTCACGCTGCGTCCTCTGGTCCGTGGTCGCCACTACAGAACCGTTCCCCCCAACGGCCATCGGTTCTGCGAGCGATGTGTCCTTTTCTAAATATGTTTCAAACATTTTATTGTAGTAACGCGACGTTCAAGTTATGAACATACCTACTTCATAAATTATTGACATTTTAGAAATGTCAATACATACATATTATAGGAATATCGGCGCGACCTTTCACAAGCAACCTTTTTGGGTTATCCCAAGTCATGGGTAGCTCAGATGGTTACAGCAGTCGCTCGGATTGTGAAAGTTAGCGGGCTCGATCCCGCCTCAGGACGCCACATTTTTCTACTTTAGATATTTTTATAAGTAAGTAAATATATTTTTGAACATCTAAAATAATGGTAGAATAAAATTAAAGAATGTCAATACATAGTCACTTTTAGCGTTAGTATTAACGGCGGGAAAAAGAGTTTTCGCGAAAATATTTTGGTGAAATAAAAATAAATTTTCTATTTAGATATGATTCAACAACTGAAAGTCAACCGGGAAAACTTTGAAAAGGAGAAATCCGAAAGCAAAGATATGGTCAACTTATTCGAAAAGAGATTGAAACAAATGACTACGGTAACCATTTTGATTTTATATTTTTAGTAACAAGCCATTAATTCTAACACAATTGAAAATATAATACCTACAACCTTTCATTTTAGATGATAGAGGAGGAATCAGGTATGTTGAAACAAAAAAGGATGGAATTTGAATTTGAGAAAGCAACATTTAATAAGCAAACTGAGTTTGCGAAAAACATTCTGAAAAAACAAGACGAAGACATGAAGGTTAGTTAACAAAAAAACAGTAAGAAAATATTACTTAAATTATAATTCAGACGGTGGGCAAGAGCCCTCTGTCTGCTATTAGAGGTCCCGGGTTTGAGCCCTGGCAGAGGCAGATGATTGTGTGACGAGGCAAAGATGTTTGTACCTAATTATTATTTTATTTAGGTAAGTATAGTTCTAATACATATTTAGCACTATATACTTTCATGGTTATTGACAGGTTAGAGTTATATTCGAGATATTATAGGAGGTCCCAATATTTCGGCCCAGTTGCATGCGCCATGATCACTGGTAGACTGTACTGAAATACCGAGAAGTCTTATCAAAGAAATTACATGGTAAATATCCCGAATATAACTCTAATTCAAATACATATTTACTTTATCCATATTAATATTATAACTGCAAAAGTAAGTCAGTCTGTCTGCTTGTTACGTTTGTTTGTCTGTTAACCACTGAACCTATTTAGATGAAATTTAGCATAGAGATAGATTGCATATTGATAAAGTAAACAGGCGTAAAAGAAATCGTATGTTATTATTCATCGGATTCAAAATAGAGAGTTCATTGATTTTATTATTGCGAATTCAGATTCGATTACTTATCTATTGTTAACATTATGACACTTATTTGCCTACTATGAGACAGCGAGAAATAGATAAACCAAAGACCTAATCGTTGATATTGATGGTGGTAGAAAGATTGCTAATTTATGACTCAAATTTTAAGATTTTAAAAGAAGATATCCAAAAAGAGTATCAAGAGAAGGTGTCGAAAATAAACGAAGAAAAATCGAAAGCTGAGAAAGATAGTGCTACTATCGTAAAAGAAAAATCATCTATACAGAATTTGAAACAAGAACTTGAGGTAAGTTAAGATGATCATTCATGTTTCGTTAAGGAATTATGGTAGATCAATAAAAATAGTAACTAAACTCATAATAACATTAACTTTATTGATTTATTGCTCCCTATTTCCTATTTTCAAGAAATTGAAAGCAGAATTACAAGCTCAGCTAGAAGAGGTCAGTGAGGAGAGGTTAAAATTGAACTTGGAAAAACAACAGATGCATATGGAGGAACAGAGAATCATGTCAAAGTAAAATTTTATATTGTACATAATTATATTGAAGTTTTTTATGATTTAAATAAGTATTTTAATTTATATTTTTTATGTTCTTACTTACAGAACTCGTGATTTAGATATGCTAGCCAAATCAGCTGTTGACAAACAATCACAAGCAGACAAAAAATATTCAGAGGCAGAATTTATACACAGTAAATATGAAGAAAGAATCAGACGTATACAGGAGCATGTTATTTCCTTGAATTCTAGAGAGAAACAAATAGCCAAGGAAAAAGTGGCTTTGTCCAGAGAAAGGTTGAGTCTTCACAATGAACGAAAGAAAATGGAAAATAGGCAACAATGTTCTTTATGTAGATCTGCGCAATATGTCCCCCAGTATAATTTTGATAGTGCTTTTCCAGAAAGTTTTTTGAATGTATCTGTATCAAGAGACCAGGGTGAAGCTAATGTTAGTTCTGCTATGAGTGCAATAGCCAACGAAATAGTTTCTTTGAAGATGAGTAAAAATTATGATCTGAGATATAAATTTGACGCAAATACTACTGTCGATGACAGAGCACCGATGGATGGTAACGTGCAATCTATACAAACTACCGATACGGCGTCTGGGGCTGGGGCTTATAAGGTATAAAACTTTGAATAAACACAAAAATGTCTTATATATCAAACTTATTCTTAACGCCATATCTAAGATATAATTTAATTATTTAAAAATCCTTTCAGGACTATTTGGATCCAAAGTTTATGATGTTACGATTAGACGTCCAACAGGTGTTAAGTAATTTAGATGAAAGTAAACAAGATGCCGAGATAATTAATTAAAATTTATAGAAGTTTTTGATTACTGTACGGTCAATCACTGTTAAGCCAATGACTAAGGAAATTGAAATAAAAGACTGAAAATTTTATTTTCATTTTATTTATGTAATGACTATTGTTAAAAGAATATTTCTCGTAGATTTACACAATTAATCGTGTTATCAAAATGTACACAAATGCCGATCTAAATTATATCTTATTATTATAAATATCTCATTGTAAAAATATAGGTACACCATCTCTTAGAAAATAACAGTTAATCGTAATTAAGGTAGGTCCTAAATATCAAGTTAATATTAATATCTTCAGTAAAATGTTATCTATCTAATCCTTTTCAATGGCTTTCGGCATTTTTAATGTAACAGTCTATCTACATAATATTTTACAAATACCAAACATACGCACCTGAATTCATACATTCCAGTCTTTCCTATTAATTGCTTTAAGTAGCTTATAATCTTTATGGACGGCCTGGCCCTTATCAATATTAACACCTTCTAACTCATCTACTTTGAACAGATCTGTTTCTTAATACGCAATAATTATTTCCTAGTAAATTACCGTGTTTAACTTATTAAGGATAAGTTAAACAGTTAAACACACTACACTTATTAAAAGATTAAAATTTCAAGATGTATATAAGGAACCATATCTATTTGCTTGTAAAGAGGTGAGCTATTCACAATATTTACATTAAAATAATATACATACACAATTTAAATAATTATGCCGGAAGTCCAGAAATCTTCTCATATTAAAAATGTATCTACTTTTATTTACTCCATAGGATTCATTTTATAATTAAAATAGTATTATTTCTCTGTTTACATTCTATCACAGTACAAAAATGTTTATTTCAACCATTCGTTATCATTACACAATCCTATCATTTTAATAAATATTCTCTAATGTCTCCTTTCATCGATTGTCGCTTCGTACTAAAATCTAATGAAACTCGTGAAGATGATGAGTATCCTTGTTTGAACTGTACCCAGATGTTATGACTTCTCGCCTACGTCCTTTTGATATTTGACTTCTAGTAATTGTGGATAGTTTTCGACTATTGCCAATAATATTCCATCAATGTAATTTCTCAGCTGCAAATTTACATCTTGTTGCTCCTTTAGAGCCTTTTGTAGCTGAAATAAAATAAAATGTTTTTTAAATTCATTTCTAGATTGTATATATTGCTTATTTTCCAAAAAAAGAGTTCATGCGTGTTTATGGTACCTACTCTGTAATTGAAACTCTAATGCTCGTTTTCACTAACCTTTGCTTAGCGCTAAGATTTTCTTAGCGATTTTTATCTCAGTCTATTTATAGGAAGTAGAAAGAGACAAATGTCGTTAAGAGTCACCTAAGCCTTGGGAATGGTTAGTGAAAACGGCCATAATCTTACTTTGATTTTGTATACAGTTTACGTTTGATAGATAAAATTGATGTTAAGTGAGACACAAGTTTCTTTCAGACTCTTTCGGCTGATAATCGTTTTTCACTCCGCATTCGTACCTATACCATGTTGGGCTTTTGGCTATGCGTAAAACATAACAAATAGATTACCACAGCCTACCACAGTGCCCGATGTCAGAATGAGCGAGGATTATCATTCGAAAAAGTGTATATAATTTTGAAATTGGTCAGAAATGACCAATATGGCTGCTTACAGGAATACTAATGTGCAATGAAATGCGTGTTAAAGTATTTTGGTAAATTAATTTAGTATGTTGTATTGAATAGGAAAGCGCAACATGAAAAAGGTACCATTTTGATGCTAAGCCAAACAAAATGATAAATGAAGGGAGTTAATTAAGATGTCTAGATCAAGCTTAACATGCACAAGTTAAAGATATATGTAAAGGTACACACATGCACAGTTAGTAATAAAATCGTACCTTTTCCATCTCTATGTCGAGATCGTTTTGTGTATCGCTACCATGGAGCTGCAAAAATGCATACATAAAAATATAGCTTCGCAAATAAGTCTGGTACAAAGGCTAATAAAGCAAAGCATAATGTTATGAGTTTGACAAATGAGGACACAGACAAATTATAAATCAACGGTAAGCTAACAGATACAATTATGAAAGCCTTTGTGTATGAAAGGTTTATAATTGATTAGTGTCAGTATTTTTCAAAAGAAATTATGTTTGTTTCCTTCTTGCTTTGTAAATCTTAATAAAACAATATCTTAGGTTTGGTCACTATTCGATTATGAGTAATTATGTGAAAAGTACTAAAGTTTGGAGTCTCACCTCATCATCGCTCATCTGGGAAAGCTCGTGAGCTAACGAGTTTGTGCCGACAAGGGGACCGCTGACTCCGTCTAGAAGGCTGCGGCCTTCCTCTACGCCGCGTGTTAAGATCTGTGCCTGTAGCTCTTCTTGGGCCTCAGATAAAGCTGAAATGTAATAGTATCATAAATATTCCTTAAACTCACATTAGAGTGGTAGATTTCGGTGGGCAGACTTTTTTTGATCCGGTTCTAAGTATGCTCATTTCCGGTAATTGCAATGTGAGTAGGTATAGATAAATGCTTGTAAAACAAAATAAGCTAGATATGGGATTTTTAAGGTTCTTACATTTATTCTGCGTTCTAAGCAGGGTCAGCTCCTTCCTCAATTCATCTAAGCGAGGGTCTGGTGGCGGAGGTGGTGCCTCCCTTAGGCTCTGTAGTTCCAACTTTGCCGAAGCCAGAAGATCGGCTGTAGCAGATGCAGTTTCACGTTCCTTCCTTTCCGCTTCCCTGACGGAGCTAAGCTGGGCTGCCAGCTCTCCGACTTGCTCTTGAGCTTCGCGGTGCGCTCGACCAGCCATATCGGCGTTGGCTCTCAATGTTTCAGCTACGCCACGAAGTCTTCCAACCTGCCACGATATTATTCTGTATATTACCTTTGTTTTTCAGTTTTTCCTAAAGCCTAATACTTTAAGTACAGTAGGTATAGTATAGCAACAGGGAAAGTAACCAGTATGCCATTAATTTGTTTCGTCGCGTAAGACTCCCGTAACTACAAAAGACAGTAAAAGCTCATTGTGTCTGGAATGTTTGGATTGACAGGTTGAAATTATTCTTTGGAGGCGAAGTCGGTGATAAATCTTAGTACTATTTAGCAAATACGCTTACTTCTTGTTTGAGGTCGGAAGCCTCTGCCTCAGCAGTGGCCAGCCTGTCACTGAGGGCTCCAAGTTGCGTGTCTCTGTCGCGTTCAACTCGTGCGATAGCTTCACGACATCTTCTTTGCTCTTCTGCTAAGCGTTCTTCGCATCTGCACTCGATCTAGAAAGAAAGCAATTTACTTCTGCTTAAGACTGTTTTTTTGGGGTTCTGAATGTTTTCAAATGTAGGTATAAAATTAAGTATAAATCTAACCTTTAATAGTCCTCAAACAGATAAATTTATAGGTAGGTATATAACCATACATAGAGAAAAATAAAAATACCAAAAGGAACTATAGGATAACCAACGACAAAATTACGTTTAGGTACGCGATATCCTGTGAATGCTGTTTCTGCCGAGACAGAGAGATACAGATATTATGACTTCCCATCGCGAGAAAAAAAGACAACAATATCGCACATGCGCGATAAATAAGAAATTATTGTACAAAAACTTAATGTTTCCAATAGTTAATTGGCTTTCTAATAAACTTAGTTTGGGTTTTCAATATTCACCCGTTTGCTAAAACGGAATAAAGGGAATACGAAGCTTGCTTCCTATTTCCTTTGATTTGTTTCCAGTAATTTTGTCTTTTGTAAAATAAGGGTCAACTGAAACTTAAACCACCTTAAACTCTAACATATTTAAAAACACGGACAGGAGTAGTAGAGAAAATAGTATTCAATCGTCTTTGGAAATGCTGACTATTCTTAAGTATCGTCATAATTAATACATAATATCTCAAGAATAATAACAATAAATTTAGAATTATAATAACAATGTTTTGTACCTCACGTATCTGTTCGTCAAGCATGTGTACTCGGGCTTGCAGCACGGCGTTTTCAGCCTTCGCCCTCGTGTATCGCTCGTCGGCAGTGCTCTGTGTATCGGCTAGGGATGTCACCTGTTGTTGGAGTAACTGGACCTGATGGACAAAAGATTTGGATTAGTCGAACTTCGGAGTCGAATTTGGAGTAGTTGAACATCAAGTTGATGTCAATCAATGCAAAAATATGCGTGCATGTCGGTCAGATGATTAGAGCAGTCGCCCGGATTGTGAAAGGTCGCGGGTTCGATCCCCGCCTCAGGAAGTGAAAATTTTCTAGTTTAGATATTTTTTTAAGTAAATAATTTTTCAAACATTTATAATAATGTTAAAATGAAAATTAAGAATTTTTGAAAGCCATACCCCAACTTACCGAATCTTAGGTATTTGTAAAAATACTCGTTTCGGATGTTGAAATAAAACATTTCGACATTGTAGGGTAGACGTTAGCTTATTATAACGCAAATACAGAATTTTACAGGGTTACCCTAAGTCCTGGGTAGCTCAGATGGTTAGAGCAGTCGCCCGGATTGTGAAAGGTCGCGGGTTCGATCCCCGCCTCAGGACGTGAAATTTTTCTTGTATAGATATTTTTATAAGTAAGTTAAGCATAGATACATATTGATTTTGAATATAATTAGTAAGAATATTTAATGGAATCATCGCCTACCTACTGAGTCTTAACGTTTACATCTTGTATAACTATCAAGTATAATATATCTACGAACTGCATGAACTCCGTGGATAACTAACCGATAAGACAACGATATTAATTAGGTATATTAATTGTTGTATTTACTAAAGCTTTAATATTATATATTTATTGTGAAATGTAGGTAAAGAGTTTCCCACAAAATTAGTGCTGAAATTAAAGATGATCAAATTAGAAGTGTACAGACTTTTTTTTATTATCTAATAATTAAGAAACAATACACCTCTTTTATTTATCTTTAATTACACTGAGTATTTGGTAATTATTTCTAGAACTATGTTCTAGAATTATTTGAAGGTCTTAGACCAAAATATTGAAAATAATTGCCTGGCTTTGGTTGGCCAATATGTAGGGTAGCCTGGGTAGGTACCAACGTAAGCCGTGAAACAGTTTGCTATGTTTTGGATTGAAGGGAAAGGTAGCCAGTATAATTACTGGGCATAGACGGCATTTCATCTTAGGCCTCAGGATGACAACGCAACAGCAATATCAAGTGATTTTTCCTTGTTATTGCAGGTGTCTTTAGGCGGCGGTAACCGCTTACCACCAGGTGGGCCGTCAACTTGTTTATCCTAATAACCAACTTCTATGCGGTTGGATCCGCGGGCAACCACTAGTGTGCCACAACAACTGCCACATGCTGAGTAGGTACCTAACTAATATGAAAATTAGCTGCACCCGGCATGCTTTGAACGCCCGTAAAGAGAAAACGGTTTATAATAAATACCTAAGAAGTTTTTCTAATCCAGGAACCTTTGCGGGCATCCCATGAGCACCTTGCCATCGTCACAATCTGATCAATGGTTTTGGAACGCAAAGAGGACAACATAAGTACAAACAAACATTGATTTTTATTAATAATATCAATATTTAGCAATTAAAATGGTGTTCTTTATCTTACCTACCTACACCAATCTTTGAATATGTTAGGTACATGTAATGAGATCATCAAAATATTAGGTATTGACGTTGAGCCGTTCTATCTACTTTAGACATAATAAAATCTACGAAGTCAGTTCACTCTTTTATGATACAATTACGTCTATGACCCGCGTCACACCGGATGGATATGGTTTATTAGGTGTCTAGAGAACAAATGATGTCCACTTGAATTGAACGGAACATCCAAATGAGAAACGAGACACTAGGAGCATATACAACAAATGAAATAAATAAGAAAAATTTAGTCACCGCCCGGCGCACGGCGTATGAGTAAGTTGATCACAAGCCAACAAGTGAATCACTTTCTGGCGAGTAAGTTTATGAATTGGATGTATTTTCGTCAGGATTGATATCTAGATTCTAAAAACAGACAATGTTTTCTTATATTCATAGCTTTACGAGCGTCGTGTGAAAAAGTCACACATCTTTTAAAGATTAATATACCTACTTAGTTATATACGATTTACCTACCTATCCCACGTTTGCCTCATACAGTTTTGTTTGTCTCACATAAAATTCTGTACCTACCTATTCGCTCGCCCCCCACATTCTATTCAATTACTTTTTGTCGTAAATATTTTTTTACCTTACTTTCATCAATTACCCCCACTATTCTTTTTAAATTTATTTTTATTTTATTTTATTTTATCAACCGACTTCAAAAAAAAGGAGGATGCTATCAATTCGGCTGTTTTTTCAAATGTTTCTTACCTCAGAACTTTCGACTGGGTGAACCGATATTGATGATTGATATGATGATTTTTGTTCGATGCGGAATAGTTACCATTTGGTCCCATAAAAATTGTAGTTTAGTTTTTTAAATCAAAATAACTAGAATGAGTAAGTCGTCTGCGTATGCGAAATTGCGGATTTTTGCTTTCCTACGACTTTTTAGTGAAATGATACGGTAGTAGAAAACAATATAAGCTGACGGTCACCCATCTAGCTTTGACTTTAGTTTTTACTTTTTCTACATATCTTTCAAACATTTAAATAATAACGTTGAAATAAAAACTAAAAGACTACTACTACTAAAAGAATTGCCTGTCATAACCGAATCTTCCATTCTATTAGTAAAAATGTAAAAAATACTTGTTCGTTATGTACCTAACAAGTATTTTGAATTGTTGAAATTATAATTATTCGGCATAAGGTCGGTTATAACATATCGGTTAAGATAACGCAAAAACAGATAAACTAGAAAAAATTATAGGGTTCTTCCAAGGTAGCTCAGTGGTTCGAGCAATCACTAGGATTGTGAAAAGTCGTGGGTTTGCCCTAAGGCGGAAAGCGAACCCGCCACTTCCCGCCTTAGCACATGATTTTTTTCTAGTCAGCAATGTCTGATGTATTTTATAATTTCTGGAGTAATATATTTGAATGCATCTTCGGAGAGTTAATTTACGCGCAAAGTAATCCTCTATATTGTTTGTCAACACATATAATTATTTCTAAAAAACTTAATCTACTACTTATTTCATAACACAATTTCTACTCTGCAGCACCGATATAATGTAAAAATCTTGACCGTCGCGTCATCGCCATTAAACATAGAACCACTACTTAGTCGTGCGTAACTTTCAGACAAACAGAGCAACGTTGAATGGAATAACTTATAATATTACGACAAATTAAATTGTGTCTGATTGATTGGATAATAATTACTGTAATTATAAAATGCTATTTGGTCAAGCGGTAAATAAATGTTGGTACAAGCCCACGCGCACGTTTTACTTTCAATCTCGACAACTACAACGTTATACCTGCTGTAGTTTTAAATTATAGGACACTGCACTAAATTATAGGATTTTCTAACTACATACTTTATGAATTGACCGACTACAATATCATTTACCTAGGTATATTTTCGGCGTATTTCCAAGCTTAAGTTAATATAGGTACCTATTATGTTGAATGAAGATAAAATTTAAATGCAAAAGTTTAAAATTTTGACCCGTTCGATCATTTTACATGATCTGAGATATTATTAGGCTAAAATCTTAATTAAATTTATTTACTAATCAAATACAAGTAAAATATTGTTTGGTCAAAATTTAACGCAGCCTATTGACAAAACTAGAGTTTCATTATATTCAATTTAAGCGTGCTTCGATATCCGAGTTAAGTAAATAGACAAAAATGGTAGTCAGGTAAGTACTAAATGAATGCTTTTTCTTTGCATAAAATTAATAAGAAACGAATCAGCCATTCATCGATGTGAGTACCAGATATCGGTGAAAGTGAAACCAATTTTGTTTTACCGCATTTCTATTTGGTTCTTAATATTTAATGGATGACTTATTATATCGTATAATCTGTTGATGGTCGTCTTAAATTATACTGAGTATACGAAAATTTGGGCGTTAAGAAATGTTGATACAATTTTATAATTTAGTTAACCCACACTTGTAAAATTTTTAACCATAAAATAATAGTGAAATAATAAGTTTATCATAAACTTGTACCCATATACTTAACTGTTCACATACATTACTAGCCAATAACAATGATTTCAATTGTCAACCGAAAATATTAAAATGCCTACCAAATCAACGATCATTTCATTATTTTGGTGAGTATGTTAGCTTTTTTGGCGACCTCTTAATATTTTCTCTTTATCATATTGAACAAGGCCAATACGTAATAGATAACCTCGACGAGATTCAACACATCCAGTGTTGAACTTATCAAAATGTTTACTGAGCGACCAGACTGAGCTCACTTCTTTTCTAGTTTCTGAATTTATGACTTTTATATTTACTTAACAATTGTTGGTAGAATAAACATTATGCAATAAATACTACTTTTGAAATTGTGCTCAGTCACAAAGTTTAGCCAAACTTAAGTATTTTAAAGCAAAAAACTGGTTTAATAGAAGTGAATTTACTAAATTTCTTTACATATTTTCTTTTTATATTTTTATTTTCAAAAATTAAAACCAAACAAGCAATTCGATAGCTAAAATATGAAGTGGAGGAAAACAAAAGAACAAATGTAAAATCTTTTAAGTTTATGAAGGCTCACAAAACGTTTATAGTTACAAGATAATTGTAGGTGCATCCTTCTTTTTAATTTAAGATATTTTTGATTCGAATAGGTATTGAGCTATTGAAGTTCTGAGAATCGTTCATCGGCATTGTTTTAATTAAGAGCAATGAAAGCCGCTCTGCGTATCCAATTGCTGTGTCTGATAGCTGTGTTAAAACGAAGAGGCTACGATTGTTAGTATGTTTACTGACTTTAAATAGTCTTGGATGAGTTGCCGATAGCTTGAATAATCCATATTACTTACTTATAGTTTTACAACACGTGTTATATTTTTTCATTCTCTGAAAGGCAGCTATTGCGTTTAAGTTAGACCGTGGTAATTGTATGAAACCTCGAACAATGTTTCTGATATAATCTCTCTATGGAGTTCCAGTCATTACGGCTGTATGGAAGCTTGAAAAAAACCATAGAGTGAACTAACAAACGGGGTAGTTTTAAAAAAGGTTACGTAGTCCTTCTAGTCGGGTGTATTTACTGTGACATGCTTCAGACATCAATTATTATAAATTCATAAAATAAAATTTTTGTCCGTGCGGTGACGGATTAAGAATACAATTCACCGCCCCATTTCTTCCCGTGGGTGTCGTAAGAGGCGACTAAGGGATTACCGAGCTATCAACTGCTCGACTGGTGGTAGGGTCTGAACACCCGTCTGGTTAGTGACCACCGTACGCATGGCGTAAAACCCGCCAAGTGACCACTTGTGGTCGCGTTCCGGGATCAGTCAGCGTACAACCAGAGCTTGGGGAGACGTTGCGGCGATGGATTCGGTCAGTGACGGCTTCCGTCTAACCAGAGCCAGGTGGACTGCGTTGACCCGCCGACCAGGGAGACCCGAAGAAACGGCTGTTCCGCTGGCCGCCCGTGGTACAGTACAGGGGCCCAAGCGAACCTAACCAGTTCGTGAGGCTGCCCTATCATGCCACGCATAATCTTGGGGTGGTCCGTCGTGCCGGTTGGTGACCGGGTGGTGGGGTCCCGGCGGCCATTCCCGGGGGGGTTCGGGGGCCCTTCCGTTCGGCGGGTCAGCGCTTCTCTTCTGTCGGCTGTTAACTGGGGAAACAGGCCTCACGCTTTGACCGTCTATATCGCGGCAACGTTCCCTCAATTCACGCCTCTCCTCCTTACATCACCTTCTATGGCAGCGCTCAAGAACATGAACGGTCGATCAGCGGTGCACACCCCCACCACAACCACGCTGTTTGAGGTCGGGCTCACTAACATCCGTGGGCTCCATGCTAACCTCAATGCCGTCCACCAACATCTCGAGACGGCTCGACCGGCTATGCTGTTTTTGACGGAGACGCAAATTCTTCGCCCGGCTGACACTAGCTACTTGGATTACCCCGGCTACGCTCTTGAGGAGTCCTTCAAAGCGAAGGCCGGGGTATGCTTGTTTGTCCGGGCGGATGTTTGCTGTCGCCGTCTGCGCTGCTTGGAGGACCCTTCCTACTCGATTCTTGGGGTGCATGTGGACCTGGGCACACATAGCCGTGTCTACGTGTGCCTCTATAGATCTCACAGCGGTGACATGGAGACAACTCGACTTTTCGAACATCTTAGTCGGGTGGCAGATGTTGCGCTGGAGCAGTATCCAACCGCGGAATTGGTGTTTTTAGGGGACTTCAATGCTCACCACGAGTCGTGGTTAAGTTCCTCTAAAACTGACCATGCTGGTAGAACTGCCCACGCTTTCGCTCTCACACACGACCTGACACAACTGGTAAACCAGCCCACCAGGATTCCAGACATTGTCGGTCACGCGCCTTCATTGTTGGACCTTCTGCTGACGTCTCGTCCGGACGGATATCGGCTAGAGGTTCGTGCTCCTTTGGGAACATCGGATCACTGCCTGATATCCGCTGGGGTGCCACGGGCGTCGCCACCGGTACCTATGGTTGCCAAACGCCGCATCTGGCACTATGCGTCGGCAGATTGGGATGGTATGCGGGATTACTTCGCATCTGTCCCTTGGAGGCAGCGCTGCTTCAGTGAGCTGGACCCGAGCGCTAGCGCTACTGCTGTTGCTGATGAGATCATGTTAGGGATGGAATACTATATCCCTCACTCCGATCTCATCAGTAGGGGTAGGCGTAACCTCTGGTTCAACCGGGAGTGTGCCATAGCTGTTGAGAACAGACAGTCGGCATACCGCGCTTGGATCAGGGGTCGAGCTTGCGGAGATCCTAACATTGACTCGCTGAAAGCAGCTTATAACAACGCCACCAAGTCCTGCAAGAGGGCATTCATCAGAGCGGATGCACAGCGCGTTGCACGAGTTGGCCAAGAACTACTCACGCATCCTACGGGAAGCCGTAGCTATTGGCGTCTGGCCAAAGCCGTGCAGTCCAACTTCTGTCAACCCTCGCTGCCCCCGTTGAGATGTTCTGACGGCTCGCTAGCTCACAAGCCGCAAGAGAAAGCCGATCTTTTGGTAAAACTCTTTGCTGCTCATTCCCGAATCGATGACTGCAACTCACAGCCACCAACACTCTCCCACTGTGGCCACACAATGCCTGATATCCGTATCAGGCAATGTGATGTACGTGCGGAGCTGCAGTCAATCGACGTCCGGAAAGCTAGTGGACCTGATGGCATCCCAGCGATAGTACTAAATAAATGCGCAGCGGAGTTGTCTCCCATCTTAACCCGGCTATACCGCCTTTCTCTCTCTTCTGGGTGTGTGCCTGAATCTTGGAGAGAGGCCAATGTGCAACCGGTCCCCAAAAAGGGAGACCGATCAGACCCAGCAAACTACCGCCCAATAGCTGTCACCTCAGTTCTTTGCAAGGTCATGGAGCGGATCATAAATAACCAGCTGATCCGATACCTAGAAGGTCACTCATTAATTAATGATCGACAGTACGGGTTTCGGCCGAAACGGTCAACGGGTGATCTTCTAGCGTACTTGATGCATGTCTGGGGTGAAGCTATTGATAAACGTGGTGAGTCACTGGCTGTTAGCCTTGACATTGCCAAAGCTTTTGATCGGGTCTGGCACAAGGCTCTTCTCTCCAAGCTCCCGGCATACGGTCTGCCCGATCAGTTCTGCAACTGGATCGCCGGCTTCCTACATGAGCGGAGAATACGCGTCCTCGCAGATGGATGCGCTTCGCGGTTCATGTCTGTGAATGCTGGTGTACCACAAGGCTCTGTTTTATCCCCCACACTCTTTCTTCTTCATATCAATGATATGCTTCCATTAGGAAGCATTCATTGTTATGCGGATGACAGTACAGTGCATGGGGGATATTACGGTCGCCCAGGGGCTGGGCGCGCTGAAACCGAGAAAGAGAGGGAGAATCTTACTATTGAGCTCAACAGGGTGTTGAACCTCGTATCTGAATGGGGATCTAACAATCTTGTTGAGTTCAATGCTAAGAAAACACAGGTGTGTGCGTTTACAGCCAAAATGTCGCCGTTCCTTCCCCTTCCCTCTCTTCAGGGCACTACTCTTTCGGCACAGGCCTCCTTGAACTTGCTCGGTATGGAGATATGCTGCGATCTCAATTCTAGAAACTACATCGAAACCGTGATAAAAACAGCCTCACGGAAGCTCGGTGTCCTGAACAAGGTGCGTCGATTTTTCACGCCTGACCAGCTATGCCTGCTGTACAAAACTCAGGTCCGGTCTTGCGTGGAATATTGCTCGCACTTATGGGATGGCTCCGCCAAGTACCTCCTCGATGCACTGGACAGATTGCAGCGTCGTGCTGTCCGTATCATTGGCGATGTAGAGGTCACGAACAAACTTGAGCCTCTACAATTGCGTCGGGACATTGCGTCGCTTAGCGCCTTTTATCGGCTTTATCACGGAGAGTGCTCTGAAGAGCTTTTCGACCTTATCCCACCTTCCCCCTTTCTGCTCAGGAGCACGCGTGCTGGTCTTCGGAGTCATCCATTTACTGTCTCCACCTCAACATCACGCACAAAGAAATTTAGTTCTTCGTTTCTTTGTCGTACTTCCAGAACTTGGAATTCTTTGCCAGCGCATGTGTTTCCTCCTTCCTATAACATGGGGTCCTTCAAGAGAGGCGTGAAAAAGCACCTTTTGGGCCGGCAAGGTGGAGGCAGCTAGTGCATTGTCCGTTTCTGCACTAGCTGTCTTCGCATATGGACTCTCCTTACCGCTTCACATCAGGTGGTGTTGGGTCAATTGCCGTGCTTTGTATAAAAAAAAAAAAAAAAAAAAAAAAAGCGGTTACAGTAGACAACAGCAACTTGCGATGCGACATTCTAATCTAAACAACTCCGGTAAATTGCATACTATGAGATACAGCTTACATATTTTTTTATTAGTTACGTACTATGTTTTCTATAAAAGTCAGTCTCAATATATGTATAATGAAGAATTAAAGTGAGCTTTTTAAAAAAGCTTTCCTTACAACTTTAAATCAAGTACATTTAAAGTAAAGATATTTTGTGCCGAAGGAAATCAATACATACATAGGTACATGGACCATCTTTTATCATCCCTGATACATATATAATGAAATGAGGAAAGAAAAGAAAATAAACATTGGATAGATTTTCACAGGAGTGAAATCATCCATTCAATAATGAGAGAGTCTATATTAATTTTTATTAAAAATATAATTATAAAAGCGTAATGTGTCTTAATGGTAATAATATTTTACGTACGTATATATAGGGGGTGCTGTGGAATATTGTTAAGGAATAAATTAGTCGTTACTACCCCAGACACATGGACTCACCATAAGTTATTATCGTTAAGTGTAATCAATAGCCACTAACAGAATAGCAAGCAAAGTGAGTGCTCGTGACTTCCTCGTGCACACATTTTCTTGGAGGCGACTTGTCTTGCAACTTTCCAGTGTTTGTTAACAACAGAATATACCACACATCACAATTTGAGCTTTCCACTTCTATTACAACGCAGGAAGATGCATATTTGCTAGAAAGGCGCGTAGTAAAGATACGGTGTACACTGTACGTTTGCCTCCACAAATGGATGTTTGTAGCCTCTTAGTTTCGTTCAATTACCGTCGGTTGACGTTAGTTTTACAATACTTTCTATGTTATTATTTTATCGCAATTTAATAGTTGAAGAAAATTTCATTAATTTCCTGACTTCTGCTAGTGAGAAAACTTCAAATGTTTTTGTTTTGGGCTTAGAAATTCTAATATGGATTATCAATTATTATAAATAACACATGCGCTGCTTCTCGGAATACGCAATTAAAAGCTTGTATACCATCCATTCTTCGTTGATATGTTCTTTTTTTCTTTTTATGTAACGCCGAAGAGATGTGCCAGCAACATTTACATGTTTTTAAATTGTACCTATGAAAAAAATAGGTAGGTATGTACTTCAGCAGCATAAGAACTTACCTACCTCTTTTTTTTCTTCTTCGTCATTTGTGATTAATCTCATCTGCTCAAATTCAAAGTCTTTTTAGAACTTTCAAAAAAGACTGAACTTCTCATCTGCTCAAATTCAAAGTAACAAATGACGAAGAAGGAAAATGTAAGAATCTCCGGATTTAATAAGTATCACTATTTGCAAAAAATTGTTATTTTATTTTTTATTTTTTTATTTTATTGGTAGATCAACAGTTTTCTATTACAATAATAAGACAAATAAGTAGAAAATAGTAAACCAGTTACAGATCCACACTAATACAATATATAGTTTTAAAATTAATTTTCTTCTGAATTTATCTGCAGTCTTACCGAGTAGAAATCATATTATGTTTCCGAATAGCCGGCTCGGAAATCAAAATTAGTAGTATTAGTACTATTAGTATTAAATGATAAGCTGATAAGTAAATTAGGTAAAAGATTTTATACTTTATTCTTGTTTTTCGTAGGCAATAGGTAAAAGCAAGAACGAAGATTTTACACTACGTTTTTGCCGTCTTTGCCTATATAAAGAATATACTCAACATAAAATTACTAATTTATTTGTAAATGTAGCCGTAAAAGCCGTCATAATACGCATCAGTACGGGTCAGAGCACAACGTGGCTAATTCTCGACGATGCTAGGTCGCTTCTAATAGTGTTGCATAAGCCTACGACTTAACTTTTCCGAGAGTCCTGAGTTAAATTTAAAAAACTTCTTTAGCTACCCTTTTTGCTAGACTATTAACAATATCTTCGGAGAATTTTCCATCGTAAGACGAATCCTTTTTCGAGTCTTTTTTAGACGAATTAAAAGAGCTTTGGTCCTTATGACAACATTGTGGTCTTTTTTAACAAAAACAGCAACGGGCCAAAATTAAAATTGAAATCGTATTATATTGTGAGATTTGAATGCTTTTCATGTAAATTACTATTTGTTGCCATAATTGATGGTATAAAATATGAGTAAGTGAGTATTTTGACAAATATTTGATTAAGTTGAGCATTGCTTAAAATATAATAATTTCGACATTGTGAATGTAGACTTTGTCATGACGTAAAAGCCAAAAGACTAAGAGGCAGAAGTAGGGTTCTCCTAAGGTTTATTCTATTCTATTCGGTAGCTCAGTGATTAGAACAGTCACTCAGTTTCTAAAAGAGTTTGAATCCCGTCCCAGGACAAGTCTTAATTCTAGTCTAATATATATATACTTTTCTGAATGGAACACAAGCTTGATATGAAGTCTCATATAGAGTCTTAAAACTGAGTTGAGTCCTCAATAAAAGAGACCCGACAACTAGAGTCTCGAGAGTCGTTACTCATTTGTCATTCATTACCAACACTAGTGCTAGGTCGCCTGTGACTCGTTCAACTGTGAAGCCCAATCGATATGCATTGCGAGTTGCATTCCCTGCAAGTAACGGTGTCACAGCGGTTAATGCCCGCTGTTTAATTTGATTAATTATACTATTAACTTGCCGTTTTTGACCTATAAAAACAACAAAGCTTGACATACACCGCGCCGCCTGCTGCAGAACGGTATCAGAAAAACTTTTACAATATCAAAGCTAGAACTTTTGATGAATGCCCTAAGTATGTTTCCTAAAACATTACTGAGACTGAGCTTAATAACGTCAAATAAAAGAATGATTGCATTGCACAAACTCTTTCTTTATTGTAATACAGGAGTGATGATTTGGTGGTCTCTATTCGGACTCTATTCATGCACATCACCATACTTATCACTGTGCCGAGATAATTGTACCACTCACTAATGACGTATAATTGAAAATGACTTTGTATTTATGCCTATAATTTGTCACTTACCTAGATTATGGGTTATGATTATGAATTGCTCGCATGTTTGTTTAAACAAGAAGATCAACGTTATTTTCAATTCTATTATTTTACCAGTTTTATTGAACAGTATTGCGACCAAATCAGTCTAATATAATTACTCTGTAGCTGTTCCCACTTTCTTTAAAGAGCATTCGAGAAGGGAACGATAGATAAGAAAGGTTTATTTTCTGATAGAATAAGTGGGTAAATAATAATAATAATAATATTCATACATTCACACCTATTATCTAGCGCAAAGTAAGCATCATTAAGAGCTTGTGTTATGGATACTAGATAACGGAGATATAATGATAATAATATGTATATAAATATTAGAAATAAACTAAATAAACATATAAACATCCATGACTCGTAAACAAATGCTCGTACTCATCATACAAACATTTGCTCCTACCGGGATTCGAACCCGGGACCTCTTGACTGAGTAGCCTGTATAGCAAGGGGTACAGACCATTCGGCCAGCCGGTCGTCATTGGCAAATAAATGTAAATAAATAGGCACTGGGTGTTTTTTTAGTTTTTATAATAATATAAAATATAAAATTATAGATGTAAAGATGAAAAGAAGATGATGAGATGTGATGGTGTTAGATGTTGAATTTATTTATAATTCCGTTCAGCGTAGTTGGCAATACTTGTTGTTTTCTCTTTAAATATTAGCATTTGTAAATAGAAAAAAACATGAATTTACTTTGGGAAGTCGGTATTAATAAGTTATTTTTCCGCATTTGCACGCAATGCTAACCCAATTATTATAGTGCCATGTGCACAATGTGGAGTATTCCGTGCGGCCGTGGCATACATTTATGATTTAAATTGCTAACAAACAAAGCGAAATGTCAATTTCCTGATTATGGTACACGCAAGTATTTGATATACCTAATATTGTAGTGTAAACTTCAATAGCAAGATCCAATAAGATAAACAAATGAAAATCGCAAAACGTTATGAAGATATTTCAGATGATATCAAAGTAGATACTTATTCACAAGTAAAGTAAGAAATGTAATGTTACTTAACTTGTGAATAACCAATTATCTGCGGGAAGTTTTCAGTCGATATCTTGAGTCGTTGCTCGGTATACCTTCAAGTAGTAATATTACATTTTATATTATTTCGTGTCTTTTTTGGCATAATAATACCATCTCTTTAAACAATATGATCAAATGTTTTATATAGTGCACACTCGCTACATAATATGGACTTTTTATGAATCACATCCTTAATAAACATTATGTCAGACAATTTATGAGACTGTCTAGAAGATAAATGTACCAATTACCTACTCTATCTAAATTCAGTGCTCCTAGGAATCATTCAATTTGTAAGCAAAATAATTAAATCCTGTAAAATAATTAGAAGCTGTAGACAACATAGGAAATGCATTTCTAAGAATAAAGAGGGCAAGTAAGTCCTAAAATCAAGTTGCAATAATTTGTAATTGTGTCATTGCTGGGTAGCTATACGTACGTAATAAAATAAAAACTGAGATTTTGATGATACCTACTTGCTCGGCTGATAATAAGCACGTCAAAATATTATGGAAAATTAATTAGATAATACTGACATTGTTTTCTGGTAGGTAATAGAAAGCTAATTTACATAGTCAATTTCTGTTTAGATAGTAATAATATAGAGCAAAAGCATGGCAGTATCTTTTTAATAATAGAGACGCATTTCAAATACAAGGCATTGTTAGTTATGATGCAACAAATTAAATCAGAGTAAGTAGATGAGGTATTGTTTCCTTTCAGGAGTCTGCAACTGACCGTGCGACCGTGCGAGAAACACACAAGACGAAAGAAGTGCTGAGAGTCACTAAGGTTTTTGAACTATGTATTACCTGATTCATATCAATGGCTATTGTTTGCAAGCCCTAAGTTCTGACTTAGGAACTATTAATTTACGAACTAGGAGAACTAAAGGAGATGGTAATGTTTTGGGGTAGCTCATAAGGACCATTTCAGATTGTAGACAATAACATGGTTTCCATTTAGTAGCACAAAACTTTTATTTTATTGCAAGAAAAAAATAACGAAATAAAATAATTATTGTATAAAATGGCAACATAGAAGTCATAAAAGTGGCTAAAAGTGCATAGAACCACCACCACAATAACACCGTTAAAAAGTAGACTTAATGTCATATTGACATTAATTAAAATTGTCATTCCGTATTTTCAACCATATTAGTGTTATAAGTATCTACGATATGAATGTTTTTGGTGCGCTTAAAGCGTTTCGTTGTTTTTCGAAATTGTATGTGACCCTGGCTATGAAGAAATAAAACGACAGTATTCAACGTAAAGTCGTAAAAAACAGAATTGTATGACATTGACATTTTGTTTTCTTCAAAATGGCGACCTCTGTGTTGTTTTTCGGCAAAATAAAATATTTTTTGCTGCTTCTATCAGTCAAGATTTGAAATGATAAGGTAAGATGGATTCTTACAATAATACTCGTAACTGTACTAAAAAATGGTGATCATGAGCTGGCCCAAATCCAATAGAAACTTTTACTATCTCTTTGTATAAAACAATTTTCCTCACATAACTTTTCCTCACGTATTTATTCTACACAAGTTTTCATGACTTAGATAATTCCAAACAAGCGATTCAGGTTGATAAGCCTGATAATCATAAAAGTGATAGTATTTCTGATAAGGCTGACATATAGGTAGCAATGGATGAAGTGGAAGGTAAAATTTTGAAGGATGGTGATAAGGAGCGGATGATCGATAAAAATGTTGCATAGGTAAAGAAAAATGGAGGAGGTTGCGTGATATTGAAGAGTAACGTCACAGCGGTGATGGCACCACCACCGAGGAACGGAGACGTCGCGCTCCAGTCACCCGAAAAAATCACTTTTTTTTTCGATTAAATTCCGTAGCCGACGGATACGCATCGTCTGCGACCGGATACCAAAATACAACGATGGAAATATCTTTTAAATAGGAATATTTGCAATAAATATACACCGTTTCGTTTAGTTCAACCTTCATTTTAAATTAGTTACGTAGTCTTATCTTACTTTAAATTGTGACTAATTGCAGTCTTTAATATCAGAGGGTACATGCAAGTTAAATGACGACTTAATAGTAATGTTGATTTCTTATTAGGCGTTTTTTATTGAAAATCTATGTAGGTATACGTAATTTGCGCTTTTGCATGTATCTAATATCCATAAGCTTGGAAGTAAATAAGTAAATTTACCTTATTGTTCCATATAATACATACAAGACTAATAATTCCCAAATGAATCAGTTAAGGATAATGGTCAAGCATTGCTAACGGGAAAATTAGCCCCAAGTCAATTGTGATGACGTCTGATTGAAGACCTACAGTACGATTTCTACAGCTTTGATGGCAGTACTGTAAGAAATAAAGAAAAAAAAAATCTCACTTGGTCAGACAAATTGTCGCACCACTGATGAGCCGCAGTCTTCTTACCACCGTTCAATCCATTAGGCAAGTGAGGGGTCAGTGGTCCACCAGAAAAGAGGTCATCACTGAGACTCAAGTCGGAGATGATACGAGGTCTGGGTGGGTCCTGGGGACCCACGAAGTCAAACTGTCCGTCCCACATGTCATACTCCAGCTCTAAGCTATCTTCCACCTCAGCGGATTCACCCATCGCGCCTCTGGACCGATTGAATATACCCGTTTTAAACATTTAAAAGTCTAGAGATACTTAATCTTTGGATTTACTCTAATATTGCACTTAATCTCATACGAAATAACTTTCGATGTTTGTGATGGTAGATCGTTAAAAGTAATTTACACTATGACTGATAAAGATTAGAATGATAATTTCGATAAAGAGTAAATGGCACTTCTATTATTAAAATATAGTAATGTTTTTTCTAACGTTTTTATAAATTGTCTCGCGTTTACGTTGCATTTATCACTGCACTCAGATGGATCACTTAGTCACATTTTACACATAATGCGAATTTATTTACAAAATCCCATCGGCCGATATTGGTCACTGATTGATTAGTTGCTGTCGTAAACAAGAATTAAGATATCAGGCAAAAAGAGACTCCGGCGAAGACGGTTTAAAATTTTCGACGGTTGCTCTGACATCCTTTACAAACGAAAAAATCCAATGCTGCAGAATGCACTCCCGCTACCGATTTGCTAACAGTTGCAAACTTTGATTCCGAGAAAATTTTTGATCGAAGTCGTTACTTTAAAACGGTTGCTATAGACGTTAGGTTTGCACACAATCGCGGTGGGCACTAAACGCGCGGCGGGCGCTCGCCGGCTGCCCCACCCAGCCGTTGATTATCAGGGGACGACGCTTCCACTACGCCATACAAATAAAATTTATTCGCTCCCTGCACATATGCATCGTCGTCTGATAGATAGAGCCAAGGCAATAACCCCTTTCATAAGTTCCCCCAGGCTGGTTACATCTCGTAATTTTACGGGCGAGGGCATACCATAATTGCATTGGACATGTCAGATGGTTGCTGACATTTTGTTTTGCAAAACATTTTTGGATAAGCATAAATATTACAGATAAAGTAACCAAATTTAACAAGTCTAAGTATTAGGCTGTAAGTATTTGTTAAAGTAATACAGATATTGATAATTATAAAAATCTTTTACAAATTAAGACCAGCAAATAAAAAGATACAGACGTAATCAAGATCGATTTAATTTGTGTTATAGTGAAATCGAATGGAAAGTAAACTTAACGCCACCATAAAGATCATGAATGCATTAAGTTTCTGTGCACATAATAAGTTAGACCTGCTCTGGCGATCGTTGCGCGAATGCAATAGTTATTACTGCCTTGATTGAGCTTGTTAAGAGAATAGACAGACCATTCTAAAGAAGTGAAATCATAATTAAGACGCAAAGAAGTATGAATAGGCAATAAAAACTAGTTATTTAATCCTATCTTAAGAATTGAGGTTAGATATTGTTCACGCGGCGTGTGAAATTCCACCATGATTTGTATTGGACCAATATAGCTGACTTCTATATTGCAGACGCGAAGTTATAGATATTCGGTTCGCTTAAATGTGACTTTAAAATGCAAGTCACTCTCGGTTCTTATAAACTCCTAAATTATGAGAGTCTTATATTTAGATCAATAATAGTGCACAGTACATACACGTAGTAGCTTCGTGTGTTTAAGATACTTAATTTCGTTTTATCTCTCGTTTAGCTTTTATTGCCTCCTTATTAAATGTACAATTAAAGCGTACCTAAGTACTTAAATGAAATCATGTAGGTTTGTGCATTGTTTGGATGTACTTACCTATTGAATTCACCCAAGTAAAAGTACGTTAAAATAATATGACTATTCAAAACTTAGTGGTGTGTTGAAATTGGTACCTGCCTAAATTAAATCCCAATTAATACTCCAGTCCTAATGAAATATATCTTCTCTTCTGATTAGTACAGGTCAACATGTTCTCTTCAGACAAGAACGCGCTAAAGTATTATACAACTGTTTATGGTGTACAATCGCAAGTGACGGAACAATGCGATCTCATACATTTTAATGTGGTTTTTGTAATGTTAGCGTGGTAAGGAGTTTCATGCAAATAAATACCATTCGTTATTTGTAGAATGTTTGTAAGAAGTGAAGACATTTGATTGTTTGCGTGCCAGCCGGCTTTTGACGCAAAAAATATTAATGTACAGAATAACAGATTGGCGCCTAGCCTACTACTTAGCTACTGTATCATCTTACATTTTGTGTTAAGTCATCGATTTGTTTGAATAATGTTTGTACACTTCACTATCTTTGCTGTAATATTTTATTTTTTAATTAAACATCTTAACCTCGTTTAATTAACCATCTTAACCTCACACACCCATGACGGGTTGACTGGAAGAGATCTCTTATAGAGATAAGTCCTCTCTTGCATACTACTTTATACATTTATTTTGTTTTTATGTTGAGTGCAATAAAGAGTTTAATTTCCTTTGCAAAGGATGGAAAAATTAGGTATAGATAGGTGAGGATTTTATTATTACGTCATTATTCTGTTGAATCTAGACTCAACAATCCGGAACAATAATCAATCACTTGAATCACCTATTTCCTTAACTTATCGTATAATCTACCCTCGTGATGGTATATTTTGAATTCCCCTTAAATTCATTAATTCATAGAAGTAGGGGGACTGAGCGAGGGAGTATAGTAATGTGTTAAGATTCCCCATAGAACAATTATTGGAGTAAGTACTTCCCAAGTAGGTAGATGATTCGCGATCATAATAGGTATGATAATAAAAAATTATATTGCCAACTAGCATATAGCAATGTCGATTTTAATACACGCTTTTTGGCTCTATCTTTTTATAAATATTTATTTAATTAGACAACGACAAAAAAAAGGGCACAGTAAATACTACTTTTATCAGTAAACATCAAGATGTATGTATTTAACATAATTATGCCAGTTCATGACATTTTATTTAGATAATTTGTCGTACATGGTGCTGTCACCACGAATTTCCGAAATGAAATGGGCTGTTGAATAAATAGGTCCATTTATCAGAGGATGATGATTTTGCACATGAATTGCACGCATTTTAAAAAT
Source organism: Nymphula nitidulata (assembly GCA_947347705.1). Taxonomy (NCBI): domain Eukaryota; kingdom Metazoa; phylum Arthropoda; class Insecta; order Lepidoptera; family Crambidae; genus Nymphula; species Nymphula nitidulata. The sequence goes on along the minus strand of OX374630.1, from coordinate 14,806,563 downwards.
ATTTGTTCCCCTATGAAGATAAAAAAAGTAAAAATTTAACTTAGTGCAATCTATACTTTCCACTCAATAATTATATTGTATTTTTTAAAAGTAGCAAAAGCACCTATATAAATACGACTTTGTTAAATGTTTGAATTATAATTACAAAATAGAGATTGCCCACTTGGCTTAGTGTTTCGCATACTTGGTTTTAGTACTTGCCAATTACCTTCTTAAAACAATTGCACCCGACCTCCAGTAGTTCAAGTTCATAACAAAAACAGTACCCACACATTTATTTATAAAATTATATAATTTACTTTGAATAAATCAATATCTTCAGCATGATACTGTTAGATAAGAGCAAATCTTTTGACGCTAACTTTATTATCAAATTTACCAAGGAATTTTTTAATATTTATTTGACTTTATGGTTAATTAGTACTAGCATTATGCTACTACCTAGTCAATAAAAAAGGGTTGCAAGTAGGTATGAATAAGCTTAGAGCATACAAAATTCATGAAAATAGAAATACTGCCTGCCTACCTATATATACATACAGAAATCAAGATACGAAAGCTGATACGTATTGAGCAGGTATCATTAAAGTCTTTTACGTTTATGGTAAAGTAGATACTAAGTCAATTACGTTCATATAAATACACATGAATTTAGGGCAAGAATGTAACTACTTACTTATAAGGAGATAAAAAGACGCGCTCGGCGCACTAATCCAATATAATAATACTTAAGTATACTTTCAAGTCTATGTTCGTCTTCTAAAAAAAATCCTTCCATTTCAAGAAAAAAGGCGAAGCGAAAAGTATATGACAAAGATCAAGAAATTATCTTCTCACAATATGACAAATCTATTAAAAACACCTTCACTTTCACGAAATACTTTATTATATTAATAAGTATATACAGAATGCGTAAGTAAAGAGGAAACATTTAGACACTTACATTATATTATTGCCAGTTAAATGAGATTGTAAATTTTGTAATTTGTAATGCATCTGAAATATCGATACCTAATAGTCTTCTGGTAGATCTTTCTCCACGAATATTGATCGTATAGATGTATTTAAATACCAGTTCGCAGCGCGATAGCTTCGGCTTCGGTGCTCGTGTCACCTCTTAATTGTATTGTATCACAGTTATAACTATATATATTATCTGCTCCACATCTGCAGATGATACGTATTTCTATCATGGGACGTGTCTTCACGCTCCAAAAAGTTAGGTTCTTGCAGTAGGTCTATGCTCTAATTCTACATTGATGACGATGCCCCTAGAGATGCTAATACACTAATGACCTAATATTCTGGCGTTGGTCTGGTACTATTTTAAGAAAAACCCGTGGCTATATTTGAGTAATGAAAACCAGACAAAACATGCTAAACGTTAATTATTTAAACATCATAAAAATGTTTTTCGTGTTAAGCAAAGCTATCGATCCAAGAAACATGTGTAATCATTACAAATGATACCTACTTGCAATCAGAAATTCATTCCACAAATTTTAAAATTGTGTCATAAAACTGTCGAAAAATTTCTTATGAAACTATGAACATTATAGACGGCTGTTAATAAACTAACTCTTGATAAATATTTAATATCAACTTGTTACGTAAATTTCATTTCAATTAACTAAATTAAGGTCAATGTTATGTAGGTATTTTATAATGATAATTTCTACATGTTTCTAAATCCTGTTTTATATATGTATTATATCTTTTACTTAAAATAATACAAAAAACTATTTTTAAGACTAAATTATTTTTGATCTGACTGCGATTTACGCCAAAAGTAAATACCTTTCAGTTAGTGTTACTAAGAGTCAACAAAATACAACAGAATGAAACACAATAGCTGTTACTGTCTTACTAAAGTTTTTAATAAAGTCAATTACGAGTTGTATAATTGTTAGCTGTAATTACGTAAATATACAATAAAGCAGGCTGCCAAGTCAACATCTGCACACAATATGTGAAGTTTTCGCACGAGTCTGTTACCATCACTTTCCGTTTCGTAGTTATGACTTTTTTATCCTATGTAATAAGTCTTACACAGCCTGGTTAGATATATTGGTGATTTCGATGCCAGTACCTACAAAAAGAGTCCGAGTTTTGCGAGTTTAAAAAGCTCTCTACATATAAAGCTTTTTCATGGTTAAGCTTTTTCATAACACGGCTATACCTCAGAAGAAAAATACTTTAATAACCGTACATAGGAAATTTTACTGAAATAACACTTAGGTACTTAAAATTTTTAATAATAGCCTCCCGGTACCGTGAATCAAACCTACTGAGCGATGTAAAAACATGCAGTTTTTTATGATACCGATCGAAATTAGTTAGTGTGTGGTAAAATACACTCTCAAGTGAAGAATGTAGATTTGTCCGCGAGTATAAGTATTTTTATATTTATTAAGAATATTGAATTAGACATTTTTGTAAAAAAGTACGCCCATCAAATCCTTAGGGTTAGTGAAAAAAAATACATAAAATATATTTGAAAACCATAAAGCTGAATTGCAGTCATCAAAACTCGCAAAAATGACAATTGTAAGTTTATTTTGTGATTTTTTTCTATCGAGCCAAGTTTATCAAATCGCGTGTTGAATCTTGTTAGATTTTAGCAGATATCTTTAAGTATTTTTTAAATAAAGTATTATTATTTAATAATTATTTTCAGTTTATATTATTTTTTCTAAACCTCTCGTTATGGGATGTAATTCTGTCATGATTTTGCCTTAAATTAAAATAGCACCATGAAATTTCACTTTAAAATTATAATCGTTTGATTTTCAAGTAACATTATGTTGAACTTGCAACTTCAGTCTTTAGCCAAATGTTTAAAATGTCATAAATGCCTGTAGATGCTTTGAATAGTGAATTTAAAAGAATATTGCAAATATTAAAGCTAAACTCAAACAAAATAAAACCATAGACGCTTATTGATGTTGTTTATGTGTGATGGATGATAATAAATCAGAGCGTCTTAAAAAGTGAACATATCTACTAGAATTTCTATTTTATTTTATTATATATCATGCATTTATAATTATTATATCGCTATGTTTAGGTGGTATTTCGTAGTAAATAATTTTATAGTATAATTTCAATAGTTAAGTACGGAAAGTCAGAGAAAAGTTTTAGTATTATGATCGTTATTTTAAATTCAATGTGAAATTCATAGTTTTTTTTCATTCCCTAATGTTTCTTAGGAAAAAAAACAACTCTTTTACCCTTCCCCCCCCTTTATCCTTTCGATCAGTGAAAAACAGCATTTTTTCACACCTTATCGAGTTTTAATTCCCGATTCAGGCCAGCAAAGTGTAAACTGTTATTATGATATGAATGCGATGAAAATTATTTTAAAAATAAAAATGAGTTTATTTTATAATTCAATTTCCAATCTACAAAACTTTAAGTATCTGCTTTATCTCCATGTGGCCGTGGGACACCGCATTTCTATATAAAAACTTTTTATTTACATGTTATATATGGCACAAAAACTTTAACTGCTAGGATTAACATTTTTAATGTATTTTTACTTTAACGTCACGTGGTATACAGGGTGGTGCCGTCAATGCGACAATAAATTTAAACATGGGCTATATTAGTTCATAGAAATGGTTTGCCACTTTCAAAAATATCGTATTCATTTGATAATTTCATCACATTTGTATGGAATAGTGTAACGATGGCTGCAATTTATTGTCGCATTGACGGCACCACCCTGTATAGCTTGTAATGCAACCAAAATGCTGTGTAAACCAATGCTATCAGGCTATCAGTTAGTAATTGGTATGCAGTATATTATATATAATATAGCATTAACTGTATTATTCGGAGCAGATCAGTGTGGTGTAATAAAGATCAAGATAAGAATAACAACTGATAAAATATTGAAACATTTCAACTGAACAATGTCGGATATCGACTCAACAACTCACGGCTTATTTTTGAATTCACAATGCTGTGACGAAATCTAAACTGCAGATCAAGTTTTGTACTGAGTGTTATACAAAACAGGTTAATTGAATTTATCTTGCTCTCTATTTTAGAGTCGATAGGGATTAGCAATATATGTACAGATTAGCGACGACCGGCGGGCCAAGTGGTCTGTACTCCTTGCTATACTCGGTCAAGAGGTCCCGGGTTCGATCCCGGTAGGAGCAAATGTTTGTATGATCCGTACGAGCATTTTTTACGAGTCATGAATGTTTATATACTTATTTAGTATTTAGTATATTTCGAATATTTATTAACATTATTTCTCCGTTGTCTAGTATCCATATCACAAGCTCTTAATTATGCTCACTTTGGGCTAGATAATAGGTGTGAGTGTATGAATATTATTATTATTATATCTGTGGTACCTACTTTCTTGAATTTTCGACAATTCATCTACAATAAATACCTGAAATTTTATTGAAAAATAAATAGGAGCATTGACTTTTTTACCAGATAAATATTTGTAACATTTAATTGCTCAATAAAATAAATTTTAGTGAGATTTTGCAATATTCTTCAATAGCAATAAAGCTGGTTATAGCATTGTAAGTGGCACTTGTGATATGAGGTACCCTGTACTGTGATGATAAGTGGGTTCAGCGTCTCCCGCCATCCTTGACACAGTTCAGCCCACGGCTTCCACCCACTACTGGGCTATCGTCTATTGTTCATTGCGCTTGGTGTGGCACTGTGGCTGCTTTGTCGTCAGATAAGAATTTCACATAAGCATTATCAAATAATTTTAGAGCGTATCGGGATTAAAGCATAACTTTAATTGGGCATCTGAAAGCACAAATGGGATGTGGTTTAGTTACACTAACTATTGATCTAGATTTCTTAGTAGCATTACTAAATAATAAAACGTTCGTTTTATTGACTTTACACTCATTATTAGTCGCATCGATTGTATTCTGTCAAATTTAATAACCATGTCTTTTTCTTTATAAATACTGAGTTAGAAATTTTTATTATAGTAATTCTTCAACGATTTTATTGATGAAAAAATCTTACAACTGAACGTGGAAATTGCAAGATAAATAAATGACTGTGCTTTAAACAAATTCCTCGTGTGTTTCTCCCATGTAGGAAGGTCTGTGCCCAGCAGTGGGACGTATATAGGCTGATGATGATGAAAATGATGTTTAGTAAATATTTTTTATTATGTAAAAAGAGCTTAGGGCTCCACTTTTACGGGGTATACCTCTGCGAAAAGTTTTTGAAATTAATAACACCAAATCAGTTTTAAATTTCTTCAAAATCAAAAAGCTCTTTATTTAAATCTACTTAAATTATATTACATTAAAATCATCATCGTAAATTTTATTTATCGTAATTGGAAAGCTTTATGCATTATAAACAACATAATATAAATTAATGTTTGTCTAAAAGCTACTTATTCAATCTTTAAGCAAATAGATTGCAACTGGATAGTACCTAGTACCTATATCTAAAAAAAATGACATGAAAGGACTCATTGTTTCTTTCTAAAAATAGGCTCTGTTAAATTTTATATTGCCAAGTTGTTTCAGAGACGAAAGTCATATTTTAGTTTCAGGATTGTTTCTTGTCACGCTACCATTGTCACGCAGCTACTGTAATCACAAGAATATTAAAGTCTGTGAAGGAAGGACGACTTCAACGGAGTCCTGAATGATACATTTGGAAAATCAGACAGTGACGCATAATGCCCATAAGGATAATAGTGACTCAGACATTTAATAGGTAATTAAATGGTTATAAATATTGTTTTCCTAACATGTCCGTAAATAATTATATGCTTTACTAGTCTAAAATGAGGTAAATAGTTTTATGTAAACACTAAACAAATAACTTTTTGGTATTTGAGAAAAACAGGAAGAATATAGAATAAGGAAGTATGAATACCTACTCTACTCATTATTTGTTCTAAATTCAAACTAAGTAGGTACCTACGTGTCTTAGTACTAAGTAGGTAAAATATTTAAAACCCAAAAAAGAAGTGCAAAGAGCCACCTATATATAAGTAAAGACAAGGCTTTCAGTGAAAATTCCTAGAATAATTCCAGTTAATGAAACATTCAAGTAGTTTTTCAAACATTTGTTGTATATTGTACTTTCTTGAATGATTGTTTCCTCAATAGTTGAATAAAATGCAATATAACTTTGGACTTTGTTTGTAGTTGTGTCTGTGGTAGTTGTTATGGCGTAACAAAGCTTAAATCGAAGTGCATATTTTAATGTACACTATGTTCGCAGTTCAGCATCGATCAGATTTCAATTTATACACGCTAAGCTGTATGAGTCTATGTCTACTATAAAAACAACAGTCATGCAATGGGTTGCATGACTGTGGAACCAGCCTACAGAATGGGTCAATATATTTTCAACCAATAAGCTAGTTTTGCGGCCTAATTTAAGCTTTTTTCTGTTATTTTAAAGAATGTTTTTTCTGTTATAGTTAATAAGTAGTTAAGTACGATATTCCTAGGCGTAGGTACTTTATGCAAGTACAAGTTTTGAAAAGTAACAGTAATAGTTTCATATTTTTTTTTCGAAATAATTAAACAAAAGTTTCTGTATTTGATTGTTTTGGTATAATATAAAATATGAGGAGGCATACTGTTGAAAACACTGGAATATGAAAAATAAAAGTTTCAATGAAACCTTTTCCCTCCATTATGATTATATCTTTATGTACAGTGAGAAAATACAATGCGAATTTTTTACAGAAATATTTAAGCACCCGTACCATCGTTTATCGCGATCCAGTTTAGGACCTAAACTGAGTAGAATCGTTAATTCGTACTACGACGCTATATCTACGACTACGACAGCGATGCAGTTTAGGAACCAATACTGAATCGAGCGGAATATGTATCGCTTTTATAAAGATGGTGGTAAGGCCCCAGTGCGGCTTTGGCCACTCATTATAAAATCTAGAAGAGTATTTGTTAGTACCTAGCACATCATCCAATCTTTCAGTCGCCATTTGAATAATGAATTTCGGAAAGACATCTTGTGACTTGTGAGACTAAGAATATTCTATATTAATAAGAAAGTTATTAAGATATATCTATTCGTTTATAATTTATCATAAATACTAATATGGCGCACATCTGACCGGAAGCGGCGCACGCGCACGACTTCCGCCGAGGCGGCCATTGCTGTTACAGGAACGACTCGTAAATGAAGCGGGACGCCATTGTTTATGCTTTGTAAATGCCCTTTCCTTTGGACATTCTGATTTTGATGCTTCAATAAGGTCGTCGAACTAGGATAGAACCGTAGTGTTAATGAATTTTAAGAAGATCTTTTGAAATAAAAGGAAGTGATTAATTATTTAGACAATTGAATTAGTCATTCTCTACACAAAGCATTAGAAGACGGGTAAGGTTTTCATCAAGGACTGATGATCAAGAATAAGAAGCAAATTACTCGGTAGAAACAGTTTTTTAGGGGAAAAGAGATTATTGGAAATATTTAAACAACAAATTTTAAGATGAATTATCTACATAGTTTTGTAACAAAATAACTTATTAAGGTTAGATTTGTCTTTGTAATTGTTTTCTTCCAACTAACGAATAAATTAGCTAGCACATACATAACATACATTTATGTTTTATATCTATTTCTAGTGGTGAGAAGGCAACAACAAGAACATGAAGGCAACAACAAGAACATAAGTAGGAGAAATGTGTTTTAATAAACACAATGATAAATAAAAGAGATTCGTTTATTACTGAAGTTTTAATACAAAATATTTCAGAATCACCACGTACTGCTGTAAGCCATAAGAAGGTATAAAATACTATACTATTACTCATAAGCCGGTAAACAAAATAATTATGCTCATAAATGATTAATTGGAATTAATAGGTGGTCCAATTATGTTCATTTACCTACTCTATAAATGACTCCATAGGTGCGTAATTGTTGATTGTGTACCAAAAATCGAAGGATCCGAAATATGAGATCAAGTCTGCTATATGTACCTATAATATAATCTATTTTATAGTAGTAGTACCTATTATGTTTTAGTGGAAACCATATTTAGATATTTTTCTATAACTGTTATCAAAAAAATGATTCCACTGAAGAAATAACTGGAATAATGTTTTTACGGGTTGAAAGCGGAGTCATATTTAGATGATCATTGAGGACTAGACACCCTATGAGTCAGTACATCTTGCTTATTATTCTATCTTATCACGGGGCTATGGCCACGTCAAGTGAGCGATTCTAGATTTGACTCTTTGGCAATTTTCCTGGTTCCAGAATAGAAACTCTAAGCTTTTACAATATCTGTCGACAGAAAAAGCCTATAATTTTCTGGCTTTGGATATGCTCCGAGTAACTACAAGGAGCATAGGGTATAGGTTCCAGGGGCCTTACCACCATCTTTATAAAAGCGATTCATATTCCGCTCAGGTCAGTATTGGTTCCTAAGCTGCATCGCTGTCATAGTCGTAGATAGCGTCGTAGTACGAATTAAACGATTCTACTCAGTTTAGGACCTAAATTGGATCGCGATAAAAGATGGTGGTACGGGTGCAGGAGTCTCATTTTGGTTTACAATGGAATAAAATATATAAAATATGTTCAACTGTCATCATCTCGCTTCCACAATAAAATTAGAACAAAATATGATGCAATCTATTTTATGTGGGTTGTCATATTTCAATATTATACAAATACATGATTACACGAGACGAGACTAATATTTTTAAAATTGGCGAAAAGCCAGATTGACCTTGCACCATGAAATAGTGTTTGAAATGATATCATATAAATAGTAAACTTAATTTGAATCTAGTTGGTAGATTTTTAAGCAGAAATGTAAAGCTCCTCTAATAATCTTTTATTACTTAGTTGTCATAATCTTCTGCGTCAATCGAGAATTTCAAGGGATGTAAGTAGGGCATAGTAGTATTTTCTTCTTTCTATGAGTAAAGAGTGGCAAACAAACATACCGACAACCCGCCTGATGGCGGATGGTAAGTGGTTACTGTAGCCTTTAAATACGATTGTAAGTGTAACATAAGTATTTTACCCTAAAAAAGAGGGAAGCTTCACGTTAACTGTATAGTAGTCTGGTCTTCTTCCAACACAATGCATCTTCAATTAGCTTTAGCTAGCTGGGTCTACCTTAGATCTTTCTCACCTCAGAAACACGTGTGGGGACCCTGTTCACACATATTTCACCGCATTTCATTTCACTTCATTTTTCCATGTTTCATTAAATCTTTATGTAAATATATTTTCTTATTATATTGCAATCCCGCCTTCATGGTGTAGGCCTCTATGGCACCCCGGAGCTAGCGAGCACGGCCGACGATAGACTTCTTGGCATAGCTGTCTGGTTGCCATGGTTACGGATGGACTGTTATTTTGGTTAGAACAATTTTATTACTTTCGTCGCGTGTAACATATTATTATTATTTAGTTTTCTTTTATTTTCCGTGCCTTGTAAATATTACCTATATCTTCTGACTGTCCTGATTAATGTAGTAAGGCGATCTGTTGTAAATATTTCCCAATAAACCTTTTACATTCATTGGTGTAACTGTACTTCATGCATCATCGCCCCTACCTATAACTGGTGACCCCGACGTGATGGCGCTTACAGGAGATATTGGCATCTAAACCGCAAGTACTTACCACCTTACTTTTAACATGAGCGATAGCGATTCGGCTAAAGCGGTAGCGTCAGACAATGGCGGAGCACATACGGCGCCGACGAATGGTTGTAATACACAGTCGGAACACGTTTCCACGGCGATGACATCCGATATTTTTCGCGTTGGCGTTAGAGTTCCTCCGTTTTGGCCCGAGGAACCTGAGATATGGTTTGCTCAGATTGAGGGGCAATTTGCGATATCTAATATTACTACGGACTCGACAAAATTTTTCTACGTGATTGGTAATTTGGATGCACAGTATTCGAAAGAAGTTAAGGATATCATTACCAATCCGCCGCAGACCGGCAAGTATGATAAGCTGAAGCAAGAACTCATCAAACGCTTGTCGGCATCACGTGAGAAGAAGGTTCATCAGCTACTTATGCATGAGGAATTGGGTAATCGCAAGCCTTCTCAATTTTTACGTCATCTTCAGAGCTTAGCCGGACCATCTGTTCCTGACGATTTTTTTCGAACGATTTGGAGTAGCCGACTTCCGAGCAATATCCAGACACTGATTGCATCTCAACAGGACAGCTCTCTGGAAGCACTCGCCGATCTTGCAGACAGGGTGCAGGATATTGTCGCGCCCGCGCTACAAGTGGCTGCCGCGTCCGCACCTGGCTACAGCATGCAGTCCATGGCTCTGGAAATTGCCGAGCTTAAAGAAGCTGTCAAGAGCTTAACGATGCAGCTGAACAGGCAGTCGCGTCCTCAGAGCCGTTGCAGCAGCCAAGAGCGTCAGCGATCATCGTCCCGTTCTACACGTTCTGCACGTTCCGCATCTCATCACCGAAGGTATCCGCTTTGTTGGTACCATAGTAAGTTCGGAGACAAAGCTCAGAAGTGTTTAAAACCATGCGACTTCCATAAAACGGGAAACGGTCAAGGCAGTCTGTAATGGCGACGAACGGCTGCCCAACTTTCAATGGTCGCCTATTCGTCACAGACAACAGCTCGAAGCTACAATTTTTAGTAGACACTGGGAGCGACGTTTGCGTTTTCCCTCGAGCTGCGCTACGTGAACGACGGGCGAAGACGGATTATCAGTTATCTGCAGCCAACGGTAGTGTGATCGACACTTATAGTTTTTTGGAGCTTAAGCTGAATTTAGGACTACGCCGAAACTTTCCGTGGTCTTTTATTGTTGCTGATGTCGTGAAAGCGATAATTGGTGTTGACTTTCTGAGTCATTACAAACTAGTGGTTGATGTACATAACAAACGTTTAATAGACAATACAACTCGTTTGTCTTCTGCCGCTTGCATCGCTAACTCACCTAACATTTGTTCAGTAAAAATACCTTTTGGCACTTCGCGTTATCATGATATTCTTTCAAAATTCCCGGAAATCGTCAAACCCGCTGGTACTCCGCGTTTTCATGCTCATAACACTGTTCATTTCATTCGGACCACATCCGGCCCACCAATCACTTGTTCTCCACGCAGGTTAGCCCCGGACAAGCTCAAAATAGCTAGGCAGGAGTTCGAGCTGATGCTGAGCAATGGTACTGCGCGTCCATCTGAAAGCCCTTGGTCTTCGCCGCTGCACTTGGTACCTAAAAAAGATAATGGCTGGCGTCCGTGCGGAGATTTTCGACTTCTCAACTCCCGGACGATCCCAGACCGGTATCCCATCAAACATATACAGGATTTTTCTCACTGTATTGCCGGTTCTACTATCTTTTCGACCATAGATCTTTTAAAGGCCTACAACCAGATCCCTGTTCATGAGGCTGATATACAGAAAACGGCAATAACAACTCCGTTTGGTTTGTTTGAGTTCCCATATATGACCTTTGGTCTAAGGAACGCAGGCCAAACGTTCCAGAGGTTTGTAGATGAGGTCACTCGAGGTTTAGACTTCTGCTATTGTTATTTAGATGACTTTTTGGTGTTTTCCAAGACTCCAGCTGAACACGAAGTCCATTTGCACCAGCTGTTCACAAGATTGAATAAGTACGGGGTTGTCTTGAATACTTCCAAATGCCTTTTCGGTGTTACTGAAGTTAATTTTCTAGGCTACCGAGTCTCTGCTTCGGGAACCAAACCTTTGGAGTCGAAGGTCGAGGCTATCAGGAATTTCTCTCAGCCTAGAACTGTCAGAGAGCTTAGACGTTTTTTAGGCATGCTGAATTTTTATAGGAGGTTTATACCCAATGCCGCAAAAATTCAAGCGCCCCTTAACGCTCTGCTCGCCGGCTCTGTCAAAGCTTCTCATCCAGTTGACTTAACTGGTGATGCTCTCGCGGCCTTCCAACTCAGCAAAGACAGTCTCTGCAACGCAGCTTTATTAGCACATCCCGATTGCCAAGTCAAGCTCGCCCTTGTCGCGGATGCATCAGATTTAGCATTGGGCGCTGTACTACAGCAATTCAAAGAAGGGGACTGGCAACCTTTGGCATTCTTTTCTAGAAAATTGAGCCCTTCTCAACAGAAGTACTCGCCTTACGATCGGGAGTTACTCGCGATTTATGAAGGTATCAAGTACTTTAGGCATATGTTGGAGGCTCGTCATTTTACAGTCTACACCGACCACAAGCCATTGTGTCACGCTTTCCGCGAGGGTAAGAACAACTGTTCACCACGACAATATAGGCATCTGGATCTAATTGCACAATTTACGACCGATATTCAACACATATCGGGTAAAAGCAATGTGGTTGCCGATACTTTGTCCCGTGTCGAGGAGTTGCAGTGTCCGGTTGATTTCAAACTGTTGGCTGAGTCTCAGGACTCAGATCCAGAGCTTTTGCGACTTCTCAACAGCGAAACGTCCTTGCAACTCGCGAAAGTTCCATTGCCGGGTAGCCCCACCGAACTTTATTGTGACATCGGTACTGGCTCACCGAGGCCTTTTGTAACTTCTGCTTTGCGTAAGCAGGTTTTTGATTGTTTGCACGGTCTAAGTCACCCTGGCGCTAATGCCACTTCAAAGTTAGTGTCTACACGTTTTGTGTGGCCGGGAATCAGAAAAGACTGCCGCCTTTGGTCTAAAACTTGTTTGGCTTGTCAACGTGCGAAAGTCAGCCGTCATGTTGCAGCTCCTTTGGGTACTTTCCAGTTACCGCAAGCTCGTTTTATGTACGTACACATTGACATTGTCGGCCCATTACCGTTGTCACAAGGTTTTCGCTACTGCTTGACGGCAATAGACCGATTCAGTAGGTGGCCCGAAGTCATTCCCATTGCTGACATTACGGCAGTAACAGTAGGCCGAGCATTATTAACAGGTTGGATCGCAAGGTTTGGTTGCCCCGTTGACATTATAACCGACCGTGGACGGCAATTTGAATCCGCGTTGTTCCAATTTCTATCCAGAATAATCGGGTTCAAACACCGTCGCACTACTGCTTACCACCCGGCATGTAACGGCTTGGTGGAAAGGTTCCATCGACAGTTAAAGGCTGCAATCAAATGCCACGCTGATGTAAACTGGACGGAATCTTTGCCGTTGGTTCTGTTGGGGATTAGAAGCGCATTTAAAGAGGATTTGCAATCTTCGTCCGCTGAACTTGTTTATGGGGAACCCTTAAGATTACCCGGGGAGTTCTTCGAGGGTAGTGTTCAGGGTACAACAGATGTGTCTGATTTCTCTGCCCGTTTACGGATATTCGCTGAAAAGTTACAGCCTGTTCCTACCTCTCATCATAGCACTGGTAACGTCTTTGTTTTCAAGGATCTTAAGTCCTCCAGTCACGTATTTCTCCGGGAGGACGCGTTGCGAGGATCTCTGGCTCCAACTTACTCTGGTCCTCATCTAGTGGTCAGCAGAGGAGAGAAAGTTTATAAGTTGCTGGTCAAAGGCAAACCAGTTACTGTATCTGTCGATCGCCTCAAGCCAGCTTACATACTTTCCAACGATAGTGGCTTGACTCCGCAGGTCCAGTCAGGTTCATCGACGGGTGACGGTGACAAAGCATCTAAGTCCACACGGTCTGGTCGACATGTGCGTTTCCCAGATTACTATCGCCCGTAGTGACGGTCTCTGGAGGGGAGTGATGTGGGGACCCTGTTCACACATATTTCACCGCATTTCATTTCACTTCATTTTTCCATGTTTCATTAAATCTTTATGTAAATATATTTTCTTATTATATTGCAATCCCGCCTTCATGGTGTAGGCCTCTATGGCACCCCGGAGTTAGCGAGCACGGCCGACGATAGACTTCTTGGCATAGCTGTCTGGTTGCCATGGTTACGGATGGACTGTTATTTTGGTTAGAACAATTTTATTACTTTCGTCGCGTGTAACATATTATTATTATTTAGTTTTCTTTTATTTTCCGTGCCTTGTAAATATTACCTATATCTTCTGACTGTCCTGATTAATGTAGTAAGGCGATCTGTTGTAAATATTTCCCAATAAACCTTTTACATTCATTGGTGTAACTGTACTTCATGCATCATCGCCCCTACCTATACACGATATAATATTGCAAAAGAAATGCCAAATGCGCTTCTCCAACTTGGCACTAATTAAAAGCGTTAAATAAAATAAACATTTAAGGTTCAATATACTTTAACACTTTGTTATTAGTCTTTAGTCAGTTTCGTTACGCTTCAACTCGTTGGTATATCTAATTCCTCTTGGAATATTTTAGATACCTTTGTTAAAAATGCTTTACTATCGACTTTCGCAGAATAAAATGAGATCTCTATCTTTATTATATAACTGGCTTCACCCTTTCGCCTTGTGCATCGCATGCCACATAGCGAACCTAATCTTGTTGAAGACCAACCGTTAAGGTTAAGTTGATCTTGTTAGTATAGCTAATCATACCCTATACCGTTAGAACCAATATTGATAAGCTTAGTTACCTTGTACTTATCCGTTCGTTGTTAAGTTATTTTACCTGCAAGTGTCCACCCACATTCATTTATATCTGAAGCTCTACTAAAGGCTCTCATAGTATTAATAAATTTTTCATACCTTCAAAATGCCTTTTTTACGTTTTCGCGATAAACCAAATTAGGAAGTAACTCTATTGAGAAATACTACTTATCACAGCTCCGAGCTATGGTGCTATGGGGTTGATTACAATGACTGCTAGTACCTTACTATACCTACCTACTATAACATACGTATTTCATTTTACAAGAATTTATTCGGGTCCCGTTTACAACTTTAAATGTTACAAGCTTACGAGTATATAAAATATTAACAACTTCAGCTACAAACTTTATAGTTAATATATATATGAAAAGAACTTGAAGTTAACTTCTGTATTATTTTCAAGATCTGTTTTACGCTCACCATTAAAAAAATACCTATTTAAGTATTTGGTTGCCACTCTTAGACAGATCATGTAACAATAACAAGGGCATCAAATAAAGTATGCCTGTCCATGAAAGTTTCATCTCTAGAATATGGTACAATTTTTTGCCTGGTTTTAAGTCAAAGGTTGAACACTATTTCTTTAGGAAAAAACGCGAATTATCTTTCCACACATACCTGCAGAGGAAGTTGCTTAGCGTAAAAGTGTGTCATTTTGAATAAAACATGAGACGGGAAAGAAACTGACATAACCAACCAATTAAAGATAAAACAATGACAATACTGACGACTCACACGATAAAGCAGCTATTAGAAATAGATGCTTTTTCATTAGAAACATCAACTTGTGGGTAATCAAATCAGACTAATAAGCTAGTCACAATTGGATCGAAATTGGTGTGAATCAGTTAGCAAATAACTATTCATGCCAAAACTATGAAACCGTTTACTTAATTGTCGTTATTCTCAAATACTTGATTGTTACGAACAAATGTTTGGTAATAGTCAGCAATGAGGTCATAATTATTTTAATCAGTAAGCAGATGATTAACAAAGATATTTAATGAAGTTGTTAGTTACAGCACCTTTATTTTTATTTAAATTAGTTTAGATAAACTCTTTATTGCACTTTAAAATTACAAAATATAACATAAGTTAGCAAAGGAGGACTTATCTCTATAAGAGATCTCTTCCAGCCAAAGCCAACCCATAAATGTGTGAGACATACTGGTGGAATGCAGGCTACACGAAGTGCAAGTAAAAAATATCAACAGAGGGATATATTATATCCCACTATTGATATTACTACTATACCTAGATTAGATCAAAAGTATTCTCCAAGGCAGTGTTCGTGGCCCTTTCATCGGGGACTCATCCAGGGTAAAATTGTGGAAATCCTGTTTAATGCATAAGTACCTATCTTGCCATTTCTATCTTTTATCCTTGCTTGTGTTGATAATGTTTGAAATTAAAGGTAACTACTTACAAGCATAACTTTTTTGCTAACGAAATTCAAGCAATATCAATACTGCATAAAAATAAACATTCTCGCCGAGCAAGAATGAAAGTTGTAAAAGAAAAACTAAAACTTACCTTATAATTTAGACCTTGTACGTCCTCTTCCAGTGAGACATCAGAGTACATGTCGTCAGCTGGCTCCCCTCCCGACCCGCAGCCAGACGAGTTGAACGACGAGGACCGGTACAATTGGCTGAAACAATCATCATGCCACTTGAACTCCATGTTCATAGCCTAATTATTCATAGACTAGAGATATGCCTAATTTACTAAATTACCAACAAAAAACATTCTGATCTGATTAGAAGTACGTAGCGCCATCTAGTTTTAGCCGGTGAAACTAACTGTTATTGCGTAGCGTTGAATACGTGCGTGCGTTTTGTCATCGTTTAGTTCAATACTAAGCTAGTAGATGGCAGTGTACAGCAAAATTTGTCATTGGGCTACTATTCAAGACTCCTACATATTTTTTCTTTCTATTTTTTACGAGTTTGTAAATAAATAAATTTGATTAAACATCTATGTATGTAAAGTTTTTAATAACTAAAATACAATTCTAGTTTACCTTGCTAAGACATTGGAGCCAATTTGCCGCTTTCCAGAGCTGAAACAAATAAATATTTAAATATAAATTTAATGAATAAGTTGATTTTTTATTCAAAACATACGCCTAAATTGTGGTGACCGACTATTGGATTCCGAACTTATATCTTATAGAAATGAACTGAGCATCTAGGGTAAATCACCCAGTAGTCAGCCCTGCACCAGTACACGGCCTTTACAGACATTTTTTTATATATAAAATGTGTTTAAATTTGTTTACAATTCAACATTCCTTTTTGATTGGAACCTTGTATTCTGATTGTTAAATAGTCGCACCTCCGAACCAATATCATGATGGAGTGATGAGCTATGTTCGTATGCACTGCCGCCAGCAATTGTCCACGCGTGTATCAATTCCTATTTTTTTTTAAATTTATCCTGTTCGATAATTAATAAGTATTCCGTTTGATCGATTGAAATTATTGTAGATTATTGCATGTAGCTTATTTATTGATAATATAAGCTTGAAAACCATTTTCATTCAGTTAAATTATGGGAGACGACTATTGGGTTACGAAGTTTCAAGGTCCAGTAGTCAGCCTCTCATTGGTGACTACTGTGCCTATTGTGTAAAGTAGAAGTAATAAGTAAAGAATTTATTAGATAAAATGAAAGTGTCAGTAATAAGTAAAGAATTTAATAGATAAAATGAACAAAGTAACGAAGTTAAAAGAGCTATGAGATATTTCTTTCGGACAACGGGGACAACTTGAGAGAACGAGAGAACTAAAGGAACAGAAATAGAAAGAAATTCTGCTGAAAAATGCAGTAATTAAAAAGCTCGAGATAAGAAAGAAGAAAAAATACGAAAAAGTTAAGATCTTACAAATTTTAAATCAATAAAGAAATCTCAGAAAAATATGACTTGTGATGAATAATGATGCTATAGTTCATGACATTATGTATACTTATTGGCTGTGATTGCCTTCTTGGTACTATTTGAATTGAACTGAGTTTTCTGGATTTTGCTGATAAGATCCGCAGGAGAACTAAGGTCACCGACATCCACATTTCTCAAAGATTATCGAGCCTCAAGTGGCAGTGGGTAGGCCACATTGCAAGGACTGACGGCCGTTAGGGCGGAAAGGCCTTTGAGTGGCGGCCGCATACTGGGAGACGCAGCGTTGGTGCGAGTAGCCCTCCACAAGGTGGACCGACGATCTGGTGAAGGTCGCGGTAAGCCGACGGTTGTGGGCAGCGCAGGACCGATCGGTTTGGAGATCCTTGGTGGAGGCCTATGCCCATCTCTAGGCTCATATGATGATGTTGAATTTGCTGGAAATCTCTATGAGAAGTCGATAAAGTACTTAATTTGAACTTTACATGTCCACTAATCATAGTAACGGATCATGTGATCATAGAAAAGAGGCTGACTACGGGGGTAGGATAGGATAACGTTGACTACAGGGTGAAGGCGGCTGACGGCTGGTAAAATGTGGCGTAAAAATATTTTGTTTAATGTTGTTATTTGGTTTAATTACATATGATTGTTACATTATTGTTAAAATTTAATAAATAAACTTTGAAATGAAATCATGTGAATTGACACATATTATGGAATTTTAAAAATAATATTACTGAAACTTTGAAATCCCGATATAAGGTTGACTACTGGGTGTTTTACCCCGAGTCACGCACTACGTAACTTAATGACGGTAAAAGTATGTAGTAAGTATTTAGGTTCTGAACGTAATGGATTATTCGAATTGTTCTGGTTATTAAGTCTATTACAACGAACAAGAAATCCTGTTTTATTATTCTGCATAGGAAACACGGAAATATTTCTGTTAGCTTTGGAGTAAATTACTTTAACAACATTATTTTATTATTAGTGCGATAATACCATGTTACGCGAAATTTATTTGCAACCATGGAACTTCTATCATCCTTGTTTACAACGAATGTAACAACGTATACTTAACTAAACAATTGCTTAATAAGCTCTAGTTTTTCATTTACTTTCAAGTAGTAATCCAAGGTTTCGTGAATACCTTGTAAATTGATATATATATCTTTATTTTTTTATGTAATTATTAGGTAAGTTATCCACATCATTATTACTTACAACACAACAATAGATAGGTGCTTGTCTACCAACGTAATTAGTAACTCCGAATAATCAATAGAGTCAAAAGAAAGTAAAAGATAACATTAAATACCAAAAAATAATCAATGGTTTTTTGGAGAAAGATGTTTCCCATCTGAAAAAATAAAATCAATGAATCCCATTTTTAAAACTGGCGTTGAAATAATAGCTACAGCAACACGAAAGTCTCTTCGGGGCGAGCAGTCAGAGGCTTCAATATTTATTAGAAGTTATGAGGATTTATTTTAAAAATTTCGGACTGTAATTTACTAAGTAACTTTTTTTAGAAATACGAAGATTTATATGACAGCAAGAATAATTAAGTAAGTAGATATACTTTATGAGACACATTTTCAAATTCACAGTACACGACCTTTAGAAATAGTAGGTACCTACTTAATATCACTATTATAGAATATTATTATTTACACAATAATGGCCAGATTAGTCGGTAAGTACATATAAATTATGTTCAAGTCAACCTTGATTGTTACAAAATCTGTGTCAATTATTGTCCAAACAATAACGCATTTTGGAGTTAGTAATTTTGTTCGAATCTCAATCACAGTTTTGTATTGTTCGTTTTAATCTTGCGTCACGAAAAATACGACAGGTACCTACCTAAGTAGGTATATTTCTTTAACGTTTTTTAACTAACTGTAATGAGACTTAACAACAATTTAAAAAATAAGCTCTAGCCTGCCGGCGCTCATCATACGTCGTGTGTTGTTTATTGCGCCTACCTAATTTCATCTAAATCGGTTCAGTAGTTCGAGAGGTTACTTCTTACATACAAACTTATAAACTTTACCTCTTTATAATATTAAGTATGGTGTTCTTTAATTTTATTTATACATTTTTAAAACAGTTTGAAAAAAAAATTTTTGTTTTTTGAATGTTTGTTTGTATGTAGGTATGATGTTTTTTTTATTTTATTTAAATATTATCATAAATGTTTGAAAAAAATGAATGTTTGTTTGATGTTTTTTTTATGAGTAAATTACCTAAGTGACTAAAATACGCTGGTTAGTAAAAAATCTACTCAAAGGCTCAAACAATTCTTTTTTCTTGGAGGAGGGTCAGAAATGCACGATATCTATGTAACAACGATAGGAAACAATTTTTTATGCAGATTTTCCACTTCCGGAAGGACTTCCCCAGAATCCCCGGGGAGTGTCTGTGAAATCGACGCAAAGAGGCACAGGTGCGCGGGCGCCGTGAAATTGATGAAAGTGCGGACCATGCGCCGATGGCGTTACGACTTTACTAATTTGATATTTTACGGTTAAACATACGCTCTTACATTTTCTTTCCAATTATGTTCTACAGCTAGACGAATTCTATTTAATCAGCAAGTGTAAAAATTATAATGATGATTTAATTTTTACTTTCAATTCACCTTTCTTTTTTTATTACAGAAACAAAAGCACCAAACATAAAAACTAGAAGGAAATACAGCAAGTACGGGCGAACTAACACTTCAGTACTTACTATGTCCAAATAATAAAATATAGAATTAAAAATTTTAAGTAACCCCAGGCCTCATTAATCATCTATCTAACCCCATCTTATTAAAACTATTGGGATGTTGCCTAAGTTTGAATTTGGAGATATTTTTCACAAATTCGGAAAATATACGCTACTGTTACCCCTAAAGACAATTCAAACTTAAAAGATATGGAATATTGTTGAAGTTGTACTGTTTTGAAAATAAAAAAAAAGGTTAAAATTTTTTTCAAAATTTATCAAAAATGTGAATGATATTAGATTGCTGACAGCAATTAAAACAACTATTATTATGACAACTATCAATAAAAACCTACTTAATACATAGTTATTATCAATTTTGTCAGTATGCCCATACATTTCTTAGTAATATGGGAACATGTGACGTCACCTGTTCCGTAGATTTTCTATGGAGCGTTTTTGGACGATGCGCCGCAACACATCAAACATACCACTATATCTGTGAAACTATTGATCTTAGACATACTATTTATTTTGCAATATTTCTTTATGAGTTATAAACTTCTTATTTATGAAATAAAAAAAAAGTTGTCAACTACCCAATTCTGCTGTAAGTTTCTGAATCTTTTCGATGGAATAGGATCAGCTCAAGGTTAGTATGTCATGGCTGGGTATGTCACCAAAGTGACACCAAATTTCAAATCAATCGGCTTTGTGAAAGTAATAATTAAACATTTATTAAACGTGAAAAGTATACGCTTTTCATAAATTCTCAAGTCGAAAATATCGGAAACGAACAAAACGATTCCAGCAAGACTTGCCATGCATAAGTAAACCGCTAATCTAAAATGTTTTGAGATGAATTTCTAAAAGTAAAAAAAAGTTTTTTTTGGTAATCTTTGGTTTGTGTAAAATGCTAAACATTGCTTTTACGTGGGATGATGAATAACAAAAGCGAATACTTGAATAGCTTGATAAAAAAAACATTTAATAGGTGCCTGTAAAATTTGAGATTTTCCTGGGATCCTAACATCAGATCCTGACTGACTTAGTGACAACCAGGAGTATACTCTATCGAATAAAAAAACAATTTTGAAAATCGGTTCACAATTGACAGAGAAATCGGTGAACATACATACAAAAAAAAAATCATTCAGTGGAACATAGAACCTCCTCCTTTTATGAAGTCGGTTAAAAATCATCTGACATCTAGCCTGTAAAGTCTTTCATAATCGGTCTGTTCGTTTCCAATATGATTTTCGACTTGAAAGTTTGTATAAAAAGGCATACTATGTAAACGCTGATAATAATATGTAGCACATCCCTATATGCCTTATAATATGTATCTTTTTTGGTTCTCTATCCTAGTCAGTTCTAATTATCGCTATCATTGTCGTTTACAAAATATAAAGTGTACCGAAATTCAGATTTTGTGTGTGTTTTTTTGCAACCCCTGTGATACTTAGATCAAGTGTAAGCTGCGCGACTATTGTAAAATAAAAATCTTTTTTAAGTTGTGTCTTTTCGGGTACATTGTATCAAATATGAACTGTAATTAGTACCTATATTTTTTTTTATTTCACTAATAAGATCGAAGTATAATTATAATTACTTAAATAAAAGTTATGTAATAAAGTTATGTGAAAGTTTACTTTAAGCTAAGTTCTTTGAACTGAGTAATATTTGATCTCAATAAAGAACAATAACAGTTGATTGAAATGATACGTCTATCTTGATGAAAAGTCTATTGTCCAGTTAATTGTAGCACATATTTTCAAAGCCGGTTGTATGATTTTCCATTAATAAAATGGGTTTGTATTATACAAAAAATGTAAGTTAGAATTACGTGTGCGTAAGTATTGCAGCTGTTTACGTCATGAGTGTAGATAATTAACATTGGTTCAATTTAATGTTAATCTGGGTAATGTTTTTCTGATGGGTACACTCATTCCAATAGGCAAATGAATTTTCTTTCACTTTAAAGACAAAAAGAATCGTTACGATACTTCATACACTTCCTAGTCTATAGTTTACGGTTGCCGCTTAATTATCATTAGTCGGCTTGCATAGTTGTTTCCATGTCGCGCATTACGTTCGTGGTCTTATGAATTGTTAGACAACGGAAGTATTCAATTCTAATTTACCTACAGTAGAACGTAGAATAATTAGGCATAGGTACGCTACTCTAATGACAAAAATCTGCTAACCTAAATCATTACTAAAAACTGTAATATTTTTTTTTAGACGCCAACGGCGGCAAGCGTACGTTTCTCCTGATGGTAAGCGGTTACCGTAGTTACTGACGCTCGTAGCTACGACGGAGCTCGTAGTTACAACTACTCTACTCCTAGGTGCTACGAATGTCTTGATTTTCAAAAGGTGGATTACGCTTGTAAAAATGAAGAGAAAGAGTTATGTTCACAGCATAGGAGACTAGGAGAAAATCCCCCTGCTCCTAATATATCGCTTTCCTAATGAGCTCTAGCGACCTTACTCGCAGTAACTCTACAAAGCACCGTTATTTAGTGACATGGTACTAAAGTGTTAATCGAATTCTCTTGCTGACCGTACTACTATCCCAGTCAGCACTATAATTCAAGTGGTAAAGTACGCAGTAGTAGCGGCGGTTGTTAAAATCATCGCCTACTTCGGAGGTTTGTATAAATAAACATGAAAATTCATGTTTTATTTTTATTTGGTTATCCAAACAACAATAAAACACGACAATATAAATTATACCTATTTTAAGTATGTTTGGATAACCAAACAAGAATGAAATACGAGAATAAACATACCTCCGTAATAGGCGTTGAGCAATAGGACCCCGTGCCTCGCACTTCTTCCAAAATTCTAATATTTATTATTTAAAAGTTTTATAACTGTTTGATTTTAACAATAATCATTAATTATAGCCATTAACCAGGACAATTGGTTATAAGTTTTGATAGGACCGCCGGAGGTCTTACACGGTTTATAAAATTTTATATTCTTGTATAACTAGACGTTATGATGCGTTACCCACAATCTTCCGTTTGTCAATTGTGTACCTTGAGAAATTTAGTGTTGCATAATTTCCTTCGTAGATATTACACTTAATTTTGAACTATTTGCGTCATGAGCGGTTTTATCTGGGTTAATTCTCGACATTCACGATTTAAGCTAAATAGGCGTGTACCTATCTATTGATTAAGTATACTGTACCTAATATACTTATAAAAACTTAGACGCCACGTGTTAAAACGACATAAAGACGTTTACAAAATCAAACAAAAATAAGGCTAAGGCTAGGCTGGAATTGATGAGCAACTACTTTTAATGCGACTGTCAACCTTTCTTTAATTGATGCTCTTTATACTCAATACTCATAATATTATATTGCATTTGTAAATTCAAGTCGCCTTTAAAATAAATGTCAAAAAAAAAACGCAAGTTATAGTATAATTATATTATGCACCTACTTATCTGGCAACAATTGTATACCGACATTTATTGAAAAAGTTTCATGGCAACAAAAAAATTTTAGTCTTTGATTACGGACCTCTTTGTCATTTTATGGCAAGGCTAAGTATGAAAAAAACAAATAACTTAATAATACATAATACCATGAGTCAGAATTCGCGTGTCCGATCTCAGTGGTGATTCGGTATACAATAGAATGGACATCACAAAACAACCATGCGCACACGTCACTATTCGGACTGGTGTGACAATAAAATAGCCGGCCTGCCTGAAATTACGCCATCACACCAAACAATGGAGGTTGTGGCAGTCCGATGGAACGATTTTAATATTAATTAATGACGCTCGCACAAGGCAGCGGAGTATTTTTTTTAAACAGTATTATTATGGCGACCAAAATGTGTCAGCTTATTAGGATAAGTAATATATTTTAAAATAATAATTATCATTATGGAATTGATTGCTGGATGCTTTAGGAGTCATAATGATAAGCAGGTTGCTACGATGGAAATAAATTAGTTTAAATTTACACTAAATTCTTTTCATAGTAGATTTACTAGGTGGTAGGCCCTTATGTAGATCGTCTGGGTAGGTATAACCGCCTTTCTTATTTCAGCCGTAAAACAGTTCGCTGTGTTTCGGATTGAAGGGAAAGGTAGCCAGTGTAATTACTGGGCATGGACGCCATTTCATCTTAGGCTTTAGGATGACAACGCACCTGCAATATTAAGTGATTTTTCCTTGTTATTGCAGGTGTCTATAGGCGGCGGTAACCGCTTACCATCAGGTGGGCCGTCAGCTTGTTTGTCATCTAGTTATATAAAAAAAGATTGTTTAACTCATAATACATTCCTGCCTCGCAAATTCTGGTATTTAATGTTATTATATGTACAGTGACGTCTATTAATTACTTATAATATATTTTTATGATACCTTATAAGGTTATGAGTTATGAATAATGAATGAAGTATTGAGACTTTTACTTTTAAAGAAGAAAAATAAAAATATCAAGAATATCAAACATTTTGACTACTCAGGTAGGTAAGGGTTTACTTATTAGTATTCATCGAAAATATCGTCTGATTTTTAACAACTACAAATAATCTTATTGTCAAAGCTCAAAGCCAATTTTGTATTATTGTAATATTTTAATAACTTTAACTAAGGACCTTTGGCATATCTCTTTGGTTTATGTAAAGTCCATAAATATTTTTAAGCCTTAAAATTCTTTTAAATACCAATTAGATATTAATCACACCCAAGTCCCAATCAGGAGCAGAAAATTTCTATTATATAAGAAATAGTGAATTCAATTTTAACAATAGGATCTTATTGCTTTGATGGAACGGGTAAACAATAACAAGATGGAATAACATCCACTTTTCAATACTGTCATACCACACGGCACACGTAAAGTTAGAAAACAAAAGTCATACAAATAAATATCTCTCATTGAATATGTACCGGATGATGGTTTGCATAAAAATTCCACTGTTCATTTGAATGTTAATTATCTATGCTCGTGTGACAATGAAGTCCTCACTACTCGACGCTCAAGCAATATTAAACTAAAATTACAAATATTTTTTAATATTTTTAATCTAACCTGTAGGGCCGTTTTCGGTAATGCATGTAAATACCGTTTCGCTCCAGCTTTACGAATAAAAGAAATCAATTTGTAGACAAACAATTTTCCCGGTTTTTACAAAAACTACTGGCATCACTATCACACACGTTCATATTTTTTGCACTACTGGAATCACAATCTTAGGAATTTCGAATTTGTTTGAAACTGAATTCGGATTTGAGCACATGCGGATTGTGGCTTGCGGTCTGCGGATCAGTCGAGTGGTGGCGCGGTACTGACGCATCAACGAATGCAGTGGTCAGCGAGCACCGAACTGAGGTAACTATGAATTATCCACAAAGGTAACTGGCTACAACGTTGCCGTTATTAAATTATTAAGCAGTCCGCGCTGAGCGGACGTTGTGAGGACATATTTTGTCAGCTGTGGCTAGCGGATTTTCTTGTTCCTCATTTGTTTATATGGTATGTAAGTAAAATGCTACACTTTTTACTATTTTTACTGAATATTATATTATAATCATGTAATACTAACATAAAGTGAAAGCTTTGTGAAAAACATAATAATTGTCCTTAGTCTTTTTACTAATTCGTTGAAATAAAACTGTTTGATACAGAAATACAATTTTTATGAAATTCAGTTAAATAGCGGAAAACCCCCAAAACTTTGAAGAAAAGGAACCAGAAGCGACTGATATAAATAAAACTGGTTTAAATAAGTATCTACCCGGTATTTCGATTTTATTATTCGGTTTTTGTTTGACATAATTGAACAAAAAATAATAGCGGTTAAGCTGGGACTCCTGAACTTTAATGTCTAAAAGTTAGCAATAATAGTTACGAACCAAATTCCAGAAAAACAGAAGGGAGAGGTTTCATAGTACCCAAGTCTCTAGGAATCAATTGAAACACCGTTATTCCAATAGCTCTAGCCCTACCATCAAGCCCTGGCAGTGATGGGTAATCTGTATCATTACTGCTTTCAGCGGCGGGTGTTGCGCGTCACCGTTGGGCAACCGTGGAGCAACCGCGTGGAACGCACTCACTTTCTTGGTGAGATTCCACCACGCGCACCTACAGCGAGCCGTAAAACTACCAATCTTTACTTCCATGCAATTTTTTCAAACGGCAGTAGACGCGAGAACGAGAAAGATAATAATGGGGTTCAAAATGTAATGTATAACTTTTTAAAAGCTTTTTGCAAGCTTTGCTTACCTACTGAGGTAGCTTACAAGGTACTTTGTTTTCTGTTTTAAATACATATTTTCAAAAAACCAGTAAAACAGTTCTTATGACTACGAAAAACAATTAGTTGATCTAAATAAATCAGAGAACAAGTCAATGTGTGTCATCACGCTACAACGAAGTTCTATCAGGATAATTTTCCTGCTCGTGAACAACTGAATTTAAAATCACTTTCTTCGTAAAAATCCGACGATGCGCCCGCGCATCGTTCGTAAAATGTCTTTAAAAATGTTAATTGCACGTGTAAGTTTTAGACGTCTTCACTCTCCTCATAACAGATGGCTGTCGTCACGCACTGTCCCTAATAAGCAGGTATTATAATCTTATGAACACAACGTTCATTAATATTTATATACTATCTTCTTGTAATCAACAGTGAGGAACGCTTTCACTTAATGTCAGAAGCAAAGTCAGGAAAGAATAAGCATTTCCTCTGAAAAAGTGTGGAACACTTCATTTTTATATTGTTTAATATCCAATAAATAAAACAAATTATTTGAGACTAACCGACTTTATAAATTACACAATGAATATAATTTATTATGAAGTAGGTAAGTAATTATTTTTATACTTTGATTTACTTATATTAATTAATTTCAAAATCCAATAGCTTCAAAAAATAAATTAAATTATTACTTAGTTTAAGTGACACACAAATTCCTTTGAAATACTTTCAAACATGAATATATAAAATAGGAAAAACAATATGCGGTGTTTATGCAGGTAACGATATCATTCACCGGATATGCGCTACCTTGGAGCCCAGACACTGGGAGACCTGCCCCAACCTGCCCTCTCTATGGCTATAACGGCTTAGACGATGACACAAGGATTGAAGGCTTAAAAAACACACGGATCGGCTGCAGCTTCCACTGAATCCATCAAAAGGTACAAATATGCTGGCTTTTCTTGGAACTTAGAGTCCTTGTACGGAGTACACAGACTATTTAGGGTGACTATTGAAGCTCGGTTATGGAGTGAGCTAAGTGACATAAGTATGTGTGTAATTTAATTTTATTTCGCACAAAGAATTAGCCTTGCCCTTCAGCAAGGTAATGTCACCAGCCGTATTGGTACTCTTCCTGCTTTAAAAGATTGAGGCAA
The DNA here is from genome assembly GCA_947347705.1 of Nymphula nitidulata. Lineage (NCBI taxonomy): Eukaryota > Metazoa > Arthropoda > Insecta > Lepidoptera > Crambidae > Nymphula > Nymphula nitidulata. The sequence continues at coordinate 14,779,061 of OX374630.1, read as the reverse complement.
CGTTTTTACCTATAATTTTGTTCTTGTGCCAAAAAAGTAATTTTGAATTTCATTCTCCGATGCACATCGATACTGACCGTATATCTATAATGTTGTGGCGGCAATTTTTAATCACTTTTAGTTTCGAACTACAGCATAGAAATCAACATCTCATATCTAGGTATTGATAAAATAGTTACAGAGTACCTATTTAAATGTTGCAGATTTTTATTATGTATTTAAATGGAGAGAAAAAACTTTGAATATTTACTCAGATATCAAGAAATTGTAAGAAACAGAGCGATTCTTTAGTAAGTAGTATTTATATCATTTTATTGTCTTTTTAAAATTTGGAATTCTGTTATTTAGTAAGTAGGTAAGTGGGTAAGTACCGTAGTAAAAAGCATTTCTTTCAAAGTCATCATTATTTCAGCATCAAATTATCTTAGCGCTTAGTACCTACCAGGTTTCTAATCTTTTAACCACAATTACTCAGTGTAGGCCAAAAGTGGCGCAAGAGTGGTTTATACTTATTGACTGTTGTTATTTGAGCGCTTAAGAAAATTATGCCTAATGTTAACCTGCGATGCAACTTGCATTTTAATATTTCGAATGCCTCTATTAGTTTTGTAACAAGACAATATAATAATTAATTACTGGCACTAAAATTGTTAAATTATTTAGAAAAAACAAACAAATATCTATTTTTATATATTTTCTGAACTGGACTTATATTGAAGTCCACAACATGCACAAAATTTACAATTAAGTTATATAACAATAGCGTATATTTTCTGAATATGTATATTCAAGCGTATACAACATCCCTATTATACAATGGGACAGATAGTCCCAGAGGTTTGGGCGTTCAATACAAAAATTTGTTTGTGAGTTTGACTTATACTTATTTAGAATATAAAAATATTGTACACCCTTCGTCCCTTGGTAGAACATTCGATTTTTAGCAACCGGTCAACATTACAATAGTTTTAAAGTGCGAGGAGACGACGGTGACTCATTGACGATCTAGAAATAGAAATGGCTGCATTGTTTCTAATCCAGTCCAGTTCCACAATCCCAATAAACACTTCACTAAACTAACTGCAACTCTAAATTAAAGTAGTTAAGGTACATAACTGAAATAAGTTTTGAATGAAGCGATCTGTGATAAGTATCGTCAATACTCTTAGTTTCGTTTAATTTACTAGTGAATAACAGAATACATCCAAAGCAGAGGCCGAAAAAATGTTAGGTAAGAAGACTATCTAAAGTGGATTGCAGGATTGCTGTGGGCAGACTGCTAGGGCAGACTGCTAGGGACAGGAAGGAGCGGAAAGCTTTCGGAGGAGGCTTTTGTCGAAAGACAAATTGTTGGATGAGGTTACTGTAAGTTGTATTTGATGTGTTATATGTTTTGTAAGAAAATATGTAAATGCTAATAGTAATAAAATTCTTATAAATTGTTTAATAGAATACATATTACCACTAGGTGGTAGGTCCGTATGTAGGGTCGTCTGGGTACGTACCACCGCCTTTCTTATTTCAGCCTTGAAACAGTTCGCTGTGTTTCGGATTGAAGGGAAAGGTAGCCAGTGTAATTAATGCATTTCACCATTGCATCTTAATTCTGTATGGACGGTATTTCATCTTAGGCGTCAGGATGAAAACGCACCTGTACTGTAAATTGGTGCTGTTGAAAAGGTGGCAAGAATATCATGGATGTGGCAAGCGAATGGATTGTGTTGTTTAGAAGGGCTTACATCCAGCCAAAGACTGGACTCGGTTGTAATATACCGAATATAATAATCGAAAGTAACTTCACCATACCTATAGTGTACGTATCTACGTAAGTCTCAATCTCCACAAGTCAAATAGTATTAATCTGGGTAACTTGAAAAGAATGAAATATTTGATTAAAAGACCCTGAAACTAAGTAAGCCACTAGCTGATTTGATAATTGCTGAGATTGACTAGTGTTTGGTATTTTAATTTTACGTTCATATTACGTGGTGTCAAATAAGGATCTGAGCAAAACAAGCTGAAAGAGGAGGCATTTTTATTTGATAATATGTATGACGTCGCCACGAGTGGGAGCTGTGCCCAGCGATATAATGAATTATTTAGTAACGAAACAATGCACTAAGCTAATATAATATATTTTTAATATTTATATACATATTATCAATATTTCTCCGTTACCTAGCACCCACAACACAAGCTCTTAATGATGCTTACTTTAAGCTAGATAATAGGTGTGTGTGAATATTTTTATTATTATTTTTATCATTTAGTTTTATTTTTACTAGATGTAAATGTATCGGTGGTTATGACATCCACGGGCCACAGCCAAGTGAATATCTACTAAATATAATATCATATATTTCTAACATCTTCTATTATTATTATTATATTAGCATTGTCTAAATAATAATAATATTCATACAATCAAACCTATTATCTAGCCCAATTGAGTTATGGATACTAGATAAAGTAGAAATCATTATAATAATATGTATAAAAATATTCGAAATAAACTAAACAAACATATCAACATCCCTGACTTGTGAACAAATGTTCGTACTCATCATACTCACCTGCCCCTACCGGGATTCGAACATGGGACCGCTGACCGAGCAGCCTGTATAGTAAGGGGTACAGACCATTCGGCCAGCCGGTCGTCACAAATAGAGTATTTTTTTTATACAACTAGATGACAAACAAGCTGACGGCCCACCTGATGGTAAGCGGTTAGATACGATTGGATGAGACATAATGCAACATTGTCTCTATTTAGGCGATGCCAATATTGGATAAGCTTAGTGGATTGTCTCGCGTGTAAATGGTCAAATGGTCCATAAAACCTCCGGACAGACGTGAGCTTGCTCTCGGCCACCGGCTTTAATAGCATTAGATTATTTTTTGTACATAGTTACCTGTTTTTGGAGTTGTGTGAAAGTAAATTAATTAATATTATCTTAATTAATTGTTTTGTTACCAGCAACGATACAGTCCACTTATTTCTACTTCCCAGTAGGATTCTAATAATAAATAATAAGTTTATGTGTAAAATTAATTATTACTTAGCATTTTATACGTCCACGGTAAAAATTAGAAACACGACACACAACACACATATGGTAAACACCTAATTCTAATTATTACTCATTATTCATAAAAAAATCCTAAACAGATTCATCTTTTGTTAAATTTTAACCACGTTAGTCAAGGTTAAAAAATGAAAACACCTATTTAAATGTTAAATGGTTCGACACCAGTCTTTTGCCCAAAGAGAAAGAGATGTAGGTAATTATTTTTATTTTATGCTGTGAAACCGGTTCTCTTACGATTATCTTGTAATAAAACACCAGTTCTTACAGCATAAAATAAATTACTTATAAATATCTAGACTATAAAAAAGTGATGTACTCAGGCAGGAACTGAACCTGCAACATTTCACAGTCCGGATGACTACTCTGAGTACTGAGCTACCAAAATTTTGGGATAATCCTTTGACTGTTTTCTAGTCTTTCTGTTTGCATTTATTTAAAACAAAAAGGAAAAAGCAAATAAAAATTAAAACTTACTGCCTCATGGAGCCCCATCGACGATGCGGAAGGTTTTCTTGGTGGCTGCAGGGAAAAAAAACAAAAAAAAGTGAGAAGCGAACACGAAGTGCAAGAAAACAATATAAAAAACACAAATAAAACAAAAAAGCACACAAGCGAAGTCAGAAATATATTTTATAAATAATTTATTGTAATTATATTAAGCAGGCTAGTCTATAATAATAACAACTATTTGAAATCGATTGCTTCTAGAATAAATGACACTGTGGATGAAGATGGCGATGACATCAGTATGTCATCGCCATCTTACTGAGATGGCGACGGATATTGACGGAATGTCACAGGAGATTTTTTGGGTCAGCTCCATATGATATAAGCACCATAAACCATTTTAGATTGTAGACAAAAATGAGTGTGTGAAATATAATAACATGTTTTTTTATAAATAACATAAAACTTTTTTATTATATTGCAAAAAAAGAACTTAAAATAATAAGGTATTCCTTGAAAATGGCAACATTGAAGTCACAAAAGTGCTCTTAAGGCGATACCTCGTCGACACTAGCGACACCACTTGATTTATATTAATTGTGGTGAATATAGAACATAATAAACAAAAACGCTTTAGTAAATGACTAAAGAATGGTATTTGTATTATTTTGAGATTTGCGCGGTATAAGATATTCATCTACATGTAACTTATTTTTTCATTATTGCCGAAAGTGGCCACTTTTAACAATAATAAAAAATTTGGTTACTTAATAGGTAGACACTTTATACAAAATACATCTTTAAAAATCACAAATACCGTTCTTTAGCAATTCTCTAAAGCGTTTTTGTTTATTATGTTCAAAATTCACCATAATAAATAACAATCAATTGGTGTCGCTAGTGTGCACGAGGTAGCCCCTTAAGCTTAATTACTGTCCATAGCCATAACGACGCAGTTAAAAAGATGCAGTCAGATTGTCATTCTGTTTTGACCATGATCTGAGTTTTGACCGTGAATAGTTGGCTGCGGTTGAGTATTTTTGTGAATTCGGAATTGCTTGACCCTGGCTATGAAAATAAATGAAGAAATGAAATGCCAATATTGCACGTAAAGGTGTAAAAAACTAAATGTAGATTTTGTTTTTTTTTTTTAAATGGCTGCCTCTGTGATGTTTTCAGTAAATTAAACTATTTAATCAAACAAGCTTTAATAAAATCTCAAGATGTTATGGTTTCTTACAAAAATAACTGTAGAAAAAAATGGTGCTCATGAGCTGGCCCAAGTCCTATACAAACTTTTTCCATCTCCTTTAGCAGATTGCGATTGAAGTTGGATTTACAAACCCACAGCTCAAAATTAAGGAACCAGATTTTTAAAATGACATTTCTCCACTACAAGACATAAGATTATAAATATAAAAATAATAAAAAATATGTCTCGTATAGCGCCGTGTTGTCTAACTGCGCCTGATAATGAGTACCTACTTAGGTAAGAATTACATTGATTTATCGTCATCAAAATTTGTGGATTGAAAAATCAACTGTTAATTGAAATATTATGTTTTCTCTCTATTTAAGTGAATTAGATATTTCTTATGCGAAACTTAATTCACCGTCATATCAAATGACATGCACTTTTTAAAATATATAATTTTGATTTAGTAAAAATATTAATGTGAAAAAGAAGCAATTTTGGAAATATTGGTATACTTGACATTAGTGTTTATCCAATAGTCTTACATGTTTTGTTTTTGCACTCTTGTTAATCTTAGTGATTTAATGTAGTATATGTAGTCTTGTTAGAAATCGTATTTTTTATATATTTTACAATCGGAAAATAAACTGTACTGCTCTGTAAGATTTAACACAATCATAAATCTTGGTATCGTTTGATAGTCAATCTGAACATCCTTGAAGAATGTCTTTGACATCTTTTAACATCTTTGATAACGGCTCGTGTTTGAAAAGGTAGACGCTGTTAGTTAGATATTTATCCCATTATATCCCACTTGGATAAAGATTGATGTAGTTACAATATTTAAAGATCTTGTGCTAATGTTCTAGCATTATTAGCCAAGACTACTGTGTATTAACACCAGTCTGGTCATGTTCTAAGATTTGAGCTTTTGAAGATAAGTTAGTTGTGCAGTCACCGGGAAAAGAGCAGTAATGTATTCTCTTTGTTAGGGTCTATTCAGGAGGGGACTGTGCTGTTCAAATATTTTTCTTTTTTGAGGGGTCAAGAGACGCAGAGTTGAGTGATAATTTTCGCTAGGCAGAGACATTTAGAAAAAGAAACACCCAAGCATGGATCGAATCCTTGTTGTTACGTTTTGTGATGAAGTAATGACGTAAGGATCATCAATAATGACACCCTTTTTTGTCTAGATTCACAGTATGATACTTCTTTGTCTAGAACGTGGAACTGTGCAGTGCGGTAACGTGCCACGTTGCCGCGTCGTGCTAGTGCACGGTACGGCCAGTATTGTCTTTCACGTCTTTTTTCTTCAACCTCTCTGTCCGTCTTTTTTGAAATGGCAGAAGCAGAATACGTCTTGTACGGTTCATATCTAGATAAGTAGTGTAGGATGTAGCAGAATTTTACAAGGCACGGCGACATGCAACGTTGCCGCGTCGTGACGTGCATTTTTACATTACGTCATCGTACCGTGCCACGTTACCGCACCGTTCCACGTTGACGACGTCGTGACGTAAAGATGTGGACAAGCTCTTATTTCCCAAAGTGGAACCACCGGAAGCCGCTAAGTTTTGGAAGTGGTCTATGAGAAAAAAATTCTAGGAAACCTCTGCTCTAGACTAACACTACTTATGGATAAAAGTTTATTATTTACTAGAATTTTATTGACCTTATTGTGATTCCGGTCAATGTGGTAGTAAATTTTAGGCTATAAAAAGCTTGTAGTTTCTTCAAGTAATTATTACGTACCTTCTCTTTGCGAACCACAGAGTACTTTTTGCGAATGTACCGTTACTTTTTACGCATCTATGTAGTTTTATAGCTAGGTAGGCAGTCTTCTGCTACTTATCTCTTATAAGAATTTATGAAGTCCAACTATCTCACCTTGGCGGTGTCCGTCTTAAGCTGGTTCTTGTCCAGGAATGTCGGTTCAGGTGGCTGCCGGGACTCCGAGTACCATTTTCTAATCTGTGAACATCAAAATTAGTCTAAAATAACATCAATCTAAACTTGCTATGATTTAAATTCAAGCGATCTCTTTTGTTAACTAATAAGTAATCATGACTAAAGACATATGTATTTAGCAGTTTCATTCATGTCTCGTTAAATTGTGAAATATTTAAGAGTAAGAATGACGTAAGCTTTAATGAAAGCTGTTCAGGAATTTGGACTGGAGCCAGCAGGGATAGTTGATATGACACTTAATTTTACAGGTTAAATTTCGCGGTATTTTAAAAGGTGACTTATAAAGGAGTATTATGAGTTTTAAATACTTAACAAATCCGCAAAATATTTACTGTGACCACAATTTTAAAGACCTGAACACCTTACCTCGATTGTTTGGATATCTGTGGCAATTAACTTTTTTTTATTTATATGCAACTAGATGACAAACAAGCTGAAGGCCCACCTGATGGTAAGCGTTTACCGCCGCCTATAGACACCTGCAATAACAAGGAAAAGCACTTGATATTGCAGGTGCGTTGTCATCTTGAGACCTAAGATGAAATGCCGTACATGTCCAGTAATTACACTGGCTACCTTTCCTTTCAATCCGAAACGCAGCGAACTGTTTCACGGCTGAAATAAGAAAGGCGGTGGTACCTACCTAGGCGACCCTACATATGGGTCTACCAACTTCTAAACTGAACAATTGAGTAATCGACTCGAAATTTTGATAGATTACATTTTAGTAAATACTTTTACGTATCGGATCATTGCCTGTTTATTATGTAGGTGTAAAAAAATGTTGAGGTCTTGATAAATTATATTTTTTAAATGAAAAAATAATAGCATTTACTTAGTTATTAACTTATTATGAAATTATTAGTTCAAAACAAAAGTTTTGAGGTTGATTACGGATTTTAGTCAGACCGTTCCAAAGCACATTCATAATTTTTGTTAATGAATTTATGACCCACGTACAAATGATTTATACTTTCAGTGATTTTCATTTATGATTTATTGAAATCCAGAAAATATTTATAGAGATACCGACGTGTTAGCTGGTGCGTCTGCATCACCTTCCCCGTAGCACTCGAAGTTCTCGGCGTCGGAAATGGAGTTGCCGGGGCTGGAGTCTGCCGCAGGGTCAGCCTGGCCAGCAGAGTCTGCGCCGTTCTGAAATCAACACGATTGCACGATTATTATAGGATTTTGTAAGTATTAACAACCAGAGACTGTAACAGTGCCCAATGACACGGTAGTTCGGTGTTCGGTATCCGACTGTTTCTGCGCTTTTAAATAACGATAATAACAGTACTCGAAGATTTAGATATCAACTAATCCATCATTCAAAGTATACCATAACTGAAAGGGTAGGTACCCGTAATAACGGTACCTTTAGGTCGGGTGTCCGTATCTTCAAACGGTTTTACACGTAACATTGCCACCTTGTGCGGTCGGTATACGATTAATCCGATTTCCGAATTTTGTGTTACCGGTCAAGGCGATTTTTCAGTGCATGTTTTCAACAATAAAAGTACATAAATATATAACTAGTAGTATCATGGGTTTATTAAAATAATATACCAGTACAATTTTTTGGCCGGATGGGTGTTATCACGCCTATCCCAGGGTTTAATCTACCTCCATCTCCAGAGTTAGTATTAAGGGTAACTCAGAACGAGGCCGTTTACATAATGTCAGAAAAGGCTATATATTAATAATCTCTGGTGTAGTGAAGCCTATACTCACAGTTCCATTGAGACATGTTCTGTGGACAATTGTTTTGAACAATCCTAATACTTATCTTAATTTCTAACATTCCTAATCCTACTATAAAATTATAAATTCGAAAGTTTGGATGGATGTTTGTTACTCAATCACGACAGAAAGGCAGAACTGATCTTTATGATATTTGGCACAGAAATAGATTATAGTATAGAACGGGATATAGGCTACTTTTTATTCCGGGAATGTGTTACCATAGGATAACGCAGACAACGCCGCATGCGGAAGTAAGTACATTTTGAAGTACCTACTCCAATAAAGGGCAGAATTATGCTGTCGAGGAGACGGCGAAGGGCTAGTAATTAATAAAATGTTAAGACACTGTTATACTTCCCTTAAGGCGGAAAAATTCCTGAAAATCGCAATGTTGTTCCGTAATTTTCATTCCGATTACCACAATAAGAACATAACTATACTTTATGTAGAGTTTAGGGTAGCGATATGAATTCCTAAATAGCCTTGACTGATATAACCAATTCATGTTATTCAGAAATTTTTCAACGACAAGTATTTCTAAAAATAGTAATGAACAATCAATACGAGACATCGTAAACTGCGTAAAACGTGAAATCAATACATAGATTATGAATGTAATACACATAGTTTTACTCTTTTATTGCTCGTTTTCATCATCATTTTCTTAGCGTTATCAGACAGCGATTTTTAGCACAGTCTATATTTAAAGAAGATAGAAAGAGACAAATGCCGATAAGCATCACCTAAGCCTAGGAAATGGTAATGCTAATGGTAACTATTATACTGTGCCCGTACGTAGATAGCTATGAACTAGAATTATTAAGTTCGGTATTATCACAAAATTACTATTTATTTTGTTGTTTTTTTAATTCTTATAACCATGTAACATGGTAACATTATGCTCTTTATGTGTGCTAAAATTATGCTCACCTGTAGTTTTCTTGCAAGGTTTCCTGGCGAGGATCTGGGAGACTTTGTCCTTTGGAACACGCTAGGCGCCATCATGGCAGCCGGGAGTTTCACCTCTGAAAAAAGGAAAATAAAATTATTAGAAAAACGGGATATTATAGTAACAGTAGTTGTTTCAAGTTTGTGAATGATTTCTTTAATATTAATTGACATGAATGTTAATGATTATGAGCAACTTTAGCCGTGGTTACCGGATGGGTCAATCAATAATTTGTAATTGTAATCTCGAGCAGTGGGACATATACATACGGGACGGTGCTGTCAATATGAATATAAAATGAAATAAGGGCTATATTAGTTCATAAAATTGGTTTGCCACTTTCAAAAATATTTTATTAATTTGATAATTTCATTATAATTGCATAAAATAATATATCATTGGCGGCATTATTTCATAGAAATGTCCTGAAATTATCAAATAAATAAGATGTTTTTAAAAGCGGGAAACCATTTCTATGAACGAATATAGCCCATATTTTAATTTATTGTCGTATTGGCGGCACTACCCTGTAAATACAATTACCCCAATAATGAAAGAAATGAAATTATTTTAAGACAATTACAACAATTCCTGACTAGTAAATGCTAGTTTTATATTAATGACTTCTTCAATGATAAATTTTTTTTTAAATTTATTTTACACATAGACAGAATGCAGTCAATAATAATTGATTTCAATTAAATTATTTTTTATTAACTGTAATGATAAATACTAATTTTATTGATACATAGAATTACATAGTACGTTTCCTCTCTCCTAGCCTTTACATTGCGTGCCCGACAGGGTCCATATTACACTGGTCTCACATTCTGTGTAACATCCTATTACATTATGATTTGGTAATAAATGATTCATTGATTGATATATGTATAGGCTTTTGCCGAATGTTAACGAGCTATCAAATTCTGAAATATCTACAAAAAGAATTTAATGTTTCCACTTTGTCAATGAACTACTTATTCGTGGGTAAGTGTTTCAACGACGGATTAGCTCCAAAGAAAAACCTGTTTACATTACGAAGCAAAGGCCACGGCAATGCACACAGTAGGTTAACACTCCTCTAAGCTCACCACAGTCCGGAAAGTAAACATTTTTCTGACAATGCTTAAAATAAGCATCCAGCATAAGTTAACACAAACATCAAAAACACTACAAGTATAAGCACAATAACAATACATGTAAAATATAAAGTATGATTATCATATTGCTTTCTTTTGTGTTTACATGAATTGTTAGATAAATACATAAATAAATACAAGTGCAATATTTAATTTTGAATATTCGGCTGCTAGTTTTACTAGGTGGTAGGCCCGTATGTAGGTCGTCTGGGTAGGTATAACCGCCTTTCTTATTTCAGCCGTGAAACAGTTCGCTGTGTTTCGGATTGAAGGGAAAGGTAGCCAGTGTAATTAATTACTGAGCATGGACGGCATTTTATCTGAGGCCTCAGGATGACAACGCACCTGCAATATCAAGTGATTTTTCCTTGTTATTGCAGGTGTCTATAGGCTGCGATAACCGCTTACCATCAGATGGGCCGTCAGCTTGTTTGTCATCTGGTTGTATAAAAAAAAACATGAATCGTGCCCACCGTACATCGCCTGGTTAAAGAGCCTGAAGTACCAGAGCAGCAGCTTCCCCACCAGCACCAGGGTCTGCCACCAAACTTGCAAGAGGTGGCTAGTCTCGGACCCCTCGCTTTTGAGCACTACTGCCACTCCTGACATCGACTTAATCACACACGACTACGGTCCATTCATTGTCACTATTTTGTTTTGAGTTAGTTACATGGTGGGATTTTGTATTCCTGTTTATTTATTTTTACATTTTTCTTTGATTATTTTAGATTTATTGTCACGGGCACTTTGTTATTTATGGAATTCTTACACTGGCCTGTTATGTAGTCTCTGACCTCACTGTGACAAATTAGGCACGCAATTAAAAGTCACGGACGGAAAAATATAGGTAGTTATATTATAATAATAAAATAGCTCACATAAATATTAGAAATACATATAAAAAATCATACAAACATTCATTTTGCATCATAATGATAAGTACGTAAATTATTACAATTAAAAACCCACACTTTATAATTTATGCTTTCTTTAAAATTATCGTATAAAGTATAATTGAAAAGAAAAAAAAGCTTATATTTTTGGTACCTTTTCATTTCAATAAAAATATTGATTTATTATTGTAACCATGAGATGTTTTGTTTAAAAACTTTTTTTTTTTTACTAGAATATTCTTATACTGTTCGATGAACAACGTTAAAGTGGTTAAAATGTTTTGCTTTTTATTTTAGTGAATCTACTGATTGCTGCTATAATTACCACTCTAAGTTTTCACATTTATTTAAATAATACTTAATATGTACTAAATTAAAAAAAATAATTTTGATGTTACGACAGCTAACAGATATGATACATTTCAGTTTTCTGAATACTGATTTATAGAGTGTGAAGTCTAACATTAGAGAGTTAATCTGCAGAAATTGTTTATTTTATTTCTTGGATGCAAGATTATATTTAATTAATACAGTTACAAGAATAGATAGGAGAAATAGTAAAATACGGGAAGAATCAGTTTTTGTATAAAATACATGATAATATTATAATCGTTACTCCGACTTTGATTCGATTTAATTTTGATTATTATACGAATTGTTGTATTTCAGACACGACAGACATCAAGTGTAGCACGAGTTGCACTACGAAAGCCGCCTTTATTATTAACGCAGTAAGGGCTGTCTTAAGGACAAACTGTTGCGCTTGATGTGCTGTCGACTGTACCTATACCTATGCATCGCTGAAAAGTGTATACGCGCATAAATTTAATGCACCAAATTGGATTTTTTCTTGTGTTTGTTATTGGACAAGGCTTGTTTAGAAGTTTTTTTTCAAATTAAAAAGATTTTAAATCATTTTAATAGGAAAAGTGAGTTAGTGAAACATAAGACATTCGGGCAGATCTTCAATATTTTGACAAAGCAATCGAATATTTATTTTACTGATATTGGATACCGCAAGTAAAAAGTAGTTTTTTTTCATTCGATACAACACGTGGCAAGCCAGGGCGAGTAACTGGCTTAAAATAAAAATCTGCAAGCTTATTCAACAGCGAGGGTTGGTACCGGATATCTAAATTAGAACTATTTTTTTTCTAAATCCCACTAAGATTTTTTAATTTACTACAGGGAATAGAGAAAAACGAAATAAGGAAACAAAACTAGTACACATTATGCTTGCGAAAACTAGAAAGTGACGCTTCACACAGAATGATAAGAATGCGGGGATAGCGGTACAGCCACTGTGACTGCTAACTATTAGCTTTATCTGCTAAGCACCTACATATCAGACACTAAAGATTTTGTATTGTAAGTAGGGGTTGAAAGGTAAACTATTCTTATTTACCTTTTCTTTTACGGCTCCAGATAATCACTGCATTGAGTAAGTTTAGAAATACTTCCCGTGTTTGTTTATGTAAAGCCCGTTTATAAGCAAAGTGTAGTTCTAATTATAGACTAAGTATCTACTTGCTATGAGGGTGTAAGAGGGGTAATGTGTGGACAGCATAATTTTACGCTTTCTTCACAGATATCTCGAAAATAAGATTAGCTGCAGTTGCATGTTGTGTTATGGAAATCGCGTCTAGGCAAATGTGTTCTAATCAAGATTGGAATTTGATGCAGTGATTTATGTGCTTGATATAACTAACATGGTTCAAATTTATGTAAGTAGATAACTAAAAATTAATTTTATCTTATTATTATATCATCATCATTTCGCTGACAGACGTCCACTGCTGGACAAAGGGCCCATTTTCACGATGATCGGAAAATATTTAAAATGTAGTTTTATTCTTGATAAATGAGATCTTGGTGAGAGGGGGTTGATGGTAATATTAGTGCCATAAACACTTTTGTCTCTCTCGAAAACTGTAAGTTTTCATAAGGCGTGGTGACCAATAAGGTTTAAAAACTTTATGTTCTTAATATAATACTTGATTATCAGTAGCGTTCTTGACTATTCCGTTAGTCGTAAAATTAACTGTCTGGGGGCCAACACACACCCAAGAGATCGACGTAGAGTTGTATAGTGAGTACGGTTACACGCAGCGCTGTGCCCAAACGTCAAAACCAATGGTGGCCCGAGGTCAAGTTTGATGTCGAATATATCTGTTAATGAATCCACACAAAAGTTCGTAACTACAAAAAAGTTTTGACATGTCGGTTATTTTAGTCATTTTGTTCATAGAACTCGATTTCCACAGGCTTGTCTATTTCAAAAGTAACAGTATTAATATTAGGTATTTTTATTTTTAATTTAAAGAATTACTTGGCAATCGCTAACAATCTGTCTTCCTCTTCGCATTATGGACTCTTCTTACCGCTTCACATCAGGTGGTGATGAGTCATTTGTTGTGCTTTGTATAAAAAAAAAATCGCTTTACTCGTTTTCGTGTGTGTATTGCTCACACTGCATGTGACGGTGACGGTAAGTACTATGTTCAATTAGGTAGGATTATTTTAAATAGTTAACGATTAAATAGGCCGAGGCCGTGCGATGGCCATGTCATTCTATAAACATATAAAAAAATATCTAATATTGATACGGTTACTTTTAAAATAGACAAATCGGTGAAAATCGAGTTCTGTGGACACCCCACGGTAGGTACTGACTCAAAAAACCGACTTGGTTTAATTTACCATTACATCTTAAAACTTTATTGGTAGTTTATTGACGACTGGCTGGTCGAGTGGTCTGTACCCCTTGCTATATGGGCTACTCGATCAAAGGTCCCGGGTTCGAATCCCGGTAGGGGGAAATGTTTGTATGATGAATACGAGCATTTGTTCACGAATCATGGATGTTTTTATATGTTTATTTAGTATATTTCCAATATTTTTATACATCTTATTATCAATATTTATCCGTTATCCAGAATTCATAACACAAGCTATTAATGATGCTTACTTTGGGCTAGATAATAGGTGTGAGTGTATGATTATTATTATTATTATATAGTTAATGAACAGCGTTGCGAGACTGGAAACTTTTTACATGTAATGTTTGGATGGTTATTATTATCAATCACCCTTCCACCAAAGTTAGCACAGTCCGAAGAAAAAATCATTTTTATGTTAACTAATGGCAAAAAATAAATATTCAAATCGTATTGCAGTTGCGTTGAAATTTGAAGACAAGATATATTTGTTTTCGTTGCATATTCATCAGAAGGATAATGTGTATCGTAGATTCTAAGTATTTCATTCAGCTTTGATCCAAAAATTTGAATAAGTACAGATGACACTACGAAAATCACCTTTGTTACGAACGCAGTAAGAGCGGTCTCAAGGTCCAACTGTTACGCTTGATGTGCTGTCGACTGTACATAAATTTGTATTGTAAAGTAATATTGAATAAAATTTTAGATACAAAAGTATTACCGATTATGTATTAGTAATATCATTTAACAGCACGCAAAGTGTCTGAAACAAACAACGGACATGCAGTTCCTTAACTATTTACGCGAAAATTCAACGTCCTCAGGTTTCGCAAAGCTGATAATTGTATGTACCAAAGAGTATTAAAATATAAATGAAAATAGATTACTTGGATAAAAACTTACTAAAAGCCAATTTGACATGAATCTTAAATCATGGCTACAAAATTTACACAATAAACTCAGAAAAATGCTATGTGTATAGTAATCAGCAAATATATCAAACACAATGTTTTACGAACTACATCGTAAAAAGTGGAATTTTAATCAAACACCGATACAAGTAGCAATGTTTACCTACTCTTAACATTTCAAAATTAAAACCGTGAAGATAAAATTGATGGTTTAGTCTAGTGTCCATTTCAATGCATTGTTTTGTATGAAATACATACGTATTGGGTCTATATATTCACATTTTAATGTTTTTGATGCGATTAAACTCCTACTTTATTGTAATAATTACAAAAAAAGAAAGAAAACGATGAAAAAACATATGCACCAGGCGGGAATAGAACCGGCCTGGCCGGACATCAGGAGACGCGGGTCCGTTTCCCGCCTGGAGCATTATTTTTTCATCGTTTTCTTTCTTTATTTGTAATTGTTATATATATATATATACAGGTGATTCGATATTCACCATACTTTCGTGCCATTTATTCTGACAAAAATAAAACCATAATTTTATGAATAATATTCGCCATAAATAAAAAAAAAATGTTGGAAAATTATAAAATCGATTTTTTTGGAACACTCATGAATTATACTATAAAATAAATAATAAAATAAGGTACATACTCATAATAAAAATTATTTACAGCACAGATAAATATTTCATCACCGCTTTGGAATTATTTTTTTTAACAGAACATTTGACTAGACCTTTTTTAACCCGATTCAGTATTCAATTCACTATTGAAATAGATTATTCAGCATACAATAATAAAATTACTGTTGCACTACCCTTATTTTAAAATGGTTATTAAAGGTTTATTTATTGCAATAAAAACTTTTTGCTGAGTAACTTTTTGGGACCTATTTTGTCACACGAACTAAACGAGTTCTAAACGAGTTTGAAGCACAGTTATTTATTGATATTGCACTATTCACTCAGGCCGATCATAACTCCGATTAAAAAAGTTGAATATAATAAATAATTTAATATTCCCGGCAAACCCCTATACCGGCAGGGTCCGACTATCAGCACAGACTGCGCCTGCGGCGCTCAAGCGGTTCATTCACATTATGCAACCAATAGAATTAACGTTACGTTTATCGATAAACGATAGAAAAAAAACAGTATAGCCAGAGAAATCTAATCAGCCGCGAGAAGATAATTCTTCATAGGTGTCTTTTAAGAATAATGACAGGTGTCTAAAGAGTAATTAAGTTGTAATTGTAAGTAAATTTTCCACATGAATAATGTTTAACTTGAATCTGCATCTTATAGGCATGTTTTAATGTTGAACTCAAATCAAATCAAATCAAATTTATTGCATGTCACATTACAAAAATATGGGATGGTACATTTAAAAAGGTATACATGTGACGCCCTGCAAGGGCATGGCAATTAATACAGTGCTAGGTATAAATTACTCACTAACATCATTACATTTACATTTTCTAACAATTTAGGAAAAAAAAACACATTTTAAGCTATGAACAGTAATCAAAATAACAACAATTTATCCCAGCTAATGAATTATAATTTTACAATTTAATTTAACTAATATAACAAATTAACTTTTATTTTATATTGTATTCAATTACCTTGCAGTGTAGGTATACAAGTAGGAACAAATTACGTCATTAAAAACTCATTTATAGAATAATAGCATTTGAATGTCAAGTAAGACTTTAGTGTTCTAGAAAATATTTTAAAATTTTGTTCGTTTTTAATGTGTGCCGGTAATTTATTAAATATTTTAACAGACATATAATAGGGGCTGGTATTTAACATTTTTATTCTAGACTGCGGTAAGTATAGCCTGTCCTTATATCTAGTATTAACATTATGAATATCTTTTACTTTGGTAAAGTTTTGAAAGTTCTTGAAGGTGAATATGCATATGTCATAAATGTATAAAGACGGTAGTGTAAGTAGATTAAATTTTATGAAATAAGGTCTGCATGATTGAGTGTTATCTATGTGGGCTATTATTCTGACACATTTTTTTTGCATTATGAAAAGTTCGTTCATGTCAGTGCTATTTCCCCAAAGCATTAATCCATATTTAATTTGAGAATATGCATATGCATAGTAAGCCGATAATGCGGCGTCAATATTTGTGCTGTGAACCAATTCAAAGAGGGCATATGAACTTTACTTCAATATTAAAATTAACAAGTAATAATTAAAATGTTTAAAATTATACAAATTATAAGGAATTTCAAAAGTAAAACACTAGTGGTCACTTCTAAGATGGGATATAAATATTTAGAAAAACATAAATATTTTTATAAAATTAACAAAAAATATTTGTACCTACTGTAGGTATATCACTTAACAGAAATGAGTCCTTACGTTATTCACTCAAGTCGCAAACTGTTCTAACATTACGTCATTTCCTTTAGTAATTCCTTATTTAATTCTCTTGCTGGCTAGAACCTGTACTGGCCATCAATTACACCAACAGGATATTACAACCTGGCGAAGGTATCATTTAGCCCTGGATAGGATGCAGTAACGAGCAAAGCCTCACACTATTACTTTAATAACATAATAGGCATTCCTCTATATATCCTACACTGTTATTTGGTGTCTAGTAGTGTCTACTCTGGAAAAAGATAAAATATCAAGTTTGGATGCCGTTCAATTATGAAAATTGTGCTGCTAATTTGAAATTAAATACTTCTCCAATTTATGACAAAAAGTTAGTAGGTACATAGTCTAGTAATACACATTCAGTACATATTTGAATAAAAATGAATTTTAGAAACTTTATTTCCTCTGGCAAGTTTTATAAGATTTTCGTAATTATGATACTAAATTCATTACTTAGGTACAGTCCACAGCACATCCAGCGTAACAGTTTGACCTTACTGCGTTCGTAATAGAGGCGGCTTTGGTAGTGCAACTGTTATACTTGATGTACTGTCGTTTGTACATGACGTATTTTAAGATAAGTAACTTCCTGACTGTTAAGTTTCACTCATAAGCCACTAAAACGATTTTGTTGAAAGGAGTGGAGATTGTATATGGGCAAGGACCTTTTATGATAAATATGTATAATTTTGTTCAAGAGTCATATTTGTTTGCGTGTATATATATGTATCATTGTATATTATCTATCTATCTAGTATCTATCCATAATCTTATATAGACGTGATGTGTTGATTTGGACATCCATAGTTTAAGAAATAACATTATATCTGTACGCGGTTATTTGATGAAAAGAATTTGACGTTTCAACAACATTTCGTTTAAAGCCAGCACTTTAAATTAAATGAAATAATGCCAACTCACGCGCGCTATTTACCAATATTATTTCATTTGACTGCAATCAGTAGATACACATGAAATAGACCGAAAATACACGTTGCATTTGCATAACCAGCCTTGGGTTGTAGCGTTTTTATTGACCACTTCAGAAATTTTGCAATTCATAGTTCAGCTTATAACTTTTGGGTAAGTAGATCATTGTAATAGATAGTATTACTAGATCCCATTCACAAATCTGTAGGATGAATCTGGAATTGCCATAGAATTTTGATGCCTTTCGAAAATTTCGTGTATGTTTATATTTGTTTATTATTTGGCTGGAAAACAGTATATTATTAGTTTTATTCATATTGTCCTTATGTTCATTGTCAATATTGAGGTACCTACTTTTGTTCATCTCCATTTATATCAACTTATTATTTCTTTCAAAGAAAAAAATATAAGTAGATATAAACTTCTAAAGCGCTTTATTTTCTGACACTCCGCTGCTTTATTGCACTTGTAAGTTATGTACCTTCAAAAGTAGTAAGTCGCAAAATCCGTAGATCTACGGATAATTTACGTACCTAAGCATTTCTATTGCAATCGACGTAATTTTTGAGATTAGAAATGTTTCTACAAGTAAACTGGTGTTTTGAATATATTTTGTCTCGTTATTGAAAATCAAAATAGCTTTGGTATATTTCTTTTGTTTGATATTGAAATTATTAATTTTCATAAATATTTTAAAAAGTGGCGAAATAAATATTGCTAAATTCATAAAAAATATATATTGTCCTACTACAGTTTACTTACTCACATCAAACGTAATATTACAATAATTACAAGATTACAAAGATATCACTAATGTTGCCTATGCGCACATACATTTTTTAGCCACTTCCTGGCTTGTGACGTCTCTATTCGGCTTTATTTTCTATGGAGCGTTTTTCAGAGAATGCTCGTCAAACATATAGCTGTATCCAAGAAACTATTGATATACTACTTTTCACTTATGGATTGCAATCTAGAAGAAAACCTTAATGTTCAAATTTACTATTGATTCTGAAATATTTTTTTCGATTCTTATATCATGATACAATAAATTGATAATACGAGAAATACCTATACAACTGAAAATCGATACAATATCCATTGGGCAACAAATCTTAGAGAGATGCCATTGCTCTTAAGCACTAGTTTTTCACAAAAAATGCAACAAATAGGTACCACTTATTCTCCAGTTAATCATAAAACACGAATGCACTTCTGTGGTCATAAAACAACTAAACCAGAGGATCGATGGGCGAGCCGTGGCGTGGCATCGACCTTACGTTGCGCAACGATCAGTCGCCTGTCGCTTGTCGCTCAACAACCGCAGCATTGGACACACTACACCTTATTGGATGAATCACAAAATTAGGTAACATCTCGTTCTGAAAATGTTCTCACAGCTCTTATCTCGGTAGAGACACTCAAGTTTATGCTATTTGATACGATTGTCACGCTTTTTGAACTAGAAGTCTGTTTTAAATATAAAAACAAGGTGATCCCCTTCAATATACTATACAAAAACCAGGCACGATTTGTATTAGTGATAGAAAAACTTACAAACTCTACTTTTGCATACTATTTGCAATCTGTCTGTGACTGAGTCTTTAGAGAGAAAATATGGTTCTCCAATGTTTCACACACAATTCATTAGCAAATTACCAGCTAACTAAGCTGTATGATATTGATAACATAACCAAGATAAACCTACTTTTAAACATATGTTTTAGCACTAACAATATTATTATAAAATTTATAAACCATTATTCGGACTAACAATATTATTATAAACCACCACTCGGTCTAACATACATTATACAATATAACACTTAGGACATGTAGCAAGAAAAATAGGATATCTAATTATTATAGCACTCGATCTTATGACACAAAAGCACTAGAACTGAAGATGATTAGGTAATAAACTCGATTAACAAAGATAAGTCGTTTCAGGCGCTCCTTATGTTTTTAGCATGAAATTTTAAGAAATGATACGGTGCCATACCATAAATTGCCTAATATCTTTAGACTAAATACCATATTATTAAAGAAAAATTGGTCAATAGATCTTTGCCGTTTAATGTATTTGTGTTAGGAAAAATTTACTAATGTTCTTTTGCAAAATGACAATTTATGAAGAAATTACTTTATGAGATGAAAAGTTTGTGAAACATAAATAAATGGAACGTTGATTTGCGAAATGATAACTTTGAATTTCGTTGCTTGTTATCTGTAAATTTGTATAATAACTGTTGATCAACCAAAGGGGAACCAGAAAATATGTATTAGGTACACGTCCATAATACGTGAAAACTATATCCCCCACACAAACAGATTATTCCAAGATGGATCAGTAGTACTTATCATGAAAGAAAGAAAAAATATTTTATTTAAATAAACCACAAATAAGCACTTTTAAATCGTTAAAAAATCATTTTTATAACTATCACAAAAAATATGTTAACAAAGTCATAGTCTGTGTCTGCCTGTCATGTCTGAATTTACACCGAATGAACAATATTAAAAATATATTGTTTATACCAAGGCGAAAAATATTCAAATAATTTTATTTAAAAACTAAGATAAGATGAGCTTTATAGAATACAGTTTTACTTGTTGTTAGTTACAATAAAGGTAGCGAGAGTAATTGCAAAACCCAGAACGACCTCCACTCCGCCATCGCCATGAGCCATGAGTCACGATTTTTCGTCGAGGCTCTGACAGTTTAATAAAGAATGTAAAAATCAGTATTTAATATAAACTCGTGTAGAAATATATACTTCAAATTAAGTTTGATATAGATACTATTAAAGTAATACTTAGAAATTAAGGTTTTTATGTGAGATATTCAATAATTGATTAAAACCTTCTTTACCAGTCGACTATTGCCGATACAAACAAAGTTTTAACATAAACATACATAATTATGATAGTACAGATAAGTATAGGTATAGATATACAAGGTAATCATTTATTTGTGAGTATTGGTAACTCCAACTAATTTCTGATTACCTACTAATATAGTTAAAATTAATTTAAATAATATATATTATTTTTATATATTATTCTATAAATGTTAGAAACATAATAAATAAACATATAAACATCCATGACTCGTAAACAAATGCTCGTACTCATCATACAAACATTTATTCCTACCGCGATTCGAACCTGGGACCTCTTGACCGAGGAGCCTGTATAGCAAGGGGTACAGACACTCGGCCAGCCGGTCGTCAGTAGTTGTTAAAAACAAATTAATAAGGATAACTTCCAAAACAGCATTGTCTATCATATTTCTTGGTCTTGTCGTAATACGAGGGCCCGCCGACCGGACGGATATGAAGACGTGATTGTCATTTCGTACGCTACACGCTCAGTTCTAGTTGTCTATTGTAATAATAACTAACAAATGAATTAAGGAAACTTGTGTAACTTTAAACTTTATGTACTTGACAACAGGGTATTGATGAGTTGGTAAAATGTTATCTACTTACAGTCCTATTTATACGTTTTCCTCGTTTACTAACTCATTTAAACTAGCTACTTATGTCTTTCTTATTGTATATAAAACTTAACCCACCCTCACTTACCACAAGTAACATATTACCTTTACCGTGTTATTGAACCACGTAAATATAAATATATAATATTTATTTTTATTTATTTGTATCAGATATCACTCGAATTCGAAACCCAGAGCGTTCAAACCAGTACGCCACCGAGCTCCTCCTCATGTGTTTCTTCCATGTAGGAAGGCTTACTGTGCCCAGCAGTGGGATGTATATAGGCTGGTGATGATGATGAGATATCACTCTCCCTTTGAGTTAATTACGGAGAGTCGCGCTATTCATATATCCCATCTATTGACATCTTATATCATCATCATAAAATTAATACGTGAAGCAAAAACTTTGTACCCCTTTTTACGAAAATTGCGCAGACGGAGGAGTATAAAATTTCGCACACTTATAGTTTATATAGAGAAGGAGTACAGAATGCTAATATAAAAAAAAATGCATAAAAAATATTTTAAATCAATAATAAAAACATTACAAACACTACCATGTATTTGACACACACGCCCATATTAAGTCAAATTGAGTTATTTCTCTATCTATAGTATTAGTGAATGTCAAACATCAAATTAATATTTTAAATTATTTATGGTCAAATTTCGAGCAGAAGGCGACCACTATAAAATACAATTCAAGCAAGTTTAGAACTAGAAGAGACTTCTTACTAGCCATAAGGCGGCCTAAGTATGTATACGTAGGTGCCTGCATGATTTATTATTCTGTTTTTATTTTTATTTATTTCGTGTGCAAAGAATATTTGTTTTGTATTATAATGTACACACGACAGCACATCAAGCGTGACTGTTGCACTACGAAAGTAGCCTCTATTACGGACGGAGTAGGAGCGGCCTCTAGGTCAAACTGTTACGCTTTATGTGCTGTCGACTGTACCAATTAATTGACATACGTGAACTTATAATATAATACTCGTAGTTTCATTTTTCAATGACAGCTGTTATTGATATAAGTAGTATTCCTTTGGAATATTATTTATATATAATTATTACTATTTTACTTATACTGAGAAAAAATATAGATAGGTATATAATTATGTAGGTAGAGATACGTACTAAAATTACCAGGCTATTCAGCGAGTTGGCTCCGTTTCCAGCTATCTGAAAAGAAAAAAAACTTCATTATTCCTGTCACGAAATTATAGTGCAATACTTATGTTTGACTATTTAAAGAAAATCACTGACATAATAATTCTAAGTTTAATATAGAAATTATTATTTAAATGATAGGTATAAATTTAAATTTGTATTCGCTATTATTTAATCGTGCAAGATGAACGATAATCTTGAAAACCTTGTAAACCATTGTGAGATATCGTCTAACTAAGTACTTTAGATTTGGTAATATCATTCCCACCTTTTTTTGTTGAGGATCGTGGTATAATCCACATTAACGGATGCACTGGCCACTATAGTATATTGTGATGTATTCTTTGTGTTGTCAGATAGTTTGAATTGGGTAACTATGTAAACAGGGATTACTTGTTAGTACACAAAATAAAGAACTTCTGGCGATTCACGGTGTTTCAGGTTATGGGCCCAGGCAGTATTTTTATCAAAAAATAGTCGTAAATAGTTTATTTTTCAAGCATAATGGCACAATCTACAAGGATAGAGTTGTTAGATAAAGAAAATTATGAAACTTGGAAAATACAAGTCCAGGCTTTACTAGTGAAAGCTGATTCATGGAGCTATGTAAGCGGCAGAACTGCGAGGCCAGAAGTGAGTAGCAGTGACGACGGTTCGATCGATAAATGGATTGCGGCAGACGAAAAGGCAAAAGCAGATTTGGTGCTATCAATCAGTCCAAGTGAGCTTAAGCATATTAGAGGATGCGATACATCACGTGACATGTGGTTGAAGCTAGAATCAGTCTATGCGTCAAAAGGTCCTGCACGTAAGGCAATTTTATTAAAACAGTTAACTCTATGCCGTATGCAAGAGGGCGAGGATGTTAGAGAGCACCTATCTAAATTTATAGGAGCAGTAGACAAGCTCAACGATATAGGTATACAAAT
The DNA here is from genome assembly GCA_947347705.1 of Nymphula nitidulata. Classification (NCBI taxonomy): domain Eukaryota; kingdom Metazoa; phylum Arthropoda; class Insecta; order Lepidoptera; family Crambidae; genus Nymphula; species Nymphula nitidulata. The sequence continues at coordinate 14,755,065 of OX374630.1, read as the reverse complement.
TCATTATGATTTGCTATCAATTTTGTTGCTGTACAGTCTACCTGCGAGCTATGAGAATTTCAGATATGCAATGGAATCCCGCGACGAGTTACCTAAGGTCGATGTTCTAAAGATTAAGATTTTAGAGGAGGATAGCTCACGACGTCAATCTAATATTCTTGAGGTACAAGGAGCCATGTATGTGAAAGGAAATGGACCAAAAGGGAAGAAATCCTTGTCAAAGAAAACTAAGCATGAGAGTAGTACTTCCAACACCAATGAAGGTTTTAAATATAAATGTTTTAAATGTCACAATGTAGGTCATAAAGCTAGTGAATGTCGTATAAAGAAAAACAACCAAGATTCTAAGTGTGCAACTGTAGGAAAAGTAGAAGATATTTTTGAAGTTTTTAATTGTAATCAATCTTTTAATAATTTTCAGAATAATTTTATTTTAGATAGCGGTTGTACATCACATCTTTGTAACAGGAGGAAACGATTTGGTAAAGACTTTGTACATTACGATGCGAAATTAAATCTAGCGAGTAATCTGTCGACAAGTGTCAAAGGTAAGGGCAATATAACTCTTTATGCTTCAAATGATCAATCCAAAGGTCAGATCAAATTTCAAAACACTTTATTGGTCCCTGATTTGAGAAGTAATTTGGTTTCCGTGGCTAAAATTACTGATACTGGTCACGATGTCATTTTCAAAAGAGATATCGCCCTTGTTATCGACAAACAGGGTTTGGTTAAAATGACTGCAGATCGCGTGGGGAATTTATATCGTGTGAGAGAAATGAAAGATCCGATGAATGTAGCTTTGAATGCTGAAAATGGAGATTTACGTTTGTGGCATGAGCGCATGGGACATTTGAACGCGAGAGATCTGAAAAGGTTACTAAATGCTTATGAAATTGACGTAAAGACAGATGAGATGAATGCGTTGTATGACTGTGACATTTGTGCGAAAGGGAAGATGACTACGTTACCGTTTTCAAAAACAAATGGTCCATGTAATACAAAACTTTTGATTGTACATTCGGATGTGGTGGGTCCGATGAGAACACAATCACTTGGTGGAGCTAAATATTTTGTTACTTTTATAGATGACTGTACTCGTTGGTGTGAAATCTATCTTTTAAGTAAGAAAAGCGAAGTATTAAACGCTTTTAAAACATATAAGGCTTATGTTGAAAACCAAACAGGCATGAAGATAAAATCTCTTCAATCGGACAATGGTGGTGAATATTGCAACAATGAATTCGACGAATTGGTACGAGCTGAAGGTATTCAACGTCGATTAACGGTGGCACACACACCTCAAATGAATTCTGTCAGCGAACGCATGAACCGTACACTTACCGAGATGGCGCGATGTATGTTGTTATCTTCAGGATTAAGTACAGGTTTTTGGGCTGATGCTGTTGTGACTGCTTGTCATATTAGGAATCGTTGTCCGACGAGTAGCTTAAATGGTGACACTCCATATGTAAGGTGGTATGGAAAACCAGAGAACCTTGATTACATTAGAAGTTTTGGTTCAAAATGTTTCGTCTTGGACAAAACGCCTAATAAAAATAAGTTCGTGGCAAGAGCACGTGAAGGTATTATGGTTGGATATCCAAGAATGTCCAAGGGATATCGAGTGTGGATACCACAAGAGCATAAGGTTGTCATTGCAAGAGATGTCAAATTTCAAGAAAATGCTTTAATGAAAACTGTCATTGAATCTGCAATATCAGAAAATAAATCTGAGATTCAGAAGAAGTTTGAGGAAATAGAGACCACCGAGAATATTTCTAGTAATAAAGAAATAGATAATGTTTCTAACAGTAGAGATATAGAAGCAGATGAAAATGTTATAGAGTTATTACCAATGGAAAACAATACTGTAAATAATGAAAACATCAGCAGCGAACCTATTTCGATATTGAAACGTGGTCCAGGTAGACCGAAATTACAAAAGGGTCAACGAGGTAGGCCAAAAAAGGTCTTCAATATGATCAAAGTAGAGGAGCCACTTACGACAGCTGATGAGATTATTACAAGTGATCAACCAATTGAAGAAACGCGAGATGAAATAGAACATTTAGCTGCTGCAATAGAAATTTCATTAGATGATGCAATGTCTAGTGATGAACGTCAGGGCTGGATGGATGCTATTGTCTCCGAAGTAAAAAGTCTTGTCAAAAATGAAACATTTGAAATTGTGAAAAAACCCGTTGATCGTCAAATTGTTGGATGTAGATATGTTTTAGTTAATAAGTGCAATGTCGATGGATCTGTGAAGAAGAAGGCACGACTGGTAGCAAAGGGCTATAGCCAGAAATATGGCGTAGACTACTACAAAACTTTTGCACCTGTGGCCAGACTTCAAACAATTAGATTGTTGAGCGCAATCGCTGCGGAGATGGATATGGATATTCATCAAATGGACGTGAACACAGCATATTTGAATGGTTTTCTTGATGAGGAAGTGTATATGAAAATTCCTGACTTGATGGAAGATACTTTACGTAAGCTTATTGATCAAGAAAATGATAATTCAATTGTGGGACAGCGTGCCAGAAAGATGTTGAATAATATCCATGCAGGAGGAAACGCTTGTATCTTAAAGAGATCATTGTATGGATTAAAACAATCGGGTCGTCAATGGTATTTACGGTTGGATGAAAAACTAAAAGCGATGGGTATGCAACCTACGATAAATGAACCTTGTCTATACTTCAAGAAAAATGCGGATGACAGAATGCTTTTTGTGACAGTATACGTCGACGATATTTTGATTGCTTGTCAAGATAATCAATGGATTATTGAATTCAAGAAAGATTTATCAACAGAATTTGAACTTAAGGATTTTGGACCCGCAAAATGTTGTCTGGGTATTGAAATAGACAAAAACGTTAGTGGTATAAGACTATCGCAAAAGAAGTATGTAAATAGTATTTTAAAAAGGTTCAGTATGGGTGATTGTAATCCCGTTTCAACACCAATGGATACTGGAACAAAATTCGATATCAGTATGAAAGCAAGTGGAAATGAAAAATGGCCTTATCGTGAGTTGATTGGAGCTCTTATGAATTTCAGTGTTGGGACAAGACCTGATATTTCTAATACTGTTTCTAAGCTTGCACAGTTTACTGAAAATCCATGTAAAGTACATTGGTTGTGTGCTAAAAGAGTTCTTCGATATTTAAAGAAGACTATTGATTATTGTTTATATTACAGAAAAACAGGACAATCAGTTCAAGGTTTTTGTGATGCTGATTGGGGTAACTGCAGTATAGATAGACGGTCATATTCTGGATACGGATTTATACTTGGAGGTGCAGCTATTTCTTGGAAGTCACAGAAGCAGAGGACGGTAGCGACATCTACAACAGAGGCTGAATATGTAAGTTTGGCTGAGGCAATGAAAGAAGCTGTGTACCTGAATAGTTTAATGAATGAGATTGGTATGATAGGGCTATCCAAAATAGAAATGCATGTCGATAACAGAGGTGCGCTTTGTCTCGCCGAAGATCCGGTTTTCCATAGTAGGAGTAAACACATTGACATAAAATATCATTTCATGCGTAATGTGTTGAAGGATAAGAATATTACTTTGAGACATTTGTCGACAGATTCAATGATAGCCGACATCTTTACCAAGTCCTTACCTAGTGCTAAACATTTAAAATGTGTTGATGGCTTAGGGTTAGTGCACTTAGGTTAATGCAGATTATGAGGGGCGTGTTGAGGATCGTGGTATAATCCACATTAACGGATGCACTGGCCACTATAGTATATTGTGATGTATTCTTTGTGTTGTCAGATAGTTTGAATTGGGTAACTATGTAAACAGGGATTACTTGTTAGTACACAAAATAAAGAACTTCTGGCGATTCACGGTGTTTCATTTTTAAATCACGAATTGCATCACGAAAACTGTATTCGTTGTAATTTCATGTGAATCGTCGTAATGTTCATTCGTGTATTTGAAAATTGTCTAAATTGACTGGTTTGTAAGAAGTTAAATCTTCATAACAAAAAGTATACTCCTAATTAAATATCTCAATGAAAATTCAATCAGTCGTAAAATATAAGAATTTCTTTCAAGTAAGAATATAAATAATTTATTATTATATTTAAAATGAGTGCCGAATGATGAATGGCAGTCTTGACTTTGTTATGTAATTTATAAATAATAATAAAACAAAATAAGATAGCACTAGAGCATTTGAATTATTTATTCAATCTTAGTTGTTTATTTAACACATTGTTGTAGAACACACATCATACAAGTAAAGGAGCAGAAAGAAATACAATACTATTGCTTAGTTTCCAGGAATAAGCGGTCAAAGACGGTTCGTGATGGTACTGCGTGGCATCTCTAAGAGAAACCTTTAATTTGATAGAAATGTTCTTAATTTTTGATTTTAACATTATTATAAATGTGTAACGTGGACGTTAGCTCATAAACGCAAATACAAGATAGACTAGAAGAATTTCACAGGGATATCCCAAGTCCTGGGTGGCTCAGTGGTCAGAGCAGCCGCCCGGATTGCGAAAGGTCGCGGGTTCGATTCCTGCCTCAGGACGTGAAATTTTTCTAGTTTTATTTTAATTACTTGATAGAAATGCCTAGATTCTAAGTTATCATTTGCACGAGCGACCATACATTGTTATTAAAAGAAGAAAAAATCGGTACAACTTAAATACGTATCTACTTGTAAATAAGTCCTATAATACTATATTATAATAGCGTTTTTCTGTAGCTAATATGATGGTGTAGGAATTTCTGTTGGTCTTAAGTCTGTTTAAGATTAATACAAATACATAAATTCGGGTCCCATTCAAGGCCCCATTAATCATTCATAGCAAATAACAAGAAAAATATGGATAATGGTAAATTTTTAACTCATAATAATATAATATGGCTCGATATAATGTGGTCGACATTGTAGGGTGGACGTTAGCTCATAAACGCAAATACAGATAGACTAGAAGAATTTCACAGGGATATCCCAAGTCCTGGGTGGCTCAGTTTGTTAGAGCAGTCGCCCGGATTGCGAAAGGTCGCGGGTTTGATTCCCACCTCAGGACGTGAAATTTTTCTAGTTTTATATTTTAATTACTTAGTAATTTTTCAAACATTTATAATGTTAAAATCAAAATTAAGAATATAATATGGCTTTTTAATCATTAATGTTGTCCAGCAATAAAACATTCTGTTTTATATAAAGTTGTATTAGTAATAACTTCCCATGAAGTGATGTATACATCACACTGACTGAAATTCTTCACCGATAATAACACTAAACACAAAGAACCGGGTTACATAGGGGATTTGCTAAGTTCGTTCCATTAATAATGTAAGGTCGTCCAAAATGCGTGTCAGTACAAAAGGTTGAGGTGCAAATTCCATAGACGTAGCCGCCGTAGAGATTAGCCACACCCCATAACAGCCTACCCACAGCAATGACCTATGACATTAAAACGGTATCTAAGTTACAAAAAGAAAAGGTCATGTGAAATTGTAATTGACATTGATATGCTTCACAAGATGGTATACATTTTTTATTGCCTTAGAGCCACCGCACATATACAATTTCAAATCGTACAACTAAATTGCGTGCTTTCATAGGCCGCACACTTCGTCGACTTAGTTGGTGGACAGTATTGCTAGCGCGGTGAAGTCTGCGGTGAAATGCGGAAAAACAACGCACTTCTTAACTTAAAAAAAAGAAGACGAAAACAGAACAAAACATTTAGGGTGCATCCGATATTAAGTGACAGATTAGAGCGTGGGAAACATCATACCTTACATTCTTAACTGAGATGTTACCCAGATAAGTTTTTTAAGGGCATGCCTTTTTTGGACTTCGTCGATCAGCAGTTCTATTTTTTCATTTGTTACAAGAAGAGAATGCAGAGATCGACTGGCTGCGGCGGCTGCGTGCCCGTCGGCAAAAATCCAAGCGTGGGGAAATCACGCGCACGGGTCTGGTCACACTGCATCTTACCGTGCGACTGACCAACTAAGTTGTTATAGTGTGCGGGCTATCGGCCGATTGTTGACCAACTATTTAGTTGAACGACTTAGTTGATATAATGTGCGGGCTATCATAAGATTCTATGCCTATTAGACATTCTGCGATTTAGTTGTACGATTTGAAATTGTATATGTGCGGTGGCTCTTAGTTGCTGCCAGAACTACCAGGCCTTTTTTTTCGTCAGAAAGCTTTTAGAGCTACCCATCTGTAATACCATTATATTCATATCTGAGTTATGTCGGATTCCTGCGTTGTAGTCTACCGACTAAAACTGACGGTGTTCTCCTCTAGCTGTATTGTATACGGCCACGCGGAGAACTTTCGTGTGGGAACTACTACTTAGGCCTGGCAATTTGATGAAACCTTAGGGGGATAAGCTCGGTGGCGTATTGGTTTGAGCGCTCTGGTTTCGATACGAAAAACACGGCAACTTTCGACATTTTCGATCCTGGGATGGGTCAATCAAAGTTTGTTATCTCGAGCTCCTCCGTGCTTCGGAAGGCACGTTAAGCCGTTGGTCCCGGTTGTGCCTGCAACCGCTTTAACCCACCAACCCGGATTGGGCTAGCGTGGTGGTGTTATGGCCCAAACTCCTCATGTGTTTCTCCCATGTAGGAAGGCCGATGATTAGGGAGCTTACACTTGCTACACGTGATCTTTTTTATTAATTTTCAAAAAGCTCCATAAATATGAATCAGATTCTCATGTTCATGTAAAGCTATAAGTACTGTGTTAAGCTGTTATGCTTATGGCTATGGGGCAGGGAATAATGATATCGATTTCAACCATTATGTATTATTGACAGGGTTATAGTTTTCTCGACAATTCAATAATGATTTACTAGAGACTAGAGTAGATATGGAAATTCTTAAGTTAAAACGGGTTAAAATTACATATTTTAATCTCTTTATATGGTTTATAATATTCTCACACTCAAATTAAACATAATTGATAATAAATATTACGGTAACAAAAAATGATCGTACTCGTCGTACAAACATTTACACCGAGATTGGAGCCCAAAACCTATTTAGTAGATAGACTGACCCTTCGACCAGCCGGCCGGTTAAACAAAGATGTATAAGAAAATTATGTAACAATAATATGGTATTAACTACCCATGACCATTATGTAAGCGCTACTAGAATTTCGTTACTTGTTTCTGGTCACGAGGAGACAATGAAGGCTCAATTTCTACGAGTCACGGATAATGTAATGACAACTTTCCTTTGACGGCCAATGGCCCATTGCTATGTTAAAAAGTACCTCCACAAGGTTGTTTTAGATGTTGAATTGCTTTGGACTAGAAAGTTTTAATTATGTCAATAAGTACAGTACATACTAATTTAAAGTACGTTTACTGTTTTATAAATAAGTTACATTCGATGATTTAAGCAATCACGCTATAGGTATGTATAGCTAAAATGGGCCCAATTTTAAAGACACACTATACATATAAATTTAAGTACAGTATATCTTTTGTAATGGAAAAAGATAGCAAGAATTTGTTGTCAACTAAATTTAGATAGATTTGAAAACAACCATGTACAATTTTAGACGACATGTACGGAGGTTCCTCTAAACACTGCATTTTATCAAGTTCAATAAGGTCGAAAATTGTACACTTGTTTCTAAATGTCAAATTATATGACAGCCATCCTTTTTGTATTTACATTGAGAAGCAGAGATGCACTGAACTGAAATTTAGATTTAGCGTGAGTTCGCCAGAATTAGGGCCAGTACATTTTATAACATGTGCTTTTCTTTACTGCATATTGGACTATAATGGAGTATTAAGTATGAGACCGTCCGCTAGTCTGTTTGTGTAACTAACATATCTTATTTATTGTAACTAAATGTTTAAGACGAGAACTGCTGCCGACAAACTGCATGCGTAGTTTGGCAGACTTCTTTAAATTGTACCTAATTGCAGGGGTTTGTTGAAATAAATAAATTAAAAAAATATATAAATTTGTCAAGCAGTATATAATTAATAATGCTTTTCTTATAAAATTCTCTGTAAACGGCTTGTCAATGTATATACTCTTTATTGCACTATAAAAATTACAAAAACATGATTCATAAAATAGTTAGTATGTATTTACTCGTATACTCCTGTTTTCTGCTGGTGTGTTTATTCAACTACATTTTTTAAACTATCGCTGGTATCTTAAGCGTAGGTATAGGGTCTAAAGTACGAATCCGAATTTGCACCAATGTACCAAATTTCCGGTCCGGCAGTCAAAACCTACAACGCAAAACACCTCTGTATCACTCACTATGCATGCACTAGGTTAAATTGTTTTAGTGAGTGAAACTTGTCACGATTTCCAGTTGAAATATCTATGTAAAGGCTGAGTCCATGACGATAGTACATTCACTAAGTAATTAGAGTGAATCGAAGTATCGAATACACCTCTCGAGAGATCGAGTAGTTGGTTTCATCAATCTATTTGATACGATTCAAAGAAAATGCACCTGTGATCTGATACTTTGACCCAAATAATTCGAGTTTTTTATTAGGATTAGATTTTACGAAAAAAAGTTTTAGATCACTCATGTTTTAGAGAAAATCATTTAAAAAAAAATCTTTATTTTTTTATCTTAACGGGGTAACTCTTGGCCTTCATCTCACCTGATGATAAGTGAGGATAAGGCCGACGATGGAAACGAGCTACACCCGGATTCCTCAACCACAGAGGAACTGCCTATCTTACCTCTAACTGCCGGAACACAACAACGTTGTTAACATTATTGTTATGGCAGCAGACTTAGGTAAGGTAGCTAGCCAGGCGGACTTAGAAAAGCCCTACCACCAACCAAACCGAGAAAATTTCTGTCCCCACTGCATCGAACCCCAGACCTCTAGATCTGTTAAATCTTCTATAATGTTGGTTTTAAAACTTAAACTTTTGACACATAGCTTAAACCTAGAAAGGATTATCTTTAACGCTGCCAAGGATAATTTTGTTTTAGCTTTCTAGGGTTAATGCCGACGCAGTATGTATATTAGAGTGCCAGATGGCAAATTCGCACATGCTCATAAGTTACGGTAACAGCACATCATCTAGCGGGCTGCTTACTTATCACGATATACAACATCGCATGCTATTACAAGTTTTACTAACAAAACCATCAGAACTGCTATAACAAAAACATTGAAGCGTCTATATAATCATCACCGGCGGTCAAGTGGGCAACTAGGCGGTTCACGCTTGACGGAGTAATGGTGGAAATGATGCACAGCCAGTCGGACGCAGGTAATGGTAAAATTAATACTATCCCAAGAGAATTAAGGTTGCTAATCATTCTGAACTGTTATGATTGATGTGTTTGTGATTGTATTACGGAATATCGTACGTATATAGCATAACAGTTTTTAGCTAAACAGATCTTTATTGCCAACGTCTCAAGAGCTACATTGTTGCGTTGCTTGTAGTATCAATCCACACCATGCGGGCCGGTCTGATTCACAAGCGGCCAGCCTTCTTTCATTTGCGTAATTATTCAATGATTCTGTTAACTTCCTAAATACCAAGTGACGGTAAAAAATTCAGAACAAAAGTATTTTTCACGACTTTCACGATTTCTCAACAATTCGGACATAATGTTAGATTTTACATATATTACAATAAGTGATAAAACTGGAATAGTTTCAATATCTTATATGAAACGTTCTGGGTAGAAATTGAACTAATAAAATATACTTAAATATTAATCTTCAGATCCTGTGATCTGACAATACAAATAAAGTATCCTGTGATTTGAAGTTCTTCCAAGATTGGAATCGAAGGACTGTAAGGGTATTATTTGGTTTCTATGATCTGATGGTATAAAGGAACGGAAAAGAGGGTTATATAACTACAGACCCACGAAAAGTTACATAACGTTCATTATTTTATATTTACAGTATTAAAATAATCAAGAGTCATATTAAAAATATTTAAAAGCAGCTGTTTATACTTCTAAAGTAAAAACAGAAGTTAAAAATAAATATTCATCTAATTTAAAGGTATATTTTTGAGTAAGTGATTCGCTTTCTTTAATTTCTGGAAAAAAATAACGACTGGTAAATTTTCAAGGTATATAATTATTGTTTTTTTTACTACCGCTGTGAGCATCAAATATTTTACGTGGAAAAAGTAGGTAGGATTTCCCAAAACATCAAAGTCACGAAAACAAGTTTTGTGTGAGTAGGTCAGAAACGTACATGGCCCGACTAGTGACATCACGTTGTTGAGTTAGTGACTACAATCGAATATGATAAATAAATGTTACGACTACATAGCCATATGCGCAGAAACGGATATGTTAAGGCTCTACCACAAAGGAAATGAAACCTTTTCATCGCAAGTTATTACTCATGTTTACTTATATTAATTTTATTTATTTGCAACGTGAAGGTGTGTTTGTAGTTCAATAGCTCATAAGAAAGTAATTCCTACAAATTGGATGCTTTAATGAGATTTCATGCGAAATTTCATCCAAATCTGTCAGCGTTTTATCAGTTAAAACGTAACAGACAGACATAGTTACTTTGGCATTTATAATTTAGTATGAATATCCTACATATTTGATGGATAATCTGCTTGTTATAATTCTTTTAGAAGCAAGCGACATTACTGCCGCTACCTCGAGTGAAAAATGTCGTATTTTTGCTAAGTTAGCATTGACTTGACCTCTGAAGTTAATCGACAAACATTCAGTTAAAGTTAGAACTATCGACTTTAGTCTATATATGGACAGCCTTTACCTTGGCTTTGTTTAGATACTTTGATAGAAGCTGGGAGAATTAAGATTATTGTAAAATTTATAATCGTGGATAGGTCTGATTCAATCGATAGAATTCAAATCATTGAAAGATCAAGGACTATAATATCATATCAATGATTTTGTCTTTTCAAAGTAGTGGTTAGTAAGTATAATTTAAATGTACCAAGCAGACGTCAAGTTAAGTAGAAAGATTGTAACACTAATACAGTAATTGTTATGAACTTAAAAATAATTTCACGCTTTATTTTATTTTATTCGATAAATCGTCAGCTGATATACACATAATCGGTAAGTAGTGACTTATAGTGATAGGAAGCTAATTACAGATTCACACAAGTAGCTAACTGACCAAATGTACAGTGAGCTATATATACAAAATAATAAACAGTTTGGACACAAAATATTGAACCATCTCGAATCGCAGCAATCATCCACATAATAAAAGTACATGGAAAAGAATATTATTAATAAAATCTACACGTCTATGAATAGAAGCCTGCCAATTGACTCTTTCGGCGATTGGATATTTGTATTAAATTTGTTACTTTCTAACTTAAATATAATTGAAACTAATTAAGTACTTAAACTTTCCATAGAAACTGTTTTACTAATTCACGACTAAAAATATTTTATTATAGAGTAAATAATATGTAAAAAGATACGTTGCCGGTTACGCTGTCGTTGTGCGACTTATGCAACGTATAATTATGAGGAAGGTATGAGTACGTGTGCACTCAACACCTCAGTGTAAATTACATACAAGTATTATTATTATATTTTTCTTGGTAGATATTGTTATTGTAAACTAACTGTTATTTATGAAATTATGACAAACACAAGGAAAACTGTTCAGAAGCGTAACACTATATTATAAAAAGATAGTTTAATTTTAACATCTAGGTACCTGTCAGGACATTTTCTGTAAAAACCCATAGTAAATATTTTTGCAAAATGTGTTTAAATTTTTATATGGACATAGCAACAGCGATTCCGTCTCAGGATGTGTAGCAATGTAAGATTAGATAAGCGGTGATGGCCATTATTTGATTAATAATCGCGATATCGAATCAAGAGCGAGTTGCAAATCTGACCTATTTTCCGACTAGCATGGCTTTTTTTGCAATTGCAAAAATAGACGGTAATTTAGTTAGCTGGGTTAAGCTGTACCTATGTCCGTTCGATCATTAATAATGAATGAAACTATTTTAAAAGAAATAATGTGAACCTATTGATTTTTCACATAGGAGATAATACGCAGACATTTTTCTAGGTAAACTTATATATTTAGTATTACGTTCGCACTTGACCGTAATTCTTAATCACCCAAACTCGTGTTCTTCAAGGTGACTCGAATGAAGTACCTTCGTGTATAATTAATAGTACTATGAGCGTTGGCGTCAGTAGTCATGGCACTAATACCATATTCGGGTATCCTTCGTGTATCTTTAGAACTATACTCGCTGTGGAATCCTTGGTTGCTCATACTCAGTTCAAAGATCGCGTAGGTGTGACCTTTTCCAATATGCATTTGTTAATGTTAAGAATCTCTCGATTCGAATCGAATGGAATTATTGGTTATTGTATAGACTAAAACTTGATAAAAAAGAATATCAACAACATTGAGTTTCTAAATAGGAGACAAAGAGGTATTAATGAGTTGTTCTTTTGTATTTAAGTCAAAGTCAAAGTTCCAGACAGTTTAACAGAACCAAACATGAAACCCTGCAAGGGCACAGCAACTTAAATCATGGTATTTTTCGTTTCTTATTTTAATCTGTACCTATCAAACAGGTAATGTTCATGTTGGTAGTTCCTAGAACTGTTAGTTACTTTCACTTTTTTCTAATTTGTTTTTATACATATTCGACGATATGACGATTATTGTATATGATTTATGTCTAATTCATATGACACATAATATTGTTGCATTTTTTTTAACTCTAAGTACATAATGCAACTCTCCTGTGTACAATGTAAGTAAGTCCAAATAGTCATTAAAATAACGTAGTGTTTATGTTTATTATGCAGAACGGTTCTCAGTCGCATTTATCTAGAGCATAGCAATTTTACATACATCTAATACGTATAGATATAGTAATATGCATCAAGCGAGACATCGCATTTCACAATACACTTCCAAACGTGTTTTCCTAATATGGCTGCAATGCAATAATAACAAATATCAGTCAATCCAGAAATAGGAATAAGCTATAGTTTTTGATTTATAGACCCGAAGAAAATACTATTAAGACGGTCTTCAACAGTGTGTTTGATCTATGGAGCCGCGTTCGATGGAACGCAGAACAAAGATGGACCGGGAAGGGTCTCATTTATAATTCCTGTTGATCAGATAGGAATAGACGTGGATATGTAATATCAAGAAGAGAACACAAAGAAATAATTGTTGGTACCTCACGCATACACTATATTTAAACACACGCACACACACACACAACATACAACGGAAAATATCTTAAGGAAAAACTTAGCGACGAAAACTTGCCCCGATCTTGTCACAAGTTCACAATGTAGAGTTACCTTATAAACTTATTCTTTAGAAATACGGTAAAAGTGCATAATCGGCGCCAAGTACGGTACTATTTTTATTTTCGTCTTTTATTCTCGTTTGATTTCGCATAAGTATCAACATTAATATTACACACACTTGTACACTGTACAGTCGACCACAGAAGAAGCTGAACACTTAAGTACTATGTCACACCGATCTTGTACACGTACTTTATAGTTGCGACCAGTTGCGACCGTGCTATATTGACGCTAGATTAATAATACATTAAGAATTTACTCATGCAGAAACCCTCAGGGGCTATTCACACGACGTTTAACTAACGATATATGAGAATAAGACACAATAATAAACATACCATCGTAAGTAAAGCCAATTTTAACTACTGCCTTATACTTAGAGCTTTTAAGCTTTTACCCTTTTAATATTCTTTTTATCAAGATTGGTAACAGAAAAATTGACAAATTACTTCATTATCTACTAACTACAACAAAGTAGTTATTTAATATCCGGCCAGATGTATGCACCTAAACTATTTAAAAAAAAATAGGAAAAATCTGTTGTTTCCGGAAAAATAACTAATAATTCGTTTTTATGTATTGTTCACTGGTACAAAGTTCAAAACGATTCGTCCATTTCACTATTATTCAATATGGCAATATGGCGGGCGACATTGAACTCAACTAAAAGTCACCAAGTGACACAAGCACCATGATGAATATATGGCTGTGTTACATTTTTTCCTTTGAAAACCCCCTTTTTTGTACCACGAGGCAAATTAAATAAAATGAAAATGAACCATTAAAACTGTTCTGCATATTTTACATATTTTGGACATCCCGTTTCTAATATTTATTCTTAGTATTTTCAAATAGTTTTCGAATGGCATAAATCAAGGAATTAATACCACTTCCAGTTATGTCACTGGGTGCTTGGATGCTGTCCAAGAGCGGAGTCCTGGACATTCGCTCGTATTTCACTCAATGCGAAATAGTCCGAGTATAAAGTGTAACTATTAATGCCCGCTAAAATTGGCCTGCGGCGTCCGATAGTCTGCTACCAGACGCAAATGGTAAGCAGGCTAAATTCTTTTTATAGAAATTGATGAGAAATATCATGGCGTATAGACCTAACTTTGAAGTGCAACGTAGTACTTACATTATTCAAAAATGGTACAAGATCAATTACATTAATTAACAAACACACTTAAATATCATATTGATTTTAATCGAAGCACATACACGAGATATAAAAATAATAATAATGTTCACTCTTATATTCGGTTTACACAAAAAAAAAAAAATTAATAAATAGATCGGAAATTTATTAACATTATTTGGATGGACCACAGATTGCTCAGGCGCAGTCGCGTCGGTTCAATTTCCCGTAGCAACCTTTGTCATGATTTAGTGAGATGCTTTACTCAAATAGTTAACATTCCACATTCCACCTAAATTATAATTCTAGCAGCAATACTGTGAATGCAGAAATTAATATCGAAACTGGGTTACATACATAAAAGTATAATGACTTCCTCGTAATAAAATATGGGGTCTTTTTATAGCTTAGCTTCCAGTTCTGCTTTTCTCTGTAGAAACCTGTACGGTGTACGTAGCTTTAGCTTTCCTTAGAAACAAGACGTTCCACTTAACTGTAATTAAATCAGCATCAGTACCTTTTAATGACGTCATAACCCGTGTGAGCTGTTGTTCCCGTAAACACTTATTATGATGTGGCTATTGGTAATATAATGGAAAAGCAGCAGGCATGGGCAGCGATTAGTATTTTGATTCATAACGACGGGATCCCTGAGTTTAAGGTAGCTGGTTTGATTTCAGTGCGTTCTTATTTGTTTCTTATATGTTTCTTTAGGATGTGATTTCATTGTTTGACTTTCTCCCCAGTATACCAGGTTTATTAGCCAATCCAATCTAAGTTCTCTTGGCCTTTTAATTTGCGAATTACTTACATATCAGACGCAGTAGATTTTACTTCCTACTATTTTTTATTAACTTACGTCAGCATTATGTTAGTGTCACGAAATAATATTTATTATGTTAAAATTTCTATAATTTCAGCAGTAGATGTTGCAGTGTTTACTTAAACTATTTTTGTCAGGCTTAAAGATATTAGTCAATTACATAATCTGAAAGATGTATAAGAAAAACAAAATTTTGGTCAAAAGTGATGCAACTACAGATTGTGAAAGTAAAATAAGTTACTAAAAAGTACACCGAGTAAAAATGTTCAAGGAATCCATTTAGAGAGTTAATTTATGCGTACTTCTATCCATAAACACGCTTATTTTTTAACCTCTTTTATCCAAGCTGTCTTGAAAAGGCGTACTTATCATATCGTTAGGACGTGCCAGATAAGTAATTAAAGTAATGAAATCATTAAAATGTAAAGCGTTTATTTGCAGCGCTCGGGCATTCTAGTTCATGCTGAGAGAATACAATGGAAGATATTCTAAATTCTCAAAATAGCAAGTATTCTATTTATATAGCTAAACAAGAATGTAGAGAAGAAGAAGGGGTTCAAGGGCTGCAGCTGTAGGTTTAAAAAATATTTTTTATATGTAACAATCATATGATTGTTACAGAATTGCATGACAGGAAGTTGAAGACTATTCCTCAAACATCACATGAATATTTGAAGTAGTTACTCACAAACCCAAAAAAAGTCGGCTGGCTAGTTTATTATGAGAATGGAGCTGTTTGTTGAAATCTTAGAATACCACCACGACCTAGTTCCTCCAAATAAATACTTATGTACTAACCACTGATTCTTCATCAAAATTATCATCTTTTTTCCTTACAATTAAATGATAAACAAGCTGACGGCCCACCTGGTGGTAAGTGTAACCGCCGCCTATAGACACCTGCAATAACAAGGGAAAATCACTTGGTATTGCAAGTGCGTTCTCATCCTGAGGCCTTAGATGAATTGCCTTCCTTGCCCAGTGATTTCACTGGCTACCTTTCCCTACAATCCGAAACACAGCGAACTGTTTCACGGTTGAAATAAGAAAGGCGATGGTACCGACCCAGACGACCCTAAAAACGGCCCTACCACCTAGTAATCATCATCATATCAGCCGAGAAACGCCTACTGCTGGGCATAGGCATAGAAATAAATAACAATCACAGTAAAAAAATAAAAATGAAAAGGTTCTTATTTTAGATAAAACAAGAATGAAGGATAGGTACATCAATGTTAGCCTGTTTTAACTTAACATTTGTTTAGAATTTTAAACGCCTTTTCCGTTGGTTGGGTATTACTTATTTATTTATTCTCCAATTTAGAACTAGACCACTGTAATCGCTTGCTCCACATAAGGTTTTTAAGGCTGTTGGCGGACGTTAACCTAGTCTATCGATTCATGTTTTCTAGGGCACACCGGTCTAGGGCTAACAGTAAACCAAAAACTGTTTCTTTACTTATTAAATAAAGTAAAGTATGCTTCAGTATTTTGAACAGATTCCGGCAGCAAATGGCTTACATTTGTGATAGGAAAAATAGTTGATGAAAAGTATTCCTCACGTTTCTTCGACGTGGTTACGTGAAAATTTTACAGACTTGATATTGGATGGATAGGTTAAAATTAAATTGTCAGTTAATATGTATGTCAAAATTACACTTTTCTGGTTTGCTTGTACTGTAAACCCTGAAAATTGTAAAAATAACAAATCAAAAGATACCACCATTTTCTAAAAGCGGTCAGTTAAACCTTAAACTATATTTAAATCAGTTATTTTGTTCAGATATCAAGATCTTTGAGACTGTACAATGTTTTTTCATTAATTTCCGAAGAAATTGTTCGATAGTAAAATACGAGTTGCAAAATGTATGCTAATGAATTTGAATGATAAATGAATGAAGATAAAGCGACTAAAACTTGTTGTAGTCCTTGCATTAAGGTTACAAGGCTAAAAGCAAAAAAAGTTCTACAGTTAAAGAATGATAACCCTAACTAAACCTAGCCGGCTCATTCCCTAGTGTAGTTATACCAAGAAAGGCTTTCGTTTTGTTTTCTAGGTCGCGCAAGGTTTGTATAACAATGGTAATACCAGAATATTGTTCTCAGAATGGAATCGACTTAATTCTGACTCATTATTATTCTTTAATCGCTTGTCATCTGTTTTCTGTAGGTTAGTGGAGAAAGCGTTTTGTGTTTTGTCGCCTTGCTTTTGCGATTGCTGCGATTGTGATTATCTTCTCCCTATAACTGTTATGTAGCAATTTATGCCTTAGCTACTACTAAAAAAGCTACTAAAAAAGGGTAGTATTTGTCGTACCCCTAAAGTAAAGCATCGCTTCGTCGTTGGTGATAGCTCCTATTAAGTGTTCTGTAGTGATAGCTCAATACCGCGTAAGCAACAGTTATCGATAAGACGCGAACACAAAGCGAACTTGATTTTAATTTATTAGAGTGTTACTGGGCATTAGCTGAAAGAAATTATAAAATAGATTGCATAATTAGATATAATACTATGTATAAATACGATTTGCAAATAACAAGGACGGCTATAGTGGTGTTCAATCGAACATGTCTGAAGTCATGAACATAATCATTTATAATCTCTTTACGATAATAAATTAGTGATTATATTGAAATAGTCGAATAAATACACCAAGCTGAAACATAATATACAATTATCTACATAGTTTTTAAGTGAATTGTGATTTTAAGTTATTACGTTTCACAATATCCACTTAGCAGAGTTACAGGTTCCGGGTAGATTTTGTTGTTTCATAAAGTTGTTAATTTTTACCTCATAAGTAGATATTTTAAATAAGTGGAAGTAGTTACTGGGGTTATATTAAAAATGCTCATAAGAAAAACGCTGTTGCTAACTTTGCTAAAAATCGACCTAAAACAATTGTGATGACGTGCAAGAATCGTCACGTTCAGACCAAAGTCCAGTTTCGCCTGGCTATTGTTTTTTTTATTATAATCATAAATTAATAAGTAAACGTCGAACCCGTCATATTATTCTTATTTTATGACATTTTTCTTGTGTAACAGGGTTAGTATGACGGCGCCCTATTCTTGCAGGAAACCCAACACGGATTCAGTTCGAAAACTCAACCTCAATGAACCTCGAAAGAAAGCGACGGCAATATAGTTTCCGATATTTGACTGTTTCCCAACAGTTCTTATTATGGGTGTAGGTAGTGAAGTGCTCCTAGTGTGTATATTTTCTTTGGCATAGTGTAAGTTTCGGACTTTCGGTCGAATCAAAGTGTTTCAGTTGTTTAAGTTTTCCTAAATGGAGCTGACAGCTGAACGCTATCCAGGTCGACTCATTTTGATTGGAACTTGTACTAGGGGTAATACTGGTGGATGCAATAAAAGTTCACGAGACACGTTCAATTCTTTGATACTTTATCCGTTGATCGTGACTGGACATGTGTTCCTTAAGTCGCTGTAGGAGACTAACATAAGCTTAGCCAACGTGACCTTCTATTTGTAAACGAGATTAAGGCATTTAGTTAAGAAGTTAAGCGCTAAGTCATTGTTAAAACGTGTAGACGTAACACGATTTGGCACGTTATCGCCCAGACGACGAGGAGCTACGCGGCGTCTTTGCACGTAAGTGTAAGATCAAGGTTTGATTGTATACAAGGTTTCTAGTCAACGACAGTAGAATACTGTAATACTGTTAGGAAAACTACGCATCAAAGACCAAAAGCTAAGAATCGGCCCAAAGTTCGGCCCAAAGTGACGTTGACTGTCATATTTGCGTATATACTTTTTATACGACAAGGGGGCGAACAGGCATACAGCCCACCTGATGCTAAATGGGTACCGTACTGTATAGGAGTGTTCTGAAGAGCTTTTCGACTTTATCCCACCTTCCCTTCCTATTCGAGAGCACGCGTGCCGGTCTTTGGATTCATCAATTTACTGTCCACCTCAGCATCATGGACAAAGAAGTTTAGTAACACGTTTCTTTGTCGGACTTCCAAAACTTGGAATTCTTTGCCAGCACATGTGTTTCCTCCTTTCTATGACATGGGTTCCTTCAAAAGACGCGTGACAATCACCTTATGGGCTGGCAAGGTCGAGACGGCTAGAACAGTATGTTTCAAGCTGCACTAGCTGTCTTCGCATATGGATACTTCTTACCGCTTCACATTAGGTGGTGTTGAAGTCATTTGCTGTGCTGTGTATAAAAAAAGGTGCTAGTGTGGCACCTTCGCCTTACCCAAGGCCGCGACGTCATCAATGAGTCTTGCGTCTCGTGTTCTCGGTTGTTTAACTTTATCTCCTGTAAGGAGGAGGTTATACCCCAAATTTCAAGTGTTTAATACTGCCGACTTATGCCTTACACTCATCATATTTTTCTTCTATACTCATTTTATTATCACCTACTAAGATTCTAAAAGAATCAAGTAAAAACATAGAAATCACACAAAAATCTATTAATATATTAATGTCGGCGTACATTATAGCAGTATTTTTGTAAATTACATTATTTTACGGTACGTTAAGAATTCTTTATTGTGGTTAATTTCCTATATTATATACTTACAAGCGGCGACCGATAATAACATAGACGAGTAACTAGCCCATCCAAAATGACACCCCGAAAGAGACTCCAAAGTGGGCGGGGCTTAAATCGGACTCCGCGCCATGATTTAGTTTGTCATTGACTGCGTCACGGTGATGTACTCGTAAAAAAACAATAAAATCTCAGTAAATATGTCCAAAAGTGAAGTAAAATAGTGTGTCAGCGGCGTAGGTGAACATAATAAGAGCACTGGAATCAAATTTTACATGTAAGTCTCTCCTAAACCTATACAATAGAGTCAAATATAAACAATAATATTGGCCGCCATGTTGGCCCAATATTTGTGAACAATTTGAACATTTGTTCACGAGTGGATATGATGTTATGCAGTCATTTGTGTGTGACAGTATTTATTTATTTTCAACTCAACTTTTAGCTCTGCAAACTTTTATGACGACTTATTGTTATTGTGTATGTTTAATTGTTAATTTACCTACTAATAGGCAATTATGGCTTTATACAGCGTTGCCTTATATGATTTTTGTAAGAATGATAAACAAACCTCCAATTTATGGATATTTTGCCACAGTTCCTTACAATATGATGCCACTTTTAACACATTTCTCTATAAATTTAAACATTATTATTTTAACATATGTATGTTTAATTATTACTTTAATAATTTACTTATTTACAAAATGATCTGGAAATAGTATAGGTATCTATTTTAAACTGTTAAGGATAAGTCGTAGTAAGTAAAGTTGTAAACTGCAAAACAGTTTCGTGAGGTTATAGAGAAGATAGTTTAACTACACCTGCTTGGGATCTTATCATGAGAATTACAAAGTCTGAAGCCCGTATTTACTCTTCCCGACCTTCTTCGGACACTGTAAGCTCCTTGGCGTGAATCGGACCACTCAAAATAGTTATAACTATAAAAATATGACGGTATTTAATATTAAACTTATCAAAGACAACTGACATCTTTACTTCAGTCTTCCCGTGACCTTGATCGCTATAAAGTAATCGAAACATTGGGTATAAAAATCATAATGTGACATCTAATAAACGCAAGTTAAATCCGTGGTTATTTTATTTCAAGAAATAAAACCACTTGATGACATTTTTTTTTTCTTATGTCCTTAATACAAATAAATAATATCATAACAGATATTTCAATTTTTTTAATTTAAATAATGAAGCGACCCATTTCATTTCTGATTTCTGATCTCAACTCTAAAATTGAATAAGTTTACCGATTTAGAAGTTACTATATTTATTAAAAATGACGATATATAATTATTAGTCGTTAAAAAAATTTGCATGGTTACATCCTGCATATATGACCCGTCCGGCGCGTGTAAATCAGAAGACCGAGAGGGCGCTATATAATTTCGATATTAGCCGATTTTATCCGACGTGCACTTCTAGCCGCCGAGGGTACCCATTTTGCGACGAGTTTTGTATGAAGTTATGCTTCTACGTTCGCCGCTTACAAGACATTGTCACAAAGCGACATGTAAAATGTCTAGTTCTGGGTATTTTTAGTTTATAATTAAGCAACATTCTCCACGCAACCGGTTTCCATTAAATTACGTCACAACATAATACATTCATCAGTAAAGGTAGGTAAGTGATCACTTATACCGTTTTAATCATAGTCGCACGCAACGTGGTCTCAATGAATCAAACGAAAACAAAAAGTGAAGCTTTAATTTTACTAAGTTTTCTACTTCGCTTCGATCAAAAAAAAATTGTGCGCCCGTATCATTACTGCAAACGTAAAAGAGTTGCAAGCAAAAAAAGGGGGCAAAATTTTCTTACGCTTTTGTCAAAAGTTTAGGTTTTAATGAAACTCGAATTTAGAACGATTGACAGGTTAAACATATTTACCTTACAGAAGATCGTAGCCAAATGACTCTACTTTTGTAGCGTTCGTAATGCGGTGAGTGAAGTCGCCGATGGCTACTTGATGCAAAGCAATTTTGGGATGAAAGGAATCTCCCTTCTAATCTAATATTCTAATATTGACGAGGAGTTTTTTTTATACAACAAGATGATATATAAGCTGTCGGCCCACCTCATGGTAAGCGGTTACCGCCGCCTATAGACACCTGCAATAACAAGGAAAAATCACTTGATATTGCAGGTGCGTTGTCATCCTGGTGACGATGAAATGCCGTCCATGCCCAGTAATTACACTGGCTACCTTTCCCTTCAATTCGAAACACAGCGAACTGTTTCACGACTGAAATAACAATGGCGGTGGTACGCAGACGACCCTACATACGGGCCTACCACCTAGTTGTGGTACCCGTGCCATTACCTTCAAACTAACATGGACAAAACTTTATGAAAAGTGGAAAAAACGTTTAATTCTCATAACATTCCAACCAGATTTAGTTAGAAACTATTGCCACATTTATGTTTTCCAGTTGTCGTCGAAAAACTATACATACGAAAATCGCTATTAAAGTCATAATACAAAACCACCAATTTCCCAAAAAAAAATCAATATAAATGCATTCCCCTTATTTTTACAGGACGGTCTACGACTACCCTTGGAGTGACTATACCTATATGGTGCCACAGCCGGGACGTATAAGCTTGTTTGTCGCACATGTTTATAATAATGATGAAAAAATACTAACCTGACTCAATTCCTGCTAGATAAAAATAATAAAAATCCACCTACGTTAATTATTTGATGCATACGAGCAGAAACAAAAACAGTAGTTTAAAGGTTTGTCAATTTATGCGAAAAGTTTAGATTATAAAACGACGATATCAGAAATGGCAAATGTTTAAGTAATCTGGTAGTCGCTAAGATAAATTGTACTATCTTCTTATCCATAAAGGCTTTAGCAATTAGTTTAATCTTTCTAGATAAGATATTAATTTATAACAATCTTTACTTTTTAATAAGATTAAGTCATCATTACCAAACGTGAATAAGGTCCAAAAATCTGTTATAAGTGGTCATAAAAATAACTTTGAACCTACCAATCACTCAAACATTCACACAAAAGCTCTTCGATTTAAACGACCTGCCTAGGTGACCAATTGAATGGATACTTTAACCAGACGGCTGGCTGACATGACGTTCAGCCATCTGGTTAAACGTTGCGCTCAATGACTTGGCTAGTTGTCCTACAGCCATTTTAATGGATAGGCGTCCAGGTAAGGGGCTAATTTATCCAGACGGCTGACTAACACTTGATGTGCTGTCGTGTGTACATCGATGTTTCACAACGAAACGTTTCGTTTCATTGTAACGAGAAAGAGCAATAATTACAAAAGATGGTAGGCACCGACACTTGTCATTATTGCTAATAATGTAATTGTATTTTAGCTAATAAGGGGGCTGAAAAACCAAAGATTACGAACCCGTAACCTTTGGTTTCATTCATGACGAATGTAAAAAATATCTTAGAATGTAAGGACACCAGCGGCTCTACCGCCTAAATGCATTAATTTCAAAAATGCTATGGCTTATGACGTCATAGGTATTGTGATTCGTACCGCTTACGAAAGCAATATCGTTTTTGCACACACTTTCTTATATAAAATTTTGCAACGACGAAAGTGATATTGCTTTCGTAGGCGGTACGAAATTACAATATGACGTCATAAGTATCATAGTCGTCATAATGCAGGCGGTCGGGCCACAGGACAGGAGTAAGGGGAATGAATTACCAAACGTCACATCAGCCATTGCAGTATTGGGCAATAGCCAGTTCATTGACATTGTTATCGTAATTGTAAGACATTTTCACGCTTCAATAAAATTGAAAAGTTGCGAATTGGAAATGCATTTGTACACACCGCCATCGAACAACCTTATAACAGTGCAGCCTTAATTTGTTGTTTGTAAAGGTTATAGTCGTCATTGATTTAGTAATGAAAGGAGAATTGTACAGTTTTATTTTCGAAGGCCAAGTTTTTATCTATGTGCGTGATACAAACATGTTAATTTTTTATGTAATGACTGCGTTTTAAATTATATCCAAATAATAATTTTATAGGATTTAAATATGTATTAAGAATGTACTGCAATACAAGTGAAATGTTAGGTAACAATACGAATATTAAACTGCGCACCTGAAGTATTAATATTAATAATAATATTCACACACTCACACCTATTATCAAGCCCAAAGTAAGCATCATTAAGAGCTTAATAATGTGTATAAATATTAGAAATATAGTAAATAAACATACCTATATAGATCCATGACACGTGAACAAATGCTCGTGAATTAATTCATAACTTATTGATCTTGGGACATTATAATTTCTATACTTATAGGTTTAAGCACTTGTGTTCGAGGGTCTATTCCCAGTTGTCACCACTGGCTTTGTCACCACTGAGGATAAATGGGAAAAATAATCCCGATTGTCACCAGTGGCGACGTATAACACATAGTTTCCCAGTTGTAGCCACTGGCTTTGTCACCACTGGTGACAAATGAGAAAAAAACATCCCAATTATCGCCAGTGGGGACGTACGACACAGATATTGTCGCAAATGTCACCATCCATGACACACACAAAATAAAAGTCAAGTCAAGTCTGGATTCAGTCACAGTCTTTCGTAAGAGAGTCAAAGAATATAGTTTAGCTCGACAATTAAACGGCATAACTGAACATTTATTATAATACTGAACATATACATAATATTTTTTTATATTTTATTTTTTTATACCACTAGATGACAAACAAGCTGACGGCCCACCTGATGGTAAGCGGTAACCGCCGCCTATAGACACCTGCAATAACAAGAGAAAATTACTTGATATTGAAGGTGCGTTGTCATCCTTAGGCCCAAGATGAAATGCCGTCCATGCCCAGTAATTACACTGGCTACATTTCTCTTCAATCCGAAACACAGCGAACTGTTTTACGGCTGAAATAAGAAAGGCGGTGGTGCCTACCCAGACGACCCTACATACGGGCCTACCACCCGTATATATAAACATTTACCAGTGTAATATACATTTTTTTTAAAAAAAACCTTGTTTCATGTCCCTGATAAAATGTGTTGTTTCATGGTTAGTTTTTATCAGCAGCCTAAAATATTACTCCTTGAGTACGATATAGATTTCACCTATTTTGTTTTGTGTAAATGGTATATATATATTACTATTATTAAAAAAAACTATTTATTATTATTAATGGTAAATGTTTATATATTATGTATATGTTCAGTATTATAATAAATGTTCAGTTATGCCGTTTAATTGTCGAGCTGAACTATATTCTTGGACTCTCTTACGAAAGACTGTGTCTGAATCCAGACTTGACTTGACTTTTATTTTGTGTGTGTCATGGATGGTGACATTTGCGACAATATCTGTGTCGTACGTCCCCACTGGCGATAATTGGGATGTTTTTTTCTCATTTGTCACCAGTGGTGACAAAGCCAGTGGCTACAACTGGGAAACTATGTGTTATACGTCGCCACTGGTGACAATCGGGATTATTTTTCCCATTTATCCTCAGTGGTGACAAAGCCAGTGGTGACAACTGGGAATAGACCGTGTTCGAGTTCTTGAAATATTTTTTCATTTTAGCCATAACGCAATGGTTTATTGGTACGTGTTATAAAGTATACCTTAAACCTAAATTAAATTATATTTTGTATAACTTATTGTTGTTATGGAAAAAATTCTTCGCAAGTCTTTGAAAGAATAAAGACACAGCTTATGATGACAAAGAAACTATTTTTCAAGTGTTTGAAGTAAATGCCATATCTTATAATCTCGTAACACTAATAACACACTGCATATGTAATTACTAATTAGTGTTCTCTGCCAATTGGCGTAGATATATTATCTGGATGTTGAATTAGTGCCAAGTACGATAAGCGTTGTTTACAAAATTATTTTTTGGAGGTTTTGGAAAACATGAAACAATTCATTAAAGAAAAAAGACTATGAAAGCGAAACGTATCGGTAGACTTTACTGTTAAATCACTGTATCGGATGAGTCGCTTCGTAATCAATAATCGTAGCGTAGTTAGTAGTACCTAGATAAATGCACGTAACTTTGATCTTAAATATGATCTTTCGGTATGCAGATTACAGGATGACAGAATAGACCCCCAGTTGCGAAGTGTAGTTACTACAATGGACTTCTATAAGTATTATAATTATATTCAACAGATATCTGCAATAATTTTCAGATAATATTTGAACAACGAACGAATCACTACATCGGTTATTCTTCGAATGAGCCGCCCCTTAAGCAATGCTCGTAGAGTTAAAAATCCTATTAGATAAATACACGTAACGTTTCATCTTAATTATGAAATTCGTGCAACCAGAATATGCACGAATAAACTTAAATTAAGTACGATATTAGAGAAATTAACAAATATCTGCAATTCATATTAAATCGAAAAATATTATTTGTTAAACATAGGTACATTTACGTCATGTATGGAATGTTATCGCAGTTACAAAGACCTATACCTACCTAAGGAGGAGCTCGGTGGCGGCGTATTAGTTTGAGCGCTCTGGTTTCGAATACGAAAACAAAGCAACATTCGCCATGTGCGACCCTGGGATGGGTCAACCAAAATTTATAATCTCTAGCTCCTCCGTGCTTCGTAAGGCACGTTAAGCCGTTGGTCCCGGTTGTTACTACAACCGATTTAACCAACCAACCCGCATTGGGCCAGCGTGGTGGTGTTATGGCCAAAACTACTCATGTGTTTCTCCGATGTAGGTAAGGCCTGTGCCCAGCAGTGGGACGTATATAGGCTGGTATTGATGATTTCTTTATAAGTATCATGATATAACAGCCTCGTTTTATATCTTGCGTTTTAATTTAATTACCGTACTCTCCCTTATATAGCTATAATAAAAATCTGTCACACTTTTAACCTCTTATTGTTAATCCATAAATAACACGACCATTATAGTTACGTAAATCAAACGTGAAAGTTGTTTCATAATGCACCAGATGTTGATAAACAATTAATATCTGACATCACGAGTATTGTGAGTAGTAAGGTGAAAATTCCTAAGAACAATATGGTATAAGCAGTTCGGCAAACACAAGGAAGACAATGGTGTTAGCTCAGGTGGATGGCCGCAGGAAAACAAGACAATGTACAAGACTAAATGTCGACTGAAGGTGAAGTAACCTTGAATGGTAGAATTCTATCGCTTAACAGCTTATAAGCCGTTTGATTAGAAATTAACAATTATTCCCATAATTCTGCTAATATGTGTTTAATATACCGTCAGGCAGACTTACTCAAATCTGCAGACTTAAACAGTCTGCTCTGAGGCATAATGATTTGAATGAGTTTGCGCGGACAGTTTAAATATAATTTTTCAAAAATTGCTGATAATATATTCTGGCTTATTCAAATGTATGTTTTTCTTTTATTGTTTTTCAATTAAGCAATAGGTTTTGCTGAAAATATCATTTTAGAAATTGATTTTTCGTAATTTTTAAAGTTAAACTAGATATTTTTTTCTTGTGTAAATAGTTGAAATTAATCATTTTTCCCGAATAATAATTTTACCAGGGATATTTTCCGCTACATTATTTTCTTCATTTGATTGAATTGTTATCAATATCAGATATTTCGATCGTGGAAATTTACTCTAAATGTTTAATTATAAAAAAGCTGTTCAGATATTTACAAATAGGTACTATATTACTGAGGAGCTCGGTGGCGTATTGGTTTGAGCGCTCTGGTATCGAATACGAAAACAAAGCAACTTTCGCCATGGTCGACCCTGGGATGGGTCAATCAAAATTAATAATCTCGAGCTCCTCCGTGCTTCAGAAGGCATGTTAAGCCATGGGTCCCGGTTGTTACTACAACCGCTTAACCCACCAACCCGCATTGGGCCAGCGTGGTGGTGTTATGGCCCTAACTCCTCATGTGTTTCTCCCATGTAGGAAGGCCTGTGCCCAGCAGTGGGACGTATATAGGCTGGTGATGATGATGATGACTATATTACTCGAAACATTTTCTCTGATAATGTGCCATATTTTTCAAAAGCGTTATTCAAAGTCTGAGTGCTCGTGTAATCTTAGACTACTAAATGACATAAAATCACTAGAATATTTAACGATTTACAGAACTAAGCTGACATTTAGACAATAGGATCATAAATTCATAAATCAAGTAATGAAAAATTTATTTTTAATAAATAAATTTCCCGGCGGCCTCGGCTGGTCAGGGTCGCGGGGAGCCGTTTGATGCAGGCTGCGCAGAACCATTTTATTTGGAAATCGATCGGGAAAAATTATCAATTTATGGCAAGTCATTTTCTATACGCGCCCATTTATACATGTATATCTACAGAAAACGTAGTTCATGCAAGTTTAGTGTTAATTTTTAGTGCGCCTCACAAATATAACTAAATTTTGAGATATATTGGAACGTTTAAAATTGCACAAAGAACTCAATTCAACTTCTATAATACTTTTATGTCTCTTTAGTGAATAAAACGCATGAACCTAATTTACTCTTTTATTTTCCAATAACGATAATTGTTGCGAGCATCGTGTGTAGGCGTGTAGATGGTCAAATTACATTTAACAATCGGTAATCAAACCATATGGCTGTTATTTAGTTTCTGATGATGAACAGTTTTAGATAGCAAGGTATGTTTAATAATCGACTTTTAATTGTTTGATGAAAAAATAAACAACTAGGCAATCGAGACGGCCCACCTGATGGACGGATACTATCCATATTTCTAAATTAAGACTAATATTAATAATGCGAAAGTTACTCTGTCTATCTATATGTCTGTCTGAAATAGTCTAATGTATAATATAATAATTTATAAACTGATTTTGATGAAATTCGGCATGGAGATAGATTACTTCCTAAGAAAGGATTACGCTATAGTTTGACAGTATAACCGACATTCACACGGGCGAAGCCGCGGGCTGCAGGCGGTCAGTAGTAGTCTATATGGATACCTGCAACACCAGGGGTTGCCAAGTCTATAAAATATTTTCACACTACGTACTTTTATAGAACTCCAACGCGTTGTAATCATTTCAGGAAATCTCCGTAAAGAGTTCATTTCACCACCTGAGGTTTCTTTGAAATTGCACGCACTCTTTTTCAGTGTAGGTAAGAATCACGGGTTCACGGGAGACACACTTTCTGCCTCATGATTGAATATGCTTTTTTTCATAAACCTAACAAATTATGTACCTAACACGTAACACTTCGTAACATAAGCTAGGTGTCACAAAAGTAGGTAACAAAAAGTCGGTCGATATAATGGTAGCAAGCAATTATATATTCAATACGAATGACGCTATGTATAATTATTAGTTAGTCCAATGTATTAGGTTTAAAGTAAGTGTTTTTAATTTGCTAAATTAAAATTTTCCTTTAAATATTTTTTTACAATTTATAATTAACACTGTCGTATACAACACTTCCGACTTGTACCTATTATACCTACTGTGAAAAGTAAAGCCTTTATACAAGTCTTCGTCGCCACTTTTTTTGCTTACTCGAACCCTATCTATGTCTTTATCAAATTACATGTTAACATTTTCCATTTATTCGCTCACAAGAATATTTGGCATAAAACTATCACCGACTATGTACAAAAGATTTAAAAAAAATGTAAACCTTTTGAAATTGTGTGTTGAATACATAAATTACATAATTGTTAATTCTATTAGTTATGTCATTATACACCTATGACAATTTAAAAAACAGACATCACGACTCCTCCGCCCCTTTCTTGCTGTATCATATTGCTTCAAAAATGATACGTTAGGCATGTAGGTACTATAAATGATACATGCTCGTTTCGGATGGCTTTGAAAAGGCTTTCGCTTGCTATAGACTTCGTTTTGATTTGGCTATCCACGATTCAAAAATTTAAAAGACTTTTTGAAAAATTTCAAAAGACTTCAATAATTCCACATGAAGAGTCGTGCCATGGCTATGCGCACAAATTACACGGAAGGATAAAATTACTTTCAATATTAAAGGAACAAAATAAGCTGCATTTAAACATTTAAAAAATCTAGCCTGTGAAAAATTAATCCATCGCAACAATGCTGTTTTATAACAACACTAATACGAAACTGTCAATTATAATAGCAATTACTATGATATAATAATGCCAATAGTTAAAGGTATGTAAACGTCATTTAAGCGTGTATTTAGTTACATTATAAACAAAAATTAAATGTAAAAACTATGGGTAATAATATAATACCTATATTTACATAACAATATCTAAACTGGAAAAAGTTCTCGGGGATCGTACACGCGACCTTCCTTTTTTTCTATGCTAATATATTTTTCACAAATAAGTAATAATGTTAAAATAAAATTTAGTTTTTAATATACATATATCTGCTACCTTAATAATTAAAATACCTATATCGCATATCTATATTAACCACTGGTTTGTTGTTGTTGCAGTTATTTTTCACTAGAAAACAGAAACAAGTGGAATAACTTTTAAAATATATAAATAGAAATTATTAATCAGAATTCGCCGAATTACTGTGCTCCTAATAGTAATACCTTTTCAATCACATCTACTTAATTACTTACATACCTACATTCATACGTCATGTTGTTACTATCTCATTTAACGAGAAACACCATCAAGAAACAAAGACTTGTATATACAAAGGAATGTGAACAAATGGCAACAGAACAATGATAAGAGACGAGTGAACTAGAAAGCCTACCTATGACTGTGTCGGGATAATAATTCTTTGACAGTGAAAGCTTACTCAAAAAAAAATCAATCAATTACCACCACTAAAAATTTGAGCGCCCGACTGGGGTAGCATACAACTTCCACTTTACAGAAATTAAAAAACTATCGACTTCAACCAAAAAGAAAAAGATTCTTTTTTGGTATTATTTTTTTACATTTTTTACAGATAAATTTCTGAGAACAAAGTTAAATGTGTTTCTAAACCTAAATAGAGACATCAGTGAACATATATTTTAAAATACATGCAGTGGATTTTTTAAGTCTGTGAAAAATCGCTGCCGATGACAGCCGAACATTCAAACGCTTTTTAAGTTCATTTAAGTTTTGTCAAAGTTAAAAATTTGTATTAGCAAAAGTCAAAGTGGACACTCCTTAATTTTGTTAAGCCGCGTAAGGCACCCAGGAGCAAGATTGAGTCTGGAAAGTGTGGCGTGACAGATTAATGTAATTAATAGATGTTTCATATCCGGTCAGGTATATGTACAGTAAATATCTCAAAAAAATCAGGAAAATCTCCTGAATCCATGAAAAATAATTCTTTTTCATGCATAGTTTGTTTGTACAAAAGTTGAAATTTTTCGTCGATTTCACCGTTATTCCCTATGGCAATATGGCGGGCGACATAAAAGTCAACGTCACCAAAGTGACATATGCGCAATGATAAATATATTTGCTGTGCTGCAGCTGCAGCTAGCTGTGTTGCAGTTTTTTCTATGAAAATTCTTGTTTTTTACCAAGCAAAAAAGCAAACAAAAATGGACAATTGAACACTGTTCGGCATATTTTTACCTATTTTCCAGTGTAGTGTACATACACCTGGCCGGGACTCCATACATTTTTGAAACATCTCTTTTCCAATCAATCGGATCTGTGAAAGTTAGTAAGACCCATACTGTTGTTTGCAACCCTTGTCTTGCATAAAAATCTTGTTTATATAGCATGTTTGGTACATAGCATAACAAACAGGCACCTACCCATTTTAACAAAGTCATATTCATATAAATGCTATATTGTTATGAAATATTAAAAATTGTAAAAATAATTTTGAATTTCTTCATACATATAGTACAGTCAGTAAAAGAAAATGTCTGGCAAATTTAAAAATTAATTTTACAGTTTTGAATTTTTGATAACACCTTACCATACCAAATACCTTGTATAGAGTATACCTAATAATCTTAGATCCATACCGCCATATTGATTTTAATTTTCTAGCGTCTTGTATAAGTAATTTATTTATTTCATACACAAATAAAGCATATGATTTACAGATGAACGTAAATTACGCAACCGATATTCAGCTGAGCAACTAACGTTTGTCTCGCCTCAACTGGTCTAAGTATATTATTTAAATTATTTACAATTCAAACCATTGTGTTTACGTAACAAGTTAAATAAAATTTTCTTACCTCAACAATAAAAAGCCGTAGTTTTAGGTAAATTAATTAGCTAGTACAACTTTCACTCGTAGTCACTAATGGCTGGTTCGAAATACTCCTACTTTAATTAGTCATTAAAATTAACTGTATAAAGATAAATTAAACATATTGAATTAAAACTACCTGATTAAAATATGATTATGTGCTCATTACCTCCGAAGTACAGAAAAATGGAAATGTCTATGAATGTTGACAGAAAATCTATTTCTTTGGAAGTATTTATTTTATAGGTACAACTATATGATGACAAGAGTACTTACTATTCCCAATTTACTTGAATACTTTCATATATATACCATGACATAGATAGTTAAAATTTAATTGTGTCTGGAATGTATGGTATGTAAGTGACTACTGATACCTTGGTAAAACAAAATACTGTTGAAAACAACCACCTTTGTGTATGCCTGTTATGTAGTATAATGTCATAAGCGAATGCACGAATCACAAAGTATTCGCCGTTTCATACCATGGTTTGAAACAGGGAATCCAAAAAGAATCCTGCGATATGCACCATGTTGGTCGAGGATCGACGTTTGACCCTGACATGTTTGTGATTTATTTATTTTGTTATTTCTTTATACTATATACAATTATAGAACACAATGAGGTACAATTTGGCGGACTTGACGCCATTAGGTATTCTCTAGCAGTCAATCGGCAAGTTGAGTCCAGAAAGAATAAATAGGTAATGAAAAAATAAATGTTTATAAACTCAAAATATAATACATTAACATAATGAATACATGCAATAATATATATTAGGTATAAGTATTGCAGATAAATATTGTAAAGAAGTATAACTATAGATAAATACATATATCAAATAAAAACAGAAGTAAAGGCGTTAGCGTTGAGACTCCAAAAAGAGACTGCGAAGTAACCAATGAAATTGGCATCAATTATGAATTAGTATATGTAAGTAATTAAAATAATATAAAACTAGAAAAATATTTCACGTCCTGAGGCGGGCATCGACCCCGCGATCTTTCGCAATCCGGGCGACTGCTCTAACCACTGAGCCGCCCAGGACTTGGGATATCCCTGTGAAATTCTTCTAGTCTATCTGTATTTGCGTTTATGAGCAAAGTGAATTTTTTCTAGTTTTATAATATTTTAATTACTAAGTAATTTTTCAAACATTTATAATAATGTTAAAATCAAAAGTCTTTGGTGTGGGACGCTACTTGTGTCGACACCTTAGCCATGTCCCATCTTTCAAATACTTCATCGACACCAGGATCAGCTGCTGCTTCTGCTGAATCCCTCAAACGGCGCAAATATGCTGGTTTATCTGGGGACTACATATTTGAGCCATTTGGGGTCGAGACTTTGGGACCTTGGGGGCCAGGAGCTCATCGACTTTTTCGGGACATTGCAGGTCGTCTTTGTGAAACTTTAGGTGACAATAAGGCTGGTATATATTTCGCACAAAGATTAAGCATCGCAATTCAGCGAGGTAATGCGACCAGCCTTGTTGGTACACTTCCTGTTTCGCAAGATTTAGGGGGTGTTTATTATTTGTAAGTTCTTTTTCTTTTCTTTTTTTTTCTAATGTCACGTTGTAATATATTTAGGATTAATTAATTATTTATTTATATTAATAAATGATATTCCGATAAAAAAATCAAAAATTAGTATATGTAAGTTGTTAATATTAAACTCGTGGTAAACTAAAACCAATTAAATTGACCTTAAACCCTTGTTTATTACTAGCATTAAACCTAATCGTCTGTCCAATTATTCCACTTAAAATTCACCCCGTATCTATCGTACCGCGACGTCGTCAAAGGAAGCGTTTCCTTTGTTTTTGTGGGTCTTCCCAACGTGTCCGTGGGAACCCCATTATAACCTTCCCTTGGGAATATTGAACAACAATATCGTTGTAGTTATGAGACAAACAACGGCAGTTATGAACTTTCTTATAAGCATTTTTTGTTCATACCAAAGTTTAAATAACGAACAGCAAGATTTGGATTATTTATGATGGGAACAGTAGGAGTTGAATGCTATAAGTTAATACTAAATAATGGTCACATTTTGGATAAATGACCAATAATTGTAATGTATAAATGTATATTTTTACTATATGAATATAATGTTTTTTGTGCAACACAAGTATTATTTAGAGCTTTTTACCGATGGTCTGGTAAAAATGCTATAAGTGATAAGTTAGTCGTTACAACGTTTAGCATGTTTAAAGTACTTATCAATACGAAAAACTTTTACTATGGCACCAACTCAGAAATCTCGAAGAAAAATCTTTACAGGTTATGCATTAATTATTTTACTCGTTGAATACAGAAAAAAGTTAAGATGTGTATTTGTGAAAAAGTCTAAGCGAACTGATAACATTATTGTATTTTACTATGATAAGAAATAAAGAACATAAAATATCTTGACTTATTTTTGATTTTCATAAAATTGAAAAGGTACGGGGCTACTACCGGCGCTGATGCTTAGGTTGTAGTGCTTTCATTCTTTATTGTGAGATTGTGACTGATTTAATTTCACAAGAATTCCAAAGCCAAGTTGGATAACAGTGTCATCTCAGACGCGGGGCATGCAATCGAGAGCTCCAAACAATAGCCAATTTTGTAAGAGCGTGACTCATTGTTGCATACTTTTTTATGCTATAAAAATGTGTAAATCAACTATTAAAAAAAAAAATTATAAAAAAAATGATTTTGCGATTCAGCGAGTTAATGCGACCGGCCTTCCTTACACACTGGTACACTTCCTGTTTCGCAAGATTTAGGTGGTGTTTTTTATTTAAAAGTTTGTTTTGTTAATGTCACGTTTTTATGTTTGTAAACATCAGGTTAGTGTTATAAAGATAAGTTTAAATTTAAATATTGTGAAAAAGAACATATAATTTTTATATTTATTAGATCAAGTTCTAGACTTCTGATCTTTGGAGTTTCATATTCAGTTCGGTTCTTTTAAATTTTAGGTTAGGACTGAACTGTGTCCCGAAAAATATGAAATAAAAAGGCCAAGTTTAACATGGGGCTAATTTGTCCATAACCCACATTTTTATTCGATGTAAGACAAAATAGCAAGTTATTCAAGAAGAAAATTTCGGGAATTTTAGCCTACAACATATTTTAATTCGTTTCGATTCAGTCTATTAATGGAATCGTCGTTGGGAAATTACATGTTCACCACACAGACATCAAAATACCAAAGATGTTTTAAATCTTTTTAAATGTCATTGTAAAATACATTTTATGTATGTAGCAAGCACATGTATTCGCACACTGCGCACACGCATGTATGGCCACTTGCC
The DNA here is from genome assembly GCA_947347705.1 of Nymphula nitidulata. Lineage (NCBI taxonomy): Eukaryota > Metazoa > Arthropoda > Insecta > Lepidoptera > Crambidae > Nymphula > Nymphula nitidulata. The sequence continues at coordinate 14,719,763 of OX374630.1, read as the reverse complement.
TCAGTTTACAAACCCGCCTCTTTATTAGTAAACATTCGTTCCATTTCATGTCGTGATGTTTCGTGTTGGGAGTAACAAAATTTTTAATAATTAAATCATTTTAACTGGTAAAGCGTGTACTGATTTCATACTTTCTTTTTGTGTGTACTTTTCTGTTACGTAACAATTCTAAAAGTAATTTGATGTGAAATATATGTAACTGAGAACTCATGAGATTGCAATAACTCAGATTACGTGATTCGAATTTCTTTTTGTAGTCTTGTAAAAACTCTGAAGGAAATGTAGAGCAGCATGTATCTCTATTAAAAGTTTATAAAAAGTTTTTTTGATGTTCATGTTTTTTTTTGTATCTAAGAGAAAACAAAAAGAAACTCTTGAAGACGACTACGAGCGTAAAGTGTCCAAATCTACTGAAAACTAACTCCAAATCTCTTCAATATGTTTATATTCACCAACCACTTTACTGCCAATCCAAGACCTATAAAATTAAAAACAGTTTATCAACGTATCTAAAGACATTTAACATTACAGTTATAAAAACACCACAAAAAAGATTGTATCAAAAGTACTGTCAGGAATACTTATGTTATATACTAAAAAACTCTGTTTTATGTTGAAATTTAAATGAAAGTCATGTTGCTCTACCTTCAGTTTGTTCTGGTAAAATTGATTAACAACATTTTTTTGAATCGATTTAATTGATAAATAAAATAATGAATAATGTATTCATTTAAAATTATTTTTTTAATAATTGAATTTGTAATGTCGCGTTAGACTCCCGCGAGCATATTAACATGACAATTAAAAACCCATTCCCCCTTATTATGAAACGCGTACTAAAGTTAATCCTGGTTTAAAATTGACCCTGTCGTGTTTATTTGTTAAAAGAAAAACAGTGACAGCATCAATTTTAAACAGTTGCTTTGTAATTGAATGTGTCAAAGGTGACTTGACAGGTTAATTAAAAAGTCTTTAAAAGTGGTGCTTTAAGACTAATAAGGTTTGTCACATCGCCAACCTCAGAGCAGGAATTTATTATCTGTGGAGCTGGATTTGATTTCCATAGCTTCAGATTAGACTTTCTGCCTAGCCCATGGCACTATCAATGTAGACCTATCCAGCCTGGATCCAGAAAAAAAGTAGGTACCTAGGTAGATGAGTTAAAAAATTACCCATATGGATATAAAGGCAATGGATGAAGATGGCGATGATTTGAGAAATCTGGACAAGTATTAATGATTAATTTTACATAACACAGTCGACATTGAGGGCAATTTACGATACTTTCATAATTATAGATGACAAAAGATGATAAACTTTGAGATCACATAAAACGTGGAAACGATTCTTCTCCGTGTGAAGTATCTCATAGTCATCAATGGAATATAAAAACTTTAAAAACATCCGTTAATAGCTCATAAAACAATATTGTAGAGTAGAGCATAATGATGGCAACTAAATGCATTTCTAGTAAACGTTTCATCTCATATCTTATACGGCGGGTTTCATTCAATAATACACCTTTAGCATATTAGAAATAGAGTATTGATTTAGCTCGCCGGAGGTCACACAGTGAAATCCATTGTGTCTGATGATAATAGATGTGTGGTATTCCTTATGATATAATTTTAAGTAATTTATTCAGGATAGGTCGTACTAATATCTGTTTATGGAAAAATAAACTTAAGCTTTAAAAAATTAGCAGCTAACCATAATTTGTAAAAAACAATTAAATCTTTCGAACATTATGTATTTCAAATTTAAAATAAAATTATGAAAATATTATTTGTAAATTTAAGTTTGTCGGTGAAGAAAATTTGTGTCAGTCAGTTTCATTCTTCCTAATGAGGGTTGAATATAAACTCTACCGTTATAAACAGTAAGGTTCAATTGGCGATGAAACTATATTGACCCTAACTAAGATGTCGTCGACATTGAATGCTATTTCGGAAATGGTATTCACAATCCGAATTCCAAGGAAAGTTACTTATTGTTCCTTTTAGACACTGTAGACTTACAAGGTACTTTTAAAGGCAATCGGAAGCTGTTTCTCACAAAACTATTTTAATATTAATAACATAGAAAACACACTTCTGAATTATTAGTATTCTATATTTTGTTTATTTGGGTTTTTGTTATGCCTTAAATTTTCCTGGCCTTCCAAGTCTTTTAAGTGACGCTTCAATTATACCACAGACTAATTATCCTGTATTAACAAGTCTGAATATTTTCCTTGTTTCTGAGTTTATTTAGTTCTGCTTGTTTATTATTATGTTTCTTTAATAAACAACAAACAAATGAAGGCACAAGCAAAATTTTTTTGACAATGTAAAGGATCATTATGTAGAGTCATTAATCAAATAGTTTTGTAGAGTTATCATTTGGTTGATTTTGAATAGTCCGTTTACGTATATTATTCCTTTAAGTTCTTCCAAAAAGTCTCAGTTACGCCCGTCAACGTCATTTACATTCTAAGTTTTAGTTGTAAATTAAAAAATACTGCATACCTGGTTCCATAGTGACATCATCGTGACGTGCCTACAGAGTGACTCAGAGGTGCATTGAGACCTCAATGACTCGGAAGAAACGTGTCCGAGTTCGAACATAAACATAAACGTTGGAATTTAAAAGTGAATCAGCTATTTTCACTCCGACTAATAATAATAACAAAGAAATTTTAAATAAAGATCGACTTCTCATTCACATTATTTTATGTTACGATTTATTTTGTGTGGCCTATAACGAGTTGATACGACAAACCTTGGCTGGGAAAACCAATTTTGACTCTTTAGTCCAAAGTGTTTAATGAACTAGTTATATTTAAACAATCAGTTTTTGTTACAATAATAAATTTCCCTTTTCTATTTCTTGCAGTACCTTTTAGTGCAAACCTAATATCTCGTCAAATTAGGAAAACGTATGAAGTGTTGGACATTCTTTTTGTTGTCTTGTAACTGATTATTAATTGAAATACCTACCATTGTAAACTTGCACCATGCTCAAATAACGCTTTATGAATTAAAAACATACTGAAAATCACCGAAAGGCTCGTAAAATAACACTTCATCTCACGAAACATTTTGTTTGTTAGAGTTTACTAGATATCTAATAAAGCATTTCTAAAAGAGAAATTAATCTTTTCTACACTCACGGATCATTAATGTTAGATGTGTCTGCTAATAAATAATATTTATGACAGAATAAAGATTATGACTAAATTCTAGAAGCTAATGGAATTGCAACAAGAGCTGTGGAAACTTAATGTAAAGAATGGTGATACTTGATGCAGAAGAATTTTTCCATTAAGTTCATGGAAACATTGAATCAATCCACATCAATAAGTGACGTACCTGTGCGAAATCAATAGGTTCTCGGTTAAACGAGTTCATTGTTGCTCAAATCAATTACATACACGTTGCATGTTATGAATGTGTTCGAATTTAATAACATTTTTATTGTGTAATAATACCTATTACAGTTTCGATAAACTGCTTAAATTCATCTAAAAAAATGTATTTTCTTTTTTTATCACGAAGATCGGTAATTAGGTATAGTTATGCATGAATATTATGGACTTCGTATTTTTTAATATTTGACGAAGAATATCAGGTGCCTAACCAAAGATAACAATCAGATAATGAACTTAAATAATAAGGTGATTCATTATCAACGTTAAGCGTTCCAATTACAACACAATTAAAAACATTTCTAACAATACCTTAAAGATTTTTTTATTATTATTTATTTATTTATTTCATAATTCCTGAACAGACACCATATAAAAAATATATCCTTCTTATTTTCTCTTTTGGTAGACTTTTAGTTATTTTGTGCTTTTAGTGATCACTTTTTGCGCTATTTTTTTATGTGGAGCATGTAGTTCCAATGTTTTTATATTGTGCGTCATACCGGTGGTGTATAAAACCACCTACTGGTACCTATTGCAAATATCAAATTTTATCATATTGCAAATCATCTCAATTATTACGTTGTTATATAATATACACAATTAAACTGTAATTCTATTAAGAAGGTTATAAGCAGCAGCTGGAAAAAATAAAGCTACTTTTGATTTTAATCTAAAGAATAATAATTACTTTTATAAATAAAAAACTATTTCTATTCTAAAATATACTTAATCACTTAAGATATCTAAAATAATGATAGAATGTTCCGTTTTGGGTGGTATAGATATTGTATCAATGTATACAATATTGCTTATTTTTCAACTTAATTTGACTGTTACCCACGAAGCAATAATAGTTAATGGTAGAGTCGAAAACATTTGTTGAATGAGTCAGAAAACATGATATGATAATGTTAATAAACCATACTTATGTTACAGCATTGAACATATTTATTCTACGTTAGAGCAGGTAGATGTGCAAACAATGATAGAGTCTCCCCATTTTATACCCATTTCACTTGACTGCGTTCGCACAATTGAACCACCTGACGATGTTTTAGTTATGTTTTTTGTGGTTTTCATCTAATGAAACTCTATATTAGTCGAAAAAACTTTATAAATACCTTTTCGTATATATAAAATTCTGTATTTTATGCTCACTGCTATTATATTAATTTTGATAAACACAGAAACGTAATCTCTAAAGTGGGATTTAAGTAAGCTACACAGATAGCCACTTTAAAATTTAGTTTACTATTACTCAGTTAAACTATTATTGTGATTTACTTACTCTACGTAGACCGATTGTGGACTAGAAAAGAGAAACATACCTTGACCACAAATTGCCCGCCAAACACTAAGAGCGTCGTTGATAGAGCCTCCAACTCAAGGACCGAACACAACACAAGAAAAACTTGTTGCCACTTTTTAGAAATCACTTCAACACAAAACTTTCAGGAACTTTACAAAACACTTTTATAAATCACAGCCCAAGCAAGTTTTCTTAAAAAAATACTTTTTAATCCAGTGTTTCGTTTAAAACAGGTTTTTATTTACGAAAGTAAAAACACAGGGAGTACGGAGTAACCGACACACCTGCAAAATACGCCAGTGTTCCACGGCAACTGCTGAATGTACGGCCTGAGCGAGAGAGACGGCGCGATGGTGCTAGAGGGAGACAGCAGCGACGTAGGTGGGAGGACGATCGCTAAACGCCAAGAATGCACAGTGCTCTACCCGACTCTACACTTTGGATATAAAAATAATACTGATAAAAATTCCGCATATTTCTTCACAGGTATCATTAGATAACAAGTATTAATTATTGTTGAAGCGCATTTTGATGTACTTATTAGATTTGCAATAATTATGACGACATTATAGAACATTAAAATGTGTCATTAAATACGTGTTACCCAATTATATTAATTATAACTAATTAGTGACAAAAATCCGATATTTATTTATTTATTTATTTATTTATTTATTTATTAAACAATGTTTCAACAGCATTTTTATACATATAATACAAATTAGTATTACCTAGACATGAGCCAATTATAGAAACACATTATGTTTATAGCAATGGTAGTTTTTATGGTAGATAGTTGAATAATATCACATATTACAATTAAAATATAAATACATAATAATTATAAAGAAAAACAACAGTTGGCAGGTATACAGTTACAAGAGAAGAAACTTAGTTAGCTTATGATTATGAGACCATGAATACAGTGTAATTGTGAGTGAGTGTTGAGTGTTGTGTGTGTGTGTGTACGCGCGTGTCAAAATGCGTGGAACAAAAGTGCTGCTTAAGGATGGTTTACATGTACTCTTTATTAGTTAGCAATTATATATTAATTATTTGACTTAATGTTTAATACTGACCTATAATCTTTGATTACCCAATTATTTATATTGTTAATTGTTCAACTATTTCGTAATTTAATAATTTAATAATTCAATTATGCAATTATTCAATACTTTAATTATTCAAAAATTTAAAAATTTAATTATTTCATCATTATCATTGTGAATCATTATTATTGTGAATTCCCTGATATTCTAAAATAAGTCTCCTAACTGCAGTCCTGAAAACAGGTTTGGATGCATTGAATATATCAACATCTGAAAACAATTTATTATACGTTTTTGGTAACCTAGTAGACAAATCATTCGCCTCATAATTAGTACGAACCAATGGTGTATGAAACAGTTGAGTGTGCCGAGTTCTTTTACTGGGAGCATTTAAGTTAAGTATTCTATTAGATAGCTGAACACAGTCAATTCTTCCAGAGCATATGTCATGTAATAAAGACATGTCCTGTAAATGGCGCCTCATAGTAAGTGACATTAAACCATGTTTTCGACATGACTCAGAATAGTTGTCACATTGGTAATTGGATCGAAAATTCAAATATCTCAAAAATTTCATCTGTATACGCTCTATAGCGTGGTCATGCGTTACGTACTGTGGATTCCAGACATTACAACAGTATTCAAGAGTACTACGTACATAAGCATAATATAGAACTTTTATACAAAAAATGTTATCAAAGTCCTTGGTAGTTCTGAAAATAAAACCCAAATTTTTATAAGCCTTGTTAATAATGTGCTCAAAGTGAACATTGAATGTTAACTTTGAATCTAAATACACCCCTAGATCTCTTACGGTATCGGCCTTATTGATAATAATATTGTTTAGTGTAAAATTGTATTCTATGGGATTTTTACGCCTCGTAAATTGTATGTGCATACATTTTGCAGCATTAACTGTAATTCTATTTTCAACGTAGTACCCTGAAAGTCGATCCAAATCTTCCTGTAGTCTCAAACAGTCATGTTTGGAATTAATTTTCATGTAAATTTTAGTATCATCAGCATAAAGTAAAAGCTTTGCATGCTTCAGGCAAGAACCTATGTCACTTATAAAAGCTATGTAAAACAGTGGACCAAGTAACGATCCCTGCGGCACACCAGATGGGATAGCAATGTAATTGGAACGATTACCACCTACAACTACTGCCTGTTTGCGGTTGGATATATAAGATTTTACCCATCTTAACAAGTCGCCATGTATGCCGAGATGATAAAGTTTTCGTAATAGTATGACGTGATCGACACGGTCGAAGGCTTTTTCAAAATCCGTGTAGACCACGTCGACCTGTGATTGATATCCCATATCCCCGTGCACATCTCCAATGAACACACCCAGATTAGTAACTGTCGATCTCCCCTTAACAAAACCGTGCTGCTCGTCAGGTATTCCCTTTTTGATTAAGGGGTATATTTTACTATAGACGGCTCTCTCCAAGCATTTACTGACAACATTCAAAATTGATATAGGACGGTAGTTTTCTATAATGCATTTAGACCCCTTTTTGTGAATTGGGACGATGTGAGCTTCTTTCCATTTAGACGGAAAGACTCCTTCTGAAACAGAGCGGTTGAAGAGCAAACACAAAGGATAAGAAAGCGTTTCAGCACATTCCTGAAAAAATTTTGGTGGGATTTGATCGCTACCGGCACCTTTATTAACGTCCAATTTCAGAAGTAGCTTGCAAATAAATTTTTGAGACACCGAGATAGAGTGAATGGAGTCATTAGAGTCTGTTTCAGGGCCATCAGAATTTGGGGCATTGTATTGACTTACCGGTTGAATAAACATACGCTGAAAGTAATCGTTAAATGCTGCGCAAATAGTATCACCCTCAGTAAGTTTCCGGTTTTCATATGTCATGGAGCTAGGGTAAGCTGTAACACCTTTCCGCTTGGAATTAACATATGACCAAAGAAACTTAGGGTTTCTCTTAATATTGTCCTGAGAATAAGACACGTATCTATGATAGCACAGGTCTTGCATAGCTTTCGACCTTTTCCTGAGCATAGAGAAAATATCATAGTCTATCGGGTTTTTAAAACGCTTCCAACTGCGATGCACTTTTTGTTTTTCTCTTAACAAACAAATTAATACTCGATTGTACCATACAGGACAACGGCTAGAATATGTTGTGTCCGCTGTGGGAACAAGCTGACATATAACTTGATTTAATACGGAATAGAAACTGTCAACATATTTGTGATTCATAGTTAACTTTACCCTTGTTAACCGACTTCAAAAACGAGCGAGGTTCTCAATTCGGTTGGTATGTTTTTTTTATGTATGTACACCGATTACGGCGAGATTTCTAATCCGATTTACGTGATTCTTTTTTTTCGATGCGGAATAGTTGCCATTTGGTCCCATTTTTTTTTTCAAAATCAGTAGGGTAGTTTGGATTTTAAATCAAAAACAGTGAAATGAAAAAGTCATCTACGTATGCGAAATGGCGGATTTTTGCTTTCCTATGACTTTTTGGGGAAAAGATACGATAGAAGGAAACAATGTAAGCTGACGGTCACCCATCTAGCTATGACCTTAGAAAGCTATCACTAAAAATTGTGAAAAAAAAATAATCAAAAATTAAAACCGCATTCAAAAAACTGAAAAGAACGAAATAAATAAATTTAAGTAGGTACTCATCACCTAGAAACATATTTTTGGAGTTGGTGCTAAGTTGTTTCCCGAAATAATAGAACGCTAAGCACCGCTTTATTGCAAAAATTTTTTGTTAAAAATTTTTGCAATAAAGAATTGAAATTGAAACTGAAGTTAAAATGCCCTTATATTTTGTATTATTTAATATTTCCCAGTCTTTTACAGTTATTATACAGCAAATTTGTGTATTTTTTTGATTGGAAAGTAAGAAAGATGAACTTAGCTATTTTTATACTTTATTTACAACTCTACGGGTGTATTTTTGTCCACTATGAGTTGGTTCGGCCCATAGTGCGCCCGTACCTCCTGTTACCTGGCACCGGCCGGCGCTCGCTCCGTCCCCCCCCCCCCCCCTCGCTTCAAATTTTTACGATCCACCATGACAATCTCGACATAGAAACCTTTTATCTCTATCAAGCATGGTCTTTGTAACTTAAACGTCATAATGTACTACAACTATAGAAACTTACTCGATCACGTCGTTTGAATTAAGGCAGGTTCTGTGTGCAACAGGTTGAATTGAGACATGTAAGTTTGTGAAGTTTAAACAAAACTTTGTGTAGGGTCTTTGTAACTTAACAAGTGCATTGTAACTTAATGAATTATAAGAATATTTTAATGTATAATTGAATGTCTTATAGAATTTTCATCCTAAAAGGTTTATGCCATTGAATTTTATGTATTTTCTTAATTTTGATTTTGACATTTGTTATAAATGTTTGAAAAAAATATTTTTCTAGTTTAGATAAATTTTAATTAGTTTATGTATTTTGTTTAATGTATCGAGATAATATTTAAGTCTGTTAAAATTCCTTTGTTTAAGGATATTGTGCATAAGGAAATTAAAATGGAATTAATACCTTATAAGCTTACGCATTTGTATAATATACCCACATATTTACATACTCGTACCATGTAATATGTATATTGAAAGATGTTTCACAACTATATTTATATGTATGTATTTAGTATTCTCGAAGTGTACATTTCAAGAAACAGTCAGATTTCCACTTAAGAATAAACTTGAGTGCTTTACAAGTTGCACCAACGAGGTGGAGTTTTTGACATTACTTTTATTTATGACATTCACTTGAAATGGAAAAAATAAAACTAAAAAGCTTCTGCTAATGATTTTAATTTTAATCGTCGACATTTCGTACTTTAAATTTTAATCGTTGACATTGTGTACTATTGTACATTTGTACAAAAATCGATATAAAAAAATACAATATTTGAGCAACGAAATTTGGTGAGTGATGTTTTCATACTGAGACAAATAGCCACTTATGATTTGAGGATGTACAAAATAATCCGATCCGCAATAAAGATGATTGTATCGCGGATCAGTCTAAAGAGTTTATCTCTTATGATTTTACTGCGTTTATCATATTTTTATTATTATATTCTTTATTGCACTTTAGACATTATACATAAATTTGAAATTTACAATTTGTGAGCAAGGGTGGACTTATCTCTATTAGAGATCTCTTCCAGTCAGCCCAATGTGGTAAAATAATTTAGTGCATAGAGTGAGTGACAAAAAAAGCGCAAACCATAGAAAATAATATATATGTAATAAATATAAATACACCTAATATTATATATACACTATAAATATAAATATACTCACACACATACCAATAATCAATATGAAATTGTGAAAAGTAACAAAAAAAAACATATAGTTACAAATCTTGAGACAGAAAGTGCTCCATGACTCGCACTTTGAAAGAAGTAATAGAAGGACTATCTTGACTACTTTTTTATACCAGATATACGGTTCCACTGAGTGGTCTTGAAAATACAAGCTAAGTTAATAATTAATGCAGTTGCTACAATAGCGAAACCTCAACTTTTGTTTTGGAATCCGACTGAGATTTAAAAATATGTTAGAAGTAAAAAATCTCGACTTTCATTTGCAATTATAATGTACTACATTATAATTGTAGGTGGTGGTAGGCCTGCATACGGGCCTACCACCTAATACTAGGTGGTAGGCCCGTATGCAGGGTCGTCTGGGTAGGTACCACCGCCTTTCTTATTTCAGCCGTGAAACAGTTCGCTGTGTTTCGGATTGAAGGGAAAGGTAGCCAGTGTAATTACTGGGCATGGACGGCATTTCATCTTAGGCCCCAGGATGACAACGCACCTGCAATATCAAGTAATTTTTCCTTGTTATTGCAGGTGTCTATAGGCGGCGGTTACCACTTTCCATCAGGTGGGCCGTCAGCTTGTTTGTCATCCAGTTGTATAAAAAAAAAAAAAATGCTCTTATTTTTAACCTACTTCAAAAAAGGGAGGAGTTTATTAAATCAGTTGATTTTTTTATGTTTGCTACCTCTGAACTCCGTCATTTATAAACTGATTTAGAAAAACATTTTTTTAATTGAAAGAGTAAACTTTCAGTTTGATCCATAGAAATTTATTAAATCGATACACTAGTTTGGTTTTTTTTAATCAAAATAACTGGAATACTTCAGTCGTAAATGTATGCGAGATTGCGGATTTTTGCTTTCATATGACTTTTAAGTGGTGCGATACTATAGTGGTTAGGAAACAATATTATATATAAAAAAATATATTTATATTTGAAGACGAGCTGGTTGAGTGGTCTCCACCCCTTATTTATGTTTTATTTATTTGCTTTCTTGTTGTAACTACAATGGTCTTAATTTTTAAATATAATCTACTCGATTACGGGTACTGGGTTCGAATTCCGGTAGGGGCAGATGTTGACTACAAGCATTTAAAGCTTATCATGCTTAATTTGGGCTAGATAATAGGTGTGAGTTTATGAGTACTATTATTATTTATGTAGGTATTATATATGCTTACGGTCACCCCTCTAGCTTTGACATTAGAAAGTTACCACTAAAAATTGTAAAATAAAAAAAAACCGACTTAAAACACTAAAAAGGAAATAATAATAAAATTTAGATAGGTACACTTATCCCCTAGAAACATTATTTTTGGAGTTGGTGCTAAGATGTTTCCAGAAACATACAGTATAAGTCAAGTTTTTTTGCCATGATCTTAAAGGAGGGTTTTTTTTTAAATTACTTAAAGTTCAAAGGAGAGTTCTAAAAATGTATTGAAAGTAACTCATATAATTAGTTGTATATCCGTTAGTTGCATTAACCTCTAAGTATCAGATAATTAAGTAAGTATTATTTTAACGCTTATTCAAGCACAATGACAAATAGAAACCTAAATATAAAGTGTCATATAGTCGCACACTGAGGTTGTATGTAGAGACTATACCAATTGCTTACATTTAAATAGTCTATTGAAGTCAATTTATTCTGAAGTGTTGGTGGAACCCTTCTAGTACGATTTGTGCGTCGCTGGCTAAACGACGTACAATCGTATTTTTAGATTATCTAAATTTTTATTCGAAAAGCGAAATGGTCTTGGCGATCTTTAGATAAGTCGACGCTGGCCGTCGTAGTCGCCCGACAGAAAATAATAACGAATTTAACGATCTGTCAAAACTAGTTATTCGGTTTACAAGAAAATATCTGTATTATGGTAAAATATACAAGTGTTTTTATGTGCAAATATTATTCTCTGCTAGTTTTTTGCTCATTGAAGCGGATATTTTGACATCTGTAAGTCTTTTTCAATGTATTTTTTTGTGAAACCGCCAGTCTCTTTAACATACAGCGTGTGATACCTAGTATCTAATTTTTAATATATAAATGTATGTTATAGTGAGTAATTATTGGGATCAATTAAACTTTATCATAATAAAGACGGGCTCTTCTAAAATTTTGGTATATATAAATTTATTTAGAGACAATAACGATTGATTGAAACTGTCTAACAATAATATTTTACAGCCATAATTACAAAATAATTAAAACTCAATACCCTAAGATTCGCATTTCTTATTTTTTTAGCCCCCGATACGAAAAGAGTGGTGTTATAAGTTTGACATATTTGTCTGTGTATCTGTGATTGTGTGTGTGTCTATCTGTGTGTCTGTTTGGCATCGTAGCTCCTAAACGAATGGACTGATTTTGATATGTGATACATTTAAGCGTTAAAGGAATAAAATGTTCAATTATATATTATTGACGACAGACCTCAATGAATTACAATAACTATGTAGGCAAGTAGACTTTATTTTTTGTTCAGTTATTTCCATTTGTATTAAATGCTAATGTGTTTGGCTAATTAATGTAATGAGTATGTACGTATTCAATATTCATGATGTCTGTACCGATTGTGATTCAATATTCTATTGCTATCGTACGCTACGTGGCACATCTTTATTATAATCGCTAGGAATATTGCTTGTATATCACACGCAGTAAATTTAAAATAATTCAATATGTATATTAAAGAGTTGCTGGCCACTTAACAATCCACTAACTATAAGCCGTTAGGTCAACTTTTCTATGAAAAAATAAATAAATTATGATGAATATAATAATGCTGTAAGATGTGCTCATGGTGTGGCCCTTGTAAAGACCATATGATGAAAGAAATGGGCTGTTTTCAGCGGCAATCAAAACTGAGTACAATCTGTAATATAAAATGCATGTTATAAAAAATTATTTGATTTAAATAATTTATTTGCTTCTATCAATTATTCAATAAACATTGTGATGGTATTCAGCAACATTTAAATTTTGTTTGTTAGAGGGCAACGAAAACTAGAAATGACCTATACCGCGTGTCAAATAAAATTATCGAGCCTTTCCAGATTCTACGTATTTTAAGCTACTTTAGCTACGTACCTATTTGATATCGAAAAGCTCCTAAAGCTTTTTTACACATTATTATAAAATAGTATTTTTAACCATTGTGTTTTACCATGGACCAAATAATACTTTTATCGTCCTTGGTTATACTATACAAATGATCTTTATTCCTTGCTTCCACATAGAATTCACAGATAACACTTTGTAAAGTTACGAAAATTGTACGTTATACAGGGTGGTGCTATGAATACGACAATAAATTCAAACATGGGCTATACTAGTTCATAGAAATGGTTTGCCACTTTCAAAAACATCGTATTCATTTGATAATTTCGTGACATTTGTATGGAATAATATAACATTGGTTTCATTATTTCATAGAAATGTTCTAAAATTATCAAATGAATATGATGTTTTTGAAAGTGGGAAACCATTTCTATGGACTAATGTAGCCGATGTTTTAATTTATTGTCGTATTGACGGCACCACCCTGTTTATGAAACTAAATCTTGAAATAATTGGATCAATTTAATTTAACCTAATTTAAGTTTGTTAAATATTTTGCTTGCTAATATACCTACTTATTTTATCGATGAACTTGGACACACACAACTTGAAAGAACCTTCTATGAAAATATATTTATTTTTAGGTTTGAAACCTTCATCTTCTCCAAAAAGAAAAATGGTAGTGCGATTAGTTGGTTGGTGGCGGGAAATGCTTCGAAAGCGCCCGGTGCTCACCAATACCGTTGTCTATGGCGCCTTCTATACTGGCGCAGAGTTGTCGCAACAAACTTTTAATAAACTGTACACGGTGAGTTTACATTTTTTTAAATAGTTGAAAGTTATCTTTTTTTTCTTGTCAAAAAGGCATCAGATCGATAAAAGTTCCGGGACAGTCAGGAATGTTTTTTATTTCAGTTTTATTTATTCTTAGCATATTTTTTTGTCTTTACTCAATAAATATGAAAATATACAAATTTATCTCCTGCTGTTAGCGATTTCAAAAAATAAATATATTTTTGTTTACTTATACACTTTTGACATCTCTTGTGCCTTTATTTATTAATAATTATTAAGTCTAGCAGCACCCAGCATGACTTGCAAAGATAAAACAATACATAATAATAAAATATTACACAATTCATTAAAAGCATTTGTAGTTGGCTCAGCATCACTATATCGTCTGTGGTTTGCTCACAACTTTTTATGTCAACTATACACGCATAAAATATGAATTTTGTCCATGCGCCCATACATATTCGGTGGCCACCACTATTGAGGTATGACGTCACTATTCATTCAAATTTTTTTTTTCTATAGTTATCGTTTTTTGACAACTAGATAGTTGTTAGTCCTTTAAACTCCAACTCCTTTAAATCTGTAGTATAATTTACACCATGATTAATATTGTAAATTATACTACAAATTTAAAAGGAGTAAATATATTGCAATTTAACATAAAGCAAAATTAAAGCAATTTGTTGAAATAAAAAAATCCAAAAAGCACATGGCAGCGGTGGGATTCGAACCCACGCCTCCGAAGAGACTGGTGCCTTAAACCAGCGCCTTAGACCGCTCGGCCACGCTACCGATATTGAACCGTTCGGAAATAGCTATTCGTATGCCGTTACTGATTGCGCAACGTGTTTATGGGCGTACGAACGGCGAACGTAGAGCCACAGATTAATGTAGAGCGTACGTACGAATAAAATACATGACAGATTAATTTCAAATCAGTATCCAGATAGATTTTATTATGACGAAGCAAAACACACAAACTGAATTGAGAACCTCATTTTTGAAGTCGGTTAAAAATAAAATAATTTTGACTACGGTGCTAGTAAATAAGTACCACTTTTTGAAATTTATAAAGTAACTAGCTTTTGCCCGCGTGTGACTATGCTCGCGTGGATGTCGGCTATCGCTCCAAAAAGTATCCTACGTACTTCCCAGGTTCTCAAGCTATCTCCGTACTGAATGTAATCTAAATCGGTTTAGTGGTTAAGGTGTGAAAGCGTTAAACAAACAAACTCACTTTCGCCTTTATAACATTATTTTGGATTCCTACGTGGATAACGATAATGAAACAATGTCGGTAGGAGTTATAGGTTCATAGAGAACTTTTTTATATTCTCGAATAGTTCATAAAACTATAATTGCTGCAAAATACGTATTTTTACATTATCTTTTACCTATAAAAATGTACGTGAAATTTATTCAGGTTATAATATAGGTAATTACATGTAAACTATTAGACGAAAATTGATTTCAAACAAGAATAAGTATCATTAGAAGATATTGGGAGGATGTACTCAAAAGTTGAGGAAAGTACTCAAATAAAAAATAAATATTTACAAGTAATATTTTTCAGCCAGAAAAGCCTGAAATCGACTTAGCTGCCGCGGCGCGAATTGTTGCTGCTGGAAGCACAGTATATCCAACTACATTATACTTCTGGTAAGCTCGACAACTTAGGTGTGTGGTGTGACTCATAAATGTCTTACATAACTTCCAGTAAGCACAACAACATAGGTGTAACTAATTTGTGGTGTAACTTCTTATCTGTCTATTCAACTTTTGAATTGAGAATCATAATTAGCCATGAAATAATGAGATTTAGAGGTAAATCAATATTACAAATGTAAGTATATTTATTTCACGGCTCAAAGTGTTGTTGTAAATGTAATATGATGACTTCATAATATGAAGGACCTACATCATTTTTAACCGACTTCAAAAAAAGAAGGAGGTTCTATGTTCCACTGTATGTATTTTTTTTTGTATGTATGTTGACCGATTTCTATGTCAATTGTGAACTGATTTTTAAAATTCTCTTTTTATTCGATAGTGTACTCCTTAGGTGGTCCCATTGTCACCAAGTCAGGATCTGATTATGGGATCCCAGAGAAATCGGGGGCAAATCTCAAATTTTATAGGCACGTACGACATGTTTTATTTTTATCCAAAGCTATTCAAGTATTTGCTTCTGTTAATCATCATCTCATGTTGATGAGATGGTGATGGAAGGTACAACTCCTTAACGGTTAAGAGTTAAAAGATAATTCTTTCACTATTATAGGTACGTTTAACGAATAGTTGTATTCTATCGGGTTATTCGGGTAAACTGATGATGAAAGGTTACGGTTACCGTAACGGTGTGTGGATTTCGATAATACATTATCAGTGGTACAATACGATAATATGAAACAATATTATGTATTTCAACCTAAGAATAAGATTCAGACAAGTCGATAGCGCTGACGGTCACCCACCTAGCTTTGACCTTAGGATATCACTAATAATGTGATTTTTTTTAACAAAAATAAAACCGACTTCAAAAACCTCCTAAAATGTATTTTTTTGAGTTGGTGCTTCACTTTTTATATAATTGTCTCTGGAAACAGCTTAGCACCAACTACAAAAAATACATTTTAGGAGGTAAGTACCTAGGTACTGATATTTAATTATTTTTCCCTTTTTAGTGTTTCTATTTTTTATGGATTAAATTGTCCATTACAATTTTTTAAAATATAATTTGATGTAGTTTATGATGCGATTACATAACTTGGTTTAATATAAATAAACTAAGAAAAGAATTAAAAAAGTACTTAGCACTAGCACATCTTATCGCTATACTTAGATACTTACTGAAACGTATGATGATAATAATTAATATAGTTTTTGTTATATCTAAAACTGACCAAAAAAATAAGGAAGGAAATACCAATATTATTTAGACAGAGCCAAAGCAAACGTTTTGATACTTTGCCAAGTCGAAATGACTCGTATGACATTGATAAAAGATCGATTTGGAGATCTAAAAGATATCGTAGCCAAAATGAATTCATTTCCTTTATACATAATTCATATCAATGAGAACTACGAATACAGAATGTTAGCACGACATTTTTATACAGTAATTTACACGTAGAAGTCCACAACATTGTTACAGGTTGCACTGCAAAACCGCTCCTATTACTAACGAATAAGGTATGTCATATGCACAAAGTGATGAGGTTGGTCGAGTGTACAAGCAATTTAGAAATTCTGATTTCAAATAAATTAATGTGTCGTTTCATTGACTATTGGTCTTTGACTAAGCTAAACAATGAGTGCATAAAACAGCATTAATTTCGCATAGTTTTTTCAGTTTAATTTTAAATGAAATCGTAAATACCTATAAAAATGTAGGGTATACAGAAACGGATCAGTCTGTGGGATATTTTACTGCTAAGTATTTGTATCTCACTCTCTGATTTTAAGTTAATTTTTATTTGTGCTCTAGTTAATAATGTATTTTATTTTATATATCCCTGTCTTCTCCTATCGTGCCAATCCGTGATCATATGTCAATAGACTTTTAGTCGCTAACTGTACGCAAAGTGCGTGCAGAATTCGTGTAATTTGAAATGAAATATTTATCTTTCCAAGGTACAAATATTTGGATAAGAAGTTCGTTGGGACAGCGGTGAAGACGGTGGCGACAAAAGTGGCTGCTGACCAGTTCATAGCAACACCAATCTTGCTGGCTGCATTTTATACATGTAAGTTCTGTTAGGATTAGTAAGTTGAAGTGGCAGTTCGCATGCAGGGCACATAGCACGCAGAACGTATGACCGATGGGGCGTTAAAGTTCTAAAATGGACGGAAGACCTGGTCAGGGTGGCAGAGAGCCGTTGGATGCAGGCTGCACAGAACCGTTTCGTTTGGAAATCGATGTGGAAGGTGGCCTTTGTTCAGCAGTTGACTTCATAGGCTGATTTGATGATGATGTTCTAATATAGAATATAATATAATAGAAACAAACTATCAATCTTTATATCAACGCGTTCAGCCAAACACTTAAAATTCATTTAATATTTTTAGATTTACTGAATAGTTTTTTAAGAAAGTAAGTGGGAAGAGTTTCAACTTCTGAACACTGAAAAACACACTTTAGAATCAATCTTCAGCGTAAAACGTTTGAACATTAAAAGACCAACAACTTTGTGGTACAAAAATCATACAAGCTTCATATTTTTTTTGACACATATTTAACAGAGCATCAACGATTAAAACTCTCCAAGATATTTTCAGTTATCTACTTAAAATTTTTAATTGGCAAACTTCAAATTTCTTAGATTTGATACGGGAATTATAAATTTAAATGCCTACCCATTCCTATCTACCTATACCTATTTCGGATGAAAGTTCATTATTTTTGGTAGCCCATTTAGTATTTTTTAGTTGCTCAATTTTTGATTTTTCTATTTTTTAGTAATTGGAGCGCTAGAACGAAAAGAAGACGTATTTGAAGAACTCCGTGCCAAGTATTGGAAAACCTTCGCCGCAAACCAAGCTTTTTGGATTCCTTCACAAACCATCAATTTCTTCTTCGTGCCGTCTCATCTGAGAGTAGTTTATGTCGCTTCGGTATCATTCCTCTGGATAAACGTTTTATGTTTCATTAAGAGACAGAAAAAAGATGAAAATGTAATTAAAAAGTAAGCACCTATTAAGATGTTTATGCATTTGTAAAATCCTAATCTAAATGTTAAATAAAATTATTTCTACTAACTTTAAAATCACAAAGTGTCTCGATCTCGAAAGCTGATCAATTTGAAATGAATATTTGTAAGGATTTATTTTTTTATTCTATTACTATTAATTAGGTTAGATACAGAGAACTTTATTCTCAAAAGAAATTTACATTTCACATAATGAAATACAGATACAATAATTATTTGTAGAAATACCTCATTCAGGTTAAATAGCAATGTGTATGTCGCCGCCATTTAGTTGAATTCGCCGCTTAATTGGATGGCTAGCCCCTTGACAGAGGATCCCTTCGCGAGAAATTCCTCAACTGAAAAATCGATGGACATAAAAAGTGTTATGTTTATATTAATTACTGTGTTGATAAATATAGTATTACATTACAGTGTAAGTAAAATTTGAAATACAACTTACAGAAAACGTCGAAGACGATTTATCATAATATTTTTAATTGTTTCAGTACTGTAAGCGACAAGATGCTTCAAGATACAATACAAGAATACTTGATATCAAAAATATCAAAAGGACAGCTACTTTGTTAGGTTTAGTGCTAAGTTTACCTTTAATAACATTATTATTAACTTTAGCTTTGTGTTATAAGGTGCTGTGCACAGCAATTATATGGCGGAAAGACAAATATTTTGCTGGGCTTCTAGACAGTTTTGATGTTTTCTGGAGCTTAGAGGATGAAGCTACAATTAACGTTTTAGGTGTTATAGAAGCTGAATCTCCCGTAACTTTAGTGGAAAGCATAAAAGATAAATTACAAAATGTAGTTTCAAAAGCTGGTGTAGACAAAATATTTTACAGGCGAAATGAAGAATATGGTTTTTATTATTGGAGGAAATATAGTATTGTCGATGTCAATCAATACGTACAACTTCTAGAAATCCCAGAGAAAAATGAGCTTAGTATACTGGATTTAGAAGATATAATGTCAGACCTGTCATTACAAATGTTACCATATGATAATGAAGGGTTGTTCAAAATATTTGTTACCAAACAAAGGGTTGGCAATTATAACGAAGAAAGAGGCGAGTATGGAATAATATTTATCATACATCATTCTGTTGGTGATGGAGTAGCTTTACTTGAATTTTTATGCAAAGCATTCGCAGATAGTGCAAAAAATAATCAAGTAAATATGTTCTCGGTCCCAGAAGGTAAAAGTTATAAAACCCCAAGAGCATTAATTGACATGATCCAGAAATTATGGGAAATTCCCTTGTGTTTTGTGGACACAATTCTTAGGAAGCCGGATAACAACAAACTACATGGTCCCGCATTGCTTGGAGAAAAATCATTCAAATGGACAGATTCAGATGAAAATCTACTGCTTATGGTTAAAGAAATAAAAGAAAACGTTAGAAACGCGACCTTTTCAGACGTTTTAGCCACGGCTCTATCTGGTGGTATGCATGACTATTATACAAAGGTAAATTGTACAATTCAATAGTTGTTAGACAGTTATTATTTAGAAGTCACCCTAATTAAATGAACAAATTTTAGACCAGAGGTCATGTTCCAGAAAATTTAGGAGTAATATTACCCGTAAGATTCTCTAAATCAACTACTGTTAACGACCCTCAGCTTCTTTTAAGAAACGATTTCAGTGTCACAATTTTGGATCTCCCTATAGGAGGTAAACGGAACTTATATGAAATTAAGGAAAGGTGTGCTGAGCTACGAAAAAGTGTTGATCCGCTGGTAAGTCTAAAAAAACACACAACACGTCATAATAATAAATATTGTTTGTTTCATTGCATACAAGAGACAAAATAAACAATATAAAACATTTTTTTTTAAATACTACGATTGGGCGCCCTTATTGCTAAACAGCAAAAGGCAAAATCAGGCAAATTTAGGCAAAACCCCTCACACACGGTTTAAAATACTTTTTGACAAAACAAATAAATTAATTGTTTTATTCTGAATATATTTTAATGGAGGTACAAATGATACAAAAGTTATTTTAGATTTTTTAACATAGACCGATAGTTTTCTTTTCAACGCCCGACGCAAAAAGAGGTGTTATAAGTTAGACGTGTCTGTCGTTCTCTCTGCGTATCTGTCGTGCTCGTGGCATCGTAGTTCTTAAACGAATCAACCAATTCTTTGATTTAGTTTTTTTTGTTAGAAATGTGACGTGATCGAGATAGTTCTTAGCTATAATTAATGAAGGTCTGTTCAGGCGTTTGATGACTATCAGCTCATTTACTACTTGACAAAAGGGTCTTACTAACTTTCACGGATCCGATTGATTTGAAATTTAGTTTACTGTTACTTCGGTGGTATTTCCAAGACATTCTGACAGCTGATCCTGTACCATCAAATAATCTTAATTCTTCAGAAACTTACAGCAGATATAGCGTGTTTGGGCTCATGAATAGTCTCTATGCAATGATGTTAGAGAGGTGATTAATGAGGCCGGGGGGCTACTTAAGTTTTTAAATTTTATCGTGTCACAAATTTAGTTACCATACTCCTCCGAAACGGCTTGACCAATTTTCATGAAATTTTATATGTATATTCAAGATGTCTCAGAATTGGCTACTACCTGTTTTATTTTTAATTTTTTGTATATATTTTTTTATGGCAAAACAACGTTTGCGGGGTCAGCTAGTATTATTGTAAAATGGTTCTTGGTTTCGATTTATTGCGCCTTTGTATTCAATAACTACAACAAAATAAGTTATTACGTACTATTGAGGAGTTGATGCTATTAAATATTAAAGTATTCGTTATTCATATACAGACAAATACAAATTGTTAATTTGTTGGTATTTTGCTGACTAATTATTATTTTTGATGGTCAATTATATTTTAAAGGTTGGTTAAGTTAGGTTAGTATGGTGATCAGTTAAATAAAAGCCTTTTTGACATTTAAATCTATCAATCAAGCCAAAAAAACATTAGAAATATACTCAAACAAACATCCATGACACGACAACAAATGTTCAGGCTCCTGAAACCGGGCCTTCTAGTGTAGTAGACAGGGCTACTAACCACTCGACCAGGCGGCAGTTTATTAAAATTAATAATATGACATAAGTACATTACCCTAGCAGTCCATTAGTGTAATTATGTGTTTATCTAATACACTTACAATTTTCCAGTCAAACCATTTGTTTATCAAGCTAGTCAGTATTCTCCCCAAGCAGATCTTGAAGCCGATGATGTACAGTAACCAAGCCACGCTGGTGTTCAGTAATATGCCTGGACCAAATATCATTACTATCTGCGACGGCAATGCAATAAAGAAATTAGTATTCTTTGTGCCACACAAAGGCAATACAGGTATTTTCACGAAGTTCCTTATGACAATGCCAAGTGAATATAAAGTAGCATGTATTGTCAATGACTCCGGTGGAGGACACCACTGGGATGTCGTTCACAACTTATCTTTGGTCATCATAGTGTCGCTGTCATACAAAACTTATGCATAAACGTTATCAATAAAAAATAGTAGTGTCGTTGACAATTCATGTTAAATGAGGATTTTATCATTAGCCCCTGACGAAAAAAGAGGGGTGTTATAAGTTTCACGTGTCTGTCTGTGTATCTGTGTGTCTGTCTGTGGCATCGTATCAAGCAAATGGACCGATTTTAATTCAGTTTTTTTGTTTAAATGCTGACGTGACTAGGATAGTTCTTATTCTTAGCTATAAAATTAGAAGATCAGTTCAGGCGTTTGATGAGTATTAGCTCATTTTCTTCATGATAAAAGGGTTTTACTATCTGGTGTACTGTCATTTCCGTGACATTCCCATGACATAACCAAATTGAGCTGCTCCTATACAAACAAAAAGTCTGCGGGATCCCTAACTCTTAAGAAACTTACAGCAGATATAGCGTGTTTGGACTCTTATGAATAGTCTTAATGGGATGATACTAAATAGATGATTAATAAGGCCGGGGGTTGCTTAAAATTTTCAATTTTATATTTTTATTTCTATTGTTAGTGAAATATTTTCACACGCTTAACAGTACAGTATCGAAAATCTTAAGGACGCTTCAGACTAAACAATGAAGACAAAAAACTGTGAAATAAAATAAGCGTAAGGTGCTTAATTATTTTTAAGTAAGATGGATCTACTGTTGCGGTCGATGTTAATTTACACCTAACAATTAAGTAGATAAGTAATCCTATACCGATACCTTTGTAGTGACGGTGAAATATAAGTAATGCCTTCCGTAATCTTCGTGGTTTACGCATCGTAGTTCATCTTAGGTAAGATACATGTGAAACTTGAGCCTTTACACTGTTGTACGGGAGTTACTTAGAGAGTGATTATTAGACGATTCAGTTAGTAGCTTTACCTTTTTGAAAAACCGTCAAAAACTGTGGGGATTAAATTGGTGAGAGCCTGCGATCTGAAGGCCTGACTTTACTCTTTGCTCGAAGTCGACTATAAGTTCATATTTTATTATACCTATGTATTATAGTTTCTATTGCCTTACATTTTCGCGAGCACTAACAATAACCAATAGTCAATCATTCATTTATTGCAACAGTAATGTCGTACATAGGTTTTACACAGATCAGTTAATAGCAATGGGAAACAAATAAAAAATAAAACTTTAAAAAAAATTAAAAACGTCTTCTCAAAACTGATAAGGCTAAAATAATTAAATTTAAGTAGGTAGGTACTCTTCCCCTAGAAACATATTTTTTGGAGTCGGTGCTTCATTTTTTATTGTTCCTGGTAACAACTTAGCACCAACTCCAAAAAATATGTTTCTAGGGGATAAGTACCTATTTAAATTTTGATTATTTTATCCTTTTCAGTCCTTTTTTTTTTTTTTTTCACAATTTTTAGTGATAACTTACTAAGGTCAAAGCTAGATGGGTGACGTCAGCTTGTATTGTTTCCTACATCGTATCGTTTCACTAAAAATCATAGGAAAGCAAAAATCCGCAATTTCGCATACGTAGACGACATTCCAGTTATTTAGACTTAGGTACAAACCAAACTACCCGATCGATTTAAAAAAAATAAGGGACGAAATGGCAACTATTCCGTATGGAATAAAAAAAGATAAACACGTAAATCTGATCAGAAATCTCGGCGTAATCGGTGTACATACAAAGAAAAAAAAAAACATACAAATCGACTTGATAACCTCCTCGTTTTTGAAGTCGGTTAATAATTGGTTAATAAGTGGTTTTATTAAACGATTTCAAAGAGGAGATGGTTCTCAATTCGGTTACTTTTTTTTCAAAATATAGTTAGCTTATTAAGTAGCAGACTGTTTTAATCAATAGCTTTTAAAGACAGCGGTTGTATATTTTATTATGTACATGTACCTTCTTATAAAAAATTTCCAGGCTTAGATGTAACAGCTCTGTGTTACGGAGGAGTTCTCCGGTTTTCTGCGTCAGCTGACAAAGCCATAATATCCAATTCTGAACACTTGTCTTTGATTCTCGACGGAATGGTGGACGAAATCAAGAGTCTTCATCGATTATATGTGTGATTTCAATATTGATGGGGTTATAATGAAGAAACGGCTTTGCTATGGCATCTCAGTACAAAGGTAAGACAATAGGACGTATTTTGTTGATGTATTAGTCCATGTCGACTGTTAATTCCGCGTAGTCAAGCCGCGTAAGTTTCCCGGGAGTCTTGCGATAATTTAAAACCAATTGTGTCTGAAATCTGTGACTTCACAGGTTAAAAGTTCAATAAAGTCAGACAAAAATTTTTAAGTATTGACCACCAGTCTTCTATAAAAGTCAGTCAGTCTTCTTTTTTTCCCTGCACCCGTACCACCATCTTTTATTGCGATCCAATTTAGGTCCTAAACTGAGTAGAATCGTTTAATTCGTACTACGACGCTATCTACGACTATGACAGCGACGCAGTTTAGGAACCAATACTGAACCGAGCGGAATATGAATCGCTTTTATAAAGATGGTGGCAAGGCCCCTGGTACTCCTATTCCTACCACAGTATCCCTACTGGCCGGGAGTAGTGAAAAATATCTCGTGCGTGCCCCACACGCCATGTCGATCATGTAAGTATGTGGGACACAGTGTTTGTTATCGAACTCCTCCGAAACGGATTGACCGACTTTTATGTTTTTTTAAAAATATTTTTATATCTGTGAATAGGTCGTAGCCTATTTTTGTACCCCCTAGGTGATAAAGGTGGCCTCTCCTTATGATTTGGCATCATAAAATACTTTTATCCCTAAATTTTCACCCTTCTACCACCAAATTGACGACCGCCTGGTCGAGCGGTCTGTACCCCTTGCTATGCAGGCTACTCGGTCAAGAGGTCCCGGGTTCGAATCCCGGTAGGAGCAAATGTTTGTATGACGAGTACGAGCATTTGTTTACGAGTCATGGATGTTTATTTGTTTATTTAGTAAATTTCTAATATTTAAATACATATTATTATCAATATTTATCCGTTATCTAGTATCCATAACACAAGCTCTTAATGATGCTTACTTTGGGCTAGATAATAGGTGTGAGTGTATGAATATTATTGAAACAAATAAAACAAACTTCCATTTTTAAAAGCGATATTTTTTTGATTCTGAAGAGGTACGAAGTTCGCCCCGTCAGATAGTATTAGATATAAAATATATTTTAATAAAACATGGTGTTGTAATTAATGCTGATAAATTGTTCGTTTCAGTTAATGGAGATAGTCAACAAGACTGCCGGGTATCACCGTAACTGAATCAGTATTGAATAAAAATATATTTTTGAATGACGCGTAATTTATACCTGCAGTAGGTCGGTACATGTATAAAAAGGTATGTGTTTGAAAGAAGAAAAGTAATAAAATTATGTCATATATCATAACTAGTTTTATTAAAATTCCTATAGCAAAAATTAATCTGTAGTATCAAATGCTTATGTTTAAATTCATATGGAAAAATCTTACAAATTACAAAAATTGGTTCTACCTAATAAATACTCTAATTTTCTATGAATATTGTTCCCGGTGTCATGTTTTCGATTCTCGCTTTCAATCGTAGGTTTTCCAAGTAAAGAAGATTGCATCTTCGAATCTGAAACGAAGGATGTATTTTTGCAAGCCATATTTATTTATTTATCCTTTATTGCACAAAAAGGTACAAAAGGCGGACTTATTGCTATACAACATTCTCTCCCAGTCGACCAGTAAGGGGGTAAAGATATACAATAATAAAATATATAATAGTATAATACATTTACATAATTATGTCCTAATTTAACGCTTACGACATAAAAAAACCCAAAAAAATATAACAAAAATAAAACCTGAATTCTTGTGACACGTAGAGTTAAATTCTCTTTGCTCGTGACTATTCAATGTTGCATGAGATAATTGTGTTTGCGTTGGAATACTACTAGGTTAGACAACGGTCACCAATCTAACCTTCGAAATATAAGTATCGCATAATACGCCATTTTACGCCAGTCCCTGCAACTTGAGACATGTTTTCATACATTTCTTAACGCTTAATACGATTATCATCTCGTTTAATACGCCTAGCTATTAACCCGTGATACTGCAGGGTTTTCCTGGATAAAAAGCAGCCCTAATTGAAAACGATAAGACGAAGACTCTGATCTAGTCAAACGCCCAGGCATTATCAACTGTTAATGATAGACGCTATGTAGCTTCTTTGAATAAAAGCGAAAAGGCACTGCAAAAGTTGAATTACGTTGAAATCTTGTAATTGCTAATGCATCAAAATCTCTCTGTCAAACCAAAATAAGTGATTACTTTAAATAACGTAATTATAATATTACACTATGTATTTGTAAATGTAATATAAAAATGTATCATTTAATACCTACATATACAAAATTAGAACATCATATGATAAAAATTTGTAGTACCTACTTTTAATTTTCACTATCCCGCATAATACGCTTTCTCGCTTAAGACACGTTTTTGGTTGGGTCCCTGTGAAATCGTCTTAAAAAGGTTTTACGGTATAAGTATTAAATTAAAATAGGAACTTATTTGGTACTTAAAAAGTAGTAGGTAGGTACCTTTGTAGTTTTTGGAGTTGGTGCTGCACTTTTTATACTTAGTTTCTCTAAATAGCTTAGCACCAACTTCAAAAAATACCTTTTACGAAATAAGTACCTCATCATCATCATCATCATCATCACCAGCCTTTATACGTCCCACTGCTGAGCTCTGGCCTTCCTACATGGTCAGAAACACAGGAGTTGGGGCCATAACACCACGCTAGCCCAATGCGGGATGGTGGGCTAAAGCGGTTGCAGTAACAACCGGGACCAACGGCTTAACGTGTCTTCCGAAACACGGAGGAGCTCGAGATCATAAATTTTGATTAACCCATCTCGGGACCGACCATGGCGAAAGTTGCTTTGTTTTCGTAATCGAAACCAGAACGCTCAAACCACTACGCCACCGATCTTGTCCTAAAATAATTACCTACTTGATTTTAATTATTCTTTTAGTGTTTTGAATTTGAAGTCAGTTTTTTTTTAATTTTTATCACATTTATTGTGATGCGTTTCGAAGGTTACATTGGTGACCGTTGTCTAACCTAGTAGTATTCCAACGTAAACCGAATTATCTAAGCAATATTGAAAAGCCACGAGAAAGCAAAAATCCTATTTATTATCCATTAATTTATACCTATAACTACCTATCAGACAAGTATATTTCGTTTGCCCAACCGTACACAGACTGACTGACAGACCTCAACTAACAGCTGTGCGTTGGGCGCGAGGTGTTCTTTCTCCATAAATCGCAGAATACGATTGTCCAGCTCGAGACGCGCGTGCTCACACATGGCTACCATACCGCGTATCGTCGCTTTTAGATGCTGTACCCTCTTCTCGTGTTTCTGCTTCTAAGAGAGTTTAATGAGAATGTAATTAGGATTACTATCGTATCGACTGTGCATGCTGAACTGACTGAACCAACCATCATGCAACAGTGGTGTATGATGGTTGGTTCAGTTGGAACACGAAAGAGGTTTTAAACCAACTAGTTCATTGGTTGTGAAGAATGGAACTCGATGAAGTTTTTTTCCAATCAACGCCTCGCTGCTTGCAACTTAATCAATAACAATACGATAACATACAACCGTGTACTTTGAGGTACCTACATCGTACTTGTAAAATTAATAGCATAGTAATAGTCAAAAGGAGATGTTACAGTATTTCAAAAAATCAGGAAAAATCACCTAAATCCGAGAAAATACTAATAAGTAGTTTTCTTGCATAGTTTGTATGTAAAAAAGTAAAATTTTTTCGTCGATTTTACCGGTATTCTTTATAGCAATATGGCGGGTGACACATATAAGTCAACTAAACATCACCAAAGTAGGCAAGTATAGGCGCCATGATGAATACACATTTGGCTGTGTTGCAGTTTTTTCTATAAAAAATCTTGTTTTGTACCACGTAACAAAGAAAATAAAAAGAATATGGGCAATCGAACACAGTTCTGCTTATTTTTACCTATTTTTTAGGATAGTGTACATAGACCTGCCCCCTTATTCTCAACTGTCGGCAAGAATTCGAATTTCGGAAATTCTATACCTGTCACCTTTTATCACGCTGCGTCAAAGCGAGACGGCATGTGACTTTTCGAATCGAATCCGTGATCCGACAGTTGAGAATAAGGGGGCTGGGCGAGTGTCTATAAATTTTTGGAACATCTCTTTTCATACTTCAAAATTCAATACCGTAGTGAAGGTAGTGAGGTCAAATAGTTACTTTTACCAGTTTTATTTCTCTGAGTCATAGGATATTGATATCATACCAGCAGTTGCTTCTTATTCCATAGATTAAGGTACTTCTCCCCTATACAGAGGAGTGTTTTGTGAGCGTGTGCCAACTGCGCATACGACTCACGCGCCCGCGCGCGGAGGCGAGCGATCGAAGCGTCCCGGGCAGTGACAACATTGCTGCGTTCGTGAAAAGCTTTCAGCAGTGCTTCGTAACGCTTTGACAGCTCCTCGTATCTGAAAAGTATGATGAGTAGGTAATAAACTGATGACGGTAAAATATGACAGCATATTATTCCTTCAGATTTAGCAGTTATTATTACTTTAGCGGGCGGTTTATCCGTATGCAGTCATGATTTTGTTCGTCTACGTGCACGTGCCTCAAGCATTCCCCGTTACTTTTTGCTGGCTAGTTAGCGATTAGACCCTCAGATTAGCTACACCTGAGGGTCTAATCGCTAACTTGTCAACAGTTAATGAGATACCACAATATTTATTGGAGTGCGTTAACCCAGCAAGAAAATACCTTCTAGGTGAAATTGATTTAAGCGTATAATGTGCTGTAAATGTAACCAAAACATGAAACTTGTGCGTACTGAAATTTTGGAGAAAAAGCTTAAATAACTAATTCTGCTGGAGTAACGCTCTTCTAGCAGGAAGATCTAAAGGAAGGATCGGAGTGAGATGTAAAGTACATGAGCAGCTATTAGCATCCATGACTCGAGAACAAATGCTCGTAGGTACTCATCATACAAACATTTGCTGCTACCGGGATTCGAACCCGGGACCTCCCGACCAAGTAGCCTGTATAGCAAGGGGCACAGACCACTCGGCCTGCCGGTCGCCAACTGCTGGTCCCGCCACGGGTAGTGCAGACTTGCTTACGCGTATAACCAAAACCTTCTACTTACGCCTATAAAATCAAAAGCGTTATGTTGACAGCATATAAGACAAGCCCCATGTTCCCAGTATAATGCTTCCCCTATGAGCTCTAGCGACCTTACTCACCACAGAGGTAACACACAGAAACAACACTTGAGAACTTAGTAGGTCAAGTAAGACGGAGCAAATTGATTGTTTGGTTGTTATGACAAAATATTTCGAAGAAACTTACTGATATTGAAGGCAAACAATGCTCATTGTAGACCAAGATTCTGTTAAGTTTATGTGAGCTCTTGAAGAATTTGCAGTATCTGGAAAATTTAACAAAAAATATAGCTACCTTCTGGGTACATACCATAGGTACCATCGACTTTGCAAACCAATTAGCTAAGCGACATATACATCGCCATAATTTAAGCCTACCACCGCGTCGACGAACACTTTTAGCTGTTGAGAAGCGGCGCAAGAAACATCTTCAGATTTTAAATGTTGGTCTGATATTTAATAATTTCTGATATTTAAATGATTAACGGAGTACGTTACTACAAACCAGATACTATGTAGGTAAAGATAAATAGATTAGATAGGTAGGTATGTGGCTATTGTTGAGTGATCTCCGGCTGGCTGAGAGGTAGCGAAAAATCGTCTTCGTCATACCTTTTATATTATTTCTTAGTCCTTTTTCGTCCGATCTATCGCTGGACCACCACAGTTCGTCATGAGAGTGAGCATGCCGCGCTCGGCACCGCAACAACTTGGCCTCATACTGAGCTGTCTTGCTGATACTCTGCTCGAGTCCTTCAAGAAGCTTACGAGCGTTTTGCAATCCGTTTACGAAGTTCTTTTGTTGGAACTTCGACTAAAAGTTTTTGTTATGAATAAAACATGCCAAACTGACAAGAAAAAATAAGGACCTGACTAATATAGCTTTTGAATCATCGTAAATTTTTAATATGATATAAAAACCTATATCTAATAGGTTAGAACAATTAAAAACAGTAGTATAACCTACTTATTGCAGCTATCATAATACTCAGCTCTCACTGCATCAACTCACCGTAATATTTTTGATTCTATAACTTTCATAGATTTCAGGTGCGAATGTGTTATTTATTTTATTAGCATGCATTACAATAAAGTTTTTTGTAGGTAAGTATTACAAATGTTGCTTTTTGTTGCTTGATGTCAAAAAGGAGACTCATAGTGTATTGAATTTCTCTATGGACTCATACAACCAAAGGAAAATAAATTATAGGTATCTACCAGAGATAATATCATCGAATTTGACAACACGAAGCAAGCTTGCAATCAGAATAGGTCTAATTCAAGGTACATTATTAGTCTCTGGTCAGAGACGAGAGTGATGCTATATAGGTTACAAAACATAGGTGCGTAGGTACTTTTGCCCCCTTATTCAGAAACTGGCGGATCACAGAGTCGATTCGAAAAGTCACATGCGGTCTCGCTTTGACGTACCTCGATAAAAAATATTTCAACAAAAATAAAAACCGACTCCAAAAACTGAAAAGGGTAAAATAATTAAATTTTAGTAGGTACTCATCCCCTGGGAACATATTTTTGGAGTCGGTGCTTCACTATCTATGGTTTCTGGAAACAACTTAACTCCAAAAATATGTTCCTACCTACTAAAATTTAATTATTTTATCCTTTTCATTTTTTTGGAGTCGGTTTTAATTTTCGTTTAATTTTTTTTACAATTTTTAGTGATAACTTTTGAAGGTCAAAGCAAGATGGGTGACCGTGAGCTTATATTGTTTTCTACTATCGTATCATTTCACTAAAAATTCATAGGAAAGCAAAAATCCGCAATTTCGCATACGTAGACGACTTAACTTTTCCAGATTTTTTTTATTTAAAAGCCAAACTACCCAATGGATTTTCAAAAAAAAATTATGGGACCAAATGGGAACTATTCCGCATCGAACAAAAAAAGAATCATCAATATCGGTTCACCCAGTCAAAAGTTATGAGGTAACAAACATAAAAAAAACATAGACACGAATTGATGACCTCCTCCTTCTTTTGAAGTTGATTAAAAAGTGACGGGTAGGTAGGTATAGAGTTTCGGAAATTCGAATCTTTCCCGACAGCTGTGAATAAGGGGGATGGATGTGGCACTTTGTGAGGTCCTATATTTGAAGACTTAACAGCCTGTAGCCTGGACTCTGATGTTGATATTATTCTTCTAAGCAGGGTTATTTGGAAAACATTTATATCCTCACAGGATTACAATTACACAGGATTGCAAAGCGGCCACGTGACATGTATTGGCGTTTTAAAGCGTGAAATAGAATTTCAGATACAGGATTTTTAAAACATTGGTCGTGATATGATAATTATGACAACTATTTCGGCCTATAATAGGTACCTACATACACGACTTAGAACACTTTCCTATTGTATTATTTTATCATTGTGTTGTTTTGGGGAGATGAGATACATAAATACTTTTAGATGTAAAACACAAATATTTTTCAGACAGTTTATTCAACTACAACAAAAAGCATAACTTTTTATAACTAAATCAGTCTAAAAATATTCTCCTGCGATATCACTACTAATTAAAATACTCCATCTAAAGGATAAAAACTATACTACATCGTGCATTCACTTGCTTACTGCATAAAATAACGCTGCTTTGTATAATTCACATGGTTTATACATTTGCCTTATATGATATTAAAGTACACTCCAAGTTGTACTTTATTATCACATGGACAAGGTATAATTTTCAATAACGATTGTATTAATCGTGATGTATCTTAAAATTGATAAGGCAAGTGTTGAAACAAATATAACATGTGACAGTTCACTATGCCGTGAGACAGGAACTATATAAACCAATATTCCAAAGATTTGCACTTACTTAAAGCAGTGCGATTCACTAACAGATATATTCGACATCGAGCTTGAGGACGAGCCGCCATTGATTTTGACATATGATCGCAGCGCGATCTTTACGTCGATCTCTTGCCTGTGTATGTTTGTCGCTCTTTTAGAGATACGACAAGTACAATCGATATTTTTCGATTCACTTTTTCTTGTGTTTAATCAAATGTATCATAATGACTTTATTCAATATTTGATTGACTTTTACATAAAGATAAGAAAATAAACCACATTTTTAGTTGGTTAGTGGTCGTCGTCAAAACGCTAGTGTCGCCAACAAATGTCAAATGGTTGTCAAACAAATGCCAAAAGGTTTGACAGCGCTGCCACAAAACCACGAATTCTGACTACTGACTTAAGTGAATCGCATAGCTGGTCATCTTAATATCATATCAAAGTAGGTGGGTACAGTCACCGTGAGATATAAACAACTTAATAATATGTTCAGAGTTCTAGTATTATTTGTACATGATGTATGTACTGTGCCATCACTTTGGCTAATTTAAAATTTCTGTTTTACTTACCCTTTCGCTGCTAACGTCAAATTTTTTGTTATTTTGTTAAATTTATTGGTATAAGATACAATGTTTTTACATATTTAACGGTAATTAATACAGTTGACTCATCTAGCAAATACTGTTTATGTACACTGATACTATAAAAATAAAACTGTTCTTAGTATAAGGGAGTGGATTTATTTTTATTTGTTTAAGTTTGCTGTATGAGTCCCAGGCAAATATACTAATTAGAGTAATTGTATAAATAAAACTCAATGTTTGTATGTTTGTTTGTCCCCTATGCGTTCTGAAATCATTGATCAGATTGTGATGCAACTTCGGTATCGGTTCTGGGGACACGATGTTCCTGGATTATAGAACCTAACAGGGTTTTCTGTAGCTAACGCTAGCTCGTATTCGTATGTCATATTGACAGCTGTCCTTGAACATTGGACATCCAGAAATAAGCATGAAACAACAAGGTAAAAATTGCCGATAATGGTCATAATTTTGGCGAACACACGCTAAATCTAAATTTAAGTTTAGTCTATCTTGTTCTCTTAATATGAATACAAAAAGGATAGCAAAAAAATTGTCATTTAGAAACGTGCGTTCTATTTTTTGACATTAGTGAATGTGATAAAATGCAGGGTTTACGAAGCAGCTCCGTACACGCCATCTAAAATAGTCTATGGTTTCTATTTAAGCTATCTAAATATATTTTGCAGCTCTATTCAAATTCTTCCTATCTCTTTCCTATACTTATTGAGAGAAAGAGATATACTGTACTTAAATTTCGAATTAGAATATTCTCAGAATCAGGCCCAATGACAATATGTATACATGGCAATAGGATACATTTTTGCGATGTCAAACAAAACTCTCATTTGTAGAATGGAATTTTCCCGTAGCGTGGTGTCTGTTACACTAATACCATACGACGAAAATTTTCTATCTTAATACCGACGCAAGCAGCAAAAGGGTTAGCTTTCCTTTACAACAACAATATCGAACCCATCAGCAAGTTGGTACGTCTGTTTATCTTGCTGCTATTTTACGATACTCTACCGTGGAGTGTAAAATATTTTATGAGCAATTAATACAGTTGTCGATCATCGAGACTGATCATTATATTTAACGCTGCATGTACTGTACTTTCCGAAATCAGTCTGTTTTCTTGATGTCACTAAAATACGATATATAAAAAAAAAACAATAAAATTATTACATGTTTAACGACGTAATTAAAAAAAAATATAGGCAAGGCCAGTTTACAAAGATTGTACCTAACTATAATTGTATATTTTAAATGCGACATCGACATTACTTTAATACTTGTTTAAATTACTGTAGGTCTTTTTAAACTGACTGATTTTGGAAACACAAGTTTTGATTGTTAACAATATATCAAAGAATCACATGTTTCTTGATGTCAACATATATATTGCAATTTTTTATAAAAATCACTTTACAAAGATCGTAAGTATTTCTTTACTGATTGATTTTCGAAATACGAGTAGGTACCTAGTGATTGTTTCATTACAATATTCTTGAGATGATACATAAAACTGATAACATCCAGGTTATTTCTAGACATCAAAATTACTTAGGATTTGATGTTAATATTTTGGAAGACTTTATTTAGCTTAAAAACAAAGCTATTGATAAACAAAACAATAAGCATTTTAACATTCTCAACATTAACAATTCATGTTGTATAACGGACGATATAGCAACCATTTGGTAAATAAATGAACAATAAGATCACATAATTATTTTTAGGTAAAATGAAGATAAAAAGCTGTCAAAATAGGATATATTATTTGTGTATATCAACGTTAAGTAATATAGAAAGTTATTATAGTCAAATTAAAATTTCTTTAATGAAACAAGAATGACAATGCAATAATAAAGAAATATTAGTCTAGTATTATTCATTATCCGCTGATTAACTACCGTAGTTATTTTGTAAAAAAAAAAACATTACAAGTGAAAATTAATCTGAGTAAGAAAGACTTAAAAACTGCCGATTAAAAATGTTAAAATATTTACACAATAAACTGTTTTTATTTATCATAATTAATCATGACTATGTCGTTGTAAAAAAGGCCTTATAAGATTTACTTTACAATTAAATAGATTTATCAAACATAATAATATGATATTTGATATTTTTAAGTGTTATGAATATGATATAACTTCTATTATACCATTTTATTAGTTCATCTATGGCCAACTGTCTTTGGCTTAGTAATAATTTTGTAAAGCATTGCAAATACTTTGCAAGTACAGTTATCAGAAAAAGTATGTGACCACTTTTGGCAGTTTTTGCAAAAAGATCCTTGAGCTGCAAAAGTGATCACTTAATTTTTCTGATGACTGTAAACCATTATTTGGAATAGAAAATCCATTTTAATAAGTTTGTAAAATGTTTAAAAGTGGAGAAAATTTGGCTTTTTCATGAATATCTTTTTATTTTTCTTCTTTGGTACTTTAATTTTAGCACAAAGGACTTTCCTCTGTGTTAGAATTTAAAAAGTTCATATTCGATTATAAAATAATATGATTAAATTTTTTAACAAAAAGATCTTAAAGAATATTGGCTTGTAAGAAACTACTAGTTGCAGAAAGAAATTGAGCGTTTGGAATTTTTTTACTTAAGATAAATGACATACTGAGATCCACAATCAACTGTAGATTACTAAATTTATATTTTTCACTAATTTGGTATTTCATTTACATTTTTTTGTTTAATCATGAAACTGTTGTATATTTTTTTTGGCAAAGAAGCTTTGCAGGAAATAGTTGCATGGTTTTAATACAAAATGTTATTTATTATTCTGTATTTTGTCCCATATTTAATGAGATTTGTGATCAAAATTTAGTAAACTCCAGATGATTGTGACTTACGCTACCGCAATCTCTCATGTTCCCATTTGTGGCATGGCTTGTGAGAGTGGTTACAGTGAGTTTGTGATGTTTTGGAAGAGTCGCTTCCCCCACCATGTTTCCAGATCGAAGGGTTTGAAGTCACGGAGCACTGCACTGGGGGCCTCATCTTGGTAGTAAAGATTTGAAGGTGGAGCTGGTGATGAGCTGCCTGATCCCGATCCTAAAATCAGAATTAATCAATATGGTTATAAGTTGCCTAAACATTTGATATTATTCTGTTTTACAGTTACTCTGTCTGTGTGTTACCTAATCACCACTAGTTCTCCATATAAAAGAAAAGGCAGAGGGGTCTAACCCATACAAGAATTACAGATGCAGTTTATTAATTCTGCAGTTATCTAATAGGGTTCTAACTAGAGTTTAGGATAAAAGATAAAATAAAAACGGTTTATATCTAATAAATACGATAAAAAAAACAATTTATTTAGAAATGCAAACTGACTACAAAAAGGTGGACCTACGAAATAATAATATTTTTACACACACCTATCATCTAGCCCAAAGTAAGCATCATTAGGAGCTTGTGGATACTAGATAACGGAGAAATATTGATAATTATATATGTATGTAAATATCAGAAACATACTAAATAAACATATAAAAGTCCATGACTCGACATTTGCTCCTACCGGGATTCGAACCCGGGACCTCTTGACCGAGTAGTCTGTATGGCAAGGGGTACAGACAACTCGGCTAGCCCGTCATCAAAACAAAAATCCCAAAAAAATCGCCACTTCTAATCCGATTGTCAGCGGTAACTGGAACCAAGGCTCGGAACCGGTTTGAAAATGGCGATTATAACAGGATTTTTCGGTTTTTATGACAACTTATTTTGTTTTAAGAACTTAACTAACCGGTTTACGAGCCGCCGGCTGCCGGGTAGCTGGGAGTTTTTCAGTAAAACTCAAGTATCTACTTGCATTTTTGTAGCGGAGCTAATTTAACATCGCAATCAAGATTTTTGTAATAAAAACAGTAGTTTGTGTGCCGGTGAACCGATTTTAAGGAGTAAATTTTTCATAGCAAATACTTTC
This sequence comes from Nymphula nitidulata, assembly GCA_947347705.1. NCBI lineage: Eukaryota > Metazoa > Arthropoda > Insecta > Lepidoptera > Crambidae > Nymphula > Nymphula nitidulata. The sequence continues at coordinate 14,683,081 of OX374630.1, read as the reverse complement.
AATCGGTTAAAAGTTATGCGGTCATGCGGACTAACTGCTCACAGTTAGTCGGCCGCGTGCTCTTGCGGCGACGGACGCTGTGTGGATTCGATGGTAAAAGTCGATGAAAAATTTGTTCAGATTATTGATGATACTCACCAATTGTACTCGTAGGTGTTGATGGCTCACTTTCATATGCAGTTTGTGTCCAAGCTGAAATAAAAATAAAAAACTTTACGTAAAGACTCATATAAATAAATGATTCATAAGACTGATAATGCCAGGTGGGAACATAAAAATATTATATCAAATAAAACACTCACATTTGAGGGTACCTAATAAATAGGTCACATGTTGAGATCTACCAAAAACAAATGGAATAAAGACATTACAGAGTGGTGTCCCCGCGATAGCAAAATAAACAGAGGCAGACCACTGTAAAGATGGGAGGATGATATGTCAAGGGGTTGAAGTAGAGTGTTGTAAACAGAAGGGAATGGCATTATTTGGAGGAGACCTATGTCAATGGACAACCAGACTAATAGTAGTTAGTTATAACAAAAATGATTAAATTCAATTGGTCTGAGAAATAAAGGGTTTATTATTAATATTATTGTTATTAATAGGTAAAGAAAAGACTGCATAAAAACCCTCATCATTTTTGTATCATAATAGCTACCACCGGCTACTTCATCCATTGAGAAATGGGTCCTGTGAGCCTATGAATAGTATACTATACTTCAATCCAAGTCTATGGACATATATCTGTGCCATTCAAATACTTCTAGCTGTATTTACATAGTATGAAATATCTAAAACTTGTGTTTGTTTTGAGGCACGACAAGTTGCAGGTTGCAGCATTAGCCATATATATTTTTAATTTACTATACAGAGTAGTTCTTGGCCTTCATCTCATCAGATGATATGCGATGATAAGTCTGAAGATGAAAACAGGCTACACCTGGATTTCTCAAACACACAGGAACTGACTATCTTACCCTCAACTGCCGAAACACAACAATGCTGTTAACATTATTGTTATGGCGGCAGACTTAGGTAAGATGCTGGCAAGTAAGAGCCAGGCAGACTTTGAAAAGCCCTAGCACTAACCAACATTTCATAAATTCGTATAGAATAACATATATTACATTTATATTTTACTAGGTGGTAGGCCAGTATATGTATAGGGTCGCTGGGGTGGGATTTTTCCTTATTATTGCAGGTGTCTATGGGCGGCGGTAACCACTTACCACCAGGTGGTTCGTCAGCTTGTTTGTCGTCTAGTATAAAAAAATATAAATACAAAGATGAGATCACCACATGACATTGATATTTTAAGGTTTCGCCCTTATGACAAAAACTCCAAGAGTTTTACCGATCTCTTGGTAAAACTCTTTTCTGCTCACTCCCGAATCGATGACTGCAACTTACAGCCACTAACACTCTTCCACTGTGGCCACACAATGCCCGATATTGGTATTAGGCAATGTGATGTACGTTCGGAGCTTCAGTCAATCGACGTACGATGGAAAGCTAGTGTACCTGATGGCATTCCAGCGATAGTACTGAAAAACTGCGCAGCGGAGTTGTCTCCTGTCTTAACGCGGCTATACCGTCTTTCTCTCTCTTCTGGGTGTGTGCCGGAATCTTGGAGAGAGGCCGATGTGAAACCGGTCCCCAAAAAGGGAGACCGATTAGATCCAGCTAACTACCGCCCGATAGCTGTCACCTCAGTACTTTGCAAGGTCATGGAGCGGATCTTAAACCACAAGCTGATCCGATACCTAGAAGATCACTCATTAATTAATGATCGTGATGACGTACTTAATGCAGCTATTGACAAACGTGGTGAGTCAGTGGCAGTTAGCCTTGACATTGCCAAAGCGTTCGATCGGGTCTGGCACAGGGCTCTTCTCTCCAAGCTCCCGGCATACGGTCTGCCCGCTCAGCTCTGTAACTGGATTGCCGGCTTCCTGCATGAGCGAAGAATCCGTGTCCTCGCAGATGGATGCGCTTCGCGGTTCATGTCAGTGAATGCTGGTGTACCACAAGACTCTGTTCTATCCCCCACACTCTTTCTTCTTCATATCAATGACATGATTCCGTTAGGAAACATTCATTGCTATGCAGATGACAGTATAGTGCATGGGGGATATTACGGTCGCCCAGGGGCTGGGCGCGCTGAAACCGAGAGGGAGAGAGAGAATCTTACCATTGAGCTCGACAGGGTGTTGAACCTCCTAACTGAATAGGGATCTAACAATCTTGTTGAGTTCAATGCTACGAAAACACAGGTGTGCGCGTTTACAGCTAAAATGTCGCCGTTCCTTCCCCTTCCGTCTCTTCAGGGCACGACTCTTTCGGCACAGGGCTTCCTAAACTTGCTAGGCATGGAGATATGATGCGATCTGAATTCCAGGAACTACATCGAAACCGTGATCAAAACAGCCTCACGGAAGCTCGGTGTCCTGAACAAGGTGCGTCGATTTTTCACGCCTGACCAATTATGCCTGCTCTATAAAACTCAGGTCCGGTCTTGCGTGGAATATTGCTCGCACTTGTGGGATGGCTCCGCCAAGTACCTACTCGATGCCTTGGACAGATTGCAGCGTCGTGCTGTCCGTATCGTTGGCGATGTAGAGGTCACGAACAACCTTGAGCCTCTGCAATTGCGTCTGCTCTTTTCTTTGTCGAACTTCCAGAACTTGGAATTCGTTGCCAGCACATGTGTTCCCTCCTTCCTATAACATGGGTTCCTTCGAAAGAAACGTGAAAAAGCACCTTCCGGGCCGGCAAGGTGGAGGCGGCTAAAGCAGTGTCTGAACTGCACTAGCTGTCTTCGCATATGGACTCTTCTTATCGCTTCACATCAGGTGGTGTTGAGTCATTTGTCGTGCTTTGTATATAAAAAAAAAACTTAACCCAAATAGAGAAAACTTTGGTGTGTGCTAAGAACTGTGTAGCAAACTAAGAATATTGATCAAACAACAAGGGGATATTACAAAGAGGTAATGTTACAAACATTTGAATGTAGGAGGAAGTAATCATCCAATTTCATAAATTCATTCACCAATATTTAGAATGGAGCTTCAGGATAAACATAGTCCAAAGTCATTTCCACACATGTAAAACACCAGGCACAAATGGTCTATTGTTTTAAAACTAGTAACTGAGCAACTAGCCATAATCAATCGTACGGTTCGGACAAATACATACAATGTGGACTTGTAGAAAATCAGAGGCGACATAAATATTAATTAAACTTTTAAATTGTCGAAAATCTCATTTTTATGACTGTCTGTGTAGTGTCTGTCTGTACATCTGTATGTCAGTTGGCCATGTCTGAATTTACATTAGTTAACAATGTCATAATTTATGTTAGCTAACACATATATGAATATATGTTATACATATCAACAGTTACAATATTTACACAAAACCATACAATATTTAAACTTAAATTTTAGCAAAATCTCTTCTATAGTGACTACGGTTGCCATCCGTCTCGGTTTCCCCGGATTTGTCCTAGTTTAGAGGGCGTCCGGGGAGGGTCCGGGCAGGGCTACATTTGTAGTCCGGGTTTAAATCTTGGGCCACCCGCAACACTCGCACTGTGCCCGCACGCCTTGATGAACCGATAACCAAACTCGCTAAACGACTATGTTTAAAAAACCTTTTGACGTGTCCGGCTTTTGGGCACTAAAATCCAGGGTTTTTTACGCGTCCTGGTTGCCAAATTTTAGAGATGGCAACCCTAATAGTGACTCGATGTGTCCAGGCTGCGTCAGCGGGCTACACAATGGCATAAAATCATCATACAGAAACTATTTTATACTTTTGTGTATGAAATGTGGAAGTGTCAATGATATAAATTGATATCATGCACAATTGAAAGTGTTAATTATACAGTCAATATAGTAAACTTACTTTCACTTATATATCTAATCATTTCTTCATGTTGTGGTGTAATTACATGGTGCTGTATTCTCTGGTGAACAGTCTTTTTGCCATTGGAATGAAATACTGGTTTGGGCATACTGAAATAGAACATCAAAAATCTAATTAGAATCTTATTGCCTTATTGACTAGAACTAAAGTAAAGTACTTATTATTAAAGTGAATAACAACTATGTACTATTTGAAATCAATTGTTAACAAGACTTTAAATTCCCTTTGATTGATAGGACATTGCTCCTTGCCACTAGTCTAGTTACATCATAACATTGAACAATAAAGAGGTTATTACACATTAATCAAAGCAATTGTGAAAATACTTCGAAATTTCTATCTGCGACTTATATTACCATAATATTAGGCAAAGCAGACATCCGGCGAAGAGGTTATGTAAAAAACACTGATGAAATTAAAATTAAAATTTCGGCAATGCATCAAGAATAACACTGATACATACTTGATAATTTCTCCATTATCGGACTCTGAAGACTTCCTGTTATGATCTTTACGGCTGTCTAATCTTTCTAAATTCTGTGTGAGGCCTGAAACCAAGAATTTAAAAAATCATGAGAAATTGTTACAAATGTGTTTCCAACTTAATTAATAGTACAAATATCTACACAAAAATATTAGCTTAGCTCATTACCTCTTCGTGTCTTAGCTACTATTTTACTTGGTCCTTTTGAGACAGTATACATTTTATATTTTCACAAGAAAATTAAAAAAATAAACGTAAAAGTCAGACACTGAATTGAATGAGTGAAACCAGAGATCAGTCTGGAAAAAAGTGAGTGTTGACATAGGTATCAAAATCGTACTAAAGTAGTAAGGTTTAGTAAAAATATTTATTAAATAATAAATTTCAAATTAAAATATAATTTACTATGTAATTGCTTAAGGAGATCGGCGACGTAGTGGCTAAGGTGCTCAGAAGGCCTAGGCAAGATGCTTTTTGACAATCGCTAAATGGAAAAAGTATAGGATTTGACATTTGCGATCGAAAGTTGTTCGAGGGATTATGTAAAAAAAATAACCACATAGAGCCGGATTTACATTTATCTGACGTGACGTGTTGGTGATGCTGTCTGAGGTGAAGGCTGCCAATCACATGTAAATAATATTCGCATTCTGATGTCTTCTGACGATATTTTGAATCAAATTACTCATAGCTCACGAAGAGTTGACACGTTCAAAATGTTTTTCTACGAATCTGCCGACTTTCATTCTGAAGATTTAAAAAAAAAACTAAATGACAAACAAGCTAACGGCCCACCTGGTGGTAAGCGTTTACCGCCGCCTATAGAAATATATTTAATTTTGGTGCTGGCCACTGCTGGCACATCTTCTTAAAAAGAAAGAAGGAGAAATGAAGAGAATATTGCATAGCTGACTGAACAAAGGATCTTCTTCTTTCTCCTTCCTTATTTTACTTATTAAAAATCTAAAGCGACATTTACTGTCTCGTAAAAGGCTTCAGAACGATCCTAGAATATGCCGACAGTAATTTTTATCAGGTCGTCCATATTAATAGGTCTGTATCTGACGAGTCACAGCACAGCACTGACGCGTGCATACTTGTCTGACGCGACAGCTCCCCCGCCATTCATGCCCCTTCCATACCCGGCGCTCTGATGCGATCGGGATCGCTTTTGACGCGTCACGTCAGAAGGCGTCAGACAAATGTAAATCCGGCTTAACGCTGCGTTTACAATAATCGGTCGTATCTGATGTCACGTCACGACAGATTAATGTAAATCTAACCATAGTAATGATATGAAACCGATTCCCGTTCTGACGCGTCACGTCAAAAGGCATCAGATAAATGTAAACGCGGCGTAAGTCCTCTGTTTGGTTTGATAACGAAAACGTTCGCCATGGTTGATTCCGGATGGCTCATTATAAGGTAGGTATCTTTTAACCGGCCAAGTTTAAGTACTACACTATTCCAAATAATCAGGAAAAATCTCCTGAATCCGGGGAAAATATTAATAATTCGTTTTCATGCATAGTTTGTTTGTATAAAAGTTGAAGTTTTTCGTCTATTTCCCAGTTATTTATTATGGGAATATGGCGGGGACATAGAAGTCAACTAAACGTCACCAAAGTGACATAGCCGCCATGATGAATATTTTTTCTATAAACAATCTTATTTTGTAACACGCAACAAAGCAAATAAAAAGAAAATGAAGAAGTCAACTAAACGTCACCAAAGTGACATAGCCGCCATGATGAATATTTTTTCTATAAACAATCTTATTTTGTAACACGCAACAAAGCAAATAAAAAGAAAATGAACAATTGAACACTGTACTGCATATTTTTACCTATTTTTCAGTACCTATATAGACCAGCTCCCTTATTCTCAACTGTCGGAAAATATTCGAGTTTCGGAAACTCTATACCTGTCACTTTTTATCGCGGTGCGTCAAAGCGAGACGGCATGTGACTTTTCGAATCGAATCCGTGATCCGACAATTGAGAATAAGGGGTCTGGCAGGGTCTTCATACATTTTTGGAACATCTCTTTTGTAATCTCGAGTTCCTGCGTGCTTCGGAAGAAGATGACCGCTAAGCCATTTGGTCGCGGTTGCTATTGCAACCGCTAATCCACCTACCCATATTGGGCCAGCGTGGCGGTGTTATGGCCTAAACTCCTCATATGTTTCTTCCATGTCACAGTAAACAAAGTTACTAGAGTACCGACATTATTTAATACTGCATAGTACTAATTTATTATTAAGATTTCATTACCAGCACATGAGCAAACACTAATGTTGATTTTTTTATTAATTAGGTGGTAGCTTTTTTAAAGTAGATGTGGCAACATATTTTTGACAGTTACGTTCGGTTCTATGCAACCAATTCAGTACTCTGTGAACCAATTAAAGGAATTGGATAACCTTTTTTTTTAATTTTTTGAATGATTATATTTATATTTTTTTATTGTATGTTTGAAAAATATTAACTAGAGTAAAAAAATATGTTTTTTAGTATTATTTTGTAGTCGATTTGAATATTCTTGTTTTTATTACTTAAGATAAGTTTGAAAGATGTAAATAATTAAAATAATCGAAATTATCTTATTAATTACATGTTTGAAATATAACTTCTTATGGTGGGGCCACACTTAATCGCGAAGATTCGTGTTCGCGTTGTCGCGATAAAACTTCGTTGTGAGATGTTGATTCGCGATAGGACGAATTCTTTGGCCACACCTGTCGCGACAACGCAAATCTTCGCGTTATCGCGATAATGTAACCGAAGCATTAGAAAAATAATGTCGTAAACCAGAAAAAAATATGTTTTATGGCGGGAGCCGAACCCACGATCTTGCTTAGCCTTGGTAGCTCAGATGGTTAGAGTGACTTGGATAGATAAAAGTCGCGGGTTCGATCCCGCCCGAGGACATAATTTTTTTCTGGCTGAAAAGCATCCTTAAAGATATTTATACAGGATGGTCACGACATTACAACAGAAATTAAAACATTTGCTATAAAAGTTCATAGAAATGTTTTGCAACTTTAAAATAGGTACTTACATCTTAATCATTTGATAATTTCATGGCATTTCTATGAAATATTAGTAGTATATCATTGGCTGCATTATATCATAGAAATGTCATGAAATTATTCACTGAAGGTGCAAAATATTTCTATAAACTAATATAGCCCATGTTTCAATTCATTTTACTTAGACACGAGGAAGCTAAAATATTTTCACTAAAAATATAAATACATGAACAATATTCTCAAAGATACAGACATCCAGAAACTATTAAGAATCTATATTCTTCTTGCAAATATCAGCAGAGCCCCAGCTATTCCCACGAAGGGTAGGTAATAGAGTTACCGGAGTGTTTTAGTTGCTATTCCTAGTGCCTTTAATAAGATCAGGCGCTCGGCTGTCCATACCTACACACACATCCATTAAAAATTATTTAGTAATTTAAATATATCTAAACTAGAAAAATTTCACGTCCCGAGGCGGGGATCAAACCTGCTACCTTTTTTTTTTTTTTTTTTTTTTTTTTTTATACAAAGCACGGCAATTGACCCAACACCACCTGATGTGAAGCGGTAAGGAGAGTCCATATGCGAAGACAGCTAGTGCAGAAACGGACAATGCACTAGCTGCCTTCACCTTGCCGGCCCAAAAGGTGCTTTTTCACGCCTCTCTTGAAGGACCCCATGTTATAGGAAGGAGGAAACACATGCGCTGGCAAAGAATTCCAAGTTCTGGAAGTACGACAAAGAAACGAAGAACTAAATTTCTTTGTGCGTGATGTTGAGGTGGAGACAGTAAATGGATGACTCCGAAGACCAGCACGCGTGCTCCTGAGCAGAAAGGGGGAAGGTGGGATCAGGTCGAAAAGCTCTTCAGAGCACTCTCCGTGATAAAGCCGATAAAAGGCGCTAAGCGACGCAATGTCTCGACGCAATTGTAGAGGCTCAAGTTTGTTCGTGACCTCTACATCGCCAATGATACGGACAGCACGACGCTGCAATCTGTCCAGTGCATCGAGGAGGTACTTGGCGGAGCCATCCCATAAGTGCGAGCAATATTCCACGCAAGACCGGACCTGAGTTTTGTACAGCAGGCATAGCTGGTCAGGCGTGAAAAATCGACGCACCTTGTTCAGGACACCGAGCTTCCGTGAGGCTGTTTTTATCACGGTTTCGATGTAGTTTCTAGAATTGAGATCGCAGCATATCTCCATACCGAGCAAGTTCAAGGAGGCCTGTGCCGAAAGAGTAGTGCCCTGAAGAGAGGGAAGGGGAAGGAACGGCGACATTTTGGCTGTAAACGCACACACCTGTGTTTTCTTAGCATTGAACTCAACAAGATTGTTAGATCCCCATTCAGATACGAGGTTCAACACCCTGTTGAGCTCAATAGCAAGATTCTCCCTCTCTTTCTCGGTTTCAGCGCGCCCAGCCCCTGGGCGACCGTAATATCCCCCATGCACTGTACTGTCATCCGCATAACAATGAATGCTTCCTAATGGAAGCATATCATTGACATGAAGAAGAAAGAGTGTGGGGGATAAAACAGAGCCTTGTGGTACACCAGCATTCACAGACATGAACCGCGAAGCGCATCCATCTGCGAGGACGCGTATTCTCCGCTCATGTAGGAAGCCGGCGATCCAGTTGCAGAGCTGATCGGGCAGACCGTATGCCGGGAGCTTGGAGAGAAGAGCCTTGTGCCAGACCCGATCAAAAGCTTTGGCAATGTCAAGGCTAACAGCCAGTGACTCACCACGTTTATCAATAGCTTCACCCCAGACATGCATCAAGTACGCTAGAAGATCACCCGTTGACCGTTTCGGCCGAAACCCGTACTGTCGATCATTAATTAATGAGTGACCTTCTAGGTATCGGATCAGCTGGTTATTTATGATCCGCTCCATGACCTTGCAAAGAACTGAGGTGACAGCTATTGGGCGATAGTTTACTGGGTCTGATCGGTCTCCCTTTTTGGGGACCGGTTGCACATTGGCCTCTCTCCAAGATTCAGGCACACACCCAGAAGAGAGAGAAAGGCGGTATAGCCGGGTTAAGATGGGAGACAACTCCGCTGCGCATTTATTTAGTACTATCGCTGGGATGCCATCAGGTCCACTAGCTTTCCGGACGTCGATTGACTGCAGCTCCGCACGTACATCACATTGCCTGATACGGATATCAGGCATTGTGTGGCCACAGTGGGAGAGTGTTGGTGGCTGTGAGTTGCAGTCATCGATTCGGGAATGAGCAGCAAAGAGTTTTACCAAAAGATCGGCTTTCTCTTGCGGCTTGTGAGCTAGCGAGCCGTCAGAACATCTCAACGGGGGCAGCGAGGGTTGACAGAAGTTGGACTGCACGGCTTTGGCCAGACGCCAATAGCTACGGCTTCCCGTAGGATGCGTGAGTAATTCTTGGCCAACTCGTGCAACGCGCTGTGCATCCGCTCTGATGAATGCCCTCTTGCAGGACTTGGTGGCGTTGTTATAAGCTGCTTTCAGCGAGTCAATGTTAGGATCTCCGCAAGCTCGACCCCTGATCCAAGCGCGGTATGCCGACTGTCTGTTCTCAACAGCTATGGCACACTCCCGGTTGAACCAGAGGTTACGCCTACCCCTACTGATGAGATCGGAGTGAGGGATATAGTACTCCATCCCTAACATGATCTCATCAGCAACAGCAGTAGCGCTAGCGCTCGGGTCCAGCTCACTGAAGCAGCGCTGCCTCCAAGGGACAGATGCGAAGTAATCCCGCATACCATCCCAATCTGCCGACGCATAGTGCCAGATGCGGCGTTTGGCAACCATAGGTACCGGTAGCGACGCCCGTGGCACCCCAGCGGATATCAGGCAGTGATCCGATGTTCCCAAAGGAGCACGAACCTCTAGCCGATATCCGTCCGGACGAGACGTCAGCAGAAGGTCCAACAATGAGGGCGCGTGACCGACAATGTCTGGAATCCTGGTGGGCTGGTTTACCAGTTGTGTCAGGTCGTGCGTGAGAGCGAAAGCGTGGGCAGTTCTACCAGCATGGTCAGTTTTAGAGGAACTTAACCACGACTCGTGGTGAGCATTGAAGTCCCCTAAAAACACCAATTCCGCGGTTGGATACTGCTCCAGCGCAACATCTGCCACCCGACTAAGATGTTCGAAAAGTCGAGTTGTCTCCATGTCACCACTGTGAGATCTATAGAGGCACACGTAGACACGGCTATATGTGCCCAGGTCCACATGCACCCCAAGAATCGAGTAGGAAGGGTCCTCCAAGCAGCGCAGACGGCGACAGCAAACATCCGCCCGGACAAACAAGCATACCCCGGCCTTCGCTTTGAAGGACTCCTCAAGAGCGTAGCCGGGGTAATCCAAGTAGCTAGTGTCAGCCGGGCGAAGAATTTGCGTCTCCGTCAAAAACAGCATAGCCGGTCGAGCCGTCTCGAGATGTTGGTGGACGGCATTGAGGTTAGCATGGAGCCCACGGATGTTAGTGAGCCCGACCTCAAACAGCGTGGTTGTGGTGGGGGTGTGCACCGCTGATCGACCGTTCATGTTCTTGAGCGCTGCCATAGAAGGTGATGTAAGGAGGAGAGGCGTGAATTGAGGGAACGTTGCCGCGATATAGACGGTCAAAGCGTGAGGCCTGTTTCCCCAGTTAACAGCCGACAGAAGAGAAGCGCTGACCCGCCGAACGGAAGGGCCCCCGAACCCCCCCGGGAATGGCCGCCGGGACCCCACCACCCGGTCACCAACCGGCACGACGGACCACCCCAAGATTATGCGTGGCATGATAGGGCAGCCTCACGAACTGGTTAGGTTCGCTTGGGCCCCTGTACTGTACCACGGGCGGCCAGCGGAACAGCCGTTTCTTCGGGTCTCCCTGGTCGGCGGGTCAACGCAGTCCACCTGGCTCTGGTTAGACGGAAGCCGTCACTGACCGAATCCATCGCCGCAACGTCTCCCCAAGCTCTGGTTGTACGCTGACTGATCCCGGAACGCGACCACAAGTGGTCACTTGGCGGGTTTTACGCCATGCGCACGGTGGTCACTAACCAGACGGGTGTTCAGACCCTACCACCAGTCGAGCAGTTGGTAGCTCGGTAATCCCTTAGTCGCCTCTTACGACACCCACGGGAAGAAATGGGGCGGTGAATTGTATTCTTAATCCGTCACCGCACGGACAGAAGCAATTCCGGCGACTGCTCTGAAAAAAGCGAAAGGAATTGCGAAAGGTCGCAGGTTCGATCCCCGACCCGGACATGACATTTTTCTAGTTTAGATATATTTTAATTACTAAATAATATTTCAAACATTAATAGTCATGTTAAAATCAAAATTATGAGCATTTAATTTTATTTTGCCGAATGCACGGAGTGATGTTTAATTTAAACGACATAATGATAATAGGTAAGTACTAAGTACTTAATAGTCTGCCTATTTACATATTAATTTAAGAAAACCCTACAGGGTCTAAGGGGAACGTTCTCGAAAACAAAGACAGGTGGCAAAATTGAAATCGCGAATAGGAAAATGCAGGTATTACCCTGCAATGAAGTATGACACAGCAGCTTTGTATCGTGACTATTTTAAAATGTTTTTTATTAGGTCGTGCCTACACGACCTAATAAAAAACATTTAAAAATCGTGCCTACACGATCTAATAAAAAACATTTTAAAATAGTCACCCTAGTCACCAGCACGAGTCCGTAACGTGAGAGCGACAAACAAAACACCGACGATCGTTGCATCGACAGCACATTTGAAGCGACAAACGCTACAGCGACAGCACGTTACGGCCTGGCCACGGGAACGGGCGGCGGCGGCGGCAGCGGCGACTCGGCAACCACTGCGCGGTTACGACGACGCGCTGCGAGGCCGACATCGAGACAGCGCGTAGTGGTTGCCGATTCGCCGATCGCAGAACGCGCGTGCGGCAGGCCCTTACGGCGACAAAATGGTGCGGCGATAATACATAGTTTCGACAAAGAAATCCATAGTAGAATCTATAGTAGTTTTTTTTAACATAGAGTAGTTAAAAATTTAATAAATGAAAAATGCAGGAAATGAATGAACGGAGAGAAGATCGGAATGAAGTATGTACCTACAACAAGAAAAAAAAATTAAACAAAAAATAAAACCGACTCCAAAAAACTGAAAAGGATAAAATAATTAAATTTTAGTAAGTAGGCACTCATCCCCTAGGAACATATTTTTGGAGTCGGTGCTTCACTATTTATGGTTTCTGGAAAAAACTTAGCACCAACTCCAAAAATATGTTCCTAGGGGATGAGTGCCTACTTACTAAAATTTAATTATTTTATCCTTTTTTCAGTTTTTTGGAGTCGGTTTTATTTTTTGTTTAAATTTTTTTTTCACAATTTTTAGTGATAACTTTTGAAGGTCAAAGCTAGATGGGTGACCGTCAGCTTATATTGTTTTCTACTATCGTATCATTTCACTAAAAATTCATAGGAAAGCAAATATCCGCAAATTCGCATATGTAGACGACTTAATTTTTCCAGTTTTTTTGATTTAAAAACCAAACTATCCAATGGATTTCCAAAAATTTTTTATGTGACCATATGGGAACTATTCCGCATCGAACAAAAAAGAATCATCAATATCGTTTCACCCATTCAAAAGTTCTGAGGTAACAAACATAAAAAAAACATACAGACGAATTGATAGCCTCCTCCTTTTTTTAAAGTCGGTTAAAAATTATCCTAACCCACAGTAGAACATGCTTTCTTCGTTTTCGAGAGTTTTCCTTATATATCCCTAATCAGAGTTGTAAATAAGGGATATGTCATTGTCTGACCATTCATGTATCTTCCTGAAAGTCTCAAGACTCTGACCCTTGTAATTCACGAGGAAGCGACAGTCAATGCACATACATTTGCACTATTTTGCAGTCGGTGCCGGTTGGTGCCCCTGAAGTAAAATTGTTTTAGGAAGTCATTATGGATGCCACGCGATCAATTTAAATTTGTGTGTTAGTAGTTGATACTGAATTGTTGTCGGTCCCGCACGTCCCGCAATATCTGCAAGCAATTATTTATGGCCGTGCAAGCAATTATACATGGCGATCCAACGGTCGCCATGTCGTAAAGCCATTCTTATGATGATTTTTTTTTCCTGGGAGTATCCACTCATCCGTATCCTTTAATCTAACTCTGCTCTGCTCTAATGTCTTATTAGAGTAATTTTGTGTTAAGTGCACAAATAATTAATAAATGACTTAGGTACAAAATGTGCGGGACGTGCTATTGGACTATGTCCCTTATGCACTTGTTCAGTGCTCGTTGTTATGTTGACCTTCGCTATGGTTCCGCGGTGAGGACTTGCAACTATTGCCGTGGATATTAGTTAGATTATTAGCTAGCTATTAGCGGGATGGTGAAATGAAAGGTGCTTCATTATGGCGAATTCTTTGTTCTGTGATCTTCTATTTTCACCATTCGGTGTCTGCCTTGAATGTTGGGTTGGTCCGTCTGCCTTCAGCAGTTCGGGAGGGTCTGTGACGACGCCTGACAACTTTCGGCGCGTGCTTGACACGTGGCTTCTTTTTGATTCTCAGTGAGTAGTTGATAGTTAAATTATATACTGTGTTTCTCTCTATTAAAATAAAATATAGTTACATACCTAACAGAAACAGGAGGTTGTTTGTTTTTCTACAAAATGCTTTGCATAACGTCCGCTCAGTATGACTTGTTTGTCGTTTCCCTTCGATGTCATTATAAACAGATGCCACTGTATTATTTCTCCGTTATCTAGTGTCCATTATAATAAGCTTATTGATGCATACTTTGGGCTAGCGAGAGTGTATGAATATTATTATTATTATTTTACGAAGGAGTCATCAGGTCATTGTATTCTTTGACTTTCATAATTCCTTGAAACTATTCGCCTACTTTCTTTTAATGTATTTGCGGTTGCTGATAGCATTGCACAGTGGGACATCCATAGGTCATAAATCTTAAAAACCTGCTTTCTTGTTTTACATTTTATTCCTTGTCGTTACATTGGATAGTTGCGGTACCTTCTGAAACTATAAATAGGTCAGTAATTAGAGTGCGCCTTCATTATCTATTGTGCATTCAAAGAGAGCGCATCGCCAATCGTAAATACTGTTATCAGTGAGTCATTAAAAAGCGTGACGTCATTTGTTGTCATTGCGGGACCTGTGAGTGCTGTGTGAGTTTTTTCTGAAATGGATATCCAAGAACAGGGTATGTAATAATTAATATTTTTATTTTAATTGTATCTTAGTATATATTTTCTTTAGTATGTCATTGCTACGAGGCGACTTTTCTTGGAGTATTATATTTTAATATTCAAAGTTTGAATAAACTTTTAAATATGTTCCCACTCGCTCCGACTATGGAGGTATATTGCACCATAATCTTTAGACTTTCTTATCTTAGGAAAATTAAAACTTGGCTGCCCTTATCTGCCCTTTTGGCGATGACAAGGGTGCTACGGTTGCCAGATTATCTCGTAGCATTTGCTACGAAATTAGTTTATTTAGTCTTAGTGCTTTGTGTAGGTTTTGTGACTGAATTTTAACCGTTTTTTTTTTGTTTTAGGTAATTTATATATATGCTCGTTTTCAAGAATGCATATTCTTGAAATATGGCTAACTGTCAATACCGATAATGACTCGGAAAAGTGTCGTCAAGTCCTACAAAGTTTGTTGACTACTCTGAACGATGCTGAGAACATTGATATTCATTATTTAGAGAAAATTGTTAATAATTTATGTAAAGCTATTGCTCGATTCTGGAAAAAATGTAATAGGGATAAAACCAAGCTTTTATATAAGAATTCCGATTGGTTTAATGTTATTGAAAAAATTCAACTTGTGAAAAATAATAAACAATGTACTCCGTCTGAAACGTCGCCGTGTCATTCACGTGGTCGTCCTCGAAAACCTTTTACGCAATGTAGTAAAAGGACTAAACGTCGGAGAGTAGCTGATTTGTCAAAGTCTGATGATTCTACTGTGAGTGCATTGCTTGATGTTTCAGACTGTTCATTCGATTCGTGTATATCTAGAGTTAGCACTGATGATGTCTTGTCACTTGTGACTGATGCTCAGTTGACAAAACATCAGTATTTATTAATTAAAAACTTTGTTAATAGTAAGATTTCTCCTAATGTATTACCATGTTACCAACAAATTACTAAAGCGAAACAGAGATGTTACCCTTCTAATATAACTGTTTCCGAGTCTTCAGCTGAAGTTGAATTACAAAGTCTTTTTGATCACACAGCTTCTCGAATCCTTGAATCTCAAAAAGAGGTCTTAGATCAGATTCCTGATGATTGTTTGTCTAATATCTCTTTACTTGGGAAATGGGGATTCGATGGCAGCACTGGACATAGTGAATACAAACAATTTTTTTCAGATTCAACTTTAGAAGATAGTAGTTTGTTTGTAACATCTTATGTAACCCTTCAAATTATTGTAAAATTAGCTGAAGATAATTGTAAAATTTTATGGAAAAATCCTCGACCCTCTTCCACTAGGTACTGCCGTCCTATTCGATTTCAATTTTTGAAAGAAAGCACAGCAGTGTCTTTGCAAGAGGAAGCTTATTTTAAGGATAAAATTGAAAGTTTGCAACCTACTTTTATTCAGATCGACAATCGTGAATTGGTCGTTTCTCATAAGTTGCAGCTTTCAATGGTAGATGGTAAAATTTGTAGTGCTTTAAGTGAAACGTTTCTTCGAATATTTTCTTGGATACGTTTCTTCGAATATTTTATTCATCTTTCATATAGATTAGACATAAAAAAATGGCAAGTTAGGCTAGATAGTGATAAACAATTGTTATCAAATAAAAAACAATATGTACAGTCCCAGTTTAGGGAACGATTAGGTTTAATAGTTGACAAGCCGCGTAGTGGTGGAAGCGGGACGTCTAACGACGGAAACACGGCCAGGAAGTTTTTTTTGGAATCAGCTGTATCTGCTGAAATTACAGGTTTGAATAAGGATCTCATAGATCGTTGTTGTGTAATATTACAAACGTTATCTTCTGGACATAAAATTAATGAATGCAAGTTTAAAGACTATGCATTACAAACAGCATACAGCCTGGTCGAGGAATATCCGTGGTATAGTCTTCCTGCTTCTGTCCACAAGGTGCTCGTACATGGATCAGATATTATAAGTTATGCATTGTTATCTATAGGAGAACTTTCCGAAGAAGCTGCTGAAGCGACAAATAAGTATATCAAAATTTATAGACGAAGTCACACTCGAAAAATGTCACGTGAAGTTACCAATCAAGATTTAATACAACGACTATTATTACATTCAGATCCTTATATTACAAGTCTTCGGAAACTTCCCCCTAAAAAGAAAAATACTCTGTCACAAAGTGTAATAGAATTGTTACATGTTTAATATTGTTAGAATAAGAATAATTTATTTGTATTTTGTTAGTTGTTTTGTTTTTTTTTGTATTTAATTAATTTTAATTTATTTATTTCTATTATTTTATTATAATTAAATAATGTTATCAATGTTTTGACTCTTATTTTATTTAAAATATATGTTTTACATTCCAATTTTTAAGTGTTTGTTCATGATAAATTTAGGTAAAAGTATGTTATTGTTTATATTTGTTTTTTACTGAAGTAAACGTTTTTTATTCCGTAAATACATGTACTTCTTTCATTTTAATGTTCCTAAAACACTTTTACAACTATAAGTCACTAAAATAATACAATGTATTGATAGTAACAGGACTTTAACTATTTATGACCGCCCTTGTATGGAGCGTGTCCCTCCGTGCATTGCCGCTTCTGTGGTAACTATTCCTGCCGCAACGTGTACCAGTTAACGTTATCAGCAAATTTTAATCTGTTTATATGCAACTGGAACGTTTCCCGCTGAGTTTTTATGAGGTTTATTTAATTGACTGCGCGGGAGTTTATCGTTGTCCTAATTAGGTTGATGTCATAGTAACTAGGTACATTGAGGACGATTATTTTGACAGTACCTATGTTCTTTTTATCTTACCAAATAAAGTCCTACGAATACGTAGATAAAATTTGACGTTGGCCATAGTCGCAGGACTCCAAAGGTATATGTTATACTATATCCACATACTACCTAATACATATAATAATATATAGAAGATAAATTTGTTAAGCCCGTTATTTAAGTGCAATATTTCCGTGCTTCTTTTCCTTACCTTAAACATTTTTCCGCATATTAAGATTCCAATCTCTTCCTTCAGTATCCACTATTATAATTTAGTTGTTACCAGGCAGCAAAGAAAAACCTTTCCATTTGCCACCGGCGGTAGCGTTGCAAGCGGTGGCAACTGGGAATGACCGCAACAAAAGTACGGTCCGTCTGATTAGTAGTTACCGATTCCGTAGTTACCGTAGCTTATAGACGCTCGTAGCACCTTGGGCACTACTCACGCGTTGTTACCGCAGCCTATAGACGCTTGTAGCACCTTAGGCACTATTCACGCGATGTTACCGTAGCCTATAGACGCTCGTAGCACCTTGGGCTACTCACGCGTTGTTACCGTAGCCTATAGACGCTAGTTGCACCTTGGGCACAGATTAATAACAGGACAGATACTTCACTCTAATACAAATGGTGAAAAAATTTCGTTATATTAGCCTACTAGGATTATTATTATTAGCCATTTCAGACGATGCGAGAAGAAATATACTCTACAAACGCGTGCCGAGAGTCGAGAATCCCGCGTACACCGCGTGATTGCGTCATCGAGCGAAAACGTAAGGGTTGTGCCACGACCATAAATTAAATAAAATGACTGAAGAAGAACTTTTTTTATTTTATTTATACATCTAATGCAATGAAGTGAATGCAAAGAAAGCAGGTCAATTAAATGTGATTTAATTTTATAAAATGATCAATGTTTTTTTTCCATCTTTGTATTCATTCGTTAATATTCTAAATCGTGTAAAGCATATTATTTATTTGATAAATTATAATAATAATAATAAATCATTATACCTAAATATATTACAACGTGACATTATAAAAAAAAAAGAACTTACAAATAAACACCCCCTAAATCTTGCGAAACAGGAAGTGTACCAACAATGTACCTCAATCGTGTAAATAACTTTTACAAGTAATCCTTTGGAAAACAGGGGCAAGATGGAATAAAATCAATTTCTTGTAGTATATTCATTGAAGTGCTTCCCGGCTAGTTCGTAAAAACTTTATGAAAAATTTTCAAAAATGTAGTTTCTAATTCTTCCACGTACGTAATTGATAAAAGGCTCCGGCGGGACTTTCAGCCCTCCGTAAAACGAAGATTTTTTTATTGTACTATTTAAAATGAATGTAAAGTCTGGTATCGTCCATATTAGGTTCATACTTTAGTAGAGAATTAAAGACGCTACAGTTATGTTTCTTGCTACATTTATATAGTAAGTATCCCGCTACATAAATTAACGCATTTTTTGCCGGTAAGTCAAAACGGTAGTTGACATTTAGAGCTACTTCTGAAGGTGTTTTAGTGCAGCGTGCAACTAGCACTCCCCCGAATCGTATTTGTAAATCGAGCTCCATAACAGTAGCACCCTTAGATTATTATAAATCTGTGCCCCTAGTGGAAGGTTAAATCGAAACGAAAACGATTATCGTCGTATTCACCTCTTAAATCCATACTAATATTATAAAGCTGAAGGGTTTCTTTGTGTGTTTGTTTGGTTGAACGCGCTAATCTCAGGAACTACTAATTCATATTGAAAAAATCTTTTTGTGTTGGATAGTCCATTTATCGAGGTATTATTAAGGCTATATAACATCACGCTACAACTAATAGCAGATGAGCATCAATGAAAAATATTGCAGAAACGGGGGAAAAATATTCCTTTTCAGAGCTTTAGTTGCGTGCGCTGCGCAAATGGTTAAAGTTACGCAAAAATCATATAAGTAAGAATTGTTTGCCTTTAAAAGTTCTAAAAAAAAGTCCGCGACAGCATATGTCTATCTTTAAAAATTGGTTCACTATAACTATTTTTTGGTAACCAAATTTATTCTAAAATAATGCACTTATCTGCGAAGGTGTTTTTATAAACATGATATTGTTCCTTTTCAACATAAATGCATTATCCACCACAAGTATTTAATTTTGAACAAAATTGTACCTAACATTATTTGATTTCAATGGATATCTTAAAAAATATCATAGTTTTAACTCCGCTACAAAGTAACCGTGAGCCGTGAGTATCGTTGCATTTTGCGCGGTAAACGTTCAAAGTGAGTGCGTTCAATCTCGCTTGCGGCGGCCCACTGCCGGTCGGATCGCCAGATTTCCACTTAGCGGCCGGCACTTTTAACGCTGCATTTCGAGAGTGACGGGGGCCTGCCTTGGGCACTACTCACGCGTTGTTAACGTAGATTATAGACGCTCGTAGCACCTTGGGGGCTACTCACACGTTGTTACCATTGCCTATAGAAGCTCGTAGCACCTTGGGCATTACTCACGCGTTGTTACCATAGCCTATAGACGCTCGTAGCACCTTGGGCACTACTCACGTGTTGTTACCATAGTCTATAGAAGCTCGTAGCACCTTGGGCACTACTTACGCGATGCCTGCCCTGTGAAAATAAAGAGAAAGCGTTAAGTTGACTATAAGTTGACGAAGATAACGATTTCGCCGACCTTAGGGTCTCCCACATTTATCGAGCGTGGTCATAGAAAGAAGAGTGATACGCACTTGGCTTAACCCGATACCTAGTAGTAGTACCTAGTAGGTACAACAATGTGTATTTTTGGGTAAGTTTACACTTATAGAAATATTTTTTATCTTTTATTTACTTTTATTTCGCACCATGTTCGTTAAAAAATGATTCTCGGTAGTTGGAACCAGTGTAAATTCAGACATGATAGACAGATAGACAATATGCCATTGTTAGACCATTGCTTTTATAGATATACACTTGAATAAATGTATTTTTGGTTTTGAAGTGGACATAAAATTTCATCCTACTTTTTCGGTCAAAATTCAGAATGTCGTATTTGGTCTCCCCTTCCTTTTTGAATTAGAGTAATGTCAAAGAATATCTACGTTCCATACTCTCTAAAAACTTTACTATTAATTAAATTAATTATTTTTCATGCTGTTATTATTATAAAAACTTGCCAGACCTATATTTAAAAATTATAACCAATTAAGTTCAATTATTTGAATAAACCTAGAATTATTTAAGCATAATTATTACAATCGTCCTAACGACATTTTAATAGTTGCAAAGCACGTAAATTTAAGATAAAATGAGTGAGCTAACTACCAAATTGCATTTTAAGCAGATAGTGATGAGATGGCATGTTAAGTGGGAAATAGCTGATATTATACTTGGCTATCTAAAGTGGTTGTCTCGTCTGGTTAATGATACCTATGTGTAGGTACGTAGCTAATGTAGAGGTAGATGAAGTAGAAGATTAACTGGGCTATTGAATTTTTTTTAATTTATATATTTTTAAGTCTTTACATCAACTTAAAAATATCTTACTCGTCACATCGAAGTAAACTTTGCAAAGGGCGTCCTTATCATTTTTATAACGGTTTATTCCAGGTAACCTTAGGATAGACAGGAATAAATATGTTATTGAAAGCGAGAGAAGACGGCTATAGGCATCTTCTACGTTTGCATACCTATTTCACTTTATTTATTTTTTATTTGAGATGTAGGACTCTTTAAGAATTTAACCAATTCAAGAGTCGTGATTATTTTGTAACAGATTCAGCTTTCTCCGGGAATTAGTGGCCCTTGTACGAGTGTTCTGTAAATACGAACTTTATTACGCCTACTTAGAGTTCAGTGTTACAACGATCGATGTTTCGAGTAAAAGTTGAGACCATTGCCTCATTATGCTGTCTGAACGTGCAATTGAATATGAAAGTGATCATTGTCGCGATATTGTGCGCTTGAGTTCACTGCGATTGTGTGTGACCGATGATAGTACCTATTATTGAAATGGTTTTTATTTGTAATGAACGAGATTATCGTACAGTGGACAACACATCAAGCGTCAGTTTGACTTTGAGTCCGCCTTTATTCCATGCGTAATAACGGCGGCTTTCGTAGTGTAAGTGTTACACTTGATTTGCTGTCGTCTGTACATAGGTCATCACTAGCCTATTGTACATCCTATTGCTGGGCATAGGCCTGCCTACATGGGAGAAACACAACACCACCACTTGCCCAATGCAGGTTGGTGGGTTAATACGGTCAGGACTAACGGCTTAACGTGCCTTCCGAAGCACGGAGGAGCTCGAAGATTAGAAATTTCGGTCAACCCATCCCGGGATCGACCATGGCCAAAGTTCCTTGTTTTCTTAATCGATA
The DNA here is from genome assembly GCA_947347705.1 of Nymphula nitidulata. Taxonomy (NCBI): domain Eukaryota; kingdom Metazoa; phylum Arthropoda; class Insecta; order Lepidoptera; family Crambidae; genus Nymphula; species Nymphula nitidulata. The sequence goes on along the minus strand of OX374630.1, from coordinate 14,661,293 downwards.
CCAGAGCGCTCAAACCACTATGGTACCGAGCTCCTTAGGTAACGTTATTATAATGCGGAAAATTAAAAAAAAATACTTTATTTTTTAATACAAGTGATATTTATTTGTTCCTTTTTCGTGCAATAAAGAACAAATAAGGAAATCAATATTTTTTCATAATATTTGTATTTTGGTAATATTCACATTATATTTGTGTTTTCAATTGGCTTTTAATCGTTAGTATTGTTATTTTATAAAATAATTAGTTGTAAGCTATTCTAAAAGCAATAATAAAATAAAATACATACTTTTTAAAATAAAATTTTGCTATTGGGAAATCTACACAATTATACCGAGCCAGTGTCATGTTTGTATTGTACTAAGATAATAATATTAATTCTACACTCACACACACCTAAATATCCAGCCCCAGATAATTACAGATAGTAATATAAGTAGGTATGCTCAGATCATAGAAAGAAGTAGATATGTATATGATATAGACCTCTTTATTTTACCGATTCTTTAAAATCTTCAAATTTTGTTTGCTATTAATGACTTGTTTGTCAGCATAGAGTTATTATAAACAACACATAATTTTCTTGTCTTGATAAGTTAACATTATATATAACAATAATTACCGTAATTTTTGCATATTGAAACCTTTTGATCTCAAGGCTTAATTTATATCAATAGATGAAGATAATTTATCAAAATGGGAAAACTACCTTCAGCCTGATCGTTTTGATGTAGACCCGTTTGATAGTACTGCATCTGCTTGGCGACATTAGTGGAGGACTTTTGAAAGTTTTATCAAAATCCTAAACCTACATCTACAGAAGATTAGGACAGAATTCAGTTACAGTTGCTAATTAATCATGTGACGACGACAGTTTACAACTACATCAGTGAAGCCGGTACGTCCAATGAACCTAAGAATAATAAATCAGCTCTAAAGCCAACGATTATTATACAGGCATGTGCTGATGCTGGCTCCAAGGAAGCAACGTCAAGATGAAAATATTGGCACATACATTCAAGCCATAAAGCTCAATAGTTTAAAAATGAGAAGTCTAAATCTTTTGATAATGGAAAAGATTGCGACTTTTCATCTGTCAATGTTGAAGCAAATAAGAACGATAGTTTTTGAGATGCTTTTTTATATGAAAAATCTCTGGAATCTCTCTAAATTTCTGATGATCGTTGAAATGAGATTAAATATTCAATACCGTATACGGTATTATTTTACCGTATACGGTATTATTGTAATAGGATAAGACAGAAAAAGTTTAGAAAATCTTATTCTCACTCTTTATCAGTCCTGTAATCAAGCCCTGTCTTTAGAGGCGGTTGAAGTTAATTCTCAAACGATTAATTGTTATACGCCACTCGATGCTTATCTTCTACCTTACATCGCAGACTTGGTATCCAAACTTGCCAAAAATTGTTTCTGTAGTGAAATAGATTTCATTAGCTCATATCATCAAGTGCCTATTATACCAGAAGGGAAAAGTATACTACTCTTTTTAAGCCCTTGATAATTTATATTATTTCAATCATATTCCATTTAGAGTAACCAATGGAGTTTCAATTTTTAAAAGGACAATCGATGTGGTTATCAGACAAGAGAAATTAGTTCATACTTATGCCGGTCTCGACTTGACGACATTACTATCTGTGGATTGTCAAAACCAGAACATAATATAAACCTCCAGAAGTTCATGGTCTCTGTACAAAAATATGGCGTAACTTTGTGTTGTTTTGTTTGGTTTTTAGTTGTTTCATTGGGAATTAAAATATTTTTTTTTATTGGGAGGGCTGTAACTCTGACCATTTGATAAGGATTTTTTCTGCTAACTACACCTCATCGTCACAGACTCGACGTAACGAGATTTTTTCATTACTAAGCGCGGAGGCGACGACGCAGCGAGAGTCGACGTAAAGAGAGTCGACGCAAAGGGAATAATTCACGAAATGCAATTCTGACCATCTGAAAGTCTGAGGTTTCGAAAATATGACCAAATGAAAACAAAAGCTTTTATGGCGCATCTCCAATGTTAATTTTATATTAATTTGTAAAGTATTCATATACCAGATACAATATTCTTTCTTTTAATGAAAAGACGCCGGTGGGCTGCTACAGGAGAAATGGTTAAATGTTAAACATTTAGACTTTGCGCAACTGCTCGCTGTTGTAAACAATGGTGTTCTGCACCATGGATGGTTGTACTCCCACGCTATAACGGTATCTGCCGGCGCCGGCGCAGATAAGCGGTGTGATTGTGAATTGTATACCTACTCGTCAGCAGGTCAGCCGTGAGCCCGTGACATCGCTGTGCAAGAATAACCCATCACGTTAACCAAAGTAGGACGAATGATTATTTGCTTGAACTCTATAATTCAACACACCATAGAATTTTTCATAGTTCTTGTTTCCAGTAGGTAGGCATTATAACTTTTCTCTCCTTCTGCAATTACCTATGCTGTTCTGAAATCAACGGACAAAAAAGCAGGTTTCTTTTAGGAATAAGCAGTTCCCTTTGTACTCTGTTGTCCTGATTTGTGTTTTAATTTTTTCTTGCTTTTGTTGTATGTACAATCGACAGCACATCATGCGTAACAGTTTGACCTTGAGACCGCCCTTACTGCGTTCGTAATAGAAGCGGCTTTCGTGTCGAGTTTTGCAAGAGAAGTACCTATCGTAGATACATATAGATAGTACGGCATCATCGCAGTCAGATCTGTACCCCCAGCACAAACATTTTTAAATTTCGAATTGTAATCGTATCGTTCACGCACAATGGAAATTTCAAACAAAAGCCGACAAAAGCTAACGAAACTACTTGATACGAAGGCGATTCGAAATTTAAAAGTGTTGGAGTACTTTTTAAGGCAGGTGTAGCAACCAGCTCGTTGGGATAATAAGTCCAACATTGCATTAAAACCACGGATTTCCTCGTGATCCATAGTTAATGTGACATGATTAACATAGCTTACTTTGTAAATAATGACACATTAGCCATGGATCGCAGAAAAGATAATCGGATATTCATGTTTTAACAATTCATCATCATGATTACTAAAGTAACTCTAACGATAGTGATGATGCGTTTCAAATGCCGTTAATTACCTATCCATTGCTGTATTACAAGAATAGATACCTACTTACCACAATGGCGTTATAGTTAAGCAGCTGTCTGCACTGGAATTGAAATAACCTTCAGACTCAAAGAGCCTTAATGCATACACTTTAATAACTCTTGCAGTTACGTAGGTAATTACGGGGCAGACTCCCTAATTCCGTGTGTATACATTGATGCTTACTACGATACTCTTGTAACCAAATAAGTGACACAGGGAAGCGGTAATGTATACATAGTTATCTAAATATATGGACATGAGATTCACCAGGATGTATTAGAGTAACAGAGACATGTGTAGAGTTGTGTAATTTGAAGGCATGCCGAATTGATTGTTTTGATACTGTGTAGTCCAGTTAATCATTGTTGTCAGTCAATAAAAATCCCAAAATAAATTAAGATAAAAAAAACATACTTTAGTACCTTTTAATTCTTCTTATTTTGCGCTTGATAGGAGAGTATAACGCCTACTCAATTTTATGTACATTTCAAGGGTAAACTTTAACCGACCTACTTTTGTTTTTAATCCTCCTAGATTATCATGCTTATATAATACTTGTACGCAATAGTGATTTGCTAATTTGCTATGAATAGAAAGAAGTAAAAGATCTATTTTGGACACAAAAAGTTACGAAGTATTTTGTCAGAAGAGCTGGTCAGATATTTAAAGTCTTGTTTCTTTTAAATGAGGTCACCGGATCGCCCATAAAGTTAAACGAGCAAAGTAGGTAGGCACCTACCTTCCTTTTGATAGTTATCGGGACGGGAAGATGATAAACGATACGCATACGATAGCGACAATAAATCATAATTTTATTAAGTACGTTATTGACTTTTGTGTTTGAAAATTTCCGATCGTCTTACGTAACTAGGTTAAGGAGTATTTAACCACCTACCTATGTGAACTCTATAGTTCGATTTTATTAATAGCCGAATACACGTACAGCCCTTCTCTTCCCGTGACGTCAATCATCAACACAGCCAAAATCACTCTTACGTCAAAGCAAATAGGACGCACCCACTCCTCTCAAACTGTGCCAGAGGTCTTGTAAACAGAAACAACTTCTGCACAAAGTTCTACAAGGTGAGTTAAATATACCATTTTTTATGTTTCATTTGTGTGTAAGAAAAAATGATTCTCTAAGGCGCTGCTTTTATGGACAAATTATTTTTTTTGTCCATATTTCAATACAGAGAAAGTAAGTAATAATTTTATTATAATTTTTAACATAATTTCGTTGATTACCAGTGGTGATTTTGGTTAAGGGGGTCTTGTTTTTATTACCAAATAACACTCCAATCAACAATTTGACCACTGCCCAAAAGCAATGTTACAATAGAAATGATAATGAGACTGATTCAATATTCGTTAATATCTATATAAATAAAAATCAATGTTTACATGTTGGGCCTTATATGCGCTCCGAAACCACTGATCAGATTGCGATGAAACTTTGTTAGGGTGCTCTGGGGATGCCGGCGAAGGTTCCTGCATCATAAAAACTTTTATTTGTATTATTATAGCGATTTAATTTGCTTTTTTTGAATCGTGGAATAACCCCTGGTTTCTATAACACCTAAGGCCTGATGTTACAGAAGACTACTTTTGTCTAATTGGTCAATAATTTCTACCCTCAGATCTACCTTTAAATATTTTCTAAACTTTATTTTAGCATTATAATAAATATTGATAAAAATATAAAGACTATTCGAAAAATCACATCCTGGGGCGGGAACTGAACCCACGACCTTTCACAAGGATGACGGTCTGAGCAATGATTAACTATTATCTAATCTGTGACTGAGCTACCTAGGGATTATACAATCAATATCAGGCATCGTTGTGGGGCGTGCGAGTAACGATGGTTTCCATTCGGACTTGAAGATACACATAACACATGACTAACTCATTCCAGTTATTTTGATTCAAAAACCAAACTACCCAATCAATTTTAATTAAATTTGTATGGCATTTGGAACCTATTTCGCATTGAACAAAAAAGAATCACGAAAATCGCAACAGGAAATTTCGGTGTAATCGGTGTACACACATAAAAAAATTAAATCGACTTCAAAACACTAAAAAGGAAAATAATAAAATTTAAGTACCTAGGTACTTATCTCCTTAAAATGTACTTTTTGGAGTTGGTGCTTCACTTTCTATAGTTTCTGGAAACAGCTTTGCACCAACTCCAAAAAATACATTATTAGGAGATAAGTACCTAGGTACGTATGTACTTAAATTTAATTATTTTTTCCCTTTTAGTGTTTTGAAGTAGGTTTTATTTTTGTTAAAATTTTTCTTTTCATATTTTTAATTGATTTCCTAAGGTGAAAACTAGATGGGTGGCCGTCAGCACTATCGACTTATGTGTCTCTTAGTCTTTGGTTGAACTACATCATATTGTTTCATATTATCGTATCGTACTACTGATACAGTATTATCTTACTCCAAGCCATTACGGAGTTTTACCTTTCATCGTCAGTTCACCCGAATAACCCGATAAAATACAACTATTCGTCAATACGTAGCTATAATATTGAAAGAATTATCTTTCGACTCCTAACCGATAAGAAGTTTTACCTTTCATCACCATGAAATGACGATGAAAGGGTACAACTTCTAACAGAAAGCAAACACTTGAATATCTTTGGAACAAATTAAACATGTCGTTCGTGCCTATAAAATTTGAGGTTTTCCCCTGATATCCTTGGAATCCCGTGATTAGATCCTGACCATGGGACCACCTTAGGAATACTCCTGAGATTGAGTATACACTCTATCGAATAAAAAAAGAATTTTGAAAATCGGTTCACTATCACAGAGAAATCGGTGAACATAATACATACAAAAAAGAATTTACACAGTGGAACATAGATCCTCCTCCTTTTGAAGTCGGTATAAAAATAATATTTCGCGTTTAATAGTTTGATTCCCATCGATGTGGAACATATTGCTTATTTCAATATAGTTGCATGTTAATGTCTTCTTAGATCTCTATCGAAGAAGACATTTAAGTATTGTAGAATAAACAATGAGAAATGGTTATTCACTTTGACTATGTCTGATTGTTCCATCTAACTACTAAATAGGTAGTTGGATTTTAGATATACTTCGCTATCCACGACGTTTACGACACTATTTACAAAAATGCCATTTTTTTAAAGTCTATATTATTATATTAGTATACAAAAGACTTAAAAAATGTCGTCAACAGTTATTTTGGGACAAGTGACATTAAAATAAATTTTTACAATCACAAGTTACTGACCATGACCATTATTATTAATCTTCACTGAATTATTAATTACTGTGTAATCAATTCATTGATTAAGTTTCATTTGAAATCCACTCACTTTTTGTGGACTTAGATATGTGTAAGAAAAACTACAAGGAACATGCAGTAGGAACTGAATTTAAAGTTGATGGTTCAAGGCAGTAGAAAGGCAATGTATTCGCTCGCTAGAAGTCGCTAAATGCGGATCTCCCGCCAAAACACGAAGCAAACAGAACGTTACGTTCAGTCGTCCAATCAGAGTCATTCGCGCCCTACGCTCGCATGCTCGTTTTTATCAAGCAGCGATAATGTTTCCGAAGCGGTTCGACTCAAACAATAACAAAATTACTTAAAACCTTCTGTTCCGATAGCATGTTCATAGTATTTCCGACCTCCGTCGCGAGTACATACCGTGAGCACAAAAAGAAAAAATATAAAATAATACAATAAATAAAAATAAAGACTCAGGCCGGTTTGTGCCCTCGCCTTGTTTCGTGTTCGAAAAAAAAGTAAAAAATCGCGGGCTCGGGAGTAAAACAAATTTCAGTTGAGATGAAAAATGTGAAACTTTTTGTTTAGTTGTTTATCTAATTGTATCTTACTTACACTTAGTGTATGTGTACTATAATAAATTAGCAGTGTCGTATGTTATTTACAACATATACTTAGTTGTTGTAAAACATAGTATAACGTTACTGCTTGTGTTTAAAAGTGTTTGCAATAAAACATCAAATTAAAGCGGGACCAAAGTAAATGTGCAGTAAGTTAATCTTGATTGTTTTGTCTATTTTCACATTCAGTCTATTTGTTTTCTAACATAGAAAATGACCTTTAAATGAGCATGTAATTTATGAGAACCAGACGCTAGGGCTGGCAAGGGAAGAAATGTTAATATAAAATTACGCAATGAAATACATAGTTGACGTAACAAATAATAGTGAGACCTAGCTCAATATCTAATTGATTTTTCTAATTGGTCTAAAATCTATTATTTGAGTATCAAAAATAAACATATATTTATTGCAAGAATGTAATACTTAAAAGAAAGCCCTATGTATAGAAATTTAAAAAAAAAAAAATTTAATAAATTATTTGTATTTATTGCTGTTTGTTTGATACTGTGTATGTTTTTATCAATAAATAAATCAACAGAATTCAGGTACTTGAGTGATGGGTAAAATACTTTATTAATTATGGTTGTACAAAAATAATTAATTAACATGATGCTTCATTCCTGTCTTATTCAAATAAAACGCGTTCTTAGCCTTTGAGTGTTCTTTACTTCACCTAAACCTAATGAAAAATTGGCGAGAAACCGACAGCGACATAGCTGTTGAGTCACCACTTAAAGTTTACTGTATGATATAGTTTCAACTTTCAGCTTCATTCATAACTTTCTATTGAGATGTTTCGCTGTAACTTTTTAAAAAAGGGGGAGGGAGAAATAACATCACAAAATATAACAAAACCTTAGATTTTCTATAGCCTCTTTATTTTAATCTTATAACTATTCTTTAAATTAGTATATTTATCAAGATTAACAAATGAATACGCTAATAGTTAGTCGTAGGTGTGCGAATGAATGTTCAAAGTACCTATTTGCATATAAAATGCCTACTAATCAAAACACACACTTGATTTCAGTACCTTCTGTAGTAAATAGGCAAAAATCACGTTTTCATGATTTACAAAATGTAATCAACAATGTTAATGTTGCATAATTCAATCTCTACTGGATTCAACTGCAAGAAAAATAAATAACGCAATTTTCATTTCATTTAATAATTCTTGCTATTTTACTATTGAAATGTAAGTTCATACGTAAAGGGACCCAATTGCCACATTTGCTTTTAGTAGAAGAAATTACAAGTATGTCAGAGATAGTAGACATGAAGAGAATTTTAATTCATGGTGTACAACTTGAATAATTTATGTAAAGTCAACGACAAGAGTTGTTTCTATTTCAAATAGATTCAAACAAATAGGTAAGGACAAGACGCATGAACAAAACTGTATTTGAACTTAGTAATCTGTGAAGTAGGTAGGTATCATTTTAGACAATAGATTTTGTATTGTATGTGATGTGAACGCTGGCAAACGGCGGAAAGTTAATAACGTAGTAGTTAGTAGTAGGTAATTGTTGGTATTATTACTGAAATTATGTTAAATACAGGATTATTTGGAAATAGCAAATCGTTTTGATGAGTTTTATGGCGGCAATTATTTTTGTGTTTATTTTAAGTTATTTAAATGTGTTGTTCACTGTCTCATTGTACAGGAAATATAGATACTTGAAATAATTTGAATAAAGGCGTACATTGAGTGGGAGTTACTTACCATCTTATTAAAAGTCGTGCTCTAGGTAAACCGGATTTAAGCCTGATGGCGTCTGATGATCTCCTTTTTTAATACACCTACGACAGGAATGGCAAACAAGCGTACCAGTACGCCCCACCTGATGGTAAGTGGATAAGAGGTTACCGTACCTTACAGATGCCTTATGCTCGTTTTTACTAACATTTGCTTAGCGTCAAGGGTCTTTTGGCGATTTGTATCTCAGTCTCTCTAAAGGAGATAGAAAGAGACAAATGTCGTTAAGAGTCACCTAAGCTAAATCTGTGAAAACGGACATTAGGCACTACTCACGACTTGCCAAATCTATAAAAATCAAGAGAATAGGTTATGTTGACACGTTGACCGCATAGAAAGTGAAGAGTCCCCCAGCCACAGTAGTAAATAAGCGTACCCGAGCAACCTGCTTTGAGTAAAATAACACAACCCTAGTTTTAACCCACGAAAGTTTTATAAAAGTATTCGTCCCTTAAATGATTCTACAAACACATTTCACTTTACTTCTATGTAAGTAAGTACGTAGTCCTATTAAAATTACATTCATATTTTTTTTGTGAAGCACAAGACATAATGGTGCAAAGTAAACAATTGTGTGTCTACTACTGGTGTATTTACAAAATAATTATTTGTAAATACTATCTACGAAGAGAATTCCTGGCACTGTAGTGTGTGACTGATAACGATAAACAAAAGATAGTGACAAATCATTTTTCGTTATCAAACAGTTATTTTCTATTGAGCACAGTGTGGGATAAAAGATAAGCAAATAATATCAACTGTGATATAGGCCCCATGAACGCTTAGTAACAAACATAAAAAAACATACCGTCGAATTGATAACCTCCTCCTTTATTGAAGTCGGTTAAAAAATTTGAAATGTCAAGTGATTGATTGGCGATTTACTTTTGATTTTTTTTATTCTGTGGTTTGTTGGAAAGTTGTATCCAAGGAGTTTTTATTCATTTCGAAGTCGCCTTATTTAAAAAAATACAAAATTAAAATTTTTAAGTAACCCCCGGCGTCATTAATCATCTAGGTATCTAATACCATCTCATTCAGACTATTCATAAGAGCCCTAACACGCTATATCTGCTGTAAGTTTCTGAAGAATTAAGCATTTCGCAGACTTTTTGATGGTTTAGGATCAGCTTAAGGATAGTGTGTCATGGGAATGTCATCGAAGTGACAGAACACCAAATTTCAAATCAATCGGATCTGTAAAAGTTAGTAAAACCCTATAATCAAGTATAAAATGAGCTAATAGTCATCAAACGCCTGAACTGATCTTCATAAATTATAGCTAAGAACCATCGTAGTCACATCAGCTTTCAAACAAAGAAAAAACCGAATCAAAATCGGTCCATTCGTTTAGGCGCTACGATGCCACAGACAGATACACAGAAGACACGTCAAACTTATAACACTCCGTTTTTTTCGTCGGGGGTTAAAATCACAAAACGAGCTGCTACGTTCCTTTTCTATTTTGACTTCCAAATCCTAGTAACTTGTCAGTCTTCAAATTTTGTTTTATGATAAAGATTAGTGGCCGCCAACAGCTCCGCCTGCGTGGATGATGGGTAAAGTACGGGCTAATTTATTTAGATTTCGAACAAGCCTAATTCACATTACTCCATTCTTCAAATCTCAATTCCTAAATTAAATATGTAAAATCGGCGACCGATGTAAAATAAGAATAGAAATCTGGAAATAGAAAATATTAGTTGACTTTCAACCCAAGCTTATAATTATAACTATTGTTATTTAAACTATTGTGGGCTCTGGCTGAAATAAATAAAATATTATGATTATTAAATCCCTACAATTAGTCAAGCTAAGCAACCGAATATTATCAATTACACAGTATACTCAATTTCTAAGCTCTAATATTTTTATAGAGATAGTATTCAGTGGTTTATCTATAAGCTAATTTAGTAGTTTTTATTTGTATATTGGTCTAGCCTGTAACAATTTGAATTGGTTCTTCAACAATGTGACAAAGAGGATGGCGTGTTAGTAGAAAATTACGGACGATTTTAAGGACGTCAGTCACAAATTATAAATTAATGCACCAGCGCATTCTAACTTGATAGGTATCTATAAACTTTCACCAGGAATAGTGAGAAATACATAGATTGATATGTGTAAACAATAAATTAAAACATGGGCTATATTAGTTCACAGAAATGGCTTTCAACGTTCAAAAACAGCTGATTAATTTGATAATTTCATGACATTTCTATGAAATAATGCAGCCAATGTTAAATTATTTCACACAAATGCCATGAAATGCTTTGTAAAATGAATTGTCAAATGTTTTTGAAAGTTGCAAAAAATGATTAATAGAAATGAACTAATATATGTAGACCTTTTTTTAATTTTACTGTTGTATGCTGTACGGCACTAAAATTAAAAAATGTCTTATGTATTCTGTCATATGTCTAAGTATCGTGCAATTTTACTTATACATATAGATAATTTTCAACCGCCTCTATGGTCTAGTGGTTCAGACCACCTACTTCAGATCTAGAGGTTCAGCACCCGTACTACCATCTTTTATCGCGATCCAGTTTAGGGCCTAGACTGAGTAAAATCCGTAATTCGTACTACAACGCTATCTACGACTACGACAGCGATGCAGTTTAGAAACCAATATAGAACCGAGCGGAATATGAATCGCTTTTATAAAGATGGTGGTAAGGCCCCTGGGTTCAATTCCGGTAGAGGCAGAAATTTTCTGCTCGGTTTGGTTGGTAGTAGGACTCTTCTGAGTCCACCTGGCTAGCTACCACAGTCTTAAGCGAGTTTGCCACAGCATTGTTGTGTTCCGGCAGTCAGTGGTAAGATAGCCAGTTCCTCTGTGGTTAAGGAATCCGGATGTAGTTCGCTTACATCTTCGGCCTTTTCATTCAATTAAACCATCAGGTGAGATACAGGGTTAAGATCTATATCGTTAAGAGTAAATAATAGATAGATAGATAGAAATTCTTTATTTTGCACATTCACATAAACATCAAAGAGATTAAACGAACACAATATGCCAAAATAGGCGGTCTTATCGCTAGAAGCGATCTCTACCAATAAATAGATCGACTAGTTACTACGAAATTTAGCATACCTACTTGTATAAAAATATCTTAAAATCCGAGATTGGCAAGACTATGGCTGGTATTTCTGTTGTTTATTTATAGGACGCTTTAGTATTAAATAAAAACGTAGACGGATAATTTGGCTAAGTACCCAAAGTAACTTCTACCTTTAGCCGGTCATAAAGTTAACACTATCAGATTGTATCACTAGTCTAGTGAAGAGTAACGAGGTAATAGCCGCGAGTGTGATCGCGTGCGGAAATGTCGCTTGTTCCAATGGTTCCATGTTCCTTTTATTATTGTTCCGTTCGCACGCAACGGACCGGATTATCATCGGAAGTCAAATCAATTACCGTTTAAAATTCGAATTGCCAGACTAGTGGAATGAATACCTTCGCGAATTATTTTAGCAAACTCGTATATCAGTTACCTGGCTGCATTACATGTTTATATTTTTGCACTTGTATACTATAAAATATGAGGAGTCTTTTAATTAGCTTTTAGAACATTTATTTGATTATTGTTAATACTTAATGCCGTAAGCTTACCTAATAAAATAAAGTAAGTAGTCTACATAAGGCGGTATAACCTGTGGGGGAGTAAAAGCTTCATATTACAACGACAACCCTTGTTTGGTTACAGTGGCTTATACATTCATAAAGTTAAATCAAAATAATAAACCATTGAATCAAAGAGATTTGTTTGCTGTCCAATTACTTACCAACTTATTCTCATAATAATACTATTTTTTTCAAAAATATTTGAGCCATTAAAAGTACAATAAAACAAATTTGAAGATCACGCATGTCAATAAATTAGTTCAGTGGCTTTATGTCCGTTTTCACGAACCATTCCCTAGGCTTAGGTGACTCCTAACGACATTTATCTCTTTCCATCTCCTTTATATTGACTGAGATAAATACCACTAAGAGACTCATAACGCTAAGCAAATGTTAGTGAAAACGAACATCAGTCTCTACGAGTTTGAGTTTAATAGAATATTACCTTAGTACAGTAAGTAAGAAATATTGTCCTCTTATGCTGACTGTTATTGATCGATCGCTTATCAAAATCTTTATAAAATATTTTTTTAGACGACCATAGGCTAACAATTCAGTAAAATCTGATAAGCAATAAACACACGTGATACGAATGATTACCTATTGTTTTGATATGTGTTAATAATGTTTAAACACATTTATTATTCAGTCTGCATGTCCTACTTATGTAGTCGCTTGCGGCCTGATTTAAATATGCCATTTAACATAAATTATAAAACAATCAGCGGATTTCAGTAGTCACTCATGCACTACAAGAATATTATGATCACGATGTTTTACATATAACTGACTTACTTAAATAACTATTTATAGAATAGTAGAATATATACCAAGGGAACAGCGGACATCAGACGCTATTATTTCTGCTATATTCCCTTGAATATAGCAGAAATAATAGCGTCTGATGTCACGGGTGCAGACTTGAATCGCGAGCGTAAGATCTTCGTTCTATGGTTATCTCCCGGGCGCAGCGAGAGTGTAAAATAATTAAATCCCGAGCGTAGAGACAGATTTCAGAATAGAGTCCTGAGTGCGGCGATTCAAGCACACCAAAGATATAGGACTGCTTTTTTCCCGAGGAATATACTCTGCTTTTTGTACTAACTGCGAGAAAATAAGAACAAATTTACGGGAATGTAATTATAAAAATAATTCAAAAGTAGAGGTTTACATTTTGAGATTTTATATTAAAAAAATATATGGAAGACTTATCTGTGTGCGCTCGATCCCTTTATTTTTATGCTGGAAATAATTAACCGCTTCAACTGAAAGCGACATGGCGATTTTATGATTTTGTTACAATTTAGTGACTCCATGGATTTCTTAACCTCTTGTTGTCGATTCAGAATCATATTTTTTTTGCTGAACAATTCTGTATTGACTGTCAAAAATGATTTTATGTTATTGTCCATTTTTTAATTACCGACGAAAAAAGAGGGATTCCTGCCTGAAAGAGGGATTCAGGACGTGAAATTTTTCTAGTTTTATTGTATTTTAATTACGAAGTAATTTTTCAAACATTTATAATAATGTTAAAATCAAAAATTAAGAATAGGGGTCTTATTAGTTTGACTTATCTGTCTGTGGCATCGTAGCTCCTTAGCGAATGAACCGATTTTGATTTGTTTTTTTGTTTGAAAGCTGACGTGATGAAAATGGTTCTCAGCTTTGATTTATGAAGATCAGTTCAAGCGTTTGATGACTATCAGCACATTTTCTACATGATAAAAGGATTTAAGTAACTTTTACAGATCCGAATGATTTGAAATTTGGTGTACCTACTGTCACTTCGGTGACCATTATATACTTACCCTATGCTGATTCTATTTCATCAAAAAGTTTGCGGAATGCTTAAATTTTCAAAAACTTACAGCTGATATACGGTGTTTGGGCTCGTAAGAATAGACTCAATGAGATGGTGTTAGTTTGATGATTATTGAGCAGAGGTCGGAATTAGGTAGAATTATTTATGTACTTGCATCGAAATCATGGCTCTTCCGTGCGCGTCGCGCGTGCAGTGGCTTAAATTGTGTAAAAGTAAATAACTTTTTTATTTAATAAAGTACGGTATTTTTCTGCTATTTAAAATTAATCTCGGGATTTGAGGCATATCTACTTTCATCTTTCGCTGTAAATCGGTGTAAGTACATAAATAACTCTACCTAATTCCGACCTCTGTTAATGAGGCCGGAAGTTGCATTTTTTTATTTAATAATCTAAAGATAAGTATGATTAATTTGATCGACCGAATACATTACATCAACATAAGTTTCTTACAATAGCTCATTTATGAATTGTACCACATTTGAGTACCTACTTACTTAATTAAAGTAGGTACAAATAATGAAATAATGAAAATAAAATCAAAATATAATGAAATGGGATTATTTAACATTGTGTTATGAGTTATTAGTACTAATTAGTATGAGTGTGCGGTGAAAAAACACAATAATTTTTGCCATAGTCAACGGAGTAAAAAGTTCAAGTCATATAATTGTCATGGTTTTCATTATCAGGCATCGTTGTGGTGCGTGCGAGAGATGATTACGATGGTTTCCTCTCAGGCTTGATAAATACACAGAACTAAACAATGTTAGCGTGTATTCGGTGTATTATGAGTTATGATATATGTTCTATTTTTATTAGGGCCAGTCCGTATCACATAATATAGGTAATTTTCATTCGGCTCTAAAGTTTCTGTAAGTTTATGTAATTGTAATCATTATCAGCCTAAATACCACTGCAGGGCACAGGCCTTCCTACATGTTAGAAACACATGAGGAGCTTCAGCCATGACACCACCACGCTGGCCCAATGCCGGTTGGTGTGTTAAAGCGGTTGCAGTAACAACCGGGACAAAGCGGTTGCAGTAAAGACACGTCAAACATATAACACCCCTCTTTTTTGTCGGGGGCTTAAAAAGAAATGCTAATTACTTCCTTTTTTGTGTATTGAGTATTTATTATGATATACCCTTCCCTACCTTGAATCACCTTAAACCTCAGCCTTAAACCCACAGAGAATAGAGACGTACGAATCGTATTTGTCATACTGAAATGTATTGAAATGACATTATCATGACGTCAGTTTTAACTATCTAAGCTTTTTTTTACTTTATTTTTTACAAAAAAATGCGGAAATTTCAAGCATATTTACTATAAAAACTTTATATTTAGTAAATTGTTTAAATAAAAATGTAATTTTATTTAAATATTTATAAACTCCTTGCAGGTTATCATGACTGTCCAGTGGGTTTTGTTGGTGGTGCTTGCTGTGCATTTGGTGCATTGCGATGAAAACGATATCAAAGATACTTCGCCAGAGGAATATGAGTAAGTTGACGACGTTGAAATTGAAAATATGCTTAAGAGTCGGAAAAACTTCGACAACTATTACTTCAAGTCGTTACTTCGATAAATTTTAGTTCGACAAACGTAACTCCGACAAACCTTACCATCTATTAACAATATTCACTGCACCGTCACATCTTTTGTTTGTCGAAGTAATGTCTGAGGAACTAATGACCGATCCAGTTACGTCTTTCTAAAGGTGGGTTTCCACCAGAGGGGCGGGACGAGGCGAGGCGAGACGAGGCACTGACCCTTTTCCACTGCAGAGTTAATTTATACTCTATATCGGAAGCAATACGGTTCATTTTTACACAAACAAATATTTCAATTTACGCCTCGCACATCCTCGTCAATCCTGACTATTTCTACCAAAGATGCGCGAGGCGAGAATTGAAAATTTGCCATACAAATTTCAATTATCGTCTCGCGTCGTCTCGTCTCGCCCCTCTGGTGGAAAATCGCCTAGGGTTCGAAATCATATCAAATTTCACATTAAAATTTATACTCTATATCGGACGCAATATGTTTCATTTTTACATAAACAAATATTTCAATTAACGCCTCGCACATCCTTGTCAATCCTGACTATTTCCACCAAAAATGCGCGAGGCGAGGATTGAAAATTTGCCATACAAATTTTAAATCTCGTCTCGCCTCGTCTCGTCTCGCCCCTCTGGTGGAAAACCATCTTAAGTAGTAGTTGTAAATGTAGAAGTTGGGTTTACTTCATACCTAATATCTATTGAATGACAAAAGATCGAATATCATTTACTTAGATGGTAGGCCCGTATGAATCTAGGGTCGTCTGGGTAGGTACCACCACCTTTCGTATTTCAGCCGTGAAACAGTTCGCTTTGTTTCGGATTGAAGGGAAAGGTAGCCAGTGTAATTGCTGGGCATAGATGGCGTTTCATCTTAGGCCTCAGGATGACAACGCACCTACAATATCAAGTGATTTTACCTTGTTATTGCAGGTGTTTTTAGGCGGCGGTAACCGCTTACCATCAGATGGGCCGTCAGCTTGTTTATCATATAGTTGTATATAAAAAAAACATTAGTATTGCCATTCCCGACCATTCGTGACCGATGACTTATTTTACCGAAGACAGAAAAGCCCAATTGCTGTCATGAAACTCTTATTAAATTAAGGATAATTTAGTATTTACAAGGTTTATTCCAAAGGACTAAAATAGCACGTCAGGCTAACACAAAAATTAAAAGATAAATAAAAAACACTTATGGGAGGGCCAAGTACAAGAGGATGTACCGAGGAGCCGACGCGGCACGACGGACGCACTGTCGGTAGCGCAGCGGGCACGCAGCAGGTGCACACAGGGGCGCGCGGTAGAGGATGCGCAGAAAGGGCGCGTGAAAGGCGAGCAGTCCTATGACTAAAAGACCGTTAAGTTACATTTTGTCAAATTTCAGTAATATGTACTACACGAAAGAGCAAATCTTTCTCTATCGACCAGTCTTGGTCATATATTTTTATCATTTATAGTTTTTGAGATACGTAGACTAACTCCACTGTTGATGGACTCATTTCAGAATCGATAAACATGTCAGAAATACAAAAACTTACATTTAAATAAATATATTAAAGCTTTAACTTAAGCTTAAGCCTTTATGTCACTCACAAAGTAAGCTTAAAAGTTGATGAGTACTTTGACCTCACAAAAATAGCTGAAAGTCTATACAAGTTCTCGGGACATCATTTCTCATATTTTTGCTTGTAACTCAAAATTAGGTTTAATCACTTAGGCGTCTTTTAGTCATCGGACGGCAGAGTAGGTGTACGGCAGGCACGCGCAGTAGTGGCGCGCGGTGGGCGCGCAGTAGTGGCACGTAGCAGGCGAGCGCGCGTGAGATGCGCGAGGAGGGCCCGCTGAACAGCAGAGGACACGGAGGAGAGGCCCGCGGCAGACACGCAGCAGGTACCCGGCCGAGGCTCGCAGCACAGGAACCGCCGAGGACCCGGAGACTGCTGGTGATGTAGACTGCTGCTACCTCCGCTTCCGACCTTCCTCTTCCGTGCCAAACATTAAACTGTCCCCCTAACATTTGGCCCTCCTTTAATATCATATTTCATAGACGACGAATTTAAAAAGAGAACGACAAACTTCGAGGAAAGAATAGAAAGGACATGATCTGAAAATGTATGGGGGCTGGTACTCAGCTACCCCCCAAGACAAAAGTTATATGGGAAGAAAGAGTATATTTTAAAGAATATTATGAAAGAAAAACTATAATTATGAATGCCTGCATATAAATAAAAAATAACATTTTATTCTGGTCAAAAAACTGTTATCCAGAGATGTAAAATTCCATTTTAAAAATTTGACTCATCTCAGACGTGGTATAAAACGTCAATGTCGTCTATTGTCTTGTCAAATATTTTTTTAATAACTAGGCATGGGGTATATAGGCTATGGTTCGCAACCGCGAAAATTTAAAAGGCCGAGCCATTACTACCTTAAAAGTGATTTAGCGTTAGCCTAATTATATCTGGTTTTTGATTTTCGGTCATTTTAGAACGTTGTTGGTTGTTAGCATTCTAGCTATTGTTACTTCGGTAAAATATAGTAAGTCAACTGTCATGAGTAATCGGGCATATGTTCGATCTTTCATTATTCGGTAGGTACTTACTAGGTAGGAAGCCCGTAGAAGTTATGTGTTTAAACGGCCTCTGGCAAACGTCAACACGGGAGAACTGGCCCAGTGTCAAACTCGGATTACTTTTTATTTTTCAGGTGCCTGTTCTTTCTTATTCTAACCAATTAAGATTAACAGATTTTGAATATTACTTAAAAATTTTGGTTAGAGGTTTGAACTGAACATTGCATTGAATATTTTAATGTGGATCGCGTGGTTGATTTCGAAGCCTTAATTTTTGCTCCCACTATCACTATTCACTATTACAATAAACATATTATGTCGGTAGGGATATCATATAGTTTTTTATTATTATCTAGCCACTTCTTAGAACTACTTAATTGGTTATTTGTGGTGTTCTCATGAAGATGACAAGTAATTGTTTTGCGATAGACTTCCCGGATCTATAGCACAAGCACAATGTAGGTAATTATTTTTTACTTCTGCATTTTTTATTTTTTACTATGTGAAATCTTAAGTATAGTAATTATTTTTTTATATCGTATAGATCTATTTTTATAATAAGATATAGCATTACAAATGATAATAATTGTAGAGTTGATAAGGAATACATTTTAAGACTCTATGGATTTGTATGTGAGACAAAATATTTAATAACTAGACGAATATAAAAAAAATGATTAGTTAACGGCTGATGTCCACTTATACAGGATGGTGTCGTCAATACAACAATAAATTGAAACATGGGCTATATTAGTTCATAGAAATGGTTTGTCACTTTCAAAAACATCTTATTCATTTGATAATTTTATAACATTTCTATGAAATAATGCAGCCAACAAAAGTCAATTATCAAACCAAAAAGATGTACTTGAGAGTTGCAAAACATTCTATGTGTAATTACTGGGCATGGACGGCATTTCATCTTATGGCTGATTTACACTTCCATAAGTACAGTAGCGAGTTTAGTAACCGGACAGTTGAGCAGTAAGTCATAAGTAGTAAGTATCGTCCAAACGTTAGATTAGCGAGTTAAGTTATAAGTGTCAGTTCCGCGACTAAGATTGTACTGAACTGTACTAAACTCGCCCGTCTACACGCACGATGACACGGCGAGTTTAGTTGGCGGGGTGAGGAAGACGCACGGGCGGGGTGCACTTGCACTTAACTTGCCCAAAAAATAAATAATTGTAAATCAGCCATTAGGCTCCAGGATGACAACGCACCTACAATTTCATGTGATTTCCCCTTGTTATTGCAGGTGTCTATAGGCGGCGGTAACCGCTTACCATCAGGTGGACCGTCAGCTTGTTTATCATCTAGTGTACATATAAAAAAAATGAACTAATATAGCCCATGATTTAATTTATAATGATCCTGGGTTCGAATCCCAGTAGGGGCAGATGTTTGAGTGTTGAGTACGAGTATTTGATGACCAGGCATGAATAATATATTGAGTGTTATGTTTATGTTTTAATTCAACAAATTGATTTATAGTAACTCTTGTAAATAACTTTAGGTACACCAATAATAATAAACATACCTAATTAAATGCGGTTGATTTATATACAAGAAATAATTATACGAGTATTAACAGTTGAAATATACGTTTCACAGTCGTATGACCACTTAAATTGATTGAAATAGATTGTTATGGGTCATAGTAACTTATGGAGTCATAATTTCAATTGGTTTAAAGCTGTTTAATCGTATGTAATAATAATAATGACGCCACAATGCTATTTTTGGAGCCTAATCAACTTTTAACAAACAATGACATAATTGTATAAATGAAAACCTGAGGAAGGAAATTGTTGAATGTGTTGTAAACAGCATACCTACGGTGGGAACAACCATAGACAATTGATTTTGTAGTTTTTTTAACTATAAAATGAACAGACACAACAGGAAATATTTTTAGGTGATGCATGACGGCAATTATATTTTGGATCTAATCACCAAAACAAATAATAGTACCACGATAACTGCCATTGGAGTTGTATTTTATCTATACCTACCTACACGTTGTAATTTTGATAATCATAATAATGTGGCTACGTCATTCACATAATTCAGATACCCATTGAGGCCCATTTACATGAAGCAAGTTTCTTGCATGTAGCATACAATTATATGGAGGCAAGGAATGACTTGCATAGTCTTAACAACACATTGGACTATGTAAGTCATTTCAGACCTTTATTCTAGAGACAAATGGTACGACTAAAAATCAGGACAAAAATAGCTAAAGAAAATAGTCTTTAATAATAGGGTGGGATTCGGCCCCGCATGCTTTCACAATTTAAACTAACCAATGAAGTTAAAAGATTTGAGAGAACCTCAAGGTCGTCAACCTGCAAGTGATGATACGGTAACTGACCATCAGGTGGCCTGCCCGCCTAGCATGACCACCGAAACGCGATATGATAAAGCCATTTGTCGCTTTGAACTGTCAAAAATCATTGGATATAACCGCCAAATTGAAATTTTATCGAAACTGCGAACTTGTATATATAAATATTTCAAGATAGCGGTTATATCCAATGATTTTTGACAATTCAAAGCGATAAATGGCTTTATCATATCGCGTTTCGGTGGTCATGCTAGGCGGGCTGTATGCTTGATCGCCGCCTTAGTGTTACCTATAAAAAAACTTATGAAATTGGAGTCATGTAACTAATGCAAAAATAAATAATTCTAGGGTGGATTACGAACCCACGCCTTTTTACAATCCAGGTGAAGTTCTAAAAGTGAAGAAAATAAAAAAAACTGTTTTCGAACTTACCACTGAGAAAACGATATGGATTAAAATAATTAATTATCTTAATAATTGATGATAGTTTTTGGTGCCATGCATAAGCAAGTTAGGCTAGTCTAAAGAGGGATCAGAGGATTTTTTTTAAAGTTTACAAAAGTAATTCTGAGCAATTTTTGGTTTGTATGAAAAACTGAAAATTGTTATTAATCAACTATAATAGCTAGTAGTACCTTTTTTTTCAAAAAATCATCTGACAACTATTTATACTTATACAGGGTGGTGCCGTCAATACGACAATAAATTGAAACATAGGCTATATTAGTTCATAGAAATGGTTTGCCACTTTCAAAAACATCTTATTCATTTGATAATTTCATGACGTTTGTATGAAGTAATATAACTTTGGCTGCATTATTTCATACAAAGGTCATGAAATTATCAAATGAATACGCACCACCCTCTATAGACATATTATTATAAAGTCATATTAGAATCGGTTTTATCGTTTCCAATATTTTCCACTTGAAAGTTTGCATGAAAGGCCGTGCGCCCTCTTTACCTAAGTCTTTATTTTCGTAATTATAATTTCAGACCTTCATGGGTGTACAAGTGCATAAGCAACGAGGGCTGTCAGCGGTCGAACAGGCCCATGCCCACTGCTGAGAACGTGAGCGCGTTGTACTTCGACAGCCTGGACTTATGCCGGACTGTTTGCGGTCGAGTCGGCGGACTGTGGCCCAAACCCGTGTCGGCGGTGCTGAGCATGCAGACCGTGAAGATGCATCCGACTTATTTGAGGTATTTGGTCTTTTGATGAGATTTTTGACAACGTTTACAGATAAAAAACCATGCGCAGTTGCAATATTCAATACAAAATCTTTTACTGTTAATTCATCTGTAAACAATATTGACGCCGGAACATTGACGTCCAAAATATTTAGATCCCTCGAATCGTGGGGTATCCGAATCGATGGGGGTCATGTATGTTCCGCGACTTTTATAAATTTCGAGTTATGAATTTTATTCTGAATTTTCAGGAATTTTCGACCTGACCATCATAAAAAATTTCTAAAAAAGAAGTAGAAGACTTTTTCGTATTTTTTTTTGCAACTGAATCCTCATGAGTTGTACTTTTATGCATAAAATAATTAGCTTTGTAACTTTGATGAAAGTTATGAAAATGTTGATCCAAAGTCCAAAAATTAAATTACGTTCGGAAAATTATGACTAAAATTTTCAACTTTAAATTAAAAATCTAAACAGCTGACTTCATGGTTCCAAAGTAGCCCTTAAGAATGCGCCATACTCTCAGCTTTCATAATCATTAAAAAAAATAGTACTTTAGGGGGCTACTTTTGCTAAAATCGGGCTTCAAAGACAGCGAGGTGGAAAATTCTTATGAAAGGCTAATTTGATTTAAACATTTTTTCTTTTTTTTCTAGTTTTATTACATTTTAATTACTAAGTAATTTTTCAAACATTTATAATAATGTTAAAATCAAAAATTAAGAATATTTGATTTAAACAATTACTGGCTTCCCGCCCGCTACTCCGACCACGTAAGTGTGTGTGTAATTACTGGGCATGGACGGCATTTCATCTTAGGCCTCAGGATGACAACGCACCTGCAATATCAAGTGCTTTTCCTTGTTATTGCAGGTGTCTATAGGCGGAGGTAACCGCTTACCACCAGGTGGGCCGTCATCTTGTTTGTCATCTAGTTGTATAAAAAAAAAACGTGGATTTGTTTTTAAAATAATTACTATGAACCTCAAAAGATAGACACATAGCTATCGCGAACCCTACAATTTTCTATTACATTGTTTTCATATCCATTCTTCCTTATTAATATGTATTATAAATGCGAAAGTAATTCTGGTCTGTCTATCTGTCTTTGCATATCTTATAAAATCAAGAGAATGCGCTATGTTAACATCACAGGAGACAAGTTCCCCTGCTTCTTACTAACAACGCTTTCGCGATGAGCTCTGGCGACCTTACTTTCAGCAGTAATACAACACCACAAAGTAGTCATTTGGCTGCGAACTTCTTATAAAAATTCAAATTGTATCTGGAATCTGTGGCTTGACACGGGTGGTGTGTACCTAATGAAAAAAAATGAGACTACCTAATTTAAGTCATATCATCAGAACAATAAATAATGGAGTATTTTTTTGTCAAAATATTGAAGATCTGCTCTACTGTCTGTGTAGAAAGAGATTTTAAAAACATTTTAAAATCTCTTTCTATGAAATTCTTTTGAGGCTCATTGTAGGCGGCCACGGCCAAAAGATAAATGTTACGATAAATGATTACACATTTCAAATGGTTTCCTCTATGTAATATTATAATATATATTTTTGTATTGCATAGAAAAACTTTATTTTTAATTTGGTATCTATTTATTTGTTTTTATTCTATTTTGGTTTTATAGAAACGAAATTAATATTTTTGGAAATTATAATACAAAAATTATCAACTCCTGTTGACACAGATATTACGTGTCTGTATATTATAATAGTTTAAACAAGTGGTCTTTGTGTGTAAATACAACCTACACATAAAGTAGACGGGCAATTGTATTTCAATGTTTAATAGGGCACAAGGTTATCATAAAACGTATCAAATTATCAAGTTTGTTTTTCTGAAACTATATAAATCCTAACGATTAGGTAACGATACAGATATGTATGCTTAGACATACTTATTAGTAGTATCTATAGCTTACAAACCATACAATAAAGGAAAAAATAGGAAGTCAAATTAAATACTCCAAAAAATACATTAAAAAATCGACACTGAACATCACTATCGTCGGAACAATATATTATAAATTATGATGAACGATCACGTAGGAAATAAATTGTTTTATTCAAACATAAACAATAATTAAATATATATCTATTAAATATTTAGTTTATTTGATATACAGGGTGGTGCCGTCAATGCGACAATAAATTTAAACATGGGCTATATTAGTCCATAGAAATGGATTGCCACTTTTAAAAATATCGTATTCATTTGATAATTTCATGACATTTGTATGGAATAGTGTAAAGTTGGCAGCATTATTTCATACAAATGTCGTGAAATTATCAAATGAATACGATATTTTTGAAAGTAGCAAACCATTTTTCTGGACTAAAATAGCCCATGTTTAAATTGATTGTCGCATTGACGGCACCACCCTGTATATGTAGGTATAGCTATTTTAACTTTGTTTAGTTTAATATTTATTGTGGTCCTACTCATTCAGTAGATCCAGTAACAATTCAATTTAATATTGGTAGAACGATGGTTCGATTAAACAAACCACAGGTAAAAAAAAATGCCCATGGATCGACCAGTAGAACTCCGTGATAGGACCACGGGCAACAAACGGTTTAGTTTGTTCAAAATATTTTTCTTTTTTATTGCTGTGCACCGCTTTTGAGTTTTTTGCTTAGCCCCTGGTTGACTGGTAGAGAATGCCATTAGGCGTTAAGTCCGCTATTTGTACATTTTTTTTATTGTGCAATAAAGTTTAAACAAATAAATAAAATATGTAAGTCGTAATCCAAACGAAATTCAAAAATCAGTGTTGAATGTTTACTAAAATTATTGTTTTTAATTAATAAGTAAATTTAAAGGTTTTCCACGTTTTCTTCTGTGTATCCAATTATAAAATTGTTATCTGTCAATTTAACCCCCATTTTGCTGTTAGATGATCTGAATTATTAATTATAGAAATCATATTTTTCCCACTGTGTTAATTTTTTTGAAGAAACTTTTAGCACTATCAAATCAAATAAAATTCATTTATTTGTTAATTTGGTCCAAAAATTTCTCAGAGCTTTTTCAATCATTCGCTTTTGTTCTCAAACATTTTTTTATCAGAAATAATTTAAAAGATCTTATAACTATTATTAAATAGTGAAATTATATCATTTAATAGTAAAATAAAAATAAAAAACAATTACCACACTACCACTGGCAAAGTGAGATTTTTGAAACATTTCGCAAACAAACTCTGCAGGAACATTTTACTTGAATGAGTTATTGAAATTGAAAATTGAAATTGAAATTGAATTGCAATCTTTATTCAATTATGTCCCCCCCCCCCCCCCCCCCAAGAAGCACTTTCGAATAGTCAAAAAACCCTTATGTCTAACACATAAAATAATATTAGCTAACAATGTCATAATGTTAGTCCTTCTGTCTTGTCTGGATCTACGTAAGCTAACAATGTTATAATGTCAGTCTCTCTATAGGTCTGTCTGTCGATCTGTCTGCCGGTCCGTCTGTCAGTCTGACAGTCTGTATCAATCAGTCTGTCTGTCTGTATGTCAGTCTGTCTGAATTTACACCGGTTCCAAAAGATGAACTACCGAGAAGATTCCGGCAACAAACTCGTGTAGTCACTCTTTTTAATTATTAAGACCTTTTGACCATCTTCTACTCATTAATTTTACTGTGGTTTTGTTAAGTGTGTGTTAGTATCGAAAGTCCATTCACCCAAACGCGTCGGCTTAAAATCTATAAGCGACGTTACAGGTGTCTCCCGCCCGTCTGTCTATTCTGGTCAACGTGACATTTCTTGCGTCATATTTCGCACGCACCGTGCGCCCGCGTCATGCATAGTGTAGTTTCATTAAGTACATGAAATGCAGTATTGTCAAATTAAAAGGTATTTTGGAACAAAAATACCTCCACGGCGTACTCTACAATGCTATAGAAGAGTGCGCTTGTGATGAACTGTCAGCTTCGTAGAATATTTACAATACGTTTCTAATTACGGAAGTAGTGACTGTACCCTTTCATTCCCGTTGAAGTTTTGATTTTTCAAACACATATATGCCGTTTTAGGATTTTTTTAAGAGCCTACTTACAAGAAGCTCTAAACTATCTCCGGAAGGTTTTCGACAAAGAAATAGTAATAGTAACAGCTGCTATAAGTGAAATCGATATCTTGAAAAGTTGAAACATACAAAGTTAGGTAGGTTGACGTAAAGAAAACCATAATACGTAAGAAAACCATATAGGTGTACCTTTTCATTAGAGAAAATAAATAATGTAAATAAAATTATACTCATTTTAAAAATTACTTTCACGAATACGTTCTAACTTATATTGTCATTATCATACAGGTATTACCAAGCAATTAATGAATTTACATTCGATACTAAATTAGTCTACTATTTGGTTTTTACTGCATCAGTCAGAGGTATTTAGTAGTAAACGCAACGAACTTGACGGATTTACTACAAAAACAATTTAAGCTAAGATATTATTTATTACACTGTAAATTAAGAAATTTTGATTAGTTTTACATTTCACCACGAAAGCTTACGTCTTACATTTTACGATTCGGCGGTAAAATAAACAAAATAACTTATTGCTATACTTTAAAATACGCGATAATTAGATGATTTGGTCCAAACTGTCTTTTAGTAAGCTTGATACTTATTAAATAAAAACTTGTTTAGATTATAATAATATCACTATGACTTCAACGGGTTTAGAAAGGGAAACTGTTTATCGACATTGGAAAGCTAAAAAGAAAGTCTTATATTCACCGGTAGCCAATAATTTACGGCTGATGTATGATCCCAGTAGCTGAGTAACGTTTCTGGGAATAACAATTCGGAGCTTTCACTACAAATGCTACAGCGCATTGATAAGATAAATGTGTCTTATTCCCTTTGCAATAAGGATCACTTGCAATATTAATCTAACTCTAACCTTTCTGAAACAAACAGTTCTTGTTTTAGAAAATGTTTAACAAACTTTTATTTTGAATGATGCTGGTTCAAAGAAACATGCTATTCAATCAGTGCTAAACAGTGACTATGATTGTAAACAAAGAAGCTTAGAATTGAAAATTATTTTAGGTTAATTACTGTACTCGCTGCCGATATATTTCGAAGGGCTTTTCTCTTCAGCAACTGGGCTTCGTTTCGTCCAAAGTCCATTTGACACACGACCTAAATATAGAAGACAAACGACACTAGATAAAATGTCTGCGTTATTACTGTGCTTGTAAATATAGATCACTTTCGCTTAGCTGTCGTACTATCGGTAGTATATTTTTTATACCTAGTACCATAAATCTCACAACAACTTTGGATATGTCCAAAGTTTAAATGTATCGAGAGATGCCTTTCGATAGCAAATATTATTGTTTCTGCATCTTCTTCTTATATATCAAATTCTCGTGTCACAAATTTAGTTACCATACTCCTCCGAAACGGCTTGACCGATTTTCCGATGAAATTTTATATGTATAATCAGGAGGTCTGAGAATCGGCTACTATCTAGGTATTTTTATTTGGACAATTTTTTTTATGGCAAAACAACGTTTGCGGGGTCAGCTAGTATTCTTTAAAAAAATCTTAATATTTCAAAGATGCTACGTGGCCCGTAGCTGATCAGTTTAATATTATCGACGTAAAGTAGGTTAAGATTTCTTATTACTTACACATTTATTTAGTATTTATTATTTTATTATAATAAAACAGCGAAAGTTGCTGCATTATTTTTTACAAAAACAAGACAATTCACGCCATGCTTGATCCCAAATAATTCAATACAAATTTTAACATCTCTCGCGCACTCCGTATGCTTCGTAAGGTATAAACCATTGTTGGTCCCAGTTGTTAGTTGCAAGGGGGAATGCCTCGATTACGATTGCAGATGACAGTGCTCTTGACCCTAAAAACGGCTTGTGGGGAAAAATATAAAATCAGCAGTTTAAATACTAAATTGTGATACCCCCGCGACCTGTTTGTATGGAACAGCAGCTTTTTTTCGCGTTATAAAAGTCGTTTAGGATGATTAGTGTCTTCATTTTCGAGAGCTTTCTCCTTACCCCTTGTATTACTAGGTTATGATGAAGGTTGGAGACTCATATTTACTTAAAAGCTGCCTGCCTTATGATTATGACTCAGACTTAAAAAAAATCCGTTCCTTATAATATTGTATAAATATTTGGTGCTGATAGGGTAAAAAGTGGATTTAAATTTTTTTGCAGGAAAAAATACATTATATTTATTGAAAATTAAATATTACAAAGTTATCTATTGTAATATATTTATTGCAGTATGCATTTTAAAATCTTGTATGCTGCACCAATATAATCTTTTGACTTAACGTGGCTGGTCAATATCTGGCCGAGCTTTCATTTTATCATCGGTATTGGTCCAAAAATCAATGAAATTAATCTTAACAAGTTATGTAGGTGTTTACATATGACAAAGGTCTTTGACCATTACCGGGGCGTCCACCTCGAACGTAGGCACCACCGATAACTTGTTCATTTCGATATTTATATAGTTAAAGTAAATTAGCCCAGCTCTTGTTATTAGGTAATTGACCCCATGTTGCGCTCACATCGCGCATCTATCATATTCCCGTGACAAAAGACTGCATCCCTGATTGGTACAGAATTCAACATGACTTATTATTATTTATTTCAAAACTTTTGTTAGCGATATAGCACTTTAAAGCACTTTTAGCGCTTTTCCCGTAAATAATTCTAATTCTAATTCTTTTGTTAGCGGTTTATTTACGAGCTATTCATAAATAAAAAATACATAAAATGGAACATAGAACCTCCGCCTCTTTTGAAGTCGGTTAAAAAGCCACACAGACATGAATTCATATGAAGACACACGTCTTCATATGAATTCAAGCGATCTAATGCGTGTTGATCAAAACGCGAATACATATTAATATGTTAGGTAAGAGACAGGCAAATTCGCATTTCAAAACCAGAAAAACAGTTAGTGGTCATCGACTTTCTAAGCAGCAAATATTCCTAAGTATAATTTATCAATTTTTTAAATGATGTTTAAAATTTAATAAAAAATGATTTATTATTAGACCATTCATTGTCCAGTTGTAATCTTTCCTAAATAAATAAAATCAAATAGAAAATTATAGGTACTCCATTTCTACTGTATCCTGTTATCATGCTCGTAAGTTTATTATGCTTAGGTAGACTTAACTAAACACATGAGGCCATATCATAACCACGCTGGCCGAATGCGGATTGGGGGGCCCAAGCTCATCATGTGTCTCTCCCATGTAGGAGGGCCTGTTGCCAGCAGTGGGACGTATATTTTACTGGGCTAATGATGATGATGATGATATTTTACTACGTTGGTGAAGACATAGATAAGTACACTATGCTTAGGTTTAGGTTAACATCAACAACAAAATTTAAGATATAAAAATAGACTGGCTCTACCTTTTGCTAAACTACATAATCGTGGGCTCAGGAACTTATCACATGTCAGTTAAGATATATAGTAAAATACCTAAAGATATCCAAGGTCTAGAAAAAGATACAGTTTTTTGTAATAAGTTAAAGGAATATTTAAAAAAAAAATGCTATTATTCATTAAAAGAATTTTTAGATGTTTAAATTTTAAGTTTATTAATAGATACCTACTTAAAATATGTGGGAAATGTTATTTTTAAAATTGTTGTCTACCTTAAAATACCTAATTATATAAATTGTCTATTTGTTTATATTGCGGTACCCTTACAGGGTCATGTTTATGGAAATTTGTATGTAACATCTGTTATACCAACATTTGGCAATAAATGGATATGACTATGACTATGACTTAGTGCTAAGCTATCGAAGTATACCTATGAAAAAGTGAAGCATCTCTATTACGAGGAAATATCGACAACTATTTATTCGAGTCGCCTCGTTATCAAAGATCACGACTACCTACGACCTACGCGATAGTTTTATCTTTGTCGCAAGACCCTCTCTAGATGTAGCATGTTATAGTAAGTATAATGTATAGCACTAATGTAAATTTTCACATGTACAGTAAAAAACCGCGCGAATCAAAGGAATTAAAAGCGAACATAGGAAATTAAATATAAACAAAAACGAATCTCAAAAATTATCGTTTAGATTTCAAAGACCAACTAACTTTTACTTATAATATTGAAAGTTATAGTGAAGTTCGTGATGGATGTTGCAACGATGATAATGCAGTATTATTGTATTTGTATCTCCGTGTCTGGGTCTGGGAGGGCTAGCGGCACTCCTAACCTACATCTTTGGTTGTTCGTTTGACAAACAAGTCGTGATCGTGGCTTTAATTGCAGTGGATACCCAGATTTTTTTCTACTAGACCACTTTTAAAATTTAGCTGGTTCGCTGGTCCGGTGCTGCTACATTTCTACAATATATTTCCAAAAGTCGCCAAAAATGTGGTTTTTTGTCACGTCAACTAAGACCCCCTCGAGTCTCCCGTGGAGTCTACCGTGGAGTCTACCGTGGAGTCTCCCGTGGACACCTGGACCACTTTGGGAACTAAGAATGAATATCATTAATCTGTGAACCAGACTCTCGCAAACCAGACACAATACTTTTTCCTCGTCCTATTACTAATTTTCCACTTCGATATAATAATTTCCAGCAAAAGCTTATTGGCTCGTCTCCTTTGAAAAAATGAATTATCTACTTAACTACGACTTACCTACCTATACATAATACGATACCTAGCTATTCCAGGGTTCCAGCTGAAATTATTATGACCTGTTTGTTTATAAGTATTGTTTACCCAGGTACGATCTAAGCAATGTACCCGCGGAAGCCCGACAGATAATTGCTCAGATGACCCAAGTGGCTTCTGGCAATTTGTTGGCAGAATGCGGCGGTAACGTCACCGATTCGGTCAACACTCCTGTGGTGGTCTACCTCACAGTAAGGACGACGAAGCTTGAGCTCACATGGGATACAGACGAGGAATACTTTTTGGATATTCAAATGAAAGGTAAAGAAATCACTATGGAGTATCGCATGAATAAACAACCTGTTTTGTGCGACATATGGTGGCAAATAAGCATACAGCTTGCCTGATGGTACGCGGTTACCGTAGCTTACCCCTATTCACTGCTCACGCGTTGCCGTAAAAATCAAGAGACAGCGTTATGTTGACAGCTCCCAAGCTCCCAACATAGCACTTTTAAAATGAGCTCTAGCGACCTTATTCACATCAGGAACACTGCACTACAAAGCAATGCTACATAGCAATGGTACAGTCAGACACAGAGGTATCTTGGTACTTTGGTACCAAGTCACACCGACTATTTAGTACAATTTAGTACCATGTCACTATAACTATGTCGTCAATATAGTACGGTAGCAACTAATAAGTACGAGCGTACTTCAAGGTTGCTAAGTAGTGTTGCGTTTATACGCACCCCTACCCCCTAACGACCCTATTCCCTCCTGGGAATAAGGTCGTCAGAGCTCATTTTGAAAGTGCACGCTCGTACTTAATAGTTGCTATAGTAACATGGTACTAAATTGTTCAGCTACTTCTGTGGTAGACCGTTCCCAGTCAGGCGCTCAAATTTGACTGGCAAATATGATTATCCCTAATCTCTCGTATACCTAAATACTTTGGTGTACTTAATTCTCTGCTTATTTTATTTTTATTAAAAAAAGCTTTATAAAACTGTGCATATCTGTTATGTATTTTCAGATGGCAGTGTGGCTGTCAGAATAGATGCAGAAAACGTATACGGAGCCCGACATGCTCTTGAAACCTTCACCCAACTGGTGACTTCAGATAAGCCAGACCACTCCGATCAACTTAAGTGTGGTCTCCGAGTAATTGTTGGAGCTAAGATCAGGGACAAGCCAGCGTACAGGCACAGGGGACTCGTACTGGATACGTCTAGACACTTTATTCCTATAAAAGATATCAAAAGGAATCTAGATGCCATGGCTGCAGCGAAAATGAACGTGTTCCATTGGCACGTGACTGATTCACACAGCTTTCCCTTAGAATCCCCGAGAGTACCACAGTTTACGAGGTAAAGTCGCTTTGTTTACACATTCCGACCTATTTAAGCTTCCCTTGATACTTGACGAATGGAACTGCGTACAAGCGAGCTAAATAAGTCTTGCATGAAATGGTTTATTAAGATGTTGCCAGTAAATTTATGCCGGCAGGAAACTATTTGTTTCTGCTATAATGTCTTTATAGCAGAAACAAATAGTTTCCTGCTATTCCTGCATTCCTATTACTTAGACATCCGATAGAGTAACAAATGATACGCCAATTTGATACACAAGATTTAAATAAAGCATATAATCTAAGAAAAATTTGTTGCTTTTCTAACATCTTTATTTTTAATGATTCCAGATACGGAGCTTACTCATCATCTGAAATTTACTCAGCGGAGGAAGTGCGGCAGCTTATCAAGTATGCTCAAATTCGTGGTATTCGTGTGGTTATCGAAATTGATGCTCCAGCGCACGCTGGCAACGGATGGCAGTGGGGAAATGTGAATAAAGATTACTTATTTTATAAAAGTTTCAATAATTTATTGCTTGAAGTAATTCTTATTTCAAGGAATTAAATCAAGCAATACAATAAATAAAAAATGTGATTTTGAAGAAATGGTGTAGGTAACTACAAAATATAATACAAGTTTGAAAAACGGAAAGAAAGTTATAAAAGTAAAAAAGAAAAATATTTCAAGTATTATGAGCTCATCTCTAACACAAACTAAATTTTACTAATTAATTCGACCCAGCTGTGTCATAAAATTAGCTACTATCTGGAGCTGATCAATCAATAAATTAATCATTTATTGCTTTCATGATTCTGTAAATCGTAATAGGTATAAAATAAAATTTGTTCTTGATCATATTATCACTTAACATGATTCAAGAACAGCATCAGTTATGTTTGACACTACTTCAATGATCCAATGCTGGCTTAGCATTTATAAAATCATAGCTTTAGCAATGGTTTTCATCCAAAGAAATATATTTTTATTTATAGGACTACGGTTTCGGCGATTTAGCCGTATGCGTGAATTCGGAGCCTTGGCGTCGTCTGTGCATCCAACCTCCATGTGGGCAGCTCAACCCCGCCAACCAAGTCATGTACCGAGTGCTCAGAAACCTTTACAAGGATATCGCCGAAACCTTGCCCAAGCCAGCGCTATTTCATATGGGAGGTGATGAGGTAAGTTTCAAAAATATTAATATCACGCAACTATCCGATATCTAGTATCCATTTCTTCTAATAGGTAAGAGTCATCTCCTCATGAACTTAAAAGTAAATAGTTACCCTTATTATTAAATATTTATTCCATGACCCTTGGTGAAAGTCTGAACACTTTTATCGATTTCGTAACACCATATTTTCTTTATTCAAGGTATTCTTCGGCTGCTGGAACGCTAGCGAACAAATAACATCCTATATGGAAGAGAAAGGCTATGAGAAAACTTTGGATGGGTTTATCAAGCTTTGGGGTGAGTTCCACGCGAACGCGCTGCAAATCTGGGACGAGGAGGTGACGGCCATTGGCACGGAGACGCAGCCCGTGATGCTGTGGTCCTCGGAGCTTACGCAGGCGCATAGGATACAGAGATACCTTAACAAAGACAGGTAAAGTAAACAACTATTATATAATATGTAAATAAAATAAATTCAATCAACCATTCTTCAATAAACCATTGCTAACATTCTTCACTCTTAAATTTCATAGATACGTGATCGAAGTATGGGAACCACTTGCCAGTTCGTTGCTGACTGACCTCCTAAGAATCGGCTACAGGACGGTGTCCGTACCTAAGGACATCTGGTATTTGGACCATGGGTTCTGGGGGTCCACCAAGTATTCCAACTGGAGAAGAATGTACGCACACATGTTGCCTAAGGACGCAAACATGTTGGGCGGGGAAGTCGCCATGTGGAGTGAATTTGTGGATGAGAATGTTCTTGGTGAGTGATATATGTTTTGTTTAAATAGCTTAAATTATAATGCGATTTATTTTGCACGTCATTTACAAGTGAAGTAGGCAATGTCACTCATCGTCAACATGTACCTTTTCTATTTGGTAGCAATATTTCGTACAACAAGGTTGGCCAACAAACATACGGGCCGCCTGATGGTAACCGGTTACCGAAGCCTATAGACGCTCGTAGCACCTTGGGTTCTACTCACGCATTGTCACCATATCCCATAGACGCTCGTAGCACCTTGGGCACTACTCACGTGTTGTTACCATAGCCTTTAGACGCTTGTAGCACCTTGGGCACTACTCACGCGCTGTCACCATAGTCACTCGTAGCACCTTGGGCACTACTCACGCGTTGTCACCATATCCTATAGACGCTCGTAGCACCTTGGGCACTACTCACGCATTGCCAACTCTGTGAAAATCAAGAGAAAGCGTTATATGGACAGCCTAGGACACGAATTCCCCAGCCCATAACAGAACGTTTTTTTGAATAGCTCGGCGACCTTACTCGCCACAGGAACAGAACACTAAAAAGTAGTCTCATCTATAAATCTGTTGCAAGGTGGGGGTGCTACCCTAGCTATCGTGGCAGCGGCGTCATACGTTTTGGCGTTTATTTGATAACCATTTGACAACTACTAGTAGCAGCGTTTCAAAGACGAGCACGGCGGCGTGAGCTGGAACTAAATAGACTTTACTTTTATATCTTTATGTAAAAGTCAATCAAATATGGAATATGATACATTACCTATGATACAAGAAACAATGAATAACTAAATGGAAAAAATATCGCTATGCCATATCTTAATAATCTCTTTTGGTAATTACTATCGCTAAATGGAGAATGAAAGAGATTTGACACTATGCTTTTGAAACTTTTTTTTTATACAACTAGATGAAAAACAAGCTGACGGTCCACCTGGTGGTAAGCGGTTACCGCCGCTTATAGACACCTGAAATAACAGTGAAAAAATCACTTGTTATTGCAGGTGCGTTGTCTTCCTGAGGCCTAAGATGAAATGCCCTCCATGCCCATGTAATTACATTGGCTACTTTTCCCTTCAATCCGAAACACTGCGAACTGTTTCACGGCTGAAATAAGAAAGGCGGTGGTACTTATTACCCAGAAGACCCTATATAGGGGCCTACCACCTAGTAAACTGTGTTTGCGACTGTTTTTTTTATTTTTTTCTACATTTCGTTTATTTTCTTCTAGACACTCGAATATGGCCCCGGGCAGCCGCCGTAGCCGAACGGCTTTGGTCGGACCCGGTGTCGCCCGCGGGCTTCGCCGAGCCCCGCCTGCAGCGGTTCAGGTCGCGTCTGCTCGCGCGCGGCCTCCGCCCCGACGCCATGTCGCCCGCCTGGTGCTCGCAGCACGACGGTAGATGCTTGTAGCACTAGCGTTTGTTATACTGTGGCGTGTATTTGGTAAGCCGTTGGCTTTAGGTTTGTTTGTCAGGTTTTTTGCAGTAACTCCTGCCAGAAGAAATTTCATAAGCATTCTCTTAAGCAAGTAAAACCCCTGTGTCTGTATTACTTAGGAGTTTGATTTTTCATACGGACACAATTTTTAAAAATGAACCTGATACGTCGGTCTTGTGGGGACAAGTCCCCACTGTGTGGTCTTTGCTACTTTGCCAATGAATTTTAATATCGCTGGTAATTGAAAACCGCTGATATATTATTGTTAGGCCATGTTTGTTGATAGATATACTTATAATTTTTAGTTAAATTTAATCGATTTGGAGGATTCACTACCAAAAATTCTGCTACTTAGTAGCATTGAAGTATATTACCCTGTTGCAATGTGATGTCAGTTAACGCTCTAATATTGGTAACAATATCTCTATTTATGCAACATACCATATACCTGTGTGATTCAAAGAGCAGTAATATTATCTAAATTGTATTGTAAGCTATGACAATAAGAGCTTCATACATATCAATGGCGAAGAAGCTAACATGAACCCTTTACAATGGAAATTCAAAAATATGTAGTATTTTTGTGTTTAATGTAATAAATATTACATTAAACACAAAAATGTCATTGACTCTACAAACCCTTTTTTATCTTGCATGTTTAAATACTTACTCAAACTTCAAGTAAAAATATTCCGGTACCTTTTAAATTAATTTTCCATAAAAACTCTGAAGTATTTTTGTGCTAACGGTGTATGCCTATTAAAATTGTATATTATAATAAGCGACGTTCACGATACACCGTTTGCTGATATTTTATTAATTTTGAAAAAACAAAACAAAAAAAAAATATTTTCACGTTGTCAAGTTGTAAGGTTAATATTAACTATTAAGCTAATGAAATTAACCTTAATTATGTATACTTACGTGACCGATCTCATTGAAATTTGTATTTAAAATGATATAATGTGGCGCTTTATCGTAGTTCTAATCATATTTACCTTGACATGTATATTATTTCGTTAAAATTTGTAAATTTTAAATTTGTATAAAATTAAATTATACTCTAATTTTGTTTCATGTGTGTTAGAGATAATATTATCTACGCGTCATCGTTCACATTCTTCTACTTAAATATTATTTGCTTACTAAATTGCTGAATAATTGATTGTGATATTAATTATATTACTGCTTTTCAAAGCAGTGTTTTTTAAGACTTCCGTTTTAATAAAAATCTATGTGACTTTTGAAATAAAACACATTTACCGGATTTAACTCGCGTTTAATTAGATGTTAACAACAACAACTGACATCTTCAGTCTTTCCGTGACCACAATCGCTGTAAAGTAATCGAAACGTCGGGTGTATTATAATAATAATGTAACATCTAATTAAACGCGAGTTAAATCCGTTAAATTGGTTTTATTTCAAATGTGTAGTGCTCGCGAAAATGTAAGAAAATACTATCTATGTGACTTGTTTAAAATACCAATATAAAAAATAATTTAAAAATTGTAAACATCAAAGCACTCATTGAAAAACTGTGTAAATACTTACTGAGAATTATAGATTGATGAACTTATATAGATTAAAAACTTTTTGTATTTCATGTTTCAAAAAAAACTGGACAAGTGCGACTCTGAACCGTGGAGCAACGGTTCTATAAAAATTTGTTTATAGATAGTTTATTTATCACAGGAAATAAATGCTCGAAGACTTAACCAGTTTTTTCCAAGTGTGTTTTTAAGTTTTCCCCATAGCGTCACGATTAGTTAAATCTCCAATTGCAAGTGTAATTTTGTGATCCATTACATAAAATGTGATTTAACCAAAAATTATCGATTTATTTCTTTACCTACTTTTGCTGTAAGACCTTGCTTCTTGCCAAGTTATTTAGACACTCCGTAAGTGGCCGTATTTTTTGAATGTGTGGAATTAGAAGCTGACATTTTACAATTCCAACTGATATTATTTCAGCTTGATACTACATACACCCAACTTTATGGCTTTCTTTTGTCCTATTGAGGTACGGAACTCTAAAACACGAAACTAGTAAAGGATTGCAAAGTAATAGGAGTAGATTAAAAAGCCATTGCATTTTTGATTCGTTTGTCCAATAAATAAATTGTGATAAGTACCTACAGAGAAAAGCAAATGCTGAGAAAAGAAAAGATTATTTTCTCGAAATTACCAAAAGTTTCAAAAGTTGATAAATCATAGATATCATAAACTTCCGAGCTTTGTTTGTTGGTTATAAAATAAGTTATCAATGATTATTTGTAAAATAATAACTATTATTGATCAATAATAGTTAATATTTTATTAATAAAACGTTTTCATTATGCAAATAAATTATTAAAGTGTTGAAAAATATTTGAAGTATAATGTAGAATTCTATCATGTTTGTAGCGTTTATTTCTTTATTGTGATAATTATTTACAATAAATGTACAT
The DNA here is from genome assembly GCA_947347705.1 of Nymphula nitidulata. NCBI lineage: Eukaryota > Metazoa > Arthropoda > Insecta > Lepidoptera > Crambidae > Nymphula > Nymphula nitidulata. Next base: position 14,623,530 of record OX374630.1, on the reverse strand, counting down.
ACATATATTATCACTTTTATACAACTATGACTGTTATGTCAATAAAGAGATATACATGGTGCTAATTATTATTAAGAATTTCATTCCCTAAATCCTTATCCTATCTGACATACAACAGCAAAGTCTTTTGAATAAGTTGCGAGATCTACTATTCATTTGCTATCACATCTTTTGAATTTGCTATCATTATAATACAAAGCTAGCTACTTAAATTATTACCTTTTGAATTATTTAATAATAGAAAAACAAAATATAATTTTTACAAAAAGAAACTTACAAGATCGGGAACAGTAACTATAAATACTTGTCTTTTTAGAATTGGTTAATGTGTTTCTATCAACTACATTTCATTGGTTTGTGAAATTTGTTATGTCAAAACGTTTGTTACAAAATTAATTATTATTTTTAATAGAGCCAAGACTCAAATCGTTGGGTACTAATTCATGTAAAACTGTGTCACTTCTAAAAATGCTTGTGGCTATCCTATTGGCCAATCTTTCAGATTCTCTCAGGTCGTCGTCTTTAGATGAGTGCGACGTTAGATCTATTTCTGTATCGCTCTCACTGTCTGTTTCCTTATCTCGCCGAGGACGGTAAGCCAAGTTTTGGGGCTCTTCAATGTTTTGAACCTGGTTATTACAAGGGCAGTTCTTTGACATAACTCTGAGGTCAGTAGGTACTATGTCGGAGTTGTCTAAGGGTGGATTCATTAGAAGTGGCGGAAATGGAAAAGGCTGTTGAAGAATCCTTCCGTCCTCGTTCCCGTACATCGATGGTGGCATGTCGTGAACTGCAGGAGGCATAGTCGACAAGGTCTCTTGCAAGTTGGGGTTATGTAGATAAGGATCATGGCGAGGTGATTTAATTTCTCTGTTGTCCAACGAAGGTGGTGGTTCAGGCGAATCCTTTTCTGAAGGAGATTCTTCGGGTGATGAATCTGGAGGTTTCGGGTGACCTAGAAAATTTAAAATATCAATCTCCATATGTATATTTTTATTATACCTACCTACCAACACATTATAAGAGTGGCAATAAGCCTAGTGCTACAATGGTACAGTCACCATCAGAATCATCTGAGCTCTCAGAGTGATCGAAAATATCTGCACCGTTTCTGAAAAACAATTCTAAGACTACAACAACAGAACCGTGTGTTTTTTGTAAGTACCTACTATCACTTAAAGTGATTTGCTGCAAATTAAATGGCATTATTTCGAAAATATAAAAGACTATATACCTACTGAGCATTTTGATATCTCCGATAATTTGATGCTGACTATATCACTAAATAAGTATGTAGAAGTAAAAATATATACAAGAAGTTTTAATCCTGTTTATTTTATATTTGTTATATTCTCGGATCAAGATATTTTGATTGCATTTATGTTATCGAATAGAATTAAATGAATCTAATTTTCTTATACTTAATATTTATAGTATGACGAAGTTCTTACTATTGATGTGATTATTTGGCAATTCTACGTTGAGAAGGTAAGGCTTTTACGTACGCAGCGGAACTCGGAACGAGGCCGTTTATATCTCACGATAGAAAAAGATAAAATAGCAGTGATTCCAGACGTACGATAACATGTACGATAATTTCGAAAGCGCTACGATGTACAGACGACAGCACATCAAGTGTAACAGTTTCACTAGGAAAGCCGCCTTTATTACAAACGGCGTAAGGGCGGACTCAAGTTACGAATGATGTGCTATCGACTGTACGATACAATATGTATTATCGTATGCAAAAGTATGATAATTTGCATCCCCCTTCGAAACTCCGAAGTAACGCACTTGCAAAGAATGGTTCAACATTAGAGGTATTAAAATTATCAAAAAATACAAAATAATGTTTATGGTAGGGGATTTCCCGTCGAATATATCAAAGCAATGAACGAATAACAATTTTTCAAAGAAACTGAAAAAATGATATCTCGAATGACTTCAGAAGTCCCTTATTTAAAAAGGCTAGCGCTTCTGCAGAGGTAGAAGTGAATAGTGACTTCGATGAACCCACTACTCTTTTGTAAAAATGAATAAGTTACTTTTTGATTTCTTACACATGTCGCAACTTCCTAAAATACGCATATAATTCTAGTTTTGCGAACAAGTTACACTGCGGATTGAAGAGAAAATTGGCCTGTGTAATTTCTGGTCATGCAAGGCATTTCATCGTAATTAGGCCTCAGGATGTCATCAACGCATCTGCAATACCAAGTGATTTTTTCTTTGTATTGCCGGTGTTTACTAGCGACGGTAGACTCTAACCACTAGCTGAGCCGTTCAGCTTTCTTGTCATCTGATTGTATAAAAAACGTTCCGAGCGGCTCTGGCAGTTGTTGTACGATAACTTCACTGAATGTTTTCATCTGGTTCGATAATTTTCAAATATTGGTACGATAATTCATTCGCACCCGTCTGGCAGCCCTGGACATCTACATCCAGCCAGTAACCAGATTATTAACTTTCGTTTTCTATCTTAATAAACATGACCTCGTTCGGAATTACCTTACTTTCCACATACTCTTGTTGTTCAAAATATCAAATCGTTGTTCAAAAAACATACTTAGCATGTAAGTTTTGAAACCTCATTCGTAGAACTGTTGGAACTTTTAATAAAAGCGCGACTAAAGAAAATTTGTACATAAATGTTAGGAGAAATAGAATATACTCATCAATACTAACGTATGCGTCCTTAAAATAGCACCACTCTTAAAAATGTGATAGCCCGACTGATTTTTAAACAATCCGCCCGTCTCGGCCGAAAATAAAACGTTTGAAGAAATATGTCTGTTATCGGTCCGTGAATCTTGAGTCAATCTTTGATAAATTGTATGTTGTATTTTATTGTTTATAGGGCTTGCAAAGCAAGAGGGCGATCAACGCCCTCTTGCTTTGCACCCCTAGTGCAAGTTTCAGTTGAATCGAAATCAAAACGATCAACGTTATCGTGTTCTTTCAAATCCTTAATAATAATATAAAATAATATTCTCAGACTTACACCTATATAGTTCCCGTTCCCTATGATATGGTTGAGCGGAGCGATGGCTGGCACATGCGTCATACTTGTGAACAGGTGCCACTAGTGGAAATGGTCATCTCTAAGCTTCCTTGATTTTGTAATAATTTACCTACATATTCATCAATAGTATAATTTTTGAGGGATTTTTGAGGTATATGGCATTATAGGATATTATATATAAAACAATACAATTATTATTGTAATGACGTGCTCAGACAAGTGTTTAAAATTAATGAAAGATGTTTAGCTTTATTAGGTCTTTGTATATTAATTGTTGACCTTTGTGTATTGTAATACCTATATTGTGAAGGTGCATTGTCGGACAGCCTTTAAATACAGTAAATATTCTTATCATTAGGTACTTATTGGTACTTTAATATACCTTTTTTATACTCTGTGCGACACTGCGCTGCTAAATACTATTACTGTGTAATTAAACATTGTAACTTAATGATTGAAAAGAGTGACTACATGAGTTTGTTGCCGGAATCTTCTCGGTAGTTCAACTTTTGGAACCGGTGTAAATTCAGACAGACTGACAGACAGACTGACTGACAGACAGACTGACTGACGGACAGACAGACAGACTGACTGACGGACAGACGGACCGACAGACAGACCGATAGACAGACTGACATAACATTCTTAGCTTACGTAGATGCAGATAAGACAGAGAGACAAACATTATGAAATTGTTAGTTAGTTAATATTATTTTTATGTGATAGACTTAAGGGTTTTTTTGTTAACGATTCAAAAGTGCTTCTTGGGGGCCTAATTGAATAAAGATATTTTCATTTTCATTTTCATTTTCATAGGTATCTAGCCGTAAGCATCAATATGGATACTAGATACTTAACGGAGAAATAATTATAAACATCCATGGCTCGTGAACAAATGCTCGTACTCATCATACAAACATTTGCTCCCACCGGGATTCGAACCCGGCACCCCCGACCGAGTAGCCTGTATAGCAAGGGGCACAGACTCCTCGGCCAGCTGGTCGTCAAACTGGTTACATTAAGGAGTGGTTTCCAATAATTTTCTAATACTTTCATATCGCTTACCATCAGGTGGGCCGTCAGCTTGTTAGTCATCTAGTTGTATAAAAAAATATAAAAAATTACAACAGAGGCGCTGCTGACGTTTTCATTCGATTCGGCAGTTATCGACGACGGGTGACGAACGTTTTCGTTTTAATTCGATGGAAACTCTACTACTCAGAGTAGTAAAGAAAAAAAGGGGTACTGAGAGAAATTAAGAGGGTTCGACAAAGTAGCGAGCTTACTCAGAAGGTGCCTATTTGATCCTCCTTTAAAGGAACTCAGAATACGCAGTAGGAAACACCGAAGCCGGCAGTACAGACGACAACACATCTAGTGTAACAGTTGCACTACGAAAGCCGCCTCTATCACGAACGCTGTAACGGCGGTCTTAAGGTCAAACTGTTACGCTTGATGTGCTGTCTCTACTTTCCACTCTCTGGTCACGCTCAAGATGAAGAAATGCGTTGAACGTAGATATTTGGTATATTCCAGCACGCGTAGCACAAGGAACACGAGAAGCTCGAGAAACGGTTTTGTCTACATATTTTGTCGGGCCTCAACCCGAGATAATGACATTACGGTGTAGACACAACCTTTTCTCGCACCACGTCTACCACCTAGTAGTTACTTATTATTGCTAATAGTCATTTTAGGAATTCCTATACAATTAGAATTCCTAAAAGGCCTTATTATTAGAAATTAAAGACGTCAAACTAAATTTAAGTATGAAGAAAATACTACTACTTCATGTAAGCCTTCAAAAGAGTAATTCAAACTCTATTGATATTACTGGTAATCATAGGAGTTGTAAAGGAAAAGTTGGCTTTAATACTAATCCAATCTTTTTAGACCGCCATTGCTGGTCATTTACCTGCACCGTGCCGTGGCGACGAAAGTATTGGTGGAAATTACTTACAGTTCACAATATAGTTGTTAGTGGGTCTTTCCAATAGCCTGACATCATTTTAATCATTCAAAAACAATGCCACATGGTGTTATATTTTTAAAAGTCCAACCTTGCAATGAGAGGGGCGATGTTCCGAGCCCGAGGCAGCGCATCCTCCAAGCATCCTGTAGTAGTTGAAGTCGTGCTTGCTTGCGCCATTTCGCTCGACGATTCTGGAACCACACCTAAAGAAAAAAATGACAACATTAAAAAATATCTAACAAGCCGAAGGTTTTAACTAAATTTCCCCATGATAAAACTGTATGTCCTACTGAAGACATGACCCAATTTTTCGCTTCATTAAAAGATTGTTTAAGGGTTCTAGAAAGGGGATGAATATAGGCTGATAATTTTTATACGAATATTATAAATATATTTAATAAACATACAAGCATAAAAACAGAGATTTATGTGGTACTGATCACGCGATCTCCTTTAATATTGATATTCAGTAAAAAAAAAAAATAGTTGGGTACACTACTTCAGTACAAGTCTAACAATTTGTATATTCCTACTTTAATATTACAACATTACATTAATTAAATAAGAATACCTATAATCTTTTGCGAATGTAATGTTTTGCGAATGTAATATTTTGAGAATATAATATTATAAGACCGAAGCAATAATTTTTCACCTCTTCATCACCAAAACCATTCTTTCCTCTGGGTGGGCAAAAGTAATTGAAATGAACACTTCATTTTGTTTTAAAGGTATGCGGTGGAAAAACTAAAAATCAATGCCGGTTTGAAACTTATAATAACGAATCTTGTTGTTATTTTATTTTCACGTCATGGATAGCAATTAAAAGTTCAGTCTGCCTGATGGTTACCGTAGCCTACAGACGCCCGTATTACCCCTTTTTTGGGGAGCAATCCGATTACAGACCTACCCGCCGCTGGCTAAGCAACGCGCGACGGGCGTATGGGAATATGCACTAAAACTCTGCGGTAACTCCACTGTCCTTCGGAGGGGATGCCAGGCCCTGCGAGGAGCAACTTCACCAGCCCACCCCAGGCAACCCGGCCCTAAGGCTAGGTTTCGTGCCGATTCCTCAACTGACTGAAGTGACCTCCAAACAGCCGGAACACAGCAGGCAATCTGGCCCTACGGCCAGATTTCGTTCCGATTCCTCAACTACAGAGGAACTAGCTATCTTATCTCCAACTGCCGGAACACAAGCATGCTGTTGACATTATTGTTATGGCGGCGGATTTAGGTAAGATGGTGGTAGCTATCCAAGCGGACTAAGAAAAGGCATATCACGAACCAAACCGAGCAGAATATTTCTGACCCCACGGGTAATGAGCCTCGGACGTCTAGATCTGAGGAATGTTGTCTTAACCACTTATTCTGTTTTTTACTTAAATTCTAACCATACATTTTTCTCACTGATTGTGGCGAAAAGTTGTATATCTATTTCTCACGTGTCTTCAGATCACTCTCCATGCTCGAGATTCATTTTCAGTCGCCTTTGCGAATTAAGGATTAAAAATAAAGCACTTGCTTTTAAAAATATTTTGAGTACTGTTGAACAAATAACTATACTTACTGAATGTGGTTATTTTTATAATGAGACTAACTATTTTTCAAAATAACAAGTGGAAACCTTTTACATACAATACGAGGGAAAATATACAGGGTTTATTAAGCAAGCACCTACTTCTCATGATGACATACATAGTCGTACAAATACTTAGGTTATAACAGATATTAAAAATTGAAAAAATATTTTCATATTTTCCATAAAATAGTCGATCAGTTGAGAAGCTCGGTAGCGTAGTGGTTTTAACGCTCTGGTTTTGATTACGAAAACAAAGCAACTTTCGCCATTGTCTATCCCGGGATGGGTCAATCAAAACTTTGTTATAGGAGCTCTAGCCCCTCCGTGCCTCGGAAGGCACGTTAAGCCGTTGGTCCCGGTTAAAGCGGTTGTAGTAACTACAACCGCTTTAACCCACCTACCCGCATTGGGCCAACGTGGTGGTGTTATGGCCCAAACTCAACATGTGTTTCTTCCATGTAAGAAGCCCTGTGCCCTGAAGGGCCCAATTGCTGTGGGACAGTATTTTAACAACACCTTAGTAGGTATTTATATGAATGTATTAGCATGGGCTGGTACCGGCTTATTAAACCATGTTTGAAACAGTCTGTAGAATAAATAAAAAACGTTAAGGCACTTTCTTCATGCGTCTGAACAGGGATCCAACTTTTTCATAATTCACGTTTTAATTTTTTTATGCACTGTGTGGGTTTTTGTGCAAATCACTATTTTTATTTAATAATTATTAGTAACGAGCACTTAGTTACAAAACAATATCAGCCAAAAACACAGCAAAATAAAATGCTCAAATTAATAGTAGTGAAGAAAGTCGTAACATCTCTAATCATCTAACTCATCATAAATAACTAAAGCTTTAGTTATTGTTCTGAGGTTGGAAACTCAGATGCATAGATACTAAAGTATATCAAATATTTTTTTACGGCAAATGCGGCAAACAAACGTACGGTCTGCCTGATGATGATCCGTCACTGTAGCTTATGGACGCACCTTGTAACACCTCGGATACGTATAGTTCTGTAGTAAAAGTGCTAACCCTTTCGAGCGCTCAATAATGGGCGTAAAAATTTTATAGGTACCTTTGCTAGTCGATGCATGTCGGTTATCGCTGCTAAAGGTATAACCTATGTCCTTTCTCAGGGTGTAATCTATCTCCATGCCAAATTTCATGTAGGTAAATTGGTTCTGCGACTTTGGAATAAAAACCTCGTAGCAAACAGACAAGAGTTGATTTCACATTTATAAATTTACCTGTCAAGCATCAAGTTCCAGACACAATTGATTTTTTAATTGCCATCCTCCAGAGATATAATGCCGCTTGACAGATTATGTACGGATAATCTGAAACAAAACCATCGAAATGTTTTCCATCTACATCGTTTTGTTTCAGATTCTTCTCGCCTCCTTGGATTTTGGTTAGGTATAAGATGCATATCTCGAAAATAGGATTTTTATATAGCTAATTCAAAATTAGTAAATAAGTAGATAGGTATTATTTAATTAGCAGCACTGAATCTTTCCAAAAAATTATCACCGGGAAAAGAAAATGGGTTACTATAAAAGAGGCGTGAAAAAACACCGTTTGGGCCGGCAAGTGAAGGCGGCACGAGCAGTGTCATTGTCTAATAAACTGCACTAGATGTCTTCGCACATGGACTCTTCTTACCGCTTCACATCACGTGTTGAACCATTTGCCGTGCTTTTTATAGAAAAAAAATGCTACTAACTTGGACTCTAGCTTCAGACAGGCTGATCCTCAACGCCACCTCCTCTCTCAAGAACACATCGGGGTAATGTGTCTTCTGGAACAAAGACTCCAGTTCGCTGAGCTGCTGCGGTGTGAACGTAGTTCTGTTTCTTCTTTGGCGACGTCTTCCAAACATGTATTCCGTAAGGAGATCACCGGGAAGTGGTGAGAGGTATGGCCCAGCCATTTTGAGGTTTTGATCCAAACAATTTGACACTTTATTCTATGGGGTTGGACGCTTACTTGGCATGTTTTAAATATCGAACTTTCACCACATCATTTTTTTAAATAATAAGTAGGTATACAATCGTTAGGGCCTTATGATTTTGAAAGATACTTAAGACATTAGATTTTAATTAAGTTATTTCTATTTAAATTAAAATCAATAGAGCAATTATTTGAAATAATATTTGTTAATGTTGTCAGCATCTAAATTGAGATCCTTATTTGATAGGCTTGGATTTATTCAGCCACATTTTGGTCTGCCAAAAAGTTATCGTGAACACGCAAACTTTTAGATAAAGAAAAGTTACTGCACCCAATGAGATCTCCACGGTACTGCATGAATCCGCGAAAATACCCCGTTGAAAACCCCCCAGGCTCCACCCCTAAGGAGCTGAATAGACAGCCGTGATTGGTTCCCTTTCACAGGGGTGGGAAAATTCAGCCAATCGCATGCAATTGTGATGGATATCATTTAATAGGTGTAGATTAAGTTATGGCGTGTATGCGGATATAAATGTTGGTATAATGTTAAGTTAATCTGAATCTATAAGAATCGTAATAGGTAAGTATTGTGTTGTTATTGGTTATAAAAACTAACAAATTTAATGTAGTACAATCGGAAATCGTTTTACTACTTATAAGACATACCTATACATAAAAAGCAAGTAATAGGCCTAACATTATTTCAATAAAGTTATTTGATTAATCTATTATATTTTATCATAATTAATTCAAAATTGACAATAATTTGACTTAACTTACGACTTAGGTAATCCTTAAAAATAAAATTTATATTATAACAATTATATGGTTGTCATGATAGATTGTGACATGCTCACAAACCATACACAATATAAAATATATTCTATTGTTGAGGACACGCCAGTCAGCCGTTTAGAGACAATAGGTGGAAACTCACTGAAAATAGGTAAATACTATATACTCAGTAAATTTCGTACATACCTACCTGCTTCATCAATATTACCTAAGACGTTATCAAATCATCATAAACATAATCATATTAGCTGAGAGCCATCGGCTTCCAGCGACCCTCAGCAGATCGTCGGTCTACCTCAGTTGATCGGCGGCCGCCACTCGAGGACTTTTCCGCCCCAACGGCCGTCAGTCCTCCTTGCAATGTGGCCTGCCCACTGCCACTTGAGACTCGCAATTCTTTGGGCTATGTAAGCAACCTTAGTTCTCCTGCGGATCTCATCATTTTTGATTCAATTACGAAGATAAACACCAAGCATAACCCTCTCCATTGCTCTTTGGGTGACTTTGAGCCTTCTTATAAAACCCCTTGTTAGCGGCCACGTCTCATTTCCGTATGTCATCACTGGCAACATACACAAGACTTTCGTCTTGAGTGCTACACTGCGGAAACTGGGAGAGAATATGTTGCTAAACTTCCTGCCCAGCCGAGTTGGATCTGTCGATAGACCTCTTTCTGGAAGTTGGACTATATGTCCTGGATAAATGTACATATTTGTCTACAACTTCTAGTGTAGAGCTGCCAACCTTCACAGGAGTGGGTACGACATGGGAATTTGACATAATTTTCGTCCTGTCCATGTTCATTTTTAAACCCATTTCTTGGGAGACTCTACATAGGTCGTGGAACATCTGCCCAAGTCTTTCAGGTTCTCAGTTGAGATTATCAGCAAAACGAAGGTGAGTAATGTACTCGCTGTTTATGTTGATGCCAAGTCCTCTTCAGTCCAAAAGCTTCAACACTGATGTTTTTAAGCTTGTGCCAACGCACTTGTGAGCAGTTTCGGCGAAATCACATTGCACTGTCTCACACCTCGCTGAAGTTGTATTGGTTTCGGACGGATTGACATAGTGGCGTTTTCGTACAGTGCAGCACTTGGATGTACCGATAGTCAATTGGGCATCTCTGGAGTGACTGAAACACGACCCATGACTCAAAAGAATCGAAGGCTTTCTCGAAATCCAGAAACGCTAAGCACACAGTAGATAGTGGTGTTTTACAGAAACATAATAATTAACTATACCTGTATAGTTAATTACACACACACACACACACACACATTACACATTGGCACATTTAGATCGTTCAGTATGGAAAAGTCTGAAACTATAAGACATGCGAAAATCTCTTCTTAGGAACCATGTCATCGATTTTAGTAAAAAGAAAAACTGCATTCATACATTTAAAAAAAACGTGTACTCAGCTCGGGAATCAAACCCGGGTGTTTTGAAAAATAAAACTAACACTATTTTAATTTAGATATCTATTGTGTAGGTCTTAAGCAGTAACCTTTACTATGAAATATGATGTCCAAAATGAATAAAATGCATTGTTTTCATATCTTTTAATTTATTTTAAAGTACGTGTAAGTGTTCGAAATTACCACCATTTTTTTAATACAACATTTAACTCGTTTAGGTGTGTAAAATTGTCTCTATGGCTGTTTGTAGCTCTTTGCTGGTGTCGCAACTTGTTACATACACTGCTTTACATATTGGTATCTGCGATAATATTATTATCGATTGTAATTCCTTACTTCTATTAATCATACTTACACTAAATTAATCGAAAAGCCCACTTAGAATAAGTATGTAGATACAAAGACGCGATGAACCTCATTTGAAAATAGAATGTCAATTTTACGCACCTAAACGAGTTGAATGTTGTATTTAAAAAAAATGTGGTAATTTCGAAAAGTTACTAAAATAAATTAAAGGATATGAAATCAATGCATTTTAATCATTTTAGACATCATGTTTCATATAGTAACGTTTAGGGACTGCTTAAGTCCTACACAATCGATATCTAAATAGAAATAATGTTAGTTTTATTTTTCAAAACGTCCGTGTTTGATTCCCGAGCTGAATACAGGTTTTTTTTAAATGTGTGAATGCAGTTTTTTTATAACTAAAATCGATGACATGGTTCCCAAGAAGAGATTTTCGCGTGTCTTAAAGTCTGAAGACTTTACTGCCACCCTGTATAGGTAAGCAAATTTGAAACTACTCCGTTCCGTATATCTGAGTGAAATGAGCAGAACATTGTAAAGGGTTGATCTTCCAATAGTGCACATTAATCTCGGCACGCAATAAGCTCGCCACAGTAAGACTAAGCATAGACGACGGCCGCTAAGTGGGTTGCAGATAGCGGAAACAGCGATTACGAAGAGCAAATGAATGTGCCGCCCCCACCCCGTACCCTCTAACCATATCAGGGTTGGGAGAAAGGAAACAAAATATGTAATCACATTTACAAGTTTTTGATTTTGTGCTTCCATAATGCCTTTTTATTGTGGCAGGGGTAAGTGCCTCTCTCCTTGGGATCGAAGAGAGGGACGTGTGGGACTCGCACCCACTAAAACCCCTGCCATACACCTTTTATGCTCGCAGATGGTATTGTGGGCAGCCTGTGGTGGCACAACATCCATTTCCACCACCGGAGCAGGTAACCGCAACGCAGTCTCACCTCCGGGAGGTTGAAATGCCCTCTCTCCTTCTCCTAATACGCGGGCCGGCCGGGCTGTACAGTGAGGCAGCGATCCCCTTCCGCTACCCGAAACCCCAGATACTATGAGGGCTGTTGGAGGCGGCCGTAGGCTGTCCTCCGCCGCCCGGTCCTCCTGCGGCAAACCTCTTTCTTCGTCATGATGGCTTCGCTTTCCATGACCTGTCGCTCTCATACATTTGCTTTCATAACGCCTACTTTATTATAAGAAAATACAAATTTAGAAAGAAAACGTCAAAAACATTGTATGCTCCATTCGGGAATCGAACCCACGTCTCTTGGGGTCCGGCCAGACGCGATAACCGCTGCGCCATCGGAGAACTAGGTGTAAACTACCTATAAACTACTTATCTTTCTTTTCGCTAAACGAGTCAACCTGTAAGAAGTAAACATAAAGATAATGCAACAATGAGGTAATGATATTTGGTGGTTAAGAAAAAAAATCCCATATTAAATAATAACTATCGCTCTATAGTTAATGAAAATAAAATTTAATACATTCTAATAATTGTAAAATTATTATGAAGTGCAGTGATTAAGATATTATTTAAATGCAGCCAAAAAATAAATAAAAATCTGTATTGAAAAAAAACTAGTGATGTAAAGTGACATCGATTAATAAGAGTCATGAGGCGTCTTAATATTTAGTAATAGATAGGTACTTAGGTACTAATAGTAAAAGAAATCATGTCATAAAGAAAGTTATGAAGTATAAATTTAAATTTTCCTTTGTCAATCGATGATTATTCGACACTTGGTAACTATAATGAGTTCAGTTCTATAGAAAAAAGTTAATTTTATATTTACCAATTAAAATATAGTCTAGTTAATTCAAAACATTTAAATACATAACATTTTATTGTGTCATGGGTACCTACAGTGACAAAATATTAGGTTAGGGAAAAAGTCTTTTCGCATTATAGTATGTATGAACTTGTAATAAAATCTCTTTGTCTGTACTATTTATATCTGGCTGGTTTTGGTGTTTAGATTTAAAAAAAGATAATTCTAAATTCAAATTAAGAAAACGTGTGTTTTTCATTTGTTTTTCGTACTTTCAAGATGAGTGAATCCTAATGAAGAAATTCGATACATTTTAAAAATTTACTACAAAAAAGGTAAAAATGCAACGCAAGCCGTGAAAAACATTTGCGATGTTTATAGACCTAGTGCAGTATCTGTGAGAGTAGCACAAATTTGGTTTAAGCGTTTTCAATCCGGAAATTTTGATGTCAAAGATGCACGTCGCTCTGGTCGCCCTATTACGGATAAAACGGAAAAAAACCATTTTTGAAGAAGCTGATAACTGGTGATGAAAAGTGGATCACGTACGACAAGAACGTGCGAAAAAGGTCGTGGCCAAAGGCCGGTCAGGCTTCACAGAGGACTGTGGCGAAACCCGGGTTAACTCGCAACAAGGTGATGCTGTGTGTGTGGTGGGATTGGAAGGGCATTATTCATTATGAGCTGTTACCACCTCTTCAGAATTCTCTAGGCACTGTCAGGTTAACATCACGAGAGGACTGCCAAAACCACTTGTCGCGGTATTTTGATCAAAAGCCCCGAAATTTCTATAGCAATGGGATCATGTCCCTACCTACAAAATGGCAAAAAGCTATCGAACAAAATGGTATACTTTAGTTAAATGTAAATAACCTATATTAAAAAATGTTTTGAATTTTTTAAAAAAATGCGAAGAAACTTTTTCCCCAACTATTATAATGATTTTTATGTATAGACTACATAGGTATTTTTTGAGTAAACATTGTTTATGAACTACGAATATTATGTGCTGCCTATCTTGCTTGCTATTATTAAGATTAAAATTAATACCAGACTAAATTAAATGATTACCTAAATAAATATAAAATTCAAACATAGCATCGATCTTTTAAATAATTGTGATATTTGCATCTATAGTAAATGAATTAGGGCCATTTATGCGATGCTAGTTTCTTGCCTGTAGTATAAAATTAAATTGAAGGAAGATATGACTTACTTCTATGTGTTGCAATTTAATTGTATGCTGAAATCAAGAAACTTGCATCGTGTAAATGGGTCTTCAGACAGTAAAAGAGTTGGGCGGCAGCTTCAAATCAAACACCTACATGGTTAAATAAATCATCAAAATAACCAAAAAAAAACAAATATTATGAACTTACCCTAATTTATAGCAAATAATATCATCATGTAGATACTCCCCACACTATTTTGTAAAAAATGTAGTCCTTAAGTGTTATGTGTATTTTTGGCTAAGTTTATACAGAAATAAATTTTATCTTTATCTACCCGTGTCAAAATCAGCTGTCAGCCCTAGGCCGCGCCGAGCCGGGCGGCGCCCGCCCACCACAACGGCGCTAAACGAGTTTCCGCAAACATTTTAATGAATAACACCTCCCCTCCCCACCGCCTCCCCCTGCAATGCGCTAATTAAACATTCGAGCCATATTGTTTCGTTTACGATGCGGCGGAATTTTGTGCTGAGCCACTAATGAGTTTACCGTAATTAAAATATAAGCGCGTAATTAAAATGATGCTCAATTTGGTATTTAATGGCTTATATGTCTGTTGGAGTATGTAACTGTTTTATGAAACTACGCGTATAGTTAACATTATGTAACTATGTTCACAATTTAACATAGGTATGATTTTATTAGAATTTGAATACTTATGTAATTATTAAGAAATACAGAGTGGGTCCAAGTCTAAGTGTTTATTTATTAAAGACTTAAAAGGGTAACTCTATTGAATACGGTTTCAATTATCCTTGTCATAAAGAATTGTTGTCACCTACTTTATGTAAAGTATATCATAAAATAATTAGGTTTTAATCAATTAATGAAAGTTTTTTAATTTTTTATCCTTCCTTTCCTTCTTTAGTTGTATTTACAAACAAAGGTTCCTTGATTGCTGTTTGGCAAGATTATTCTCAAACTAATCAGGCGTTGAATTCTCGCTTCCGAAATTGAATAAATCGCAAAATGGCAGTCTATCTGTTTCATGGCTCGTTGTTGCATATCCAGCAATCAGCGTAATTAGTCGTGTGAGCGATGTTATAAACCGGGCCCGACAGCTCTATTAGTTAATTAATCTTTTTTTCCGCGTTAAAATAGCATTTATAAGCGAGGCGCAAGCCACTGGGATTCGCCTCCCCTGGCGTGGTAGGGCTGTCACAGAAACATTGGAGTTTTCCGTTTGCAGACTTCCTCTTTCTTTGATGAAACATTAAAAATAACACAATAAGGCTTTACTCAAAATATTATCACTTTAGACATTTATATTAGGTTCTACTATTCTATTTTTCATTAATGGCTTATGTCAAGCTTGACAATTCCGCAGTGTCGAGTTTGGAGAAGACACGATGATTGATGACTATGATCGGTTTGTAGACACATGATCGGTCGAGCAACCTGAAGGCAAAATAAAATAATATTATGGGAGGATATTGTTAGTATGGTTAATGGAGATACATGTACGATTACGATTTATATTGATTTATTATAAGGTTAGTGGGAAACATTGACGCAATAAAAATATATTATAAAAATAGCGGGTAAAGCGGAACAAGTATTTATTTATAGTTTGATTTTATATTTTTTGATATAAATTGATAAACTAATAATGATTTCTGGATTAATAACTGAAAGTAAAAAGTTTATATTTAAGGGACGAGGTATATTAACCGGCAAATAGTTGTAAAGTGAGGTAGGATGTCTCGAGCAATTGAAGAAGATATATAATCAACGGAACCTTCTCTAGGCCGCATTAACATAAAGACTGATCCAGAATTCTAATCTTCGCCAGGAAAATCGGGTATTAAGTTCTGATTTTAGTAAGTGATTTTAGTAGTGGTTAAATGGGAATAACTGACAATTTTCGGTATTTATTATACTTTTATTGAATATATTTGGCCGATTGCAGCCAACATTCAGATAATATAATAACATCCTAAACAACTTATGATCTTTATTTAAAGCAACGTAATAAAGTTTTAAATATTGCAGTTTAAGTGCGTATATTCTGACGTAAATTTAGTGCTTTATATCATTTATAGCACAACTAATCAAATTTGCTATTGACAAGGAATCCAGATCCCGGTTTACTTCCTCTATGTTTGGCATTATAATTGTTTTATTATTGATTATATGTACATAATATATTTACGTTATACATATATCGTATTTGTATTTTCTATACAAAGAGAAGTGTGGTAGCCTCCACAAAAAAGTAAAAAGCTGCCAGGTGCATTGGTCTTGACCACAAATTGTCTCCGTTTAAATGCTTAGCGTTGGTGACATAGCATAAGGCATTGTTTGGAAAGATTGAAGAGTTTGATATTTGCTTTTGTTATGCTTTTCTTCTGTATTTCTTGCAAAAATAACAAATGTACCTACTTAATCAAACGCTTAACAAAATATTCTTACCAATCGAAGTGCCGATCGATCGGAGGACAAGAAAACCCTTAAATTTTTTTTTCATCGTTTATTTTTCTCCTATTTAAATAAATAAGGGGTTCATTCTGCGATAAGTAAGACAGATCTTATTATTTATGTGATATTAAACTTAACTTTTTAGAATATAAAAAAATCAGGGGTTGTCAACCCTAGAGCAAGCGCTAACAGCGTTTACAAGGATCCGGACAATACAGTCGGCCGCACACTGCACCGGACTAATTTATACGCTTTCAGCTAACTCGCCGCTGACATCATGGCCAACATTAGGTACTTCACAATCACATGTCATTCATAACGTGAACACCAATCCTAATTAGGTACTCCGCCCAGTTAGTAATTAGATATTATTTTACCTAAAATTATCATTTATTCAAATTATACCGGTATCTAAGAGGATTTAGGGCACTTAATGTTTGTTACCAATTTTGAGCGCCCTGCTGTGTGCTGCCTACTGGATACCCAGACAGAAGATCGCAGCTTAAGTAACGCTTTTTAGTATATTTTACTGCTGTGAGTGAGGTCATTAGGGTAATTTATAGCGTTTTTTGTTATTTTATTTTTTTGGATAAGCAACATTAACCACTTACAATAAGGCGGGTCGTAGGCTTGTTTGCCACCCTTGTCAAATATTTTTAAAATCTATCATGCGCCAATGTTAGTTTTTTTGAGTAAAGTTGGTGTTCTACTCGTAAGATCGCCTATATGATGATGAAAATTTTCACATTGTCAAAGTCAAATAAACAGGAGGGCTCACAAAGGACTCTTCTCACAAAAGCTCTCCAGCTAGACGTATTAAACAAACGAGCATTAATCAAAATACGTTAGGCACGTAGTGTTAGAGCCGTGTGACGTCAGGACGCTCTCTTCCTTCCTTTGTCCGGAATCATCCGTTTTGTTTTAACACCCCTTTTAAGTTTCATACACTCATGTGCATGCTTCCTTAAGATGGTAGCACAACGTGGACGCTCTTTGTAAAGTTTTAACTAAGAATTAATTATTAACAGATAATTCGTGGATATGGCGTACAGAAATAACACTGGACTTTTTATGTAGGTATTTTACCAAATCCATACCTAGTCTAACGCTGAAGAATATAAAGTGCAGTACCTACGTCTCGTTCAAGAGGACAGAATGTCAAATGATTTCACATCTATAAAGTAAATTACTAAAAGAAATATATTTTTGAAAGGTGTGGTGAGTTTTTGACTACTATAATGAACTAGATTAATAGGTACGAGGAAGCACATGGCACATACTCACCTTCTTATCATAAATTGTTCATAGTTTCTATAAAAGATGTCTAAATATATTTGATTTCACAGGGCTACATAAAGCTACAGCTATAACTTTGCCTTTACGTAATGAGAGAAAGAATAGGCTCTACTTGAATTTGGTGTATGTTTTTTAGAATTGGGCCCATCATATGTGTGAATGAGTGGGTTCCACCGCCTTACCTATTTTGCCCATAAATCAGTTCACCGTAATTAAGTGTGAAAGGAAGCGAAGCCAGTGTAATTACAGCACACGAGACACTAAATTGAATCTCTTGCCTCCTGAAACTGCATGTCCCAAATTCAATACAATACCAAGAGATTTGATTGATATTGCAGGTGTCTATGCCTCTAGTAAGCTCAATAAGGCGGGGGCGGTCTGCTTGTATGCTCTAAAGTACTTGACAAATTAGTGGTGTTATTTTAACTTTCAGTTCATTAAATTATTTAATTGTAATAAAAGCGCATTATTGACACTTTTATATATTTAGAAATAATCTGGGAATAAGCTGGTTTATTACATTTCTGAAAAATACGTATACGTACCACTGATAATAGTGAAAACACAATTGATTTTAGCTAAATATCACCCGAGATATTTGAATTAGAAATTGCAGTATAACTACTTAGCTTCTTTCTAAAACAATTTTTTTACGTGAAAAATGTATGGTGTTGGTATTTATGATTATTTTTCTGTAATTATTTTTTTTGTAAATTGTTACTGTGAAAGTAGTATTCATTTGAAAACCTAAAAAAGTACGCATATACTCTATTCCCTCCGTTCATAAAAAAAACCAGCAGGCGAGAACTAGCACTAGGTATATTATGATTAAGGTAATTAAAATCAATTAAAGTTGATGATCAATAAACTTTATTTGTGTCACTCTCGCCCTGTTTGTAGATAAGATTGTAAAACGTGGTCTACACGGTAAAATCAGTATAAATTAGAATGTTGTGTATTTTTTAATTCCACCAGTGTGCCCCCCTCTGAAAAAGTCTCCGCTTGATATATTTATGATTAAGCATCGCGCCCAAAGCGGCGCATTGTCTCCGCGAGCCCCTCTGTGGCGCGCGCCCCATCCGTCTTGCTTTCACGCCGCTTCCCCCTTTCTTTGCAGGCACGAGATTTTTTTAATTATGACGTTGGGCCTTTTTGTCTTCGGGCCTTAGCTTTGACGACACCTGTCTATTTGTCTTGCAAAACAACCGTATCGGCTTCCGAAATATACCGATCGTAAGTTTCCTTTCATTTGGACAATAGGAAAATACGCTGTGGCTTTAATTTACCATTACCGGTTTTTGACGACCGGCTGGCCGAGTGGTCGATAGCCCTTGCTATGCAGGCTACTCGGTCAGAGGTCCCGGGTTCGAATCCCGGTTGGAGCAAATGTTTGTATGATAAGTGGTGCCGTCGAAGCTTCTTATTCATTAGATAATTTCATGACAATTCCATCAAATAATGCAGCCAATGTTATATTATTTCATACAAATGTCATAAAATTATCAAATGAAAAAGATGTCTTTGAAAGTTGCAAACCTTTTCTATGAACTAATATAGCCCATGTTTAAATTTATTGTGGTATTACCGGCATCATCCTGTATATTTCTAATATTCATTAACCGACTTCAAAAAAGAAGGAGGTTATAATATGTTCTACTGTATGTATTTCTTTTTGTTTGTATGTTCACCGATTTCTCTGTCAATTGTGAACCGATTTTCAAAATGATTTTTTATTCGATAAAGTATACTCCTGAGGTGGTCCCATTGTCACTTAGTCAGGATCTGATTATGGGATCCCAGGGAAATCGAGGGCAAACCTAAAATTTTATAGGCACGTATGAAATGTTTTACATTTTTCCAAAGCTAATAAAGTATAACTACATCGAAACCGTGATAAAAACAGCCTCACGGAAGCTCGGTGTCCTGAACAAGATGCGTCGATTTTTCACGCCTGACCAATTATGCCTGCTGTATAAAACTCAGGTCCGGTCTTGCGTGGAATATTGCTCGCACTTGTGGGATGGCTCCGCCAAGTACCTACTCGATGCCCTGGACAGATTGCAGCGTCGTGCTGTCCGTGTCGTTGGCGATGTAGAGGTCACGAACAACCTTGAGCCTCTGCAATTGCGTCGAAACATTGCGTCGCTTAGCGCCTTCTATCGGCTATCTCACGGAGAGTGTTCTGAAGAGCTATTTGACCTTATCCCACCTTCCCCCTTCCTACTCAGAAGCACGCGTGCCGGTCTTCGGAGTCATCAATTCACTGTCTCCACCTCAACATCACGTACAAAGAACTTTAGTAGCTCTTTTCTTTGTCGAACTTCCAGAACTTGGAATTCTTTGCCAGCACATGTGTTCCCTCCTTCCTATAACATGGGTTCCTTCAAAAGAGGCGTGAAAAAGCTCCTTTCGGGCCGGCAAGGTGGAGGCAGCTAGAGCAGTGTCTGAACTGCACTAGCTGTCTTCGCATATGGACTCTTCTTACTGCTTCACATCAGGTGGTGTTGCGTTATTTGTCGTGCTTTGTATAAAAAAAAAAGTATTTGCTTCTGTTAGTCATCATCTCATGTTAATGAGCTGGTGATGGAAGGTACAATTCCTTAACGGTTTGGAGTTAGAAGATAATTCTTTCACTATGTACTTCAACCAAAGACTGAGAGACAGACAAGCCGATAGTGCTGACGGTCACCCATCGTGCTTTGACCTTAGGAAATCACTTAAAATGTGAAAATTTTTTTTTTAACATAAATAAAACCGACTTCAAAACAATAAAAAGGAAAAAATTATTAAATTTAAGTACCTAGGTACTCACCTCTTAAAATGTATTTTTGGAGTTGGTGCTTCACTTTCTATTGTCTCTGTAAAACAGCCTAACACCAACTCCAAAAAATACATTATAAGAGGTAAGTACCTAGGTACTTAAATTTAATTATTTTTTCCTTTTTAGTGTTTTGAAGTCGGCTTTTTTTAAAATATATTATTATCAATATTTCTCCATTATCTAGTATCCATAAAACGAGCTCATGATGGTTACTTTAGGCTAGATAATAGGTGTGAGTGTATGAATATTATTATTATTATATTATTAAAAATATTTTTTTTAATGCTTTTAAAAATATTTCTACGTTTGTTAGTCATTTTATAAAACGAATTATTTTGTGTTAATATTAAAATTTATTTTACTTTCTAGTGATGAAATACGGAAATAAGATTTTCCTAAAAATTGGCAGATCATCACCAGCCTATATACGTCCCACTGCTGGGCACAGGCCTTCCTACAAGGGAGAAACACATGAGGAGTTTGTGCCTTAGACCAGCACGCTAGCTCAAGTCAGTTTTGGTGGGTTAAAGCGGTTGCAGTAGCAATTAACCGGAAGTCCGGAACCAACAGCTTAACGTGCACGACGAAGCACGAAGGCGGACGGAAGAGCTCGAGGTAGCAAAGGAGGTAGAAAGGTAGCAAAATGTTTCATATCCGGCCAAGTATAGTACAGTATCTTAAAAAATCAGGAAAAATCCCCTGAATCCGTGAATACTAATAATTCGTTTTCATTCATAGTTTGTTTGTACAAAGGTTGAAATTTTTCGTCGATTTCACCGATAATCAATATGGCGGGCGACATAGAAGTCAACTAATCGTCACTAAAGTAACATACGCGCCGTGATTAATATTCGGCTGTGTTGCAGTTTTTTCTATAAACATTCTTGTTTTGTACCACGCAACAAAGCGAATTAAAAAAATGGACAATTGCATTATTGCAATTGTACTGCAAATTTTTACCTATGTTCAGTATACTGTAGATAAACCTGGCCGGGACTCTATATACATTTTTTAAACATCTCTTTTTTGATTGACCCATCTCGGGATCGACTACGGCGAAAGTTGCTTTGTTTCTGTAATCGAAAACAGAGAGTTCAAACCGCCACCGAGCTCCTCAAACACAATAAATAACAAAAAAAATCCACAGTAAGAATTGCATTCGATGTGCCAACTAGGTTGGTGTTTCTCTATTTTCATTAAATCGAAGTTCCACAATGCTGGCGCGCAGCAGGTGATTATGTACTGAAATCAGTTTCCACGCTGAAACTCCATTGCAGCTGAATATAATGGAGATGCCATCTTCGTACCGCCCTCTGTGGATAATTTGAACTTAGGGAATTTATGTGTTATGCATGTTGACGAATATTCGCTTTTGTCGTATTACAGCAGGTATTCGAACTTACTTAGGAAGAAGGTCGATAATACCATCTGTTATTTTATTTGCCGTTATAATAGGTACGATAAAATTTGAAACATAAGTAAAAACCGACTTCAAAACACTAAAAAGGAAAAAAAAAAAATTTAAGGGTACTTACTTCATAAAAAGTTATTTTTGGTGTCGGTGCTTCACTTTCCATTGTTTCTGAAAACAATTTAGCTCTAACTTCATAAAAATTACTTTTTGCGAGGTAAATACCAACCTAATTAAAAATCATTGTTTACTTTTTAGTATTTTGAAGTCGGTCTTTATTTTAGTTTTTTTTTTCACAATGTTTAGTGATGAATTTTGAAGGACAAGGACCGCGGACCAACTTGGTAGTATTGCAACGCTAAACCTTAACAAAAGGTCAAATAAATAAAGAACCCAACCCTCAGCTTTGAAATTCTTTTCTTTTGTATAGAATACAGGCCGATATAGTATCGGCAACTTAAAGTATCATCTAACCGTCACGGAGTTTTACCTTCCATCATCAAATGACTCTAATAACCTAAAAGAATACAACTATCGGTCTATCTATCTACAATTTTTAAGGATTATCCTCCAACTCCTAACCGTTAAGGAGTTGCACCGTACATCACTAGCTTACCATCATGAGATGATGACTACCAGACGCCAATACGTGAACAGCTTTAGAAAAAAACATGAAAGAGTTAAAGGTTGCCCTTGATTTCCCTGACTTGGTGACAAGGGGACTACCTCAGGAGTATACTCGCATCAAATAAAATTTTAAGAAATGGTTGACAGTTGACAGATAAATCGCTGAACATACACACAAAAATAAAATATTATGGTGGAAAAGAGAACCTCCTCCTTTCTTGAAGTCGGTTAAAAATAAAGAATCTTAAACTTTCATTCATAATAATTATAATAATACCCAATGGCAAAAAATTTAAAAAATATGTGTTAACTTACTGTACTGCTTAAGTTTTTCTATTTCATACGACAAAGACGTAAGTGGTTATCGTTGTCTATAGACATTCGTAGCACCTTGGGTACACACACGCGTTACCCTTTTTTTTCTTTTTTCTCGCCTTACTTACCCTAAAGCACACCTTTTGTTGACAGCACGGGAAACAAGACTATTAAATTTATTTTATATGACAAACACGGCCCACCTGGTGATAAGTGGCTAACGTTGCCTTAGACGTTTATGCTTATAACGAAATAAAATGAAGTAGGTGTCCAAATCTTACATACTTAGGCACGCGTATCAAACTAACTAATCAATAAATTCGTGTCGAATCTCAAAATAACATGCAAATACGTTATTGAATGATCAAAACGTCATAACCGAAACAAGGGGAGGCGCGCTTTTATGACTACACCTCTCGACATGCTATTAATACGAAAACAATTCGTCCCTAGCTGGTATCGCGAGTTTTACACTGCGGGACAATGCAATTGGTTGAAAAATATATAATTTTGTATTATTCTCACTCATAGCGAATAAGTTTATATAGTGTGAATAATTGTTTGGACACTTTTGCTTCGATTTAAAAGTATGTCTATATTAATAAGTATATACTTACTTTCAAGATAATTCATTTTTTGAAAGGTAAGTAACGCCTTTTAGAAGTAACGATGTATCATAGCATATGGCTGTAAAAATGAATGTAGGTCAATTTTATTACACTCCAAAAAACGAAAGTATGAATAGTAGTAAAGTCACGTCTAAAAAAATATACATATGAGGCCTTTAAAATATCTAAAGAATAAACTAAGTAAGTTAAGTTGTACTAAAAGGTCAGTTTTAAACATATTTTGAAGCGGTGATCTTTCAGACGTGATAGCATAATAATATTATTTTTGAGATTGCTTAAATAATATTATTTTGAGATTGCTTAAATAATATTATTTTAATGAATAAAGATTTTTTATAAGCAAGTAAATAAGATAGCTTAGTACACATACGCAGACACTCTCTCTCTCACACACACACACAACACACACACTCACACCACACACACACCACACACATACACACACACACAAACACACACACATACACACACACAAATTTAGCATGAGAGAAAGAAAGAGAAAGAGACATGTTTGCGCACACTATATCCACCTATTTTATGTGATTACAGTTAGATATATTTTACTAGTTGTTTAGATTAAGTTTATTGCTTGTTATATGTTATTATATCGCAGCAAGCTAGCTACTGATGATTGGTAGCTAATAATGGTAGGAGGAATCGCTGCCGACTAAGATACAGGATTGTCCTAGTTCAGAAAGCAGGAGTTTCTGATATTGTTTACGCATTGATTAAAAAAATCAAAATAGCTATACATAACTGTTGATGTAAACTGTAATGGTAAATAAACTATTTATTATTATTATAGCACAGAGCTGCATCAAGTACAAACTTGGCTTACACCACAGAACAGAGACAATAATTTTTTTGTTTGGTGTTTTAGACAGTTTGTAAATAATTTAATACTACCATCATCAAATATTTTAAAAATCAAAACAGGAGCTTTGAAGACGGTAAAATAATGTATTGAAATATTAAAATTATAAGAAAGCGCCCGTACCTGGACTGACTTGCTAAGTTGTTGAATTCTTTACTCCTTCGTAAATCTGTGAATGTGCCCAATTTTAACAAACAAATGACCGACAGTGTACGCTAAGTGATCCCCAAAGACTATGCATATGCGCACTGGCTGCAATCAGCGATCGCTCCCATTGTGGTGCAGATTAAAATTTTAGGGTTCACCCGCTAATGTGATTGCTGTGTTTTCTCGCTACGGAACCACCGGAGTGATTAAATGCGCCTATTATAGGGGCGGTCTGTTAGTTTTAATCACATTGGAGATCCGATTTTGCGTCGCTGATGAATTCGTAGGGCAATTTTGGCCCTTGGGTTTTTTGGAAGCTAATTGTAGAGGGTAAGGTTTGGAGTATTTTTATATCCAGTATTATGAGCAATAGTCATAAATAACTTACGAAATTAATACATTTATTTACTTACATTTTTATTGATGATTGATTAATTATTTAATTAGGTAAACAATTAAGATAATAAAGTTTTATGATTTATAGATCGTTATACTCTATTTTGACCGTTTTACATTTTATTTTACTGTACTTGGTTTCGATTTGCGTTTAAAATTTAATTCTAATGTTATTGTATTTTTTAAAATTTTATGTGTTAATTTAAATTTAAGTTTGTATATTTTTCTCTTTTATGTTGTTCCACTTATGGGTCTATGTAACCTGATCTATATAAATAAATAAATAAAATATCATCAATGTATAGAATCGCTTTCAAATAGCATATTTAGCTGTACCTTAATTCCATGGTTCAAAAGCCACGAAAAGCCTTTTGGTCCTTTCCGTCCTTCTGTCTTTTGGCTGGCCGAGTGGTCTATACCTCTTGCTATACAGGCTAATCGGTCAAGAGGTTCCGGGTTCGAATCCCGGTAGGAGCAAATGTTTGTATGACGAGTGCGAGCATTTTGTTTACGAGTCATGTTTATATGTTTATTTAGTATATTTCTAATATTTTATATACATATTATTATCATTATTTCTCTGTTATCTAATATCCATAACACAAGCTCTTAATTATGCTTACTTTGGGCTAGATTATAGGTGCGAGTGTATGAATATTATTATTATTTTCATCTTTTTGTTTTATTTTTACTCGATGTAATTGCGATGTAATTCTATAATTAATAAATACTACTTATGCTATAGTTATTAGGGTCTCATGGAAGAAACGCATGAAAAGTTTTGCTCGTAACACCACCGCGCTTTGCCCAACACCATTTGAAAGGGTTAGGGCGTAGTCCGTGGCGTAGTAGTTTGAGCGGTCTGGTTTCGATTACGAAAACAAAGCAACTTTCGCCATGGTCGAACCCGGGATGGGTCACTCAAAATTTGTAATCTCGAGTTTCTCGATCTGCTCCTTGCTTCGGGAGGTACCAACCAGCATTGGGCCAGCTTGGTAGTGTTATGGCCCAAGCAGTGTTTCTCCCATGCAGGAAGGCCTGTGTCCTGCAGTGGGACGATATAGGCTGTTAATAATGATGATGAGGGTTTACCACTGGACTGGGGTAGGACCTCGTTACAGAAGATCGCAGCTATATAACACTACGTTACGGTATTCTGTTCCTGCCTTGAGAAGTGGTCAAAGATCATCATGAAAGCGTAATGATGAGGAGCAGGGGACTAAACTTGTCTTCTATGCTGGCAACATAACGCATCCTCTTTAATTTTACTGGGTTGGCAACGCGTGAGTAGTATCTACCTTTGGTAATACAAGCCTTACGGTAATGACGACCGCCGGGATCGTCTTAGCGCGTAGCTCCTACATCTTCTAATAAAACGCACAAGTTATTTTCTCTATTCAGGGAATAACGCACATTAAGTATACAGTTGGCGCGGCGGTCGTGAAAGAAGTGTGTCAATTTACCATCAGGGGGGCTGTGTGCATGTTTGCTAACATTTTTGTTCACGCGCGAACCTAGAAAGAAGTCGCGTAGGCGAAGACAGCATGCGGCCTTCTTTGTATTTATGGGCGACAATTGCCATCGATTATTTTAGAAGAGAAAGAAGTTTTTGTTTTTTACTCTGTCATTCTATTTTTTCATACAATTTGTTAATCTATTTTTTTACATTTTAATGAAGTAAATAATTTTTGCACTTTGAAACCCCTGGTGTCATTGTTCGCATGAACATTTTGGCGACCGTGACAGCACTGGATGACTGAATGAAATCCCTTGTAATTGACAATTGCTTAACAGTACAATATCATTACGACGCGACGATGGACTAAATCAACGCCTATTACGGAGCTATCTACCTACCTACGCCTATTATTATTAACATAAAAATAAGTATAAGTTATAAAGTATTTTTACTATTTATAGTGTATAGTTTATAGTATTTTATTCTTGTTTGGATAACCAAAAAACACAAAAAAAAAAATATTTTTTTAAGTCGGTTTTAATTTTTGTTTAAAATATTTTTTTCACAATTTTTAGTGATAACTTTCCAAGGTCGAAGGTAGATGGGTGACTGTCAACTTATATTGTTTACTACTATCGTATCGTTTCACTAAAAAGTCATAGGAAAGCAAAAATTCGCAATTTCGCATACGTAGACGACTTAATGATTTCAGTTTTTTTTATTTAAAATTAGAGTACCCAACTGATTTTGAAAAAAATTTCATGGGACCAAATGGCAGCTATTCCGCATCGAACAAAAAAAGAATCACCTAAATCGGATCAGTTATCTCGGCGTAATCGGTGTACATACAAAGAAAAAAAACACGTAGACGACTTACTAATTTCAGTTTTTTTTATTAATAAAAACCAAACTACCGAAATGATTTTAAAAAAAATTATGGGACCAAATGGCAGCTATTCCGCATCGAACAAAAAAAGAATCACGTAAATCGGATCAGCAATCTGGGCATAGAAAAAAAAACATACCGACCGAATTGAGAACCTCCTCGTTTATGAAGTCGGTTAAAAATAAAAAAAACATACTAAATAAAAATAATAAGCTTTGATTTAGACTACCGCTATAAGACTGTATACGTTATAATAACAACAAATCAGTTATTTTATTTTGATAGCAACATATTGTTTCATTTCTTATTTGTTTGTTCATATACTTATCTCTTTCAATGTTAAAAGTATTGAAACTTAAAAACTCTTCAACATTTAATATCCAATTAATCTGTTAAGCGGCGTTATCCCTCCGGAGGACTATGACAATTGAAAAATCGATTGTGTTTAGAATCTGATGCTTGACTTAACATTTCACATTGTAGTATTGCGATGATTGAATAGGTACTCAATTATATTGTCCTATTGTCCGCAATATCGTGCGCAAAGTTGATTAAAGCTCCTGCGATTGTGTGCCTCCATAGCCGTCAGATTGGATGCACCTAGATTGATTAGTTCAGATGGAAATGCGTGCTGTTTCAACTGATATTAAAGAATTTTAAATTAATACTTCAATCTGTTATGGGATCAGCTATACTCTCCAAATCTTTGTTGCTAGTTTGATGACAAATTTCCCCAAAAAGGACAACTATTTTTTACCCAATTATTTAGTAAAAGGCTAAGTAAGTATTTCATTACCGTGCCTTCCGACGGAGAAGCTCGAAGATTAGATTTTTTTTTTGACCCATCCGGGGATCGACCAGGGCGAAAGTTGCTTTGTTTTTGTAATCGAAACCAGAGCGCTCAAGCCACTACGCCACCAAGATCCTCACATAGCTTATTTAGTTCCAACACATTATGTTGATATTCGACGTGCAAATCAACAATTTTATTATGTTAAAACAATTAGTGAAACGATTTGATCGAGAATCGAAACGATAATTATGGTTGCGTTCAACTGTAAGCCGTAAGAAAGCGACAGCAGTGCCTCTGCAAGGAAGTACTTCGAACTATTTTTCATATATGGATTTTTGTATAGGTATGTGTCATTAGTCTGAACCTACTTTCTTTATCAAATTAAAATGCTAACAAGACAATTATTTTGACTGCGTAGTTGAAATATATTAAACGATATGTCAATCGATTGGTACCTGTACTTATAGATTTTATGAGCTCTCTAGAATGGATTACAGAGCATTAGTAATAGATTACTTGATGTATAAATGTATGTTATGATACCTAAATTATAATGAATCACCCTAAAACAACTAATACAAGAATATAAAATACTTATCATTAGAAAAAATTTGTATCTTATAATTAATTTTATGTCAATAAGATTAAATATAAAATTGTAATTTTAAGTAACCTTATTAATCATCTATCGAACACCATCTCATTGAGAATATTATTATGAGCCCGAACACGCTTAGTCTACTGTAAGTTTCTGAAGAATTGAACACCCCGCCGGCATTTGATTATACGGGATCAGCTCAAGTTTAACATGTCTTAGAAATACCACCGAAGTAGCAGTAAACCAAATAACAAAGCAATCGGATCTGTGAAAGTTAGTAAAACCCTTTTATCATGTAGAAAATGAGCTGATAGTCATCAAACGCCTGAATTGATCTTTATAAATTATAGCTAAGCACCATCCTAATCACCTCAGCTTTCTAACATAAAGAACCATATCAAAATCGGTCCACTCGTTTAAGAGCTACGATACCACAGACAGACACGTCAAACTTATAACACCCCTGTTTTTTCGTCGGGGGTTAAAAATCGGTTGATATAATGTAGCGTTGATATTGTGGGCTGAAGAGCCGGGCCTTTTTGGTGTGTTTTTGTCCCAAATAAGTAAGCGTTTTTATTCTATTCTATGCTAATGCCTCACATTCCTGAAATTAACTTTCTCTGGACATCGATGCACAGCGAACTGCCTCACGGACGTAATACGTACGATGAAGAAGCAAAGTGAGGCTTTAGCGAACTGAAAGGAGTTATATCTTATCGAGCATATAAAAAATGCCCCATGGTGGAACCTTATCAAAGTAAATACAATCACATATCTGCTGTCATTGTAAAGTCAATGAAAGTCGATTTGATTAAAACAAGATTCTACGATGGGTCAGGATTCTATTAGTTCGATCGTACAGTCGACTAAATTGAATCATGACCCACTTGGCCGATCATTCCTTTAAAATCATAAATTTAGTTAGGTTTTCTTCGCTATCATGCGTGTGGCACTTAGTACGTTTTAAATATGAATAAAAGTGCGTCATTACGGGTCAGAGATCTATGCAATTTCAATCTTTGTTATCACTACACTAAAGTCTCAATTGGAATTTTAAATAAGATGTCGTTCAAAACCTAAACTCTTTTCACTACTGAGAAAAACTATTAAAATTTTAAAAATAAAATGACGCTATGTGTCATATGTCAAGTAGTAGTCTGAAAAATTTTTAAAAAGCCATAAATAAAAATCTAAGACAATATTATAAACAAATTGTCGGTCTCGCCGATTTTCGTAAAAACTTTTTCGTGCAATACTCAAATACTCCGATCTATTTATCATAGCGAACATAGCCTTGGGCCTTACAACCATCTTTATAAAAGCGATTCATATTCCGCTCGGTTCAGTATTGGTTCCTAAGCTGCGTCGCTGTCATAGTCGTAGATAGCGTCGTAGTACGAATTAAACGATTCTACTCAGTTTAGGACCTAAATTGGATCGCGATAAAAGATGGTGGTGCGGGTGCTTGTCAGTGACTGTCAGTGTCTAATAAATTGATAACAGGTTCGTTACTTAAGAAATGTATGTTCAAGCTAATTTCAACCTACTTTGTATAGAGTGACTGTAGGAAAATGATCTTAAGGTGGGTCATGATTCAATTTGGTCGACTGTACATAAAATAAATTACATTGTATCAAGCGGATAAATGAAAAATGTTACCTATATACATGATCACTATAGGTAATAAATATAAATACGAGTCTCTGGCTAGAGTCCGCCGGGATTCGTTTGATTCCATCAGCGTTTTAGCGATGTTCTCATTCAATATTTTGATAAGCATAATGTATTCAATATTGGATATTAATGTATTCAGCGGCGCCGGTCCGCAATTTTCATTTTGTAATTTTTAGCGAGTGCGCGTTCGACTGCCAGTGGTTCTCAACTCAACGTTTCAGTTAATATCTATAACATTGATAAGTTTAAAATAAAAAAATAGGATGTAATAATAAAACCAAACAATAATATAATTGAAAACTATTTATTATTTCATAAGACAGTCTTATGATTGGAATATATCTAAACTAGAAAAATTTCACGTCCTGAGGCGGGAAACGAACCCGCGACCTTTCGCAATCCGGGCGACTGCTCTAACCAACTGAGCTTTTCAAAATGAGCTGAATTTTTCAAAAATTTATAATAATGTTAAAATCAAAAATTAAGAATTGTCTTATGATTTTTTTCAATCAAACAGTATTAAAATGTAAAATAAACTTAAAAACAAATAAGTAAATACATTGGCTTATCTCAGCCATGGTATAGATGGAATGCCTTCCAAATTCATCAAAAATTGGGCTCTGGAACTAGCTCTACCTGTTAATATGCTTAAAATACCAATCTTTTACCGAAGGAATTTTCCCCGATAAATTAATAAAAGCTGCAATAAAATCTTTTTACAAGAAAAATGATAAATACAACGAAAACAAGTACCGGACAATATACCTTTTACCGAAAGCTTGCAATATTTACAACCATAAACTATATGATCCCAATGCTTGGTGCAACATTGTACTATTGTGCTAAATTTGCTTCTGAGCTTGAATTCACAACTTTCGTGCATTGATCACCTTGTATAAATCTAGATAGACCCTCTTGCATCGTGCGTCTATGAACCCCCCTTTTCTAATTCTGCCACGTGCGCTGTATTTCGGTGTGACGGGCCAGTGTAATTACAGGGTACTGGAGGAATTGGCATATCTTTTCTCCAGAACGTCAACGCACCTACATAATCAAATGATTTCCTTTTTATTAAGCTTCTTTTTTTTATAAAGCGATGGTTACCACTTACCATCAGGTGGATGATCTGCTTATTTGACATTCTTAGACATAAAAAAGATAGTCCGAACACAGCCTATCTCAGATGACTTCAAGCGTGCTACTTAACAGAAGAACCACAAAACAATAGGTTTATTGGGCTACAGTTTTGGTACCTTTTTAGAGGCCACGTGAACAAAAAAGTCCAATAATTAACTAAATCCTTATTTTTGTATATTTTGTCTCATAAATTTTCATCATAATGTGGAATACTTAAACATATCCTTGGATTGTGCGTGTAGAATTTTAAATTTTTTATTGATTTTCAAATGTATTTTCGAACACATCGCAATGGTAGAACGACGACGAAAAAGGAGGGGTGTTATAAGTTTGACGTGTCTGGATCAGGATGGTTTTTAGCCATAATTTATGAAGATCAGTTCAGGCGTTTGATGACTATAAGCTCATTTCCTACTCGACAAAAGGGTTTTACTAACTTTCACATATCTGATTGATTTTGAAATTTGGTTTACTGTTACTTCTGTGCTGTTTTTAAGACATGCTAACCTTAAACTGATCTTGTACCATCAAATAGTCTGCGGGATGCTTAATTCTTCAGAAACGTACAGCAGATATAGCGTGTTTGGGCTCATAAAAATAGTCTCAATGAGATGATATTGATTAATGGTGATTAATGACACCGGGGCTTACTTAAAATTTTCAATTTTATATTATTGAATCGACGATAAACGATTTAGAAGATATGATTTTCAATCACCTACCATATAATAATAACTTATCTATAACATTTAAATTTAGATTTTCAATATATTCATCCTTTTGATTTAGCAGTGCAATAATTACCACATTATACTTGAAATTAAAAGTTTACGCGTACCATGTGGTGGAGTACAAAAAGTTTGAGATGCATCGTACCGCGCACGCAGATTGTTTGCTCCATATAATTTTATAGGAGCCACTGGAGGGGCGAAGGCAAATGAAAAATCCGTCCGGCACAGAACAGTTAAAATATTCTCTCAGTGAGCCTACACAAAGAAACACATTTACTTAATATATTTCATTCATCGGAATTTCGTAACGCTGTAATTCTGGGAAAAATATTCCTGGAGATATTTTTTCTGTAAATAAGTATTTACTATTTTCCATTACATTTTATTTTTGTTCAGAAAATAATAATAAAAAACATTTATAAAACACTATCACTTCTTAATTTAGATTTTTAACATTATTATAAATGTTTGAAAAATTCTATTCTAAATAAAATTTTATTCTATTTTAATCACTATCAGTTCGTTTACAAGTTTTTCACGAATAGTACAAAATCATAACAAATTATAATAAATATTCATCCATAAAATTCCTAGTTCTGAGGTGGCACCTCAATCAAACGTTTAGATTAGATGCCACCTTTATATTCATTTATCTTTTGAAGTATTTCCCTACAAAACATGATTTTAATTCGGGCTACATTTTTTTAAGCTACTACTAAATAATAGGTATTATAGAAAAATCTTGTTGAGTTTAAAGCAAAGAAAACACAGGTGTGCGCGTTCACAACCGAAATGTCGCCGTCGCAGGGCACTACTCTTTCGGCACAGGGCTCCATGTAGAGATATGATGCTATTTCAATCAGAGGAATCATTTCTAAACGATCAAAACAGTCTCACGGAAGCTTGGTGTCCTCAACATGGTGCGTCGATTTTTTACGCCTAACCTTATGCCTGCTTGATAAAACTCAAGTCCGGTATTGCGTTGAATATTATTCGCACCTGTAGGATGGCTCCGCCAAGTGCCTTCTCAATGAGCTGGACAGATCACAGCGTCGTGCCATCCGTATCATTGACGACGTAGAAGTTACGAACATTCTAGAGCCTCTACAGTGCCCCCTTCCCATTCAGTAGCACGCGTGTTAGTCTTCGGAGTCATCAATTTACTGTCTTTTTTTATACAACTAGATGACAAACAAGCTGACGGCCCACAAGTGGTTACCGCCGCCTATAGACACCTGCAATAACAAGGAAAAACACTTGATATTGCAGGTGCGTTGTCATCTTGGGGCATAAGATGAAATGCCGTCCATGCCCACTAATTACACTGGGTACCTTCTTCAATCCGAAACACAGCGAACTGTTTTACGGCTGAAATAAGAAAGTCGGTGGTACCTACCCAGACGACCCTACATACGGGTCTACCACCTAGTAAACCACCTCAACATTACGGATAAAGAAGTTTAGTAACTCGTAGTCCATGAGTTTAGTAAAAAAAACGTATGAACTGCAATGAATTTATAAATAATTTTTATTTTTCAGATTTTTTATGCATAGTCAATCTTGATATCTAATATCAAGTTTCTGGGTCGTTAAGAAGTGTGTTAGGTTTTTGATGAGTGAGTCAGCTAGTTGCAAAAATGCCGGTTTTTAAACGCTAATATGTCATAACCGTTTGAGCTAAATTTATAAAATTTTAAATTCTTTACAAACTAGGGGTTTAAATACATGTGCCAAATACCATGTATGTAGATTAAATAGTTTACGAATTATGATAGGGTCAAAAGAAGCTCGAAATAGTTCGCGTAATATTACACACGGCGCGTTGCCAGTTCCTTTTCTTTAAACTTGGCTGGGCACGATGCCGCGTGTCTACATAGGTGCTACGACGTAGTGATGCTACGACTCTACGAGTGATAAACGGACCTTTTCACGAAACTGGAGTACCTAATCGTTCGGTATATAATACAATTTATAAATTTGATTAACATCACTAGTCAGATTGTTACTTAATTTTTTATAGATTAATTGTATACAAAATAATTACAAAAGTCTAGACAAAGACTACATTCATTACCAAAGTACAATGTCTACTTGTATCATAGTTTCAAAACATTCATTAAGCACTATGTCGCGGGGTAAAAAGGCGGCGACGAGGTATGGCGTTAATTAGGAAGGTGCGTGCTCGACACCCGTTGAGTAATCAGTCTTACCTGTGACATTTGCCGTCAGATGGGGGACTGAAGTGACAAACTAAGTGGGTATTGCATTTTTAAAAATTGTACATAGTAAATACCTCCTCTGAGATGTAGGAGTTACAGACAGATACTAGAAAGGTCATATCCAGCAGATCGGTGCTGAAAAATCTACCAAAGATTTTCAATTCTGAACTGGCTTGCGAAAGAAAGCTATCTAGAATGAAAAAAAGGAAATAATGATCGTGAGCGTGTAGAACAAACCTTGGCCGTAACAACGATGGATTTACGCATGTTTGTCACGTTCCCACATTGTCACATTCGTCTATCAATTATACCTACCTATAGTGTGATTCACTATAACACAAATATTCGATATCGAGCTTGTCGACTGACAAGTTGACGAGCCGCCATTGATTTTGACGTTTAAGTATAGCGCTGCTCGTAAGCGTATTCACTAATCTCTACATCGTCGATCTCTAGGCTGTGTATGTTTCTCGCTGTTTTAGATATACGAAATGAAGTACAATCTTTATTTTTAGATTTTGTTTTCCTTGTGTTTAAAATGTATCGCTATGACTTCATTCAATATCTGATTGACTTTTACATAAAGATAATAAAAAACAACAACTTTTTAGTTCCGGCTCTAGAGCCGTGTTCGTTATCGGAACACTAGTGTCTTCTTATTCTTTTAATTTTATGAACGCTCGTGTCGCCAACGGTTGTCAAATGGTTGTCAAACAAAAGCCAAAAGATAGGACAGCGCTGCCGACAGCCACAAATTCAAAGGCTGCTGGCTTTAGAGAATCGCAAAGCTGTAAATGACCGTAAAGTAAAAGTCTCTTCCAACTTTACTCACGGCAATGATGTTTCGCAACCAGCCAATAAAATTCTATTTTCTAACCGAAGCAGATAAGAAATATCAAAACTGTTGTACAGTTTGGTTCTGTACAGTCGATAGGATATGAAGCGTAACAGCTTGACGCGAGACCGCCCTTACTCCGTTCGTAATAGAAGCTGCATTCGTAGTGCAACTATTACGCTTGATATACTGTCGTCTGTATATTAAAAAAAAACACTATATTTGTTATGAAATTCGTTATTGGTACTTCGGAGGACAGCAGCAGCAATACAGTATGTAGTATGTAAGTATACTTTTTTTTAGTATAGAAAAAAAGATCTTTTGATTGATATTATTTTATTATATTGATTTCACACTGTTCGCGCCCGTCTATTTTTTCAAAATACGCGCGTGTGGATAGGTGCGACTCAAGACAAGAGCGGCGAACGGCGACGGCAACGACGACCGATGATATAGCTGACGTCATAGGAGTGAGCGGCCGCGCGAAATGTACGAAAAGCGTCCATTTTGAGAAGTGGGCCCATTCCCATTCCAACACATCGTCGTTTGCACTTTACTCGTTCTTTTGTTAATGTTATTTTTTTATTTACTTAAATCTGTAAAATGAACCGAATGAACGATTCGAAACATTAAAATAAAGCGTTTATTGAAGAATCCTGACCAGATATTCTAGAAGCCAATACGAAAACCTGAGCTTGAAACAAACACTAAACAAAATCGGTCATTTATTTTAAAAAAAATAACGTAGGCTAAGATTCTCAGTCACATCCAGTAAGTTATCTTTAGAAGACGTCACCACCTTGCGGTGGCACGTCACAATCATCTCATATAGGTGCATTAGTTGATGACGTCACGGGCCGCCGGCTCCTCGCCTCGCATCTCACCTGCGGTAATTGCTCTTAGAAGATTGCGCCTTCATCAGCCGAAGGTGACTGAAAAAATATATAAGTACAAGCAAGTCGTAGTCAAACTTGAGACAAAAAACAAAAAATTGTAAAGCATTTTAAGAATACTATACCTAATAATCTACGCAACTCAATTTCATTTTGGGACCTGTTTAGCCATTTCTAACATTGATTAGCCTTTTGTTCAGTTTGTTGTTTTCAGATTAATTTTAGCTAATTGATAATATGTAATTTTGAGATTTTTTTAAACAACTAAATGACAAACAAGCTGACGGCCCACCTGGTGGTAAGCGGTGACCGCCGCCTATAGACACCAGCAAAAACAAGGAAAAATCAATTGTATTGCAGGTGCGTTGTCATCCTGAGGCCTAAGATGAAATGCCGTCCATGCCCAGTAACTACACTGGCTACCTTTCCTTTTAACTCAAAACACATGGGAACTGTTTCACGGCTGAAATAAGAAATACATATTGTAATTGTCGACGATCCCGAGCTCACAAGTGGTATAGAACCCTTAAGCGTAAGGAGAGATTTTGCTTCCATATGTGTGTTCTACCGTTCGTATAACGGGGTGTGGTTCTGACGAATTATATGACATAATGATAACAGCCTCTTTCTACCATCGCACCGCTCGCCATCGGTAGGGAATTCATTTTCACAGGTGAGAACCTAAATGGTCGCGTACAGTGCGATTTTAGAGGAATTTTCTCCCGCTTACGCTCAGGTTGTGGAATAAGCTTCCTACGGAGGATTTCTCAAACGAGTACAGCACGGGGTTCTTCAAAAAGGGCTTCAAAGGGTTTTTACAGAGTTCGCAACACGTAAGTGATACCACTGGTGTTGCAAGCGTCCATAGGTAACCGCTTACCATCAGGTGGGCCGCCGTATGCTACTATATCCGTAACCGTTTAAAATTTAATTAAATATTTTTTCAATTTTAGGGCAACAACTAAAATTAATGAACTCCAAAACGTATGAAATGTAGAAATTTTAATGGAAATTAAGGTAAAGTTTGTGCCTAACTTAATGAAAAACGTTAAAAATAATATACGTTGCAATGACACCAATAAGACCATAGAGTGAAAAGCCGAGAAAGGAAGAAATAAGAAAGAACACCAGCATATACTTACGTCCATCTACTATGCACAGGCCTTCATATATGGGAGAGATACATGAGGACCTAAGCCTGGTTTGCTACCAATATAAAATATAGGTAAATATGTAGGTACTATATTAATATTATGACTGTATAAAAAAGGATTTATTCAGTTCTGTAAACAGATAAACAATGCTCCTTTTATAGCTACTCATTTAATTCATTCTCCAAGCAAAGCAGATAAACAAAATTTTAATACATTGTTCGTACTGTAATTTCATCTAAGAGAATTCCCGGCCGCCATTTTACAAAAGAAAAGCAATTTATAACGTCTAAAACGAATATGCAAGCCCATTGTTGTTTCAAAAAAGTATCCCAATTACGTTGCGGTGGGAGAGAAGAGAACATAATCAAAAGTGATCCGCTTGCAAGGACTCGGCGGTGTAAGACGGCTGCTCTGGGTGAATCATCCGAGTACCTACCAACTTTCCTATTATTTATAAGTACTCTGTGCTATCTACGGCCTTTATACGTCCCACTGCTTGGCACAGGCCTTCCTACATGGGAGAAACACATGAGGAGTTTGGGCCATAACACCACCACGCTGAACCAATGCGGGTTGGTGGGTTAAAGCGGTTGCAGGAACAACCGGGACCAACGTCTTATCGTGCCTTCCGAAGCACAGAGGAGCGCCACCGTGCTACCTACTAGGCTACACTTTATTCTCTCGTCTCCTATCATCCCTCCCGGCGGGCGGTGCACGTGATTATTTTTAGTTTAGATATACATGTCATAGCTAAACTATTTTTTTTTATCTACCTATGCTTTTATTTAATTATTTATTTAATGCCACAGCAACAGAACTCTATTTAATTCACTTGAAAACTGTCTTCCAGTCCGGTTTTTGTAACTTGCATCCCGACAGAAGAATAGGTACTTAGCGAATCTTCTAATATTCTCATATTAGAAGATTCGCTAAGTACCTATTCTTCTAATATTCTCAGATATTTTAGGAAGAATATGAAAATTGTCAGACTTGACAGATTGAAATTCAAATTATAAACATTAGGTATCTATAACTTTTGATTTACAATTTTAAGATAGGTATGTAATTATACGGCCCATTGCTGGGCAAGGCATTCCTACTTGGAAAAATACATGAAGAGTTTGGTTGCCATTATTTTGGTTCTACCCAACAGCCCGCATTGGGTTAGGGTTGTAAAAAAAGTGTTTGAGACAAATTTCAATCACCTCTGGAATACATTTTATGCTCCCAGGACTCCGTGGGGAGACTGGATGAAAAATTTTAATTCCGAATGCAGTTTGCTAAAGAGCGCACAATAATACGGCAGGAATATTCGCCAGTAGATAATATACAAAAGGGGTTTCGCTTTTTATTTTCATTATTAACTACGTGGTTTTTAGTTGGGCTCCACTCGGCTCTGAAATTAGTTGTCTTGATCGTACTTGGGTTATGGTAAAGATTTGTCGATACATGCTATCTTTGGTCGACTGTTGCAGTTAGGTATTGTATCAATTAGAGTGATCATCAATACAAACCCCGCTGTTAGCTATCATAGTGAATACATACTTTTTTTTATCAAATTATAGGTATAAATGGAAGGCAAAGGGTTAAGCCTAAACGCCCATGTCTGATGTATTTTCATATTTCTACCTTTTTTCATTGAAATGAGGGTGTAATATATGATAATAGCCTCCATTATGCTGCTTAGATGCTTGGTAAGTACAACTTCCAGAAAGAGGTCAATCGACGGATACAACTCGGCTGTGCAACGTTCGGGAAGCTTCGCATCATATTCTCGGCCCAACTACCGCAGTGTCTCAAGACGAAAGTCTTTAATTCGTGTGTGTTGCCAGTGATGACTTACAGAACTGAGAGACGCAGCGTTGGTAGGCCTCCCACAAGGTGGACCGACGATCTGGTGAGAGTCGCGGGAAGCCGATGGAATGCTGACAGCGCAGAACCGATCGGTATGGAGATCTTTGGGGGTGGCCTACGCCCAGCAGTTCTCTCGGCATCTCTCGGCTGAAATGATGACGCTAATTACATGAGGTGGATAACTACGACTTACATACTACTGTTGAGTTATACTATAGCGGAAGGTGCTTTGTCTATCTAAATTCAAAGATCAAGGTCAATGTAGTCACAGTATTTTTTTACCTTAATTAGGTGTATGAAATCACACGAAGCAATATTTGGAATAACTTTTTTTGGCAGATGAAAAAAGTTTTTTTCTTGCTAACTTTGCATGTGAATTGGACATCTTTTTACACTACCAAAGATTGATTTTATCGTAGCGCCATTTCTCTACAACTGCTAGGAGTAGTACACAGCCCACAATTATTATTTTTTTAAGTTTCTATAAGCTTCTGGCCATAGGACCTTCGAATAGTAAGATGGTCATATTCACACCCGTCGGCCATATACAGGATGGTGACGTCAATACGACAGTATATTAAAACATGGGCTATATTATATTAGTTCCTAGAAATGTTTTGCAACTTTCAAAACATTTTATTCATTTTTTAACGTGTCCATAAAATATTACAAGTTCTTCGTCTCCTGAATCCTCATTAGTTACACCTGCATTTGCATTTTCCTACGGTAAAATTTCAATGGAATTAATGGAAGATATATTTTCATCAGCCTTTTCCAGATGATATATTATTTCGTGGAGTTGCAGCAAGTTTCCACTATGTGATCTACAAATATAATAATATAGAAGACTAAATTGCACCCTGATTGTGCTCTAACACCTGTGAGATTAAATCGTTGAAAAAAACCGTGAATTGTTGTACAGACGACAGCACATCAAGTGTAACTGTCGCACTACGAAAGCCGCCTCTATTACGAACCCAGTAAGGGCGGTCTCAAGATCAAACGTAACGATTGATGTGCTGTCGACTGTACCTACTAAAATACAGTAACATTGAACAAAATATTACTGTATTTCTTTAGAATTATGTTTTTCGTAATAGTAAAATAATTTGTCTTTTAGATGACATTATTTTAACACAGTTCACCTCAAACTTTAAAATAACTAAAATACACATTACATTACGCCACGCCTAGATACGTAAATACAAAATGCAATGATATTCAAAATTGTTAAAATTTTTAGATTTGAATAATTATTTTAGAGGGCAAACTTTAATAAAACAATTGCAGCGGTGTTTTAACACCTAGTAGGACTAACTGGGTTTAAGGCGATACCTCGTCGGAACTAGCGACACCACTTGATTTATA
Organism: Nymphula nitidulata; assembly: GCA_947347705.1. NCBI lineage: Eukaryota > Metazoa > Arthropoda > Insecta > Lepidoptera > Crambidae > Nymphula > Nymphula nitidulata. The sequence continues at coordinate 14,582,939 of OX374630.1, read as the reverse complement.
TAAATTGTGGTGAATATAGAACATAATAAACAAAAACGCTTTAGTAAATGACTAAAGAATGGTATTTGTAATTTTTTGAGATGTGCTCGGTATAAGATATTCCTCTACATGTAACCTATTTTTTCATTATTGCCGAAAGCGGCCACTTTTAACAATAATAAAAAATTTGGTTACGTATAGGTAGACACTTTATACAAGATACATCTTTAAAAATTACAAATACCGTTCTTTAGCAATTCTCTAAAGCGTTTTTGTTTATTATGTTTTAAATTCACCATAATTAATAACAATTAATTGGTGTCGCTAGTGTGCACGAGGAAGCCCCTTAATAGCGAACCGTAAAAAGGATTTTGTGTGGTAATGGAAAATTATGTTACAGTTACCAGTGAGAATCTTTAAAACAAGAACATAAAACATAAGTACCTAATAGGTACCTATTTACCTACTGAAAAGTTTACTATAAATATTTCCGGCTAAAGTTACTAGTGAATATACACAAAGTTTACCCCGAGCAAACATAGGTAAGTGTATGTAACCATACCTACTTTGGAGTTTAACCATAACATATATAATAGGTATATATGAAAAAACATGTGTTTTTAGTTATTTCTGAATACGAGATATATGAAACTGAAGAGCTGCGAGGCCGACAAACGAAAAACGTATAAAAAGTCTGTTTCGACACACCTCAACCTAACCGTATTCGCCGCGAACTCGTTTGATCTGACTAATTACGGATACGTATCCGGAAAATATCCGATGCTCGTGACCGTCGGACGTGTGGAAAAACGGCAATCCTTTAATTAAGCGAAGCGTATCTATTCATAAGCCCTAACTTAGGGGATCAAATGCGGTGGAAAATGGGATAAACTGCTTGCGATTAAAGCGATAAAACTACTACTGGTATTAGTAGTAACTAGTAATTAAACTCCTTTTAAAGTTTTTGATGCGATTCAACGCCTACTTTATTAAACAATTTCAAATAAAGAAAGAAAACGATAAAAAAAAATCTATGTTCCAGGACGAAATCGAACCCGCGTCTCCTGATGTCCGGCCAGACGCGATTACCAGTACGGCATCAGAGCACTAGGTGTAACCTATTAATTTCTTTACCGCTTTCTACCCTTTTTTAATGTTATATCACCATTGAACGCAACGCACGCTATACGGGTTCGATTCTCGCCTAAAGGATATAATTTTTTCATCGTTCTTTTTCTTTATTTGTAATTGTTAGTAATTAAACTTCCAAAAATAAGTGCGTTTTAAACTCACAGTGGTAAGTTTTCAATCATTTATTTGTGGTAAGTGTTAATTTTTTTTTATTTCGAGCTGTTAAGCTACACATCCTAGTCACAATGGATTAAGTTGTCACTATACACAGATTATTTATTGATGATTGTCAACAATAGTCGTAGGTATGTTCCCTAAAGTCATATTATGCGTCTTAGCAAGTTTAACTTAATACTTAATGGTTTTAAATGGTTTTGTCTTTGTTTTTGTATCACACAGAAGATCATTACTTATTAGAACATTTAAAATATTAATTAAAATATCTAATTATTCAATCTTTTCTTAGACGATGAATTCATTGATGTAATAAAAATGTTTTTAATATAAACCACTTCATTCTGCCATTTAGAATGAAGTCTTTGAATATTATCTGTAAATCTTATCTCCAAGTTACTTTATTTAGGCCCAGTAAACATCGAGCTTCATTCGAAATTGTCTGATTAAAGCCAGCACAAACGTTTTAATCAGCGAATACGGTGAATAACTGCTTTTAATAGGTTAGCACCAAGAGTGGTCCTCAACGGAGCCCGCAAATCTATTAACGTTGCGGTCGCCTCACTAAACGGATCGCAGATCTTTTGAAATGCTTTTAGCTGAATTATCCGGATATTTTGACCGGTAGCTAATCATTAAATTAAATCAATTTAAAGGGAAAGGTCTTTAAACAACTGAAAAGGATTCTCAATTCAAAACGTTTCTGGATACGTTACAAGTGCTTTGAGCTACTAAAAATGTGATAATATTTAGATACAAAAAATTATTTATTGCTCTCTTGTCGTTCAAGAATTTACTTGTATTTCAGGTGTTGTTTTCCTGACATGAGTACCTACACACCCACTATAGCCTTTTTTTTCTATATAGTAGGTATACCTAAACATTTTTGGTAGGCAAATATTAATTATTCATAGCCTATAAATGCTGTATCATAACTAATACATACATAATATCTATCAATGAATACGAATACACCACGTAATTAACAACATGCACACAAGAGCGAGCTATAGCCAAATCCGTTTGAAGCCGATACTATGTCTCTTTGTGATACTATCGCCTTGTCCAGCGAATAAGCCAGGATTTTCCATTACTAATGCAACGCTATTCTGGTAACATTATTACTCTATAAACAGGTTCAAATAAAAATTATTATTTATTTGACAGACTTAGGTGTAAAAAACAATAACATCTAAATACCCCATGTGTTTTTATTGTGAAACAAAAAATGCTAGATTTAACTTTAAATAAATCTGTGTAGTACTTCAAAAATGCAAAGCATTATATCTTTGAAAAAATAATTACAGTGCCCAGATCTGTGTCGGGCAACTCTGTATTATCCCTATTATAGAGTACTTAAATAATAGTAATCAATAATCAATTAACGTAAAAAAATATCTCATCAATTAACGTTCGCTAAATAGCAGTGTACAATTACAATTATCTGTTGTAATTGTAGTTATCCAGTAAGCTTTCAAAGGTTTTGGTAAGGATCCTACGAAAAATTAAGCACCAAATGTAGTTAAAGCAACAAAACGCCGTAAAATTATTAAAAGTCCGAAAATTATGTTAACCAAACATAATTTATTTGGCTTTAAAAGTTGGTGATATCTTAGTACAGCGGTTAATTGTAGAAAGGGGCAGCAGCAGGTTATGGGGAGGAGAGGGGCGGCAATTATTGAGCAAATGTAATAGCGGCATTGTGACAGACGACTCTGTGCACAGACACGGAGCGGCGTTGATTAGTGCACAGGGCTACTGTGGAGTCGCCGTTGGTGTTTGGTAGGAAGGATTATTTTTAAATGAACCTAGTGTCATTTTAACGCTTTAATACGGCAGTATTGCAGCCTACTTATGTCCAATGTTAAATAAAGGCTTCGCATATCAATCTCCAAATGAAATCAGTTTTATGTCCATAGCCTCTCCCTCCCGCGACATTACTCAGTGTCCTGCCTGTCCGCCAACCTTAAGCTTCATTCTTATATTCATGTTGCTCTAAAAAAACGCTCATAATTTGATAGAAAGTGTGCATGATTTTAGGAATGCTAAGAGCTCATAACGCCACTGCTTATCTAAAGTGACAAGTATAGTGCTACTATCGTAACACTATACTTGTCAAGCGTTTTTTCTAGTAAGTTCATTTTTATAAAAATACGTTTGTCATTACTAATCTAGTAAATTATATAAGCCAGAAGTGGTATCACTTGATTAAAGATTTCGTTAATTCTAATTTCTCTTGTGGCTTTTTTATAAACAGTGCGCAGGTCGTTTGGTTCATTGGCTTTTTGGGACTCTATGGGTTACCAATTCACCATGCTAGACAGGCCATACTGCGTGATAAGTGACCATTATAATACCTATAATGTATATTATGTCCCGCCTGTTGCTATTTTGCTTGGTTATGCTAAGATATGTCAGTGACTTGAGCTCTTATAAAGACGCATTCATTTCTTATTCTAACTCTTTCATGACTGATGTGCTTGAAAAAATTATAACATTTGCTTTTTATTATAGTAAGTATGACTTAAAGATACTTAACTAAATTTGTTAGGCCACTTAAGACCATCGGAAGCAATTATTATGATAATTAAAACAGACACATTGTCTCTGGAATTTGTAGCTTGATAAGCTAATTGGCGTACTTAGCATGACAATTTAATTGGTTGGAATATTTGGATCTATATGAAGAACTATATACCTACTAGTAAAGAAAATGTTGAATTCTTTTCAAAGAGTATTATTTGTAACTTAACTTAACCTTCTTTCCCTTTCCTCTCTTCAGGGCACAATTGCTCGGAATAGAGTTATGTTGTGACCTGAATTCCAGGAACTACTTCGAAACCGTGATCAAACTGCCTAACGGTATCTCGGTGTCCTGAACAAGGTACGTCGATTTTTCACGCCTAACCAATTATGCCTGCTTTATAAAAATCAGGTCCCGTCTTCCGTGGAATATTGCTCACGGGATGGCTCATCCAAGTACCTCCCCGATGCACTGGACCGGACAGATTGCAGCGTTGTGCTGTCCGTAGCATTCGCGATGTAGATGTCACGTACAGCCTAGAGCCTCTACAATTTCGTCGAGAAATTGCGTCGCTTAGCGCCTTCTATAGGCTATATCACAGAGAGTACTCTGAAAACCTTTTTGACCTTATCCCACCTTCCCTCTTCTTACTAAGGAAAACGCGTGCCGGGCTTCGGAGTCATCAATTCACTGTCTCCGCCTCAACATCACGCACAAAGTTTAGTGACTCTTTTCTTTGTCAAACTTCCAGAACTTGGAATTCTTCATGAGGGAACATGTGTTGCCTCCTTCCTATAACATGGCTTCCTTCATAAGAGGCGTGAAAAAGCACCTTTTTGGTCGGCAAGGTGGAGGCGGCTAGAGCAGTGTCTTGTCTACACTGTACTAGCTGTCTTCGCATATGGACTCTTCATACCGCTTCATATCAGGTGGTGTTGAGTCATTTGCTGAACTTTGTATAAAACATCTGCCAAGCCACACATTCCACACAGACGCAATGGATTTTTGATTGTCACATTATATACTATCAGGAGTCTTAAGCGGCTTTACAAATTAAACAATATTTGCATTGGTAACAAGTAAAAAAAATCTTTAAATTAATCTACTCAACGCAAACCCCTGTTCTTGATTATATTTGCGACGAGCCACGGACACGCCCCCTTCCATCCCCTATTGTATTCTGAATTCACTTTGTTAAGTCGTAAATGTACCAATGATTCAATTGACTTTGATCTTTACGGACCAGTGTATAATGCACGTATTACTACTTCATAATGGGTTTTACATATACACTTAACACGAACTGTTTCGATTTGTCTATAAAATAATACACATTAAGCTTTGTCTGGGAGTCATTGAAAGCAAGTGATGTTTCAGCATTGAATGAATTTAATTAATTAAAATCTGCTCTCCGGTGATTGAAAAGTACTATCGAATTGTTATTCAAATTTTAAGCAAATTACTTGTTGGGAGACTGAGAGAGATCTTTTGTATACTTTTAATATTATTTAAAGTACTTACAACTGCAATTAGAGTAAGCTCGTATTTATTATGGTATATTGATTATAATAATTAGGTATGTACTTACTACAGAACGATGTCAATCAAAATAGGGATTTAATTTTGGCAAGTTATGTGTTTATTACTTCAAAAAATAAACACACACTAGTCAATGAACAATTAAAAAGTCAGTGAAAGAACTCATCATATACGAGTATTCAGAGCTGTGAAATGGATATATTTTCAAATAAAAGCTTTATTTTGAATTAATTCTCATGGCAAATATTATAAATATTATAATAGTGGGTAATTTGTTTAAGATGCAAAAATCTAAATATCTATGTAGGTATTATCTACTTAGTTTTAATGATAGGTTAGGTCAATCTAAATTTTATTTATCTAGACTTGTAATTATGAAACTCTGACAAACACTTGAATATAGGTAAATCTATAGTTATTACGGTCAAAACCATCTTTGTAATAATTTTGAACGTTTTTTTAATCAATTACATCACACAGTAGGTAATACATAAGTTTTGATTGTAAAACTGTGGTCTTAACGTAGATTATGATCGAGTTACAATACGCTAAGTACACGCAAGTCTCTTTTCACCATAAGCACTTTAACCAAACCTCCTAACGATGCTTTATTATAGCTAGATAATTAGTGTGAGTGTAAGAATAAAATATTATTCTTTCATATATTCCTACTCCGTTCCTGCATTAAATAATACTACCAAAATAAACTCGACAATCCTTACTTTCCAGCTATTTCTTTCAATCACGAAGTATTCGAAACAATGAAAATGTATGGTTTAAAAACAATGTCTAACGATTCTTGCGTTTTTCTTTATTGTGTGTTGTGCGTTTTACGTGTGAACCGACACACATACACATAGCACAGCGCGGGCAGCTAAGAGGTTCTATTGTTTAATGGCACAATTGGCCGTTGCTTCTCAGCAGCCCGAAAGAAACTGACCAAAGTCGCACAACTTTTGTAGCGGGATAAAACAGTTTTGATCGTCAGCAGATAATATTTGACTTTTAAATTCATCATCATCACCAGCCCTCATACGTCTCACTGCTAGGCACAGGCCTTCCTGGCCGGGAAGTTCAGGGGTAGTGTTGGCGACCAGCATAGCAAACCTTTTTCGGAGCTGGCAATCTAAATTCTAGTCTAGAAGTTTTTAATATAGTGTTCTATTTTGATACGTCATGTAAAAACAAGGTAGTGTAGTTACGAAAATATACGGGTGACACAGGTGTAGGTGGTTATACTCAATATCTCGGTCCTCAACAGGTAGGTTGGTGAAATTGCTTCAGCAGAGCCCTGATATGCGATTCTCTAAAGTCAGCAGCCTTGAATTCGTGGCTGTCGGCAGCGCTGTCTTACCTTTTGCCGTTTGTTTGACAACCGTTGGTGACACCAGCGTTCCGACGACGAGCACGGTGTGAACCGGAACGAATAAGTTGTTTAATTTTATATCTTTATGTAAAAAACAATCAAATATTGAATGATGTCTTTGCGATACATTTTAAATACAAAAAAAACGTAGTCAAAAAATATCGATTGTAATATTTCATGTCGTATATCCAAAACAGCGACAGTCATACACAGCCATGATATCGACGTAGAGATTAGTGAATACGCTTACGCGCAGCACCGTGCTCAAACGTCAAAATCAATGGCAGCTCGTCGTCTTGTGAGACGTCAAGCTCGATGTCGAATGTTTATGTTTGTCAAAGGATGCCACTGTTCTTGGCTGCCTTAATAACTTTAAAGCTTTTGCTCAGGACCTAATCTCTTTGGCAAAGCTGATGTTTTCTTGGGACGCGCAGTGGAAATTGTCTAGCCGTGGTGTAGGAAAGCATTATGCAGATATACAAAACTCCATTCCTGTTAAACCATGGTTTTTTAAATACAAACAGGCTTCAAAATCATGCACTTCTACCATATGTCGCTTAAGGCTAGGTCATGCTTGCACTCCTCGGCTGCTTAAAATCAAAACATAGTAACTCGTTCCAACAAGAATGTTCAGGAGAGCCAAAAAACAGGTGGGCTACTTTAATTCGTTGGCCCGACGAAACCAGAAATAGTAGCGATTGGGGTGTTTGACGAAAAGTTTCACTATATTGTTGACTGTAGTTTGTGATACTCGTAATCGTGTTAGAGGTTATGGATACACTTTAATCGCTCACACTCTGTTTTTATTTGAAAATTTACCCAAATATGACTATAAAAACAATATGAAAACTTAGCAAGTCGGTTTACTAGGTTCTCAATTTGATTTTCTGAGGTAAGGTAAAGACTAAACAGACTCATATACAAAGTGTTTCATCATCATCATCATTATTTATAGCCGAGAGACGCCCACTGCCCAGGGATCTCCAAACCGATCGGTCCTGCGCTGCCCGCATCCATCGGCTTCCCGCGATCCTCACCAGATCGTCGGCCCACCTTGTGGGGGGCCTACCAACGCTGCGTCTCCCGGTACGCGGCCGCCACTCGAGGACCTTTCCGACCCAACGGCCGTCAGTCCTCCTTGCAATGTGGCTTGCCCACTGCCACTTGAGGTTCGCAATTCTTCGGGCAATGTCGGTGACCTTAGTTCTCCTGCGGATCTCATCATTTCTGATTCGATCACGCAGAGAAACTCCGAGCATAGCCCTCTCCATTGCCCTTTGGGTGACATTGAGCCTTCTTATGAGGCCCATTGTATGCGGCCACGTCTCAGTTCCGTAAGTCATCACTGGCAACACACACGAGTTAAAGACTTTCGTCTTGAGACACTGCGGTAGTTGGGCCGAGAATATGCTGCGAAGCTTTTCGAACGCTGCCCAGCCGAGTTGGATCCGTCGATTAACCTCTTTCTGGAAGTTGGACTTACCAAGTTGGACTATTTGTCCCAGGTAAACATATTCGTCAACAACTTCCAGTGTAGAGCTTCCAACTTTTACAGGAGTGGGAACGATTTGGGAATTTGACATAATTTTCGTCTTATCCATGTTCATTTTAAGACCTACTTGTTGGGAGACTCTACAGAGGTCGTCGAGCATTGTGCCCAAGTCCTCCAGGGTATTAGCCATGATTACGATATCATCAGCAAAACGAAGGTGAGTCATGTACTCGCCATTCCAAAAGCTTAAACACAATTCCTCCAACGCGGCTGTAAACAGTTTCGGCGAAATGACATCGCCCTGTTTCGTTTCTTGATCCTGGAGGCGGACTGACATAGTGGCGTTTTCGTACAGTGTCTGCAGCACTTTGATGTACCGATAGTCAATTTGGCACCTCTGGAGTGACTGAAGCACGGCCCAAGTCTCAACAGAATCGAAGGCTTTCTCATAGTCCACAAACGCTAAGCATAATGGCAGGTTGTACTCTTCGGTGTTCTGTATAACCTGCCGCAGCGTATGTATATGGTCTATGGTACCAAAGCCTTTTCGGAATCCGGCTTGTTCGGGAGGCTGGAAGTCGTCAAACCTGCGTGCGAGACGATTTGTTATAACCCTCGAAAACAACTTGTAAACCTGACTCAGGAGCGTGATGGGTCTATAGTTCTTCAATTGGGTCCTGTCACCCTTTTTGAAGAAGAGTGCCACCACGCACCTGTGCCATGCTTTTGGCGTTTTACCCTCGAGCATGATGGAGTTCGAGTATAATGAATAAGTTATTTCTTACCTGCAATCGTTTTCGTTCTGCAAAGCACGCATTATACGCCTGGATCGATAAAATTGCATAAAACTCATTTTATATATTGATATCTTGGAGCGAAACACTCGAGCGACGGTGTCACGACACTCACGACGATTTACTAAATGACATTTCATTGATTTTATAATCGGTGCCAAATTCAAAACATAGCAAGTCGGTTTTGCAAATTCATAACTTAGTAAGTCGGTTGAGTTGCTAGGGTTTTAAATTTGTATTCTGACATGCTATGTTTAGAATTGGTACTTCATGGATTTTTTTATAGTCATGCCAAATTGCTCAGACTTGCTAAATTATATTTTTAAAATTACGTAAGAAACTGGGAGTTTTAAGGTCCACATCATATTGATACTGCCTAGTAAGTCGAAAAATGCCAAAAACGGTTTTTTTTAAAAATCACTTGTTACTAGGTTTTGAATTTGGGCAGCCGTCCTGTACATTTGGCCAAAATCAGGGTTAAGGATAGCTCATTATGCGAGTGCGGCTTGGACGAAGGAACCATTGACCACATATTTTTCGAATGCCCCAAGAACCCTACATCCCTATACAATGTTCTTCCCAGTGATATCCCTAAACCCATTAATTTTAAATCTCTCCTGTGTTACGTAAACACTCCATTTATTAATGTTCTATGTGATTACATAACAAAAACTAACATAAGATTATAAGTATTTGTTCGTCTGGCCTAACATACTAACAAGTGTATATATATTTGTGTCTGTCTCTTTTTCAGAAATTTCAACAGCCACTCGGTTTAACACTTTGGTTAGCCTTTTTATGTACGCATTGTACTTTCACAATCCGTAATAAATAAGCAGAGTCAGTGGCCATCGACATATGAGATAAATCACAAGAATTAGATCTGAGCTAAAAACTGGATTCTGGCGAAATCAAAGACAACGCCATCAACCAAAAAGCAGAAGATTTATGTTTGTGAATCACATTCCCAGTGCTGTTACGATAAAGCACTGGGCGACCCCCACACACGCCCGTTGCTGCGCCAGCGGCGGGTAGGTTAGTAGTCGGATTTCTTCCCGACAAAAAAAGGGAGAAGCCTTCCTACGTGGGAGACACACACACAAAAAATACTAATGATTGCTTAGCGCACAAGTAGTTCTTACATAGACTGCGTCTTAGTTCTCACTCACTAAGACGCGATAGTGGCTGATTTCAATCTTCTTATAGTGAGACAGTTAATTTAATAAATGTTTAATTAATAATAATATTGTCTTTGTATTTTCTTTTTCGCACTTATGTTTTATAAAAGAAACCTCTCTAAAGTAAACGGATAGAAAATACTTTCTTTGTCATTAGATATAAATAACTTAAAATAATGTCAAGTATCAATATGAAACAATCGGCCTACGTCGAATTTGGGCGGTCGAGATGCTACGTTGAAATGATGCGCTAGACCACTGAATCCAGAAGGTAGATTAATATGGAATGGCCGCGGAAAATTCTTTAGTACTTCTAAAATTTGATCATTCTATTAATCTACCATTGTTAAAAAAATATTCTATAACGCGTCTAAGCTCTCATAATTTTAATTAAGCAGGTACATAATAATAGGAAAATATTGGACTGTACAGTTCATTTAGTTACCTATAATACATTTGATAGGGTTTAAACCCGAATGGCCAGACACTTTGCCCACCGATTTGCGCTGCGGACTAGCACTTAGGTACCTCAGTTTAATTACGTTTCATTCGTTTGAATATTGATTTTACTCAGGATATCAAGAAGGCGTTTTATCTTATGCTTCAGATGACAACGTACCAATACCCAGTGGTTTCTTCCTTGTTATTGCAGGTGTCTATAGGAAACGCTAGCTACTGACCACCAGGTGTAATAATTGTGCTCCCGGGAGTCTTGTGCGGCATAACAAATTGAAACATCTTTAAAACTCATTCTTAATTCGAAAAGGATTATGTCAAAATGAAATTAATTACGGTGTAAGATTTCAGTACTTATTACAGTAATTTTGTTTAAACAGTTATATTTATGCTTCTGACAGGAAATACAAAAAAGTGTCACAAGACATAATTCTCTCGTTTTTATTCGCAAAAAACGCATCATGTTCGTTTCAAGAATTGTAGTCTTACTCCAGTTTCACCTGTACCTACATACGATAGTATAACGACTACTTTTCTTATCCATATTTACCTCGTGTCCAGCCGCCGTGTCCAGTACGCTCATATTTTTAAAGCAACTGCCGAAACAATGATCAATTTAGCAATCACAACGTGTATGCAGTGTTCTATGCAGATATGAACAAAACGGGATTTGCAAGGGTTGCCAAATAGGTACTAAATGAATAATTCACATAAAAAGTAGCTTGAGTGCTCTGCTCTGCGAACTGCGAACATGTCTAAATACAATACATGTTCGCAGTATCGATAAAATTTAAAGATGGCGGTTATATCCAATGATTTTTGACAGTTCAAATCGATAAATGGCTTTATCATATCGCGTTTCGGTGGTCATGCTAGGCGGGCTGGTTTCGATTACGCGATAAAGCGAAAGTCGCCGTGGTCGATCCTGGGATGGGTCAATCAAAATTTGTAATTTCGAGCTCCTCCGTGCTTTGGAAGGCACGTTAAGCCGTTGGTCAGCTATGGCGCAAACTCCTCATTTGTTTCTCCCATGTAGGAAGACCTGTGAAGACGGCTTTAAATTAAAACATGGGCTATATTAGTTCATAGAAATGTTTTGTAATGCAGCCAATGTTATATTATTTCATACAAATGTCATGAAATTATCAAATAAATGAGATTTATCTGAAAGTTGCAAAACATTTCTATGAACTAATATAGGCCATGTTTTAATTTACTGTCGTAAGATCATCACCTCCCAGTATAGGCTGATGATGATGAATTTTTATAGGGCAGCGAATACGTCACGCAAGATATATAAATAATATATTCGATAGATAATTACAATTAATATTTTAATAGTGTCTTGCTAGTGTCTTGAGAGTGCAATCATTCAAACAATATTGGACCGACCAAGTAATGATCCTAAACTCCTGGTCATGGATTGACATGAAGCAATTTCCAGCATCACCAGCCTATATCTAAGTCCCTAGCTGGGTACAGATCTTTCTTCCTACATTGAGGAAATTATTGAAGTGAAGCAAAATGGTTTGGTGCTACCCACAAAACATAGAAAGACACCTTAGAGTATTTGAATATTATTAGGTGCCTGAAATATATACAATATCAAGTACCTAGTATTACAGATTGTAGATTATCCTCTCAAGCGACTGTCGACTTGCCGACTGTCGTCAAGTAAAAAAAAACTAGTTGAGCGTCGCTTGCCGAGAGTCGGCAAGACTTAATGGGTTTGTTGGTTTTTAATTTTATTTTTTGCTCTAGCTTTTGTTTATTTTACTTTTTCGATATGTTATTTCTATCTACAGGTATGGTTTTTAGCCCAGATAGGTAATAATAATATTGCAAGATTACTTAAAAAATAAACCATTCCGCTCTTGCGCACGGAACGGGAAAAAATTTGTCCTAACGCTCAACGGAGTATGAGGTAAACTTCCGCGACGACGCGCGAGTTAGTTTTTTATGAAAAGTTTTTAGCAGCCATTTTGTAATGGCTTTATTAAAACTTTTCATGCATTTTACTTTCATTACCCACTGAAAAACTACAACGTAGTCACTACCTCAATTGACGGAGGGCGTCATCCCTACAGCCAAATGTGCCTATTTCACGTTTACCTGCCCGCCATTGTTTATTAAGCCAAAAAAGTTGCATATTCCGGCTATTGTGATGCTCTTTTGTTTTATGCAATACCCACGGTTCTGGCCAGTCCCTCTTTATGCGGGCAAATTTGGGGATATTATGTTTATCTGAGATACTAGATGCAGTGAAGAAATTTATATAAACTTAGATAGGCACATGTGTATCAATATGAATGGTATATATTCGTATTCAATTTTAATCTATGAAGATCATAAGAAAAAAATTATTGTATTTGATTTGTGGGTACACATCAAACACTATCATAATTATGTTGCTATTTTAATCTCAATTGCATAAAAATAGTATGCAGAAGAAGCGCCTCTCTTGTGAATTATTGGAAGCTACTTTTCATCTGTGGATTTGAAAGCTGAACGCAATCGAGATCGACGCTTTGATACGACTAAAATCATATGAGATAAACGTATTAAATTGCCATTATTAAAATAGAAGAAAACCTTTACCTAGCACCCACGCAGAAGTACGTGTAGAAACTTCTAGACACTCTTCTTTAACGGCTGCTTTTTTCTCTTCTCAACACATATATTCCCATAGTCATTATAAATACTTATCAAAAGCTTAACAAAATGTATGGGAAATATTAACATTAATTTTACAATTAAAACTTTTGATAACTTAGTATTTATAAATATGTTAACTTGGGTTGGTGCCCGCTTGTTATAACCAAACACCTTGTATATTTTGTGCAATAATAACAGTAAAAGAGTTAGACGGGCATTAATGGTTGCAATATTTTTGTTTCTCACCTAATTTAAATCACAAAGATATAGGTACTTTCCAGTTAATAACTTTCCAGTTTTAGTATTTTCTTAATTTGAGCACCCCGATTAGTTATCAACCCAAATTTTTCTCAAGTTATACATGAGTAGAAAAAAACTTAAAGAAAAACAGCGAGTCTTCATTTATAGTTCTAAATTGTGCTACGAAATTGCTACGACGTAGCTGAATGGAAAAATAAAATAAAGTATTTATCATAGCTTCATAATTTTTGTTGTTCTCACTTATGATAAGAGAGAAAAACATAAATTTTACCAAAAACAACGAAGAAACCTCCGTAGTTTGATTTAAAGTTCTAAGCAACGACATTGCTACGGCGTAGCTGAATAGAAAAATAATAATAATGAAATTATCATACCCACATTTTTTTCTGATTATAAACGATTAAAACAAAAACGCAAACAAAAACAACGAAGAAAGCTTCATAGTTCGATTTAAAGTTTTAAATTATGCTACGAAATTGCTACGACGGAGCTTAATGGAAAAAATACTAAATTAAAAAATTTATGTAACCCCCGGCGTCATTAATCATCTATCTAACACCATCTCATTGAGACTATTCATAAGAGCCCAAACACGCTATATCTGCTGTAAGTTTCAGAAGCATCAAGCATTTTGCAGACTTTTTGATGGTATAGGATCGTCTCAAGGATAGTATGTCATGGGAATGTCACAGAAGTGACAGTACACCAAATTTTAAATCAATCGGATCTGTAAAAGTTAGTAAAACCCTTTAATCATGTATAAAATGAGCTGATAGTCATCAAACGCCTGAACTGATCTTCATAAATTATCGCTAAGAACCATCGTAGTCACATCAGCTTTCAATAAAAAAAACCGAATCAAATTCGGTCCATTCATTTAGGCGCTACGATGCCACAGACAGACACACAGATACACAGACAGACACGTCAACACGTCACAGACTTATAACACCCCTTTTTTTCGTCGGGGGTTAAAAATAGTAATTATCATACCCGCTTTTTCAATTATTTCTAGTTCTACATTATGCTACGAAATTGCTTCGACGTAGTTATTAAGAAAAGATAAGAAAAATTAAATTATGTAATTATTATACCCACATTTCTCCAAATTATAAATAAGAAAAATAAAAATTGAGCCAAGAACATATGGTGATTTATTTAAAGTTCTAAATTAAGCTAAAAATTGCCACGACGTAGCTGAATAGATAAAATATGAAGATTTTTCTTTTATAATACATAATTAATTGAGGTGAAAGTATCTACAGACACGACAATCTATATTTTACACTCTTGATAACTTGATAATGATAAGGATAATTATAAATTGTTTTCTTAATATTTAGTTTTGGGATTGTTACGCGCCGATTATTATCTTGTTCCGCGCCGATTTTTTGATTGATCTGTGAAGACACACAATAGAAAATCTATTATATTTGATAAAGGAACGAAAGCTCAAATTCAAATGAAACATAAAAATGTCTTTTAAATTTTTTTCACAGCCGCAAAATGATGAATAACTTGAAATATAGCTTTAAAAAAAATATGAGACATTTTGATATATGCCGTGTGGTGTAAGTTTTTGTTCAAACTTAATTTTCCGTTCCAAAAAAAGGAATAAAGAAAAAAATAAAGCATTACAACATTTTAAAACGACACCACAGATAAAAATCGGGCACTCGTGTAACTGACGGACACACACCAAGGAAATTAAAAACATCGATGCGGTACTTGGATTACACGTGTACGGTTTTGTCTATGGTAGTCCGCCGCAAGTACATTACTCTTTGGTCCGCCGCTTTGTGCTATAATAACCCAACATGGGCCAGCTTAGCACTTAAATACTCTGGAGATTATTTAAGTGCCTGGATTGTCCGCTAACTATAACGGCATAACCATATGGGCAAGATAATACAACGACGCTTATTGACAAAGCAGCAGTGGGTCTGCACTTAACTTAGTAATCTTACCTTTCTGTCAAAATAGGTTAAGTGAGCGAATAAGCTCGCTGGATTATCGAACAAGTCTGTCACCGCAGATATAGGCCCAGTGCGGTGCGCAACGACCGCAGATTCTTAAAAACCGCCCGTAGCAGGCTTTAAAGAAGTAGTCATCGAGCCGTGACGTCATCAAGTAATGTCCCGACCTCGTCAGCCACAGGTGCGGGTTGCAATAATTACCGCCGAGATGGGATGCGCTCTCATTATTTAAGATCCTACACTACAATGAAAACATGTGTATTAGGCACGTGTAAAACTTCCTTTGTTTTCTCGTCATTTTCTTAGATGCAGCCTTCCAGTAGGTACCTATTTGTATAGTGCTTTTTTTTTACGTTGAAATATGCATCTTTCGCCTATTCACAGTAAGTAACATAATGCTCTGCTGTTTTATTTTGTTCAGTAAACAAACAATAAACAAATGATGGCAAGAAATATCCTGTCATCTTTTGTTTTTTTTTACTCTAAAATAGTTTTTATGAGGCAGAGCAATAGCTCTACCTTACAAAGAACTATTTTAGAGTTTAATTAATTTGCAAATATCATTACAAAACATTGGAATGCTGAAAAAGTTTCTTTAGCTGCCACCTACCTCTTCGCAGGCAGCTGAAGTATTCGCGGCCGTCAGTAGAATTGTTAAATGGTGACGATGGATAAGATTAGCATGAGTACAATTTAATAAAGCTTTTTAAAATTATCACCTTTTACAATTTGATGACTTGATTGTCATACATATAGACAAGTCTCTAATAGATCTAGGTACAATTTGTAAAAGTTAAGTACTAAGAACAGTAATATACAAGCTATTTTAATAAAACTACTCTTTTCCTCCCGGCAGAATTTTCCGTGCTCGTGGAGTTCAAATATTGAATATGAATCTCCACCAACTGTCTCACCAAATTAGTCGTGTCTACATTAGTATGGACAATAAGCTCGAAAATCTTGAGCTGTTCTAGAGCCTTCCACTCGTCTTTGTGCTTCACAGCGACATTGAATAATTCATTCAAGACATCTCTTGACTTCTTTATCATGCTCAGAATAAATCCCGCTTTGTAAGGCGCATCCTCACGGTGTTTTTCTTTTATATGTTCAATGGACTTAACTTTTCTTTCCGTGTCGTGTATAGTTTGCTGAACCAACGTTGATATTTTATACTTTAAGTTCCCGTCTTTCTCGTCCGTGTAACCAGATACTCTAAACACTTTATAGGAATTTTGCTGCTGTAGAAAATGTCTTCGGATAAAATTCGTTTCTGTGGATGTTCTGATGGGAGGGTAATTGCGTCTCTCGGAATCTATTCCAGCGTTGCTTACGAGCGAACTGTCCTGTGAGTTTTGTAAAGGTAATTCAATTAAATTTAAACAATAATATTGCTTTATAAAACATACCGTACCTGAAAATAAATAAAAGCCTTTTATCATTATTTTTAGGAGTTAACAACAAATAGATTATCCGCTTGTATAATAATTACTTACAGAATATCCTAACGCTTTTATGTATCTTCATATTTGTATAATATTTATCAAAAGCGTATTCATCGTTTCATATTGCTAGGTGAAAACCAATTGAATTGTTTTTACGACTTCATATCGTTTTATGACCTGTTTATGATTCTGTTTTAATTAGCATTACATTAAGTAATTGTAATTTTAAAAAGTTTTTGCTAAGAAATGATACAAATTACGAAGCGAAGCTTGGATAAAAATACATAAAATATATTTTGTAACTACCCAAGTAAGTTTTCAATCTTTACAACTCTTCAACATCTCTTCAAAGAGCGCCTAAAATCATAAATTATTGTTGTCGATAAAAAAACGTAGCCCCCAATTGAATAATGTCAAATACTTGTCAATCTATCAAATCTAGCTTAAAAACCAAATTTTTGTGCGAATTTTTACAATGCTGTGGAAAGTAATGACTAATTCTTTATTACAGTTACCTAACATTTACAAGTCTAAGTTTATACCACTCAGAACATGTAGTGTATTTGGTATCAAAGAATTGTTACAACAAGAGAAAGTATGTATTACCTATTTAGTTTCTGTTTTTACGATATTAGTTGATACTTCAATAAAAGCTAACCATGCAGGCCTCTATCTTATTCTTATTAATGTTCTTAGACAGATAATTTTAACATACAACAAATCAAGTATAGCGATCATGAAATGGCTGTAGATGTAATCAAAAGGTATTACCTTAGTGACCATGTACTGGTGCGGGCTCGCAACATGGATTTAAATGATCGAGCACTTGACGAATACTTGGTCAGTTTGATGAAACAAGGTAATGCAGTATATTATATTACTATAGCTAACTTATTTTAATATATCTAAACTGCTAAAACACCCATCTTAGTGAGAGGTCCCAAGCTTGGGCCTCAGTAAGGGCAGATGGAGTGAAAAATAAATACGAATATTTGTTTATTTATTTAGGATAAATAAACTCATGTAAATAAAACATGATATTATAAGTGAGAGACCAGCTCGCCGAGTGGTTAGTACCTGTAGCTATAAGGCTACTCAGCCAGGGGTCCCGGGTTCGAGTCTCAACCGGGGCAGATTTATGAGTGATACACTTTTTTATTCTATACGGGGTAAGTCTATCTTGGCCTTCATCTCACATGAAGGTAAGTAAAGCGCTTTCACCTTCGGGGAAACCGAGTTCGGAGAAAACTGGATATCTCATACCTCCAACTTCCGCAATACAAAAAAATATAAAAGTTAGTGATGATGGTGGTAGCTAGCCAAGCGGACTTAGGAGAAGCCCTACCACCAACCAACGGCTACAACTACCGCTGAGCTATGGCCCCTTTGCGTTACTGCACCACGCACAAGCAATATTTTTTAGTCTATTTACCTATGTTACGATACGAAAAACAAAGCAAGTTTCGTCATGGTCGATCCTGGGATGAGTCAATCAAAGTTTGTTATTTCGAGCTCCTCCGTGCTTCGGAAGGCACGTTAAGCCGTTGGTCCCGGTTGTTCCTGCAACTGCTTTAACCCACCAACCCGCATTGGGCCAGCGTGGTGGTATTATGTCCCAAACTCCTCATGTGTTTCTCCCATGTAGGAAGGCCGGTGCCTAGCAGTGGGACGTATATAGGCTGATGATGATGACCTATGTGATCTATTTAACTTTAATCCTTAAGCTATCCACTATGCCGTCGAATTTAGTACAATGGACTATATGATTTTATATTACGTGTGTGCCTTTAATGCAAATATACTTTTTTATCTATCTATCAACCAAACCGAGCAGAAAAATTCTGCTCCTACGGGGAATTTTAACCCCGGACCTCCTAGATCTAAAGCAGGTGATCTCAACTCTTAGGCGGATAGTATAATATATTTTGTTCTAGGATTTTTTTATTTATATATTTATGTACTTAGGTATGTATTCTAATAGGTATAAAATATTATCCCTTATCTAGTATCTAAGAGGAGCTCGGTAGCGTATTAGTTTGAGCGCTATGAAAAACTCTTAAAAACAAAGCAAGTTTAGCCATGGTCGATCCTGGGATGGGTCAATCAAAGTTTGTTATCTCGAGCTCCTCCGTGCTTCGGGAGGCACGTTAAGCCGTTGGTCCCGGTTGTCCCTGCAACCGCTTTAACCCACCAACCCGCATTGGGCCAGCGTGATGGTGTTATGGCCCAAACTCGTCATGTGTTTCTTCCATGTAGGAAGGCCTGTGCCCAGCAGTGGGACGTATGTAGGCTGGTGATGATGATGATCCAAAGGTAATCGGTGTGAGTGTATGAATACATCATTTTATTAATCTGTGAAGGATCAATCAAATTGTTCGGAATGGAAATACTTATGCTGCGATCTGAATAAGAGGCATACCTGCGCAATTAATGCCTGCTTTACAAAACTAAGGTCCGGTCTTGCGTAGAATTTTGCTCGCACCTATGGGATCGCTCAACCAAGTTACCTCCTCGATGCACTGGAGAGATTGTAGTGTCGTGCTGTCCGTATCATTGGCGATGTAGAGGTCAGGAACAACCTTCAGCCTTTGCAATTGCGTCGAGATATTACGTCGCTTAGCGCCTTCTATCGGCTATATCACGGAGAGTGCTCTGAAAAGCTTATCTCATCTTCCCTCTTCCTACTCAGGAGCACGCGAGCCTGTCTTCAGTCATCAATTCACTGTCTCCACCTCAACATCACGTACAAAGAAACTTAGTAACTCGTTTCTTTATCGTACTTCCGACACTTGGAATTCTTTCCCATCACATGTGTTCTCTCCTTCATCTTAATATAACATGGGTTCCTTCAAAAGAGGCGTGAAAAGGCACCTTATGGGCCGGTAAGGTGAAGGCGGCTAGAACAATGTTTCAAGCTGTCTTCGCATATGATATGGACATATTATATAAGCGGTAAGAAGTTACCGCTTTATATCACGTGGTGTTAAGTCATTGCCTGTGCTTTGTGTAGAAAAAAAGTACCCACATATCAGGCATAATATATTTTCTATAGAGTGTGAGTTGTTGTGGCCTGGTAAGGGATTAAAGAGCAGAGGTTTCTCTCTGCTCTTTAATCTCTTACCAGGCCAGGGAACAATACTTAAGAGGTACGGAATGTAACTTAAGGACCTTGCTTCAACTCTTGTTTCAGGAAACGCGATTTATGCCAAGACGGAGGATGGCACAGTGGCTGGGATCTGCATCAATCATGCCAGCAGTCCAGTCGACCCCGGAAATCTACGAACGTATGCTTACTACCGACAAGTAAGTAATTAATAAACTTTTTTTTTTCATGGTCAGTTTCTCAGATCTTACCTATTTAATAATAAAATGCTAAATATTTCCAGCCGCTTGCGGACTACGCCTGCTTATATTAGCTTGATATCTTTTGGAGTTTAATGATGTTTAGTGTGTTTTAATATTTTATGTGAGATTGTAGGTTGGATATGTATTTATAGGTAAGTTTATAGATAAATATATGTGTATATTGAATTGTCTTTATAGCTTAAATAACATTTTAGGTTTATAATTTACGTTTGGTTAAAATCTATTAGACATCGCTCGCATTAAAATTCTTTAAACGTTCATCATTACCAGCCTATACATCCTACTACTGGGCACAGGCCTTGGGAGAAACACATGAGGTTGAGCCATAACACTACCACCTCTGGTCTATTCGGGTTGGTGCGTTAAAGCGGATGGGGTAACAAGCGGGACCAAGGGTTTACAGTTGTTGATGATACATCACTACGATTATACACATCACTATTTTGATAGTTGTACTTTGTAATCTATGGTAATAAGATGTCTGAATTAACAGTGTGGATTAATAAAAAAACTAATTAGAATCACAAGTATTTATTATTTAAATAATCATCATGCAAAACATGGTGTCAGGTGGGCTCCCGGAGTTGGATTTCAGCGGGAATCTTGCTCAAAATTATCAAGCATGGAGTCAGCGGTTCAGCATCTTCATCGAAGCTAATGGCCTAGAGCACGTGGCCGAAAAAAGAAAAATCAGCATTTTGTTGAATCTCATCGGGGATAAAGGTATACAGATTTATAATTCATTTAGTTGCAATGGCAACGAGACGGTGGACGAAGTGTTAGAACTGTTTAAAAAATATTTTTCTCCCAAGAAAAGCTTAACAATCTACCGAAACGAATTCTTCACCATACAACAAAAAGATAAATCATTCGAAGATTATTTCCAGACTGTAATCAATCTAGGGATTTCTTCCGAATTGGGAGATCTCAGAGAAAGTCTCACGGTGTGTAAAATTATTTCCGGCTTAGACTCTAGATTCAATAACCTCAAAGTAAAGTTAATGGCGGAAGAGGACAATAATTTAAATTTGACATATGTGATGAAATACTTGCTTAGTGCGGAAAATTCCAGGATTTATATGGAAAATCAAACTAAAAATGAGACCGACAGAAATGACATATGCTATCTAAACAAAGTAAATACTAAAAATAAATTAATTAGAAACTGTAGAAATTGTGGTATACTAGAACATGAAATAAAGAAATGTCGAAATCATTTCAGCAAGATGTGTCGGTCCCATAAAACAATTAAAGAAAAACAAGTTAATATGTTAGAGGAAGAAGAAACTAATGAAGAGGGTGATTTCTTTATAGGTCTGGTGGGAAATGAAATAATTCAAGAATTTATGGTAAGGAATAAAAGGTTGCTCATAAAAATGGATACAGGTGCTGCGTGCAATGTTATTGGAAGTGACACATGTAAACAATTAGGTTTAGATAAAAATGAGCTGCTGCAGTGCAATAAAAGAGTCATACAATTGGATGGTAAATGTGTCCCTGTTCATGGTGCATGCTGGTTAGAATTAATACATCCAAATCTTTGTAAATATAATGTTAATTTTATTGTAATTGAAGGCCAAGTTCCTACCTTATTAGGTTGTAAAACATGTTTAAAATATAAGTTTGTTACAGCTAATACTAATCTAGTAAATATTTATAATATAGAATGTAAAAATAAAGATAAAAAGGTTGAAAAATTTATTCAGTCATTGAAATCTAATTACAATAAGCTGTTTGATGGTGGCCTTGGTTGCATTCCTGGAGGAGCAGTAAATTTACAATTAAATAGTGATGCTGTTCCAAATGTACAAGCAGCCAGACGTATACCATTCTCACTACTGCCTGAACTTCGTAATGAATTGGCTAGAATGGAAACATTGGGAGTTATTGAAAAAATTAATAAGCCAACTAAATGGGTAAATAATTTTGTTGCCGTCAGGAAACCAAATGGTAAGTTGAGAATATGTATAGACCCTAGAGCTCTTAATAAGTACATTATACAACCTAAATATCAATTACCAACTATTGATGAAATTAAAAGCAAAATTAAGAATGCCAAAGTTTTTGCATTACTAGATGCATCTAATGGATTTTGGATGCTAAATTTAAATGAAGAGAGTTCAGAGCTGTGCACATTCATAACACCCTTTGGCAGGTACAAATTTAAAAGACTTCCTTTTGGTATTTGTTCAGCTCCTGAAGAATTCAGTAGAATCATAACACAAATGTTCGAAAATGTAGAGGGAGTTATACCTTATATTGATGATTTATGTATTTATGCAGAATCTAATAGTCAATTGTATGAAAGATTAAATAAAGTACTGGATATTGCATTAGAAAATGGTATCAAGTTCAATGAATCAAAATGTAAGTTTTTTGTTAGTGAGCTCCTTTTTGTTGGTCATAAGTTCACAGCTAATGGTGTGTTACCAGATCCTAGTAAAGTACAGGCAGTAATGAATATGGAACATCCAACAAATAGAAAAGAATTAGAGAGATTTTTAGGTATGTGTAATTATCTCTCACGTTTCATACCAAATTATTCAAAATTAACAGAACCTCTAAGAATATTAATGAAAAAGGATACTGAATTTATATGGGATGCCAATCAAGAATATACAGTCAAAATGTTAAAAAAGGCTTTATGTACTAGTCCTTGTTTAGCTTTTTTCAACACAAACCAAGATATAGTCTTATCAGTCGATAGTTCATCCACAGCGTTGGGTGCTGTAGTATTACAGAATGATAAACCAGTTGCATTTGGGTCCCGCTCTCTCAATAATACAGAGCAGAATTATTGTCAGTTAGAGAAAGAAATGTTAGCAATAGTATTTGGATGCTATAAAATGCATCAGTATATTTATGGCCGTAGAGTTCTTGTTGAAACTGACCACAAGCCATTAGAGACTTTATTTAAAAAACCATTATATAAAGTTCCAGCCAGATTGCAAAGGATGATGCTAGCAGTACAAGGATATCATTTAGTAGTCAAATACAAACCAGGTAGATTATTGTTTATAGCTGACACTTTATCTCGTAGTTGTCCTCCTAAGGAAGACAACAAATGTAAAGAAATTAGTAAAAATATCATCCTTCATGTGAAATTATTGAAAGAAAGTTTACCAGTATCTAATTTAAAGTTAAAAGAAATACAAGAAGCAACAAAATTTGATCATACACTTAGCAAAATAATTAATTACTTGAAAATAGGATGGCCTAGTAGTGTTAATGAAATAGATAAAGATTTAAAAAAATTTTGGACATTCAGAGATGAGCTAAGTACTTTAGATGGTATTGTCTTGAAATGTAACCTAATAGTAATTCCAAATTCTTTAAAAACTGCAATGCTTAATATCATTCATCAAGGGCATGTTGGTGTAAGTACATGTAAAGCTAGGGCAAGATCATGTATATTTTGGCCAGAATTAAATAAAGATATTGATATATTTGTAAGAAATTGTCATCCTTGTGCCAAATATCAATCAAATTTGCCAAAAGAACCACTTATTATACACCCTATTGAAAAACTTCCATGGCATAAAGTCGGTATTGACATATGTACATTTGAAAATAAAAATTACTTGGTATTTATGGACTATTATTCTAAGTACATAGAAGTTTGTAAATTGGATGATCTGTGAGGTAATTCTGTAATAGAAAATTGTAAATCTATTTTTGCAAGACATGGCATACCATCTTTAGTGGTTACTGATTGTGGGACTCAATTCACTTGTGAAATGTTTAAACAATTTGCTAATAATTATAAATTCAATCATACTATGTCCAGTCCTAAGCATTCACAATCAAATGGTCAAATTGAGAGTGGTGTAAAGATATTTAAGAGTATATTAAAAAAATGTAAAGAGGATAAATCAGATCCATTCTTAGGTTTATTAAATTATCGTAACACAGAAAAACCTCATATGCCATCTCCAGCACAATTATTATTTTCTAGAACACTAAATTCTTTGCTACCAATTTCTAAACTGCAACTCAAATCAAAAGTTTATAAATATCAAGAATGTTATCACAAGCATATAGAGTCTGTTCAAAAATATTATAACAAAAATTCACGACTTCAAATGGAACTACCTATAGGGCAAAATGTGTATTTTAAAAAGACCTTAGATTCAAATTGGATCAAAGGACAGATATCAAAGAAATGTATTGAACCACGTTCATATTTAATTAGGGATGAGAAAGGAAGAATATATAGAAGGAATAGGAAATATATCAAGCAGTCGCTTTAGAAAAAATTGATTGTATAGATAATAAGATGGTAACTGAAAATAATTTTGATTTTGTTAATACTCCAGATGTGTTTCCTCATGTTGATTCTAGTAATCAGACTTGCAGTAATAATGTAAGCAGCTCTGATACAAATGATTGTGAGTTAAATAAAAATACTAATAACATAACAAACAATAACCAAACATATGTAAGAGTAAGTCGGCATGGTAGAAGTATTCATAGACCTAAGAAGTTTAATGATTATGTTGAACTAAATTGAGTAGTACCTATTTTACAATTCATAATTATTTTACATTGTACCTATGTTATTCATTTTATAATTATAAAGGGGGGATGTTGATGATACATCACTACGATTATACACATCACTATTTTGATAGTTGTACTTTGTAATCTATGGTAATAAGATGTCTGAATTAACAGTGTGGATTAATAAAAAACTAATTAGAATCACAAGTATTTATTATTTAAATAATCATCATGCAAAACAACAGTGCCTTCCGAAGCACGCATGAGCTTGAGATTTAAAAAAAAAAAGACCTATCTGGAATCGACCACGCCGAAGCTTGCTTTGTTTTCGTAACCAAAAACAGAGCCCTCAAACCACTCGGCCACCGAACTCTTCACCTTTACTCCTTTGAATCCTTAAATTATAAAGTAGGTATTAATTAGCCATAGTATAGAACAAAGTAGAAAGATTATCCTTACAAATATCTTCTCCGCTTTTACAGAATGCGAACACCAAAGACTTTTTGTACTTCATAGCGAAACTGCAGGAAACTCCCAACCTTTGGGAGGTCTTCAAACAACCCAAAATGTTCGAGGTAGGTCATAAAAAGAAATTAGAAACGAACACTTAAGCAAATTTTCATGCAAATGTTGTGTTGGTTTCAGATAAAAATGCTAACAGTGCTACCGCAGTATCGTAGACAAGGTTTAGCGGTGATGCTCGTTGAGAAATCAAGAGAACTAGCGCTTGACCAAGGGTATAAAGTCATTCGAATGGACTGCGTCAACCTTTACGAGTAAGTCTGTTATTAAATTAGGTTAAAACCGAAAACATTTTGGTTGGATGTGGTCATAAAATATAACATTGAACCTAGGGATGTAACGGAGGTAGTTTTATCGGAACCGAAGTCGGAGTCGGAGTTTTTAAATTTGATTTATCGGAATCGGAATCGGAGTCGGAATCGGAGTCGGAGGCAGGGTCAGAAGTGGTGGCATGAGAAAGAATTTTTATTTACAGACAAATAAAACATTCTTTAATCATTTTTTTTTAAATTATAAAATAAAACACAAACAATGAAAAAAATTAGCATATTATTTCCAAATAAACAAAAACACACATTATATTGAATGAACAAAAGCTTTAAAACAAATTAAATCAAATGAATTGACTCCAAAAGTAGTCTAAACCTCCGATTAAAACCTCCGATTTAAAAGTGTCGGAGCCGAAGTCGGAACCGAAGGTGTAATAATAATCGGAAGTTCCGACTTAACGGAACCGAAGTCGAAGCTCCGTAACATCCCTGATTGAACCTATCAATCGCACGAAAACTCTTTAGCACTAGACGATCTAATATAGGATATGGCATCGATACTATTCTATTTCAAAACCTGAACGAGTACATTTTCAAATAAAGTGACAACGGGAAAGTCCTTATAGGTAGCCAAAATGCAACTTGAAATCAATGAAATAAAATGATTTCAAGTTACATTATGGATGCCTATGCGGACTTGTACCATAGACGGACTTCCCTGCTGTCACCTTACCTACAATTCGATTAAGCTAGGCATTTGATATTTTATAAATTTAATTTATTCATTATGTAATAAAAATTTAAATGATATTAAAAATACATAGGTAATATACTGTTTCGAAAGTCTGTAATAAAATTGACGGATGTGGTTGTGATTCCTGTCAATAGAAGTCATTCTAATGGACCTTGGAAAGTTAGACACTTTTCTGACTATTTTTATTTTCCAATTAAATTAAATAAAACATTGCCCTGCTTGTGACAACCCTTCAAATGGTACGCATTTCGTACTATTGCGTATCGCGCGACACACTACAATTATAGGTAGATACCACATACACACACACGCTTACAACCTGCGCACATACTACTAACCCCCGCAACCTTAGAATTCCAAATTTTATTTCGGAATTCTGTAACACCCTAACACACTAGAAAAAATTCATGGCCTATGACGGAAAACGAACCCACGACCATTCACAATCTGGGTAACGGCTCTAAACCACTGAGCTATCGAAAATTTGGGATAACCCTGCTATTTTCAGTGAGTGCTATGTCTAGTGCCAGTGCTATTTTAATATTTTCATAATTTAATTTTTAACGTTAGGTAATACCAAAATGTCTTTTCAGTCACAAAGTGGCAGAGCGATGCCTTTTCCGATGTATCGTCAAGTTCCCTCTACATCGGTTGCGAGGCGTCAACGCCCCTTTCATCAAGCGTAATTCCGAGTACAACCGTTTCATACGCGTTTATGTAGATGCGCGTACGCAGGGTGACACGCCAGACACGACTACAGTCAAACAGAGGCAGGCAGAGTTGGTGAACCTATTAGAATGATTTTTTAGACATAGATTTACCTACTATTATTGAAACCCTCACTATTGCTTAGGGCAGTGGTCGGCAAAGTGCGGCTCCAGAGCAGCATGTGGCTCTTTGGCTCCTTAAGTGCGGCTCTGGCACAAATATCCACGGAAAGCGCAATAATATTTTCATTTAAACAAAACTTGGTCAGAAAAAGGTCTTATTGATAAGAGCTGCCTAAAATTAAAAACAACATACAAATCTGACTAATTCAAACTTTCCAAGGAAATGCAAGCACATTGTTCGCATTATTAAATATTTATTAAGTATGAAATTTAGTTTTATTAAGTGTAGGTACTGCTTATTTAGTGTAATAAAAGTTTACTAAACAAGCAGATTTGGCTTCCAATTTTTTTTTTAATTGTTGTAATGTTCAAATTTGGCTCTTTGGCTAATAAGTTTGCCGACCACTGGCTTAGGGTAATCTTACATAAATAAATATTTTCATACAAAAATATTGTGTGTAAGTAGGTAGGTACCTAATTATATGATGTTGATTTGAAGTGCCGATTCCTGTAAGGTGAATGTGTTGTTGATGAAAGAAATAGAATTGATTAAGTTATATTTTTCTTTTATTTCATTATAATCGCCTAATATTAATATTATACAAAGATAATTGATTTCAAATAAATACTTAGTAAAATTTGTTCGCAATAAAAATTCCTTATAAACATAGACATAACATTGGTTATTTTAGTGAATAGAAAACTCTTTAAAAAATGTTCTCATCATAACTCACTTATTCTAAGTTGATTAAAAATAGTAATGAGCATTACTCTTATCACAAAATGAGATTTCAAATAACAAAACCACAATGCTACCTTCTATTTTATCTAGCCTCTAATCAGATCAAAATCTCTCAGATTAATCTGTGATGAGTTTTTTAAATACATATTGCAGGTTCATATCAAGAAAATATAAACAATTTTGATCCCTATTCTACTCGACTTAAGAGACAGAATGTATTCATCATTTTGATGCTGTCTTCACCATACCATTATGTTACAGTAAAAACTAAAAAGATAAACTGGGATATCGTTCTCGCTTCTTGTTGGTAGTAAGATGGTATTCACAGTAATCGCATTTATGGTTATTTTTTACTGGATATTTTTATTTGACGAGCAGCAGGTCGAGTGGTATGTACCCCCCTTGCTATACAGGCTACTCGGTCAGAGGTCCCGGGTTCGAATCCCGGTAGGAGCAAATGTTTGTGTGATGAGTACACGAGCCATGGATGTTTATTTAGTATATTTCTAATTTTTATATACATATCTACTATTATCAATATATCTCCATTATATAGTATCTATACACAAACGCTTAATGATGCTTTCTTTTGGCTAAAAATAGGTGTGAGTGTATGGATATCATTATTATATTCTTATTATTGGTACAGTTCACATTCAAAAAATTATATCCTTTTGACACTTTCTGACTATTAACGCTAAGGGAATAGGCCCTATAACATGCTAAGAATGTATATGTTATATACAGTCAAAACTATTTTCGGGTCAGAAGATCGAAAGCAGTCAACTGATCTTTTCAATCGCCAAGTGACAAACTTATCCCACTTTTATTTTTTCATGACCCAACATAAGCAATTGATTTTGGTTTTTAATAAACGAGTATAAGGGGAACGCTCTCAAAAAAAAAACAAGGCAAAAGAGATATTGATATCCCGAATAACAATCAGCTGTTACATACTAGATTGTAATACCTACATGATGTATGTATGAAACGGCTGTCTTTGTCCGCGTTTTTTTAGGAAGTCGTGTTTTGGTGTTTTGACTAGCGCTACCATTTAAGGCCCCTGGTAAGGAGAACGCTATCAAAACCGAAGACAGGTGACTGTGCCGGTATTCGTATAGACGACTTGTCAAAAAAAAATTAGAAATCGCGAAAATATCTGGTGTTCCAAACAGGTCGAGAAAGTATAACAATGTAGTAAGAAGCAACTGTTTTTTCACGATTTCAAAACCTTTTCAACAAGTCGTGGTTAGGGTCACCAGCACAGCCAGCATTCGCTTTCGAGTATTCCTATTACACCCTGACAGAAATAAATCTGAGTAGAATAAAATACCAGGATTAAAACACTCCAAATCCGTCCAAAAAAGGAGGTAGGAGGATGGAGTGAATACATTTATGCAAACGGCAGAAAACAAAAGCTCGCTTCTTGATTGGGGCGCTCACAGGGCATTTTGCTACTAACCACATCCTACATAAAATTCAACTCTCCCCAACACAACTTTGTCGAGCATGTGGTGAATGCCAGGAATCAATGATACATCTCTTGTGTCATTGTGATGTCCTGGCTAGAACCAGAATGAGCCTTCTGGAAGCGGCATATCCAAAGCCAGAAGACTGCAGGCTCTTTCTGCCTAAAGATATAGTAAGGCTAATGGCATCTATATTCTAGACACAGGAAGAGTAAACGCAGGGGAGGCACAAAAGATCCTAATGGGTCGAAGTGCACTGTGATTTACACCCGTATTCACAAACGACACTATGAGGTCTCACAGTGCCCGCGGACACACAGGGTGCCAAATTCCTATTCATAAACAATACTTGAGTGACAATCGGCACTATGCGTTTGTCATAATGAACACTTAGCTAAGGGAGCCTGATAGCTATATTAATCAACGAATAGTGTCGAGCTCACCAAAGAGAATGTAATCACTACGGAGTCTACATTAAAAAGCAAACAAACAATAAAATTGAAATGTCAGTCAGTGAAGTGAACTACGTAACACTAATCAACCAATCACAGAGCTATATTCAACGCTATGCGTCCGCATAGTAAAGCTTCGTTTGAGTATTGTTTGTGAATTGAAAGGCTTGACATAGTGAACCCACTGAGAAATGCCTTACTTCGCTATGTATTGCTGAATTGTGCATACGGGTGTAAGTCACGGCCCCGAAGTTAGATAAGATAAGATACACCCTGTAGGATATATGTCGCCGCCATCTGGTTAAATTGGATGCCTAGCCCGTTGATGAAACGCCGGCAGTCGTCAAATCATTCTGTTCTCTCAGCAATGGGCTTTACTTTGATATATCACTTGGTAAAGTAAGTTGTTCATTATCGGTTTCAATTACCATCTTAGTCAGCCAAGTACGGTTTGAGAATTTCTTTGATAAACCAATCCTGGCTAAATTGTAGGTGATCTCCGGGAGTTGCTAGGAAGATTAGCTTGCCTTCTTCATCCATCTTCTTCAAGCCCAGCCGATCCTGAAACATAAACAGGTTTACTATGAGATCGCATTGGTAAATTCAAATATATTTGTATTTAAAAAATACCGATTAGTGTATTTTCAATTGTATCTTAGGTAATCTTGAAACGGTGGGACAAAACAACGAGTTGACATAATTTAATATCTTGCAGTTTAGTATAATGAAAAATCCTTTTAGATACATATTTTTCTCATTTTTTATTCAGTGGGTATATTTGTTTTTTTTTTGTACAACTAGATGACAAACAAGCTGACGGCCATCCTGAGGCCTAAGATGAAATGCCGTTCATGCCCAGTAGTTACATACTAGTGTGTAATTCGCTAATTAAAAAAATTAAACCAAGTTATCAACTTTTGACTTATTTTTTATTTAAGCTCTTTTAACCAGAGTAACTTTTATTAAGTGACAATTACCTATTTATTGTTATAAAATAGACAGTGAAACCACCATCTAGGAGTGAGAAATGAAATATTGTCAATTGTACAATCGCCCTTCGATTTCTTAGCTTTCACATTTCTCTAAGAATAGGTAATTTGTAAGTAGATCTTCAAGATAATAATTATAATATTCACACACTCACACCTATTATCTTTCCCAAAGTAAGCATCATTACGAGCTTGTGTTATGGATACTAGATAACGGAGAAATAATGATAATAATATGTATATAAATATTAGAAATATACTAAAACATATTTAAACATCCATGACTCGTACTCATCATACAAACATTTGCTCCCACCAGGATTCGAACCCGGGACCCCAGACCGAGTAGCCTTTATAGCAAGGGGCACAGACCACTCGACCAGCCGGTCGTCAAAAGAATAGCTTAAAAAAAGGTGGTATCGTTACCTCTTTATAAATGTCCGACTGCTGCAACGCGATCAATTTCTTAGCTTGCCCAGGTGCATAGAATCCGAACCACTCGGTTTCCCGCGGCTGCACTATAGAATCATTATTGAACTTGACCATCACGAAGTTCTGCAGCTTTTGCAGGTTGTCTATGTATGTGCTGTTTATGTTTTGCTCGTTGTTTATGTCTGAGAGGAACACGCTATTCTCTTTGTATGTTTCTTCTTTTAACGGATCGTGCCAGTACGTTGCTTGCACTAGGGAGTCTTGGACCCAGCTGTAATAAAAATGATGTTCTTTGTTAAAATTTGTAGGTACATACAGAAAAGTTTTTCGAAAAGTCGACTGTTTCCTGAATTGTTGCTAACAGCAGGTTCCTTACTGCGTCTGCTTCGCAACAGCTTCAGTAATATTTTGGAGGCTTTACCCGAGCGTGGAACTGTCCCCTGATTGCCATTTTAGTTAATATAGCTAAAATATTTTTTTGTAATATAGAATTTATAGTTCTCAACTAACTATTCTGAATATCTGGATATTTTTTATTTGAGTTTTTTATAGTGAGCAGAAGTATATCAGGGTTTTCGTTTAAAATACCCGTCAAACTTAATGATAATATCTATAATACCATAATGTGTTTTTTTATGTACAACTAGATGACAAACAAGCTGACGGCCCACCTGGTCGTAAGCGGTTACCGCCGCCTATAGACACCTGCAATAACAAGGAAAAATCACTTGATATTGCAGGCCTAAGATGAAATGCCGTCCATGCCCAGTAATTATACTGGCTACCTTTCCCTTCAGTCCGAAACACAGCGAATTGTTTCACAGCTGAAATAAGAAAGGCGGTGGTAGATTTTATTTACATCTATTGCTGTTTTTTTCAGTACAACTAGATGACAAACAAGCTGACGGCCCACCTGGTCGTAAGCGGTTACCGCCGCCTATAGACACCTGCAATAACAAGGAAAAATCACTTGATATTGCAGGCCTAAGATGAAATGCCGTCCATGCCCAGTAATTATACTGGCTACCTTTCCCTTCAGTCCGAAACACAGCGAATTGTTTCACAGCTGAAATAAGAAAGGCGGTGGTAGATTTTATTTACATCTATTGCTGTTTTTTTAACATTCAAGGAATAGATAAATATCGATTATAACTAGTAGGTAAAGCAGTATCAGCACTACTCAGTGCGAGTGGAATAAAAATAGATATTAGAGAATTATTTATTTATTAACTTATTTATAATACAAAATACAATTAGGGATAAACATAAACTTATTAAGTTTTACCGTACACCAGAGTCGTCGATACAATTGATTTAATTATTTACAGAACAAATAGGTGAGCCGCTTTTAATTATTTATTATTTAATGACGTATCTGTTAGCTTCGTACGTGAATAAAATATTACGAGACCTAATCAACTAAACCCGTCAGGTGGAGTAGGGTACCTACCTATGAGAATCACAATTTCAATTTAATGTCCTAAGTATGAAATGAGTTGATCAGGAGGTATGTACGATTCCATTGTCAGTCTGAGAGTGATAGTACAGTCATTTGATTCTAAACTAGAGGTGAGTGAGCCCTGCTCTTTTTAACGTTTTTATAGCAACGTTTAATAATAATAAAGTAAATTTTTTCATCGTTTTCTTTCGTAATT
Source organism: Nymphula nitidulata (assembly GCA_947347705.1). NCBI lineage: Eukaryota > Metazoa > Arthropoda > Insecta > Lepidoptera > Crambidae > Nymphula > Nymphula nitidulata. The sequence goes on along the minus strand of OX374630.1, from coordinate 14,549,992 downwards.
TGTAATTGTTACAATAAAGTAGGTGTTATAAACGCACAAAATCAAAACATTAAAATGTGATTAAAATGACTTTTCTCACCTTTACTGGAAGTTTAAAAATGCTTGTAAAAGTATTCTTTCGGATCACTAGAGGTGTTAACTTCAATGAGTGGTGAGATAAACGTTGTTATAAAAACGTTAAAACGGAGTAGAAAGCGGTGAAAAAATTGGTAGGTTATAGCTAGTGCTCCGGTGGAGTAGTGGTCAAAGTCAAAGTCAATATAATTTTATAGAGCATATAATTTTTTCATCATTTTCTTTCTTTGTTTGTAATTGCTACAATAAAGTAGGCGTTATAAACGCACAAAATAAAAACATTAAAATGTGAATACATAGTTGGTAATTGGTTGTTTAAAATATATTTAATAAGTTTCCTCCATTGGCCGCGTACCCACCTAACGCATGGGCTCGCGAGGCAGCCTCGGTGTGCTGCTCGCGAGCGTTGCGTCGCGAGGAAGCCTCAGTAGTTTGCCCGAAAGTCTAGTGAAATGCCTCGCGAGGCAAATAAAATGTACGATACGATGTTGCAAAGTTAAAATTCAGGAGGAGCTTTTCGAAATCTATAAAATAACTCTCTTTCAAAACTCCCGGAAAATTTTCGAGGTAAAACTACAAAATGACTGTAATTTCGATGAGCTTCTCCTGAAATATGAATCGTTTACTGGTCAAATGCTGATAAAAATTGCCATATTAAAGGTCTCAATGACGCTCATAGGATTATCTTTGTAACTGTTGACAAACCGCAAATGCCTCTTTGTATTGCAATTAAATCGTCTAAAAATAAAACTATTATGAATTTATACACTATGTATTATTTTTCTGTAATAACTATAGTACTTAAATACTCTGCACTACCCAGATAGCGACCTTGACACGCGTTTTAAAACTGTAAGTGGGTAAGCATGCAAATTGAGTAAATCGACCAAGTACTGGTACAGTGCTTATGGTAATGAAAAGACCTTCATTATAAATCTAGAAATTCAAACTATACTCGTTATATACAAGATAAAACGAATTACAATAAGCGCGGGCACATTTTTTCAATTTTACGTTTAGTAACTAGATGTTTATTAAAAAAACAATATCACTAATAAAAGTCAATTAAGCAATTAAATATTTAAAAAGTGTAAAACATGTTCTGTTGCGGGATGCGAAGCCGCGACCTTTTATAATCTGGTTGACTGTTCCGAGCTACCGGGGACTTGGAAGAACCTTTTGAGCCCTTTCTGTTCCCACATATAAAATAAGTAAAAGTCATCGTCTACTCTCGCAGTGCCAAAATTATTATTCACCAGGATCTACCGGTCCACATATTTTTCTAAATATCTTTCATTCTTTTTTTTGATGTTAAAATAAGACAATGTTATTAAACCCTGGATACAAATATGTATTATACACTAGCTTTTGCCCATGGCTCCACTCGCGTGGATATCGGTTATCGTTCCAAGAAGTATTCTATGTTCTTCCCAGGGTCTCATGTTATATCCATACCAAACTTCATCTAAATCGGCTTAGTAGTTTACGCGTGAAAGCGTAACAAACAAACAAACTCACTTTCGCATTTATAATATCAGTAAGGATAATAATATAGGATCTGCCTTGAGCCCAAAAGGTGCAATGCTCTCTGCATTGCACCTTTTGGGGGCAATGTAATGCAATGACCGTGAGTAGGTACTTTAGGGTCTGAATCAACATTATAGGTATTACGGTTTATTTTTAAAGATTAACAAAATAATGTTGTACAACTAGGGTCAATAGATAACCTCTACATTAAATTATAAAGAACGCTGAGTGACTTAAATCTTTCTTTCATACCAGACACATTTAAATTTTAACTGTAAGGCAGTATATCCTGCTATCTAGGCGTTAAAGAAAACTTAGGTTACTACAGTCAAACATTCAGTTTCAAACATGTGAGACTATTAGTGCTTAAATTTGAACTATTGACGTCGAGGCTTTATGAAAAGAAAATCGATTTAATTTTAATGTTTTATTTAATCATATTTTGAGAACAAAACTAACACAGTTATCAGTCTTACATAATAGCATTTTGCTAGACTTTAATAATGAAAAACGTCACTCTGCCCCCGACTTTGATTAGATATTGTTACTTGTTGCAAGTATGAATCCGAATCCGTAAAAGCTCCGCATTAATTATAACATTCCGCATTTACGAATGCGGATGCGAATATCCGTAACACCTAGACACAACGGGTTTTTAACTATTACCTATATTATGTTTCCGAGATCCACCTATCTAATGGTGGTAAGTAAAATTTACTTTTGATAAGGTTTAGTTTACTGTACTTACGTACTCTATGTATTATAATATTTATATTATTGCTAGTGCCCACTCGCGGCTCCGCCCAAGTGGATGTCGGTTATCGCGCCAAGGGTAGCCTATCTCCTTTTCTTAGGAGGTAATCTATCTGGATCACACGCATGTCGTCAGATACTTTCATGACAAATTTCATTTAAATCGGGTCAGCAGTTTAGAAGTGAAAACTAAGCAGACTTCGCATTTACAATGTTATTATGGATGGATGTTACGTTGACTTTAGGTATAGGACAACTACAAAGATTAAAGTATGTGTTTGTTACATTCATGTCAATATTATATAAAGTGCAGTCTTAATTAAAGGTTATAAAAAACAACCCTATATCAGACATTTCCTTAACAGTATTATTTATTTATTTTCAAAACATCATTCTTCAAAATTATCTGAGTTTTCAAAGTGCTCAAAATTAACTACTATATTTTATAAAATCAACTATCACGTGTTGAAAATTTCAGTGGTGATACAAACAATAGACGACTTTATCATTGTTGGTGTTAGAATTGGTTTTCTGAAACAATGCACTTATTTTTGATGACTCTGAGAGCTGAGATGATTCTGATGCTGACTGTACTGCATAATTTTGAGATAAAACCAAAAGTCTCAAATTTATTGTAAATACGGGTATTAATTAGTCTGTAATTACTGGGCCTTTCCGGACTCGGGTGGTCGGGTGCCATTTCACGAATTAGTCATTATGCGACTAAACGAACGCACCTATAATATCAAGTGTGTTATCCTTGCTATAGCAGGTGTCTATAGGCGGCGGTAACCGCTTACCACCAGATTGGCTGTCAGCTTATTTGTCATAAAATCATATTTTTTACAATTGAACATCGTCGTTTTCGGTAAAGGTTTTATATGTGTTTTAACCGACTTCAAAAAAGGAGGAGGTTATCAATTCGTCTGTATGTTTTTTTTATGTTTGTTACCTCAGAACTTTTGACTGGGTGAACTGATATTGATGATTCTTTTTTTGTTCGATACCTATGAATTGATTTCCTATGATTTTTTAGTGAATTGATACGATAGTAGAAATCAATTTAAGCTCACGGTCACTCATCTAGCTTTGACCTTCAAAAGTTATCACTAAAAATTGTGAAAAAAAAATATTTAAACAAAAATGAAAACCGTCTCCCTAAAACTGAAAAGGATAACATAATTAAATTTTAGTAGGTAGGTACTCATCCCCTAGGAACATATTTTTGGAGTTGGTGCTAAGTTTTTTCCAGAAACCATAGATAGTGAAGCACCGACTCCAAAAATATGTTCCTAGGGGTTGAGTACCTACTAAAATTTAATTTTTTAATCCTTTTCACTTTTTTGGAGTCGGTTTAATTTTTGTTTTGTAGGAACCGTTTGACTGATACTAGGTACGCATCAAAACCATTAAAATGTGACTAGCTATGTTGTCAGTGCTAGCTAACTAACATTACACCAATACTTGTTTAATTTCAAAGGCAAGTTGAGACTTAAGAGGCCACTTCTATGGAGGTCACATACAAGCATGTACCTATTAGGTACTGTCTAGAAAATATGTTTGTTGATATGGCAAATATTTATTTAAGTTCTATTTGCACTTCTCGATAGTTCAAGGCATAAGATTTTAAACTCTATGAGTAGGATTCAACTAAGTAATGTTATTTGTTAGACTTTGCTTTTAACCTTTCATGCACCATGTGGACAAATGTTGTTTCCTGGACCTCATACATTATAAAAGTTGAAAGTGCTTAGTTTGTAATTATTTTTTTATACAACTAAATGACAAACAAGCTCACGGCCCACCTGATGGTAAGCGGTTACCGCCGCCTATAGACACCTGCAATAACAAGGAAAAATCGCTTAATATTGCAGGTACGTTGTCATCCTGAGGCCTAAGATGTAATGCTGTCCATGCCCAGTAATTACACTGGCTACCTTTCCCTTCAATCCGAAACACAGTGAACTGCTTCACGGCTGAAATATAATGAATTGATATGTCTTTTTATGTGTGTTTAAAATATATGGAGACAAAGTAACGGAATTTAGTATTTTTAGCAACTCCAACTACATGAAACGACACAGCAAGCATATGAATGGCAGATTTATAGTCATTTTTGTTTTGCTGGGGTCTATACCCCACCAGGCGCATGAAGGGTTAAGGATGTTTGCAGAAAGAACCATGGCAACATAGCATCAAATATAGTATGTACCTAATTGTAAACTACAAAAGCTATGAAATTAGTTACAGTTTTCTGCTTTAAATAATTGTCTTATTTTTTTAGTGAATAAAAAAATATAAATTCTTACCTGTAATAAGCAGCATATGTGATGATTTTCCTAACATAATCACAGGACTTGTGTTTTAGAGCACCACAATGAGGTAAGCCATAGACACCCTGATGCTGTCCACCAAGCGTAATCAAGTTCTTTACATTAAGCTTGTCGCCACATCTCTGAACTAGAGCTCGTCTAGAACATTAAAACAGTATAAGCTAAGTAAATTACAATATAATGGTGGTAATCTAATAAAAGGTTTGTTTTCCTGGACAATAATATTCATATTCAGAGTTTACATTCATTGTTTTGACCTCATTGAGAAAGTTTAATGTTGGGAGAGTTTGGGCCTTCTATTCCGTTGAAATGAATATGGTAGGCAGCACATTATTAGTAGCCAAGGTATTTTGAGCATTTTTAGGCTTCAGTAACTACTTCAATCAGGTGTATGCTTTTTTGCAACCTTACTTGTAAAAAAAAGTATTTGAAAATATTACTTTAACAATAATAATAATAATTTTATACACTTACACCTATTATGTAACCCAAACATCAATAACTACAAGCTTAGTCATCAAGCAACAATAACAGCTCTATCGCTATTTCTTTTGAGTTCTAAATAACATTATATTTTTATAGCTTAATTGATATTTAATATTTATAATTTGTTTAGTATTATGTTTATTATTTATTATTCATCTACATTTTCTTGTTAGGTATATCTATCTAACTACACACTGTGTCCACTTTTATTTTCCCCATCTTCCTGTCGCAGGTCTGCTGGTAAAGATTTCTTTAAAATAAGCAGTGCCTTTGTACTCAACTTTTTTATGACTGTGTTTTATTTTTGAGTATTTTGTGTGTACACAAATTAATAAATAAATAACTACAACAAACAATCAAACAATAATAACTACAACAATATTCATTCAAAATATGTCACATTGAATTATTTACAGTTCAAAGCATATTATGCCTCAATAGTTTTAAAATTCATAGCAATGAGACCTGTGCGGACTGTATTACCATCACTTGAGTACATGGTTCCTTTATTGGCCTTTGTCCATAATGGAGCCTAAGTGATGAGCACTCTTTGTAATTTCTACATAAAAAGAGAAAAATTATACACTTACAAGAATTGACTGCCTTGTGAAAATCCAATAGCATTAAATCCCTTGGTCAAATTTGTGTCTGCAGCTAACTTGTCACAAGCATACTGGACCTGTTTGTTGGGGCTCATGAAGTAACTATTCTCTAGATCTTCAACAGTAGAATTCCCAACCTTTATGGACTGAATATAAACTCCTGGCAACTGTTTCTCAAGGAAATATTTAAACAGTCCCAAGCTATATGGCATGCAGCATGTGTCACCTAAAATTAATAACAAACAGTGTCATTCATTGATAATCACAATACAGTTTTGGTTTTAAAACTCATTGTTTGATTAGTAATAAGTAAAATACAACAAACGATACACAGTGCTTATTTATTTATTCCTTAGTTATCTGATATTGTCTATAAGGATGCTGAACTATTGATCTAGCTAGACTAACTGTGTAGTACACTATAAACCAGACACATTAGACATTTTATTGTTGAGTAGATGTTTATGGGCTGGTAAAGTTTTAAAGCTACATTTTATTCAATTAAATGTTAAGATTATTCATTGTTATTCAACCGCAACAGTTCATTGTTATTAATCTATGGCTCTTATTCAAAACATGAACTTGCTAACCTTATTGATAAATAAATATATTAGTATATTTGCCATGTTGTAAATATTTTTTTAAGATACAAAACAAACCTATACCTACCCATTCCATGCCATAACACAATTGGGGTTGGTGATGCACTTATAAGTTTTATAATAAACGCTATGGTAAAAAAAGACTTCATGGTTTTAAATCACGACGTCTTGCTTGCACTACGCACAGACCACTACGGACTTGAAACTAAAGTGTTACAATACAAAGATGAAGCCGGTGTAATTTAAACTCGATTTAACTTTGTGAATAATCGTTGCAGTTATATTTATTTTTTTAAGAACAAAACATAATGTTCAAATAAACGTTACCTATCTAAAATAGGCAACTTTATCATATTCTGTAAAGTTGGTAGAAACCATAGAGGAAAATATACATAGAGGAAAATATATATTGGTAGAAACTTTGTAAAAATTATATTTAAAAATTAGATTTCAAGATTTCCAAGTGACACTGACAGCTGTCAGTGTAATTTAGGCTTGGGTCAAAAATATCGATATAAACAAATGTCGATATCTTTTCATAAAATAATATTATTAATCGCCAATATTTTTTCTATATTTTTTAAGGGTATCAAATTCGATATTTTTAAGAGAGCTCTGTTTAAACGTCGTCGATGCCACTTAATGTTCTTATCCTACCATATCGACCAATCCGATATATATGATTAGAAACGACTAAACAGCCTCTAAATGCTCAGTTCCCTTCGCCACGAATACTAAAAAAAAATCCATTATTTAACTTCTTTGTAGTCTATATTAAGAATAATAAAACTGCTAGATGTTTATTCCATTTTGAAAAATAGAATAATGGACATCTGGTTAAATAAGCATTGACGAAATTGTTGTCATTGCTTATTTATGTAACTGCGCATTAAGAAAAACATGGGTGACCAACATGGTTGAAAAAGTGTAGGTAGGGTTCTTTTTGAAGGAACCCATTTTACATGTATGATGTAACATGGGTTCTTTCAAAAGAGGCGTTTAAAGGCATCTTTTGGCGCGGCAAGAACAGTGTGTTTCAAGCTGCACACTAGCTATCTTAGTTTATGGAATCCTCTTACCGTTTCACATCAAGTGGTGTCGGGTCATTTGCCATACGTATATAAAAAATAGATATATCGAAATATTGGTATTTTTTATACGATATAATTATATCGATCTTTTTGTAAAATGTCGATACGTTATGTATTTTTTTTCATTCGCCCAACCCTATTGTAATTAAAACAATAATAACGTCAAAGTCAAAAGTCAGTGTGTCCGTTCCGAAATGTAAATCCGTTATCAATAAAAGCATATTTTTTGTGCTAGTTCTGTTGAGCAACAGATGTCACTATACGCTAGTTAGAGGGGAAAATTCTAATTGCCCTAAATTACATGACTAATATTAAATAAATAACTCACATTAAGTTTTGTATTTTTGTTACTTTGAAGTCGGTTAAAAATAATTGAGTTTCTGTCTTATAATATTTTTTCCTGGAGAATTGCTTTTACAAAAATGCGGTAGCAACTATTGCAAAGCAAGCAGACTTGCTATTTTTACTAAACAGGCACTTACTAGAAAAAAATCTAAATATCCTTTAAGCGAGGAGCTTGGTGGCGTGAGGAGCTCAGTGGCGTAGTGGTTTGAGCGCTCTGGTTACTTTTACGAAAACAAAGCAACTTTCGCCATGGTCGGTCTCGGGATGGGTCAAATAAAATTTGTAATCTTGAGCGCCTCAGTGCTTCGGAAGGTACGTTAAGCCGTTGGTTCCGGTTGTTACTGCAACCACTTTAACCCACCAACCCGCACTGGGCCTGCGTGGTGGTGTTATGGCGCAAACTCCTCATGTGTTTCTTCCATGTAGGAAGGCCTGTGCCCAGCAGTGAAACGTATAGGTTGGTGATGATGAAATATCCTTATGGGCGTTTATTCCTCAGTTTTTGTATTAAAAAATAAAGAACACAAAAGTAACATTAACCTATTTGGTTTATATTTATAAACATTCCGAGCACCATACCACGATGCATGGGATGGTACATCCCGGCCACAAACACTTTTATAACAAGATATATTTGTGGTAAATTTAATCTAATAGTCATGAGTACAGCAAGAACCAATAAAGAACATAATTATTTTATTGATACGTCTACATATTACGGAATCGTCTGTGGCAATGTGTTTAATTAAACTGCACTTACTGTTGTCTTCGCATAAATTCTTACCGCTTCTATATAATCAGGTGAATTTGAGTTATTTGCAGCGTTTTGACATATAGACAGGCTATTCTACGCGGTACACGATCCTTTATTTAGTTTTTGCTATTAGCGGTTGTCACAGCAACCGCTTTCAACCACCAACTCGCTTTGGGCCAGCGTGATGGTGTCATGGCCCAAACTCCTCATTTGTTTCCCTGGCTGTACCAGGCAGTGGGACGTAATAAGTAGGTATAGGCAGGTGATGATTAGCGTGTTATGTTGACATTGATATGAGGTAGGTAAGGTAAAACGTGGAACCCAAGTCGGGGATAGATATTTGATAGCTACTGCCCGCGACTTTGATTAGTACTTCGAGTACTACCTATGTTATTTTTAGCCTACTAAATAAAAGCCTCCATTTTATTCTTGTGTATGAGCTGTAATATTGTAAAGCTTCATTAAAATCCATCCAGTAGTTTTAGCGTGGAAGAGCAACAATCATACATTCGTCCACCCATACAAACGTCAATGAAAAAAAAGGTGCACAAAAAAGGGCTAGCGGAAAGGAAGTTTTATGTCAAATAATTAGTAAAATATAATATAGTAATAAGGTATGGTTCAAAATAAAGAACGGATTATTTCATAAAATTAGACTTATTTGAGTATGGCACTTTTGCAAAAAAATAGGAACCATCTCAAAATGAGTACCTAAGTACCTACGCTAATATCGTTAAATTTTGGAACCTTCTGCAAGATTATTATAAGGTTATTTATACCTAGGTACCGATATTAGTCAACAAAGCATTGTTGGTAAATTTATCATATAATAAAAAAAAATAAAAATCTGCAAACAGCAGTGACATATGAATGGTTGTTGAGTATCGTGGTATAATCCACATTAACTGATGCACTGGCAAAAATCGTTTTTTGTAGTGTATTATTTGTGTATAGTCATAAGTATACATTCACGTTGTTTCAATGATATACAGACAATATATTTGCTTACAGCAGTTTAGGCACATATACTTATCACAGTAAGTACAAGAGTCCTGGCCGATCTTGACAACCTAAAACACGTCCCATGGCATGACTGGTCAAATTTGAGGTCCTTTTTAAATATTCTGTAGGTCAAAGTTGCCAAAATCAAAAATTTTATTTAGCTAACTCCAAAACGATGCACTCATATCAAAGCGAAAGGGCTATTAATGTAAATGGGGTTTCATTCAGTTTCAGTATTCGGCCTCTAGCCACTTAGGTATGTTTGTGTTTTCTACATAATTCTAACTTAAACTTACGTACCTAATTATCAATTTGTTAATCAAAGAAAACCTAAATATTTAACCAGAGGAATCATAAAGCAATTTTTAAAAATAATGTCACAACAACACTACCGTCAATATAGTATGGTAGCTACTATAAAGTACGTGCACAAGATCGCTGTGACATGGTAAGTACTATAGTGATCAGCTACTTCTGTGGTTGACTGTACATAATTGTGTAAGTATGATAAATTCTTAGAACTAGTGATTATGTATCACGATAAAATAAAACAAGTATATTAACAATTTTTTTTTATTAAAAACCATTCACAAGAAACGGAAATAGCACAGTAAGTACCTAGGTATAATATTACATCAAGAAACGATGTGTTATTAATAAAGATCAATACTGTGGAAGAAAAACGGTCTTACAAACGAATAAACCTGTTTTAGTTAACACTGCTAAACATGTTTGCTTCTCTCATTTCGTAGGTCAAATGAAAAAACAAACCATGTAGGTCCTATAACAGTGTTTTAATTCAAATAGCTTTGATGTACAGACGACAGCACATCAAGTGTAACAGTTGCACTATGAAAGCCGCCTCTATTACGAACGTAGTAAGGTCTGAAGGTCAAACTGTTACGCTTGATGTGCTGTTGACTGTACATTTATAAGCTAAGATCACAGACCTCTTTTATCTGTAGTTCTGTGAATAAGATCTTATTTTAATAAGCATGTTCTCACACAATTAGGAAATTCTCATAAAAGAAACATTTCGTTTTTGTCAAGGAAATAAGAAATTGAGATTAAAGAAAAGGAGTTGTTACAAAAATGTATGGAGTCACGGCCAGGTCTATATATGTACACTATGTACACAGGTCTATCTATACTATAGTAAAAATAGGCAAAACTGTAGTACAGTTTTCGATTGCATTTTCTTTTTATTTGCTTTGTTTATACAAAAAAACTGCAGCATACCCAAATATTCATCATGGAGCCTATCCTATGTCATTTTGGTGACATTTAGTCGCTATGTCGATTGCCATATTGAATAATGGCGAGATCGACAACTCATTTGAATTTTGTACAAGTGCAATAAACGTGAAAATGAATTATTTGTATTTTTTCCGGGTTCAGTGGATTGATTGATTTTTTAGGATAGTGTACTACACATACCTGGCCGGAGATGAGACATTTTCTTTAGGTTAGGGTTAGTACGGACATAACTAGGTATGCATAATTATAAGCCACTTAACTACATAAATTATAAATTCAATTAGATATGATCTCGTCAAATTGATATTATTACCAATATTTATCTTAGTTATCTTTATTTAGTCTTCTTCTGCTTCTTTAGTTTAATTTATGTGCAAAATAACTTGCGGCAACGTTGTACGGTGATTGGGCAAGACGAATTCGTTTTCCGAAGAAAATGTGGACGCCCCGGCCCGATAAAACAAAATGGATTCTGTCAGATGGCTGTGGACGCGCACAACCTGTCGATTTCACAGTCAGCCGACAACAACCCTTTATTTAGTCATAATAAGTTCATTGAACTATGAAAGATGTCATAGGTAATGATTCATATATCTAACATACATATTTGCATATGTCATAAAAGTGTACGAATGTTAGGCACATAGGTAAACACAAAAAAAAGTATACACCTCCATTGGCTATTAACTTATTCAAAAGTCAATACAATTTGGTGAAAACCAATAGATTCGTTTTAAAAACTAACTCAAAAACTAGAATTACTAGTAATATTTAAATTAACACTTTAAGTCTAATTAAATCACTTTTTATGGCCTTTTCGTAATCTATAACTAATGCGATAGGACTTAAACTTACAAGCTACGTAGAATAATATATTTTATTTCATCTTTGTGAATAGTCGATCACAACTATTCTTACAATAACATCACAGTCTCATGAGGGTATCACTATAAAGTATCTTCTTTACTTCACACCAACTTTGGGATTACTGTTATATGCAGTTCACACATAGTCCTAATTACATCAAGACTAGTTACCATGCCACTCTATTAGCAATCCCAATAAATAAAACAGTCTCTTTCAGTTCTTCCATTAAGACCTATAGGATTCTCATTGAATCTGTGTGCTTAAGAATATTCATTTCGAGACTAGATAACTTTCGTGGCATTTCGTTGTCGCTGGAGTCTGATGATTCAAGCTGTCTATGGCGGTTGTAGGATCGGATCCGTCTCGCCCTAGTGTCGGAATCGTACACGAGGGTCTGGGTGCTTCCCTTCCGAGATCTAAACGCTATCCTGTAAGGCGTGCTGTTCTGGACATCTGACATAGATCTGATGTGTCTGCGAAATTTGGACTCCAACGTGAGTGGGGTGTAGACGAGCGCTTTCTCGCCTTTGCAGTCGGCAACAGACCTAGAAAAAAAGAAAGGAATATATTACTGCAAATTCTGAGAACAACCTACAATCTAGATGCTAAAACCTTCTTTTTTAGATGTCGGTCGGCTTTCAACTTCATTATTATGCTCCTCAAGCATAAAATTTAAAGTTACACACAAAAATTCTTAGTACGTACTGAGTAGATTCGAATGTTATATTTTATAGACAATCAAAATATTGTTTTAAAGATAATAGGATAGTTTTCATCAGATGTTATATTCTCCAAAGGTTATGTTTAGTAAGTATGACTGGATAAAGTGTAAACGTACATAAAACAAAATTATTGTAGTCGTAAATTCATAAATGATAAGGAGATAATTACAGCAATTACCTATTATGACTCGTATTAGTGCCAAAAATTAATAGTCGCTGTCTTGTAATTAAGAGTGATGATGTGTTTGTAACAATTCATTTAACAAATTATCATAATACCAAATACTTAATTTGTGAATTTGGTCGCTAAAGGATACCAATTAATGAGAAAATTACTTGGAAATAATTTTAAATCATTAAACTTCATAATGCAAATAAAATTATTACCTATTTAAATTATATTTAACCTAAAGTAGAGACATTAGATTTTTACATATTGAAAATTGACTTATCTAATAATACATTTATTTATTGCATTTTATTTATATGTTAGGAAGTAACGGGACGAGCAGATTGTGCACCTGATGGTAAGTATCACGTCTGCCCATGACAGATGCAGTGGTCCAAGTCACTAATTACCGTGAGTCACTGACCGTCAAATGTGTTTATATTTTACTACTCGTGACTGTACCACACAATATCTCTACTGGGTAGCTCAGTGGTTAGTAGTCACCGGGATTGTGAAAGGTCGCGCGTTCAATCCCGCTCCAGGACATGAATGTTGCTATTCTTAATATTTTTCTGATATTTTTATTTATACGTAGTTGTCATCGCTATTTTATGGCCAATGTTATGTCTACAATGTCAAACTATAAGACGGTAACGACGGTATTATAGACCTAATAGTTGGGTTATTGCTATTATCATAGACCAATCCGATGTCATCCTTGCTGTTATTAATTTCACATATTGCCAATCAGCCAATTGATCTAATGACGCAACATTCTCTACTTATATGGAGCGCAATAAATGCGTAACATTATCCTGTCAAGTAATATTAAGACAAATGAAACTCGTTCATTGATAGTTTTACAAAAGTTGCGCGGTAAAATACCCCTTGCCCTAGTGTAAGTTTTAATGGATTCGAATCGTTAGGCTATAGCAATTGCGATCAGCTGTCCAAATATGTAAAAATGGTGCGTATACACAGGCACTACTGTCGTTTACATAATCTGAATACGACGACGGTCGTAACATTTTGATTAGAAACTTACAGGAGAGAAAATATTTTTTTGAGAAAAGTAGGTAAAATAAGACTACCTACATAAAATTAATATCAAGACAATAAGTGACAATAAGTAGTAGGTTAAATAATAGGTGTGAGTGTATGAATATGATCATATCACTATCATCTATATCAGAAATTTAAAAAATACCATGTCAACCTGTAAATCACCCACGATCATGAAATATAAACACTACTTAGGCTTTTTATTGTATGTGAGCTCCGCCTATTTCGAGCCCGAAAAGGTAATTCTGGTAATTCAAAATAGGTTAATTCTAGGTAATTCGAAATAGGTATTCTGTAACGAATATCGCATCTCACTTCGCAAGTCACTTCTAATTCAACTGACAAACAAATTTTTTTATACCTTTTGACAGTTTAGATCGAAGTGAGATGCGAGTTTTGTTACAGAATAATACTGCAGTTTGCTGTTTCGGATTGAATTCGGTTCGTTAATTAATATAATGCTATATTTTCTGTGAAATTACGACCTAACTCCATAAACAATTTGCGCATGAAAAATTATGAAATATGCTGTGTTCCTAATTGGTATTATGATTCTATTTTCTTTTATACAACTAAGTAGATGACAAACAAACCTGCAATTACAAGGGAAAATTATTTGATATTGCAGGTGCGTTGTCATCCTGAGGCCTAAGATAAAATGCCGTCCATGCCTAGTAATTACACTAATTAGTCCCATTTCTTAGATTATTTTATTTTTATGCCTAAAGTGAAAACGAGACCTAGTTTACAGTTAAGTAAATAAGTAGATTTATTTCTTATATTTTGTTGAGTTAATTTTATTTGAATAAAAATGATTTATTTTATTGTTCTAGAAACGATACAGAATAAAACAATCTGTTTTCTTATTACACAACGGTACTCTACGCTGTTATATATCTTTTACGTACACATCGGACTCATAACGGTAGGTATGTGGTATCACGGGTGTTACAGAACTCCGAAATAAAAGTAAGAATTCTGGGGTTCCGGGGGTCGATATTATAGTATGTACTCGAGTTTTGTGTGTTTGGTGGTATAACTGTAGTGTGTCGTACGATACGCAATAGTAACCATTTTTTAGAGTAATCACGAGCAGCCCCCTTATTCTCAACTGTCGGATCACGGATTCGATGCGAAAAGTCACATGCCGTCTCGCTTTAACGCAACGCGATAAAAAGTGACAGGTATAGAGTTTCCGCAATTCGAATTCTTTCCGACAGTTGAGAATAAGGGGGCAGGACAATGTTTTTATTAATTAAATCGACAAATAAACGTGCTGAAAGGTGTAAAATTTTCAGAAAAATTAATTCTTGGAAATAAATAAACTTAATAACGCAAACTTTCCATCAACCAAACATTTGTGTATATATCTTTTATTCATTAGTAAATATCCATTAGTTAATTATTTATGTTCAAATATCTCGTTTAAATATGAATTAACAAACACCCGAAAATATATTAAACATATATAATATAGGTAGGTAGAATAGGTCAATTATATTAGTGGTTTCATTAATAATTAAAATTATATTAATGTAAGTACGTTAGTTTATTGTTTGTTGTTTGTTTGTAACCGTAATTAGCTTTTCATTGTTTTATTTAACAGGACGGCATGCGGAAAATTATCTAACTAAATCGTCCTCAGCAATGATGCCAACAATATTGCGCGACACCAAACTAAAGGTCAGCAACAATGCAGAATAAATAAATTTAACGGCTTTAATATTGAGAATCGCGGCCGTTATAATTATTAAAATGGTACACAATTTAACGATTACGAAAACAAAGCAATGGTTAGTCCTGGGATGGGTCAATCAAAATTTGTTATCCTGAGCCTCCTCAGTGCTTCGGAAAGCACGTTTTGGTTCCGTTGTTACTGCAACAGTTTCAACTTACCACCCCCATTAGGCCAGCGTGGTGGTGTTATGGCCCAAACTCCTTATGTGTTTTTCCCAAGTAGGTAGGCCTGTGCCCAGCTATGAGACGTGTAGGTATAGGCTTGTGATGATGATTTTTGGTCTGAACCTTTTGTGGACTAAAATTATGAGTGTTAAAACTGTGAGTTTATTTTTTCATATTTTATGTATAACTATTAAATTATACCGACTTAAAATATAAGTATCTCAATAATTGACATTATTGCATTGTTATTAATTGTTCTAAACATTAATTTTTCAGCAGGGTGATTAAATAAAAATCTACTGTAGACTAATATCCACCAAGAATATCTTGGTACTTATAAAATGATTATGCTTTGATCCGGTTATTGCATTTGAAATAACCAGTACCCTATCTCTTTTATCATCGAGCGTCATTTGTATGCGCAAATATTAAAATCGTGATGTATCTAACTAAGACAATAATTTTTATCTAAAAGAAAACGTGCGGAATTTTCCTTCAAAGTGGTGTGATGTATGTAAGTTACTTCGGGATGACTTGCCTTTCTGTGCTCGAGACGATTGGGTATGCAAATTATACGAGTTGGAATATTTTACTTTGTATATCATATGTTGACGATCTAAATCCGAATATCCATAACAAAATAATCTATGCTAAATAGTGTCTCAATAAGAGGGCACTTTTTCATTTAAAAATAAAAACAAGTATTTTCTGAAGGAGTAGTGATATTTCTGTTTTATTGTAAAATATGTATGTTCCGATATTACCTCATAAAATATCCGGTAAATGGCCACCGCAGCTTTCACCTAAAAGCCATGAAATTTTCGATTACTTTTTCCCAAATATGTGGCTATATTTTACCAATGACGTGTTGGATCTTCGTCTTGGGCTTAGGAATTGTTTCTGGTTTATTCGCATAAGAGATTTTATTAAACCCCAAAGAAAGAAATCGCAACACGTTAAATCGCTTGATCTTGGTGCTCAGTTGATATCAGATTATCGTGATATAAAGTGGTCTACAAAACCTATCTTGCAATAAATTGGTTGTTTTTTCGCGTTGTTAATAGTGGCATCGTCCTGCTGAAGCCACTAGTCCTCCATATCCTTTCCACCCAGTTGAGACCACAAGAACTCCGTTACCTTTTTTTATACAACTAGATGAACAACAAACTGACGGCCTACCTGATGGTAAGCGTCGCCTATAGACACCTGCAATAACAAGGGAAAATCACTTGATATTGCAGGTGCGTTGTCACCCTGAGGCCTAAGATAAAATGCCGTCCATGCCCAGTAATTACACAGCGAACTGTTTCACGGCTGAAATAACCCGGGTGACCCTACATACGGGCCTACCACCTAGTAAACTGTTTTTGTAATGGGGTTTGCACACTTCCCTGGATCAGAAACATTATCGAATATCGAATATAAACCTGAGCATCAACACTGCCTATAACCAGGCCTAAAAACGAAGACTGGAGAAGAGCAGCAAAAATGATCAGACTAAATAAAGTGAAATGGGCTATCGAAACCTTCAAACCATTTAAGTATGCTGGAGAAGATGACATTTTCCCAGCGCTGATGCAAGAAGGGAAAGACATTCTCACACCGCTCCTGTTAAAAATATTTCGTGCGAGCTACGCATGGGGATACATACCAGAAAACTGTACATTGGTCAAGGTATGCTTTATACCTAAAGCAGGCAAGAAGGACTATTCACAACCAAAATCCTTTAGACCAATAATACTAACCTCTTTCCTGCTAAAATGTATGCAAAAGATCATAGACGAATGGATAAGGGAAGGACCTTTGAAGGAACTCCCTTTACACTCCAAGAAACATGCTTATAAAAAAGGGAAATCCACGGAAACTGCTCTTCTTGAGCTTACGGACAAGATCGAAAGAGCTCTGGAAGACAAGCAGATAGCTCTGTGTGCTTTCCTCGAAGTTGAAGGAGCTTTTGACAATGTCACTATTGGATCCCTTACCAAAGGTATGGGAACCAATAGACAAGTTGCTAGCGCACTTTATTTATGTTTCTTTCACTGATAAAGTACACAAACAGAAAATATGAACATTTAATACTATTTGGTGTAATACAGTCTTAGAATATTTACAATTTACAGTACGACTGTGAAGTCAAGTTAACAGAAAACAGACGCTAAACAGTCGTAAGAGTGTTTTACGATCGAGAATGATGACGGGGTTTTGATCTGAGAACACTACAAGAACAATTTATAAATAAGTCCAGACATCGGAGTTTGCTGTAGATCTAGTACTTAAAGGTAATTTATAGTAGAAAACAGCACTACAAATAGATCGCATTTGTATGTATGCAAAATAGTAGGTACACTATTTTAGTGTTTGTGCTGTTGTTTTTTAATAATAATGTTGCTTATGAAATTTATTAATTTTGTTTTCTCTTTCAATATCGGATTTTAGATATTAGTTAGAACTATGAAATATTATGTAACATATTCCCTATTATATTTCCTTGTAATTGCAGATGTATATTACATAAAGGCGCTGGTTATCTTTTACCATCAGGTGAATCGTCTGCTTATCTTGACACTAATATATCATTGTACGAACCTTTTTAAATAAATAAGCCCTTACTTTGTTATTTAGAGCCGCATGATTGCATACTGGCCACTTTCGTAAGATAATCTTTTCAAATAAAATCCTATGGCCATGAGTGAGAGAATTTTCTTATTTCAGCCGTGAAACAGTTCGGTGTGTTAGGGAATGAAGGAAAAGGTAGGCCATTGTAATTACTGGGCATGGACAGCATTTCAAGGATGCATAATCAAGGATTATGAATAACTTAAAACAATTTTCATATTTTACGATAACTAAACGCAATCTATTTTTTTAAGAGAGAATCAATAGGAAGTTTGACGTCTCATAAAATAGGCGATGGGTGGCTTCATGAAGTCTGAATAGTTCTAAATTATGGTAATTGGTCTACATAATCAATTATAGTCATAAATGTTTAATTTTACACATTGATTATATACTAAACCTTCACAGAGAGTAGAAAAAAGAATATTGAGGTAGAATATTTTTTTTGTACTCTCTGTGTAGTAGTTAGGTACTAGATACCCACCATGTCAAACAAAATAAATTTTTCATTATGTGTATTACGAAAGTTTAATTTTATATGTGTGGAGAAATAAATAAAATATTTAGGATAGGTAAGTTAATTAGAAAAAAAGGTAATAAGAGTAACAAAGTAATAATCTGGAAAATGTTAATTTTAAAATATGTATTTGATTTCCCAACTTTCAACAAGATTAAGCTAAATCATCAGCAGAAAGAACTTTCAACCCTGTTCTCGCAAATTCCGTTTAAATTCGCAGCATTTATGCCCGCAAAAAATATTGTAAGTGAAAACGTGACTTATTCTTCTGATAAGAATCGGAAAAAAAATATTAAAAACTTTTTTATTAATTATGTAGAGTCCACTTGCTGAATTTTTAAGTAACGTGTGACGTAGAATTTACACTCCAACAATTCAAAATTAGTTTGAAGCTCATAATTTTACTCATAGTTAAAAAATTTTTTATTAAATGTACCATAATTACCAACTGGCTATATTTTTTAAATTTATACCTATCTAAGTATTTCCGTCTTTTATATACGGACAGTATTGTATGAATTTTAGATTTTTATTAAAATAGATATTATTATTTATCATGACTCTATGTATAGGTTTGCTTGTGTGAACACTCACACGTAGACAATATGCGCTCCATCTGACAACATCCATTTGGCATCTCACCAGATGAGAATTAACAATTTTGCGGTAAAATTGAATAGAGAAAAAATACTCAACGACTTTGTTTTTATGGTAGACTAAATTTAGATTTTGCAAAGCTTTTATAATTCAGGTTACTAGCCAATTAGAGCGGGTAGTTTATTTGTCAAACACAGATAATATGTCGGGATAAGCTTTTTTAAAAAATACAAAACAAAAACAATTAAGTAAAAAGTTTTGTAAGCTAATACAGAAAAAGATTCATGCAGTGAATATTTTAGTGGAAAAACAGCAATACAAGCGATTACTTATGGGTAACGAATATATCGCAACTAAACTCCAAAACTCACAAAAGTCGCTTATGGAAAAATATAAGTAAAGAAAAATCTTAGTGCTAAGTACTTAAACCTATAAGCAAACTCCATTTTTAGATAATTACCTACTACTTAGGTAAATAGGTAAGTGTAGTTTTGATTGTTAACACAACACGTAGGCACTAGTATTATATCTGTCAATAAGAGAAGCACATGACTACCATTAGGTATGGTTGATTTGGTCTGTACCACAGGTAAGATTTGAAATACAGTTAGAATTGCAAACTTCTAGTAACGTAAGTGAAGACTACTTTATAATGTTAAATGTTTGGATAAATATCTAAAATAAAGGTAACCGACTATTTAAATTAATAAAGTTGCTAATAAATTGCTATTCCTATTACGGCGGTAGGCAAATCAACGCCTATTACAGACTATTTTTATTTTATTGTTTTATTCGTTTCAATAACAATACAAGCATAACACACGAAAATAAAAATACCTCCGTAATAGGAATTAATTTTGTCTAACGCCGTAACAGGACTGTTTACGTAAGTAGGCTACGACCCGTAGCGTAGCGTATGTGTAGTGTAAAACGCTTATAATTTTTCACCGACAAATCCTTAAGCCCATTCTACGAATACCACTAGAAATTCAATGGAAATTTTGGTAGGTTACTTTTTATGACCAAGCGGAGTCGAATATTTTTGTCTGTGTTTGTAGAATGTAGTGAAAAGTTCATCGACGAAGACTTCGTCGGCGAAGCATTTTACACCCTTCAGGCTTTGCCAAACAGAACGCGTACTTAGCGCGCGTCAGAGCGCGTCAGAGCGCGTCGTCTGACGCCGCGCTAAAGCGTCGAATTGTGTTGTACTTAATTCTATGATCTGAGTGTTGTACTATGAACGGTATTAGCTGTCAAAGCTGTTTGGCAAAACCTTTACAAACATGATATTTAATTTGTCTCAATAACAAGTTTATAAGACTTAATTCCCCATAATACTAGTTATGCTTAACTGGTACTTGCCGAATTGTCTGTAACGTGTCGCGGTGATATGTTTCCGACAACCCTTCATTATGGGTACTTAAATGTAGGAAAAAATATATAATGGTAAAAAATCTAAGGCCACATAGTAAAAACTTTAATTATTTTTCATGGTATCTTTTATCTTAGGTTTTAGTTTTACCATAGACCAAATTATCCTGGTTTTTATAAGGCTACCTACCTAACTCACCAAATTACATAACAAACAGCTTAATACAAAGTAGCTAAGCGCCTATTTCAATTCAAGAGGTTGTATGATAAATATTTGAAGTGATTTACTGCGTATGACGCTATATCTATTTTGGGACACATCCCAATAGTCAGTGGAGTTATTAAATGGATTTTAAAACAAAACTTTGGATCTTATAATCATGCCAAATTGATGCTCTTGATTTGGGATTGGAATAGACGTGACAAATACATTACTCTTCATAGAGGCCAATATACTGCGCGGTAATAATTATACCAATCAATGCGAAATAAAATATAATCAGTATTAATTACCTTTAGTTTGAACATGTTAACATACAACTACATAATATTTAATGAGTCCGCTTATTAGCAATTGGCAATCAGTTTCACGATAGTAATAATCGAACTAGTTCTCGTATCAACTAAGATTAAAATTATATTTTAGATATTTTTCCGCAAAATCAAAACAATGTTAGAGCGTCTGCGGAAATCCACGACAAAAACAGTAAGAGATTATGCAAGTTTGCTCAGGTGATACCTATTTAATGAAAATATTTCTATCAAACTGTTATTTCAGTAAATAGACTAATACGTATGTACAGAAAAAAAATGTTTTGTTGAAAATCACCAACTAATCTTACCGTGGTCAATGCGAATCATTCCACCTGCTTATTTATAATTAATCTACGATACGATGTAATAATAATGTTAATAGATACTATTTAAACTGTAACAATTTGAAGTAAAATAGCTCGTCTTTTTATACCATGTACGAGTACAGACACTTCCACTAAAATTATACACTTTTGACAGTCAGTGACTCTTATTCCAAAGAGGTAAGTATGGCAAAAAGTAAACTTCTTAGTGCAGGTGACTGTATCTATAGTAGAATATAGATTGCTGCCTATTATAAACTCTTTATTGCACCAAACACAAAAACAAAATAAATGTATATAGTAGTATGCAAGGGAGGACTTATCTCTATAACAGATCTCTTCCAGTCAACCCGTCATGGGTGTGTGAGTTATAAAGTCCAATCAGAAGTGACACCAGTGCATTTAATCTTATATATAAAATTCTCGACTCACATATTTAGTTACCATAAACGAAACCTCCTCCTCCTCCGAAACGGCTTGACCGATTTTCATGAATTTTCATACGTATTTCAGTAGGTCTGAGAATCGGCTACTATCTATTTTATTTTTTACTTTTAGACATTTTTTTTTATTTTGGCTAAACAACGTTTGCGGTGTCAGCTAGTTATAATATCCTTCAATATCAAAATGCTATCAATACCTATACCTACATAACAATACCAAATATATTCAATACATAATATATTCTCAAATGCATGCATACATAAATAAATATTATCAGGAAGTTCGAAGTCAAAGTCGCAGTACAGCCAATCGATTAGCTTCCTACATTCATCACGTTTGACATTCGGTCAGGCGAGAACAGGTTATATAAGTTGGTGATACAGCGATATATAAGTTATAATGTATATTAGGTACTAGGTACGGAATAAAACAGTCATCATCATTATGACCAGCAATACGGGCCACTGCTGGGTAGGTACAGGCTTCCCTAAATGGGAGAAACTCATGAGGAGTTTAGGCCATAACTGGTGGGTTACAGGGAAAGCATGACTTGTCCGAATTTAATTGACCGAATATGGTTGACCGACGTCTTTTTTGCTTTAGGTATAGTTTGCCATTTTTTTTGACCATCGAATTATCATTTCACATGAGTATAATTTATCCAAACTACGTTTCACCGACTTTTAAATAAGAAGTCTCTTTCAGAGCGGTCAAACCACTACCCCATCGAACTTCCCATGATAAAAACATTGTGTTGTTCTAATTAGTATGTATTGTTTTATCCGTTACTCCCACAGTGACTTTAGCATAAACCTGCTAAAGTACAGTCGACAGCACTTCAAGCATAACAGTTTGACCTTGAGCTCTCCCTTACTGCGTTAGTTATAGAGGCGGCTTTCGTAGTGCAACTGCAACACTTGATTTTAAAGTATAGTATAGATTTGATATTTTTCTAACATATTTTTTTTCATAACATTTATTACCTAATATGAAAATCAAAATTGAGGATATTAGATTTAACCCAAAAAGACATTCGATATTATTCACATACATTCACATCTATAACATATAACATGACATAAATTGTCAGCAAACAACAATAAAAGGTGGCTTGCAAGTATACGAAACGCTGGATTGTATGCAAATCCCTTGCTGAATACTACCAGTCAAATAAAATACTCTAAAATACCATGCGAATGAAACGCGGCAAAAAAACAATTTAATAATTAAAATCATCTTAAATAAAGATTTGTGTTCGTTTCATTAATAACAGCTTCAAAGTCGGAAGAAGCCAGTGCAGACCTTCACTGCACCGAATGAGTCATCGTCTGGTGTATTTTTAAATTATTATCTGTCATCTGCTAGACCCAAGACGGATCCAAAGAAAAAAACAACATCGTATGATCGTCGTTATCTGCAGAATTTACTCGTATACAGTTCAAATTGTTAAAATTACTGTTGCTTGGCAATAAAAGATACATAAAAAGGCCTTCAAGATTGTAATATAATTTGTGGACATGAAGCAATATCGGCTACATGTTAATTAAAAATAATGACATCAGAAAATGATAAACAGGCTCAGGGTTTCTCCTGTTGAAGAAATACTTGACAAGTTTACATGATAAAAACAGGTAAGTACCAATAAAAACAAACCTCCAAGATAACCTGGTTCGTGTCAACCAGGGATGATAATGATTGTGATGAAAAAATACGTGCGATATCTAATTCCTGCAATGTGATTCACAAACAGAAATATTCGAAGTCGAGCTTAACGTCTGACAAGACGACGATTTGCCATTGATTTTGACGTTTGAGCACGGCGCGACGCTGCGCGCAAGCGTGTTCACTAATCTCTACGTCGATCTCATGTCCGTGTATGATTGTCGCTGTTTTGGATATACGACATGAAATAAAATAGATATTTTTTGACTTCGTTTTTTTTGTGTTAAAACTGTATTGCAATGACTTCATTCAATATTTGATTAATTGTTACATAAAGCAAAAAAAAAAAAAAATTAATTCCGGCTCACGCTGTGCTCGTCGCCAACGGCTGTCAAATAAACGCCAAAAGGTAAGACAGCGCTGCCAACTTTAGAGAATCGCATAGTTGCTCGTGGTCAGGCCACAACTAGAAACGAATTTTTCATCGATAACGCAAATTTCTGGGATTTATACCTTAGAATCCTTAGATGGTTAGAGCGACTGCTCGACGTGACTCTACCCCGGGCTGTGAATGGTCGCGAGTTCGGTCACTGCCTCACAAAATTATTTTTTAGCGTAGATATTTTGTAAGTACTATTATTTACAAGTGCTATTTTTTTCAATGAGGCAAAACATTGAAAAAAATCGCACTTTAATATGTAAATCAGATATACGTTACTTCATATCTTTATCTAGACAAGTGTAGAACAAAATCACCAGTTAAGGATTTTGCCTCGATATTCGAAGGAATATCGAATTTTATTTGCGACAAGACATCTTAAAAATAGGAAAACTTAAGATTATGGGTAAACAATAATTTGCATTCAATAGGAAATTACTTTAAATATTAGATATCATTAACCCGTCAAGCATGAGATTCCAGACACAATTGATTTTTCTATTGTCATCGCCCGCCGGTGGTATATTGCCGCTTTACAGATTAATATCAGAGTCGTGTTGCGTTTTTTTTGTAATGTAAATTTTTTTAATACAAAATTCGAGTATTTTTGCTTACTTTACACGCGCGATTGCTATTTTGTCTTTTCTCTTCCCACTGAGTCAGTCATAACGTATAACGTTTCGATAGATCCTAATTTAGTCTTGGAACATTAGTCTTTGTTTCAGTAGGTACCCACTATCGGTTGACTCAACCTTATGGCGGGTCAACGCTTGCGTATCTACAACATACTACCTCATAAATTAATAAAAATATAGTTGGGTATACCTTCTATCTAGACTCAATGGGAAAAATTTTTTTGTTACTTTCTAACATATTTTTTTTTATGAAAAATTTACCCTAGGACATGTATTTTTACAAGTCTAAACATTTTTTAAACAAACAAAAAAAACTGTTTTTTACAATCCTTTTTGTTTGCGTAGTATTCACAAAATATTCTTATTAATTTCCTTATGCTATTTTCCCTGATACACAATAATTAAAATTATTTTCCTCGTGAAGCTGTTACCTCTGCATTGGTTATTTTCTTACTCATACTGGCTTTTGTCTCAGTTTCATTGCATAACTATTTGCAATCAAGTTAATAACATTTCTATTTTACTTAATTAACAGTTATATCATAATTTATAAACGTTGTTGTTATTACTGTACCACGTAGATTAATCACCTCATATTAGTATTATCGCATGGTGTTATAGCGAATGTATAATTAAACTTAATACGATTACGTTGACATAATCTGCTGTTATGCACTACTTAACTATAATAATATCTTGTAATATTATGTCTATAATTGAAAATTGAATCTCTTCTTCTTCCTTTATTTAATTACATTCCTTACATTACCTCTAATTGAAATGAATTAGGACGATAATTTATCTAAAGTAAGTCATAACTCTTCGAATTCAGCTTTCCCACAGAGCACGCAGGCTGCTCGGTCACGGGTCCCGGGTTCGAGTCCTGGGCCCTGGCAGGGCAGGTTTGTGTGATAAACACATAATTATATGTTTTACGTTATCGAGTTTTCCTTAACACAAGCCCATAATGATGCTTACTTTGGGCAAGATAATAATAGGTGTACTTAGGTGTGTGAGCAGTTTTCTCTATTTTGACAGAATTTGAAGTGATATTCAACTGCAATTATATCAAAGCGTTATAAAGTGTAGGCACTGTAACTAAAGCAAATAATGGAGACACAGATTTCTCAAAGTGTGCACAGTTATTATTACAAAGTGGTCCTAATGTTACAAAGTTCTTAAATTAGGAGAAAAAGTATAGGAGAAACAGACTTCAAAACACTATTAAGGATAACATAATTAAATTTTAGTAGGTATTTATTCCATAAAAACATATTTTTTGGAGTTGGTGCTAAGTTGTTTCCAGATACAATAAAAAGTAAAGCACGGACTCCAAAAGATTTGTTTCTAGGGAATAAGTAAAAATTTTAGCCTTTTTAGTGATTTGAAGTCGGTTTTTATTTTTGTTTAAAAATGTTTAGCTTTCATACAAACAAATTTCGCTGATAATCACTTTTGTATTAGATTTTTAGAAAATCCCTCCGACGACATATAGCCTGAGTTGCATAGTTATATTGGGCATGGCAAGTTTGTTTAGAATCGGTTTGTTCGTTTCCAATATTTTCGACTTCAGAGTTTGTATGAAAGGCCGTGCGACGTAAACGCAATTAAGGCGCCAAGACGAAACTTAAGCATCTGTAAGCCGAGTGCAGAAGTTGCAGTACTATTCGTCTAATGTGGCCTATTCTAGCGAGCGCTGAAAACACCAGCTTTCAACTTTTTTGCGAAGCACATACACTGAGAAAAATGACAATTAAACTTTCGACTACTAGTAGCTCAAAAAAGTATCCACATAACTTAGGGTAACACCTAGCCAAAAATTAATCGGCTTAAAGATGCACTGTTTTTTTAAATCAAATAAATTATGTTTGCACCTCGCTAAATTTTGGTTACCGAAGTAGGTAGTTTGATTAAATATTTTTAAACGACGCCTGATTGAAACAGCAGCTATTATTCCCTCACATTGAAAAGAGAAAGTTGATCTTTTTGTCGACCTAAATATGCGGGAGGAATAGTTGTATGAAAATCCATTTCAAACGCGGTCTATTCACACCCACCGCACTTCAACTGGCTGTAAAAAAAGCAAAAAGCAAAGAAAAAATAACGAAATAGTAAATAAAAAAAAGTCAACGTAAAAATTAACTGTACAAATTGTAACATAATCATTTATTAATTTAGTCTTCATAATTAATTTACTTCAACTTTTGCATTAGTACCATACAAATGTAGTAATCTCTTTATAATTCTATTGAACTGCTTATTTCAATTAAAAAGTCTTTGAATGCTCTTCGCATGTGTAGTATAAATCACTATGAAGCACTTGGGAAAAAGTTTGATTCCCAATTCGGGAGTATCTGCTCCCTCGTTAGTATTATGTCACTTTCTTCCCGCGGTGAACAATGTACTATTTTCAGTGTAGGAACGCGTGAAGAATGAGTGATCTAGACCACGGTGAACATTGATTTGACGTCGTATTTCATTTCCACTAGTTCCACAACGACACTGTTATATCATACATAATTCATTTAAACGCTTAAGTGCAGTAGTGATTTACAATAATATTGTTGTGGACTTTGAATCAACTTGTTAGATGTAGTGATGCCGTATACTCTATGGGCATAGTTTGGCAGCTATAATTCTGAAGTCACAAATAGCAAAGAATTCATTTATCACCGCAATGAACTATATTTTGTGTCCAAACTACTTTGGTTACATTTGTAATAACAAAAATTTAGCGAGGGGTAATTACAGTTTATTTGATTTACCAAAACGGTGCATCTGTAAGCAAATTTTTGGTAGGTGTTACTATGGTAACACTTTTTCTAAGGTGGAATAAATAGCAAAAAGTTAGTTAAAAGTAATGTACTCACTTTTTCACCTACAGGTAGTCGAAAGTTCAGTTGTACTTTTTTTTCAGTGCGTATTTAGTACACATGCAAGTTAAACTAATATTAATTAATATTTTGTCATCAATCATTAAATTAATAATTAGCCTATTCATAGGCTAGTTAGCTTTACAGTACTTATGTATACGTCCCGATTAGTGCTATACCACCAAGCTGCGCTAGTCCAATTCAAATTGGAGGTTGGGTTTGGTTGCAGTAACAACCTCCTGCTTTCTCCATTCTTCAGAAGAAATGTACAGAAATAAAAATTACCTGTGAAGCACATTCCATCCAGACACAATGGGCGTTGATTGATCTGAGCCCCCCCGGAGTAGGTAAGTATTACGCGGCTTTACAATTTAATAAAAGTAAACACAAATAACGCATTATGAATATGAATAAACCAGAATAACTACATAAAAAATAACTACCAGAATAATGCATAATGAATAACTACCAGATAAACTACGTCAAGAAAAACACGATAAAATATTCATAAAATGCTACAAAAAATATCACGTAAATGCTATTACAGTCTCCAAGAGTACCTAAACGACAAAATAAATTAAACTATAAAAGTGTCTAGTTATTATTCATCTGTTAACTGTTATATACAAATGCATGTACACCACATAAATAAATTTTAATAATTGGTAATTGTTAAATGAGTGACGTCGTCCTCTCCTCTACCCATTGCGATGCCCGACAGGGTCCATAATCTGATCTATATAATTATGTGTAACACTTATGTACTACATTATGGTTGCAATAAATGATTGAGTATTGAAACTTTTATATATTACGTACTACAGCTTATTTATTAATAAATAATGCCTGCCTACGCTGAGGGAACGCCAGCAGGAAGACTAACTTGATGCATAGGTACCTTTTTCAAATTGGTGTATAGAAAGATATAACTGTAGCTTTTTATAATACACAAGATGGTGCCGATAATAATACAAGAATTAAAACATTGTCTAGAATTGGTTTGCAACTTTCAAACTTCTTATTCATTTGATAATTAAATGACATTTGTATGTAATAATATAGCATTGGCTGCATTATTTCATAGAAATGTCATGAAATTATCAAATGAATAAGATGTTTTTGAAAGTTGCAAGCCCATCTATGAACTAATATAACCCATGTTTTAAATTTACTGTCATATTGTCGGCACCAACCTGTACCTACGTCTGAAATATTTAAAAAAAATAGTTAAATATTTATCTTTTTAAAATTGAGAAGAATATGGGTAAAAATGACAGATTTCCTTCCCTTTATGATAGTTACGTTCATTCAATTGTAGATTCCTACATATGTGATTAATAGTACTTACTTGAATTCGTATGGTATTGTAAAGGATAATAAACTAGATACTAAAGTAATTACCTACGGTAGTAATTTGGTGTAATTTACCTATGATTATGCTGTTTGAATGCCTACAATGGCGATTATTAAATGCAATATGTAGATATGTGACTTTTTATTTCTACAATCACAAGTTTCAACTATCGCTATGAAGCTGTTTTAATATGCAAGCACGAAACTCACAAATAGTAGTGTAGCTGTGAATATAATTAGCTCATACATTTAGTACCGGCTCTATCATTATAGATTTTATTGCTTCAACAATAGAGTAGAATTTTATTTGCGTTTAATCGGGTAAGATAATTTCTCGTATTCAAGTTAAGGTCTCGGTGTAAACGCACTTGCAACAGGACAATCGGTTAAGGTCAAATCGTTAGCGTCAGCAACGGAAATAGTTCAACGCCAAACAACCAAATTATGGGTTGGTCTCGTAAACCTTTCGGAACGCAACTTTGTGTCTGTGTGACGCTCTGACTAGACGCAGTATGGACCTTCTGGAAGTGGCATATGCAAAGCTCCTGCAGGCTCTATCTCCCCAGAGTTAAAGTAAGACTTTTATGTAAAGAAAGCTATAAAAAGGTTATTATGACATGAATGAATATTTTAATATCCATTGACATTTTATTTTATTTCAATCATATTAATTATTAATTTTCAAGTGACATATTTCCATTAATTTAAATAATTCTAATTGCAATTTGACAATAATATTTTTTGTTATGAAAATGTATCTAATAATTGCAGCTGTTCAGTAGCTTTGCGTTTAATATTGAGATGTTCCAGTTGTAGATGCTAATTGCTTAGTTCTATTTAACTATATGTGCATTTGATAATATTATTATTTGCATGTCAAAATTTGACAAAACACGCTTGACCTATATTTGTTCTGTAACGACATATTTGTTACATCTCTTAGATTTACCGTGTTTTGTGGCATTTTTTTTTAATTTGAATTTATTTATTTTTTGCCTCTTCGATACTCTGGACACAAAAAGAGTAAAATCAATAGGCACTAAACATCCCAATGGGTCGAGGTGCACTCTGACTTTGTCATGGCCCCACGATAAGATTAGATTAGATGGGTGTGTCCCATCAACCTTTTTTTTATTTTTAGAGACAGACTGAGCATATATTTCGAGGCGTCCACTGGCGTATAACGATATGATGTGACTGCTTTGGTTTTTGTTATGATAACAAAACGAATTTCGCCATGATCCCGTATGGGGCAATAAAGTAGATCAAAAGCTAAGGGATCCAGCACAACTGCCATGTCTGATAGTTATATGTTGCAGTTATTGTAGATGAATGCGGGCGTAACACACGATTTCCAAAATAAAAATCTGACAGATGTGTTTGTTTAAAAGGCTTTCATGCTATTCAATCTATGATATTGCATTATGATACCTATTAAGTGACCGTTCGTAATATAATAATGAGGCAATTCTCGCGTCACGTTTCGGTTCTCGTAACTTTGTCCGTCATGAATACAAATCATAACATTTATTGTGTCTGAATTCACTTACTAGAACCAATGTGATTTCCCGTAATAGAATGTTTTTAATTAGGTTGGTTAATTGAATTTTATAGCACCGCGTTGGGTGCTGGTTAGTTTTTATTTATAGACTTTATTGTACACGAACACTGTTGAAGGGGCTCATATCGATTATCTAGAAGTCGTAAAACTTTGTACTTTAATCGGCCATAGATAATCATGACATAAAATATTTATCGAAAATATTATATACGAATTTTAGGAAACACTGCCACGAAATATAAAGATATTGTTTACTGTGGTGCTAATCTCCAGGCCAAAAGGATTTCTTTTGTTTTTCGAACTAAGGTGCTAAGTAATTGATGATGTATACAAATAGCATTCGGCGATTTATGCCATGGTTCGAAACAGTGATTTTAAAAAGGGTCCTTATAAAAAATGTACGGAATTATGTCAACACGCACCTCGACTTTATATCTATTATACTGTTGGGCAAAAGATATTATTTCGCAATACCACAGTGCAATTCTTGATATCTATTACCTGCCTATATAGGTTCATGTGTCATGGCCATTAAACGAGCATAGAACTAGGGTTGGGACCACTCAGTTCGTGTCTAATTTCAGCTATGCCCTGAATGTAAGTTTTAGGTCAAACGCAACATCACTGGCGCAAATCGAGTGAGTGTGTCGAACACGCAATATGGGTAATTCCGTAGGACTTTCTTTTGCATAAGATTGAGAGAAACAAAACAAATAAAAACTTTAAGTAATTAAACCCCCTTTTTATAAGAGTATTAAGGTAAGGTAAGGTAATATATTTTTAAATGCTGCTTTATTAAAAATGTACAGATTTCGTGCCTCATACGACTATCGAGCACATTGAAAATGAATCTTCGGCATTCAAAAAAATATTGTCGCTGAGCGACCCAAAACCCGATCGTCTTTGTTTTAGGCTCAAATTGTAGCTGACTAAGTAAATTTTTCCAGACGAGTTTTCCTCAAATTTTTGAAAATATCGACCGCCAAAATCAAAATAATTTTCACTAGTCCGGCCATAACTTTTTTGTTTTTGACTTTCTCAAATATTTTTTTTTTGCAGCTCTCGTGAATACGTCTCGCGCCTTTTTTGAATATTTTATCTTTACAACTCTCCGAGATTTATGGGGATCGCACTTTTTCGTGAAATTGCAGCATATACTGGAGCGAACGAAAAGACATTTCCAATGTCAAAAAGTGGTTTTCGGCACTCCGTAGGCGCGCCTTTTTAACCGACTTCAAAAACGAGGAGGTTCTCAATATAGCCGGTATGTTTTTTTTTTCTATGTATGTACACCGATTACGCCGAGATTACTGATCCGATTTACGTGATTCTTTTTTTGTTCGATGCGGAATAGCTGCCATTTGATCCCATAAAAATTTTTTCAAAGCGTGTTATACGATACGGCTGCGAGTTATACATTTCTTACTTCTTACAAATCAAAATGCAGCAAAGCAAAAAACAAGTGAACAACACAACATTAATATTTGTTTTATTTCATTTCCAATCCAAGACTAAAATAAAAGTCATAAAATATCAGTCATCTGGCGACGAATGCACCTGGGGTGATCGAGTCACGTGTATAGGAACGTGAAAATTATGAAGACAGTGAGATGGTCCATATCTTATGCAAAAGCAGTCTGGTATCGGTGTCAATATGTAAGTACTGAATTTAATTTAAAAGCTAGTGATTGAGGTAAACACATTATTTAACATATTCTTATATAAATTTTTCTCTCTACCACCGAGAGACAAGAGCTTTTTTTATACAACTAGATGACAAACAAGCTGACGGCCCACCTGATGGTAAGCGGTTACCGACGCCTATAGACACCTGCAATAACAAGGGAAACTCATTTGATATTGCAGGTGCGTTGTCATCCTGATGCCTAAGATGTTACAAGCAATAAATTTCACCGGAATATTGGATTTTTTTTAACGTATGCAAATAATGAAGTTCAGTGGGAAGAAAATTAAAGGAATTAAAATCATTAACAGAACCGGAAATATTTTATTTATCATTACAAGATATATTATTGTTTTCTATGGAAAAATACATTTATTATGGACAGTGACAACTATTCCACACTTTAAAGTTGTAAGCAAATACAACCCAATAACCAATTTGTCTCCGCCTTGGATACAAGCGATCTCAAAATAATGACGTCACACGCTATGTTTAACTTTCGCGGTCAGTGGCCATGAGCCGTTAAATTAGATTTTTTTATATGATTGAACAAGTGTTCATTGAAAAAAAAAACAATACTTACCTTCATCGTTATTCGATTTTAATTTTAACATTTAATTTTAATTTTTAGCCTCCGACGAAAAAAGAGGGGTGTTATAAGTTTGACGTGTCTGTCTGTGTATCTGTGTGTCTGTCTGTGGCATCATAGCTCCTAAGGAAATGGACCGATTTTGATATGGTTTTTTGTTTGAAAGCTGACGTGATTAGGATGGTTATTAGCTATAATTTATGAAAATCAGTTCAGGCGATTGATGACTATCAGCTCATTTTCTACTTGACAAAAGGGTTTTACTAGTTTTCATTGGTGGTACTTCCAAGACATGCTCACCTTGACCTGATCCTGTACTATCAAATAGTCTGCAGCATGTTCAATTCTTAGAAACTTACAGCGGATTTACTTAGCGTGTTCGGGCTCATAAGAATAGTCTGAATGAAATGATGTTAGATATATGATTAATGTGACGCTGGAGGTTACGTAAATTAATTTTTAACCCCCGACGAAAAAGAGGGGTGTTATAAGTTTGACGTGTCTGTCCGTGTATCTCTGTGTCTGTGTGTGGCATCGTAGCGCCTAAACGAATGGACCGATTTTGATTCGGTTTTTTTTGTTTGAAAGCTGATGTGACTACGATGATTCTTAGCTATAATTTATGAGGATCAGTTCAGGCGGTTGATGATTATCAGCTCATTTTCTACCTGATATTAGGCATGTACTAACTTTTACAGATCCGATTGATTTCAAATTTCGTGTACTGTCACTTCGATGAAATTGCCATGACATACTATCTTTGAGCTGATCCTATACCATCAAAAAGTCTGCGAAATGCTTAATTCTTCAGAAACTTAAAGCAGATATAGCGTGTGTGTTGGGCTCTTATGAATAGTCCTAATGAGATGGTGTTAGATAGATGATTAATGACGCCGGGGGTTACTTAAAATTTTTAATTTTGCCATTATTAATTTATATACTATGTTCTTATTGTAGACGAAGTTTTTTGCAACAAGATGACAAACA
Source organism: Nymphula nitidulata (assembly GCA_947347705.1). Taxonomy (NCBI): domain Eukaryota; kingdom Metazoa; phylum Arthropoda; class Insecta; order Lepidoptera; family Crambidae; genus Nymphula; species Nymphula nitidulata. Next base: position 14,516,258 of record OX374630.1, on the reverse strand, counting down.
AGCTATATTCCAGCAATAACAAATTAAACGCACGCAGGATGACAACGCACCTGCAACCTGCAATATCAAGTGATTTATCCTTGTTATTGCAGGTGTCTATAGGCGGCGGTAACCACTTACCATCAGGTGGGCCGTCAGCTTGTTAGTCATCTAATTGTATAAAAAAAAAATTAAAATCACTTGATATTGGCTGTGCGTTATTGTCATTCTGAGGCCTAAGATGAAATGCCTTACATGCCCAGTAATTACACTGGCTACCTTTCCCTTCAATTCGAAACACAGCGAACTGTTTCACGTACACGGCTGAAATAAGAAAAACGATGGTACCTACCCAGACGACTCTACATACGGGCCTACCACCAGCGAGTTAAATATACGATATACGCCACGTATACAAATAATCATGGCCACGGTTATTAATATGCACTTTAGTACGTCATATTATATTTCATTGTCATTACGATATCGTTGAAGCGATAGCATATTGAATTCTTTGTGACATACTTAGTATCTGCTCGTGATGTGGTTAACCACAAGGCTGCCCTGATGACACTTAAAGCTATCCAGGCCACTGACTTGAATTATTTTCTATCGATTTACGATATCAAGCGAATGCTGTGTATACCTAATACTCTGTAATAGACTAATGAATCGGCCATCGGACTCTACATAGGAACAAATATTTAAAAAATCAAACAATTTCTTCAATACAGATGTATACTTAGATAAGTAGAAGTCAAACAACTTGCTGACGTCAACATTACGATTTTGAATTAACAAATATTTTATGAAATAAGTTTGATAAACAGTGGCTCTACCGTAATACAGTCAGGGTGTAGTAATTAGGTACTAGATACCAATGTATCTAGGTGATAAAGATATATCTTCATCATCATCACCAGCCTATATACGTCCCACTGCTTGGCACAGGCCTTCCTACATGGGAGAAACACATGAGGAGTTTGGGCCATAACACCACCACGCTGGCCCAGTGCGGGTTGGTGGGTTAAAGCGGTTGCAGTAACAACCGGTACCAACGGCTTAACGTGCCTTCCGAAGCACGGAGGAGCTCAAGATTATAAATTTGATCGACCCATCCAGGGACCAACCATGGCGAAAGTTGCTTTGTTTTCGTGATCGAAACCAGAGCGCTCAAACCACTACGCCACCGAGCTCCTTATTCAAGGCAAATTTTATTTAAATCTATTCAGCGGTGTAAGAGTTCAAAAGTAACAGACAGACAGAGTAACTATAAAATTCAAATTCAAAATCTATTTCATATTTATTAAAATTTAAAATTAAGTGTTACAAAATCTTATGTAACAAGCATGCATGCATAAGTTGCATTTATTATATTAGTACACGCGAAAATATAAAAACTATAAAACAATACTAACGCTTGCTATAGATTTTTCGATCAGCCACGCCGAATACTTTTAGACTTTATATAAAATAATACTAACGCTTACTATAGATTTTTCGATCAGCCACGCCCAATACTTTTAGACTTTATATAAAACAATACTAGCACTTGCTATAGATTTTTAGATCAGCCACGCCCAATACTTTTAAACTCTGCTGCTCCATAAAATTAAAATAGAATACATATAAAAAACAATATTTATTTTGCAATGAAAGTAAAAAAAAATTTAATCATAATAATATAGTAGTTGTACTAAATCAATAATTTACTTATATCTTATTGATTACTCATAGATATCGAATGATACACAGAAAGAACAATGTTTCATTCTTATTCCCATTACACACGTGTTAGTGATATGCAAATAAACATAAACAAACACACCAAGACAACATCTGCACGTAATTTATGCTTTCAAATGATTGGTTGGATTTATTACTTATTTAATTAGACGTGTAAATATGTGTGTAGAGTCTAAATATACCTACCTAAATACATAAAAGTTGATTCAATGTGATTATATAGGTATTTATATACATATATAACCTTATTCATGAACACTTCTATGTAATGATGTATTTTTATTTTCCATACAACGTTAAATTAAAGCAAAAATTCAAATTTAGAATTCAGTAAAATTTAAACAGTCTTATTTGTAAAAAAAGTATATAAATCCAAATTTAAAAAATATTAACTAGATTCCACTCTTTTTTATTATCGATGGCCAGTACTGAGAGATTCTGTTTTCATAAAATTACTAAAAAAAATATACCTACCAAATTCACGGATATCATAATTTTCAACATTAGACCTATTCTGTCTGTTTTCAGCCCATCAAACTGATATTAAAGATCGGGAAAACAATGCTTTTAATTTGTTTAATTACTTCCTCATTACCAAAATAACGACTGGTGTTTGGTACGTATAACAATTTAATGTTAATATTGTAAGTAGACACTGTCGTATATATTTATATAATTTACCTCATACAGACTAAAATGTTTTGCTACTTTACTAGAGGAAAATTAAAACTTCCACAGTCCAATGCAAGAGTCACCCAAAACAGATTAATTAATCTTCTATGTAGAATTTACTGAGTTTTAATATTTAACCTACAATATTCCGTTAAGTTATATTTATACCGCTCCTTTTGGGCTACAGTCGGAAAAAAATAACTGATAAGAAATACTTATTTATGTATCTCCTTTTGAATTACTGTTTAATAATAGAGAAACGTTAACTATTCCCTTTCAGTGACATTAAATGTTAAATTGCTGTATAAGGGCTATTTACGTCCATCAAATAAAAGTGTTTGGTTTCTAATAAAACCTCATTATATTATTATTTTATTGTGTTAGTTTTTGTGATTAGAATTGCATATTTAAAACAATATTTAGGTAATCACAAGTTGGATGTTTTTCGGTTGAAATAATGATGATGATGCATTGGTCCATGATGGTATATAATTCCAGATTATAAACTAAATAAAAAGCAACAAGAAAAACTATAAAATGAAAACTGTATAAATGTTTTATAGGATTCGTGTTGAATTTTTTCATCAGAATAAAAAGTAGGTATTCTTTCTTTTTATCGCATCAGTCTATATCATTAAGACAACGCGATAAAACACACTTTAATTGGGTCTTGGCCTAAGCTTACAGAGAAATCAAGCGTAGCACGTCACTTGACTCAAAAATGACTCTTATCACAAAGGACTAAGTTGCCTACAAATATTTACATAGTGTGTGATAGTTTTTACTTTCTATCTTTTGGAACAAGTTGTCAATAGTTTAACTATTACCTAATTCAAAATTATAACACGATTTCATAACGCAGAGATGACTGCTATTGCTTAAAATATAAGAAAAACTTTTATTTAGGTATAAGTAAGAAAAATCTCTAAACAAGAAAAAATTTTGTCCTTGTGCGGGAGTCGTGATCATTCACGATCCGGGGACTGCTCCAACCATCTGAGCTACCAAATATGACCATGTCTTCATAATCTGCTATCTGTTTTTCGTTACACTGCGTTACATTAATATTTTTAATATAATGATAATATTCAATATAATGATAATATTCAATTTGTATTGTATTGAACACAGAACAGATAAAAGAGGTTCTGTGGTATTGTATCTACTGAAATCAATCTGAAGACTGTACGGTGCAACGCTTATTTGACCACACTGACATGGTACACCATAAATTTGTAGGCTTGACGTTGTGTTGGCTTGAGTTGAGTAGCCGAAAGTTATGAAGTGCTTTCAAAGAAAATCCAAGCGGTGATTATTCTTTCATTTTTGTTCATAATTTAGTTGAGCTAATCAATATATGTATATGTTACCGCTAAAGCCTGAAGTATGGTAAATTCTAATATTTACCGGTTAATCCTAGCATTTACCGGTAGGTTAGGTTAGGTTAGTGTTGTGCTTTTCTAGTAAATCTTAAGATTAACCATACTTCGGGCTTTAGCGGTAACATATACAAATCAAATCGTGACGTAGTGCGATGTAATTGAAGTGACGCGCGAGTGTGACATGTGCAATGTGCGGTGTAGACCGTACAAAGACCGTAACCAAATAACGAGGTTTTCTATTGTTAACGGACTTCAAAAACGAGGAGGTTCTCAATTCGGCCGGTGTGTGTTTTTTTTCTATGTATGTACAGTCGACAGCACATAAAGCGTAACAGTTTGACCTTGAGAACGCCCTTACTGCGTTCGTAATAGCGGCTTTCGTAGTTCAACTGTTACACTTGACGTGCTGTCGTCTGTACACCGTTACGCCGAGACTACTGAACCGATTTACGTGATTCTTTTTTTGTTCGATGCGGAATAGCTGCCTTAGATGCCGGAATAGATACCTTTCAAAATCAGTTGGGTAGTTTGGTTTTATATAAAAAAAACTGAAATTATTAAGTCGTCTACAGACTTTTTAGTGAAACGATACGATAGTAGGAAACAATATAAGTTGGCGGTCACCCATCTAGCTTCGACCTTAGAAAGTTAACAATAAAAATTGTGAAAAAAAAATTAAACATTTTTTGGAGTCGGTGCTTCACTTTCTATTGTTTTTGGAAAAAACTTAGCACCAACTCCAAAAAATATGTTTATAGGGGATGAGTACCTACTTAAATTTAATTATTTTAACCTTTTCAGCTTTTTTAAAGTCAGTTTTAATTTTTAATTATTTTTATAGTCAGAAGCAGAGCTACTCGTTGGATTTGTGTGTTGGCAACAGGCAGAATAGGTCGATCTTCTTATCAAGTCCGAGTGATATTTATCGTATAAGTAATAAGAGCCCTTAGGTAAGATAACCGCTGATAATGATCAGCGGTTATTGGGAGGCAAAAATATATATGTCGCAGCCGTCTGACTAAATAAACCGCCTGGTCGCCTAGCCCGTTAATTGAACGCCGGCATCCAATGAAACGTCTCAAAAAAAGTTTATGTCTGTCTTTTTATGACCACATATGTATAACCAAAACGATGTCGGTTATAAGTGGTCATAAAAAAACAAAACTCGTTGGTATAAGACGATCCTTTCAATACGACAGGTCGTAAAACGCTGAGTCTAGTTCAATTAACTAACAGGCTAGGCATTTGATTGGATGCCGGCTTCTAATTAACGGGCTAGGCATCCAATTTAGCGGCGAATTCAACCAGATGGCGGCGATATATACACCTCTTAATTAAAAATATATACAACACTTATTGATGTATAAATTTATCCATCTAAAGTGGTCAGAATAGTAATTCATAAAAATAAGTTTAAAAAAGAAATTATAATTTCTATAAGCGCCTGACCAGGGAAGAATACACAACAGAAGAATATACAGAAGATGTTCTTGACTTTTAGATCTTCTACAAACTTCGAAATCAGTTGTCTAAATTTTAGTATTTTTACAGAGCCTTATTCTCACACCTGATTGTTAGTAACGATATGGCCGAAGACAGAACTAGACCACCTGGCCTCATCCAATACATCGTAGAGGCGGTTTTAATTTGTGCTATATACGTTTCCTACACATAGACATAGAAAGAGATGGATAGTCATCATCATACCAGCCTATATACCTCCCACTGCTGGGCACAGGCCTTCCTACATGGGAGAAACAGATGAGGAGTTTGGGCCATAACACCACCACGCTGGCCCAATGCGGGTTGGTGGGTTAAAGCGGTTGCAGTAACTACCGGGACCAATGGCTTAACGTGTCTTCTGAAGCACGGAGGAGCTCGAGATTATAAATTTGATTGACCCATCCGGGTCCGACCATGCCGAAAGTTGCTTTGTCTTCGTAATCGAAACCAGAGCGCTTAAACCACTACGCCACCGAACTCCTCTGAAAGATAGTACGGAGCTTAAATTTAAATTTAGATTGAGTGCGTGTCTTCCAAATCAGGTCCAGTTTCATAATGCTTTTAAAATCATCAAACATTTTCGAGCTCATGACGGCCATTTGTTTGATATGTTAGGCAATGTTTACCTACTTAATAGTTCTTCGGTGTTTTAATCATGTAAATACAAAATCTAAGCAAACATTACTACCGGAAGTTTATGATGAACTACCTAATTGAAGGTTAATATTTTTTTGTGATATTGCTAACTATTGCTAATGTTCCGAACTATATTTGTAACGGATATTATGAAAATATCGATATTTTCACGAATGTTTAGCGGAATTTCAATTCAGCTTCCGCAATTATAATTACAAATGTGTAAATATTTTAAGATTCAATTGAAAATAAGCAGTAGCTATGGAAAACCATGGATATCACCTATCAATAATATTCCGATTGCTGTTTTATTGTTTTTGGCAGTAGCATATGAAATAGCGTGAATTGCAAATGTGTCTGGTTAAAATAAATCTCCACGAATGTTTACTTTTGCTCTCTCACTAGCACTCCGGCGCCAGCGGCTCCTCAACAATTATAATCATCATCATCATTATCATTATTATCACCTATTTAGCTGCGATTAGGATTATAATGTCATATTGTATTGCTTAATGTGTTTAAATTGCTTAGATGGTGTGTTTTAGTAGAGACCTTACTGGCTTACAGATTTTATAAACTTTATCCTACTACTTATATTATTTTAAGCTGTTGGTCTTCCACTATAATAAATAAATAAATCATTTCAGCCAAAACACGTCCACTGCTGGACAAAGACCTCTTTAAAAGATTTCCACGGCGATTGATCCTCAACAACATGAAACCTATTTTCTTGTTTGTGGATACTTCTCATGTAATTGCTTTAAGGTTCAATTTACCTTTAAAAACAATTTCAACATGTTTATCGCTGATTACTGATAACAATTCATTAGTCTAGCGTAAGTACTCACTTGTGTCTAAAGTAGTCCGATATCTGGCTCATTTTCCAGAATATCTGAAGCAGCAGCATCAGCACTGTGTGGTTGATCCAAGTGTACAGCTTGTAGCAACTCTCCATGATGCCGGAGCCTTTCTCTTCGCGCTCCCACAAAATTTTGGACAACGAACACTCACTCATCCGTCACAATTTGCAAGTCTGATTCGCAAATACACTCCGGCCAGCGAGCGGGAAAAATGGAACGTATACGAAATTCAAATTTGGAATCGTCAGTGTTGGTTACTGTGACGCGCTTGGATACCTACTAAATTAGTTTCGCCGGCTTATCATTCGACTCAAGTGGTTCGAACAAAATAATCGACTGATAGTGTTCGACCGCAGTACCGCACTCGGGTGTCGGTGCACGCGAACTGACTGTCGGCCCTGAGTAAGCCCGCAACGGCGTTCGTGTGACGAAAGATGACTCAGTTACTATGTTTTACATTGTTATTGATATTATCAATTTTTTTTACATCACAGAATGCTACTTATTTGCAATTAATCTGTGACATTTTACATATCAGTCTAAAATGATAATAATAATAATAAAATTTCTATTATTTTAGAACGCCGGCGGGCTGGTAAGGGACGAAATGTACCAAAGACAGAATAAAAATAATTTATAACTGCTCTTATGACTTCAATTTGAATTATGCGCTTCTAGCTGTAATCGCCATTAACAATACGAATATAAGAGGTAAGAAATGTTATTAAAAATATATTGAATTCAATTTAATGTGTACGATATACATAGATATCAGGCATTTACTTATTTCTAAGTTTAGGAACAAACTTGGTTGATTTTATTTTCTGTTTTTTTTTTTGTTTTATTGGCTGGTTTTTTATTTTACCAAGATTTTTCAAACCTCAGTTAACATTTATCAAAAGAATTATAGGTACTGACTGGTTATCAGTTATTATTGCATGAAAAATCTGTATAAGCGACAAAACTATTCTCAGTATAAATATTACTGGCGGCTGAAAAATCAGCCCTGACTATTTAAGAATGCTAGTTACATTATTTAATAAAAAAAACTTGTAGAATTAAACACAGATAGTAAAGTTCACCTAAAAATAAACATAAATTAAAGGATATGAGTACCTACTTCATTAGAAACTGGTGGACTCACATTCATTAGTCTAAGCATAATATTCCTAAATAATACTCATAGTTCAATAAGATCAGCTTTACCAGAGATATTACGCAATCTGGTAAATTTTACAAGTTGAATAACAACAACATATGAGAAACTTTCTGTTTAAATAAAGAAAAAACCATTCATATTATGAATCAAGCATTATTATCATTAATAACCCATTCTGTTGGGAGAATGGGTTATTATGATAATAATTATGATGTAAAAGTATTTAATCAGAGCCTTATCATTTTGTATTTCGTTAAATTATTACAATTATATAATGAAATATGTATAACAAATAAGTATCGAAATATTACTGTTCCCATTACCACATTTTTAATTACTTTATTCCATTTTTGAAAAATGGATCTTAAATGTAGTAAACATTAATCAGAGGAGTCTTTTATTTATGATTCGATGTCTCTCGATTTTTATGAAATACACATTCAGTAATAGTAACAGCATAGAAATGGTAGATGCATAAACAAAACTATTTATTTATAAAGGTACTATTATTTTTAAATATTCATATTGTTTTATACCAATATTTAGTTGTAATAAAACTCTTCGTTACTTTTTTTTATCCGAAGCACGGAAAATGTCTCAACACAAAAGTAGAGTCCATAAGCGACTGCAATATATGAAAGCAAAAGGATGGGAGGAACTACAATATGAAACACAATTAATAAAAATAATATTCTCTAACTCATACCAGTTAGCATTTGCTATAGATACTAGATATAGGAGAAATACACATTAAAATATTTTTATAAATATTATAAATATTACGCAGCGGTTACCAGTTACCACCAGGTGGGCCGTCAGCTAGTTTAACATCTAGTTGTATAAATATATATATTTAATAATCATACAAACATTTACCCCAGCTGGGATTTGAAGCTGGGACAGGGGTACAGACTATTCGACCAAACGGCTCTCAAATGCTAGCAAATGCTTCGTAGGCGTAATAAAGCGACCAAAATTATATAGAAAGTTAATGTACCTACCCACTTTTATTCATAAATTCATGTGCCTACAGACACAATATATAAAAAAGAGCAACAAATACAACAAATTTAAACATAGGAACTACATGTGCACTAACAACAAAGACAGAATTTAAATTTTAAAAAATTAAGGTAACAGAACGACGTAGGCAGAGTAATTTACTAATTAAAATATATACTAGAAAAATTTCAAGTCTTGAGGCGGGGATCGAACCCGCGACCTTTCGCAATCCGGACGACTGCTCTAACCATCTGAGCTACCCAGGACTTGGGATATCCCTGTGAAATTCTTGTCTATCTGTATTTGCGTTATTATGAGCTAACGTCCGTAACGTTCTAGTTTAGATATATTTTAATTGTAGGTAAATAATTTTTCAAACATTTATAATAATGTTATTTTATAATAATTTTTATAAAAATTAAGGTACAGTAATGTTTCAAAAAGTGAAGCGCTTAAACAGTATACAATGACAATACATTGTTAGCGCTCCATTTTAATGGTTCCGTTCCGATAATAACCAAAGAACTAGATTGCTCTGTCCCATTTGTGACTGAAATATATTGAAAGCCTTCTAGAATTACATTGAGGTCTTCAAGGGTCGGTCATCGTACCTTCCGCTTCCTTTCACAATTACTTTATAGCTTCCGTTTAGACTTGAAACAATAAAAGGGAAGTATGTCTTAAGCAAAAAAATATAGTTGACATGAACTTGTACATAAAGTAGTTACGTAATATTTTAAAAAAAACTTTTTTTTAATACACCTTATTTTATTACTTTGGGCTAGATAGCCCAAAGTAAGCATCATTAAGAGTTTATGTCATGGATACTAGACAATGGAGAAATAATGATAATAATATCTATATAAATATTAGAAATATACTAAATAAACATATAAACACCCATGACTCGTGAAAAAAAGCTCGTACTCATCATACAAACATTTGCTCCTACCGGGATTCGAACCCGGGACCCTGATCGAGTAGCATGTATAGCAAGGCGCACGACCACTCGGCCAGCCGGTCGTCCAAAAAATATCGTAGGTCGTTAAATATCAAACATTTTTGCTGTTTACTAATACCTACTTATTATACCATACTACCTGATACTTAAAGTTTGATGTAAGTGATTTTAAATAACTATGTACTTTATTTAGAAAATATTGTGATATCATAAATCATAAGGCATTTTATTCTTGAATTTTTGAAAGCAGTTGGATTTCAGAATTTTGGTAGGTAGTCAAGTATTTCGATATAGTGTATTTGTAAGTTTTAGAGCATCGTAAGTTGTATAAATCATTTCCTATGAATTCTCTAATTTCATAGAGTATAAAAAAAAGCTAATTTATGAAAATTTTATCATTATGATTATTATATAATATTATTAACTAAGCAGGAGCTTTCGAAATTCGACGCTTAAGGTGGCAACCTTTGTAAGGTGATTAAAAAACTTAATACGAATAATCTCCAATAAAAAGAAATAAACAATACAAAGTATTTCTTCTGTAGTCTTAGTTACTTATGTCTCAGAAACGTCCACACAAAAGCTGTGAAGTATTAATAGCACCTGCCGATAGTTCGCTTTTAGGTAACGAGGCCAATACTGTTTACAGGTTGGACTTAATCAATGATGGCTAAGCACACGGACATATTTTTTTATTACAAAGGTCATCGACTTGGAAATCACTTGAAATGGTGTAAATGCCTGCGATCAAGATAAACAGTTCGGAATATGGAAGCCGCGTTCGGCGCAAGACTCCCGGGAGCATATGACAATGAAAACCCCATTCCTCTTTATTTACAAAACGTGTGCTAAAGTTTGGCCTGGCTTAAAACTAATGGTGTCACTTTAATTTGTTATTTAGAAAGACAGAGACAGCATCAAATTAAATAAGGTCTAATTTTAGTCCGCGTTTTGTAATAAGGCGGCAAGTGTCTAGGTTTTAGCACCTTAGAGCATCGACATCGTGTAGAAGATCACAACAAAACTACACTACTCTATAATGATGTGCTTCTGCGGTGAGTAAGGTCGCAAGGGCTCTTGGAGAAAGCGGTATTTTGGGAGCAGCTATGCGATTTTCTCTACAGTGGCATGACCTTGCATTCATGGCTGTCGGCAGCGCTGTCGTACCTTTTGGCGTTTGTTTGACATTTGTCAACCAATCCGACGACGAGCACGGCGACGGGATCTAAAAAGTTGATTATTTTTATATCTTTGTCTAAAAGTTAATCAAATATTGAATGAAGTCATTGCGACTCGAAAAATATCGATTGTACTTAATGTCGTAAATTCAAAATAGTGACAAATATACCTACACAGCCTAGAGATCGACGTAGACATTAGTGAATTCGCTTACGCGCAACGCTGTGCTCAGACGTCAAAATCAATGGCGGCTCGTCGTCTTGTCAGTCGTCGAGCTTGATGTCGAATATTTCTGTAAGTGAATCACACTAGAGAAGAAAGAAAGAAAAAAAACACACATCACATCCTCACACATCACACAGGTACATTTATAATAAAAAAAAACCATCAGTGTAAGGCCAATAGTCCCCTGTCTAAGCACTTAGCTTCAACGACATCGCAGAATGCCGCAGAAGCGCTGATATTATAACAGGCCCGGGCGATGACGCGAAGTGATATAAAACACGAAATAGAAAAGAAAAAATACAGTAATTTTCACTAGGGCTAGCCTTCTATGCTGTCAACATTACCTACTTGCGCTTTCTCTTGACTTCTATAGGGCAGGCATCATGTGAATAGTACCAAAGGTGCTACCCAAAGAGGATATAAACATTACGTTAGAGTGCTACCAGCGCCAGTATTTCGACGGTAAACGCTTGTAATTTTTTAAGCCGCTATAAGCCTCCGGAGAATATTTTAAGCATAAATGACAATTACAATTCCACTGTGTCTGGAATGTGTGGCTTTACAAGTTAAATACATATATACATCTACCATAAATTTTTAATTTTATTTCCTGAGAACCTCCATGACAAAGCATCGTTTGGCTATCTGTGCATTGACTATACTCTTACAGTATTATCACGTAGATTACAAGCCACATTAACAAATGTCCATGCTTATCATATAAACCTGTCCTACCGGGACTCGAATCCAGGGCCGCTGACTTAGAAGACAAGTCCTGACTACCCCACCAGTACCACCACAGTTATTTGTGAAGTCGAACAAACAAACTCAATTTGTGAAGTTAGCAAACAATTATAACTAAGTGCAGAAGTATTTAGGAGCCAGTCAATATTTTTCTTATCCAATAAATAATTAATTTCGTACATTCAATTCAATTCTCGTAAGTAGGCACCTACCGACTGGAATTACTCGAGGTCGCGTGTTCGATACCCGCCGGGACCAACATGTTGTTATAAATTGCTATAGTTTGCGTCTGGGTCAAATAAACGCTAATATAATGTATCTAATATGTTGATGCTATTATTATTACACATGAGGAGTTTAGCCCATTACACCACCACGCTGGTCCAATGCGGGTTGGTGGGTTAAAGCGGTTATAGTAACAACCGGGCCCAACGGCTTAGCGATCCTTCCGAAGCACGCCGGAGGAGCTCGAGATTACAAACATTAACTATTGAAATTCCTTGTGTTTCTCCCATGTAGGAAGGCCTGTGCCTAGCAGTGGAACGTATATAGGTTGGTGATGATGATGATGAAGACTATTATTATTATTATTGCAACATAGTGAAGTGTTGAATACGACGAGGGTGACAAACAAGCGTATGATAAGCATAGCCGTAGCGGCCAATTTATTAATAACTAGGGGCACCCAAAGCTTCACACGTGGATGTCGGCTATCGCTCCTAAAAGTTTCCCATGTCCTTGAACTTAAACTTGGCTTAAACTGTCTCCAAATATGCTGTACGCACTTAAATACAGAATTGTTAAGATTGCTTAATGTATTCTTTACTTAAATAAATATAATTTTAAAGGTACTTAGTTGCTAATTAATTTCGTCTGTGATATGGCTACTAAAAAAAGCTTAAAAAAATAAAAAGGCGTTAAATACAATGTTAAAATAGTAACGATATCTATGAAGCATCAATACAATTTTTACAACAATATCAAAGCTATTTATTTCGTCGAACGATCGACAATACCTTGGCCTTTCAATATTTACAATATAGGGCACCATTTCGCCAGAGAATAAGTACTTCTTAGGAACGAAGTGCTTTTTTATTATTACTTCCACACATTTCTCTCGGGAATTCCAGAAAATCCTTAGGCGGGCCGACAATTGCCTTGATTGTAGTCAATTGCAGGGCGACTCGAAGATTGCACATTTTCGATCACAGACATTGAACGGCAGCGAACTGCTCACAACATTATTATGGGCCATTAACCCCGTAGTGCTGCACACCCTCTGTAAGAGCCTGTGTTTAATACTACTAGGCTGTAGATGAAAAAACTGTAAATTGTAATGTAATTATTTTATTGTAAAACGTATTGAAAGAATGGAAAATTTTATCTATCTGACAATGTCAAAAAACAATAGAAAGTAAAAAATAACATTTAAATTAAGAATCATGCAAAGAGTTTTTATGTCGCTAACATAATTGCGCCCGCGCATGAAACCATTAACATTGAAATCATAGATGACTTACTTAGCCTTTAACTTAATAAAATTGAACAGATATATTGAAACCAAAAAATATCTTTAAACATTCAAAACTCTTCAAAATTACAATTTAAGCTAAAATACAATATTTATTCCAATTTAGAAAAACAAAACTTAATAAAACAAAATTTAATAACATAAAAATACTTATCGCATAGTTTATCAGATGTCATTATCTCAACTACTCTTACTCTAAAATCCTTGCCCAAGAATGTTCTTACTACACGACCCAAAGGCCAAAACTGTTAATACACCTGTAGTATTTTAATAAAACTAAATCTCCTATCTTGATATTTGGCTGACATGCTTTCCATCTGGTCATTTTATGCAAAGAGACTAAATAGTACTTTGACCACGCCCGCCAGATATGCTGTCTAAATTGTTTAACAGATCTCCAAAAACTTAATCTATTATTTAGAATCTGCACTAAAGACGAATGTGAAAATGAGATTAATGGACAGATTTTTAGAAAATAATTAATTCTAATATTGTTTATTTCCTTTGAAAAATAGCGACGTTGTATATATCTTTTTATAATGACTTGCAATGAATTTTGAAACTCAGACACCGTTTTAAAACCTAAATTTACTGACTGTCTTTTGCATTTACTAATAAATCTCAATATGTACGAAATAATTCTTTGCATTTTATTTATATTAGAAAACTTTGTAAAAAATGAATTCACATCATTATTTTCAGAATGGCCATTTGAAATTTGACTACCCTGCGTATAACTCAAGAAAGGTAACTCTACATCTGATAATTGAAAATTATAACAACTATTTGTATCTTGCAAATAAACTGGACAGGACCAGCATAAACTGTTATTCTCAATTTCTGTGGGATCACAGCCACGAGAAAGAATGTTAGCCGGGCTATTTAAGCCTGGAGTAAATTTCCATGCCATCGCTCTTGTTAACATATTTAATTCTTTGACACGATTTGCTATATAAGGCGGTAATTTTTCCTCGACAGTGTTAATCCAACCCAATGCTATTTTTGAATCACAGAATAGAAAAATCCTTTTTATGTTACTTAAAACTGTTATAGCCTTAGCAACAATCTTTGATAAAGGTAGAGCTCCAATGACGTCTAACTTTGGAATCGTTAGTTTTGAATTCAAGCCAGAAATATGGGATTTAGCGCATAGTAAATTAATATAAAATTTGTCAATAGTCTTAACTTTAAAGTATACACAACATCCATAAGCATCGAATGATGCCTCACAAGATCCTCCTAAGAGTTTCACTTCTTCTGCCTCGTGGAAGTGCAAATCACGTGGAATGCATATATCACTCATATTAGATATTGAAGAGTGAAAAGACTTCCAAATATCTTTAAGACCAAACGGAAGAGGTGTGTGACATTCAAGATTATGCTGCCAATTTTTTTGCAACATTACTTTTGCCTTGAGCACTATTGGACCCGCGTAACCCATTGGATCAAATACTTTACTCACGGAACTTAAAACAGTCCGCTTAGCTGGTATTTCAGGAGCAGTCATAACTTTGCCACTTAAAAGAAATATATTATTTTTGGTATCAAAAGAAAGGCCTAAAGTATTTACTGTAACATTCTGATTAAAATCTTTTTGCTGAAAACAATACTTTTCTTTTGGAATATCTTGTATTGTAGAAATATCGTTTGAACACCATTTATGCGTATTAAAGCCACTTAAGTTTAGCAATCCAACTGAAGAAAGAGAAAAAGAATAGTGAGAAGGCTCATTATGAAATACCTTTTCTAAATTGTAAAAGCGTTGCAATAAAATCAAAACTGAATCATAATAGTTATCATTTAAATCAAAATTTCGTAGCATGCAAACTTTAAAGTGATTTTTTGTATTATTTTTTAAACTGGCAGATTCTTGAAAAAGCAATTCGTTGCACTCGTGTTTAGGCAAAGACTCTACAAAAGTCTCTGGCACCTTTTCTGCCTCACATAAGTTTCTAACATAAAAATCTTGATCAGGAATTTCATTTAAATGCATAGAAATAGAAATATTATTTAAAGGTAGTACGTTACCGGAAACGAGATACCCAAAGCTGGTATTAATTAAAATAGGCTCGGTGGGACCGCCTTCTACCTTTCCGTCCTTCAGAACTCTAAAGAACACATCGGCAGCTAAAAGAAGTGAAATCTCTCCTGAAACATTATATTCATTATCAGCTAATTTAACAAAACTTGGTATCACGAACTTTGAAATATCGAAGCTACTTTGTGGCAAACTAACTGTAATATTCTACACAATTGAACATGTAACATTAACATTAAAGTTTTCTGTAATAGAATGTAACTTTAAATTAACTCCTTTTTTGACAGCCTTAATATTCCTCCCAGTGAAACAATATTTTTAGACGAATCGAAAGTCGAAATACCTAATTTAGAAGCTAAACTTGCAGTGCAAAAAGAAGTTTGACTTCCAGAGTCAAGCAAAGCGCGCACAATGTACTTGTTGTTGTGAAAATCTGAGACTAGAACCTTAGCTGTTGGTAACAGTACATTATGCTCATTTGATTTGACAGAATGTAAAACCTGTTCAGAACTCTCCTTGTCTATGTGAATCAAAGCGTTGTGGTCCTCATTGCAAACAGTACACTTGAATTTGTATCTACATGAATTCTCATGGGGAGTCAAACACAGCCTGCAGAGCTTCTTCTCCTTTGTAAAGCTTAGCCTCTTTTGGGGAGACATTAAAATGAAGCTTGGACATTTATAAAGCTTATGTTCCTTAGAACACATAACGCAATTGCTACGCTTAGCGGTGTCACTTGCAATATTTACCACTTTATTCTTTGTAAGCGTCGTAGAAGGGCTTGCCTCTAGAGAACTCGCTCTTTTATCAACAAAATCAAGCAAAGCAGTAATATTTGGTAACGCGTTGCTTGACGTCTCCGAGTGGTAAAGGCGTAAAGTAAGCGTATCTAGCTTCCTGGATACGATGCAGAATAAAATAGAATTCCAATGCTCAACAGGTTGCTTTAAATTCTGTAACGCCATCATTTGCTGCCTGACCTTCATAGTAAGTGATCTTAACTGATCAGCAGAACCACGATGCAAAACAGGCAAATCCAAAATATAATTTATATGTTTACTGATCAAAATAGAAGAATTGTCGTATCTCTTTGTCAATAATTCAAGCGCAGAGTTATAAGATTCATTTGTAAGTGGCAAATTATTAATAATTTCTAACGGCTCTCCTTTCAAATACTGTTTTAAATAATATAACTTCTGTACAGGTGATAATTTTGTGTCCTGGTGAATAAGAGAATCAAAGAGGTCTCTAAATGATTTGTAATATTCTAATTTGCCATCAAAGGAAGCTATTTCAATTCTTGGAAGCTTTAAAAAAGTTGACGCTTTAGAGGGAGGGGCCGTGGAATTCGCAATCGTCTCGGTTTTCTTTATTAACTTTTCAAATTTTGTAAGCAAATCGTAATAACGCAACTCAAAATCCTCGCTATCGTCATCATTCTCATCTATGCATAAAATATCATGCTGTATATTTTGAAAGTTTGAAAAAGTTGTTTCCAATACCTTTTTTCGAACTCCGAGGGCCACGGCGTCCATTTCACCAGCGTCGAAGCATTTTTCTAAGTTTGTAAGCGCCCTTTTCTGCTGACCTCTAGATATTCTCAAAGATTTTAATGCAATAGAATTATCACTCACAGCTTTCATTGTACTTGAGCTACTAGAGCTATCTTGGGAACCGTCCATAGCGTTCTTCTATGTAATACAGCTTATATGCAAATATTGATATTTTATATAAATACGGGTTTCGGCACCAAAAAATGTAAGAGCCTGTGTTTAATACTACTAGGCTGTAGATGAAAAAACTGTAAATTGTAATGTAATTATTTTATTGTAAAACGTATTGAAAGAATGGAAAATTTTATCTATCTGACAATGTCAAAAAACAATAGAAAGTAAAAAATAACATTTAAATTAAGAATCATGCAAAGAGTTTTTATGTCGCTAACACCCTCAGATGTCACTCCGACTGAAATTACGCTTATTATTTTCTTAGTGGTCGGATAAACAGTAAAATGAACAATATCGTCAATAACCATGAGCCTCTACAATTGCGTCGAGACATTGCGTCGCTTAGCGCCTTTTATCGGCTTTATCACGGAGAGTGCTTTGAAGAGATTTTCGACCTTATCCCACCTTCCCCCTTCCTGCTCAGGAGCACGCGTGCCGGTCTTCGGAGTCATCCATTCACTGTCTCCACTTCAACATCACGCACAAAGAAAATTAGTGCCTCGTTTCTTTGTCGCACTTCCAGAACTTAAAATTCTTTGCCAGCACATGTGTTCCCTCCTTCCTATAACATGTGGTCCTTCAAGAGAGGCGTGATAAAGCACCTTTTGGGCCGGCAAGGTGGAGGCGGATAGTGCAATGTCTATTCTGCACTAGCTGTCTTAGCATATGGACTCTCCTTACCGCTTCACATCAGGTGATGTTGGGTCAATTGCCGTGCTTTGTATAAAAAAAAGCGTTGCTATGTTATTAATTGATTTAAGTTATAGATGGTGACCATTTATTTAACCATCTTCTGCCACCTTTTTTTTGTAACAATTACGGCCAATGACTCAACACCACCTGATGTGAAGCGGTAAGAAGAGTCCATATGCGAAGACAGCTAGTGCAGTTTGAAACACAATGTTCTTGCCGCCTCTATAAGGTGTCTTTTCACGCGTCTTTTGAAGGAACCTATGTTATAGGAAAAGAGAACATATAACTACTTCAACGACCTGTATCATCATTAATCTGTATCTGCAACTAATAGGGTTACAAAAGGTGGGAAAACAACTAGCATTATGGCGTTTTGACCAAAGTATTTGACGAACGCGAAACATAAGTTAAAAACTAATACTTTTTTTAACTAAATGGAAATTAACATACCATACTATACAAAAAACATACAGTCAAATTGAAAAGCTTTTCCTCTCCGAAGTCGGTTGACAAATTTGTCAAATCTACAGCGTAAAATCTATATTTATTGTAACTTTCTTCGTTATTAATAACTGTTCACCCGCTGCGTTTATTTCAGAAAACTCTACTTAGTGTCCGTTTTAAATTGTATCGTTAAGTATTATTAGTATTTGTGCACATTTCTATAGACTTTTTGTTTTTACAAATAAAAATGTAATGAAAATGACTGCAATTTAAAGCATACGTATAGGTAGTTATTGTTATTCGTATTTTTTCGTACAACAATAACTTCTTCTGTTTCTGACTGACTGATCTTTTGACAATATGAGCTGCACATGTTGTTTTTAAGGCAAAACGTCGGTAAAAGAAAAATATAATTCTGCTTTCGACTGATAATAAATTATTCTATATATGTTTAGCCTACGAATAGCACGCTAATTAACAATAACTTTTCAATCATGCTCAGCCCGCCTAGCATGACCACCGAAACGCGATATGATAAAGCTATTTATCGTTTTAAATTGTCAAAAATCATTAGATATAACCGCTATCTTGAAATTTTATCGAAACTGCGAACATGTATATATACAATACAAGTTCGCAGTTTCGATAAAATTTCAATTTGGCGGTTATATCCAATGATTTTTGACAGTTCAAAGCGATAAATGGCTTTATCATATCGCGTTTTGGTGGTCATGCTAGGCGGGCAGCATAGCATTAAGTAAGCTCAAAAACGATAAAGTTATACGCGAAAGATTCGCGGCGAATTCTCCTATAAATCGATACTTCATGATGTTTGCTTCAGCTGAGACATAGGTCTTCTCAGCGCGAGGAAAAAAGAAAAAAATAACATAATAAACACACATTAACCCAAAACAGGAATTAAGAAAACAATTGCACTTTTAAGTATATGTTATGTCATTTAAGTCGCTGAAAGATCTTACGGATCTGAAAATTATATACGTTACTTCATATATTTATCTAGACACGTGTAGAACAAAAGCACGATTAAAGATTTTCCCTCGATACATTTTACTACCGAAAACACCTCTTAACAATAAGAAAACTTAAGATTATTCATAATCGATAATTTGTATTTAATAGGAAATGCTTAAAAAAAGTAAATATCATTAATATACAGAATCGTGTAGAAGCGCTTTTTTGTAATCCTTATAGTTATTTTTTAATAAAATAATTTGTGTATTTTCGCTTACTTTATTATCGCTATTTTGACTTTTTCCTCCCGCCGAGTCAGTCATATTTCTATCCCCCACTTGTCTCGGCCTAAGCAACGTTTCGATAGATCGCCATAACGCGCACGAGTACCTAATTATAGCGACAAATTGGAAATTCAGAATAATCACAATAGTTCATTGTCTTTTTTAAACAAACTTATTTTGAGTTTTAAATATTCGTCCGTTTCCTTACAATTTTGTAAGGAAACGACGGAAATAAAGGAATGAATCATCTATGTTTTTTCCCATCTAGATTTCTTTTTAACCGACTTCAAAAAAGGAGGAGGTTATAAATTCGTCTGTATGTTTTTTTTTCATTTATGTTTTGTATTTTGTTAAATCCCTAATTTATTAGTCAACTTAAGAAAAATAGTATTAAATCTTTATTGAAAATGCTGAATATTGGTGAGGTATCGCCTAAGTTATATTTTACGCTTTAAAAAGCTTTAATCATATTATTATATTTAAGTTTAACTATCATTATTATCATTCTGTATGTGGAGCTTGAAATTTACCTTTTAGACAAACATTAATTTATGTTATTTTGTAAATACAGCTGTAAGCTTTTCCAATAAAATAAAATAAAAAATCACGCCTTTTTTCTATAAACAAACAAGGAGATTTTTATAATAGTGCGGCTGCGTCAGCGCTCCGTCAAACGAGGAAGCAATTGACACTAACTGTGCGACCTCTCTTGATCCAGTGACTCAACAATGCACCCATCACTCACTTGATTATGAATACTGGCATATTAATCTGTGGTACTGGTTAGTAGACTGGTAAATCTCAGTAAAGTATGTAGGTTGGGTACCTACATACTCTTTTTATACAACAATGGCGACAAACACTAATCTATATACCTCGCCTGGTTATGGATCACGATAGTTAATGACATTAGATTAATGACATGAGATTTTCGATAGAAATGCCTCTGTGGTCTAGTGGTTGAGACAACTTCCTTCAAATCTATAAGTTCGGGGTTCAACTCCCAGGGGCAGACATTTTCTGCTCGGTGTGGTTGTTGGTGGGACTTTTTTAAGACCGCCTGGCTAGCTACCACCATCTTACCTAAGTCTGCCGCCATAACAATAATGTCAACAGCATTGTTGTGTTCCGGTAGTTGGAGGTAAGATAACCAGTTCCTCTGTGAGGAATCAATTTATTGGTATGAGCTTATGCATTCATTATGACGTCATGTTGTCATATTGAAATCAATTATGACATTCACAAGTCAGTGCAATATGTCCGTACCGTAGTGCATCGAGGAGGTACTCGATCCCACAAATGCGAGCAATATTCCACGGAAGACCTGACCAGAGTTTTGTAAAGCAGGCATGATTATCCAGGGGTGAAAAATCGACGCACCTTGTTCAGGACACCGAGCTTCCGTAGGTTGTTCTGATCATGGTTTCGATTTAGTAGGTATCTTTTTAAGTCGCGATACTTAGAAAAAAATTGACGACATTGTGATAGTGAATTGTTAGGTCACGGATTTAAATCTCGCGATCGCGTCTCTACAGTTGAAAGTGTCTAGAAAACCGATGTTACCGAACCGAGTTTATTTCATGGTATAAATTACTTTTAAAAAGTTTTATTCAATCGGAACACATGCGGCAACTTGGAACTTTAGACAACGAAACTACAAAGAAATTATAAAAATATTATTATCTTTAGTAAGTATTAGTGTAAAGTAATTACTAAAGATTCTATTTATCATTTATCCTGGACGCTTTTAACTTTTCTCAAAGTACCTATCGCAAATAACGTTAAGCCGACCGGAAATATACAAAGATAATTCTTCCTGTAAACAGTCATCGGAACTTGCAGACCTCAAACTCGATATGAATAATATCCAAGAGAATGTAAAGTCGTCAGACCAGATGGCTCATGTTTAAACAGTGACGTCACCGCGCATGTAGTAAATATATAACTCTTGTGCTCAGTCATTGATAGCTTAGTAGTAACAAAAAAGTATGTACTGTAAAATTGAGTTATACCGTATTGTTGTCATCTTAGATTCAGATAAGAATCATGTAGAGTCGTCTGGGTAGGACCACCGCCTTTCTTATTTCAGCCGCAAAGCAGTTTGCTTTGTTTCGGATTGAAGGGAAAGTTAGCCAGTGTAATTACTGGGCATGGAAGGGAATTTCACCTTAGGCCTCAGGATGCCAACGCACCTGCAGTGCCAAGTGATGTTTTCATTGTTGTTGCAGGTGTCTATAGGCCGCTCACCACCAGGTGTGCCGGCATCTTATTTGCTATTTAGTTGTCTATAAAAATACTGTAAGTAGTATTTTCGGTCTTGAAAACGCAAAGGTAAATAAAAGTTGGTAACAGTTATAGTATAGAGCGTACCTATAGTAGCTACTATAATAAATAACCACTTTAAAGACCCGAATAGTGAACAATAATTTGACTGCAATCATGCTATGATGTGTGCACGGCTGAAAAAAGTCTCCCCTAAAGATTTCCATGATGATCGATCATAATAGATGATCGTAGTCAAAGATCAGTTCTATTTGTAGTGAAGGTAGGTTCTGGTGAGTAAGCTCCCTCACCTCTTCAAGGAAAACTTTTTAGTGCCGGTTGTGAGTAAAGGACAATATGAGTATCTTCAACACCACGGATAAAGTGGCTCTTTCTCCAACATAGTCCTACTGGTTAAACCCTGGAATTGAGATTTAAAAAATGGGCTTGAAATAATTATGATTAAGATTACTAATTAGTGGTCATTTATTATTATTGTAGAATAAATAACTAAGGGCTGATTTTTCAATCCTCAGATAATTTTTATCTAGAGAATAATTTTGACGTTTTGACAGATTTTCTATAGGTTAACTTCTACTTGTCAAAGTTATTTTCTGGATAAATCTTATCTGGGGATTGAAAAATCAGCCCTTAATAGTGTAAGGAAAAATCAGCGAATTCACCGAAGCTATCTTTCAGAATTTCAATAGTTTTACAATGTAAAACTAAGCTCAAATAATCTTTCTAGTTGAATGGAAGCTATAGATTATAGAAGAATACAGAAAAAACATTTGCTTGTCAAATTGTTGTCACTTTCAGTTATTTGTATAAAGGAAAATTTAATTTTTACTTTTGTCAATAACAATAAAATATTTTTTAGTAATTTGAGTAATCTCTAACTATAAATGTTTAATGTGTAATGTGGATTTTTTAAAAATAAAATCAGTTCTACGCAAGTAAATTCATTACTTATAACGTAATGATGGCAGAGAAAAAGTACAGCGGTGCGGAACGGCTCAAAACTAAAGTTGGGTGCCTACTTACATAAAGCTTAAGCTAGTAAGCTTAACTAAGCTTTAGCTTAAATGGTAGGATAATTAAGCTAGTAAACTTTTGTAAGCTTAAGCATTAGAAATATTGTTGTAAATATTAAGGAGCTAATCTCCTTAAGACTAAAAATGTGTTTTTGTTATTCGCTTTAGTCTCTTTTTGTAGATAGATTTTTTTGTTAATTCTTTTTTATAATCATCTGCAGCTAATCTGTATTCCTTCCTAGTGCAAAAAATCACGAGCATCAATTGTAATTACATGTTGCCGGAAGGATAATTAGGTAGGCATTAGAATTCAGCAAATCACGGTCTTACTTATGAATGCTCGTTAAACCTATTTTAATTAAAACTCTGCTGAAAATGGTTTGTCTTTTTAGTTTTGGCATTTAAATCCGTGAAATAACAAACTATGTTTTAAGACTAGCTAGCTGGACTGTAAGCAAAAGATTGTAGTCTTTCGTAAACCTAGTAAACTATGATTAAAACTGCCTGTTGCCTACGGACAAAACAGGGACCACTCACAAGTTGATCGCTTGCGTCCATTAGCTACTATATAGACGACTACTAACCACCATAGAGGCTATTTTCTAATGGATAAAACCGATGCATATAATCTATACAGGATGTAAGGGGAACTGTCTTAAGCAAAGGCGATAGCAGTGCTGGTTCTAGTAAACACGACTTGTCAATCAAAATTGAAATCGCGAATAAAAACCTGTTTCATACAAAGAGATCGTGTAGGTATTGTTATTTAGTATCTAAAGCAGCTGTTTTTTATCGCGTTTACAAAAAAATAAGAAGTTGTGCTTCGCATGACCAGTATGTAGGTATGTTGTGTTAAGTATTAGTTAAAAGTTTGTGAAAAAATTGATTTTGAATTGTTTTCAGAAACGTCCATATTATATTATAATGTATTCTGTTAAATTCCCACATAACAGACACTATCATCGACTTTCTATTCTGCGTGAGAGTAGCGGCCCATTCTTTGGCGTCGCGCCCGCGTTCGGTGGGCTGGTAAGGGCTAAAAAGTTAAACGGGTATCAAAATTTAAGCATTTGGCCATCAACATGAAAATAATTAAAATTTACTACAATATATTTTGATCTTTTAACAATGATTATAATATTAAAAACACCAATCTGGAAAATAGTATTTTATATGATATAAAAATGTTTATCTTATATTCTACAAAAAACGTAAATTATTGTACGTCACGTACCTATTGTCAGTTTACTCGTACATTTCACACTCCATACAGATACGTAACGTGAAGTAATTTTATGTTCTAAACACAATTTTATTCTTTTATTTATGTTGCATTTTATTTATTTACCACGCACCTTTAAGGCAATAGCTGAAAATCAGTGATTTTTTGCTCACTGAATAAATTACGCCACTGAGCTATGGCCTATTTGTATTACTGCTCACACACATGTATTATGATTATTTATGCACACCTCGGTTACAATATAGTGTTAAATTATCTATACCTACCTAAGCATAAGTTAAGGTTATATTGTTTAGGGTATATTATCAATGTTATGTGAGTGGCAGTAATTTGCAAATAAACTTATTAACTATCTATCTATCTATCTAAGGTAGGTACTAATTCAACATAAACTAACGAAATCCAGGAAATTATAGTATCTTTTCCCATTCTCTGACATTCCTCATGAATCATTGTTAATTAATTCAAAACAGCGAGCCATTGAGATCTCGGCTGGTATTCGAGTGCGATCTTAGTGCGCGTGCACTCAAATACTACGGAGTCAGCCGATACGCATTAACCAGTTTTTTACCTACCAATAATTTCTAATCCATTGCTGACTCTAAAATACTTACGTAGCTGTTTAACAAAGAAACTGCTCAATGTAATTAGTTTACTGACAGGTAGAGTCCACAAAACAACCTTGATTGTAAACGTGATGTGTTTAGTAATAAGTTAGGTGTCAATACATTGGCACAGCATATCAAGTGTTATTAGTTCATTATTTACACTTAGCTATATTTGTCATTAAACAGGTACTGTCCTCGATTTTAAAACTAGAGAAACTATTGATGGTGCAAATGTGGATGAATTATTGTTATAAAGTACTTACAATAGTAATAAATATTGTTTATTGCCTACAAGAACCAAAATAAAAATACCTACATACAAAAACAGTAAATGAAGACCTTATCTTCTAAAAGCTTGGAAGTATCCAAACCAACCTTAGATGAAATAAAAAATGCGAAGAAGAAGAACAGAATAGGTGTCAGAATTAAAAAAATAGGTTGTGCGTGCACCCCCGATACACTTCAGCAGACGATTCCAATAGCGAAATTATAACAGAAAAGAACAGGAGAGGAGATCAAGCAAGAAGGAATGTCTAGAGTAAGCTTAAAGAAAAACGCCTAAAACCAACCAATAAAGCCCAATAAAGAAAAAATCCAATTTTACGGTTTAATTGACAGGTGGCAAGTCTAGAGAAGAGCTGGTGCCTCATTAAAATATATAACACTATATCTAAAAACAGTACTTACGACATTATAGGTACTCTTTGATCAAATTTAAAAAAGAGTTGAAGAGACTTGTATAAGGGACCGGCCACAGCCACTGATGGGGGCGGGTGGTCCGCTAGAAAGTTAGCGATGCCTTTTTGTAGTGCCCTGATAGTTGCTATTCCAGCGGCGGGTATGGTCGGTCTCAATCTAAGCTCAACTATCAAAATTTATATCAAACTAGCTGACCCCGCAAACGTTGTTTTGCCATAAAAAAAATGTCCAAAAATAAAAATAAAATAGATAGTAGCCGATTCTCAGACCTACTGAATATACATGTAAAATTTCATGATAATCGGTAAAGCCGTTTCGGAGGAGTATGGTAACTAAATTTGTGACACGAGAATTTTATATATAAGATTAATTTATTCACTCTTTAAAGTATCAGTTAAACCGGTTAAGTTACCTATTTGATATGTATAACTGTCAAACTAACTAGATAATATTTTTGTATATTATTGTTTAAAATTCTTAATATTAGGTTGGGGAAAAAGTCTTTTCGCATTATAGTATGTATGAACTTGCAATAAAATCTCTTTGGCTGTACTATTTGTATCTGGCTGGTTTTGGTATCATTAAAAGTTTAGATTTTAAAAAAGATAATTCCAAATTCAAATTAGGAAAATGTGTTTTTCGTACTGTCAAGATGAGTGAATCTAATGAAGAAATTCGATACATTTTGAAATTTTACTACAAAAAAGGTGAAAATGCAACGCAAGCCGCGGAAAAAATTTGCGATGTTAATGGAATTAGTACAGTGTCTGTGAGAGTAGCACAAATATGGTTAAAGCGTTTTCAATCCGAAAATTTTGATGTCAAAGATGCACGTCGCTCTGGTCGCCCTATTACGGATAAAATTGATGCCATTTTTGAAAAACTGGAGCAAGATCGGCATATTAGAAGTTACGACGTAGCTGAAGAACTGGGAATTGACCACAAAACAGTTTTGGCGCATTTTAAAAAAAATGGGTACACAAAAAAACTCGATATTTGGGGTACCCCAAGAGCTCACTGAAAGAAACCTAATGAACCGTGTACTCATTTGTGATTCCTTATTACGAAGTAATGAAACCGAACCATTTTTGAAGAAGCTGATAACTGGTGATGAAAAGTGGATCACGTACGACAAGAACGTGCGAAAAAGGTCGTGGTCAAAGGCCGGTCAGGCTTCACAGACTGTGGCGAAACCCGGGTTAACTCGCAACAAGGTGATGCTGTGTGGGTGGTGTGATTGGAAGGGCATTATTCATTATGAGCTGTTACCACCAGGCAGGACCATCGATTCTGAACTCAACTGCGAACAACTGATGAGATTAAAGCAAGAAGTTGAGAGAAAGCGGCCGGAATTAATCAACAGAAGGGGTGTGGTTTTTCATCATGATAACGCTAGACCTCATACATATTTAGCCACTCAGCAAAAATTAAGAGAGTTTGTCTGGGAGGTGTTAATGCATCCGCCGTATAGTCCTGACCTTGCACCTTCAGATTTCCACCTGTTTCGCTCTCTTCAGAATTCTCTAGGCAGTGTCAGGTTAACATTACAAGAGGACTGCCAAAACCACTTGTCGCGGTATTTTGATCAGAAGCCCCAAAATTTCTATAGCAATGGGATCATGTCACTACCTATAAGATGGCAAAAAGTTTTCGAACAAAATGGTACCAACATACTTTAGTTAAATGTAAATAAACAATATTAAAAAAAGTTTTGAATTTTTTTAAAAAATGCGAAGAAACTTTTTCCCCAACCAACCAGAAAAATGTGTAAAATTGCGTATTTATAAATACGCAATTTTACATATTTTTCTTACCAAAGAAAAAACATGAACATCGTTTTGTTCTGCTTGCTCTCCACCTTTTCGTGACTTTGTATGTCATGATGGACCTACTCTAAATAAAATATTCATAAAATTCCTTTATAGGTACGATTATTGAGCTAGCGCGGTAGCATTGCCTATGCTAATTCGGATTTGACTCACTGTAAACAATGACGTAATAATTGAACATTGCAAACGACGTGTCTTTTTTGGTTATATTACATACCCTAATATTTATTCCGTATTAAAAAAAATATACAACTAGATGACAAACAAGCTGACGGCACACCTGGTGGTAAGCGGTTACCGCCGCCTATAGACACCTGCCATAACAGGTAGTGACCGAAGCAACCAGGTCCGGTCAGTACCTGCACCATGCGGAAGGTGAGGCTGCCTTGCCGGCGCCCAACCCACTCCTCCATCACCGGACGGATCGCTTCGATCGTCCGGTGGCCGGCTGCCGGGGTGGTGAGTGCCTTGCCCCAGGGTGCGGATTCGCCTGACTTCGTCGAGGTCGGGTCGCTCCCTCCGTTCTCTAGCCGCGACTCGGTGTTGATGCATCCTGGCGAAAACATGTGCATCAACCTCCCACGGGAGCGTGCCTGCTAAAACGCAGACAGCTCCATCATCCTGAGGCCTAAGATGAAATACCGGCCATGTCCAGTATATACATTGGCTACCTTTCCCTTCAATCTGAAGCATGGCGAACTGTTTCATGGCTAAAATAAGAAAGGCGGTGCTACTTAACCAGGCTACTCTACATTTGGGCCTACCGCCTAGTAAGTATAATTAGAAGTAAAACCGTTATAACATATTAATAATTAAAAATACTTTTTAGAATGAGTTCGCAGGCATTGATTTTTAAAAAAAATTGTAGTTTTGCACTGAATAAATTATTTTACCAAACTTTTTCGGTTACATTAGATAAAACCCAAATTTGGCGAGGTATAAGTAAATAGAGTTTATTTGATTAAATAAAACGGTGCATATCTATGCAAATTTATTAGCGAAAGTTCCAGTTGTCATTGTTTTCAGTGTGATTGAAATATTCGAAAAAATCCCCATGGTTAGCTCTTATGCCCATTTAAAAAATTTGGTCCAACGGACCCACCACTACCGTTGCGTATGTGGAAGTAGGTGGACAATATATCTTCCACAACTACAGCTACCTCTGTGGTTTAGTGTTTGAGACCACCTGCCTCAGATCTAGAGGTCCGGGATTCGATTCCCGTGGGGGCAGAAATTTTCTGCTCGGTGGTTGGTGGTAGGGCTTTTCTAAGTCCGCCTGTCTAGACACTACCATCTTACCTAAGTCTGCCGCCATAGCAATAATGTTAACGACATTGTTGTGTTCCAACAGTTAGAGGTAAGATAGCCAGTTCCTCTGTGTTTAAGGAATCCGGATGTAGCAGCTCGCTTCCATCGTCGGCCTTATCTTCACTTACCATCTGGTGAGATGAAGGTCAAGAGTTACCCCGTAAGATAAAAAAAGTAAAGGGTTAAGAGCTAAATTGATTATTCTCAGATTAACACAGCACTAAAAAGTATAAATACTTGGTTGCAATCTTCGGCAAGAAAGGATAGTGGCGCTCGATATTCCAGCGGCAATCATCACACACCAATGAACACAGCATATACCTCCTTAGATACAAACTTGCGCTAGACGGTTTTCGTGAGTATCGACTTAGATAATTATTAAACTTCTATTTATTTCACAGCTTTGTCCATTGTCAAATACCCAATGATTAACATTGGATACTATTGAAAGGTTGGTCGACATTCACATGATACCTATCCCACGACTTATATTGCATAAACTAATGTGGGAATCACTTTTGACACAGATTATTTTTCGCCCCTCTATGATTATTTCTCATTTCCGATGTTTACAGACATGAAATGACGATAAAATTAAACTAAACATGACGATAACTTAGCGTCATATCGGTGACGAGACGGTACTAGATGGCACCAAACAAAAAAAAATGAACGTGAAATTGATAAACTCCTTCCTATTTGAAGTCAGTTAGCTGTGTATAAAAATTCTATAAAAGTAATTTAAGTTTAACCAAACACAATTGGACATCAATCCATACTATTCATGGCTAATACTTTAAAATGAGAAAGTAACTCTGTCTCTCTGTATATTACGTTTTCACTCCTAAGCCGCCGCTGAATCGATTTAATTGAAATTTGGCATGGAGATAGATGACGGCTTGTATTTAACTGGAGCTCGATGGCGTATTGGTTTGAGCGCTCTGATTTTGATACGAAAAACAAAGCAACTTTTGCCATGGTCGATCCTGGGATGGGTTAACCAAAGTTTGCTATCTCGAGCTCCTCCGTGCTTCGGAAGGCACGTTAAGCCGTTGGTTCTGGTTGTTACAGCAACCGCTTTAATGCATAGAAATGTCGTGAAATTATCAAATGAATACGATGTTTTGAAGGTGGCAAACCATTGCTATGAATTAATATAGCCTATGTTTTTATTTATTGTCGTATTAACGGCACCTTTCATTATTCATGGGCATTTTTCATTATTCAGGAATAATGAAAAATCAATTGGAGTGCATAGTAATTTATTTATTTAATTCTCATTCTTCACTCGCTCCCTGTTTTAATATTCTTTTATTGACACAAGTTTACATCTATGTTCACGTACGGGTCTATTTTTGGTATCCAGAATACAGAAGTAAAATATTCAGCAGATAACGAGTAGAGGTACGGTAGAGGCTTATTTCAAAACAAGTAGGCGGCATGCGGCACAACGTTTTTAAATTAGACTTTGTAAATAATCAAACGTTTTTGTGACTGAATGTTCTATGAGGTAAAATACAAGTAGCTGTATAGTCGCAGTCCCTATGAAGACGCAGAGGTCACGCCCTCGCTCGCGTGACGGACGGTCACCGCTGGTCACTCAATAGACGAATAACTTTGGATCAATGCTGAAAGCTTAACTATGGTTACCTACCTATATTACTATTAATAGTACTACGATTCGACCATAAAACGGTAAAAATTAACGTTTACCGTGGTTTTCATGGTCGAATTTTTGTTTCACGGCTTACACTATATTCCGGAATCCATCGTGTAGATATTTTCAGTTATTTCTCGTAATTTAAAGGCTCGACTTTAGTGAATTAATGTTATTATTAATATACCGCAGATACTTAGTTTTATATAGCTACCATTATTTGTCGAATTCAATAAAAAAATGACTTTAAGGCCTCAAAGCTTTCGTCGAGATCAAAGAATATTATACTTTTACACTAAAGCTAATGTTAAAATCTAGTTTTAGACAAGAGACTTTATGGAATTATTAGCCGTTAATTTTGACAATACTTGAGGGCCTTAAATTAAAGAATCATTTGAGTATTTTGCTGGATAGTCATCCAATGGGATAGGTCTGTTGTCAATACCCATCTACATAACAAGTCTGTCATACTTTCAAGGATAAAGATGGTCACTAGTCTCATCTCAACTTTTAAATCATGAACGCCAAAGAAAAAAGGAATTTAAAAAATCCTCCACAGCACCACAATTTAAACTGTGAATAAATTCGACAAACATATTTTTATGCAAAAAATTTCAGCCTACAAGTGAAAAAACAAATCACACCAAACATTTTAAAACCTTGTAAAATAGATACCTAGGTACACATTCAATTCTTGTATTCGGGTCAAACGTCGTTGAATTGCAAAGAAGTAGAAAACAATATGTAGAACTCTAATACACTTTTAGTAGGTATATACCTTTAATTTAGTTACTTACCTAACTAATTTTATTGTTAAGCACATAACTAATAGTTTTCGTACTCGTTGTAGAGATGTTTATGAGATATTTCCTCAAAATCGAAACTAGAATAAAAGGTCTTTTAAAAAGTATTACACTAGAAAAAATAAATCGATAGGTACAGTTCATTTAATTGTATCTTATCTCATCATGAGGCCATGACAACGTCACACTCCGACCCTTCAGGTAATTCTGGAATTTATATTCTGGATAGGTACAGTAAGTTCCCTGTATTCAGGATATAAATTCCATTAGGCACACACACGATATCTTACTTGAGGCAAGAAGATCCTGTTGTCTTATGACTTTTTGAAAACGACTCATTCACGTTAATTAACTTAATTAAAACAAATAAGAAACTTAAAGAAATAACAAAATATGTTTGCACAATGAGCGGCTTTATCTACATATATCGTTTGTTAACCGACTTCAAAAAAAGGAGGAGGTTATCAATTTGTCTGTATGTTTTTTTTGTATACAGGTTGTTGCCGTTAATACGACAATAAATTAAACCATGGGCTATATTAGGTCTTAGAAATGGTTTGCCACTTTCAAACATATCATATTCATTTTATAATTTTATGACATTTTTTTGAAATAATATAACATTAGCTGCATTATTTGATAGAAATGTCATGAAATTATCAAATGAGTACTATGTTTTTGAAAGTGGCAAACCATTTCTATAAACTAATATAATAGCCTTTGTTTTAATTAATTGTCGTATTGACGGCACCATCCGTATGTATGGAAACTTCTCATGTGTTTCTCCCATGTAGGAAGGCCTGCACCCAGCAGTGGGACTTATATAGGCTGATGATGATGATATGTTTTGGTCACATCAGCGTTTTTATACCAAAACAAAAGTAGGTGGTTAAATTCTGGAAACGTTTTCCAAGTTGGTAAATGAGAGGTCTATTTGAATATCTATATTAACAAGTCTATGTCAATTCCTAAATAATTTTTGAATAAGTGATAGGCATAACTGATTTGAGTGTCCTTTTGAGAACGTGTTGTCCTTATTAGTACATGAGTAGAATCATTTGACGAATATACGATAATGGTGTCAATTTTCACTTCTCTCGCAGTTCTTATATGTAGGTTCAAATTAAGTGGCACGTGGTTATGCTATTTAACTTTACAATATGGTTCCTGATTTTCATTTGTACCAACTTCAGCTGCCTACGCGTTGACTACACTGGAAAAATCAAACCAAAATTAAATCAAATCCATTTATTGTTTTAGTCATAGGTTACAACATAGGTCTTGCTAACATAAAAGAGATGTTTTAAAAATGTATGGAGTCCCTGCCAGTATGTACACTATACTGGAAAATAGGTAAAAATATTCAGAACAGTGTTCAATTGTCCGTTTTCTTTTTATTTGTTTTGTTGCGTGGTACAAAACAAGATTTTTTTGAAAATAAGAACTGCAACACAACCAAATATTCATCATGGCGCGTTTGTCACTGGTGACGTTTATTTGACTTCTATGTCGCTCGCCATATTGCTATAGTAAATAGAACGGTGAAATCGACGAAAAATTTCAACTTTTGCACAAACTATCCATGAAAAGGAATTATTAGTATATTTAGTGTATTCAGGAGATTTTTCTTGATTTTTTGAGATACTGTACATATACCTTCATGCCGTTTCGGCGTACAATAAATAAAATATTAATTCAGAGGCTATTATTTATTATTAATGTGATAGCGTACGAATTCTCCTGCTATCAAATCAACATGACGATTTCTCAACTATCTCTGGCGACCTTACTCACGCCAGGACCGCAACACTACGAAGTAGTGTGTTTTAGCTGCGATTTTCTGTAAGGAGGGGTTCTACCCAGTCAGATTAGAATTCTAATAGTAAATACCACTGTCCCCTAAGAACTCCTCTTCTCCCTTTTTAACAGACTTCAAAAAGGAGGAGCTTATCAATTCGGCTGAATGTTTTTTTGTGTGTTACTCTTCTCAGAACTCCGTCGTTTATAAACCGATTTGTATTTTTTTTAATTTAAAGAGTATATTTTCAGATTAGTCCCGTTTAAATTTTTATAAATGTTTCACTAGTATGGTTTTAAAATTATAATAACTGGAATAATTAAGTTTTCAGTGTAAGCGAAGTTGCGGATTTTTGCTTTCTTGGTTCATTCAGCAGTGCATACGATAATTCTATTGGTGTTGGAATACTACCAGGTTGGTCTACGATCACCTATCTAGCTTTGACCTTTCAAATATATCACTAAAAAATTAAAAAAAAAGAAACACAAATATTAATAAAACCTACTTGAAAACACTAAAAAGGAAAAAATAATTAAATTTAATAAGGTACTTATATTACTTTTTAAGAAAAAAAGTACCTAATTAAATATTTTTTTCATTCTTATTCTTCGATCCTTTTAGTGTGATAAAGTCGCATTTTATTTTTGTTTATAAATTTATAAAACTAGATGGCAAGCAAGCTGACGGCCCATCTGGTTTTCAATGGCTACCATTGCATATAGACACCTGCAATAACAAGGAAATAATCACTTTTTATTCAGGTGCGTTGTCATCCGGAGGTCTATGTTGAAATGCCTTCCATGCCCATTTACACTGGCGACCTTTCCCTTCAATCCGAAACACAGCGAACTGTTTTAAGGCGAACTTTATGGCTTTTATTCTGGAGTGTAATATTATACAAATATCTTTATTATTATGGTACTTTATAATATGATAAATCATTGTTTTAATCATCTTCTGCAAATTGTATTAGTCAACATAAATAATTGCTTGTCATTCCAATGATCATCCATATCAAAGATTGTCCATGTCTTTTTACCGTGCTATCTGGTACCTTTTGATTTTCTTACATTTTTATCAGCCCTACATTGTGACGCGTATTGACGTCACGTGGCCCGTGATATATCACAGGGAATTATCTCGTTAGGTTCCATAAGTGTTTCTTCCGGTACAAGTTTAGTGTGCAAGCACTTGCACACGGTTATTCAATTTACTGCTTTAATATTTTTATAGCACTTACGCGACGTCAGTAGATTCAATGAAGTACAATATTCTATTATTGTTTAAACTTGGAGTTAATTAGTATCGACATTTAAATAAGTGTGAGATACGTACCTTGGACCCGGATGGGTAGATTAAAAATTAATCTCGAGCTCCTCCGTACTTTTAAACCTGTTAAAGCTCCTCCTGTGCTTTAACAGGCTAGTAATCTAGTCTATGGCTTTTACCCACCAACCCGCATTGGGCCAGTGTGGTAGTGTTATCGCCCAAACTCCTCATGTGTTTCTCCCATAGAAAGGCGTGTGCCTTCCGATATGGGAGAAACACACGAGGATCTCTTCCTTATAGAGGTATACCTTTGAAAAAAATATTTTCTCCTTTATACTTTTATCTCATTATGAAAACTTTCTCAATTTTAATTTTAGGATACTTAGTTTACGCTTCAGTGCAAAATTAGTGTTCTAATAACACAATCATGACACTTTCAGTTGACACTGAGTTCTACTCATTGTTCAAGTTCAATCATTACTCACTTTGGAAAAAAACAGAAAATACCTACCATTTTAAGTTTTATTTCATTATATTCAATGGAATCTCTCGGCAAATGTAATATCTTATCTGTATTATAAAATTACGTGCTGTGAATATTTTACACTTGTATCTCTACATGTAATGTCGATGTGGTTTAGATAAGAAATTGATCACATATTGTGGGACCAAAGACACTAATCCCGATTAATGTTATCAAGTAAATTTTCTATGTAATCGAATCATAAATTGCATGAGTGTCTTTAATATTATCAATATACTAAGAATTACATAAGAAATTAAAATACTCACTTATCTACTTTACTTTAACTATTAACCGTTATTTGATGTAATACTTATAAAAAAAATGTAGGCAGATCGGCAACCACTGTTGCTCGAGTGAGAAATCGGTATTTAGAAACTTAGTAAAAAGTATATTTTTAAAGTAGGATATTAAACCAGTAGTAACAACATTTTAATGTTTTCAATGCGTTTAAACACCTACTACTTTATTAAAACAATTTTAATTCTCAGTAAAATTTATCGCAAATGTTGTTTCCATTTTCTTGTTACCTACGTGTTATTTTTCCAAATAACGACTTTTACCTACGTTTTCTTTTTATTTCCGGTTTCATAAACGGGACGATATCGAAGAAAGAATAATAGCATCAGACACTTGATGACGGTCATTCAGGTATCAACTTAGCCTAAAGTTCTCATCAAGATGAATGAAACAACAGGATAGCTATTGTAAACAGTTTAAGGCACAACAAACACAGATGAGACAAGGACAGCCAAGGAAACCCTCAACCATTTTTGAACTTACATAAGTATGCTCAGTAGCAAACATGTTATTGAGTTGTATATTTCACCGATGGATGAAGGAAAATAGGACACAGTATTGTCTTACTAAAATATTTCACAATTTTGTGAGTAATTCTCAAATTTGTGATATTTGGTGGTGTAGGGAGGTAAGCTCGTATATTTGCTACTAAGTTGTGTTTTGTTAATGAACTTGATATTGTAATAATGCGGAGATGGATATTTATAATTAATTTCTTAAATTTGCTTCCTTTCTTTAATGAAATTATATTCTTGGACGGTCTAACAGCCTCCATTCCTTAATAATAATAATAATAATAATTTATTCATTTCCACAACACATGTAACAAAACCCTTACTATACTAAATGGCTTAAACAACATACTCTTATTTAAGAAATAGTGTTACTATTGAAACCCAAACTAGACTTACGCCTGTATCTTGGGTTCCATGATTGTGATTGACAGATAAATTTAATATCACACACTAAGTCTGGGTTACACTGTTACACTAATTGAATAATTTTAACACTAGTATTAATTTTAAAGTCTACAACTAAATAAAATAATATGTACCATTGATACGGCTGAAGATGGAAGCAAGCTACACAAGGTTCTCAACTACAGAGGAACTGGCTATTTCAATTTCAACTGCCGAAACCCAACAAGCTGATAATATTATTGTTATGCGTGCAGACTTATGTAAGCTTGTGGTAGCTAGCCAGGCGGAGTTAAAAAAAGCCTACCACCAATCAAACCAAGGAGAAAACTTCTGCCCCCACGACCGATTGTGCCCCCGACCTTTAGATCTAAGATGAGCGGTCTTAACTACCAGACAAAGGTTTAAACATTTTAGAAAAATCTCGTTTTTTGAATCAAGAATTCATGAAATGTCTGTTAGTTTCCGCGATTTCTATTCCAATCCAAGGAAATATTTTTTATTATACTAATTTTTCATAAATTCGGTCGATTTATTAGCTTTTTGACAAAACGAGGAACCTTTGGTGAATATTTAATTTAATATAACTTATATTTTTTTTATTTTTTTAGTGCATATGAAATTAAAATAAGAAAAATCAATTAATACCTCATATACAATTTCGTTTAAGTACCTTTTTAATCTAAATATATTGTTAATAATGTTGTAATTTCATAAAGTTTTAGGAAATTTATTGTCTTTTTGTTGCTATACTTACTCGAAAAGGGTAATTAGGTTGTAAGTGCTGTAATAACAAAAATATCTTAAGATCTTGTAACACTTAATTTGCAATAAATATTTGAGTTTGAGTTTGAGTTATATAGCTACGTGTAGTAAGTAAGTAGTAAAGAGTTTTCCATAAGTTTTCCATAATCGATATATTTTGATTGATTTGAAAACAAATGCAGCGGCGAGCGTGTCAAAAGTACAAATAATAATATAAAACGTTTAAAAAGACGTTTGTTTCTTCTACTTACAATCATTACAAAAAACAACGCAGTTCTATTCGATTTATAAAACACAATAACGATCTATTATTCCTTTGTGTTCACGCGCGAGGCGTAAATGCTAATCGTATGCGTATAAACAACAATACTCCCGCAGCTAGTCGAAGAAATAAATTTACAATGTATAGAATAGAGACTGTTAGAGATCTGTTTGTAATGTAATGTATGTACCATAGAAAAAAAACTTCAATAGAGCTAGCTACCTATCAAAAAAAAACCTACTTGCTTATAAACACAAATCACCGTTTATGAAATAGGGATCTATAGGATTATGAAACAGAATGACTAATAAATAACTAAGATAATAATCTTTTTTGAATAGCTACTTAGTTGAGAACTTTTAACTAATAGGTAAGTATACTTTAAGTACTCTTTACGATAGGCGCTAGTTTCGTGCTAGTATACCTAATAGTAGGATTTGATTTTTTAGAAGGCTCGTTTCAACACCTAGGCAGCAATTCTCATGCATTCGAAATAGTCTCGAATCCGAATTCAAATTTGAATTCGAATTTCTTATCAAGTTGAGCTATTCTGAAAATCTCTTATTCAACTCCTGTCTCGAAGGACATTAATATTGATTACTTTCATTAACACATTGAATAATTAAAGAACTCATCTATTACTTATTTATAGGTTATTGTAATAAGTTAACACTTAGAATAATAACGATACTCAGGGTTAATCAAACTTTTTATAGGTTATATCACAGTCTCTTCGCGCTTCTCTAATTATTTAATTTTCTACTATTTGAAGTAAATATCTAGCTTAAAACCAGGTGGAGCGGTTGGAACGAAACGCATCGCACAGTCAGTATGTTCTTAATGGCACACTAAACACGGAGTATAATTCGATTTGTGGTGAGATGAGATTCGAAAAACAATGTCGATTTACGATATTTTACGGTCGAAATCGAAGACGAAACTCGAGTTCAAGATTTTTTTTTGAGGGCAACGAGAATTGTGTACCTGTACCGATAGGCAACGTACCTATACTTTTACGAAAAATTTATGAATACAGGTACATATTCGCGCTTCAAGCAATCGATTAAGCTAATAATAATTTATGGAGTCAGACAGAATGGTGACATGGTTTTTTATATAAAACTAGATGACAAACAAGCTGACGGTCCACCTGGTGGTAAGCGGTTACCGATGCCTATCGACACCTGTAATAATGGTTTAAGACAAATGTCTTGTGTAAATTATTAATGAGTATAAATATACTCATTAATAATTTACAAATTCGCTTGACATGAGAACATCAAAAATATATATTTTTAACATTGTTAGTTACAAAACGGACATCTAGGACAGGTAGGTATCTACTTGCAATTTTTTTTTATAAACAAATCAAATATCTCCCTCATAGTTTCTTTGGAAATATTATTCACCGACTCGCACTGACTCGAGCGTAAATGTATATTGTCATTACTATATGGAAATATAGAAATATTAAAATACTAGTTTAAATGCGAAGAGTATGTGTAGATATAGAATAAGAAAGGCGGCGGTACCTACCCAGACGACCCTAAATATTTACGGGCCTACCACCTAGTGGGCATTATTAAATCAATATCCCGAAATTGTTAATATTCTTGCAGACTGTAGAAAAAAGTCCATGCACAAACTTTTTAACAAACTTTTATTTTCACAAAAGCTTACTTTTTCCTGTGGATATTTTTCTCGTAAGTACCTACTTACATCATTCCGTTTTTCTTATTATAAGCTTTTTATATCCAGGCTATTTTTTATGGTCATTTTATTAATTTTACCAGCCGGTTTCATTAGTTTGAACTATTCTTTCATGTTCTAAACGTTAAGGCTAGCGTTTGATGCTGTCTATTTCAGCACAATTTAATTCTTTCGAACAACTAGATGACAAACAAGCTGACGGACCACCTGGTGGTAAGCGGCTACCACCACCTATAGACACTTGCAATAGCAAGGAAAAATAACTCGATGTTGTCATCCTGAGGCCTAAGATGAAATAGCACACATGACCTGTAATTACACTGGCTACCTTTCCCTTCAATCCGAAACACAGCGAACTGTTTCACGGCTGAAATAACAAAGGCGGAAAAAAAAGGAAAAAGAAAGGCGGCTGATGCCTATTCATACGATAGTGAAAACAATAATTCAGCCAACAACAACATCTAACAGTCCAACATACGATATGTTACGAGAGGGAAGTGTATTTGAGATACAGCTAGTATCAAAAACACTGAGGAAACCAGCTCCACAATTCTATTGTCAAGGGAAGATGATTGAGATGTATCAATAAGCTACTACCGCTGAGCTATGGCCCCTTTGCGTTCCTGCAGCACGTACAAGTAGTATTTTTAAGTCTATTTACATAAGATCTATTTAACTATAATTTATAACCTATCTACTATGTCGTTGTTTATACTATAATGGATTGTATGATTTTATATTACGTGTGTGCCTTTAATGCAAATAAACTTTTTATCTATCTACTTGATCTTCTTTAATTTTGGACAATACCTATAACGTACAGAATCTACGTTAGAATAAAAAAAGAAACTATTTTCTACAAGCAAAAGAAACTTTTAAGAAAAGAGGCCATAAAAAAAATGCTCTAATATTAAAAAAAAACTCATCACCCTCTTTTTGCGCCAGAAGTCTAGAAGAAAATGACAAACTGTCTGAAAAATGGGTAGAAAATAAGTTTGTAATAAACTTACAAAACCAAAAATTACATAAAAATAACACCAACGCGTCTGTTGTAATTTGTGTTGCAAACTAATTTTTGGGTAAAATACTTAAAAAGGTGCCAGCATAGAGTAAGTAGATTG
Source organism: Nymphula nitidulata (assembly GCA_947347705.1). Taxonomy (NCBI): domain Eukaryota; kingdom Metazoa; phylum Arthropoda; class Insecta; order Lepidoptera; family Crambidae; genus Nymphula; species Nymphula nitidulata. The sequence goes on along the minus strand of OX374630.1, from coordinate 14,476,413 downwards.
AATAAGTATGCTGAGATGTGCCAGTAGGTCCTACTCCAATAGGTTCCTAAATATCTTGTAATTAGTATTCTTAATTTTATTTCAACATTGAAGACGTCTTGAGTAACGTCGTTTCTTGTTTGGAAGATTTATAGTATTATTTATAATAAATTAATAAAGGATAAAATATTGTTGTTGGTTACTAAGGGTTTATTGACAAAATCATCTTCTGTCACAAAATATTAAAATAATAAAAAAATACAAAAGTATAAAAGGAGTTCTGAACATGCTCCGCCCAATAAAAAAAAATAATAACGCTGGCTTCGGCACAAAAAACAGGGGGGAAAACATAATTAACGCTTACTCCAGGCGCAAAAACAAAACAACATAAACTTGAAGGTTGTTACACCCCCGAGAAACATCTGTAGGTTCATCTTCACTTCAATCTTCCTTAGGCAAAGGGCATAAGGTATTCACTGGTAGCCGTGTTTTATAACCGCTAGGTAACATGAGTTCGACGACCCTTATTTGACCATGAGACCCTGGTATCGTATTGACTACATGACCTTATATGCCATTTAGGAGACAAAATATTGTGGCCCTTAAACAGAACCATTTCTCAAACTTCAACATTTTGGTGACTAGTTTTCCACTTGTAGCGTTTCTGTAGTTCGGCCAAATAATTATCGGACCACTGTTTCCAGAAATGTTGTCCCAATTTTATCATTTGCTGATAATTTGTGAGTCTAATATCGAAGGAAGAAGTATAATGTTCTTCTGGTAATGACGTGTAAGGACGTCCGATAAAACAATGCGCCGGGGTTAGGACCTCCGAGTGTTCAGTATCCAAAGGAGTAATCGGACGAGAATTTAAAATGGCTTCGATTTCAGTTAAAACTGTATAAAATTCATCAAAGGTTCTACGCGCTATGAAACGACGAAGAGCCGCTAAAAAAATATCTACAGTTAAATTCGGTACTAATTCTATGTGCACCCTCTTGGTAACAAAACAAATGAAAATACGCACGTAACATTTTGAAATTTTATAACTCCGTCCTCTACGATCACGAATTTGAAAAAAATCAGAATATTCGACACCGACAACCGAGAACGGCAAGGAAGGTGTTACTCTATCCGAAGGTAGGTCTCCCATTAAATATTCAGCATGACGTGGTTTTGCCTTGAAACACTGTACACATTTATGTACAGTTTGTCTAGCTAATTGCTTGCCGCGTATTGGCCAATATTTCTGTCGAATGTGTGAAGGCAGAAGTGTAGGTCCAGCATGCAAAAGATGAATATGCTCATGTCTAAATAAAACTCTAACAAAATGATGTTTAAAAGGTAGAAGTATAGGATCTTTCTGACCAAACGTAAGTATGGAGTGTTCTAATCTCCCGCCAATCCTTATAAGATCATCGCTGTCTATAAAGGGATTCAAACAACTTAATTCGCTGGTATTCGGTAAAGGCTCTTTCCTTATTAATGTATTATATTCATTAATATATTGAGATCTTTGAACTACCTTTAATATGAATTTAAGCGAATTTGAAATTTGACTGCAGTTAAACGATTCCTTAAATTTTACCCCTTTCTTGTTAATATTATTTATAAATCTAAAAACGTAAGTGACTATATGAATTGTTTTATTATAGGAAGACCATCTCTCAAATAAAATTATGTTATTTGAATATGTCGTTTGCAACCATGATAAGACTACATTGGAATCAGACCAATAAAATACTTGCATATTATCTACCACATTCCAGGAGGTTTTTACTTTATGCATTAAATTCCCTAAAAGAACCGCACCACATAATTCTAAACGTGGAATAGTGTGTTCTTTTATAGGACTTATTCGTGACTTAGAAATTAATAATCGCGTTACAATGTGACCTGTATCGTTTTCAGATCTAACGTAAATACATGCTCCATAAGCACGTTTAGAGCTGTCACAAAAACCATGTAATTGCATCGATTTTGGACTAGAACAGCATACTTGCATAGCTATTTGAAGGTTTTTAATTTGAGCCAATTGCTGAGAGAAATTTGACCACCTAGATATAATATCTTGCTGGTGAGTTTTCCCTATATATTGTATGTCATTTATTGAAATACCAGTATCAGTTTTACAAGAACCGTCAAAACCAACCCTAAATTTTGTTGTTTCGCGTTTACTATTTAAAATGCCATGATGAGGAAAATAATATATAGGACCAGTATGTTGCAATATATTTATCTCTGATAATTTAGACATATGACCTAGAGATTCGTATTCCCTCATAAAGTCAATATACATTGTTCTAAGCAAGCTATTCTGCTGCAGTTTTCGTTCATTACTACGGAAACGTCCAAGTGCAATCGCTCTAGAATCACCCAAACATTCAGGCGATTCTTTAAATGGTATAGTTACCACAAAATTACCATTGATATTGCAGTTAGTGGTTCTTTCGAATATATCTTCACATTTTTGATCTTTATAAGTACTAAAACCTTGTTTTGGTAACGAGCATTCTTCTAATTCCCAAAACCTTGGTAGCAATTCATTAATCAAATTACATTTTATTTTATTGCATTCCACGGGATTACCGTTACTCGACATAGGTATAGGTCCTGCTAACACCCACCCTAATTTAGTTTTTTGTAAAATTGGTAATCCTGGACCTAGCGACCTTTGTCCAATACATAACAAACTATAAAATATTTCTGCCCCTAAAATGATGTCTACTTTACCTGGTTCGTAATATTTTTGATCTGCTAATTTTAAATTCATTGGTATATCTAGCAAATCTTTATTTATATATGTGTTTTGTAATACTTCACATAACTCAGGAGCCACAAGACAAGAAACGGTTAAATTGTAATTTTCATTATATTGAGAGTATAATATTATCGTACATTTATAATTAATTTCTGTAACATTGTTATTGAATCCTACGACTTTGACATCCGTAATATCCCTTTGCAAATTCAAAACCCTTGATGCTCTTTCGGAAATAAAATTACACTGTGACCCAGAGTCAAGTAACACTCGCAGCGGAATAGACAAGTTATTTGCGTTTTTAACTATTACCACAGCTGTCGATAATAACACTGTTGTCTGACGATTGTCATAACTTACATTCAGCTGACTAATGTTTTGCAAATTCTGAGTCATAGGTATAGGAAATTGATCCTCGGCGGTCTCTTGAGTTGTAGTTGTCGTTTGTGTCTGTAAGGTGCTAGGTTTATCAAAATGTAGTAAAGAATGATGTTTTCCGTGACACACTCGACAGAGACTGGCGCGGCACATTGTCGTAGTATGATGAGGATTAAAACAGTTAGTACACAATTTGTTTTGTTTGACAATGTCGAACCTTTCACTAGGTTTCAAGGTTAAAAACTTTTCACACTGATTAAGATAATGCTTACCCTTGCACATTACACAGTTTGGTAAATTCATGGGAGGCATAGCCTTATAAAATTCTTGATCTAGTTTAGTATCTTGCCGTGACTCGGTTGTAGTATAAAACAATTCTTGATTTTGAATAGATTCTAAAAGATCAGCTTGTTGACGAATGAAATTTTGAAATTCCTGTAAAGTAGGTAATTCATTACATCCTTTTTCTTCCCATTTAATCATCATTCGTTTGTCTAATTTTGGTAACATTAAGAAAATTATCAATGTGTCCCATTGTTCTACGGGTAAATTCTGTAGCTTGAGAGCACGAATATTTTTCGATATATTGTCATTAAACAAACGAAGGTTATGGCAAGTTGGTTTTACACTTGGGAAGTGACACAAGGATTTTAAATGATTTTGGACAAGAATTTTAGGATTATTGTAGCGATCACAGAGAATACTCCATGCGATAGAATAATATTCAGCAGAAAACTCTATAGATTCTATAGTTTCCTTAGCATTACCAAAAAGAGATTGTCGCAGATAATGAAATTTTTGGATTTGTGATAAATTATTATTAGTATTTATAAGAGCAGCAAAGGTGTCACGAAATTCAAGCCAGTTATTTGAATTTCCGTCAAATTTTGGTAGAGATATTTCGGGCAATTTTATTTGAACTTGTGGTTGGCAAGGTGATTGATGATGATGACTGATAGGTTGACTACTGGCATTCACATGTGAAGAACCATGTTCGAATTTGTCGTACAAAGACCTTGCCTTGGCCACAGTATCAAAGTATAAAACTTCAAAATTTTCTCTTTGTATTTGATTTTCGTCCTGATTATCAACTATCAGGTCTAAATCATTCTGAATCGTCTCAAATTCGGATAAAATTTTTACAATATTTTCAATACGCTCCTTCAAATTATATAACTGATTACCAGAAATAATGTCAGAACTATAAATTTTATTCAAATACTTATCGAAATTTGTGATTTTAGCTTTGAGGCTTCCTCGTAAAACTGTTAATTTTTTTACATCCATCTCGGCCATATTAAATAAACGTAGAATACTCCTTGTTCTACGTCGGGGTCACCATGAAGACGTCTTGAGTAACGTCGTTTCTTGTTTGGAAGATTTATAGTATTATTTATAATAAATTAATAAAGGATAAAATATTGTTGTTGGTTACTAAGGGTTTATTGACAAAATCATCTTCTGTCACAAAATATTAAAATAATAAAAAAATACAAAAGTATAAAAGGAGTTCTGAACATGAACGTCGTTTCTTGTTTGGAAGATTTATAGTATTATTTATAATAAATTAATAAAGGATAAAATATTGTTGTTGGTTACTAAGGGTTTATTGACAAAATCATCTTCTGTCACAAAATATTAAAATAATAAAAAAATACAAAAGTATAAAAGGAGTTCTGAACAAACATGAACGTTTGAAAAATATATTTACATAGAAAAACATCCAAACTAAAAAAAATCCTGGGGCAGGGACCGAACCCACGTACTTTTACAATCCGGGTGGCTGATCTGAGCTACCAAGGATTTGGGATAACCTTGTGAAATTCATCTAGTACCTAGGTACAATGTCGAAATATTCTATTTTAACATCCGAACGAGTATTTTAAATAGAAATAACAAACTAAGAACCCAAAACTAAAATCAACTACAATAATTCATTCACACCTATCCAAATTAGTGCTGCAATGTGTCAATAGTGATGTTTATTGATTTAATAATTTTAGGTGAAGTGAGACCTGACCTGACGAGATCCATTAAAAAAACGAATGCATAGAATGCCGGCTGGCATCTGGCTCTAACCATGGGCCTTCAGCCTATGAAGCATTCATAAGACCGTAGTTCATTAGAAAACTTTTAAGTTTTGTTATGGTAAGGTAAGGGCCCAGAGAATAATAAGATTAAATATGAAATGTATGCTCCTCATGTGTTTCTCCCATGTAGGAAGGCCTGTTAAGTATATAGGCTTCAGCTGATGATTATGAAATGTAATGAAATGGAATGAAAATATCTTAATTCAAATAGGCTCCCAAGAAGTACTTTCTAATTGTCAACAAGACATCACATCACATTTACATCACATTTGTATAAGACTATAACAAAACAAATGTATTAAGTAACTAACAGCGTCATTAGTGTTTGTCGGTATGTCTGTCGTGTCTAAATTTACACCGGTTCCAAAAGTTGAACTACCGAGAAGATTCCGGCAACAAACTCGTGTTGTAACTCTGATCAAATAGAATATATAATGATAACTTTTAGCAGTGCAGTGCGATATCTTCCTTCAATCCGTTGTGGTAGAAGGATATATGAAAAAGCCTGTTCAAGTGAAATTTTAAAATAGGTAGATGGACAGATGCGAATCGGATCTCTTTAGAAACAACACTTCGTCATTTTTGAAAGCAACAGCGTATGCTTCATCCGCGTTAGTTGCGCTAATTATCTTTTAATAAAGTTTAGCTTTTACTCGTCACTTTTATGCGATTTTAACGTGTCAAGTTTTTACTTTATGTAGATAAACTAAAAGTCAAACAATATGCGCAAGCATCTTAGCGAAGTGGGCAGTTCCACTTAAAAAATAAAATCATACGTTATTCCATTCTAGTTTTGTCTAATTATATTCATAATGACATAATGTTAATTTAAATTTAGTTACTTTGTAAAGCCGCGCAAGATTAAAAAACCATAATTGTGTCTGGATTGTGTGGCTTGAAAGGCAGCTATCAATATTACCTAGGTGCCTAGTGAGAGTGGTGAACAATTAATATAAAAAATTAAACAGTTTCCAGTGGTAAAATATATTTTTTACACTTTATCTGAAGTTTACAAATATATATTTTCGTATGTCTTTAAATTATGATGAGTTTTACTTTATTATTTAAGAAATGTTAACATGAAAAAGTCACAGAAATTATAACGCAAAAGGTTATCTTTACATAATGAGAGTTAACAATATCTAAATGAAATTACTTAAAAGACAAGTCTAAATTAAACTACCGTCTATCGATAAAATTACCAAATAAGTCGAATTATAATTAGAAATTAACTAAATTAAAATGCCTTTCTGCATCATCACTTTTCATACAGATTTCATACATTATGTTATCTTACCATGAAACTCAATTGATGTTATTCATCACAAATCATATTAATAAATACTTAATTACCGACTAATACCTACCGACTTTCGATAGCAAAACAAAAATGTAATGATGTTGCTATTCTCTCTAGGAAGAAAGATATAGAACTACTCTGAGTACCTATATCTTACAGATAAGAAAGAGACAAAATATCTGTAAAATTATTTTTGTAATTCAGAGATTAGCTAAAAATAAGCAATGAAAATGTTTGATTTTTAAATTGATATCAAAGTTAAAAAAATTCAGAGTAGTATCTTTTTGTATAGCTATTAAAATAAAATTGCATTAAGCAATAATATTTTTTATAAAATCCAATGAGAAATTGACCAACACAGGGTTAATGACCAGAGGTCGGAATTAGGTAGAGTTATTAAGTACTTGCATCGAAATGTTGATATGAATATGGATCTTCCCGGGATTTAAAATTTTGCAACTTTGGACATCCGATGTCGTTAATGTAAATTAGGCAAAGTCGCGCGTGCAGTGGTTTAAATTAAGTAAAAGTAAATAACTTTTATATTTAACAAGTCAAGGGATTTATCTGCTCTTTAAAAGTTATCTCGGGAGTTGAGGCATATCCACTTTCTTCTTTCGCTGTATGAAATCAGTGTAAGTACATAAATATCTCTACCTAATTCCGACCTCTGTTAATGACAGTATGAATAATTAAAAAGATTTTGTCCTAGTTGAATACAAATGTTCTTTTCAAAAGCTGCCTTTTTAAATGCTATGGAATAATAAGCGTTAGATTATATCACTCAGCAAGCCAAACCGCCGCCTTCGTTGCGTTCGAGTTCTTTCCTAACATAGTCCGCTTGTTTCTCACTAAGGCCCAGCTTCCCCACTTCCTCTTCGAACTGAGCCTTCCCTCCCACACCAACGAGGTACCCGTTCAACCTGGCTGCTAGGTGAGAGGTTTGCAGTCTCGCCGAATCCAGTCCAAGGCTCCGGCAGAGATCCTTGTGTCCCTGCAATCTATATTTCTGGTGGTAACTGTAAAAAAAAAGGGATTATTGTCTAGAGTAGACAATAATACAGAGTGTTAAGGAGACGCTCTCGAATTCGAAGGCAGCGGCAGCAGCGGCGAAGCAGTGCTGGTCACCCTAAACATGACTTGCTAAAAAATAAATTTGAAATGGCAAAAAAAATCAGCCGTTTCATGCAAATTGTAATATTTACCCGGCCTATTTGTATGGAACAGCTGATATTTTTCGTGATTACAAATTTATTTTTCAATAAATCGTGTTTAAGATGACGAGCACTGCTACCTGGCTTCATTTCCGAGAGCGTCCCCCTAACATCCTGTATAATCGAAACTACTTATATTATGCTCGAATATTCTGTAATTTATGCGGTATTCGTGGATAAAGTCATACTGCGCCTTCATCACCAGCCTATATACGTCCTACTGACATGAGCACATGAGGAGTTTGGGCCATAGCACCACCAAGCTGGCCTTATTCGGCAGCGGTTGCAGTAACAACTGGGACCAACGGCTTAAAGTGCCTACCGAAGCACGGAGGAGCTCGAGATACCATTTTTTTATTGACCAACCCGGTATCGACTATAGCGAAAGTTGTTTTGTATCCGTAATCGAAGCCAGAGCGCTCAAACCACTACGCCACCGAGCTCCTCAACTGCGACTTACTTACTGCGAATATTTAAATATTTTGCACCATTTTGGATATGATCTAGAAAACAATAACGCACTGTGTAACTAACGCAACGGGATTATGTTCTCTCCGGTAATCAACGCAAAAATATGACAAGTTTACCGGCCTACAGTAGTCTAAAAAGTTATCGAAGGATTTTTCGAAAAGTCTAATAATAAAGAAATTATTCTTAATTTCATTTCGACAATATTATAGATGTGTGAAAAATATATAATAAAACTAGCTGACCCCGAAAACGTTGTTTAGCTATAAAAATAAAATAAAATTGTCCAAAAAAAAATAGATAGTAGCCGATTCTCAGACCTACTGAATATCATCATCATCATATCAGCCGAGAGACGCCCACTGCTGGGCATAGGCCTCCCCCAAGGATCTCCAAACCCTGCGCTGCCCTCATCCAACGGCTTCCCACGACCCTTACCAGATCATCGATCCACCTTGTGGGGGGGGCCTACCAACGCTGCGTCTTCCGGTACGCGGCCGCCATTCGAGGACCTTTCCGCCCCAACGGCCGTCAGTCCTCCTCGCAATGTGACCTGCCCCCTGCCACTTGAGACTCGCAATTCTTTGGGCTATGTCAGCGACCTTAGTTCTCCTGCGGATATCATCATTTCTGATTCGATCACGCAGAGAAACACCAAGCATAGCCCTCTCCATTGCTCTTTGGGTGACTTTTAGCCTTTGTATAAGGCCCATTGTAAGCGGCCACGTCTCGGTTCCGTATGTCATCACTGGCAACACACACGAATTAAAGACTTTCGTCTTGAGACACTGCGGTAGTTGTGCCGAGAATATGCTGCGTAGCTTCCCGAACGCTGCCCAGCCGAGTTGGATCCGTCGATTGACCTCTTTCTGGAAGTTTGACCTACCAAGTTGGACTATTTGACCCAGGTAAATGTAAAATTCGTCAACAACTTCCAGTGTAGAGCTTCCAACCTTCACAGGAGTGGGTACGACATGGGAATTCGACATTATTTTCGACTTATCCATGTTCATTTTAAGACCCACTTGTTGGGGGACTCTACAGAGGTCGTCGAGCATTGTGCCCAAGTCTTCCAGGTTTTTTACTCTACTGAATATACCTACATATTAAATTTCATGAAAATCGGTCAAGCCGTTTCGGAGGAGTATGGTAACTAAATTTGTGACACGAGAATTTTTTATATTAGATTAAGAATAAGTATTTAAAAGCAATGCCCAACTTAACCGAATCATAGGTAAATGTAAAAGTACTTGTTCTAATGTTGAAATAGAATATTTCGACATTGTAGGGTAGGCATTAGCTTATAACGTTACAGATAGACTTGAAGATTTTCACAGGGTATCCCAAGTCCTGGGTAGCTCAGAGAATTTCACAGTCCTAGGTAGTTCACATGGTTAGAGCAGTCGCCCGGAAAGGTCGCAGCTTCGATCCCAGCCTCAGGACGTGAGATTTTTCTAGTTTAGATATTCTTTCGATGTAAATAAAGAAAATATTGGCTATTTTTGGTTTGAACGAAAAGCTATAAATTGCTCTTACTCGACTTTAACACTGTTTGTCGTAAAATCTAGCCTGACTTGCCTAAGCGTATAAAATCTTATTAGAATCGGTTTATTCGTTTCCAATATTTTCGACTTGAAAGTTTGTGGAAGCCTTGCGACGTAAACTTAAGGGCTCCTTCACATTATACGGTTGCGATCGTGCTGCCGCCGTGAGATGCAGTGTTGATGTTAGTTGCGCACGCGGTCTGTTATAATTTTTCATACAATTTTCCCGTCCAGCGGCAGGACGGTCACATCGCGTTCCTACGTCGTGAATTTGTATAAAAAAACAAAACCGTCCGTGCGCAGACGCAGTGTACCCCTAGTGTAGGTTTAATCGACTCGAAACGAAAACGATCATCGTCGTGTTCACCTCTCAGATCCATATAAAATTGTAGTGGTTTCCAATAATTTACAACAGAGACGCTGCTGCCGTTTCCATACGATTAGGCAGTTGCTACGACGATGAACATTTTCATTTCAATTCGATTGAAACTCATTTCTATGATCTGAGGTTCTCGCGCAGCAGCGGCAATTTGAAAGAGCCCTAAACGGCCCCGATTCCAATAGAGCGACCAGCAAACAGCATACTATAAGCACAGTACTTATTGTATAAGTATTGACCCGAAGATGATATATGTATTTAGCTTTATATCTTCTATAGGTACATAAATTCGTACATACCTGGCGCTTGCATAACATCTTAAAACTATTTGTTGAAAAATTCATAATTTATAATTTTGCTTTTCTATGTAGTACGTGTACCTACCTACTTACAATTATTCGCCACTAAAGGACTTGAATAAGTTTAAGTATTGACCCCAATATATTTAACGAAATAGGTAGTACATTCGTACCTACCTGGCACTTGCGTAGGATCTCAAAAGTTTGTTGAAAAATTCATAATTTATAATTTTGCTGTTCTATGTAAGTAGTACTCACAATTCTTAGTCACCACAGCACTTGAATAAGTTTCTACATCTCGCTATGAGAAAAATATTCCATATGACTTCATACGACAGGAAAATGTTTGTAAAAATAATAGTAGGCGCTTATTCTACATACTAGATTCTCTTTGCAATATTTTCCCGCGCCATTATCCTCACAGGATAATCTAAACGGTGCATGCTCGAAGGTCAAGTATCAATATAAAGGCAGGATGCTACGATAGTCCAGTTCTATAAACAGGCAGACCCTGACACTATTTTTGTATTCTTTATTCGTGTATGAGTATGCACCCAGACTATGCAGTTATTGTCATTATTAACTAATCAAATCTTGCGGGTTTAAATGAAGGCCGTCCAGATTGCCATATTCGTGATGTTAAAAAAACTTACTCTTCAGCGGCGTAGAAAGCACCGGCGGGCGCGATCTCAGTTCTGAGCTGGCCGTACCGCGTCTGCATCGCCTTGTAAGATTCTTCGGCCGCTTGCCGCTGCTCATCGTCATGGTACAGGATCAGGGACATGTACTAGAAAAGTACGTATTTCAAAATTAGTTCGTCGTTATATGAACATAAAGTAAAAAGAGAAAGTATCCCTAAAGATTTGCAGTTAGAAAGAGGTAATTGTGAATACAAATACCTTGTTCATAAGTGTTAGAGAGAATAATTAAAATAATATAAATTTATAATAAAAATAATATAAATATATATATATTAGGTTGGGGGAAAAGTTTCTTCGCAGTTTTTAAGAAAATTCAAAACATTTTTAATATAGTTTATTTACATTTAACTAAAGTATGTAGGTTCCATTTTGTTCGATAACTTTTTGCCATCTTGTAGTTAGGGACATGATCCCATTGCTATAGAAATTTTAGGGCTTCTGATCAAAATACCGCGACAAGTGGTTTTGGCTGTCCTCTCGTGATGTTAACCTGACACTGCCTAGAGAATTCTGAAGAGAGCGAAACAGGTGGATATCTCAAGGTGCAAGGTCAGGACTATACGGCGGATGCATTAACATCTCCCAGCCAAACTCTCTTAATTTTTCCTGAGTGGCTAAACCGGAATGAGGATGATAGAGGTCTAGCGTTATCATGATGAAAAACCACACCCCTTCTGTTGATTATTTCCGGCCGCTTTCTCTCAACTTCTTGCTTTAATCTCATCAGTTGTTCGCAGTAGAGTTCAGAATCGATGTTCCTGCCTGGTGGTAACAGCTCATAATGAATAATGCCCTTCCAATCCCACCACACACACAGCATCACCTTGTTGCGAGTTAACCCGGGTTTCGCCACAGTCCTCTGTGAAGCCTGACCGGCCTTTGACCACGACCTTTTTCGCACGTTCTTGTCGTACGTGATCCACTTTTCATCACCAGTTATCAGCTTCTTCAAAAATGGTCGCGGTTTCATTACGTCGTAATAAAGAATCACAAATGAGTACACGGTTCATTAGGTTTATTTCAGTGAGCTCGTGGGGTACCCAAATATCGAGCTTTTTTGTGTACCCATTTTTTTTAAATGCGCCAAAACTGTTTTGTGGTCAAGTACCAGTTCTTGAGCTACGTCGTAACTACTGATATTCCGATCTTGCTCCAGTTTTTCAAAAATGGCATCAATTTTATCCGTAATAGGGCGACCAGAGCGACGTGCTTCTTTTACATCAAAATTTCCGGATTGAAAACGCTTAAACCAAATTTGTGCTACTCTCACAGACACTGCACTAGGTCCACAAACATCGCAAATTTTTTTCGCGGCTTGCGTTGCATTTTTACCTTTTTTGTAGTAAAATTTAAAAATGTATCGAATTTCTTCATTAGATTCACTCATTTTGACAGTACGAAAAAATTTTAAACAAAAATTAAAACCGACTTCAAAAAACTGAAAAGGATAAAATAATTAAATTTAAGTAGGTATTCATCCCCTAGAAACATATTTTTGGAGTTAGTGCTAAGTGGTTTCCAAAAACAATAGAAAGTGAAGCACTTAGCACCAACTCCAAAATTTGTTTCTGACTTCATAATTTCAGTTTTTTTATATTTAAAACTAAAGTACCCAACTGTTTTTTAAAAAAATTTTATGGGACCATTTGGTCCCATAAAAATTTTTTGCTGCCATTTGGCAGCTATTCCGCATCGAACAAAAAAAGAATCACGTAAATCGGATCAGTAATCTCGGCGTAATCGGTGTACATACATAGAAAAAAAAAAAAAAAAAAACATACCGGCCGAATTGAGAACCTCCTCGTTTTTGAAGTCGGTTAAAAACAAATGAATAACACACATTTTCCTAATTTGAATTTGGAATTATTTTTTTAAAAATCTAATTTTTAATGATACCAAAACCAGCCAGATACAAATAGTACAGTCAACGAGATTTTATTACAAGTTCATACATACTATAATGCGAAAAGACTTTTTCCCCAACCTAATATATATATTTTCTAATAATATAAATTTATTATATATTTTTCAAACATTTATAATAATGTTAAAATCAAAAATTAAGAATGTTAGAGAGAGATTTTGCCCGCGGCCCGTGCTAGGCCTGCAGTTTTTTAGAGCAGTCACCCGAAATGTAGCGGGTTCCCATGCTGCCCTAGGACATGACCTTATAAAGTTTACTTATACCTACTTTTATTTATTAAAACTTCAATTGCACAAAATGAGTTACAACTTGGCGGACTTAATGCCTTTAGGCATTCTCTACCAGTCAACCAGACACTTTTATTTTATTATAAAAGTTATAAGGAGTATCAACTACTTGTGTATCTAAATAATATGTTTTATAAAGGTCATTAGTCGTAATTATATAAACCAATTTCGGTTTTCGTGGATTCAATGTTACTTGTTTATATGAAAAGTATCTACATAATTACGTTAAAGCACGAAAATAAAGTGTAAGTTTTTTTATCATACGAAAAACAAATATTATGACAGCTACAGGAAAATTACTAACATACGAGTATGTTCTGTCTGGCAAAATAATAGTTGTTTTTGTATTTATTGCGGCGTTAGATGACTTGCAAAATTCTTACCTATCTTATTATAGAATAATTTGTGTCGTCAATAAAGTGAAACTGTGTGTATTGGCGGATATGATATAAAGTTTAAAAATTTCTTTACGGATTTTTACTTTACTTTGAAGTTTTGAGACTAAGTATATAGCTTACGTTGAAATATCAACATAAGTTTAAAAGTTGAATGAATATGCATTGAATGAATGAGAAACGAGAAAAAGTTTTCAATTCGCTCTACTTTTCTCTAATCTCTCTTTGTCGTTAGTGACTTGACTATCTCTTGAAATACCGATTTTATAATTATAGCAATTTGGAAGACATTATTGAAATGTTTGAAAAATATCTAGACTAAAAAATATAGCTAAGTTTCCTGGGGAGGTTTGCAAACCCGCTACCTTTTAAAATATAGCGACTGCTCTACTCACAAAGTTAACGGCTACCTTCACAATGTCGAAAATAAGGATATTTATTTATTGTACCTTTTGTTAAAAAATAAAACAAAGAATATTTAAATATAACTACGTATCATAGAACATTTTAATTTTATTAAAATTCTAAATAATTAAATATAATATTCTAATATATTAAATATATTACTCTCTCAGGTAGTCTAAATAAAAGTTTGTAACATTTTCTGATATATTAAACAGAGAGCTGATTTTAGCTATTATTAAAGTTCCGCTAAGTTACATGGCAATGGAAATCGCCGTTATTTTTATACAAGTGTATATAATTTACCTGTCTCTTTATCTTGGTGGTAAGCCCGTACTCGTGGTTTGCCCAGAACATATCCAGGAGCTCTGCGTAAGTCACTGTCTTAGGATCGAAGTCTAACTCAATCACCTCTGTGTGGTCTCCACTGGAAAATCATAATGACAAACATTAGGAAAGACTAAATCAAATTACCGTGGTGTTAGTATTTAGTTTTATAGCTTCTAGAACTCGCTTCTTATAAAATGACCTAGCACTTCTTTCGGCTTCTAACAATGGTAGCGCTGCTTTGTGAAATTAAAGCGATTCGGACTCCATTAGATTAAGTTCGGTTCGTTTACTGTAGTAAAATTGTTTTGTTATAGTTATTTCAGAAATTCAATCAAATAAACCCTAAACGATGCCATTGAATCGCGTGACATAAGACTGCCATACCTACCATGACTATGCTATGAAATACAAAATTATGATGGCGATTACTTTGTCAATTTGCTGTCAGACCGGTAATAGTACATTCATACAGTCACATGTAATAATATTTGTTACTTTTACTTGTTACGGTAATGCTACACCATAGGATGGTTACACCATAGGACTGTAGCATTTTTGTTAACTAGATTTTTATCAAAGAAACAAAAAGTGTCTTCTGATTCAAAAGTAAAATTACAAATGGCAATACAAGTAGCTAAAAAATATGAGGAAAACCCCGCATAATTACGTAGGTACCTATATTAATTACATATATACGCACCACTAACCCTCCAACATAGAAGATACCTACATCTAGATATTTCATTATTTCATTGTGCCATCAACATCACCAACTTTTTCTCAATTCCTACACTTTCTCCGTTGGCTAGAGATCCTCAACCTTGTCCTACTTTTGGTGGCAGACGCCAGTTACTAACTGACTATGCAGATATTTGTAAATTCGCGAAACATTATGTGCTAAATGTAGGCATACATAAAAATTTGTTAAATTATTTTTTTAGAATGAAAACAGTAGTAAACAAAGTATAACATTGGGTATCTACCTATGTATTTCATTCGTTACCTTACAATGTTTATTTATGTTTTACCTCTGACTATTACTTACAGAGATATTTATTAACACTTTATTTGTCAACAATTTAATAAAATAGTTTTTATGTAACACCTATTACCTCTGTAATTAACATCACAATACATGTTAGTTTGGTATGCGTCAGATGGCACACGTAACCGAAACACCTTGGCCTTGCGCGGGCGCCTCGTAACCTTCGCCGCTGCGATTTTTAGACGTAGCGAATTGTACAGAATGTTTTATTAGATTGTATTCGTAGGCTAAGGTAGGTTAGTAATACAATATGTATTTACTTAATATTTTATTAGATTTAGTTTCAGTCAAATTCTCATGTCGCACACACTCCTGTGAAGGTTTGAGTCTCTGTAGAGCTTTAGTCTGGAGGTTAGTTAGTCCAACTTGGTGAGTCGTTCCAGAAAGAGCTAGGTCAATCTACGGATCCAACAAAAAGTCTCCCTAGCTGCAAAGTATTTCAGCTAGATATACTATTAAGCTATTCTTTTTGTGCTAAAATTAGTAAAACATTAAATGTTAATAAACTTGAAGTAATTGAAAGAAATGTTTTTCGAATTTAATTACATAAGTAGGTATACTTATGTAATTATATTAATTAATTACCAATGACTCTACTTTTATTATAAAATTTATGGTGAATGGGGACCTACATAGGTGAGGTAAGAATGTGCCTGCTGCTTACCGTGAATCAAACATGATAATGACATTTGAATAGAGACATACAATAATTATCACGTTGTATTATTGTTTCGCTTGATATCACGAGAGACACCTAATTTTATTGGATTTTATTTTTATACCACTAAGGTGGCAATCAGGCATAAGGCCCACCTGATGGTAAGTGGTTACCGTAGCCTATGGACGCTTACAATACCAGGGGTATCACTTGCGCGTTGCCGAGCCAGAAAAAACCTTTATTTACTAACAATGTGATTTACATTCACCAGTGTTCAGTATTTCAGTGTTGGTAGGTACACAATATGCTTATTGATCGTAACTTTGTCCCTGACAGAGGTCAGGGGCAAGATTACGAGGGCTCTGCCACAGAATAAATAGCATTCAGTGGCTCTACAGGCAATCGATAGCTTACTACACTAGAACTAAAAGCATGTTAGAATGAAGGAATCAAAAGAAAATTTTATCTGTATAGTTCTTATTGCATAGAGTTAGAAGGATGTTGCGTACTCCTTAGAGACCGTTTTTGTGTACTTTTTAATTTGTATTCTTTTACTTTTGATATTACGTTGTTATTCTGTTGTCATGGTGTCATTCGTTATTTTGCTGCTTTTAATCATCTTATACTCCTTTTCATTTGTCTAGACTAGAGCTATTGAAATGTTTTTTCATAAATCATTATGTAACAATCTAAAGCTATGGGATGTTTTGTTAAAGAAAACAGGTAAACAGTTAATTATAATTGTCAAATGTACATCTACACGATTTAATAATAGCATATTTTAGTGCTAATGCGTCTCATTTAGGATATTATTGATAGATGTGAATGTTATGAATAATACGGGCTTTGATTAGATAAACTAGGAAAAATAAAGATAGATAGGGCTGAGACCTTGATTCTGATAAGAAATATTTGGATAATACCTCTAATATCAATACACTGACCTACCCATATTTAAAATTGCAAATAATAATATTTGTCTCGTGATCGTCTCGTCAGCTTTTAGCTCGTCAGCGTATGAAATTCTGAGCAGCGCACCTGGAGAGCGATTGTTCATCATCATTATATCAGCCTATGATGTCCACTGCTGAACAAAGGCCTCCCCCATCGATTTCCAAATGAAACGATTCTGCGCAGCTAGCATCCAACGGCTCCCCGCGACCCTGACCATGTCGTCTGTCTATCTAGTGGGAGGCCGTCGAACTTTGCGCTTTTCAGTACGTGGTCGCCATTCTAGAACTTAAATAATAGGTGTGAGTGTATAAAAAAAAAATGCCTAATAGCCGTCTGTTTTGCGTGGCCTACCCACTGCCATTTCAATTTGATAATCCTATGAGCTATGTCAGAGACTTTGGTGCTCTTGCGGATGCCCTCATTTCTGATTCTATCTCGAAGAGGTGCAGCGATTATTGTGTAAGATGCATTAGAACAGATATTGATTTGATTTAGTGTGTTATTATAACGATTTGAAGTCTTGATTCATATGAAATAGGTTTACCTAAAAATAGGAAGTAATCTGTACAGTAATTTATCTGTCTGTCTAGTAATCTGTCCATAATAGAGAAGTAAATAAGCATCCTGCTTACCGGATGGTATGCGTAACTGAAAAGCATATATATGATGAGTAGCAACTAGGATATATAACGTTACACACCCTGCGTGAAAATGAACAGGAAACTCGATCGACGAGCTTTATTTGGTTTTGGACCTTACTCAGAACAGTAACGCACTAAAGAGAGTTAAGAGAGTTGACTGCGATGTCCTAAGCAGAAGTATTTCTAGAGTATGCACTAGAAGAGTGTAAGTAAATAGTACGTGATAGTAGGTACAATCCGCTGCCTCTGGGGACATTCCCGCTACGGATGTCTATCTTGACTCCATCTGTGACCTGGCTTTGGCTAAAACTTTTCGATATACCTAGGTACTGTGATTTAAATTCAGTTACAGTTTGGTATAGAATCAGAAAAAAAGGACTCGATAGTATGACTGACTACCTGAGTAGACACATTGTTATGTGTGTATCATGAGTGTGTGTGTCTCGTCCGCTCGCAGTGTAATTTACAATTCATTTATATAATAGTATGTATTATGATGGCATACTCACATATTTCTATAATGAGGGTTCTTAGTGGTGCCACCAGCGTAGCCGACGCGTGTGCGTATTACACCGAGAGTAGCGCCGAACAGGGAATCGTTGGACCAGAAACATCCCATCCCGAAGGTCGCCTTCTTCGTCAGGATGTCCACATCATGCAGGAGAGCGGCCTAGTGTGAAAACAAACATATAAGGAAACTGTTGCCACTAGGAAAAATTGTTCTAATTGAAAAAATAATGAAAATTATTTGAGAGCATCAATAGATTGATGCTGATATGAATGAATGATATTTCATTTTAGCGTGTCATTTATTTGTGATCTAACTTTATGCCGTTCACTCACACCGCCGAAAAAAATATAAAGCCAACCTACTTCGGTCACATTAGTTTTAACCAAAATTTAGCGAGGTGTAATTAAAGTATATTTGATTTAAAAAAACGGGGTATCTCTATGCATCGTTATTTTTGGCTAGATTTTACCCGTTTAGTTACGAAGTCACTTTTTTTAGCTATAGGTAGTCAAAATCATTTGTTTCAGTGTTATTACTCGTATCGATACCGTTGTATTTAGGTTAGTAAGCGTAGTGTATTCTGCAAGTCAGCAAGATGTTTATTTCTTTCTTTACATCGCAAAAACCTTTCCTTTCGTGATTTAATGTATATGGTTAAATCCTAAACACACTTATCTACGGACAAATAGAATTAAGTATTTTGGCGGTTGATGATCTTAAATACACATTTGAAAACGTCGTTACCCATAAACAACATCCAGTAGATATAGGTAGGTAAGTAAGCAGATCTTGACCCACTAGCCACCAGTGAGCCATAGATGCCTAATAATAAGTCACGATTAATAGATTCGTTATCAAAAAGAATGTCACATATTCTATTCCTCTAACTGCGTAAGTCAAGGAGTTAAGGATTATCAAACAGATAACGAGGACCTGAATGAAAGCAGCATGCTTGCTCTCATTATCGTCAGAGCAAAGGTTGCGGGGGAGACAAAGCGTTTCTAAAACTACGCCGCACCATTATCTGCCCGATACTGACGTCGCTGGTGGTAGACACGAGCAACTAAAATAGATCAATACTTATATTGGTTTAATTTTAAGACTCTCATGGCTTTTTCTTTTGTCGACTAATCACACCAATCTATAATATTCACTATGCAAGTTAAAAACACATGCATTTAATTTTGATTGACAGCTCGAGGGCATTTTATTCCCGTCAAATAAAATTGTCTACGTCCCTATTGTGTGAACCCTTATCCAATAAGTGGCTGACTATAAATTGTCTAACTTACGATCATATGTGAAGATAGATATAAATTCTTTATTTTGTGAAGGTTTCACTCAGTGTGTTATTGTTTATGTTCTGCTTGTTTATGTAAAAGTGCGAAATAAAAAATCTTCACGTTTGTTAGAGAATACTAAAAAATCGTAGTTTTGCTAGCATAATGGACAGGATTGTCTTATTAGCGTCATTCTCGAAAGATCAACAAAACGCCAATTGGATATTAATCGCATGTGTTTGGCGATACGAAATAATATCGTAAGCGAAATAAAACAATTAGTTAAATATCTCAGTAGGTAGGTCCACATTCCCTACAAATTACACCGAATAATTAGGTAGAATTATTGAAAAACGAACTGAATGTAATTTTGTGTGATTGTGATAACTTTATGTATTTTTTATTGATTATAGTTACTTACTATCAAAGTTTTTTTTATAAAAGTCTCTCTACTCATCATCATGCAGACGGTGAGATAGAGTCATTATTCCTGCGACGCTCGCGACTCTACGCAACGTATATATTTTTACGCGACGTAGAGTTGAGTAAAGAATTTAAAAAACAATGATCGTGAACTATAAATGAAATCTGAAAACGCTCGCTACATAAATAGTATTAATAAGTATTTATTTGTATGTGTATATAAATAATAATAATAATCATACACACACATATTAGCTAGACCAAGGTAAGCATCATTAAGAGCTTGTGTTATGTTATGTTGTTTAAATATTTATATAATATTCATAATTACATTCTTGTAAGAATTTTATGTAGTATACCTGTATTTGTATTTATTTTTATCAGGTATATAACATTTCAAATAAGGTAATTTATTACGTTTTTTTGCACCGCCATTTTATTTTGTTCAACATCTTTTACGGGTTGAATAGTAGAGAATGACCACTGTACTTTTTTTCTGCACTAAAGATTAAATAAATAAATATGCTTACTTTACTGCCCCTTTATTATGATAGCAATTGAATATTTCTTCCTCATAAATTACTTAGTTACCTAATAAGGGTTATTAAATAAAAACACAATTAATTGTATATAAAAAGGAATTAAATCACGAATCGTTTTATTTTATTTTATAAACTATATAATTTTCAAAATTCCCACACAAACCGGTAATTGTTATTAGTCTTTAAAAAGTTTGTTTTAAAATATAAATTCTTAAGTTTTTAGATGACAGTCTGTTTGGATGACTTCACCTTTCTAAATCTACAAAATTGCAAGCCGTAAGTAAAAAATACCTTTTCTAATGTTTATAATAAACACGATAATGTTTAACTTTACCGATGTTTTGAATTTTTTATTAAGTATAGTCTCCTCAGTGAAAAGAAAAGCTTTTTTTTAATCGGCAACTACGACGCATTGCATAAAACAAACTAAATCTTTTTTTACATTTAATTTTTCCCTGACTTGTCTAGGTTCAATTTTTCTTAATCTACTATAACTAGAAACAAATTTTAAAACGAAGGACCATGAAAACTTTCATCAAATGTGCATTCTCAAGTATTTACCTACTGATAATTTTACATTTAATCATAATATGCTTGATTTTAACTGATTTTTTTTGCGTGTTTTTATAGATATAGGGCTGCCATTGGTAACATTTGAAACAATTTAATGTGAATTTAAATTTTATCTTACAGGATTTTTTCTTAGATAGGCACTGAAAATTTATTTATATCTTACATAATTATCTTACAAAAAATGAAGCTATCTTTTAGAAATACATTTTTGAAGCAATTTATTCTTCATCATCATCATCTTATCAGCCTATGATGCCCACTGCTGAACCAAGCACTGCCATTTCAACTTGCTAATCCTGTGAGCTATGTCAGTGACTTTGGTTCTCATGGATATCCTATCATTTCTGATTCTATATCGCCGAGAAACACCTAATAAGCTTGTTCCATAGCTTGTTGCGTGATTAAGAACTTACACAGAAGGCCCATAGTAGTAACCATGTTTCTGTATGCCATTACTGGCAACACACACTGGTCGAAGACTTTCGACTTCAAGCACTGAGGAATTTTGGACAAATTGGATTTGTCGATTTACCTCTTTCTCGAATTTGGACCGTTTTCTGTACTTATACAGGGTGGTGCCGTCAATACGACAATAAATTAAAACATGGGCTATATTTGTTCATAGAAATGGTTTGCCACTTTCAAAAACATCTTATTTATTTGATAATTTCATGAAATTTGTATGAAATAATATAATGTTGGCTGAATTTATTCATTGAAATGTCACGAAATCATTAAATGAATACGATGTTTTTGAAAGTGGCAAACCATTTCAATGAACTAATATAGCCCATGTTTTAATTTATTGTCGTATTGACGCCACCATCCTGTATAAAAAACGGTATTCTAGAAATTGTATTTGTAGCAGGTCTATTTTTTATCTCTAGCATTCGCCTTTAACATTGACAAAATGTAGAAAAACTAATCTTGGACATGATTCAAATTATCCATTGAAGTCGAACTATAAATAATTAACGCAAAAAACTCAGGTAGATCAGACAATGTAGATAATAATAGAGCAGATACTGTTTTACAGCTTATAGGTAGGTATTGGTATACCGTTACCTCACTTACATTTTTTGTAAGTTCTATACATCCATTCGTCTATGACATGCAAAAAAGAATTTAGTAGCCACACACCACAACCGTAACTATTAATCGACATTCGACCGAAAGTTTGCAATTTATCTTTTGCTGACTTAAAAAGCCTTTCAAAGGAAGGGCTAAATATTTTTCATTATCATGTAGGTAATACCTATGTAATAACTTTCTTTAATGAACATTTTAGGCTTTATTTACACTATTAATTTTGCCATGCTCCTCGTATTTAAAACTGAAAGTAAGTTAATAACAACTTGTCTCTACATACGTTTTTACGTATGTAGAGACAACTTGAAAATCAGAAATTCTACAGGTATAGGTACATGAGTATATGATATTTATGTAATAATATCCCTAATTAGTGTCTGAAGCCGAACAAATTGCACCAGTCCGCAAAAATTATAGTTCGGAGAAAGTTTGTGAAATTGCAAAAAACAATGTAGGTACTTACGTTGACTGGTGGCTTCATGGTCCAAAATTGTCTGATTAATCCCAGCATGCAAAGAGTTTGATGGTAATAGTTTATTATGTTTGATCTGTTTTGTTTCGTGACCGCGTGGTCGATATAAGAGTGCAGCCGCGACGCGTCGACTCGTAGTGGCGGCCCGGCAAACACTGACTGACTGATGAACATGAAATTATCAACACCCACATTTGCGGCGACATTGACTTACAAAACTGTGCTTATACGTTTTCCAACTGAAGACACAGACGACTAGTATTTTAACACTCTGTTCTTTCATATAGATATATACAGTATACAAGTGACTGAATTTTGGTCCTGGTTTTAGAATATCCTATAAATATCTACTAGAATGATCGGGTAAGGCACAAAATTCAATATAGTGTTTACTTATTTCATCTGATAAAAATCCTAGATATTTTCTTAAGCTCAACCAGGTGGAATTTTTTCCGTTAAAGTAAATAATTAACATACCTACTTACTTACCTATATTTTTAGATAGCCAAGTATCTTAATTGTTTTATTACAACAGTTGTGCAATAATCGACTCACTACTATCATTTTCTCATATTTTTACATTGGTGAAATGCCCATCCATTGCAGGTGAGCAACGTAGCAGGAAAATAGATACACGGAGCTTGCGCACGCACAGCTCGGCGCACACACGTGTGCGATCGACGCGTATGACGTAACCTTCCCCGCTGTTGAGTTGATCCTGACGTATTCGACGAGTGACGAATTATTGACAACAAATACTAAACTCAAAGTGAACTAATTTTAGACTCTTTCCCTCTCCTGATAAAATTTTTGATGTATGATCCTAATTCTGTGAACAATATCAGATTTAAGGCTAAGGCGAAGCGTAAGCAGATTCGTTTATTAGTTGGGGACTCACCCTATTTATTAAAAATTTTAATTACCTTATTAAATCCTACAATGCATTAACTTCATATTTATTTCAATGCTACAACATACCTAGTATCTTCAAATCTTCAACTTCTCTATTTTCTTAAAATTAGGGCGGTTCTACAACCTTGATATTATTAATTCCTGATGATTTCTAGGTCAATAATTGTCTTACATTATCTAAATATCTAAAAGCAGCAACTCCTCGTAAACTGGCAGCGTTCGTTATTACGACGATTTTAAGATGTGGGTATCTAACTTCCTAAGCCAAAGAGTTATGTCAAATTAATACTTTTAGATAAAAAATATATAGATTGGTTGCGTTTTTATTTTTTGCATTAGAAAGTAGGCACAATAATTATTAACCCGTCAAGCAACATATTCCAGACACAATCGATTTTTCAATTGTCATAGCCCTCCAGAGGTATAACGCCGTTTGACAGATTAAGAACATACTTAAAGGTAGAATAGACACATGACAAAGACGTTAAAACTTCACTAGGGGTCGCAGAGGGTAAAAAAATGAATGCTATAATTGTAGAGTCATTGTGAACCGCATTCTTAGGGTTATTCCTGTGTACCCTCAATTATTCGCCAGCGTGGTGGTGAACAAGTCTACCTTTTTATTTGTTTTCCTGTCCAATTGGACAGCGAGAATTCCTATTCTTGTAGATATTTTATTTTACATTTGAACCTATTTTGTGCATGACCTAGATGAGAGAGACCGAAAGTAAGTCAAATACAAATATTTTTTATTTGCTAATAAATAGGGTACAGGGTGTGGTGTTATTTTACAATTATTTGTGCTTTAACCTATTTAGCCATATCAACATAGCATGCAAATATTTAGAGCAAGTAATTTTTATTTCATTAAAATTTTTTACAAGCAA
Source organism: Nymphula nitidulata (assembly GCA_947347705.1). Lineage (NCBI taxonomy): Eukaryota > Metazoa > Arthropoda > Insecta > Lepidoptera > Crambidae > Nymphula > Nymphula nitidulata. Next base: position 14,451,975 of record OX374630.1, on the reverse strand, counting down.
AAATAATTCATAAATTCATGAAAATAAATAAATAAACTAGTGCATCAACCATTCTAAATATCTTTATTTATTAAAAACTCATCAACAGAATAAAAAGTCTTTTCCAACAACCAATGTCGTAATGCATGCTTAAAACGGTTGAGAGGAAGTAACTTAAATGAATTAGGAATCTTATTATAAATGGACTTACCCATAGCATAACTGTTACTTAGAAATCTCTTAGTTTTTGGGACTAGTTCCAGTACAAGTCTATGAGGATTTCGTCTTGTTCTACATGATAAATCTTTTGCCTCAACGAATTTATCTCTATTTTGTCTTACAAATAATGCTACGTCCTCATCATCATCACCAGCCTATATACGACCCACTGCTGGGCACAGGCCTTCCTACATGGAAGAAACACATGAGGAGTTTGAGTCATAACACCACCACGCTGGCCCCATGCGGGTTGATGGGTTAAAGCGGTTGCAGAAACAAACAGGACCAACGGCTTAACGGCTTCGGAAGCATGGAGGTGCTCAAGATAACAAACTCATCCCAGGATCGACCATGGCGAAAGTTGCTTAGTTTTTCGTATCGAAACCAGAGCGCTCAAACCAATACGCCACTCCTCAAAATAAGGAAAAAAGAAAGTAAGTAAAATAAAATAAACTAGGTACTTAAAAAATAGCACTATTATTTAATCTGGTGGTTCATACCACCATCCTCAGATATAGACCTCCGGGTTTCAATTCCCCTTGGGGGCAGAAATTTTCTGCTCTGTTTATTCGGTGGAAGGGCTTTTTAAAAATACCCTTGGCTATCTACCACTATCTTACCTAAGGCAGTTAAGAGGTAAGATAGCCAGTTCTTCTGTGGTTGAGGAATTCGGTTGTAGTTCACTTCTGTGATGTGAATGTGAGACCGAAAGCCCAAGATAAATAAAATTGAAACACAAAACAAAAAGCTCGTACCTAAATGAATAAAATATGATTCTTTTATAGCTACTTATTCCTAGTGTAAAGTTTCAATCGAATTGAAACGACAAGGTTCGCCGTCGTGATAACTGTCAAATCTATAACAGAGAAGTGGTTTCCATATTTTATTAACGAGGCGCTGCTGTCGTATTCTTTTGTTTTCCGTAATATGATTTGCAATAATTTCATTTGCCAAAATGATCCTCAGTCATAATATTTATGTGGAGTATTTTAGAAAAAAAAAACACTACCTACCTAAACATTATTGTAAGAAATACAAATAAAGAAAGAAAATGATGAAATAATTTTATGCTACAGGCGGGAATCGATCGCGTCTCCTGGGGTCTCGATAACCGCTTCGCCTAGGCCTTCGGACACATTGGTACAATTTCCATATTAGTACAATTCCTCATTCGTACAATTCCACATTAGTACAATTTGAAATGTTTACCCGGGTAGCTAAACCGTGGCCACAAATTGTGCAGTTTTCCTATATTTACTTTCTACTTTGATATGACAACTTATACCAAGTTTTTTAAGTACTTTCATGCTTTATAATGCAGACATCTTCAAAGAAAAATAAATTTTGAACAAGATCTTGTTCAAAATTTATTTTAAGTTACCGTTACCGTTTGTTGTGTTAGTGTTTTTTAAGTTACCGTTAAATATTACCGACGGCACAATACCAGTGACACTGATCAGTGTCACTGGTATTGTGCCGTCGGTAATATTTTCAACGAAGTTATTGCATTAATTTCATTTTATCCTAATTATCTAAGTGGTCACTTGAAAGACATAATAAGTTGTCAATTTTGTTTTGTTTATATTCAATTTTTCATAAGCCGCATGTTTATGTTATGTTGAAGGAACATGTTTTCATTAAAAGTTCTTATTTTTTGACATAAAAAACTCTGTATTCTTTAGCAAAACATTTACAAACAAATATGTAGAGTCATTAAAAATTGTACAAACTTGTACTGCTGCCAATGCATTTGTACAAATATGGAAATTGTATCAATGTGTCCGAAGGCAGCGGAGCACTAAGTGTCCTGACCTAACAATTTCTTCACCGCTTTCTACTTTTAACGTTTTTATGGCAACGGTCATCTTACCACTCATTAAGTTACAATAAAATGGGGCGTTATAACATACAAAATTAAACTGGGTAGGTACCAACGCCTTTCAATTCAGCCGTGAAACATTTTGCTATCTTTCGGATTGAAGGGAAAGGTAGCCAGTGTAATTACTGAGCATGGCATTTCATCTTAGGCCTCAGGATGACAACGCACGTGCACTATCAAGTGATTTTCCTTTGTTATTGCAGGTGTCTATCGGACGCGGTAACCGCTTACCATCAGGTGGGCCGCCAGCTTGTCTTTTTCCCTCGCGCGGAGAGAAGTCATATATCTATTCCTGTCTCGACTGAACGAAGTTTGATCGTATTATATTTCATTAGTTTATTGTCTTTCTAATGAACTTAGCTAATTTGGATTGTAAATATTAGTCAGTTAAAACGAAAAAAGAAGAATAAGGATGACCTTTACATTTTTTCCTACATAGAGATTTTTTTCCATCGATGTTTTGGCTTTTGTAAAATACTTTAAAGAGAAGGCTCGGAGGCGTAGTGAGGAGCTCAGCGGCGAGGTCTTTTGTGGGGTCTTGTTTCAATTACGAAAACAAAGCAACTTTCGCCGTGGTCGATCACGGGATGGGTCAATCAAAATTCATAATCTCGAGCTCCTCCGTGCTGCACGTTGTGCCGTTGGTCCGGGTTGTTACTGCAGCCTGGTGGTGTTACGGCCCAAACTCCTCATTTTTGTCTCCTATGTAAGAAGGGGAAGTCCTGTGCCCCGCAATGGGACTATAACTGGGACATAATCTGGACATAATCTGTGATGATGATATAAATACTTTATTGATTAATCAACTTTAAGATATTAGAAAACAAGAACGACGGTAGTAGAAAAAAAATGCTTAGATCCTAGTAAAAATGCTGAATATAAGCGAGGTTTCTTTAACAATATCGTACGATTTGTGGGCACTTCACAAGTAGAGGTCGCGCCAAACATCTAGGGCTCTGTAGTTGCATCGCGCTGTATTGCGCAGCTGCCCGCAGCTACCGTCCCTTACGGCGTTGTTCCGCCGTTCCATATTTTGATAGTGAGCAGTGAATCGACTCGTGTTCAGAGCAAACGTGAAGTTTGGCGCAAGCTATACATACTGAATTACAGAGTAAATTAAAGACATAATAGATTTAATCAAACGAATTTATTTTTTATAATTTTTACATTTCAATATACTTTCTTACACTACTGCTCAAAGGGCATTTGATAACAAGGAATTAACTGTAAATTTGAAATAACTAAACATCCTTAAAGTAAAATGCAGTAAGTAGTTACTTAAATATTTGCATTGAATCTGCAGTAATACTTGATTAGGTTCGATAGGAAGATTATTTTTAAATATTTGAATGGCTGTGAAGGTCTTCAATCAGTCTTCAAGGCAAAATATAACCTAACGTACAATTATTGTCATAAATACTGCAAACAACATTAACAACATTATTGTACTATTGGCATAATTATGTATATGTCTTTAAACAGTAGTGTGAAATATCCGCAAAATTAATACAATATCATTATTCTTAATAGTGTTGTGGCGTAGAAACAACCTCACTACACAATTCATATACAGGATGGTGCCGTCAATGCGACAATTAATTTAAACATAGGCTATATTGGTTCATAGAAATGGTTTGCCACTTTCAAAAATATCGTATTCATTGGATAATTTCATGACATTTGTATGGAATAGTGTAACGTTGGCTGCATTATTTCATACAAAGGTCATGAAATTATCAATTGAATACGAAATTTTTGAAAGTGGCAAACCATTTCTATGGACTAATATAGCCCATGTTTAAATTTATTGTCGCATTGACGGCACCACCCTGTATAAATAGATCAATCACGTGGGGCATAGCTATAAGATTTGTATAAATTTTTAAACACTTTCCATATTTTGTTTCATTTGTAAACATAAATTAGTTAGGCTTTGTTTATAGAAAGTAAAAAAATATACTAAAAAACAAAAAATACTATTGATTCCCAGTACACTTACTTGAATTATTTTAAGAAAAACCTTTATTAAAATTATGCTGTATTAAGGGACCATTTACACGATACAAGCTTCTTTCCATTAGCATACAATTTGATTGAATAAAGAAAAGAGTGTTGTTATTAGTAATGTGTTGTTTAGTCTATGCAAGTTATTTCTTGCTTCAATTTAATTGTATACTGTAGGCAACAAACTTACATCGTTTAAATGGGTCTTTAGTGTATAAATAGTATGATATTAATATAACTTTACTACAAAACAATGGAAAGTGTACTAAAGACATAATTACAAATCGCACAGATAACCATTAGTAACAAAACAAATAATCAACAATATAATCTGGGGTTTGACATGAACCTTACATCTGCTCAGCTCAGCTGTTGTGTCGACGTAATTCTACTGTAGATGGTGTGAAGTTTTTATAGGAACAACAAGGTTATATGAAAAATATATGACATACGCAGACAATTTTCTCACAGTATTAAATTTGTAGCTAGATGCAGTTGACTTGCCTTTTTGTGAGTAAATTCAGAGATATTTTTTACCCTTTCCATGATCTTATAAAGTATACAATAATTATGTTATGCGAAACTGTTCATTTTCAAATCTCAATGCAAGAATGTAGACTGCTTCTAGCGATTGACCTACGCTTAGGTAATTTATTTTCAAAATACATTATGTAGGAGGCACAGCATACTTGGGGTAAATAGTGTGCAGTATAATTGTAAGGAAATATACAATTTTTACTATAGGATATGGCAGTGGTCCGAAAGAAGGCAAGATCCAAAATGGCAAGGTCGCTTTGATTACAAGTGTATTTGAAATTATCTATCGTACACATACTAATTTGCTAAGAGACTACACGCATAGAAGTATAAAACTTTAGGCGGAGGAAACTACCCCTTCACTAAAAATATTTATAAAATTCCTCAAACATGTCTAAAACTCTAAAAAATGTAAAAAACTTGAAGAAAAGTACAAAAGGGGGTAAAATGTTAACCTTACTGACTTGACTACTAATACAATAGACTACAGAGCACTCGGCATTTGACATTAGAGTTGTGACTCGAGGAATAATAGTCTTTAAATTTATACAACTATCAGCTACTTTGATAAAACATGTATATTTTTGTGTGTTGAATAGTACGCTACAATATTGTTCTAGTATCGCAGATATAACAATTAATACATTTATTGCAAACAGCCGGTCTAACGTCAGAATAAAGAATTTGTAATCTCTATTGATAATTTCATGCTACGTCCTTAAAATATGTTCTATTTTTAGACAGCTAATGATGAAATCTAAAAATATTTCTTATTCGTACTGCATAAAGACAGTCGCAACAGGAATAACAATATTATTGTGCATGTATGACATTCAAACAGTTTGTATTCATTATACCAGAAACCATAGAATACCAGAAACTATATAAAAGTCTGATGGGACTGGAAAATAAAACTCTTGATTTATTATAAAAAAATCTACAAAAGGGCTGACCTGCCAAAGAAGTAATCAAGCAATTGTATTTTATGTAAATATAAGCTTAGGCAAACCACAGACGTTAGTATTTAGCTAATTTTTGGAATAGAACAATACAATATTAATGTTCCTTTTTATGGCAGTAAATTATCGCTTTAATGGGAAAACACCGCTTTTCAAAAGTGGCAACATAAGGCCGTATAGTAACTTTGATATATTCCAACACGTATGCTAAAATTCGAAATTACTTTTCCATAATTACACAAAGGCTCGAGCAATAATGAGCATTTCTCGCTCAATGTCCGCTTACCGATACTAATTACGAACCACAAACACAACAGTTATCACAAATAGGCTGTCTGTAAAATGCTTTTTATTAAAATACTGTAACGGAATCAATGTTTTCAAATATATATAATTCTCTCTATAAGGCCATTCAATATTGCTTTGTTTACACATAGCATAGCTCGAGAAAGTATTTTTACTCATTTTTACAATAAGTTTGTTACAATTTTATATATTTTTACTTTGAGAATCTATTTTCATAGGATTTGAATTCAAAGTCATCAAATATTGCAGAAACAATTAAAAGAAACACTGCCTCTAGAATAATAATTTCTTTCATTAATTATGTAGATATAATAATTTATTATTTACTTACATTTACATCTTTCTATAGTAATAATATACACATAAGTTTAAGTACTTTTTAAGTACAAGTAATCTAACAGGGTAATATAGTAAAACTAATGATAATGACTATGATATGGACGAATGTATTTACTAATGGATGGGAACTAGCAGTGATATTTAGATGACAGTACGTGTATCTCGATATAATTAGATTATAATAAATAAAGGTACTTACACTTTTATCTACAAAAACCCCAATAGTGTATTGCGTTAATCTTTAGCGATACTGTGACTTTTCCCATCACGAAATACTGCTGAATGATATTTTAACAAATGCGCGTACGCATGTTGTAAACTCTTTCAAGTTTTCGCGACTGGGGATTATTTGTAGATATAATCAATACGGAATTATAATAATACAATGTTGAACGGAATGTAAATTAACGTATACAGTTAGAAGTACCACAGAAAATGAACACTGGATTGTAGGTCACGCCACCCGTTATGTAATCTCTGAATGACAGCAGTTCAGCTATTTTTTTTTTTTTGGTTTAGTTACATAGTCACCTGTCCTTTTCTTTTTGATGTTATGAAAAGTAATTATTGGATGCTGGCTAGAACCATATATTGAAAGCTTCATTACGCCATTACACAGCCTATATTCAGAGACTCCATAAAGTTTGCCACTTTAACACGAAAATAATACTTTTATTCGGAATAGTGATTTATGCATGTTATCTAAGGGTCCAGAGTACTTATAAGGTGGGCTACCGCTTTACACTTAATTAATATACCATCGTATAACACACTAAAAAGTTTGTGTATAACAGTTCTTACTAAAACAAGTTTTATTATAAAGAAGTATTTTCATAGACTTTTTGCGTATGCAAGTCACTCATATGCAATATTTTGTTCACTTCAGTCTCTGCATATCTTGCTCGATTTTACTACACAAAAAGATTTTTGTTTGATCTAGCTCTCCTAAAGCTTGGTGCTGTTATAGCAGCTTATTTAAAATCTTGCTGATTTACATTTTCAAAACTTCGTGCTCTAGTTCGAATGATAGCTGTCCTTCACTCCGAAGTCAGATACCATGGACATGGCAGGATATGCGTATAAACATAACGAATAAATTACCACAAATCACTACAATATCAGACTTTAGAATTAACTACAATTATCAACCGAAAATGCGTTCAGAAGTCGCTAGAGAGGAGTGACCACTAAAGAGTTTATAGTGGCAAATTAAGGTATGATAACGATGTATACGAGTTGAATTTTTAAGTGGGCGTAAGCTAAATCCAAAACTATAAGGAATAGCGAAAAGTACTAAAATGAGAACTAAAATTGCATCATAGTAGGTATTCAGGAATCGAGCCCGGTGATTTTGGAAAAATAAACACACTCTGTATAATTACACAATTCGATAGTGTCGAAGGCAAGGAACGAATTCTGAGAAGTAATGACTATATATCAGTGGGGCCCTGTCGCCCCACTATACATCTTCTAGGGACAACTAGTTTCATAACCACCACATACGGATTATCAACTTGTTTAACTATCGCATGGTAACGAGACACTTTAGCCTATATTGAATAGTAAAAATGAGCAAGGTAGTCGAGGTAAGATGTAAAATGCTTGCATACGCATATTAGCAGTCAGTCGTGTTTAAGCAGACAAATTGGCACGAATTGAGTATTTAGTACTAAAAATCGAGAAAAAGGCACTCGAGCTCTAAACTGTACATTCCAATAACGTTTATTTTAATCGATGGTTACACTTGAACCAGACTTAAAGATTTCAGTAAGTCAGCAAACTTCAAACTTATTTCATTAAGTTATAACTCTTCTAATAATACTTACATTGAAAATGGTAAGCTTGAGCAAATATAATCAATTACTTTAGATTCTTTCAGTTCTAAAAGCGTGGAATAGTAAATGGAATATAACTTGTCAGTATATTTTTTGTGAATGTGTGTAGGTACTGCACCCGTACCACCATCTTTTATCGCGATCCAGTTTAGGACCTAAACTGAGTAGAATCGTTATATCCGTACTACGACGCTATCTGCGACTATGACAGCGGTGCAGTTTAGGAACCAATACCGAACCGAGCGGAATATGAATCGCTTTTATAAAGATGGTGGTAAGGCCCCTGGACGTTATTGTGATGTACAGAAACTAAACGCACTAATAGCACGAATGCCGTGGCCCCCTCGCTCTGTCAACACGCAGCTGCTCTTTACTTTTGACGGTAAGTGTCTGTGTGCAACTAAATACTATTTTATAAATTTTGAGTTTATTCCATAAAATTTTGGAAACTTACCTCGAATGAAAGAAACTTCGAAAATCTTTATATAAAATATAAATATTAAACATATCAATACTACCTTGCACGGTGAAGTGACGATTAAATTTCGTTTAAAGACCAACCACAAACCTAGCTTCCTGTTTTACTTACTATACCTATATTTGGATATACCTGATACTTAAACATATTCTTCTATGGACTTTCTCAATGTCAATTAGCAAAATTGCGTATCTGAATACCATTAGTAGTGTACTTGGAAGGAGAAAGTGGTTTAAAACAAAGGTTTTAAATGCTTACCCGAAGCTTGTTTGTATTGTTTGCCAAAAAAAAATCTTGTAACATGGGGAACATACAGACTTAAACGTATTAATTTCCCAAGTAGCTTATAGTTGCACACATGTCAAACACGTCTATAAATGGTGACATATAAATACTACATAACAAATACAGTCTTTCGTATAAACTCGAGATGGAGGTGACCTTAGGGCCTATACACACGACGTTCTCTAAGCAAGCAGACGCCACTGATTTTGATAAGCGCGTACTCTGGGCCGCTGCCCAGAATAATGGACGCGCAAATAATCTATTAAAACGCTCAGACGATTCTGTGCGGTTTAGCAGATTACTTGCATTAGTGCGTTTCATTTACATTTGTATCGATAGAAGAGTCTATCGATACGTACAGTACCCCTAGCACGAACATATTTAAATTTCGAATCGTAATCCTATCGTTCACGTACGCTTTAAAATTTCAAACAAAAGCCAGACAAAAGCTAACGTAACTACTCGATACGATGGCGATTCGTAATTTAAGTGTTCGTGCTAGGGGTACTGTTCGTTATTTATAGATTGAAACTATATGCAACCCTTCAACAGGACCTGATTCATATGAAATGTTTATTTATTTGAAGTCAAATGCTATGAAATGGTAATGAATGATTATGACTTTTGTACAAAATAATCTATATACCAATAAGTAATAGACAGATATATTTTCACATTTCTAATTTGTTCATTAGGAAATTAAATAAAAGTCATATTTATATCTAAAGTATGCGATTTCGCCAGTTTTAAATTGTCCGCATTGTGATGTAATCTGTTGACTTTTTCAATGGATAAAGTTTTTATTTCCTCTTATGGTGCATTTTAGCGAAATAATGAAGCTAATCTGTCTAAATAAGGCATTTATCGCAGTTACGTTCAATTATAATATCACTTGAAATGTAAATAATACCTAATAGTTCCAAAAGTATTTTAGGTACACACGACAGGGTATCAAGTGTAACAGAAGCACTACAAAAGCCGCCATTATTACGAACACAGTAAGGGCTGTCTCAAGGTCAAACTGTTACGCTTGATATGCTGTTCACTGTACGTACGAATATACTATGAATTCGTTTAAAATAAATTATATAACATTCACTTATTATTTATTAAATAATTTGCATTTAGTAATGCAATTTTTGTATAACAAACGAACATTCCGTGAGGCACTTTCGCACAATTCCATTTATATTTTTTGTCATTTAATTATAAGTTATTATTATTATGCAATTAATATACAGTTGGAATACTGATAGATTCAAAATATACTGATATTGGAATCACAATAATTTGATACATAGTAATCACGAATGGAATGTTCACAGAACAACAATAGGTAAGGCGAGCGATATAATTGTAAAAACATTATTTTATAACTATTACAAGATAATAAGTTTATATAACAATATAGGATTCAATTCTAACACTATGTAAAATATTAGCAACCATTTATATTTTCCTTATCCCTAGATAAATACCGCTGAGCTGTTCGACATCTTATCACACTGTTTCCTAGCACGTTGGCAAGCCCTTGCTTCGTGAGCAAAAATGGCAATTATCCATCGGCAATATTTAAAATAACAACAATAATCAACTCATTTTCATAAACGCTGATGGAAAACTGAACACGAAACGTTAATTGCACGTCACAAAACAACCACAATATACACGACAAGTCGAGTGCAATTAACCGAGACGCTTGTACGATACTAATCGATAAATATTATCTTTTTTGGAATGACAATCAGACTTGTACGCTTCAATCTCTCTTTGTTCAACGCGCCCCTAGGGACGGGACAGGCTAGGTATCGATACCGACAATTGATTGTCTCTATGATTACATTATTATACAGCACCTGTGCGATCTAGTGTCGCCGACCACGTCGCTCGTGTGACCACTGAACCTTGGCACCGCGCCCGTACTGGGAGACAGGGTGAGAGGGTTCAACTGAACGGGCATCTCTTGCTTTGTCATCTCCGGTATCGAGTTCAGGCTGTGGTTGTTCGTGGAATTCAAACTATTCTCCACCGGACTTCCGTTTGTTCTTATCTGTGCTCGTTGTTTCTTCAAATCCGCTAACGTCCCTGAAAAAGTTCAAATCATCCATCAGATATAAAGAATATAGCAAATATTTTTACATTTGCAACTTATTTAAAATAGTCCACATTATTGCGAGATAAGCATAACAGTTTCAATGAATATCCGGATGTGTCTCAGTCATAATTAGTGCAACATTTTCACATGCTTTAGTAAACATTATGCTTATCGTCGTTAGAGCAATACAAGTGAATTTATGAAAGTATAAATAGCGTAAAGTATATTTCGTCATACGTGTAACAAAGACTAAATACCAAAGCTGAAAAAAGAAGTAAAGTATTGATAGAAATGTGTTAGCCCACGTGTATACATACACAAATTATGAAGAGAATAGAGAGAAGAAAAAATATAGTCATGCTAGATTGGAAACTTCTAAAAATTATATGACACAAAAGGAACAGTAAACCACTACAATACATGCATCTACAACCGAGACTGCTTGCCTCATATGCATCCTCGAGAGCCATTCGATACTGGAAACCGGCAGTCCCTCCAATTCATATTATAAACCATCACTGTGCAAAACTGTTAGAGTAACTTTACAGATAATATGTTACGAATTGTGCTATATAGATAATGTGCTTTACGTTCAAGTTCGTAAGGATGCATATAATTACCTGCGTTAATCATGACGGTGACATGAACATTGATTTTACCATTATTGTCCGTGGTGTAAGTGGCGGTGCCGGCTTCAGTGATCGCGATTTGGTTGGGGCTCACGATCACCTCTTTCCTACCGTCTAACGAGTCCTCGGACTTGAAGGTGTCATTATCCTGGCCCTCTGGGGCTTTCCGTACTCCGTTGGGCAAGCTCTTCTCGTAGTGCTCGTTTGGATCGATCACTGGTATGGAGCCGGGTGCGTAATGTGAGGCGGCATTGACTCCGAATAGCGGGTTGCTAATTTTAGGAGGGTACGCAATATTGTCTGTCGTGTCGCTGACGTCACTGTTCCGTTGCCCGCCCCTTTGGTAGGTGTGCTTGGGCACCGAGTACTCCGTGCTCGAGTCGTAGCTCTGGTTGGAGGTGGTCGAGCTGGTTGAGAGCCGCTTGTGTGTTGGTTCGCTAGGTGGTAAATTCGCTGTATTCTGGTCATTTTCCAAGCCATTTGACAGGCCCTGTAAATAACCAAATATTTTTTTTAAAGATACATACAAATGCCATGATCATTAATTGAGATTTGATGAATGATGCATATATTTATACGCTTAAAAACTACAAAATCTGTCATATATTTTATAGATAATTATATTCATATAAATTAGTACCTAATTTATACTTAAACTAGTGGCCTCCCGCGGCTCCGTCTGAATGGATGTCGGTTATCGCGCCAAAAAGTCCCTTAAAGGTCTCAAACTAACTCCATACCAAATTTCATCTAAATCAGTTCAGCGGTTATTGATTCTCCATACAAACCTACACCCCCATTTTCACCCCCTCAAAGGATGATATCTGGGACAAAAACTATACTATATCCTTTCCCGGGACTCAAATGATCTCTATACCAAAATTCATCTAGATCGGTTCAGCGGTTTAAGTGTGAAAAGGTTACAGACAGACAAACACACTTTCGCCTTTACAATATCAGTATGGGTATGGATTATACATATGTAATCGAGCTTGTAACCATAATGTATGAAAGATAATGTTATTAATGTTGGTTATTTTCATGGTTTTACTTCATAAAATTTACAAATAATATATTTGTAATTTTTAAAAATTCTTTATGAACATACAAAACAGTGTATAATGGAAATAGTGAAACACAATATACGCGAATACTTTTTATTTACACGTTATCTTTAATCATAAATTATATTTATACTGGGTCTGACTCTAGACCACGTCTGTACTCCAGATTCAGTCTAAACCTAAATTTAACTGCAGTGCGTGTTTTTTTCTCAAAAACGACAGCAATCAAATATTTGTTATGTAGAAATTTGTGTTCAATATTCGTCCTTAATAACGTGATTAATGTAGGTTTTAGGGAGCACCTTCTAACACGTCTTGTAAAATTGTCTAAATTTAAGTTGATTGACAGTTCTATCTTTTGCTACTTTGACACACCGCGACAAAAAGTGACAGGTATGGAGATTCCGCTATTCGAATGTTTTCCGACAGTTGAGAATAAAGGGACAGATCGACTGTCGTTCTAGTCAATGGAAAGCTTTCCAATACGTGGTAGACAAGATAAAACTTTTACGCCTTAAAGAACGTATCTCGCTAAACCTATAAGCTATATCACTTGCAGCAACTTTAGAAAACTCTGTGCCGTTAGTATGAATTAATCAAAAATTCTAGATAACTCTTCAGTTTTCATTTTTTGTTACTTTAGTATACAGCGTAGGGCATTGTAGTATTTTGGGTCTGACCAACACTAGATGACTAGAGCTCATTAAGCTTCAGCAGAGGGACTTGTCTCCTGTGCTGTCAGCACAACACTTCCTCTTGATTATAAAAAGGTGTAAAATACGTGGTAGGATACAGTGACCGCAAACCACCGGGATGGACTTATGATAGGTTTGCCAACGTTGTTCGTGTAGAATCCGGCCGTAAAACTTCTAGTTACCTTACTAAAAGCAAATGCACTTAATTCCTAATATCCAGATAGATGTAACGCCGACGACCCGGCAAGTAACAGAAATCACCTCAATACAAAAACTCCGACTAAAGTGCCCGACTGTGCTCGATCAAAAATATTACATTTTCCAGTTTTGAACATAATCAAATGAACTGTTATTTTATTTGTAACAGAGCGATTAGATCTGTGTTGCTGTCGCAACGACACGGTGTTGACAACTCTACTGCGTGCTTATTATTGTAACGTAACTATTGTACGTATATCAAGATTGTTTCATAGAAGTGACGAGTTTCTTTACAGATTTATTATTATATAAGACTGTTTTCCCGTAATTATTTTTGAATAAATTAATTACATTCACATATATTCAACTCCACTGTCGACTCAACATAATTCCTTCTGTTTTTATCACAACTACTTGAAATTTTCTATTAACTTTACTGCGATATTTATTTACAATTTGACTACAGATTTGGACTACCACATCATCATCAGCCTATGATGTCCACGGCTGAACAAAGGCCTCCTCCCCCATCGATTACCAAATGGAACGGTAGTGCGCAGCCTGCATCCAACGGCTACCCGCGACCCTGACCAGGTCATCTGTCTATCTAGCGGAAGGCCGTCCTACTTTGTGCTATCCGATACCTGGTCATCATCCTAACTTTAAGGGCCGTCTGTTCTGCGTGCTATGTGCTCTGCCTACTGCCACCTTACTTGCTTATCCTATGAGCTATGTCAGTGACTTTACGGATTGTCTTACGGATGTCCTCATTTTGTGATTCTATCTCGCAGAGAAACACTTAACATAGCTCGTTTTATAGCTTGTTTTGTGACTGCGAACTTGCACAGAAGGCCTATAGTAAGCGACCACGTTTCCGTATGTCATCACTGGCATCAGACACTTGTCGAAGACTTTCGCCTTAAACACTAAGGAATTTTGGACTAAAAGATCTTACGCAATTTCCCGAACGCGCCTTTGGAGTATCTAATATAACTAACTACTATGGGGGTAGAAAAAAGGATTTCTCTGTAGTTTTATCCGACTTAAAACATACTAAATGCCACCGGCCGTGTGTAAAATCTTGTTTATAGCAGATTTTGTTTAAAAAACCATATATTTGGTACAAATAATTAAACTACTATCATTATCTTAATTTTTTTAAATATTTTAATAAACATTTGAAGATATTTTAAAAATATTTAGACAAGATAAAAGAGATGTTTTGGGATGCGAACCCGCGACATTTCTCAATCAGAGTCCTTTCACTAATTTAAATAAACGACGGTTTAAATATCCGTAGCCGAAGAAGAAGCTGTAGTGCAATCATTTTACGAAGCCATGTTAAAAAAATACGAAAATGGTATACCTACTATAAAGCAGTTACTTTAGTTGGAGTGTTTGCCTGACAAATTTGCTAAAATAATCAGAAATGCTATGCTTACCACACAATACTTGGTTGAAAGTTTGCGTAAATCTGAACGCCCTGTAACATCCTAATATTTCTCAAGTTTTTAGTGTTTCTTTATACCCTTAAAACATACCCTGTATCGAAGCCCCAACACCTGCGGCTCCTTGCGCATGCGGCGCAAGTTGTCATGTGTCAAAAACATAATATCCAAAGACATTTTTGGTCAGCACGCCACTACGCACTTCATCGTCACTTAGTCACTTTAATCCTTTGAGGGAACAATACACCAACACTTTATGAGACAACATAAAGGAAGAATTGAAATTCGAAGGGTAGTATTTGTATATCAAAATGCATTATCAAGATGAGGAGCAGTCGCGAATGCAGTGCGTACCGCGCGCTGACCGCACGGACTGTCGGCGCGTGCGCGCATTGCGGTGCACTAACGTAATGATAGGGTTAGCACAAACTGCACCAAAATACTGCAGACAGTTTGAATGATATCGAATATTATGATGGCGTTCAATAAAGTAAAGTTATGATGCGTGAAACATCTTTAAATAAGGAGAAAATAATATGGTTGTGAATTTATAACACAATTTTAATGGAAAAGTGTTAAGTGTTATTTATTTTATAATTATATTACGGATTGGTGTGTATCTAATAAGGCTGTTTGATCTGGACTGTGTCCAGCAATGGGCGTCTTTCGTCTCAAATGGTGATGATGATGATATGAATCTAAAAAAAATGGATTTTAAG
Source organism: Nymphula nitidulata (assembly GCA_947347705.1). Taxonomy (NCBI): domain Eukaryota; kingdom Metazoa; phylum Arthropoda; class Insecta; order Lepidoptera; family Crambidae; genus Nymphula; species Nymphula nitidulata. The sequence continues at coordinate 14,436,307 of OX374630.1, read as the reverse complement.
TCTCGTTAAGAATATAGATAGAACATCTATGTTTAAGAAAAAAAATGTTCCATTTACTTACTTTTTGGGATAACATGAAACACATATGCTTGCTGGCGAGGTACACATTATACATATTAGATAGTAATTAATCTTAAAAGGTTGAAGATGGATGTGTTAAAACGACGGAGAATAATTAGTTTTCATAATATTAATTTGTTAACTATAAGTCAGTTTTATATGTTACTAGATGTGCCCGCGACTTCGTTCGCGTGGATGTCGGAAAATAACAATATGCTGTACGTAGGTGAGTAGGTATTTGATTAGCAAAAATGGTTATAGTGAGTAAAAGATAGACATATGCTGTCGCGGACTTCTTTTTAGAACTTTTAGAGGATAGCAATTCCGGCATACATGATTTTTGCGTAACTTTAACCGTTTACGCAGCGCACGCGCAACGAAAGCTCTGAAAAGGATTATTTTTTTTCAATATTTTTCATTGATGCTCAGCTCCTATTGGTCGCAGTGTAATGTTAGATAGCCTATAAAATTCCTCGATTAATGGACTATTCAACAGAAAATTTTTTTTTTTATTTAAATCAGTACTGAGCAGAATTGATGAACGTAAATTTTCATAAAAAGATTTGCGACAGTTAAAAATATCTCAAAGGTAATAAATATTTCATAGATTTATCGTGTTTTACTTCAAATTTTAATTGAACACTTGAAAAGCACCGAATTATTAACAATTATTAGAAATAAAAATCGCTGGAGTAACGACGTGAGAGAGCGGCTTAAAATGTATACCAGCAGAATAATACATAAAATTATTTGCAGTGAACATAATAATATAACATTTTATAGTCAGAAAAGAGGGTTGCTGTATAAAAAAATAATTTTATTAATAGTTCTAATCCAGGATCGAACACACTGCTTCTGTTAAACAAAACTCGTATCATAAATAGAAAACCGACATAAAATGAAATTTTACTGTTCAAATATTTCAACATGGGCGTTTGATTTGATGTGAGACATCACAGTGAAAATAGGCTGGTATGTTCTCCGCGTTATCATTCATCGATATAAAACAAGATAACTTTTTAGAGGTATAAAGAGACCCGTCACGTGATTTTTTCTCAATTAAAGTTTTGACGTGGAGCCGCAAAGAATAATGTCGTTTTACGAGTAGGCATTTCACGTCTTTTTTTATTTCCAAATAAGTGTCGTTATGCGTCGAGAGGAACGGAATAAAACGATGCGTTCGACTGAGATGTGTTACATATTTTGATAGAAAAAAGAGCCTAGTATTTGCATAGTCCTACGCGAATACGTAAACATTAGATTTTTCTTTTTCACTCTGTGATAATAGTATTTATTTGTGTATTTTTATAATAGTGTCAGGGTAAAAGTAGACGAGTAGTAGACTAGTAGTCCGTATTGGGCCAGCGAGGTGGTGTTATGGCCCGAAAACTCCTCATGCGACTCTACTATGTTGGAAGGCCTGTATAAGCAGTTGATGATGAAAAGAGGACAAGATTTTTTCCAATTAATCCTGCCTACGCCAAGTGTCATCAAACGAATGAAAAATGACACTTTCGCACTTGGGGCAATGTTGCACTGGCGCGTATTACAAGACACTCTGCGCTAGTAAATTACATACTGCTAAGCCACTACTATGTACAGTGTAAACGAAACACCCGGCATAGCTGCGACAACTCGCTGAACACTTCAAGTAGACCGTGCGCCGTTCACGTTCCCCGCGTACTTTCTCTGCTTTCGACGCGAGAACGATAGTAATTAGACTGACTTGCTGATTAATTATACAATTAACAACTCGCTTCTTGTTTGTGTCGGATCAGTTCATGTTATATCAGGCCATTTGGCCCATATGACATTTTGGTATTGTGTAAAATAAAATCACCAATGTTCTAGAAAACTTTTTGACAAATTCTGAATATCGAGGTCGATTCAATTTGTGATCTTTCTTTTTTTATTATTGTGAAGGCACCAAACAGAACTACTACGACATTAGCCATATTATCATTTGATGTGTGCGACAGACTCCATAATAGAAATAATTTAGAATCAAAATAATTTATTTTTATTATAGAATTTATTACGTATTTTTATTAATACTATAAAAAATTAAGCGATTGCTTATAGTTAAAAAAAGAATCAAATATAATCATAATTTACCTTGTATAATATTAAAGAGCTAAATACTCTATTTTAACAGTCAAAACTAAATATAAAGTAAACCAGTAATTTTCCAAAGAGCCAGTATTATTTTTTCCAAGCAATTTGTGTCGATGCATGAACATACTTGCAATTACAACATACATGTAGTTTTTCATCTCGGCTCGCGGTAACACACTTTCTGCCAATTACTTTTATGGCCTCAAAGTCAAACGTTTTTTACAAAGAACCATATAGTGTGCAATGAAACATAAATCTATCGTAGCGTGTTTAAAATAATTAAACAACTGTGTACATGACTTTACAGCGTAAACTGAGATTAAAAATTGTCAGCCGGACAAGGATGCTCAAAGTGGTGGAAGGCAAAATATTTCTCAATATAAGAATTTCGGCAAAATTATATTCCAACAATAATGCATAAAAAAGCATTATCAAATCAGAGCGTAGATCTTTCAGTTTTCTCACTCTATACCATCATCACCAGAAACACATGAGGAGTTTTGGGGCCATAACACCACTACGCTCACCCAATGCGGCTTGGTGGGTTAAATAGGTCCATATCGTCTTAGGGCTGATTTTCAATCCCCGGATAATATTTATCTAGAGAATAACTTTGACAAGTTGACAGTTAATCTATATAAAATTCGCCAATGCGTAAAAATTATTCTCTATAAAAAATTATCTGCGGAAAAATCAGCCCTTAGTGAACAATAAGACAGTGCTGGGAGCGCTCTATTATTGATTAGGTGTACGGCGATGTATTTATTCTTAATGAAAATACTTCCTTCTAACGCCGTAGTTTACAGTAAAGTGAACTGTTTGCGGCTTATATTTTCTGTTTCTGTCCAAGTCATCATTCTTACATTATATTTAGGCGGAATTAGCAAACAAGTAGTCTTTGATTTCTATAGCAACACTACAAAACTACGAAGTAATCTATATAACATGTGCTGCGCTTGCACCACATACCTCCTGCTAATACGAACGTAAAGCCTAGCATTATTGCCCCTTAACTGGGCACAATTACTGCGGCTTCGGAAGTAATTCTCCATGTTTTACTACCGTGAAACAATTTTCAGTTACTAGCAAACATGAAAGATATGCTTGGCCGAATAACAGATTCAACGCCATCGAGTTAGCGCGGGAATACAAAGAAAAAATAAATTTATTTTTATTGAATCACAGGGATTCATTCTAGCTTTGAAATTATATTACATGGCTTTATATTAGTTTTGTATTTTTCATTTTTTAAATAATAGTCACACTAAAACGGGAAACGGCATGCGGCAGCGCGACGAGATTTGCGCAACAGATGTAAAGCGGAGATAACCTAAAAATCCATCCGCGTAATGAAATTAATAATGAAAAGATTAACACAACCACGTGGTTTATTGCATTGTGCTATTGTTATACTGATGTTGAATGTAATAGTTATTGCTATAGTATTTCGTTACAACTTAACACACGACTATCCTAAATATGTATTATCAATTATCATGCAGAGTGAAAGGGAACGGTCTCATAAAGAAGGCAGATAGATAGTAATACTAGTCGATTTCAATCCTTCAATAACAAGGAAAAAATCACTTGGTATTGCAAGTGCGTTGTCATTCTGAAGCCTAAGATAAAATGCCTTCTATACCCAGTAATTACACTGGCTACCTTTCCTTTCACTCCGAAACACAGCATACTATTACACGGCTGAAATAAGAAAGGCGGGCCTACCATCCAGTATAATGTATATTAAATTGCTACCATTTTTTACGTATTTAATTAATATTTAAATATTGCTTGTTTTGTTTGACTATGCAGTTTTGTGTTGCCAGCCTTACCACATTAAATATCTAACACAATCATGGGTAGACTGGAAGAGATATCTTATATACATAAGTTCACCCTTGTTAACTAATTGTCTTTATGTATTGATAAACTTTGTTACAGGTGCAATAAAGAGTATACAGTGTGTTAGGGAACGGACTACCGATACTTTACCAACGTGTTGTATGTTAAATTTTATCGACAAAAAACTATACAAAGGGGGGTCGCAACCCTCACCCCTTTTTTGGTGGTTGCTTTTTGTCCCTTTTGGACTTGTTTGTTAGATTCCGTTTCTTAATTATTAGCGCGATGAACGGTAAACATTTGAGGTTGAATTGTTAGTATAACCTTTTGCGAACAAATTAGAAGAAAAAAAACGATATGTTAATGACCCGGTATTCTAGGTAGAGCACAATAACTAAAAAAAACACAAAATTTTACCAAGTTTTTCGTCTAAATCAAAGGGGTTTGTTTATTATTTTCAGTAACTTCTCAACAAATACCGTTTTAAATGCTAGTACATTTCAATATCTTTAAAATAAGGTCACTTTTGTGTACGTAGACAACATAAAATCATAAAACAACAAAGATCAATAAACTCGTAAAAGTACGAGAACTTAAATTTTAAAATGGCTCCAATTCATAGGGGTGAAGGTTGCGACCCCCTTTGTATAGTTTTTTGTCGATAAAATTTAACATACAACACGTTGGTAAAGTATCGGTAGTCCGATCCCTAACACATTGTATACAATCCAACTTCTCTGTGAGTCACACACTTTTGCATGTCAAAAAATTTTCAATAATTCATACTTATGATAAACTAATATGTCATCCATCTTTTAAAAAAATATTTCAAATGAGAATAACCATCATTAACATTAATTCATTTTCGACTATCATTTGATTGAACTTTTTCCTACTAAGCCACATTGTTTTAGAATAAGAAAAATTGACACTTCCAGCAGTAATGACTATAATATTTTTGAAACAAAACAAACGAAGTGGGTTCTCATACTGCCCTCGGTCATGTTTTTTCTTCTAGCATTCTTCAAAATAAAGAAAGGCTGGAAATCAATCATGGCATTAACAGAATAGATTTCTACAGAAACATTTGCGACGCCATGTTACGTTCAATTATGTCTTCAATGAGTAGAGCGGTATGTGTATCAATTATTATGTTGATTAGTTTAATCGCGTGTGGTCGAACAAAACGATCATATTGTTTCTCGTTGTGGATTTTTTCTTAGTACACTTGACACCGTACAAGAGTAAATTTTGAACGTTTTTGTTGAAATGACTGTAATAGGAATGGGTTTTGCAGTACAACTGTAAATTACGGGCCGTTTATTGTACAAATGATAACACAAACTACGTGACATACGTGGTTACATGGAATATTAATATCTACATCATATTTAAGTTCCTTTTTGTTAAAACAATAACACAATATTGGCCCAAATTCCACAGAACACTCACTACGTTCAAATTTAGATTAGAAGCTGCTGCACCCAGAATGCCCCTTTTGCAATTCATACCGGGTGTTTATAGCATTCCAACAAAAAAATGGAATTATGGGGTTGCGGCGGTTCAATATCGTAGAATGTGGGCGGGCTAATGCTTGAGGACTCTCCAAGGTTCTCGCCTCCTTCAAGCCCCGTTTACGCTGTCAAGGCCATTTGCAGCCAACAGCGATAGTCAGTCCAAAAATAATTGATTACTTAAGTTACATCTTACAAATAGCGCCCTCTATTATGAAACGTAAAAACAGATACATACCAACTATAAAGCATGCTATTTGACAGCATCAAGATCGCTCTAAAAAAAATGTATGAGATTTGAAACGAAATGGTACCTATAATGGCAAACACAGACATTTCTGTATCAGGTAAGCAATAGCCATTGAACAATATTCAAGGCGTCAATTATACAGAAGCGACGTAAGGCGTAGGCATGGTGCCGCTTCAAATCTTTTTCATACAAAATGTACTACAGCCACTTGGGGGCCGTCCAAGTATTACATAACGCAATTTGGGGGTAGGGGGGTCTTGTAAAATGTCACGAAGCGTTACCAGGGCGTGTGGGGGGTTCGAACAACGCGTTACGTAACACATTTTTTTGTAATTTAAATAAAAAAATAAGGAATTAAAATCTTCTGAGTTAGCAACCCTTTTCGTTCCGTGTTTTACGGGGAATTATGGTTAAAGAAATTTATTCCCAAAAAAGACAATAACAGTCACTTACATGAGAACATCATATACCTTATAAAATTAATAATACGTCGTTCGAACATTTAGTATCTATCACATATCTTAATTACTTTCTAAAATGTATTGCGCAAGTTTTACTTTAAATACACCAAGTGAGCTTACATTTTTTATATCTGAGGGTATTTTGTTGTACAGTTGCGCTCCTTCAAAAGTGATATTTTTTTGCCGTAATTGGTTCTAACTTTGGGTAGTACGAGAAAACTAGCACAACGGGTGCCTCGCTTCGTGAGATTTTTTGCAGCTGTTAAAGTTATGCTAGTATGGAAAGAGCCTTTTAAATTTTTTTTTATTAGTATGCAAATGTTGTAAGTATATAATTGCTTAATATTCATTAGTTTAGTATCCGTGTATATTTTTAATGTTGGTGTTAAGTAGTGATATTGAAAAAGGATCTTTATAATTTTGTTCTGTAAAACTTGAAGACGAGCCAAATTAGTTCTACCAGCACTCCCCCAAATCTCCAATAGGTACAATAAATGCGGTTTGACCAGAGAGTTATATATGGTATAGCGTAAACGACGCGGGATGCATCGAGAAATTTGCTTAAGAGATCCTATAAGAGATATTAATTTGGTTCTGACATGCTCGATCTGGGCATTCCACGTCAAGCCACTATCAATCCTAAGACCGAGATATTTTTCACAACTTTTTTGTTTTAATTCAGTATTGTTGATTTTTAGACATTGAAATGGTTTTATTACTTTATTTTTTGCTTTAAATATTACGAAACAGGTCTTTGACGCATTTATTGTAAGGAGGTTATAATTAAACCACGAGAACAACTTATTAAGGTCATCTTGTGCCTTTTTAATTATGTCATTTATATCAGATCCGAAATAAAATAGACATGTGTCATCGGCATACAACGTTATATGGCCATGTACATCTAATTCACGTATATTATTGATGTATATTGTGAAGAGTAGAGGTTCCAGAATCGATCCCTGGGGAATGCCACAGGTAATGGGTAGTTTTCCACTCTGTATATTATCTATTTTGACTATTTGGGATCTGTTTGTCAAATAGGATCGAAACATATTAAGTGCAGAACCTTGTATGCCTATTCTTTCTAACTTCTTTATAAGCAAATCGTGACTAACTGTGTCGAAAGCTTTTTTTAAGTCAATAAATATACCGAGAGCTATGTTCTTATTATCTATTTCTAGTTTTATTTTGTTTACCAAATCAAGGGTTGCTGCAAGAGTATTACTTTTTTGCCGAAAGCCAAATTGACGATCAAAAATGTAATTACTAGAATTTAAATAACTATTCAGACGAGTATGCAATATTTTTTCAAGAATTTTGGACAGTACTGGCAGAACTGAAATCGGTCTATAGTTTCCTGCAACATTTTTTGCTTCAGATTTATGTAGCGGAGTAACTTTTGCAGTTTTTAAAGTTTCAGGAAAGTTTCCCGATAGTAAGTTTTCGTTGAAACAATAAGCTAAACTAGGAGAAAGTAAATTTTTTAAACATTTTATAGCTTTAGTATTAATTCCATTTAACCCAGCACTAGAATTACCATCTAAATTATTAATGATTTTAATGATTTCATCAGTAGTACAAGGTTCGAGTGCTAATAGTCCTGAGGATTGTACTGTATAGGGTAACGCTTTTGTAATATCATCATGATAATGTCTGGGAATTTCATTCGCTAAGCTAGAACCAATTGTAGAAAAGTATATATTAAATGCTTCACAGATTTCTTTGGTGTCTGTTATATGCTTGGAACCGATTATCAAATTTGAAAAAGCGCAGCGATTTTCTATTTTATTTTGAGCCAGATTATTAATTAAATTCCACATTTTCTTTGGTTTGTCTAGATGTTGTCTAAATTTATTGTAGTAATAGTTGTCCTTGCTATTTTGAATGAGTTTTTTTGTGTTTTCTCTGCATGCTTTATACTCGTCGTCTAATGCAATATTTTCTTTGTTTTGCTTCAATCGCGTTCCCAGATAGTTTCTGCAGGTAATTTCATGAATGATTTCTCTACTTATCCAGTCTTTTTGTGGTAAATTCAATATTTTAGTCTTTGTTGCTTTGCAGCAGTTGATATATCTTTTTAAGGTATTCTCAAGCGCCACATAATCATTACCAGACTGCTCGAAACCAAAATTTTCAACTATTTCATATAATTTTGTGTAATTCAGTACTTCATATTCGTAATGTATTCTCTTAGGTGCTTTAATTTTCTTTAATTCGACAATGATCTGTTTATGATCAGATAGTGTGGACTCTATTAAAGCCATATGAAAGTAATCGTCCTTCAAATTTGTGGTGACATGGTCCAAAACAGATCGTCTTGTGGTTGATTCTCTTGTGCAATATTTCTTTGATACCTTATTGATTATCGTATGTCCGACTTCATTCAGTAACTCTTTGTATTCTTTAGTTTTCTTATCCTTTACTAACAGGTCAATATTAAAATCCCCGAACACTATGGCTCTGTTTCTTTGTTGTAATTGTGTATTATAGGTACTAAGAAATTTTTCAAAGTTTGTATTTCCTGGATTATATACTACACCAATCTGTAGTCCATAATTTCCAAGCTGTACCCATACATAGTTATTTCCGTCAATATAGGTTGACTCAATCAAGTTGTGTTTGAGATTATTGTGTACATATATTGAAACACCACCACCCCTCGAGTCTATACGGTAGTTATAGTAATGGGTATAGTTCAGTAGTTGTAATTTTAAAGCTTCATCCTCATTTGTTATCCAGGTTTCAGTTATAAGAATTAAGTGAACAGTTACTGGTATTGATTTTAGGATACATTTGAGCTCGTCAAATTTTCCTTGCTTACGAATACTACGAGCATTGAGATAAAAGAACGACAGACGATACTTGCACATTTTTAGATCTTTGTAATCATGAAGTACTTGATAGCTATTATTATATGTATTTTCGTTTACTTTTGCAACTGTTATTCTATCTAGTTTTTTGGGACATTTTTTACTATATTAGGTACCTATACCATTTATATATTTTATCGTACCTACGGAATTCCTCGATTATATCGTACCGTATGTCAGTTTTATATTTTTCTCCCAACCCTTTTTGTTTTACGGGGAATCCCTTGTCAAATAAAAGTAAATTAAATAAAATCAAGCCAAAAATCTTCGAAAATTGCGTTACGTAATACTTCAACGGCCCCTTGTCGACCGCACCGCTCAGTTGCCTATGCCGCGTCGCTAGCAGATGAGACTGGAGCGACGCGCGAGGAGCATGTCGCTTGCTTGTTATATAGAACGTGCGCTAGACACAAAAAATGCGTGATGAATATTGAATTTAATGTACAGTTCTGCGAGATAGTTCAGCATATCAACTCATGACGACCATACAAGCCAAAGTACAGTACAAGTAATAAATAGTACTTATAAGTTCTCAGTTAAATGAAATTCAGACCAAAGTTTTTCGAAGTTATGATAGCTATTACTAGGTGGTAGGCCCGTTTGTAGGGTCGTGAGGGTAGGTACCACCGCCTTTCTTATTTCAGCCGTGAAAGTTCGCTGTGTTTCGGATTGAAAGGAAAGGTAGCCAGTGTAATTACTGGGCATTGACGGCATTTCATCTTAGGCCTCAGGATGACAACGCACCTGCAATATCAAGTGATTTTCTCTTGGTATTGCAGATGTCTGTAGGCGGCGGTAACCGTTTTACATCTGGTGGGCCGTCAGCTTGTTTGTCATCTATAAGTATATAAAATAAAATTTAAACAAAAATAAAACCGACTCCAAAAAACTGAAAAGGATAAAATAATTAAATTTTAGTAAGTAGGCACTCATCCCCTAGTAAGTCGGTTTTATTTTTGTTTAATTTTTTTTTTCACAATTTTTAGTGATAACTTTTGAAGGTCAAAGCTAGATGGGTGACCGTGAGCTTATATTGTTTTCTACTATCGTATAATTTACTAAAAATTCACAGGAAAGCAAATATCCGCAACTTCGCATATGTAGACGACTTAATTTTTCCAGTTTTTTTGATTTAAAAACTAAACTACCCAATGGATTTCCAAAATTACCAAATGGGAACTATTCCGCATCGAACAAAAAAAGAAACATTAATATTGGTTCACCCAGTCAAAAATTCTGAGGTAACAAACATAAAAAAATCACAGACGAATTGATAGGTTATCAATTCGTCTGTTTTTTATTCCTTTTTTTTTAAAGTCGGTTAAAAAAGGTAACCCTCATCCTTGCTTTGTTCATTTTACGCCAGCGCTGTGGTTTACCATACGTAGCTTCTGTATAATTATTCATAAGAGTGCATCTTAATCTTAAATAGCAAGTTCCTACTATCGCTCGGGTAGAATATAGTAACAAATAAGAATCTAAACTAAAATTTAACTTTACCTGCAACTCGTCGTCGACGGTAGAGTCGAAGGTTTCCCGCAACCGAGCCTCGCCCCTCGCATCTGCCTTCGCGGCCATTTGCTTTTCTCGTAGCGACGTTCGCCGTACGGACCGTACTCTGAAAATATACTTACAACTTTATCTTCAAAACGAGAATACTGATTTACTGATGATTTCAAGTATTTATCGACTATTCTATGCCTCTAGCGAGAGTTTCACGTCAAAGGTAACGATTGCGTTTTAGGTATGGACACTGTATTAATAGTTAGCTTCGAATGCTTAATGTAATGAGTGTCGTTTTCATAAGATTTGTCAGAGATAGTAACGATTTACAATCGTCAAAACTTGCACTAAGACCTCTGGAGTATGCTTGGACGTCGGCCTTGTTAAGGTCGCGTTTAAAATTTCAATTACAGGTGGCATAAAGAAATTGACCTCTCAAAATGGTAAGCGTAGATGTGACAGTGAGACGAGAGGATTATAGCGATGTTAAGATCAATTATCTCGATCAAGAAGGTTCAAGCCCGGGCTGGACCGCGAAATGAACGGACAAAGGTGTGCTGACCGACTTTATAGAAGGTAGAAATGGTTAAAATGGCGTAAAGATCTACCAAAAATAGCTCCCGCCTATTTTAGATCTTTCAGTCGTTCTTTGTCGATCGATCATTATCGTAGCGAGGTAAGTGGACTCATTAATGACCTCGGTCGAGCCTCTTTACCGTAGCGAGTTAAGGGGACTCATTAATGACATCGTTCGAGACTCTGTTCCGTAGCGAGGTAAGGGGGACTCATTAATGACATCGGTCGAGCCTCTTTACTGTAGCGAGGTAAGTTGATTCATTAATGACCTCGGTCGAGCCTCTTTACCGTAGCGAGGTAAGTTGATTTCATTAATGACCTCGGTCGAGCCTCGGCTAAGTCCGCCGTCTGCCAATACCTGGAGGTGCTAGCGGAGGAAGACGACCGGCGCGCGTTGTTCGTCCTCTCACCGGACGCGTGTAGCGCTCGTCGACGGCGCTCCTCTTGGTCGGCCGCTAGTCTTAATATTCGTACCCGCATTTCACCCTCCTCGCAGATATCTAACGACCAAAAATATTACGATAAAGAAAAATAAAAAAGAAAGAAGGAAAATTTAAAAATTACTATCTACTCGTATTCAAGTTCACCCTTATTATAATACTCATATTAATAAATCAATATAGCCGATTTATGGCGACCACATAATTTGAATCTAGCTGTCATTTTTTTATATACAACTAGCTGTACCCTGCCACGCTTTGCAGTGGCACATTGTGATTGAATGGTTGAGAAATGAGAAACAAAACAAAGAATGTGATAATTCTTGATTTAAGTTTATTTAATTCAGATTGTATAATAATCAGAATCAGATGCATTTTTTTTTTGTAAATAAACAATGTAATTGGGAACGAAATTGTTTCTCATGTGACTTCGTCATTACTATTGCGGTTGTCAGCGAGTGTTTTCCTCGCTTCTGGCAGATGGCGCGGTCACTGGTACACAGCTGATCGTTAAAAAAATTGTTTTCTCGCGGTCGCAGATATGTGACTGATGCAAAAAATAGATAAAAACAATCCTTGATGCGGATTTTATATCATGTTAAAATTTCGACTCAATCGGTGCAGAACTTTTTGAGTTTTTGAAGCGTACACAAACCAACATAACATTTTTATATATATAAAGATTAGAAGACAAACAAGCTGACGGCCCACCTGGTGGTAAGCGGTTACCTTCGCCTATAGACACTTGCAATAACAAGGAAAAATCACTTAATATTGCAGGTGCGTTGTCATCCTGAGGCCTAAGATGAATCCCGTCCATGCCCAGTAATTACACTGACTACCTTTCCCTTCAATCCGAAACACATGTCATTTAAGCATGCTCCTGTTTTCTTTTTTTTATATACCACTAGATGACAAGCAAGCTGACGACCCTCCTGGTGGTAAGTGGCTACCGTCACCGTCACAATAACAACGATAAAATTACTGAGTATTGCAGTTGCGGAAAATGCCTTCCATGTCCCGTAATTACACTCGCTACCTTTCCCTTCAATCCGAAACACAGCGAACGGCTGAAATAAGAAAAGCGGTGGTAGTAAATGTATTTCAACCAATCGACAGAAAGATATGTCTTTGGAAAATGAGGTAATGATGAATTCGGTCATATGGTATATACGTCGCAGCAGTCTGGTTAAATTAGCCGCATAACTGGACGCCTAGGCCGTTGATTGAACGCCTAGCCCGTTGATTATACACCGGTATCCAATGTAACGGCTGAAGGACAACAAGCAAAGTCATTGAGAGCAACGTTTAACTAGATGGCTAAATGTCAGGCCAGCCGTCTGGTTAAATAAAGCATTCAATTGGACCTGGGCAAGTCATTTAAATCGTAGAGCTTTTGTGTGACTATTTGAGTGATTAATAGGTTCAAGGTTATTTTTTTACGACAAAATATAATCAAACCAATAAATGTCAATACTCGGTTTGATTATATTTGGGCGTAAAAAAATAACTAAAAAAATAAAATAAATAATGGGTCAACCAAAATTTCAAATCTCCAGCTCCTCCGTGCTTCAGAAGGTACTTAATCGTTGGCCCCGGTTGTTACTGCAACCGTTTAAACCCACCTACACGTATTGGGCCAACGCGGTGGTGTGATGGTCCAAACTCCTCATGTGATCCATGTAGGAAGGCCTGTGCCCAGCAGTGGGACGTATATAGGCTAATGATGATAACCATGAACACACCAATCCAACCAAAACTCATCGGTACAAGACGATCCTTTAATTCACCAAGTCTTTAAACGTTATATGAGTCTAGTTCAATTACATAACGACCTAGGAATTTGATTGGATGCAGGCGTGCAATCAACGGGCTAGGCATGAAATTAAGCGGCGTATTTAACTAGATAGCGGCAACATATATACAGGGTGGTGCCGTCAATACTAAAATAATGCAGCCAATGTTATATTGTTCCATAAAAATGACATGAAATTATTATTCATTTGAGATGTTTTTGAAAGTGGCAATCCATTTCTATGAAGTAATATAGCCCATGTTTTATTTTACTGTCTTATTTACGGCACCACCTGTATAGCTCCATCTAACACTTTGTGGATGCTTCCACAAGACTGACTATTTTAACTTACTATTCAATTAAATGTAATATTATAAGTAGGTGTAAGAACAAAATGAAAAATGAATCACTCACCTGCCGGTGTTTCGTCGTGTTTGTTTCTTACATTGAGATCAGCTCCATATTGGACTAGTAGCTCTAAAACCTCTAACTGAAACAAAATGGTTTATATAAATAAATCACAACAAGTACCTCCATCCATTTAACTCAGATGGGCATACATCGGGCCATATTACACATTAAATCTAAATTACAATACAGTCTATTTCTTTCTTTCAATATGCAAAGGAAAAGGATAGCAATAATTATAACTGTCAAATTACTTAACATTAGTTAGCTTTTATAGAAAAGATAGATAATTCTATGAGCAAGTTCATTAATTCGAAAATTGAACACACCATTTTCAATGTCAAATTATTATTTGTCACCTGTCCTTTTTGCATTCATATTAGGAGAACGAGATGGAAAGAACTTAAATTTAGATTTAGTGTGTACTTCAATTAGGCTATAAACTTCTAATTACTGAAACATTGTCACCGACACTAAACAAATAATATGTTATCAAAGACCCAGGTCGATGTTTATGCCATGAAGATGACGTCGCGAAGTGACGGGGCGGCTAGCTTTTTCAGCGTCGAAAATTGGATGTAAAATATACAACTGAATGCATTCATAGATTTCAAAGCGATACCTCGTGAACGTTGTTTGGGCCGAGAGAGATAGGGATAGAAACATTTATCAGCGCGACGAAAAAGACAGCAATAGCGTGCGCGCGTGTCACGTAAGCGATAAAGTGAAAACAATTTATTTGTCGTATAACTAAATTAAAATCTGGTTATTCAAACAAGAATAAAACTCAAAAATAAAAATACCTCCGTAATAGGCCTTGATTTTGACTACCGTCGTAAGAAGAATGTTTACGTTACACTCTATTTACAATATATTAAGCCCAGACACAAACTAAAAAAGTTAAATATCAGAAGTTTCACACTCAAACAAAAGTCAAGTTTAGGTATAAACAGGGCATAACCAGTGATCGCCTTTCGATTCGTCAATACCTGCAGAATAACTATTTACATTAGGATTTATAAAATAAATATTTATTTATTATGGTTTTCTTATTCCAAATACAGCCGAGAATATCAGATTTGAGTAAATAGTTTAGTTACATTATTGCTTCCGATTTCCGCAGAATATCGGTTGTGACATTTCACGTTCCATTATGCGATCCGTTCCGTAACCGTCCTAACAATGTAACTTAAAAAGATGATTATGACACACTTAATTTCGATCAAGTTGTTTCTGAAAGAAAAGTTTTTTTGCGAAAAGATACCTTTATTTTTCTCAGAATTCTCGGCTTTCATAGTCTTAAGCGCTTAACAAATCCAAAGGTAGCACCATATTTGCTGCACATTGATTTTGAATGCCTATTTGAGGCTAAGCTAGCGCCCATAGCCCATAGTCCCACTGCTCATATCCTTTGCCTACTTTTACAGCCGTTACCTGCTTGCACGTGAAATTAAAATTTATCGTGGGACTCGAGCGTTCATAGTCGTTTAAGCACCTACTTTTACTTTTAAACCGGTTTAGCAGCAAGAGAACAGGGTTCTCAATTTCTCGCTCAGTCATTTACACTCTTTGTTCTTCCTTTAATTTAGACATCCGTGTAAAATATATTTTAAAAGGATTATGAGCTCGAGCTCCTATAAGGACGAATAGATTGTTGATTACGCGCGAGACGCATCGAGCCGACAGCCGAGCGGCAACCTACTGCCATACGCAGGCGTATGGCAGTAGGTTGCCTGCCCGAGAGACGCGCAGGTCGAACGTACTAAGCTATAATAATTATAAACTTTTATTGACTTAGAAACATGTTCAAAAATATTTAGTGAAACCCCTGACTTCTGTGCTAGGTTACACATCTGTGTTACAGAATTCAGTGCCCACTCACTATCTGTAGTTTACACTCTAAAGTTTTATTACAATATAAATAACATTTTAACAGCTGAGGAGTGACTAGAGGCAGGCCAAGGAATATATTGCCTCAGTATACTCACGTGTCCCCAGCAAGCGGCTGCATGCACCGGCTGCCACATGTCATGGTCCACGACGTCAGTAGACGCGCGGTGCTCCAAAAGGAACTCCACCACCTTGATATAGCCATTCGCTGACGCTATGTGTAGCTGAAACAACGAGACGTTTTAAAGAAAACAATATTAGGCCTAATACTAAAGAGACACTTAATCTAAATTTCAGTACAGTTTATCTTTTTGTTTCTATAAGTCCAGGAATAAGTTAGCAAGAATTTGATTAGAGATGTCAAATAAAGAGATTTGAATATTTTTCTATAAAGAGTGTACACTAGTACCAGGCACCGTCCGCCAATTAGATTTTTTTGTAATATTGCGGCCAAGCATGAAACCTTCATAATCTTATCAAAACCTTTGGATTGTGTTTGCGTGTAGCTGTCAAATTATATGAAAACGACAGCAGCGCCTCTGTTATCAAGTATTGGAAAACACTTTTATATGAATATGCGTGCACAACGCAACACCGTCGAAACGTTTTCATTGGATGGAAACGTACACACGACAGCACATCAAGTGTAACAGTTCCACTACGAATGCCGGCTCTATTACGAACGCAGTAAGGGCGGTCTCAAGGTCAAACTGTCACACTTGATGTGCTGTCGCCTGTACACTAGGGATACTAATCACTCGCCCAGCGACCGCCTAACTCAAAGCCATATCAATAGTATTGCTTTAAAAATTGACAATTTAAAATACTTATTTTAAAACTAATGCATTCGCCCTCAGACATCTGGCCGCACGCAGTTCTACTTTTTATAAAAATCAGGTCCGAGACTCCTTTGAAAATTTCTCTTTTAGTTTCGTACATGGCCATCCTCGCCACTGAAAAATTCACCTCATGACATAATTTATCATATAATCATGTCGTTGGATAATCATACAGGATGGTGCCGTCAACATGACAATAAATTGAAACATGGGTTAGAAGTATTAGTTCATAAAATGGTTTGCCACTTTCAAAAACATCATATTGATTTAATCATTTCATGACATTTGTACGAAATAATATAACATTGGCTGCATTATTTCATAGCAACGTTATGAAATTATCAAATGAATAAGATGTTTTTGTAAGTGGCAAGCCATTTCTATGAACTAATTAGCCCATGTTTTAATTTAGTGTCTCTCACCTAATTACAGAATAAAACGAATGCCCCTGTTTCTCATGCGTTTCAATTTTAAGTAGTAATTTCGTATTTTTTCTTGATTTCGCAAAATCCGTCATTTCAAGTAGCAAAATAATTTAGATAAAATTGAATTTATCGTTATTATCATTTAGTTATTATCAGCGATGCTCCATTGAAACTGCTCCTAAATATAGTAGCAATAAACGCTATAAAAATGATTGAGACATTTCAATAGTAAACTTGAGATGTAAAAATAGTGTCTATTGACAGATAAAATTAACATATTGTTCTTAAACATGTAGTAAATGTTAGCCTTGAGAATAAATAAGGTGCCAATTTATCACGACAATAACAAGATAAACCGTCTTTAAAACACTAGATAAAGAAAGATGTTATCTCATAATTCTTTCTCTGTATTACCAAGCCTTCACCCGCATGTATATTGATTTGGCCTTATGCATATGTTTCAGTGCAATCAATAGGATAATTATTTATTTAATGCAAAAGAAATCCTCTAATCCAAATATTTTCTTTTATTTACTTTTCAATCTTACAATCCAAAAATAAAAAGAAATATATACGATATTATTGCTTGAAAACACGAATGTTCCTACGATCGCGCTTTTAAGCTCCATAAAACACGCGTTATTATAGTTTTTCTCAATCCTCTCACAGGTGTGACTGCTGGAAGACCATGGCGTAATTATTAATTTAATAAAATCTGTAGATCTTAAACTTAATCAATCATAAAACAGTGTGCAGTATAAAAAATATACAGGTAACCGTAAAATTAAAATAATTAATACTTTCTGAACCTCCTAAGGTTGTGATAGTAAATAAAATCCTACTTACTTGAACATACGTAATACAGATTTATTACGCATGTTATCAAAAAAGTGTTAAATCTTAAACACCAATATGATATCAATATCAAAAGGCTAAGGGGATTTGGAGATATTTGTTTATCTTAAGATAGCACCTTTTCTACCAATGATTTCAGTCATTAAGTGCCGGGTAACATTTGAATAGTGAAGGGAACTTACCAAAGTAGCACCCTGATTATCCCTCGGCTCATCTAAATCCATCCCCTCATTAACCATTTCCGAAACATCTATAAGCATTCTCATTTCTGTCGCCGCTCGGGTTTCATCTATCAGTCGTTGGGTCACACCCCTCGCCGCCATCTCGCTCTCGATAGCATCAAGCGTTCTCTCTTCCTCGCATATATCGTACGGCATGTTCCCATCTCCGTTGACGGCTAGTAGGTTGGCCCCTCGTTGTATGAGTATTCGGACGAGGTTGAGGTTCCCGCAAGTGGCAGCAGCGTGCAATGGCGTCCACTTCTCGCTGTCCTCGGCGTTAACGTTTGCGCCGTGGTCGAGCAGCAGCCGCATCATCGCCTCGTTGTTGTCGATGCAGCACTGGTGGAGTGCCGTTAGACCATCCTCGTTTGTGGCGTCAGGAGTTACTCCACGCGCGAGGAGACGACGCACTGAAAAAACATATAGGCAAATAAGTATTTAATTTAGCCTGAGGAGCAGGATGAAGCTTTATATGAAATCCTGAATTTTATGGTTCGAACGGTACGCAAATAACGTTGAATCGCGTAGATCTGTAGATTTCTTAATCGCTAGCTATTGTAAACTTATCTTAATCTCTCTCACCAACACACTGCAAGAGCGTGATGGAACTTTTTTGGAAAGAGGGAAACCATGCACTGTGTCCACCAGTCAGATTTGTTTTAAATCTACATAGGTAAGTGTTCCTTTAACGCTGCAACTGGATGTTCGTCAAGGATAGAGTGAATGAGCAATTTATACAAGTCGGTCACTTTGCCTATGGCCTGGCCACGACCATGCCGGTATCAGCGACAGCTTAGAGCGGTGGCGGTGAGCGGCGAGAACAAATGTACTAAAATATTAGGAGCACTGGGGCCTTACCACCATCTTTGTAAAAGCGATTCATATTCCGCTCGGTTCAGTATTGGTTCCTAAACTGCATCGCTGTCATAGTCGTAGATAGCGTCGTAGTACGAATATAACGATTCTACTCAGTTTAGGTCCTAAACTGGATCGCGATACAAGATGGTGGTACGGGTGCTGTACTGCTAAAACGTTAGAAGCGCTGCGGCAGCGGTTTTCTGCTGAGGCGCTCGGCCAAGTAAGCGGCGAGAAAAAAATGTATGGCGGATGAAGTGCCATGCCACGACCTAGAGCGGCGCGGACAGCGGCAGCAGTTTTCATTTTTCAAAATATTTTAGACGATTTTGGAGCGGTTTTGTAGCGCTGATTAACTTCATAAGAAAAGAATAATAAGTATATAATTATCTTTTAGATCGATTCTAGCTCACTATTTTAATTCTACAACTGACGTGTTTCGCTTGATGTTCGGTATATATACATTTAGTATATTGTATTTATAATACTAACAATTGCAAAGTATCGTGCAAATGTATCGTGTCGCCTTCACTGATATAAACAAACACTAGAAAAAGGACTTAAAAATCATCTCGACGTTTTCAACTCGCCAAATGTCAGTGTACAAAAGATACATTTTGAATAAAAAAAATTAAGATATTAGGTATATCTTTGAGTTAATTAATCTAGATTTTTTTTTAATTGTCTAAATACATCCACCTCGGTCGTAGTCGCTAAACGCTATTGAGCGGTCGCGGCATGGACGCTTAATTATTATATTATCATATTTCTTAAAAGTAGCCTATACGTCTTTTCTCACAATGAAATCTATCTCCATGCCAAATGTCTTCCAAATTGGTACAGCGATTTAGGAGTGAAAACGTAACAGACAGACAGTTACTTTTGCATTTATAATAGTTATGAATTCATTGTCACGTTTTTATAGTAATTTCAATAAATCTTTAAAGCAGAGCGATCGGGGCCGTCCTAACTCACTAAATGGGATTCTAACTGTTCTAACTGCGATAACATCTATTTTCTAGTTAGGAAATAGGATAGTGTAATAAGTGCTTTAGCCGTTACGGCCTGGCCACGACTATTGGCTTAGCGGCGAGCCGCGACTAAGAGCTAAACGGGCCTAAAATTTAATTAGTTTAGGTTTTTGTTTTGGTTAATAAAGGTTTCAACGTTTTGTAATAAAAAGGCTGTAAGTACATGTTTAGTAATATTATCCCACTCAAAGTGAATTCACAATTGTATCTGTGGCATCAGTAACAATAATTCATAGTCACCTTCGTCGATATCGTTCCTGGCAGCAGCCTCGAGCAACATCACGCTGTCATTGAAGAAGATATTTCTTTTGTTGCTCTTCTCGCGCTTCGCCCGCGAACGCGCCCATTCCTTCTCTCGCTGTTGCCATAGCTTCAGTTGCTGCAATCGACGCCTGAAATCAAGACAAAGAAATTTGATGTACATTACAATGTACAAACGACAGCACATCAAGTGTTACAGTTGTACTACGAAAGCTGGATACAACTCATTCAGTCGCATACATTTTACTTATTAAACTAATGTTACAAATACATGTTAAACTCGTTCGGGTGTTGCAATATGATAATTTCGACATAGTGAAGGTAGACGTTATATATCTCATCATAACGTAAAAACAGAAAGACGAAAAGAATTTCCTGGAGCTTTTCCAATTTCTAGGTACTATAAATTAGGTACCATAAGAACATTTCTTATATAGCCTTTACATGATTTTGTTTTAGTTGCGAAAATTATTTACTATGGTAGTTTATTCCATTGCAAAAAACCAGTGACCTGTATTACTTTAGTATCTCAATCGACCTACAAAATATAATTTTAAAAGAATAACACCACATCAGACACGGTTTTGGTTATTAAACTTGATTAATTCATTAAGTATGCTAATTAACTGTGTATAGAGTGACAAGTTCGATTATTTAAACTACGGAGAGTTAAGCCTTACGTTCATACATTAAAATGTGAGTTAGTGCTAATATATCTATATTATATACAGGGTTCTGCTGTCAATACGACAATAAATTAAAACATGGGCTATATGAGTTCATAGAAATAGATTACCACTTTCAAAAACGTCTTATCTTATAATTTCATTACATTTCTATGAAATAATGCAGCCAATGTTATATTATTTCATACAAATGTCATGAAATTATCAAACGAATAAGAGGTTTTTGATAGTACAGACCATTTCTGTAAAGTAATACTTTTAGCCCATGTTTCAATTTATTGTCGTATTGCACATAGTTTCGTGAGATCTCCTACCTAAATTCAAGTAGAAAATACCACTGTGCCCTGTCTCTGCCTGACTATAATAGAATAAGTTTAATTATACATATCATTATTATTAGAAAAGAACCACAGAAAATAACTCTATCATCCACCTCAGACATACACGAAGATGGATTTATTTCTATTTCACTCTAATTTACTAAAACTTCATACTAAACTTCGTCACTTTTATTTACTAAAAGAAAGACAGTGACAGCATCAGTTTGAAACCAGGACTAACTTTAGCTGCAAATTTTATAAGGGGGATTGCGTCCGGAATTTATGGCTTGAAATGTTAGTTAGTACTTAATTGGACCTTAACCGAAGTTTTACTACCGAAAATGAATGATACATTTCAAACACCGGTGCACCTAGGTAAACATCCATCGGAATGCGCTGGCACTAAATAGCGGGCAATCTTGTCCGAGACGAATTGTTTTGTCAATTGCATATTGAAGAATGGTATTTTCAGCAAACTTCTTGAAATAAGAAATGTACAATAATGTATTTCTCTTTTTGAAAACTTTTCTTTTTGAAAATGGGTTTCATGCGGTATAAATATAAAAGGCTTTTGAAAACATTAAAAAATATAGGTAAGTACAGTGTTCCAAAAGTTAGAAATAAAATTTTAGGCGGTGGCCGTGTTCCCCGTCAAGAGTTAACACCTTTCTGACCACTATATTTCCCATATAAATTAATAAAAATATTGTCCTGCTTGCGACAACCCACACGACACACTACAGTGAAACCACAACACACACAAAATCTCACAACCCGCGGACATGCTACGATATTGACCACCCGCAACAGCATATTCCAAATTGTATTTCAGAATTCTGTAACACCGGTATAGGTAACAGTTCTAAAAAGCGCGTAGTATAATATTTATGCGACAAAACAAGGAAGATGTTGTAGCCTTGTAGGTATGTATAATGTTTCCCAACAACCTATCCAATTAATTAGAGTAAACTGCCTCCTTAATTTGAAACTACACCATCAAACAGATTAAGCCATTCGAGCACTTATCCGAGAGCTGTTTCATTCCGTTCGTTTCAAATAAGTCTTAGTAACAACATACAATAGTCTTCAATATGTCTACATACTACAGAAGCCATATGCGATCGTGCCCTACTCATTGACACCGACCAATTGCTTGTCAAACAATATACCTACGTAAAATCAGTAGATACACATTGACGCTATTAAGGCTAAATTGGCAAGAGGTGAGTGCCTACATGTGTGCAAGGCAAACGATAAAACTAAGTCATATAACCTTTATCCGTGTATGGCCTAGAATCCTAGATAAAAGTTATAATGGTCATAATTACAGCCTGTATACCTGTGTATATATCTTCTAGTGACCGAACTTGCTTAGTTAAAACGATTCGACTTGAGGACTGAGATATTATAAACATTAGCCATTTTGATAGAGGACATATTTATTAATATCGGTTAGTAAATATTCAACCGTTTGTCCCTTACCAGCCCGCTAGCATCTTCCCAACAATAGAATATCTATTGTAAGAAATACAAACAAAGAAAACGATGAAAAAAATTGTATGCTCCAAGCGGGAATCGAACCCCCGGCTTTTGGGATCCGATCAGACGCAAACATTTAAATGTGATTAAAATGGCTTTCTCGCAGTGGCAGTAAAGATACTGTAAGTTTAAAAATGCTCATATAAAACTGTCATCATAATACAACTATTTATTTCAGATAGGAGTGAATGTGACCGCTATAATAAAGTGACATTCGTCAGTCCTCGACAGCCGTTAACCGGCATCAATAACGACATAAAGAAACAGTTGTATTGTCATTGTTATTTTCTTGACAAAGGGACAATATTTCTAAGGATCATCAGTCACCTGGCTCAATTTATCTAATTGAAGTACTTGCCTATTACGTAGCAACTTTTGCGAACATCTGGGTAACTAGCTACAGGATATCACTAACAAATCACAAAGTCTAGAAACCTGATTGATGCAAAGAGCACTGAACCAGAAACGACTAAATATTATCCGCGGTAGGCCTCAAGTGAGGTGGAAAGCAACATCAAAGACTTTCCGATGTTTAAACTATGCCTTAAATAGAGTAGGTAGCCATGCGAAATAATATGTGTTTATTTATTGTCCTTTATTATAAAAGTAAATATGATCATTAATTTGAGCATTACATTGACTACCTTCTTCGAGATAAATCGAAATTGCTGTATTGGCCAAATACATAATGCGAGCGCGGTCGGCAAATGTTGTATGAAAATCCATATCTGTCGTGTTTTAGGGGCCAAATAAATTACTATGTAAACGTATATCTGCCGTGCAATTAAAATGGAGCGATATTTTACTCCGAAACATGGCAATCAAGGAGGTAATTACCTAATCAAAGATTTATTTAAATTTCAAACTGGCTTGCAAAAGGAAAGCTGTTTATTGGAAAAAAGTATTTACATAGGAAAATTTCGCAACTAAAAAAATTTTACGTCCCCGCGCCATAATTAAATTATTCGACGCGGTTTCGCTTAGTTTTATACATATTTTTTGCTATAAGTTTTAAACTTATAGTTTTATAAGTTAAGGCTTCAGTCGGCGATCTACTTATAAAGACTTCCGCGCTAAAGTTGACCGCATTAACTTAGTTCTATCATTATTCATCATGATCATAATAATTATTTTTTTATAGGACTTAAATATAATAGAACTAGGCGGAACTTTTTCGTTTAGTTCTGAGGTAGAACTAAACTGACACTGAATAGACGATTTACTTGAATTGGTGTGCAACAAACAAATCTGTTTTTGTATTTCACGCATTTAATCCCGCATGGAATAAGGCATATGGCGACCAGTCATGCGATCGTTAAAAGTGAAAACAAGGTTTCATTTTACAACAGAGCTTTTACATTGTATAATAAGCATACAATATGTTATCAAAACACTTTAAAGAATTGGCAAATTAGCATATTAATCGAGAATTCGAGACAAAAAGTAGATTGTGATTAGTGATTACTTCAAATTTTTAAGTTATAAGAAAGCCAATTTTTCGTTGCACCATTTTGTTGTTTAAGTAGGTTAGTGATTATATAATTGAAAATTTCAAGTATGCTTTGACTGATGGATTAGTTGATATCTAAATTTTGGGGTACTGTTATTATAGGTAGGTATTTAAAAGTGCAGAAATCGGTCGAGTACCGAAAAAATCGCCGTTCAAAGCCGTTTCATCGGGTACAGTTACAGTCCCTGGATGACATTCAGATAAAGCAGCTATTATAATGATTATTACATCCCAGCATACAGTATGGATATTGGCTACATTATAGCTGTCGTGTGTGATTTTCTGAAAGGTCTTGTAGCCAGAGTAGATGCTGTCTGTGATGAGCTTAATGTTGGCAACAAAGGGAGCAAATTCCTCGGCAACAAAGGGAGCAAGTTCCTCTGCTCACATCTGATGAACATGGTGCGCTCACTTTGTAAGTTGTGGCAACTTTAGTCACCGCAGGAACACACCGCTGCAAAAGTGGTATTATATGTCTGCGATTAATATAAAGTGAAGGTGCGACCCCAGTCAGTTATCAATGTTACTATTATTGCGAGGTATTTCTTTCTCTATTACCTAATATTCCTAAAAAATGTGCAAATCGAAATTAACGAACATCATCATATCAGACTATGATATCCACTGCTGAACAAAGGGCTCCCCCATCGAATCCCAAACTGAACGGTTCAGCTCCGGCAGCATCCAGTGGCTCCCCAGGATCCTGACCAGGTCGTCTGTCCATCTAGTGGGAGGCTTTTCCACTTTGCGCTTTCCCAGTGTTGTCGCCACGCTAGAACTTAAAAGGTGGGCCGTCCATTGTGCCTGCTATGTGCCAGTTTAACTTGTCAGCGACTTTGGTTCTCTTACGTATGTCCTCATTCCCGATTCTATGTGGTAGGAAAACATAAATCGTTGAGTGAGTTTCTGTAAACTTTTACAGAAACAGAATGTACTTATATTATAACGAATACTTATAGTAACATTTCCCGCGATTTGAGTAAGTTTCAATTTCCTCCTAAAAAATAAAACAGCACCTATTGAAAACTGACCACCGCGTAAGGCTAACTCCTGACCTCCTGTAAGGCTAAGTATAGGTTTAAATAATAATATATTTCATCATACTTATACGCAACATCGTTATGCCATCTACTAAATTAAATGATTACCGATCATATTGTTATCGTATTATTGTTTGCTTGTATCTATAAAAATATGCGTATTTTTTTATCTAAGTATAAAAATATACACATATTTTTTATAGATACATGCTGGTAGTTAGTTGTACTATTTATAGAAAAATACGTAATAGAATGCACTTGGCTGCAATACAAAATAAATAATTTATATTACGACCATGACACTTCATAAATGACGGCACAATTGGTGTTAACTGTGAGACGTTATTATTATTTTATACAACTGTGACTTGCATTTTCTAATTGTTTTTGCTTTTTTTTATTTCTGACGGAGTGATCTAAATCTCTAAATGTGTAAACAAGAAACCGATACATTATACAAATAATCACTGCAAACATTTGTGACGCTGTGTAAATAGTTAAGAGGCTGATAAACGCCAACGACCTTGAGAAAATGAATTTCGAGGCCCCGCCCACTAATATTTCCGATAACGTGGCTCCACAATACTACACCGACAAGCCGCGTAACTACTACAACCTCAAAAGCGCCAACTTAAAAAAAATGCCACTAGATGGCGTGCTCCACGGGCTTTATTCCATAGACCATTACAAAAATAGAAATGAACAATAAAAAACTAAACACTTTTATAAAAAATATATGTGGTATTTTTAAATTAATGGTTAATATTTTACACGGTCAATATACTTATTTATACTAACAAATTTTATTAAGGAACCTATTATGAAAACGAAACATGAAAATCAGGGATGCAATTACAAAAGACAAATCATAATAGTTTTGACATACGTATTTTCATGTCAGCTGTTCTATAAATTAGAGCTCGACTTGAATAAATTTTGATTTTGAAACGCCTTGTAAATTTTTAAGTGCATGGATAGCCCAATCCGACACTATGAGAAATAGCGAAAAGTACTCAAAGGACTCTCGAAAACGTAAAAGAAAAACTAAACTGCATCATTGGATGTTTACATAATATTCCTAGCCAGGAATCAAAACTATTGTTTAAAAAAAACTCACATGGTGTATTACACCATTCGATTAGATTCCAAATTACAAAATTCAAGTTTCAAGTAGGTTTTGCTTTTATAATTATGCTACAAAGTACAAAGCAGTATGCAAAAAGTTACTAGTAATCAACGAAACGTCGAACCAAATGTAAATTATTGGCACGATGTTATTAAAACGTAAAGTGGATTACGCGCACTTGTTGTTTCATTTTATTTCTTTTTCACTGTGGCCTTTAACATTAATTTAAAACATGTAGCAGTTTATAAAAATCCAACATTTCCCTTCCGTTTTCCATGTAATATCTTTCCGGGATTTATTGTTCCTTGTATACCGCGATACTATCGAATCGTGTAATGATAGTGTTTTTTTTTCAAAATCAACGGGTTCTATTTCTACCTTAATTTTTGATTTCTCAAAAATCTAATGCTGCACTTTTAGTTTTTATCGAAATCGGTCCCGATACTCTTTTGAGTACTTTTCGCTATTTCTATTTGGAATTCGGAATCCATAATAGATTATTTTTTTATCTAAATCGTTTAAGCAGCTTAAGTGTTAAAATGTAACACACAGAAAGACACAGTTACTTTCGCAATTATAAGAGTATGGATGTGTCATCTCATCACAGTAAAAATAATGTCAGTTCGAAGTAATAGAAAGATTAATCAAGTAAGTATTTATTTTTTTTAAGTTAAGAGCGTTTACGCCGCAAGGCTTTCAATACAAACTTAATTTTTTAACAAAAGTGAATGCCGTAACATTTCAATTATTACTTCAATGTCGGAAACATATCATCATCACAGGAATGCGATGATTGATGATATATTAAAATGTGTGCTGTTTAATATTTATTCATGTTTCGATACAGAGTTTAGTCGATAAAATAATAATAATATTATGAAATATACTTTCTATGAAACGTATGAAACTTTATTCGATTGTATCAAACAGTCACGATTGGTTATTATGTTAATCAAGAAATTTAGTTATTAAAATTCTGGAATAGTAATCTTTGAAATGATATACGAAATTGAAAAATTATGTGTTTTAATAAATACTCATCTGAAACAGTCTAGAGTATATTGAAATTTGGAACATGTTAGATTTTTTTATAGATTTCTTTCTGTAGGCTAGGTATGTGATTATCTTTATTTATGTGCCAGCGTTCATGTTATATTTACCTCAAGATCCGAAGGTCTGATACGGATTTTTTTCATTTATTGAAGACTATATGTTTTGAAGACTATATGTTTCGGTGGCGTAGTAGATTGAACTCTCTGGTTTCAACTACGAAAACAAAGCATCTTTCGCCATGGTCGATCCCGGGATGGGTCACCGTTGGTCCCAGTTGTTGTTACAACCTCTTTACCCCACCAACTCGCACTGGGCTAGCGTGGTAGTGTTATTGCCCAAATTCATCATGTGTATCATGTGTTTCTTCCATGTAGGAAGGCTTATTTAACGTATACAGGCTAGTGATGATGATGATGATAAACAGTGTTACAGTATGTTAAAGCTAAACAATATAAATAATAAATAGTACATTTAAATGTAATCCTAACAACATTGCCCACAGATTAGGTAAATTAACAAAAATTATAATAAACATGAATTGGGATGTTGCCTAAGTTTAAAATTGGCACTATTTTTCACAAAATCGGTAAATATGTGCTACCACTACCCATAAAAACAATTAAAACTTAAAAGATATGAAATATTGTTAAAATTGTACCCATTTCGAAATAAAAATTCGACATTTATTTTCAAAATTTATCAAAAATGATAATGTAATTAGATTGCTGACATCAATTAAAGCAACTATTATAATGACAACTATGAATAAAAACATACTTAATACATAGTTATTATTAATTTTGTCAGTATGCCCATACATTTTTTAGTAATATGGGAACATGTGACGTCACCTGTTCCGTAGATTTTCTATGGAGCCTTTTTGGATGTTGCGCCGCAACATATCAACATGCCACTATATCTGTGAAAGTATTGATCTTAGACATACTATTTCTTTTGCAATATTCCTTTATGGTTATAAACTTCTTATTTATGAAATAAAAAAAAAGTTGTCAACTACCCTATTGCTGAGAGCTAATTTGTGCTACAATAATATAGTGGAAAGAGGACATATTTGAATCATGCATAGTTTGCCGGTACAAAAGTTGAAATATAGAATACTCAACACCGTGGACTGGAATGGACAATTGAACACCGTTCTACAATTTTTTACCTATTTTTCAGTATACTGTGTATAGACCTGGCCGGGTCTAGTTACATACAGTTTTGAAACACCTCTTTTATAGCATATGATAAAAGTTCTGGTTTTAAAATTTACATATAAAAGAACCTTTAAGTCTAGGCTAGGCTTAAGCTAATTTAGTGTTGTATGCATTTAATAATCTAAAATTAACTGTGCCTGTTGTTCTTCATGAATCACATTTTGTAACCGGAAAAATGAATATTAAAAAGAACAGAAACGAACCATTCGATATCTTGATTATTTTTAACACTGTCGGGTCTGACAATTACGTAGGTCTATGAAATAAACCAAACTTATTTTATGATTCTATATAAAAACTTTGTTGAAATATATCTTTGTATTATGTAATACATATAAATACATAAGTTTTTTTTTACTTTCCTTATTCATTATTAGATAAACATGGAATAATAAAAAAATAAAAAATATTAATAAAGAATTAATAAAGAATGAAAAAATAAGAAACATAAACAAAAAAGGACTAAAAATAAACATACATAAAAATAATTAAAAAAAAACAAAGAAAAATAAATTTGATACAAAATTTTTTTTGTATTTAAAGTTTAATAGTTTTTTATATTTTTTTTTTTTTTACTTTCATATTTCATATTAAAAAAACAAATAAGAAATAAAAAATACAAATAAGAAAAAAAAAAAGTTGTGAACCATTGAAGGATTGAACCTCTACCTCTCGGATAGTAAGTCGAGCATCTCAAACCCTACACAATCGCGACAGAGTCGTTTATTTCGAAATTAACTATCTAAATACAATATACTTATTCATTTCCCTTCAAGTAAAAATAAACTTACTTTACAACTTCCATCTGTGACTGTGAATCTGAATAAGTACAACTTTCGAGATGATTATGGAGTTTTTGATAGTTCCTAAAATTAGATAAAATTAGCTATCTAAAGAAAAAATAATCAGGTTATTATTGTGTTATTACCAATCGTATAGGGGTATACGATTGGTTTTTGACTCTTTTTAGACTTTTTTCTTGGTTTTCCATAGTCCAAAATAATATTTATACAATAAAATTTTTATTTCATAAATAATATTATTAACGAAATAAAATATTCACAATAAAAATTTATGAAATTATTTACTCATTTTTGTCTATCTACTATAATACACTCACATAGTAATCACTAAAACCTAAAATATAATTGTCTATTTGATATTTGCAAATTAAAACAGACGCAGACTGATATAATTAAGAACCGCGAGCAAAGAAGCGACACAGGTCCACCTAGCAGCACGCCTCGGCGATCACTGTCGTTTCCTCTACAAATGAAAGAGAAGAATGGATAGTGGCGCGAGTCGCTATTGAAATCGGCTGAAGAATTCAGAATAAATTTATTTACTAAAAAACTAGCTACTTATTTGAAATTGTAAAACATCAATATTATAAAATTTAATATAACAAGTTTGTTTCCTGAAAACCAGAAAAAAACCTTTGACATATAACGCAGAATTTGTTCTGAAAGCTGATTTTGTTGGGTGACTTTTGCATTTTTTTTATACAAAGATTTTGATTATAATGTGTTTTGTGGACATGCATATTATCAGAAATATGTCCAAGAGTAACATATATTTTTTTCACTGCGTTTATTTCAACAGATTGTGCTAAAAAAAGTTTTAAGTAACGCTCAATTAGCAATTATCAGCCTCTTAATTAATACTGCCACGTGTTATCATCGACGCCGGCCGGTTGTCAAACTGCCTTGAATGACTGCCACGGTTGCAACTATTACCCGGGGAATATTGAATCTTTTACACAATTATAAGCAAAAATACACTTCCTAACATGCATTATTCAAAACTAGCATCCTTAATTTCTAAATTACTTGTATGATTATTTCATTTTCATCTACCCAATGTCAATTATTCGGTGAATACTCTGGCCTTAGACAAGCACCTAAAATCACTTTACAACCCATCTACAAGTGCCAAGGTCGTAGCTAGGAATTTGTTAAGGGGGGGGGGGGGGGCAGGCGTAGACAAACCAAGTATTATATCTAAGGTAAATGCTGCATGAACTATGGAACAAGTTACGGTTTGTGAGCATTCCTGCATCTTTTGTTGCAACTGCCAGATTCTGAAACGTTACTTATTTATTTAATACCTACCTACCTTCACACTAATAATATTTTAATATCGCGGGCGTCTACTGGATAAACGCGGCAGTTGCGTTTGACCTAGAACTTACACGACTTGAGAGTTGAGACACAGAGCCATGATCACTAGGGAGTCACATAAATGCATAAACGTAGTGTTATCGAAATTCTCAATACTTAATATATCAAATCATATCTAGAAGGCCACTTCCATTGATATAGCGCTGAGTATTGTAAATAGATAAATTGCCATGGTAATAATGTAGATACTTACGCTAATATAAAAGCGAGTGATAAAGATGCTCTCAATTTATTAACATTATCGAATATAAAAACCTAAGATTGGAGCATACTTACGAAATCAAGTCGTGAATACAGTGGCGTAGCTTGCTTTAGATGGGCCCTGTATCAAAAATTTTTGGGGGCCCTATGATAATTACACAAATTGTCGGGTTTCATGTGGTCTAAATGAAGACCATCGATGAAGGGGCTCATGGTTTTTTGAGAAAATATTAAAAGGAGTTTTTGAAGTATGTCACTTTTGTTATTTGATTTTTCGAAGTGAAAACGTCCTAAAATAAGAATATAAATATCATCCAAATAAAAAAAAAAGTTTATATTTTCCCTTATTCAATATTCACATTCCCAAAAAAAAATTGGGTCTGACCGTTGTAGAACAGAAATTTAAAAAAGTAGGTATGCATCATTTCGGGTGCTTTTATCGACAAAAAAAAACTATTTTCTTTAAAACTGAATGTTCGCAAAAGAAAGGTACATGGGGGTCCCTTGGGTAGCCCATGGGCCCCTCCATCGATTGTTTTCTTTTGGATCACATTTTTTTTCTGGAAAGCACGGCCTAATATTTTACGATTTTTCTCTTTCACGTTCGGGGCCCCTGTAACCCGGGGGCCCCGTATCATTGATACGGCTGATACGGCGGTAGCTACGCCCCTGCGTGAATATAACAACTGAACCTAGTACCTACCATGATATGGGTAAACACTTTGTTATAGGGAAACTCTCAGATAATTACAAAATTAAAAATTTTGTAACCCCCGGCGTCATCAATCATCTATCTAACACCATCTCATTAAGACTATTCATAAGAGCCCAAACACGCTATATCTGCTGTAAATTTCTGAAGAATTAAACATTTCGCACTTTTTGATGGTATAGGATCAGCTCAAGGTTAGTATGTCATGGGAATGTCACTGAAATGACAGTACACCAAATTTGAAATCGATCGGATCTGTAAAAGTTAGTAAAATCCTATTTTCATGTAGAAAATGAGCTGATAGTCATCAAACGCCTGAACTGATCTTCATAAATTATAGCTAAGAACCATCGCAGTCACATCAGCTTTCAAACAAACAAAAAAAACGAATTAAAATCGGTCCATTCGTTTAGGCGCTACGATGCCACAGACAGATACACAGACAGACACGTCAAACTTAATACACCCCTCTTTTTTGTCGGGGGTTAAAAAGAATCCTGTTGGATCTACTTATAACGGTTTCTGTCAATATATCTAATTAGAGCTAAAATAAAATATAAACTAAGTAAGTACATATTAAATTTGATTGTAATGTAGAGATATAATAAAAAAGATACGAAGTTATGACTGGCTCTCTATCTTTGAGGGTTCCGCCATCGCCAACCCTAACTGATGTTTTCCTGGTACCTACCTATTTAGGCAAATGATCTCCATGACATCATACTACAACATTTGTTTAATTTAATCTATTGTAAAATTGTAATGAACGTCTGCATAATATACAATGAACAAACAGACTAAGCGAGCGTAATGTGCCGCCGTTAAAATATTCCTCGGCGAAATGAACCGTTAGAAGCGAACATTAAGCGCTTTTGTTTTACAAGTACACATTTATAGATTTTTATTGCTTGTTTGTTCAAGAGCGGCGATCGTTCACAGCTCTAATCTCACAAAAAATGTAAATTTAGCATAAGTCTTTAAATTCTGATCCTGTAAATAAAAGTCGATTTACGCGCAATACTCGCATAAAAAACGCGCGAGCTATCGGCATTCGGCATCATGCGTAAATAATTATTTGTAAAGGCAAAGTTAAATCAAGATCGATTTATTTTATTAGTGAATGATTTATTCTTCTATTGATAAAGAAAATAATATAAGAGTGCAACACAGTAGTTAATAATTATAAGTGGAATGACAAATATAAAACCGACTTCAAAAAACTGAAAAGGATAAAATAATTAAATTTATGTAGGTACTCATCCCCTAGTAACATATTTTTTGGAGTTGGTGCTTCACTTTCTATTGTTTTTGGAAACCACTTAGGTTTTAATTTTTGTTTAAATTTTTTTTTTCACAATTTTTAGTGATAACTTTTTAAGGTCGAAGCTAGATGGGTGACCGCCAACTTATATTGTTTCCTACTATCGTATCGTTTCACTAAAAAGTCATAGGAAAGCAAAAATTTGCAATGTCGCATACGTAGACGACTTAATAATTTCAGTTTTTTTTTATTCGAGGGAAAGTACTTGAGCTCATTACTTCCTATTTAAATAATAGAAAACAGATGGTTGAAATTAAAAAAATTAATACTAACCGCAAGCGCGAGGAAACTTATTTATCCAGAGCGCGTACTATACAATCTGGTGTTCCACAGGGTAGCGTTCTAGGCCCTCTTCTTTTTATTTTGTACATCAATGATATAATTAAAGCAGTTAATCAACCCATGTCCCTTTTAGCTGATGACAGCACTGTTATAGTTGAATGCAATGATTATAATAATTATGAATTAGATATTAATAAGGCCTTGGAAGCCATAATAATGTGGTTAAATACAAATAACTTAAAAATCAATCTTGATAAAACCAAATTAATGCACTTCAGCCAGAGACTTAACAAGAATAGTAATTTGATAGTAGAGTATAATAATAATAGAATATCTGAAACAGATGTGGCTTGCTTTCTGGGTATAACTATTGACAATAAATTAAATTGGAAACAACATATAGAGAAAATATCAAGGAAAGTGAGCGCGTCATCTTATGCACTTTATAAATTGGCGCCGACTCTTAGTACCGATGCTTTAATTGCTGCGTATCATGGAATGGTGGTCTCTGTTCTACGATATGGAGTAATTTTTTGGGGAAACTCAGTAGACAAGGACATAATATTTAAAAGACAAAAAAGATGCATTCGAGCAATGTTTGGGCTAAAGCCCATAGAAAGCTGCCAACCATTCTTTAAAAGGTACAAACTTTTGACTTTACCCTCTTTGTACATATTTGAAGTTGCCACATATGTTAAAACTAATTCAGACCTATTTTTAAAAAAATCCGACGTAAGTAACCGTAAACAACGACAAAATCATAAACTTTGTACAACCAGGTTTAATACAGCGCTAATGCATAAAAGTATTTTTGCAATGGGACCAATAATATTCAATAAAATCCCTAATGAAATTAAGGAGCTTAATGTAAACTTATTTAAAAAGAAACTGAAAAAAAAATTATTGGAAAAGTGCTACTATTATATAAATGATTTTTTGACAGAAAAATAACTGACAAAACTTATTTACCTACTTTTATATACCTAACTGATGACTTGTCATAAACATGAATTTAATATCTGTTAATTAATCTGTTAATAAATTTTAAGTATTTATAAGTTTTGACATTGTAATAATTTTGTATGAACTATTCCATTATAAGTACACATATAATTAATTTCATATTTTTTTGTTGAAAGTTGTATTGGTGACATAATGTTAGAATTATTATTTTCCTGACTACCTATATACCTGTATGTTTTTTTGACATTGTATTTTTAATTTTTGAATGATTTTTGGCATGTATATATTTTTGTTTTTTTTTTGTTTTACAAAGATGGACCTATATTATTATTATTTTTTAAATAAGCAATATCAATCAAATTTTAATTAAATTTTTTATTTTTATGAATTTAACAAATGAGAATTTTTAATATACTTTTGGCATGCAATTAATAATGTCTTTGTAGTACTTATATAATATTTGTACGCCATATTGGCTAAAGCACGTAGGACAATTATTGTTTTAAGATCTACATTGAAAATTATGTACACTCGTGTTTTGACAAATAAATTACTTACTTACTTACTTACTTACTTATTTAAAACCAAACTTCCCAACTGATTTTGAAAATTATTTTATGGGACCAAATGGCAGCTATTCCGCATCGAACAAAAAAAGAATCACGTAAATCGGATCAGTAATCTCGGCGTAATCGGTGTACATACAAAGAAAAAAAATATGTAGACGACTTACTAATTTCATTTTTTTTTATTTATAAAACCAAACTACCGAACTGATTTTGAAAAAAATTTTATGGGACCAAATGGCAGCTATTCCGCATCGAACAAAAAAAGAATCACGTAAATCGGATCATTAATCTCGGCGTAATCGGTATACATACATAGAAAAAAAAAACATACCGGCCGAATTGACAACCTCCTCGTTTTTGAAGTCGGTTAAAAAGTATATGTACGTAGCACGTACAGACGACAGCACATCAAGCTTAACAGTTTGACCCTGAGACCGCCCTAACACCGTTCGTAATAGAGGCGGTTTTCGTAGTTTAACTGTTACACTTTATGTGCTGTCGTCTATACATGAGTAGGTGGTACCCCTACTGGCCCTAATCAGATTAGGGAGGCTACTGCATGTTTCACCTTATATTTCGTTCAAAGTAACAGGTATTTTTTAATTACAGGTCTCATCATCATCACCAGCGTATAATAATATATATAATAATATGCGTCCCACTGCTGGGCACAGGCCTTCCTACATGGGAGAAACACATGAGGAGTTTGGTCTATAACACCACCACGCTGGACCAATGCGGGTTGGTGGGTTAAAGCGGTTGCAGGAACAACCGGGACCAACGGCTAGGCTTAACGTGCCTTCCGAAGAACGGAGGAGCTCGAGATAACAAACTTTGATTGACCCATCCCAGGATCGACCATGGCGAAAGTTGCTTTGTTTTTCGTATCGAAACCATAGCGCTCAAACCAATACGCCACCGAGCTCCGGTCACAGGTCTCTTGGACAGTCAGATTGTTTCAGCTTCTGAAAATCAACGATACGAGTGCGACACTGAAACTTTTTAGAACTAGTTACTTGTAAACAATACAAAAAAAAAATAAGTTTAAATCTTGAAAATGGAACTCTATGCCAATATTATTGAGTATGTATTACATTCATTTCTCATTTGTTTCACGATTTGGGGGCAAATTGAAAATTGTCTGAGTGAGAGTGAGAGCATGAATTTAACGCGAGAAAATTTTCGTGAAATTTATTTAGGTAATTTATTAAAGAAACAAACAATTACATTATAAAACATGAATAAAAACACAGTTAAAGTAATACATTAATCAGTGAAGTTTCCACATAATACAACTGAAACAGATATATCTCATATTTAAAAAGGTCGAAGAAATTAAATGTTATGCATATTTAGGAAAACAAAAAAAAATTAAATAGGTATTAAAATCATTACTATTTTTTTTTAAAAAAAACCTTGTTTAAAATATGCATTGAAAATAAATGATTGAGAAATGTTTTTTGTAGACTTTCGATGTCATTTATGGCAGCAAAAAAGTTATCATAGACTTCAGTTGCACTTTCATGATAAAGTCCCATCTCGTGCCTCTTTAGATAATATACCTCATAATTTGACTGAGGCCCAAAAACTGCGTCGTGTTGATTGGTGCCGTAAAATTGTTCAAAGATTTAACGGAAGTAACTCAAATGCTGTGTTCTACAACCTTACGGGTGGCGAAAGCTGGATTTAATGTGATGATCTCGAAATCAAAAGACAATCTGCTCAGTGGGTGTTTCCTTCCGATGAGTTGCCAACTAAAGCGAAGAGAGGACGAAGCTTGGAAATAACGATGATGGCCTCGTTCTTCGGAAGGACAGGTCATTACACGACAATTGTTTTAAAACAGTTACTGCAGAGTGGTACACTAACAATCGTTTGCCACTTGTCTTAGAAAAAGTTCAGGAGAAACGACCTCGCAGTAGGATCCTCCTTCACCACAACGCTTCGTCGCACACAGCCAAACGAACTACATATATCGACTATGTGGCGACGTCAGGCGTAGGAATTACTGGGTCACCCACCGTATAGACTCGTCCTCGCACCTTGCGATTTTTATTTATTCCCGAAAATAAAAGAAAAACGAGGAAAGCGTTTTATGGACGCCGAAGACGCAGTGGCTGCGTTTCAAAAGGCCGACAAAGAGACCCCTAAGGACGAGTGGGCAGTGTTTTTCTCAGTGGTTCCATCGGATGTAGCGATGTCCTGATGTGAATGGACATTATTTTGAAAACATATAATAACCTGCTAGTTTTCTTATTTTTTGATTATCTAAGAACTTTCAGTTTGACCCTCGTTTACTTCTTTACAGCAGTTTAACAGCTGTCAAGCTCTAGGTACGATAATTTAATACTGCAGTTGTATTTTTAGAACGGAATCGAAAGTTCATTTACGAACATGAGAGTAGGCCTCGCATTATACTATAATGTAGAATATTATTGTATCAGAGATGCGGTTTAATAAAGACAGGACAGACTGAAGTCAAAGAAAATACACTACACAGTTAAGCCTTATTCTTGTAAGCTCCTAATAGTCGCACTTATAGTACAGTCAGCAGCACATCAAGCGTAACAGTTTGACCTTGAGAGCGCCCTTACTGTCTCAGATTTTATTTTACTATTCCATATTGCTATCAACAAAAAGTTCAATCAATTTACAATCAAATGCGGTCATCTTATGTATCTTTTTACTATAGTGATGTCATAAGTATATTAGAATGACCACATACTTACCTGTTTTCTATGTAAAAAATAAGATTCACTAAAATAGATATTACCGGGCTATTATAATAAATCGGGTAATAGGCCACTTACTACTAATACGTTGGAATTTAGTACGGCATATTGTATAAATATATGGGGGAAAAAATAATGTCTTTTCCTATTAGGTATTACTTTAAAAAGTGAATAAACTGTAAATGGTATAATTTTAAAATTCGTAACACTCGATAGTATGAAAGTGTTAAATAAATTTCATATAAAATCTTTATATCCAACTTTACTAATCTCATCAGATAATAAAATAATAATAGGTTTTGCTAATTACTTTGTAATAATAATGCCGGAATCTTGGATAGAGGTCGATGCAGCCAGTCACCAAAAAGGAAGACCTATAAGAGCGAACTAATCGCCGCCCAATAGCTGTCACCTCGGTTCTTTGCAAGGTTATGGAATGGACCTTAAATAACCAGCTGGTCTGATACGTTGATCTTCTACCGTATTTAATGCATGTCTGGAGTGAAACTATTGACAAATGCGGTGAGTCAGTAGTTGTTAGCCTTGATATTGCCAAAGCCTTTGATCAAGCCTGGCACAAAGCTTTTCTCTCCAAGTTCGCGGTATACGGTCTGGCCGCTCAACTCTGCAAGTGGATCGCAGGTGGGCGCGTTTACATTCAAAACGTCGTCGTTCCTTCCGCTTTCCTATCTTCAGGACACTACTATGTCGGCACAGGGCTCTAAATTGCACTAGCTGTCTTAGCTTATATGGACTCTTCTTACCGCTTCACATCAGGTCGTGTGAGAGTAATTTGCCGTCTATGTATAAAAAATAAAAACTATCGCCCAAACACAAGAATACCTAACAAATTATGAACAGAAACTGACACCGCGGTGTCACCACTGCAATTTCCCGACGACACCACCGAGCACAACTTGTCAACTATGGTACAAGCCAATTTTCGACAGTGAGATGGTATGGGAGGCTGTCGCCTTCTTCTGCGAGAGGGTTCTCACGCGAAGGGAGTCATTTGAGAGGGGACGGAAAGAGGATCCTCTAGCCGCAACATCTAAGGCAGGCGGCATTCACCCGTCTGCCTGCGCCTTAGGTGCGGCCGAGTGCGTGAGGTAGATCCCACGCGGGCAATACAAAGGCCGCCACGGCTGAGATTGCTCATGGTAACTCTGGACAATCTCCATTGCCGACCAATCTCCATTTGACGACCGCTTGGCCGAGTGGTCTGTACCCCAGGCTACTTGGTGAAGAGGTCCCGGGTTCGAATCCCGGTAGGAACAAATGTTTGTATGATGAGTACAAACATTTGTTTACGAGTCATGGATGTTTATATGTTTATTTAGTATGTTTCCAATATTTATATACATATTATTATCATTATTTCTCCGTTATCTAGTATCCATAATACAAGCTCTTAATGATGCTTACTTTGGGCTACATAATAGGTGTGAGTGTATAAATATTATTATTATTATTATATTATTATTGCCGCAAAATCAGGCAGTAACCTGGAGGTGGTATTTGCTTCGCAGACCCCAGACCACCTCGAGCGAGTTCCGCACACGCCCGCTACTTCGCTAGTGGCGGGTAGGTCCGTCAATGGATTTCTCCTGGTAAAAAAGGCCGCTCATACCGTGAATTACCACATGGTACCATGTCACACCGAATATTAATTTATTAGTTGCTACCGACCAGGGCTACTTCTGCTACTTCGTCCGTACTTGAGAGAATCCCATGTATCATGTCCTACGAATTTATTCTGGTCTTTCTATTTTTACGTTACAATCAAACATATCTTTACAATGTCGAATCTATTACAATTTCAATACCGGAACAAGTCAACTAGGTAATTTAATTATTCTTAATTTAATTATTTATGTATACATGCATAGCCTATGCAACCCATCATGGTGTCTGACTTCCAAAAATTGGTTCACTCACCTGCGAGCAAGATGTAGCCTCTCCTGAGTGGTCAGGTGCTCCACCTGAGCCATCTCAGAGACCAAGTCTGAATGCTCCATCGCCATTTGCCTGTTAAATACAATAAATAATTTACAGCGGTATTCACTTTATAAGATTAAATGGATATAGGCTTCATAGCCATACCTGTCAGGATATCTCGTTATGATATTTATTTTTGCTGTGAAATGAAAAAATAGTTCAACTTTTGTAGGTATAACGTAATAACTAGATTCTTGTTCATAGTGTAAAAAAGATATTTTTATTAACATTATAATATCATATTCAGACTCATTCATTTTGTTGGATGTAGACAGGATCTTTGAAATCTATCTAAATTTAGTTGACAGCTCTAAACAAATTCTTGCTGTCTTTTTCCTATTACATATTGCGAGAAAGAGATATACTGTAATTAAATTAAAACTTAGTGTGTCTTCAGAATTAGGCCCATTGTCTTATTAAATTGTTGTAGTTTTGTGAAACAAGTGTCTTTCCATACAAACCATTATTGGCATTATTAAATGAAAAAATTTTGTGGAGTGAAACATACAATGACAACCTCATTGTATGGTAACCATGTATGAAACATGGTTATCGACGTCATTGCAGTAGCAACATGAAGACCGTCAGTGTATAATTTGGTGGCAAACACACTCAAGATGTATAAAATGTTTCAATGTAACCAGAGCCGTCTTTAACCTATTGGGGGCTCTGGGCACTTGAACCGACTTCAAAAAAGGAGTAGTTTATCAATTCAATTATTTTATATAAAATACCTATACATCCACATTTCCATAGAAATTTAAACAAAATCTTAATTTCCAAAAAGGTAACTTGGGGCCCTATGGATCGCGGGGCCCCGGGCACTTGCCCACAGTGCCCAATGGAAAAGATGGGCCTGAATGTAACAACTGCAGAGATAAGAAAATAAATACATCAGACATGAGCTCAACCCTTACATTCCCTTTTATCCACATGAAAGGAAAAAGTCTAGACATTGATAGAAAGAGTAAGGCTATTATAAATTTAAATAATGTTTTTACTAAATAATATAATTTTATTATAAAAAAGTTATATTTTGAAAAATTTTGCTAGCTTAGATCTTCCAGTCAAGCACTGGAAGATCTAAGCTAGCAAAACTTTTCAAACATTTATCATGTTATAAATGAAAATTAAGAATATAAAACATAAATTTTTAGTTTGAGGAGCTCGGTGACATAGTGGTATGAGCAATCTGGTTTGGATGATGGAAATAAACCACTTTTCGCCATGGTCGTTCTCAGAATAGGTAAATAAAAAAATTAATATCTTTAGCTCCTCTGTGCTCTGACTGCTCTGGTACGTTAAGCCGTTAGTCACGGTTGACACTACAACTTCTTTAACCCACCAACCCGCATTGAACCAGCGCAATGGTGTTATGAAAGAAACTCCGCATGTGTTTCTCCCATGTAGGAGAACGCCTGTGCCCGGCAGTAGGACATATATAGGCTGCTATTTTAATGAAAAGATAAAAAAACTATTTGAGATTTTATCTGTGAAGCACGCACTTAACCGTGTGAGCTCCAGATAGGCTGGTAAAGGATTATAGAATAGCAATGGTAATACATACATATAAACTTACATAAAACATTCTTTATAATTACTTCAATGACAGGCTTTATGAAATAAAAAGCACAGGTAGATCACAAGTTACAACTTGGTCAATTTTGTATTAAATTATATTCAATATTCTAAGCCTAATATGTTTTATGTGTTCAAATAATATCTAAGTCCTGCACCCTCCTGTTTGCTACACTCTAACCAATTAGTTAAAATCAATCTGGTTTTAAATTGAAATTAATTATTTTGTGGTCACACTATTTATTAGTCTAAATGCTACGAAATGATTGTAAAATATCTTTACTGATAAAAATAATCTACTCTAGAACACTGATTACAATAGTCTTAATACTAATTCATTATTAATTTATCCTTTTAAACTGCCTTGTTAAATAATTAAATTTGATATAAACTTTTCAAATAAAAACCTCTATCATAATATACTTAATTCAAATCAGCTATATTTGAGGACCTATTGATTCAAACTTGGTCATCCACTTTCAACCTCTACCAGTACTCAAGAGTGCCCTGAACCAATTATCCACTTATTGTTAAATATGATTATTTTATACTTGACTAATGGTTTTGGGTTTATCATACAACATTAGCATTATGCTACTAGTATTTTTACTCAAAAAAAAATATTTTTGTCAAGATGTAACTGCAATTAATTTAAAAAGATCTTAAAATCAAGCCGGATTATCGTTTGAAAAGCAACATTTGCTTACGTTAGCT
The DNA here is from genome assembly GCA_947347705.1 of Nymphula nitidulata. Classification (NCBI taxonomy): domain Eukaryota; kingdom Metazoa; phylum Arthropoda; class Insecta; order Lepidoptera; family Crambidae; genus Nymphula; species Nymphula nitidulata. Next base: position 14,394,349 of record OX374630.1, on the reverse strand, counting down.
GTTTTGAAGTATTGAAGGTAATGTTATCTACCAATAGTGGCACTGATAAGATAAAATTTCAAGTAGTCACTGAAACAAAGTATTGAATTCCAGCCTGGAGTATTAAAAATATTTCAATTTACCGCATTCATCTATATATGTAGAAATAAGCATTTAGCAGTACAAATACAGAGAATTGTCTTTTCAAAGTAAACTGTCAATTTTAGAAAGGCACTCGGCATGACCAATACAAAAGACACCTTTGCGAAAAAATCTCAAACTGCGACGACTTATCATACACTTAAATTTCAATCAGCCCGAAAACAAATAATGCAAACTTACCGCTTTTTATTCTACTAAAAAGCAAAAGTATGTTTCATTCTTGTTTTAACGCATTTGCCACACATGATAGGCAGATTACAAAAAATATAAGATTAAGAAAGTACATTGACACTTTAATTACAATTAAAAGAATTCACTGGCACTAAATTTTACAGTTACGCGTCATTTTCCGTTAGTTTTCACGAAAAATTTTAATAAACAAGGAGAAAAATCACAAGACAACGAGCAAAAGAAGAGAGCGGCACAGTGTGTGTTGCCCATTCGCAAATAAAATAAAAAATACAAACGTCAGAAATTAATGTTGTCAAACAAAAAAAAGTGTCGTACTTTTTTTATGTATCTTTATCAAAGAGAAGGCAAGGGGAACTAATGCCCATACAGCAAGTCATAAGAATTTTCTTTATTTCTATGTTATTGAAAGGCTGTTGTAAGCCCGTTTCAATGCATTGTGGAAGAGTTTGGCACAAAACTTAGGATGACAGTCTCCATGATGCTACTTTGATGAGGTAGATAACCATTGTCAACGTCTGTCACATGAAATTCACATAAACAATTATTATCTTCCATTTACACCAACAAAACTTCACATTTTTTTTAATACAAGTAATGATTGCTCCTCAGAACAATATGCTTTAGTTATTGTTCTGAGGATTGCTCACTCTTACTTATTATTGGTATTTTTTTGTGAAGGGACGGTAAAGGGATCAAGCTTATACAGTCATGTCTTCAGTATTTTCTTTAGTTCTGTAAATTAATTTATTATTGATATCGATTTTTTATACATGAATTATGACGAAGAAATACTATAGACTTGGTATATAGTGCCACAAAATTATTTGTTCCGGTGAGAGCGTCGCTGTTGTTGAATATTGTGTTGCCACTAAAGAAACTTAGCGATTTTGGGTTAAAAATCAAAATATTCAGCAAATACTAATCGAAATAATCCTTATATAATTTATTGATATTTAACTCATTTGAAACGCAACGATAAGGAGAATAATAATGAACAGACATGATTAAGCATTATATTCTTATTGTATGTAAATTGGAAATGTAAATGTTTCTATAGGATTTGGACCAGCTCATGAGCACCGTATTTTCGTACAGTTATTTTATTATGGATCCATCTTACCTTATCATTTCCATGAATCATAACTGATTAAAGCGGCTAAAATTATTATAAAAATTTTACAGAGAAAAACTTTACAGAGGTCACCATTTTTAAGAAAACAAAATGTCAATGTCATATTACAATTTAGTTTTTTGCGACTTTACGTTGAATACTTTTATATATTCATAGCCAGGGTCAGACAATTCTAAAAAATAATAAAAACACTTCAAGCGCACCTTAAACATTCACGGTTGAAATTGAAAATACTAAATGACAACTTTCATATATGTCATTATGACAATAAAATCAACTTTTTAACAGCGTTTTTGTGGCTATGGACTATGCATTTTTGAGCATTTTTATGACTTCTATGTTGCCATTATAAGTTCGCGCGATAACCCACGTTCGCGCAAACTCGCCAACGCGCGTCAAGCATGCTATTGCACGCACGATTACATCGCGCCAACGTCAAATAGGACATTATTATTCGACTTTCAATAGAGTTTGATCGCGAGTTTGCTCGAATTTTGTTCCTTCCACAATGAATGGATTTTTGGTACGGATATTATACCTACCTATGATTTGGTTATAGCTAGGAAGCTTTTAGTTTCTGAAATAATTAGCCTAGTTTTTAAGACATTTATTGGAGGCTTCGGTATCTATATAGATGATTGTTTTATTTCATTCATGGATAGTTATGTCTACCGTGAAGTAGTTTCTTGTGCCAGGATTCAAACTTTTGTGTTTCCACGTCTGTTATCTAATTTAGCTACAAATCTTAATCTTTAATGGACCTTCAATTCGATACTCAAAAGTAGGCTGAGTAATAAATACCATAGGTACCTAAGCAAATACCTGCATATATCTATGGTAATATCACAACATGGATTTCAGCCGAGAGACGCCCACTGCTGGGCATAGGCCTCCCCCAAAGATCTCTATACCGATTGGTTCTGCGCTGTCCGCATCCATCGGCTTCCCGCCTACCGCGACCCTCACCAGATCGTCGGTCCACCTTGTGGGAGGCCTACCAACGCTGCGTCTCCCGGTACGCGGCCGCCACTCGAGGACCTTTCCGCCCCAGCGGCCTTCAGTCCTCCTTGCAATGTGGCCTGCCCACTGCCACTTAAGGTTCGCAATTCTTCGGGCTATTTCGGTGACCTTAGTTCTCCAGGGGATCTCATCATTTCTGATTCGATTACGCAGAGAATCTGCGTGATATTGTCAATATTTAAAATTAATTCCGGAGACTAGATAATGTTAGATACTCAGCAATTAAACTTTACATGAATCCATACTAAATAAGATTTTTTTTTTTTTTTTTTATACAACTAGATGACAAACAAGCTGACGGCCCACCTGGTGGTAAGCGGTTACCGCCGCCTATAGACACCTGCAATAACAAGGAAAAGCACTCGATATTGCAGGTGCGTTGTCATCCTGAGGCCTAAGATGAAATGCCGTCCATGCCCAGTAATTACACTGGCTACCTTTCCCTTCAATCCGAAACACAGCGAACTGTTTCACGGCTGAAATAAGAAAGGCGGTGGTACCTACCCAGGCGACCCTACATATGGGTCTACCACCTAGTATATTTACCTAGTATATTTACCTAGTATATTTACCTACCATGTATTTTGTTTGTAACGAGTTCTCGATATTTCGGCGCAGTTCTTTGCATGCGCCTTATCTAATCATGGGTAGACTGCTGAATCTGCGGGTAGAAGTCAACTTCATTGCGGGCAGATAACATCGATCTACCCTCTTTCATTGACGCTTGCTACGATCCCCTACTATTAGACTTAGTCTCACTGCTTACACGCACTGGTTCACGATACACAACACTCACGGTATTGATTGGCTCGCGATACTGATGCGGGACACTTTTTGCTACACAACCGTAACACTGGATTCCAGACACTCGACAGTTAAAACTCGTCGTCTAGATTAAAATTACTATATTTCGTTATTTCTATCGCTTCACGAACCAAACGTGGTGTGTAGTGATGGCCTTCTATCGGAATGATCTGTGGGTTATAAAACTTGATCCAGTGATTCGGCCCTGGCTCTAAAAGATGTTTTGCAATAGCCGATCCACAATGTCGGTCTTTTTAACTTGCGGCCCAGGTGTAGATGGGGCACTCCTCCCGAAGCATCATCCATGCTTGGAATGGGACTTCGGGGTGCGCCAAAGGAGCAGCCGGCTGTTGGGGAAGCGGCGGCTGGGTCGTCGGCTGTACGGCCGAGGGCAGTGGATACGTCGATGTGCTCCTTGATCCGACAGGCAACTTTGCGTTTAGTTTGACCAATTACGAGCTACCGCAGCTACAATCGATCTTGTAAGTACACTCGGCTTCTCTAAGGGAAATTTATCCTTTGAAGACGCAAGCATACTTTTCTTAGGGAGTAAAGACATTCATACTTGCTTCACCCTTTGTAGTGGTGCCATTGGTGGGAGGTCGGGGGGCCTCACCGCCGAATAACACGGCCCTTAAATAATGGAGTGTGATTGGAAGAGGCTCGCAGTTGTGAGGGCTGACCGTCGGGGTGGCATGGTTGACTGCTTGTTCGTTCCCGTGTCGCCCCAAAATGACGGAAGAGGGTTTCCGCGGTGGGTTTTAGTGGGTAGGTCGGACTTTTTTTTGTCTGGGAGCCCCACATAATCGTCAGAGTCCCCCCGGGCTCAGCGATAGGCGTAATCGCCTTTCCCCCGCGTTAAAAAAAAAGGAATGTTTTTTGTTTCTGTGTGTGTCTAGATATTGCAACTTTACCGGGGTAACCATTTTGCTGTAGGACCTCACGCACATATTTTAATTGTTCTTATAAATGATCAGTACAGAATTTAGGTGGGCAGGGTGATAATGTAAGTTCGCGCTCAGATAACGGTCCGAGTGGGTTAATTTTCTCTGTAAACAGAGTGATGGAAAGAACCATCTTCCCTGACGCCTATCTTTTACATCTAGGAATGTTTACGGCCTGGCCACGGGAACGGGCGGCGGCGGCGACTCGGCAATTACTGCGCGGTCACGACGATGCGCTGCGAGGCCGACATCGAGACAGCGCGCAGTGGTTGCCGATTCGCGTCGGTGAGTTCGTGGACAGGCCCTAACTCCTATCGGTCTCAATATCACAGGTGAACATTATCTTCGCATATATGCTATTAATATGGATCAAATAGGCTGCTATGTCATGTTGGTCCCCCTTTATTATCCTAAAAAGATTAGATGACGATCTACGTACCTTTTCCACAGCTTGATTGAAAATGGTGCAGTGGTGATGGCCAGATTTGCAACTGCACGTGTTCGGGTTAGGAACATAAAATAAATGATAAATGATAATTGATTGATATAACTATATTTATCCCAAAACTTAACTATGATTATAATGATTATAAGATGATAAGTGAATGCACCCGGTCGCGACGGTAATTGATTGTGCACTAACTAGCTAAAATACTCTTGCCGTCGCGACGGGGCGGGCGGCACGTGTGTGACGTCGAAACGGTGTTCGGTAACATGCAATGCACCGAACATATTCCGGGCCGGCACAAGATGCCGTAAGATAAAGATATTAACCAATAAGATACATTAATACAAGTTATTTTAAATTTGACATAGTTTAAAATATCTGATAATTGATTGTTAAGGGTTGCCCCGTTTTTTAATATAGGGTGAAGTTGCCCTGTCCTTTTTTCTTCCACTTAATCGGATGTTAGGATTGAACACTCGCGCACTTACACTCGCGTAACCATCATTTATTTCCTTTTCGCGTTTATTTAACACATTAGCCTTATAGGCCACGTTTGGCACTTCACAAACACTAACACTACCACCAGATACGACGTTGGTGCTGGGAGGCGGGCGGACCCCGCTCGTGCGGGTAGGGCCCGCGGCCCTCACGCTGCTCACGTCCTGCGGCCGCTCTCTCTGCGGCCAATATCGCCTTGCCCAACGACGATACAGCAAGGCCAGGATGATACCAACTGCTATGGCTACTGCTACGTATCCGATGACGTATTGATGAACGTCATGGTATGATACAGCATCAAAATCTATATCCTTCATGTTTGATTTTAAGTTCTTTATTTGCTCTCCAATTTGAGTGAACTTTTGGTTTAACGAAACATCAGTATCATTTTCTTCTTCTGTGGTTGATACACTTAAGTGAATGATATTGTTAATTTGATCTATTTTTGGAGTGTCGATCTGAGGTGATACAAAAAGTTTATTCATATGTTGTTGAAGAGGGTGTAGAGTAAAACGTTTTCCTTTTATAATACAGTTCTTTTTAAAATTGATGATACCCGCTCCGCTCAGTTGTTCAATCGTAACTTCATCTTCGCATACGACCTTTACTGAGTAAGTGTCGCAACAAAAATAAAAATATTGTGATGGCGAGTTCAATGGCAACCATTGATTACTGCAGATTTTCTTTTCGGCGACACATTTAGATGATGAACTTTCATTTATTCTTACGCACAAATTTTCATCATTTTCTAGATGGTGAATTGGCTGCTTAAGCTGGCAAATATGATAATCTTCAAGAATAGAACATGCTCGTATTTCATTGATATCGACAGTTAAATAGGAATCCCGTTGATTATTAAATGCTATGTATTCTGATATAGGTGTAGTGATAAACATGTCATTATTCTGTTGGCGAGGAACAGAAATCAACCTATACATTTGATAATTTTCTCGGCTCACGAGTGGAATGGATATTTCAAAAATCATGTATTCCTTAGTCACTCTCGTCTTGACATAAAGTAGTTTATACAATTCTTGAATATTAAATATCAAGTTGTTAATTGGTAAGGTTAGTTCTTTGTTCATCTGACTGCTAATGATTTGTAATTCAGTTCTAAGTTGTGTAGGGGTGAGTAGATGCAAGCTGATTTGTCCATGATAGATGTCGGTGATTGTATTTAGCAGGGTTTCTTGAAGTTGTTTTAGAGTTTGCAGCAGATTGTTACCAGTTAACGCCGTTAATGTGAATTCTTGTATTATATTGAGATTTGTAATTTCAGTTTGCATTGTATTGGAGACAGTTTCCAAATTGTTGAGTTGTTTGTGAATTATTTTATGTTGCTTTTCCATAGTGTCTTTCATTCGTTTTATTAAATTAAATTCTGCTTCTACGATTGATGTTTGATTTTGTAAGAGTTTGTTTAAATGTTTTTCATTGCTTCTTATCAAATTAATGTCTTTAGTGTACTGTTCTGCGAATTTGCTATCCAATACTCCGAACAAACTATTTGCTATGTTGCCGACACCGTCGATAAGGCCTCGGCGCCGCCGCCGTCTAGCGTGCTCGTAAAAATGCTGGCTTAACAAAACGTCGTCGTAATACTTTATCTCTTGATAGGTATGTTTTAATTGTAATAATATCATGTTGCAATTTATTTGTTTCTGAATGGTGTTACATGTATTATCTAAATAGGTACTTAGTTTATCATAAGCTTCTATTCCCGTCCAGTAAGGATTCATATCGTAGTATATGACAAGGTTCCATTTGTCTCTAACAATTTTGATTTTTGATACGGGGTCAAAGTATATTGATTGGTTATTTGAGAGCTGAGAAATGCTGTGCTGAGCTGATGTTGTTGATATGATTGTCATAAAAAATAGTAGGGCAGCGACAATGGCAGAAAATGAATATTTTGGTTTGCCTTTTGAGTTTTGTTTTTGCTGACTTAAATCTTCATTGTTTTTGTTAGTTACAGGTAAAATTGATAATTTAGTAATCGGTCTCTTGATAATGCCATTTTTTGTTTTCAATGTTACTACCCTGACAAGGTTATCTTTGCCAGGATGTAATTCTAGTACTCTCCCTAGTGCCCATTTTCCTGGGGGGAGATTTTCATCTTGAATGGTAACGACGGTTCCTAGTTTAATGTTGTCTTTTAATTGGGTCCATTTTGATCTTACTGATAATTGTGATAGATATTCTACTTTCCACCGCTTCCATAAGTCTTGCTGCATTTTTGATATTAGATTCCAACGGGTCCTGGCATCGTGCTCGGTTTCGATGACAGTTAATTGTGAGCAGCCCGTTAGAAAATGTGCTGGGGTTAAAATGCTAAGGTCTTCTGGATCTTCTGAGAGTGCACATAAGGGTCTTGTATTCAGGCAAGCTTCTACCTGAGAGAGAAAAGTAGCGTATTCCTCAAAAGTGAGCCTTTGCTCGCCCACCACGCGTTTTAAATGGAATTTTAAGCTACGCACGGCTCTCTCCCACAGGCCTCCTGCACTCGGCCATGATGGTGCATTAAAATGCCACTCGATTTGCATCTCAGTGATCTCTGATAGAAAACTGTCATTAAAGATTTGTTGCAGCTCTTCAAGGTTTTCTTGTAAAACTCTATTTCCTCCTACAAACGCTGTTCCTTGGTCTGAATACATATGACGTGGCGTACCTCTTCGCGCCGCCATTCGTCGAAGAGCCGCCAAAAATGCTGAGCTGGTCATGTCGGAAACTAATTCCAAGTGCACCGCTTTAGAGGCTAAGCAAACAAAAACTGCGATGTACCCCTTGGTTGTGGCGGTTCCACGTCCTTTGTTGCTTTTTATGTATATATAACCTGTATAGTCAACCGAGCAGTGATAGAATAAACGTTCAGGATTGATTCTAGGAGCTGGCAGGTCACCCATTAGTTGCTGCTGCATATCAGGTTTGTGCCTTCTACAAATTACACATTTTATTATATGCTTTTTTACAGCTCTAACTCCTCCAGTGATCCAAAACTGCCGTCTTAAATTGGCAAGTGTCAGCCGCGGTCCACCGTGAAAGGTAAGTTGATGCGTTTGGTCTATGAGTAAGGTAGTTAATCTGCTGTCATGAGGAAGGATTGCTGGATGCTTCATATTTTGATGTAAATCTGCATTTGCTAATCTACCTCCTACGCGGAGTATTCCTTTCTCGTCTATATAGGGATTTAAATTCCTTAAATTGCTTTTAATTGATAAAACTTTATTTTGCTTTAAATATTCTATGTCGCTGCTAAAATGATCTTTTTGTACTGCTATAATAATAATGTTTTTTGCTTGTCTTAGTTCGCGTAATGTGATATAGCTTGGTAATGCCTTGCGTTCATGTTTAGGTATAAATGCTCGTCTAATCCATGCTATAATATGAATCACCGTTCTTATCGAACTTTTGTTGTTTAATAAGTTACTTATAATGTTTTCTTCTGAGCTCGATTTTTGGACAATGTTAACGTGCTTTATTTTTATTTCTTGATCTGTAGTGTATTTTACATTTTTCTGTTTCTCTTCTCCTTGAAAAGTTTTAAGCCACTGTGGTCCATTCCACCATAAATGATGTTTTTTCATATGAGCGACCGACAAGCCGCGACTTGCTGCATCGGCAGGATTATCGTGCGTTGTGACGTAATCCCAGCTGTTTGGTGGCACGATATCGCTTATACTACGAACTCGGTTAGCTACAAAAGGCTTCCACCGGGAGGGATCACCCTGTAGCCATCCTAATACGACTTTGGAGTCGCACCAGCAGTATAATTTAATATTTTGATGCGATTCGAGACATTTCATGATTTTAGAAATTAGTTCGATAATAAAGACGCTCCGCTGAGTTCAATTTTTGGTAAACTTAAAAGTTTCTTTTGCGGTACTAATTTTGCCTTTGCTGCTATCAATACAATGCTCGATTTTTCGTCATTTTTGATTCTTGCATATAACACGCAACCATATGCTTTTAGTGATGCATCTGAGAAGCCGTGTAGTTCGATCATACAATTCTCACGGAATCCTATCCACCGCGGAATTTGTATTTCATTTAATTGTTCTAGATCGGATCGTATTTTTTGCCATTGTTTATTAATATCTTTTGGAACTTCTTCGTCCCATTTTAAATTAGTTATCCATATTTGTTGAAACAATAGTTTAAATGTGGTTGTGAGGGGAGTTAGCCATCCCAGGGGATCAAATATTTTAGATATTTCTCCCAGTAACTCTCTTTTTGTTATGCTTGATGATTTATGATAAATAATATTATTAAATGTAAATACATCCTTATCTGGGATCCAACGTAGACCTAAAGTTTTCGACATAGTATCGCTTTTAAAATTGAAATGATCAGTTTTAGTGCTTAACTCGTGATTTAAATTATCTAATAGAGCTGAATCGTTCGCAATCCACTTTCTTAGCGTAAATCCTCCCGATTTTAATAACAAATGCATATCTAAAATAAGTTTTTGACCTTTTCGTAGATCGTGTGCTCCATAAATCCAATCATCCATATAAAAGGATTTTTCCAAAATTTTTGCTGCGGTAGGATAATTTTGGCATTCATCTGATGCTAATTTCCTCAAGGACATCATTGCTAAAAAGTGTGCCGCTTTCGTTCCATAGGTGACTGTGGTCAATTGATAAATTTTGATTGGTTCATTAGAATTTTGCCGCCAGATGATCTTTTGATATGTTTGATCATCTTCATGGATGATCAATTGGCGATACATCTTTTCAATGTCAGCTGTCCAAGCGTACTTATATATACGCCAATTTAAAATGAGTGACTGTAGATCCTGTTGTAGGTTTGGCCCAGTATACATACAGTCGTTTAGGCTTTGTCCTGACGACGTTTTTGCAGACGCGTTGAAAACGACGCGTAATTTGGTGGTGACAGACTCCGCACGATGAAGAGAGTGATGCGGCAAAAATTGATCAGAGCTAGAATTACGTTTGCTAGGTATCATATGATTTAATGCAATATATTCGTTAATGAACTCCTTATAATCGTTTGCTAGTTGTGGATTTTTATTTAATCGGTTCTCTAAGTTTCGAAATTGGGCTAAAGCCATGGGTTTTGATGTGCCAAGTTGGTCAATGGCGTCTGATTTAAGAGGTAAGCGTACTTCATAGCGGCCGTCTGTTCTTCTATTTGTAGTTTCATGATAGAATTGTACACATTGCTGATCTTCTTTTGATAATGATGAGTCGTCGCAGATGTCTTCTATCTCCCAAAATTTTCGAATCTCATCCATGTTATTTAAAATTACGTTGCATTGATATGTTTTTACCATATTGCCGCAAAGGATCCACCCCAATTGAGTCTGCTGGATAATAAGTTGTTCTGAGTTTTCTCCTTTCAAAATTCCACTCATCATGATGATAGAATAAATATTTGCGCCCAGTAAGATATCTATGGGTCTGCTTACGTTGAAATCCGGGTCTGCCAATTTAATATTATCTATACTACTCCATGATGGTCTTGGGAAAGAACTATTTGGTAAGTTTTTGATGAGTGAATTCATAATTACTACGTCGGCGGTGAAAGTGTAGTCATTATACATAGACATACAATTGATAGTTAGTTTTCCTTTGCTGTTATTTTGCTGCTCTCCAACCCCGAAAATTACACCCTTACAGTTTTGTCTTTTTAATCCTAACTTCTGTGCTGCGCTTTCTCTTATGATCGATATTTGGGACCCCGCATCGATTAAGGCTCTCATAATATGCTGGGTACCATCAGCTCCTGTGACCTTTATAAGTGCTGTTGAAAGAAGAATTTCTGATACATCTGCATCGGACACGTGTGAAGTGACGGTGGTCCCGTTTTCCTTCAATTTTTGATTATAATATATGTTTTTACCGTTTATAGGTTGTTTACGCTTGTCAATGGCATCATGTAACAGCGTATTATGATGACCGGAACAATTGCGACATGTTTTCGTTGAAAAACACGCTTTGCCTTTGTGGTCAAATAAGCAATTTACACAATAATTAAATTTATTTATTGCATTTAATTTTTGCTCACTAGACATTTCTGTAAATTTTGCGCAATAAAATAAAGCGTGATCTTTGTTACAAAGTGGGCAATTATACTTTGCATTTGATGATGACGTATGATATGCTTTTAAATAATTTGGATGCCTATTGTTTTGACTAGGGTAATATTGGTGAGTAAATTTGTTTCGTTGAGATAATTGATTAAATTGCTGATAACTTGGTTTCTGAACATTATGTTCGATTTTCTTACGAGATGATTCTAAAATAGTGAATTTGCTTTCCAAAAAACCGACAAATTCTTTTAAAATTGGCAGTTCACGTGGATTTTTTATTGATTCAATATATTCTCCATATGAGTCGTTATCAAGCTTTTGAGATAAAATATGTACCAGCATAGGATCCCATGAGCTGGTATCTATGCCGAGATTTTGGATAGCGTGCAGACTTTCTTTTGTGACGTCATGCAATCGCTTGATATGTGTTAATGATTGTTGTTGCATGGTTGGGAGATTTAAAAGTGTATTTAAGTATGAAGTAAAAATTAATCTTTTGTTGTCAAAACGATGATTCAAGATTTCCCAACAAACCGTATAGTTCTCTGAACTGATCTGTAAATGATGAATGATACGCTCAGCTTCTCCCGTAACCTTTCCTTTTAAAAATTGCATTTTCTGTGCATTTGACAAGGACGGGTTCTTATGAATTGCTTCGTTGAAGAGATCCTTAAAGGATACCCACTGTTGATATTTGCCGCTGAAGGACGGAATATCCATAATAGGAGTTGATTTCTCCCTATGCGACACTGACCATAGTTTGGTATTTATTTGTTTTTTGATGGTTATAAATTTATTTTCGTGCTTGCTATATTCCATTTCGTATTCTAGCTCCTCGTCTTCTATTTCTCCTGCTATTTCCCAATGAAGATTATCGATTGCTGTCCACCTGCTCTGCAGCATGTTCAGCGCGTCCTCGAATTCCCACTTGTTTTGATAAGCATCTAAAGTTATGTTATTAACGCACCTTTGAAAGGCCTTGAAGTTGATGTTTTGCTTTTTCAACATGTCATCCAGCTTGCTCGTACTACCCCTAGAAGTCATTGTCAAGAGTCTCGCTTCACTGCTTTCTGCTGACAATATTTTTTGCTGATGACCACTTACTTTATATCTTTGATGACCTTCATCTTCCTGCTTGCTGGTTCCTGCCCTTGCCTGCTCTATTTCAGCTTCTTCCACCTGATTTTCCTCTCTTAACTGCTTCTCTTTTCTTAATATTTCACTATATGTACGTTGTATTAATTCTTTCGCCGTATTATACAAATCTCTCATTTGATCGTACTCTTTGTTAACAAAATAGGTATCACCTGACGCTCCATAACGCTCTAATTTTTGATGATTCGACTTAAAACTCAACCAAAAGGTTTCCAATCGTTCAAGACGTTGCTGGCAATAATCGACGGTTTTACGCTCTCCTCCATCTTTTTTAAAGTTTGATAATAGTTTTGATACTGATTCGAATATTTCTGACTGTTTGTTGTACAAACCCTCCATGCTGATGCTTTTGATGATATGATTAGTAAGAAGAAAAAGGAAAGATCTTACTTTTGATGTTGATTTTGCTCTGCTTTATGCTCTCACGTTGCTGCTCTGCTTGATGATGCTGTTGATCCGGTGTTTTGGCAATCCAATAGCTCTGCACTGCTAGTAAACTGTTACTTAAGTCACTGATTTAACCTCACTCGAGTTCTGAAACACTAAGTCCAGGCACGCGCGAGGTCCTTTTTTACGCTCGAAGGACCAATTTATGTTCGGGTTAGGAACATAAAATAAATGATAAATGATAATTGATTGATATAACTATATTTATCCCAAAACTTAACTATGATTATAATGATTATAAGATGATAAGTGAATGCACCCGGTCGCGACGGTAATTGATTGTGCACTAACTAGCTAAAATACTCTTGCCGTCGCGACGGGGCGGGCGGCACGTGTGTGACGTCGAAACGGTGTTCGGTAACATGCAATGCACCGAACAGCACGCAAATATCGGGAACTCGTTACAAACAAATTACATGATATCCCAAATATATATCAAGTCCTTTAATCCATACTAATATTGTAAATGCGAAAGTGTGTCTGTCTGTCTGTTACCTCTTCACGCTTAAGCCGCTGAACAGATTTAGATGTAATTTAGTGTAAAGATATTAGAAGACCTTGCGAAGGATATAGGATACTTTTTGGAGCCATAACGGCCACCCACGCGAGTGGAGCCGCGGGCGGTCACTGGTGGACATATCTATACTAATGTATAAGTAGAGCGCTATCGCTCTTACAACACTGTGCACCACAGAATAACTAATAGGTTACTGTAACCCTTTTTTTTTACGGAGATGGAATCCTCTTACAGACGATACCCTAAACCACTGGACGGTTCCAGCGGACCGCCGGCTTAGCGTGGGCCTGTGTGGGGGTCACCCAGCACCTGATATAAGGGGCACTGGGAATACCCACTAAACCATCTCCGATTTCCTACTATGCCTATGACGAAGGTGACCCGGGATCTGCCGAAGCAAGTTCACCAAGCCACCTCCAGGCAGCCCTCCCCAAAAACCAACCGAAGTCAACCTCCAGAGAGAGCGCCAGGCCCCCCTCCAGAACCGGCCGCAGCCACAGACCGCAGCCGGTCCCGGAATGGGGCCCCCGGCACCACCTCAGAACCCGCTGAAGCAGGATCCAAAGTGGCCTTTAGCGCCCATGGAGGTTGCCCAGAGGAAGCCCAGGGCAACCCCAGACGTGACTGTAACCCTACAACACCCCATGATTTCAGAAGAACCCCTTTCTTAGATAGACGATTCAAGTCAGGGTGTACCTAGAATGACCTAGACAGTCTTGTATGCAACTGAATGAAGGTATATTAAACCTATTTAAGTATTAAAACACTCAAGTACCTACACATTCGTGTTTTATTTTATTTTATTTTATTTTATATTATTTAATTTTATTCGGTAAATCATCAGCTGATAACACATGATAGGTAGGTAAGTAATTACTTATAGTGATAGGAAGCTAATTACAGATTCACACAAGTAGTAACTGAACAAATGTACAGTGAGCTATACAAGTAATAAACAGTTTAGCCATAAAATATTAACCATCTCGCATCGCAGCAATGTAAGATCCGTGTATAAAAATACAAAGAAATTAATATTATTAATAATAAAATCTACACATCTATGAATAGAAACCTGCTAATTGACTCTTTCGCCGATTGGATATTTGTATTAAATAAGTCTAGTTCTAGAATTTGTGATAGTTTATTAAATTGCTTACTCGCTCGGTAAATGAAACTATTTTGTCTATAATTGGTATTACAAAGGGGCAATGACAAAGGTACGTTGCGCCGGGAACTGCGAGGTAAGATGAAGTCCCCCCCCCCCCCCCCCCCCCCCCCCCCCCTCCCCATTATACAGGATGGTGCCGTCAATGCGACTATAAATTTAAACACGGGCTATATTAGTCCATAGAAATGGTTTGCCACTTTCAAAAATATCGTATTCATTTGATAATTTTATGACATTTGTATGAAATAATGCAGCCAACGTTACACTATTCCATACAAATGTCATGAAATAATCAAATGAATACGATATTTTAGAAAGTGGCAAACCATTTCTATGGACTAATATAGCCCATGTTTAAATTTATTGCCCCATTGACGGCACCACCCTGTATAGGACAGTTGCAAATATAACTAAGTCTTATTTGCTCAATCTTCCCAACCATTGGTTTTCCATAGACAAACCCAATTTGGTAGGATTTAGGTATAATGAAATTAATAAGGCCAAGTCATAATTTTTATTTCATATAAGTTTTACATGTTCTACGTAAGTATCCAACTATGTTATAATAAATAACAACAGCTTATAGTTAACGTAGGTACCTACCTTTATTCACACTCGCCGTGTAGAATCTAAACTAGGCACTATTATAATTTTTCAATTGACACACCATTTTCATACAGAAGCATGTTTTCTTAGTGGAATACCGCAAATCATCCTTTCAATCATTTTGTGTAGTATATTTAAAAGTAATTTAGGTATTTTGTTTGACATAAATTAGGTATCTACATAAAATCTTAAAATTCTGTTTACGTTTCTATAAATTTGCAATAATGAGTAGGAACTAATACTTACCTAAAGTAGCGGAATAACTAATTTAATAGAGTTTTAGCTGAATGTTATAATGATCTAGGAAGTGCTCTCCGGATCTTTAATACTCGACACTTTACATTTTGTTTGTTAGGGTACCGTGTCCATCATCGCCATCACCTCATCACATTACAGTCTTGTCTGTAGTCTCATTACTCGAAATGAAACTTTATATTGGTCACATTTAATTACCGGCTCCGAGAAATTTTAACAAATAAACACAACCCATATACAGGGTGGCACATTTCGATCGGTCAGTATGGGAAAGTCTGAAACTATAAGACATCCCTTGAGGAGGCTTATGCCCAGCAGTGGGCGTCTCTCGGCTGAAATGATGATGATGATTATCTATCAATCCTACACTAATAATCAATTGAAAAACCCACTTAAAAAAAGAATGTAGATACAAAGACGTGATAAACCTCATTTGAAAATGGAACGTCTTGGATTGAACAGAGACGTGTTAAACCTCCTATGGCCTATGGTGAAAAAGTCCGGGTTCGATTCCCGAGCTGAGTACACGTTTTTCTTTAAATGTATGAATGCAGTTTTTATTATTACTAAAATCGATGACATGGTTCCTAAGAAGAGATTTTCGTATGTCTTATAGTTTCAGACTTTCCCATACTGACCGATCTAAATGTGCCACCCTGTATATGCTGAGAAGTTAAATAAGACTTTTCTTACGAGACATAACAGGGATTAGCCATAGTTTAAAATAAAATAGAATAATGACTTCTATTATTTCAACTAAGTTTTTGGGAAATAATTTACCTACAACAAATAAATATTATATTGCGACTATTTCTTCCATAATCCATTATTTTATGTTTATTTTTCAAACCGATCTTTAGAACCAATAGCACAAAATAATTGAGCCAATAGAACAAAATGAAACAAAAGTTACCTAAGTATTTCAAATACCTATTATAAAGTAAGTTCATAATTATTATCATGTTTTTAGCGCTTATTTGGCTTCATACCAGTCTTCAATTATATTTTCAATCACAAAATTATGGGCAGATACATATAATTTTTATATGACCGCGTATTATCGTTGTTTGGTATAGGTACGAAACTATACTAACATAGAAGAGGAAATCCGTTACATATACATACCTATGTAGAGTTCTGAGGTTTTTTATAAATACCTAAAGTAAGTGTTACCTATCTTGCATGAACTGTCAAGCCATATACTAAAATTGGTTTTTAGTCAGCCCCCGAGGATATTTTGAGACTTCTTGTCTAATTCAGACCATTCGTTAAATAAGATATAACGTAAATAATAATTAAAACAAAAATACTATTTAAGTATCGCTAAGTTGTCCGAGAAGAACCGTGAAGAATTTTTATGTAATTCGTACATATTTACATATTTATAATTTAGGTAAATAGGTAGGTATATGAAATATAGGTATATGTATAGGTATAGGTAAGTATATGAAATATAAATTATTAACAAAAATTAAAACCGAATTCAAAACACAGAAAAGACAAACCAGAGCTTATAACTTTCTATTGTTTCTAGAAACTGGTTTTTATTTTTATCTCAAATTTAATATTTTCACAATATTTAGTTCTACATTTCCGACAATAAAGTTAGACGGGTGACCGTTAGCACTACGTCTATTCGTCTAGCCTGCCTGACAATCACTGGTTGAAATTCAAAAATAGGTAAATGTTTCCACTTTTCACTATCAATTGACTAATGTTTGTTAAAGTTCACTATCAAAACAAAATGGAACCAATACGGTAGTAAATAATAATATTTCATCGTAATAATATTAAACGAAACCGAGCCGAAAAATAAAAATATTAAACGAAATGAATGTGCGAACCATAAGTTCATTTACCTACATAAATTTCGAATTTCTTTTAGAACATTGTGTAACAGAATTTTAAGCATAACACTTCCTAATTTTTCAACCATACCAATTGTGTATTTGTCAAATAATTAGGTTATTACAAAGACGTTAAACATGTACAGAAATATCACAACTACCTTTATGTAAAAAATATCAGTAGAAATATAGAGTTATTATTATACAATAAAAATATGAAGAAAAATATTATTGAAGTATATGTAAGTATGTATTTATCAAAGAGATATCGTTTAAACAATACATTAAATTAAAACATAGCTATCTAAAGCTTTCTCAATCGTCCATTTCTTGGTTTCCTGATTTCTTTACTCTTCAATATATGAAAAAATAATAATCAAAAGTACCTACTTAACCAAATAAACTCTATTTCAATATTTTAAAAATTGTTCATTAAAAGAAAACAATTTCCAATCTTTTTCTTTTCAAAAATTATAAGATAATAATTATATACTTGGGTACACATCTATGTATTTTGTATTCAATTCATTAATAAATATTTCAACAAAATATACGATGTATTTTTGCTTATTTACACAGTTTCACTTCATTTTCCCTATTAACCTATTATTGTACTAAATACTTACAAACGGTCTATTATACAATTCACTAATTCTGAATTTTATTTAATAACAATTCAACATTTTGCATTTTAGATATCTACCTAAGTAATGTTTACAAGCATTATTTTCTTATTTAATATTTTTATTATTTGAATTACAAATTTGACTGCAGATTGCCAATGACACGGTTCTATTTTCAGAAGGAACCACTTCATTGTGTTCTTAACATACTTTTAGATAATGCCTAGTATACAAATAAGTTTTGAGATTTAAAAATAAAATCGGTGAATAGATATTCACCGGATTTTTTTCTAAACCTTGAGTCGGGTGAGTTTTGAATGTTGCTTTATGTAGGCAATTCTATCATCTCCTCGTAAGGGTCCCGCGTCAATAATATTAAAACAAATCCTACCCTAGTCGTTAACTACTTAACTACATTATTGTACCGGTAAACTATTCAACACAGTATTGTCATTGGCAACAAGTGCCACCATATGCGCTAGGGCAAATTATGGCAGGTAATTCATTTAAATAAATAGGTAAAAACGAAAGAGGCTTGGAAAGGTTAATCACAAAACAAACTAAAGGAAATAATATCTGTGAATTAAAAACATTGGCGTTTAAATATACCCATAAATTATTAAAAAAATGTCGTCCAAGAGGCCAAAGCTTAAAATATGCGCCCTTTATCTTTTATCGGCTTTATCACGGAGGGTGCTCTGAAGAGCGTGAAAAAGCACCTTTTGGGCCGGCAAGGTGGCAAGGAGGCGGCTAGAGCAGTAACTATTCTCCACTAGCTGTCTTCGCATATGGACTCTCCTTACCGCTTCACATCAGGTGGTGTTGGGTCAATTGCCGTGCTTTGTATAAAAAAATATATTAGAGTACCTAAGTACCTAGGGGCAAGGTGGACATAATAATCCCTCTAAGCAAGTGAACGCTGGTGTACCACAGAGCTCTGTTCTATGTTCTATCTCTTACTCTCTTTCGACTTGAATGACATGCGTTAGGTAACATTCATTGCTATGCGGATGACAGTAAAGTTACCTACTGTTATTTAATCTGTGGTACAGTGCATAGTGGATATTACGGTGGATACAGCCCCTCGGGGCTGGGCGCGTTGAAACCGAGAGGGAGAGAATGAATTGACTTCGACTGAGTGTTGAACCTCATATCTGAATGGGGATTTTGTTGAATTCAATGCTGAGAATACACAGTTGTGCGCGTTCACAGCCAAAATGTCGCCGCTTCTTCCCCTTCCCTCTCTTTAGGGCACTACTCTTTCGGCAAAGGGCTCCTTCAACTTGCACTGTATGGAGATATGCTGCGATCTGAATCAGAGAAATTACATCGAAACTGAACAATGCAGGGGGAACTTTTACCAACGCATCTAATAGATGGCACCAATGCACCAATAGTGTACTGAGAATGGCGGAGAATTATTTTACCTTAGGGAATCATTTTTTTTAGGTACATCTTTCCCCTAGCTAGGTCAATAGTTTCATAATAATAATTTCTTTAGTTTCAATTAAACACGTCATACCTGAAGCCGCCATTAATAAAGAAAATCAAAAACTTAGAACTGAAAGGTTTGGTGAATCTAAACCTACACCTACGTATAATAAAAATGAAAGTTACGTGTCTTGCTTAACGTGTTAACATTGCATATTAAAATTTTTTTGCAAAGAAAAAAGTTTGGACGACTGAGAACGATTAGGAGACAAATTTCTGCCGTATTTAGAATTTTGTCTGTCTGTCGGTTTCTCGTTTGTCTAAATGAGAATCAATCTAAAACTACTGAAGAAATAATGTAACATAGACATTGAATTTTAAGACATAAATTAAAAAACTATGTTAAAAGCTGCCTAAAAAATTGAGCTACGTGCCACGATATGCCCATAGCTTGTAGTGCTGATTCTGTAGCACCAACTAATCATCCCTTTTATTTTGTTGCCGCTAGAAAGAGATACGAACGTTAGGTCTAAATCAGAAGTTCCCAGACTCGTTTTCTCATAGACCACTTTTAAAATTTAACTGGTTCCGTTGGACCTCCTGCAGCAACATTTCTACCATATCCCCAAAACTCGACAAAAAATTGATTTTTTGTCACGCCAACGACGAAGACCCCCGTCGAGTCTTCCCCCCAATGTCATGTTTCACTTTCAGAACTAAGGGTCTAAATTATCAATGTAAAACTTTACTTACAAATTCAGCCGAATTCAACTAGCTAAGTAATGCAACAGAATCAGCACTGATTATATAATTTTAAAGTCTAAATTTAATTCATGATACTAATAGCATAAAAAGAATATTATTTACAACAATACAAAAATAGTCATAAATTGTGAAAAGATATTATCCAAGTCTCTTAACAGTGAACATTTTTTTGTTATTTATAAAACCAGATGTTTTCAAGATATTATCAATATGTTCATAGTTTAATTATACGTAGCAATTTACACATTCATGTATTCTTATAAATATACCTACTTACTTTTATGTATTTTTACACAATCTCAGTTCTTGAATATAAAATTTCCAACTCAGTTGATGTGATAGTTTAAGTTAGGTAGGTATATACTAATTAATAATACTATTTTCAAATTTATTAGCGATCAAGAATCAGAAAACTAAAAAAAGTTACTTAGCACTCACTAACTAAAGCTGGTGCTTAAGAATGACTAGAGATTTTAAGAATCACTAAGTAGATCATTTTTCTAACTAAATTCAAATAATTTGACTGAAACAAGCTTCCTACTCATCAACAAGAGTTTTAGTCGCAAAGATATTAAGTTTTGTTTAATTGTCAATCTATAATTTAATTAGATCGTAAGTCAAAATACTTTCGTTTAGATACATTTCATTAGTCACTTTATTCAATTAACGCACGTTAAGCCACTTTAATAACTATCTTACTTTTTTATAAATAGGTACACCACAAATTCACAGCACTGATTACATAGTGTTTGTTTAGACTTTCACATTATTATAATGATTGTCATCCCTCATTAGTTCATTACGCATAGCGGTGCGCATATGTTTGCCATTTTGGTTGAACAAAACGCGTCTATTAAAAACAGAATTTAATCTAGTGTTCTATATTTTAGAAGTGGCAACCGGTCAGGGTCACCACGACGCGGTACTCAGGTGTTCTCATCAGAGGAATCGTCTGACGATGAACTGGTTAGGAGGGTTGAAGCCATGGTCAACTGTCGGATGAAGGGCTCCCGCGGAAGGCTCTGTTGTCCGAGAGGTAGTCGCCGCACCCCCATCCTTTCACTTTCTGGTAATGATTTACAGCATTTTTCTTCAGTAATTGCGTCCCGGGATAACGAACTGAAAGTTATTATGTATGATTATGTGCTAGGTTACTTAAGTCACCAATTTAAATGAAAGTATTTGTTACATATATTTTATCCATAGACTTGAAGACTTAGTAATAGATTATTTGAAAACGGTTTAATGAAGCGGGTTCGATTCCCGCCTGGACCATACAATTTTTTCATCGTTTTCTTGATTTTATTTCTAACAGATTAGATGTGTAGATTACAAACAATACCTGCAGAAAACAATTCTGCAATACCAGAAATCATTAGGAACTTATATTATCTTTTTATTCTAAAATGCTTGCACGTTTATTCTCTAATCAACATTTCTTGAACACTCATAAAATTATAATATTAGCTAGACAAAAATATTAAAAATAGTTCTTGTTTTAAATTAAATCATCAAACAGTAACTTTATTAAAATATAACACTTTCAAGAAACGTTTAATTAAAAGTATTGTTTGTTGAATTACTCATAGTTTATTATTTGGTTATGAGATCAATTCTATATCAATTTATATTCTTCGCATTAAACCTATAGAACATATAAAATACCTTCAAAATCTAAGTAATTTGTTTTTCTATCGATTCAAGGAGGTAAAAA
The DNA here is from genome assembly GCA_947347705.1 of Nymphula nitidulata. NCBI lineage: Eukaryota > Metazoa > Arthropoda > Insecta > Lepidoptera > Crambidae > Nymphula > Nymphula nitidulata. The sequence continues at coordinate 14,372,590 of OX374630.1, read as the reverse complement.
AACTGTCAATTAGCAAAATTTTACAAAGTAATAACACATTTTCAAAGTTTTTACGAGTAGGTTCACACGCCCAAATATGCATGAAACACCAACCAAAATCAATATTTTTCTTTCTAACAAAATCTAATAATCATCAGGAAATGAAAAGCTGTTGAGAGGTTAAGAGCGCACTTTTTTTCATCTCTCCTCTATATACTTACGAAGAAAAATTTAAAAAGTTTTGAATAGCATACCCAGTGAGCTCCAGCATAGATCCTCTTCTGCATTGACCACGATGAGGGCCTTGCATGATACTAGCGGGCCTGGACGAAGCGCCCAGTGGGTCTGAGTGAGCTACGTCTTCCATCAGCAGCACTGACGGTCCGCCCAGGCTCGTACTTCTCTTCGACAGCAAACTAGGCCCTTGACGCAGGTGAGCTTCACTCCTAGAGTCTCCTCTACTACTTCCCTCCTTGGCCCCTTCAGAATCCGACGCCACTGCGTCTCCAGCACCCTGCGTTGAGCTAGAGCTCTCTCTTCTAAATAGACCTATGATAGATTTCGGATGTTTTGGCTTCTCTATACCACCTAATGATGATGAAGGACCATGGCAGAGGAAGGGAGAAAACTCAAATTAGAAATGTCATACCATATAAGCACTAATAAGAATTTTAAATAGTTATGCAAGACGAGGACTTGTATATAAGGGAAATAACACGAGAAATTAGGTATCTACCTACTTTACTATAAAATAATTTTTAAGTAAGGGTTTATTAGGAAAAAAATGTTAAAGATTGTCGTTAAAAATGTTAAAGTCGTCGTCGTAATATTTTTCTCCCGTGGATTATCATGCAATGTTTTATTTAAGATAGGTGCTACAGGTGAAAACTTTCAACTTTGTAGCTACTTGTAAAACTTTGTACTAATACTAGAAGTCGTGCAATCACCAATGTATTAGCTTTAATAGCATTAGTTATAGCAAGGAGTTATAGTGAAGTTTAATTTCTAGAATTTTAAGTCTTCTATGTCAACATAACATAACGTCACAACACAACATCGTCGTCGTCGTCGTCGTAACATGTCAGTGATGTTGTACCAGGTACAGCGTGTAGAAAATATTTTTAAATGAAAAAAAAATTCCTGTGGTTAAACTATTGAATAATAATTAAATGATTTTTTTTTCAATACCTCTGCGTACTTTCAGAGGCTACGATTCGAAAATTAAATCTTTTGCATGGCCATCTATCTTTTACACGGTCGTGGCATTCTTTTACGAGCTCGATCATTACTTTTGCAGTGTAGTTTTAAATATATAAGTCAATTTAAAAAGTTTAATAGCAAGGAGTTTTCATACACACGAGTAGAATAAAATCGGATGGATTTTATACGAGGAAAATGAATGACTCCGTACATCTAAGCATTGAGTTCTCAAAAAGTTTTAAATGTTTCTTTATTATATTTATTGAGCGATCTTCAACCCGTGCACAGCGGCAAATTTTACAAAATTTTTTCATACAACCAGATGACAAACAAGCTGTCGGCCCACCCTTAATTAATTGCTCGAATGTTACTCTTATTAATTATTTGTTATTTTTTTTTCAGTTTTTTTATTTACTAAGTAAGTACCTATGTATGTTGAAATAATCTTATTTATTTCTTTGATTTGTTACTATTTTAAAAACGTCGTGTGATACACGGGTGTGTAGCTTATTGCAAACCATGATATTATTATATACCCTTGCCTTTGTTAATGACAGCCTATTTGAATGGACGTTTTGCTCAAAGACTGCTCCGATATTGCATAATGTCGGTTTTAATCAACGGCCTAGGCGTCCAATTAAGTGGCTTATTTAGCCAGATGGCTGCGATATACCTATAGGTATACATTTATAATCTAAGATCATTGCATACATTCGTGACTTTAGTTCACAGTTTTAATAAAACGTTTGTAATTGTAATGCTCAACATAATATCTACTCAATATTTTGTTCCTAACGCTTTTTTAATTACTACTTTTGTATTCGTAATGGCTAATTTTTATTCTTCTCCAATGTGAACAAAATATTTGATCCTATTCTTCATATTTTCGAATCTTACCTAAGAACGTAGCCGAAGGTGAGCTATAGGCCAAGTACTCCTTGTTAGAGGCCCACGATGGGAATTCGGACTGTTTCAGGGCCCCGGAGCCTTCGGCCTCCTCCCGTTTCCATGGCAACATGGTCTCTGTAGCCGTAGGGGTTGCCACCCGCGCATGGTCCGCCACGGTCATATAAGTATCTGAAATAGGAATAATCATCATCTTAAAGTCTGTTTTTTTAAATACACTCATTTTAATGATGTTTAAAAATTAAGACATTAGGTATAGATTCACAAAAACAAGGCAAACTCATACAAACATAATATAAAGGAAGGAATAATCGCCACCAGTTTGTATTCATTTAAAAGTAATAAATAGTGATTACAAAGATTCCGGCTGTTTAATTATCCACGCGCCACAACAGTGAGTACTCACCATTGTCATCAGACATTCTTCTTTCATCCTCTTCTAATATATCTTCATTAGGAACTAAAAGAAAAACAAATAAAGTTCAGGTACGTATTTCCCAATACTACTTTTTCAGATTTCCATGCATTATTTTTATTATATAGCCAATATTTTTTTTAAATATGATCAAGTTGATGTATAATATAAGTACATAGATATTATTTTAATACTATTAAATTAATAAATACTAAATTTCCTTTTACGACAGCTGTAAATACGTTATAAATATATTTTGCCAAAGAAATTCTTTTTTATTTTAAAAGTCAAAGGTTTTTAAGTATCGTATTGGATTTTAAAAGTTACAATATTTTTTTATTATTTATTTTATGAAACCAATAAAATTATTGCATTACGCCTCTTAGATTATATTATTTCAGACTGAAAAAATATGGTAAATAATGTAAAAAGCTATAAATGTAGTCATGTCATAATTAAACAATATACTTACATTTAATACTAATTATCTACAACATAATAACCACATTTCGCTGAAAATATTCAACCAAAATCAATATCTTCTTGTTTCTTTTTAGCGATATGTGGTTACGTCCGCCAATGCCGAAGCAAGTTGAACTAAATAGACATACATAGATATCTACATAAATAAAAATAATTATCGTACCTAAGTATGTGTTTAGTACCATGCAATAGAATTAATTTCATAATAGGTTATAGTACCGATACATTAAGAAATTATATAACGCCTGATGTAAATACTAGACTGTAAGTATAGATAAAGGAACCATGGGTGTACATGTGCAATATTGAGATATAGTTCACTATTTATTTGTATCACTCATTGTTATACAAAATTCTGAATAAAAAACATTGGTATCTTTGGAACTTTACCGACACAGCAAATAATAATTAATGTATTATGCATTAAGGTAAGACCATATCTACATAATAAATTGTATGGCTATCAAATACAATAATGTACCTACACAAATTACATAGTTCTATAGTCCCTGCATTTTCCATAAAACTATGTTAAAAAATTCTAGTTATATAATGCATATTCATATTCATATTCTTTATTTTTATATGTCTTTACTAACAAATGTTTAGTGAATTTTCCAAGTAGTAACCTAGGACAAAACAGAGTAGCTAGGTACAGTCGACAGCACAGTAAGCGTAACAGTTTGACCTTGAGACAACCCTTACTGCGTTCGTAATAAAGGTGGCTTTCTTAGTGCAACTGTTACACTTGATGTGCTGTCGTCTGTACATACATACACCTAGGAGTAAGTGTACTTAATCAAAAAAAAAGGTTGTAGATAATACAATGAAGTGCTATATAAGTTTCTAATTATGAGATTATAAAAATGATAATTCCTCCCAGTATAATTTGATTTTATATATCAAGGAGTGATGTGATACGACGTGCACATAGCAACAAATTACGATACAAATTAAGAATTAAACATTAGCAAAAAAGTAGTGAGTTTGGATTTAAATAAATAGAGATACCTATAGATATTAATACAGTACTTAAAATAATTAATAATTAATATTATAATTACTTACTTGAAAGAAGTTATATATAAATAGATTTTACAATTAACAGGGTATTAATTTGTCAAGCCGGGTAAGACTCCCGGGAGTCCTATAATACTAAAAATTAAAATCTTTGGCTTGACAGGTTAATAAGATTTTCCCGCCACAACAGCCAAAAAGAAATTTATTGCCATGTGCACATTTTATATTTTCATCATCAGACGCGAAGAAAGTGTTGTCTATCGTTACTTTCATAAACACATACCAAAGTTATACGTGGATCTGTCCCTTCTCCACGGTAAAGATTTCTCAACAGCTGTCGGCAAAATCTCTTCTGGAGTTTTAGCATATTGCTTTACGATTCTTGCTTTCAAGGGATTGAATCCGGGTAGGTTAGCCAACTGGTTTAAGAGCGAACTACTATTTTCTTTATGCGAGGACGTCGGACTGACTTCTTTGTATCCCGCTATCGCCAGTTGTCAAGATTATCGGTTATTGCGGTGCCACATGAAGTTTTGCCAGAAGGGAAGAAAACGACAATCAAACAAACGATTAAACAAGCAAGAATGAGCAGTGGGACTATAGAGGAATGGCCGAGGGTCTTAGCTTCGACATTACACGTGGCTCGCGACAGATTTCGGCGCAGAGAAGTGACAAACGTGCCAAAATGTTTAATAAAAAAAAGTAGGTAGCTACTATGAAAAATATTCAACGTAAAATAAATGGTGTTTGCAAATTTGCAAATATTTCTATGTTTATTATCAATTCTCCACGCATATTCTGCAAACAAGCAAAAGATAACTTCTTCGAAATAAATCACAGAAACGGGATTTAAAGACAGAAGGTGAACCATTTCATGCCACCACATACGTCCATTCCTACCAGGTAGCCAAACCAGTAGGATATCAGCAAATTAACTCTTGTACCATTTAACAAAGTAAGAAAGAACCAAATTAATTATATTATTTGTCAAATCAGAAAGACTTGTGCAAAATAAGTGTTAAATACGATACACAACACTAAGCTACGTTTGGATTTGAATTTTATAATTATTACAATAATCTTAGCAGTTTCCACTGTTAGTACTTACTATTAATAGCATGTTAGTATTACCCATACACGTTATAAGTATTAAAACACACTACCTATTTAGGTATATACACCACACTACTTACCACCATTTTATTATCATTATTTATTTTCATAACTAGCATAAGCAAGTTACCTACACTCTATAAAAATGCAACCACCAATCATCACACTCTAAGTAACATGAATTTTATTTCCCTCCTGAAATTCGTGTTCAGAGTTAGAATTAAAAATATTCAAATCCAAACGTGTTTTTCAACGTGATTACTGGTGTTCATGCAGAATACCTACGCGGGGATTTTGCAGTGAAAGTTATACCGCCGTCGTCTCCATCCCGCCGGGGCTCCCTATCATCACAGTCTTCCTGGAGCACCTCGTCGATGTAGTCTGTGGACCATTACACTACATTAAACTATTTGGAATGGAAGTGTTTACTTTATGTGTGCTTCGATCGAGCGGTTACTATTGACCAACTATAAGCTACCGATATAATTACGAAGTCTTCGAGGACTCTATGTGCGTGATGCGCGAAGTTCACGGTTCACTTACATAGTGAATCATTAAAAACTATATTAACTTTTATGCTTCAAGCATTAGAAGTACATAGCTCACTTTATACATATTTGTGTTTGAATTTGATTCAATCATAGGTACTTACTTGTTATTTTTTATTAGCAAGTACCTTAACCAAATTACTTTAAATAAGTAGTACTATTTCTGTCTATTTTAGCGAATAAGCACAGATACGTTATACAATTACATAAGTGAACCGTGGTCCTTTTACACATTAAAATAAAACATGCACTATGAAAAAAAATAGTGTTTCAATGTGTCTCTGGTTTTACAATTCTATGCACTAGTGCACAAAGAAGCCTTTAGTGCTCTGCAAAAAATATAACGATGATTTGAAGTACATACATAATTCAAAATAAAAACCAAAAATAAATACTTGGACCCACACGTGCATGCGATCGACACTCGTGATTATAATAAGGAATAGTTAAGTACCTAATCTATAATACTTTATTTTACCGTGCGTGAACTGTTTGGCCGAACCGTTTTGCTGGAATTCGGGGAAGGTGACATGATTTTTGCCATCCTGGAAGAAAAAAGTTTTTAACAGTTATCGGTAATTCAAGTTCTTAAAAGACATGGCCAAGATCCCATAGTGACTTTGCCTAGGTATCAATTTCCATTTACACTAATGTTTTGTGTCGTTTTATTGTGCTGAATACCTACAGATTAAAATAAAATAGAAATAAATACCAAAGAACTTCACAGACAAAACGAAAACAGTTTTATTAAAACGCATGATAATCAAAACCACCAAGCAAAGTGTACAATATTATACTTTGCTATTAAAATGAATGTTCGACACTTCGATTATTATAAATGCCATTTTTCGTAACATGTTTATCAAAATATGAACGCACTTGTTTTCCTTGATATAAATAATCCTAAAACCAACAATAATAAATTAGGTAAAAACTGAGAAATCGATTGAGAGACTGCAATGATGACAGCTAACAGCCAATGTCACATATATCAGTCAAATAAGTTTCGTTCTATTTCAGGTACTTTTTGTGATAAAATTTTAAATGACGTTTCAATATAATTGAATACTTAGTAAAACATTTTGAGCTTTTAAAACAGTACTCTTATTTTGTTATGGTCTTACGAATTTAGTGCTTCGCTAAAGTTATTGTATTTTGTCGTCTGTGGGGTAAGGAACGTCAAATGTAAAAGTATAACCGGAAGTTTGCACTAAGGACTATTAATTTAAGTTAAAAAACTGTGAAGTTCTAAAGGGTAAAAAAAATATACAATAATACATTATTTTATTTTTATAATTTGATACCACTAAGGTGTTCTTGTAAATGCTGGAAAGTTACTTAGGAAGAAATTAGCCATGTCCTTTGGCATCTTTAATTCACTTCATATTTTGATAAAGTTAGGTATACATATTAGATATTTAAACTCTTCTGTCTAGGCTGTAAATAATTACTGCATAGCATCAAAGTTTCAAACTGTCTGCTGTATTCTCTCACCTGCTTCCCACGTTTACTGCGCTTGTGATGGTGTTTTCTGTCGCCAACACGACGCCGTATATTCATGTGCGTTTTATAGTTTACTTGAATCCCCAGATCTCGGTCATTCACTGCATGTCTACTGTAACTTAATCGACGGTGCTGCAAGAAGAATTATGTAGGTACCTATGTAGTAAATAATTGTAAAAGCTACTTTTCTAATGTCGCAAGCAAACTGTGAAGGCCGTTAGATGTTGAATATAAACTAATAACCTGCTTAAATCTAAAATTAGACCTCTAAGATCAAATATTTCTGATTCGAATATTTAATCAATACGTCAACGAATAATTATATATAAAAAAATACATCAACGTTAAAAATAGGATGATAAACATATATTATAAATATTCTAATAAGGTTAACTATTTGATAAAAATATTTTAAGTAGCGATACTTACCCGTCTAAAGGGTTTACAAAGCTCTTCAGCTAAAAGATGATGTATTTTAGCATCAGTCAAGTCTTTTTTTGATGGGTTATATTCTAGTTCTTGCATGTCAATATTCCATGTTGATGAATCAAGTTGACTAAAACTTGGACTGAAATAAAAATAGAACGTTATGGTCAAAATTTTTAGTATTTATTAATAATGTTAAATTCACTTAAAGATAGGTACTATGAAAATATTAAGTCCTACCTTCCATTGAAATTTGCAGTTGTATAATTTTTAAATATAGCTGACATTGATTCAGCACCTGATATGTTACCAATAGTAGACGCATTCCTTTGCATATATTCTATAGCATCTTTCATAGCTAACTTTGAATATGTTTCCAAAATCTTTGGCTCAGCACCCTTGAAATTTTAAATGAGATATTATATACTTAAATCATTTCTGTACTTATAATATGGTTCATTGATTCTGAAGTTTAAATTACCTGATAGTTCCTTAATAAAAATGGCCTTATAAACCGATTATCAAATCTCTTGAACTTATCCCTCATATGATGATTACCATGTTTACCTAAAATATCCTCTACACCTGCCATTAAATGGTCCATAAACTGAAAAATTATTTAGAAATGATTAACTAGTGCAAGAAATAGATTTCTTATTATGGGAGTGTTATTTTATAATTAAAATTTTTTCTTTCACAAAAATCAAATCAAGTATGCAGATTTGATTTTCGTGAAGTTTTATAGATACTTTTTATTTGCGACAAAACTCATTAACGATTTTAATTTTACCCTCTCATGTATCCTTTCGTTCATTGTCGGCTTCCTCTTTTCTGCCGTCTTTACATTCAAAATCTTCACCAAGGGCTTAATCGTGATACCCTGGATGAACACCGTGAAATATATCACCGCTATCGTCGTTGTGACGAACATTGGTTGTAGCTTCACTACATCAGGGTCTATTAATAGCACCAATGCAAACGCTACTGCGCCTCGCAGGCCTGGATTTAGAAAAAAAAAGAATATTGTAGTTATGTTTTGAGTAGTGGCAAGTGATGTAGAAAAAATCTTACCTCCGTAGGACATTACAAATTTTTCGACCCTATTTAATTTGTGCAAACGGAACTTATTAGCTACTGCACTAAATATGTACACTCCTGAAACAAAAACAAATCTTTCTCAAACGAAACAAATAATAACGTAAGTAAATCTCAAGTAATTGGTGCCTTCTTACCTATTATCCGAAATATTGAGCAGAAGACTATTGTCAACAAGACAAACCAAGTATTCCAGACGTGGTTGTTGTTGACGGTGGCAACGCCCAGGAACATGAAGATGATCGTTTCCGAGGACGATGAGAGCATCTTCATTGTGTACTTAATAGTGGTGTGCGATTTGTGCGATATGTTCGCCTCTACATAGTTCTTCATTGTTATTCCGCAAAATGTTATTCTGAAACAAAATGAAAATTCCATTAACTAATGTAGCACTTATGTCCTTACTAAAGTGATGGGGTTCCTTTTGAAAACCAAATAGGTACCATACCTAAATTCGAACTATAAAATTCACATATTAATAAAATATCTTGAACCTCTTTGAATCCTAATATGGGAATGCAATTTAAGTCTCTAAAATTAATTCGTGTTCACATTTACTATTAATTAAAATTAATCCCATTTCAGGTAAGTATAACAAATATAACTCGTATAATCCTATATCATGGCTACAACAACAATTGAAATGCATTGAAACTAAATGTTGATAAAACCTTTTTTAGAATTTTCTATCCTGGCAATAAAGAATTCACTTTGATATAATGTACCTAAATAATGTACTTCTATGATATTAATATTCATTGTTATACATATATCCTATATGAAAAGTTGCTTTCGACAATTAATAACAGCATTTCATTTTATTATTAATGCTTCGTCAAGCCAAGATCATATTAATTATTTAAATAGAAAAGGGATTCTCCACTAATTTGCAAATTTTAGGAACTTCTTAAAAACTGCTTGAAGATCGTAAAATGTATATAGTTACAATAATTGCTTTTTATCATAACTTAACTACTGAGAGGAGCCCGGTGGCGTAGGGAGGAGCTCGGTGGCGTAGTGGTTTGAGCGCTCTGGTTTCGATTACGAAAACAAAGCAACTTTCGCCATGGTCGGTCCCGGGATGGATCAATCGAATTTATAATTTCGAGCTCCTCCGTGCTTCGGAAGGCAGGTTAAACCGTTGGTCCCGGTTGATACTGCAACCGCTTTAACTCACCAACCCGCATCGGGTCAGCAGCCTGTGCCCAGCAGTGGGACGTATATAGGCTGATGATGATGATGATGAAACTACTGAGAGCCAATATATTCCATTCCAATACTCTCCAGGTTCCTTAGCGGTCATCTTGAGACGATTAAATCAAATCATATATTATGTACATATACATAGTCTCCGAGGGCAAGCACAGCTGTAAAGTTAAGCGGTAATAACAGGATCCCAAGTCGAAGGAAACCAAATCTAGAGCGAGGATTGAGTTTCTCGGAAAAGGATAGGTATTGCTACAATCGGACTATTTTGTGGAAATTTCACGGTGGCTCACATTAAATGAAGTTAGGGAAATTTTCAGAACAATGAAAAATTATAGCATCCTATTGTGCCATACTTACATGAGTACTATTTGACGTGCAATGTTATTTTTTTTAAGTTATATTTATGGTTATAGAAATAATCCAAAAGACTGCTTTGATTATTCGCTGTGTCATTGAAAAGTTTCAAATCAAATCAGTATTAATAATTGCAAAACTGGGGCGGAAAATACAGGATTTCGAAAACTTTCTCCTTACACCCTGTAAACGTATATTGTCATGGTGCACGGCAAATAAAAATTAAAGCATATATCCGAAATATGCCCTATTTGATTTTATCTAAATGACAATTTCCAATCTAAAGTACAAAAACCAATAAAACGCAATTCTATTTTTGTCTGAGTCAATTACTCAATCAATGTCTGCTCCAAGTAATATCAAAATGGAATACTGATTTTTAGCTTTCACTTTTGAAAGCCCCCGATATTAGAATTTGGAATATAGCCCAAAAATGTTGATAATATGACGATACACGATAACCCAGTTTTTGTTACACACTGGCTTCAGAAGGGATTAACTAATAATAATAAAATTACATTTAAGATTGTGTATTCTGTCGATATAAGGGGTAAAAAATATAATATTTCGTTATTTACAAACGATAAGGGATATACCATGTGATTTTTAACCCCCGACGAAAACAGAGGGGTGTTATAAGTTTGACGTGTCTGTCTGTGAATCTGTGTGTCTGTCTGTGGCATCGTCCTAAGCGAATGGACTGATTATGATTCAGTTTTTTTTTGTTTGAAAGCCGAGGTGACTAGGGTGGTTCTTAGCTATAATTTATGAAGATCAGTTCAGGCATTTGATGACTATCAGCTCATTTTCTACATGATAAGGGTTTTACTAACTTTCACAGATCCGATTGATTTGAAATTTGGTGTACTGTCACTTCGGTGACATTCCCATGACATACCTACTAGCGTGTTTGTTATGAACAGTCTCAATGAGCTGGTGTTAGATCGATGATTTATTAATCATGTATGTATCTAACACAATCTCATTGACATAAGGCCGTGGGGTTACTTAAAATTTTAGATTTTATATTTTTAATGTATCTCTCGTGTAATGATTACGTACATGAATAAATTAACGGATCGGTTTATGCGCCAAAATGAGTATTCTCAACTGTCGGATCATGGTTTCGATTCGAAAAGTCACATACCCCGGATGGTATATCATTCAGAACTGACTCTCAAATGAGATGACTCGATGGTTAAATAAATAATAGGTAAGTATCTGTCTTTATGGAAAAGGTTCCTTTCTGTGAATAACTTATTCATATTGAGTATCCGGGATAACTTCCCATTGTTTTTTATTGCCGATCTCTTTTAAGGAGTCATAAATAAATACTTGTTGGAATACTTACGCGAGAATACCGCTCATATGGAACATCTCAGCGTTTAGGTACGCCAAGTACGCCATGACGAATATAAATATGGGCTCGATGACGCGGACTTCGTGAGTGAAGCGGGTGACCAGGCCGGTGGCGATGCCCCACACGACTCCGATGCAGGTGCCCCCCACCGCCACCACCAGGAATGAGGCCAGGCCTGCTAGTATATCGGTGTAGACCAGGCGGGATGGGCCCATTTCTCTGTAAAAAATATTTAAGTATCAAACATGGAACTGTTTTACATAAACAATAAATTTACCAAAAGAGGACCTACATAATATAATTTTAAGGTGTTTTTTATATTGTATCAAAAACCACAAGTCTTCCTTGCTTGTTTGGGAGCGTTTCACAGTTTCACTTACCTGCACAGTAGTGATCATCCTAAAACATTATTTCTTAACATACAACTAATTTTATAGTGGTGCTGTAGTTTCATATTGAAAAAAAATTAAAAAGTTACATGTACTTTAAAATTAATTTAAAAGGGATCTTCCTTACTGCATTTCTAAAACAGCATTATTATACGTTAAACAAAATTGCTATACGTCATTGCTTAAAAAAACAAAAAAATAATTCATATGCAGACGAGCTCTGAAGTAGTGAAATAACTTTTTAGTGTAGCATTAAACAACAAAAAGATGATATTATTATCGTTCCTTACTTCCTCTAGACTTTACACTTTATCTTGATTATGTCGAAAGCCATTAACGACTGAACACAATCGTGAAATATTCATTCAACAAACAACATTTTGTAAGGTTTGTTATTTATCTTAAAAAAAATATTTACTTTGTCTCACGGAAAGGGTTAAGCTTAACAATATTCGTTCACGTGACAAAGCACCAAATTTACAAGTGTAGGAGATACGTGATATTAAATTCATGTTAGTATCTACTTTTAGATTGAATTCCTACAAGCTACAAGCGAGTACGAGCAGCTACGATATTCTGCTACAGAATAATTAAGACAGCGTTACAGTGCTACGACGTAGCAAACAGTTATTACTAAGTAAAGTGATATTTAAGTTTAAAGTGTGGTATAACATTTTTTTTTATTACCAAATACAACATAGAACAGGTTATAGTGTATTTTTATAACAACAAGAACGAGTTTAATTCAATACAGCGAAATGAAAAATTAGATGAAACAGACACTAAGACATCAATTTGATTAGACTACAGCTTAAGTTTTTTGCAGGCATTTTACCCTAATAGGTTACATTTGGTTGCATTGATATTGCACTGAAACAGTAAAAATGGTAGACTTATTTTATTCATAAATTTACTACTAATCAAAGGATAAGGTTTGTTCGAGAGATTGAGAAGACAGAGCAAAATAATTTACATGTGACGATCCTCTACATCATGTCGTATTGGTTTGTATCAATTTCAACAGTATTTTCATTAATAATATCTAACTTACGTGTATGCCTCAAACATATGATACAGCACCACCGTCACGGCGTCATTAAGGAGGGATTCCCCGAACACGACAATGTACAAAATCTCATCCACGTGGATCTCCTCGAAGACCGCGAGTACAGCCACGGGGTCAACGGCTGAGATAAGTGCACCGAACAGCAACATATCCAGGAGGGGCGTGTTACAGCCAAACATGCCGGTCTGACCGCATGCCCACAGTGAAGCACCTAGGAATAAATAAATACTGCATTAACGCATCACCATCAAAATTAGGTACCCACAGTCGAACTGAGAAGTTAGCTTAACACTTTAGTATCATAAGTATGTCTTGCTGTGTTAAGTAAATATGCCATCTACTAATCGCAATGACATTCCTTTTCAGAAAAGTAAATATTGGATTTAGCAAATATAAACTGCAAGGCAACATTGCTTTATTTTCAGAAACAATTTTACAATAAATGCGTACAAAGATTTATTATTACCTGAGCCGGGAATCGAACCCGCCAAATGTAGAAATAAACACCTTTATTATTTTGATACCAATCTCTCTCAATCTGTAAAATCTTAGGATTTAAAAAAAACCTAACAATATAGGTAGGTTTCATGAGATAAGAGACGCAGCGTTAACTATGGGAATAAATCAAGGGTGGTAAACCTATACTTTTAAAAATTGTGTAATAAGAAACTTTCCTCGAAAATTTATTGGATACATTTGGATGATCTGTTAAAGCACGGCCTCGATCGCGATAATTTACATTGTATTTACCAAAGCAAATGTGAAACGTTCCCTTGCGCACAATTTGTGTTGCGGGAAACATTTAAACGGCCACCAATTAGGTAGCTGTTTTTTTCGAAGCATACGTTGATTTCTTTGATTATAATTATATTAAATATTTATTAAGTTCAAATTACATAAATTAATAAAATAAAAACTTTCTAAATTTAGTAAATATATCCATCATTTTTTGACAGCACTTAGATACAAAGACGTTTCTATGGCTGTTTTATTTTAAGGTTCGCGGAGCGGGTACGTGTGAAGATTATTTATAGCGACAACGGTACAAACTTTCGTGGCGCTAGAAATGTCTTCAGTAGCGTGGACTGGCAAGAAATAGCACAAAAGGTGTCTATACAAAAAATTGAATGGCGCTTTATCCCGCCTTCAGCGCCATGGTGGGGAGGGTTCTGGGACCGAATGGTGCGTACTCTTAAGGAAATAATGAGGAGAATCCTAGGGAAGGTCTTTTGAGTTTAAGTTAATTTAATTATACAATATGAAAAAACAAGTTAACAAAATTTTAAAGTCAATTATGACATACATCAAATCATTTCTTTTTCTTGAGAAACGAAATAAAACCTCAACAATGGCAACTATCTATGAGAACGTATTTTCCGCTGTCCTACAAATATTTTTGACGTTTTATGATATGTTGCATATGCAATATCTTAATCAAAAACGTGCGATCGACAGCGGAAAATACGAGATGGTTGCTATGGTAACGTATTTGTATCTAGGTGCTGTCAAAAACCGATCGATATATTTACTTAATTTAGCATGTTTTTATTTTATTAGGTAATTAATGTTATTTGAACCTAATTAATATGTAATATAATTATAATCAAAGATATAAACGTATGTTCCGAAAAAAAATCTAATTAAAATTTGTGTTGCGCGAAACCAACCAAGTTTCGCGAAACACAAATTGTGCGCAAGGGAACGTTTCACATTTGCTTTGGTAAGTGCAATGTAAATTAGCGCGATAACTTTCAGTTTAGAATCCATTTATTGTAGAAACCAAATTTTTAATTTGTTTAATACATTTCACGAATACTTTTATGTAGGTAATAATATACTTAGATTCCTAAAAGCAACCACTTTAAGTTTATTTTTAAGCTCAATCGGCATTTCATCTTAGGCCTCAGGATGACAACGCACCTGCAATATCAAGTGACTTTTCCTTGTTATTGCAGGTGTCTATAGGCAGCGATTACCGCTTACCATCAGGTGGGCCGTCAGCTTGTTTGTCATCTAGTTGTATAAAATAAAATAAATAAAAATCAATCGGTTCTAGTTTCATACTCACCAATCGTCAAAGTGTTGAAAACTGTGCCAACTACGGCGAACAACAAAATGGTTCCCAAGTGGTCAAAGAACAGTCTGTTAGGCATGAAGTACCCCGCGTCCAGGATTATAGGGGGCAGCATATACAGAAAGAAGGTGTCAGGAGTCAGCGGCTGAACGTGAACGGTGTGGGTGCTCAGCAGGAGGGCCCCGATTAACACTCCCACGAAGATGAGCAGACATGACTCGGGAAACATCTTGGATAACTTGGGTGCCATATGAAAACCTGCATCAAAAATAAATTCAAATTTAATTATTGACACTCTCTCTCTTGGTATAATATAAATGTAGGTATATCTATTTCTGATTTATTACTAACAAGATCAAGATTTTTGAATTCTACTTATCCAAAATAAAAAATAATTTATTAAAATTAAACCTCTAACGTAAAAATCTGACACAAATAAATACATAACAATTAATCAGCTGTCATTTGGTACAATGTGATAGATGTATAAACTAATGACATAATAGAAAAGTTAGAAAAATCGTAAAATATACTGAAATGTGACAAAATCTTAAATAATATATAACGTGCAATGCTAATAGTGAAAGGTTAATTCAGTTATTATAATATAAATTTCTAAAGGAAATAAGTTGGCGTCAAATTGTTGAAATATTAAATATTGCTACGAGGAAATGCCTTTAGCTAAAGAAAAGATCCCACCGCGGGCCAAGTCGTATACCAGTATATATGATTTTTTTGGACCAACGCACTTTTATAACACTCTATACAAAAATACATCGAAACCTAGCAAAAACATATCAATATTCCAAGCGACATGTGGAGATACTGCTAGACCGAACGCGGATTCAAATATTTCGATGTATCTGAATTCAACTCGATATGTTACGAGCGAACAGTATCACCGTTTGAATAGAGAAGGTAGCTTTAGATCAGTGGTTCGATCTACGAGTACAATTTTCTACGATCTAGACGACATTGCAAAGAGGCATTCATTCAATACTTTTGAAGAAGTGAATTCTTCCAATGTTAACTTGTTAAAGGTTATGAAAATACCATTGAATGGTTTCACCGGAAAGTCGGACGCTATCGTACAAGAATGTACAACAAAAATTAAGCCAAAACTTATACCACGTGACAGTATTGAAATAAACACAAACAAGGTAAAAAGAAACTTCCCAAGTGACACATTTCTCTCTTCAGAAATACTTTTGCGTGATGAAATTTTATCAGACAGCAAAAAACGTTACTACGATCGAGAAATTACCGATAGACAGCAGACACAGCAGAAGTTTTGGTCTTTCGCTAAGTATCGAACTGAATATACTAAGCCAATACCAGAAGAGAGAAAGACCAAAAAGAAAGATCGCGGCAAACGCACCGAAGACCCCTGTCCATGTCAACTGTTCTCATACGCGTGTCCTTGTACTGATAAAAAATCCCTCACTGAGCTTGCAAAAAACAGTAAGTCAATTACCGTAGCTGACCAAATTACAAGTACAACGAAATTTCAAGCTGATAATACTAAAGGAACAAAAACTAAAGATAAAAAGTCAAAAACAGTTAGCACCAAGGAGAACAAACTATTGAATACTGATTACAATGGCTTCGAAAAATATGAAATAGTACCACTTCAAAATGAAAATGTTGTAACAGTTGCTGCAAATAAGCACGATATTCCTACGTTGACTAACAATGGTAAGAATGATAGCAGTAGTAATAAAGCCAAAGTTAAATCTTCCAAAAAGCGGAAAAAAATAACGTGCCCAAAATGTAGACAAAATGTTGACATTTCACTCAGCACTACCGATGAAGAAGAGTGTTTAAAGTGTGCTAATTCTTCCACATACCAAATTAAAGAAGTGTCATCAAAAATTGCATATGATTTGAAAAAAAATGGACATAGATCATTAATATCTGAAGATATTTGTAATCATGAACCTCGTTGTGAATTAATACCTGTTTGTCAAATATTACCAACCGATCATATTTATCTAAATCACAGATGTATTAGAAGGCAGTTAGGCGAAAAATCGCCCAAAGTCATAAGGATCACAAAAGCATGCCGACATCACCCTCCCTGTACTGTAGTTCCATCGTGTCAGCGAACGAACGTCCTAAAAAACAACTGTGAATATATACCCCCGTGTTTGCATCGCCCACGCTGTGTTAATTTGCCTTTGTGTGTACCAGCTTCAAAAACCTTCCCTTACGAAGACCCTGTGAATAATGAAGACGAAATAGAAAACGTAGAATGCCCACACATTCCAAGGTGCAAGTATTATCCGGAATGTCAATACGATTCCATGGGAAGTAATTTAGAAAATCAGATTAATATCGTTTCCCAGGTTCAAAATACATGCGAATTTCTAAGTGATTACAAAAAAACCACATTAGTTAACACAAAAGGGACTGCGAACACGCTTCATCCCAAAAATGTAGCATCTCCTACAACTTGTGCCTGTGGTCAGGATAATAAGTCATGTCAGTTTAATTGCATAGATTGTAAGTGTGGCTCAGGATGTCTTGCAAAAGATATGATGAGCAGTGAAGCAATTATTTTTATTAGAGATGTAGGTTGCCAGTTTAGAAATAAAAAAATCTCACCGAAAGAATCCGATCAATCAAAAATCTCTAGTGCATCATTCGATTTAGTCGATATGAAGAGAGGTAATTACTACACTAATGTGCACACGTTGCGGTACGAGGACAAATCTACTAACCCAGTGGAAATAAACGATTTTTCGGAAACAACATTGTCAGATACCTCATTATACGTCAGTTCACAATGTCCTACCCACGGTGAAAAATCCACACGAAAGCACAACAATAAGAATTCGGGCTTTATTCCAAAAAATGTATCTCCGTTTATTGCATACACAACACAAAGAGTTCCTATGGAGTCCACAAAAATGTATACGAAAGAAAACAACTTGTCAAGTGATATGAGGAATTCGGGACATTTTTATGGCAACTCAACATTTCCAGTGAAGTCCCGAAGGAGCTTTATGAAAGGTAAATACAAAAAAATGTTTTCTGTAAAAAGAAGACGAAAATCTAGAGCAAGTAGTCACGGATTTATCGATTATTCGCTGTTCAAGCCGACATTTGTTCAAAATGTCTAGTAGGTAGGTATTTGTGATTTTGTGCAGACGACAGCACATCAAATGTAACAGTTGCACTACGAAAACGTAAATGTATACGTACGTAAATGTATTCTCGTTAATTTGTTTGATTCTACACAACTGATTTTCTTCTATTACATATTACCTATATTATCACCAAATATATGAACATATCCATGTTTAATAAATAAATGTTCTTTTTAATTTCTCAATCAATTTTTATAAATTTTTGCGCCATTTGTTAACAGAAAAACAAAATCAAAAATGAAATAAAAATAAGCTAAATATTTAAACTGTACGGGCGTTAATAAAAAAAAACGTGGTCTGGTTTGAAATTTACTTCTTTAACTTTAAATCACGTTTTGGAATAAGGCGCTTTTATGAAGCCGCAGCAAAACTCACCCAAAATTCAATGGCCGCCACAGTTTAACTACCTACGCAATTGAGCACAAAGACGCGGTATGTACACCAAGCACGTTGCTGTTTTTTTTTTATTGCACCTTTCCTGCGACCGAAGCAGGAATGGTGTGATAATACAAGGAACTGCTTCATAGCAGTTCGCTGTATTTCGGTGTGAAGGGATACGGTAGGCAGTGTAATAATCGGGCACTGAGGGAGCCATTAAAATCTGTTGTCTCCGAAATGTCAATGAACATGCAATATCAATAGGGTTGCCATCCATCCCGGTTTCCCCGGATTTGTCCTAGTTTAGAGGGTGTCCGGGGAGCTTCCGGGCAGGGCTTCATTTGTAGTCCGGGCTTAAAAATATAAAGTCTTGGGCCGCCCACGACCCACGCACTGTGCCCGCATGCCGCGATCAACCGACGAAGTGACTCGCTAATCGACTATGTTTAAAAAAACCTGTTGACGTGTCCGGGTTTTGGGCTCTAAAATCCGGGGTTTTCACGCGTCTTGTCCTGGATGCCAAATTTTAGAGATGGCGATTCAAGCGATTTCTTTGTTATTGCAAATGTCATAGGAATTTATTGTGCAATATCTGCAGCGTTTTTATTTCTTTAATAGTTTTTATTTTATAATCTACTTTTTATCAATGTGTTGAGAGCAAAGTTTAGACCAGTTCCCTTGATTCCAACACGGCGCTTTTTCCATGAGCCCTGGTGGCCTTACTCACCACTCTAGAAATACTCCAAGGTAGACTTATTTGACTGCTGCTGTTATTTTTCTAGAAGTCCGGCGCTCTAATTTTGAATTATGTACCCCACCCCACCTCTCTTGAAATATAAACATAGCTCTTATTTCATTGAATGCCTCTCTTCTGTGGTTACTTATTAAAAATATACGGCGACGGGCGAACAAATTAATTGTAATACATCTTTGTGAAAAGAGACATTACTTGGCCTACTTCTTTTGAACACTAAATGAGGCAGCTACTTCAAAATATCGGTCTTATTACGGGATAAAATTTATATATCTTAAGTAGGTAGGGTCCACTAGACGAGGACTAGTAACACTGCTTATATTTATTTACTGTCAATAGTAGTTAACGGTGATAAATATTGAATTATCCTGCCTGTGACAATTTTAATTGTGTGCTAAATTATGAAGTAATGAAATTCATAGACCTAGTTATTGTTGACCTCAAATATGTGTATAATAATAATAATAATTTTCCTTCACTCTTACCTATTTTTAGCTCCGAGAAAAAAATGGTGTTATAAATTTGACGTGTCTGTCTGTGTATCTGTGTGTTTGTCTGTGGCATCGTAGCTCCCAAACAAACGGACCGATTTTGATTCGGTTTTTTCGTTTGAAAGCTGTCGTGATCAGGATGGTTCTTATCTATAATTTATTAAGATCAGTACATGCGTTCTATGGTTATCAGCTCATTTCCTATAGTTACCGATTCGGATGAGTTCGTTGAGAAAGCCTTGTGTTAGCCCCTATGCTATGCTGATTACTCCACAACTTT
The DNA here is from genome assembly GCA_947347705.1 of Nymphula nitidulata. Taxonomy (NCBI): domain Eukaryota; kingdom Metazoa; phylum Arthropoda; class Insecta; order Lepidoptera; family Crambidae; genus Nymphula; species Nymphula nitidulata. The sequence goes on along the minus strand of OX374630.1, from coordinate 14,352,398 downwards.
CCAGCGCTGGCACTTTTATTATTCCATCCCTCCATACTAAAATTATTAATGCGAAAGTATCTCTGTTTGTCTGTCTGTTACACTTTCATTCCTATGCCGCATAAAATATTATGAACCGATTTGGATGAAAGACGTGGTTATAGAATCATCATCATCACCAGTCTATACACGTCCCACTGCTGCGGACTGGTCTTCCTATATGGGAGAAACACATGAGCAGCAGTAGTAATAAAGCCAAAGTTAAATCTTCCAAAAAGCGGAAAAAAATAACGTGCCCAAAATGTAGACAAAATGTTGACATTTCACTCAGCACTACCGATGAAGAAGAGTGTTTAAAGTGTGCTAATTCTTCCACATACCAAATTAAAGAAGTGTCATCAAAAATTGCATATGATTTGAAAAAAAATGGACATAGATCATTAATATCTGAAGATATTTGTAATCATGAACCTCGTTGTGAATTAATACCTGTTTGTCAAATATTACCAACCGATCATATTTATCTAAATCACAGATGTATTAGAAGGCAGTTAGGCGAAAAATCGCCCAAAGTCATAAGGATCACAAAAGCATGCCGACATCACCCTCCCTGTACTGTAGTTCCATCGTGTCAGCGAACGAACGTCCTAAAAAACAACTGTGAATATATACCCCCGTGTTTGCATCGCCCACGCTGTGTTAATTTGCCTTTGTGTGTACCAGCTTCAAAAACCTTCCCTTACGAAGACCCTGTGAATAATGAAGACGAAATAGAAAACGTAGAATGCCCACACATTCCAAGGTGCAAGTATTATCCGGAATGTCAATACGATTCCATGGGAAGTAATTTAGAAAATCAGATTAATATCGTTTCTCAGGTTCAAAATACATGCGAATTTCTAAGTGATTACAAAAAAACCACATTAGTTAACACAAAAGGGACTGCGAACACGCTTCATCCCAAAAATGTAGCATCTCCTACAACTTGTGCCTGTGGTCAGGATAATAAGTCATGTCAGTTTAATTGCATAGATTGTAAGTGTGGCTCAGGATGTCTTGCAAAAGATATGATGAGCAGTGAAGCAATTATTTTTATTAGAGATGTAGGTTGCCAGTTTAGAAATAAAAAAATCTCACCGAAAGAATCCGATCAATCAAAAATCTCTAGTGCATCATTCGATTTAGTCGATATGAAGAGAGGTAATTACTACACTAATGTGCACACGTTGCGGTACGAGGACAAATCTACTAACCCAGTGGAAATAAACGATTTTTCGGAAACAACATTGTCAGATACCTCATTATACGTCAGTTCACAATGTCCTACCCACGGTGAAAAATCCACACGAAAGCACAACAATAAGAATTCGGGCTTTATTCCAAAAAATGTATCTCCGTTTATTGCATACACAACACAAAGAGTTCCTATGGAGTCCACAAAAATGTATACGAAAGAAAACAACTTGTCAAGTGATATGAGGAATTCGGGACATTTTTATGGCAACTCAACATTTCCAGTGAAGTCCCGAAGGAGCTTTATGAAAGGTAAATACAAAAAAATGTTTTCTGTAAAAAGAAGACGAAAATCTAGAGCAAGTAGTCACGGATTTATCGATTATTCGCTGTTCAAGCCGACATTTGTTCAAAATGTCTAGTAGGTAGGTATTTGTGATTTTGTGCAGACGACAGCACATCAAATGTAACAGTTGCACTACGAAAACGTAAATGTATACGTACGTAAATGTATTCTCGTTAATTTGTTTGATTCTACACAACTGATTTTCTTCTATTACATATTACCTATATTATCACCAAATATATGAACATATCCATGTTTAATAAATAAATGTTCTTTTTAATTTCTCAATCAATTTTTATAAATTTTTGCGCCATTTGTTAACAGAAAAACAAAATCAAAAATGAAATAAAAATAAGCTAAATATTTAAACTGTACGGGCGTTAATAAAAAAAAACGTGGTCTGGTTTGAAATTTACTTCTTTAACTTTAAATCACGTTTTGGAATAAGGCGCTTTTATGAAGCCGCAGCAAAACTCACCCAAAATTCAATGGCCGCCACAGTTTAACTACCTACGCAATTGAGCACAAAGACGCGGTATGTACACCAAGCACGTTGCTGTTTTTTTTTTATTGCACCTTTCCTGCGACCGAAGCAGGAATGGTGTGATAATACAAGGAACTGCTTCATAGCAGTTCGCTGTATTTCGGTGTGAAGGGATACGGTAGGCAGTGTAATAATCGGGCACTGAGGGAGCCATTAAAATCTGTTGTCTCCGAAATGTCAATGAACATGCAATATCAATAGGGTTGCCATCCATCCCGGTTTCCCCGGATTTGTCCTAGTTTAGAGGGTGTCCGGGGAGCTTCCGGGCAGGGCTTCATTTGTAGTCCGGGCTTAAAAATATAAAGTCTTGGGCCGCCCACGACCCACGCACTGTGCCCGCATGCCGCGATCAACCGACGAAGTGACTCGCTAATCGACTATGTTTAAAAAAACCTGTTGACGTGTCCGGGTTTTGGGCTCTAAAATCCGGGGTTTTCACGCGTCTTGTCCTGGATGCCAAATTTTAGAGATGGCGATTCAAGCGATTTCTTTGTTATTGCAAATGTCATAGGAATTTATTGTGCAATATCTGCAGCGTTTTTATTTCTTTAATAGTTTTTATTTTATAATCTACTTTTTATCAATGTGTTGAGAGCAAAGTTTAGACCAGTTCCCTTGATTCCAACACGGCGCTTTTTCCATGAGCCCTGGTGGCCTTACTCACCACTCTAGAAATACTCCAAGGTAGACTTATTTGACTGCTGCTGTTATTTTTCTAGAAGTCCGGCGCTCTAATTTTGAATTATGTACCCCACCCCACCTCTCTTGAAATATAAACATAGCTCTTATTTCATTGAATGCCTCTCTTCTGTGGTTACTTATTAAAAATATACGGCGACGGGCGAACAAATTAATTGTAATACATCTTTGTGAAAAGAGACATTACTTGGCCTACTTCTTTTGAACACTAAATGAGGCAGCTACTTCAAAATATCGGTCTTATTACGGGATAAAATTTATATATCTTAAGTAGGTAGGGTCCACTAGACGAGGACTAGTAACACTGCTTATATTTATTTACTGTCAATAGTAGTTAACGGTGATAAATATTGAATTATCCTGCCTGTGACAATTTTAATTGTGTGCTAAATTATGAAGTAATGAAATTCATAGACCTAGTTATTGTTGACCTCAAATATGTGTATAATAATAATAATAATTTTCCTTCACTCTTACCTATTTTTAGCTCCGAGAAAAAAATGGTGTTATAAATTTGACGTGTCTGTCTGTGTATCTGTGTGTTTGTCTGTGGCATCGTAGCTCCCAAACAAACGGACCGATTTTGATTCGGTTTTTTCGTTTGAAAGCTGTCGTGATCAGGATGGTTCTTATCTATAATTTATTAAGATCAGTACATGCGTTCTATGGTTATCAGCTCATTTCCTATAGTTACCGATTCGGATGAGTTCGTTGAGAAAGCCTTGTGTTAGCCCCTATGCTATGCTGATTACTCCACAACTTTCCAGCGCTGGCACTTTTATTATTCCATCCCTCCATACTAAAATTATTAATGCGAAAGTATCTCTGTTTGTCTGTCTGTTACACTTTCATTCCTATGCCGCATAAAATATTATGAACCGATTTGGATGAAAGACGTGGTTATAGAATCATCATCATCACCAGTCTATACACGTCCCACTGCTGCGGACTGGTCTTCCTATATGGGAGAAACACATGAGGTTATAGAATACATCCTGGCAATGGACATAGGCTTCCTTTCTATCCACGCAGGTGTAGCCGCGAGAGGTCACTAGCCTTCTGCGGCTACGCCTATAAGCGGCTTAACTTTGACGACTGTCTGGTCGAGCGGTCTGTACCCCTTACTATACAGGCTACTCGATCAGGAATCCCGGTTTCGAGTCCCAGTGGGGGCCGATGTTTGTATGATGGGTACGAGCATTTGTAGACGACTCGTGTAAGTTTGTATGTTTATTTAGTATTTTTCTAATATTTATATTAATATTATTATCATTTTTATATATTATTATCATTTATTATCACCGGCTGGAGCGGTGACGACCGGCTGGTCGTGCAGTCTGTACCCCTTGCTATGCAGGCTACTCGGTCAAGAGGTCCTGGGTTCAAATCCCGGTAGGAGCATTACCTGGGTGAAGCGCGGGGACTTATAAGGTCCCGTGCTCCAACTGATAATTAGTAAAGTCAAGTAATTAAAGTTTTGGGCCGGCAAAGTGGAGGCAAATAGAGCAGTGTCTAAACTGCACTAGCTGTCTTAACATATGGACTCTTCTTACCGCTTGAAATCAGGTGGTGTTGAGTCATTTGTCGTGCTTTGTATAAATAATAATAATTTCAAAACCCGAGTGGTCAAAGCAGTCACCCAGACTGTGAAAGTTATTACATTGTTGAAAATTCAATCAAAAATACCTTTACGATCTGACCACAGGAACGGGCGGCGGCGGCGGCGCACTATGGGCAAAACGCCATGTTTCGTGACAAAACATGATATCTCTGTTGTTTCTCAATGCAATGAGCTATAATTTTACACACATAGACTTGGTAATAAAGAGTTTAATTTACATAAATAAAAAATTCAAGAATAATATTATTTTTAAATTAAGAAATAACTAAACATCAAAAATGCCTATATTTCATTATTTTCCTTTCAGTTTTTATAGTTAAAATAGCCTAAAATATATTGTTGAATAAAATCTTAACATATAAGTATACAGCACAAAAAAGATGGTTTCTATAGATTTTTGTACACAGGAAGAAGTGCCTTGGCTCTATCAAACATTTCCTCTGTTATTCTTTATAAGGTGTTTCTCTGGCTTGATTAGTGGATCAGAAGCTTAGAAGACGAGCTTATCACCACTTCATTGCTACACTTTCTAAAATAATTAAGCCTTAAACTTCTTGTAATCCTTATACTCAATACTCAATCGTTTATTGCATTCCATAGGTATTTACAATAGATGTTTGATATGTAGGAATCACTATGGACCCTGTCGGGCACAACAATAATGGAGAGGAGGAATACTTGTCATTATTATTAGTAAAATATATGTACCTTATATTGTCATTGTTAGTTTCATTATTTTGATTAGTATTTTATCTTTAAAATCCATAATTAATTATTATTATTATTATGTCATTATTTTTATTTCCGACTTTTTACGCGATTTTTGAGCAGCGAGGCATTGAATTGAAATAATGAATTGCGTAGAAATCGTGTAATTGAACTTAGTAAGGTTTGATGCCTTTTTTTAATATAAATGCTCATGAAATAAAAATAAAAAAAATACCTCAGCAATACGTGCATTTATTGTAGTAATTTAATTAATTATTTTAATCTCTTTACGTCAACTTTCGTGAAAAACAGTTTCGGCACGGCTTTCCTATAGTGCGGCGGCGCGAGGACGACTGGCGAGGTCGCCGGTCACCGCTACGCGTGGCGTGCTTTGTATATTGCCATACATTTGTTTTCATTCGGGCGAATAGAAGCGCGAATATTCGCCGCGGCGAATTTCCCGTGGCCAGGCCGTTTAGATCTAGGCACATATTCACTGTTCTTAATATCTTCTTATTATGTAAGTATAATATTTTACTACTTACTTTTTAATATCAAAACTTCGACAGTATTTTTAACACTATGTATGGTAACTTCTTAAAATATTTTCAAGATATCTTGGTACAAAGTAGACTTGAGCTTTGTTTATTTCCTCATGTAAAAAAGTTTTTGTAACATTGTTGTAGCAAAGACAAATTCTGTGCACAACGGGTAAGGTTCATTGGGCAATTTGCCCGTTCAAAGTGAGTTGAAATTGAGTGCAAGCGAAGTCTTTCGTAAGGGCCGGCTTCACTTTTATGTAGATATCTTACATCCACACTTCGATGACTACATCAATAATGAGGCTAATGTTGGATTACACTAAGTAAATCTGAATTTACACACAGTACAGTCGAATTCAGGAGTAGCCACCAACCACCTCAACTTGTACAATTCCACACCAAGTATGTACCTTAGTACATGCGTTCTAGAATTTTTTATGGTTTTTATGGAAGTTAATCAGCCTTTAAGGCTGATTAACTTCCTATGCATATCGAGAGGGAAAATGTAGGTACCACTAATAAGTATAAGTATACTAATAAGATTTATAATCTGAAATCAAAATAAGGTCCAGGGGTGCGATTCTGTAACGAATCTATTTGACAGTTGAATTCGAAGTGACTTGCGAAGTAAGGTGCGAGTTTTGTTACAGAATCGACAGGCAGTATTTCGATTTTATGAATTAATAAACTTTATATGTGACGTACCAAGTGAACCCATAGTGAAATATCGTCATATGGGCTCCATGCATATACGGTGCAATTCGTCGTAACGATCGTCGTTTCAGACCGAACAGAACGACGAATTGACAGTGTATGGGCGCTTTTATAATTTGTAACGCGACGATATTATCGTGGACGTCCACGGTACAACGATAACACAGGGAAGTAAATTGTATGGAAATATATGAAGACGCTTTTAAATTTCCGTGGACGTGGACGTTTTAGCGTGCGCGTCGTACTTCCCTGTGTTTTTGTTGTACCGTAGACGTCCACGATAATATCGTCGCGTTACGAAATATAAAAGCGCACTACCTATGGCTCTTTGCGATCTACGGCTTCGATTTTTGTCTCAGTCTGTGCAAAGAGTACATTTTTTCATACGGGTAAAGAGACCTCATTCGAATGTATTGGTGATCTAAGCCGGTAAGTTAAACTACAGGTAATTCTTTACAATAATAAAACTTTTATTTTTTCCTGAAAATAAAGTGTAAATCGGATATCGGCCAGAGGTTCGAGCTCCTTTGGGAACATCGGATCACTGCCTGATATCCGCTGGCGTCGCCACCGGTACCTATGGTTGCCAAACGCCGCATCTGGCACTATGCGTCGGCAGATTTGGATGGTATGCGGGATTACTTCGCATCTGTCCCTTGGATGGATGGAGTACTATATCCCTCACTCCGATCTCATCAGTAGGGGTAGGCGTAACCTCTGGTTCAACCGGGAGTGTGCCATAGCTGTTGAGAACAGACAGTCGGCATACCGCGCTTGGATCAGGGGTCGAGCTTGCGGAGATCCTAACATTGACTCGCTGAAAGCAGCTTATAACACCGCCACCAAGTCCTGCAAGAGGGCATTCATCAGAGCGGATGCACAGCGCGTTGCACGAGTTGGCCAAGAACTACTCACGCATCCTACGGGAAGCCGTAGCTACTGGCGTCTGGCCAAAGCCGTGCAGTCCAACTTCTGTCAACCCTCGCTGCCCCCGTTGAGATGTTCTGACGGCTCGCTAGCTCACAAGCCGCAAGAGAAAGCCGATCTTTTGGTAAAATTTTGCTGTTTGTTGCTCATTCCCGATGACTGCAACTCACAGCCACCAACACTCTCCCACAGTGGCCACACAATGCCTAATATCCGTATCAGGCAATGTGATGTACGTGCGGAGCTGCAGTCAATCGACGTCCGGAAAGCTAGTGGACCTGATGGCATCCCAGCGATAGTACTAAATAAATGCGAAGCGGAGTTGTCTCCCATCTTAACGCGGCTATACCGCCTTTCTCTCTCTTCTGGGTGTGTGCCTGAGTCTTGGAGAGAGGCCAATGTGCAACCGGTCCCCAAAAAGGGAGACCGATCAGACCCAGCAAACTACCGCCCAATAGCTGTCACCTCAGTTCTTTGCAAGGTCATGGAGCGGATCATAAATAACCAGCTGATCCGATACCTAGAAGGTCACTCATTAATTAATGATCGACAGTACGGGTTTCGGCCGAAACGGTCAACGGGTGATCTTCTAGCGTACTTAATGCATGTCTGGGGTGAAGCTATTGATAAACGTGGTGAGTCACTGGCTGTTAGCCTTGACATTGCCAAAGCTTTTGATCGGGTCTGGCACAAGGCTCTTCTCTCCAAGCTCCCGGCATACGGTCTGCCCGATCAGCTCTGCAACTGGATCGCCGGCTTCCTACATGAGCGGAGAATACGCGTCCTCGCAGATGGATGCGCTTCGCGGTTCATGTCTGTGAATGCTGGTGTACCACAAGGCTCTGTTTTATCCCCCACACTCTTTCTTCTTCATATCAATGATATGCTTCCATTAGGAAGCATTCATTGTTATGCGGATGACAGTACAGTGCATGGGGGATATTACGGTCGCCCAGGGGCTGGGCGCGCTGAAACCGAGAAAGAGAGGGAGAATCTTACTATTGAGCTCAACAGGGTGTTGAACCTCGTATCTGAATGGGGATCTAACAATCTTGTTGAGTTCAATGCTAAGAAAACACAGGTGTGTGCGTTTACAGCCAAAATGTCGCCGTTCCTTCCCCTTCCCTCTCTTCAGGGTACTACTCTTTCGGCACAGGCCTCCTTGAACTTACTCGGTATGGAGATATGCTGCGATCTCAATTCTAGAAACTACATCGAAACCGTGATAAAAACAGCCTCACGGAAGCTCGGTGTCCTGAACAAGGTGCGTCGATTTTTCACGCCTGACCAGCTATGCCTGCTGTACAAAACTCAGGTCCGGTCTTGCGTGGAATATTGCTCGCACTTATGGGATGGCTCCGCCAAGTACCTCCTCGATGCACTGGACAGATTGCAGCGTCGTGCTGTCCGTATCATTGGCGATGTAGAGGTCACGAACAAACTTGAGCCTCTACAATTGCGTCGGGACATTGCGTCGCTTAGCGCCTTTTTTCGGCTTTATCACGGAGAGTGCTCTGAAGAGCTTTTCGACCTTATCCCACCTTCCCCCTTTCTGCTGAGGAGCACGCGTGCTGGTCTTCGGAGTCATCCATTTACTGTCTCCACCTCAACATCACGCACAAAGAAATTTAGTTCTTCGTTTCTTTGTCGTACTTCCAGAACTTGGAATTCTTTGCCAGCGCATGTGTTTCCTCCTTCCTATAACATGGGGTCCTTCAAGAGAGGCGTGAAAAAGCACCTTTTGGGCCGGCAAGGTGGAGGCAGCTAGTGCATTGTCCGTTTCTGCACTAGCTGTCTTCGCATATGGACTCTCCTTACCGCTTCACATCAGGTGGTGTTGGGTCAATTGCCGTGCTTTGTATAAAAAAAAAAAAAAAAAAAGCAACGGTTGCATAAAAAAGTTTATTTCTGTGTTAGGTATAGATAATGGAGCCATCTGAGCCATGCTTAAATGTGACTGCCGAATTAAATTTTACGTTTACAGAGGCGATGTTGTAGCTTGCGTGTAAATGTAGGTATTGTTGCATTGTAGCAGTTTAATCCAATTACTCATCAAACTTTCATCAAAGCTAATTCTAAATACTTGTTTAAAGCCTGCCTTTGACCTAAAGGGGGGAAACGGCTACAAATGCCAGTCCAGTCACGGTTAGATAAGCAAGGCAAAACGTGACCCGGGCTATTGTCAGTTCGTGGTTTTAATAGCAACCCCCTTTAGTTGCAAAACACGTGTCCAACAATCCATTGTTAGCATAAGCAACATTATTTTACTGTAAATATTCAACTATGAAATACAAGCATAAACAATCAATTGAGAAAATGCAGAAGCGACAGTAAAGTAGAGCAAAACATATTAACTTTGGATCAATGTAATTCCGTCACAATTTTTTTTTGTCGTATCAATAGCTAAAAATTGCTCTAACTCAAAATTATTACAGTTTTTTGGAAAATCCTTTGATGATGCCCGACTTTCATAAGCGTTTTTTCCTTGGTTTCTATAGGCAAGGGTAACCACTTACCACCAGGTGGGTCGTCAGCTGGTCATTTAGTTGTATACAAAAGCATGTAAAGTTTTATTGGAAATAGTTTGTTCGTTTCTCATAAACGCTCATCACATCACAAATAAAAATTTTGACACTCCTGAAAATATTTTATTTTTAGCGAGCCGCATCTACTTATTAAGTTATAATATATTACTCTGCATGAAGTCCGCTTCCTAGCATCATATCCTTGAAACTTTGCGCTTGCATACCTATATAAAGGTAAGGAAAGCTACGCATACGATATTATACCATTATCTGTGTAGCTTTCTGCTTGTGTAAACGATAGCGAAGTATGTAAAAGTTTGCCTCCATAAACAAGGTGAAACATGAAACTGCCTGTCTTTGATCTGAATATTTTATAAGTTGATACATGAGCTCAACAATCTTGATTGAAATTAAAAAAATGTCTAAATATTTAATAAGTAGTTACGTAAGCACAACAATCTAGCTTGTAAATATACTGACATGACAGAGATCGTGTGTCCGACAATGGATACAAAGATTTTAGTCTGGCGGTCAATGTGTAACGACGACATTATCGACGCCGTTATTTATAACCTTAATTAATGTTACCTAACATTATATGTACCTACAATTATAACATGTATAACAACTCATATATACTTCTTCTTTTAGTAAAGTCAATGTGATCTCGAAAACTGTAATTTTCCTCTTGTGGAAACAGAAATGAACTCATCTTCGCACATTGATATATAGATGAGGACCCAAAAATATTATATAACATATATAAATATCTCGTTCAAATAAAAAAAAATATTACAGAAATCATAACGGCACGCGCGTTCTGCGTCTCGCATCTAGGCAACCACTGCGCGCTGTCTCGATGTCAGCCTGGCAGCGCGACATCGAGACCGCGCAGTGGTTGCCGAGACGCCGCCGCCGCCGCCGCCGCCGCCGCCGCCCGTTCCCGTGGCCAGGCGGTAAGTGTTCATGTGATTGTAAAATCGAGACAAACAAATCCTACTTCGGATTTCAAAGTTACCGATCTTAGCTAATACCTAGGTACTTTTTTAATGTCAATGGATTATTGTAACAATTACATATAAAGAAAGACAGCGATGAAAAAATTGTACGCACCAGGCGAGAATCGAACCCGAGTCTCCTGGGGTCTGGCTAGACACGATAACCGCTACGCCACCGGAGTACCTACTAGGTGTAACCTACCAATTTCTTCACCGCTTTCTACTTTTTTTTAACGTTTTTATAGCATCGTATCGTTTTATTTCCTTATTCCTAATTGTTACAATAAAGTAGGCGTTATAAACGCACAAAATAAAACATTATGTCAATCAAATAATTTACTTTTGAATAGGTTCTAAACCATCCATTAGAGGTAAACCTCTCAAACTCTAAATGACTTTTATAAATTACATCTGTAAAAATACAATTTACACAGCTAATGCTTCCCATCTTCAGATAATAACTAAAGTTCCATATCGAAATTTGCTCACAAAAATTCAATTCTAGCCCCAATACCTTATTACATTGACATTGACGAATGGATCAATCAAGAAAGAATGCCTTGACCTGACCAACCCAATATTGGTGATATAACTTCTACATGCACCGGTTGAATTGAAATAACACTAGTATTCTAGTAAACTGGCATAACTACAACTTGAAGTTTTAAATGCTTCGAGTAGATTTTTTATATAATCACAAATAATGCGACGCAAAAAAAAAATAGCTTTTACATACAAAAATAACTACATTGTAAGGCCGAGAACTACCTGGTAAGTTGATATACCCGTGGCATAATTTCATGACATTTCTATGGAATAATAATTCAGCCAGTGTTATATTATTTCTTACAAACGTCATGAAAATATCAAATGAATAAGATGTTTTTTAAATTGGCAAACCATTTCTATGATAACAATTACAAATAAAGAAAGCAAACGATGAAAAAATATTTGCTCCAGGCGGGATTCGTACCCGCGTCTCCTGATCCCGCCTCCCGTCGGTTCAAATCCCGCCTGGAGCATATATTTTTTCTTCGTTTTCTTTCTTTATTTGTAATTGTTACAATAAAGTAGGCGTTTAAACGCATCAAAAACATTAAAATGTCATTTCTATGATCTAATATAATCCATGTTTTAATTTATTGTCGTATTGACGGCACTATCCTAAGTATATATTCTTATTTATCCCAAGTATGTGCCTGAGAATAGTTCGACCACAGCTAATCTAACCGTGAAATATGTTAGTAACAAGATTCCCCGCTCTCGAGTTTATCAAGACTAATTGGAGTACGTTTATTATTCCGAATCTTGTATTCTGGGAGAAATTCTCGCTCGGAAACAACTCTCTACTCACACACGGACACGTGTTTGAACATATGCACCTAATTTCATTTATTACCCAAGCTAAAGCAAGGATGATAGAAGTATAAAGTAATTTTATTTATTACATTACTTCAGCTTAGAAGTGATGTATTAAGAGTGCAAACAGACACACAGAAACATACACACGCATACCCTCACCAATACACACTCACTCCCGCAAGAAATAAAATGTAAACTTTGGTATAAATTAATTCAATAAATAAGATGTTACAAAAATGTATGGAGACCCGGCCAGGTCTATGTACACTATACTAGAAATAGATAAATATATGCAGAACAATATTCAGTTGGCTAATTTCTTTTTATTTGCTTTATTGCGTGGTACAAAACAAGAATTTTTATAAAAAAAAACTACACAGCCAAATATTTATCATGGCGCGTCACTTCGGTGACGTTTAGTTGACTTCTATATTGCCCGCCATATTGCCATAGTGAATAACGGTGAAATCTACGAAAAATTTAATCTTTTGTACAAACAAATTATGCATGAAAACTTTCTCCCGCGTACGCTAAAGTTGTGGAATGAGCTCCCTGCAGAGGTTTTCTCGAATGAGTACAGCACGGGGTTCTTCAAAAAAGGCGTGAAAAGGTTTTTACAGGGTCGGCAACGCGCAAGTGACACCCCTGGTGTTGCAAGCGTCCATAGGCTACGGTAACCGCTTACCATCAGGTGGGCCGTATGCTTGATTGCCACCTTAGTAGTATAAAAAAAAATAAAAAAAAAATAGTATTTTTTTACGGATTCAGGATATTTTTCCTGATTTTCTGAAAATTCTCCTTTGAAGCTTTTGTAAAATAGTGATAGCTAGCTCCTGCCCGTGGCTTCGTGGAAGAGGCTTCTGTGCTTCGTCAGTGCGTGCATGCAGCGCAGCAAGAAGCAGCTGGTTTGCTCGCCGACAAACAGGAGCTATTAGACGCCAAAGCGTAGTCTATAAGGTAATAACCTTTTTTATAAACAAATAATTTTTTATATATGAATATAAAAATTAGATATAAACGCTCTCACTCCCTCACAATAGAATATACAAAACTTTCAATATCCCAAACAAAACAATAACGACGAATTTCACCGTAAAACTCATCTCCGGGATGAGTATGGTTTTCATAGAACTCAAAGCGGGTGTGAAAAGATCTAATTAGGAGATAACCAGAAGTGGATAATAAATAATTAATGTTGTCCTGCGCGCCATGCGCCCGTTTACCATGCCGTATAGGATTTTCGGTGCTTTAGGATTTACTAATATATACACTTTATTGTGTTTTAACAATAACACGAGCCGTTAAGTAAAAACGTTATATAACATTATTAGACTACGAAAAAATGTTGTCTATTTTCCCTTGTGATATCAGTTCATTGTATTGTGTGTTCTTGTTATTACCATTAATGACAGTTACGGCACAGTTATAGTAATTGTAACACAACATGTGACAATAAACCCAGTTTATGTGTCGTTATAACTTGTGATATACCTATAAGGCTTTTGCCAATCTTGTTTAATCACGAAATAAATATGTTGACAAAGTTTTCTTTTTAACACTAATCATATAAGTTATTACTACAAATTGTCACTGTTTACATTTAGTAACCAGATAATGTTCATCATCATCATCACCAGCCTATATACGTCCCACTGCTGGGCACAGGCATTCTTACATGGGAGAAACACATGAGGAGTTTGGGCCATAACACCACCACGCTGGCTTAATGCTGGTTGGTGGGTTAAAGCGGTTGCAGGAACAACCGGGACCAACCTAATAACGTGCCTTCCAAAGCACGGAGGGGCTCGAGATAACAAACTTTGATTAACCCATCCCAGGATTGACCATGGCGAAAGTTGCTTTGTTTTTCATATCGAAACCAGAACGCTCCAACCAATCCGAATACGCCTAATTAACTACAAACAGCCGATGGGCTTTCCATTACATTAAAGTTAGATAGCGCATCGTGGCAAATCAAAATATGGGAAGATTATAAAAGGATCTATGGCCTTTTTACCATTTGCTTGTTAGGAGTATTGCTCGATACGCGTTTTGGACACAAAGGGCGAGTATAACTCGTAGTAATTGTTTCTTAAAGTAGGTAATACATGCTATGAAAAAGTTTGGCTATATTTGCTTCAAGATCGGCTTGTCGTTTATCGTGCATCCTAGACGGTCTTCACTACAATAAAATTTTAGGGTTATAATTTGTCAGAGCGAATAACTATGAAATGAATCCATCTAATATTTAAAAATACAATAACTATGAATAATATGAATTCAGTTACTTGCATAACCAAATACCACAGAGAAAAGATTTGGTTTAACCATTTTATTTTTATGTTTTCGTTACCATGTGGCACTAATGGCTAATATGCTCTCGCTAAACTATTCATAGCGGCATTTATCTTACAGAGATCGAACTAAAATCGTGGTACTGTTTTACCTATATAGAGCTCAATTGCGTAACTATTCGAGCAAATAACTTAGAGGACGTAGACGGTCTAACCTCGGTCTTCCCAGCCTTAATTTTGAGTGTATATTAAACAATGACTAGCTTTCTTTTCATTTTAAAATAAAACACCTACTTAGGTAGTTGTGTAAAATATGTAAATATTTTAGTCTCTTCGGTCTTCCCAGCCTTAATTTTGAGTGTATATTAAACAATGACTAGCTTTCTTTTCATTTTAAAATAAAACACCTACTTAGGTAGTTGTGTAAAATATGTAAATATTTTAGTACCTATTATAATTGAATAGTTAAAGTTTTTAATTATAAGTAGTTTAACTATAAAATGCATAACTTTCATTTATGTACTTTAAGGTAAGTAAATAAAACTTTTGCTAATGAAACAAAATCTCATTTCTGGTTGTTTCATCTCGATGTCACGCAAGTACTTAAAATTCTCTAACAGGCGTAATCTTAATTAAGTGAACAAAGTCCCGAATATAAGATAGCTTATTAATAAGTTATATAATTATGAATAAAAGCTAACGTTGAGCCCATCTGTTAATTAACTAAGACACGCGTTACAGCGTAGTGCGCCGTAGCATGTAGCAAATGTAGACGCTACGAGAGTGATTTCAAGATGGATTTTCCATTGATCCTAATAACTTCTGTGTTTACTTAGTGTTTTTTATGTAATGGTCTATGCATGCTACAAAAAATGCATGCATAATTGAATCTTGCAAGTCAGCCTCATTAAAGAGATTTTGCTGACGCAGGTTGCGAATGCGCCATTATGGATAGGAGTTGTTCTGAAGTGAGATATTCATACCTATCTTTGCAAGGCTAGCGAAAAATATCCACAGTCCGATAAGAAAAGGTGTCTCGACGCGGTGAAACTCGAAGGCCGCGATGACGAACGTCCTCTCTTTCTTGGTCTTGACTGTGGCCGGCACATCAGTGTTCGGTTCCTGGTTCTGCCGCAGCTGCGTGCCGAGCTGATCACCAGGGAGCGGCGCCACGGGTCCCATCGGCCCGAACCCCAGCCCGGGGTACGTGGAGCTCTCATCGACTGTTATGGACGGACTCTGTTTCGTAGTGCTCTGTGGAAGAGAAAATATTTGATATGAACAAATTAGGGCGCACATATTGCATACTAAATGTGGGCACCCTCAAAGTTCTCCATAAATATTGGTGAAATAGTTTTGGAAATCAGATGACTGTTACGAAGATTACCATAGACATTCAAACATAGAAATTTTAAAATAAACGACCACACATAAAGTTCGATTAAACAACATACACACACACACACACACACACACACACACACGCACATACATACTGCGATACGTAATATCGATGGTAAAAAGATCTATTGTAACCGATTGTGACATAGTTATGATGTTGATGCGGTATTAAGAAAAAAATACCAACCTAACCTAACAGTCCACTTGACGCAGTGAGGCCACGATACGCATGATATATATGATTGTCCTGTTCCTCTATTACTTAAATTCTAGCCTTACTTAAATGCTTACAACACGAACCGGGCTTAATCCGCGAAAGTATTCTGCAAAGTCGCACCGCACTTTTCAATCGCTTTTCCCATGAACATATTTTTTTCGGAAATTTTGCGGAGTACTGAGTTCATTTTTTTTTATACAACTAGAAGACAAACAAGCTGACGGCCCACCTGGTGGTAAGCGGTTACCGCCGCCTATAGACACCTGCAATAACAAGAAAAGCACTTGATATTGCAGGTGCGTTGTCATCCTGAGGCCTAAGATGAAATGCCGTCTATGCCCAGTAATTACACTGGCTACCTTTTCCTTCAATCCGAAACACAGCGAACTGTTTCACGGCTGAAATAAGAAAGGCGGAGGTACCTACCCAGGCGACCCTACATATGGGTCTACCACCTAGTGTTTTTGTTAAATAATCATATACTGGCTGGTATATGATTATTTATTGATTGGCAATAAATTAAAACATGGGCTAGGTATATTAAATGGTATGCATTTCTATGACCATTTCTCTGTTCATTTTATTCGTTTGATTATTTCATGACATTTCTTTGAAATAATGCAGCCAAAGTTATATTATTTCATACAAATGTCATGAAATTATACCAAATTAACAAGATGATTTTGAAAGTGGCAAACCATTTCTATGAACTAATATAGCCCGTGTTTTAATTATTGTCGTATTGACGGCACCACCATGTATAATCGGTTGCTAGCATTAAATTATGCTGACAATATAGTGAATAGACCTCTCATCACTATAGTATTTCTTCTGGAGAAGAGTATTCGAGATTTTTTAACCTTCGTGAGAGAGTACTTCTGGAGAAGAGCATCCGAGACTTTTTTAGCCTTCGTGAAAGTCTATAATTGCTGGCATTGAGTAGTAACATTTAACTGGGCCACTAGGTAATTTCCCTGATCTCATAATTTAATCTCGCTGCTGCCGTGAAATAAAAACAAGGTAAAAAACAGGATTTATTCCTTTGAATAGAGTTCCTTATGATTGCATTAACCTCAAGATTGATTGGCTATCGGCTTTCCGCATACCTTTTAACTTATTATTGTGTGTAAGTGCAAGTTGACGTCAATTTTATTATTTAGTAATTAATAGGTACTCAGTGGATACCATTTTGAAATAAGTCTTAAGTGAAGTACCCACATGCTTAAGTTGATACATAATTAACTGTTTTATTTTATATTAAATATTATTGTTTCTATGTAGCATGTTAATTAATTGTATTGTTGCAATAATAATTAATTGAATGACAGTACCCACATATCAGATAAAATATTTTCTATAGTGTATGAGTGCCAGCTGACTACTACTATCAGATGAAATTAACTTATCTACTGTTTGCTTCTTGAAAATAATTTTTAAGTTCTTTCTAGGTTAAGGTTTATAGAACTTTACTTGTTTTAAAAAACCATTACAGTCAGTACGAGAAATATTTACTTAAAAATAATTACAAAATTAAATGAATTAAGTAACCCCCTGCGTCATTAATCATCTATCAAACACCGTCTTATTAAGATTATTCATAAGAGTCCAAACACATTATATCTGCTGTAAGTTTCTGAAGAATTAAGCATTTCGCAGACTTTTTGATAGTATAGGATCAGCTCAAGGTTAGTATGTCATGGAAATGTCACCGAAGTGACAGTACACCTAATTTGAAATCAGTCGAATTTGTAAAAGTTAGTAAAATCCTATTATCATGTAGACAATGAGCTGATAATCATCAAACGCCTGAACTGATCTTCATAATATATAGCTACGAACCATCGTAGTCACATCAGCTTTTAAACAAAAAAAAACCGAATCAAAATCGGTTTATTCGTTCGATGCCACAGACAGACACACAGATACACCGATACACAGACAGACACGTCAAACTTATAACACCCCTCTTTTATCGTCGGGGATTAAAAATAGGGCGTAGAGTCGATGGTCGGTGACAGAAGAGGTTAGTATAGTAAAATTTAAGCCGAAATATCAGGCATAATGTGTTGCTTTACTATTTTATTTAAATACTGATTGAAACTGCACTCTTTACATAGGTAATCTGGCTTATTGTATGGCTTTAATTTAAATCTTAATGTATTTTCATGAAACTGCTGTATCTTATAACCGTGCCTACAAGCAAAGACTTTTAGCTTTAAAGTAACATTTAAAGTTGTGAACAGTTCATAATTCGTTAGAAACACTTAAGACCTCTCCACACCGGCTAGACAAAGCCTCCATCAAAGCAAGGTCAAGCTATGCCGCGGCCGAGAATTCACACAAACGGGACCTAAGCCCGGATAATATTGTTGAATACGGGTCTTGTTACATGACCTTGTGAAAGCTGTAATACCTCGGATTTGGAATCGAACTATGATAATATGGATTCTAAATAAACATTACATAAGAGTTGAGCTCAACTTATGAAAGAAATATGGAATATGTAAGTACCTAAACATTTATTTTAGAGATTTTGAGTGGAATAAAACCAAACCAGTTTTATTATAATAATAGGTATTTAAATAGGTGTTTCAAAAATCGGTCAAGCAAGTTTGAAATTGAATACATAAGATATGGTCTGGTAATTCCAGTTTGCACAAAATATTTTATACAAAGCGGCAATTTTATACTTAAAGACCTAATATTATACGGGTTTAATCCCGCTCAAACTTGTTAAAGTAAAATTTCTGCAGTAAGTTAGTCTGTACCTCCAGTGTAAGTTTCAATCGAGTAGAAATATCGCAATCAGAGGGCCTAGACAAGATGCCACTTGACAATCGCTACCGCTATCGCTAAATGGAAAATGTATGGGAATTGACATTTACAATTGAAAGTCAATCGAGAGCTTATGTCAAATCCCATACATTTTCCGCTTAGCGATAGCGATAGCGATTATCGATAGGCATCTTGTCTAGGCCCTCAGGTTTGTTTTCACAGACGAGATTGAGACGTTTCCCTTCGATTGTGAAACTTACATTAGAGCTATTCTCAACAGAGCCAACAACGCTCAGCAAGTTTTAATAAACTTGGTTCCGAGATATTCAAAATATAATCTTCATTGACAACTTATGAATATTGGTATACATTATTCGTTGATGTATAATTTGAGCAAATATGATAGTTTTTTTAATACAATAAGATAACAAACAAGCTGACGACCCGCCTGATGGTAAGCGGTTACCGCCGCCTATAAACACCTGCAATAACAACAAAAAATCACTTGATATTGCAGGTAGAGTTAGGTCGTTGAATTTTCCTACATTGCACAACTATCTTATTACTAGGTATATAATGACAACCTTTTCTGTTATGGTTGCAGAAAATTATGCGGTCGTCAATAAGCCGTATCGAAAAATTATAAGGAAATTGTATACGCCGGATATGAAATCGATTTAGAGCCGTCGAAACGAGAACAGATTGAATTTGTAGCTCTCTGCGTGGTGCCGAATGTTTGAGCTATAATAAGAATATCGGTAAATATACTCATTATTACTAATATACATTGAATGCGATTATGAGCTTCTGTTATAAATGTATAGAAAATATACGTCAATGTTCGTTTTCATCACACAAATAAATAACATTATATTCCTTATTGCGATGAAAGTCATTTGCGAATGACGTTAATGCCAGAATGAAAATAAAGGGACCTATTCGGATGAAATCAATTGAAATCTAATCATGAAAATGTAATTTAACGACACAGAAATTGTAAACCTATTGACTTCTTACGAAATTGAAATTAGTACAATTTTGTATTAAACTCTGTTTTCTCTTTAAAATTTGTCCAAGTCATTCAGGGTTTAATGTAGTATACGCTAATAAAGGGAATGCCAATTAGTGCCTCGTTGCGCTGTTAACATCACTTACCTATCTATAGCTTTTTATACATACTCATCTTTAGTTTAGTTAGGAGTTAGATACAAAATCAATACAGGAAAAAGTTAATTCATCAATCACAACACAATTACCTGAGAACACAGTATAGGCGGTGCGCTGTCACTATTGGTATTAGTGATTAACGCAAGCTGGCTAATGAGATTTTTTATATTCAATTTGTTTCATTATGCCTTATATTCAATTTGTCGATCATCCTATCAGTATATTGAGACAAAAGGAGATAGTAAGAGTTTCTATGGGACAGCTCATGAGCACCATTTTTTGTACAGTTATTTATGTAAGAATCCGTCCTACCTTATCATTTACATAAATCTTGATTGATATAAGCGACAAAAAAATATTATACTTTGCTGAAAAACATCACAGAGGTCGCTATTTTGAAGAAAACATAATACTACAATATTGTTTTGACGACTTTACGTTGAATATTGTCGCTTTATTTCTTCGTAGCCAGAATAAAACAGTTTTGAAAAACAACAAAAAACAAGTTCAAGCGCACCAAAAACCTACGGATAAAAATAAAAAATGACAATTTTGATAAATGTCAAAAGACATTAAAGTCAACTTTTGAACAGAGTTATTGTGGCTATGGACTATGCACTTTTGGGCACTTTTATGACTTCTATGTTGCCATTTTATACAATACTTATTTTTTGTTGTAATTTTTTTGCAATGAAACTGGACGAAATCTTTTCTAAATTTAATTCTTTGGCTCCTAATATTACGAGTGTTGATAAGAAATCGCTCTGTCTTCTCGGTTAACCGATTTTAGACGATTCTGTACCTTTTTTTGTAAATGATAAAGTTCTAACCTTCACGGATATATGTGACCGGCTTCTCAAAATTAATACTCATATGGCATATGTTATTCTCCGCTTTTGCCTTTTTGTTCGAAAATTTATGTATACTCTTCGTTCTTGTCAACTTTGGAAATTTCCTGACCTTCTTTCGGAACTGGACAATAAAATGAGAGAAACTCTTTCAACAGTTCTTAATATTAATCTTTGTGATCGTTCTTGGTCACAAGCTTCATTGCCGTTTCGGTGGTTTAGGTATAGGAAAAATATCAATTGTTTCTCTACCGGCCTTTTTATCCTCCGTTCATAGTACGCGTCCTTTAATTGAAAAAATTTTGAGTGAATGTTTAAATACTTCTGAAGTGTCCTACTTGACCGAAGCCAAATCTAGCTGGTCAGTGGCCTGCCCTAACTCGGACTTGGCTATTTCCCCCTGCTCTCAGAAACAATGGGACGGGCCTCTCTGTGAATTGGTAGGGACAATCTTTTAAACACGTCAACCAGTTCAGTGGATCGAGCCCGTCTCTTGGCTGTGGGACAGTGGGAATCTGGTTTATGGTTACAGGCTTTGCCTTCGGCTAATTTAGGTACACTCCTTGATCGCACTGCATTTCGTATTGCTACCAGTTTGCGTTTAAGAACCATCTGCAATGTCCCTCACCGTTACCGTTGTGGTGGTATGGTCGATGACCTTGGTCACCATGGCCTCTCTTGTGCAAGAAGTGCAGGTCGCTTCTCGAGGCATGCCGATATAAATGATATCATTCGTCGGGCTCTTGCTACCTCCGGGGCTCCTGCTGCTCTGGAGCCTAACGGCTTAGCGCGCGATGATGGGAAGAGGCCTGACGGAATGACTCTTGTTCCTTGGAAGATGGGTATGTCTTTGGTGTGGGACGCTACTTGTGTCGACACGTTAGTCATGTCCCATCTTTCAAACACTTTCTCGACACCAGGATCAGCTGCTGCTTCTGCGGAATCCCTCAAACGGCGCAAATATGCTGGTTTATCTGGGGACTACATATTTGAGCCATTTGGGGTTGAGACTTTAGGACCTCGAGGCCCAGGAGCTCACCAACTTTTTAGCGAAACTTTAGGTGACAATAAGGCTGGTAATCTTCCTGTGTTGTGTCATAGACTTTATTATGTTATAAATATATTGAAATGAAACAAAAGAGTTTTGTGTCATTTAATGTAAGTAAACCATTGTTATTTAGTACTGTTTAGTACATTATTGTCTACAGTCTGCAACGGTGCTCATAAGCTGGCGCAAAACTTTACCATCGCCTTTAAATAGGTTTGGAAATGGGTGGTAGATAATCTTATTGGGGCTTTTATGAAAAAGTTGCTATTGTCAGTAGTTCATTAATGTTGTATATTACGTTTTCAAGATGACTTGCCATCACCTATTTATACATGGTTGTGACGACAATACGACAGAAAAATTAAAACATGAGCTGTATTAGTTTATATAAATGTTTTGCAACTTTCAAATACATCTTATTCATTTGATAATTTCATGACATTTGTATGAAATAATAAAACCCTGGTGTTGCAAGCGTCCCCAGGCTGCGGTAACCGCATACCATCAGGTCTGCCTTAAGCTTCATTGCCACCTAAACGAAAGAAAATCTTGAATGTAAATAAAGGTTACCATACAACAAGAATCGTCTGTTAATGTTGAAGAAAACTTGTGACAAACGTCACTTGAGTAGCCGATGGGTGAAATATAAAGGGATGTAATTATTTGAAAAAGATTAATTTGTGTTAAGGCATTGACTAACAGACAACCATTACTCAACTAAGTATATTATTATAAGCTGTGATGCCCCATCTCCTCCACGTGTGATACAAAATGTCGAAAAGTATTTGTCTATGCCGGTGTTTGTTTATGTGTATACAAAGCCTTAGGGCAGAATGAATTAATCACAAGTTGTCATCCTGATCGGCAGTAACGACCCAACGTTAATGGATTACGTCGGGAGCTTTTGCAGATTATAACACGCCCCTATATTATAGCTGAGGACATCACATCATTATCTTGAAATTTAAACTTGTCAGTCTTAGCATCAAATATAATTAGGATTTAACCTTGCTAAGAGATAAATCCGGCTCATTGTACACTTAGCTGGTGTTTCGTATGAATTGTATGGGAAATACAAGGTGGTGCCGACAATACGACAATAAATTAAAACATGGGCTGTATTAGTTAATAGAAATGGTTTATTATTCGACATAAATGTCAAACAAGTGTACGGCTCGCCTGAAAGTAAGAAAGTAAGTATGCGTCACAATGAAGTATTGGCATTTCGTAAGCGGTTTTCGTAGTCTAAAGACGCTCGTAGCACCATGAGCCACTCAATAGCCATAGCCCACTCAATTAAGAAAAAACGCTAAGGCGCTACATCAAAACGTTCTTTCGGCCGAGACAAATAAGGATGGAGATAATAATATGACTAACTTAGCGGCAGAAAAAAACAAATAGCGGTCAAAATGCATAATTTATTATAAAAAATAACTAGGTATCAGAATTAAAAAAAACTCTTTTAAACGATTATGAATAATAATAATATTCGTTCGTTGACATTAGTACCATCAACAGTTCCATGATGGAACTACTGATAATAATTTACATCATTAGTTTACTTAATTCAAGTTATTGCCTATTGAATTCTTACTATCGTTTTATCTCACGAAGCGACGTGCAGTGCAGGCGTTACATGGGGTAACCAAGTGTCAAACACGTTGCGAATGTGTTTATGAATACGAAATAATACGAATGGCGTCAGAACAATTAACTTTAGCATATAAAATTTGACAGATGAAAATAGATACCTATTTTTTTATTATTATTAAATGTGAATCTGTATAACTTATTTAATTTTAATATTTTTTAAAATTAATAGATGGGTAAATAAAAAATAAATCATGATATTTTGAAGGATCTTAAACATTAAGAACATAATAAAATGAGACCGTGTTACATGTGCTATATTTTATTAAATCAATCAGAATTTTCCGAAAGATTATCAGTTTCATCCGGAGACCGGTTTCATCTGAATTATCTTTATAGTAATTTTGAAATCATATCCTTAATAGTTCTAATCTTTCTGCACTTTGAAAAGTTTTGTTCAACAACGTCTCGCCTTGGATATTTTCTATGCTTTGATTTATTGATAAAATAAAATAAATGATAAAATAAAAATAATTGTAAAACATTTTTGTAACAAAACTAATTTATTT
Source organism: Nymphula nitidulata (assembly GCA_947347705.1). Taxonomy (NCBI): domain Eukaryota; kingdom Metazoa; phylum Arthropoda; class Insecta; order Lepidoptera; family Crambidae; genus Nymphula; species Nymphula nitidulata. The sequence continues at coordinate 14,328,291 of OX374630.1, read as the reverse complement.
TATCTTAGGTAAATACCCGCATAAACATAAATTCAAAAATACTGAATCAACCTTACAATGGATGGTCGATTTTTTGAAGGTTACTTTTCTATCTTACCATACTGACGCTACTTGGAGCGACGCATGAATATACATAGAACCAAAATACACGTCTTACCTCGCCTGTATCGGACGGCACTGAGAGCTCCTGTGCTTACACGTTTACGTGTTTCTATGCTTACGTGTTTGTATACTAGGTTACCGCCAGTAAAGCGCGTGTCTCTTCGTGAGATAAAAGTACGTATTCTTGAGTTTTCTTGTTTTTATAAAGTCATATTGGAAATAAAATGTGTCGAGGCAAAATTCTTTCATCGTGTTTTGGTTCTAGACAGGTCTAGATCTCATTTTCAGAGTCGTAAGATTTTTCGCGTTTGGCTCTAGGACATGTCTTTTTCTAGTCTACCCAATTGTTCTCAACTTACGTCAGTTCTATTTCTTCAGCCGATATAAATTTCTTCTTGAAATCGATTAGCTTATTGATAGTAATCGAGGAGTTAGCTTTCAACTTTATTCAAGCTACAAATCCGATGTTTGTTCGAGCTCTAGTACTTTCCTAACGACAGTTTGGCGGCTTCGTTACCTGACATTTCAAACGATTTTATACGGTTTCAGTTTAATATTAAATTATGCAATGATGTTATAATACATTTTACTTACAAGGATTTGTTAAGTACTGAAAATCTATAGAATATTTACTTGGGTAATAATCTATAAGACGATATATTTAAAAAACTCTTTATTTATCTTAAAAATGGAAGAGCAGCGTTCGGGAAATTGCGTAAGATCTCGTCCAAAATTCCTCAGTGCTTGAAACTTCAAGCACGTTTCACAGCCGTATGTATGTCGACTGACATACATAAGTACCTACATACGGCTGTAAAACGTGGTCGCTTAGTTAGGCCTTTTATGTAAGTTCGCAGTCACCCAACAAGCTTTGTAAGGCGTTTTCTGCGAGAATCCGTAAGAGAAACAAAGTCACAACATATCTCATAGGATTAGCATGTTAAAGTGACAGTGGCACAAAGCATGCAGAACGGACGGCCGGTGGGGCGTTAAAGTTTTAGAATGGCGACCACGTACCAGAAAGCGCAAAGTAGGACGTCCTCCTTCTAGATAGACAGACGGCCTGGTCAGGGTCGCGGGGAGCCGTTGGATGCAGGCTGTGTATTTATTAGGAAATCGATGAGGGAGGCCTTTGTTCCGCAGTGGACATCATAGGATGATATGGTGATCTTTTAAGTGTCCCATATCAAATACAATAAATAATTTTAGATCTTCTATAGCACCGGCTGGCTGGTAAGGGGTGAAGGGTTAATCTAACTTACATTTTATGAACAAATAAAATGGAATACCTTCCAAATATACCTAAAGCAAAAAAAATATCGAAAATCGGATAAAGATTAACTCCTATGGTAGAATCTTGGTCGGATACAAATCCGCGTTCTTTCACAATCCCGATGACTATGCTCCTAATTACAGCCAGCATGGAAATTATAGAGTTTACATTGTCTATATCTCGATGGGATGAGGATCGAAATCGTTTACATATTTTTGCATCTAACTGTACAGACCTACCGAGGACTTGGAGAACACTATATAGATATTTTAGTTCTTGTTAATTTTAGCAGCTGAATTAATCAATCAACTTTGAACTCCAGAAATCTTCACTGAATATTTGTTATTTTTTTTCTTTATGTTGAAAGCAGTGTTAAATGGCTAATAATAACTACTTACACGCCTACTCTCCGCTATGTGTATTATTATTTATTACCTGAATAAGGATAAAATCACCTTCAGTAGGTAGGGCGACCCTTTCGACGCATAATACCAAAAACGCAAAACGCCACTTTGTCGTTTTACGTAATGAAAAAAAAATCCAAGCATAATACTTAATACGCATAATACCAAATACGCATAATATCAAATACGCAGAATGCCAAATACGCATAATACCAAATACGCAGAATGCCAAATACGCAGAATGCCGGAATGCTTTGTGCCAAAAACGCAAAACACGTGTAGATAAAACATAAGTTTCAAGTAGGTACTATTAGTTCCATAAATCGATCATTACTGTGAAGTATGCTGTATGGGATATCTTCTTGGGTAATACAATATCAAAAAACTGGTATAATTCGACGGTGGCAAACAAGCATACGTTCTGCCTAATAATCAGGCAGGACGTATTGTTGTAGCCATATACATAGCATATGTATCCAACAAATAATTTCATCTCTTTCTACCTTTCTGTCTGTTGCGTCTCGAACGGGCAGATAAGATTGTTGCTGTTTGTACGTGAACCACATTTTGACATTATACGTCTCTCTTAAAATGTTCGGCATCATGCGTATTTGGCATTTAGCATATTTAGTTTTGGCATTGTGCGTGTTTGGCATAACCAGGATTTGGCAATATACGTGTTTGGCATTAAGCGTATTTAGTTTTTATGCAGCTTTGGTATTATGCGTGTTTGGCATTACCAGAATTTGGCAATACACGTTTTTGGCGTTTTGCGTATAAATGGCGTTTTGCGGTTTTGGCATTATGCGTCGAAAGGAGGGCGACTGATCTGATAAAATATGTAAGTATACCTAACTGTTTGCCGGACAGGACTATTTAATTTTGAAACCTCCTAAATGAAAATATTTATAAGAAAAAAGTAAAATAATGCTACAGTGTATTTTCTTCTACTAAATAGTCCGTATAAAATTGACCCCGTTGAATCGATCATTTCATTTTTTATCTAAGCTTTAGCTAGCAAGTTGTATAATAAACGCTGTCTCTATTGTGACGTTATGGAATCTGGCTTTTGATGCCTATTCTTTATGGTATTTAAGCACGGTAGTTACACACACTTGTGGTACGGTGCATTCGTACTTGCGTCCAGCCCGGAACGTATTTCGAACATTTAGCGTGATTATTTTGACGCGATGTTCCTCATCAAAGAAATGAGAAAAGAGGTTAGATGTATGCATCTGCAACAGTGGCAAACCATTTCTATGAGGAACATCGCGTCAAAATAAGCGCGTCAGATTCCATAGAATCTTACTAAAAAACTTTAGTAACATCAGTAGGTCTGTAGGTTACCTACTTAAAAAATCCTATCCCCCAAGCTGTCAATCATCTATCAATGCTGTTGGATGCAATATATCTAATAAATTCGTGAATAATATTGAAGGAAAGGTTACAAAATCTAGAGACTCTTACTGCAAAGACAATAAGACACAGAGTCAAAAGTGTATATAACTTAGTGCCTGTGACTGTACTCTTCCACTTGTAACAAATTGTTTGTTTCTTGTCTTCCGTAGCGTATTTAGAAACGACACAAGTGATAAACTCAACAGTAAACATAGAGTGCTCGCCCGCAATAACGCATCATCTGCACGCGTATTAACTAAAACAAGCTCAAGAAAGTTTTATTAAATGTACTCGTACATCGAAATTTTTGTATATAGATTGGTGCCGTCAATACGACAGTAAATTAAAGCATAGAAATTACAGTTCATAGAAATGGTTTCCCACTTTCAAAAACATCTTATTCATTTGATAATCGAGACATTTCTATGAAGTATTGCAGCCAATGTTATTTACTTCATACAAATGTCATGAAATTATCAAATGAATAACATGTTTTTGACGGTGGCAAACCATTTCTATGAACTAATATAGCTGATGAATTAAAAGAATTACTGTCGTATTGACAACACAACCCTGTACAATTATGTGTGTCATGTCAGTGCACGAATACGCGAATAAAAAAGTTATTTGGGCTTAAAAATTAATACACACAGTAAAGATTTACAAAACTGTAAGAATTTTAGAAAAATAATGCTAGAGATACCCTACCTTCTAACCACTTAGAGTTACGTGCTAGATAAGGAAATCCGATATAGACTTTGACCTCACAGTACATACTGCTCGTAAATAATATTTTTTCATATAAGAAGTTGTTTTTTATGCATATTCCTATTTCAACGCACCATAATCGTGCGAGTCGCGTTGGCGTTAAACCTGTCGTCTGGACAAAATCTAGTCTATTCAAATATAAATGACGTCTATGAATAACTTTATAAGAACAGAATCTAATGTCAAATGCTACTCTATATTCACCCTTGAGGTCACTTGCATAATGTAATTTATAAAGAGACCGACTATAACGACACCGCAGCTCCCACAAGGCAGTTGTCGCATCCCAGCTCCATATTGAATTACTAGGTTACGTGATAAGTGACGTCACAGCCTTGGCTAGTGTTCATGTGACGTCACAGGCGACATTTTATGATCTCTTTTTCTTCGCTCAATTATGTTTATTAAATACGTCCACTATAATAGATGTATAGTCTTGGGTTTAGTGTCTATGAAAGCACAATAACAATTACGTTAAACAAATTTTCGAGAGTGGATAGAAGTCGAGTTACTAGTAAATCATCATAATATTAAAGTATATCGAAGGAAGTAAAACTAACCAACGTCAATGATAACCGAGAGGACTGGATACACCTAAATAGCTGTAAGCTAAATCCAATTATTTAGCGTGTACGTAGGTATATGTTGCAGGGAAATGATGGAAACGGAGATTTGATTAAATGCAAGGTATATGATCAATTCACAAAGTGATTGCTCTAAAGAAAGTAATTGATTTCATCGAATCCCTGAGTAGATTTCAGTGAAAAGATTTAAAAATATTGTTTTGATATTAAAATTATTTATTTAGTAAGTCATGCATTATTCAATGTAGAGTAGGTAAACAGCAACAGTCATTGAAATTACACACACACTATTGTATGGCCTTTCCACATTATGAGATCATAAAAAATAAACTTCAACCTACCAGCTATATAGGAAAATAGGTTCGAGGTTATTTTTATGACCTCTTAATATCAAAAGCTACAGGAAAATGGACATATTTAATGGACAAACGTGTACCAACTAAATTATTAATTTTAATATTAATTCATTCTATCACTAACACAATTTAGGGATTTGATCAAATCACTTTATTTCTTTAGTAACTGGATGAGACTTGGGGCTCATGTGGCTCTCCACATGAACATAGGCCTCTGCTTATGTCCAGCAGTGGACTGTTGTGGGCTGATGATGATGATGCTTTATTTCCTAAGGAAGTGTCAATATCATGTTGTTTATTTAACATCTCCCGTCATAACAAGATCCACTCACGGGTTTGATCCCGCCCGGACCCGGTGTTTGTGAAGCAGGCTTAATTGGTCAGGCGTGAAAAATCGACGCACCTTTTTCCGGACACCGAGCTTCCGTGAGGCTGTTTTGATCACGGTTTCGATGTAATTCCCCTGATTCAGATTGCAGCATTTTGTCATACCGAGTAAGTTGATGGAGCACTTTGCCGAAAGAGAAGTGCTCTGAAGAGAGGGAAGGGGGAAAGAACGACGACATTTTGGCTGTGAAAGCACCAACCTGTGTTTTTTAGCATTGAACTCAAAACGATTGTGTTAGATCCTCATTCAGATATGAGGTTGAACACTCTGATGAGCCTGCGACATAGATACACTTTTAGAACATTTAATCGAGACACAATTATCCAAATAAACTTTAGACGAGAAATTTCAACGTCCATTCACTTGAAGTTTCCGAAAAACAGGAGATTTGCAATCAATAGCAGCATTTAATAAATACCTACAATCTGGTAGCCTCGTAATTCAGTGAGGTAATGCGAGCTTCCTTTTTTTAGGCGTTTTTTATATAAATAAGTTCGGTTTATTTTAATTAAGTGTAAGTATTTTAATTGTCTTATAAAAGCTTTGTTTAAAATTATATTTATTTACTAAATTATTTCGCGCTGTTTGGTTGCACTGAAAAAATTAACAACTGATCTTTCGACTTACAGGTAGTCGAAAGTTCAGTTCAGTTCCTGAAAGTGTATTGGAAAAAGTTCAGTGAAAATTTTTCCAATACACTTTCAGGTTGAATCAACAGGTTGGTAGATGTTTTCTAGTAAAAAGAATGAATATTTAAGGCATTTGTTTTTTTTTTCAAATTATTAGTCAATACAGCTCATTAATAAAACTGTACATATTTCTTTCAGGAAATTAAACTTTCGTGCGGCGATAATAAAATATAAGAACAGATTTATGAAACTTATTGCATTAGAAGGGGCATGAAAGCACGAGTGTGAGTTGTTAATGTATCGCACGAGTGTTTAAATTCCTAGTTTATGTGCAGTTTCATACAAAATTAGGTGACGTAAAAAACCACACTTAAAATAAATGGCGCCAAAATACTCCAATCCCCTAGCGCGCGTCCCGTCCTGCAGTGTGATTCACAAACAAAGATATTCGACATCGAACTTGACGTCTGACAAAGACGACGAGCTGCCATTGGTTTTGACGTTTACGCACTACGCTGCCTGCGCGAAAGCGTATTCACTAATTTCTACGTCGGTCTCTTGGCTGAGTATGATTGTCTCCGTTTTGGTTAAACGACATGAAGTACAATCGATATTTTTTGTTTTCGTTTTTGCTGTGTTAAAATTGTAACGCAATAACTTCATTCAATATATGATTGATTTTTACATAAAAATATAAAAATCATCAAGTTTTTAGTTCCGGTCCACGCCGTGTTCATCGTCGGAACGCTGGTGTCGCCTTCGGTTGTCAAACTAAATGTCAAAAGGTATGGCAGCGCCGCCGACAGCCACGAATCCACGGCTGCTGACTTTAGAGAATCGCATAGCAGACAGAGTGAGCAACTTAGAAAAATTTAATTAAAATTAAAACCTTGCTCTTAACGCGGAGCGGGCATCCAAACCTCTTTAACCGTTAAAAAGATTTAGAGCATAGATTTTCCTAGTCGGCCTACCTGGTGGTAACTGGTTACCGCCGCCGCCACGGTTTTCTTTTATAACCTTTTTTTAAATAAAGATGAAGGAATTTAAAATATGTCATAAAAACGCTGTTTTTGAATAATTCATTAACAGGATTTTACGATATAATACAAGTGTAAATACAGTTTTTTTAAAATATCTAAATCAATAAATCTATAAGTATCGTTACGGAAATATTTTATACTTACTTCGATAGGACTAGCTTGTGCGATTGGAAGAAATGCGGCCACGAGGAGAATGAGGGCCCGCCTGCACGCCCTCCTGCTCAAATTGACTCCATGCTTCAGAGAGGTCATGGCTACCTCTTCACCTCATCTATGAACACTCACTTCATAAACGCGGACACAGTATACTGCGGTACATATTTCTCGGTCTTCACCACTGACTTTATTAACAAGGAATGAGTTTTATCGGCACAATGTACATTTTCAATCCAACCATTCGCAATGCTGATAACTTTGATTTTGTTAGTGTTCGATTGGCTCCGGTTAATTTTTTATGTATTTGTCGATAGTGTCACATAAGTTTTGATTGCTTTCTTTTTCCCTCCGAGCTCACATGTGATTTACTTATAAAATGTAATTACTTATAACGTTATGAGTTTCCAATTTTATTTTATGTTTTGTATGTCTTTTTACCTTTTCCCTACTTACATTATATCGATATATTTTAAAGGCATATGGACGTACATTGCTGTTATTCATGTAAGTACCTGCAGTTGCATTGAAATCTCTCTGAGTGATCTAAGATATCTGCACTGTTTCAGGAAAGCAATAGGTTTGTTGACAACAAGTAAAAAAGTAAGTTTTTAAATAGTAAATTCTATTCTATGATAAAGATCTTATGTGACATAGAATTTTGAATATTTTTACAAAATTTATTTAAACGATTTATATTATTCATTAACTCGATTAAATGTAGCAACTTTTCGTAAATTAACTAAGAATGTAAACGCATTAATTACAAATATATCAATAATATAACCATGCGCCCATTCATACTCGGTCGCCACTGTCGTGACGTCAAAATTTTGCATCATTTTCTTTGGAGCGCTTTCTTATATAAGCTCCTCAAACAAATCGCTATATCTAATAAACTGTTGATTGCAGATATACTATTGCTTCTGTAATATTTATTGTCTATTACCGTACTATTTATGTGTGAAAGAAAAAAATTGTCTATTACCCTATTATAATTTCTAACACTACAATCGTATGTAGAATCTAAAAACGTGGCATCGCTTTAATTTTTGACAATTGAAAGGCGATTCTAAAGATGTAGTAATACAGTTGCTTTTCTAAAACATAGTTATTCTTGAGCACACTTAGCTCAGGTAATTATATAGTGGTGATAGTATCTATGTTTATATCAATATTTTCCTCCTTTCTTATTACCTACTGTAATAGTAATAAGATTGGATGAGTATATCGACGAAAATAATGTTATTTTCATTGGTACTGTCTTTTACTTCTTTATCGGTAAGTTATTTACTAATTAACAGCCAACAACTTTTACCCTTAAATAGAAGCGAATACTACACGCTACTAAGTCACCTTACTTGGTAAATATTTTGCGTCGTAACTCGTCACTATTACTTATGTTGATACATAAGTTATAGTTACGACGCAAAATATTTACTTGGAAACTCGGTAATTGGGTAAGAAGTATATACTTAAATTAAGTTCCTTTTTTAAATACAAAAAGGTTGGGCAGTAATCGAAGTTGGGAAGTAACCGCCCGTCTGATGGTAGGTAAGGCACTTGAAATGCCAGTCGTAAATAATATAATAACCTTACATTTCTTAACAAACCCCTGTAAGTATGTTTATTGAAAAACGCTACAGTATTTCCTAATAAATAAATCAATTAAGTACACTTCGATTTCCCAACTGGGGAAAGGCCTACTTCTTCTAACTTGCTATAGCAAGTCGCATCCAAATATATACTCTAGTGTTGTGTTTCTTTAAGACCGAGGTCTTACGAGTCAAGAAGGGGTCGGTAGCTTAATTAAGGAGTTGGTAGATTAGTTCTTAAGTTACTAAACTAACACAACACTTACTTGTGATTTTTGCAGTTTACCATTCTTATACTTAATAATGTAAGAAACAGAAATCCCTGTCTATACAATTATGAATCCTTATCATGAGTTTGTAGTTATTAGGTACTTACCTATATGTATATTTCTTACTTAGAAAAATATCTGAATTTAAAAAAATCACGTACTGGTTACGAAGCTATTTTTAAAAATACTCGTTCGGATGTTGAAATATAATATTTTGACATTGCAGGGTAAACGTTATGCTTATAACATAATGCACATGGATAAGATAATTTCAAGGGGTTTTCCTAACTCCTTGGCAGCTCAGAAGGTAAGAGCAGATTGTGAAAGGTCGCGGGTTTGATCCCCGCCCCAGCCCCCTTATTCTCAACTGTCGGATCACGGATTCGATTCGAAAAGTCACATGCCATCTCGCTTTGACGCATAGCGATAAAAAGTGACAGGTATAGAGTTTCCGAAATTCGAATATTTTCCGACAGTTGAGAATAAGGGGGCTGGACCCAGAATTTAGAACAATTTTTAAAATAAAATTATTAAAATGTCTTTTTTTTCTAAACTTGTCTTTTTCTAAACATAAAGAGGTATATAATTAATAATGAAATATTATTTTTTTGGTCCTAGAATGTTATAGTATGCTATTATGAAAGAAAAACTTAGACATAATAGCACCGTAATGACGCAAAACAAGTAGCAGTCCCTAATTAATTACAGCCATGGAGGCGTAAGATCCCAACACGTGTGTTGGTTGGTTGGTTGTTTTATTCCATTCATAAATTGAAGCTATTAAGAAAATTACTTTGTCAGGTGTTATTATTAATAGCCACAGTGATCTGCCTTCCTCTTGGCAATCTATTTCATTTACTTAATTTATCAATTAGATGATTTCGGATTTCTGAGAAACACGGGAATAAGTAGTATTATTAGTTGATGGGGGTAGCATCAATTTAATAAGTAATCAAATAATGTTCTAAAGAATACAAATAGATAGAATGCTACTTGTTTTCTTTGGGATAAATTATCCACGCAAAATTGCAATGCTCCATTAATTTAATAAAACGTGTTATTAAAAAAAACACAGCGCACCTCATCATTAGTCCCCTATTGCAATTATATCTTTACTCGATGCGCTAACAATACGAAAGTTTTAAATTTATTGTAATCGAAACAGATTAATAATGTGTAGGTTATGCTATTTTGTATTGTATGTATCAAAATGCTGTTGAAACATTGTTCTAAGAGGTTTAAATAGGTCTGTCCTTCAAAAGAAGCGTGAAAAAGCACCTTTTGGGCCGGCAAGGTAGAGGCGGCTAGAGTAGTGTCTGAACTGCATTAGCTGTCTTCGCATACGGACTCTTCTTACCGCTTCACATCAGGTAGTGTTCAGTCATTTGTCGTGCCATAAAAAAATAAAATATATAAATAAATAAATAGACTAATGATAATACACATCATTACCCTCAAAAATAAATTAGCGTATTGGAATTTCAATTAAAACTGCTCAGTACCAAAAGAAGATTAATGACTTGTTGATACTGAAAGTAATCGAGTTACACTATCCAGAAAAGTTTACTAATTGTTCTTTCCTTGTGGCAATTAATCCTGAAATAATTTTAAAAGTATTTTAAAATTGGAATTATATTCCTCAAGTTTATGTGCAAGTCAAATCCATAACCAATATAAAATATAATAATAGTAATTCATAATTGAATTTACTCGTGCTTAGCTACCTATAACTTGTATCAGAACAGAAAATAGACGATGAAATGTTATCTAAAATAACAATATTGTACTTTAATCATAAATAAAATACAATACTTCAGTATAGAACGCTCGAAATATTTTTCAAAAGGAAAATGGTTTATAATTATTTGTTATTGAGTTTTGTTAATGTATTTTTTTTTAATTATGGTTATTATATTAACCTGTCAAGCATCAGATTCCAGACACATTGATATTAACCTCCGGAGGTATAACGCCACTTGACAGATTTTTAAATGCACTGGCGTCGCTTCCAGATGGTCTTTATAACACACACCCATAAAGGGTTGGCGGGAAGAAATCTCTAATGAATCCTACTTAAACTTTTTACAGGCTACTTAACCAAGACTCAGAGTATTAAAATCGACCACTCCATCTCCATCAATGAGTGAAGAGACTAAGGGTACCCACAGTGCCCCCCAGGGAAGTATCATCGGCCCCACCTTATTTTTGCAAAATGTAGTTCCACCAGAGTTCACTTTTGCTGCTTATATTGCTTTCTTCTTCCAGGGTGACGACTGGAATGGTATTTTTAATCTTGCCCAGTTGAGCCTTAATAAAGTTAACAAGTTTTTTTTCATACCACTAAGGTGGCAATCAAGCATACGGCCCACCTAATGGTAAGTGGTTACCGTAGCCTATGGACGCTTGCAACACCAGGGGTATCACTTGCGTGTTGCCGACCCTGAAAAAATCTTTTCACGCCTTTTTTGAAGAACCCCATGCTGTACTCATAAGTGGCTTCAATGCAACATACATTGAATGTCTCCAAGACAAAATGCATTGCTTATGCATTGAAAACAAAATGCAACACCGTCAATAGCGTTCAACATTATAGCTCACCAATGTGACATACTGGCTGCAGCTTTCCCATGCTCTTGTCCCACCCTGGAGAGAATGGATTGCATAAAATACCTTGGTCTTGAAGTCTTACATGATAAATCCCTCGCCTAATCTAACAGCTGGTCGACTCCGTAAACTCATCTATATTTTCAGAACGCTAAGGCATAGGTATCTCTGACCGGGCGGTAAGTAGATCAGCACGTAGTAAACAGTTATAATGATCATTAATTTTGACGACCGGCTGGTCGAGTGGTCTGTACCCCTTGCTATACGGGCTGCTCGATCAAGAGGTTCCGGGTTCAAATCCCGGTAGGGGCAAATGTTAGTATGATGAATACGAGCATTTGTTCACGAGTCATGGATGTTTATAATAATAATATGTTTATTTAGTATATTTCTAATATTTATATACATATTATCAATCAATCAATCATTCAATTTTTATTGTGGAACACAGGTAACAAACAAGGTTGATATAAAAATAAAATACAATTCCAGCTGTGACCTACCATTTCGGCATACAATTATAATGAAATCAGCGCTAAGTAATAAAACACAATACAATTCAGAAAAAATCATAAAATATTTGCATCTGCCTAGAAACAAATCGGACCAGCTCTGAAAAACTACTTACAGAGTCCTGTCATTCAAAAATTCTGCCAAAGTATAATAGCATTTGTCTAACAGAAAATCTCGCAGCTTGTGTTTGAAAGAATATAAATCACTATTAATCCTTATTTTTAGTAATTAAAATAGAATAAAACTAGAAAAAGGAGCAGAGCAGAGCTGGTCAGAGCAGTCGCCCGCATAGCGAAAGGTCGCAGGTTCGATTCCTGCCTCAGGACGTGAAATTTTTCTAGTTTTATTATATTTTAATTACTAAGTAATTTTTCAAACATTCATAATAATGTTAAAATCAAAATTTAAGAATATTTATAATAATGTTAAAATCAAAAAATTAAGAATCCTTATTTTCTTAGGAATTTTGTTATAAATTCAAATCAAATTTTGTCATATTATTATCAATATTAATCCGTTATCTAGAATCCATCCTAATGATGCTTACTTTGGGCTTGATAATATGTGTGAGTTTATGATTATTGTTATTATTAATGTTAGAGGAATTGAAATAGAAGAATCTTAAAGATCATAAGATGCTTAAAAGTTCGGTGACCAACCATTAAAACTGTTTACTGCCTACTTAGTCTTAGAATATTATTATTGTTATTATTCTTAACGTGGTAGCTCTTGGCCTTCTTGGAAGCGAGTTACATCAGCATTCCTCAACCACAGAGGAACTGGCGGCTATCTTACCTCCAACTGCCGGAACACAACAATGCTGCTAACATTATTGCCGTGGCGGCAGATTTAGATAAGATGGTGGTAACTAGCCAGGCGGACTTATTAAGGCGCGAGAAGGCGGACGGCAAGCCCGTCTGCCTACGTCCTAGGTCCGACCGCGCGCATCGGGTGGCTCCCACGCGCGCAATACAAAGGCCGCCACGTCTTAGATTGCCCATGGTAACTCCATCGGCACAAAGCCGGGGCGTAAGGCCGGGTTGCCTGGGGGTGCCATACCGCCTCCGCGAAAGGAGCGGGAGTTATCCAGGAGTTTTAACGGGTAATCCCAGGGTCAATTTAAACGCTGGGCGAGTCCCACACATGCCCGCTGCCTTTCCAGCGGCGGGTAGGTCCGTCAATGGATTTCTCCTGGTAAAAAAAGGCGGCCTTAATAAAGTCCTAACACCAACCAATCCGAGCAGAAAATTTTCTGCCTCCACGGTAATGGAACCCCTGACCCCTAGATCTGAAGTACGTGGCCTCAACCACTAGATCACAGAGCATTTGGGGTGGTGCTGCAAAAACAAATGCTGGCTGTGGAAAGAACACAACGTCTCCTGCTTAAAATTGCTGCCGGACTTCCTTTCCGCTTCCATACTGTGGACCTGGACAGGGTCTGGGGCATACTCTCAGTGCGATAAACATTCGTCCTCCGAATAATCCTTAAAATGCACTCCCAGTTACCTTATATCCCCGAATTCATGAAGGACAAGCGTAGGAAAAAAAATGCATAGTCTATTTCTAAACTCAGCAACAGCACAAAACTCCTTTTACTTTCTAAGCCTATACCTACATTAAATAAAAATAACAAACCGCTTTACATTTACCCGCTCACAAAATCAGGATGTAAAGACTCTCTTACTAACCCTGAATAACTACATCGCCGAAAAACTCATTCGTCCCTTGAAGTAGCTCATACACTCATACTCATACACCTAAACCTTATCATAAACAACAAAGGACTCACCAAAGCACATTTCAATTATACACATCATTACACTCACAAATACATTCATAAACTTCACGTATTACACAATTCATAACTCACGTCGCAGTCGCAACTCTCTGCAAATTTAACTTTATTATTATTATGTTCTTTTCCGTTTTTTGTATACTATTTTAAAATATCTGTTCTAACACATCGTGCGGTCTGAGGGTGTGGCCTAGTGACCTGTAGCACAGGTTTCGCTTAGAAATTTGTTTCAGGCACCAGCTCCTCATTAGTTTAGGCTACACTACAACTACGTGGAAATTAGTTAAGTGAATATTATAAGTACCTAAATTGTGAAGGGGGAATAAATATATCTGAATTTGAATAGAGATAAGTCCTCCCTTGCATACTACATACATCTACATTGTTTTTTTTTGCTGCATTAATAGTATAAGTTATCAATCACACTTGCAACATTACATTTACTTACCTATACAACTAATCTGTGTAACGAATAATAAGGCCAACTATAAATATTAATAGAATCTTGCAGCTTTTACATTCGATTTTTAAATACCGAGATAACTTATGATTTTTAAATGTCTAGCTAGAGAATAATTTTGACAAGTTAACAGTTAATGTATAGGAAATCTTTCATAATGTCAAATTTATTCATTACATAAATAATATCCACGACTAAATAATCGACCTTAAGACGTAATTCCAAGAACAAGTTCGGCGTAGGTATCTGTCATAATAAATTACAGGAAGTCAGTGTAATTATGTTGCTCTTGTCAAAGTGTCCTCCGTTTATATTAATTTAGTGGGGTAGTTCAATATTTGTGTTTCTCCTAAAACCTGTGTCCAACTGCAGTAAGACCATAGGTTATTAAGTATATATTAAAAAGAAGTATTCTCTCTTTATACAAATGGTCGGAACTCGAGTTATACCTACGCGCCTCGTAGTTCGGTAGACACTCGGTACACAACAGCCGCGTATGCGCCCGCAGTGACAAACGAATGACGTGATGGTTTTTAAAAGCTTTAAGCAGGTTTTCTGAATATTTGATTGAAATAAATTCCAGTACAAGTCTATAAAGGGTGGTGACGAAAATACGACAATAAATTTAAACATGGGCTATATTAGTTCATAGAAATGTTTTGCAACTTTTAAATACATCTTATTCATTTGATGATTTCATAACATTTGATTGAAATAATATAACATTGGCTGCACTATTTCATAGACATATATTTTTATTAAAACATTTCCATTTCAGCCACAACGAATTTCATTTTTTTAAGTCGAAGGAAGCAGATAAGTCAAGTAGGCAGATGAAATATAAATAGGTAATGACGGGCATCCCTATCGCGCGCTTTCGCTTTCAAGGATGGCGGACTCAAAATACCGGATACATAACATTACTGAGCCAATAATTTCGAAAAATACCACCTAAAATCACAGATAAGCAAAATACGCAATTAAGTGTGTTTATTTGAATGACATTTTTTCCAGTCATTTTGATAAACCAAACTAGTGAACCGTTAGTACTAGGTGGTAGGCCGGTATGTAGGGGCGTCTAGATAGGTACCACCGCCTTTCATATTTCCGCCGTAACATGCTGCATTTCGGATTGAAAGGAAAGGAACCCAGTGTCATTACTGGGCATGGAAGGCATTTGATTTTAAGCCTTAGGATGACAATGCACCTGCAATACCGAGTGATCTTTTCCTTGTTATTGCAGGTGTCTATAGACGACGGTAGTCACTTACCACAAGTTGCACCGTCACTTTGCTTGTCATCTGGTTGTATGAAAAACCCAATATTGATGAAATTGCTATGGTATATATATCCTTTCAATTAAAAAAGGAATTTGTAAATCAGTTACCAATTGACGTAGTCCTAAAATAACAAACATTACCTCCTCCTTTTTTGGAGTTAGTTCAAAAGTTATCGTCTCGCTATTTCATCTCAAGGATGTAGAGTCCACGGAATGGCTGGAGACGTATTGTTATTAACTGAACATAACTGTGAAAAGTTGGCAGACGTCCTAAAATTTGAATAAGCGTAACACACAAATTTGTGCTACATTTGTAGTAGAGCTAAAATTTATTCAAGCTTATTTTATGGCAATAAAAGTGAATCATTTTATGTAAGTTGATGATTACCTTAATATATTTCATAATTGCTACAAATAAAGCAAAAAAGTTTTGCTTTATTCCAGAAATATGAAAATATGGATTTTTCAGTTGTCATAGCCCTCCGGTGGGATAACACCGCTTAAGGGGTGGTGTCTTTTGGCGACGGTAGCCACTTACCACCAGGAAGTGGTGGGCCCCAGGTTATGTAAATAAAATATATACTAATTTTTAATTCTAATTTTAATAAATACCCAGTAGTTTTGTGTTACCGTCTCGGGAAAAAGTAGTGGATTAAGTAACATAGAGAAAAAATCACAACAACCACAGCGTAGACTCAGCCTCAAAAGAAGATAAATACGTATTTAGGTACTTTCTTATATTTTATTTACATCTCTCCCATTTTGTACGGCTGCTTGAAAGATTTGATTTAGAAATGAGAAGCACCCGAGTATTTTTGCATGAGAATAATATTATTATTGTTTTCTTTGATGTCTCGATTTCGTTTGCTAGTGTTATTAAAATAAATGCCTTTAACACGTTTCATAAATTCGCGTATCGCAATATAAAATCAAAGTGTAAAAAAAATAAACTAGGTAGATATAACCACAGAACTCATATTCTTAAACTAAAAAGGTTTTCTTCATAGATTTCCATAGTAGGTACAAAATACAATATGATAGAAATGTTTCCTAGAATACACAAGTCAATGAAATCGAAAGCGTAACCTGGACCTAAGTTCCCACATTGTTATACAGGAATAAAACCTATTTCAATTCTAGCAAAACACAATCAGTCCTCTGAACGAACCCATTTTAATACCTTCATTCAGAATGGATATTGCAACGAATGAAAACTCATTGGCTCGACGGCTGGCCGCTCCGATCGCGCGGCTCACAATCGTTTACCTAGCCTCCTACGTGTATAGAATCGGGCAATTTCAATATACTCACTTTGTTAAAGAAAATCATATGATCATTCATAATATTTCCAGCTTTAGTAATTACTAAAACTATAATCATCACATGAAAACTAAAACTGATATCTACTAAAAAATTAGCTGAAATATTGGATTTTAGATCAAGTTATCACTAAAAAGTTCTAAACCTCAATAATTAAATGTCAACTTATTTTGCTAGCTTAATTTCCTTTATTCCCAGTAGTTCCGTGCAAGAAGTTCCGTTTTCCATACCACCTCATGTTGTGTGTGTGGTAAGGAAAAATCAATTGTACGTAAAGGCACGTATGCTGTGTTTCGGTGTGAAAGGAGTAGCCATTGAACTATAGGAAACGGGTGGCATACATTTCTTGAGCCCAGAATATCATCGCAACTGCAATATGAAGTGACTTCCTTGACATTGCCTATTTTAATAGATGGTTGGACTTTCACATTCGAAAAGTTTTTCTAAAAAAAACTCTCACTTCAAATGAGAGACAAAGTCTCTCATTTGAAATCAACAATCATCTCCACCTCAACATCTATCTAACCTAAACTGCACTAGCTGTCTTCGCATATGGACTTTTCTTACTGCTTCAAATCAGGTGGTGTGGTGTTGAGTCATTTGTCGTGCTTTGTATATAAAAAAAACAATATGAAAATCTTTTTATTTGAATTGATTCATACCAAATTGGATTTAAATCGTGTCGAATATTTTAGCAGTGTAAAAGAAGCGGCGCGAGAAACTTTGCTTTCGTTGCACGTGATACTGTGATACATCGCTACAATTAGGAACCCCCTTTTCTTCTAATCGCTAAAGTACAACCTTCATCAAGGAATGAAGGTAGTTAAAAACTTACCCAGTTGAAAACAATACCCAGGTAGTTTAATTCCCTTGACCGAATTACGGTTTGATGCTAAGACCAGTAAACTCGTAAATAGATTAAGTGATTTATTTGGACGTATAAATCAAACACAGTTTGTGCGTACTGCGTATAAAAGACTAATAGGAAACGTAAACAGAAGTACCTATTCAAATACCTACTTTGTTGTTATTCTCAGACTCTTGATTCACGGAGGGTTATTGATATTGAATACACAAAGGACCATAATCGCGCCATAATAATCAATACAACTCAGAATTCCAAAAATCCCACATCCACTTGTTCCCCCATGAGAAATAAATTGTTTTTGCTAAAGAATGTTAGATAGTCCTTGAATTTTTTTAATCAATGTCTCTATAAGCCTGTCTGTACCTATAAATAATAATAATATTTCACTCACGCCTATTCCATAGCGTATTATCTATCCCAAAGTAAACATCATCCACAAGCTTATGTTATGGATACAGATAACGGCGAAATACAGATATTACTAGCTGACTGGCAAACGTTATTTTGCCATAAAAATGGGTATTGGTGATAGAAGGGTAAAATTTTTGGGTATTAAAATTTAAAAAGTATTTTTTGATGACAAATCATAATAAAATGTCTAAATAATATAAAATCTCAATTCAACCAATCCGCATATCCGACAAACAAACATTATTTCGAGAAAATAAAAACAATACTGCTTATATGTTCTCGAGTTAACAACGATGATAAGAACCTACCTTGAAGTGCTTTAGCCAATCAGAGACTTATGTATTTCAAATCGACCCACTTCCCGTGTTCCAGCTTAGCTCTGAATAAATCATGATTCGACGACTGCTGTTCTGTTTCAAAAAACGGGCAAGAGAACGTTGTACAGTCAAGGAAACATCAGAAGTAACCAAATATGCCTGGATTGAAAGCCCTTATTTTAATCATTATAATTATTATCGTTCTCTCATTATGAGTTTTTTTTTCATACGACAAGTGTAGCAAAAAAGTTTACGGCCCGCCTGATGGTAAGCGATAGTCGTAGCACCGGTACCGTACGGATAGGCGTGATACGCTCCCAACCCGATAAAAGTTATCTTTTTATTTTATTTCTTAAAGTTTTTTTTTAATCTATATGATGGTCGTACGAGTTTCTAAATTAAATTTGGAATATTAAACTGCATCTATAATACTTAGCCACAGTTATAATTATTTTAAGGAAATATATATGTGTAAATATGATGAAAACATGGAATTATCACAGAATTTGAATGGTATTTTTCTCAAAATTATTAGTAAGTATTGCCACGCTTAACTATCATACGCATTTGTTAAAGGATTCTAGGGAACATCGCGTTATTGCTGGTAACAGCTACGACACGATCCTTTCAACTCCTTCCAGCTTTTCAGTTGGAACTTTTCAGCTCACCGCCTGACATGAGCTTTCTATGTGGTGTTGAATAAATATTATTCTGTTCTCTTCTATATACTTTTGCTGTTGACTCTACATGCAAGTATGGATTTATAATCGACTTCCAAAACGAGGAGGTTCTCAAGTCAGTTGGTATGTTTTTTTCTTAGTATGTACACCGATTACTACGTGATTTCTGATTCGATTTACGTGATTCTTCTTTTGTTCGATTGTGACATTTTTTCCTATAAAATTCATTTCAAATCGATTGGGAAGTTTGGTTTTTAAATCAAAATAACTGAAATGAGTTATAGTCATCCATGTATGCGAAATAGCGGATTTTTGCTTTCCTATAACTTTTTAGTGAAACGATACGATAGTAGAAAACAGTATAATATGCTAACGTCAGCTATCTAGCTTTGACCTTAAAAAGTTATCACTAAAAATTGTAAAAAAAATCTGCTATGGTGCTAATTTGTTTCCAGAAACAATTGAAAGTGAAGCACCGACTCCAAAAATTATGTTTGTAGTGGATAAGTACCTACTTAAATTTAATTATTTCATCCTTTTAGTATTTTGAAGTCGGTTTTAATTTTTGTTTAAAATTTGTTACTGAATGTAGGTAATTTCTAAAACATCATGTAATTTATTGTAACAATTACAGATAATGAATAGACAAATCGTTATTTTCATAACTTTTAACGTTCCGGGCAAGTCCTTATATAATATATGTTTTTGTTCATTGGCTCAAAGCTTAAGCCCGAAAAAGCTCTACCGATCGGTCACTAGTAAGATAAAATCAAATCACTGTATTTACAAATAATTATATTTGAAAATCGTAGAACAAATTGCTTATTCATTTGTGAAAACAAATTACCTATAGCTGTTTAATTTCACACCATTTGAACAAAAGATAATAAAACTTTTGGAACTCCTTGATTCTGCCAAATCGATGCGATAACTCTACTTTTACAGCCTTGAACGGCTTAAATTTATTGCTATATCGACAGACGTTTTAGTAATGTAAAGGAAAATAGTTTTTATGACCTTAAATATTATATTAATACTAGCTGACCCCGCAAACGTTGTTTTGCCATAAAAAAATAAAAAAAAAACAAAAAAAATGATAGTAGCCGATTCTCAGACCTACTGAATATACATATAAATTATCATGAAAATCGGTCAAGCCGTTTCGGAAGAGTATGGTAACTAAAACTGTGAGTCGAGAATTTTATATATAAGATGGATAAAAAATATTGTAACTAAAATGATATTATTTTCATTACCAACTGGAGGCATAAGGCCGCTTTCGTAGTGCAACTGTTACACTTGATGTGCTGTCGTCTGTACATGATATAACAAGCGATATAACCCATGTTAACATAGTGATATAAATACTATGGTGTTATCAAAAATTCTAATATGTAATTGTCAAATGAGGAGCTCGGTGGCGTATTGGTTTGAGCGCTCTGGTTTCGATACGAAAAACATAGCGACTTTCGCCATGGTCGATCCTGGGATGGGTCAATCAAAGTTTGTTATTTTAAGCTCCTCCGTGTTTCGGAAGGCACGTTAAACCGTGAATCCCGGTTGTTCCTGCAACAGCTTTAACCCACCAACCCGCATTGGGCCAGCATGGTGGTGTTATGACCTAAGCTCCTCATGTGTTTTTCCCAAGTAGGAAGGCCTGTACCCAGCAGTGGGACATATATTGGATGATGAATTGTAAAATTAATTTTGAAATTTCTCATACATTTTGTTTTACTGGCCGAACTATTTGTATGAAGATATTTAAAATATATTTTCGAATTTTGACTAGCAAGGCTTTTTTCTTCGCAAAAGGTGCAATGTTTTTCGGGCTGTGTACCCCGTGACGTCGGCAGAAACAGCGAAGGGGTACATTGCTAGGGGGTTAAGTGGGTAAGAGCCACCTCCTCCCTCAATTTTCCAAATCGGCTTAAAAATAAAAATAACTGCCTCCGAATGATAAACTCCTTCTTTTTTGAAGTCGGTTAAAAAGAGCATATTGAGGAAATCTCTACTAGTTTTAATCTGTTCAACATTTATAGTGTTATGAAATTAATAGAACAAGTTTTCTCTCTCTACTACTTATATTAAAACTTATCTCAGAATATAAACGAAGTACCAACCAAATAAGAGCCAAATTGTCAAATTCGCTTCAACCATTAATAGATTAAATGTAATGTAGTAGGTACCTACGTAATTTCAAGTAAGAAAAAAAACCTTTCAAAAAACGCTGAGTACACATTTTTTACGGCAATTTAATATCAACTACGTACTTTGCGAATAATTACAAAGAAGGCTCAAAGCGAATTATGTCCCTTTTGGTGTACCTAATTACCAGAAATAAGAGTATTGTGCTAAATAACCAAAATTACTTTTTTTTTGTACAACTAGATGACAAACAAACTGACGGCCCACCTGATGGTATGCGGTTACCGCCGCCTATAGACACCTGCAATAAAAAGGAAAATCACTTGATATTGCAGGTGCGTTGTCTTCCTGAGGCCTAAGATGAAATGCCGTCCATGCCCAGTAATTACACTGGCTACCTTTTCCTTCAATCCAAAACACAGCGAACTGTTTCACGGCTGAAATAAGAAAGGCGGTGGTACCTACCCAGACGACCCTACATTAATGCCTACCACCTAGTACACATTAACAAGTAATTCAATTGCAATGCATGTAGGCGTGTAATGTTTTATGTAACTATGGTTATCTTCTTACGTACCGGCGAACAATCATCTACTGCACTGAACTAACTTTCAGAGCTTCTCAGAGCTTTTGCTTTTGCTATTTCTGTTTGAAACTAGTTTTCAAATTTGTTGCACACATCTTTTGCCGAAATTTCGGCCGATGTGATGTAGCCGATGATTCGGTATTCGGACAAATCACTATTCGCAAATATTCGTTTTTATTGTGCGTAGTGACTATTCATCTTACTATGGCATTTCTAATGTGACGTATATAATAATATACTTACAGAATGAAAATTTTGAACCATACCTGGCAGCAGACAATAGGAAAAATCTCTGACGTAATAAATTTATTTATTATAATTGTTAGGAACTGTTTAGGTAAGAAAATGGTATTTATCTTTACGCGTATGACGTGTCTGTAATGTACTGAAGGTTTGCTGAAACCTGACTCAAATATACTTAACCTGACTTTAGTTGGATTTCATTTCATTTCTTACATTTAACATAGCATGATGGTTATATTTGATTCCTCACATTGACCAGTCAAGAATCAGATTCCAGACACAATTGATTTTTTAACTGTCATAGACCTCCAGAGGTATAACGCCGCTAGACAGGTTACGTTTGTGCTATAAAAGTAAACTGTATTTTTTTGCATAGGTTGGTTATAGTGATGCAATCTATTTTTTTTTTCGCATTTGTAAATAATGGAATGTTTTTTTTGGGTACCTATTTGTATATAGAGTATTTTGAGTAGGTACCTAATTAAGTACTTTTCGTCTAGGAACGGATCATATGTTTACAGAAATTATAATTGTAATGAATATTATTATGTAGATTTAATAAATGTAAATATGAATACGCAATGAAGTATTTATAACATCTAATTATTAATAGTAAAATGTTGAATAATTAATTATATTGACTATTTATAAATTGTGAACTCATTGTATTGACATTATTTGAAGTATGAATTAATTGATTATTTTGCTTATTTGATTTTTCTTTTAGTATTGTATCTTTTATTTGCTGCACTCGAAAAAGTGATTAAGTT
This sequence comes from Nymphula nitidulata, assembly GCA_947347705.1. Classification (NCBI taxonomy): domain Eukaryota; kingdom Metazoa; phylum Arthropoda; class Insecta; order Lepidoptera; family Crambidae; genus Nymphula; species Nymphula nitidulata. The sequence goes on along the minus strand of OX374630.1, from coordinate 14,305,341 downwards.
ATTTTAAAGTACGTAATAAGAATTGTAACACCGTATGTAACACTTAATCTGCAAATAGATGAATATGAATGTCACCTGTCAAGTTAATCCAATTTAAATATGAACATCTGCAATAAAAGCGCAATTAAGTATAACAGTTGCGCGAATATCCAGAAATGTTTAAGACATTTTATGTATTTCGCTCCACGTTGTGAAATATTTTCAGGTGCGCACAATTTGCTGCCAAACACTAGTGCATAATAGGATCACCACGCGACCCAGATCCTACGGGATAGAGTTCCCATTTTAACTTCTGAAAGTTACTAAGAAACAGCCCTTTCAAACTTGTAGGTAATTGCACTTGATGCATGGCGTGTTTTGCGTGAGAAAGCTGTTGCTATAAATTAATCGAAAAAATATAGATTAATTTATTTGTACATTTCGAAACAATTTTACAACCACAGAATTTTGATGTTTTGATTTGATTTATCATACTGATTCAGTAATAGATAATTATTTTATAATCAAGTAGCTGCACCCGGCATGCTTTGCAATGCCCGTAAAGAGAAAACTGTCAAGTTGTGTAATTAAAAATATATAAAAAATAAATATAATACAGAAATCTTTGCGGGTGTTTCCAAAACATCCTACCAAAGTGTCATCACAATCTAAGCAATGGTTTCGGAGCGCATAGATAGGCGAAAAACATACAAACAAGTCGTCTCAGGGTGTTAACCTGATTCTTTATGGTATTACTCTTAAGGATGACCACCACTGCTACCTGCCTTCGTTTTTAAATGCGTTTTCCCTACACCCATTAATCCTGCATGAGTGCGGTAAGAAGGGAGATGCCAATGCAAAATAACTTGGCACAATCACATTTTGTTAAACTCACGCTACCTGATGTGAAGCTGTAATGTGAAGACAGCTAATAGTGCAGCTTGAAACGCACTGTTCTAGACGCCTCAAACTTGCCGACCCAAAAGGTGACTTGTTGTAGGAAGCATAACACATGCGCTGGCAAGGAATTCTAAATTTTGGAAGTATGACGACGAAAATACAAAATATATTGGACGAGTATTGATGTCCATCAGGTTCCCGACGGTTGGTCACCCTACCAGAGCTGCTACACGTGCCGTTAGTTCAAGGCCGCTGCGATCGTCGTGGTCAGTTCCAATGCAATGTTAACACTAATATTTCTTTTGGTTTTGGCATTTGAGCTTCACTCAGGGCTAGTATTGTTGACAAAAGCGTTTTATGAATCGTCGTATTAACAAGAATAAAGTAATAATGGCTATACTTAGGACGCCTATTTTAAAGTCCTAATCATTGGCATTTCTATGATCTATTTACATAAAAATATTTCGTACGATTTCCAAGTGTGAAGTTTTGCCTACTTTCTTTTAATCGTCCTATTTTTATGGCCGTATTTTTATTTTCCTAAACCTAACCTCATTGGTCCACACCTATCTACTTTTCACCCCATTAGTATGCAGCAATTAGTTCAATTTTGCGAGCAAATAGCATGCAAGCAAGCAGCGAGAATTGCATTGCCCTCGCTTTGCTCGGTCCGCTGTGCGTGGTCACAGGTGATATTATTGATTTATATAAGATTAATACAGATGAAATTATCATATACATATGATAATTTCATGGAATTTGTATGAAATAATATAACATTGGCTGCATTATTTCATAGAAATGTCATGAAATTATCAAACGAATAAGATGTTTTTGAAAGTGGCAAACCATTTCTATGGATTAATAGCCCATGTTTTAATTTATTGTCGTATTGACAGCACCACCCTGTATATAATCAAATCTACCTGACGTTTTGAGGACTTAATAATGTCTTAAATTATTTAGAAAAAATCATTTCTGTAAAGAATTGTGAATGCTTACCAATAAATTTGAGGACATTAAATATTATCGATTGGAAATTAGAAGAGAATAAAAATTTCAGGATAATCTGCCATAGTTACAGAAAACTAAATAGACAAAACAATAAAGTGCATAAAATATTAAGGATTAGTAAAAAAAAATAGGACAAGATTTAAGGCACGTCAAAGATCACTCCGTACTCCGTACTTAAATTAGTCGATTACGAATTACTCCTACTATATGATTATTACAGGGATGATTATAATTCCGCTTGTAAAAAAATTGGTAAGATTTACGGCCGGTCTTCGAAGTAGATTAACGCTTAAGTACCACGTTACACCAACCGTTGAGCTTGTAATAACAACCGTTGATATTGCAACCACACTATACATATGAACGATTACCTAGATAAATATTTTGTTCTTCATATTTAAATATATAAAAATGTTATGTTGGTTCGTGTACGCTTCAAAAACTCAAAAAGTTCTGCACCGATTGAGTCGAAATTTTAACATGATATAAAATCCGCATCAAGGATTGTTTTATCTATTTTTTGCATCAGTCACATATCTGCGACCGCGAGAAAACAATTTTTTTAACGATGCGCCACTGCGAAGCGTGGGTACAGCTAGTTTTCTATATACTTATTTCTCGCGTCGCGCGTGGCCACGGTGTTTGATGTATCGATTTTTACTAAATATAATATTAAAATATGAAGACGCTGACAATGCAAATTAAACTTCTCGGAATAATAAGAATCAAATCTCAAGAAAAATTCGTTTAAAAGAAATATTATAAGATATTTTTTGTTTGATAAGTTTAACTTTGATATCCAACCGTTTCATGTTACAATATGTTTAGCGCTTGTAATATTTCTTCATAAAGTACTTTCATAAATAAAGAACTAGGTCAAATTATATAACAAGCAAGCCAGACTTCATCAATACGATAATAAATCCAGTTCAAGGGCGACGCCACTAACTCTAAATATTCAGTGTTTTTGTACAGTCATACCTGGAAAGATGTACAGTCGAACACAGAAGTAGGTTAGCATTTTAATGCCAAGTTACAATAACTATAGCGTTCATAGTATGATTGCAAATTTACATTAATTACGAGTATGTGACATGCTACTTCTTAGTTTGACTGTATCTACTCACTAAAAGCTTCAAAATATGTGAATACTTATTCTAGTTTAGATAACAAAAAGAAATTCATCAAAAATTAAAACCGACTTCAAAAAACAAAAAATGATTAACTTATCCCTTAGAAACATATTTTTTGGAGTCGATGCTTCACTTTCTATTGTTTTTGAAAACAACTTAGCACCTTTTATTATTTTATCCTTTTCAGTTTTTTGATGGTCAAAAGGTAGTATTATGTCGTTTTTCCGAATTTATCTATCTCCACGTCAATCTTCATCTAAATCAGTTCAACGCTTTAGAAGTGACAACATAACAGACAGAGATACTTTTTTTCATACTAACAAAGTCTTCGGCTTTATAATATTAGCAAGTATAGATTTAAGATCAAGCAATCTCCGTTTGCGCGTCTGAATTTTGCAGCACTTAAATTCTAGGTACATCAGCAGCTGAAAAGGTTTCGATATAATATTAAATATTTTTTGGTGGGTAAGCTCATAAAAGTATTGTATCGTTCAAAGCATAATTTATTATCAATATTGGATGCCAATTTGCCCGTCCATTGGAGCGCCGGAATCTTCCTTTCAAGCTTGTCAATACCCCGATCAATTTATTACGTACCTATAAATTATACGATAAGTTATGCGGTAAAACATAAATTTTCTTAATAGAACATAACCTTCACATAAGGAATTTTACTGAACATTTGCGCCTTTCGAAAATCGTCTCTACAATGTTCTGTTTAACGCGTGGGAGCTCTTTTTATATCATAGAATGTTAAGCAAATTGAAAATCTACTGATGATCGGGTCTCTAATAACATTTTAAACACAGAATTTTATTTTTTAATATCGAATTTCATTCCACAAAAAAATAAAATCGACGATTTTTAATATCTAAATTTCTTGATTGCCAGAATAACCCACCATTACCATTTCATACAACGGAATAACGTTTCATGGAAAAAAAATGTTTTAAACTTGCTTTCGTTACCAGAATAACGGTTCATAGAATTCTTATTTCATATAATCATTATTTTTTCGATAAAACTGTTTATAAACATTAATGAATATTTAACCTACACATTTTAATATTGAATCGAACAAATTTTTATTACTTACTCAAACGTTTCATCGAAGGATGCATTCGTGTGATAGTAATAACTCTTATGTAACTAGTAATAGACGGAATGTGGCGCTCGGCGGCGGCTGCCGCGGCATGCTCGCTACGCTCGCTCGCCTTTGCCCGTTAATGGTCACTATGCCCCTAGTGTAAGTTTCCGTCCAATTGAAACGAAAATGTTCCTAGTCGTGATAACTGTCAAATTGTACGAAAACGGCAGCAGCGCCTCTGTTGTGAATTATTGGAAACCACTTTCTATATTATGCATTTGAGACGTGACAACTACTTACGATGATCGCTTTCGTTTCGTTTCGATAGAAACTTAAACTAGATGTACTGTTCCTATAGTTAGAAAGTTGCCAAGTGCAATGCAAGCAAACATAGCATTTATTATTTTATTACAAAAAAGAATTATTGAGTATTAAAATCGTGGTTTCGGTAAATTTTATGTAACGAATATTTTGTAAACTGAAACTTACGTGAAACAATAAGAGCCACCGCACATATACAATTTCGAGTTGGCCAACTAAATCGCAGAATGTCTAATAGGCATAGAATCATATGATAGCCCGCACATTATATCAACTAAGTCGTTCAACTAAATAGTTGGCCAACTATCGGCCGATAGCCCGCACACTATAACAACTCAGTTGGTCAGTCGCACGGTAAGATGCAGTGTGACCAGACCCACGCTTGGATTTTTGCCGACGGGCACGCAGCCGCCGCAGCCAGTCGATCTCTGCATTCTCTTCTTGTAACAAATGAAAAAATAGAACTGCTGATCGACGAAGTCCAAAAAAGGCAAGCTCTTAAAAAACTTATCTGGGTAACATCTCAGTTTAGAATGTAAGGTATGATGTTTCCCACGCTCTAATCTGTCACTTAATATCGGATGCACCCTAAATGTTTTGTTCTGTTTTCGTCTTCTTTTTATTAAGTTAAGAAGTGCGTTGTTTTTCCGCATTTTATCGTAGACTTCACCGCGCTAGCAACACTGTCCACCAACTAAGTCGGCGAAGTGTGCGGCCTATGAAAGCACGCAATTCAGTTGTTCGATAGTTGGCCAACTTGAAATTGTATATGTGCGGTGTCTCTAATATAGGAAACAAAATATCGAGGTGACGAGGTGAGTTTGTTGGTAAAAACTATTCCAAAAAACGATGGAACAAAATTCGATGATTTGTTCAATATTGAATTAAAAGGTCTAAAAATAGTTTTATTGGATTGGATCTCATTCCACCAATTATGGCAAAAACGTAATACTAACGCGTTTATCGCGTACGTACAATGATTATTTCAGCTCTGTTGACCCTTTCCATTGTAGTAAATCATCATTTCGAGATAAGGCCACTGCAGTTTTATTTTTTTCAAAGTCCCAAACCTAATTGCAACCCCAAGTGTAACACAACTTTTGAATAACAAACACCCTATGCCAAGGAACTGAATGTGACCTCACCATAGTTCGTTGATAAGTTCGTCGGGTAAAAGAAACTCACTTGGTCTCTAATAGACATAATAATTAAAGTATGTACATATTTTTAGATGCGTATTAAATAATGTAATAGAGTTAGTTGAAATATGGATATGTATATGTGTGTGTATGTGTGTATATGTGTAAGTATGTGTATGTGTATGTAGGTATATATATGTATGTTTGTGTGTAATTATACTTAATTATTTATTACGTACTAATACGATATTTATCATTTAATATTTACTTTACAGTGTGTGGTAAAATGAAATAACTTTCTCCATCCCCTTTATGTTTATATTGATATAAATAAAGTAGGTAAGTAACTTTTTGCACGGGAATGAATGCTCTCAACATAATTTTTTCCTGGTAAACTGTGGATAACTTTAACTGGCTTATAAGTGGATTTGTAAGTTGTGTTTTATAATGTGGAAATGCTGTTGTTATCCCTAATAAATAAATAAAATAAATAAACAAAAAAAAAAGTGAATTAACTTTCCATCTATAGGAGAATCCTTTGTTCAACAGTAGACATCATAGGATAATAGGCGGTAATCTGCTGATGTCATTGTAGCTAACTGATCATACCTTATCCCAAGGCTCGATAATCTCGAGCTCGAATTACATCCCAAGTGAACATAGAACTGGCAGAATCGAGATCTATATGATCTCGATTCTTTTGTCGGTGAAGTTGAGAACGACGCATTATTCAATATTCTTATGTCACATTACTTTTTGTAAAGTAATCATTACTATTAATACTTATTATATTGTTGTTATTGTAATTACTTTATTTCCCTACGTTTACGCTAAATTATTTTTTTGCGCTTTTTTCAATACATTTCTCTCTTTGAAATATCATCATTGTTATTATTTTCTAGAATATTAAGAAACTATAAGTTTACGTAAATAAGTATATGTCAAACTAACACGTAGTAACTATTATGTAATCTGTGATCTAACTTTCATACTTGAATTAATAATACTTTGTTGATAGCAATTATCAATAAATTGGAATTTTCAGATTTTTTCTTTACGTTTGCATAATAGTTCACCTTGGTATCAAATATAAAAGATTCTAGGTTATCTAGAAGTTAGTTAGGTTTTTGATGAGTGAGTCAGTCACAAAATTGCCGGGTTGTTTGAGCAAAGATAATATAAATTTTTAATTCTTTACATGCTAGGTGGCTGGATTCAATAGCTTACGAGTTGTTAAAGGGTCTAAACGTAGCTCGAAATGTTTCTTGTAATATTGCACACGACGCGTTGCCCGCCTTTTTTTAACTTGGCTGGACACGCTGCCGCTTGTCTAAATGTTTTTTTTCTTTCTTTATATGATGATGATATTGTCATTCACTACATATGTAGAATATAAGTACCTAATTTAAATCTATCTTCAGCTGGTTTTCTATTTAAATACATGCGGGGAGGTCAACACAAATACGCTCTGAGTGCAATTTGCCAATCTATTTTCAATACAGAAGCTGCAAAATATATTCAGTGCATAAAAATATTATTCCTTCCAATATCTCTAAAAATAAAACTGTATTCTTGGCATTTTATGTCAGACCATCTGGACCAATCGACGGCAACTCGGTTTTTGTTAAACAATGTGCCGGACTAAAATAACTTTCAAATCATAATGCGCAGGTAAAATCATTAGTTAAAGTAAACAATTTAAGAAAAAAATCTCCTTTTAGTTTCACCGTAGAAAACAGATAGAATTGGGAATAACGAATCCATAATATTCACATATACTTACCTATGATAAGAAAAGTGAGAAAAAACTCCCGTTAAGTCTACAGTGGAACTGCTGAAAAGATGAAGTTTAACAAAGGAAAATTCCCTTTATGTAGATTAGGCAAATCACCATTACCACATGAGTTTTTTTTATTATTATTATTTTATTTATACACTCACACCTATTATCTAGCCCAAAGTAAGCATGATTAAGAGCTTGTGTTATGGATACTAGATAACGGATAAATATTGTTAATAATATGTATATAAATATTAGAAATATACTAAATAAACATATAAACATCCATGACTCGTAAACAAATGCTCGTACTCATCATACAAACATTTGCTCCTACCGGGATTCGAACCCGGGATCTCTTGACCGAGTAGCCTGTATAGCAAGGGATACAGACCGCTCGACCAGACGGTCGTCAAAGTCATTTAAATATGCCTAAGGCCGATGTCAAACGCCGATGATTGAATTCGGGAGATCGTTATCGGCCTAGGCAGATCGTTAAACGTCGGACGATGGTATCGTCAAAAATAAAGCAAAGCCAAATAACTATACGATGATGACAAGGGCACTATTTACACTGTTTTAAATTATAATAAAATAGAATAAGCTGCATTGTCTTTTTTAACACTTTAACCCGTCAAGTATCAGCTTCCAGGCATTATGATTTTTCAATTGTCATAGACCTCCAGAGGGATAACACTGCTTGACAGATTAAGAAATACAAATGGAAGCCGATGGGGGAGGCCTTTGTTCAGGGGATCCATCACTTTATCGCAACTAAATACATCGATTTTCACTTCCCATAACACTATTCACAGATTGTTTTATTCACATCACCTGCCTGTATACATCCCACGGGCACAGACCAAGGGCTTAACGTGCCCTTCGAAGCAAGGGAGAGTTCGAAGATTAGAAATTATTGTTGACCCATCCCGGGATCGACCATGGCGAAAGTTGCTTTGTTTTCGGAATCGAAACCAGAGCCGTCAGACCCATTACGCCATCGAGCTCCTTGGTGATTGTTTTATTCAATATTGAACAACTCCTGGAATCCATTACATAACATCTAAATTTCCTCGAATAGTTTTTATCAACGAACGACTCGACGTATTTTTCCCCATTTTGTTTTTCATCGACATAGTGTCAGATCGATGTTTTGTTTTCCAAAATTTTGTTTCCACGTATGTTTCAGCTCACAAAATAGTCGTTACATAAAATTTTATTTCACATATGTCACTTTTGTACACAGAACAGCACATCAAGTATAACAACTTTATTAATTTTTCTAAATACATTGTTTCTACTTTATTTTCCTTCAGTTCTTTTTATTTAATCTTTATTCGGTAGTAAAAACAAGCAGATTATGAACCTCGCGAAAGTCACATTTATAATTGCACTCGTGTGGTGAGGCAATTATTGGTTATTAGCTAAATCAAGAAATTTTGAATATTTGAAATCATATAAAAGTGAAATTAAATTCGATATCAAAAAATTTTGTGTTTAAATAGAGACTTCTTTGTTCAACAGTGGACATCATAAACTGAGGAATGATGATGATACAACGACTTACAATTATTCATGTTACTGCCCTAACTCTAATAATGCATAACGTTATGAATTCTGTAAAAGTATTTAATATGTTGTTATTGAAATACCAACAAGTAGGTATTACAAGTTATTAAGTATTTTGTTTCTGTTTTGTTGCTGTACGATGTTATATAATCAAATTATAGTAGATCCCTAATTAAAATTATGATGTATTAATTTCATTAATTAATCTGTAATTAAGTAATTCATTAATTAATTTAATTTAATTAATCTGCAAATTAATTAAACAAAGAAAAACCTTGACAAAGGGAATAGCTCAATTCCATTGTACTTACTCAAGGGCAAACAGGATACAAGATAAAGACTAGACAATATTATATAAAACCTTCCACGTCTTATAGGTCGCTGCGAAGGTCCTCGGATAGGTACCATCAGTCTCGACAATTGCTGTTATCCGTGGAAAAAGAATTAAACAGATAAATTATACTTCCTAAATAGTAAATTATTTGGGTTATGTAAACTAGTACCTTACCTTCTGTAATTAATGTCGATGTGGAGTATAAATCTTTTTTTAATGTTGCATCCTTCCATAAACTTACACTTTTTCAAATGAAGCCATTAAGTTCATTTTTGGACATAACAAACATTTCGTATAAAAATAAAAGTGCCTTCAATTTAAATAAGATCAATTATCTACTACGTATTTTGAAGATTTAAAGTACACATATCCCTATTAATCATCATGTTTTGGTTCATGTTTCAGCTCCATTTTAGTTGGGTTCCGTTCATATTTGTTTTACCCTTCGCTCTGTTTTATTTATCTTGTCCCTCAATTGCGTGTTGTCCTTCATACAAATAAAACTCAGATCCTTGGGAAATATTTTATCCAGGATAATGTCGCGTTGAGAAATTCACGTCATTCTGTTAATAGGTACATTTTGCATGGAATGTAAAACGCAATGCCATGTGAAGGGAAATACAGATTTTGGGTAATTTTACTTCATTGTGTCATAAGATGTCATAGAAATGTTCGTGCTACTTGCTTAGGTCTCAAACAAGCCAAAAACTGGATGCGCTCAATTCTTCGTAGTTTTGTCTTTCTTGGAGTTCATTATACCTATCTCTCAGAGAATTAGTTTCATTTCCGAAGCTACAAAGTTACAAACAAAGCTAAGAGAAATGACCTCAGGTCTACATATTGATCAAAACATTCCAGACACTAGTGAATGCATTTCACGGTTTGTGCCCTTCCAGTGCGACGACCCTTGCTCAACGAGAACAAACTGCATTTCGTTAGAGGTATTCACTTTATCAACTCAATTTAACAATGAATTATTCTATCCATGCTTGAAACATTTACTTGGGGCATTCAACATTTGAAAATCAAATGAATTTTATTTATATTTCAAATAAATAAATTACATACTAACGAATGAACTCCAATCAAGGGTAAAGATAAGACAGAGGTTGATCATGGTCTCTCTAATCAAGGGTAAAGATACGACAGAAGTTGATAGACAATATTGGTTAACTCGAGGCCATTGAAAATAATACGGAATAAGTACGTTTCACTAACTCCCCATTAGGTGACACCTATCGACTAGTAAATCTTCCAGAGGCGCTTCGTTCGTTCGTCCCAGGCCTAAGGATTTACCACGGTTCTCATCTCATTAATACCCCGGTTGCGATGTAAAGGTCATCAGCGGCCAAGACATAGTCAGTTCCAAAAAAACGCACCTTGCTCAATGAGTAACCTTCAGCTTCAGCTTAAGAGACATTTTTTCAAGTGGATATAGTGTTTAGAATTTTATTAGATCTTTAATTTATAGTAAAGAGATAAATTCATATTTATCTCTTATAAACGAGTGAATCTCAACATAATCTATTTCTCTGGGCAGAGGAAAGAGTACCTGAATAATAATATTTTTTCCAAACCTAAGAAACTGTCCTTAGAAAAACACACTGTCCTATGATTATAATTAATTTTTTTGAAAGCTTTAAAGCTCAAAGCTCTGTATTCGAAATATATATAACACACTATAAACAATTTTTGTGCACAATTTTTTGATTACAATTTTATTTTAATTGATGAAAATGAAAAAAATGAAAATATCTTTATTCAATTAGGCCCCCAAGAAGCACTTTTGAATCGTCAACAAAAAAACCCTTAAGTCTATCACATAAAAATAATATTAACTAACTAACAATTTCATAATGTTTGTCTCTCTGTCTTATCTGCATCTACGTAAGCTAAGAATGTTATGTCAGTCTGTCTATCGGTCTGTCTGTCGGTCCGTCTGTCCGTCAGTCAGTCTGTCTGTCTGTCCGTCAGTCAGTCTGTCAGTCTGTCAGTCAGTCTGTCTGTCAGTCTGTCTGAATTTACACCGGTTCCAAAAGTTGAACTACCGAGAAGATTCCGGCAACAAACTCGTGTAGTCACTCTTTTCAATCATTAAGTTACAATGTTTAATTACACAGTAATAGTATTTAGCAGCGCAGTGTCGCACAGAGTATAAAAAAGGTATATTAAAGTACCAATAAGTACCTAATGATAAGAATATTTACTGTATTTAAAGGCTGTCCGACAGTGCACCTTCACAATATAGGTATTACAATACACAAAGGTCAACAATTAATATACAAAGACCTAATAAAGCTAAACATCTTTCATTAATTTTAAACACTTGTCTGAGCACGTCATTACAATAATAATTGTATTGTTTTATATATAATATCCTATAATGCCATATACCTCAAAAATCCCTCAAAAATTATACTATTGATGAATATGTAGGTAAATTATTACAAAATCAAGGAAGCTTAGAGATGACCATTTCCACTAGTGGCACCTGTTCACAAGTATGACGCATGTGCCAGCCATCGCTCCGCTCAACCATATCATAGGGAACGGAGCGACCCGGCACACGACGCCACCACCGCAGAAACTTATAGAGAGCATGACATCTTCCAGCAACCACAAAATCAATGAAATGCTATTGGTGGAAATAACTATATGACATTATAAGTTACAACCAAGCATTTTTGTCATTTATATAATCGTTAATAGTATAGTAACCTTTGGACATTAGAATTTTCTTAATGTGAATTTTAAATTTGTCAAATGGCAAGTCTAGTACGTAATTAGGAATCTTGTTATAGTAAAGTATGCTTTGACCCATAAAAGTATTAAAAACTTTATGCAGTCTTAGAGACGGTAAGATCAACTTATTTTTATTTCTTGTATTTAATGCATGTACATCGCTGTGTCTTAAGTAGGAATTTAAATTTTAACGTACAAAAATTATGCAAGCATAAATATATTGAGAAGCCACTGTTAGTATATCTATTTCTTTAAATAAGTCTCTAAGAGATGTTCGAGCAGCAAGGCAGTAGATTGCTCTAATTGCACGTTTTTGCAAGATAAATACTGTTTCAATGTCTGCTGCTTTACCCCACAGAAGAATACCATACGACATAATACTATGGAAGTAACTAAAGTAAACCAAGCGCGCCGTGGCAATATCAGTATATTGCCTTATTTTTCTAATAGCATAAGCCGCGGAGCTAAGTCTACTACAAAGTGTTGTGATGTGAGGGTTCCACTGGAGTTTCGCATCGATTGTAATGCCTAAAAACGTGGTGGATTGAATGAAATTTAGCGACTGATTATTTAATTTAATGTTTGTATCCACTTCCCTAACATTAGGTAAAATAAATTTAATACATTTAGTTTTCTTTGCATTCAGTTGTAAATTGTTCACAGTAAACCAATTCATTACTTGAGATAGCGCATTGTTTACGTCGTCAAAGTTAACTTTATTTCTATCACATTTAAAAATTAAAGAAGTATCATCTGCAAACAACACAATCTCACAAAATTCCTTAGCAAAGAAAGGCAAGTCGTTTACGTATATTAAAAATAAAAAAGGCCCTAGAATTGAACCCTGTGGAACTCCCATTTTGACATAAGACCCTGAAGATTTTGTTCCATTGATGTCAACTATTTGAGTTCTAGAACTTAAGTAAGATGTGATTAACTTCAGAGCTGAATTTGTAACCCCATAGTGTTGTAATTTTAAAATTAGCGTCTGATGGTCAACGCAGTCAAATGCCTTTGATAAGTCACAGAATATACCAATAGCATTTTGTGAACTCTCCCATGCATCAAATATGTGCCTTAACAGCGCTACACCAGCATCAGTAGTAGAACGACCCTTTGTAAATCCATATTGCGCACTATGGAAAAGATTATTTAAATTAAAATGCTTAATCAATTGTTCCAAAATAATTTTTTCAAATATTTTACTAAGTGCTGGTAAAATAGAAATTGGACGAAAATTACTAGGATCCTCTCTATCACCTGATTTAAATAGCGGAATAATCTTACTGTATTTCATTAAATTAGGAAAAATACTTTCATCTATACAGTTATTAAAAATTTGCGCGAGATAAGGGGCAATAATATCAATGATATTCTTAACTATTTTTACAGATACATCCCATAAATCCCCTGTATTTTTCAATTTTAGGGATTTAAAAATTTTAATGATTTTTTGAGGAACAACATGGGTAAATTGGAAAGTCTCGCTACACTCGGGCACACAATGCCTCAGGATGGAACTTGCTTCAAGAGAAGAAGAATCTAAATGAGATGTTGTAATCGAAGGTATTTTTGAAAAGTAATCTTCAAATATGCTAGCTATTTCGTGGTCAGAATTAATAATTTGATTATCTACATTTATTGTGAACGTGGTGTTTTGTGACTTGACTTTACCAGTTTCACGGTTTATTATATTCCATGTAGTTTTTGTTTTGTTATTAGATTTTTCAATTTTGTCTCGGATGTGTATCGCTTTGGCGCGGTTACATATCTTTTTGAAAGTCTTGGAATATTTCTTTACATACTCATGAAAGTCCTTATTGTGATTGTATTTCTTTTGTGCGTATAATTCATACATCTTATTTCTACTTTTATATATACCTTTTGTAGCCCAATCACCAAATTTCATTTTATTATTTAAAGATTTAACTGTCTTTTTTGTGAAGGTATTTTCGAACTCATTTTTTATTACATGAAACAAATAAGTATATTGATCGTCCGGGCTGGAATGTGTGAGTGGCAGTGTGGCTACCTTTATAGCCAATTTATTCATAAAAATGTCTTCACGACTCTTCGTAATAGGTCTATATGTTAAATATTTTGGTTCAATCAATAAGTTATCAACAAAAGCAATCAGCAAACCACAATGATCAGACGTAAGATTGGTAATAACAGACTTTGAAACAGGGTCTTTATTTGAAAAAATATTATCAAGACAGGTGGCCGAGTGGGAAGTGATTCTAGTAGGCTCTAGAAATTGATTAACTAAGTCAAAGGATTTAAAAACGGAAAGTAAACGAGTACATGACGGTGTGCTCTCTAACAAATTAACGTTAAAATCGCCACAGATAATAATATGTTTCCTTTTATTACTTATTTTTTTGAGTACATCTTCCATTATGGACTCAAATGTGTTATAATTTCCAGAAGGTGGTCTGTACACACATACTATAACATAACTCTCTAATTCCACACAAGACAATTCAATTATACGCTCGACTGAAAGACCTACGATATCTTTACGTTCTTTACATTTCATTTTATTGTTAACAAGTATTAAAGAGCCACCATGAATTGCAGATTTCCTTACAAAATTGCTTGACAACTGAAAATTGTCAATAGACACCGATTCAAAAACTTTTAGCCAGTGTTCAGTTAAACATACCACATGAATATCTTGAACCATAATATTTTTTTTACCGGTAAATTTACCAGATCTTTAATTACTTGAATTTAAACATCTTATTATTAATATTTACCGCGTAACAAAACACACGCGTAAAAAAAACGATCAGAATAGTCGAATTGAAAACCTTTTTATTTGAAGTTTTTAAAAATAAAGAGACATCTGAAAAAATTTATAAAGAAGAATATTTACGCAAGAGAAATTTCTATTTAATTAATTTGATGTCTTAATTTACGTAGTAAAAATTCCGGTAAATTATCGGTAAGTGAAGTCTCCGATTTTTATCTCTATTCTACAAACTGTAGGTAAATATACTCACCCAATTTCGATCACTGGCCGTATTAGAATTCGATTTTTCATTTGCGTGTTTAGATATTCGGCGTTTAGAATTTCGGACTAATTCAGAGTAGGTTTTGCGAGCTCAATCACTCTAATTTTGACACCTTGTGTGATGTAGCCTATGAAATCGACTCAGTAGCTATCAATAAATAATTGTCAAAATGGGCTACGAATGAGCCCGAATATATTCAGGCGTAATTAACGCAACTACTAGCAAAGAAAAGCCATTCGCTACAGACATAACAGATGGGTGGCTTCGGACGGCATACTAAGCTTTCGAAACCAGTCTCTATCGTGGTAAGTAATCGATAAAATAAGGAGCATCATGCGACTTCGTATCTCAATATCTTTTTTATACAAACCAAATAACGCTTGATGACATGAATGTCCTCGATAAATAATAAACTAGGCAGTCCTAATACTCGATTAAGCATCTGTGTGTTTCCTTTACGTGTCGCACAAGTCTGGATATTTTGTTAATCTTTAGGTTTAGCAGTTTTCTGACATTGTAGGTAGGTACAGCAAATAACAAGTCTATTTACTATTTTATTTCATGGAATGCTTAAATTTATTTATTACATGCAATGCTTACATTATAACTATAATTTATTTAATTTTTTTTCATGATTATGTAATGCTATATTTATTTAAAAAGTATAGCAAACGCTATTTTATAGTTTACTGTTGTTTACTCAATATGTTATATCAACTCAATATACTTTTAATATACTTTTAAGTAAATTAGAGATTGAAACAAATATTCAGTTGTTTTTCTGATCGTCTTAGGTTTCGTCAATCTAAACGTATATATGACTATCGGAAATACACTTTTCCTTTCGTATTACGTGTATTCATCCAGTCTTCCGCAAGATGTAAAAATAGTTAAACTCATAGTTAAATAACAACTTGTTTATCCATACAAATATTTAAAATAAAATATAAATGTGAAAGTAGCTTTGTGTATCTGTATGCCTGTTTATTACCTTTTCACTCATAAACTGCTGAACCGATTTAGATGTAATTTGTCATGAAAATATATTATACACGGGAAAGGGCATAGGCTTCTCTTTGGAGAGATAACCAACATCCACGCGGGAGGATCCACGGGCGGCTACTAGTAAATAAATAAAGTCGAAAGCCTTTCCTGAATTTTGACAAAAATAGAAATGAAATAAACTACTTCAATGTATTTGCAGACTGTTTAGTATTAGATCATTATGACAATCATGCCAAAATATTATGTTTGAAGATTGCAAATTTTCACAAATAAGTACGCAATAAGACAAATTGTAGATACCTACCTATGTAATGAGATGAATCATCTTTAACTGTCTCATATATACGTTCATATTCAGTCCTTTATGATGATTATTAGGTGAAGGGGCAGTGTTGGGAACTTACAGCTTGCTAGTGGATTATACGCTAGACAATAACAACGATGAGAGGTATATACGAGGTTTTTAATAATAAATCAATAAAACAGAAGAATACATAATTTTACTTTTACACGTCAAACCCGACAACTATTTCAGATATGAAAAGAATATAAATAGGTTGTTAATCTTCATAAAATATAAGTAGCTTATTATCTCGCCGAACTTACATTAGTAATTTCAACCTAGATTAAGATTTTTATTGTTACAATGTTAACACAGCCATTTCGAAACAAACAACTTCAGTAGATTTAAACTGAAATCTTAGTGACGCAAGTCAAGGATACGACAGGCTAATGCTTGAACGTTTTTATTTATCGATAACATTAATTTGTTTTCAATTGCCTAATGAAAATTCTTTGTACGGCTTTCCTTTTGTGTACAATTTATAAATATATACATAGACTGGAAAAAAATATTGCAAAGTTTTCCATTAAAACTATATGTACATAACCTGTTATAATATCTGTAATAGTTTGTACATAACAGCAAAGCTTAAAATAAAGCAACGCGTGAAGCAAAGCGGAATCCCAACTCAGGAAATGCAGATTACATGTTGTATGTTCGAAAGTCCCTGATGTATTTACACAACAGATATAAACTGAAATGAGTCACTTCAACTAGCAGCGAAAACAGGCGAAACACGTCGCAATAATGGTTTAGAATTACGTAATTATGACTTAAAAAGAATGCTTAATAATATTTCGCTTTACATTAATTAGTTGAATGGTGCTTTAATTCACTATTTACAAATATTTTTTTCTCATACAAGATTTTAGATTAAAAATTTCTAATCACGAAACGATTATTTAAATTTCTAATCAGCGAGTAACCAAACGCAATCTTTTTCATACTAAAAACAAAAATTGAAGCCGTCTTCAAAGCACTAAAAACATTTTTTCGAACAGAATAGAATCGAATAAAAAAATTTTAACCAACTGAGATTACTTAAAATTAATCATTTTATCCGTTTTAGTATTTTAAAGTAGATTTTCATTTCTGTTTGAAATTCATTTTTCCACAAAATGACTTATTTCAGCTTATAGCAGCCTGCACACACACACACATACATAAAATATTTACTTAAAATCTATCTTAATAATTTAAATATTTAAGTAGCCCCCCTGCGTCAACATCATCTCATTGAGAATATTCTTATGAGCCCAACACTTGATGGTACAGGATCAGCTCAAGGTTAGCATCTGATAGAAAAACCACAGAAGAACCAGTAAACCTTTCAAATCAATCAGATCTGTGAAAGTTTGTAAAGCAAACAAGTAGGAAATGAGCTGATAGTCATCAAACGCCTCATCTGATCAAGAGATCAGAGAGATCAGATTAGGCGTCGTCGACTTTAACAATTTTTGTTTTTCTTAGATATATTGATATTTGTATAAGATATTTTATAGCTAAGAAAAACAAAAAATGTCAAAGTTAACCAGGACTTAGCGTTACGACTTGTCTCTATCTACGAAGGTTATCATCAGTGTTAGAGGTTGGTGTCAGAGACACTGGCCACATATGTGTTCTAATCTACAGCTATAATTGGGTGTTTTTTGATGTGTAAAATCTTTTGATCAGTAGTCAATGTACCGAATTTGTTTTGAGAACTTAATATGATTTGATATTTAAATATTAAGTGGTTTACTGAATTACGTAGATAATGATAGTAATTGTGCTAAAGACTCTACTTGAGAACACTTTATCAATCAGGTCACTATCAAATTAATATCGTACCAGTCTGGTAGTCCTTTTTTGAATTATTCAACTAGACGACAAGCAAGCTGATGGCTCACCTGGTGGTAAGCGACTACCTTCGCCTATAGACACCTGCAATAACAAGCAAAATCACTCAGTATTGCAGGTGCGTTGTCATTCTGGAAGAAAGGTATTCAGCATTATTAAAGAGGTTTTAAGTAATGCTATTTTCTACCACTGTTGTAATATTATTATTTTCAAATATCTTAGAGTTGAAAAAACAAAAAAGTATTTTCATATTTCTCCCGCGTACGCTCAAGTTGTGGAATGAGCTCCCTGCAGAGGTTTTCTCGAATGAGTACAGCATGGGGTTCTTCAAAAAGGTGTGAAAAGGTTTTTACAGGGTCGGCAACGCGCAAGTGATACCTCTGGTGTTGCAAGCGTCCATAGGCTACGGTAACCGCTTACCATCAGGTGGGCCGTATGCTTGATTGCCACCTTAGCGGTATAAAAAAAAAAAAAAAAAAAAATATCATTGGTGGAAACAATATTCTCCAAAAAAATCCAGAGATGATAAATCCTTCTCATTCCATATCTTGACCGACTTCAAAAAGGAGGAGGTTCTCAATTCGGTCAGTATGATTTTTTTCTAAGTATACCGATTACGGCGAGATTTATGATCCGATTTACGTAATTCTTGTTTGTTTGATGCGGAATAGTTGACAATTGGTCCCATAAGTTAACGTCCATTAAGTCGTATATGTATGCGAAATTGCGGATTTTACCTTTCCTGTGACTTTTTAGTGAAATGATACGATAGAGTAGGAAGCAATATATGCTGACGGTCAGCCATCTAGCCTTGACTTTAGAAATTCATCACTGAAAATTGTGAAAAAAAAAAGAAAAATAAAAACCCACTTCAAAACACTAAAAAGGATATAATAATTAAATTTATGTCGGTAATTATCCCCTAAAAAGATATTTTTTGGTGATGGTGTGAAGTTGTTTCCAGAAACAGTAGAAAGTGAAGCCGCGACTCCAAATATGTAATAATAATATGTATTCTTAATTTTTGATTTTAACATTATGATAAATGTTTGAAAAATTACTTAGTAATTAAAATATAATAAAACTAGAAAAATAATAATATGTTTTACGGATAAGTACCTACCTAAATTTAATTATTTTATCCTTTTTAGTATTTTGAAGTCAGTTTTTACTTTTAGATTTATAAACAAACGGATGATTATTTAAAACCCATCACGAGGTACCGCCTTGATAGAAATCGCATGTTGGGTTGCGTATTGAAACGTTGACAGATGCGAACTATCATGTTACTTTTTCCTATTGCTACAAGCGCTGCTAGTTGCTACGAGCGATGCGATCACGATAGCAAAATATCACGCTAATCTTCCATTTCATTTATTAAATACTTATAAATGTGATGTCTTGATAGACTCCTTTATATTATGTTTTAATATTATGCTACAAAGTTAGGGTGACTTGCACAAATTCCTTATGGCAGTTCTTGATTGATTTCTGACGTGATTTTGTAAAATTTGCTAAATAATATAGACACACACGATTTTGGCGGCAAAGTGGGCATTACTTTGTTTTATATCTAAATTTCTCCCTTAAGCTTTTATTATTTTATAGATATTAGAATCCACTTTAAGTATATTGTATCTTTCTTAAATGTATTTTGTTTCGTTCAGTAGTTCCTGGTCAGGTATTAATTAAACTAGGGTAATTTCTAAAATCTTGCAATTTAAATTTAAGTTTTAAAGATAACTGTCTGAATTGTCTTTTGTACCGGATATGTATCTTGCTACAATGTTAATATAACACTTTTCCATTAAATGTAGATTATCTTAGTATGTTGCTATCGCTTTGTAGTATATGTAGGTATAGCTATATTTATTACATCCTCTTTCTAAACAATGCCAATATCTGCAATCGAAAACTAGTTTATTCCGTGTTCCGAGCTCGCTTCGATAGTTTGTCGTCTCACGGCTATTTCCAGTAAATATCTGGAAATAGCTCGGATATGCCACGAGTCATTTACTTATAACGTGTTATGGCAGAACCTAGGAACAAGTTAAAGGATATTTTAACGAGTAGATAAATGAAAGCAGGTTTTATGTAACTACGTAAGCCAGTTATTTTTTTTATGACTCAATGAAAAATCATTGTATTTTTTTGTATTAATTACTTCATCATCATTAGCATCAGCCTCTGGTATCCACTGATGAACTAAGGCATTTCGCAAATGTGTATAGTGGTACTATAACATAGCGATGTTATAGCATCTTTTTTCTCGTTTCCAAAGGAGATGTTACACACTATCTAAACTGTCCTAACTCCGGGAAAAAACAAATAATTAATTTTCACGTTAATTCCACATGTGCAAAATTCAAAATCAATCGTCGGTTTCACCATATGGCAATATGGCGGGCGACATAGAAGAGCTAAACGTCACCAAAGTGAGATAGGCGCCATGATGAATATTTGGCTGTGTTGCAGTTTTTTCTATAAGGACCAGCCCCCTTATTCTCAACTGTCGGAAAATAATCGAATTTCGGAAACTCTATACCTGTCACTTTTTATCGCTATGAGTCAAAGCGAGACGGCATGTGACTTTTCGAATCGAATCCGTGATCCGACAGTTGAGAATAAGGGGGCTGGCCGGGTCTCCACAAAATTTTGGGGCAACTTACTACCAATATTTAAAATTAATATAAATACAAATTCATGATTGATGCGCTGGATTCGGGTTTCTCTCTGAGTGTATTTTATCTTGTTTCAATGCAATCCGCTTTGACAACGTTTAAAGTTTTTATATTACTATTAATGAATAAAAATTAATTTCACTGTAAGAAAAACAAATAATGCCTTGGTAGAGAGCCTGTTTATGATAATAATAGTAGACACCTAATAATAAATTAATACTAAGCTCGCGATCAATATACATATTTACAAAAGCTAGTTTACGTTTTCATTCCTCACTATCTCGAAGAAAAACAACCAATTTCGAGGGACGATTGTGAGAGGGCTCACATTAAAATAAAAATTTTAGGTAATGTTTAAGTGTAAATTATTATAATTTGTTAGATTATGGTAAGTATTGAAGCTTTTTAGCATATGCAATCCTCTTCATTAATAGGAAGCCCCGACCAGGTTTCGTAAACTCCTCTAAGTAATAAATGAAATATTTTAGATTTTTTTAAACAGAATATTTTGAACCATCAGGCAGTCACTCTATTGTCGTTTATAAACTGATATATATTTTAATATCAACAAAGTTCACAAATAAGCTTCCATTCCATCCATTCCACAATATACTTCATGAATAACTCAGCTTCAGTAATTTGCATAAACATCTTGTTTATATATGCTTTTCCATTTAAATAAACAATACATTCGAGTTCCTATTGCTTCCGAATTCATGCTAAGCAGTCGTCGTACCTACCTTACGTCACAACAAGGATAACGTTATATAATAACAATCGAATACGGGTTGTTTTACTATGAATAAACAGCATCACATAGTTTTTAAGTCATTTCTCTGAAGGAAAACCATAATTTTATCAGATAATTATCTTTAAAAATGTTTTTATCATCACTTATCAACACCCTGCCCTGCCGAAAGATTTATTACAACTCAAAAGTAAGTTAAGGTGGTATAATCCGGCGAAAATCGTTAATCAAATTTCCCAATGCATCATTGATTTACTGTCCGTGTACCATTTACGTAATGCTATGGAAAAACCAGAAGCACATATACTGGATGACTCCATAAACATTACTCGGTTCTGTTTAAAATAGCTCACGATGCGAGCGTTTGCGATCATGTGTTTAATGGTGGCCATTACGGTTTTGAGTGCATCGCGAAATGGTTGATTCGAAATATGTATTACTCACGGATTGGATGGTTCAGGGGAATGTGGTACAATTTGGTGTTTTTTTTTATTTGTTTAGGTTATTTGGGTATCGATCACGAGACGCGGCGAGGCGCGTCGTTCGCGCGGGCGGCAGGTTTCGCCGCGACTGGGCGGCCGACCGCCCTGCGCCGACCAGGCCGCGGCTGCGCGGACCGAACCCCATTTTAACCCGCAACCGTTGCCGGGGGGACTGATGTGGCAAGCCACGTGAAATGTGCCTGTGAAGTTCTGTATTGAAATCGTTTTGACAACATGCATTCTGCTTTTACACTGTCGCAAGTAAAAAATTGTAGAGAATAAATATCTACAACGTAGGTTCGGTTTAGATATAAAAAAGTCTTCTGTTTCAGTTCTGTTTTTGTTTTTCTGTTTGTCTAACCTTTTGTTATCTTTTTACTGTATCTGCTCAACTACGAACGACGTTTTCAATCCATCATTTATAGACTATGGAGTATGGATGACGTGATATTCAATATTTATAGTAAAAAAACTCTACGAGCATTGAACTGGAAGCAGTGACACACTTTCCCTCTGCCTTCCAAAGTAGCATTCAAACAGGATATACCTACAGTCGTCAACGCGTTACTTGGCAAGTTGGAACACAGCAATGCCGATGTAATCATTCGAAACTTCCTTACTCAGTTGTAGTATGAGCCATTTCTTCGGTGCAACGAATACAAATGTCGACACTACAAAATAGTAATAACTTTTTTGTAGTGTCGACCGACATAGTAATATATTTCAATAATGCTGAATTAATATTTAATTTACAGTTTCTTCTTCTGAGTTCCACACAAAACAAAAAGTAGTTTAGCCTAGATTGTATTTCATCTTTATGTGATAAAACATTGATAGTTCATTTATAAGGAAATTTATTTTTCACGCGAGTCATGACTCGTGCTCTGCTATGTACTTATACCGGTTTCTCCTTCAATATCGTTGAGTCACTTTGGAAAATCACTATCGCCCACATATCTTATACTCGTTTTGAAATAGCAGGACGTTATAGTTACGATAATATTTTTAATGCCTGTACGTAGGTACACTACCTTCGCCAATTTTGTAGACTACAAAAGCAGTAGGTATTTTGAATTGAAGGTACCTACCATCTTCTTATATTATAAGCTTCCAAACCAAACTTTCTTAAATATATATCAGCGCTCTGATATCTGATTAGGAGCTAAGCGAGAAAGGTATAATTTGTGGACATGCCGCGATTAGTTGATATTATTTGTTACTCGACATTATTCGCCATTGTTAGCCGGCTTCAAAAAAGGAGAAAGTTATCAATGTATGTTTTTTTTATGTTTGTTACCTCAGAACTTCGTTATTTAAAATCCAATTTGGAATAGAGTTTGCTTTCAGAATTGTCTCATATATATTTTATCAAAATCGATATAGTACTTTGGTTTTTAAATCAAAATAACTGGAATAATTAAAGTCATCATGTATGCTAAATTACGTATTTTCACTTTAATGTGACTTTTAGTGGTACTATAGGTACGATAGTAGAAATCAATTTAGGCTAACGGACACCCATCTAGCTTTGACCTTCTTTAGAAAAATAACTAAAAATAGTGGAAAATAATTAAACTAAAATATAAACCGCCTTCTAAACAGTAGAAACAAAAAATAATTAAATTTAAGTAGGTATCTACTTATCCCATAAACAGACATTACTTGAATTAATTATTTTGTTGTTTCAGAAAAAATAGAAAGTGAAGCACCGAGTCCAAAATTGTAAATTATATGTATACCAAGGGAATAAGGATAAAGATAAAGATATATTTATTTGTGAAACATGTGTAGTAGTAGGTATATTACAGTAAAATGTTTTGTTTGAACATGTTCTGCCTCATTAGGCGTACAAATTAAAATAACTAGGTAATACATTGATTTAATCCTTCACGTACATAATTATTTCGGTATTCGTAAACATAAACTATGGTATTGACGAATAAAAATTCAAAATCATACACTAACTAACAATAAAATATATAGGTATTAAATTAAAATAAGTTATCATAACCATTAATTAAAATGTCAAATGTGTTAAAATAAAGATATTATAAGCATATTAATTAAAATTATACATTAGTCAAAAATTCAACATTTTGTCATTAAAAAACTCATTTACGTCGTAATAATACTTGTCAGAGGAGCTCGGTGGCGTATTGGTTTGAGCGCTCTGGTTTCGAATACGAAAACAAAGCAACTTTCGCCATGGTCGACCCTGGGATGGGTCAACCAAAATTTATAATCTCGAGCTCCTCCGTGCTTCGGAAGGCACGTTAAGCCGTTGGTCCCGGTTGTTACTACAACCGCTTTAACCCACCAACCCGCATTGGGCCAGCGTGGTGGTGTTATGGCCCAAACTCCTCATGTGTTTCTTCCATGTAGGAAGACCTGTGCCCAGCAGTGGGACGTTTATAGGCTGGTGATGATGATGAATACTTGTCAATTAATTTTCTTTTTAATTTTTCCTTAAACATATTCACACTTAAGTCTTTATACATATTTGGAATTTTATTATAAATTTTTGTGCTCATACCAAAAATACTTTTCCTTAGAAGACATGTCTTAGCAGTTTGAGTCTGTAGTCTATTAATATCACGTCTATTGCGTTTAACACTATCTGACAGCTTAGGGAATAATGTAGGGTTCATTCTTACGAACATGGCCATTTCAAAAATATAAAGTGACGGAAGTGAGAGTATTTTGTGTTTTATAAAATAGTCTCTGCAACTATCTGTAGTTTGTAAACCAAACATAGCTCTTATGCAACGTTTCTGCATTTTAAATGCTACATCTTTATTCGTTGAGTTGCCCCAAAATATAATGCCATATCTTAAAGTAGATGCCACTAAACCACGGTAAGCAGTAAGCAAAGCACCTGTGCTTACTATTGGAGCGATTTTTAATAAAGCATAGGCAACACTACTGATTTTTTTACACACTTGGTCAACATGTGCTTTCCAGTTTAGTTTATTGTCAATAATAAGTCCAAGATATTTAATAGATTCTACTTCACTTATAATATTATTAAGTTTACTACATAAAATGTCAGTTTTTCGTTGATTAAATTGTATATATTTTGTCTTACTTAAATTGATTTTTAAATTGTTTATATTTAACCAGGTCATAATCGATGTCAAAGAATTAGTAATGTCAGTTTCAAATATATTTAGTTTATTACATGGTGTAGTAACTGTACTGTCGTCTGCAAACAGAGTCATAGGATGTTCAATAGTTTTAGGCAAGTCATTGATATATAGTATAAATAATAAAGGACCCAATACGCTCCCCTGGGGCACTCCATATTTTATTATGCGTTTGCTAGAGTAATATATGTCTTCACGTTTAGTTCCGTAGTTTAGGCGCGATATAGCAGTATATTGTTTCCGATTTTTCAAATAAGATTGGATAAGTTCTAATATATTTCCTGTAATGCCGTTTGATTCCAATTTATTTAGGAGATTTTTGTGATCAACATAATCGAAGGCTTGTGTCATATCACAGAACACTGTACAAACAGGATTTCTTTGGTCAACATTTTCCATTACTATTTTGAAAAAGTTAAATATTGCCATATTTATAGTTTTGTTTTTTCGAAAACCTTTTTGTTCGTCACATAATATACTGTTTTTTTTTTTCTAAAAACGAATAGATTTCTTTATATATATATTTTTCGAATACTTTAGACAGCACAGGTATGAGCGTGATAGGTCTAAAGTTATCTAATAAGTTTTTATCTCCTTTTTTAAAAAGCGGTTTTATGACGGATGTTTTAAGGTAATCTGGAAATACACCAGATAAAATACTCAAATTTATAATATGACTCAAATGCATACATATTTCTCGCATATAATGATAATAAAGCATTGTCTTATGTCACGGGTGCAGAGTTGAATCACGAGGGTAACGAAGGTATTATGGTTAACTCCCGAGCGCAGCGAGAGTGTTTAATAATAAAACCTCGAACATATCGAGGGATTTAAAAGTAAAGTCCTGAGTGCAGCTAGGGATTTAAGCGTAGCCAAAATATAAGAATGCTTTTTCCTGAGGAATATATGTTGCTTTTCGTATCAACTGCAAGGAAATAAAAACAAATTTACAAGAATGTAATTATATTTATTCAGAATAATTTATTACATCAAAAGTAGAGTTTTACAATTCGAGATTTACTATTTGAAAAAGATCCCTTTATTTTCCGCTTTAACACCTAAAACTGTAAGCAGCATGGCGGGACTATTTTTTTAATGATTTGGATCATAATAATACCACCACACACCCACCACACACCACCACAGATTTTTGATCATAATAATATGTTGTCGATTAAAAATCACATTTTTTTAATCAACATTTGTGTTATATTAATTTTCCGAATTCAAAGGGAATCCTTAGGGATAGAATGAAATTCAGTACAATATTCTCTCCCTGTCTTGTAAAGGCTTAGAATGACTAACTTTAAGTTGAGTTGAATTGACCCAGAATATGTCATTTTTGAGCATGTGGTGTGAAAAATATATTTTCGTATAGTTTCATTATCATTACCAGCCTATATACGTACCACTACTGGGCACAGGCCTTCCTACTTGGGAGAAACACATGAGGAGTTTGGGCCATATCACAACCACGATGGCCCGTGCGGGTTGGCGGATTGGTTACAAGAACGATTGTATCACAAGGGAGCAAAGTAATAGTTTTACGGCGAAGGCGCTGAATGCATTAATTCTAGAGATTTTGAAGTAGAAATGAAAAGCAGAGTACACTCCTCTGGAAAAATCAGTCTTATAGCTTGGGTGCGCTTAAATCCCTCGCTGCACTCAAGACTTTATACTAAAATCCCTCGCTACGCTCGGGGTTTTATTATTTAGCACCGCTGCGTTCGGGAGTTGGTCATACAGTCCTTCCTTACGCTCGCGATTGAAGTTTTTTTCCTTGGCATAATTAAGACGCTTTATTTCCTTGGTATATAATCTATACTATTTTACGTTATAAGTATGTACGGTAAGTACATTTTTAGTATTTCGCAAGTCGGTTTTTTCATTATTTGTCGAATAGTTAACAAATGTTAGTCAATGTCGAATAATACAAGACAAGTATTATTCGACATTAACTAACATTTGTCAGACATAATATGAAAAATAAAACCACAGACAGACTTAAAAATATTTAAAATATTATTGTCTTCTTTACGAGCGGCAAAATTAATTAAATTGCAAAAACAAATATTAAGTCATATTAATCACAACTATCACAAGTAATCAGTAACAACTAATTCTTTACTCAATATTCATACAACAGGCAGATTGCGGTGCAGAAAAACTACCTTTAACCGACTTCTTAAAACGATTTCCTCCTTTTTTAAAGTCGGTTAAAGGTAGTTATCATCAATTCGGCTGTATTTTTTTTCCATTTTTCATTTTGTTATCTCAGAACTCCGTCATTTATAAACCGATTCGAAAAATTCTTTTTTAATAGAAAGGCTATTTTTTGGATTTGTCCCATAGATATTTTTATAATAATCGATTCAGTAAGTCAAGTAACAAAATTACTTAAGTATTTTCCTGTGACTTTTCATTGGTGCATTTTTTTTTATATACAACTAGATGACAAACAAGCTGACGGCCCACCTGATGGTAAGCGGTTACCGCCGCCTATAGACACAATAACTAGGAAAAGTCTCTTGATATTGCAGGTGCGTTGTCATCCTGGGGCTTAAGATGAAATGCCGTCCATGCCCAGTAATTACACTGGCTACCTTTTCCTTCAATCCGCAACACAGCGAACTGTTTTACGGCTGAAATAAGAAAGGCGGTGGTACCTATCCAGACGACCCTACGGGTCTACCACCTAGTAATTCTATTGCGAATGTAAAGTTAAGTCATGTTTGTCGGTGTTATAACTAGAAAAAGTTTATTTAGCGCTTCTATGAAGGTCGTCTATAAAACATCAATTTATAAAAAAAACGAAGTTTGATTTTCTTTTCAATATTTTTTTTACATGCCCTTCTGTTATTGCGTTAAGTATGTGATTTTGCTCTATTCTGCATATCAGCGGAGATTGGAAGGTTTTGGACTTCTTTCTTGACCTAATTCGTAGATACAAAAGTAAAAAACCAGCCAAGAAACGTCAAGGGTTTCGTAGCATTTCATATTTGTAAATGAGTATTCATAACCGCTACTTCTAAATAAAAATTGGTAGAGATGGGTAGCTCGTGATTATTCAGCATTATAATAAGTATTTAAATCCTATTATTCCGACTACCGTTATCCTTGTGTTTAGATAAGATACAGTTGACTAATCAATGAAGTATTTTACAAAGGCCAATACATGAATGGAAACAATTTTCTTGATAGAAAAACCAAAAAGGATCCTTCTCATTCTTTTTTTTTCGATTCATTAGTTAGCAAACAGATGAATATTTCAAACCCAATCAAGCTGAGTAAATGTCAGCTCATTGGGTAGGTACTAACGTGACAATAATCGATTAACTCTGTGACCACAGAATATATAATATTACAACTATGATTTACAGAAATAGGTCAGTGAGACATGAAGAAACTTTACGAGTAAGGGTGATATTACAAAACGTGTCATAGCCTGGTTTTAAGATAAAGGTAAATAGAGACAACCTCTGTTTGAAGACTGTTATTAAAAAAAATATTAATAACAACAAACATAAACCCTAGAAAGGCATTGGAATATATATAAAGATACATTTTAGGTAATACCGTTTTTTTTATGTATGATTAAAAGTTTCGAATAATATCATAACGTTTTTAGGCAAACATTAATAGACATATAAAAATAAAACGTTTTCGTTTAAACCATTTGTAGCTGCAGACCCCTAATAA
This sequence comes from Nymphula nitidulata, assembly GCA_947347705.1. NCBI lineage: Eukaryota > Metazoa > Arthropoda > Insecta > Lepidoptera > Crambidae > Nymphula > Nymphula nitidulata. The sequence goes on along the minus strand of OX374630.1, from coordinate 14,276,383 downwards.
CAACAATGTCAGTTCGGCGTCTTCCTTCCGCGGCAGTAAATTGAGCCATTCAATACGGCGCTCATGCAGCCTCTAGATGAAATTGTCTGTCAGGAATAGTCAGGATAGAACTATCTTCTATTTTTGCTTCAGCACAAAAATACAATTTTATATGTAGGGTCTGCAAAGAAAAAAGAGATCTAATAACGACAGATATAACTATAAAAATTACTTTAGTGCGAAAAATTACATACGTGGCCGTAGTAGGAATAAAAAGAAACTTTGACCTCATATAATATTAAATAGCAGTCTCTTTACCCAAAATTTCTAATCTACTACTATTACGTGTAATTAAATCCTCATAGTGTTTTTTTTAAGAAATGAGATATAATATTCCTGTAGAGAAAACACAATTTAATTTTGTTCAACAAGTGAGCAAAGTTGTATTTTTCCGCGAGTGCTGAATTTAAATCCTGAACTAGCAATGGAGTCTAGACATGAATCACAAACCTATGGAGCTAAGTTAAACAGTAAAATAGAATATTTTAAAAGCATGCGAATAAGGTTCATTACTTTTAAACATTGCTATTAAAAGTAGCTGCAATTTTTTATAATATTCACGTCTTGAAAATTTTCACGATTTTGTATTGAGTAACTTCAAAACATTTTACATTTCTGACATTAAAACGAGATAGCTTATCAAAGGAAGTTTAGTTTTTTCCTGCGACTCGTAATGCCAAAATGCAGGAATTAACTTTTTTCTAGGTAATATAAAATCATTTAATTGATTGCCATATGCTGAAACTTAAGTAACACCAATTCAAAGGGTTGTGGTTTACCAGATACACAATTACCTCATTTCTACCTTTCCGCGGACACGACCTCAATTAATTACCTTGTCTGTTACAAAACAATTAATTTCCAGAATACTTTTACTATTTTTAGGAAGTCATTACCAAACAACGGAAGTTTATTGTTTGCGATTATCCACGTAGCGATTACGGCTTCATTTTGGAGACCACACGCTCAGATTAGTACGGCAGTTCGGTTTGAGACAAGCGACGCGAGCGCATGTCTACTATATTACACTGTAATCATTGCTGGTTAACACATCCTTATTTATATACACAAAACAATGGTCGGGGTGCTGTTTATAGTAACGGTTCCTCAAAAGGATCATGAAATCAAACTACGCCTAAAAGATAAAACAACAAAAATTGTCATGGAAAAGGAAAAGTACGAGAAAGCGTCTAAATTAATACACGATATGAAAAAGAACAAACGTTTCGGCAGCATAAGATCTTCCATAGAGTCCTATGCCACAGACGACGATAGCAGTGTCGTAATATCCAAGTGTAAATCTACCGACTGCCTCCATAGGAATGAAAATGAGGGTTTATACAAATCTAAAAGTGAGAACATGCTTAATGAGGTGTTGCATGACGATGGCCCGAGGTTCTCTTGGGATGAAATGAAGCAAGTCATAAAGCCGAAGAAAAATAAATTGAACATAACTAAACCGGCGCGTGGGGTTAATATTCTGGACGCGTTTGATTCGGATACCCCGCTTGAAACGGTAAGTATGTGCTTAGAAACTTCTTGTCACTACGAAGTTGAAATTCATCCCTTGAGTGTACTATAAGTTAAAGCTTTTGGCACTTAGGTTATGTTTACGTATGATATATCATCATTATACTTTGGGCGGAATTTTATTTTTTTACTGAATACGAGTAAGTACCTAAGATAGCACCTTATTGAAAAACTCGTGTTCATAAAAAAATGTATATTTATTTATTTATTTATAGTTACGGACAGTACCTACACAACTTATTTATATGTACCTCTATGAATTGGAATTAAATGTTTATTTTCAGGGTGTTTACGACTTTCCAACACAAAAATCTAATTATCAAAAAATAAAATGAAAACGTCAAAAAATCGTCGTTAATGTCTGTAAATGTAAACCGTCTTTTTTGAAAAATTAACATCCTATACTATTAACATCCTAGGCTTGTGAATAAATGCTCGTACTCATGATACAAAAATCTGCTCCTGCCAAGATTCGAAGCCGGGACCTCTGGTAAAGTAAACAAGGGTACTAACCAATCAACCAGCCCGTCAATAAATTCAGTTGTCCACTAAATTGTAGTGGAAGGGGAGGGAAGTTTTTCTGTTTAAAAGAAAATCTGCAAGTGATGAACCCATAACGTAACTTTCACACGCCATAAAATCGATCGTTATTCTATATCTACAGGGTGGTGCCGTCAATGCGACGATATCAAATGAATACGATATTTTTGAAAGTGGCAAACCGTTTCTATGGACTAATATAGTCCATGTTTAAATTTATTGTCGCATTGACGGCACCACCCTGTATATCACATACCATAGATTGAGATTTAGATTTATTTATTTCATTTTTACACAATTGACATTGTAAAAACTAGGATTGGTACAGGGAATTTCTAAAAATGATTGTCACTTTATACAAAAATAAAATATTATTAGCCAGTGTAATTACTGGGCATGGACGGCATTACATTTTAGGCCTCAGGATGACAACGCACCTGCAATATCAAGTGATTTTCCCTTGTTAGTGTTGGTGTTTATAGGCAGCGGTAACCGCTTACCATCAGGTGGGCCGTTAGCTTGTTTGTTATCTAGTACCTAGTATAAAAAAAATATAATCGATATAATAATAATGATGTTAAATCTAAGATAAATTTTAAATTATAGTATTCGGTTAAGGAAAAAATAATTAGAAACATTCCAAAATTTAACCCCATTTCGTCAATCGCTGACCAAATCGAGTTTGTAGTCAAATTACGTAGAGATGTCTGTGAACCGCTCGCGAAAATTGACAATTATCTAACAGCCATTGGGGACCGCAATTTTATTAAATCATTTTGATTATTGTTCGAGAAACCGGCTGTTAATCCCTTAATGGGGTGGGTGTTTATTATAATTTTGATCAAACTCTCCGAAATTAATTATTAATAAACTTATATTTCGAGTAACTTCCGAAAAGTTTTCGAGAACAATACATAAATGGTAAGTATACCGGGTATAAGGAGAATAACGCTCTCGAAAATAAAGGCAAATGGCAGTTTTCTATAATAATAATTCGATTATAATGACCAATGATAAGTACTTTTAAACATACAATTTTTTGATTTTGTTTTATATTTTGTTATATAGCTATAATTTATAATATATTTTGCTATATAGCTATAATATATTTTGTTATATAGCTATAACAAAATATAAAACAAAAACAAAAAATTGTATGTTGTCAATAAACAATAGACAATAAATATTTCAGAAGCAATAGTAGATATATTTTCAGACAATAGTTTCTTAGTTATAGGGATTTGTGGAGCTATAACAAGTTGTCAAAAATCCCTCCATAGAAAATTATACTAAATTATGACAAGTATGGGCGCGTGGACAAAATTATAGGTAGATATATTTGTAATTAATGCGTTTACATGCATAGTGAATATATAAAAAGTAGTTACATTTAATGTGAGTAAGCGAATAGTTATGGTTTAAATGAATTTTGTAATATTATTTCCCATTTTTTGAAAATTTTAATGCCACATAAGATCTACGAGTAGGTACCTGTATCATAGAAAAAATATACTTTTTAAAAGCTTTTTAATAAATAAATTAACTCATAAACCTACTTTTTTTACTTGTTGTTGACATCCCTATTGGAAAATAATTGATAGGTAGAAGAGATTGCTGAGAAAATTTAAAAAGAACCACAACAATAATATGACGATACACTTCAAGATTCACTAGATAAATGTGGTTCATTTCCTCTGAGTTTCCATCTAAGTATGATGTTTTATCACGACGAGATAATAATACGCCGGCTTGTACGGTCGAAAGAATATCAAAGCGAGCACTCTACTTATTAAAGTCGACTGTATTCAATGGCAAAAGAGGTGATCTTAGAAGTAGGTATCTACAACTTTTACGTTTTCGTGCTAGGTATTGACTGTACGAGAACAATAATAATCATTATTATGAGAACCAACTGGTTGTTTTGAAGCAATCAGATAAGTAAACGATGGCGAATGATCATTAAGCTGGTGCTATGCATTTTCCGTGATAAGCAAGTCACTGTCATATTTTTTAATTATTTTGCTAGATATCACAACTGCAGTCGATTAAAGTGCGCTGCACATTAACCGTCCATGCTGCAAATATGACTCTTATTACAAAGAATAAGAAGTACACATTAAAGTGTATAGCGGTTATCTGCAGCTCCGCCTTTCCTATTTCAGCTGTAAAACAGTTCGCTGTTTCGGATTGAAGGGAAAGGTAGCCAGTGGGCATGAAAAGCATTTCATCTTAGTCCTCAGGATGACAACACGCCTGCAATACTAAGTGAGTTTTTCCTTGTTATTGCAGGTAAGTATCTATAGGCAACGGTAACCACTTACCTCTGGGCATCTGCTTGTTTGTCATCTAACTGTATAAAAAAACACAACTCAAAGTGCTTTATCGGTTTTTTATTACTATTTTAAGTGTTTTTTTTGTGCTTTATCGGTACGTAAAAAATATCTCCTATTTCAACTATAAGACTGCATAGCACAAAAAAATTAACCTACCAAAATTAAGTCAACATTTATTTGTCTATAAGTCATCATCATCACCAGCCTATATACGTCCCACTGCTGGGCACAGGCCTTCCTACAATTAAGAAACACATGAGGAGTTTGAGCCATAACACCACCACGCTGGCCCAATGTGGGTTGCTGGGTTAAAGCGGTTGCAGTAACAACCGGGACCAACGACTTAATATGCCTTTCGAAGCACGTAGGAGCTGTAGATTAGAAATTTTGGTTGGCCAATCCCGGGATCGACCATGGCGAAAATTGCTTAGTTTTCGTAATCGAAACCAGAGCGTTAAAGCCACTGAGCTCCTCGCCTATAAATAGGTACCTATTCCTATATAGCCTATACTCATATTTAGTGTACTCATATTTTAAGGGCTTATGGTACCCATAAATACAAACAACTTTTAGTATAAGAACAACTACAAAATCGCGAGTATGAAATCAGCTGTTCCATATATTGCGTCGAGTAAGTAAATTGACCTTACTATGGAACAGCTGATTTCATTCTCGCGATTTCGTAGTTGTCCTCATAGTAAAAGTTGCTTGTATTGATGGGTATAATAAGCCCTGAAAATATAACTACACCTTTTTATAACACCTTGTATAATCTATTTTATGTGTTTACATAAAATATATTTTTTTACAGATTCTGTTGGAAATTCTAACACGTCTTCACATAAACAACGCATCATGGACAGCAACAAGAGATAATAAGTTTTGGAAAGTAAGTAAAATACTATTACGAAGTTTGAAACCCTATAAACCGGTATCAAAAATTGAGCACAAGCGCAAGACAGAATGAATGTATTATTATTATCATCTATTTATTCATGTATACAGGTTCAAATAAGAATACATACAACCACAGAACATACCCCTAGCACGAATATAATACTTTTAAATTTCGAATCGCCTTCGTATCGAGTAGTTAAGTTAGCGTTTGTTTGGCTTTTGTTGGAAATTTTAAGCGTACGTGAACGATACGATTACGATTCGAATTTTAAAAATGTTCATGCACTGTGTTAAGAAAGATAAAACGGTTGAGTACAGAGGCACTGCATCTCTAACAGCAGACCTGCGATACGAATACGCGAAAATATATTATTTTCCTAAAACTATTGAATATTTAACAATAAACCTGAAAATATATAACCAAAACAATAACTTATAAGAATGACAGTTTTTAAAGTATATTTTACGTAAGAGAAGACAAGAGATAGTTTAGGAATCACGTACCTATCTAAGCTAACCGGAACGGAAGTACGTTCCACAATCTGACAGTGTAACAGTGATTGTTCACTATTCATTCCATGATTTTAAACTGACTTCAAAAACAGGAGGAGGTTCTATGTTTCCGTGTATGTTTTTTTATGTATGCTCACCGATTTCTCTGTCAAATGTGAACCGATTTTAAATTTTTTTTTGTTCGATAAAATATACTCCTGAGGTATTCCCATTGTCACCAAGTCAGGATCTGATGATGGGATACCAGGAAAATCAAGGTCAAATCTCAAATTGTATAGGTACGTATTACATGTTTTATTTTTGTCTAAAGCCATTCAAATATTTGCTTCCGATAGTCATCATGTCATGTTGATGAGCTGGTGATGGAAGGTACAACTCGTTACCGGTTAGAAGTTGAAAGAGAAATATTTAAATATTATAGTACGTATAGACTGATAATTGTGAATTGATGATGGAAGGTTAAACTCAGTAACGGTTTGGAGTTAGATAATACTTTATTAGTGGTACATAGGATACAATAATATGAAACAATATTATTTTCATCCCCCCATCTCGGAAATAGTATTTTTGCTCTTCGATATCTGAGTGAAAAAGCCGTTTTTATTCGCTAGAGGATAAAGTAAAATTGAATTTAGAACATCGTGTGCACTAAGTTTGTGAATTCAAAACATGATTATACCTATTTACTTCTACCTCCATGGTGCCGTATTCCTCAAACAACCTTTTTTAACTTGTTAAAAATTCAGACTCGGCACCTTCTTGGTGTACTTTTTTGTTAATTTGCTTTGCGCGCGCCGTTTTCTTTTCACGACATATTGTTTAAACCTTATGTTAAAAACAAGAAACTTGAAAACAAGTGAAATACCTAAAATGAGTGATTCTAGCGACGAAGAAGTTTATTTGACGCTAACAAAATTGACTGAAACTGTTCATAATGCGCAAATGCTTTTTTTTGCATTTAGTCATTTCTTCGCTGAGGTGAGATGAAAAGTTACGTGTTGCACTCGAGTACAAAGATTTTTCACCTCGTGCTCTTTTGATTCCCTCGCTAGCGCTCAGGATTCTAATGTTTGAATCACTCGCTGCCCTCGTGATTCAATTTTAGAATCCTTCGCTAGCACGGTTATCAAAATTGAGCACGCGGTTAAAAAGCAACTTTGCACTCTTGTATAAAAAATAACTATTGTATCAACCTAAGATTATGAGACAGACAATTCGATAATGCTGACGGTCACCCATCTAGCTTTGACCTTAGAAAATATCTAAAAAGGTGAAAAAAAATTTAAACAAAAATAAACCTCCTTCAAATTAAAACTAGGGTTTTGATTTGATTTGAATAATTAAAATAAGCAGATAAATAAATAGAAAATAAATCATATTTTAAAGGTTCTTAAACAATAAGAAGAAAATAAAATAAGAGCATGTTACTTGTGTTATACTTAATTAAATAAATCAGAATCACTTAAATAATTATGAGTTTCATTTGAATCATCTTGTTAATATAATATAGTAATTCCGAAATCAGAATCTACTTTGAAAGTTTAGCTCAACAATGTCTTTTTATATAAGTCTTTTATATAAATGTAAAAATAATTTTAAAACTTTGTCACAAAATTATTTTTTTATATAATTTAACTCCCCGATTAAAAATAAATAAAAAAATAAACGAAAAATTCAAAAATACTTAATCAATCTCACTATGGCAATGCATGATCGACTTTTCGACGTTTACTTTTCAATCTTTTCATACTGACGTTACATGAAGCGGCGTTTGAATACAAATCCAATATACACGTCTTATTTCACCAGTGTCTCGAACGGCACCAAAGAGAATATAAAACGCTACGCGACGGCACTGAGAGCTCTTGTGCTAGCTAACCCACACATTCGCAGTGTGTTTGTATACTAGGTTATCACAAGTAAAGCGCGCTGCGCTTCGTGAGATAAAAGGACTTATACTTATCCCACGTTTTCCCGGGATATCTCTCTAACCCTGTGTAGGGGGCCTTGAGGGCCGGCTGCAGCGTGGCTATGCGGGAGAATACAACGTTTCCCGTGTAGTCGTGCCACTACGCAGCGATGTAGGGAAAACTGTCAGTTTTAGTGGGTATGCGAAATCTATCTCACATGGTGAGTCCCACATAACCCTGTCGTGGCCCTCTATCACAGCTGGGTAGCAATAAAAGCTTTCTGACAAAAAAAAAAAAAAGGAGTTGGTGCAATGCTAAGGCGTTTTTATAAACAATAGAAAGTGAAGCACCGACTCCAAAAAATACATTTTTATGAGATATGTACATACTTAAATTTAACTATTTTTTCCTTTTTAGTGTTTTGAAGTCGGTTTTATTTTTAAGTAATAAGTTATTACTTTTAAGCATTTCGATTAAATGTTCCTAAATTAATTATGGATTTTAAGGGACATCAGAAATTCATTATACCAATTGGTATTACCAATAAATACTTCATCAAAATCAAAGATAATAATATTTTACTTCAGAACTCTTCAGATAATTCTTTAACAATATAGCTTAGGTAATACCTACCTCTTTGATTATTCTATAAATATAATCTTAGACCTACCTACACAGTTTCATATTAAATGGGCTACACGGAAATATTGACAGAATTTATTCGTGTAGGTTGTAGACTGTCCGCACTCTTAAGAAAACCCACGGAAAGTCGCCTTTGCAACATTGAAGGGGATTATTATTTGAAACCTAGAAATAGCATTTGTTGTTTTCTACCTACAAATAATGCGATAGCGACTCGCATTAATTCGGAACGTATTTATTACAAAACTAACAATGGCAGCTATGCTATTGTGTTTATTTTTATGTTCAGATTCATTGCGAAGGCTATTCAATTAAGTATAATTTTATCATTATACCTACTGACATGAATTTTGACCACTGTAAATGTTAAACGACACATGCCAGTCAGGCTTACTCCGTACCTATATAAGTTGATAACGACAATACTTACGACAATAAATTAAAAACATGGGCTATATGAGTTCATAGAAATGTTATGCAACTTTCAAATGCATCTTATTTATTTCACAATTTATGATATTTCTGTGAAATAATATAACATTGGCTGCATTATTTCATAGAAATCATATAAAATTATCAAATGAATAAGATGTTTTTGAAAGTTGCAAATGATTTATACAGGGTGGTGCCGTCAATACGACAATAAATTAAAACCTGGGCTATATTAAATCATAGAAATGTTTTCCAACTTTCAAATGTAACTTAATCACTTGATAATTTTATAACATTTCTAAAATTATCAAGTGATTAAGTTACATAATGGACCCGATGCTAAATTATTTCATAGATATGTCCAAGAGAATCAGATGTATTTGAAAATTCCAAAACATTTCTATAAACTAATATAGCCATTGTTCTAATATATTGTCTTTTTGATGGCACCACCCTGTTTTAACTAATATAGCCCAATGTTTTAATTTATTGTTGTAATTTTTTTTTTTTTATACAACTAGTTGACAAACAAGCTGACGGCCCACCTGATGGTAAGCGGTTACCGCCGCCTATAGACACCTGCAATAACAAGGAAAAACACTTGATATTGCAGGTGCGTTGTCATCCTGAGGCCTAAGATGAAATGCCGTCCATGCCTAGTAATTACACTGGCTACCTTTCCCTTCAATCCGAAACACAGCGAACTGTTTCACGGCTGAAATAAGAAAGGCGGTGGTACCTACCCAGGCGACCCTACATATGGGCCTACCACCTTGTAAAACCCACGTCGTATTGTCGGCACCATTCTGTAAAAAGATAAAGTATTTTCGCTGGAAGGTTTTTTTTCCTTCAAGCTGTTACTTACTGTTGTAACACTGACCCCTACACGAACTTGTCTCTATGTTGGCTGGCTCAGTTTTTTATCAAGTGCAAGTTGTTTTGTATACACTTCTCTCTTCAAAGAATCTCTATTTTTAGATTTAAACAAAAATATTAAGTAATAATAATTCTACAAAACCGTTTGTGAGGCAAAAATGGTTAATAGAAGCCTCTAGTCCAATTTTGTCCATCGATAGCTATACATAATAGCTTTATAATTAATAATTATTTATTAATTCTTTATAAACAAGGCAAACCTACATTTTAATTCGTTAGATGGCGCTCATGTTTAGCCATTATACAACAGCATTCAATTAATATGGGTAAAATATTTATCAATATATCATTTACATTTTGCAATTAGTTAAACGTTTCGAAAATGTCTAACCAAAAAGGTCGTAAGTAAGTAGGTAAGAATAAAATAATATACATTCTTAGTGACAGCCAAGCGGCTCTCAAGGCACTTGGCTCACCGCGCATCAACTCAGATCTAGTCCTAAACGCTGTGCGTGTCCTGAACAGGCTTGGTAGGCATAATACAGTGAGACTGATCTGGGTGCCCGGCCATGTGGGAGTGATGGGCAATGAGAAGGCAGATGAATTGGCAAGGAAGGGCTCAGGAAACACATACGTGGGTCCTGAGCCCTTTCTGGCACTTTCACAAAGTTTTATAAACACAGCCATTAAAAACCATGTCCTGAACAGACACAAGGCTGAATGGCATAAAATACCTGGACTTAAACACTCCAAATCCTTCCTAGGAGAGGAGGTAAAAGGATGGAGTAAGTACATCTATGCAAACGGTAGAACACAAGCTCGCCTCTTAATTGGGGCACTCACAGGGCATTTTGCTACTAACCACATGCTTCACAAAATGCAACTCTCTGCAACACAACTTTGTCGAGCATATGGCGAATGTCAGGAATCTATGACGCATCTCTTATGTCATTGTGATGCCCTGACTAGAACCAGAATGAGCCTTCTGGGAGTGGCATATCCAAAACCAGAAGACTACAGGCTCTATATTCTGAACAGATCCCAATGGGTCGAAGTGCACTGTGACTTAGTCATGGCCCCATAATAAGATAAGATATGATACTTAATAATTAAGTAGTATTAAATAAGTTACCTTTTTGGTAGAAGAATTTCTATAAAGTAACAAACTATTACAATTGGACCTATACAATATATTATTTAACCAATAGATCGTCATGCATTTTAAATAAACAACTTTAGTTTTAAAAATCACATATTTATTTGGAGTAAAAATTGTTGAATATAAATAAGATAACAAAGCTTTCCTTCTTAATTTTGGATACAGATTTATAACAAATTTCATTAACCGGGCATACGGGGATAGAAAAAGAATTGAGACAACCCTATGCCTATCCTAATAAAGATAATGTGTGTTCTGCATTCACATACAATTGGATGAGTAATTATTATTGTCTATCGTCATACAATCGACTATGCTTTCCACCGAACAAGTCGTTATTATCGATAAAAGAACCTCAGCACGATTAGGACCTGCACAGATTACCGTGCCTATTCTTCATGCAACGGGCACTAAGCATTAATTAAATTCAGCTATAAAGATATCGGAACTGATTCATAAAGTCGCCAATTAACTTTTTATTGTACTCCTTTATTGGTGATCACGTTTCAAGTAATATGGATCCTTATTATAGACGGTATTGGTACTATTTTGTGTAATGAAAATGTTATATACTTATCTACGTAGGTATGGGTCTGTATCAAAGTGATAGAGGCGTCGTCAAATATCGATCATTAATTTTATTTTAACTGAGTATCAGCCATTCATAATCAGCATCCCACTTTTTACGAAATGCTTTAACACTTTTACTAAAACTTTAATTGCATAAAAGTGACGGGTTTATTGATTCAATTGAGTGATATTCATTAAATATGTATTAATTTTGTGTGGATGAAGAGACCACTGTCGCGTCGCGTGTCGCTTAGCGCCTATCGGCTTTATAATGGAGCGAGTGCTCTGAAGAGTTTTTCGACCTTATCCCACCTTCCCCTTCCCATTACTCAAGATCACGCGTGCCGGTCTTCGGAATCATCAATTCACTGTCTCCCCCTCAACATCACACACAAAGAAGTATAGTAACTCGTTTCTTTGTCGTACTTCCAAAACTTGATCAAAACAGTCTCGCAGAAGCTCGGTGTCCTGAACAATGTGCGTCGATTTTTCACGCCTGACCTTTTTCATGTCTGCTTCACAACACTCAAGTCCGGTCTTGCGTGGAATATTGCTCGCACTTCTGGGATGGCTCCGCCAAGTACCTCCTCGATACACTGGACCGATTGCAGCGTCGTGCTGTCCGTATCATTGGTAATATAGAGGTCACGAACAACCATGTGCCTCTGCAATTGCGTCGACACATTGCGTCGCTTAGCGCCTTCTATAGGCTTTATCACGAAGAGTGGTTTGAAGAGCTTTTTGACCTTATCCCACCTTCCCCGCTCCTTCTCAGGAGCACGTGTGCCGGTCTTATCAATTCACTGTCTCCACCTCAACATTACGCACAAAGAAATTTATTACCTCGTTTCTTCGTCGTACTTCCAGAACTTGGAATTCTTTGCCGGCACATGTGATTCCCTCCTTCCTATAACATGGGTTTCTTCAAAAGAGGAGTGAAAAAGCACATTTTCTCTCTCTGACTCTTCTTACCGCTTCACATGAGGTGGTGTTGAGTCATTTGCTTTGTATAAAAAAGCATTCGCAATGGGACTTAATTTGACATTTATTGCTGATTAGGTCATTTATTTCAAACGAAGCTCATTCCACCTTACCTTTACCAGTATTCAGCCGGCTAAGGGAAAGGCTAAAGACTCAAATAATAAAATGCATTTCTACTTTTGTAGTCATCCTTGTGATATAGGTACAGGTGTAAAATGGCAGTGCTGGGGTGCGATTCTGTAACGAATCTCGCACCTCACTTCGCAAGTCACTTGTGCGAGTTTTGTTACAGAATCGACAGGCTGATGACCCTACGCAAGACTTGCTGAATCTTATCATACTAAATTATAATACCTGCACGACCTACGAAACAACTGATTTTTATCACAATATCAAATTTATTTTTTTAACAAGCCGTGTTGAGGATGACCAGCAGTGCCATATGCATTCGTTTACGAGAACGGTTCTCTTACAGCTTGTATATCAAGTACTCATATAACCCTGTCAATGCAACTGTTCACTTTAAAATGACCATTGGTCATTAAGTATGGTGTACCCCATTAATTAAACAATAGCACTCATATAACCTTGCCGAAACTCCTCATGTGTTTCTTCCGTATAAGAAGGCCTGTACCCAGCAGTAGGACATATATAGGCTGGTGATGATGATGATGATGATGATGATGATGACTCCTATAAGCTTGTCAATGCAACTGTTCCAAAATGACCAATGATTAGTTTCTTCCCCATTAATTAAATACTCAAATTGTCAGGTGACATTCTGCTTGAGGTCCGGCAATCTCTGCGAAGAACTACTCCAAGTTCTGAGAACCTTCGGTGTTGGGAGCCGAAGCCAATCGTCCATGAGCGTGCTGCCGTGCACCCTGTACTATCACTCCAGTGTTTCTGAGGAACAGGATTCTAATAAAGAAAATGTTTGGCAAAGGTTAGTACTTAATGCTTTAGTGCATGTGCATGCTTTCTATGTATAGCTACAGTCGTCATCATCAGCAGGCCTAGTCGTAGGTAATCACTTTTTGACAGTTCACAACAAACAATACGTCTTATTATTTTTTTTTTATTATTTATTTATTCAGCACTGCCACATGACATGATACATATTATTACAATCAGTACCAATAATACTATGAGTACTTAACAAAAATAATTCTGATATGTATCAAACAACGGCGTGCATAGCACTCGATCTAGTACAATACTATGTTAAAAAGAATAGATACGTCAGATACAATTAGTATTTAGTTTTCTTGTTTAAAGTACTCTGAAATTTTCAACTTAAAGCTATTCAAATTATCACCAAATATATCCAAATCCGAGATACTATTACTAAGAGCGTTATACTCGTTACAAATTCGTGCCAAAGGGGCCTGAGCACCCAGGTTCGTTCTGGCAAATGGCTTCGCGAATAATTTAGCTACACGATGTCTTGGAGAATTTAGTATGTACTCCTCCAACCTTTTTTTTGCTAGAAGAAATCCATTAACGAATCTACTCGCCACTAGCGAAAAAGCGGGCGTGTGCGGGGCTCGCCCAGCGTCTAAATTGACCCTGGGAATACCCGTTTAAGCTCCTGGATAGCTCTCGTGCCTTTCGCGGAAATGGCCTGGGGTCTACGAAGCAAATTCGATGGAGATTGCTTAAAGTAGCGTGCAATACAAAAGCAGCCTTTCTAATGCGCGCGTGAGAGCTACCGGACGCACGCGGCCGCACTTAGTGCACAGGCAGACAGGCTAAAACCGCCCGCCTTCTCGCGCCCACTCGTCTATGCCGGATAGGGGCGGCCAGAGGATCCTTGTCCCGTCCCCTCTCCGGTGCCTCCTTTTGCGCGAGAACCCTCTCGCAGAAGGTGGCGACAGCCTCCCATACCCTCTCACTGTCAACCATGGCTTGTATTGAACTATAGCCAACCGTGGCTTGTACCTTATTTGACTGCTCGGTTGTACTCCTCCAACCTTAGTGTTTTCGTAATAAAACAGCACCAGATGATCAGCAGTGCAGAGGAGTTCGAATGCTAAGATATCCTAGTGCATTATGAAGATATATTTGAAAGCTGCAAAATGTTTCTATGGACTAATATAGCCCATGTTTTAATTTATTCTCGTATTGTCGGCACCACCTGTGTAATTAATAACTAGTTGTGCCCGCGACTTTGTTCGCGTGGATGTCGGAAAATAACATCACGTCGTACGTAAGTAGGGTAGGTTACATTATTTTACTTGAGAATTTATTTAGTTACGGATTTAAATCAAGTTTATAAAAAATATGAAACCAAAAAAATTAAGTAACCCCCGGCCTCATTAATCATCGATCTTACACCATCTCATTAAGACTATTCAAATGAGCCCAAACACACTATAATATCTGTAAGTTTCTGAAGAATTTAGCATCCCGCACATTTTTTGATGGTATAGGATCAGCTCAAGGTTAGTATGCCATGGGAATGTCACCGAAGTGACAGTACACTAAATTTCAAATCAATCGGCTCTGTGAAAGTTAGTAAAACCTTTATAACATGTAGAAAATAAAATACTAAATATTAGTAACTCAATGAAAACAAAGCTAACTAAGAGCCATCCTAAAAAAAACAAATCAAAAATGGGTCCATTTGTTTAGGAGCTACGATGCCACAGACTGACACACTGATACACGGACAGACACGTCATACTTATAACACCCCTCTTTTTTCAACGGGGGTTAAGAAGGGTTATAAAGTGTCAATATCAAAAGATAGACATACTTATGCTGTCAAGGACTTTTTTTTAGAACTTTTAAAGAAGAACAATTGCGGCAGGCATGATTTTACCGCAACTTTAACCGTTTATGAGGCGCACGCAACAAAAGCTCTGAAAAGGAATATTTTTCCCCCATGTTTGCAGCATTTTTCAATGGTGCTTAGCTTCTATTGGTTGTAGCGTGATGATCTATTATAACCTAAATGCTTCCTTGATGAATGGACTATCCAACACAAATTTTTTAATTTAAATATGTTGAGAGTTCCTGAGATTAGCGCGTTCAACCAAACAAACAAACTCTTCAGCTGTTTAATATAAGTATACATTACGTACTATGCAATATACCGGTAGCTGAAATGATTGCAGTACTATACAGTTACACTGTTATTTTTAAAACACCAAAAAACTCAAAACCATTTGAAGACCTCATCAATACAATCAACTTTTACTATGGAATGGAAGTAACTCTGAAATCGTGTAAAAAAGCAGCTGTTCCATACAAATTTCTAAATAAACTCAGCTGAAATGTATGAAATAGCTGCTTTTTATCGCCTATATAATCTTATTTATAAAATTCTCGTCGCACAAATTTAGTTACTATACTCCTCCAAAACGGCTTGACCGATTTTCATGAAATTTTTAATTATGTATATGCAGTAGGTCTGAGAATCGCCTACTATCTATTTCTTTTTCTCTTATTTGGACATTTTTTTATGGCTAAACAACGTTTGTGGGGTCAGCTAGTGATTTCTAATACAGGTTGCCTTCTAGTGTTAACTTATTTTTTACATTTTTAATGTAAATAACACTAAAAAGGAAAAAATATTTAAATTTCAGTACCTAGGTACTTACATCCTAAAATGTATTTCTTGGAGTTGGTGCATCTCGTTCTATTGTCTTTGGAAACAGACCAGCACCAACTCCAAAAAATACATTTTAGGATGTAAGTTCCTAGGTACTGAAATTTAATTATTTTTTTCTTTTGAGTGTTTTGAAGTCGGTTTTATTTTAGAGAAAAAAAAATTTTTTTCACATTTTTAAGTGATTTCCTAAGGTCAAAGCAAGATGGGTGACCGTCATCACTATCGACTTGTCTGGCTCTCAGGCTTTGGTTGAAATACATAGTGAAAGAATTATCTTCTAACTCCTATCCGTTAAGGAGTTTTACCTTCCATCACCAGCTCGTCAACATGAGATCATGACTTACAGAAGCAAATACTTGAATAGCTTTGGAAAAAAGTAAAACATGCCAAACGTGTCTATAAAATTTGATGTTTGCCCTCGATTTCTCTGAGATCTCATCATCAGATCTTGACTTGGTGACAATGGGACCATCTCAGGAGTATACTCTATCAAATAAAAAAAAAATTTGAAAATCGGTTCACAATTGACAGAGAAATCGGTGAACATATATACAAAAAAATACATACAGCGAAACAAATAACCTCCTTCTTTTTTGAAGTCGGTTAAAAATATACTAACCCAGTAACAATAAAACGAAAACAGTAGATATGATTAAATCTAAAACCTCGCTGCATTCCTAGTTGGTAAAGCGACATAACAGAAATATCCGGCTTCAAAGCGAAGTGCAGCAAAGCGGATCCCGGATAAACGTGTGAAATGACACGATTTCTCATGTTTGCTGTCCCTCATACTCATAACATAACAATATGAGTATAAAACGATTAACAGATAAATAATTGATGGACATAAGGGCGAAAATGAGTTATATGTAGATATACTATCGGAAAAAGTTTAGAGCTCCAGCAGTTGATGTAGGAATAAGGCATACATATATTTGACGACCGGCTGGCCGAGAGGTCTGTGCCCCTTTACTGTACAGGCTACTTGGTCGGGAGGTCCCGGGTTCGAATCCCGGTAGGAGCAAATGTTTGTATGATGAGTACGAGCCTTTGTTCACGAGTCATGGATGTTTATATGTTTATTTAGTATATTTTTAATATTTATATTATTATGATTATTTGTCCGTTATCTAGTATCCATAACACAACCTCTTAATGATGCTTACTTTGCGCTAGATAATAGGTGTGAGTGTATGAATATTATTATATTATTATTATACATACATACATATTTTTTATAACTATAACAAATAAAAAAAGAAAACGATGAAAAAATTATATGCTCCAGCCGGGAATCGAACCCGCGTCTCCTGATATCCGATCAGACTCGATTACCACTACGCCACTGGAGCACTAGGTATATAATCAAGGACCAAAAACCTACTAACTTCTCCACCGCTTTCTACGCTTTTTTAACGATTTTATAGCAACGTTTATCTCACCACTCATTGAAGTACCGCCTCTAGTAATCCGAAAACCTTTTTTTTCATCGTTTTCTTTCTTTATTTGTAATTGTCACAATAAAGTAGGCGTTTAAACGCATCAAAAACAAAAAATAGTAGTTTAATATTCTTAAATGTTACAGTTTACTGACACCATTTACACTTTTCTTTTTATTATTAATTTAGATGTATAAGTTTGGATGTCGGACAGGAGGTAATCTCCAAAACTACTCATCCGATTAGGCAGATCTTTGACATCTTTAAAATCCGAATAAAATTTAAAATTGAAAATTTTAATTAACCCCCGACCTCATAAATCATCTATCTAACAGCATCTCATTGAGACTATTCATAGAAGCCCAAACACGCTACTTATATCTGCTGTAAGTTTTTGAAGAATTAAGCATACCGCAGACTTTTTGATAGATAGAGCAACTCAAGGTTAGTATGTCATGGGAATGTCACCGAAGTTACAGTAGGTACACCGAATTTCATATCAATCGGATCTGTGAAAGTTAGTAAAACCCTTTTATCATGTAGAAAATGAGCTGATATTCATCAAACGCTTAAACTGATCTTCATAAATTATAGCTAATAACCATCCTAATCATGCCAGCTTTCAAAAAAAAAACAAATCATAATCGGTCCATTCGTTTAGGAGCTACGATGCGACAGACAGACACACAGATACATAGACAGACACGTCTAACTTATAACATCCGTCTTTTTTCGTCAGGGGTAAAAAAAACTAGCGAAATACGTTTTTCGCTCTTCTGTAAACTGGGGGTTTGTCCTTAATCTAATTGAAATAACAGGCAGAGAAAGAAAATACAATAATAAATTTAGGCAATACTCAAACCAAGGATGATAGAAGTACTTATAAAACTAAAACACATGTAGCTGGATGTGAGCAGAGCAGCTATACGATTTTCTAAGTAAGTATAATATAGTATAGTATATGTATGAATATATTTACAAAATTTAATACAATGTTACAAACTAAATTGAGGATAAATTGAATAATAAAATGCAAAATTTAATCGTCTATTTTTACTATAAAGGAAAATATTACAGAATAAAAAAGTAATAAATAATAAATTTATAGTAAAGATTTTATAAAGATACACAGGCTGAGTCAAATCAATGTCCCCCGTAGGAAAGTATCCTAAATATTGAAGATATCAAATTATACTCCAAGGAAACATTGTTGAATTTTTAAAAATTACATTAACTGCGTTCAAAGTACAAAGATTTCCTAAAAGTCACTTGCCCGAATTGGTAATCGAACCAGCATATTGTAGAAAATAATCATTCTGTATCATTATGATACCGATCAATAGGGTGGATCGTATAAGATGGATGGTAGAGATAGCTCTACTATCTAAATTATTCTAAATCTTTGAATTCAGTTATTGTTATCTCTAAAAATAAAGGAATGTTTCCTTGGAAAATTCGCTAACTTTAATATTTAGGATGCTTTCCCTCCCGGGGGGGGGGGGGATTGGTTTGTCTCATCCTGTACATAACACCGTTCATATTCAGTGTCAATTTTCCTAGATAGATAAAACTGGATCTAAATCATGGGTCATAATATCGTGTTCAACGGGCAGAGATATAACCGTGATAAAAACACTTTTATATTCTTGAGTAAAACACGACACTTAAATAAAAACCAATTTTGAAATTTAATAGGATTCGTTGTATCTACCTATCCATCCTCTGTGTGTCACAGTAGAAGTCGCTAAATCATGAGTAGGAAACGTATCGTGTGGCATGTCAAGGGAATTTGCAGTTAATAGGAGTATTTTAAGTATTTAAAGCCCAATAGGTCAATGTCGCCATTTGTGATCACATTTTTGTCAGCAAGTTCCTTGCGTTATTTTAAAATAATTTCATTATCAACATTATAATGATTCGAAATTGAGAGGGTATTCGTTAACATAAAACACAAAAAATATTCATAGGGTTATCCCATGTCCTTTCGGTAAGTAGCTATAGTCAGTGCTGTCATCCAAATTGTAGTCATCCAAAAGTCAAGGAAATTATTTTTATAGTTCTAAATAGCTAAGATATTTTTGAAGGAAAAATTGAAAACTTTTTTTTTTTTTAATTATTTATATTTACCCTCTGTTACAGTTCGCAACTTAGGCATGTCAATAATCTCTCAATTCACAATACTTAAATATTTCATACATAAAACTTATTCCAAAATAACATGCAAACATAAAGACAACATTAAAGTGGACAAACTTAACCATCAAAAGCACCAAAACAATAGTCAATAATCTGTTTATATGTCATTAAATTTACTCTCCATGTACTCTGATAGGTTGTAAAATGGATGTCTTTCTAAAAAAAATTTTATTTTATTTTTGAATTCTGAAAACGGTAAATATGTTACTTTGATAGGTAGTTTATTGTACATGCAGATTTTTAAATTAATTCCTAGTTTATGTGTTTTGTTCATTCTTACTCTTGATATTTGTATTCTTTCCTTATTCCTAGTATTGTAGTGATGCGTTTCTCCTTTTTTAGGTAACTCATCCCGTCGTGAATGTATTTCTAACAAGGATTTGAATACAAATAAAGATATTACGGTCATGATTCGGTTTTTAACAAAGTATGCTCGCGCCGATGTTAGTCTTTGAAGTCCATTAATAATTCTTATAGACCTTTTACACGGGAAAGAGTTAAATAATGATTATTTCTCTAAATTATTTACTTTCTATAATATATCTTGTTTAACCGGTGATACCCCGCTGTGAGACACGCCGCCTGGCGGGCCTTCCGCCACATGCCTCGGCTAAGCATTATGTATCACTGCTGCGTTCCCAACGTCTATCTAATATTGAGGTACATTTTACTTCCTAAAGGTAATCAAAAACAGTCTGAAAACTGCTGCGATTGTTCTATTCTCATAAACAATTCAACGGAATTGGTGTTCTTACTTAATTTTAAGTAGTCATTAGTTTAACTTTTCGCAATGACAACTTGCACGATAGTCTCGTAGTAACAAATATACGGACCTCTACACTCTACACATTATTGGCTATTTATTACAATAAGCACTCACTACATAAACCAAGAAAATGTATAAACTAAGAAGGTATTAGTAAGATAGGGATTTCTCAGTTGACTTTAAAAAAAACACCTACTAAAAGTACGTACCTACTATAGGTACAGTAGCGTGACAAGAAAAGATTTGATAATAATTTGAGATGATTAGGATAGAGATAATTGTAAAAAAACATCTTAATTTTCATAAAAATTGTGAAAAAATTAAAACCGACTCCAAAAAACTGAAAAGGAAAAAATAATGAAATTTTAGTAGGTACTCATCCCCTAGGAACATATTTTTGGAGTCGGTGCTTCACTATCTATGGTTTCTGGAAACAACTTAGCACCAACTCAATTTCCTAGGGGATGAGTACTTACCTACTAAAATTTAATTATTTTATCCTTTTCAGTTTTTTGGAGTCGGTTTTAATTTTTGTTTAAATTTTTTTTTTTCACAATTTTTAGTGATAACTTTTGAAGGTCAAAGCTAGATGGGTTACCGTGAGCTTATATTGTTTTCTACTATCGTATCATTACACTAAAAATTCATAGGAAAGCAAAAATCCGCAATTTCTAATATGTAGAGACTTAATTTTTCCAGTTTTTTTGATTTAAAAACCAAACTACCCAATGGATTTTCAAAAAATTTTTTATGTGAACTATTCCGCATCGATCAAAAAAAGAATCATCAATATCGGTTCACCCAGTCAAAAGTTCTGAGGTAACAAACATAAAAAAAAACATACAGACGAATTGATAACCTCCTCCTTTTTTGAAGTCGGTTAAAAATATAACCTTCACAATATATATTGTATAGAACATTACGTACTTTCTTTTATTATAGTGAAAAATCAGCATGGTCCCGCTTCTCGTCATCAGTGCGTGCAAGGAACCACCTTCCTCAAATACTGCATGCTGTGCGAACTGACGCCTCTCTAACCTTCGACTGGCTCTTCCTATTAGTCGTAGCTGCCTTCGTCTCTGCTATTGGCCTTGTCGAAGATTCCACCGTAATATTGGTTGCTAGCATGCTGATCTCTCCACTGATGGTAAGTAATCATTATCAAAACCTTACGCCACATCCAACTACCACCAGCCATGATGGATGAAAATGTTGCTAACTAGGACTAACGGCTAACATGCCTTCCGAATCATAGCGGAATTCGGGATTACAAATTTAGATAGACCCGTCCCGGACCTACCATGGCAAAAGATGTTTATTTTCGTAATCGAAACCAGAGAACTCAAATCACTACGTCAGCGATCAGTGAGCTTATCAAACCAAAATTGGGAAAAGTGTATGCTCCCACCCGATTTTTCATACAAAGCACGTCAAATGACTCGACCAACACCTAGATGATAAAATTTATAATGAGTCCACATGCGAAGACACCTAGTGCACGATGATCACACTGTTCTAGACATTTCCACTAAAAACGAATTAATAATTTATTTGAGCGTGCTGATAAGGTGGAGACATTTCTTAATTCATTAGTCTTCCTCCAAAGAAGCCGTAATTATAAAACATCCGAGCACACATCTTCCCTTCAATTTCACTTAACACCTAGTGTAGAGTCCTTTGCAAATGTTTGTATGATGAGTACGAGCATTTGTTCATGAGTCATGCATGATATGTTTAATTAGTATAGGTATTTGTAATATTTATATACATATTTTAATCAATATTTTTCCGTAATCTATTATCCTTATCAAGCTCTTAACTTTGGGCTAGACAAAAGGTGTGAGTGTATGAATTTTATTATTATTATTAGTCATATTTTTATATAAAATCCAACCTTTTATTTTGTTAATGTTTAATATTTAATGACTTTCTGCAATGTTTCATTTTGTAGGGCCCAATAACAGCTGGCACAATGGGCACCGCAGTCAGAGACCGATCCCTCCAGCGCATGGGAGTGATGCATGAGATGCTTGGCCTTTTCTTGTCTCTCGTCATCGGTTTCATCTTCGGTCTCAGCATCTGTGCTGTCGACGAACGTTACGGTGTTGGTGACTGGCCTACGTATGAAATGGTTTCTAGGTACACATCAAAATTATTTTATTAAATTTTGAGGTTATACAATTTAAAGAGATAATATCGCACACCCGCTAAAAACTGTCACAAGACTCAAAATCAAGAATTGATTAAATGAACTTTAAAGTTTTTGTGATTATGAGATTGTATTTTACAGTAATAATAATAATAATATATATATAAACTAAAAGTAGTAATAAATAAGAACTTACTTTATGGCGTTTTTATAGTACCTACATAGTAATTAGATGTCTTACCGCAAAAAACAGAATTTGCCCTTTTTTGTGTTGTGTGACAGTTTTTAGCGGGTTTGCGATATTGTCAGTAAAAATAAAATTCGACAGTCTGCAGCTACATTGTACAATTAGGAACCAATATGATACCAGATTAATATCAGATACGCTTGGTCGTGTATCAGTCACTGCCTTCTGGTTCAATTCGCCGCTAAATTCGATGCCTAGCCCATTGATAAAACGCCGGCATCCAATTAAATGCCTACCTAGGCTGATAGTTAATTGAACTAGACTCACTCAACGTTTAACGACATGGCGTATTGAAAGCAGTCTCCATTTAATGCCTAGGCGAATCGTCTTGTACTGAAGAGTTTTGGTGTGGTAGGGTCAAGGTTATTTTTATGACCACTTGTAACCAAAACAATTTCGGTTCTATGTGGTCATAAAAATAACCTGGAACCTACCAATCATACAAATAAGCTCTTCTATTTAAACGAACTGCCTAGGTGTCCAATTAAAAGGTTAATTTAACCAGACGGCTGATATGACGTTTAGCCATCTGGTTAAACGTTGCACTCAATGAATTGGCTTGTTGTTCTTCAGCCATTTCATTGGATGCCGGCGTTCAACCAACGGCCTATGATATATCCGACTAACTCTTTTTCAAATCCGAGTTACTAAAAAGACTCGTGAAACTATTGGATTCAATAACATATTATCGGTATAAATGACAATCATCATCATCATATCAGCCTATGATGTCCACTGCTGAACAGGCAGTTCCCTTCCCTGCTGAAAAGGCCTCCCCCATCGATCTCCAAATAAAATGGTTTTGCGCAGCTTGCATCCAACGGCTCCCCGCGACCCTGACCAGGCCATCTGTCTATCTAGTGGGAGGCCGTCCTACTTTGCGCTTTCCGGTACGCGGTCGCTACTCCAGAACCTTAACGCCCCATCGGCCGTCCGTTCTGCGTGCTATGCGCCCTGCCCACTGCCACTTCAATTTGCTAATCCTAAGAGCTATGTCAGTGACTTTGGTTCTCTTACGGATGTCCTCATTTCTGATTCTATCTCGCAGAGAAACACCTAACATAGAAGCGCCTTTACTGAGAATGTGTCGATTGTACAACGAAATAAACTGCCCTGAAATTGATATATGCCACAATACATTGAATGTGTTCAAAAAGAAAATTATTGAGCTACTTACTTTGAATGTCGTTAGATGATTGACAGCTGTTTTACGCTATTTTCCTGTAATTGATTTGTTGAATTTCAACAATTGCTTAAACGAAAAGCTTTTTGGATGTAATGTCGTGTACTGTTGTAATTGAGTTGTAACTGTGTAAATGTTATTTATAAGTATGCGTTAATTATACAAGCTTTAGTTGTCAACTTGTAACTGTACCTATTAAAAATAAAATAAAATAAAATAAAAAAATAGCTCGTTCTATAGCTCGTTGTGCGACTGCGAACTTGCACAGAAGGCCCTTAGCGAGCGACCACGTTTCACAGCCGTGTGTCATCACTGGCAACACACACTGGTCGAAGACTTTCGACTTCAAGCACAGAGGAATTTGGGACGAGAAGATCTTACGCAATTTCCCGAACGCTGCCCATCCCAGTTGGATTCGTCGACCCATCCCAGTTGGACCCAGCTGGACCACTTGTCCGAGGTAGATGTACTCATCAACAACTTCGAGAACAGAACTCCCAACTGAAACTGGTATAGGTGCGACATGGGTATTAGACATAACCTTTGTCTTGTCCATGTTCATTTTCAGACTCACCTGTCGGGAGGTTCTGTCGAGGTCGTCGAGTATTGTGCTCAATTCCTCCAGGGATTCTGTCATGATTCTGCCATGACTACTATATCATCGGCAAACCGAAAATGAGTGATGTACTCACCGTTAATGTTGATGCCGAGTCCTGTCCAGTCCAGCAGTTTGAAAACATCTTCCAACGCAGCGGTAAACAGTTTCGGAGATATTACATCTCCCTGCCTTACCTCTCTCTGCAGTTGGATGGGTTCGTATACTGATTCTGTACACGGACCGACATGTTGGCGTTCTCGTACAAAGATCTCATCACCTCGATATACCGATAGTCAATGTGGCACCTCTGAAGAGACTGAATCACGGCCCATGTTTCGATCGAATCGAAGGCCTTCTCGACGACTAAATGACAATAGAAAATATTATTAATAAGGTGGTAGTAAATTAGACGGCATTTCACCTTAGATCTCGGAATGACACCGCACCTGCAATACCAGGTGATTTTTTCCTTGATATTGCAGGTGTCTATAGGCGACGGTAGCAGATGTCCGTCAGCTTGTTTGTCATCTAGTTGTAGAAAAAAACGATGCAACATAAAAATTCACCACCTTGAAAATTCTAGATGTGAAATCCGTTCCCTGTGGGTGGGTGTACTGGTGGCCATACCCAGCGGAGCTGGAGTTGCTCTTGCAGTATTGAGTGAATATACAGCTTCTTTGGTCGGTGTAGCCATATCTGCCTCCCTCTTACCACCTGCAGTTAATGCTGTAAGTAAATACATATAAAACCTTTCGGTCGAAATATAGAAACATCTTACAGACAAATGGCTTATTAACGTAACTTTATACAATTTCATTTTTTTAAATACGAGATCTTCTTACAGGGTTTACTCTGGTCCATGGCTCTTGTCCACCTGATCTATGCTGATGACGACACGCGGTGGAATGATGTCGTCACAACCTCGTTTTATAGCGATGATCCCGCCACTGAATTAGCATTGCTTGGTACCGTGTCTCTGTGCCTCACTCTGGTCAACATTATCTGTATATTCTTAGCAGGAGTGGCGGTATATAAGGTAAAATTTAAGTGCATTACCCTGACAATTTATAAACTTGATTTAATTACTAATTAACTCTTAGCGAATTACTATCAAATACGTTAGTATTTTTAATTATTATTTATATATGCATCTTTTATCTAATCATAATAAACATCTCCTCCACACATCGTCTGGACTCCGTGACTTTTTTTTTCACCACAGGTAAAAGAAGTTTGCCCTCTCGACAAGCGAGACATACCTTGGTGGCAGGTCAACAGAAATCTTCTGCAAGCTTCTAAACGTAACAAGCAAGATCCTACATCTTGGGATAATATGTACAGGTAAATTTGTATCTATTTCATTGATATACTTTATGTTTCTCATAAAATAAAATCCTTTTTGATAATAACTACATAATTGTTATTTTTTAGTAAATTGTATAATGACCCGATAGAAACCCAACAGGCAGAAAAGATAAATAACCAAATACAAAGCGACACCGTTACATATAGAAGACATAACCTTACAGGAATGCAACGACTAGCAGCTCAGAACATAGAAAACTATCTTCAGAATTCGGGGTATGTTTTATATTTAATGCTTAAATTAATAAGTTATTGTTATTAGAAGTTTAATTACGATCAAACCTAAAAAGTCAATGCTTAATCAAGCACTTCTAGCAATCAATGCATCAGAATACCTCTGTCAATAACATTATTTAAAAATTTAAATGTTTTTACAGAAACACTGAAAGTTACGGTTCATTTGAAAAAGATTCACTGTCGACAACGGGTACTAAAATCAAGATCTCAAAAAATCAAGAAGAAGAAATACCTAGCATATTATCGAACACCGATTCAATTGATGGCAAACCTATAATCAATACTAAATTAGATTCTAATAGTTATGAATACTACAATTTTGGATTTGAAGATAAAGAAAAAAGTTCCAGTAATGACACGTATTATCCTACAATAGAGCCGTCGTTGAATCTCACAGTAGATGCAAAGAATCATGGTATAGTTTTAGGAAATAAATCATTCCATGTTTAATGGTAAAGTTAATAATTTGTTTACAAATCAATTTATTCTACGATCGTGTTTTACTTATTTTTAGCGTATCGTTTATTATGACTTATTTTAATAAACAACAACGTCTTAAGAAACAAATTCTTTTCATAATATTTATTTAAGTAGAGAGAAGAATCCCTGTAAAATAAAAAATATTGACTGTTTCTAAACTTAAATTAAGCAACCCCTTTTCATTTCTAATTATAATTATTGAAATCAAATTGACAGAAACTGCTCCGAATTGACATTAACTTCTGTAAACTTGTAATAATCTAATGAAGGTATACAAAATTACGTTATACCAAAAATTAGAAGATTTTTTTTTTTAAATTAACTTTGCTAATTATAATAAATTGTGGCTATATTTTTTTATTTATACGTGAATTATGCATGCAGACAGACAGACTTAATTCTTTAGGATATTATTAGTATGACAATGCTAAATTTGAAATATAGTCGTAAGAACAACACTAATGTTCAAATGAGCAGACTAATTAATGCTAAGGACTGAAGTTATTTGAATACCTACCTACTCTCATTTCTAACATTGACTTTGATCTCGATACTAGTTCACTTAAGTACTCGTTTGCGTATTGTATTATTTCCAAAATGCCTTCTGGAGTTATATTTATAATTTACATACCCTCAAGCAATTACGAACATATCTTAAAATTTGGAAAACCAAAGGACATAATTTCGTTAGATAACACACCGAATTACAAACATTGTCGGTTGGAAGTTGAGTTGCGTAATAAAAAATCAAAGAGCATTCCGATACATTTAACTCAGCAGTATTACAATGAAGGATTCAATCTAACTCTAGAAAACATAAAAGAAGACAACGAATATTTTACGATGGAGAGCGTAAGTTAAATTACAAACTTATTGTCAGTTTTTTATTTCCGACCTTTGGTAAAGTCTTGTAACTTGGATTTATCATTTTCATTTAGGTACCTATTATTGCAAATTGGCAAAAATTAAGCGAAGTTGAAAATGAGATACATAAGTTATTAGTCTCAAAATTAATTGAGTATTGCAGATATTGCAAGAGTTACTGAGCAAATTGGACATAGAGCACGTGGTGTGGGTGAGCGATAAGGCAGGGAATTACCTGAAGGTAATGTTTCCTTTAGCCACTGGTGACCAGTGTGAGACAATGCTGCACTGTCTTACTCAACTTGGGATTGGCGTGAGATGCAAATCTATCGTCAGGTAAAAAAAAACCTAAATAATAATAATATTGTATTTTATTTACGCGAGTTAAATCCAGGTAAAGCGGGGTTTTATTTCAAAACCTAAATAAGTTTCTTGTATTTCTTTTTATCTACTCTACTAATTTAACATTTGATTCGATAGGCCTTTTTGAAAAATCACATTTTAATAAATCAAATTATTATAGTATTTTAATTAAAAAATATTTCTAGTGTGCTTCCCTGTAACGTAGTACACTCTGCTTTCGAGAACGAAGAAGAAGATATCATATTGTGAGTATACCTACCTACTTAAGAGTATTATGATCATGATTATGCAATGAACATGATTGAACAATAGTTTATAAGTTGACTATTCCTATTGTTACGGGCTAGGTATAAATAAAATCTATAGTGGAGGCCATACTTGGGGAGAACGCCTGAAAAGCCTTCCACATATTCTATATGACAGTGATTGGTGAGAAGGAGAAGACAGATGATCCCGAGATTTCCGAGAGAGAGATCCCTCGGCGGCCCCCATCCGTATACGTAGCGTCGGCCGCAGACGTAGAGCTTTCGCCGGTGCACTGATTCCATGAAGTGGGCCTTAGGGAGACGGGTGGGGAGCCCCGTCACCCAAGTCCAGCTGCCCGCAGTGTGGTGACACACACCGCAAAACAGAAATAATAGGAATAAGGGAAACTATTGCCCGATATTCTGAATATCTATGCGAGAAGTTCCATACCATCTTTGGTCAAGGAGCCCCCCCACATAACCCTGCACCTCTCTCTGCCGATGGTGCAGAGCAGGCGTAATGCCTTTATTCCCCGCAAAAAAAAGGTGTTACTAAAATGCCAATTCAATTTAGAGATCACGTTTATTGAAAACACAGTAACAATTCAAATTAATTAAAATATCACTAAAAACCTTTCAGAAACAAACACGCTGATTAATCACTTATCGCATTGAAAATATCGCAATTCTAAGTGGAGCTGAATTACTATGCCGCGACGCAAGTGCTTTTACCTACAGAATGATGACGACAATGCGACAATAAATTGAAACATAGGTTATATTGATTCATAGAAATGTTTTAGAACTTTCAAATACATCTTATTTATTTGCTAATTTTATAACATTTCTATGAAATAATGCAGCCAATGCATTGCAATGTTATATTATTTCATACAAAATGTCGCCTATTAATTATTTCATGAAAACGCCTAAAATAGGGACTTCTAGAAATGTTGGCATCGGATCAGTTGCCTACTGAAACAGCCTGAAAACATGTTTCAGGCGCCTGAAAACGGTGGTTAAAAATTTTGATTCTTTGATATTTACATATCTTATCATATCATATCTCTTAGACTTAAAACGCATTAACTACAGCCTGCTGAAAACATCTCACAAACATTGCGCAAGGCCACCATCGCAACATTGTTCTAAGCCTAAGCTCGGGATTGAGTCCTAGTAAGGGCAGATGTTCGTATGTTTGTAAACAAAGGTATTTCTTATAATCTTATTAATTATAACTTTTTCTCCAAATTTTGAAGTGACTATGTCGAACACAGACGAAAAACAGAGGACGCAAAACGTTGGCGCAACTTTGTGGAATCGATAAGGTCGAAATTGACAGTGAAACAGGTAGTCGATGGTGTGAGAGGTGGAGGCGAATTGTCTTTTGACTATTTGACCCTCATAATTACAGCTGAGTAAGTAACACAGGACTTTGATGAGATAAAAAATGTAATTTGAATTGAAAGCTAGAGCAATATTAAAATTTTACTCCTTCACCCACTAACAGCTCACTAGCGGCATTGGGTCTAGTAGAAAACAATGCTTCAAACATAGTGGCAGCCATGTTAGTTTCACCCCTGATGGGTCCAGTCATGTCCATCACCTTTGGCACTATTATTGCGGATAGAAGCCTGGTCAGGAGCGGGTTTGAAAGTTTAATTTTGGGAATGTTTCTGTCTTTGCTCTTCGGTTTCATATTTGGACTTATTTTGGGGACGACAGCTATGCCATGGGGATTTGGTGATTGGCCTACGGAAGAAATGAAAGCAAGGTGATATAAAATTGTTGAACCTATCTTGTTTTTTTTATCTCATGTCAATTGTGACATGAGATAATAAATCTTCATAAATTTCAGAGGCAATGTAAGATCTCTGTGGATGGGTGTGTTATGGGCTCTTACTTCTGGAACTGGTGTGGCTCTAGCGTTACTTCAAGGAAGTGCTGGTCCTCTCATTGGAATTGCCATATCAGCATCTTTGCTACCACCAGTCGTCAACTGCGTATGATTAACATTTTCTTAATTTTTTCTTTTTCTTGTAACTCTTACCTTCTTCTAGCCTACCTTCTACCTTCTTTCAGGGATTATTTTGGGCTCTCGCCTGCATTTGTTTGCTATATCCTGACGCTAAAATTCCCCATATTCAAGGAGAGTCATATTTGGGTAATTCCAGTTATGTGCCATTGTATCACGAATACATACCGATTGAATTTGCTGTTAACGGTTAGTAAGAGTAGCATCGCTAAGTACCTACCATATCTAGATGTAGGTATCTAACTCTAGGTAACTAGATTCATAAAACTTTTACAACCCTAATTTTAATTTTTCCCTTTGAAAAAAGGTATTGTTAGCTGCTGCCTGACTATTGTGAACGTAATCTGCATATTTATTACGGCGATAATATTTCTGAAAATAAAAGAAGTGGCGGCTCCATACATCTCCACGCCAGGCTTACGAAGGTTTTGGGAGCAAGACATTAAGGTGGCTCGTGAAGCTAATAGAAGTAATTTGGAAAATGACGAGGCTAATGATAACGCAGAGTAAGTACCTACAAAAGGCCTAAAGCAACCCATTAAAAAACACGGTTTAGCATTTTGCGAATCGAAAGAATAGTGACCTTATTCTAGTGACCGCTGACGAGACCCAGCAAATAAATACTAGCTTTAATTCGTATAATAGTTAGGTACGTTAATTTCCAAAGAAGGCTGTATGTAGACGTAGTAAAACAAGTCAATTAAAAAAACATACCAACTTTATAATAACAATAATATTAGACACCGACTCGGCAAACAGCCGCTATACCTACAAATTCAATTAAGCTTTGGGAGCTTTTTTGCTTAATTTTAAGAACTTATGGTGTAAGTTTTGACAGTATACACTTCAGTACTTAGACTTATCTGTAGTTTCCTTTCGTTTTAGATTGATCTTGGAAGATCTTAATCAGTCGACAGATGAGGATATCAAAGAGAAACTGGAGGAGGCTGTGCAAGAAGCTTTAGACGACGAAACGTACAGGAAAGTCAAAAGAATGAGTTACCAAAGCCACAATGCTGATGAGGTACGTACCTAAAGCAAGCGTCTGATAAAATTGAAACTTTAGACATACGTCGCAGTTACGCTGGTATAAATAACAGTACGACAATGTGCGCAGATATCGACATGTGACTTAATATGAGAGCTATTAATTAGTTGATCTATAATTATAATTGAGCATGTATTCTGCCAAGTACAGTAACGAGCACAGATGTACACCCACTTTTTACCTTTTAGCGGCTTTATTTTAATTGGAATAGGAGTCAAGAGCTGTCAAACGTGGGTGATAGTAATGATATAGGTGTTACGTGACTACATTAACATAATGTTCTATAATATGTTTTATGATGCTGAAATAAATTGGTGTTTTTACCAAGCTCCGATAGCTACGATTTAAATATGGCGTGTTATATACAGAGTGATGCAGTCGACGAACGACATTACATTAAAACATGGGCTATTTTGCAACTTTTAAATACATCTTATTCATTTGATAATTTCATGACATTTGTATGAAATGATATGACATTTGGTTGCATTAGGTATTTCATAGACATGAAAATTATCAAATGAATAATATGTATCTGAAAGTTGCAAACATTTCTATGAACTAATATAGCCCATGTTTTAATTTATTGTCGTATTGACAGCACCATCCTCTATATGAGAAGTAGGCCGTAAACCTAGTGACGGCCGTATGGTCAAGTAGTCAGTAGGTACTTATACTAAACCAGAGGTCCCGGGTTCGAATCTCGGTAGGAGCAGATAATTATTTGTATGATGAGCACGAATACGAACTTTTGTTCACGAGTAATAGCTCACTGTTTAGGAAGTTTAACTGATATTTAAATTACTTTTACTTAACTACATGTTATTTATCATCTCTATTTCTCCGCTAACTCTATTAATTGGTCTATGCTAGTAGGTATCTATCCAAAATGATGCATAATTTTGGATATTTGAGTCGTTCCTGCCGTGGGTAGGTACGGTCGACCACAGAAGTAGCTGAACACTTTAGTACTATGTCACACCGATCTTGTGCACGTACTTTAAACTTTTTCACGTACGCTTAAGTCGTTGTAACATGGTTCAGCTACTTCTGTGGTCGACTGTTCTACCTAGTAGGTACTACTACAAATACATATAGAATTGTTACTTCTTATACACACGACAGCACATCAAGTGTAACAGTTGCACCACGAAAGCCGCCTCTATTAGGTACGAACAGAGCAATAATAGCGGTCTCATCTCAAGGTCAAACTGTTACGCTTGATGTGCTGTCGACTGACGTATAAGTAGCGTCATAGACGATAAGTGTTGAACAATGTCATTTCTGCCCTTTGCCTAGGTAATCCGAACACTGGGTCTGCAAGCTCGTACTCCTGCCTCTAAAAGGTCAAGCATAGCCTCAACATCTCGCAGCTTCAAAATGCAAAACAAAAGTACTGCTGCCGATATAGCAGCCTTGGACAAAATCCTTACTTCCCTGCTAGGCATGGGTGACAACCGGAGATCTTTTTACTCACATCGAGGAACACCTAGAACGAGTCGATTACTTAATAGTTACAACAGACGTTCGGAATCATGGTCCGACAGAATATTTGCAAATTCTGTAGTCAACAGCGTGCGAAATAATTTGAAAACTAATAAAAGAGACTCGCCGGATGAAGAGCTTTTTCTGACACCAAAGTGATTTTAATATATTAAATAATTGTGGAGCATCAAATATAGACATTGTAGATACCTATTGTGATTGATTTCATTATCTACCTACCTACTTATGAAATATAAATAAAAAAATCAAATATCTCAAACAAATGTTTAGGATGATTAATGATTATCTATCTTAGGGCTGGCATGACAAACGCACCTGCAATATCAAGTGATTTTTTCTTGTTATTGCAAGTGTCTATTGGCGGCAGTAACGGCTTACCACCAGGTGGGCCGTCAACTTGTTAGTCATCTAGTTGTATTATAAAAAATGTATCCTACGACAGCACCTTTTGTAAGTTATAAGTAAATTATAAGTTTTCGATCATGGTTCGTAAATTGTTTGCGCCCAACTGTTATGAAAATTGGAAACATTGCAACGACTTTTTAACCGACTTAAAAAAGGAGGAGGCAATTCGACAAGATTTTTTTAGTTGGTATGTTGTAGGTATGTTAACTCATATCTCCGTCAAAAGTAAATTGATTTTAAAAATTGTTTTTATGTCAGAATAAGAATAGCTACTTCCAGGTCGGTCCCATATAAATTCCATCTGGATTTTCTCCTCAGAGAACAACCATAGATATTTTGCCTTTTTAATGTTTTAAAGTCAGTTTTTATTTTTTCTTAAAAAAAATATAATGATTTAGGTAGCTGATCGCAGCCACCATAGAAATGATAAGATTCAATCACTAGGAGTAGGTATTTACCTAATACTTAATTGATTCGTGATCTTAGATTGTGACATAAAGTATTCTGTGCTTTAGAATAACTACTTTTCATAACTGCTCAGGAACTTTTACTAACGCTAGAGCTACCTATAAGATTCAAATTCCACTGTGGTCTTCTCTCAATACAAAAATACGTGATGGATTGAGGGACCACCTTCTGCTTGTTCTTTTTGTATAGTTCCGGAAAGGCTGATGTTTTGTACAAACATTTTACTAAGGATAGATTTTTAGCCCGTCAAGTACCTATCAGATTACAGATTACAGACACAATTGATTTTTCAATTGTCATAGACCTCCAGTCCTGAGGTTTGTAATAAAAATGTTAAATACTGCGTTAAACACAGAAATCGTTTCGGAGTTGCAAAAAAAGTCTTAGTTGCATATTTGTATAGGGAATTCATGCTCTCTCGCCAGCGCTAGATTACGACTGAACGCGAATCAACACGATGAACCCGGGTGAGACTCGATTTTATTCTGTTCTAGGCAGAACAGAACAGTATCGGTCGGTGTGGCCCCACCCTGTCTTGACACAGTAAACTTGTAGCTTAGCTACAAGTTGACAGGCTTATGCCTGTGACTATAATTATTGTATTAAAGGAATACTATATTGAGAAACTGGAGATATCTATCTACATTAAAACTATTCTGTAAGAAAATAACTATATTTTCTAAATAATAAATAGTATGTGGTAAACAATAACAATACGTATTTTTATTTATAACAATCAATAAAACTGTCTAATTACAATTATTTAATACTATCACAGCACCTTGGTGATTGTACTTGTCATACATAACAAATAACTTATTAATTAAAATGTAAATTAGTGCTAATTAATTATAAATTAGTAATACATTTTAAATTGGATATGAAGAACTGTCATGACAATTTGTTTCCATGCATTGCTTCTTTAGAGACTGATTGGAAAGATTTACTATGTTTTACCTGTGAAGTATAGATATCATATCCTAATGATATTGTGTTATCATATAAAACCCTGAATCTAGTTGGTAAAAAATAGAAATTGATTACTTGTGCAGGTGGCCAGACCATCCATTCTGCTCTATAAAGAGTTACAAATTTATCTCTGACTTCTTCTTTAAAGTTCTCCATAGGATCATCTTCAAGTAATGCCAAGCTCCCAAAAAAAGTAAGTATCATAGCTGGTGAGAATAACACTTGATCAAGGAACAATTTTTTTAATACCATATCAACTGTTTTTCCTACAAGAAATCGGTCTAAAACCTTGTACCAGTGATGACATAACACTCCAACTGCTGCACCGGAAAAGGCCATATGAAGTGTTCTCTTCAAATCAAACCTGTCTTGTTCCTTTATA
Organism: Nymphula nitidulata; assembly: GCA_947347705.1. NCBI lineage: Eukaryota > Metazoa > Arthropoda > Insecta > Lepidoptera > Crambidae > Nymphula > Nymphula nitidulata. Next base: position 14,241,400 of record OX374630.1, on the reverse strand, counting down.
TACAATTCATAACTTTGCTCTAAAGAATCACCAAGTGCAGATATACTCACAGATATTGTGACATTGGTGTATACCAAATATTTATCACTGAATGCAACTTTAACTGCTCTTTTTACATGTGCTACAGATCTAGAATTTCGTATATTTAATGCTAACCTCTTCCAAGACATTCCTAATGCTTGCATTGTGTTATTACTGAAAAAAAAAATTTTTTTTTAATAATTATTATAATTTTTTAGTTAACTTATCAAACAAGTTACTGTAAATATTTATGTTTTCAATGAAATATTTTACTTAAGAGGATTGAATTTTATTTTTTGTAATAATTTGTTTACATAAAATAAACACTTGAAAATATTTATGAATTTATTTCACATCACAAAATTTTGCATTTTCATTTTCACTTTTGACACATTTACTATGCTTCACATGTGATGTGTACATATCATAACCAAGGGATATAGTATTATCATAAGCCACTCTATATTTTGTTGGTAAGAAATAAAAATTTATGATTTGGGCAGGGGGCCAAACAACCCATTCAGCTTTATATAAAGTCCAAAATTTGTCTTTTATTTCATCGGTAAAATTTTCTAAAGGCTGCTCTTCAAAGATTGCCACAGTTGCAAAAAAAGACAATATTATAATAGGAGAGCAAATAAATTGATCTAAAATCATTTTTTTAATGACCATTTCTAATGATCTCCCAATAATCAGTGTATCAAGAATTCTGTACCAATGGTGACAGATGATGCCAGCTGTACATCCAGAAAATGCCATTCGATAGGTCCGTGACAGATCAATCTTTTCAATTTCTTTTGTATGAATCTCATAACTTTGCTCTAACACGTCTCCCATTGTGGATATCCCCATTGATAGCACAACATTGGTGTAAAACAAGTTTTTGTGATTGAAAGCATTATCCATAGCTTGCTTGTATGTTTTATAAGCTTTTGAGAATAGTCTTCTCAGTGTCATTAGCAAATTCAAATCATTTTTTACCTAGAACAAATAGTTTGGAAGGTTATCTTACAGCAACTTTTAACTGTTTTACAGCAATGTTGAATATTTATAGGTCAATATTACTACGATTTTAATTTTAGACCTTTATTAGAAAATTAGGGTAATTCATTTTATGGAAATTATTGTCAACAACAGACTATCTACTGTGTCTGATTTCTATGTACTTCAGATTAATCCTTTCACGCCATAAGGGTATTATGGAGTTGAAAATATTTTAGAAATAATCCTAATAACATTGATATAAACAAAAAGTGAAGATATTGTATACCTAAACATTTAATCTTGTGAGATGTGCAACATTTTTTATATGCATGTAAGGTAAGGTAGTAACACTATAACATAAACATTTACACTCAGGTCAGTGTCAAATATGTATACTACTTGACACTCAACTGAGTGTAATTAATATGACTAAGTATATTATTTAAATTTATATACATAATATAGTCATAATCCCAGTTCGAAGCTAACATGGCTGGTGTATTTATTTCATGAAAATTTGACTTTAAAATTCATATTAAGATTAATACACAGATGTAAAGCATAGCAAACATACAACAAACTGACAGCTGCAAACCCGTTTTTCAAAGTAGGGGGATCTTAACTATCCCATGCATGTATATATTGGAAATTTGTAAAGAAGTATCCATATTTTTTTGCTAGTAGACAGGACTTGCCAACAAAGTACGCCTTGCGTCAAAAAACTAAAACAAGGTTAATGTTGCCCACTTCGAAATTAAAGTTGCACTCTAGTAGCCCGTTAGTAATGGCTGTAAGAATATTTAACAAACTACCAAGTGCGCTTAAAGCAATAGCAAATGATAATAAATTTTACAAAAAATTGAAGACTGTACTTATATTAAAAAGCTACTATACACTACAAGATTACTTTGATGACAATTTAGAGCTAACAAATTAAACACATTTAAAAATCTATATAATTGACATGAAATTAGGTAATCAATCAATTATAAAATTGCACAATATTTATATTATAATAACTATAAATTGATTCAAAATTATTAATTTTTTTTCTCTTTGGGACAGCCAAATTGTGTTAAATATAATATAGGTAAATTATAATAATATTAGTAACATATTAATAAACATAATAAAATATAATAAATGATTAATAAATTAAATAATGACATAAATTAGTTAACAATATTAGAAGAACTTGTGATGTGTTTAAACACATAATTAAAAGATAGTAATTTGAAAAGTAATAAATTCAATGACACAATATCCTCCTCCCTTCTAATTGCTGTGCCCGACAGGGTCCATGATGTACAGACAAAATATTTTTTTAGACCCTAAGACCATTGTGGAAAAGCAATTAAGTTGAAATTGAAAGCGGCAATATACCACCGGTGGGTGATGACAGTAGAAAAATCAATTGTGTCTGGAATCTCATGCTTGACGGGTTAATACACATATTATTATGTTGCATTTCAACAATATCAAGTGATTTTTCCTTGTTGCAGATTTATTGCAGAAGTCTATAGGTGGTGGTGGTTACCGCCGCCTATAGACAGGCTAACTGGCTGGCTAACAAGTTGACGGCCCACCTGGTGGTAAGCGGTTGCTTACCACCAGGTGGGCCGTCAGCTTGTTTGTCATTTAGTTCTAAAAAAAATAACATGAAGTGATCCCAAGTTATTTTCTTTTATGTATAGCTCATGCACTTGATTTAGAACCAAGACGTCAGTTTAAGGTAGTGTATCAGCTAGACGTAGTTTGGTCGGCTCGGAATGAATGCCGTATCTTCACTTGTTTGTCCATTTCAATGCTTATTAAGCTTTTTGATTAAGTAAGTCGAAATTATGACAACGAATTAAGTTAGGTTAACTTTATGTAAACAAATAATAAATAACATTGTTGATTATAAGTTAACGTTACGTCGTGAATCATATATGAAGGGATTAGAAAAGTAAAGATAAGTGATGAGAAGCTAAATTGATGTAAAATTAAATTAACACCTACAATCATAAACAAATTAGTACTTACATTATGATAAACTTTTTTAATTGCTTACAGCAATAGTATTCAGAATATTACGATTGCTTTGGTACATTAATAGTTATTTATGAGCTAAGGTGAATCAATTTAAATTTAACTACGCCATTTTAAGAAATAATAACCTAGAATCTAGAAAATAAAATATTCCAATTATCGCTAAATGTCAAGATGTCAATCACAGATGTAGGGATGCTCGATGATCGTCGATGTTTGATGATCATCGATGGTGAAAGCAAAAACATCGATGATTTTGATACTATACGAAAAATATCGTAACATCGATGTTAACGAAATCGATCATCGATGTTAACTCACTCAAGTCCACTAATGCAACGTATACAAAACAAAAGATAGATTAAAAGGTTCTTCTTTTTCAAAATTACTTTTCCCTTAGTCAGTTCATAAAAAAATATTGGAATATGTAATAATTTACTCCGTTTCTTAATAAATTTAAAACGAAATCATTTTAAATTTATTAAGAAACAGAACAAATACTGTATTTTATTTTATTGTTAATTATCAGTGGAAAAATCATCGACGTTACCCAACATCGATTCGATATTGAGCATTAGGAATAATCGATATTAGAAACACATCGATGTTGACATCTATGTTTTTGAAATCCTAAAGATGACAATTTTTGTTAATTCTCCCTGTAATTTGAAGGCAAAGGAAACTAAGGCCCATACAGCCAAGTCTTCAGAATTTCTTCATTTATTGCATTGAAATGCTAGTGTTACACATTTCAATGCACCTTAGAAAAAGACGCGAAATATATGATGATAGTCTTCATTCTCATTTATTTTTTTATTACTTATCTTTATTCTTTTACATTTTTGATGCTCCCAGTTGCATGTCGTCTTCACCTATAACTGTAATAACATTAAGCTAAAACCAAATTGTAAACGATGTCTAAATTGTATATTTTTGTTGTTTATTTTGTTGGTGTTCAAATAAATAAATATAACCACAAAAAAGTTCTCACCGTCTTATTCTAATAATCTTATAAAATAGTTTTCACTTTATTTTTATTTCAAATACCAAATGTTTATTAAACAAATTTTATTCTGAACAATAATCCTACCGATTCGTATAAAAAAAAGCGAGTTAACTTTTTTAATTGGTGAGACAAGCGACTTTTAGAAGATCTTTGAATGCAGTTTTGTTTCTTTTCGAAAATAAAGGAATGTTTCCTTTCAGTAAAATGAGCTTACTAATGGATTTAAAGTATAATAACAACCATTCCGCATACGGGGTACTTTTGATACACCTTGTATAGATATTCTATGTATACATTATGTCTCCATAAACAAACTTTAACCGAGCGACTGCAGCGCCAAAACAGAACAGTTGGAACTAAGTCGAAAAATCACTTGATCTGTGATTCTGTCTAATCTGTGGTCGCTTGTGCTTCTCATTGTTGACATTCTACAAAATCGCTAATTTATTATAAAAAGTACTCTGTGTTTACAATTCTGATTATTAAACTTGTTTTTCATAATGGCAGGTTAGTAAGTAATTTGCAGTGGGTATGCTAGATTTCAACTGCTCAAAATATGCAATACTTGAACTGTATTTATTACAAACTAAAATTGTAGTACCAACGCTTCAATACATCGATGATTTACCCTCAAGTCTATGCATGGACCGGTCTGACTACGCCAGTCATTTAGGCATAATTTCTACCATATTTTAATCATCAAGTACCTAGTGCAGACAGTCAAAATAATCAAGATTATTGTTACAGATAAATTAACTCTAGATAGACATGCTATGAAAGATAGATCCACTTCTCATCTGCGCATTTATGTTGGCGGTTTGACTGAAAATGCCACTGTTGATGAACTCTATGAGCGTTTTACATCGTTCGGTCAAATTAATGGTATAGTAATAAATAGAAATTTCGGATTTATACAATTCGAAAATGAAAAAAGTGCTCATGATGCCATTACCAATGCAGATGGTAGTGTTTTTCAAGGGAAAACACTAAGTGTTAGAACTGCACAAACCAACCCAGATAAAAGGTAAACATACATGGGTAAACTGCAATATTTGTGACACCATAGAATCATCTATGGTGTCACAAATATTGCAGTTTACCATTGCTGCTGTCCAACACATGCTGACAGAGTGTGTAAAATATAAGAGTAGGAGAGTCTCAGTGGTGCAGAGATATAACATTAATCAATGGGATATAGGAGCCTTTATAGGTATATTGTCAGAACCATCTTCTGAAGCTGCAAAAAAATTATTTAATATATTTTTGCACCATTGACTCTTCCCCTTCCCGCTGTGCGGCAATATGTTACCAAATAGGTCATTAGGTTACGATGGGGCTGACATGCCTCATACTGGATAAAAGCCCCTAAATCAAATTTAGATAATAAATAAAAAATCATTGGTATATTTTAGAAGTGGAGAAAACAAATTACAGTCATATCTGAAAAGATGTACACACTCACAGCTCCAAAATATGTTTAAATGGGCTGTTGTTTTGTAACAGTAAGGTGCTGTATGTTACTTATTTTTAAAGTCTTAACCTGTTAAGAAGCATGTTCCAGTCAATTGGTAGTTGTTATCTGCTTGCAAGAGCCTTTGTCTGGGGCAGAGTGTTCTAGTTTAAATCTAAGTATAGTTCTAAGCGGTTATTATAGTTCTTAACAATTCTTCTTATTATAGTTCTAAACAAATTAAATGTATATATCTTGTTAGATGTGACTGTAGATAATTGTAAATCTTTAAGTCACCTTTGTAGGTCAAATCAATAAATTTAAAGAACTTACAATAATTCAAAACATGTAGAACAGTATAATTTGGGAACTCCAACTTTACTAGTTTGATGAAATGGAAATATGACTGTCTATAATTATTATCATATAAAGAAATTAACTTACTGCTGCTTGATGGATTGTATCTTGTTATCTGTAAAGTGGCAATATACCACCGGGGGCGATGACAATAGAATAATCTATCGTGTCTGGAATCTCATGCTTGACGGGATAAATAGACACCCATCATTATTATTATGTATGTATAGTAAATAACATAAAATTTATTTTGGTTTCATAAAAATCCTAAATATAAAATACCAAATTTGAATTATTCCAAATCTAAACTTAACATTATTGTTTCAGACGTGAAACTGAAGTTTTAACTTTGCAACCTGAAATTTCTCCTGCAGTAGCTCTAAATGATAACCTGCCATTAACAAATGAGGATGCAGGTGAAGACCCTTATGACAACTATGGCAACTACAAAGGGGATCAGAGTAAGATAACATTTCATACATTGTGTTTTGTTGTTAAATTGTTATGATCAATTTAACTCCCTAACAGAATCTTGAATGTTGTCTACATCTGGTAAGAGATCTTGGCCTCACAATCTAGACCAGTGTTGAAACCAGATATTTAATATGTAAATTAGTTTTTAATTAGTTTATTTTCAATAAATTCATCTCATCATTCATACAATAAGATGAGTTTTAAACATAGTGGGCCTAATCTGGAGAAGTTACACAAAATTTTAAGTATATGAATACAAAAAAGAAGGCTGTCATATAACTTGCCATTCAAAAAAATATTTTTTTATTATTCCATCACAAAAAGGCACTTCATAAATATTGCTTAATCTGCTTAACATTTAGAAATATGTGTTCAATTGTCGACCACATTGAATGTGATGAAATAAATGCAGTGTTTAGGAAGCACCTCTGTACATGCCATCTAAAATTTTCTATGGTTTCTTTAAAATTCCATCAAAATTTAGTGACAGTTTTAAACAAATTCTTGCTATCTTTTTCTTATTATAGTTATATTATGAGAAAGAGATATAGGTATCTCTTACTTTTTTCATGTAAGACACTGTGCTTAAATTTATATTTCAAGTGTGTCTTCAGAATTAGGCCCAGTAATATGCTATTCTTGGGTATAAAGCAACTACAAATCAATAAACAATCATTATTAAGTTTAAAAACAAAACAATCGGTGTATTCCTAGTTACAAAATTATTACACATATTTATTTTAAAAAGTTGAAAGCTAATAAAATACTACTTAAATTAAGATTACCGAGACGATGACGATGATGGATACAATCAGAGCTGGGAAGGCCGAGACGGGCCCCGCGGGAGTGTTAGAGGCCACGGTGGGCCCCGAGGCCGAGGCCGAGGTGCCGCTCGAGGCCGCGGCGCGCCCGGCTTCAGAGACCGCTCACCTTTATCTGGCAGAGGCGATTTTGGTGGTATACTAAAATATCTTATTTTAAGACAATAGCCAAGCTCTAGTTTTTAATTTGATGAAATTTTTTAACTTATACAGGATGTTAGGGGAGCGCTCTCGAAAACGAAGGAAGAAGGCAGTGCTGGTCACCCTAAACACGATTTGTTCGAAAATAAATTACAAATCGCGAAAAAAAATCAGCTGTTCTTACAAACAGGTTGTGTAGACTGTAGATATTGCGATTTGTATGAAACAGCTGCTTTTTTCCGTGATTCTAAATTTATTTCTAACAGATCGTGTTTACGGTGACCAGTACTGCCGTCTGCCTTCGTTTTCGAGAGCGTCCTCTTAACACCCTGTAGAGACTGTTCTATGACATTAAAATTGTTTTTTTTTATATTCTGTGACATACCTATAAAAATCTTTCACAAATATGTTGCCTTTAGACATCAGCATTATCAAAGAAATCACTTGGTTAAAAATGAATTATTTGGCAATTTATTTTTGTTTCTCAAAATTAGTATGCATTAATTGTAAAAATCTGAAGTGTCCCCGGACTCATAAGATTTGAAAAAGGCTGTAGCTTTTTTTAATTGACAAGAACTACTAATAAAAGCTTGTTTTAAAAAATAAACATTTTTCGTTTTTTTTATAAGAGTGGCTGCTAGTATGCATACCATAGTAAAATTATTATTTTCAGTTTCATTAAAGTATTAAAACAATAAAATTTCCAACAGGATCAAACCGTTACCCAATAAAACTCAACGACTATCCTCCTCGCGCAGTCCCAGTGTCAGAGAGAAATGACTGTGAGATAATTGTTGTCTCGAAATTATTGACGTAAGTTTAAATCAATATTAATTGTACTAAATTGCCAATACAGATACATGCACAAAGGTCACAGCCATCTAATTAAATTAGACACTTAATTGGATTCCTAGGCCGTTCATAAAACGCCGGCATCCAATGCCAAAATTTATAATATAAGTAGAATCACTCAACATTTGATAAATTGCCATATTGAAAGTCCGCTCAATTGGACAACTAGAAGGATTGTCTTGATCTGAAGTTTTTGTGTTAATGGTTTCAAGGCTATTTTTTATGACCATTTATAACCGAAATGATTTCGGTTTTAACTGGTTATAAAAAAACCTTGAACCCACCAATTACACAAACAGTCACACAAAAACTCTTCGTGCTGGACAATCATTGGATGCCGGCGTTTAATTAAAGGCCTAGGCGTCTAATTAAGTGGCTAATTTAACCAGATGGCTCAATATACACTTGAGATACCTCGTGTGCCTTATTCTCTGTGCAATAAAAGTCATTGAATGCTAAGTGTATACATCTCAGTGCACGTGTTTAAAATTACATGTTTAGCAGGTTGACATATAAAATATTCGCATTTAGTCGTATAATAGAGACACACGAACTATAACAAAGAAAGTCGATGATTGACAATAGCTGTCGTCGCATGATACGACAAAATCAAAAAGTCTAACTTGCTACGCAATTAAAATGCCCGAGTGTACACTGAAATCTCATTCTTATAATATCTATTCCCCAGTGAATATGCTGAATATATAGAGAGTCGACTGAAGCATCTCGGTATAGTGGTCGACTTGCTGTTCCCTATGGAGGACGTCCCTATCGGCAAAGTCTTGGGCAACATCGCGTCGAGAGGCTGCCTCTACGCTATACTAGTCATGCCACAGAACCAAGAGCACAGATCTTTGACACTCACCATTCTGCATGGCCTGCCGCAAGGTAAGTAGTTAACCCTGACAGAATATTCGGGAAATTTACCATATAATTTTTAATCAAATAATAACATGTACCTACGTACATGTTATTATTTGGGTAAGGTATTTTATTTGAGCATTTATTTGGTTAAGGATTTAAATCATGTTTATAAAAACACACCTTTGCAACTAATGCATTGATCATTGGATATCATAAATGCGTGCGTGGTACTTGATCATTATTTTGTTGCGGAGTTATTTTCAAACTATGATATCTCTTAAAATATTCATTGAAATCAAATGTCAGGTACAATTTTGTTCAAAATTAAATACTTGTGATGAATAATGTATTCAATTTGATAAGGAATAATATCATGTTTACAAAAACACCTTCGCAGATAAAGTCTGTAAGATAAATAGCGTAATTTAGGCATGTTAAGTTGAGAGAGCGCGGCGAAAGTACTGTGGTGGACTCGATACTCTTTCGCCACTGGCACATAGATTTTGTCGTCATTTCAAGTTAGGAACGCGATTCGCGAGCGGACATCAAACAACGATGTTTGACACACTTCTTCCACGACCACCGCGCCGACTGTATAGTGAGTGTTGTTACCATAATAGAGAAAATATCAAAGTCTGTCTGCGTTTCATTCAGAAGTTGTAGGAGCTACGCCCTAAGACGATCCCGGCGGTCGTCACACCGGCGGTCGTCACATGGTGGAGGCGCCGGGTAGGGCACGCTCTTGGGGCCCGTCGCCACGCGACGCACCTTACACAGCTTGTACTTAGCCTCCTCTGGTGTAATTCGGTGAATGGTAAATCTGCCTTTGACATCATAGATCAGACGGAACAATTCATTTGTCTTTTCAATTGAAACAACATCCATAAAGCCCGCAGGGTATGTAGGGTCAGTCCGAACTTTGCCGTATGATGGGTGGATAATGTGGTAAGAGCCAGTCTATCGAAAAGACCGTCATGTGTTGTAAATGCCCTTCGTCAGGTAGGGTAGTTTTAAGTAGTAGAATGTGTAGAAGGTCGTGTCGTTAGGTAGGTAAGAAAATTTATTCATTCGACTTCCGGAATGAACAAATTTTAGTTGTACGGGGGGAATGTGGTGGACTCGATACTCTTTCGCCACTGGCACATAGATTTTGTCGTCATTTCAAGTTAGGAACGCGATTCGCGAGCGGACATCAAACAACGATGTTTGACACACTTCTTCCACGACCGCCGCGCCAACTGTATAGTGAGTGTTGTTACCATAATAGAGGAAATATCAAAGTCTGTCTGCGTTTTATTCAGAAGTTGTAGGAGCTACGCCCTAAGACGATCCCGGCGGTCGTCACAGTACTGAGAAAATAACATCAAATTAAACCTTATTTTATATTACATACGGTTTAAAATCGCAGACGCCTACGTGGCAGGTTGATATAGCGCTCCGCGCGCCGATGTCTTTGATATGCCATTTAAACCGTTTATCATATAGATAAGGTTTAGTTTTAATTGTCAAATTCTGTCTCATCGCTGGAGGCCCAGCGATGACACTGAGAATGCAAGTCTGTGCTGGGCCATTAGCGCCAAATCCAGATAGTTAGTCCTATAATTTGGCAAATGTTCTCATCAAATAATCGAATGACGGCCAAAACACACAGATAATACCTATAGTCATGTATTTTATACAATTTCATGACAAGCAAGCTTACGGCCCACCTGGTGATAAGTAACTACCGTCACCTATGGACACCTGCAATTACAAGGAAGAAATCCCTAGAAAGAGCAAAGTACTTTACGGCTGAATTAGGAAAGGCGGTAGACGACCCTGCTATTTGTAATCACTAATGATGAACTATTTGTAATCACTAATGATGAAACAAATCTCTCCACAGAACATCGCAACATGCCTCTAGAAGACGCTTTGACATTAATTTCGCGGAATTTCCAAGAAGTACAGAGAGGAGGACCTTTGGGCCGGGAAGCTGTGTACGCCCTATTAGGGCAGCTAGCAGACGGGCGGACCCTAACAGTGCTCCAATACGATAAAGTCCTGGAGTATTTACAGGTATTACTTCTGATAAAATATTACTTAGGATTACACCTAGCTTTATAAATAGAAAATGTGATGTTCTTCTTACTTTATTACACACAAGGTCAGTTCAGCCACCAGGGGATTCCCTTAAACTCACCAGGTCATCATCCCCCAATGTCAAATTTATAATATTACGGCTCATTTACATGATTAAATTAATTTGAAATGTAGGTATAAACACGCGTTGTCTGCGCGTGTTAACAGTCTCTTAGAGTGAGTTCCCACTGAAGCGGAGACGAGCAGGGTTTTATTGACAAACGAAAATCAACCTTAATACGTTGCCTTTAACACTTTACTGAACTCTGCAGGGCTGGCACATCCTCGGCACACTCCGCTTCGAATTTCGCTCATATTGCAAATGCTCGAATGTCGTTACACTAATAAAGTATACAAGGTGTTTCAAAAATACGCCTAAAGCGGAAAGGGTGTAAATGGGTCCCTTGTGTAGAGTTTATTACCAGTGTATGACAGACAACTGACATTATTGCAAGCTGAAAAATTTATTATTTACTATTGAAAGTTCATTACAGTTCAGTAAAAATACGTTTTTTTAACTGCAATTTGTAAAAACCTAGACACGTTTCATAATCTTGATACTTTAATATTGAGCATATTGATTCAAATATTTATCTAATTTGTAAGAATCCATCTTACCTCATCACTTCCATATATCTAGACTGATAGAAGCGGCAAAAAATATTTAACTTTGCTAAAAAACTTCACAGAGGTCGCCATTTTGAAGAAAACAAAATGTTAATGTCATAATACAATTCTTTTTTTGTACGACTACGTTAAATATTGTTGTTTTATGTCATCATACCATGTCCCTAGCGGTCAAACAATTACGAAAAACATTCGAGCGCACCCAAAACATTCACGGTTGAAAATGCGGAAGGACAATTTTATGATTATGACAATAAAGTCAACTTTTTAATAGCGTTATTGTGGCTATGGACTATGCACTTTTGGGCACTTTGATGACGTCTATGTTCCCATTTAATACAATACATACTTATTTTATTTCGTTATTTTACTGCAATAAAATAAAACACGTTGGTGTTATTTAATGGAAACCTTGTTATTCAGTGCACTATTGTAGACTACTACAATAGTGCTCATGAGCCCAAAACTACCATCTCCTTTCCGATTTCTTCCGCAGGAGCGAAAAGAACAACAGGTCAAGATTGAACTGGGGGAGCCTCTCACCCCGGCTCCGAATAGCAAAGCCCAGGTAGACTTGCAGCAAAGAATATTAAGCATCCTCAACGACAAGAAAGTGATAAAACCAAACGAACCAGAGCCTGTGGCCGCGCCGGCGCCCGTCCCCGCGCCTGCGCAAAACAAACTCCTCAACGACCCAACAGTTAGAAAAGCATTGGACTCCATCCTCCAAAAGTTTACATAAGCTAGTTTAAATATAGCGTTACTTAGACTAAAATTATGATAAGAATAAATCCCTTCACCACTCAAAATTCTTATTTATTTAAAAAACGGGCTCACCTCAGTTACCGTTTGTTCTACGCTTGTTCATTTTCTGCGGTAGAACAAATGGGAGTTAAAGCTTTCTAGTACTGCGTTTTGATAAGTTCCAGAATAATATACAGCCATAAACGTCCCACTACTGGGCACAGGCCTTTCCTTAAGGTAGGAATGTGAGGAATTTGGATCTTAAACCACGTTGGCCTCATGTAACAACCCGGACCAACGGCTTAACGTGCCTTCCGAAGCACGAAAGAGCTCGAGATTACAATTTTATTTTTGACCCATCCGGGATCGACCACGGCGAAAGCTGCTTTATTTTCGTAATCGAAATTAGGCCTCTTATTCACAACTGTCGGATGATGGATTCGATTCGATTCACATTCCGTCTCTTTGACGCACCGCAGTAATAATCATCAGTATTACTACAGAATTACTACAGTCCTCTTGAAAATTTTACTTGGGCCCAGACTGTTGGTCTGGACATTTCTATTAAATAAATTATTATAAACAAATGTTATGAAATTATCAAATGATTAAGATGTTTTTGAAAGTGGCAAACCATTTTTATGAACTAATATGGGCTATATTTTTATGTTTTTTATTGTCGTATTGATAGCGCCACCCTGTATATTAAAAATAGGTTTGATACCTACCCAACCCTACCCAGTAGAACTAATGAGAATAGTTTCATTATCTCTACATTGAACGTGATTAGTAGAACAAGTGGGAAGGCAGGATGATCGATTGTTGGTAAATCAAAGTATATAACTTTTATTAAGGCTTAGTTAATATTGTGTCGAGTAACTAATTAGTACTTTACGTGCACTTGTGGATTTGGCCACAACTACTGGCTCTAGAGTCAAATAAACAAAGGTCTCGTTTTTAAGATCAGTTTTATTTCAATAAATTCATACATATAGTTAGAGGTGGTCTACTCGAGTCTGTCCAGAGCTGGCAGTTCATTGGTGAGTGAAACGACAAAAGTGCTACCTTCTATTGTATTTTTATGTATATACACAATTTTTTCAATTTCTATAAACTAATAAGATACCTGCTTCTGTACATGTCAGAAATGGTTCCCATATTAAAATTTCTGAATATATTTGGATCATCTACAACACTTAAAGCGGAAAATATTATAATGTTTCGTCACTTTCATTAATAACAATCAAATATGTCTACATGCATTAAATTGATTTCACTGTAAGATATCTAAATTTGTTATATATAAAAAATAATATGTTTCGAGCATGATTGACAAAATATACTGTCCTAACACCGCCAGCGGTTCCTATTAACATATTCATCAATATCTGCGAGCTCACTATAAATCCTTTTGTACAAAAAATATAGTGCATTACAAATCAAAACATCGACCTAGTCAGCAATAGGATGAGATATCACGAATATTCTATGGCATTATACAGTTTTCAACATGTCAATGATTTATTATTATAATATTGAACATTCAATTCAGAACTTCCCAATGAGATCAAGGCCCTGCGTCTTTTCGATTTTCAAAGTTTCTCTTTTAAAATCCTCTGAAACATTCTGGAGTAATTAGCTATACAAGATAATATATAAACTAGGATAATATTAGGAATATCCACATCTTAATCTATATAAACATTTCCATATCACCCTTAATTCCTACAACGACTAAATGCCACCACACACCTATCGAACTCCATAAAGCTATTATTTGGAAGAATTTGGTGTAAATCAAGAGGTCGATAGGTGGGCGCGATATTTACAAGGGATCAGTCATACGTGACTGCATGCGCCAACAGGCCAATTTGCAATCCTTTAACATTAGTCATTCGTTTAGGATGATCGTTCTGAAGGGTCATCTTGTTTAGAAGTATCAAAACCTTCTTTTATATGACCACCAGTTCCTTTAGGGTCGAGGTCTGTCGCCCAGCTGAAGTGCATCAGAGCGAGGTGGGTATTACCTAATTTATTATGAACTTTTCCAAGTAAATAATACACTAATGATTCTCTTGGCGCTATATCTTTCAAGTAATGAAGATCAGCCAAGGCTTCTTGCGGCCTTCCAGCTCGTAACAGGACTGACGCTCTATGGAAACGACATAGCGGATTCTCCGTATCTAATGCTACTGCTCTTTCTAAGGTAGCGAGCGCGCGGTCTGTTTTATCTAAAGCTGCTTGTGCTAGCCCAAGTTGACACCGCAACACCCCAGAAAGGGGATATATCGCAAGTGCGCGGCGAATATGAACCTCTGACTGTTTCCAACGCTCTTGCCGCGCATAAACTGTTGCTATTCCAAACCAGGCGACATAGTTTCGAGGATCGATGCTTACTGCAGTTCTAAAGCTCGAAAGAGCTTTATCAGTCTCTTCTGCCACCGCGTATTCATGGCCCAACAGGGCATGAGCATATGATGCCTCTGGGTCAATCTGTACAGCTCTTTTAAAGAATTTTAGCGCTGTTTCACGTTCTTTATGAAGTGAAAAGCAATTACCTGCTGCTAACCATGCAATGGGATCTTTCCTATTCAACTCTACTAATTCTTGAGATAATGCTGACAGCTGAGCTTCTCTTTGTAGATGCCATAAACAGGTACTATAAATGTCCATACCTTCAGTGCGACATGGATATTGTTTCCTAATATCAGCAAATATTTTTGCAGCTGCTTCATATTGAGCTAATTCATAGTGAGCACGAGCTATCATTGTTTGCGTCCAAGGAGAAGCCAACTGTTTAGGTGGGACATCTTGAAACAGTTTAATTGCATTTTTACAATCTAACAAAGCTAATGATTTGTATGCATCACCTAGTTCCTTTAATACATTTAATAAAGCTACACCATTCGAATTCTTTGGTGTCATTGCTGGGGTTACACTGTCCATAGTTTTGTTTTTTTCATTTGTTTCTACTGCATTAATCTTTATATTTTTAGCGGTACGTTGTTTATTTTTTCTTGACGGACTTTTAGGCGCCACAAATTTTCTGCTTGGGGATTTATTATTTTCTTTAACTGAATAACTACTATTATTATTACTAAACAACCTAGAAGACCGCCGGGGCGCAGGTCCGAGGGTACACCTTGGTGCTGGACTAAATACTGCATCTTTGAGTTGCCCCATTTGGGCTCGTAATGAGTTAACTATTTTAGGGATGGCTTTTTGCTCATTTGAATCGGTGAGTGTTGGAGTGTACAATACAGGAGATTCTTCCATTGGTAACATGCCAAATGATGGTGAGAATGGTACGGGAGCCATACCACTAAACACGCTATGCATTCTCTTTACAGGAGCTTGTGTCTCTGGTGTGATGCTAGAAGACATTGTCATTGGAGTCCTAGTTGCAACATTATTTGGTGTAACATTAGTATTCAAATTGGTATTATTAGGAATGTTAGAATTAACAAATGAAATATTTTCCGAATTGCTGACTAGATTAACTAATGTTGGAACACCAAATGAGAACTCAGTGTTTATTTGAAATACTTGGTTAGGATCAAGTTTTTCACCCATGTTACATAGCTCGGCGAATGATTTCCACATGAATGGATTCAAAGACAGAGCTTTCCGATGTGCTTCAACTGCTTTACTCCGCCTCTCAGTGGTGTTATACACCTTGGCAAGAAGTTGTAACGCATATGGTGCTTGTTCACCAAATTCTGAAGCAATTACATCTAGATTTGATCCTAATGCCACTTCTGCATCTTTAAATCTGAAAAGCGGAAAAACATTTATTAGAACTTGTATATTTATAAAATACTAGCTGTGCCCGCGCCTCGTTCGCGTGGATGTCGGAACATAACAACGGTGGAGTAAGTATGCTAAGGATTTAAACAATGTTTATAAAACACCTTTGCAATTATTGCATTGATCGCCCCGCCCGCGCTCGCCCGCCTTGAAAATCATAAATGCGTGCATGATATTTTAAAACTATGATATCTCTTAAGATATTCATTGAAATCAAATGATGCCAGGAACAATTTTGCTCAAAATTAAATACTTGTGGTGAATAATGTATTTATTTCGATAAGGAATAATATGATGTTTACAAAAACACCCTCGCAGATAGTACATTATTTTAGAACAAATTTGATTACCAAAAAATGATTTTAGACTAGAGAGTCAATTTTAATGAATAGGCATATGCTGTCGTGGACTTTTTTTTTTAGAACTTTTTAAGGAGAATAATTCCTACATACGTGATTTATACGTAACTCTAACCGGTTACGCAGCGCACGCAACGGAAGCTCTGAAAAATGAATATTTTTCCCCGTTTTGCAACACTTTTAATTAATGCTCAGCTCCTATTGGTGGTAGCATGATGTTATATAGCCTGTATATTAGCTCGATAAATGGACTATCAAACAAAAAAAGAATTTTTCAATTTGAATCAGTAGTTCCTGAGATTAGCGCGTTCAACCAACCAACCAAACAAACAAACAAACTCTTTAGATTTATAATATTAGTATAGATACATTATGATAGTGTGTTACATTCTGGAAATTCATAAAATCTTCGTTCAATCACAGCAGTTTAATGTGAAAATTAATCAAAAATTACTGAAAACAGTTAATTGAAAAATGTCAAGAATACAATAATAATAATAATAACAATAATAATAATAGTATTCATACACTCACACCTATTATCTAACCCAAAGTAAGCATCATTAAGAGCTTGTGTTATGGATACTAGATAACGAAGAAATTATGATAGTAATATGTATATAAATATTAGAAATATACTAAATAAACATATAAACATCCATGACTCGTGAACAAATGTTGGTACTCATCATACAAACATTTGCTCCTACCGGGATTTGAACCCGGGGCCTCCCGACCAAGTAGCCTGTATAGCAAGGGGTACAGACTACTCGGCCAGCAGGCCGTCAAATATCGAGTTTCATTGTACCTGGCATTCATAGACAGCAAAGCATTTGACTCTTTAGAACACGATAGTATTTGGAAAGCCTTAAAAAACCAAGGCATAGAACATAAATATACCAGAATAATACAAAACATATACTGTAACAGTTTCGCACAAGTGAAATTGGAAACAATGGGTGAATGTGTCTCAATCGAAAAGGGAGTAAGACAGGAAGACCCATTGTCATCAAAACTTTTCTTTTCAATTTTAGAGGAAGTATGTAGAAATTTCGAGTGGGATATGTTTGGCATCAACATAGATCGGTCAAGGCTGAACCACCTAAGATTTGCTGATGATTTGGTGCTGATAGCTGACAACCCACAGCTTTAATTTAACTTAGATTATTTATTAGTAGTGTTAGTTAGTGACTCTGTAGAAGGTTATGTTAGTAGGTTAGTTATTTTAATTGATTTGATCCCTTTGTAGGGTAAAAGGACTAATATAACCAAACAGAACCAAAACGAAGGTAATGACAGACAGGTCAGAGATCAAGATGAACATAGATGGAGAGGAATTAGAATATGTCAAGACATACACATATTTAGGACAAACTATGTCAAAACTGAAAAAAGATGTAGCTAGCTTAAATAACAAAGTAAATAAGCTCGAACGCGAAGTAAGAGAGAATAATGTTGTCTTACATGGAATAGAAGAAAAGGAAAAGAATTACACCGAACTCTTAGGATTGGTTTTAAATACCCTCAATGGCGCTAATAAAGACACGGGAATTGAAAACTGGGACAAATGGGAAATCAGCATGGTGCGAAGACTTGGAAAAAAAGACACCAGTAAAACTAGACCCATCCTTATAAGACTCACCCTGGCATGGCGAAAGAAAGAAGTGTTGCGCAATACTAAAAACTTTCCTCCTAAAGTCTATGTTACAGAAGACTATCCTAAAGACATCCTGCTGATAAGAAAGGAACTTCGAATTAAACAACAACAAGAAATTAAAAAAGGAAAATTAGCATTCATAAAATACGACAAACTCATCATAAAGGAGAAAGAAGACACAAACAAAGGAAATGAAAAACGCAAGAGGGAACCAACAAATTCGCCCACTCCACTCAATAGGGAGGGAACCACGACAGAAGCGCCAGCCAAAATAAACAAAAGGAACCCTTTTGGACCCCTAAATCGCGCAAGAGCTAACTCGATCACAGGGACATCAAAGCAATGACAATTTATACACATCAGAAACCGGAAAGCAACAAGCACTAAAATTAACTACTTATCAGCAACTAATTATCAAACCCAACCCCCAAGCCGGATCGCGGTCACCGTGGGGGTTTCAGACCGCTACCCTCCAACAGTCAGCAAACGGAAAATTATTCAGAACCAAATTTCAAAAACTAACATATATATAGCAACTTTAAACACACTATCTCTAAGAACAGACGAAAAATTACATGAACTGGAAATAGCATTGGAAGATATTAAATGGGATATTATCGGCCTATGCGAAGTAAGAAGACTAGGGGACCAAATCGAGGAACATAAAAACTTCCTTCATCCTATACTATAAAGATGAAACAAAAGGACTACATGGCGTGGGATTTCTAATAAAAAAACACCTTAAACAGCATATAGTTAACATCAAAGGCATCTCGGAAAGAATAGCTAAGTTGGACATAAAACTACCTGGTTTTAATAACATATGGACCATAGTACAAATATATGCACCAACAGAATCTGCAGATGAAAAGACCAAGGATGACTTCTATAACAGCCTATCAAAAACTTTGGAGAGCTCCCACAAAGACCTAATAGTTATGGGTGACTTCAATGGCAAAATCGGTGAACAAAAACAGAATGAAGACTCGGTTATGGGAAAATTTAGCACAGGCATAAGAAATTCAAATGGGCAAAGACTTATCAACATGGCACATGAGAATAATCTCATAATCATGAACAGCTGCTTTAAGAAGAAACTCTCAAAAAAGTGGACATGGGCTTCCCCAGATAATACATATCACAATGAAATAGACTATATTCTTAGTAACAAGAAAAAAACATTTAAAGATGTCCATGTAATAACTCAACTAAACTTTAATACTAACCATCGTATGCTTAGAGCTTCATTGTACAACAGAGTACAAAAGAAATGTAGAGAAAATTTCACACGCCACCCTAATACCCAACTCCTCAATACAATAACATTGACAAATAAAACCCATACAATGAATCCTATACAAGAATATTATAACAGAGAGATTGGTAATATGTACATACATAATAAACTAAAAAGTAAACTATCTAGTAACGAAAAGATAAGTGAAAAAACTAAAGAACTTATACTCAAAAGAAAAAGTATGTTCAAAAACAAAAAAGATAAAACAGTTCAAAAAGAAATAACAAACATAAGCAAAGAGATCAGTAAAAATTTAAAAAAAGATAGAATAAAGAGACAAATAGATTGTATCAAACACCACCTAAGCAAGACGGGTGGAATAAAGAAAGCACTAAGGGAACTTAGAGAGACTAAAATATGGATACCTAAACTGATTAACAAGCACAACAAACTAGAAACAAAGAGAGTATCAATCCTGAAAAGTGCCTCTGACTACTACAGGAACCTATACTCATCGAAATATATACAAGACGAAACAATATATTTGAAGAATAAAATTGAAGACACTATACCACCAATACTAGAGGCAGAAGTTGAACACGCTGTTGGTACACAAAAGAATGATAAAGCGCCGGGACCAGACGGAATAACAAACGAAGTCATGAAATGTACACTGACAGACACTTTACGTAAACTAACAAATCTCTACAACAAAATCTTAGAGTCTGAATGCATTCCACAACAATGGACAGTAAGCAACATAATTCTCATATACAAAAAAGGTAATAAAGAGGACATTAGCAACTACCGTCCAATCAGCATAATGTCTAACATTTACAAGGTCTTCTCAAAAATCCTCTTAAATCGAATCACAAAAACTTTAGACTTTCAACAACCAAGAGAACAGGCTGGTTTTAGATCAGGTTATTCTACCACAGACCATATGCATGTCCTTAAACATCTGATAGAGAAATGCCAGGAATATGGATATCCATTGTACTTAGCATTTATTGACTACAATAAAGCATTTGACTCTCTTGAACACCAACATATCTGGAAGGCCTTAAATAATCAGGGAGTGGAGCAAAAATACACTAGAATAATTGCAAAGATCTACCAGAACAGTACAGCACAAGTAATACTAGAATCACCAAGTGAGAGTTTTCCAATTAAAAGGGGAGTGCGGCAGGGTGATCCTCTTTCACCAAAACTTTTCTCGGCTGTCCTAGAGGAAGTCTTCAGAGGCCTTAACTGGGAAAATATAGGAATCAACATAGATGGAATAAAATTAAACCACCTGAGATTTGCTGACGACTTGGTATTAATCACGGATAACCCAAAAACACTACAAGTAATGATTAAAGATCTCGATGCAAGAAGCAAGGTAGTGGGTTTATCAATGAACAAGACAAAAACAAAGATAATGTCCAATAGAGAGGAAATGGCAATATATTTGGATGAGGAAAATATAGAGTATGTTAAATCCTACATATATCTAGGGCAATTAGTATCCTTTTCGGACCAGCTTAATCTCGAAATTGAAAGAAGGGTCACAAACGCTTGGAAAAGATTCTGGTCGTTGAAGGAAATCTTGAAAAGCAGCCATTATACAATGGCCATAAAAAGAAATCTGTTCAATTCCTGTATTCTACCCATACTTACCTATGGGTGTCAAACATGGGCACTCACAAAAAAACTGCAAAATAAAATAAGAACTTGCCAGAGGGGTATGGAGAGAAGTATCCTTGGATACAGGAGATCAGACAGACACAAAGCTACAGACATTAGGAAAACAACTAAATTTGAGGATGTAACTTTGAAATCCAGACAGTTGAAATGGAGATGGGCGGGCCATATTTTGAGGGAACCCGGGAAATGGACACGAATAGTAACTGAATGGACACCACGATATTGCACAAAAAGAAAAAGAGGCGGACAACCCAAAAAATGGTCTGATGACTTAAAAAATCTGGCAGGCTCTCTCTGGTGGAGAACTGCGAGGGACAGGAAAAGTTGGAAGGCGTTGGAGGAGGCCTATGTGTCGAAAGACACGCTGATTGCTACACCGGACTGATGTGTTGTATTTTATTTAATTTAAAATTACTGTAAAAACTGTAAGCAACCAGTAAATAAAGGCTTATTATTATTATTATTATTATTATATGTCATTTTGTGATCAAATGGAAATAGAGATATAAAAAATAATAAACAATGCTTGGAAGAGGTACTGGTCCCTGAAAACTATAATGAATATAACATTTCTATAAGAAGAAAACTGTTTAACATTTACATATTGCCAATTCTAACGTATGGATGCCAAACCTGGGCGAACGCACAAAAAAATACCAATAAACTTGTTACCTGTCAGAGAAGCATGGAGCGGAGCATGTTAGGATTTTTAATATAAGATAAAATGTGAGCTTCTAATATAAGGAAGATAACAAAATTGGAAGATGTCATAATAAAAACATTAAAGTGGAAGTGCACATGCTTAGAGAAAAGAGCATAAAAAGGACAAAACTAATCACTGAATGGGCCCCCTGAATCACTGAATACAACACCTCTAGAGAGAGGGGAAGACCACATAAATGATGGTCAGACGAAGTAAGAGCTATAGCAGGCCCTCAGTGGCTTAGACTAGCCAAGGATAGGGAAATTTGGAAGAATCTGGAGGAGGCCTTTGTGTAACAAGGAAAGACCGACCAGGAGGAGGATTAAGCCTAAAGTGTGACAAATTATGGTCTTATACACCCTTCTGTGTCTGCTAATAAGGCTAAATAAATAAATAAAAATGTGACAATTAGTAATTTACACACACAGATAACAGGAGCAACTGTTTGTGTGCATACATGAACTGCCAGTGACAGCAAATGCCTGCATCAATTTATGAGAAGTGGCTATTCTAACTCTGTTAATTACATATTCTTCCACTTCTATAGAGAGATCAACATAGCATGATGCGCCTATTTACAATTTCTACTGAATTGCTGCACCCAGTCATGTGGTGTACTGTACAAGGCATGGATAAGTTTCTTGAATGTTTCAATACTTTTACAGGGTTAAAGTAACTTGTATTAGAATTCCTGCAATTTTTTAATATCAAATCAATAAAAATGGGAAAATTATCACAACGAAGGGAATTATCCATAGAATAACTATAATAATAATTGACTTTTAAATTGGACATAAGTTCTTTGAACTATTGTCGAACTTCTTTACAAAAATCAGCACTACCTGAGTAATTATTATTTTGGCTTAGTGTATTTTGTAATGAATGACATAATGACTTTGTTTTTATGTGAAGATATAAAGTACTGTTCAAATTAGATAATACTTACGATTTTAAGTCTATTGAACATTTGGCTAGCAAAAACCTTGATTGTGGCAATGCTAATGACGCATTCTGGAGTAAATGATGAGCCTCATTCACACGTCCAGCTCTATAGTAGCATGTTCCCAATAAAAATGCTGTTTCTTCTGATCCCACTGTAAAATAAAACATTCAAGTTTACGTAATAACCGTTGAACTATTCTAGTTAAATTCTATTATGTGAAACGAGTGTGAATGCAACAAAACAAAATCGATAACTTTAGCAAAAAGGAAACTGCACATACGATTATTTTGAGGGTATAAAAGGAATAATTACCTTCAGTGTGTAACCTTTCAGCCAGAAATATAGCATTGTCATATTCATAATTATTGAGACAATCCCAAACAATTACCTGTTGTAAATTCAAAAGGTTATTACAAAATCTCTGATGCAAATATTGGATTGACAGTTCGACTATTCAGCACTCACCTGTATGGGTTCTTGGACAATCATTTTTACAATAATGTAGCGTTTTCAAGATTGTATAATATAATTACAAGATGCTTCACATCGCATGCTAGAATTATTACACATCCACAAAATAAATTAGAACGTATTTTTCACCAATAAATTACGATACGAATAAGACGGACATTTTCAGTTTGTTTATTGTCTATGATTCGAGTCGAGTGTTACGAAATAGAGCTATTTTATTGGCTAAAAATACATTGTAGAGTAACATTATTTAAAATAATAATGGTAAAAATAACGTTATGTGGTACAGTGCGCGCCAAGAGTGATGAAATAAAATGGCGTCAACTGCGCATGTACAATCGAATAGAAAAGTGTAAATGATATTAAAAATAAATTCACTGTGTGTAAGATAGAAATGATTATAACAATAAATAAAAAAGGTTTTCCATATTGTTGCCGACGGCCACACTGCTGGTAGAATAAGTCAATTTTATTAGTTTTATGCATTAATGATTTAAATTATATTATAGATTTGTACTGTTATTGTTGAAACAACCAACTTGACTGAATGTTAATTTATGGCAAATCGTTTGGGCCGCGTTACTCAAGGGTGCTCTTCGAATGCGACAGGAGTCAAATTGATTGTTCCCATAATTAAGTAATTACATATACAAATGAGATTATAACACATAACGTAGATACTTACTGGAACCCTTAACCTGTGTGTACTATGTCTGCATATCAAATATTGTCCTATGTCGATTCATTAATTAAATAAATTTCCTCCAATAGCGACCGTGCAACTTTTCGCCTAAGAAGTTAAATTGCCGGTAGGCAAACATTGAGTCCAAAGATTGAGGTAGTCGCATACACACGTTCGCTATTGAGAAGAGCTTAAAACATCAAAAATATCTCGTTTTCTTCACCTATTCCTCACGCCAGCGATCCCATCAGCAACACATATAAAACCTTTATTTTTAATTAATTATCAATTGATTTCATTCCAATTAATTTCATTCATTTCTTCGACATTAATTGTTGTTGTTGTTGTATTAATTGTTTAAGCGCATTAACGCTTGTACCTTCTGGAAGTTTGTGACAGAGATGTAGGCCGTGTCGACATTTTATGATAAAACTGATGAAATTAATTTAAAACTATGAATAATAAAAAATAATCAAACATGTAAATGTGATGTAAATTAATTTCATTATACAGGTGGTGCCGTAAATACGACAATAAATAAAAACATGGGCTATATCAGTTCATAGAAATGGTTTGCCACTTTCAAAAACATCGTATTCATTTGATAATTTCATGACATTTGTATGGAATAGTGTAACGTTGGCTGCATTATTTCATAGATATGTAATGAAATTATCAAATGCATACGATGTTTTTGAAAGTGGCAAACCATTGCTATGAACTAATATAGCCCACATTTTAATTTATTGTCGTATTGACGGCACCACCCTGTATAACCGTTGATAATAATCATAGACAGTACCATAGTACCTTGCGTGTGTTCCGTTCTTAGCGACAGATAGATTTTTTCCTTGTTATCACAACTCCCGTAGCATGGCAATCTCCCTAGGGAGTGGACAAGTTTGTCTCTATATCTACTTTGCCAACGATTGACATGTTGTACAAATCTAGTCCTTATGTGACCGCAATAAGAATTTACAATCACTTCAACAAGTTCATAAACAATATCAAATCTTTAATAATTATTTTTAAGCCGCGTTATCCCAACGGGGGCCTATGACAATGGAAAAATCAATTGTGGCTGGAATCTGATGCTTCCGTCAAGATTCAAGCCACAATTGAGTTATTACGTAAAATTATTTAAAAAAAGATTTTTACTTATAAATTGACATAAATAATTTGACATGAATAAATAATAAAACAGGGTTACTTTCGGGCCAGTTAAGAATATGGGGCTATTTAAAATAAAAAGAAACGTTTTTTTTTGGTTTACCATGTTTTAAACGAAAATATCAAACAAGCTTCATTTGGAAATATCCACAGGACAGCGGTAATCATTTTCACCCTGTTCGTTCTTAATTACTTCTCCTTGTTCTTGTCACAAAACTATTTTATAATTTTGTTGATGGAAACAGACTTTTGTTTGACAGCAAATGTCAACGGTCAGTTTTCGTGACAAAAATTAATGACAGCGTTTTACCTACCAATAACACGCTTATTAAAATACTTGCCTAATTCGAAGCCTTTGTATGTGAGATGGACGATCTTGTTTCGATGTTGTGGCGGTTCAATGTTTCTGTCCTTTTCTAACCTTGCTACCTTGTCTCTTTCGCACCTATCAGTTGCTTGTGTAAAAGAAGTAGTTTTTATGTAAGCACCGCGCCTCACAATGCGTTTCACATTTACCAGGCAGTTATAAAAATTAAGGCTTCGAATTAGGCAAGTATCTTAATAAGCGTTTTATTGGTAGGTAAAACACTGTAATTAAAACACTGTGCCGTAATTCGAAGCCTTTGTATGTGAGACGTGTCTGTTATCGCCTGGTGTGAAAGAGTAGGTACTACCTACACATGATTTTTAAATGATGTCCTAAGAGAGAATGACTGTTAGGGAATGCCTGTATAATACTAATAACCAGCTGTAAGTGGGTAGGAAAATATAAATGAATAGAAACGAAATTTTATGAAAATAGGTACATAAGTTTATTCCAGCAAATAACGTAAATGTTTATTTCACATTTCTTATACATTTTGATTAAATTCTACACAGGATATAAATTAACAAAATACACACTAATGTAATATCTAATCGACACAATTACACAAGGGTAAATAAACGTGTTACTGAAAAATTATTGTTTTGATCCGACTTAACTATTCTCTTAAAATATTTTAGAAAAGTATTTTGGGAACGCCAGTTTCCTCTGCTTAAGATGTCATCTATAGGGAAATTTTGTACCCAGTTCTTTGATGCGACTGCTGGACGAAAACTACCGGGAGCTCCTTTAATCCCTGCTTGAGATAGTAATTTTTTCAACCAGTTAGAGATAGTCGTTTTAGTTGCAGCTTTCGGAGGACCGCATACTGTCAAAATAGACTGTCTGATCTGCACTAATCTCTTCGTGTTTTTGAAAGAATTATCAGTGCTTTGACCCAAAAGACGGGATCTAATGCTTGCGATTCGCTGTTAGAAAACAGTCTCCACCCAGATTGCCTATGATTGGCACTGTCTGTTTTGGAACCGTACTTGGGCCAGAAGGTAATATTATTATCAGAAATCAAAAAGTTTTCAGGGCTAACAGATAATAAAGTAAGGTCATGAACGCGCCTACCTGAACATAAAAGTAGTATACAGGCGGTGCGCTTTAAACTGACAGTCGGCATACCGCGCTTGGATCAGGGGCCGAGCTTGCGGGGATCCCAACATTGACTCGCTGAAAGCAGTCTATAACAACGCCACCAAGTCCTGCAAAAGGGCCTTCATCCTTCATCAGTGCGAATGCACAGCGCGTTGCACGAGTTGGCCAAGAACTTCTTACGCATCCTACGGGAAGCCGTAGCTACTGGCGTCTGGCCAAAGCCGTGCAATCCAACTTCTGTCAACCCTCGCTGCCCCCGTTGAGATGTTCTGACGGCTCGCTAGCTCACAAGCCGCAAGAGAAAGCCGATCTCTTGGTAAAACTCTTTGCTGCTCACTCCCGAATCGATGACTGCAACTTACAGCCACCAACACTCTCCCACTGTGGCCACACAATGCTCGATATTCGTATTAGGCAATGTGATGTACGTGCGGAGCTTCAGTCAATCGACGTCCGGAAAGCTAGTGGTACTGAAAAACTGCGCAGCGGAGTTGTCTCCTGTCTTAACGCGGCTATACCGTCTTTCTCTCTCTTCTGGGTGAGTGCCGGAATCTTGGAGAGAGGCCAATGTGCAACCGTTCCCCAAAAAGGGAGACCGATCAGACCCAGCTAACTACCGCCCGATAGCTGTGACCTCAGTTCTTTGCAAGGTCATGGAATGGATCTTAAACCACCAGCTGATCCGATACCTAGAAGATCACTCATTAATTAATGATCGACAGTACGGGTTTCGGCCGAACCGGTCAACGGGTGATCTTCTAGCGTACTTAATACACGTCTGGGGTGAAGCTATTGACAAACGTGGTGAGTCACTGGCAGTTAGCCTTGACATTGCCAAAGCGTTCGATCGGGTCTGGCACAGGGCTCTTCTCTCCAAGCTCCCGGCATACGGTCTGCCCGCTCAGCTCTGCAACTGGATCGCCGGCTTACTGCATGAGCGAATAATCCGTGTCCTCGCAGATGGATGCGCTTCGCGGTTCAGCCACAAGGCTCTATTCTATCCCCCACACTCTTTCTTCTTCATATCAATGACATGATTCCGTTAGGAAACATTCATTGCTATGCAGATGACAATACAGTGCATGGGGGATATAACGGTCGCCCAGGGGCTGGGCGCGCTGAAACCGAGAGGGAGAGAGAGAATCTTACCATTGAGCTCGACAGGGTGTTGAACCTCGTATCTGAATGGGGATCTAACAATCTTGTTAAGTTCAATGCTAAGAAAACACAGGTGTGCGCGTTTACAGCCAAAATGTCGCCGTTCCTTCCCCTTCCCTCTCTTCAGGGCACGACTCTTTCGGCACAGGGCTCCCTAAACTTGCTAGGTATGGAGATATGTTGCGATCTGAATTCCAGGAACTACATCGAAACCGTGATAAAAACAGCCTGACGGAAGCTCGGTGTCCTGAACAAGGTGCGTCGATTTTTCACGCCTGACCAATTATGCCTGCTGTATAAAACTCAGGTCTGGTCTTGCGTGGGATATTGCTCGCACTTGTGGGATGGCTCCGCCAAGTACCTACTCGATGCCCTGGACAGATTGCAGCGTCGTGCTGTCCGTATCGTTGGCGATGTAGAGGTCACCAACAACCTTGAGCCTCTGCAATTGCGTCGAGACATTGCGTCGCTTAGCGCCTTCTATCGGCTATATCACGGAGAGTGTTCTGAAGAGCTATTTGACCTTATCCCACCTTCCCCCTTTCTACTCAGGAGCACGCGTGCCGGTCTTCGGAGTCAATAATTCACTGTCTCCACCTCAACATCACGTACAAAGAAATTTAGTAGCTCTTTTCTTTGTCGAACTTCCAGAACTTGGAATTCTTTGCCAGCACAAGTGTTCCCTCCTTCCTATAACATGGGTTCCTTCAAAAGAGGCGTGAAAAAGCACCTTTCGGGCCGGCAAGGTGGAGGCAGCTAGAGCAGTGTCTAAACTGCACTAGCTGTCTTCGCATATGGACTCTTCGTACTGCTTCACATCAGGTGGTGTTGAGTCATTTGTCGTGCTTTGTATAAAAAAAAAAAAAAAAAACATTCATATAAGCTAAAATCAGCACTAAAATTGTTTTGTAACCAAGATGACAAAGAGTCAATTTCCCATATTGGAGGTTTCTCCTCCCTTATATTCTTATTCGATATCGACTTTAAAATATCTTGAACTAAGGGGTGAGCGCTCAAGCGTTCTGGTCTGTTAGGTTCACATAACGTTGAAACTACGGATTTATGAAATAAAATCGTATTTTTGGTTAGATTGTAAACTTGATAAAGATCACATAAGTACCTGGCTAAATCTGATCCACTTGGAGAGGACAACGATACATTATTTTTATGGGTCCAGGCATGCCAACGACGCCACGCTGATTCGTAAGAATTTCGCGTTGAATCTCTCCATGCGGATTTTAACAAGTTTATTTGTGTAGGGGTCCAGTCTCTGAGCGCTGTACCCCACCCCCACATTTCCATACTTCTATAGTCATCTCTGACACCTTTGGGGGAGGTTGGTTCGTTGATGTGTCTATCAGCACCTTCTCCAACTGAGTGATGGTGAACGGCGGCGCTATTGCCCTGTTGCGTAGGTCTGGGCGCCAATATGCTTTCTCCCATCGGGGGGCGACTATCAAATACAGCCCTCGAGCATTGTTCAGATGTGAAAACACTCGGGGAAGCAGAAACAGAGAATAGTTCCACGTCCGGCTCAGAGCGTCGTGGTATTCTGCTTGGTGGTCTGCTGCCTCTAAGGTTACATAGCGTGGTACCACATGAGCTCTCTGGGAAGCAAACAGATCTATCTCTGATAAGCCCCACTTCCTGAATATTATTGTCGTTATTTGTGGTAGCAAATGCCATTCTGGTATTGGTCTTTGGCGAGACAAATGGTCCGCCTCTCCATTGTAGCGCCCTGGCAGGTGATGAAATGCCAAATCTATTTTGAACAGGTCCGTGATGTTGTAAATTTGTTGAGTTAATCGTAATAGGGGAACAGATCTTGTGCCCCCTTCGTTCCTCAAATAAGAGAGAACTGTTCGGTTGTCGGACTGAACTGAGACCATCGTGTTTTGAAGAAGTTAACATTTCTTTCTGGTTCAAGTGTAAAACGTTTTCGGAGAACGTCCATTGCCCTGACATGGTCATGTTGTCGATTTGGGCCCCCCAGCCCGAGCCCGAAGCGTCGGTGGTCACATAGTGTGATACTGGGCCTAGGTGTATCGCAGAGCAGTTGTTCAGGTTCGCTAACCACCAGTGTAACTCCATCAGAGCTTGTGTTGGTATTGGAAAGAGTTTGAGAGGGCTCATGTTTCGGAGAATTTGACAAAAAGTTAAGAGGCTGCGATGGTAAATTCGACCCCTTGGGACACAAAAACTTGCGAAATTCAACTTGCCTATTAATTCATAATGCATCATCTTTTGATTGGCTAAGCCTATTCGCAGAAGATTGAAAATTTTTGTCTTAAGTTTTGACATTTCTCCTCTGGAAGCCATTTTATGTTGCGGTTTGGATTCCACATAATTCCTAAAAATTGAATCGATCTCTGCGGATCTGTTATTGATTTTGAGTAATTTATTGTCCAGCCGAGGGAAGCTAACAAATTTATCGTCAGTCGCACATGCTGACGTAAAATGCATTTGTCTTGGTGTACGATTAAGAAATCGTCCAAGTACACAATCAGACGCAAACCTTGTTCGCGCAACACTCGAGCAACCCAATTCGTTAGAGAGGCAAACGTTTTTGGAGCTGAAGCTAGCCCGAAGGAAAGACAAGTCATTTGGAGCAAACTTCCTTGATATATCAAGCGGAGAAAGCATCTGTGCGCTGGAGATACTGGGACGCTGAAGTACGCATTTGTCAGGTCTATTTTTGCCATCCAGTCGCCTGTTTGTAGGAAAAACGGAATCCTTTGTATATTGACGAGTCGAAATTTGCTCAAATGGACAAAATCGTTCAATTTGCGCAAATTGAATATTGGGCGTTGTGTTCCGTCTGCTTTGGACACCAGAAACATTTGCGATACAAAGCTCGGGGTCAAGGGAGCCACTTCGAGGACTTTCGATTTTAATAGTTGATTGATGGTTAAAGACATTTCCTTTGAATAAGGGGTTTGAAGAGGATGACTGTTGATTTGTGGTATATGTAAAGGGGGTCTTTTTATAAAGGGGATACGATAGCCCCGAATTATTTTTAGCGTTGTTAAATTTGCTCCTAGCATCTCCCATTTGTTTAAAAAGTGTGCTAGTTGACCAGCTTGGAAAACCGAGTCAAACTTTTTCCTGTTTCGCCCGTCACGTCGGGCTTGTTCACCAGAAAATTGTTTTCCGACATTTCGACCGCTACTTTCATGAAAAGTACAGGTTGCCCTTGGGCGAAACGCTTTACCCTGCGCGTGTATGCGAGGAACGGACGAGGCGCCCATCATTGTGTAGTGGGGAATAGCTTGAGGAAAAGCACCTTGCGGAGGCACTACATAGGAATTAGCGGTGAAGCCTTGCGCAGGCAACATATAGTTAGGGCCACTATGCACTAGTGGCAGAGAAAAATTACTTAGTCCTTGCGTAGGTACAGAACTAGTTGGTTTCATGTTATCACAATTAGACGACTTTTTAGAACGGTTATCGGTTTTTGGAGGCCAAAATACTTTACTGCTACCTCCGTTTTTCTCAACAGTAGCAGAAAAATCTACGTTATTAAAAAGATTGGTGCACGAGGGTGGAATATTACGCAATGCACCCTTAATAAATTTATTTTTAACGGATCTCAGCAAAAAATCACGTCGTTGCTGAACCAAATCAGCACGATGCCCACATGCCATTTGAAGCAGATCATTAGAAACCCTATGGTATTCACCTTGTGAAAAAAGTTCGCAAATTTTAGTTTCAACTGCTTTCGTATCGGTTATTTCAACTGAACCGAGCCAAACAATAAAGTTTCTAATGACTTGTTGCAATGCTTCGTTTTGTTTTAGCAAACCTAACGATATAGCTGCAAATCCGCGTTCTGTTTGACTAAGATTTTGCATCGTGTAGTACGGTTTTAATTCTTCATTACACTCTAACTCAACAAAACCGGGGGTAGCGGTATAATTTTTCTGAACTTCTGAATACCTAACCTCTGACCAATCGTCTGAATCAAAATGTTGAACACTCTTTAGTTTGTCGAGGTAGTATGGTAATGACTTTTGAACATTAGGTTCTTTAACGACTGTCGTAACAGGTAAAGAAAAATAAGCTGAAGAATTAGAGCTAATATTTGGTTGTGCTTCGTTCAAATTACTTGTAAAATCGACGGGTTGTGACAAAAAAGACTGATTCACATTATCCGTATCGGTAAACAACACGCCGCTTATATCTAAATTCAACACATCTTCGTTAGTAATAGGAACGACCTCTTTTTGAGGTAATTGGTGTTCCTCGCCCGCCATAAAGTTAGACAAATAATTTTGAATATTATTTACTTGAGTAACTAGGTTATTAAGAATATCATCACTGCGGATACGTTTAGAACACATTTGGTCCGATAAATCATCACGTAGCTTTCGCTTGAATACACTATTTGTATTATCCATTGTAAAAAAAAAGGTTAGGACAGATTTTATATTCAATTTAACGAACGGTAGCACCGTTAAAAATAAATGTAAATAATCCACTCACTGAATTTGCCAACCGCACAACTCGAAAAAGCCGCCAAAAGTGAGGCGCGGCGCTTGTGTCCCTCCCTACATAACAACTACTTCTTTGACACAAGCAACTGACAGGTGCGAAAGAGACAAAGTAGCAAGGTTAGAAAAGGACAGAAACATTGAACCGCCACAACATCGAAACAAGATCGTCCATCTCACATACAAAGGCTTCGAATTACGGCACAGTGTTTTAATGTCGTATTTAATTTTCTGTTTAATTATTTTTTTCTGATATCTTTGTTAAGTTGATCCGTGTTAGACTTCTGGACTCCATTTGATTTGCTCATCTGTTGACTCTTGCTACGTTTTCAAAACTGTGATAGTGATTTCCAGCTCAAAATTTATAAAAAGTGATGTGATCCAAATTGTGAGAAATTTCTGTACGTTGAAGTTGCTTTTTTCATTTCATTCCTGATCCTGTTGTTCACGATATAACAGCCACATAAACTTATATGAATTATTTTGTAATTATTACCAATGTCAAAAAAACTTTGAAAATTTAAAAATAAGATAATTAATAAGTATTTTATTTATTTATTATGCTAAAGTTTCAATGATTTTACAAAAAAATAGTTGACCGAAACAAATTAGCAATAAAATTGAAAATCTATGAAAAATTTTGCTAACGAGGGAATAGTTTGCAAACACGGTAACAACTAATAACTGTATTTCAGCTTAATTATGCAATCTACTATATGGTTGCGCTGCCTAATTCCATATCACAAAACCCGCGCCGCACCGCGATTGTCACCCCCGCGCTTCCACTAACTTACCCGGTACAAGGTTACTTGGATTTTGTAGTCAATAAAATAAAAAATTAATAAAAAAATATATCAAATTAATTTGTTCCTGAAATTGCTAAACAGGGTTACCTAGGAAATAGAGCGCTTTTTTATCCCCCGTAATTTAAAACATGGGAAAACAAAAAAATACGTCTCTTTTTTATTTTTAAAGAACTCCATATTCTTAAAATTTGCGCACTGCCTCGAAAGTAACCACGTTTAACAATCCTAATTATGGGGATTAAAAAACGCGGTGTCTCCGAGGTAACCCTGTATATGTAAATAATGTTTTCCGTTGCACAGTCTGATCCACTTTAAAAAATAATTGTCTAATATAAATATTAATTTTAGATACCTAGTTTACTTGCTATTTTAAATCTGAACTCGCACATGAAAGCAGTAAAGTACTTTGAGTTTGTAAATATTACATTGTGCGGAAATGATTCACGCCTATCTGTAATTTAATGATAAATCAAAATAAAAACGTGAATAAAAGAGAAACCTCCCGTGGGTATATTATACAGGCTGGATTTTTGAGACGGGACATTTTGGTAAGTTGGTTTACAAAATAACACAACATAGCCTCGGACATGATTTTGTAATTATTACAATAAATAATCTTGACTGACGTCTGACACCATCAAATCCCACCAAAAACTCCAGCATGTGAGACTCTGCCTGAGTAGGGACGATAAAGCGATCAAGCCCATACAACCAAATCTTAACTATTTTTTATTTTTGCAAATATTGCATGTAAATTATGTTGTAACATATCAACACAACTTGAGAAGGTTTGTTCCCAAATGTATGATGTCTTCAGGATGCTACTTCGATACGGTGGAGTGCCACGGTAAAATGCTCAACGTTTTTGACTCTATCACCACTTATTAGAATCATTTTCCATTTGGTATATCAACACAATTACACACAAATACTTACTTCACTTCACTTAACTACACTAATTTATAACACAACGTTGGCTCAGATACA
Organism: Nymphula nitidulata; assembly: GCA_947347705.1. Taxonomy (NCBI): domain Eukaryota; kingdom Metazoa; phylum Arthropoda; class Insecta; order Lepidoptera; family Crambidae; genus Nymphula; species Nymphula nitidulata. The sequence goes on along the minus strand of OX374630.1, from coordinate 14,207,280 downwards.
TTTTTTGTAAATAGGCCTGATTCTGAAGACACAGTCTAAGTCTAATTTTAAGTAAATTATATCTCTTTCTCGCAATATGCAATACGAAAAAGATAGCAAGTATTTGTCTAGAGCTGTCAATTTTTAGATAGGTTTCTAAAAAACCATTGACAATTTTAGACGGCATGTACGGAGGTGCTTCCTGAACACTGTATTTTACCACTTTCAATAAGATCAATTTTTTCGTATCCTTTCCTTTCGAATCCTTTTCGTAATCATATTAACTCCATATTCAGAGATTAAGAGAAAGAAATACACTGTATTTAAATTTAGACTTAGCACGCGTTCCCCAGATTTAGGGTCATTATTGTAATGAAAATCTTGCTGAAACCATGAAGTCCCACCAAAAACTCAGTGCGTGCTGGGGCCCTAGACAAGATGCCATTCGATAATCGCTATCGCTATAGCTTACCGGAAAATGCATGGAATTTGACATAAGACATCGAATGACTATCGATAGTTAATGTCAAATCCCATACATTTTTCATTTAGCGAAAGACTAATCAGAGGATTAGTAACTGTAAAAATTAGTAACGTTATAGTAGCTAACGTTATAATTTAGAGTCACATCACTATTGTAATCTATGGATCAAAAGAGGATAGTCGTCATAAATTCGCGATTGCTTGACTACACGAAATTATTTATAAAACTGTATTCTGGACTGAAAAAAGAAATTCTAATATGGAAAATTTATATTAACTCGTGTTTACATGGATAGTATAAGTTCTACGTTGTGAAAAAGTTTTAACATAACAGTGAAATTATACGAAATCGTATTTTGTGTCCTAAGTGGTTTTATCAAGTTTACTGTGTTGATTACTAATGACATCTGTTAACAAAAGGAAAACAGTGGCTGAAAACTTAAATAATTTTACTCAAGGTAAATATAGTGGGCTTTATTTTGTAGGATATTTGAATCCCCCTAACACAGGATTATTGCTTTTTACGCGTCATCAACAAAACCATTGCCAATTGCCATTCACTGTAGCCCCAAACACGAAAATGTCACGACGTATGACCTCCAATTTTTAAGTTCCATTATATTAGAAATCAATTGATTTCTTCATCAATCGTCTCGATATTTAATGTTATTAGTGAATTGTCATAATTTAATTGTACTAGTGTCTCTCAGTTAACATGTAGGTGAACTGAAATGGTGATTGAGCATCATAATTGCTGTGTGTTTTATGAAATTTAGAAAATTATTGAACAAATTGTTTCTCTTTTCCAAGCTACCTACTATTCACTGTAGTGATGGACAACTCAATTTACTAACTCTCTCGAGTTGTATTCTCTCATACTCAAGTTAATAATTATGCAATTACAAATAAATAATTATTAGCTTAAGTTTGTATGTACATACAAACTTATGCTAATAATTATTTATTTGTTAATAATTATTTACCTACACCATAAAATAAGACTGATAATTTTGTGATGACTATTACAAGACTAGTTTTGTTGTTAATTAATAAAAATACTTTACAATACGACAATCTAATCTAAAAATACATGATTATGTACATTTATTTCCCATTTAATAAAATTATACCTACTTCCTAGCCTACTTCAACCAATAATTTTGTCCCAATAATAATAATAATAATAAAGACTATACCTATAATAATATCCTCTACAGGTATTATACCCAAGACCTTGCACAAGAGTTTAAAGCTGCTCAATATGCATCCCCTGTCATTTCAACAATTATTACAAAAAGCTGTAATTTTAAATACTTGCAGAATCGTCCGCAAATTTCTATCTATAGAAGGCGAATGATATTTGACTTAATCATCTAGGAGTGGAGTGGAGTACACAACAATTACAAACATAGGCATACGTATAGCACACACAGACACACGCACACGCACACGCGTACACACACACAAACACACACACACACACACACACACACACACACACACACACACACACACACACACACACACACACACACACACACACACACACAAATCAAAAACAAGCTTGGCCAAAAGCCCGCATGTTTGTGACAAAAATACCTCTTCCATATAAGAGAGAATAAACATTAAAATATGAAAAATAATAATAATATAATTTATTTGCAAAGAACACAGCATACATACACAATACATACATACATATTTTATATTCTATACATATTTAAGCATATTTAAGCATTTATCATATTTTATACATATTTAAGCTGTTTTTAATATGTCATTTTTTAAATATTTTGTTTACTGATTGGTAAAAAAAACCAAATTTTTCACTCAGTTTCGTCTAGATAACCCGAGTTAATCAACTCGAGTTATGTGAATTTCAACTCGATTCAAATCGAGTTGTGTTTTTCCCGAGTTAGCACATCTCTAATTCTCTAATTCTAGGATCATAAATCTTAGAGATGTGTAAGTTTTTTTAAAACAAGCTCCTACTTAACCTGACAAACCATAAATTCCAGACTCAATTTTACTGGTTCATGACCTGGATTGGTTAAGTTACATGTCTGGTGCTTTTTTAGAATTGTTTAATCATAAATTGTTAAGAGTGGAAAGGAGCAGAATCACTAAACCCAATTGTACATTTAGATAAACTAGATTTAGAAATTAATTATTAAAACCCCTCAAATCCCCTGGAGCTTGCCTAAAATGTTACTTTTTCTAGATTAGGAATCTACCTTCAATGTGTATGCGTTTGCTTTGGTGAGAGATGGGTTCGGGGAATAGGGAGGATGCCCTCTTAAACTCCCCCCCCCCCCCCTCCCCCCCTTAAACCCTCAAAATCGTGTGTCCTTAGTGTACATTTTCCATTTAAACTTTACTTTCATCATATCAGCCGAGAGCCACTGCTGGGCATAGGCCTCCCCCAAGGATCTCCAAACCGATTTCTCCTGCGCTGCCCTCATCCAATGGCTTCCCACGACCCTTACCAGATTATTGGTCCACCTTGTGGGGGCCCTACCAACGCTGCGTCTCCCGGTACGCAGCCGCCATTCGAGGACCTTTCCGCCAACTTTACTTTATAAAAAGGAAATTCATGTCCTCAGTCAAAGACAATCTGCAATCTATCTTTGTCTTTAATGTCTATCTCGTCATATAATTTACCACTAACAATGCTTCTGTAGTAATCTTAGTTAGTTAATTTGCTGTGAGACTCCTAGGAGTCTAAAGAAGCAGTTGTGTCTGGAATCTGCAGCTTGACAGGGACAATCAAGAGACTGTTGTTTATTTGTATTTGCTAAGAAGTTTCCTTTAAAAATTTTAATTTTTGTTTTCCCACCAATTATGAAGTCCAAAGCTTGATATTAGTTCTTGAAAGTTTTAGTTCTATACACAATAGACAGTCATAGTCATAATTTTATTTGCAACTTTGGTGCACAAAATTTACATAACCTATAACAGTATAGCTAATTTTCAATACAAGTCCTTACTTGTTGTTGTTGATCCTTATCAATATCAATGTCAGTCTATCGCTATACCATCACCCACTCACTTGCACAATAGCACAGGTCGCGCCTCGGCAGCAAACCAGTCTCGGCTCAGCATTATGCACCATGTTACATGGAGCACTGATATTCTGTCAAAACCCTTTTTTTTTTAGGGAAACACGACCAGACAGCAGTGGAATAATGAATCTTCCACACATAATAAATATACAATAATTTCCTACTTCCATTCTCAATCACATGTTTACAAACTTTACAAAAGTGTTTCATCTTATATGCCTATTATTGCCTGAAATTATATTTTTCAATATGACTAATGTTTTAAAAATCAAGTACCTATCTTAAATTCCGTTTTAAATTTTGCTCCAAAACATCAATACATATCACGTAACCACTGTGATGTTACCTGTTACCAAATACTGATATGTTGCTATGGAGATTTAAATGGTTATCCTTTTGATAGCATCTGATATATACTAACAACATGTGGTCATGTTTTTTATTAAATATTATTTAAACTGTACTAATAAAAAAAACTATTGTGTATTTTAGGATTTCTAATAAAAAACTACATTTTAATTTGAATATGGTCAACATCCCCTTAAGTTATTGTTTACTCATGGGATTGCTATTGTTTCCATGACACATTGTTATTGAAAAGGCCTTGCTTCATCTCTTTGTCTAATGTTGGTGTGAATTTAAATCAATAAACAAAACTGCTTGTGTAAATAGGAGTACTTTGATTATATTAATGTCTAGATCCTTAATTTGACAAAGTGGTCCAGGTGGTCCCCCAGGGGTCCACGGGAGTCTCGACAGGGATCTATATTGGTGAGAAAAAAAAAAAAATTGTAGAGTAAGCCATCATTAGGAGCTTGTGTTATGGATAATAAAATTCAAATTTAAATATTTAAATAAATTTAATAAATAATGAGGAAATAATTATAATAATATGTATATATTACATTAGAAATATATTACCTACCTAAATAAACATAGAAACATCTATGACTCGTAAACAAATGCTCATATTCAATATACAAACATTTGCTCCTACCGGGATTAGAACCCGGGACCACTTGAATGTATAGCAAGGGGTACAGACCACTCGGCCAGCCAGTCGTCTGTATTGTGTGAAAATTAATAAAGTCTGCACGAATTTCAAGGAAAGAGTTAAATCAACTACCTAAAAACATTACTTTACTTACCATCAGTAAATAACAAGATAACTATCTACCTTTGCTATCAGATAAACATCAGTTTCAGTGTTGTCAGTTTTGTATTAAAAAGAAACAATAAACAAAAATATTAATCCAATAATATTAGTTACCAGTTGTATCTATAGTATTTAATGTAAGAGGATGATAAATGAACAAACAAACAATGAACCAAATTTAATATTTCCGTTTTTTTTATTCATAATAATATTGATTTAAAAACACCGGACACTCTTTCTGCGAGTCACATTTTTTTTACTTATCCTTCCAATATTACCTATCTTCAAATGAGTTAAATATTTTTTATAACTAGGTAGTGTGTTTTTATTTCGGGCAAATTACACTTATTCTGTTAGTACTACATTAATTTCATTTCATTTCAAATTCATCTTAAAGCTATGTTAGTAGTAATGACATTTACATAATTATGTCAGATCAACAATAAACTTTTTTCGAAGCTTCAGACCAAAACTAAGAATATTATGAGAGATCTTTATTTGGAAACCCCATTATTTCAATTTTGCCATATGTTTTTGCCCTATATTTTTTTTTATACCATAAGTACTAGTACATAGTGGTTCTATTCCGTAATTTGTAATATATTATGTAAATATTAATTTAGTGATATTACATAATATATTACAAATTACAGAATAGAACCACTTTGCCTCATCAATCATGTATAATATTGGAAAAAAGGGGTGGATATTTTATTTCGTTATTGTTACTCAAAACTTTACTAGTCGTTTTATTTTATATTTATCTATTTAAGAAAATGGCATAAATACTAATAATAATATACAGAATACTGTGAGAGTGATTATTCCAATATCATTATTTGTTATGTTGCTTTCGTTTTTTAATCGATTGATGACCCAGAATGGCATCTTGGGCCTAACAAGATGCCATTTCGGTATCGCTATCAGTATTGCTAAATGGCAAATGTATTTGACATTTGCGCTCGAAAGCCAATTGAGGGCTTGTGTCAAATATAATATATTTTCCGCTTAGCGATAGCGATTATCAAAAGGCATCTTGGGGCCTAGACAAGATGCTATTTGACAATCGCTATCGCTAAATGAAAAATGTATGGGATTTGACATTAACTATCGAAAGCAGGCAGATATGGGAATCAACATGAGCTCTCATATCATTCTTGCTTGTTTAGTGTCTCTCTACCAATAAGGTCGCCCAATTGTACTGCTTTGTGTTTATAACTAGGTGGTAGGCCCGTAAGTAGGGTCGTCTGGGTAGGTACCACCACCTTTCTTATTTCAGCCGTGAAACAGTTCGCTTTGTTTCGGATTGAAGGAAAAGGTAGCCAGTGTAATTACTGAGCATGGACGGCATTGCATCTTAGACCTCAGGATGACAACGCACCTGCAATATCAAGTGATTTTTCCTTGTTATTGCTTGTTTGTCATCTAGTAGTATTAAAAAAACGTTGATGCTAAATTTGTTTCTTGTGTGCAATAAAGAATATATAATATACTAGCTGTACCCTGCCACGCTTCGCAGTGGCGCATCGTTAAAAAAACTGTTTTCTCGCGGTCGCAGATATGTGACTGATGCAAAAAATAGATAAAAACAATCCTTGATGCGGATTTTATATCATGTTAAAACTTCGACTCAATCGGTGCAGAACTTTTTGAGTTTTTGAAGCGTACACAAACCAACATAACATTTTTATATATATATATTTAAAATTTATTTGTATTTTAACTATTGTATAATGTTCTTTATTGCACACAATATACGAAATAAACAATATTAACACAAAAACAGTACAATAATAGAAAAATAGACTTACTTTTGAGCTTCGTAAGGATGATTTCTGATGAACCAAATTTAACAATAAAGTAGGAAAGAAGCTTTACGAGCTGGATTGTTGGGGGCAAAACTCTTTACTTTGCCTAAAGTTTATTATGGATTTAGAATCCATGTAAGTAGTTAGCTACGAACAATGACCAGAGGTTATCAAACTTGGGTTCAAGTGCAACTCATTTTGTTAATTACACTTTTTTGATGACCACAGGATGAATGCGACGGAAACAGTGAGCGTGACGGCTCAGCCGCTAGCGGAAGTGGTGCACAAAATGTTCGAGCGGCCGCAGGAGCCATTCCTGCAAACCCTTGCCGCTCAGGTCATCGCCGGTATCTTCGTGTGGACGGCGCTCTTCATCACCTGCCAACAGGTAAGATGTCATGGTGATGCTAATGGATTCTGACATTCTGTACTCTGTAATTTCACTAGCTACCGTATCACGCTTAGTCTGTCTGCACTACCTAATCATAGACCTGAACGCGGTCTAGAAAGAATTGAAGTAGGATAGGGTTTCTATAATTATTATAATCATGTATTCTTAAGTTCAAATGGAAAAGTGCTAGCAAATTTAACGTACATAATATCTCACAGCGAAACACTCCCGCCAAAAAGAATGACTTCATTATTCTGAGATAAAGATAGCGGTCGTCGAAACCACACGTTTCTTCGTAACTGTTTATAAAACGCGCTTCGCCGATAGCGATCGTGCGATTCGTGCGTAAATTCTTTTCTATGCACAACCTCTCATTATGGACCTCGAGCTCTATGAAGGCCACGACCAAGACTTTGCGGTATTTGTTTATTTTATCGCTCTTCGCTTACTCTAGTTGAACACGCGGCCTTGTCTAAACGGTCACATTATGCTTGCATTTCGTTACGTACGACTAAAGTCAAATACGTACGGTCGACCACAGAAGTAGCTGAACACTTTAGTACCATGTCACAACGACTCTAGCGTCAATATAGTACGGTAGCAACTATAAAGTACGTGCACAAGATCGGTGTGAAATGGTACGAAAGTGTTAAGCTACTTCTGTGGTCGACTGTACGTGGTAGGGTAGTGCAGTTAGTCATGAATGCGTTAACACTGAAAGAGGCCTTTTGTATCATGATAGAAAAGGATAAAGAGTCTAGCATTGAACTTGGGTCTCCCTCTCACTATCAGCCAGCAGAAATGACTGTCCATGGGTAGATTAAAGGGTACTACTCTAACAGCACGCGTAGCACAAAGAACACGAGAAGCTCGAGAAACGGTTTTGTCTACACCGTAATGTCATTTTTGTCCTTAACCCGAGAAAAATGACATTACGGTGTAGACAAAACCGTTTCTCGAGCTTCTCGTGTTCCTTACGCGTGTAGTTATAGTTCGTACTCTACTCTACCAAAGCTTCTACATTAGTATAGTCTTAGATATGACAGATATCTAAGACAGATCCCGTAACATACACGAAAATATTGCAGTCGAATTGGGTCCCACTTTTTGAAGTCTGTTGAATAAATACTACGTATTACCGCGTCCAAGCTTAGACCATAGTTCTTATGGTCTAAGCGTCAAAGCTATTTCACTAAACTCGTATGTTATTATCATTAAATACTTAAATACAGACTATTATGTAGGAATAACGCGTTAATCCGGTGCGTTCGCGACTTGTTTCTCGACATTGTTTTTTCTTGACGTTTTCACATTCGCTCATCGCGTAGAAAGTGTGTTTGTATTTCTTTCCGTCATGTTAAGTATTTAATAGTAGTTTGAAATAATGACGATACAAAGCGAAGAATAAAAAGTCAAATCGCGTGTTTAAGAGGCTGATAATTGCTAATTGAGCCTTACTTAAAACTTTTTTTAGCACAATCTGTTGAAATAAACGCAGTGAAAAAAATATATGTTACTCTTGGACATATTTCTGATAATATGCATGTCCCCAAAACACATTATAATCAAAATGTTTGTATAAAAAAAATGCCAAGTCACCCATCAAAATCAGCTTTCAGAACAAATTCTGCGTTATATGTCAAAGGTTTTTTTCTTATTTTTAGGGAACAAACTTGTTATATTAAATTTTATAATATTGATGTTTTACAATTTCAAATAAGTAACTAGTTCTTTAGTAAATAAATTTATTCTGAATTCTTCAGCCGATTTCAATAGCGACTCGCGCCATTATCCATTCTTCTCTTTCATTTGTAGAGGAAAGGACAGTGATCGCCGAGGCGTGCTGCTAGGTGGACCTGTGTCGCTTCTTTGCTCGCGGTTCTTAATAATATCAGTCTGCGTCTGTTTTAATTTGCAAATATCAAATAGACAATTGTATTTTAGGTTTTAGTGTTTACTATGTGAGTGTATTATAGTAGATAGACAAAAATGAGTAAATAATTTCGTAAATTTTTATTGTGAAAATTTTATTTCATTAATAATATTATTTATGAAATAAAAATTTTATGGTATAAATATTATTTTGGACTATGGAAAACCAAGAAAAAGGTCTAAAAAGAGTCAAAAACCACTCGTATAGGGGTAAATAACACAATAATAACCTGATAATTTTTTCTTTAGATAGCTAATTTTATCTAATTTTAGGAACTATCAAAAACTCCATAATCATCTCGAAAGTTGTACTTATTCAGATTCACAGTCACAGATGGAAGTTGTAAAGTAAGTTTATGTTTACTTGAAGGGAAATGTATAAGTATATCGTATAATTCAGATAGTTAATTTGGAAATAACTGACTCTGTCGCGATTGTGTAGGGTTTGAGATGCACGACTTACTATCCGAGAGGTAGGGGTTCAATCCTTCAATGGTTCACAACTTTTTTTTTTCATTATTTGTATTTTTTATTTCTTATTTGTTTTTTGAATATGAAATATGAAAGTAAAAAAAATATAAATATAAAAAACGATTAAACTATAAATACAAAAAATATTTTTTGTATCATTTTTTTTTTACTTTTGTTTTTTTTTATTTATTTTTATGTATGTTTATTTCTAGTCATTTTTTGTTTATGTTTCTTATTTTTTCATTCTTAACTAATTCTTTTTTAATATTTTTTATTTTTTTATTATTCTTAATCTTTGTATCTCTTTGTTTATCTAATAATGAATAAGGAAAGTAAAAAAAAACTTATGTATTTATATGTAATACATAATACAAAGATAAATTTCAACAAAGTTTTTATATAGAACCATAAAATAAGTTTGGTTTATTTCATAGACCTACGTAATTGTCAGACCCGGCAGTCTTAAAAATAATCAAGGTATCGGTAATGGTTCGTTTTTGTTCTTTTTAATATAAATTTTTCCGGTTACAAAATGTGATTCATGAAGAACAACAGGCACAGTTAATTTTAGATTATTAAATGCATACAACACTAAATTAGCTTAAGCCTAGCCTAGGCTTAAAGGTTCTTTTATATGTAAATTTTAAAACCAGAACTTTTAACATGTGCTATAAAAGAGATGTTTCAAAAATGTATGTAGACCCGGCCAGGTCTATACACAGTTTACTGAAAAATAGGTAAAAAATTGTAGAACGGTATTCAATTGTCCATTCCAGTCCACGGTGTTGAGTATTCTATATTTCAACTTTTGTACCGGCAAACTATGCATGATTCAAATATGTCCTCTTTCCACTATATTAATGTAGCACAAATTAGCTCTCAGCAATAGGGTAGTTGACAACTTGTTTTTTATTTCATAAATAAGAAGTTTATAACTCATAAAGAAATATTGCAAAAGAAATAGTATGTCTAAGATCAATACTTTCACAGATATAGTGGCATGTTGATATGTTGCGGCGCAACATCCAAAAAGGCTCCATAGAAAATCTACGGGACAGGTGACGTCACATGTTACCATATTACTAAGAAATGTATGGGCATACTGACAAAATTAATAATAACTATGTATCAAGTATGTTTTTATTAATAGTTGTCATTATAATAGTTGCTTTAATTGATGTCAGCTATCTAATTACATTATCATTATTGATAAATTTTGAAAATAAATGTCTTTTTTTATTTCGAAAAGGGTACAATTTTAACAATATTTTATATCTTTTAAGTTTGAATTGTTTTTATGGGTAGTGGTAGCACATATTTTCCGATTTTGTGAAAAATAGCGCCAATTTTAAACTTAGGCAACATCCCAATTCATGTTTATTATAATTTATGTTAATGTACCTAATCTGTGACTTACCTACTTGAAACTTGAATTTTGTAATTTGGAATCTAATCGAATGTTGTAATACACCATGTGAGTTTTTTTTAAACAATAGTTTTGATTCCTGGCTAGGAATATTTTGTAAACATCCAATGATGCAGTTTAGTTTTTCTTTTACGTTTTCGAGAGTCCTTTGAGTACTTTTCGCTATTTCTCATAGTGTCGGATTGGGACTATCCATGCACTTAAAAATTTACAAGGCGTTTCAAAACCAAAATTTATTCAAGTCGAGCTCTAATTTATAGAACAGCTGACATGAAAATACGTATGTCAAAACTATTATGATTTGTCTTTTATAATTGCATCCCTGATTGTCATGTTTCGATTTCATAATAGGTCCCTTACAAAAATTTCTTAGTATAAATAAGTATATTGACCGTGTATAATATTTATCATTAGTTTAAAAATACCACATATTTTTTATAAAAGTGTATAGTTTTTTATTGTTCATTTCTATTTTTATAATGGTCTATGGAATAAAGCACGTGGAGCACGCCATCTAGTGGCATTTTTTTAGCTTGGCGCTTTTGAGGTTGTAGTAGTTACGCGGCTGGTCGGTGTAGTATTGTGGAGCCACGTTATCGGAAATATTAGTGGGCGGGGCCTCGAAATTCATTTTCTCAAGGTCGCTGGCGTTTATCAGCCTCTTAATACTCGCTCATAAGAGGTAGAAGGCCGACTAATATTGGCGAATTCTAACCTTCAATCTTGAATGTGTAAGGTAGTCTATGTAATACCTATTAGAAGACGAGTCTACGAATGATTGCCATTAAAATCTAGTTTCTGCTGTGGATAGCGCCATTAGCGCTGTACTAATTTTCATCATCATGAATAAATAAATAAATAATTACCTATTGCAAAAACTGTGGCTTATATTGTAGTTTTTATAAATGGGTCATTCTAAGTTAAGAGGTACTTTCGATGGCCAGGACAAAAAAATACGTTTTTTATATACTTCCTTCCTAATTAACCTTTTTATTACTTAAAACTAAATGTTTTCTTCATGCTCACTTAAATTTATTACATAAATGTACGTAGTTTAGTCACAATAAGTTCTAATATAAGAAAAATGTCTCTCCCCTGGTCTGTCCCCAAGCCGACTTTATTTGTAAACCAGTTATTATGAATGTATTAAAATTCAATAATTACTTTATCATCGTTAATTTTATACAGAACAATAACTTAGTCACAGTGTCTTATAAGTAAAATTACTTATATTCCAATTTTGCATAAATAATATCAACGCCGAAATTTGTCCACCGTGTTTCGTGTCTCGTCCCCTGGCTTTTTGTTTTTGTTCAAAAATCAGTTTTGTTTTACTAGTTTGTGGAAATTGTGACCTCGAATGCATAGGATGTAACCTGAAGCTAGCAGCAAGCGGCGCATAAGCCGACTGCGCAGTCATTTTAACGGCCATTTTAGTCACGCCGCTCGCTGGGTGTAGAAGTTTTGAGTCAATGCAGTCTTTCCTCTGGTAAGTTTTATTTAGCAATTTTTTGTTAAAACACTAATATAAACTTAAATATTCACTATGAATAGTGCATACATTGTTACGTTTGATTGTGGATTGCGTACAAGAACCACTTTTACGGCTATTTTAGATATCAATCGAAAATGTATCTCCCCTGGCGTATTTCCCCTGGCTCTTTTGATGGCAGGGGAGATACTTAATGTCCAGGGGAGATACATTTGTATGCGTTTTCATGAATACTTCTAAATTTTTTCTGAACCTTTACTTGGCATTATTATATATCTTAGTTTTACAATTTAATATGACTTTTTTACAGAAAAAGTGTGAAAATTACCTAAAAAAATACGCTGAAGAAGTACAATCCTTTCATTTCGGAGGATCAACACAGCAAATAAGTATGCATACTGTTGTAGTCTATAATAAAGATGTCGACCAAGAGCTAAAAAGCCCATGTTACTGCACTTTGTCACAAAATTTATTGCACTCACCTCCTGCATTTTGGGCGCTTTACAGCCCATACTTTACTGTCTGCTGGCTACTGTTACGACTTTACATTTCTTGAGCGATGGGCCAGTCAACCAATATCGTAATAAAATGATGTTCAAGGTTTTGGCAACAATGCTAGAGCATTTCTACCCTAGCCTTCAAAATTTCACATGGAATTTTCATGAAGCAGGTCACGGTAAGGGAGCTTCTGATGGAGTGGGTGCTACTTACAAGAGAACTGCAGATAGATTAGTTTCGAGTGGCACCGATATTTCATCAGTAGATGACTTAGGTAAAGTCCATGAGAAAACCGGCCAGAGAAAACCGGCCAGGATATTAAAATTTTCACCGTAGATGATGCAGACATATCTGAAAAAGCAGCAAAAATAGGTTCTAATGAAGGTATAAAGACTTTTTCAGGCACACTAAAGGTTCACCAAGTTACCGGTTGCGTATTTATACCTAATTGCCTGACATTAAAGGGTTTGAGCTGCTTCTGTGACTCAGAGCTATGTCGTCATTTTCAATTGGGTACTTTGGATTATCCACAAACACATCCTAAATTTCGTTACGTGTTGATGATATATATGGAGCTAGCGATCCAGAAGATGAACCACTAATCAATTTCACATCTCAAGAACACAGGAAGAAGCCTCAAGAAACACTACAGCATTCTGTACCTACCAGTGTTAAAACCAAACTGCACAAAGATGATTCAAAGCCCTCAACATCTGTAAAGAAAACATTCTTCAACGGGGACTTTGTGCTGGTTAAACTTCAAGATACAAAAACATAATATCGTTATGTTGCAATGTGCACAAGGTGTTGAAGATGATAATGAACTTATTCACTTCACTTATTCATTTAATAATTTCATGACATTTGTATGAAATAATATAACATTTGCTGCATTATATCATAAAAATCTCATAAAATTATTAAATGAATAAGATGTTTTTGAAAGTGGCAAACAATTTCTATGAACTAATATAGCCCATGTTTCAATTTATTATCGTTTTGACAGCAATCCGAAAACGAATTGACATGGACAATAACGAAGTGCGTAAAAAGCTAACTGGAAAATATTTATTAAGACTGATGGCTGTTGAAAACTGTAAAGTGTGATTCTTATTAATAAACAATAAAAAAATATAGTTGATTCGTAAACTACTACTGTAATTTGTTTCATAAAACAACATAAATGTCTCTCCCCTGTTCACAAAATATCCTACCCTGTATGTCTTGTATCTCCCCTGTAGTCAGTATCTCCCCTGGTCAGTTATAAAATAATAAATAATAAATTAATTGACTGGCCGCTTTATGAATATGAAGCTAATAAGTGTTTCGATAAAAAAATAATGTAATCATATCAAAATTCTATAATTTTTGTCGTGCCGCGTCTCCTAACAACTTAGTACCTCTTAACTTAGAATGACCCAAATAGATAAGCCTTGCAAAATATTTACCTCAATAAACATGCAGTATTTTGAAGAACCGGTTAACATGGCAACACATTACCACCTATGAAGTCCCACTGCGACTGCAAGGCACAGCGCAGGCCCTCCTACATAGAAGCGAGACACTTTGGGTCATACATAACACTACCATGCCGGGTTTGTGTGAAAATAATTATGAAAGAATATTGAAATACCCAATAAAATACAGCCTGAGGCGTGATCCTTACTCCCGTATGCGGATTTTCGTTATATTTGTTCCTGCGGTCCTACCGCGTCAACGCATTGCTTACAAAATTACTATGATTTATGTGACGTTACAAGTAACTGTTACTCACTCGGTACAAAATAACTCACTGTTATTTTGTACCGCTTCTAAGTGGCTTTGTTCATAATCAAACCCAAAGCTCCCCAAAGCGCTTATTGAGCCACAACGCCGGCAATAGGACAATTTTTTATATTTCATAAATAAGAAGTTTATAGTTCATGAAGAAATATTGCAGAAAAATAGTATGTTTAAGATCAATAGTTTTAGACAAACATGGTTTCAGAGATACAGTGGTATGTTTAATGTGTAGCGGCGCATAGTCCAAAACGCTCCATTGAAAATCTACGGAACAGGTCCGCCTTTCTTATTTCAGCCGTGAAACAGTTCCCTGTGTTTCGGATTGAAGGGAAAGGTAGCCAGTGTAATTACTGAGCATGGACGGCATTTCATCTTAGGCCCCAGGATGAAAACGCACCTGCAATATCAAGTGATTTTTCCTTGTTATTGCAGGTGTCTATAGGCGGCGGTTACCGCTTTCCATCAGGTAGGCCGTCAGCTTGTTTGTCATCCAGTTGTATAATAAAATAAAAATAAAAAAGGTGACGTCACACGTTTCTTTATTACTAAGTATAAAATGTATGGGCATATTGACATAACTATGTAATATGTATGTTTTTATTTTATTCAAAGTGGTCATAATAATATTTGTTTTAATTGATGTGCATTCTAATACCATCAACATTTTTGAAAAATTTTGGAAAAAAATGACCAATTTTTTTTTTTAAACAGTATAACTTCAATATTATTGCATATGTTTTATGTTGAATGGTTTTTTTGGGTAAAAGGAGCGTATATTTTCCGAATTTGTGAAAAACAGCGCCATATTCAAACTTAGACAACATCCCAATTGTCCTATTCCACCTGTCCTACGATTAAGATGAAGTCTTGAGTTAAGTTGCTAGAACTCCTCTAGAAAGCATAATTTATACTAGTATTAGGGCAATCTAGCAATGACAGTAGGCCGTCATTGTCATCTGCCCCTCACAACGACGATAAAACATTTTATTCGTGTTAGGACAGGCCGCCAGGCCTCTGGGGCGGAAAGATCCTTGAGTGGCGGCCGCGTATTGAGAGACGTAGCGTAGCAAAAACCCCCTTCCCCACAAGGTGTACCCACGACCTGGTTAGGGTCGCGGGAAACCGATAAATGCGGGCAGCGCAAGACCGACCGGCTTAAACGACTACGGAAAGTGTAAGACCCATTTCACAAATTGTGGTAAACTGGTAAGGTATTGTGTTACTGTCTTGACATCCTGTCAAACAATTATAACTAATACAGGGTGTTAGGGGGACGCTCTCGAAAACGAAGGCAGGTGGCAGTGCTCGTCACCCTAAACACGACTTGTTGAAAAATAAATTTGAAATCACAAAAAAAATCAGCTGTTTCATAGAAACAGGTCGTGTAGCTTTTATAATTAGTAAGAAAAAACTGATTTTTTTCGCGATTTCAAATTTGTGTTTTAGTAAGTCGTGTTTAGGGAGAGCAGCACTGCCGCCTGCCTTCGTTTTCGAGAGCGTCCCCCTAACAACCTGAATAAGTAAATGTACCAATGTATTCGTCACATACTACAAAAGTGTGCCACAGGTTCCTTTGATATCCAATGACGTAATCTAGTGTCAACAAAATGACGACCATTTTTTGTATAAAACCCAATTTTTTGTGTGATGGGAAGGCCCTTCCTGCGCTGTTTATCACTACATAGTATAAAACAAAGCGCTATCCGCCGTCTGTCTGTCCCTATATATGCTTAGATCTTTAAAACTACGCAACGGATTTTGATGCGGTGTTTTTTAATAGATAGAGTGATTCTTAAGGAAGGTTTATATGTATAATACATGCATAATATTTACATAAGCATTGCACCCGTGCAAAGCCGGGGCGGGTCGCTAGTTGTTGAATAAACAACACTTGTAAGAGATAATGTATTGGGCATTAAGCGCTTAACTATAGACTTTATTGCAGGTCTTTATTTTTGTCATCATTTATAAAACCCTTTCTAAGCTCTTAGTGACGCTTATAAGTTTGGGCTGGATAATAGGTGTGAGCGTGTGAATATTATTATTAACATATAATTATTTTATTTATTAAACTTATTCAGACTTCTTAAACATTGACTAGTTTCATAATAGATACCTTCGTTATAGTTTCTTATTGGCAAAACCCCTGTATTAATGTTGTTAATTAAGGTTTCTAAACCAACTACTTAAGCTTTTCTCTGTTTCGCACAATGGCCCCTTTTTGTCTAACACAATCGGTTGTTCACATTATGAGCTAAGACCCGTTTACATTGGTCTCATATTATTATAGGCGCATTTATAACTCCATTTTTAACACCCGTCGCTAAAAGAACGGTGTTATGAGTTTTACGTGTCCGTGACCGTGTGTGTATCCGTGTGTCTGTCTGTTGCAGGAGCTACGCCTTAACAAATTGACCGTGCCGATTCGTTTTTTAAAGCTTTTATTTGTGTTTGTTTGAAATCTGACGCGATTGAGATAGTTCTTAGCTATAATTTATAAGGATCTGTTCAGGCGTTTGATGATAATCAGCTCATTTCCTACTTGACGTTTTAATAACTTTGACATATCCGATTGATATGAAATTTGGTGTACTATTACTTTAGTGGTATTTCCAATACATTCCAACATTGAGCTGATGCCGTAGGATTAAATAAGTAGTCTGCGGGATCATTCATTCTTCAGAAACTCATAGCAGTTATAGCGTGTTTGGGTTTATTTATAAGAATAGTCTGAATGAATAGAATAGAAAAATGATTATTTGGCACAAAATACAATAACACTCAAAATTCGAGTACTTAAAATCTATACTAAGACTATTGCGCCAAAAAGGCCTCCGCTCAGCATAATGTCGCGACAGGAGCTGCCACGACGCTGGTATTCTGCAGATGCCACAATGGGTTATGATGGGACGAGAAGAAGGAGAAGGTGTCACTTAAAGGGTTACATAAAGTTTTAAATTTACATTATTCTTAGGTAGGTAGATTAGTGGATAACCGGTGACACAATACTAAATTAAATATAGCTAACAAATCAAATAATTCTATTTCGCCACCCTCATATAATGCAGTTTTTAGGGCAAATTAGTTCATCAAAACTATTCTGCAAAGGTTGCGATACGCAAGGCAAATTCAATTTTATAGTTTGTAATGACGGATTTTAATGAGAATTATTGCGAAAAAAATGATTTTTACTAATAAAGATTGCTAATTAAATTGGACAGTCAAATCAAGTACCTAGCGTAAATTTCAAATGAATTTATAGAACGTCTTATAATTTTTTCTAGGAGACATGTCTGAGTTGGCCTATAAGTTGATCCAGTTTATCTCGTTTGTCGTTTAATAAGGATTAAATTTAGATAACACTTCGTTATGTTGAAAATTATTCGTAATATTAATTATTAAATTTAAAGATATGCAAATGTCATGCTATTATGATGATGCGTTTCGATATCCTGCCAAGTAATGAAAACTAATCGTGGGAAACACACCAAAACAAATACTTCTTGCTGTTCTATGTCATGAACTGTTAAGTTGACTGCAACAAATGGATCGACAATCCGACGAAAAACTGATACGTTGGTAGAGATTCAATAGACATTTCAAACAATACGAACAATACATTTTCACACCTGACAGTAAATACCTTTACTAAATAAATAAAATACCTTTAACGTCTATTAAGTGGATAGTAATTCTTGGTTATATAGTCTTTGTTGTTATCATACGCTCGTTATCGCGCGGCGTGGCCTATAACCATGATACTATGCGTTGTGTCATCGTGTGGTCTATACAGACAATTCTTTATATTTTCCTCTACATAGGCTGACAACATAGACAGCAGGGCCGCGGTCACCAGCGGCTGTTAAAATGGTTTATGACGTCACAATATTGTACCTGTGCGTGTGAAAGCAATATCGCTGTCACGTATACCTAATAAACGTAATAAACCTTAGCAATTTTGAAAGTAAATAATTTAGGTGGTAGAGACGCTGGTAAAAAAAAATTGTTATGTTTGCGTAGATAAAGTAGACAGTAATGATTGAACGATACACATTTCAAATGTAAGATAGGTACCGGTGCTTGACCTCAGCCATGCTATTCTGTAACAAAACTCGCGTTTCACTTCGCAAGTCACTTCGATTTCATCTGTCAAATGTATGAATTTTTTTTTACATATAACTATGACAGTCCAATTCGAAGTCACTTGTTAGGTGAGGTGCTAGTCAGGATACAGAATAGCACAACTGATCTATTATCTAAAACCGAGACCAACGGTTAGATTAGACTATTTGATTAGCCAAAGCCTTCCGAAGCACGGAAGAGCTCGAGATTTCGAATTTTAATTGACCCTTCTCGGGGTCGACCATTACGAAAGTTGCTTTGTATTCGTAACCGAAACCAGAGTGATCAAACCACTGATTTATGTTTATTGACACCAAATTACGTCATCAGATATGAAAAGAAATTTTGTCTAGAGCATATTTATTTATGTACCTAACGCAAATTTTTAGTTAAATTATTTTTCAAGTATTTTAAGTTTATTTAAACTAGAAACTAATTATGTCCTCAGGCGGGGACTAAACCCGCGACCTCTCATAATCCGGGGGACTGCTCTAACCGTCTGAGCTACCGAGGACTTGGGATGTTCCTGTGAATTTCCACTGGTCCACCTGTATTTGCGTTAGAAGCTTAACGTACCTGTACCCTACAATGTAGAAATAAATAATAAAAAATAAAAGTTTATTGGACATGGGTATTCAGAGTGGTGGGGGAGGAGCTCGGTGGCGTAGTGGTTTGAGCGCTCTGGTTTCGATACGAAAACAAAGGAACTTTCGCCATGGTCGATCCCGGGATGGGTCAATCAAAGTTTGTTACCTCGAGCTCCTCCGTGCTTCGGATGGCACGTTAACCCGTTGGTTCTGGTTGTTACTGCAACCGCTTTATCCCACCAACCCGCATTGGGCCCGTGTGGTGGTGTTATGGCCCAAACTCCTCATGTGTTTCTCCCATGTAGGAAGGCCTGTGCCCAGCAGTGGGACACATACTATAAGTTGGTGATAATGATACAGAGTGGTGACGACAATAAATTAAAACATGGACTTTTAGTTCATAGAAATATTTTGCAACTTTCAAATGCATTTTATTCATTTGATAATTTCATGACATTTCTATGAAATAATATAATATTGTTTGAATTTTTTCAAAATGTCATGAAATTATCAAACGAATAAGATGTATTTGACAGTTACAAAACATTTCTATGGATCCCTGTATAGTATAGGTACAGCAACAGTTAGATATAGTTAGTTTGGTTTAAATGCGTAAACCATATGAGAAACTTCTGCATCCTAAATTAGGACAATTCTGTATCTTAGTCGGCAGCGAATATTTCTACTTATTATTACGTACGATTCTTATGTCGGTACCTAATTAACCGACTTCAAAAACGAGGAGGTTCTCAATTCGGTTGGTATGTTTTTTTTCATAGTTATAAACCACCAGTCGGCCATCAGTAGCTTGCTGCGAAATATTATACAATACATACGTACGAATACTTATTTTTTAAATCCTATGATTTTTTCTAGTTTAAACACTGTTATAATATTTTTTAAATAGTTAACAACGGTCCTAAGCTTACCGTACTTAGTCGTTTATTATGTTTATATGCTATTGCCGGAACTCCTCGACGTAACGCTCAGTGCCTGTCGGTGCCAGAGGAATGTCTTTATTTTTACATGGTCGGTAACACGCAAGTAGGGTGGTTTTCTTGACTTTTTAAAATATTTTCTTAATCTAAGTTCAAGTGCAGAATTCGCTGAGTAGTAGGTAGGTAAGTGTGTACGATAAAAAAAGACAACACATTAATAGTATGTGTTTAATACACATTAATAAATTGAGTCACCCACGACCGTTTTTCGCAGAAAGTGGGTGTGTTCTTTTCATTAAAAATATTTCCAATCCTCCATCTATCTATTAAATATCAAGCTCGTTTATTTGCACAAACTAAAAAATTTCTGTTAAATAAATAAAGTCAACACATTTATTTTATGTAATATCAAAGAAATATAATGTTATGTATTCAGTATCTTTCTTTTCTGACGATCGATCGTCACGATAATTGGCAAACACGTTCTCTCATTGATTTTTTCCACTGTCGATCTCTTTCAAACTCGTTTTAATCTGTAATGGTGAAAGATTTCATTAACTGATCAAGAAAAGAAAGCATAAACAAATTGTAATCATTGATGATAAAAAATGATATCGATCCATTGATTGCTCCACATTACTCGTACACGATTTATTATAACAATTTATATCTGTGTATTATTATTAAATGCTAATAACTCTAGATTCCTATTATATCTATCGCCACCGTCTGGTTAAAGTAGTCTCTTAATTGGACGCCTAGGCCGTCGATTGAACGCCGGCCAGCGCCGCAAGAGGCGAATTTAACCAGATGTCGGCGACATATCAATTAAGTATCTAACGAAACAAACATTTGAATTAGAATTATATTCGGTATATTTACCATTTTCGTATTCTAATTGAAATGTGAATAACCCTGAAATAGTCCGGTCAACTTAGACCAAAAAATAAGAGTAAAGATAGGTACATAAATTCCCACCAAGCTGAAAATCAGTAAGATTGTTAAAAATATGATTAAAAATAAAATTTTAAAGTTCCCCATCTTTCCCCAGTATGGAAAAAAAATATATTAAAGGTCAAATGTCAAAAAAATGAGTTTTTAGCGATTTCAGCAAAACGATAAGTTTTATCATAAAAATACTTCAAACAAAAATTGTAGATCATAAAATTATCTAAAAAAAATGTATCCATACTCTTTTCCTACGAGCCACCGTTTTTAAAATATAACGATTCAAAAAGTTGTAAAAGTTGTAATCGTCATAATATGCATGAGTGAGTACGCTATGTACTATTTTTACACGCAATAACTGGCTGTAATACGACATCTGCATTTTACAGGAGGGGTAAAATAACAGTTTTCAAAATGTTTAAAAAACAAAATTTAGTTCAATGTGTTGAATTTTTTAAAAATAGTAATTCAACTCGACAAGAAATTATCACTAACGGCATTCGCTTTCTTCTTTCTATGTACGGAGCTCCTAAAAAAACTACCTACTGCTTGTATAAGTATAGATATGCATGTTTCGTTAAAAATACCAAAAGTAAAAAACAAGTACAATTAGCTTGTCTTCCTCCAACCTCAGTTGCTGCTTATCAACATCTTTTTCGGGTATATTACCAAGTTCAAGTGTGGCTGCTTGGTTATCAGCTACACCCTACAGACTGGGGTTGGAAGTTGGTCAACAATTCATTAGAACCAGTCCAAACTTTACTTCCACCTGCGCCGGAAAACTGCTGAACACAATTTTTTGCCACTGCATAAAGGGGTGCAGTGCTAAATGTGGTTGCAAAAAAGTCGGACTGTTTTGTTCTCTGACATGTACACATTGTCAAGGCCGCTCGTGCTCTAATATTGAATCACCAACAGTGGAGGATCCGTTTGATTCGAACGAGGCGGCAACGAGGATACATCGCTATTAGCGCAGTTTACATGTACTCAGGATGAAGAACAAGAACAGGCACAAGAAGAACAAGACGAACAAGAACAAGAACAAGAAGATCAAGAAGAAGAATTTGAAAGTTACGACTAGAACGATTAAATTTCACTAGTTTTTTTTTTTAACTTAAATTGCTTTTATCTTTTCAATCTTTCTTAATATTCATTATTTTTCAATAGTTTCAAATTAAACAGGATCACAACTGACTTGTGGAATAGGGCTACTGGGGAAACCACGTTGCAAAAAAACGCGCTACGTACACTACCTCATAGGTGGCGTGGAAACGTGTGCATATTATGACGATTACAACTTTTACAACTTTTTGAATCGTTACATCTCAAAAACGGTGGCTTGTAGGAAAATTATACATTTTTTGTAGATAATTTTATGATCTACAATTTTTGTATGAAGTATTTTTATGATAAAACTTACCGTTTTCCTTAAAATCGCGAAAAACTCATTTTTTTGACATTTGCATATTTTTTTTCCATACAGGGGAAAGATGGGGAACTTTCAAATTTTATTTTAATCATATTTTCAACAATCTTAATGATTTTCAATGTCTAAATTGACCGGACTAAAAGTATAAAGTGCTTACAAACATTATTAATGTAGTAAATTAACTATCCGCTATGATTAGATATTGTTTGCATGAAAAGCACGTTTATGGAATTATGGGTACTTAAAAAAAACGACTTTACAAGCTAAAAAGAATCAAACAGTAAACAGTAGTCTATAGTATATTTTTAGGCCGTTCCTTCACTTTCTATTGTTTCTGAAAGCTGTTTAGCACCAACTCCAAAAAATACCTTTTGTTTCTTTTTAGTGTTTGAACTCGGATTTTTTAAAATGTTACTTTGTCATTTTTTTATTTCGTTTAGCTAGAGTCTAATTGTATCCCTTTCTACATGGGAGATACTCCTTATGAGTATCACCCATATAGGTAGGCCTGTGCCCAGCAGTGGGACGTATACATATAGGCTGGTGATGATGATGATATCCTAGTTGTATACACCATTGAAAAAACATTTATAAGCACATGTTTCAGTTTAGAATTACGCATTTTTGCAATCCAACATGGTTTTTGAGATATGCGCGGACAATCCTACAAACATATTCAATTCAATTCAATTCAATTCATTTAATCATTATCATAGGTATACAAGCTGTGATTGTTTAGAATTTATGAGATCTCCATGATAGACCTTTAAGGCATATGATATATTTGATATTTTCTCTTTTCATGCAAATTTAAAGTTTATTATATAAATTTAAATGTCAAAATTGGAATAACTTAAAAATGTCAGGCAAAACTTACACAATGTTAGTCAAGGTCAAATCAAATCAAAATTAAAACTAAATTCAAATCAGAATTTAAATTAAATCAGCATTAAATTTAAATTAAAATTAAATTAAAACAACATACAAATATACAAACATAAATACATACATACACTCATGAAATTTGGCACCCACGTTCAGAGGCTCGTATAGACTAACATATAAGTACAAAAACTGGGCAATTCTCACATTGTTCGACCTTCTTTTTTGAAGTCGGTTAAAAATATATTCACACTTTTGTACAGTTGCTATAGTAACTAATAATTAATTATTAAACAATATAACGGCATCATTAGAAACGTTACCTTAGTCTCGCGTGCAGTTTCCGTATATAATTAATAAGTCAATCAATTCACTATAGTGATTAATTTCTTCCACTGTTCACATTGAAATATTCTTATTTCCCTGTTGCTTCTGCCATTATTTAAAAGTGAGTACGCCGTTGATACATTTTGTTTATTAAATTTTTGCTACATAACATAACATTACTGAATAATATTTTATTTTGATTGACTAACAAGCAAAGGTTGAAATTTTAGTATTTGGATTCTTGAAGTTAAACGAAGCCAATATCACTCAATGAAGTGATTTGTTCATGTAGCCAAGATCGAATAATTACATGCCCTCATTTATAACGATCTAGGTAGGTACTTTATTTTTTCCATATTAAAATACATAATA
The DNA here is from genome assembly GCA_947347705.1 of Nymphula nitidulata. NCBI lineage: Eukaryota > Metazoa > Arthropoda > Insecta > Lepidoptera > Crambidae > Nymphula > Nymphula nitidulata. Next base: position 14,183,195 of record OX374630.1, on the reverse strand, counting down.
TTATTAGGTACATTAGCTTTGTGAGGCGGAAGGAAAATCCTACCTAGTAATCATTGACCTTTGTGACCGCTATAAACCGAAGTTCGTTAGTATATCTTCAATTCTATTACACACACAAAAGCTAATTAGTTCAGCGTATGCAATTAGCAAATTGAAAATTAATTTTCGTAAAGCTATCAAGTTACCGTTTCAACAGGTTAAGTAGATATTATGTAGGTGTTTTCTTTAGGCTTATTATAACCACTAGCTGCATTACTATCTATCACAAAAAGTCACGTATAATTACAGCGTAAAGTCAGTTACGTGAACTCAACAGTTATGTTCCAAATAGTTTCAAATGTACTTTTGCGTTACTGTTCGTTTCGCAAAAAGTATGAAAGAAAGTGATTATAATATCTGAAATTGCTGCACGTATCGCCGATCTACATGTATTATAGAATAGGTGTGTGTGTCCGACAGGTCCGACATGTTGCGGAGGCGTGGTGTAGCGAGTCACCGCGAATCAGTCCCTTGAAAATTGATCCATGCATAATGAGAGGGCCGCTGTAGAAAGTGCCTCCCTAAAAGGCCATTGCCTCCGTGACTTTGTAATTATTAACTATTCTATCTACTTTCGTAAATGGTACGATGCATTTGATTAGAAAACGTTTGTTTAAAGTTTTATTGTGCCGGAAAAGTTGTTATGTATTATTTATTCATTGTTATATTTCTTATTGTCTTAGTAGTGGCCGCCCGCGACTCCGTCCTAATGGATGTCCGCTATCGCGGTCCCTTCTCCATTCCAAATTTAATATAAATAGGTTCAGCGGCTTATGAGTGAAAACGTAACAGACAGACTGTGCCCCTCTAGTGTAAGTTTCCATCGAATTGAAACGAAAACGTTCGTCATCAGGATAAATGTCAAATTGTATGAAAATGGCAGCAGCACTTCTGTTGTGAATTATTGGAAACCACTTTTTATGTATGGATTTGAGAGGTGATCACGACGATGACCGTTTTAGTTTCGTTCGTGCTATCAGTTCGTGCTATCAGTATCCCTAGTGTAAACTTACACTAGGCATACTGATAGCAGACAAACAGAGTTACCTACTTTTAAATTTGTAATATGGATGGTCAAGCCAAGAGATAATTACCATCAGGTGAGATGAAGGCAAGAGTTATATTAAGACAACAAAATACACGGCTTCATAGGAGTTAAGTCTTCCTAATAGATATTACAATAGAGATGATTGACTTTCTAAAAGACGAACCTATATGTAGTAAGTGTAGATAACCTTCCTTTTGTGACAATAATAATTAGGGCGTAAATTTTAACAGCTAGCAGTTTCTTTTATATTTGACCCAATTAACTTAATATAGCGGCCATGAGATGAATGTACCATATTCCAATCCAAACTAATCAATTGTTAATCGGACACAGGTACTATGCGTGTTATAGATAAAATAAATACTTTTGTTTCTCAATTATAAACTCACAAATTAAACAAATAAATTCAAGAATATTTGCGTGTAATGCTATTGAGATTTATGATTTCATGGTGTCTAATAATTTTTAGGTATTTATGTCTAAAGACATATGCTTCAATTAAGCAAACATTTGGCTTCATTTAACACACACCACAACATTTACAAGTGTTTCAGTATGAAGATATATCTTATCTAGTTCTGTGCTTAGCTTCCAATTCCTTTCTTCTCCAAACGATTCCTTTGCCGTTTCCTTTCCTATTAATAATCAACAGTAGACATAAAGTCCGGCACCCTCAAATTATCGTAATGTTCATTTTCCATTGCAGATCTACCAGCACCTCCGCTGGTACACAAATCCATCGGAGCAGCGCTGGATCGTCCGCATTCTGTTCATCGTGCCCATCTATGGCTGCTACAGTTGGATCTCGTTGCTCTTTTTTAACAGCGATTCTTACTACGTATACTTCTTTACCGTCAGGGACTGCTATGAAGGTACGGCCATTCTATTTTAACTTGGTATTAACAAATAAACCCACCAACCCGCATTGGGCCAGCGTGGTGGTGTTATGGCCCAAACTCCTCATGTGTTTCTTCCATGTAGGAAGGCCTGTGCCCAGCAGTGGGACATATATAGGCTGGTGATGATTAACAAATAAAAAGTAAGTAAATCTTAATAGGTTATCACTAACAAGTGATTATTTAGATTTAGTTACTTTTTCGGGTAGGATACAAATGAATGACATAGCATTTGGCGGCAACCTAGGTGTTTCAGTTAAGATCATACATTTATTAGCAAAGAGATTTCTTTTATACCACTAAGGTGTCAATCAAACATATGGCCCACCTGATGGTAAGGGGTTACTGTTTTTTGTGGTAGACATACCTGCTTAGGGGATTTTTGGCGATTCGAAAGTACTGGGGGACCTAATTGATTGATTTGATTAGTGTAAACAGTGACATGTGCGCTGCCATCTCTATCTAATTCTCGCCGGTTCATACCGTATTGTTTTTTCCAGCATTCGTAATCTACAGCTTCCTATCCCTCTGCTATGAATACCTCGGTGGCGAGGGTAACATAATGTCTGAGCTGCGCGGCCGGCCGGTGCGCGCCTCCTGCATGAACGGCACCTGCTGCCTCTCCGGCGCCACTTACACCATCGGCTTCCTCAGATTCTGCAAACAGGCTACCCTCCAGTTCTGTCTCGTCAAACCGCTGTGCGCTTTCATCATCATTTTCTTGCAAGTAAGTCGACTCTTGATTTATAAAAACCTGTCTGCGCCACAATGATAGCTTCACGCTGCGCCACGCGGGGCCTATGCAAGCATCTTCGCGTCGCGTCGCGTCGTATCTCGGTGTGATTTGACCATAAGGGTTAAATATGAAGCTATTGTAGCAGACATTCCACTGCGGCGCGCGAGGTGCTGTGCGCTTTTGAAGTGAGAGGGATGACTGATGGATGACAGACAACAAAATCGGCAAGAGTTGTCCCTTTGTCGATATTGATTGTTTGAAAAATGTTAAATTTCACAAACTCAGTAAACATCTCTTAAAGTAAAAAGAATAAATAAACGTAAAAATGTGGTTTTAAACATCGATCTTATAACTTAATATTTGTACTTTACAGCAATTTCGTGGTTGTGAATCGCCGTTATCGTTTTTACGATCCATATAACATAATCGTGCTACGCGTGTTATTTTTACAGGCTTTTTTAGTTAACTCGCTTCACTTCTAATACATATTTTAAAGCTATGTAATTTTTACATTTAAATTATAATTTAATTGAAAATGCAAGTATTTTTGGCACTTCTGAATCTCAAGTTAATGAAGGAATTTTATCATAAGGAATTGTATCTAAGGAATATATCGTATCAAATACTCGTTCGTTATATCTAATATCTAATCAAATGATGCTTAGTCATTATTCATAACATACACCTTTTAGCAAATGAATGTTTAATTGTAATAATTATTCGTCATTAAGAAAAATAATGAAGCAAAATAGGTGCATAATCACTATTTTAATGTGTTAAATTAGTTAGTGGGTTTTGATTATAGAACAGCTGGCTGCACCTGGCATGATTTGCATACGGGAATTGCAAAGCATGCCAAGAGAAAATGAAATAATAAAAGTTTTTATAATTAAGGAAATCCCCATAACACCCTACCAAAGTTTGATCACAGTCTGCTCAATGGTTACGGAGCGCAAAGGGGACAAACATACACACGTTGATTTTTTTTATATACATGTAAATAATCCGTGCAAACACAAATACATACTTAGAAAAATATCTGAACTACAAACCACCGCGCGATACATTTATAATAATGTTAAAAATAAGATTAAGCACACGCAAATACTTTTCGAATTACTGAAGTGACATAAATAATGCTATTTCTGAATGGAAATCTCTTGGCAATTTTTTCGCATGGAACTATATTGTATTTTAATCTCTGACAAGCAAATCGCTATCTAAACACCTGTAGTAGAAACAACGAACAAATGAAAAATTTGATTTCTTAAGTCTATGTATTCTTATTGTACTAAAAACAATACGATTAGTTAGTCGATTGATACAAGTGTTGCTCACACGCAACAGTGACGTCACGGCCAAAGTGAACGTCTACTGTAACGCGCCTGTTTATATTTACGATTACGAATTAGACCGACTTTTGAATGCATTATTTATGTACAGACAACATCAACAATTGCATTACGAAAGCCACCTCTATTACGAACACAGTAAGGGCGGTCTCAAGGTCAAACTGTTACGCTTGATGTGCTGTTGACTGTACTCATACTGTTTAAGAATGCTGATTTATTAATAACAATATTCGTCACACTATTTGCTAATCTCAATGTATGAACAAAAGCTATTGACAAGACAAGACTGCTGTACAGAAAACAAGATAACAAGCAAGGTTCTCTGTAACGTTTTTTCTTTATTACGACAGTAATTCGCATACTCTGGTGTTTCCCTATATTGAAGTTCACGGAAAGATTGTCTGTCGCGTCGTGACGTGACCGCATAGTTCGCAGTGAAAGTCACCACAGAGCTGGCAGAAACGTTGTCTGTAAAGCGGTCAAACCTCCAGAAATTTTATTTAATGGATTTCCTATTCTTTGAGTTACAGTTGACGGCACATCAAGCGTAACAGTTTGATCTTGTTACCGCTCTTACTACATTCGTAATAGAGCAGGTTTTCGTAGTGAAACTGTTAGTCTAGATGTGTAACGTTTGAATTTAACAATTACACATAAAGAAAGAAAACGATGAAAAAGTATATCCAACCCGCGTCTCCTGATGTGTGAATGTGATTAAAATAGCTTTTCTCACCTTAGCTGGAAGTTTAAAAATGCTTGTAGAGTCTGCGCCATCAAAGAAGTCCCGCGTCGAAAAGATGAACTACAGCTCTTTGACAGATAGATTAGAGTTAAAGTTGCCACTGTATTGATAATTACCCGCATTTTAGGAATATTGGTATTAATTTCGTTTTCATTTATTCAAACGCTATGTGATTATTTATAATTATAAATAAACATTACATGTCGCATACATTATAGTAGTGTGTGGCTTCGTACTTAGAATTTAGCCTCCTCTTTTCTTTCCTTGAGTGTAGTAAGAGTAGTAATTAGGGGGTACTAGGGAACAAAATACCTAACTTCTACATCCGCCAAAAGGCGCTAGATCGGCGTAGTGGATTTTGTGATTCTGGATCAATTATTGATATTTTTCGAGAGGGTAAATTAAGGACATTTTGGCAACACTTTTCCGTCTGCTAACAGCGCCGCGTCTACGGGACTTCTTTTGTGGCGCGGACTTTAAAAGTATTCTTTCGGATCACTAGAGGTGTTAACTTCAATGAGTGGTGAGATAAACGTTGCTATAAAAACGTTAAGAAGAAGGATAGAAAGCGGTGAAGAAATTAGCAGGTTATACCTAGTGCTCCGGTTGAGTAGTGGCAATCGCGTCTGCGGAGCAAATATTTTATCATCGTTTTATTTCTTTATTTGTAATTGTTACAGTAAAGTAGGCGATTAAACGCATTTAAAACATTAAAATGTGGTTTGAATTTAATTTTATTACTTATTTTATTTATTCAGTCTGCGGGTCACTACCACGATGGTGACTGGAGCCCGAACGGCGGCTACATTTACATAACGATCGTGTACAACTTCTCCGTGTCCCTCGCTCTGTACGGGCTGTTCCTGTTCCTGGGCGCCACCCGCGAGATGCTCAAGCCGTTCGATCCCGTGCTCAAGTTCTTCACCGTCAAATCTGTCATCTTCCTCTCGTTCTGGCAAGGTATGTGTACCAGAATTAGCAAATTGTTATAATGACTTCGTTATCTTTATACTACTGTTATAGCGTGCTTTTCGGTTCAGATCAAAATTAATCTAAAGAAAGATAGCTGTGTATTAGAATAAAAATAAGAAAAAATGAATACTGTGGGACTCGGTTCGAGAAAATAATCTCGATTTACGAGATTTACGGTCAAAAAAGGAACCGAATTAGAAAATTTTTTCGAAGGAAACGAGAATCGCGTCCCAGACTTGAATCAATTTATGAATTTTATGATAAACCTTATTATTTTAGTAATTTTAATATTTAGAGATATTCTGTTAAAAAAACGTTTTCCTTTCATCTCTTTAGATAAACATTTTCCTCCTGCTTCGTAATATTTTTACCGCCTTAGGTTTTCTGGAAAAAATAATTTTTAGCAATAACGCCCTCCCTATTGTACAGTTTTTGTGGTCGTAGCATGGTATTATTTAATTTGTTTCCGTTTTTAATTCTCGCTCCGTTGTCTTCGCAGGCGTAGCCCTAGCCATTCTGGAGAAGGCTAACGTGATATCGCCAATCCTGGACGCGAGCGGCGTCCCGACGACCGCCGGCACGGTGTCCGCCGGCTACCAGAACTTCCTGATCTGCATCGAGATGCTGGCGGCGGCGATCGCGCTCCGCTACGCGTTCCCGGCCGCCGTGTATGCGCACGCGCACCGCGACCCCCACCGCTCTGTCACTATGCAGTCCATATCCAGCAGCCTTAAGGTTAACATTAACATATAAATTTCAGCCCATTTGCTCAAAAGATGCATTTACGAAGCCTGTAATAGATTGTTCGAAAGTTAAATAGTACGCACCATACAACGGAGCGTGCGGTAAAAAAGGTACTCGCACCTAAATACCTGTTTTGCCGCACGTTCCGTTGTATGGCAACGTGCGTATTCGTTAACAATTTTTAAAATTCCTTAAAAATATATAAGAATTCCATCAAAGAGTTTCACATTGTAAGAATAAATAGGCTGAATGGTCGAACCTTTTTGGAAGTGCTTTAGCTAATACAATTGTCTCATTTTAATACAAACGAGAAAATAAGATGAAAAATATAGTTCTATTTTTCAATACACGCACGTGGCGCCATTTGAAAATGTGCGCCTTTTTCGTATTAGGAACGTCAAAGATTGTTGCGACTTTCCGACTGTTATTTAAAAACAAAATAATATTACTGTTGTAATAATAATACTACTGTTTTCTCGCAAATCTTGAAAATCGTTGTATGACACACGTGCGGGTATTGGTTTTTACAAACTCATGACTATGGTCAGCCCTCGACTTCGTCTCGGCCTTACATTTGCAATATTATTACAATGTGTTCTGCCCATGAATATGAACAACTTTCACTATGAGACCAACTGTGAAATAACGAAAAAAAACCAAGCTGCTTCATACAAAAGTTATATACCTACTCGACCAAAATGTATGGAACAGCTGATTTTTTTTTCCTGATTTCACAGTTGGTCTTATAGTGAAACTTGTTCTTAATCATGGGTAGAACATGTCGATTCAGCGCACATTGATAGAATGGCGGTGACTGACTAATTTAATAATATTGAAATTAAATCTTGTTTCATTTCGCATACGACTTTCTTTGAAGTTTCTTTGAAGCTTGCATTGCTTGAGGAATTATACTTTCCCGCTACTCCACCAGAATAAATGAATTGTTATTATTCGCCAGAGGTCCAAACATCACGATTTGAACTTGTTGTTTTATCCCTTATTACAGGAGACAATGAATCCCAAGGACATAATGACAGACGCGTTCCACAACTTCCACCCGCAGTACCAGCAGTATACCCAGTACAGTTCGGGTGAGTGACGTCACTGCCGCTTGTTTTGGTTGCGTATGCGCATGAATCATTTATTCGCTGCCTGCTCGTAATTTGTTTGCGTAATTCTGGTTTCCCACCCATCAAAACATATAGATAGAATAGTTTTATTTCTGTGTATAGAATTGGAAGTGAATTGTCTTAATGTAATTTGCAAATAGATATCCATTTTTTGGTATATGACTTTAATTATCTATTAGTTTCTCAAAGTATTTTAGTAATTAATACATTTCAAATATAGTACGTAATCTTTTTTATTTTTGGTTAAACAATTAAATTACTAGGATTCAAATATGTTTCACTCAGGTTCATTTTCATTTTGGTTCATTACAAGAAGTATATCATGTGTCTCAGTAGGCTAGGCCCGTCTCATTTTATTTTTATTTTATTTTCTTTCAGATGTTACTTCTCACCTGCCTTATGAGAAACTATAAGCTCTGCCATAGCTGTGCTGTGCATGACTGCATTGATGTCTGTCTGTTCGTTTATTATTACATCATACAGGCCCCTAACTACCGAGCATGGAAACTAAACTAACATGTGACGAAAATTGTCATAAATATTATTGGTATTCAATATATTATGAAAAACGATACGAGAAATAACGTATATTGAAACGATAGATAGTAACAATCTCTTTACAATTTTACCTACATTTCCGACTTAAGATAGCAGCCATGGTGTTCTGTAACAAAACTCGCATCTCACTTCGCAAGTCACTTCGATTACATCTGTCAAAATGTATGAAGATTTGATATATTTGACAGTTGAAGGCTAAGTGACTTGCGAGGTGAGATGCGATTTTCTATACAGAATAGCATAGCAGTTTACGTTTATAAACAGTACATACCTAGAGTGCCTTGTATAAAGTTAATATTATTATCTGTTTTCGGTGCTCGGCTGCGAAACCGTTGATGGTAACTTAGAATGTCTATTATTTTGTAATATATAATTAAAGCAGGTACTTGACTAGTCCGAAAGCATAACGAATTAATATTATGTTTCGAGATTAAAATAATATAAACAAACGCAAGATAAACAGAACGCGATTGCAATTTAACGATCGCTACACAATTTCATCGTATTAAAGCGTAGTAATGATTTTTCACAGCCCATTGACGGGTGACGTCACTCTATATGTGACATTGAGTCATCGCGACATCAAGATAATCGTTCGGACTATTCATTGCCATATCTTTTGTATTTGATTACTTAACGCTTAGGAGCGGTAGAAGTAAATCTTGCGTGTGCATAGAAATAATCACCACACAAAAATATTACCGTAAAAAAATAAATTTTAATTGAATGTTTCGTTGAATAATAACTAATATATCAATTTAACTCAGTATGTTTTTAAAAGAGCGTAAAGTTGTATTTAATGAAACGATTACTAAAGAAACATAATTAAATATGTTTATAATACCATTAACGTGAGTTCGAAACTTTTTTTTTTAATATTTTTGAAAATTCCAGTTGTACGGATGGAAATATTATGGTAAAATACGATTTATGCAAAAAGTGAATGCCAGTTGGTTCTCAAAAGATACTATACATACGCAAGATATACTTTATGCCATGTTTTTATGCCCGTTTGGTCTAAGTATAAACAATTTAGTAAGTACTTACCTATATTGTTTCGTTTTCTGTGATTTTATTATTTCTATTTTTTTGTATATTACTTTTGTTACATTTCTTAGAAATAGTGGATAAAATCCTTTTGATTTGAAGCTAGAGCTGTGTATGGAGGTTAGGATAAACAGGTTTTTTTCGTATTAAATAATAGGCCTTATCAGGTTGCTAAATACAAATAAAAAAATGCTGGGAGGACGGAATTTTATGCCAATTTATTGCCAAACCAAACAGCGGCATTTTAGAAATTTTTATTCCCTCTAATAAATACAGATGCTTTGTAATCAACAGTCCTAAATACAATAAAACTATTGCAACCTGTATGTGGCCGAAAATATTTTTTTATAATTCTTTTAATTAACATAGTGTTTATTACTAAGAGTGTTTTAAGGTTTAATTTTAACTTGATCCAAAATAGAAAATTATTTTATTTTATGCCTCCTAGTTCTGATTAAGCTAAGTTTAAATATTTAATTCATATTAGAAACAGTTGATTCCTTGTACTTGGCCTTTCACTAATCAATAAATAATTTTACTTATGTAAATAAATCTACTTTTTATTTTTAATAACATACCTTAAACGAATCTTTTATACTAAAAGTTGGAAGGCAATTAATTAGTACATTACGAAGAGAAACCAAGGAGAGATATGATGGTAAGTTTTTAAAGTACACAATTCATGAAAGCTTTTTATTTTTTTCTTTGCTAGCATGCTTCATATTCATAGTCATGATTGTTAGCACAACAATGTCTTGGTTTTGCTCCCTTTTAACCACTGCGATAATTATTTTAATATGAATGATCAAATTATTCTTTAGGCTAGTCTAAATTCTATCACATTAAAATATGGAATCGACAGAAACTACCTATAGGATAGGTAGTACTAATAGGTAGTTTCTGTACCTGGAAAGGGTGAAAACTACCAATTGGTAGTTTTTGTCCAGTCCATGGGCAAATACTATCAATTGGTAGTGATTCAATGGGCTTTCTTAAACGGTTTTATAGAGACTAATCCAGAGTGGGTAACTACAATACCTATAATGACACACGACACTCCGGAATCGCACGAGCACTAATATATATCACTGAAATCATAACGAAAACCAAATACTCTAAATCGGTATACCAATCTATCGTCGATCATGGCTTAGTGATCTATTTAGAAGAGTTACTGACACAGACACACACACACACACACACACACACACACACACACACACACACACACACACACACACACACACACACACACACACACACACACACACACACACACACACACACACACACACACACACGAACTTGGCAGTACTCATGTAACGATACGTGCCTATAGGGAATATGCATGGAAAAAAAACCGGTATACATTTATACAGGGTGGTGCCGTCAATACGACAATAAATTGAAACATAGGCTATATTAGTTCATAGAAATGCGTTGGAACTTTCAAAAACATCTTATTAGTTTGATAATTTCATGACATATGTATGCAATAATATAACATTGGTTGCAATATTTCATATAAATGTCATGAAATTATCATACAAATAAGATGTTTTGAAACTGGCAAACCATTTCTATGAACTTATATAGCCCGTTTTAATTCATTGTCTTCGTGTTGACGGCATCACCCTGTATAAATACGCAAAATTATACTGTTACTAGTGAAAACAGAATTATTTTAGCCAATAATACTCGATATAACTACATGACTAAGTGGTTGTAACTCGGGTATTTACCAATATTTTCGTCAGTCTTTCAGTTTTCTAAATTGTTACTGTCCTTAATCTGGAGAACATAATATGCTAAGTTTAAATTTAAGTTCAGTGCATCTCTTTTCTCAATATGAATACGAAAAGGATGGCTGTCCTACGATTTGACATTTAGAAACGTGCGTTAAAATTTCGACCTTATTGAACGTGATAAAATGCAGTGTTCACGAGGCACCTCCGTACAAGCCGTCTAAAATTGTCTATGGTTCCTTTGAAATCTATCTAAATTTAAGTGACAGCTCTAACTAAACGGATTCTTGCTATCTTTTTCCTATTACATATTGTGAGAAAGAGATAAACTGTCCTTAAATTTAGAATAAGAGTGTGTCTTCAGAATTACGCCCACTGTGTATTAAACCTAAAAAAATGCATATTCCTTATTGGCGTGTTTAGGTGTGGTTGCGTTACTATTTTGATCCACAAGCAATAGTATTGCTAAGAACCTGGCTATCGAACTGCACAGATTTTACGATAGTAATTAACAGCGTTCTTTCCAATGGCGATAGTGATGCGGGGCGGAGGCGGGGGCGGGGCCGCTGGGGACGGTAAGCGCGGCGACGAGGGCGCAACCCTAGCGCCGCGTCCGCCGCCCCAACGCGTAGCTACCATCAGCCAGGCCACCAACTACCACGAGAAGACCACGCTGCTCAGCTCAGACGACGAGTTCCAGTGAGCTGTTCATTCTAAAACGGACCTTGTTCGCTGTGCTGTCACATACAGTACCGTACCAGCTCAGTTCGATTTGAAGTACATTTTAAAGAACGTATAACGAATATTGAATTATTTTAAAGTAGTTTCGATGAGCCCATTGAGCTGTTCGGTACTGCGGCAACGTGGACAAAGATGATATTTCCATAAATTACGTCATTCGATAATGTTTTTTTTGGGATGATTATGGTCTAGCTAGATACATATTATTGTCTTGATTATTATTATCACGACACTAACAAGTGCACAAAACTTCTCAAAGTGCCTTTCCAAATGGTAAGGAAAATTTTTTAGTAGATTACTCATTCAACCATATGTTATATATTTAGACATAATTATCTCCCTATAAAATGAAGGTGTTTGGTCCATATTTATTATTGGTTCTTTGTCGTAACCTACATTTTTAATGGCGTAATTTATAGATAACTAACGGACTAGCACTAACCGTTTAGGTATATAAATGTTATATAAGATTACAAAATTATATTTATACATTTTAAACTTTTCCTTGTAATTGATATAAAGCGTCATATCTGGCATTGCAATATGATATTATTTTATCAAAGTGAACAAAAAAGTAGTTGAATAAATTATGTTTTCAGAACATAAAGTCTTATTCGACTGTATGAAAAGCATTTTACGTTTATTTTATACAAATGTATAGCAAATATATCATTCTTAAATTCTTGTTATATACTTTAAAATTTGGTTCATATAAGCTCGTCCTTAGATAATAATTCGATCGGATTTTTTTGTGAGACAAATTTTAAGGTAGCAAACAAAACTTTTAAAATACCTATCACCTACGTTAATGAATATATATTTTGTGCTTTTTATGTTTGAAAGTAGGGCATTACTAATTGAAACGTCATTTATGTTAATTATTAATGTGGCTACTACGTATTTATTCTGTTAAGGTATGAATTTGTAAGTATATTTAATAATATGTATATTGAAGACATGGCCTCTTTAAGGCATTTGGATTTGGGTCTGTAGCATAAAAAATACAAGTCAATGGATGTGTGGCACATTCGAAAGGTAGTTTATGACTTGTAATTGTTATGGCACAGAGTCCTTGGCTATGATATCACGGCGACTATGGCTCGATCTTAGGACTGTATAGTTAGAGTTATAAGGAAATAAATAAACACCTAGATAACAATTTTATTCGATAACATGTACAGAAAAAGAGGAATTAATAGTTATAACTTAGACATTATAAAGTTTTACTATGAATAAACCATAGATGACAACGCAAATGTGAATCACATTATTTTATTTTTAGAATTTATGTTTTACTAATTACAGTCTCAACATAATGTTATTTTCAATGTTATAATAAATCTATAACTGGTTAATACGGTACTTGTTTACACATCAAGTAATAGATGAAATAAGTGTTTTGATTTGTGTAGTGTGAGGTGAAATAAAATACCATGGATCTTTAACACGTGCGGCCATGCAGGATTTATTGGAGCAAGAGAAACGTCAAAATTTACACAGAGACAAAACAAAATATTTCACCATAGACATTGGGGTTGTCAGTGAAGAATATTAAATAAATACATTATTCTCAATTTCTTACACTTCCCCTTATTCTTAACTAAAACCCTGAACAATAGTTAACAGTTACAAAATCATAGAGTTACACATTCATAATGATCAAACAACAAATCAACACTACAACAGAATCTTATCAGTTGGCTTTAACTCTACCTTGTCAAACAGAAAACAAAAAAATGCAATAGTCATTAACTTATTGTTAAAAAATACAATCTAAAAAAGACTACATACATTTACAATCACATGTGCATAAACATAAGTCATTATTAGACAATACACAAGAAACATTTAAACTGCTAACTAAATTCATAAGAATAAGTCTATTTCTTTTAAGTCTTATTTTAAATTTAAGTCACATACAAAACTATAATGCTTATTTACACCTAATGGCTTAGTAAATATATCTGCTGTCATATTTTGTGTTGACAGGTATCTCACAGTTATAAGATGTTTTTGAATAAGGTCTTTCACAAAATGGTACCGTAAATCAATATGTTTTGTACGTTTGTGGGAATATTCCTTAGCAAGTAACAATTTTTGTGCACTTTGGTTGTCATTAAAAATAACAATATTATTATTTTTATCATTAATTTCATTCATGAAATTTCTAACAAAACATAACTCCTTTGCTACATCACTGATTGCTAAATACTCTGCCTCAGTGCTAGACAACGCAACACAACGCTGCTTCTTTGCTTCCCAGCTAACTACATTCTTGCCTAACTTAATTACATACCCAGTATATGACTTCCTATCAACACAATCATTACCCCAGTCAGCATCAGCATAAGCTGAAATATTCATGTTAACACTTTTATAAAAACATAGACCATAATGGATAGTACCTTTCAAATAACGTAATATTCTCTTGGCAGCTATCCAATGAGTCTTATCAAAGTTGGTGACAAACTGACTAAGCTGACTGCAAGCATATGTAATATCAGGCCTAGTACAAACAGACAAGTACATTAAACATCCAATCAGTTGTCTATATTGATAAATATTGTCATCTAAACTATCATTGTCAGACTTTATTAGCTTATTATTCTGCATCATTGGTGTTGACACTGTTTTACAATCTAACATGCCAAATCTACTTAACAATTTATTAATATAGTCAGATTGGTCCAAAGTTAAAACATCATTATTTCTAGTAACCTTAATGCCTAAGCAATTTGTCAACTCACCAAGATGTTTTACATTAAAATTCCTTTCTAATAAGACAAATAGTTCCTTTGTATTACAATTACTAAATATATAAAAGTCGTCGACATACAAAGCTATTATTGTGAGATTCCTTTGTTCTCTCCTTTTAATATAGACACAAGGCTCACATCTACTCTGTACATATCCATTTGCACTTAACAATTCATGTACTTTCATATTCCACATTCGACTGGCTTGCTTTAATCCATAAATACTTTTTGACAGCAAACAGACCTTACCATTATCTAAGCTAAACCCTAAGGGCTGTTCCATATAAATCCTCTCATTCAAGTCTCCATTCAGAAAAGCTGTGGCCACATCTATATGTTCTATAGTCATGTTATACTCATGAGCCAACGCGAATAATATTCGCATCGTCGAATGACGAACAACTGGCGAAAAAGTATCTGAGTAATCAATTCCTTCTTTTTGACTGTAACCACAAGCCACTAAACGAGCCTTAAACCGATTACAATTCCCTGAAGCATCATGTTTTATTTTGTACACCCATTTACATTTTACTACATTTACATTACAGGGTCTATCAACTAACTTCCAAACATTGTTTTCAAGTAGTGAGTCATATTCTAATTGCATGGCCTTTTCCCATTCTTTACAATTAGATGATGCAAGGGCTTCATTATAAGACTTAGGCTCATCATAGACATAACTAGCATAAAAGCCTAATTCATAATCACAATACCGTAAAGGTGGTTTTCCTCGCGTACTACGCACTGAACGGCCGCCGACAGTCACAGAACAATCTGGACTTATCGCGCCATCTCCAGCTGGCTCTCCAGGCGATCCTGGCTGCCTCTCTGGAAGTGCCGACCCGACAGAGGAACTCTCCTCCTCACTGTCGCCTGTGCAGTACTCACCAGAGGCTCCATCTAAATATACAAAACTTTCATTAGCATTCACATTTGAATTATTCACATTATTAGAATTAATACAATTATTATCATCATTATTCCTTATATTAGTCTCATTGTGACAGGAATTACATTCAATTATTTCATTCATTGGAGAAATTAAAATTTCATTATTATGATTATATTTAATTATGTCATTGCATAAAATATCTCTATAAAACTTATTCTCCAAAAACTCTACACTCCTAGATAAAATTACATTGTATGGGTTGGATGGCTTCATTAGTCTATATCCTTTTGTTGTCTCAGAATAACCAACAAATATAGACATATCAGCTCTAGGTCCTAATTTACTAGTACGAGTCTGTTCTGGCACTAAAGCATAGGCAATGCATCCAAAAACACGGAGATGATCCAATGACACTTTGTGTCCGGACCACACCTCCTCAGGCAGCTGTCCTGAAAGAGCCACAGTGGGGTTACGATTTTTTAAATAGAGAGCAGTCATGACTGCCTCTCCCCAAAAGCGGTCACAGAGACCTGCTTGCCTTAATAAGCACCTAGCCTTCTCAAAGATGGTGCGGTTAAGCCGTTCCGCCACACCATTCTGCGCAGAACAATACGGCACTGTAGTTTGGTGAATGATACCTTCCTTATCAAGGAACTCTTTAAAGTTTGCATTGCAAAACTCACCACCATTATCTGACCGGAGACACTTTATAAACAAGCCAGTCTGCTTCTCCACTAGAGCCTTAAATTTAATAAAATTGGAAAATACCTCAGACTTCCTCTTCAGCAAGTATCCAAATGACTTTCGGGAGAAATCATCAGTAAAGGTTAACAGGTAGTGTGCACCATTCCAGCTGCTTTCCCTCAACGGCCCACAGACATCAGTATGAACCAGCTCAAGCAGGCGGCGAGCACGCCTAGCTTCGTCCTTCGGGTACGCCTTGGCCACCGACTTCCCCTCAAGACAAGCAGTGCATTTGTGTAGGCAATCCTCATCAGAAACCTGAAACACAAAATTTAGTGCAGCCCTATCCCGCAGAGAACACATTCCTTTATAACTAAGATGTCCTAACCTTCTATGCCATAAATCAGCATTCACACTGGATGCAGCAAACTTTGCAGTCTGTGCTACCTGCACTTTATGTAGGCAAGCCATTGACTGCCCCTTTACACACATACCATTTAATTTGTATACACCTTTACATAAATCAGCAGACATAACAGGCTTACCAATGACATTGCATTTTTCATAAATAAAACAGCCATCCCTATTAAACAAGACAGACATGCCTCTCTCAGCCAATTTGCTCACTGATAATAGATTTGCAGAGAGTTGAGGGACATACATAACATCTACTAAAGTTCTACAAATATTATTATTTAATCTTACATCTATGTCTCCAATACCTTCACTTGTTAAAGTACTATTTTTATTGGCTACATTTATCAAGTTTTGAGAACTTCTTAAGTCTTTAAACAAATCTCTCTTCAGGCACATATGGGAAGAACAACCACTGTCCACTATGAAGTCCGCATCACTTATTGCTAAAAAACTTGACGCTAGCATAGTTTTATTGTCAGCGCTGTCAACATTTTGTGACTTCTTTTGTTGTTTAGCTTTCCAGCATTTAGATTTAATATGTCCTATCTTGCCACAATAGTGACATGACACATTTCTTAACTTTTTATTAGCAACAAAAGCATTGGCAGCATCACTTCCATTTTTGCGAAACTCTTCTTGAAGTAAACGAGTCCTTACAAGTTCACTCGACAGTTGATTTGTAATGGATGCCGTCTCCAGCCCAGAAACAAGATTGTCATATTCCTGCGGTAGTCCACTCAACAATATTTCTGCTATCTCAGCATCTTCTATAGTTTTCCCAATATCTTCAAGTTGGCGCACGACTGTCATAACTGTGTCTATATAAGACGTCATATTACTAAAGTTAGACAAGTCCACTCTGTACAATTGTCGTAAAAGTACCACGCGCCTATATAACCCTTTATCTTCAAAAATTTTTCCAAGCTTCTGCCACGCCTCCTTGGACGATTTACAACAGTGAATATGTTGAAATAATGCGGGTTTAATACTGAGAGCAATCCTGGCGAGGGCTTTCTGATCCTTGTCCCTGTCAGCGTCAGTGCCATCCACGCAATTCCAAAGCCCGTCTAAAATAAGCGCCATTTTGATTGCAAATTTCCAAGACGCATAATTGGCCACGCCATCAAGCTTTTCAATGCTGTATGCTGTGCCATTATTCTGTACGGCAAGCCTATCTGACGAAGCACGTGGAACTTGCGGGTCGGGCATGCTTCAAACGCAACAAGTTCAAAAACCCAACAATGAATTATCAAAAAAAAAGACAGTACCTTTAGGCATTCGGCACGCACGGTTTTATGGCGAGTCTGGGTCCAAAACCTGTTTTGATTTGTGTAGTGTGAGGTGAAATAAAATACCATGGATCTTTAACACGTGCGGCCATGCAGGATTTATTGGAGCAAGAGAAACGTCAAAATTTACACAGAGACAAAACAAAATATTTCACCATAGACATTGGGGTTGTCAGTGAAGAATATTAAATAAATACATTATTCTCAATTTCTTACAATAAGTAGGTACAAGTATTTCACAGTCGACAGATTTTAATTAAGTATAGGTACATACCTCCAATAGGAAATCGAATATAGTAAATATAACCATTTTCAATCAAAATTCAACCTTGTCATAAACATAATACATACCTATTTTAAATTGGAGAGTCGGATAAACATAATATATTCCATTTGTAGATATTTAAATATTCAAAAACTACAGAATATTAAAAAAGAGAAAAGTCTTAACAACATTTTACTCTATTCAGATTACATTAAAATGTTTATTTTTGTGCGTTAATTATAAAGTTACGCCTACTTTGTTTGTAATTAATTGTATTCAGGTTTTTTAAAATAAATTATAGACTCCTGAAAGTGATTCAAGTTCGATGCATAAAGTATTTTATCAAGCACGATATACAGGGTGGTGCCGTCAATGCGACAATAAATTCAAACTTGGGCTATAATAGTCCCTAGAAATGGTTTGCCACTTTCAAATATATCGTATTCATTTGATAATTTCATGACATTTGTATGCAATAGTGTAAAGTTAGCAGCATTATTTCATACAAATGTCATGAAATTATCGAATGAATACAATGTTTTTGAAAGTGGCAAACCATTTCTATGGACTAATATAGCCCATGTTTAAATTTATTGTCGCATTGACAGCACCAGCCTGTATTACGCCATGGTTCAAATGTTTACACTCAAGTCTTTTTGTCTTTTCAATTCTTGCCTGCAAGTATTTAATAATGTATCTATTATGAGTTTGTTGTTATTATTCATTAATCACTTTATTATATACTTAATATATAATAAGCATAGCTATATGCTCTGTTAACGTGCCTAATGGCACGTTAACAGAGCATATAGCTATGCTTATTATACTTATTATACTATGCTTAGTATAGGTAATCCTATACTAACCAAACAGGAAAAACAAGGCTACTTGTTTTATTAAAAAAAACACTGCCTAATCTCACTATCTATAATATTAGGTAAACATATTTATAAAAACACACTTTCGTTGCCGAAATTGTAAGACTATCACGAAAATTTTCAACAATGACCAAGAATTGTTACGAATTTGTAGTCAAGCTTTCTGATGGCCGCTTTTAGCAGCTTCACCGTCCAATTTGACACTTTGTATATTATTATGACCTTTTATCGTGCACAAATTTTAAATTTATTGTTATTTTTGTAATTCACTAAAAGTTCCTGGTATCAGTCATAATACCTACCTGTTCAATAAATAAGGCGACAATACCTACTGCTAATTTGGAGTCTTGCTTTGCACGTTTTATATGTACGGTGTGAAGTTGTCTTCCCTGAAAAGCATTTGAAGTTAATTCAATCATAAATAAAGATAGAATATTAAGCATAAAGAAAAAAAGCCCGTCTACGCCAATTCTTTTTTTTTTTTACTAAGTTACATTAACATTTAACTAAGAGAACTTCGGGTTTACTTTTTAGAAAATTCCCTATAAGATTTTGGACATTAGGGACAGTGTAGAAGAAATCGTGCATTTATATATCTACGCATATTTTTGGCGTTAAATGTAGACTAACTTCACGTTTCAATAGGTATGTCCCAGGAGATACTTACAATGACTTATAGTAAAGAAATAATAACGGTTGTATTATGCTGTCTAAATACTCAGTGTCCAAGATTTATTTTACGTAAGTACCTACTATGGGCCCGCGTGGATTCGTAGGTACTACCTGTCGATAGGTTTATTAGTAGAGCTATCAATCTGTGCACTTATGAAATAGTCGTCATATGTATAGGTACCTAACAAACTGTGGTATAAAACTATAAAACATGTTGTAAAAAGGCTCCAGGATTATTAGATAAAGGATGTACCTTTGTTCACCAGCTTTAAAATTCTAAATAAGTATACCTACTTTGCTTCTGGACAGCATTAATTTAGCTTATAATTACTTAATAATTCATAATTTAGGCTTAACCTGATTATTTGTTTATAAATTAACATGCCATTGAGAAATATTTTATATTTTAATCATTATCCCCAGTGCAGTATTGGGTAAAAATAGGATGAGATTAATAGTATTAAATGTATTATTTATGTAACATACTACTTTAAATTAAGCAATTAAATAACTAAGTGCATTTGGTTAAAAATATTTTTAATTTTATTTATTAAAATATCTTTGCTGTTAGTTACAGTTTATGTTTTATTTAACTAATAGATCTAAAATATATTTCCACTTGTTGTTGTTGATAAGTGATAGAATTTTGTTTACACGTAATGGCCGAGTACTCAATCGTTTCTTTTTACTTCTTCTTTGTTTGGCTTATTTACGCTGTCTTTATGGATTCCGCCTGTATCAAGTTTTCTGTTAAGACTATTGTTTCATTAACTTTGCTTTTATCCAAAAGGTCATAAATTATTGTCAAAATCAACAATATTGACCACGTCTAATTAATTAGACAAACAAAACAAAACACACACGCTTTCATTAAACTTAAGTAGGTAAGTAACGTTTGAGTATTCGGCCGTAAGTCAATTAATTTGTAACCCTGGGTCTATAATTAAGATAGCGGGTATGCTGATATAATTTTAATTAATACGAACAATTCTTTATCGTACCTACTTATTGGAGGTTAGATCGAGCGCTAGCACATTTTGTACTGTACGTTCTTCCCAGCTCACTTGCACAAGTTTATATGCTATTCGTAGCGATAATTCAATCTTTCAACGTCAGTAAAATTGTCAAGTGTGTTAGGGCTTCTGGCAATAGATAGGTACTTGTATATTTTGCGGTCCCGATGTTTAAAGTATCCAATTAAAAATTAAGTAAATAATTTTCAATAGATTTAGATAATACAATGAAGCTTGTTATTTCTATAACATTATTATTACTGTGGTAAATTATTCAGATACCTCCCTATCCGCTAAGCCAACGTAATTTAGATGTGTAAGAATTTAGTTCTGATTTTCAATAATGAATGAAAATTATTTTTGTAATTGAAATAGTAAACAAATAATTGTGCAGTAGATTAATCAAAATCTCTGTGCATGAGAAACATGATATAAAAACTAGATTTTAAATTAAAAATGTTTTAGCTCCGAGTTTTTAAGTAACTACCTATTAATACACATACAAATACTAATAATACTATTGATATAACAAAAATGTTTGTTTTATTTTAAACATATTTACTCCGCGCGCTGCAGACGAAGCGAAAAACTGATATCAGTACCTAGTTGCCTTAACCTTTTGCTACAAGATTCAATCATCTAGGTGCTAGGTATACCTTGGTAAACGCTTTCCTCAAGGTCTTTTTTATACGTCAAGTGTGGTATAAAAACGTATAAAAAAACCTTTGTTCCCGTTGAGTCACACCATTTTGTGTCACACTGTTACGTACACATTAGGAAAAATATTACCGATGAGTTAACACTGTAACTCAATGCCACATTTTTTCCCGTTGAGAGACAGTGTAACTCAACAGAATGCTGTAATTCCGTTAAGTAACTAACACCTTCTTGGGTAAAATCATTGTTCAAATTCGTATATATTTAGCTGTATAATCCCCTGATGTACCAGGCTAACATAAGTACCTATATCAGAGGTTATTTATGTACCCCTACGATTATTATATAAATAAAATAAGAATACCTATGCTAAACATCTCCTACATAGACATGGTAGCCTGGTACTTCAGCGGATGATCCAGCTACATACCTATTACCTACATACGAATTTGAACAATGATTTTACCCAAGAAGGTGTTACTTAACGGGAATACAGCGTTCTGTTGAGTTACACTCACTAAAAGGGAAAAAATGTGACGTTGAGTTACAGTGTTACTCATCGGTAATATTTTTCCCAATGTGTAACAGTGTGACACAAAATGGTGTGACTCAACGGGAACAAAGAAAAAAAAATACAACAATCCACGACACGTGAATAAATATTCGTACGTTTATCTCATCATACAAAAATCTGCTCTACCGGGATTTGACCCCAGGATCTCTGGCAAAGTAGACATAGTTCTGACCACTTGGCCAGATGGTCGACAGTAAATTTTTAAAGTTAAAACAATGTTCACATTAATATGTTTGATTTTTTTCCGTTTATAACGCCTACTTTATTGTAAGAAACAATAAATGAATAAAGAAAACGATGAAAAAATTTTATGCTCCAGGCGAGAAACAAACTTCGCGTGTCCTGGGTTCCGGCCAGACGTGATAACCGCTACGCTACCGGAGCACTAGGTGTAACCTACCAATTTCTTCACCGCTTTCTACTTTTTAATGTTTTTATAGCAACGTTAATCTCACCACTCATTTAAGTTTAACAACCTCTAGTGATACGAAAGAATACTTTTACAAGCATTTATAAACCTCAAAGATGAGGGAACCATTTTAGTCACATTTGTTACCTACATGTTTGATTTTGTGCCTGGAGCATACAATTTTTTCATGGTTTTCTACATTAGTATTTCTTAAAAACAATGTTCTCTAGCCATTTAAGTGCCAATTTGGGCCGATTTTTATGTCTAAGATTCTTAAGTTTGCACAGTAAAAAAAAATAAAGGCGGTATCGTCCACGTACGAAATTATACTTCCTTTTTTATTATTAAATAAGTGATGACAAGGCCGACGATAGAAGCGAGGAACACCTGGATTCCTCAATCACAGAGGAACTGGCTATCTTACCACCAACTGCCGGAACACAACAATGCTCTCTTAAGGCGATATCTCGTCGGAACTAGCGACACCACTTGATTTATATTAATTGTGGTGAATATAGAACATAATAAACAAAAAAGCTTTAGTAAATGACTAAAGAATGGTAATTGTAATTTTTTGAGATGTGCTCGGTATAAGATATTCCTCTACATGTAACCTATTTTTTCATTATTGCCGAAAGTGGCCACTTTTAACAATAATAAAAAATTTGGTTACTTAAAGGTAGAAACTTTATACAAAATACATCTTTAAAAATTACAAATACCGTTCTTTAGCAATTCTCTAAAGCGTTTTTGTTTATTATGTTCTAAATGCACCATAATTAATAACAATTAATTGGTGTCGCTAGTGTGCACGAGGTAGCCCCTTAACATTATTGTAATGGCGGCCGACTTAGGTAAGGTGGTGGTAGCTAGCCAGGCGTACTTAGAAAAGTGCTACCACCAGCAGAAAATTTTTGCCCCCACGGGAATACCCCGGACCTCTAGATCTGAAGGTGATGGTCTCATTTCAAGGACAACCACAGCGGGGCGGTCCTTGAAATGGGTCCAGGGATAAATCGTTTATAAGGGTAAATGAGGAAGACGGTTGGCCCTAAGATCGGAACTATTGTCAGAACATATCTTTACGCCCTGAAGCCTGTCTAAAAGAAATTCAGTAAAAAGATCAAACTCTAAGTCTAAGAATATTGATATACATTTATGTCCTCAAATTAATGAGATCTTTTGCTGCATCATTTGTAGGTCTGCCTTGATCTCAGATCATATTTCTATGATCTAAGGCCTTGCTGAAAACCGCACTGAAACTCGGATATCTGTTTCGATTCAATGTAATCAATAAGTCTGATAGTACCTAATCATTTTCTCTAGTATTTTTGGGAGTAATGGAAGTATTGCTGTAGGCCATACTATGTTTTGGCCCCTGTCCCCGTAATGGACGGATTTGAGATATTTTTAAACTTTAAACTTATGTATTATTATAACTAGGCACTAACTCACTTCCTAATATAATTTGTGAAAATTTTCAGATATGCTTCACCGATATCATTAGTCAAAGATTAAGTATAGACCCTGTATTATGAATTTTCAAATACATCTTATTTGTTTGATAATTTCATGTCATTTTTATGAAATAATGCAGTCAATGTTATATTATTTCATTGTAAAATGTCATGAATATATCAAGTGAATAAGATTTGAAAGTTGCAAAACATCTATGAACTATTTATTATAACCCATGTTTTATTTTATTGTAGTAGGTATAGTCGTGAATACGAGTTATCAGTGAATCACACAAAGTACCTACATTTCACTATATTTTTATTTTAATCAATTAATACAATATTCTAATGTAGACAAAAATACGACAAAAAATAATTGGAATCATGGTTAAAAATTAAACGACAAAAATATTATTTATTTTTATTAAAAATATACACAATTAGGTACATATTCTCATTTCAATCGCAATAATTTTTGTTATTGCTTTCATACATTATTTAAAATATAACCAAAACATTAAAGTTTAAGAAAGAATAACAAACAATCAAAAGTAAATAGGTACTTACTTACCTACATACAGGTTCACCGATGCTTGAGGTGTTATGGTACGGTACGGCTACGTAGACGACCGTCTACCGTTTACCGTCTACCGCCTGTTACCGCAATCATTGTAGCATTTAACTATCGCCTAAATTACCGTGTCAAGTGGTGTGGCTACACTACCTACAGTTTACCTAGATATGACAATGAACTAAGTGGTAAACATAGTTATATAATTTTAATAGATGGACGTTGATGCTACGACGAAATGAATCTTTTACATTTCAATAAAGCTAAACCAAGATTTAAAACACGATGGTGGACGAGTTCTATGATTCTTCAGTCTGGTTATCTGGTATACCATAGAGATGGTTAAGATTTGAATAAATCAAAAACAAGAGCGCCTATCATTCACACACGCTTTACTTACCGCGGTAATATTCTATGATATGCGAAAAAAGACCGCCGCCGCGCCGGAGCTGTTGCCTACCGCCGTATGCCATATTGATTGGCATTCTAAAATTATGGCCATAAATTGTGGCTACACCTAGTTGTTGTTTCAATTAATTATGGCCGTAACTATTGACATATCACGACGGTAGTGTGGCCGTAACATTACCGAGACACCACATGAAAGTTAAACAGTGTTCACTAGGTTAGACATAGTGTAAGTTGCAATCCCATCGAAACGACTCGATCGCGTTTGCGTTCAGCTGCTCTGAAATCCATGTAGTCAAACTGCTTCAAACATGTCAAGTAAACACGACTTAACGTTTTTGTAGTAGGTATGTTTATCAAAATCAGGCAATATTTATCAAGTCGTTAGCTAGTAACAAAAACAGAGGCAAATTATTAGCATTTGCACAATACATATATTATTTATGAGTAAACTTTAAAATTTAAAATTTACCGATTCTTCTGTAATAATTTAATGTAATGGGTACGTAACTTAAAATGTAGTTTAACAATGTAACATAACGAAATTAATTCGCATTAATTTTATTAAGTTTTATCAGTCTTCGTGGGCGTGGTTAATTTCTCTCGTTCTATGGATAAGTATAGGTGTGCAAAAGTGACCTGCCTATGTCACATTCTTTATTTCATCGTATGATCTATTGTAGTTAAGTAGGTAAGCACCTAATATTACAATTATTATTGAATACACAAAAAGGATTTATCTAATTCTTTGTAATTATTGAGCTTCATTGTAAAAATAACAATATCTAGATACCTACTTATTGCGAAACTCCCTATAGGTATAGGTAGGTACGTATTTCACAATTAATTAAATAATATAATATTTTCTTATAACTATCAAAACGAGTGTAATACAGATAACAACCAACATTTTAACTTTCATTCTTATGTTCCATTATAATGCAAGGTTCCACACAGAATTAATAATTTATATCTGACAAAAATAGTGCTCTTAAATGTCGAATAAAATATTGTCACATCTGATGGAATGATTTGAATTGGTGTGAAAGGTCTTCTTCGGTAGGTAAGTAGATAAATAGAGTTTTTACTAAATATCTCGAACAAGGTAAAGATTTTATGTAAGTAAATGACCTATGAAAATTAATTAAGTACATATAAAACATAGAGCCCTTATTCCATATTTTTTTTCTTTTTGATACAGAATTATCTACATTTAAATCTGAAATGAATTGCTAAATTTAAGAATTATGTAAGAGGTACACATCCTCGCTTGAACTAATAAAAAGGGCCACCAAAACATTGACATAGTATCTACCAATTACGATAAAAGGCAGATTAGTAACAGGTAGGTATGGTATAGGTATAGGTAGGTACTTTATCATTCATACCCACTCCACTTGCTCCGAAGTTATGGTTTTTTCTTTACACATTAGACTAAAGTAGATGGGCATCATAGAATACGATTGATAAAGCATATGTTTACTGCAATGAAAACTTCGCAATGAGCTTAGAAATGTTGGACCAATGAGATGGACGGATGACATTATTAGAGTGGAAAGGGATTACAAACTCTGAAAGCTCAGACCGATTGAATTGACGTGCATTGAAGCACCTACCATAAGTATACTATGTACCTACATACAACTTAGAAATGAGTGGAAACAAAATAACGAAGTAATGATCTGCCCTTTTCGTTAGATCAAGTTGGGGGACACACTTTACAGGTACTTAAAGTTAAATAAATACATTACATATTTGCTTAGTAGAGTTAAAGATTTTTAGGTATAACAAAGCTACAGTGGCAGCATCTTATAATTATGTAAGAAAAAGAGTTACGCTTGTTTCGTTAGTCGATGACAGGACAATTGTACTTGGTGTGGTTACAAACCCTTTTGCAAAGAATTAATTTTCTTGGCCCAGCTAGGTAGATTTTTAACATTATTCACCAATTTCGAAAAAGTTAAAGTTCGAGAAAATTTACGAGGGTATATTACCTATAGGTAAATTAGTCAACGTCCATTTAGAAACGGGTTTTGTCTCAGTTGTATTGAGGAGGAAGTATATCAAAACTAGTTAAGTATTGTCATCGGCTAATCAAAACAGCTATGCTACGTACAACTACAATAGAAATGCCACCGTGCTAAAGGCATCTAAATCACAATTTCTAATTAGGCTAAGCCCGATAAAAGTGAGAAAAAGACAGAGATATGCAAAATTTCACAACATTGTTCAACCTCGGAGTTAGACTGCGCAGTTCTTTGCGAGACCTCATTTTTCTTCAGACGCACATTGTCAAATACGAAATAACTCAAATCTGCCTCCCTTTTATTCCATTTCAATAAGAAAGGGATATAACGACTAGCAGCTTCAGCCCATGTAATAGTTTTATAATTGTTGTATTGGCAAATAAGGCACATAGTCGTTTTTATATATCTAGTAGTTAGAAATATGTAACTACCTATGTACTTACTCATTTTTCAATATGCGTCTGTAGCTCATCTTCGCTTTTCGTAGATTATGCTCAACTAATAATAGTTAGATCAAAATTAGATGAATTCTACATTTTGCGATAAGCGTTTTTTCAATTTAAGAAGAGAGAAATTTACGCCTTAAGTGCTAATTTGAGAAATTTGTCTTAGCTAAAAAGGTTCGAGACGTGCTAAAACACATGAATCGCTAAAATAAAATTGTGCTGTGCTAGGAACGGACTTTTTTACATTTGAGCAACGTTCGCGTGAAACTTTTCAAGGACCCGCCCATTTTACACAAATTCTCATCGTCCACACCTTTTAAATTTATTTATAGGTACCTAGATCTCAGATCACAATTTGAGATTTTACAGCCAGTGAAATTCTTGACGTAGCTAGTAATAAAATCGTTGTACTTAGTTATATTACATTGAGTTTTTGTTTCTGGTAAGACAGCGATAGAACAAGAAAATAATTATTTGAGCCAATGCACATGGCTGTTATGCTACGGTCACACTACCTTTACCGTCCACCGCCTAGTTTTACCGCAATAATTTAACATTTAATTATCACCTAAATTACCGCGTCAAGTGGTAAGGCTACACTACAGCGTACCTAGACATGACAATGAACGGTAAAAATATAATTTTTGCAAGATGGACGTTGATGCTTCGACGGAATGAGTCTTTTACATTACAATAAAGCTAAACCAAGATTTAAAAGAAGATAGTGGACGATTTCTTTGATTCTTCAGACTGGTATCCCATAGATTAGAACAATTCAAAACTAGAGCGTCCTTTCATTCAACCAATCCATGTCGGTCGACACGTGCGTTTCTATATAAACATACATTAGAGATAATATATAGGGCAAACGGTAGTGTGGCTACACACGCTTTACCTACTCACCGCCAGTCACCGCGGTAATTTCCTTTGATGCGAAAAAAGACCGCCGTCGGAGCTATTGCTTGCCGCCGTATGCCATATTATTTGGTATTATAAAATAATGGCCATAAATCGTGGCTACACCTAGTTGTTGATTCAATTATATGGGCATAACTATTGCCGGTAGTGTGGCCGTAACATTAGGCGTTGCTCATTAGATTATAAGTAGGTACTAACAGCAGAGACTATTTGCCACTTTTGACAGACTGAATTTCGAGACTTTATAGGCTGACGAGCTTGTGATCTCTTCACTTTGCTCACTCAGCCCATGCAGGCACAGATTAGGCGTGTTTGATAACACATAATACATCAAACTTAAAAAGTACGGAACTAAAAAAGCAATTACCTACTTAATATTTTCAGAAGAGGTAATGGTTACCTACTATGGCACTACCAAAAGCTCTTGAGACATGCTTAAATTAATTATTCTTACTTAAAATTTGGAACATCCTAAAATTGACCGAATTATTTTTAAAAAAAAGACGGTTTTGTGATGAACCAAATTTTAAAGACAATTAATTTATGAAAGCGAAAAGAATTAATGCTTCAGTGGCTGTTCTCCAACCAATTGTTTATGTAAATAATCGGGTAGGTATAGGTAGCTTAAGTCGAAATTTAATCTATCAAAGAATCGTGTCCATATGGATTTCAGGGAAGTAGGTAGGTACTTCCAAGTGTAGTATAATCGGAATAAATATGAAAATTGCTTTACACCGATTTTAAAACAAGCAGATATTAGACTAATAAGATTAGCTAGGGTGTCTACTTAGATGATACACTAAAATATGAAAATCTCAGCTACAGAATATAGAAAGTAGAAATTCTAAACGAATCTGTACCAGCCAGATCATGTCTTATTCGTAAACTACTTACTTCAATTTCGTTTCTACTAAGCTAATCATTCCTAATATTTTCCTAAAATTTTATCATAATTAGATACATAAATATTTATCTTCTTATAATCTCATAGATATTCACGTTGTACCATTGCTTTTGAAAGCCTAGACTATCAAACTTATAAACGTCCAGATAAATAATACTTTCTATTCATATAGGTAAGCGTTCACGTCGCACTGCTAGATATTTCAAGACCCGGTCTACACTCGTCGCGGTTTACCAGGTACAGACATGTGCCTGGGCGCTTCTCTCCCACCCCTCCACGACACGACTCACCCGAGACGAGGTCCGAGCCATTAGAGGCACCCTCAGGTTTGTCGCTCTCTCATGGCTCAAGCGCCCTGGAGACACCTCCCTCGGATGTGATAACTGGCGATTAGAAAACCTCCAGAGGCAAATTTGCCCCGGCTTAAGGACTCACCAAGGTTCTCACCTCATTAAAACGCCGGTTGCTGTAAAGACCATCTGCGGCCAACAGCAATAGTCCGTAAAAAAATATTTTCGTACAAACTTTCAAGTGGAAAATATTGGAAACAACAAACCGATTCTAATAACACTTTACATGCATAACCTTGAACCTACCAATCATAATACAACCAACAAAACTCTTCAGTACAAGACGATCCGTCTAGGCATCTAATTGAGCGGATTTTCAATACGCCATGATGTTAAACGTGGAGTGAGTCTAGATTAATTAAACAAGTCAGCCTAGTCTAAATGGTAGACCGAAGATTTTTCAAAATCATTATTAAAGTATAGTTGAAATTGAGTAAGGGCAATTTTTAGCATTAATTACATACAAACCAAAAATCAAGAGTAATTTCTTTACTATTACACTTTTCAAAAAATCACCATTGATGACCATTAAGCTAGCCTAACTTGCTTATGCATGACAAATTTTACTATAATCGTTTATTTGTTTCTAAGATTTTCGACTACAGATTTTATAAATAACCGTGCGACGTAAAATACCCCAATGGCAATGAATATGGCTTTAAAAAAATGATAATTGTTTATGCAGGTTGATTGATTAGGCTTATAAATATAATTAAAATTTAATAAGACATTTCTTGGTAATAAATAAAGAGTTATCAGTCGATCTGACTAATCATAGTTCTGTATCTACAAAACTAGAATTTGTGCAATTTGACGATTTATAGGTATCAAAGACAATTAAGTCAGTGATGGCCTTATGGGGCCTTACCATGAAATTAACTAAGTACAGGTAAGTAGGTACTATAAAATCGTTAATTTACAAATGTTTAGCTTTGTACTTAGCAGGATAGTCAGATAGACACTAGCTCTCTCAAGATAAGAATTTCCCATTAAGGGGATGTCATAAACTAATTTCTTTCTTTATAATAAAGAACGCACCCAATTACTATGTAATAGGTACCTGAAGATTCTTATGAGTTAATAAGAGATACTTAAAAGAAAACAGATAACTTCGTTGGTTCCTATGTGCAAGTCACTTTGTGATGTATTATAATAATCCCTTGTCCATCACTTAGTCCATATTATTTACTTACTACGCGTAGGTACCTATTCTTACAAAGCTGGCAAAATAAATATATTTTTGCTTTATAACATAAGCTTTCTAGTCACTCAATTAAAGCTCTTAGTAAGGTACTTATATACATTTAAACATTTTGTATTCAATTCAATGCAAAAAGTTATGATATCTACAAGTTAGCATAAAGGTAATATAGACGCGAAAGAGACTGTACAATACTGAGTGTTGTATATCGCAAGACGAAATGATTTCGAAAACCATTTCCCGATTATTGCCCGTTGACCCAACATTGCATGTAACAGTACTTACTATAGTACCTATCTACATATCACAGTCATGTTTTCCTTTCGCCAAAATTATCAAGTCCTTTACTTGCCGGTCTAATAAAAATTTTGAAGAATACTATAACTAAGGTACCAACTGGGTAGGTACCTTAGTTATAGAAACCATTCATCAAAATTTTTTAACCGATGTCACTCCAAAACTTGTTCACTTTATTGTTTATTTCAAAGTGTTCTATATGTAGTACAGTCGACAGCACATCAAGCGTAACAGTTTGACCATGAGACCGCTTATTCCGTTCGTAATAGAGGTGGCTTTCGTAGTGCAACTGTTACACTTGATGGCTGTCGTCTGTACATCAAGAGTGTAGTAGATTAAACCCTTCGATGTTATTCGATTATTAATCTTGTTGCATAGATATTTATTGATGTAAGCTTAAGCCAAATCAAGAGGAGCGCGTCGAATAATTCAGCATTTTTTAAAAATGCAAATGAACAGAAAAATTGACATGAACGAAATCATTGTTAATCATTTCTCTCGTAATGGCACACTCAGATCATGTGGCATATAAATTAAACTTTGTGTAACTTACCAAGTTCAAAATAACCAAAAAAATATACGCTTCTTTTGTTTTATATTGAGCTTTGATCATCAAATCTCCTTTCACAATCCTATTAAAAATTCTTGTCTTAAATGCCTCCAGGGCATTTTGCTAGTCTGTAATTCTGATACGGAGGGTTTTGAACAATATCTACCCATTTTTATATTTCTAAGTACAACTAGCAGTGTTAGGTTACATGCTAGGATTTCGACCATAAACCAAGGTGGAAAGAAGTCGCAAGATGAAAGTGAAGGTTACGTCGCTTGTTGCGGTGAAGATGGGCGGATCCTGGACGGTGCCCGAATAGATTTTTGCTACGAACACCGCTGCAATGGACGTGATCTGAAATGAAGAAAATAATTGATCAGTTCATTAAAAAATAAATAAATTACGTCGCGGAGATAAACCTAAAGACGAGCTCGTGTTATTTGATGTTCTGTGCCTTTAGATCGCGTAACGAGGTTTTACGAGGTTCAACGAGGTTCCTACCTATCTAAAAATATCACTATACCTAGTCGTAATACTCCTAATAGTCTGGATAGGTACCACCAGCTTTCTTATTTCAGCCATTTAACAGTTTGCTGTGTTTTGGGTTCAAGGGAAAGGTAGCCAGTGTAATTAGTGGGCATGGATGGCATTTCACCTTAGGCCTCAGGATGACATATCTGCAATATCAAGTGATTTTTCCTTGTTATTACAGGTGTCTTTAGGCGGCGGTAACCGCTTACCACTAGGTGGGCCGTCAGCTTTTTTGTCAGATAGTTGTATATAAAAAAATGAACATGAATGTTGATTCTGTATTAGATTCTCTTCGATCAAAATCAAGTTCTTCCTATCATTCTATTACAATAAAAAGAAATAGAGTATTCCGATTCGCCACAAAATGGGCTAACCGAATCAAATGTAAACATCTACCTACTAAAATAAAAAATATCTGATTACCTAATACTTTTTTAAGTGCTTTGATAAAACCAGTTAACGTAAAAATACTGACAACATTTTTCCAATACAAATCACAGTATTATAAGCAAGAGGTACTAAAGGATCATAATAATAATATTATGGTCCATTAGCTCTTACTATTAATTTTTAACCACAGCTTTCATACTTCTATTATTTTTTAAGATAATCATCTATTTGCGGAGACGAGGCAGTTTAATTTATATCGGAATGAAAAATAATGAAAACATGCCTATTCAGGAAATTCAGTGCTTTAAAGCTTTGTTACCTACCTATACCTACTATGTACGCCCAACTTTGCCTGAAAGCTTTTTACGGACGTTCACAAACCGTTCATTTCTGTAGTTTCCACACAGTGGCGTAGCTTGCTTTAGATGGGCCCTATATCAAAAATTTTTGGGGGCCCTATGATAATTACAATCACGATGATAATCACGTGGTCTAAATGAAGACCATCGATGGAGGGGCTCATGGTTTTTTGCAGAAAATATTTAAAGGATAAGTTTTTGAAGTACATATGTCGTTTTTGTTATGTGATTTTTCGAAGTGAAAACCTCCTAAAACAAGAATATAAAAATACCATCCAAACAAAAAAAAGTTTATATTTTCCCCCACAAATTATTAGTCCGAATTAAACACTGTATTAATAAACTAGCGGACTTATTTATTATTCACATTCACAAAAAAATTAGGCCTGTAGATTAACAGAAATTTAAAAAGTATTCAACATTTCGGGTACCTATTATCGACAAAAAAAATTTTTTCTTGAAAACTAAATTTTCGCAAAACATACATGGGGGTAATTTGGGTAGCCCATGGGCCCCTCCATCGATGGTTTTCTTTTGGATCACATTTTTTTACTGGAAAGAACGGCGTAATATTTTACGATTTTTCTCTTACACGTTCGGGGCCCCAGTAATGCCCGGGGCATTGATACGGCGGTACCCCTGTTTCCACAGCACTATTTAACCATCCTTACCTATACCTATCTACCTGCCTGCGTCCGTTTGAAAGGTAAATATTCCTAGTACAATAGCGACATTTTAAATTTTTTGGCATTGCGCCAGTCGCTTTCAAACTAATTATTTTCCGCACACACGCGAAACATTAATTATTAGTAGTCCCTCTAGATACTAGGCTATTAAACGACACTCGTAAAATAAATAACTTTTAGGTAATACTACTTGCATTAAATACTTGGATTACTTAAAATGAAGAAAAGTTGTAGGGTTGATTATAAAAAAAAAGATATATTAATGATTTCTCTTTGAGACTGCGTTTATAATAATAATTGGAACCATGACTAATTTTATAAATGTGAAAGTGAGTTTGTTTGTTTGTTTCACGCCTTAACAACTGAACCGATTTAGATGGAATGTAGTATGGATATAGTTTGAGACGCTGTGAAGAATATACCTACTATACTTTTAGAGCTAAACGCCATCCACGCAGGCGGAGCAGCGGGAAAAGCTAGTCATACTATAAAATAAAGTTAGGTACTTGCTTTGGTAGGATTACTAAAGCTAAGGTATTTTATACAAAGCACTACAAATGACTCAACACCACCTGACATCGCCTGATGTGAAGCGGTCCATATGCGAAGACAGTTAGTGCAGGTTGAGCACACTATTATAGCCACCTCCACCTTGAAGGCCTATCAAGTGCATTTTTACGAAAGTTTCCTTATAAAATTATAAAGTATGTTATTAATATGAAGAAGGAAGAGAATGGGGAATATAACAGAGCCCTGTGGTACACCAGCATTTACTGACCAGAGCCACCATTGTACCAGACCCGATCATAGACTTTGGCAATGTCAAGGCTAACAGCCACTGACTAACCACGTTTGTCAATAGCTTCACCCCAGAGATGCAATAAATACCCTAGACTAGAAGATCACCCGTTGACCATTTCGGCCCAAACCTGTATTCATCATCATCATCATATCAGCCTAGAGACGCCCACTGCTGGGCATAGGCCTCCCCCAAGAATCTCTAAACCGATCGGTCCTGCGCTGCCCTCATCCAACGGCTTCCCGCGACCTTTACCTTTACCTTTACCTTTGTATAAGGCCCATTGTAAGCGGCCACGTCTCGGTTCCGTATGTCGTCACTGGCAACACACACGAATTAAACACTTTCGTCTTGAGACACTGCGGTAGTTGGGCCGAGAATATGCTGCGAAGCTTCTCGAACGCTGCCCAGCCGAGTTGGATCCGTCGATTGATCTCTTTCTGGAAGTTAGACCTACCAAATTGTACTATTCAACTTCCAGTGTAGAGCTTCCAACATTCACAGGAGTGGGTACGACATGGGAATTTGACATAATTTTCGTGTTATCCATGTTCATTTTAAGACCCACTTGTTGGGAGACTCTGCAGAGGTCTTCGAGCATTGTGCCCAAATCTTCCAGGTTTTTAGCCATGACGACGATATCATCAGCAAAACGAAGGTGAATCATGTACCTACTCGCCGTTTATGTTGATGCCAAGTCCCCTCCAGTCCAAAATCCTAAAAACATCATCCAACGCGGCAGTGAACAGTTTCGGATATATAACATCGCCCTGTCTCATACCCCGCTGAAGTCGTATTGGTTTCGAGTTTTGGTCCTGGAGGCGGACTGACATAGTGGCGTTTTCGTACAGTGACTGCAGCACTTGGATGTACCAATAGTCTATTTGGCATCTCTGGAGTGTCTGAAGCACGGCCCAGGTCTCGACAGAATCGAAGACTGTCTCATAGTCTACAAACGCAAAGCATAATGGCAGGTTGTACTCTTCGGTCTTCTGTATAACCTGCCGCAGCGTATGTATGTGGTCTATGGTACTAAAGCCATTTCGGAATCCGGCTTGTTCAGGAGGTTGGAAGTCGTCAAACTCGTCGCGAGCGTCTCAACCGGGGCAGAGCGGGTTGACAAAAGTTTTATTGCACGGCTTTGGTCATACGCCAATATCTACAGCTTCCCGTTGTAATCGTGACTAGTTTTTGGCTTATAACACGCTGATCATCTGCTCTGATGTAAGTCCTTTTGCAGATCTTGGTGGCATTATTATAGGCAGTTTTTAGCAAGGCGGTTTTGGGATCTCCACAAGCTCGACCCCTGATACAAGCGCGGTGTGTCGACTGTTTTTTCTCAATAGCGAAGGCACACTCACGAATAAACCAGCAGTTACGCCTTCGTCTGCTGACGAGATCAGACTGGCGGATGTAGTATTCCATCCTCAACAAAATCTCGTCAACAACGGCAGTGGCGCTTGTGTTCGGATCCTACTCGCTAAAGCAGCGCTGCCTCCAAGAAACGGAAGCAAAGTAGTCTCGCATGCCATCCTCATCTACAGGCGTATAATGCCAGATGCATCTTTTGGCCACTACCGGTGACTGAGGCGACACTATTGGTGTTCTGACGGTAATTAGACAGTGGTCCGAATAACCCAAGGGAGCCTGAACATGTATCCGGTATCCTTCAGGTCGAGTTCTTAGCAGAAAGTCTAACAAGGAAAGCGTGTGATTAACTAATTGTGTCAGATCATGCATGAGAGCGAACGCATTGACAGTTCTACCAGTATAGTCAATGTTGGAAAATCTTAAAAATGACTCGTGGTGAGCATTAAAGTCCCCAATTACACCAATTCCGCTGATGGAAACTGCTCCTGTGCCTCATTTGCCACCCAACTGAGATGGTCGATAAGTCGAGTTTTCTCAATGTCACCGTTGTAATGTGGGACCTGTAAAGGCAGACGTAGACACGGCTTTGTGTGCCCAGGTATACCCCAAAGATGAATCTTCCAGGTGGCGTAAACGGCGACAAAATATACTTTTACTATTTTTTTTCTGTATGGCACTGCACAGCAAAATATTTAAATAATGTAACCACAACAATTGTGACTTTATATTTTGAAAAGAGTGACTACACGAGTTTGTTGCCGGAGTCTTCTCGGTAGTTCAACTTTTGGAACCGGTGTAAATTTAGACATGATAGACATTAAGACATGATTAAATAGATATACATAATTTGTGATTTTTGACGATTCGAAAGAGAGCGATTCGATTAGGAGCCTACTTGAATAAATATATTTTTGATTTTGATTTTGAAAAAACATCCGCCCCGATGAAAAAACAACTTCAGCTCGAGCTTTGAAAGATTCTTCGAACGGGTAGCCTCGATAATTCAAGTAGTTTGTGTCAGCCAGGCAGAGAATTTGGGTTTCCGTTAAAAAAACAATGCTGGTCGAGCTGTCTCTAAGTGTTGGTGGGCGGAATTGAGGTTGCTATCAAGCCCACGAATGTTGGCGAGCTCAACACCATTTAGTGTGGTTGCGGTGGGGATGTGATCCGGTGATTGACTAATCTATTGAATTTGCTGACATAGTAAGTAGATGTAGAGAGATAGAGAGGCCTGGATCGAGGGAACGCTGCTCCGACAGTAGCAGTTAACGTGCGAAGGCCTGTTTCGCCAGGGAATTGCCTCTTGCCATCAGAAAGCGTCATGTTGGGAGCAGGGGGACTCCTCTCCTATGCACATAATGCTTTCTCTTCATTTTACAGGGCAGCCAACACGACGTGAGTCACTACTCACGTTTTGTCCGCCCTGTCAAAATGAATCGTTGTCTGCCCGAAAGTGATACGAGCGTCTAACTATTGTAATCGCTTACCGAGTTACTATCTGCGGGGCAATACCGACTTTATTGGTATGGATATAAATATTATTTATGGCGTCATATTATCTATATTAAATTCATTTGTGACATTCACACGTCAGCGAATGTCACAATTTTATTCAATATGACAATGACGTCATAAACTACACCAATGTCTATACCAATATAGGTAGTTAGGGGGTTCCCCCCGCACGCCACAGAACAATAATATAGTCATCCGCCAGACCATATGATCGCGGCGCCGCCCAGCTGTCTGAAGCCCACGCATATGCAGGTGATACAGGTGACGAGGACACCCTTTTATATATTTTTCTTGCTATAGCTATACAAAAAGCACTCATTGGTTCGCAAATAAGTGTGAACAAAGTACTTAGGTCTTATTCTGTTTGCTTTTCCGGTCGTAAAAAAAAAACTCAGACAATAGGTTTTTTATTTTTTGAGAGATAAGTTCGAGAAGACGGAAGAGCCTTTCGATTTAATGCTTTAAAAATGAAGTTCCTAAACAAAAGACCGGTATTCTTGGCTCACCGCAGAGAGTAGGTGTTGCCTTTTACCGTTCAATTGAAAAGGA
The DNA here is from genome assembly GCA_947347705.1 of Nymphula nitidulata. Taxonomy (NCBI): domain Eukaryota; kingdom Metazoa; phylum Arthropoda; class Insecta; order Lepidoptera; family Crambidae; genus Nymphula; species Nymphula nitidulata. The sequence continues at coordinate 14,145,610 of OX374630.1, read as the reverse complement.
AGCGTGGGACGTCTTAGATACAGCGAGATTTTACACAAAGAACTAAGCTGCAAGTTAAAATAGTTTTTAACCAGAAGATAAAACCAGAAAGATAAAACCAGTCTCACCGTTCAAAAATAGTCCCCTAGCTTTTATACCGAGTTTATGTTGATGTGCTTTTCGCAAGTGGTACCTAATAGCTCGAATAAAAGGTGGCGTAGTGGTCCATGCACTGATTTTGATTACGGAACCAAAGCAAATTTCGCCATGTTAGATTCTGGGATGGGTCAATCAAAATTTTTTATCTCGAGCTCCTTCAAGCTTAGGAAGGCACGATTTAACCCACCAAACCGCACTGGGCCAGCGTGGTGGTGTTAACAGCTTAAGTTTTTCTTATGTAAGAAGGCCTGTGCCCAGCAGTGGGGCATATAGGCTGGTGATGATGATTCCAATTACGCTTTTTTCTAATTAACCGCGAGGTAGTCTGTGAAGTGCATTTATATAATTTTTACTGTGTGCGATATCCCGCAGGCTGGAAAAGGTGGAATGTTACACGGTATTATTTCAAATGTGTAGCTAGAGCTCGCATAAATACTGACCTTTTTAAGTACATAAGACAAAATTTATTTACTTTGTCGCGGGTATTGTGAAATCGGGACAACCTATTAACAACCTAGCCTTCTTGCGTTAGAAAAAAAAGCGAAACGAATCTAAGATATCGCATAATATCTACGGATATTACCTAACTATTTCTAAGATTCATTTTGTATAAAAATATAAAAATATTTAAAATTATATAAAAAAGCAAAAAAAGACTGAAAGTGTAACCTTGCTTTTGCGGTGAGGTGAAGTGTGAATGATGTACAGTGCTTGAGGTATGATTACATGGATTCAGCGTTTGAGCGTTGAGCGTAACGAGGTTTTACGAGGTTCAACGAGGTTCCTACCTATCTAAAAATATCACTATACCTAGTCGTAATACTCCTAATAGTCTGGATAGGTACCACCAGCTTTCTTATTTCAGCCATTTAACAGTTTGCTGTGTTTTGGGTTCAAGGGAAAGGTAGCCAGTGTAATTAGTGGGCATGGATGGCATTTCACCTTAGGCCTCAGGATGACATATCTGCAATATCAAGTGATTTTTCCTTGTTATTACAGGTGTCTTTAGGCGGCGGTAACCGCTTACCACTAGGTGGGCCGTCAGCTTTTTTGTCAGATAGTTGTATATAAAAAAATGAACATGAATGTTGATTCTGTATTAGATTCTCTTCGATCAAAATCAAGTTCTTCCTATCATTCTATTACAATAAAAAGAAATAGAGTATTCCGATTCGCCACAAAATGGGCTAACCGAATCAAATGTAAACATCTACCTACTAAAATAAAAAATATCTGATTACCTAATACTTTTTTAAGTGCTTTGATAAAACCAGTTAACGTAAAAATACTGACAACATTTTTCCAATACAAATCACAGTATTATAAGCAAGAGGTACTAAAGGATCATAATAATAATATTATGGTCCATTAGCTCTTACTATTAATTTTTAACCACAGCTTTCATACTTCTATTATTTTTTAAGATAATCATCTATTTGCGGAGACGAGGCAGTTTAATTTATATCGGAATGAAAAATAATGAAAACATGCCTATTCAGGAAATTCAGTGCTTTAAAGCTTTGTTACCTACCTATACCTACTATGTACGCCCAACTTTGCCTGAAAGCTTTTTACGGACGTTCACAAACCGTTCATTTCTGTAGTTTCCACACAGTGGCGTAGCTTGCTTTAGATGGGCCCTATATCAAAAATTTTTGGGGGCCCTATGATAATTACAATCACGATGATAATCACGTGGTCTAAATGAAGACCATCGATGGAGGGGCTCATGGTTTTTTGCAGAAAATATTTAAAGGATAAGTTTTTGAAGTACATATGTCGTTTTTGTTATGTGATTTTTCGAAGTGAAAACCTCCTAAAACAAGAATATAAAAATACCATCCAAACAAAAAAAAGTTTATATTTTCCCCCACAAATTATTAGTCCGAATTAAACACTGTATTAATAAACTAGCGGACTTATTTATTATTCACATTCACAAAAAAATTAGGCCTGTAGATTAACAGAAATTTAAAAAGTATTCAACATTTCGGGTACCTATTATCGACAAAAAAAATTTTTTCTTGAAAACTAAATTTTCGCAAAACATACATGGGGGTAATTTGGGTAGCCCATGGGCCCCTCCATCGATGGTTTTCTTTTGGATCACATTTTTTTACTGGAAAGAACGGCGTAATATTTTACGATTTTTCTCTTACACGTTCGGGGCCCCAGTAATGCCCGGGGCATTGATACGGCGGTACCCCTGTTTCCACAGCACTATTTAACCATCCTTACCTATACCTATCTACCTGCCTGCGTCCGTTTGAAAGGTAAATATTCCTAGTACAATAGCGACATTTTAAATTTTTTGGCATTGCGCCAGTCGCTTTCAAACTAATTATTTTCCGCACACACGCGAAACATTAATTATTAGTAGTCCCTCTAGATACTAGGCTATTAAACGACACTCGTAAAATAAATAACTTTTAGGTAATACTACTTGCATTAAATACTTGGATTACTTAAAATGAAGAAAAGTTGTAGGGTTGATTATAAAAAAAAAGATATATTAATGATTTCTCTTTGAGACTGCGTTTATAATAATAATTGGAACCATGACTAATTTTATAAATGTGAAAGTGAGTTTGTTTGTTTGTTTCACGCCTTAACAACTGAACCGATTTAGATGGAATGTAGTATGGATATAGTTTGAGACGCTGTGAAGAATATACCTACTATACTTTTAGAGCTAAACGCCATCCACGCAGGCGGAGCAGCGGGAAAAGCTAGTCATACTATAAAATAAAGTTAGGTACTTGCTTTGGTAGGATTACTAAAGCTAAGGTATTTTATACAAAGCACTACAAATGACTCAACACCACCTGACATCGCCTGATGTGAAGCGGTCCATATGCGAAGACAGTTAGTGCAGGTTGAGCACACTATTATAGCCACCTCCACCTTGAAGGCCTATCAAGTGCATTTTTACGAAAGTTTCCTTATAAAATTATAAAGTATGTTATTAATATGAAGAAGGAAGAGAATGGGGAATATAACAGAGCCCTGTGGTACACCAGCATTTACTGACCAGAGCCACCATTGTACCAGACCCGATCATAGACTTTGGCAATGTCAAGGCTAACAGCCACTGACTAACCACGTTTGTCAATAGCTTCACCCCAGAGATGCAATAAATACCCTAGACTAGAAGATCACCCGTTGACCATTTCGGCCCAAACCTGTATTCATCATCATCATCATATCAGCCTAGAGACGCCCACTGCTGGGCATAGGCCTCCCCCAAGAATCTCTAAACCGATCGGTCCTGCGCTGCCCTCATCCAACGGCTTCCCGCGACCTTTACCTTTACCTTTACCTTTGTATAAGGCCCATTGTAAGCGGCCACGTCTCGGTTCCGTATGTCGTCACTGGCAACACACACGAATTAAACACTTTCGTCTTGAGACACTGCGGTAGTTGGGCCGAGAATATGCTGCGAAGCTTCTCGAACGCTGCCCAGCCGAGTTGGATCCGTCGATTGATCTCTTTCTGGAAGTTAGACCTACCAAATTGTACTATTCAACTTCCAGTGTAGAGCTTCCAACATTCACAGGAGTGGGTACGACATGGGAATTTGACATAATTTTCGTGTTATCCATGTTCATTTTAAGACCCACTTGTTGGGAGACTCTGCAGAGGTCTTCGAGCATTGTGCCCAAATCTTCCAGGTTTTTAGCCATGACGACGATATCATCAGCAAAACGAAGGTGAATCATGTACCTACTCGCCGTTTATGTTGATGCCAAGTCCCCTCCAGTCCAAAATCCTAAAAACATCATCCAACGCGGCAGTGAACAGTTTCGGATATATAACATCGCCCTGTCTCATACCCCGCTGAAGTCGTATTGGTTTCGAGTTTTGGTCCTGGAGGCGGACTGACATAGTGGCGTTTTCGTACAGTGACTGCAGCACTTGGATGTACCAATAGTCTATTTGGCATCTCTGGAGTGTCTGAAGCACGGCCCAGGTCTCGACAGAATCGAAGACTGTCTCATAGTCTACAAACGCAAAGCATAATGGCAGGTTGTACTCTTCGGTCTTCTGTATAACCTGCCGCAGCGTATGTATGTGGTCTATGGTACTAAAGCCATTTCGGAATCCGGCTTGTTCAGGAGGTTGGAAGTCGTCAAACTCGTCGCGAGCGTCTCAACCGGGGCAGAGCGGGTTGACAAAAGTTTTATTGCACGGCTTTGGTCATACGCCAATATCTACAGCTTCCCGTTGTAATCGTGACTAGTTTTTGGCTTATAACACGCTGATCATCTGCTCTGATGTAAGTCCTTTTGCAGATCTTGGTGGCATTATTATAGGCAGTTTTTAGCAAGGCGGTTTTGGGATCTCCACAAGCTCGACCCCTGATACAAGCGCGGTGTGTCGACTGTTTTTTCTCAATAGCGAAGGCACACTCACGAATAAACCAGCAGTTACGCCTTCGTCTGCTGACGAGATCAGACTGGCGGATGTAGTATTCCATCCTCAACAAAATCTCGTCAACAACGGCAGTGGCGCTTGTGTTCGGATCCTACTCGCTAAAGCAGCGCTGCCTCCAAGAAACGGAAGCAAAGTAGTCTCGCATGCCATCCTCATCTACAGGCGTATAATGCCAGATGCATCTTTTGGCCACTACCGGTGACTGAGGCGACACTATTGGTGTTCTGACGGTAATTAGACAGTGGTCCGAATAACCCAAGGGAGCCTGAACATGTATCCGGTATCCTTCAGGTCGAGTTCTTAGCAGAAAGTCTAACAAGGAAAGCGTGTGATTAACTAATTGTGTCAGATCATGCATGAGAGCGAACGCATTGACAGTTCTACCAGTATAGTCAATGTTGGAAAATCTTAAAAATGACTCGTGGTGAGCATTAAAGTCCCCAATTACACCAATTCCGCTGATGGAAACTGCTCCTGTGCCTCATTTGCCACCCAACTGAGATGGTCGATAAGTCGAGTTTTCTCAATGTCACCGTTGTAATGTGGGACCTGTAAAGGCAGACGTAGACACGGCTTTGTGTGCCCAGGTATACCCCAAAGATGAATCTTCCAGGTGGCGTAAACGGCGACAAAATATACTTTTACTATTTTTTTTCTGTATGGCACTGCACAGCAAAATATTTAAATAATGTAACCACAACAATTGTGACTTTATATTTTGAAAAGAGTGACTACACGAGTTTGTTGCCGGAGTCTTCTCGGTAGTTCAACTTTTGGAACCGGTGTAAATTTAGACATGATAGACATTAAGACATGATTAAATAGATATACATAATTTGTGATTTTTGACGATTCGAAAGAGAGCGATTCGATTAGGAGCCTACTTGAATAAATATATTTTTGATTTTGATTTTGAAAAAACATCCGCCCCTATGAAAAAACAACTTCAGCTCGAGCTTTGAAAGATTCTTCGAACGGGTAGCCTCGATAATTCAAGTAGTTTGTGTCAGCCAGGCAGAGAATTTGGGTTTCCGTTAAAAAAACAATGCTGGTCGAGCTGTCTCTAAGTGTTGGTGGGCGGAATTGAGGTTGCTATCAAGCCCACGAATGTTGGCGAGCTCAACACCATTTAGTGTGGTTGCGGTGGGGATGTGATCCGGTGATTGACTAATCTATTGAATTTGCTGACATAGTAAGTAGATGTAGAGAGATAGAGAGGCCTGGATCGAGGGAACGCTGCTCCGACAGTAGCAGTTAACGTGCGAAGGCCTGTTTCGCCAGGGAATTGCCTCTTGCCATCAGAAAGCGTCATGTTGGGAGCAGGGGGACTCCTCTCCTATGCACATAATGCTTTCTCTTCATTTTACAGGGCAGCCAACACGACGTGAGTCACTACTCACGTTTTGTCCGCCCTGTCAAAATGAATCGTTGTCTGCCCGAAAGTGATACGAGCGTCTAACTATTGTAATCGCTTACCGAGTTACTATCTGCGGGGCAATACCGACTTTATTGGTATGGATATAAATATTATTTATGGCGTCATATTATCTATATTAAATTCATTTGTGACATTCACACGTCAGCGAATGTCACAATTTTATTCAATATGACAATGACGTCATAAACTACACCAATGTCTATACCAATATAGGTAGTTAGGGGGTTCCCCCCGCACGCCACAGAACAATAATATAGTCATCCGCCAGACCATATGATCGCGGCGCCGCCCAGCTGTCTGAAGCCCACGCATATGCAGGTGATACAGGTGACGAGGACACCCTTTTATATATTTTTCTTGCTATAGCTATACAAAAAGCACTCATTGGTTCGCAAATAAGTGTGAACAAAGTACTTAGGTCTTATTCTGTTTGCTTTTCCGGTCGTAAAAAAAAAACTCAGACAATAGGTTTTTTATTTTTTGAGAGATAAGTTCGAGAAGACGGAAGAGCCTTTCGATTTAATGCTTTAAAAATGAAGTTCCTAAACAAAAGACCGGTATTCTTGGCTCACCGCAGAGAGTAGGTGTTGCCTTTTACCGTTCAATTGAAAAGGAAGCGTGGGACGTCTTAGATACAGCGAGATTTTACACAAAGAACTAAGCTGCAAGTTAAAATAGTTTTTAACCAGAAGATAAAACCAGAAAGATAAAACCAGTCTCACCGTTCAAAAATAGTCCCCTAGCTTTTATACCGAGTTTATGTTGATGTGCTTTTCGCAAGTGGTACCTAATAGCTCGAATAAAAGGTGGCGTAGTGGTCCATGCACTGATTTTGATTACGGAACCAAAGCAAATTTCGCCATGTTAGATTCTGGGATGGGTCAATCAAAATTTTTTATCTCGAGCTCCTTCAAGCTTAGGAAGGCACGATTTAACCCACCAAACCGCACTGGGCCAGCGTGGTGGTGTTAACAGCTTAAGTTTTTCTTATGTAAGAAGGCCTGTGCCCAGCAGTGGGGCATATAGGCTGGTGATGATGATTCCAATTACGCTTTTTTCTAATTAACCGCGAGGTAGTCTGTGAAGTGCATTTATATAATTTTTACTGTGTGCGATATCCCGCAGGCTGGAAAAGGTGGAATGTTACACGGTATTATTTCAAATGTGTAGCTAGAGCTCGCATAAATACTGACCTTTTTAAGTACATAAGACAAAATTTATTTACTTTGTCGCGGGTATTGTGAAATCGGGACAACCTATTAACAACCTAGCCTTCTTGCGTTAGAAAAAAAAGCGAAACGAATCTAAGATATCGCATAATATCTACGGATATTACCTAACTATTTCTAAGATTCATTTTGTATAAAAATATAAAAATATTTAAAATTATATAAAAAAGCAAAAAAAGACTGAAAGTGTAACCTTGCTTTTGCGGTGAGGTGAAGTGTGAATGATGTACAGTGCTTGAGGTATGATTACATGGATTCAGGGTCCCACTTCACGGTCGGTATTATCCACGCACAGCCCCTAGACCGAAGGAATTGCAAAATTTTTAAAATAGAAACACAAAATAAATAATAAAAAATTAGAGTAAAACTGGTTAATGAAACAAAACAAATAAAGTAATTAATATGGCATCACCTATGAAATTGACGAATTTTATATTAACGAATACTTGCTAGTTTTAAGTTTAATACATATTCATAATTATAGAAAGGCTAACCCGACTTTTTCATTTGTTTTCCCGCCGTTTGCTCTCTCAGTGATAACTATCGCTAAGGCCATGGAAAAGTCGAATATAGTCATTTTTTTTCACAAAAAGACAGCAAACGACTCAACACCACCTGATGTGAGCCGGTATGTAGAGTCTATATGCGAAGACAGCTAGTGCAGTTTAGACTTCTCTTAATAACTTTTTAAGGGGGGAAAAATTACAACTCCGATGCTGGGAAACGTCCTTAAAATAATAAACATTCGATTCAACTCAATAAAGTATCCAAGTTAAGCCCCCCGGAAATCAACAGTAGAAAGCATCAATGCTCTTCTTCATAAATGGTATTCATGTGCATTTAGCTATCTATAAAAGACTTTCTCTAAGATAGTAAAACGGTAACTTTGTGGGCTAGGTAATGGTAATAATAGTTCACGAAGACTGTACAAATATTGCAGATTTTTTGTTGTTGCTAGGCTACGTATAATGAGAGCTGCAGTATTTTGTGTTGTCCCATTCTGAATAGACTGTATTTGCTACCGTGCCCCGCTAAGTCGAGCAAACAAAAGGCTTGGCCGTGCCATGCTTTTCTCGAAACCATTCAAGCCATCTTCAACATCCTGTAATTTTGTGTTGTTAAAGCTAAAACCCTTAATTTTCAGTAAAATATAGTTGATAACATGGCTTAGATGGCCTAGTAACATTCAATTTGAACTTTTAGTTTAAGAACTATTACCCGACAAAGTTCCTTAATCCTGTCAGTGACACACTGACTGATTAACATAGTTCTAAGGTACTTCTAGCAAGCCAAAAATCAAATTTTAAAAATAATTCGTTTTAGCTTATCAATTTTTAAATAACCTAAAAATATTGCAATTTTTGTCACGTTTTAAAGATATACAAACTGCATAATAAGTAACTTTGTAATCCTATACATATACATTCAAATACATCCGATTAAAAGCTATACTTTTGTAATGATAGGTACAGTGCACCGATAAGTAAGTATAAATATGAGTATAGAGATAAGTAGAGTATAGGTATGGGTAAGAGAATAACACAGCACTGAGTTTATTAAACATATGTCAATTTGTTAATAATTTTATTCAAAGCCTCGGAGAAATTATTGTCCTCGGACAAGTCGGTTATTTTAGTCAGCACTTGACCACAGATTAATAATAACACTTGACTACGACTTGTCTACCCACAAGTGATCGCATCAATATTAGATATATATTTTTAAATATTCTTAATTTAATTTTTTTATATATTTTTAAATTATATAGAATGACCTGTAAATTATAATAAAATAATATGTCCTCAGGCGAGGACTGTACCCGCGGCCTTTCACATTCCGGGTGACTGCTCTAACCATCTGAGCTACCAAGGACTTGGGATGACCCTGTGAAATTCCTCTAATCCATCTATATTTGGGTTTTTGCTAACGAAAAACACAACAGACAGCTGCATAAACTTCTCATCGGTAGACTTACGGTAACTAAGTATTGGCGTAACTTGAATTTTTTCCCGGGGTCAAAAGTCCCCTGAATAGGCTTGTGGGCATCTGTCCCAACCTGTTGTAGGTATACTTTAAAACGTCTTCCAACAGTACCTGTGTGGTGCTCTATGCGGGGACCCCGGGGGTGACGACGCAGGGGATAAGGCAGGAGTGGCGGGCGCAGAAGCTGCACGCCTTCTGGAGTACTCGGTGCCTCCGACGGCCATCGCGGTCCCGCCGCCGACGAGGTCGGTCACCCGCGTCACGCTCAGCCCCGACGTTGACCGAGGCGGACGTGATGGAGCTACAATAAAAGGAAAATATCAACAAGAAATTCATACCATTTGCAGGATTGCGGCGAGAGGACTCCAAAGTTCTTGCCTATCCTAAGCCGCTATGACCTGATCAATGAATGGTGTATACTTGCCACCAGTGTAGCTGTATAGGCCCGCTGGAGACGACCTGGGCCGATATCCTGACGCCGTCGACGTGGTGGACAGCGTGGAGGGTGACCTCCTGAGGCCTGGCATGATGTCACCCACGGTCGACGTGTTCGACGGCCTGCGAGCTCTCGGCTGACGTTTCGACCCTGTTCTGCATACCCCTGATGTAGAAAACGTCTCTTTAAATTAAAGAAATCTCCACAATACAATGTTTGAATACCTACTGTAGATTATCTCTTGCTCACAAGCTGTATTGAAACCTAAGTCTAAGGAGAGATTTTGCCTCCCTTTGCGTTTTCTACGTTTTTTGTAACGGAGTGTGTTTTGAGGAATTATTTGACATGAAGCCCATGGCGCTTACTACCATAGGACCGTTTGCTGATAGCTTGTTCTCTCACGTTGGAACCAAAGTGGTCGCGTAATTTGTCTTCATTCAGAGAAATTCTCTGCAACCACACGGGTGATGCTGCAGATGTCGTGCTGGGCACGGGCCATCTGCAGTTCTGCACTGCTCTCGCGTGGCATCAGCACTATTGCAAACGTTTAGTTGGAAAGAACCCTAAAAGTGGTCATTTCTTCACTTGGTAACTTAATTAACTGTCTTGTCTCTATTTATGGGTCATCATCATACCAGCCTATGATGTCCACTATTGAACTAGGCCTCACCCATCGATTTCCAAATAGAACGGTTCTCCGCAGTCTGCATCCAACGGCTTCCCGCGACCCTGACCATTCTATCCATAAAACGACCTGACCTGACCAAGTCGTTTTATGGATAGAATGTTAAAATTGATAATCCTAGCCCTAATAATATTAAAAATGCGAAGCTTTGGATGGATATTCGTTACTCAATGACGCCAGCCCCTCAATTCTGCTATTTATTTACCTAAACGGATCGGCAGCGTTTCGGTATCGTTACTATTGCGCTATTGATTAAAAAAGGTATTCCACTAACATTGCTTATAAAGTCGGAACGCTTACGAAACGCTCTCGGTTGGTTCAACTATTTGACAACTGAATCGTTGGTGACATAAACATTTAAAAGTTGTGAAATTCGGTATGTACTTATATCGTGTTTTTGGTAGTCTTTGTATTTAATATTTATTTAAAATAAAATTAGAGGGTCGATTCTGCTATTTATTTACCTAAACGAATCAGCAGCGAGTCGGTATGCACGGTATTCCACTAACATTGTTTATAAAGCCGGAACGCTAACGAAACGCTCTCGGATGGTTTAACTATTGGTTGGTGACAGAAACTGTCAAAAGTTAAAAAAAAATCGGTATATACGTATATAGTGTTTTTGGTAGTTATATTTGTATAAAATTAGTTAAAGTAGTTTTAAAATAAGTAAAATAGTAATTATATTACATATAACAAAATGTATAAGTGTTTTATTTTCCAAAATATCGGAAAAAATCATACATTCATGATAATTACGATGATTATTTTCCAATGTTTTTTTATTCAAATTATACTTGATGCAATCCTTTAAGCACAGGAACTAAGTTGTAGAGTACTTTTATTTTGCGAAATTAAACGTTACACAATTACTGCCGTTGTAAAACCGTAACTTTTGGCAGTTCAACCAAAGAACTACCGATGCGTTTCGGCTGCTACAAATGTTAAATATTTAGCAGAATACGAAACAATGATTGACCCGAACGGTTCGCGTTATGTGTTTGTTAGTAGAATACCAAACTGATGCGTTTCGGCTACGTTTCGATTGCGTTGAGTTAGCAGAATACAAAAACGTTGTAACTTAAGCGTTTCCGATTCGTTTCAGATCAAAATACAATAGCAGAATTGGGGGGCAGTACAGCTAAACGGATCTGGATGAAATTTGGCACAGAGATAGATTATAGTCTAGATTAAAATATAAATAACTTTTCTTCCCATAGGACGCAGAAGGAGTCGCAGGCGGAAGCTAGTGTTAGATAATGTTTGACGTTTTACCTATGTCAGTAACATAAAAATTATGTATAGAACATCGTTCATATTTTTTTAGGTGTATTTTTAGCTTTATTAACTGTCCCTATAGTATGTTCTTAAGAGTTCTTTTTTTTAATTCTGTTAGTATTTTTTAGGTTTTTTTTGGTTATCTTTCGGAAAAATCACTTTCTTGGACTTACATCATTTTTAAAAAATTTTGCCATTTTTATTACTTTAATAACAATGAATCCAATTTATAAAAAAAATGTAACTCATAAACGAGTTTACGCTTCGCTCGCAAATAATTTCATCATCAGCAACCTCTGATGAGTCACGTACAGTCGACAGTACATCAAGCGTAACAATTAGACATTGAGACCGCCCTCACTGCCTTTGTAATAAAGCCGACTTTCGTACTGCAACTGTTACACTTAATGTGCTGTCGTCTGTACATTGACTTATATATTACTAGCGTAGAAATCGAGTCTGCAGCGGTTGTCCGAAAGCCGTGTATCTATTCGTCGACCTGACATTTCATTTAAGGGAGTCAGAACTTCATCTATGGACGTTTCACCGATAGTACCTATAACTCGCATATATTTATATGGGTGTTTTGTGTAGGTATTGGACTTTTTTACTGTGGTCTATTCAACGTTAAGTCGTTTCATCTACGATTGTTTCGACTCAATAACTTTTCAATAATCTACCAAAAAAAACTGTAATAGAAAGACAAGAAGATGAGAATGTTCTATATAGATATACGACCACCTATGTTGTACCTTTAATTATTTTTTTTATGACTATTACAACTAGAATATGTATATTTACGAAATAGTATTACTTTATTCCAATCAATCAATAGTTTTTATTGTAGATATATTACAGCTATTCCATCTATATTATTACAAATATTTGCGAAATATATTTACAAATTATTTGTACCTAATATATTACTATTATTTATATATTTAAACGTAAAAAGTCACATCATTAATCTATAGTAGCATGGTACTTCTGGTTAAAAATATCCCATACATGTAATAACTGAACAACTTATTTAGATAAACTAAATCTAAATTTCATTCACCTGCCACACCTGAAATAAAGCCTAGTTTCCAATACTTCAAACAGAGACGCTGATTTACTTTTTATACGATTTGATAGCTGAACGCAATTGACATCGAGACATTTTGATTCGATTGACACTTACACTAGAGGTACAGACTGAACTTACTAGTTCTAGTTAGTTTGGTAGATTACGACTTGTATAATAATTAATATCAATGGCTCAACGTATTTACTTACCTCCCCAGCTGAGAAAATATTTGAGGTCTAATTTATTTTCCTCGTTAAAATATAATCAAGACAGGTAAGTTGAGCCACGGACCTTCCCAGAAATAACTTTATTAGGTACCAATAAGACGAGAGATATTATATTTTATTCCAAATTAAATTAGGGATGATAATAATTCATTAGTAACATTTCTCGAGACCACAAATTAATAACTGTATCTAATAAAGCAACATGTTTACTGTAATCTATAAGCCAATGTTATCTACATGGAGATTCACTGAAAAGAAATTTTGAATTTTGTACTAAATAGGTATACAAGATGTGTGACTTGCAGCAAAATAATTAGCTTACGGCATTTTACAAGTGTGATAGTGATTGTATCATAATTATGTGATAATCATATAATTGATGTGTAGGTGTAAATAACATTAAAACACTGTGCTTCAAATGACGCATATTAGTTATTGTTTATTTTATTGCCTGGTAATTATTACAAACGTTGCTTCCTAAAGAAAACCTAAGAAAACGAAAACTAAATTTATTATTGTTGAGGCGATGGAAACTTGTAATAGATTGTAAATACTTTACAAGTAGGTAGATAGTTAGACTCTTCTCGTATATCTTATAACTGTTTAACTTTTTAAAAGAGTAGAGTCTGTATTTTTTCCGTAAGGTTAGATTTTTCGATTAACTCTAAAGTCCCATTTACACGATGCAAGTTTCTTGCCTGTAGCATTTACCATACCCTTTTTTTTTTTTTTTTTTTTTGATGGAAAAGCTTTTATAGCTACCCTGCTGTGATAGGGGGCCACAACTGGGTTATGTGAGACTCTCCGACTGGCATACTCACTAAAAACCATCAACGTTCCCAACCTGCTGCCTATCGACGCAACTACACGGGGAACATGGTAGTCGTCCGCGAAGTTACGTTGCAGCTTGCCTCGACAGGCCCCAACAAGGTTTAGGGGTATCCCGGGAAGTTTAGGATATCCCTACCACGCCAGGTGTATGGTGCAGAAGATGGAGCCCCATTCCATCTCCTGCATCCCTGGCTACGGCGGATGGAGCATGGCAAAGAGCCTCCTCCTTCGGCCCGTACGCTTCCTGCGAGACGGGGCTGCGAGAGGGTCTTCCTCTCTAGCCCGCTCAGCGGCCTCTTTCTGAAGCATAACATGCTCGCAGAAGGAGACAACTGCCTCCCAACTCGTCGCGCTGCCGACCATAGACCTAATCAACGTCGGCAGCGAGAGGTCTGCTCCCACTGAGGCGATCAAGACACGGCGTTGGTCAGCCCACGCTGGACAATGTTCCAGAGTATGCTGCGCCGTGTCGTCATCCCCTCCACACTCGTGACACCGAGTACTCGGCTCCCGCCTAATCCTGTACAGATAATGACCGAAGCATCCATGCCCTGTCAATATCTGCACAAGCCTGAACGACAGGGAACCGTGTCTCCGGTCCACCCATTTTGCCAGACACGGTCTTATTCCCATAATAGTCCAGTGGCCATAGACTGGGATCTCCAACCTGCGTAGCCATTCACTCATGACTGCCAGCTGAGCTCTGTCTCGCCAACGTTGTATGAGCTCTGGCGAGGGGCGAGCTCCTTCCCTCCGAGCGTCTGCACTTCGCCTGTACACATCACATAGTGCAAGCGCGTCGAGATCCCAGGGCGGGGTCCCTGCGAGTACGCACGCGGCCTCGTACGACACGGTGGTGTATCCGCATATGACCCTGTTAGCAATGACCCGCTGCGGTTTACGCAGTAGGGCCTTGTTACGTGACGACAGGGTCTCCGCCCACACTGGCGAACCGTACAAGGCCATGGACCTCACCACCCCGGTATAAAGGCGGCGGCAAGTGGCGCTTGGCCCACCTACATTTGGAAGAAGCCTTCCTAGGGCACCAGCAGTCGCAAACAGCTTCGGGCACAAACGGCGAAAGTGCTCATTGAAGGCCCAGCTAGAGTCGAGCACAAGTCCCAGGTAGCGCATGTGCTTACAAACTTGGATGCGCTCCCCTCGCACCATGACCTGCGCACCCGGAGGTGGTCTTTGACGACGACGATGGAAAACTCAGTCTTTTCAACCGCACACTTGAGTCCCAATGCCTCGATTCGTCCAATCAGTAAGTTGGCCCCAATTGCCGCCAGCCTTGCTGCCTCCTCGAACCCACTGGCTCGGGCTAGGAGGAGAGTGTCATCCGCATAGCAGACGACACTCAATCCCTCCAGCAGGGCTCCTCTCAGTGCCCAGTCGTATCCGATGTTCCAAAGGGTTGGTCCGAGAACCGAACCCTGTGGGACACCGCACGACATAGTTCTTTCCAATAGCCTCCCGTCACGGTCGACACATTGGATATTACGGCCGCGCAGATACGAGCTTATAAATTGTTGCAGGTATCCGGGCACACGGTGGAATCGCAGGGCCTCTTCAATACAGCTAAACGGCAGGGTGTTAAACGCATTCGCAATATCAAGCGAGACTGCGAGTAAAACCCTGCCCCTAATGATTTCCTCATCGGACTGAGTTTTAACCCACCGGATGGCGTCGATAGTGGAACGGTTCTCCCTGAAACCAAATTGCCATTCCACAAGGTCCGGACCCACCCGGCTGAGATGTTTGTTCAGTCTACGTGCCACGATTCGCTCCAGAAGCTTTCCGGCCTCGTCCAGCAGTACAATCGGCCTATAGGCAGAAGGACTGTGTGCTGGTTTTCCGGGCTTCTGGAGCAAAACCAAATGTCCCAGCTTCCACTTTCGTGGAAACCTACCCTCTGCAAGACAGCGGTCGTAGATAGTCCGAAGACGAGCCTCCAAGGATCTGAGAGAGAGTGCCAAGACACGGCCAGGAACTCCATCAGGCCCGGGGGCTGTATTTTTGCCTTTGAGCCTATTAACGGCAGCATCGAACTCCTCATCACTGATTGGCAGAGGAGGTTGCGATTCAGACTCACGTGACACCTGGCCAAAAGTCATTACTGGAGCATTAAACTCTTCGCGCTCGGGGAATAACCTGCACACCACCTCACGTAGAAAAGAAGGGTGCATTGACTGCACGACCGGGGGGCCTTTAGTAAACTTCTCGCGTACTGCGTGATAAGGCCGACCCCAGGGGTCCCTATCCAGATTTCTTAACATCTCAGCACGGGCTGCGACTTTGGCACGGCATATTGCCAGCTGTAGCTCCTTGCGCGCAGCCCCGAGAGCCTCATATAGGATATCTTCCTCAGCCTCCACTCGGCGCCTTCTGCGTCGGTAGTGAGTAAGAGCTCTGCGTTTTCTAATACACACTTGGCGAAGCTCAGCAATCGCAGGACTCCACCAGTAAACCTCCCTTTTTGGGGGACGAAGATGGGACCGAGGCATTGCCGCGTCGCAAATGCGTGACATTGCCGCGGCAAAGTGATCCGCATCGTCATCAACCCCTGTTGACATTGGGAGAGGATTCCACTCCTCAACTAGAGCCTGTTCCACTGCCAGGTCCCTGTCAAGCCTGGTGAGTGTCCACTTAGGAAAATGTTGTGCTCTGCCAGAGGTATTTGATTCAACCCGTTGTCGCGGAGGGGAAACATCAAATCTGATATACAAATGATAAGAAAGTGTCTCCTCCTCCGCGAGTACTCTCCAGTTGAAGACCTGGTCAGCTACGGTGGGGGATGCGAAAGATAAATCCACGATGGACCCACCCTGCCGCCTGACACAGGTGTTTTGGGTGCCCCTGTTCAGGAGTATAAGCCCGAGACTCGCTGCCCACTCAATAACGAGAGCCCCTCGCGCATTAGTGGCAGGGGAACCCCATGCAGTAGCTTTTGCATTGAAGTCCCCCATCACTAGAATATGGCGCGGTTGCAACCGTCGTACTGCCACAGCAACCTCGTTCATAAAGGCTTCGAATTCGGCTAGCGTTTTGTTGGGGGAAAAGTAAACACCGATGATGGCAATTTCCCCCCATTGAGCCGAGACAAAGCCATCGCCTCTCTGCAGAACAGTAAGCGGCTGACGACCCACCCCCAAGGTACCCACGATAGCCACCAGCCCTAAGCGATCAGCGGCCCAGTACGGATTGTCATGGTTAAAATACGGTTCGGCTATGACTGCCACATCGATGGACCATTCTCTCTGAGACTGTACGAAGAGATTTTGAGCCGCAGAGCAATGGTTGAGATTTCCCTGGAGAAGGCTTATATGGCGACTTAAAGCCATTGGAGATTAATTAGTCGTCATTGCCTCTCCCTGGGAAGCAGCCCGCTGCGTTATGCTATTCGCCGTGGTCCGTGCGGCGGATTTTTTATGTTTCTTGGGGGCAGAGCATATCTTACCTCCTGCAACATGCGCAGCCGGTAGCTTCGCTTCCTCACAGAGTGGGCAGTGTGGCTGGCCAGTGCAGGCTGATGCCTTGTGCCCAGGTTGGGCACATCGAAAGCAGAGGTTCCTTCGGTCCACGGCTGCCGTGCACAAGTACATCGTGTGCCCAACCTCCAAGCACTTGAAGCACTTCACCCTCCGGGGCTCAAGCATGCGCACCTGCGCAGAGCTCCAACCAACTAGGACCCGCTTTGCCTCAGATATTTTCTGTGCCGCAGACACGGGACAACTGACCCAAACGATACCTATACCTTGGCCTGATGGCCCTCGGTAAATATCTCCTACCCGGACAAGATCCTGCGCGCAACCCCCGGTGCGTTCAACGGCAGCCTTAACGTCGGCAGAAGTGACAGAGTCATCTAACCCTGCCAGGCGAAACTCTGCTGTTTTAATAGGTCGAGTGACCCTTACCCCTTCTCCGAGGGCAGCACGGAGCTTCTCGGCAAATTTGTCCGCCCCTGCCGCATTGTCTTCTAAGCCCTGAACCTCGAAAAGGCGAGCCCCAGTGGCCGACTCCCTCAGTTTCAAGGGAGGGAGACCCAGCTCTTCGAGGTTCACGGCTGTGCGCGCCTTCGATATGACATCAGCATATGTCATTCCTGCCTCTTTTTGCTCCCGTTCGATTGTCACAATAACAGCTGCTGAACGCGGAGCTCTGAGTCTAGCGGGCCTCTTCCTCCTCTTTTTAGGGGCCGCTGTTGCTGCCGTTTCTTTCGCCTGAGAGGGGGAAGCGCTTGGCTCCGAGGCAGGTTTTAGTGCCGAGTCCTGCTTGACCTTGCCTCTTTTTTTATTCCCGACCTTGGTCCACCCATCGTCGCCCGTGACGTCCTTCATCGTAGGATTCGTTTGGGGGAGGGTTGAGGTGCTGACCTTTGGCTTAGAAGCCGGAACGACCACAATCTTGCCCTTACTAGGCCAGGCAGAGGTTGATGGTTGAGAAAACGTCTTTGCCGTCTCTTGCGGAACCTTTTGCTTGTCAACAGCGAGCGGGGGGCGGTGCTGCTTAGCGGGTAACAACCGTCCGTCAGCCTCTAGACCATCAAACCTTGCGCCGACCATAGTATTGACTCGATAAAGCATCTTCCTTATCAGCCTTTCTTCCTTGTCCTCCTCAGGATCGGACTGAGCATTTACCATACCCTGTGAACACTTGGTCCGACTGCCTAATCCGATCGATCGGACGACGTGAACATTTTTTACTTTTGGTCCGACTAAGTAATCGAACTATGAGGTACAATTAAATTAAAGCAAGAAATTACTTCCATAGTGTAATGTGCTGTTTAGACTATGCAAGTCATGTTTTGCTTCAATTTAATTGTATGCTAGAGGCAAGAAACTTGCATCGAGTAAATGGGCCTTAATAATTACCATACAAAAAACGAACAAATTCCTAGTATGCATACATACATAAAACGGTGATATATATCTTGTTCAACATTGAGGATACTTCTTGGTTAGTGACAACATTGACGATCGCGTGCTATATGTAATATGTTGCGTCTAAAGCTTAGGATAGCGCAGTACACTCGACCACAAATTTATTTATCCCGAATTCCCTGCGGACTTATGTCGTTTCTCTCGATGACTGTCCGTCGCTGTAACACTCCCTGGTGAGAATCAATCATGCACGCTCTTTCAAAGCTGCTCACGTCACAAAAGACAATGGAAACAGGATTGCAAAGCTCAATGCAGGCAGGGTGGAGCAGCAATTAAACGTAACATTTAATACAATATTGTTTGTTCAATATAAATATTGTATTGACTATATGTCCGTGGTAACTCTTACTGCCGAGTGTAAATAAAATCAGTTTTGATTTATTTGGAAAAACTAATGACCCCTAAAAGTTCAATAAAAATGTCCGACACTAATAATCGGTAATGATTAGATGATAAACAATAATTTACTCCAACTAAATTTAAAGAGTGGCCATTTTACTATCAATCTCTGATGCTCCAGTTTAAAAAATACTAACAAAATGTTGTTAAGGTTTTCGTGTATTTGGGTTATCTTTGTTACGCTTGTTGCTTCTCCGTTACCTGTGTCACTATAATTACCAGTGGGGCACTGCCTGCCCATGGAGCACTTGCCCTCGCAGATGGTCCGCTGGTTGAGCATGGTCTGATAAGAGTCGAGCATCACTCGGCACTCATTTAAATCCCGGTCTGTCAGCGCGAGAGAAGGGTAGCGTTCTTTCAGCCTTCTTCTTTCCTATATAAAATTAATCTGTTTATATTTGAATGCTTGGATATATTATTGCAAATATGAATAATAAAACCGTCGCAATCACTGTTCTATTTATTAGGCACACACAACCGCAAATCAGCTAAGCTTTACAGTAATAAAAAAAATGCGTCACGCTACGTCGTAGCGCAAAACAATTGTCGTAACAGCTACGACAACGGTTATACGCTACGACGTAGTAGATTCGCTTATCCCTACCGTGCACCAGTTTGCCTTTGCAGTTTAATTAATATTATGTAAAGAAAACTTTGACTAGTTACATAGAAACAGTAAGTTAATTGTCGAGAAATGTCAATACACGTTTTAATGACAGCATACACTTTAAGCAGTATAATTAATTTAAGCCATTTCAAGGCCTTTAACGTCTTTCAAAGCTTTAAAATCATATTTCAAAATGTATTGAGATTGCTGAGCTCGTTGCTATAAAGTTGGTAGTAGTCAACTTAGGAAGACCATAATATGTTTTAAATAACCATAACTTAAAGTCATCATCATCATCACCAATTTATACGTCCCACTGCTGGGCTTACCTACATAGGAGAAACACAAGTGGAGTTTAGGCCATAACATTACCATGATGGCCTAATGAGCATTGGTATGTTTTTTGAAGTGTTTCTTGAAAACGAATAGTCAAGTGTGTAAGTAAATGGCAGTCGTAGTTAGTGACAAATGAATTACTATTATGCTCGAGTGTTTTCCGAAACGCTACTACTGAGTTTACATTAAACTGTCAAATGTTATTTAAACATAAGCAGTATATATTCTAGAAATTTACTAAAAGAATTAATTGAGAAAGATAAAGGTGGTGGAACCTACCTAGGTGACTCTACATACGGGCCTACCACCTTGACACCTACATTATCTGTTTGTATGGAACAGCTGAATTATTTATCACGATTAATATTTTTAACAAGTATATTAAGTTCAGCCTTTTCTTACAAGATCGTCATCATCACCAGCCTATATACGTCAGTATATAGGCTGGTGCTCTCTGGTTGAGGAATCCGGATGTAGCTGGTTTCCATCTTCGGCCTTATCATCACTTACCTACCATCAGATGTGAAGAAGGCCAAGACCTAGCTCTTTAAGAATAATAATAATAAAGCGTCTGTAACTGTAGGCTACAATATGCGCGTGTAAGGCGATGTTGAAATAATACTCGTGATGCCGTTGTAAAGAGAATCATTCATTTAATAAAATACATAACAATTTATACCTAAATTAGTGCGCGTCATACTAGCGCATGACTCATCATTCCCCTACAATACTCTCCCCTTTATTGAAAATAAAATAAAATATGTAAAATGTAAAAAAAGTAAATGTAAAATATAAATTAAAAATATAAATTAAAAATGTAAATTAATAAAATTAGACATTCTGGAAACATATGTAGGTGGTGCTTGTCCCGGGGAAACAGGAGCGGTCCTCGGGAAACGGGTCGTCGTCAACTTAGGTGGCAAATCTGACCGCGGGCTTAACAACGCGGCCAGACCTCGTTACTTTCCGGTTCGATGACACTGGCACTTGCACGCGTTCGTTTGCTGTGTCGATGTTATTGTCTACTGTACCAAATGCAGGTTTTAATCTGTCAATTGACACTGTAGCACATCTACCAGGCATTTGAATTGTGTAAACTTTGTCATCTCGACTTAAGATCTTGTAAGGGCCTTCGTATGGCGCTGTCAGTGATTTTTTGATCAAGTCTCTTCTCAGGAAAACGTAATCGCATGTCTTCAGTTGTTTGTGAATAAAACATTTTCTATTTGTTTTGGAGGTCGAATCAGCCGATGTGTAATTCATATTGTTCATCGCCTCCGATAACTGAGTTACGTAATCAATATCAGCAAATGAGTCCTGTTTGTTTACGTTGAAAAAATCAGCTGGCAATCGTAGCGTAGCGCCGTATGTCATTTGAGCTGCGCTGACGCCGCTGTCTTCCCTTATCGAAGTGCGCAGTCCAAGCATTACTAATGGTAATTCCCTGACCCAGTTTTCGCTGTTGCATGTGGCGATCAATGAAGCTTTTAAACATCGATGCCATCTTTCAATCTGTCCGTTAGCTTGAGGATGGTACGGTGTTGTATGAATTTTATCAATTCCAAACTTCTTTGCTAATTTGTTGAACAGATTGGATTCGAACTGCCGACCCTGATCAGTGGTTATAGTAACTGGACAACCAAAACGTGATATCCATGAGGTGACTAGTGCGTTGCATACACTTTCTGCAGTCATTTGCGTTATAGGGTAAACCTCTGGCCATTTCGAGCACCTGTCTATCATTGTTACAAGGTATTTATATTCTTGTGATAGTGGTAGTGGTCCCACAATATCAATGTGAACATGCTCGAACCTCTCTGATCTGGGAAACGAACATAAGGGTGATACAGTATGTCTGTGTACTTTTGCTTGTTGGCATAGAATACACGATCTAGTCCACGTTGTCACATCTTTATTCATGGACGGCCAGAAAAATCTGTCTGTCATCATTTTTCTAGTGGACCGCGTTCCCGGGTGGCTAAGTCCGTGAATAGCGTTGAAAGCTGTTTGACGGTAATGCGCCGGTAAATAGGGTCGCGGCTTCTCACTTGTGGTTTCACACAGAATTTCATGATTTGATCCCGGGAATTGGTACCGCTTGAAAACATATTTTCCTTTTTCCATGTTTTTTTTCATTTCTTCATCATTTTCTTGGTCTTTTACTAATTGATCGTAGTCGATACAACTCGGGAAAGATATAGTTTCTATTCTCGGTAGAGCATCCGCTACACAGTTGTCTGAGCCAGATATATGCCTGATTTCTGTACAAAATTGTGATATGAAATCCAAATGACGTAAGCGTCGTGGCGTATCGTTGTTAGAGCTCGATTTCATCATTGCGAAAGTCAGTGGCTTATGGTCAGTGTAGACAATCATTTCTTTGCCTTCGATTTGGTGACGAAAATGTTTTATCGACATGTAGATGGCTAACAGCTCTCTGTTGTATGTGCTGTATTTCTGTTGAGCAGGACTTAAAGTCTTGGAGAAAAAACCAAGTGGTTGCCATGTGCCTTTATTTTGCTGCTGCAATACACCACCAGCGCATGACGCTGAACAGTCTGTCATTAGGGCAAGCGGTGACGTCATTGACGGATAGTGAAGTGTAACGGCGCGTTTTATGCTCTCCTTACACATTTCAAATGCTGTCTCTGACTCTTTAGTCCAAGGAATTTTCCTTTTATCATTTTTCTTTGAGTCGTGAAGAAACTTATTTAGCTCTCTCTGATACTCAGCTGCTTGCGGTAGATAGGATCGGTAAAAAATAATTATGCCCAAGAAACGACGTAGCTCCTTAATAGTCTGAGGTTTCGGATATTTTCCTATAACGTCTATTTTCTCTTTTAGAGGTTGTATACCTTCCTGATTTATATGGTACCCGAGAAAATCTAATTCATTTTTCCCGAATTCACATTTTGATAGGTTAATTTTTATTCCGAACTTCTTGAGTCGTTCTAGAACTTCTAACAGATGCTGTTTATGCTCTGATTCGCATCTGCTACTTATCAAAATATCGTCACAGTAACAGAAGACGTTATCCAGACCGTTTAGTACCATGTTCATAAAACGTTGGAAAGTCTGACCTGCGTTTCGTAAGCCAAACGTCATTTTTACGAATTCAAATAACCCAAAGGGAGTTATTATGGCAGTCTTTGGAATGTCTTGCTCAGCAATTTTAATGCAATGATATGCTTTCTCTATGTCCAATTTGGAAAAAATATTCTTATCCTTTAGGGAGTAAGTAAAATCTTGCAGTCTCGGAAGCGGATAGCGATCTGGGATTGTCACCGCGTTAAGTCGCCTGAAGTCTCCGCAGGGCCTAATTTCCCCATTTTTCTTCATTACTATATGAAGTGGAGAAGCCCAAGGACTGCTTGAAGGTCTGCATATGCCATTCTCAACCATTCTCTGGAACTCCTCTTTAGCGGCTCTGTAACGCTCTGGGTTCAAGGGGCGAACCTTTTCATACGTAGGGTGGCCCGAAGTATGAATATGATGTTCAATGTTGTGCAATGGAATTTCTGTTCGCATCAGCATAGACGGGTTAACGACATCAGTGTATTTCTTTAAAATATCATAATAACGATTATTTTTGTCGATAGTGCAAATCGACGGCTCCGTCGTATATGTTATTTGAGCTATTGTACTGAGGTCGGTGACTTCGTCGCGTAATCGCTTGTAATGTAGGTCGACTAACAACTTATTTTTCGTAAGAAAATCGGCCCCAATTATGGAATTTCGAACATCTGCCACAATAAATGTCCACTTGAAGTCTCGACGTAGTCCTAAGTTAAGAGTCATATCTTTCGTTCCGAATGTTTTGATAGGTGTTCCATTAGCAGCCAACAGGTTCGAATCGCTCGGTGTTAATAAATGCTTATTTTTTACTGCCAAAACTGACACTTCTGCTCCTGTGTCTATCAAAAACCGTGTACCACTGTTAGAGTCGGTAACACAGAGACGGCAGCTTTTAATTTCGTTGACACCGAGAACTGCCTTTTTCGGAGTCAACTCTAGTTTTCCGAATTTTTCTCCTGAAAACTGCAGTGACGGCTATCTTTGCATTTCGTAGCTGCTTGACCAAACTTTTTATGGAAATAGCACACCCACGGACTCTTGCGCGACTTTGACCTTGATCGCGATCTATAAAAGCCTCGCCTCGGGAACGGAGATCTACCTCTATAACCCTGTTTTTTTCTTATTTCGCCAACTTCAACGAATAATCTGTCAACTTTTTCTGCCAATAAAGCTATATCCGGGTGACAGATCTGAGCTACCTCCGTTCGCGGACAGATGTTTTCCATAACTGTGTCCGCAATCTGTGATAATCTGTCCAGATCTTTGACATCGCTTATGCTCAACACAGCTCGTACCGCTGGAGGAAGGTGCCCAGTCCACATAATCTGAAGGGTTTCATCGGGAACTTTCTTTTTCGCCAGATCACGCATTTTACGCAGTAGCTGCGATGGCTTCAGATCTCCCAGTTCCATCTCGCTTACTAGCTTTTGAAATTGTCGGGATTCAGACTCTTCAAAAACACCAATCAACCTGAATTTCAAAGCATTATATTTGTTCTCAGCGGGAGGGTCCGTTAATAGGTCACTTACTTGTTGTAATGCTTCCAAACCGAGTTTTGCAATCACAAAATGAAATTTATCTTCATCGCCTTTTTTCTGGTTCCGCATCACAGACTCAAATTGCGCAAACCACAGTCGCGGATGCGCTGTCCAAAAATCAGGAACCTTGGTGGTCAAGGTCATGGCTTCGATGTTATAGTTCGAAGAAGATGGACGTGGTTCGGGAGCGGGCGGCTGTTGATTGATACTGTAATTAGACGGTATCGAAACAGGCGGTGCCGTATTACGATTCCCGCTTGGTTCACCATACTGGTGCAGCGACATGCTTCTCCTCAGCCTGGTTGCTTAGCGATGAGTAGTGATATCTGCCTCTTGAAATTCCGGACGGTGAGACCCGCTTGTGGGAGGCCGCCAGAAATTGTACAGTCACTACCCTATTTAAAGTATAAATTGATCCTTCGATCACGTCGGGGTCACCAATGTAACTGTAGGCTACAATATGCGCGTGTAAGGCGATGTTGAAATAATACTCGTGATGCCGTTGTAAAGAGAATCATTCATTTAATAAAATACATAACAATTTATACCTAAATTACTGCGCGTCATACTAGCGCATGACTCATCATTCCCCTACACGTCTCTCATCTCGCCACCATTGCTGGGCACCGGCCTTCCTACATGGGACAAACAAATGAGCAGTTTGGGCCATAACACCACCACGCAGGCCCAATGCGGGTTGGTGGGTTAAAGCGGTTGCAGCAACAACCGGGACCAACGGCTTAACGTGCCTTCCGAAGCACGGAAGAGCTCGAGATAACAAACTTTGATTGACCCATCCCAGGATCGACCATGGCAAAAGTTGCCTTGTTTTTCGTATCGAGATGCGCTCAAACCAAAAAGCCAAGCAAATTAGTTGAAAAACCAACCTCTAGTAACTTATAAGTCTCGAAGTCCTGCAGCTGCCTTTGGAAGCCGAGGTTGGGGTTGGCGACGGCGCGGCCAGCGCGCACTACCTTCAGCGCCTCGCGCCAGTTCAGCGGCGTCACCGACATTATGTACGCAACTGCTACTGTCACGCTCCGTGACATGCCCGCCAGGCTATAAACAAATCTCTTTTAGCGTGCACCAAAATTTAATTCACTGGTAATTGTACTAAATTAAATTTCACTTATCACAATTTCATGCTACTGAATAATTCCACAGCTTTAATTAGATCCTAAAAATAAGACTTTTTTAATTGATCAGTCAGCGTTTACATTCGACGGTCTTCTGACAATAATAACTAAATTTGAGGCAATTATTGAATTTTTTTTGAATTTTTTGATCTGCAATTATTGATCTGTTCGGGTAATCACATTTGTGTTTTATTTTGTGCATAACGCCTACTTTATTGTAACAATTACAAATTAAGAAAGACAACGCCAGACGCGATTACCACTACGCCACCGAAGCACTAGGTGTAACCTACTAATTTCTTTACCGTTTTCTACCATTTTTTAACCGACTTCAAAAAAAGGAGGAGGTTATCAATTCGTCTGTCTGTTTTTTTTTAATTTTTTTTTTATGTTTGTTACCTCAGAACTTTTGACTGGGTGAACCGATATTGATGATTCTTTTTTTGATCAATGCGGAAAAGTTCCCATTAAAATTTTTTGAAAATCCATTGGGTAGTTTGGTTTTTAAATCAAAAAAACTGGAAAAATTAAGTCTCTACATATGCGAAATTGTGGATTTTTGCTTTCCTATGAATTTTTAGTGTAATGATACGATAGTAGAAAACAATATAAGCTCACGGTCACCTATCTAGCTTTGACCTTCAAAAGTTATTACTAAAAATTGTGAAAAAAAAAATTTAAACAAATATTAAAACCGACTCCAATAAATTGAAAAGGATAAAATAATTAAATTTTAGTAGGTAGGTAAGTACTCATCCCCTAGGAACATATTTTTGGAGTTGGTGCTAAGTTGTTTCCAGAAACCATAGATAGTGAAGCACCGACTCCAAAAATATGTTCCTAGGGGATGAGTACCTACCTACTAAATTTTAATTATTTTATCCTTTTCAATTTTTTGGAGTCGGTTTTTAATTTTTGTTTAAATATTTTTCAACGTTTTGAAGCGAGTTCGATTTCCGCCTGGAGCATACTATTTTTTCATCGTTTTCTTTCTTTATTTGTAACCGTTCAGGTAATGTTTGTTTTAGCAAAACTGAACAGATTTCATTATGTTGTACCAGTTTTAGAGTCTTCAGTAATAAAGCGATCTAGTTCATCCAAAGTATAAATAATACTCAGGCAGGAATACAAACCAGTGTATGAGAACGTTGCCTTCCCTGAGCCGCGCGGCGTGGATGAAGTCGTTGCACAGGCTGAAGTACTGAGTAAGGTTCTGCTCCGGCGAGTCCGAAGCCATTATGCATAGATAGTGTTTGTCCTGGGGGCAACAGAAGGACTGCAGTCAGTCATGTAGCATAAAACAAGAGTTTAAAGACACATGCAAAAGGAGGCAATAATTTGTAATTTTAGCTTTAGTGGGAATTTTTCACATCACACTAACACAATATTTACTGTTCCAGAAGATCCCTATAGATCTGCTGTGCTTTTTACATTAAGGCATCTCGATAGTGAGTCTGACAAGAGATACAAACTGATTGCAAATGAAACTGACTTTCGGTGCCAAATACCTACATTATCCTAGCTCTCATCATTGTTAAAAAAATTATTCAAACGATATCTTTTTTCCAAGTTTCTCGTCATAGGATCTACCGACAAAATGAAATTCCTTTCAGATATTTATGTCACATAGGAACAAAAACTAGACTTTGATGCTTACATCTTTAATAAAGGACGCCACGGACTTTGATGTAAAGAACGATATTAAAGCCCAGAAATGTGTAACTGAAAAGTGTTTGATACACATACAGGTTAATTTTTGTAGTATTTTGGCAGAAAAGAATGTAACTACATACGCCTGCAGATCACCGTTGGGATAAGAGTCACTTTCCAAACCTTATTATTTACATCAATGTTGCAAACTGACGTGAACTTATTTATGTCTGGTTTATTTATACCCCTTACAAATTAAATTCATGATATTTTTAAATTGAGTTTTTCGAAAAACCGAAAATAAGTAATACTTATCTAAAAAGGCGATTATTAAGTCGGTTTTTCAAAGAACGAATTTTGAAGTGCGATGAGCTTACGGTTAGGTCCCTGGGGTAGGTATTCTCTTAGCACACACACAGCTCAATGGAAGTAATATAAGTTTCTGCCTATTACTCAAAAAAATAAATAGGCGAGACGTATTTACCTAAGCTACATTAACATTACCTGGTAATCTAGCTTTTAAATATTTATATTTAATGTATGCTACCATTAATGAGAAGTAAAGCGAAACCGGTAAATGATAAAGTGGTATCAAAGAAAGTACATAAGAGTTTCATTAAGTTACACTTATTTTCTAAAGATGTTGATAATAGAATTTATAAATATTTATTTTTAGATATTCTTTGATGTAACTTTGTAGTTAGTATAATGCTTATTTTTTTCGTATTTTTTAATTTGTGAAGCAGTTTTTATTGTCCACGAACAATAACCACCCGCCCGCCCGGCCGGGTATGTAACCAGCCCGCTAGCACAAAAGACATGAAAAGAAAATGTATCAAATAAATAAATATTCACTGAGACAATTTTATATATTCAAAGAGAATATATTATTAGTCCTTACAGATTAGAGCAGTCACTCGGATTGGGAAAGGTCGCGCGGGTTCGGCCCAGGACATGATTTCTTTCTAATTTAGATACTTTTCTATTCTTTCAAATATTTATTATAATGTAAAGAATATATTTTGGCTTTGATAAAAAAATATGAAATAGGCTTACTTAGCAATTCGCAGCCTACTTTTAAATGAGTCAGGTGGGAGTTATTCCGGCACGACAAAAAGAGTGATTGTTACCGCATACCTATTCAATTTGAATGCTGAAAACGATCTCGGCATGGAGATTGCCGGAAAAAGGTTTCCAAACGTCTCAGTTTACTTGAGGGCTCGAGAGGCAAACGATAAAATATTTGAAACGAATTGCCTAGTCTGAAAATATAAACACAACGGCCCTTTCGATAAGTATAAAACTCTAAGTGTTTTTTTATCCTCCTAAATTTTACATTAAATCTTGTTATCTTATAAATAAAAATAAATGTGTTCGTTTGTCTCCTAAGCGCTCCGAAACCATTGATCAGATTGTGATGTCATTTAATACCTAGCCTTGTATGACTACTTAATATTAAACAGTTTTTTATCCAAGAACAGGAATAAATAAAACAATAAATACCTACGAAAGTTAGACTTTAACGAGATTTGTTTTAAATTTAATAAATATGCAATAAAAATGTATATATTATCGCATAAAACCTTATAATACTTTCAATTATTTAAAGATTTTCAAAAGTGAATGGCATTGGCAAGTCTTTTCTTTTTCCAGTTTAAGAACTATTATGAGCTTTATTTCCCTTACATATTACAAAAATGGTGCAATAAGTAAAAGTAATTAAAAACCTTAATGCAGTAATGAAAATATGCATGCGTGCCTGGAGTGCTCCAATAGAGATGTTGCCTAACCTTGAATATAGCGCTAATTTTCACAAATTCGAAAAATATAGGCTACTTTTCCCATAACTAAAAATTTAAAAAGAAAAGTTCTGGAATATCATTGATAAAAGATATTCCTAATTTATAATGATATTACATTGCTTACGTCAATGACAACAACTATTATTATGACAAACATGAATAAAACACATATTACAAAGTTATTATTAATTTTGTCAGTATGGCCATACATTTTTTACTACCCAATATAGCAACATGTGGAGTCATCGGTTCCACAGATTGACTCACCAGTCAAACCACTAGCTCCGAGCTTCACTTGTTACGGTTTCATAATTTTATTTTGCTGGAAACAGTTGAACAAAAAGCATCCACATAATAGGGCTCGTGGCTGCTTACTATCTGGAGCACTTCATTGTTATAATATGAAACTTATAATACTCCATTCCAAAGCAAACGTCTAAATAAATATGAGACGTTATTTATTGTTTCATCAATATAAAGAGCTAAACATAGAATTATTTTACATTGTCTTTAGGGTAAACTTTACCAACACGTTAAACAGTACCCAATAGGAGATTAATAGTCTAGCTAGTTTGATTTTATTGTCGGTACGTATCATAACCTTAGACTAAACTAATAGAATAAACTACGAAAAACTATCCATTAAATTGATTAAATAAAACTTTCTAATAAATAAAACTACAAAAACCTATTTATTTTTTTAAAAAAAACTTTCTAATTTATTTCTTCTGGATTATTAATTATATTTCGTTATCATAGCAAGGTTACGGAAAATAATCATCTATTTCTCAGTTTTAGTAAAACTACTGTCACATATTGTTTTATTTATTCTGAGCTAGTGTAATTCTGTGCATTTACAAAATCAAGCAGAGTCGTTAATTTGTTCTAATTATGATTGTGATTATAACTTTATTCATAAATTATTTTATGTAAGTACATAAGTACTTATTCATTTTATTTTTATTCTAGTGTTACTACATAAACGGAAAACTCCGTTTAAACCTACCTAGTAGAAACCTACAGCTTTACTATTTAAGTAATTTCAAAATGAGACGAGAAAATTTGAAAGTTATTAAAAATGCTTGCTTGTTTAATTTAAGCTTGTAGTAGAAGTAGTGACTTCAATTATGAGGAGATTTTTAGTATTCATTTAACATAAAACACTATATTACGACACAGTACTTTTATAAACTGGAGCTGCGTTAGTAACGTCACTTACATTTCTCGTCATGTACGTCGCCTTAGTGTCATCCATTACGGCCCGTATTTCAGAAAAGATTTATTGTGAACACAGTACTGGCGTCTGCGATAATAAGAAGTTTGTGTGCGCAATGTGTTACATAAATCACTTAAATGGAAAGAATACGTGATTATGCAAATAGAAGAAAATATCAAATAACCATACAGAAATTAGCAAATGAATGTTAATTTTACTTATAAAAAGTATAATATAATTTTTTTGCGCCAACATATATAAAATCAATAAAAAAGATACAGAGTTTTCACGGCGTGCTACCTTGATATAGGTACCACCAGCCATTACCACAAAATACATGGCAATATGTGCTTTATGTTATAAATATAAATAAATGTTTATATGTATAGTCATACATTTCCAGATAAAGTCAATGTAGGTTAAATGAATACAGCTTGTTTTTCCTCAAGAACAATAAAAGTAAAAATACAGCTACGCTCGAAAATAAATTGAAGCAATAATGGAAGAAGAAACAAAACACCCAGGTCTCCGCCTGCGGTAGGACAAAAAGTTTGACGACGCCTTGTGGTACAGGGTTGCTCGATACGTATTTTAAGAAAAGCGCTGCAACTTTTTTAATGGTAGTTTATTAGATACCTTAACGTACCGTTTAGTGAATTATGATTAACATTCTTTAATCTAGTCAAATCTAGTGAAATAGTAAGTCAGGAAGTTTCACCGTTTCATTACAACCAGACAAAAAAAAGCCGATGACGTCAGTTGAAGATTTTAAAATGCTTTAACTTTATTTGAATCTAATCGAAAACCATACGACTGAAATAAGACAAAAGTATAAGTAGGCGTCAGCTAAATTTATCTTACTTGGCGTTTCTAAAAGTCACACTATCCCTTCTGAGCGGGATGAAAGGGAGGCAAGATGCTAACTTATATTTAGTTGAAAAGGACGACACAATTAACGAAAGCAATAATTAAAAAGAAACTAATAGCAATCATGTAGAATGTAGACGATGAATGAAGTTAGATAATTTATGTTAAAGTGATAAGTGTTATTTATGTGAGTGATATTTACCATCCAATTTTAAAACTCCCGAGGCAGTAAGTACAATAGACTAGAGGTATAAACTGGTAGTAGGTACCTTAACGTTACAGAAGATCACAGCTAAATGAGACACTGCTTTGTAATGTTGCTGCGGTGAATAATGTCGCTAGAGATCATCGCGCGAAAAAAATTACAGGCTAGGCAATGCGTCATTAGTGCCCAAGTTGCTACGAGCGTCTGCGGACTACGATAACGCGGACCGTACTTTTGTCATTAACAAAAAAAACATGGTTACATTTATTATTTATATAAATATGTGAAGTACCCATTTAATCGAGGAACTCAGTGGCGTAGTGGTTTGAGCACTTTGGTTGCAATTACGAAAACAAAGCAACTTCCGCCCTGCAAATCCCAGGATGGGTCAATCAAAAGTTGTTATCTCGAGCTCCTCCATGTTTCGGAAGGCACGTTAAGCCGTTGGTCCCGGTTGTTACTGCAACCGCATTAATCCGTGTGCATGCGGATTGAGTGATCCTATCTTCAATCTTTACAATAATCGACGAGGATTTAGTAAATAATTGTTAAATTCGTCACAGTGAAGTAAAAAAATTGTAAAACCTGAGATAAAACAGATATAGTCAATAAAGTGGATCACTCATACCGCATGCATTATAAAAATGTCATAATGTTTATCTCATAATATATAACAGTTCTGCTTCTTATTTATACATCAAAAAATTGTAAAAAATTGTAAAATACCATTACCAAATTATGAAATAGTTTGCATGTCCCGTTTAAAAATTATAACGATTTATTTGGATCACTCACACCGCATGGTGGCCGTATGAGTGCTCTTTAAAAATATCACCTTATACTGAATATATACATATTATTTTTTTGTATATTATAGCTAAACGTGAGGTTGAATTTGTTAAACAGTGATCTTGACAAAAACTTATAATAGATGGAAGTAATTCAAGTTTTCCGTTTCCTTCAGCATGCCGTCTGAGTGATCCACATTTCGGCCTCTATTTACTTTTGTATACCACCTACATAAACTGAAGATATACCCAAAATTGTTAAATTTTATTTACTAAAATTTGGCATATTTTCTGTGAATGTACGTGCGATACTTTAGGAAATATCTCGTTTCGTAAGTTCCTGAGGAAAATGACTGAGTAGGGTGTCTTTGATTTTTCATTGTGTGAGACTATGTGATATATCCTTACTGGGACAGGACCAGGCGTTTTTATTATATTTATTCATATTATTTAATATTTTATGGAAAAGATTACCTTGTGCTCCGAGCATTCTGGATGCCTAAAATTTACAGGGCTGTTGATTGAGACCGATGATTAGTATTCTGGTGCATTTATTTCTATTAATCTTTTTATATTTTATTCACCTACTTATATGTTATAATGAAAGTTATAAATGCTCTGTAAATGAAAAACCACATGTTCTAGAAAACATATATTTTAATTAAAAAATCCTATATCATACAGTTTATTGACGGTACAATTTATCTATAAATTATTTACGTCAATGAATATACTCTCAATATGGGTCTTTCCCTGTCCTCAGATCGGAACTCCGATTGGTAGGAGGAGCGGGAATCATTTTCCCATTCCTCCGATTGAATGTTTTTGTTTTTATCACTTACTTAACTTAACCAAAATTACAGTCAAGCCCATTATACAGGCCATATCCTAAGATCGGTACTCCGATTGGTAGGAGGAGCTAGAAATATTTTTTCCCATATTTTACAATTTGACAAGTTGACATTAGGCATAGTCTTCATTTACAATTTTTCATAAATAATTCTTTGTTAAAATTTATTACCAGCATTCCGCTAGAAAAAGTATTATGATTATAATCCGCTTTGTAGAAATTATGTAGAAGAAAAAAAATTAAGCCAACACTATCGCACGCTTGTATGTTTCAAATTGGATACAATCACTAGTACGTTTAAGTGAGGGAAGCATTGTGTTCCGTGTGCGATTTTCCAGTCTGCCATCGGACCCGTCCCCACGGTTGCGGATAGGGGATCGCCCCCCTTGAGTGGGCTTTTGTGTACTGGCTCAGGGAAATCCGTTGCTCAAGCTACGGCCCAGGAGTAATAACGGTACCACTGGGTACCCCTCGTGACACTACAGAGACGCACAGGAAAGATAGGAAGATATAACCTACAAATGGATTTTTTGGAGTTGGTGCTAAGCTGTTACCTGAAACAATAGAAAATGAAGCACCAACTCCAAAAAAATACATTTTGAGGATTAAATTTAATTATTTTTCCTTTTTAGTGTTTTGTATGTATGTTATTCGATCACGACAGGACGTTAGGTTCTTACGTGTCATTGGTTGAAATGGCATTTTTTACATTAAAGAGAAATTCTATTTGATTATATTAAAAATGTTGATTTTAGAATGAGCCAACCAACAACAGCGTATTCGCTTCATCAACTACAGACTAATTATCTGGAATGAAGAGTAAAAGGTGAATCTTGTCGTGTGGTATTTTAAATAAATAAATTGGCGTGTTTTGAAGTTTGTTTTAATTTTTGATACTTCAAATACTTCATCGACACCAGGATCAGCTGCTGCTTCTGCTGAATCCCTCAAACGGCGCAAATATGCTGGTTTATCTGGGGACTACATATTTGAGCCATTTGGGGTCGAGACTTTGGGACCTTGGGGGCCAGGAGCTCATCGACTTTTTCGGGACATTGCAGGTCGTCTTTGTGAAACTTTAGGTGACAATAAGGCTGGTATATATTTTGCACAAAGATTAAGCATCGCAATTCAGCGAGGTAATGCGACCAGCCTTGTTGGTACACTTCCTGTTTCGCAAGATTTAGGGGGTGTTTATTATTTGTAAGTTCTTTTTTTTTTCTAATGTCACGTTGTAATATATTTAGGTATATAGTACTTTTAAATACTTTTAATAATTTCTTGACATTTTTGATTAATCAAATATATAGTGCTAGTAAAAATAGAAGGTGATTCTGTTTTTTACAAGATTTTATTTAGTTTCATCATCTGTCCCAGTAAGGATATATCACATAGTCTCACACAGTGAAAAGTCAAACACACCCTACTCAGTAATTTTCTTCAGGAATTTACGAAACGAGATATTTCCTAAAGTATCGCACGTACATTCACAGAAAATATGCCAAATTTTAGTAAATAAAATTTAACAATTTTGGGTATATCTTCAGTTTATGTAGATGGTATACGAAAGTAAATAGAGGCCGAAATGTGGATCACTCAGACGGCATGCTGAAGAAAACGGGAAACTTGAATTTCTTCCATCTATTATAAGTTTTTGTCAAGATCACTGTTTAACAAATTCAACCTCACGTTTAGCTATAATGTACAAAAAAATAATATGTATTTATTCAGTATAAGGTGATATTTTTAAAGAGCACTCATACGGCCACCATGCGGTGTGAGTGATCCAAATAAATCGTTATAATTTTTAAACGGGACATGCAAACTATTCCATAATTTGGTAATGGTATTTTACAATTTTTTACAATTTTTTGATGTATAAATAAGAAGCAGAACTGTTATATATTATGAGATAAACATTATGACATTTTTATAATGCATGCGGTATGAGTGATCCACTTTATTGACTATATCTGTTTTATCTCAGGTTTTACAATTTTTTTACTTCACTGTGACGAATTTAACAATTATTTACTAAATCCTCGTCGATTATTGTAAAGATTGAAGATAGGATCACTCAATCCGCATGCACACCATTAATCCACCAATCCGCATTGGGCCCGCGTGGTGGTGTTATGGTCCAAACTCCTAATGTGTTTCTCTCAGGTAGGTAGGCCTGTGCCCAGCAGTGGGATGTATATAGGCTAGTGATGATGATGACCCACTTAATCAGCGAAAATAAATTTACTCTCACAAAATGCAAATCTACAATAGTTATTTGTTCAACAAGTAAGCAGTTATTTTTTGCAGCGAGTGCTGACTTTGAATCTCCAACTAGCGGAATAGTCTAGAAGTCCTTTTGGGAAGTTGTTCTTTTGGAAAGTTGTCTTTTTGGGAAGTGGTCCTTTTGGGAAGTGGTCCTGTTGGGAAGTGGTCCTTTTGAAAAGTGGTCCTTTTGGAAAGTGGTCCTTATGAGTCAAAATATCACGAGCGTTGCAAGTGATTCTAAAATAGACTACACAGGGCCTAGACATCGCCAAGTGAAAAATGTATGGGATTTGACATAAGCCATTGAACGTCTTTCGACCGCAAATGTGAAATTCCACACATTTTCCATTTAGCGATAACGATAAGGATCGTCAAATGGTGTCTTGTCTAGGCCCTCTGAGCACTGCGAGGGATTTAAAGATACACATGCAATAAAAAATAACTTGCCCTCGTTTGAAATATACAACTTTTCGTCTCTCCCAGCGAGAAAATATTAGGTTACAAAAAGTAAATAAGTTACACTTTGTATAAGTAGAGAATAAAGCACAAATAACGTCTAATAAACCTCTAAAAAAAGATAGCCAGTGTTTAGCATAATTGAAGGCATTTCATGTTAGGCCTCAGGAATGTCTTCCTTCGCACTTATTATCAACTGACTTTCACCTTCTTATTGCAGGTCTCTTTAGACGACGGTAACCACTTACCACCAGGCGGTCAGCTTGTTTGTCATCTTTTGTATAAAAAAGGTCAAAACTAAAGTAGATGAAAATCCGCAACTTTTTATTACAATTTACGTCTCGAAATTACATTTGTATTTTTTTTAATATAATGATATTTATTTTATATAAGCACTAAAAAATTGCAATTATTTATGAACCATAGGGTCAATATAATAAAAAACAGGCAGATTAACTATTAAGAATTTTTGAACTAGGTGTAGATTTTCTGAGCTGCGCTGGCCTAAAAGACCAGTATACCAAAAAGAAAAAAATCTTCGCGGGGAATTTAAAAATCCCGTTTGAAATTGCAACTTTGCTGCAAGTTTTTGACAGCAAAAAGCACTAGAGAGGTGAAAAGTACTTCTCTATATGCTGAAACGTCACGTAGGAATGTACGTATCTGAAATGAAATACTGAAAAAATAAATACTAAAAAAATAAAAAACATTGTAAGAGTACAAACAATGACATCCCTAGATAAATAAGAAAATAATATCCATTAGCCTAGTCGCGTGTTTTTGTCGTTTAGCCAGCCATTTATTTACATTAGGGAATCTAAGAATAGCGTGGTTGGCCTGAATATTTTATTAGGTACTGAAATATTTTTAAGATATCAAAAGGGTTTACATAAAAGCTTTTATGATAAAAAAAACACTACCATTATAATTATTAAAATTGCCTCTTATTAGGTCGTGATGAAGATCACGACCTAATAAGAGGCAATTTTCCTTCAATCATTTCCTATTAAATAATGATCAATTGGTTAAATAGTTAACCTAACCTATCAAACCACACATTATCATATGCTCCCAGGAGTTTTCAGGGTCTTCACAAATTAAAGCCTCTTTTTGTATGAAATAAGCACTGTTTACATACCTATAATTTTGTCCATATAATCACTAAATAAGTCACAGTATTAAATAACATCTACCTAAAGTAGTTCATCAGACACAGTATTCCCAAGTACCTACGATGTTACCATTATCTGGTAATTTATATTTTAAATTAAAGAGGCACTGTAGTGCCTTTTTGTAAATCAGTGATACCTATTATGACGTTAAATAACCGTTAACGTCATAAACTAGACATAATATATGGTTACCGTCGTGAAATAATTGTGATGTAACGGTATCGTATACTTAGCTAGAATAAAAATACTGTATTTACCAATCTTTTGGAAAATATCGAATTTCTCAACCTCCAGGACCTCCATACTCATTAGATTGAAAGTTTACAGTAGTTAAAAAAAACACACACACACATACATACAAAACTGCTTAGGTACTATTTATTGGTGGTTTGAAAGGGAACCGATTACTTTCCCGAAATTTACTTGTTCGATTTTCATTTCTCCGAAAACGGTTGACCAACTTCACTTTTGCCATATGTATTGTTTGCCATATTTTTAAATTATCGAAATATTATTTGACCAAAGTATCACTTCACCAAACTACGTTTCACAGATTTTTACAAATAACTATTTTGTATTGACCGAAGTATCTTTTGAACTTTTTTCACTTGCCAGATAACTTATTTGGCTTACTTTCAATTTCCCAACACACCATTTTTCTGAATATTATTTGGCTAAAGCTATGTTATATGTAGGTACCTTCGTAATTTAACTACTACTGAACAGGGAGCGTCTCAGTTGATATACTAACATTTGATTTGATTGAATTTTAATAACGTTCATTTTACATAATAATCATTTGTTATAATAACACTTAATATAATATGTAACTATTACATTTCAAATAATGATTGATTGATATAATCTTCACTTGGTATAAAAATTAATTGACATTATAATCTGTACATAATCTGTCATCTGTTGGTATACAATGTCAGTGACAGAAACGAATCGCTGCAAAACCGACTCCACGTAGTCTTGTCTGCCCTACCCCTAGAGTGTAATTTAAGCCTGCGAAGGCGCGGAGGGGCGAGGCGGCCCGCGAGCTGAGGAGCAGGTCCGCCGCGGCTGAGGCTGGCCGGGTCAGCCGGCCAGCAAGCCGAAGCTGCGGTGGTGGGCGAAAACCATCTGCGACGATAAGGTCGCGTGGGACCGCCGGAGCCCCACAGCGCCGGAGCCGTGACAGAAGCCATGCATGCTGCATGCTTGCTTGCTGCATAGGCGGCGGTAACCGCTTACCACCAGCCCCCCAATTCTGCTATTTATTTTCCTAAACGGATCGTGCGTTTCGGTATCGTTACCAATGCGGTTGTAATACAAAAAAGTATTCTACTAACATTTCTTATAAAGCCGGAACGCTAACGAAACGCTCTCGGTTGGTTCAACTTCGGCTCGATAATTGTTATCATTATTGCAAGAAACAAATATATTTTGGCTTGGTGACTTGACAGTTGTCAATTTTGGACAGTTCGAACAAAGAACTATCGATGCGTTTCGGCTGCCACAAATGTTAAATATTTAGCAGAATACGAAACAATGATTGAACCGAAAGGTTCGCGTTACGTGTTTGTTAGTAGAATACCAAACTGATGCGTTACGGTTACGTTTCGATTGCGTTGAGTTAGCAGAATACAAAAACGTTGTAACTTAAGCGTTTCCGATTCGTTTCAGATCAAAATACAATAGCAGAATTGGGGGGCTGGTGGGCCATCAGCTTGTTTGTCATCTAGTTGTATAAAAAAAAAACTGTAAAAGTGAAATGAAGATTTGACATATAAAACAGCGGTGTAATGAATGTTCGGGACCTTAATACTTCGAACAAACGTTATTTTGGTCAAACAAAGTTCGGTAAAATGTTTTTCCACCAAATAAAACGTCGGAGTAACGAAAAAAAACGATACAGTGGCAAACGTGATTGCGACGAAGTATAAAAAATCGAAACGAAAATAATCTAAAAGTTTTCCGTCAAATGAAATTCTGTAAAACAATTTTCGGGGTTATGATAGGTACCCGGTTTGAAATGCAATTCTTTATAAGATTTTAGATTTCAATAATAGTTTTTTTTACACTACCATTACATAAGAAAGATAGAAAAAAGTAATTAAGTATTTAATTAGCATTAATTAGTAATTAATAGAAATTGCCACCATTGCTGTTTCTATTTTGTGTAAGATAAAAGTTTTACGTGGAGGAGTAGTAAAAAACCGTTTGGCAAAAATGACTGGAGGTGTTAGTAGAAAAGTCAATGTCTTCTATACATTGAATTATCTACCAACACCTCCGTACCTCACGTTTATTTGTTTGTTGCTAATTTACTAAAACTTATCTGACCTATGGTATATTGGTAACGTTAATAACAACAGCATCTTTCAGCGGAGAATCCTCGGATTAGTGAAAGGCCTGATCTCTCAACGTTATAGGGGTCGTCCATTAATCACGTGAGGTTATTGTTTTAATTGTGACGTTTATTGTTGTTACACGTGAGTTTATTGTTTTAATTAAAGACTATGAAGCAACATGGATCATGGATGAATAAGGATCAACGTTCCTCCACGACTTCGGAACCTATGTTCCTGAAATTTATTTAGTAAAAACATAAAAGAGTAAGTACACTTTGCTAACAAAAAAAAATAACAGATCCTAATTTTTTTTCCATGCTTCAATAAACACTACCTTCAAAAACTTCACATAGGCACAATTTATTTATTTATTACCTTAGTTGAATTTATATAGTCTGGCACAAAATAATAAAACAGTATTTGAGTGTCATTTGGACTAGTCCTAAGTCCAACAGTATATCAGCGCTACAATAACTGTGGCTGAAACACGAGATAAGTTGGGGTTATTTTCAGAGTTTCAGCATTTCGACATTTTCGACGTATTTTTTAAATTTCAAAATATTTTAGTTATTTCATTTTTTATTCTAATTTACTATGATTTCGTTATACTGTTGTCAAAGGAAAAAAAATTTTTTACTCTTTATTCGAATACATAAATATTGAAATACAATATATTTCATTGCACTTGGTTCGTAGATATAATAATAATAATCATACACTCACACCTATTATCTAGCCCAAAGTAAGCATCATTAAGAGCTTGTGTTATGGATTCTAGATAACGGATAAATATTGGTAATATTATGTATATAAATATTAGAAATATACTGAATAAACATATAAACATCCATGACTCGTGAACAAATGCTCGTATTCATCATACAAACATTTGCCCCTACTGGGATTCGAACCCGGGACCTCTTGATCGAGCAGCCCGTATAGCAAGGGGTACAGACCACTCGACCAGCCCGTCGTATATAAATATTGCAATTTCTCTTCTTAATTATTATAACGTAGATATTCATGAGTAAGCTAATGTATATGGTAATGGTCTAAATAAGAGATTCTGTTCACGTCTGATTATGTGATTATTATATGTAATATAAGTCTCCCTTCCCTGCAGGCCCTGAGAAATTGTGGAAAATTTCTTTGTATTATTGCAATAAAGCATTCTTGTGTTACATGTGAAACATCTACTGCACATTTTAATATTTTTACAATGAAGTCAGTACGTGCAAATGGGTAACCTAAAATAATATTTGAAACTCATAAATTTATGTCATCATCATAATCATCACCAGCCTATATACGTCCCACTGCTGGGCACAGGCCTTCCTACATGGAAGGAACACATGAGGAGTTATGTATTTATTATTTATTTAATAATTTATTGTACACATAGAAACAATAAAAGAAAAACAATAATAAAAAATGAAAAGGTGTGGTTTATTTCTAAAAGTAATCTCTAAGAAAAAACTGTAATTTATGGCAAAAGGTGCTTTTAATGTTTTTTTTTAAGTAAACGATGTTTCGTTTTTATTTAGGTAAATAGAAAATATAATAAATAAAACAAAAAATAGAGAAAATGTTATTTGTAAGCTAATGAAATATTTGAAAATGATGCTATCTAAAACCAACTCCGAACCTAGTCCACGTAGCTCAGTACGGCGAGGAAGAGATTCTGCATATTGTAGGTGGCCGGTGGTGATCTTTGAATATTCATAGTCGTTTCGAGTGTTGCCAACTTGGTTCCAGGGGGATTGTCATGAATGTAACGAGTTTAAGTCGCTTCAAAAATGCATGTCGTCACTTTATAATGTTATAGAGAGTTTATTATGATTTATGAGTTTATAATGATAGTTTACTATGTTTTTCTAAAAAAGAAACCCTGTTTGCAACCATCTGACTAGAGAAAAACTTTTCTGCACCTCACAGAATTTCCAGCATTATTTTTTTGTTTGCACAGCAATAGCATACTTTTCAAAACATTTTCTAAGACAAATTGCTTAATCGGCCTTATGATAACATAAAGAAGATAACAATACCTATATATAATAATATAACATTAGCAGCACTATTTCATAGAAATGTCATGAAATTATCAAATGAATAAGATGTTATTGAAAGTTGCAAACCATTATTTTATCCCGCTTTCCCCCTTCCTACTCAGGAGCACGCGTGCTGATCTTCGGTCATCATTTTACTGTCTCCACCTCAACCTCACGCACAAAGAAGTTTAGTAACTCGTTTCTTTGTCGGATTTCCAAAATTTGTACTTCTTTGTCAGCACATGTGTTCCCTCCTTCCTATAACATGTGGGTGTTGAGTCATTTGCTGAGCTAAGTATAAAAAAGAAAAACTAATATATCCCATGTTTCAATTTATTGTCGGCACCATCCTGTATATTCACAGATATTTGTTTGTTATTTACATTGCCGGTAAAATGTAGTTTTAATGAGGACTCTATGGTTAAATACCGAATGAAATGTCCTGAGTGCAACGAGGGATTCAAGCGCACCCAACGCATAAGACAGCATTTTTCCGAGGAATATATATATGTTGATTTTTATACCAACTGCAAGAAAATAAAAACTATTTCATAAGAATGTAATTATTTTTTTAAAATAAAGTTAATTTAATAAATCAAAAGTAGGGGTTTACATTATGAGTTTTTCTATTTAAAAAAAATACATGAATTACAAAATACAATAGGTGCATACATAATGCAAAATAAAGGGATCGCATACAATTATCCTTCAATGCTCAGATGACAACTTAAGTTGTCATAACAATTAAAATTTATTTGTGTCTGGTTTATCGGGCTTTGATGGGTTAGGCTGTAGGTATGCGTTCAATCTCTTTATTTTTCCCATTAAAATAATTAACAGCTGAAACTGTAAACGATTTTGTTACATTTTAGTGACTCCGCAGATTTATGAACATAA
Organism: Nymphula nitidulata; assembly: GCA_947347705.1. Classification (NCBI taxonomy): domain Eukaryota; kingdom Metazoa; phylum Arthropoda; class Insecta; order Lepidoptera; family Crambidae; genus Nymphula; species Nymphula nitidulata. The sequence continues at coordinate 14,103,270 of OX374630.1, read as the reverse complement.
TGTTGTCGATTCAAAATCCTTATTTTATTTCGATTCACAATTCAGACAGGTTTTAATCAACATTTGGGGTATTTTGGTGTTCCAAGTTCCAAATTCAAATTCATTCTCTCCATAGGGAGGGATATATGCTACATACGGGTCTACCACCTAGATTAGAAAAACTTATTTGTCGGAAAAGAATAATATCATTATACTTAACTACTTTTTAGAATTTAATATCTCATTTAAAAAGAGAGTACCCCAGACTTGACTACTTAATCTTATAATATTTTTTTTTAACCATTACAAATAAACTCCGCGGGAGACTCGGGTTCAAGTCCCGCCTGGAGCATATTTTTTTCATCGTTTTATTTCTTTATGTGTAATTGTTACAATAAAGAAAATTACGAAAGCTGCAGCCAGAGAATGCAAAAAAAAAACAAAATTATTTTAATAACTAAACTTAATTAACTTTGAGATTACAATGAAATCTTTAAAAAACGTGTTGCTGATGGCGCAGTTCACGCCAGTTGCACAAATTGAGGTTGATTTGTAGTGCCGTGTGCAATGTGTTCTGTGTCAGCTCTTTCCCGTAACATCGATCGTGTGCGTAACAAGAAGGCGTTTTAACACAACAAAAACATTAAAATGTGCTTCTAATATTTATTTATTTTGTGGTGCCTTATTAATATTCATGACTTCATGACGTGCCCGTTATAAGTATTTCTTTCTTTTTTAATCGATAAGTAGTGGCCCACTTGAATGCTTTATTAACCTATATTCCTATTTCCGCTTTAGTCAATATCAACGCCTATTACGGAGGCATTTTTATAATCGAGTTTTATTTTTGATTAGACAACAAGAATAAAACACGAAAATAAAAATTCCTTATTTTTTAATTTAATAACAACAATAATGATACCTCTGTAATAGGTGTAGATTCTGACTAACGCCGTAATTGGACTGTTTACGTTATAATAAACATTTACAGAGTTCCGTAACGATTGGTTGTAATATTTACCGATAATGTGTCGGCACCAAATACCCTCAGCTACGAAGCAGCACGCGACAGTGATGTCATGCGAGGTTCAAATTATGACAGCATTGCGCACGAAGCCAATCGGCAACGCAGTCACCACCAAAAGTCGATGATAATTTTAATTATAATTCGTTTTTCTTTATTGCCTTCGTAGGCATAGGAGTCATATACTGTCAAAAGCGACTATAGCAGCCAGGTACAGAGGCAGGTGTAATTTGTGGAGGTCTTTTACCAACTTTACTTATCAAGTTCTCCTAGGAGAGCTTGACCGATTTTTTAATCGATACTTGGTTTCCGAACGGATTTCTTATTTTTACTGGCAGCACCGGATGTTCGAAAGAACGCAGGTTCTACAAAATGGCTTATTGGGTCACTCTGCTGCTGTTGAAGGCTACTGTCGCAAATGGGGTATCTAGACTTTGCGAATTGAGAATTGCCGGGTACTTAATCTGCTTCGCATTTATAAATTTCTTGAATCAAACACTATCATAGATACATATATCATTAATCTGTGCAAACACTTACCTAGTTGAAAATAATCTTGCTTTTGAATCTGAGTAGCGACAAATTACTTTCGTCCTACCCCATTCACTATACATTTTACTATTTTGTTCATATTACCATCTCTCTAAGCGATGATAATTATGACGGGACCATACGGTCCCTAAATGGCCTCCAAACCACCCCATACAGCCATTTCCTGTCCACCGGTTACAGTCAATAATTATCTCTTGACGACATCATATAAGGACTCACCAAATCTTTTATGCTAGCCTTCATGTTATCAAGAATTATTAATCAACTCACATTTTTGGCGCGCACTACCTTTCCAAGACATCACCAATAATACCAATCTCGTAACTTACTTTTTAACCGACTTCAAAAACGAGGAGGTTCTCAATTCGGCCGGTATGTTTTTTTTTTTTTTCTATGTATGTACACCGATCACGCCGAGATTACTGATCCGATTTACGTGATTCTTTTTTTGTTCGATGCGGAATAGCTGCCATTTGGTCCCATAAAAATTTTTTCAAAAACAGTTGGGTACTTTGGTTTTAAATTTAAAAAAACTGAAATTATGAAATCGTCTACATAAGCGAAATTGCGAATTTTTGCTTTTCCAATGACTTTTTAGTGAAACGATACGATAGTAGGAAACAATATAAGTTGACGGTCACCCATCTAGCTTCGACCGTAGAAAGTTATCACTAAAAATTGTGAAAAAAAATTTTAAACAAAAATTAAAACCGACTTCAAAAAACTGAAAAGGATAAAATAATTAAATTTAAGTAAGTATTCATCCCCTAGAAAGAAAGTCGGTTTTAATTTTTGTTTTTTACATACTGCCATCACTCGCTGCGAATCGGCCGAGTAGGTAAGAGAAATCCATTTATAATATTTATTGCTAGGGAGGCGAATTGGAAGCAAACAGTTAGCCTCTCTTTTTCTCATTGAGGGCACAGCCTAACATTTCATGTATGTTGAAGCCGGATACCACAAGTCACACAAGGTAAGATACAATCATCTTCTCCATACAAAACTAGATACGCTAATGCCTATTGATTAAGACAAAAATAACATGAAACGTTAGATCAAACCGATCTTATTGTCGTGTGTATTCGGATTATGCCAATAAGGCGCGTGGAATATTGCCAACCCGAATAATAATGTGTAGGTAGAGGCAAGTTGAGTTTGAAAGATCATGTAAATATTTTGTTTGAGAGAAAGAAGAATATTTGTTTATATACTTACGCGTATTCGCAAATAATAACTTTGACCCAACTCAGCATATGCCATAGCCAGGATAGATTAAAATGAAAATGAAAAATGAAAATAACTTAGTAATTAAAATATAATAAAACTAGAAAAATTTCACGTCCTGAGGCAGGAATCGAACCCGCGACCTTTCGCAATCCGGGCGACTGCTCTGACCACTGAGCCACCCAGAACTTGGGATATCCCTGTGAAATTCTTCTAGTCTATCTGAATTTGCGTTTATGAGCTAACGTCCACCCTACAATGTCGAAATATTCTATTTCAACATCCGAAACGAGTATTTTTACAAATACCGACGATTCGGTTAAGTTGGGGCAGTGCTTTCAAATATTCTTAACTTTTGATTTTAACATTATTATAAATGTTTGAAAAATTACTTAGTAATTAAAATATAATAAAACTAGAAAAATTTCACGTCCTGAGGCAGGAATCGAACCCGCGACCTTTCGCAATCCGGGCGACTGCTCTGACCACTGAGCCACCCAGGACTTGGGATATCCCTGTGAAATTCTTCTAGTCTATCTGAATTTGCGTTTATGAGCTAACGTCCACCCTACAATGTCGAAATATTCTATTTCAACATCCGAAACGAGTATTTTTACAAATACCGACGATTCGGTTAAGTTGGGGCAGTGCTTTCAAATATCATGCTTACATCATGCTCATGCTCATGCTTCATGCTCATGTTTATGTGCTCATAAACGCAAATTCAGATAGACTAGAAGAATTTCACAGGGATATCCCAAGTCCTGGGTGGCTCAGTGGTCAGAGCAGTCGCCCGGATTGCGAAAGGTCGCGGGTTCGATTCCTGCCTCAGGACGTGAAATTTTTCTAGTTTTATTATATTTTAATTACTAAGTAATTTTTCAAACATTTATAATAATGTTAAAATCAAAAGTTAAGCATAATGAAAATAACTTTATACAATTAGGCCCCCCAAGAAGCACTTTCGAATCGTCAAAAAACCCTTATGTCTAACACATAAAATAATATCAACTAACAATGTCATAATGTTTGTCTTCCTGTTTTTTCTGGATCTACGTAAGCTAACAATGTTATAATGTCAGCCTGTCTATCGGTCCGTCTGTCGGTCCGTCTGTCAGCCTGACAGTCTGTGTCAGTCAGTCAGTCTTTCTGAATTTACACCGGTTCCAAAAGTAGAACTACCGAGAAGATTCTGGCAACAAACTCGTGTAGTAACTCTTTTCAATTATTAAGTTACAATGTTTAGTTACATAGTAATAGTAATAGCAGTGCTTAACTATTGAAGCCAGTTATTAAAGTGTGATATAATATTGAGTGCGGTATCTGAATAAGTATGTTTAGTTTTAGCTGTTTTTCTTTTGATCTTATCCCAATAGTATTGTATAATCCGTAGATAACTGTAAGTGGCTTTAAGCTGGCTATTAAACGTAATGTATATAAGTTTGTTATAAGCTGTTATTATCTCAAATAAATAAATAAATAAATTACTTATTAACAAGAGTCACTTTAAAAAGGCACTCTTTATAGATATAAAATAAAATAAATTATTTCAGTCAATAAAATTTCAGAGTAGTGTGAAAATTTTATTGATGTATAATAAATAAAGCAGATAAAAAAAGGTACACTACTTAATATTAATTGATCTGATTGATCCGACTCATATTTTACCCTTGAAAAATAGACTGATTCCCGCCATTTTTCATAGTTTTCTGTCTTAGAAAAATAGTAACTATAAAAGAAATTCGGTACATTCCGAATTGGTATTACTTATATGGAAAAACAGAATCAATTAAACAAGCCCCGAAAATGTACCTAATACGGGTGTCTGTAAGCGTAGCATAACTTTTGTTGACTTTTAATCTGGAAATTGGTGACGCCATTTGGTTACTTAGTTGGTGCGGTTTGTGAAAAAGTCAGACAAGATCGGCATATTAGTTTATACTTACAGTAGTAAGCACTTTGCCGAAGAACCGAGAATTGACCACAAAGCAGTTTCAATTTATTTTAAAAATCTAAAACACGAGGGCGCTGAAAAAATCCTTATAAAGCGTGTTTTTGTTGGTGATTCTCTTTTAGAACGTAATTAAACCCTTTTTTGATAAAATCTTTTCAAGGGTTTTCAAGTAGTAATTAGAACTGGATCACTTACGATAGCAAGAAAGTGCGAAAAAAGATCACGGCCAAAGTACGGACTAGCTCCACATACTATGGGGCGCGTGGGATTGAAAGGGTGTCGTTAATTGTGAACTTTTATCGCCGGAGAAAGACACCATCATAATACTGCCAATAGCTAATGATAACTAAAGCAAGAAATTAAGATAAAACACAGCAGGAGTAAAAATTTAAAGAAATTATTTGGGAAGTGCTGATATCTACCTCCCGCGTATAGATTTAGTCTTAAACCTTCAAATTTCTACATGTATTGGTCTCTTCAGGGACAGTAGTTTGAAGTACACAAAACGCCAGATCAGTACCTACTTTGACATTAATGAAAACACACATATATATCTACCTTAATACCTCAGATCTATGATCATCATCTTTTCATGGACACCCTGTAGGTACATATAATAATTTAATGAGAATCTTACTCTCGACACAATGAAAATTAAGTGGTTTGCTGACAAACGATCCGATAATCCAATTCTCAGTTCGCCGCATAAAGATTCTGCTGAAGTCGATAAAAGACGTGCTAAAAATTAATATTATAGCTCATTTTTGTACATTTGAGTTTAGATATTAGAATGAAACAGTTTTCGTGGCGCTTTTTAAAAATTTGCTGCTGTACGGATAAGAGAAGATGAAAGCCAAATTAAGATTCGTTACAATGTAGGATCTTTTTCTTTTATAACAGAAATAAAATGAAAACGTTTCTGTTAAATGAATGAACTGAAAAAGAATATGTAAGTATAATTAGAATTACTGTACTATGTATATTCTTTATGTGTATGTGTTTAATATGTATATTTTTTGGTTTGGTGGCACTGCAATCTGCCCATTGTCAACCTTGGTTCAATTTTTAATTTCCATTTTTATAGTCAATTTTCTAAGACTGCCTGGCTAGCTACCACCATCTTACCTAACTCTGCCGCCATAACAATAATGTCAACAGCATTGTTGTGTTCCGTCATTTGGAGGTAATATAGCCAGTTCCTCTGTGGTTGAATAATCCGGGTGTAGCTCGTTTCCATCTTCGGCCTTATCGTCACTTACCATGAGGTGAAGTGATGGCTAAGAGTTATCCCGTTAAAGAATAAAGAAAATTAATATCCCTAATACCTAAGTGTACGTAGGAACGTACCTATGTTTTTTTTCCTTTTATCCAAGTTATTTCGTTTATGTCTATCTAACTATAGGCCGTGCGGCAAATACAACAGTAGGTAACAAAAGTAATGGCTACTAGCCTGAGGCAGGGTCGGATTGATTTATGTCCCTTCTATTTTATTGGACTACCAGGTTATGTTCCTTCGTGTGTTCGGTATGTGACTGTTTCAATATTTCATTTCATGTTGAACGAGTTTGTGAGTTCATGCATTTCGTAAAATAAACTGTTTTTATTAACTTCTAAACAATTCAAAAATGTGTCAAAAACCAACGAGAGCGACAATCATTGACGAGTCAACTAAATATTAGAGCATCTGATGTTGGAATTTTCCAAACTATCCTGGCAGACCCTACATCAGAAGCATCTAAAATCCTATGCAATATGGTATTGGTGACTCGTCAATGATTGTCAATACTCATAAGTAACAACCATTTGTTTTTAAGTGTTTCTAGATTACGTTACGATGGGACTGGCATACTAGTAAAATTCAATAATTTAAATAAAAGATTAAAAAAAAACTTCTAAGCAAAACATGGAATACTTATAATATTTACCGGTTTGAAAGGAACGCTAATTTTTCAATACTCGTGACAACTGACATCTTCAGTCTTCCCGTGACCACGATCGCATAGTAATCGAGACGACGCCATCGGGTATATACGAGTACATAATAATAATGTAACATTTAAATAAACGCTCAAATACGGTAAAGTGGTTTTATTTCAAAACTGTTTATGATTTGCGTAAACCCTGCTTTTAGAAAAAAAAAACATACTTACAGAACACCGATATTGAGTGGTCCGTTGGTTCGCCGGGAGCCTACAAATTTGTAGTCTTGCAGAATAAGCCTGGATAATCGTCCCAAAGGTGCGAGCTCGATAGCTATTTACGAGACGGTTCTACACGAGGGAATATAGTGCTATTTAGTTAGTAAATAAACTCGCGTCGGTAACAGTCATGTTTCGACAATATTTTATTTTAGTATCGAATTCATTTCAATTAAATAAATCAGTTTGATTTGAATTTAAAGTTAAAAAAAATTTTTGAAGTTTTTGGATTTTTTTAACTTAAACATTATTAATCTGTCAAGCGGCGTCATCCCTCTGGAGGTCTATGAAATTGAAATATCAATTGTGTCTGGAATCTCCTGCTTGACGGGTAAAGAAACACAAAATAGTTAACAGGATAATCTCCATGTAGGTACATATCTTCGTCTTTACCCGCCCATCGGTGTTCACACGCACAATAGAGGTTGGGTATTTCACGGATTAACTCATACTTAAATGAATTGTTCTTTATATTGATATGCCTAAATATATTCATTTTATAAGATGATTTAGTACCTTGATTTGTGCTGAGTATTCTAGACGCTGTATTTACTCAATCGAAAAGTCTTGTGTATATGTGTGCGTGTGTATGTTTGTATATTTATCATACTGACAAAACTAAGACAATTATACTATAAGTATTTATAATAAATATTGATTGGTGGTATTTACAATAAATAAAGTTTTATTTTTGATAGTATGGTCAGGTTGGAGACAGTTTAAATTATTATTAAACCTATTTTTTTTTTATACAACTAGATGACAAACCAGCTGACGGCCCACCTGATGGTAAGCGGTTACGGCCGCCTATAGACACCTGCAATAACAAGTAAAAATCACTTGATATTGCAAGTGGGTTGTCATCCTAAGGCTTAAGATGAAATGCCGTCCATGCCCAGTAGTTACACTGGCTACCTTTCCCTTCAATCCGAAACACAGCGAACTGTTTCACGGCTGAAATAAGAAATGCGGTGGTGCCTACCCAGACGACCCTACATACGGGCCTACCACCTAGATGATTTACATTCGACCGGTTACAAATTTATAATAATCTACCTTCTAGATAAAAGGAAGCCTATTAAAGTTTTGCTGTCTGGCAAATTTTATTATATTACCTAGATAATGAACTTTCTGTTCGTTATTTACAGGGACGCCGCCGCCGCGCTGCCGCGCTTTGGCGGTTTTAAGCATAATGAAATACTTCATTGTTGGCAGTTTCACCGAACCCTTTTTTATACCTGGGTTGTACACCGAGTTCTGGGAAAAAAGTAGATTCGAGGCTATTTACTACCTAACGTTTTCATAAACCGATTTATTTCTAATGTTATGCAATACCATTGTTTATTCACATTTAGGATATAACATATAGGCTTGTGATTCTTGAACTTTAAGAAATCAAACGGTAAACATTTTTATTTATCTAATCGGAATATGGCATTTTGTTGCGCGTTTAATGTGATTTATTTGAAGGTATTCGTTGGTATTTCATCTAGTCATCGGCCTATGGCCCATGATCAAGTCACCGTGCACTTCGACCCATTGGTTGGTGGTGGTAGGTCTTACCTGAGTCTGCTAGCATAACAATAATTGGTAACAGCATTATAGCCAGTTCCATGTGGTTTAGGAATCCAATATAGCTCGCTTCTATCTTCGGCCTTATCATCATTAAACATCAGGTAAGATGAAAGCCAAGAACACGAATAAAAAAAGATTGTCAATGATCTACTAATTCTTTTTGTTTATAACAACTAAGGTTTAGAACCATTTCCAAGCTGCTCAATAGACAAAGTTATTAAAGTTTCTGATGTTGTAACTTTTAAATATCCGCAAAGTCCGCAAATACCTGCCTACTCGGTATAAAAGACCAATCTAATGATTAATATTAAATAATTTACGAAATCTTTATTATGTTCAGTTGTTAATATTTTTTTTTTCGTCCGGTTGACTGAAAAACTAAATTAAAAACTGATCACAATCACGCCTTAATATTTGATGTCATGTTTTGTGTTTTGATGGGAAGTGTGTTGCATGATTGTATGGTTCTAACTAACTCATAACGAAACTTACTGAGTGTAGTCTTCTAGCGGCGTCATGTATGGACAGTATGTGGCTTATTTTATACTTGTCGAGCTGCACCGGGTCCTTTGAGTCCCGGTAGTTGCCCACGTACAGCCCCGGAAGCACCTGGGCGAAGCATAAAAAACATTAATGGAAATAACTCAATTACTGAGATACTATTGAGGACCGGCTAGCCGAGTGGTCAGTGTTCCGGGTTCGAGTCCCGGCCGGGGCGGATTTTTTTGTAATAAACACGAATAATTAATTGTTCTCCGTTCATGGTTGATTATATTATGTTTATGTAAATTTGTAATATTCTAATATATAAACGTAAATATCAAATAATGTTAACGACGACGCTAATAACGACAATAACGACGCTTACTTTTAGCTATTAGTTAGTAGGTGAGTCTTTGACATATACGAGCATAATTAAAATTTTGAGTGTACGAATATTATTATTATTCTTCACTATAAAGCGATTCCTGACACACCTTTTTCCATCTCTAAGATAACCGGGGATCCTTGGTGTTGATATTTCTAGTGACGTGTAGTTCCGCAGTCATTTGGAGGATAAAGTCAAGCTGGCATCCAAGAAGCTTGGTGTGCTCAAAAGAGCGCGGCGGTATTTCACTTCGGGGCAAAGACTGTATAAGTTTATGTGTCAAGTCAGGCTCCATGTGGAGTACTGCTGCTATTTATGGGTGGGCGCACCTAGATACCAACTTGGACCATTTGACGTGCTCCAAAGACGCGCTATGAGAATTGTCGACGATCCTGAGCTCACAAGCGGCATTGAATTTTTAAGCCTAAGGAGAGATTCTGCCTCCTTTTTGTGTGTGTTCGATACCGTTTGTATAACGGGCTGCGTTTTGAGGAATTATTTGCCATGATGCCGACGGCCTCTTTCTATCATCGCACCGCTCGCCACCGGCAGGGAGTTCATCCTCACAAATTCGAACCAAAGTGGTCGCGTACTGTACGGTTTCAGAGAAACTTTCTCCCACGTACGCTTGGGTTGTGGAATGAGCTCCCTGCAGAGGTTTTCTTAAATAAATACAGCATGAGGTTCTTCAAAACGACGTGAAAAGGTTTTTACAGGGTCGGCAACGCGCAAGTGATACCCCTGGTGTTGCAAGCGTCTATAGGCTACGGTAACCGTTTACCATCAGGTGGGCCGTATGCTTGATTGCCACCTTAGTGGTATAAAAAAAACGCAATTTAGTCCATTGGTGAAGATTATAAGAATTGAATTCGACAACAACCTTGGAATATAATAGTATATTCAGTTTGTAATGATGTTAATTAGAAAATTCGTAGAAAACGGTTTTCAATTCTTTCTAGTCTGACTTGCAAAAATATAAGGTCATCATTAACGTATCACGTAATAATAGTGACAGGTTTTTAAAACCCATTTCGCGCACCTCTAGTGTGCTTTTTCTGTAAGTAAGTATGGGTATTGTATTTATAAAGTTACCTATTGGTCGCGACTCTGTTGTACCACTCTCTAAACTAAACTAAGTAACCTAAAAAATCTCTAATTTTAATTTAGTTTTGGTCATTTGCTATTCTCTATGTCTTAAGTCTGTCTGTTTGTGTTATGTCTTAAGAGTTACCGCCATTGTCACTGGAGTTACTTTTTAGGTAACTTGTCATACAAGTAACTCAGTAGACATTCTAAGAGTAACAGTCTCTGAATCAAAATTTACGTACACAGCAGCAGTGTGATTTAGGGTTGCTGAGGATTCCTCTTCCGCTTCCTCATAATGCGGAAGTTCCGCAATATTTTGAGTTCCTCATCCGTTACCGCTTCCTAATAAATAAAAATAAAAAATTCTTCTAAAAAGTATTCATGGCAACGCATACGCCGCGCAGCACGATGCCGGGCCGAACGGTCAGTAAGCGAGCCATCCCCTCCCGGCACCCGCGCTCATCCTTGCTTGTTTTGACAATTGACATAGCGTTGTTTTGTTTAAAATTAAAAGAACATTATCCAGTGGACCATTTAAATTATACATTCAGTCCAAAAAGTTTCGGGAATGGATGATTTGTTTATAGTTCCAATTTTTGTTGTTGTTGTTGTTAGATTGGCACAACTGTTTTCCATTTTCGCGCGCGAACTTTCTGTATCTCACGAGTCGATTCATACCATTTTAAATAATCACTTGGATATGAAACATGTTGCCGCTCGGCAAGTCCCAAAAGACCTGAATTTTCTCCAAAATTTCAATCGCATGAGAATCGCTGAGAACATGCTAGAAGCCTAGAACGAGTCAATTCCGACCCCACATTCATAAAACGCATTGTCACTAGTGACGAGACGTGGGTTTACGAGTTTGACATGCAAACTATTCAACAAGCTTCGGAGTGGCGCCTTCCAACTGAACCGAAACCGAAAAAACCACGCCAAAGTCGATCAAAAGTCAAAGTCATGTGGACTGTTTTCTTTGACTCTCGCGGTGTTGTGCACTCGGAATTCTTACCTGAAGGTCAAATGGTAAATAAAGAATATTATTTGAGCGTTATGCGGCGTTTCAGAGAGCAAATTCGACGAAAAAGACCAGATTTGTGAAAAGAAAATTCTTGGATTTTGCACCACGATAATGCGCCTTCGCACAAGGCCATCATTGTGAACGACTTTTTGACCAAACACTCAACAAATACCATCGAGCAACTACCATAATCACCAGATATGGCTCCAGCCGACTTCTTTCTTTTTTAACCGACTTCAAAAACGAGGAGGTTCTCAATTCGGCCGGTATTTTTTTTTTTCTATGTATGTACACCGATTACGCCGAGATTACTGATCCGATTTACGTGATTCTTTTTTTGTTCGATGCGGAATAGCTGCCATTTGGTCCCATAAAATTTTTTTCAAAAGTTGGGTACTTTGGTTTTGAATTAAAAAAAACTGAAATTATGATATCGTCTACATAAGCGAAATTGCGAATTTTTGCTTTTCCAATGACTTTTTAGTGAAACGATACGATAGTAGGAAACAATATAAGTTGACGGTCACCCATCTAGCTTCGACCGTAGAAAATTATCACTAAAAATTGTGAAAAAAAAATTTTAAACAAAAATTAAAACAGACTTCAAAAAACTGAAAAGGATGAAATAATTAAATTTAAGTAGGTATTCATCCCCTAGAAACATATTTTTGGAGTTGGTGCTAAGTGGTTTCCAAAAACAATAAAAGTAAAGCACCGACTCCAAAAATATGTTTCTACGGGATGAATACTTACTTAAATTTAATTATTTCATCCTTTTCAGTTTTTTGAAGTCGGTTTTAATTTTTGTTTAAAATTTTCCTAAACTCAAATTGCCACTTCGTGGCACCCGTTTTCATTCGGTAGAAGACATAAAGGAGAATTCGCGGCGAGAACTGAACTCAATTCCGGAAACAGCGTTTAAAAATGTTTTGATGATTGGATTATTCGTTGGCGTAAGTGTATCGTTTCTGAAGGAGCATATTTTCAAGGTGATAAAATAAATTTGGATGTATTATTGATCTTTTCCCGGTACTTTCTTGACGGAATAGTATATTTCATATCATCCTCTTCCTCATCCGCTTCCTCTTCCGCTTCCTCATCCGCTTCCTCTTCCTCAAAAAAATATCCTCATCCTCATCCGCATCCTCTTAATTTGTGCTTGACACTTCCTCTTCCTCCTCCTCTTCCTCATAATCACTTCCTCAACAACCCTAGTGTGATTCACAAACAGAATCAGAAATATTCGACATCTAGCTTGACGTCTGGCAAGACGACGAGCTGCCATTGATTTTGACATTTGAGCACGGAGCAGCAGTGTGATTCACAAACAAAGATATTCGACATCGAACTTGACATCTGACAAAGACGACGAGCTGCCATTGGTTTTGACGTTTGCGCACTGCGCTGCGTGAATCCGTATTCACTAATTTCTACGTCGGTCTCTTGGCTGTGTACGATTGTCTCTGTTTTGTTTATACGACATGAAGCAATCGATATTTTTTGATTTCTTTTTTGTTGTGTTAAAATTGTATCACAATGACTTCATTCAATATTTGATAGATTTTTTACATAAAGATATAAAAATCAACCATTTTTATATCTTTATGTAGTTTAGTTTAGTAGTTTAGTTCCGGTTCACGCCGTGCTCGACGTCGGAACGCGGTGTCGCCAACGGTTGTCAAACAAACGCCAAAAGTATGACGGCGCTGCCGACAGCCACGAATTCATGGCTGCTGACTTAAGAGAATCGCATAGCTGCTAAGAGATTCTCTAAAGTCAGCAGCCACGTCAAACTTATATCGCCCCTCTTTTTTCGTCGCGGATTAAAAAAAATATATACAGATCATATAAATAACATATACTTATGCATACATAAATACATTATTACTATAGTAGAAAGGAAAGTAAGAAGAAAAATATAATAAGCAAGCTCACTGTACACTCCAACTTAAGGAACAAAGTTTTCAATCTGCCGCTTGAAGGAGTCCTGCTAGTAGTTTTCGAGAAAGCAGTAAATGGTTCCTACAACGGACGTTAGTCTGGTTGATCATCACGGAAAATTTGTCTTCTGCTCTGAGCTCATCTCAAAATTATCTAAGGGTTTTCAAACATAATCATGTATTTGTCGTAATGCAAATTCTTGCATTCCTTGTAACAATTATTCCAACTATGATCCAGCCATTTCATAAGACTACCTTATTGGAATAACAAATTAAAGGAAATTTCTAACTCTTTTATATACGTTTCCATCAACTTGGTCAAAGAATGACATCATTTCGTATCACCATTGCAGTTATTGAATAAAAAAGGTTTTCGGGCTTAATAAAGGCCGAAGTTAATGTGCCCGTCATCGCCTATTGGGGCTTTTCAGACTGCCAGTCACGCGATGTACTGCCCATACATAACAATAAAGAAGTTAAAAAATCAATTTTTAGGAACGCAATAATAAGGGAAAATAAAAGTTACCTGTTCCGCTGTTTGAAGTATAAATACAAAACTAAATCATTTTAAACTTCATGCTAAACTTAACATAGTAGAACTAGAAACTCAAAGGTTTTTTCCAGTGGTGAATATAAAACAAAATAATTTTTGCTTTAGCCTTTTGTCCCTTACCAGTCGGGATCTCCTGAAAAATAGAAAATGAACTGTCTGGTTCTGGGTAGTTCAAAAATTACTATCAAATTACTTATAGAATGAAAATATAGCGGTCAGCCTGTGAGTCAAGTTTTCTTTTTTACACTCATTATTAATTGATATTGTTTATTTACACAAAACAAAAGCTGGTCGTATAAACTTAAAATGTATTTCTAATCAATATTAGGCACAACAAACATTGAAGGAAAAATTGATGCATGGAAGGAAGAATTGAAATTTGTTTAATCTGTGCTAGCTTTAACATTAGTAGGTACGTTAGTATATTATAGATGTTACGTAGGTATACAAAATACCTTGTTTGTATTGTGATTACTTCTTATTTTTGACCAAATAAACATCTAAGAAATTGTAATTATTATGATTTTGCCCACTATACTTTACGTCGACGACGAGCTGCCATTGATTTTGACATTTGAGCACGGAGCAGTAGTGTGATTCACAAACAAAGATATTCACTTTTACTAGTTTTTTATAAGTACCTACCTAAGTGTAGTCTAATAACAGCTATTTGGTCTTATATTTTCGCGAGCACTACACATTTGAAATAAAACCTATTTTACTAGGTGGTAGACCTGTATGTAGGGTCGTCTGGGTAGGTACCACCGCCTTTCTTATTTCAGCCGTGAAACAGTTCGCTGTGTTTCGGATTGAAGGGAAAGGTAGCCAGTGCAATTACTGGGCATGGACGGCATTTCATCTTAGGCCCCAGGATGACAACGCACCTGCAATATGAAGTGACTTTTCCTTGTTATTGCAGGTGTCTATAGGCGGCGGTAACCGCTTACCATCAGGTGGGCCGTCAGCTTGTTTGTCATCCAGTTGTATTAAAAAAAAAACGGTTTTAACTCGCGTTAAATTAGATGTAACATGATTATTATACACCCAACGTTTCGTCTTCCTGTGATCACGATCGCTGTTAAGTGTAAAGTAATCGAAACGTGGGGTGTATAATAATAATGTAACATCTAATTAAACGCGAGTTAAATCCGGTAAATTAGGTTTTATTTCAAAGTTATCTATTTGCTGTATCAATATATAAGTAGAAAGAATGTTTTTAAGCCGCTTAGGTACCAAAGCATTACTTCACGATCCATTCCGTAAGGCATATTGCCAATTTTACGAGTGTAGGTACAAAGATACACAGCCTATGAAAATATCCAATTTCCATGTTTGTGTAAGTTCTAAGGTTCGCATTGCGGATGAAATCATTATTACATGATGGATGTAGTCGAGACGTAATCGAAAAGAAATTCAATCTATACAGCATTTATTCAGACTGATTATCATTTTAGGAGTGATGTTTTGTAAATAGCAATTTTAATAAACCGATAAGTAGTAAAAAAACATCCTGAAATTACTGTACTAGTGTAGTCTAATACCAACGATATTGTTGTAATAAGGTCCTTTCAAAAGAGATTACCACCACAAAAAATACTCATTTTTTAATCTATGGAGCTGCGTTAACCTACTGGAGGGTTATGGCAATTGAAAAAACTAATGTGTCTGGTATCTGATGCTTTGGATACGGGTTCAAGCGTGTAATAATATTGCTTGTGCTTTATTTAACTATTTAAGCAACCTTGGGCATCACTTATCCACTGTAAAATGTATCTATTTTAAAAAATCGCTTATATTTATGTTAGGGATACCTAAAAGAGACCTCTCTACCAAATAAAATTCTCACGATAAAAATAAATTGTGTGGAATACAAAGTAAAACGACTCGGATGAAAGTTACCCGATTTGAACAGCTGAAACCTCTTAAAGTATTTACAGAACCAACCGTCTTTCTCGACTTTTAATAGGCTTAACATTTCATGAATGAAATCATCAATAACAGCGGCCAGGTATAATCTGGCCATGAATAAAGTAATGTCGTTTGACCCTGCCTAAATCGCATTCGAAAATTTCACGAGCAAAATGGCAAATAGCTAGGCAACATTTAAAAACTCACATCATCATCATCATCATATCATCTCGCCTCATTTACGATGATGATGACTGCTGAGCATAGGACTCCCCCTTTTTGACGATTTAAAAGTGCTTCTTTGTGGCCTCTTTAAATAAAATATATTTTCCCTGTTTCTTTCTTTCTTTCCCCAAGGATCTCCAAACCGATCGCTCCTGCGCTGCACTCATCCAACGGCTCCTAATATATACTAATATTTGAAAGTTCAAACAGATATTGAATAACACCAAATAATACTACAATAAAAATAAACATTTTAAGATTTTCAGTAAAAAAAAATGATAATTTTAAGTAACCCCCGGCTTATTTAATCTAAAACCATCTCATTGGGACTATTCTTAAGAGCCGAAACACGCTATATCTGCTGTAAGTTTCTGAAGAAGTAAGTAGTCTGCGGGAGACTTTTTGATGGTATAGGATCAGCATAAGGTTAGTATGTCATGGGAATGTCACCAAAGTGACAGTACACCAAATTGCAAATCAATCGGGTCTGTGAAAGTTAGTAAAACCCTTTTACTATGTAGAAAATGAGCTGATAGTCATTAAATATCTGAACAGATTTTTATAAATTATAGCTAAGAACCATCCTAGTCACGTCAGCTTTCAAACAAAAAAAAAATCAAAATCGGTCCCTTCGTTCAGGAGCTACTAATGCCACAAGCAGACACAGATACACAGACAGACACGTCAAAATTATAAACACCCCTCTTTTTTCGTCGATGGTGTTTCTGTTTGTATGGTGAGTATGAGTATTTGTTCACAACTTTCACAAGCCATGGATGTTTATATAGTATATTGCTTATATGTATATACATATTATTACCATTATTTCTCCGTTATCTAGTATCCATAAGACAAGCTCTTATGCTTACTTTGGCCTAGATAATAGGTGTTAGTGTATAAATATTATAATTATTATATGTCCATTTCAAAGTTAAAAAATAATGTATCCATTTTGATGTAGCCACTTTAAATTACATAAAGGACATGGCTAATTTATGCCTAGGTAACTTTCCAGCATTTACAAGAACAGCACTACGGTATCAAATTATAAAAATAAAATAATGAATTATGTATATTTATTAACCCTGTAGAACTTCACAGTTTTTTTTATTTTAAATTAACAGTCCTTAGTGCAAACTTCCGGTTAATACTTTTACATTTGATGTTCCTTACCCCACAGACGACCTAAAAATACAATAACTTTAGCAGAACACTAAATAAGTAATAATATAACTAAGTAAGAGAACTGTTTTAAAAACTCCAAATATTTCACTATTCAATTAGATATTGATAAATATTTTTTTTTGAAATATCACTTAATTATATTTTATCACAAAAAATACCTGAAATGGAACGGATCTTATTCCACAGATAAGTGACATTAGCTGTAAGCTATCATCATTGCAGTCTCTCAATCGATTTCTCAGTTTTTAGCAGAGTTGTTAACGAACGTCTAAATATAGCAAAGATACACAAAAACTTGACATTGCTAAGTTATAGTAGAAAACCATCAAAGATGAAATTGAATTCTCAGTTTTTACACCCAAAGCCCGGTAAACCAGACACAATAAAATTTTAATTGTTGTCATCTTAAGTTGACGTCTGGGCATTGAAGGATTAATAGCAAAGTATAATATTGTATTATACCCTTTGCTTGGTAGTTTAGATCATCATGCGTTTTAATAAAACTGTTTTCGTTTGCTATATGCCTGTCTGTGAGGTTCTTTGGGATTTATTTTAATTTTATTTTAATCTGTAGGTATTCAGCAAAATAAAACGATACTAAACATTAGTGTAAATGGAAATTGATACCTAGGCAAAGTCACTATGGAATCTTGGCCACGTCTTTTGTAATCAATCTCACCGATAATTTTATCTCAACACTCCATGTGTCATAATTATTGTGGAAAGAAAGAATAAGAAATTTATATGCCCACACACAGCGTTACTATTACATATATATTCTTTTAATGCTCAATAAAAATGTATGCTTTGTAATCTTTGACTTAAAAACAAAAATTAAAACCGACTTCAAAAAACTGAAAAGGATAAAATAATTAAATTTAAGTAGGTACTTAACCACTTAAGTGGTTTCCAAAAACAATAGAAAGTGAAGCACCAACTCCAAAAAATATGTTTCTAGGGGATGAGTACCTACTTAAATTTAATTATTTTATCCTTTTCAGTTTTTTGAAGTCGGTTTTAATTTTTGTTTAATTTTTTTTTTTCACAATTTTTAGTGATAACTCTCTAAGGTCGAAGCTAGATGGGTGACCGTCAACTTATATCGTATCGTTTCACTAAAAAGTCATAGAAAAGCAAAAATTCGCAATGTCGCATACGTAGACGACTTAATAATTACAGTTTTTTTTTATTTAAAACCAAACTTCCCAACTGATTTTGAAAAAAATTTTATGGGACCAAATGGTAGCTATTTCCGCATCGAACAAAAAAAGAATCACGTAAATCGGATCAGTAATCTCGGCGTAATCGGTGTACATACAAACAAAAAAAATATGTAGACGACTTACTAATTTCAGTTTTTTTTATTTATAATAACCAAACTACCGAACTTGAAATTGAAAAAATTGAAAACTCAATTGTGTCTGAAATCTGATGCTTGACGGGTTAAAAGTATAATAACATTGTAACAGTGTATGTTAGCATATGATTGGATAGAAAACAATGTAGGTATACTTTTATTAAGTCACGTAACAGTTCGCTGTGTTTCGGATTGAAGGGAAAAGTAGCCAGTGTAATTACTGGGCATGGACGGCATTTCATCTTAGGCCTCAGGATGACAACGCACCTGCAATATCAAGTGCTTTTCCTTGTTATTGCAGGTGTCTATAGGCGGCGGTAACCGCTTACCACCAGGTGGGCCGTCAGCTTGTTTGTCATCTAGTTGTATAAAAAAAAAGACGTTATTGAAATAAGACACATTACATAAATAAGGCTTAGTAATTATGTTCTATTTCAACATCCGAAACGAGTATTTTTACAAATACCTACGATACTCGTTTGGGATGTTGAAATAGAACATTTCGACATTGTAGGGTGGACGTTAGCTCATAAACGCAAATACAGATAGACTAGAAGAATTTCACAGGGATATCCCAAGTCCTGGGTTGCTCAGTTGGTTAGAGCAGTCGCCCGGATTGCGAAAGGTCGCTGGTTCGATTCCCGACTCAGGACGTGAAATTTTTCTAGTTCTATATTTTAATTACTAAGTAATTTTTCAAACATTTATAATAATGTTAAAATCAAAAATTAAGAATAAATACGGCTTCTTCATTATAACGAATACATTTATTGTAGCTTTGAAATGGATACATATTAAAGTACTCGCCTGTAGCCATTCGAGCCAAAACATTGAGTTACATTAATAATAATACAGACTCTCGCTTTATTGGAACTTAATAATTGTTACCTTTCGTTTGGGAATCTAATACAAATACGCTTACATAATCAAGTTTAACGGTAACTAAGTACTTACAGTAATATTTTTGAAGAGAAAAAGGAAAAATCACAATAACAAACTCTTTAATAGATGGTCCAGTCGACAGCACATCAAGCGTAACAGTTTGACCTTGATACTGATACACTTGATGTGCGATCGTCTGTACTACAACTTTAAGCAAAAAGCAAATAAATGTAATTACTTTGCTAAGAGCCGATTTTTCAATCCCCAGATAAGATTTAACAAGAGAGTAACTTTGACAAGTTGACAGTAATTAATCTATAGAAAGTCTGTCAAAATGTGAAAATTATTCTGATAAAAAATATCTGAGGATTGAAAAACCGGCCCTTTATGTCGTGTATTATCATTATTATGCTCTTTGCGCTTCTTTGAAAATTTAAAAACCCCAGAATTCTACTTTCTTGTAACGATTGTACTACAGACAATACTGGCTACGAATGCTACGAGCTACGAGTCTACGATCTGCTACGATAACGTTACGTAACAGTTGCCGCTCGCACTATGTATCAATTCAATGGTCAATTTATCTACATGAAAGGTCTTACAGAATCTCGGTAATCGAATATATACTCTGTTACATTATATATAACTTAATATACTTATAATTATAATAATAAAAAATGCTTACCTTATTCATTCCATTCCCCATTTTGAAGTTTCTTGAATATCTCCTTAGAAAGGAAATTATGGTCGCATCACCGAATAAACAACAACAACAACTCACAACGTGTAATAAACATGTTTATTAAATATAATATCACATTAGACTGTCAAATTGTCAACAGGGGCGTCACTATGGCTACATTGTTGACGCCGGTGCTCCACGCGATTTTATCGATATCACATTTGTATGAAAACTAGTGACTTTTTTAATCTATGGAAGTAAGTGATGGAATGTATTTCGCAATTGGTTTTTTTTTGCTTTTTTATGTGTTTTGTGTTATCGATCGAGTTTATTAGCGGCGTGTTTTGCTGAGCGGGGCATTCACGCTACCGACGAGCTCGCCCCGCGGCCCGCTACTGACGGACGGCGTCATTGCGTCTATAATATTATCGCGGGATGTTCAATCGTCGATGAAAAATTGGTGATGTTATCGATAAAAGATTTTATAATACATTGGAATATAGCTTGCTGCTAGAAACGGCTAGATGTGCGATCTAATTTTTACTAGGTCTAATTGTCTAGTAACTATATTGCTAACATATCTGATTTTAAATATTGTGTGGGTGCTGGCAGGCTGGCAGGAGAAAAAAATTAAAGCGAAATAATTTCAATTCATTAAATAATTATGCAATGGGCTAGGGATTAAATCCCAAAATTCTGTACTGAAATATAGTCTTTATTAAAATATTTTGTACAATATATCATAATCACCAGCCTATATACGTCCCACTGCTTATTAGCACAGGGCTTCCAAAGTGGCAGAAACAGATGAAGTGTTTGGGCCGTAACACTACCACGCTGCTGGCCCAAGACGGGTCGGTGAGCTAAAGCGGGCGCAGTAACAACCGGGACCTACGGCATAACGTGCCATCAGAAGCACGGAGGAGCTCGACATAATAAATTTTGATTGACGACTCCCGGGATCGACCATGGCGAAAGTTGCTTTGTTTCCGTAATCGAAACCAGAGCGCTCAAACCACCACGCCACCGAGCTCCTCACGCCACCACAAAGCGCCTAAAAATCAATAATTCAATATAACCTCAACAATCAGTACAACCTATAGACATTATAAATTAATGACATATATATTAAAAATATTTTTACTAACGTCGTTTTTAATTAAAACAATGGGACTCCTCATTAATAGAAACAAAACTAAAGTTATGGCAGTCGACCGCAACATGTCCCTCATCATGACATGACCGGTAGATTAAACCTGGAATTTGTAGAGGATTTCACATATCTCGGCTCCGTTATCACGAACAACGGATCCTGTGAGAAGGATGACGGATTGGCATGACAAAGAGCGCTATGTCCCTACTGGGCCGTGTATGGAGCGACAGGAACATCTCAAGAAAAACTAAGAAGCAGCTCGTCACCACCCTTGTTTTTTTCCATCTTTCTCTACGGTGGGGAGACCTGGACCCTTAAGAAAACTGACCGCCAACGTATTGACGCGTTTGAAATGTGGTGCTAGAGGAAAATGCTCGGAATTCATTGGATAGAACACCGAACCAATGAATCCATTCTAGCCGAGCTGAAGGCACCAATGAGACTCTGTACCACTTGCTTGCGGAGGAGTTTTGAGTTCTTTGGCCACATTGCTAGAAAAAGAGGTGACAATTTAGAAAACCTGCTTATAACGAGTAAGGTGAGCGGCAAGAGACCGAGAGGCGGAAGTCCAATGCGCTGGTCGAACCAAATTCGCTCGGCCCTAAGTTCCTCGGTGCACGATGCCTTCCACGCCGCCGAAAATAGAGCGAGCTGGCGTAGGATGGTCCAGAACGTTATTCAAAGAGGCCACGACCCTCAGCATTGAGGCTAACGACGCAAGGAGGAGGATATTTTGTTTGCCAAGTAATATTTAAGGCGATCTATCGAAATGTTGTTTCGGCCAAGCAAGACAAACAGTGATAGAGATATGACTGACTCAGCGGGAGGGAAAAAGAGAACATATCTAACGCGCGTGCAAAGCACACGAAACTACATAAATTATTTTATTAACACATAAATGTAAGAATTACAAAAAAAAACGCTTTATACAATTGTGATTATTAATGATATATGCTTACTACATCGTTTCCAATAATCATATGTTTTCTTATTTTTAGGGCCTCCCCATATCGTGTTTTGGTTCTACACGTGTCTAGATAAACATAATGAAGAAATGTATATCTGACTTTCATATCTGTAAGACATCACACATGAGTGCCAATTTTTTCTAGTTTAGTAAATCCTGTGCGCTTTTATATCTATTCTTTTCAGACTAAAGATTCCTTAGCAACCTAGGCACAATCAAATTAATAATAAGATACAAATATGCGAATTCAAAGTATATGTTATTTTGCTTCGTATCGATAATTTGTCGTGTCATTCATCACTATGATTTAGTTGGATCCTCACCGCAGAGGGTGAGGCGGGTAAAATTGCGTTTTGACGAACCGCTATATTTAAAGCAGATAACCGAAACAGTGGAATTACATTCGCGCTCATCAACTAGGTACCTACAGACTCAAAATTTATAGTTCTCGCTCCTTTTACATTTTATTTATCGGCATTTTCCCTTTAAAAATAGAGTTATTTTCAACCGACTTCAAAAAGGACAGAGTTGTACTGTATTTTTGTTTGTTAATGTATGTTACGCTATGTTTCTGTAACTAGTAGAAATTTTTATACCTTGAGGCGGGAACCAAAGTAAGACCTTTCACAATCTGCGTGTTTCTGTTTTAGATTTTCCAAATCTTTCAAAGTTAACATAACATTGAGAAAATCTTAAGAGATGTTCGGGCATAATTAACAGTACCTATGCATTTGAAACAAAAAAAACATTCGGCTTTTGAAATACAACAACAACAAAGACATTAATAGAACATATAATTGGGATGTTGCCTAAGTTTGAATATGGCGCTATTTTTCACAAATTCGGAAAATATACGTTACTGTTACGCATAAAAACAATTCAAACTTATAATATTTGGAATATTGTTGAAGATGTAGGTACTGTTTTGAAAATTAAAAAAATGGTCATATTTATTTTCAAAATTTATCAAAAAGGTTAATGATATTAGATTGCTGACATCAATTAAAACAACTATTATTATGACAACTATTAATAAAAACATACTTAATACATAGTTATTATCAATTTTGTCAGTATGCCCATACATTTCTCAGTAATATGGGAACATGTGACGTCACCTGTTCCGTTGATTTTCTATGGAGCGTTTTTGGACGACGCGCCGCAACACATCAAACATACCACTATATCAGTGAAACTATTGATCTTAGACATACTATTTCTTGTGTATTTAGGAAATAAAAAAAGTTGTCAACTACCCTATTGTGTTGTGAAGGTAGGTACACGTTAGCTCGTTTTAACGCAAAAACAGATAGGTACGACTTCAACCAAGTCCTCGGTAGCTTATTAATCAGAGTAGTCACCCAGATTTTTGAAGGTCGCGAGTTCGGTTTTCGCAATTTTTCGAATCAGATATTTATTTGGATACTTAGGTACCTATGTCAATTGTATTTTCGCTGGGGCCATAACACCACCTTGCTACCCCTTTGCGGGTTCATGGGTTAAATGGGTTATAGTAACAACCGGGACTAACGGCTTAACGTGCCTTTATGGATGCACAGGACATCTCGAGATTATAAATTATGATTGACCGACCATGGCGAAAGTTGCATTGTTCTCGTAATCGAAACTAGAGCCACAGCGCTAAACCACAACAAACGCCACCGAGATCCTCATTTGTCGGAATGATGTTACCGAAAAGTGACATCTTGCACCTCCATTAATTGCATTTCGGGCTTTACTGAACATTTACTGTAGAATACTGATACATAGTATATAAATATTATAAACGTATAATACACATTTTTAAATTTTGTTTGATAAAATATGTTGTATGTCATCAGCAGCCTATAATATTATTCTCATAGTTTAATTAAGTATTCCTTACCGTATTGTAATTTTCTAAAATTGTGACCAAATAAACGTCTTTTCTTTCTTCTCTCTTTCTTTATGGGTTGTAAGTATGCTAACAGGTGATATTGACGTATTTGGGATAGAGAAGAACCTGAAGACATTCAAGAGCTGCCATAGATACATCCGGACACAAAATGGTTTAGTGCGGCCATTAACAGCACCAAACCGTTTTTTGGCCCATAAGGCTGGTGGCCGTGGAATCATCGTTCTTCAAATACGAGGCCGGTTGGTACTTCTAATATATCTGTACCGTGCTTTTATCGACAGACCTCTAAATTAATCACCCGTAAGCAAACATTTTCAATATCTTGGGGTGATGCAAGCATAACGAAACTAAATAAAAAACGAACATTTAGATAATATAATGTTACACTGTTTTATTGTGTAGATATTGAAATATTACATTCGGTCGTTTATACATTATTTCCACTTGACAGATAAACAATAAAAGAAATACCAATACGAATACTGCCTTGTGATATGGGAAGCTCAGTTCGATGACTGGTTATTGGGCTTTGTGGCCCATCCAACCTCGAACACATAGAAGGATAGTTCCGTACATAGACTAGCGATATAGTTCCGTACGTTGCGCTTAAAAGTGAAGCAAAAAAAACACACGTACACTACTATACTATACCTAAATGGATGAGGATGCTACTAGAAAGCAGTTTTCCCCAAAATCGGGGAGATTGAGATGGACTTAAATAATAGAAGCATTGCCTAGATTAATATAATTATGTTCAGTTGTATTTGTACATTTCATGTGTTTTGTGTAATATTTTATGATTCTGATTTAAAGGAATATTAAAAAATAACAATCTATTTAATTACCAGTTCAGTGCTTATCACTATCTACTTTTGTAAACAAATGACGTATCACCTACCAGTAGTTATTACATACATCATCATCACCAGCCTTTATACGTCCCACTGCTGGGATGAGGAGATTGGGCCATAACACCACCCGCAGGCCCAATGCGGGTTGGTGGGTTAAAGCGATTGCACAACAAGAAAAGAAAGAAAAAAAGAAAAAATATTTTATTTAAATAGTCCACAAAAAAGCACTTTTAAATCAAGCGGGGCCAACGGCTTAACCTGCCTTCCGAAGTACGGAGGAGCTCGAGATTAAAAATTTGACTGACCCTTCCCGAAACTGACCATGGCGAAAGTTGAAAAATCGAAACAGAGCGCTCAAACCATTACGCCACCGAGCTCCTCAGAAACACATCAGAAAACCATTTTATTTTAAAATATCCGCATAGGTACTATAAACAACCAACGAAGATATAACCAACAAGCTTCTTTATATAATACTAGCATTTGCCCGCATCGCGGGCGCGCGCTTACCGCGTGAATGTCGGTTATATCCCAGGGGTGCCGTACATTTTTAGGAATGATAATAGTAATAATATTCATACACTCACCGTAGGTACTTACACCTATAACACAAGGTGTTAAAAAATGTGTAGTCATATTTCAAAGGCTTACACCCGTATTCACAAACGACACTATGAGGTCTCACAGTGCCCGCAGACGCACAGGGGGCCAAATTCCTATTTATAAACAATACTTGAGTGACAATCGGCACTATGCGTTTGTCATAATGAACCCTTAGCTAAGGGAGCCTGATAGCTATAATAATCAACGCATAGTGTCTAACTCACCAAAGAGAATGTAATCACTACGGAGTTTACGATTAAAAGTAAATAAACAATAAAATTGAAATGTCAGTCAGTGAAGTGAACTACGTAACACTCATCAACCAATCACAGAGCTATATTCAACGCTATGCGTCCGCATAGTAAAGATTCGTTTGAGTATTGTTTGTGAATTGAAAGGCTTGACATAGTGAACCCACTGAGAAATGCCTTACTTCGTTATGTATTGCTCCTTTACTTACATAAGTATCGTTTGTGAATACGGGCGTTAGTCTACCCAACAATACAATCAACTTTTACTATGAGGACAACTACGAAATCGCGAAAAAGAAATCAGCTGTTCCTTACATTGCGTTGTAGGTATTGAACCTTGCTTTGGAACAACTGATATCTTTTTTATATTTTATGCAATTTAAGTATAAAAATTTGAAGCTTATAATTAAGTCAATTGATTAATAGCTAGATTGTTATTTAACTATTTATACAAGCTCTTAATCACTTTGGGCTAGATACCTAATAGCTGTGAGTGTATAAATATTTATTTATTGACAAGTAATATATGTTTACTAATTACCTAGATACTATACAATAAATTATATTATTATTTTAAATACTTAGTATTTGCCAAAATTTACTCAATATTATCTTATTGACTTCACTTAAATCTTAAATGATGGTTGCAAATATTGTCATGACTTGCTCAAAAATCTTCTATCTATCGCCATTCTGAATTTGGGTAAAACTTGATATGTAAGATTTTCTTATGCTGTTTTTTGTTTGTTCCGTGGACGAGCGACCATTGCCAATCCCAGTATTATGAGAAGTGCACCTGCCCACCACCGCACCGAGGCTCCTTCGTCGAAAAACAACACCCCTATCAAACCCTGAAAAATATTTGTAGGTTCAGCATACAGCGACATATTACCTATGCTTTGGTTTGTATTTTGAGCAGTACCTATACATATAAGGTAAAGGTACTAACTTACTAACTAACAACATAATAAAATTAAACATGATTTTAAAACGATATTGCTGGAGGCAAAGCGTTTATAATAGCAATATCGTTAGGACATATATTTATACAAAATATTCAAATATATATCTCATGAAAATATGTGAGTCATCATCATCATCAACATCATCACCAGCCCATATACGTTGGCCACTGCTGGGCACACGTCTTTCTACATAGGAGAAACACATAAGGAGTTTAGGCCATGACACCACCACAGCCCAATGCGGGTTGCTGGGTTAAAGCGGTTGTAGTAACAACCGGGACCAAGGGCTTAACGTGCCTTTCGAAGTACGGAGGAGCTCGAAGATTACAATTTTTGGTTGACCTCTCCCAGGATCAACCATGACGAAAGTTGCATTGTTTTCGTAATCGAAACCAGAGCGCTAAACTTTAGTATTAATATTTTAAAAATATGGTAAATAAGAATGATTCATTGTATTATAGTTTATAGTATAACCGAGACAACTATAGGTCTTACTATTATTATTACCAATAATTATTGTAATAAATATATCAAAAATACACATAGTTTTAACACAGTTTTTATTACGGTGGAGAATACATCACCATACATTTCGTTGAACAATAATATAAGTAGGCACATTAATTCACCCGATTGTTACGTAACTACTGTCACTTTAAATTATATAAGATTACTCACAGAGAGCACGTAGCTAGAGGCGGCCGACACGACTGTGGGCGCGACAGAGTTCGTTGAGGCGTCGAGCGACCGCAGGTAGTGCCTGCAACCCCACGTATTGACCAGGATCATGAGCACCAGCAGCGCGCCCCACACTACGTAGCTGTCCCCCTGCGAATATATTTTTTTTCTTCATAAGTGTCACTCGCGAGCCGCCTGCAAGCTGCGCGCGCGCGTGCACTTACGGCCTGGCCACGGGAACGGGCAGCGGCGGCGGCGGCGGCGACTCGGCAACCACTGCGCGGTCACGACGACGCGCTGCGAGGCCGACATCGAGACAACGTGCAGTGATTGCCGATTCGCGAGTCGCAGGACGCGCGTGCGGTGAGTTCGTGGCCAGGCCCTTACTGCAATAATTTAATGCGGAATTTATGCAAGACTTCAAAGGAGATGTTTCATATCCGACCAAGTACATGTACAGTATCTCAAAAAATCAGGAAAAATATCCTGAATCCGTGAAAAATACTAATAATTCGTTTTAATGCATAGTTTGTTTGTACAAAAGTAGAAATTTTCGCCGATATCAACGTTATTTAATTTGGCAATATGGCGGGCGACATAGAACTCAACTAAACGTCAAGAAAGTGACAGGCGCCGCGCCGTGATGAATATCCGGCTGTGTTGTAGTTTTTTCTATGAACATTCTTGTTTTGTACCACGCAATAAAGGAAATAAAAAGAAATTGGACAATCAAACACTGTTATGATTTTTTTTACCTATTTTTCAGTATAGTGTACATAGCCCTGGCCGGGTCTCCATACATTTTTGAAACATCTCTTTTCTATCAACAGATAACCACTCATAATAATACCTACTCCTTATAAATGTTACAGTCCCAGTTTACGCTAAGATTTTATTTTTAAGTCTGATCAATGTCCTAGATTGACGAGGAGAGTGATGTGATGATTGGTACCTATGTAGCTAGGACTTGTCAAAATTTTTTTAGCTTTTAACACGCATTTTTTGCTCCCGTCTTGCTTCGAGGGCTAGGTTTGACAGAACTGTCGCCGGACGTCAGTTCACGGCAGTTCTGTGCTAAAGCGAGCTGCAAAGACCAGTTTCGACTAGAAGGTGTCGGTGGTATGTCCAAGGATATTGACGTAAGTTTCGTCAGTTTCTTTATCAGAAGACGTAACCTCACTGACCGTTACCTTGTAGAAAACGCTCGCGCAATCACTCCGTTAGGCCTACGTACTCAAAATGTATCCAAAATAAATAATTCGGACTTTCAACATTTAGCAGATTTGTTTCCTGAACCATATTATCAGCAAGTCACGCCAACTGTGCTCATCGGTGCTACACATTGGAATTTATCTTTGAGCCGAGAGATAAGGGTAGGCAAAAATAACGAGCCCATTGCCTTACGGACTTGGACCTCACGGTTATTTCATCTGTTTCGAAACCAATTTACTACATTCATCTTACCTCTGAGGACAGTTTCGATAATTCTTTATCATAGCAACGTCATTATAAAGGGTTAGAGCGTATGATCAAATAACACTATGAAATAGACTCTCTTGGTATAAGCAGAAAGCTTCCGAAGCAGAATACCAAAGATTAAGGGGCTGTCGATATCTTAGAATCGTCAGCATGTAGACTTAGCACGGGTCGCTTCGAAGTCGCATTGTCGTGGCACGATGATATATAACTTTTTTAGCAGTCACTATAACCTCACTCATACTTCAAAGATTGCCACGGTAAAGGTCCACAAACAATGTCATTTCGAGATGCGGTCGTGGGTCTCAAATTGTACTGAAACACTTAACTTGATTCCCAATGAATTGAGAATTGGCGAAGTGACGGTGGCTCTGGCGTAAACTTACCTCCTAATTGAAACGTGGGCATTCTAGAAGTGGAATAGAACCCCCTTGAAGGTCTTAGCTTTCTTATAGTTCAGCGAGACAGGACTTTTAAGCGGTTTGTAGAACAATGTTTGGGAGAATGTTTGTAAACCACAAATCCTTCCAACTGGAGGTAGGTACCGACTGCCCTACCCTCAATAACACCGATGACGCAACCAAACTCAAAGCTAAAAATTACCCGTCTGACCCGTTGAACTAAACCCCTTAAGAAAGAGGTCACACCAGCGTCTGACGTCACGTTGGAACTAGTGCGACTTCATGTCGACGTACCTCTTCCAAATTCTATCGTCCCTGACTTTTCACGATTCAGTAAATGACTTTGTCTTTTAAGTGCTACATCCGGTGTCCCACAAGCAGCGCGTATCTTTCGATCTAGTATATTCCCCTCCTGGGTCGATACCATTTTGTCAATCGGCCAATTACTCAAAATTCTCATCTTTCTGCAGATGACACCACGACATCGTACGAACTGTTATCGTCAGACATCGAGCGAGCAGAAACCTTTCTTCACGTTGTCAACCTGCAAAAGGAGGCCTGACATGAGGTCCTGCCAGTCATGGCAGACCGTGAGCAAAACTAGTAAAATCGCAGCACTTTCAGTATTTTCATCTCACGAAGGAACTTGATCTTTACTTGTGGTACACTACTATACAAACACGCTGCGAATGTACGGGTAAGCACAGGAGTTCTCAGCATAGATTAGAGATAATATATATGGTAGTTCTCAGTGCCGTCCGAGACACGGGCGAAGTAACACGTCTATATTTGGTCTGTAATCAAGCGTCGCTTCAAGTAGCGTCAGTATGAACAAATTAAAAGTGTACGTCGAAAAGTCCGACCATCCATTGTCATAGTGAGGTTGATTCAGTATTTTTGAATATTTTGTTTATTTTATAGGTTTATTTTTATATGGGTACCTATATATATAAATTAATTAATTTTGTGACAAAAAGTTTTATGAATATTTCTTGTTTTATTATTTATTTTATTTTATTAAACAATATAAAGCATATAAAATATCCAAGGCGAGGCGTTGTAGAACTTTTAAAATTGCAGAAATAAAAACAAAATTATGATTTCGAAATTTATAAAATGACATGATGATTCAGATAAAACAGATAATTTTTCGAGTGATTCTGATTGATTTAATTAAATATAACACAGGTAACTGTCTTATTTTATTATGTTCTTAATTATTAAGAACCTTCGAAATATCGTGATTTATTTTTTATTTGTGTTTATTTTATTTGATTTTAAGTTACTAAACTTAAATAAATTAAGTTTTGCAGATTAACATTCACATTTGATAACAATAAAATTATATAATATTTATTTCCATCTGTTAAAATTTATATTATTATGCTAACGCCACTCGTATTCACGCACACATCCGCAGCGTGTTTGCGGTGTTTGACACAAGTCAAGCGCTTGTCAGTGCAAGTTGCTTCGTGAGATAAAAGGACTATACCTACTAGAAAAAAAGATGATAAAGATGGCCTTATTAGACTAGATTCCCGTATAAGGTCTGCTCCAGGGATAAGCCATCACATCGGACGATGTGATGGCGGCCTCATGATCCTTCACTACCACGGTCAAAAGGCTCACTCATTTAATGAGTTACTCTTGAATGAGTTTAGACAGAAGTTTTGGATACTATGAGCACGAGGGACGATCCGTAGTGTATCTAAAGGCTGATTTACACTTGCATAAGTACAGTAGCGAGTTAACTTGCGGTCTTGGCGAGTTAAGTTCTTAACATTGTTTGGACGGGAATTTGAACTTAACTCGCCAAGACCGCAAGTTAACTCGCTACTGTACTTATGCAAGTGTAAATCAGCCATAACGAACGAGCCATTACATGGCTGATTTACACTTGCATTAGTACAGTAGCGAGTTAACTTGCGGTCTTGGCGAGTTAAGTTCTTAACATTGTTTGGACAGGAATTTGCTAGTTAAGTAGTAACTTAACAATTAAGTACAAAGAATAGAATGATGTTCTATTTTTCGGCAAATTAAGTGCAAGTGCACCCCGCCCGTGCTTCTTCCACACCCCGCCAACTAAACTCGCCGTGTCGCCGTGCGTCTAGACGGGCGAGTTTAGTACAGTTCTTAAGTTGACAGGTTGCAACGACTTTTGTTTGACTAACAAAACTGAACCATATCTGTAATCTTAGTCGCGGAACTGACACTTATAACTTAACTCGCTAAGCCAACGTTTGAACGATACTTACTACTTAGGACTTACAGCTTAACTGTCCGGTTACTAAACTCGTTACTGTACTTAAGGCTGATTTACATTTCCATAAGGCTGATTTACATTTCCATAAGGCTGATTTACACTTCCATAAGTACAGTAGCGAGTTAACTTGCGCTCTTGGCGAGTTAAGTTGTTAACATTGTTTGGACGGGAATTTGCTAGTTAAGTAGTAACTTAACAATTAAGTTAACATCGATTATAAGATAATCGACCAGTCACCAAGTCAATACGCTAAATTTGCTGAACATTTATTTATTGTAATTACTTTTCATCACACTGAAGTCCTGTTAGGTGTTTATTATAATCCATCTTGTCACATAGACTACTTCTCTTCTTTTGAGTCTAAATTAGAGTACTTTTCTGCACTATACAGTCATGTGTTAATTCTGGGTGACTTTAACACCTGTTTGCTCAGAAACGACTCACGTACCAATAAACTCTCTTCTATTGTATCCTCAGTCAATATGCATATTTTACCTTTAAATGCTACCCACCATGCCCCTCATAGTACTCCCTCTCTTTTGGATCTCGTCCTAGTGTCCGATGTTGAAAGGGTGGCTACACATGGCCAACTTCCAGCTTCCTTCTCCTATCATGACCTTGTTTACCTTTCCTATAAAGTGCGTTGTCCCCGACGAAAGTCGAAATTTCTTTTCCTACGTAGTTTCCAAAACCTTGACCTGGAACGTTTGAGGGCGGAGGTTAACCACATGGACTGGTCTCCTGTTTTTTATTGTAATGAGCTTGATGACAAGGTATCGACACTAAACCAACTAATACTGTCTCTTTATAATATTTTTGCCCCTTTAAAAAGGGTAAGGGTGAAATATCCACCGGCACCTTGGCTTAGTGACGACATCAAAAAAGTTATGGTTAAACGGGATAGGGCTTTGCGCAAATACAAAAAGACTTCTATGGACCGAGATTGGGATTTGTATAGGAGACTCCGAAATCGCTGCAATCGTATGTGTAGAGACTCCAAAAGGCGCCACATTCACAACTCCATTGACAACACTGATTCAGCAAAGGTATGGCGGTTTCTCAAAACGCTAGGCATTGGTAAATCTCCCAATAGTGTTTCCACTAAATTAGATCTCGAAGCACTGAATAATCATTTTACCAGTCCTCCGCTTGTACTTAATTCCAGCATTAAATCTTCAACTCTGAAATATCTTTCTGATCTCCCTTTGCCATGCTGTACTCCTTTTTCTTTTACTGTGACTTCTGAACGAGACATAAAGAAAATCCTTCGTAATATTTCCTCCAAAGCACAGGGCGATGACGGGCTGCAAATCCAGATGTTACTACCGATTCTAGATGAGATTGCACCTATTGTGACCCACATCATTAATTATTCG
This sequence comes from Nymphula nitidulata, assembly GCA_947347705.1. Classification (NCBI taxonomy): domain Eukaryota; kingdom Metazoa; phylum Arthropoda; class Insecta; order Lepidoptera; family Crambidae; genus Nymphula; species Nymphula nitidulata. The sequence goes on along the minus strand of OX374630.1, from coordinate 14,070,176 downwards.
CTCGAAATGTGCATCTTTCCTTCAGCTTGGAAAAAGGCCTATGTTTTACCTCTTCCTAAAACTCCTGATGCTTCTGCCGTTCCACAATTCCGCCCGATATCTATCCTTCCAGTACTGTCCAAAGTCCTAGAATCCGTCGTTCAGAGTCAACTGTCTTCTTACCTATCCTCTCAGCATCTGCTTAGTCCCTTTCAGTCAGGCTTTCGTCCTGCCCATAGTACAGTAACTGCGTTGGTCAAAATCACCGACGACATCAGGCTAGCTATGGAAGAAAAATATCTGACGGTACTTGTACTGTTGGACTTTAGTAGTGCTTTTAATTCAGTTGACTTTGACATTCTCCTTGGGCTCCTTTCCTCTCTTAATGTCTCTTCTTCTACCTTAAAATGGTTTGATTCTTATCTTCGAGGCCGATCGCAGTCGGTCCGGTCCGAGGATACGTCTTCGGGTTGGTCTGTTTTGGCTACGGGCGTGCCCCAGGGTGGTGTCCTATCTCCTCTTCTGTTTTCTATCTTCATTAACTCTATCACTCATACTCTGACATCTCATTTTCATCTCTACGCAGACGATTTGCAGTTATATAGGCATTTTAAGCCTGCTGACACTATGGAGGCTGTGGCTGCTATCAACAGAGATCTTGCTTCAATTAGGGATTGGGCCTCAAAGTTTGGACTGCTTGTTAATCCGACTAAATCACAAGCAATTATTGTTGGTAGCAGACACATGCATGGCCTTCTTGATAGACAATTAGTGCCTGCCATTGTTTTTGATTCCTCTACGATTCCTATCACGAATAGTGTCAAAAATCTCGGCTTGTATATGGACAGTAACTTATCCTGGTCTGTCCATGTAACGGAGGTAAGTAAAAAAATATTTTATTCTTTCCAGTCTCTCAAACGTCTCCAAAAATTCCTTCCTTTTCATACTAAAGTAATTCTCGCCCAATCTCTACTTCTTCCACTGCTGGATTACGCTGATGTTAGCTATCTAGACGCAACAGAGGAATTACTAAATAAATTGGAGCGACTTCAGAATTTGGGAATACGTTTTATATTTGGTCTGAGAAAATATGATCATGTCTCTGAATACCGGTCTAGATTGAAGTGGTTGCCGATTCGACGTCGTCGAGATTTGCATATCCTTTGCTTCCTTTACTCAATCCTTCACAATCCTAGATCCCCAAGTTACCTGTGTGAGCGCCTTGAGTATCTCGTTCCTCGTAATAAACCCTGCCGTTCCTCTAAATCCCTCCTCCTTAAGATTCCGCTTCATTCGTCCTCTCTATATAGTGGCTCCTTCACTGTTCATGCTGTTCGTCTTTGGAATTCTCTTCCTCATTTTCTGCGTGAATGCTCATCTCTGGACGTATTCAGAAGAAGGCTAAAAGAGCATTTCCTCACAACCTAGTTTATTTATATGTAAGTATGTATTGTATTTATATTATGTATGTATGTATGATTTGTATTTATATTATTTACGTAGGTGTCTATTTAAGTATGATACGTTTTTATATTATTTATGTAAATGTAAACATTTCTTTTATGTTTTTTTTTACACGTACTACCTCACCTACCTATCAAGATCTCTCTCTGAAATTAAAGGTTTGCTGGTAGAAAACACAGTTTTGTGTTAAGCTCGCCTGTGTACATCATGTTTTATATTGTAAATTTTGTTGTAAGTTGTTTTGTGTACAATAAAGAATAAATAGAATAAATAAGAATAAGAATGTTCTATTTTTTCGGCAAGTTAAGTGCAAGTGCACCCCGCCCGTGCGTCTTCCTCACCCCGCCAACTAAACTCGCCGTGTCGCCGTGCGTGTAAACGGGCAAGTTTAGTATAACTGTAACTGTCTGGTTGCAACGACTTCTGTTAGTCGCGGAACTGACACTTATAACTTAACTCACTAAGCCAACGTTTGGACGATACTTACTACTTAGTACTTACTGCTCAACTGTCCGGTTACTAAGTTTAGTAAGCGGTTACTAAGTTTAGTAAGCGGACAGTTGAGCAGTAAGTAGTAAGTATCGTCCAAACGTTGGCTTAGCGAGTTAAGTTATAAGTGTCAGTTCCGCGACTAAGATTACAGTTATTGGTTCAGTTTTAATAGTCAAACAAAAGTCGTTGCAACCTGTCAACTTATGAACTGTACTAAACTCGCCCGTTTACACGCACGGCGACACGGCGAGTTTAGTTGGCGGGGTGAGGAAGACGCACGGGCGGGGTTCACTTGCACTTAACTTGCCGAAAAAATAAAACATCATTCTATTCTTTGTACTTAATTGTTAAGTTACTACTTAACTAGCAAATTCCTGTCCAAACAATGTTAAGAACTTAACTCGCCAAGACCGCAAGTTAACTCGCTACTGTACTAATCCAAGTGTAAATCAGCCATTATGGAAATGTAAATGAGCCATTATGGAAATGTAAATCAGCCTTAAGACAGATGGCCCGCCCAAATATTCCACAGACCGGTGACTTAACACTCGAGAGACTAGAGCATGACAAAAGGCCATTCACTTACATTTCACCTGGAAGTAGTGGGTTTGCTGCCATCAGATTCCACTCTATTAAGCCTGAGGCATTTCATAGCTCGTTGAGAATCTCCAGCTGTCATACTGTCAGATAATAGAACCAACTTTATTGGTGCTAACAGAATACTCCGACTTCTACATGGCGATGACGTATGAGATTTTGCAACGAACCATAAAATCCATTAGCGATTAATTCCACCCGCGTCACCATTCATGGGAATGCTTTATAGTTAAAATTATAAGCCCTATAGCATTGCTGCTAGAGAGGCGCTTGCGATGATAGTAGCATGTTTTTATCAAGTAGGTATAAGCCAGTATAAGGTTTTCTGATGCCACTAAAAATTGTTGTAAGTTTATTTATAGGCATAGGTTTCTGGGCATAGGCATAGTCTGACTACCCTTAGCGCCAAACTCTCTCTCCCAAGAATTCCTCCTCCATTGAAATGTGTAACACCATCATTAGGACCCTTTGCCATCCCATTACAGGGAGAATGAACAAAAAAAAAAGCAACAAGAGCGTTTGGCGGGATTTTATGGTCAATATTTTTATTACAATAATTAAAAATTGTGTCGGAGCGAACTTTATGTTATAAAATTGGTATAGTTATATAAATCAAGACTAAAAGATTATAATTATAATAATAATAATATTCATACACTCACACCTATTAATCTAGCCCAAAGTAAGCATCATTAAGAGCTTGTGTTATGGTGACTAGATAACGGATAATTAATGATAATAATATGTATATAAATATTAGAAATATACTAAATAAATATATAAACCTCCATGACTCGTGAACAAATGCTCGTTCTCATCATACAAACATTGGCTCCTACCGGGATTTGAACCCGGGACCTCCCGACCAAGTAGCCTGTATAGCAAGGGGTACAGACTACTCGGCCAGCCGGTCGTCAAATAAAAGTGATTATGGTGTGCAATAAGATGAGAACTTTTTTGTGGTTACCCACCTCATCAAATAGCATCTTAAGGAAACTATCATCATATATTTCGCGTCAAATACTCCCAATATGCATAGAAATGTGTAAAAACAGCATTTTAATGCAATTAATGAAGAAATATTGAAGAAATGGCTGTATGGGCATGGAGTACCCTTTGCCTTCCCATTACAGGGAGAATGAAGAAAAAAAACAACAAAAAGTCTGTGGTATGTACTTGTGGTTAATTAACCGAATGCTTGGAGTACCTAATAGAAATAATGTTCTTTGGACGAATTAATGAATACAAAGTTGTCAAGTGAATCAGTGAATGAACACTACTACTCAATAGGGATCGTAAATACAATTTTTACATTAATTAACTTACAACTACATTTTCTTCTCCTGTTAATTTTCCCAATGTACTGCCAACAGATGCCCAAAAACCAGCAAAAAAGGCTTCATATAACATAATTTTCACACAGTAATATTGGAGTAATATTATTCTATGGTAATATTCTATTTAGTTTGTAACAGAACGAACAATGTTTTGTAGTTTTTGCTACACATATTAAAAAACATAGAGTATTTCTTCGTCACAGAACAGATCACTAATACAGTATTACAGTCATCGAAACGATACACTTACGCTAATATTTTTACCAACCTAGCAAGATTATGAAGTGTCATATTTCAAATAATTTAATGCCACCAAAAAAATAAAATGTGATGTGCCCTGATTAAAAAATGTTCACATCGATAAATTTTTTTTTTCCTAAGCGGAAATTTATTTCATAAAATAAACAACAAGAAGTAATCAATAATTTCATTTATTGTTACTGCTTGCAGTGAAAAAAAAGTATTTTGTTGAATATTTAGTCTATTATTTTGCAGAGCTGTAAACCGAATCGTAACAACTGCCGTAAAAAGTGCATAACTTATGATTTGTTGAGATTATAATTATGAGATTACAATTATTATTCATAAATAAACTAAATAAAAAAGTTCCTACAATTTTACTTAGCATGTTACTTGATTGTAATTGATTGATTGAATTAATTTGTTGCAGTTTATCTCGCCTTGAGTTGTTATGCAATAATAGCCAAGCAATAACCTCAGCTATTATCACGGTCTGTCAAAATAAATTGGTAAATAAGCCTGACAATAATTGACCGATTATTATAACATCATAACTTCGCAATACCATACCTACTATTTCTGAAGACACACTCTAAATCTTAATTTCAGTACAGTATATCTCTTTCTCACAATATGTAATATAGGAAAAGATATCAAGAATCGGTTTAGAGCTGTCAACTTACAAAAAAAACCATAGACAATTTGATAGACAGCATGTTGTAATACAAAGGCGCTTCCTAAACACTGCATTTTATCACGTTCAATAAGGTCAAAAACTTAACACACATTTCTAAATATTAAATTTTATTCAAGCCATCCTTTTTGTATTCATATTGAAAGAAAGAGATGCACTGAACATATGTTTAGATTTAGCTTGTGTTCTCCAGAATAAGGGTCAATGTTAATAATATAAATATTAATTTATGTATTACTTTTCACTGCAAGCATAAAATAAAAAAAATTTTGAATGCTTCTTGCCCTTTATATTTTGGAAAGAAATATGTGATGTTAGGCAAAAAAGAAAATTTACCGATAATGATATTTTATCAGAGGGCCTAGACAAGATACCATTTGACAATTGCTATCGCTATTGCTAAATGGAAAATGTATGAGATTTGACATTTCCGATCAAAAGACTTTTGATCCTTATGTCAAAATCCAATCATTTTCCGATTATCGATGGCGACTAGGCCGGCCGTCAGGCAACTCACATCTTTTTGTTGGTAGCATTGAATTATTTAAAAAAGGAAACTTCAAAATCTAGTTAGGTTGGTGTACAATCTTAGCGCTCTTTTCCCGTTTTAAACATTTTCGATTGTATTTACCGCCACGAATATAAAACATTCAGTTCTAAAATTTTTATATAATATAGTTGATCATATTATCTAATAAACTGTAAAGACAGAAACATGATAGGTAAAATTTCACTCGATAGAAAAAAAATTCAAAGATAGCTCTGCTTAACATTTTAAAAGTGTTGTGAGTCAGATAATACTTTACTAAATGACATGAAAATTATTAAAATACACGTAACTTTTCATCATCTAAATATTCAGAAAAGCATTTTTTTTTTGTTTCTTACATTTTTATTCCGATAAAGCCAATAAACCTATAAAAATGTAATTACGGAGCGCGCTCACTTCGCTCCGCTGTTACTTCAGTACCCGTCGAGAGCTTGCCTACTAAGGTCACGTCACTTTGCCACAGCCGTGGAGATCCCGCGCGAAAATTTATATTTCAACACACAGTGTCCTATGACGCATATTGTACCATAGTATAATAGCAGACAACAGTATGATTTCAAAACCCGTTCTTCACTGATACGTTAATTTTTATCCTGTTTTTTCGTTTGAATAAGTTCAAATCTATCAGTTTTATAAAAGTTGGTGTATTCAGGGGTGCCGATTCTGAATACAACATCAATTTTGAAATCCAAGGTGGCAGACGCGAGTTTTTTTTATAAAAAATCAATATGGGTATCATTTTCGTGGTTTTCGAGGTCCTGATTCTGAATACAACATTAATTTCAAGATTCAATATGGCGGACGCAACTTTTTTATAAAAAATCAATATGGGTATCATTTTTGAGGTTTTCGGGGGTCCCGATTTTAAATACAACATCAATTTCCACATCCAAGGTGGCGGACGTGACTTTATAGTACAAAATCAATATGGGTATCATTTTTATCATTTTCGTGGTTTTCGAGGTCCTGATTCTGAATACAACGTTAATTTCAAGATTCAATATGGCGGACGCAACTTTTTTATAAAAAATCAATATGGGTATTATTTTTGAGGTTTTCGGTTGTCCCGATTTTAAATACAACATAAATTTCCAGATCCAACATGGCGAACGTGACTTTTTTATAAAAAATCAATATGGGTATCATTTTAGTGGTTTTCGAAGTCCTGATTCTGAATACAACATTAACTTCAAGATCCAAGATGGCGGACGCAACTTTTTTAATAAAAAATCAATATGGGTATCATTTTTGTGGTTTCCGGGGGTCCCGATTCCGAATACAACATTAATTTCAAGATTCAAGATGGCAGACGCAACTTATTCATAAAAAATCAATATCGATATCATTTTAGAGGTTTTCGGGGGTCCCGATTCTGAATACAACATCTATTTCCAAATCCAAGATGGAGGATGCTACTTTTTAATTTAAAATCAATATGGATATCATTTTTTTTCGAGGTCCTGATTCTGAATACAACATTAACTTCAAAATCCAAGATGGTGGACGCAACTTTTTTATAAAAATTCAATATGGGTATCATTTTTGTGGTTTCCGGTGGTTCCGATTCCGAATACAACATTAATTTCCAGATCCAAGATGGCGAACGTGATTTTATAGTACCAAATAAATATGAGTATCATTTCCGTGATTTTCTGGGGTCCCGATTCTGAATACAACGTCAATTTTGACATTAGAGATGGCGGACGCGACTTTTTTTATATAAATAATGAATATGGTATCATTTTATTGGCTTTCAGGGGTTCTAATTCTGAATACAACGTCAATTTCAAGATACAAGATGGCACACGCAACTTTTTTTATAAAAAAATAATATGGGTTGCATTTTTGTGGTTTTCGGGGGTCCCGATTCTGATTACAGCATCTATTTTGAGATCTAAAATGGTGGACATGACTTTGTAGTACAAAATCAATAGGGTTATAATTTAAGTGGTTTTTGCGGGTCACGATTTTAATTACAACATCAATTTCCAGATACCAGATGGCGGACGTAACTTTTTTTATAAAAATCAATGTTCCACCATCATGGATCTCGAAACAGATGTTTTATTTTGAATCGGAACCTAAATTATAAACACATTGATTTTATAATAAAAAAGTGGCGTCCGTCATCTTGGATCTCGAAATAGATGTTTTATTTGGAATTGGAACTCCCGAAAACCACAAAAATGATACCCCTAATGATTTAGTACTATAAAGGCACGTCCGCCATTTTGGGTCTCGAAATTGATGTTGTATTCGGAATCGTGGCCTCCGAAAACAACAAAAATATATATTGATTTTGTACTATAACTTAATAATAATAACTATTTTGTAACTATATTACTATACACGGTGTATCAGAAGTACCCAAAAAAAAGAAATTCTTCATCGAAAACTCAAAATGAAAATGTCACTACTTTAGTGATCGGCTGTTAATGTCATTCAACCTAAAATTTACATCAAATTAATAGACTATATTTCCAAAGACTAGAATATGCAAACTATTAGTACCGTCGATTCCTTCTGAGATGCAAAAAACTTTCTTTGCCGATAAAACTTATAGTACGATGCCTTAATTTCTAATACGATGACAAGTAATAATAATTTTATTGAAATAATCATTTATTTTTTAATTTTTATGACAATTATTTATCTTTTTGTTTAGGTATTGATTATTATTTTTAAGCAATAAATTGCTATTAGTATCGATTTCGCATATTACGTAAACACCTTTAAATAAATAGAGTATGTAAAATCAAATTGCACTAATCTAACTAAGCACTCATCTGCTACCGCTTAGTCTTTGAAAATACTAGACTTGCAGCAGAATTCACCGCCATTTGAAAAAATACACCTTGGGTTCCGCATTTATTTTTTAAACGTAAATAATACGTAAGTTTTCGTACATACCGGAGTATTCAAATACAGTGACAGGGTGGGAGGTACATACATATCTTTATCAAAAAATGCGCGATGTGAAAAGGTGTGATGTTATTTTCAAGCTGTTTTGTTTATGTCACAGCGCGATATTGCACAATCGAAGCGACGGGTCAAACGAGAACAGGGTTCAAAATTGCTATTAAATGGTAATTAACTACGTGACGCATCGCTCTGGGTCAATAAAACTGATTTTTATACCATTACGTGTAAAATGGCCTACCTGATGACTGCTGTTATAAAAAAATGTATGGTATGGTAAGTCACTGACATAGCTCATAGGATTAGCAAGTTGAAGTGGCGTGGGCAGGGCACATAGCACGCTGAACAGACGGCTGGTTGGGCGTTCAAGTTTTAAAATGGCGACCACATACCGGGAAGTGCAAAGAAGGACGGCCTCCCACTAGCTAGATGGACAGAAGACCTGGTCAGAGTCGCGGGGAGACGTTGGATGCAGCTGCCAAGAACCATTTCATTTGGAAATCGGTGGGGGAGGCCTTTGTTCAGTAGTGGACATCAGAGGTTGGTATGATGATGTTAATGATGATATGGTAGTAGTAAGTGGTCACAATGAACGCGCATGTACTATTAACGTGCTGTCGACGGAATTGCCTACGCATTAAAGCGGGCCGAAGTCTTCACTTGGATTTAAAATGTACCGGCCTTCCCTTTATTTTACAAGCTTTTCCTTTAAATGAGCATGATCTAGCAAGGTTATTTGTCGGTCAAAATTAAATTGTAAGATAATGTAAGTACTAGGAGTTCAGAGGAGATTCAAAAATTTGGTTTACAGTTTTTCCGATGAAACCCTAAACGCCCCCAAATGTGTCATTGGTTCACAACATTTTATTCAAAAGATTTTTTTTAATACTCGATATAAAAAAAACACAGCAGAGTACTGCCGGATTATGACTAAGTGCCTATAAACTGTTGAATAGGTAGTGTTTGCGACCGTGCTCGCTTGGATATGTTTTTACTTATTTTGTAACCTACTTTTTTAACGTTGAAAAAATGGATCTTACTGGGCTTCGAATGCAAGACAAGCATTTAACGGTTTGTTTGCGTCGTTGGCGTAATTATGTTACACTACTTCTTATACCACAGATACATAATAGTACAAATACAGAAGATTCACTCCGGAAAATCATCTTAACATTTAATTAAATAGCTCTTGCTTGCCACGATAATTAAATGCAATTCAAGTCGAACAGCGCTCTAATAACGCTCATAACGAAAACGAAAACCTTGTATTGTTCTCGTCATAACTATTATTTTTTGGTACCAGCCTTAGCTGGGACCCAATAGTTATAAGGATACTAAAGTCAAAGTTGTTTATTGAATAGAATAGAATAGAATAGAAAAAAGTTTATTGGGCAAAATAAACAAATACAATAATACTTAAATTACTTATTGCGATCCATACCAAAAATAATTTTACTAAACTAAAAAACTAGTTAAATGTTGACAATCCCTGTCATTCCCCGTACGCATGCGCAGAAGGAAAAAACAGCGGCGCAGAGCGGCGCGCGCAGACTACCTATTTCAAAGCCGCTTCCCGCTTTGTCGGCTCGTCAGGTCAGTGTCACCTCATCTGTTTCCGAGCTCAGTTTATCATAAGTTCATAAAGTGTAGTCGCGTATAATTTTATCTCTGATCGTCATTATTCTTATTAAATATTGCGAGATAATGCTATGTGTATGCCATGAGTAGGTATGTTGGCATCGATTACAAGGACGATGACGATAATATGGTGCGAAATGCGACACAGGCCGTGTCCGTCCCGACGACGGCCGTCGTTGTTGAGGCAGCAAGGAGGAGTAGGTACACTTTGAACTGCTTCTCTAATCTTAGGGCTATGTTGTTGTGTAAGATATTCATGTGAACTGTAAAGCTGTGTTGATTGAGTTAAGTGACCCCGCTTGTTAGGTGAGTCGTCAGCTTGCTTGTCATCTTGCGTTGTTGTATGAAAAAAGTGTTTCTAGTTCGAGGTAAGTTGTTTTTTATTTTTAAATGGTAGGATAGTGCTAGTACAATTACATAATACCCAATTGATTGATCCGTGATAAAGTTTTAACCACATTTATCGATCTTACGGGTTCTTGTGTGTGATAAATACATACCTACTCAATTAAAATTATTTTTATTTTTGGTTTACGACTTAAAACCTTACCCACGTATTCATAAAAAACAAGTGAAGTTATATGAGGCTTATAAAGTGTTTTGTTTCTCTCACTCATATGAGAAAGAAAAAAGATAAAACATATTGTAGCAGTGTTTTATCTAAAATAGGTTTATTGAGCATTTATGAATATGGGCGTTAGTTTATTCGTCTGAGCTATTAGGTAGATAAAACCTACCTACTCAGATTGTTACTTCAATACAACTTTAAAATTTATTTGTGGTTTTTATGTTGACTCATACCTATCGTGATTCTCACACACTTAATATTCTTGTGAAGTATTCAATAAAGTTATCTAATGTCTATTTATCTTTTTTGTACTTAGCCTAGTAAAATAAATACTAGAATTGAGGAATTATAGGTTATTTATTTTAGGTTAATATTTGATCAAATAAATATTAGCTACCAGGAGTAGAAAAGTTTCTAAGAGTAGGAGGTAATTACGCCTGTTAGGGGGAATGAACTTAGAATAGAGCTGCGCTTCAATGTCGATTATTTTATTATTTTATCAAAAATAATTAATTTTTCAGCATGTAATAATGTCATACTACAGTTGTCATACATTGGTAATAAACTCTACACAAGGGACCCATTTACACGCTTTTCACTTTATTTGTATTTTTGGTACAACCTGTATAATAATAATAACTTAAAAATTGAAAAGAGTGACTACACGAGTTTGTTGCCAGAATCTTCTCTGTAGTTCAACTTTTGGAACCAGTGTAAATTCAGACAGACTGACAGACAGACAAACTAATAGACAAACAGACTGACGGACACAGGCTGTCTGACAGACAGACGGACCGACAGACAGACTGACATTGTAACATTGTTAGCTTGTCACTTTCTTTTCATTGTCACCATCACACTTAACATATCTTGTAATTTAATACCCCAAGCCCAAATTAATTACACAAATTAAGACGATCCTCCTTCTTTCCTCCCGATGAAAAATGCTAGCGAGGCACCCACCTACCAAACCTTACACATATTTGCATATTTTTTATTCACTACCTACCCAAATTTCACGTGGTCGTTCATTCATACCTATATTCAGGCTGACTCTTTATTCAACTTAATTATTAACTAATTTATTGCTAATTAATAACTATTCAAGACACGTTTGAACCAAAGATTTTTCTTTAGTGGGTCATAAACGTCATTGTCGCCATATGTGATTACATCTTGGGTGCAAGCGAAAAAATGTGGACTATACTGTATATTTTTTACTATGGCACATCATACCGCTTGGACCGAGCGGGCCGCGCTGGCGCGGCCGTGCCACTCGCGCGCGTCGTGTTTGCTTACGTTACGCTAGTTAATGGCGGGGGCTGAGGAAGCATTTTTACCTACGACCGCTGGGAATACCTCGCCTTAACTTAAACCTAGCGATAGCGATTACATGCCTACTATTGCCTACTTTCTGTAATCTGTGCAGTGTCTGCTCTTACATTGAAACCAGCGTTGCCAATCTGTGGGGAATTCCCCAAACTGCGGGGATTTTCAGTTCGATTGGGTAATTTGAGGGGAAAGCGTTTATGTGGGGAAAATGCGGGGAATTAAGACATTTACGCTAGAACTGAACTTAGAAGTAATAAAAGTGGTATAAGAAGTAAGTATAATTTATAAATTATGTAAGAATATTTAATTCAAGTTTAAAGCAATTTCATCGGCAGGAAGGTTTTACAGTTTATTTTATGGCAACATTTATGTCCATCAAACTTAGACAGAGTATCGCAGAGAAATTTCTCAAACGCATCTGTCGAAAGAAAATTTAGCGTTCTAAAAGAATTTGAAAACAGAGAATTGTAATCGCCTGCACAATGACACTGTAGTAGCGCTTATGACCACTAGAGAAGGTATTAAGAAGAAAGGAGGAAACCTAAAATTTAATCCTTCAAATGATATGGTGACAAAACAAAGGCATAATAAAGAGCTGCAATAAATACCTTGATGAAAATCATTAAATACTTAATAAGTAAATGTAATAAATATATTTGATTTATAGAAACAGTACTTTTATTCTTTCCTGAAAATTTGTGGGGAAAATGTGGGGAATATTGATTTTTTTGCCCCAAAATTGGGGATTTTCAGTTAGGTTTTTGGGTAATCGAGACCGTGGAAGTTGGCAACGCTGATTGAAACAGTGTGAAATAATTCGCATCTTAATTTTACTTATTTTTTTTTACAACAAGTGCGGCATTTATTCAATTTGATAAAATTTTAGCTTTCACATTTTGTAGGTCGAATGATTCGGAATTTCTAAGTCAAAGACCACGGACGACATCTACGAACAAAATATTATTATTGTATTGTCTGAGATTTGAGTCTTGTCGATTTAACAACAAAAAACAACATGAATTACGTGAAAGAAGGAGATAATATTTTGATTGTATGGAACAACAGCGATCAAAATGATATGAGTAATTTGGTAAATGATTTGAAAAGCTTTTCAAAATCCGGCAAAGTGGTTCTTGAAAATTCGCAAATGATTACGGAATGTAAGTGTATTTGACTTTTTTTCCTTCCCCTATTTTGTATTACCTGAAAGTTTATAACAAACTAGTGGTCGCCTGCGGCTCCGCCCGCGTAGCGGTCGGCTATTGTCTCAAAAGGTAGCTTATGTCTTCTCAAGATGAAGATAGTTTCGCTATCATTATCTCCATGTTAAATTTCGTCTAAATCCGGTGAACCGGTTCAGCTGCATAACGAAAAGTCAGATAGACTGAGTTACTTTCAGATTCATATTTTTTATTAACACAGGCCACACGCAGTTTACTTAAAGCATTTGTACTACACCTGCACTCTTATATTCTGTACCATAACAAATAAGTATTCTTTCAGCATCTCGTCCACATTCTTCTTTTGATTTGGTATTGTCTAATTGGATGTCACCATTCACAATAAAGCACACAGACAATCTACTTGCTATAATTGTCAAACTATTAAAACCAAGTGGCCAATTTGTATTCAAGGATGACAGTGATATGACCAGCACACTCAAATTGAATGGTTTTGTTAATGTTGAAAAAAACACTGACAATGTGTACACAGCTCAGAAGCCCAAGTTTGAGGTGAGATAACCGTTGTATGTACTATCACGGAAATGACCTGCCCTACAAATTTCAAAAGTTTTTCGCTTTAAAGTTGACACAGTCAACTTTAGCAGACCCCAGCCTTTAAATGATTCGACAGCATTTCAAAAAACATCTGAATGCAACAACATTTTGAGATCAGATGTCTTTTTGACAAAAATTAAGTACTTATTAGCTTTTGTTTATTTTTATTTTTCCATTTTTTTCAATTGAGATAAAAATTTCAGAGACATTTCCATTTCTATAATAGGTGAATACTCATCATAATAGCCCGGATTCTTCTATGTTTTTACCTAAATTAATTTTCTTTTGCTATACAATAAGTAATACCTACAATTCAAGAACAGGTTTTTTGTTCTTTCAACATATATAATATCTATATAGGTAATATATAATATCAATTTTTTGACTTTGACCAGCCTGCTGGCATCCGCTTGACAATATCGTCTATCGGAGACAGTACCGGAACATCTCCAAAATTTGAGGTTTTGAGTTAATTATAGGATTCAACTTCAAAGTGAAATGTCTATCCGATACACTATTGGAGCAAGTCCGAAACACACTCATGATGTTCATGGATATTTACTAATGAGCCTTTAAAGTTATCTATCTTTTTTAAACCTTTGAAATGAGCAATTTTAGAATAATGATTCTAAAATTGCTCATTTCGTAATATTCCAGTACTGTCTCTGATATATGATATAATATCTATTGAGTCAGGCAGGTTTGCAAGTACTTCACTCATTACTAAAGTGTAGCAAGTTAAGCAATGCACAAGTTGTAACCTACAGTAACTAACCATCAAACTGGTCAATCACATATTTGTCTAGCTTTTGTTACCTATGAAAAGATCTTAATGCTTTGGTTTTAGAAAGTTATAAATTTCTCATTTTATTTAGGTTGGCTCAAAAGCTTCATTAAAATTAGGTGGCAAACCTGCAGTATGGAAAATTGATGACACAGTAGAAGAGCAATGGAATGGTGCCAATGATGATGATGTAATTGATGATAATCAACTGTTAGATGAAGACGATTTAAAAAAACCAGATGAAAAGTCTCTAAGAGGTAAGAGACCTTTAACAATTATTACAGTATAGTACCACAGTATAGTTGCTTGGTGGCATAGTGGCTTGAGCTATTTTCTATTATGAAAACGAATCAACTTTCGCCATGGTCTATCCTGGATGGGTTAATCAAAATTTGTAATCTCTACCACCTTTATATTCTCGAAGGTATGTTGAGGAGTTGGTCCTGCCCACCAATCTACATTAGGTCAGTGTATTGGTATTGTGGCCAAACTTCTCATGTGTATCTCCCATATAGGAAGGCCTGTTCCCAGCAGTGGGATATATAAGATAGAGATGTGCAGATGCTTTTAAATATCAAATAGTATCTATTTCCACTGTTCATCCATATTGTCGGGCAAAATGTTACAGACATAGTATTTATGTTTCTTTATTTTACATGTGTTTACGCCAAACGGGTTTTCACACAAACTTTCAAGTCAAAAATATTGGAAACTAACAAACTGATTTTAATAAAACTTCACATGCGAAAATCATGCTAGTCTAAATTGTTGTAAGAGGAATTTTTGAAAAACAGTCATGAGTAAGAACATTTTTTTTATTTTCATACAAACCAGAAATCACAAACAAGTTCTTTATTTTTAAACTTTTTAAAAATCCCCTGAGATCTTTGTAGACTGACTTGCTTTGTCCATTTAATAGTTTCCAAAATTTTCTATTTGCAAGTTTTTATGAAAAGCCGTGAACGCTCTTATGAAATTACAGGCACAATTTTATTATCAATGATAAGATTGTGGTTTACATATCATGGTAAATGCTGCAAACATTTTGTAACAGTTCATTTATGTTCAGAGGATAAAGAGAGAATAGAGCTTTCACAATATATCACACTTCATTCACAACAATTTTTACACTAACAATAGAAATTATAGGAACAGTATTTTTGCCTAGAGTATTTCTATAATCATTGCATTTTTGTTTTTTAACCATCTATTTGTATTGCAACATTGTCAATTTGTTCATTGTAATTTTCACGTTATCTTTTTCTTATCGAATTTGGCGCGGTTTTGTTGTTTTGTATGGTATTGCTAAGTTTCGTAACATTAACGCATCTCGAGGTTTTGTGTTCCGAGCGGGCAATGTCTGTTGAATGACTGTATCTACGTCACGTCGAGGTGTTGTGTTCCAATTCCAATGCTATTACAGTTACAATAAATGTGATGTTGACCGAACGGTTTTTCGACAAGGTTGTTATATGTATAGTTAGATTTTTTTATATTTATTGGCCTTAATATTGTTTATTCAGACGAATGTATTTGGACATATCATATTATTATGGCCTCCAGTTATGGGGTACCTACAGCTAGCAACTCGAACATTAATAATAATAATAATGAGATACCTACTACAAAGATTTCTAAACATTGTATTATGTGGTATTATGAAAAATCTCTAATGCCTATTGGTTTCTAAAGAACACGGAAATACATGAACACATTGAAATGTCCACAGTGAACGAAGTACATAGTTGCAAGAGCTTGTGAGAGAAAAGGAACGCCTATGTCGCACACAAATAAACTGGCAAGGGAGTTCCAAATCTAGTTCCGGAGTGGTTCTAAATCTAACACGTGTCAAAAGGTGGCAAAAATTAGAACTGAAACAAAGAATAGAAAAAACACTAATTCTACTATGGGGTTAACAATCGCTTGAACCTTCGTTTTCGTATAACTTCATAGAAGGAGAGTGGAAAATATCTGATTATGGCTCTGTCAGCCGATGGCAGATAGCAAGATGACAACAAAATTAAGACTCTGGGATAGGCGATGAGAGAATAACTCATAATATGTATAAGTGTAGAATATTATTTTTTGATTATTATTATGATTATAATAATTATTCTGAACATTCTTGCAATATGCTTATCTTCACTTGACTAAATCGATCGATTAATGAGATTGAGGGATTGATTATTTACCAACATACCTTTCCTTCTCGTGCCCATAAAACCTGTTTTTTGTACTACAATAATGGTTATCATCAGATAGGTACTACTTACTTTGATTATTATCCATAGTCACGTAGGTACCTACCTATCAAGCACTCGTTGAAATGTGTGTAGATAAGGTTATGCAATTTATATATGGACTAGTGCAACTGCAGAGTTAGTAACAATAATCTAGCACACTTAGGTAATATTCGCAAATACTTACACTTTAATGTTACTTAGTTATTATTAAAGTGTTTTTTTATTCCAAAAATGATTATGTACATTAAAGATCACAGAGAAAGAATTACGGCTGGTTTCAATATTCTATACACGGAAAGAGATTAGTTACTGAGTAACCTTCAATTGATAAGCAACCAAACTTTAGTAATTACTTAGCTTACTTCTATACCTGCACATTATAGAAGTAAGCTTACTACAGTTTAGTTGCCTGTCTATTGGATTATTTTGTATCGGGTATTGGATAAAATATTGAAACCGGCCGTTGGAGCTACAAAAACCATACATGAAATGTCACCTTATGATTTGCGGATTACGTTAATTGTTACGACTTAATTAATTGTAAGTGAAAAATGGCGGCCCGCTCGCTATTTGACTAAGGGCTTCGACACACGGAAAGCGGGTCTGGGCGTGAAATTCACGTCGCGTGTTCTCGGCATGCGAATTTACTACTGTGACAATATATGAGAGACGCCATATATTAACCTGTGAAAGCTGGGCGCGGCGGTGCACGCTGGCCAGCGCGCGGTGCGGCGTCTCCGAATTATACAGGATGGCACATTTAGATCGGTCAGTATGGGAAAGTCTGAAACTATGAGACATACAAAAATCTTTTCTTAGGAACCATGTCATCGATTTTAGTAATAAGGAAAACTGCATTCATACATTTAAAAATACGTGTACTCAGCACGTAAATCTAACCCGGAGGTCTAGAAAAATAAAATAATTTATTAATAGAAGTAAGCAATTACTACAATCATAGATAGATAATATTATCGCAGATAACAATATGTAAAACAGTGTATGTAACAAGTTGCGACACCAGCAAAGAGCTACAAATAACCATAGAGACAAATTTTACGCACCTAAACGAATAGAATGTTGTATTGGAAAAATGGTGGTAATTTCGAACACTTACTAAAATAAATTAAAGGATATGAAAACAATGCATTTTATTCATTTCAGACATCATGTTTCATAGTAACGTTTACTGCTTAAGACCTACACAAGCGATATCTTAATAGAAATATTGTTAGTTCTATTTTTCAAAACGTCCGGGTTCGATTCCCGAGCTGAGAACACTTTTTTTTTAAATGTTTGAATGCAGTTTTTCTTATTACTAAAAGCGATGACATGATTCCTAAGAAGAGATTTTCGTATGTCTTAATGTCTTATAGTTTCAGATTTTCCCATACTGACCGATCTAAATGTGCCACCCTGTATTGTGATACTAATTAGCATTCCGATAACACGCGATTAATCCGCGACGTGAATTTCACGCCCAGCCGCGCTATCTGTGTGGCGAAGCCTTTACGATTTTCCACGCTGTAAACTGAAAGAACTTCAAAAAATTACGTTTCTTCCGTCGCAGTCTTCAGCGACAATTTCTGTGATGACTGTGATACTACATAGAAGATTACTTGTTCTGTTGTCCTGGTTTTTGTATGTACTGCCGAGGAGAAGATCCATGATGCACTATCCGCGTTGAGTCGCAATGTCCTAAAAGAAGCGTGTATAACTGTTTCAGTATGCGCCACCACAGGCAAGAGAAAGGCCTGCGCTGACTGCTCGTGCGGTCTGGCGGAAGAGCTGAAGGGCGAGGTCAAAGACACGCCAAAGTCCTCTTGTGGAAGCGTAAGTAGCTACAATATGATTTTGTTAATTTATATTTAGCATTATAATAAACGTTTGTAAGATATCTAAAAAGATAGGGGATACCGCAGAGCTACCGGGGACTTGGGATAACCAAAAAAAAGTTCTTCTAGAGACTCTAGCCTTTCCGTTTTTGTGTTATATACTAACTTCTAGCTAACGTGATTTTTTTCTACAGTACCTTTTTCATGTTTTATACTATTAATTTAGACGACATGCAAGCTGGCCGCCCGTCGCCTATAGACACCTGCAATTACAAGGAAAAAATCGCTTGGTTTTGCTAAATCAGATGCGTTGTCGTCCTCGGGCCTAAGATAAAATGGTTTGGTCGATGAGTGCCTCGAACGCATTTTTCATCGGTAGGATTTTTTCCATAATCGCATTTTGCCACGATCGTGTTTTTTCACGTGTGCTTTATGTATAATCGTATTTTTTCCTATAGGTAATTTGCCTTACAGCATGTTGTCTGATTCGCTTTTTGGTCTATAAAAAATTTGCCTAACAGCATAGTTTTATTATGCTTTTTGTTCTACTGTAAATTGAAAGATTGCAATTTATTTTTCTCTTTACGTGTATCACTCTCAAAATATAATAAATGTTCAAAAATAGTTGGGCTATTAAAGTTACTTTTCATGAAAATGAAAAAAAAATTATTTTTTTCGTCATTTTAACCTACAGATCCAGATGAAGAACTCAAAAACATTGACACACACTTATTTTCTTGAATATGCATTTATGACTAAATGCGGCTAGAAAAACTGAGATTATGAAATGGGAGACTAAGGTAAAAATCGATTATACATAAAGCACACGTGACAAAACACGATCGTGGAAAAATGCGATTATGGAAAAAATCCTACCGATGAAAAATGCGTTCGAGGCACTCATCGACCAAACCGATTAAATGCTTTCCATGCTCAGTAATTACACTGGCTACCATTCCCTACATATCGAAACACAACGAACTCTTATGACCAAAACAGGAAAAGCTTACCTACCCAGATAACCCTACATACGGGCCTACCGCTTAGTATTTATCGTATGGTTATTTCTTTGCAGCAGTTGAGTGCTTCAATAAGCTTCCCCTAAGTTGCCTTATCGCCGATGTCACTAGTGTAATCAAAAATTGTAGCTACCAGTTATATACTGATAATATACAGATGTTTTTTTTTATCTTAACGGGGTAACTCTTGACCTTCATCTCACCTGGCTATCTTACCTCCCAATTGTCGCAACACAAAAATGCTGTTAACATTATTGTTATGGCGGCAGACTTCGGTAAGGCAGTGGTAGCTAGCCAGGCGGACTAAGAAAAACCCTACCACCAACCAAACCGAGCAGAAAATATCTGCCCCCACGGGAATCGAACCCCGGACCTCTAGATCTGTGTTCGGTGGTCTCAACCACTAGACCACAGAAGCGGATGTTTTTAGTAGCCAACTCACGCGTGTATGATCTAGACGGGGACCTCAACAGTGTTGCATCCTGAGCTAAGCGGAACATTCTACTCCTCAATCCCAATAAATCAAAATAGGTACTTGATTCCAAGCATCAAGGAACAAAAACCTGAAAGTGTAACCCAGTTGTTGAGATCCATGGGCATAGTTGGTATTGAGCGAGTAAATGAAGCCAGATATAGGGGCATAACTATTGATAGCCATTTATGTTATGAAACCCATATAGTTAGGTCGTCAAGTCATGTTTTTATCGCTTGAAGGCATTGCACAAAATTAGAAATCTCCTTAGTGAAAAGTACGAATAACACTATGTGAATTATTAATTTTATCGCACCACACGGACCACGGCTTCAGTCAGAAACTCACCACCTAATTTAACGAGTGCAAAATGCTTGTTATAGCTTTTGTTTCAAGGTTTCAAGGTATCCCCTAGAAGTCCACATCTCACCATATTTGAACAGTGCTTCGACGCTGAATATGTATTACCGGAGAAATTTACACCCTGCTTCTTTGGTGTTTGACGTTGTGAAGTACATGAAGCTAACATATCTCTTTTCTAAATTACGTATAAGTACATCTCTATTTCATGACGGATACGGCACTAGGGCTTGCAGAATGACACACAATTCAGTTGCGTTCGCTGGCAGTTCCCTATACCTAGCTACCAAATGCTGGAATAACATACCTCTATCTATGAGACTAAAGATCTCATTTTTTTTTTAAAAAAAAACAGCAACCATTTTAAATAAATGAAAGAAGCCGGTACCAACAGTATAACGAAGCATCGATAATAATCATGCGATATTAGTATGTGAGAACGGTTTATATTCGTTAGCACTAAAAT
Source organism: Nymphula nitidulata (assembly GCA_947347705.1). NCBI lineage: Eukaryota > Metazoa > Arthropoda > Insecta > Lepidoptera > Crambidae > Nymphula > Nymphula nitidulata. The sequence continues at coordinate 14,049,409 of OX374630.1, read as the reverse complement.
AAGCCTAGATAATATCAATATTCTCATCGTGTTTATTTGCTTATCTCCAGTGTTACCTGGGCGACGCGTTCCGCTGTGCAACGTGCCCCTACCTCGGCATGCCCGCCTTCAAGCCTGGGGAGAAGGTAATGCTCGACCTTAACTCTGATATATAAACTAAATAGGATTAGTATTTAAACTGTAACTATTATTTTAGTATATCATGTTGATATCATGTTGTGATCACTTCTATATAATAAATCTTATTTTGTTTAGTTTCAAAGGTCGTTTTTTTTTTCAATGTATGTCAACCTTGTTTCATATTTCAAAGTACCTATATTATTTTATTACCGGCAAAGAATTTTTGGTACTCTCAATTATTAGATATAGGAAGATGTGTTTCGGGATTTGAAATAAAACAAACTTTTAGCAAATATTCAATTATACATATTTTCTCTTCTTTTTACAAACAGTTAACTTATCTTTAACATATTCTCGGTCAATAACATTTTTCCATTTACATTAATTCTGAAATAGTACTCATTCCGCTATACAATAAAATATACATATATATATTTTGCCATATTTGTAATATAATTACATAACAATTATATAATATTATTTCTCTATGAATAAAATGACACATTTCCTGTTCTCTAAATTTTACACTAACGAATTGAAAACATTTCGGAAATGAAAAATTATATTTTAGTAAAACGTAACTAGTATTCATTTAAATGTTCATATTTGTGGTAAGCGAATGAAATTATTATTTTTATTGAATTAATTGGATAATAATATAATCTTTCCATCGATGGCACATTGAACTGTGTCAACGTATATTATCATAATGAGGGTACAGTAGTATAAACTATGGAAAACATTACTGGCCTATAAGACATTGGCAACATTATGAATTGCAAGTTTACATTTATGGAACATACAGTGTATTAAAAGAATATTGTGGTGCAATTCTTTCATGATATTGTTTAATTCAGTAAAATAATCAAACATTGTGATTGATAAACGAAATGGATTGACATCTTTGGATAAATAATTGTCCCAAAGATAAAATATATTTAGCTATACTTGATCTTTGGGACAAAGAATATAGCTTTGTTTTTTGCCATTGATCCGATAATAGAAAATAAAAGAGTTGCATTGAAATATAGTCAATTTTAGTTATTACACAACTAATGCGCACGCTAATAATGTGTTTATACGATGGCGGTCTTTTATTAATGTACGAAAAAAACCGACTTAAAACAATTTATTAAATTACTTAAAATGTTATCCTGCTAAAAATGTATAACGAGATAATATTACATACAAGTATCAATACAACAATTAATGATTCATCCACTTATGTGTTACCAAATAGATTCATACAATAGTAATAATAATATTAAATCTTATAAGAATCGCATCGAATAAACGCACCATTATAGAATATCTAAAAAAGAACTACTTTCAATAATGACAGCATATTTGTAAAATGTTGGATATTGTCTGGTCAACATTATAACTATTTTTTTATTAGCTATAGTTATTCTTTTTTTTAATGATCGGTAGAAAATATAAACAAATGCTTTTACTAATAATTGTTCACTAAAATGGGTCAAAGTAATTGTAACTTTATTTTATTTTAATTTTAGATAAATATCTATTTTCATTGGTTTGAAAAATATTATATTGAAAATATTCGTAATTGACTCTTGTCTACTATTCGAAGTCGCGGAAGTACTCTGATTTTATTATTTAAGGTCAATAAGAATGAAATGCTATTTGAAATCATATTTTTGAAATTCTAAAGATAAACTATTGCGATTGTGCCTGAATTACGGTCAGGTAAACAAATCAAAAGCACAAATAGTTAAAATTAATACTCTCTGAATTAGAATTTTGGGAAATAATACTTTTTGTAATGAATTTTGTACTAAATGATCGTCCAGCATATCAGAAGCGGGGCGTTGCGTGCCGCGGAACGATCGCGTCCACTCACTAATAAATGCCCCTACATAATTTAAGTAATATCTTCGAAGAAACTACTATCCCACAACATTCAGTAAAGCGTCCCAGTCTTTTTAAAAGTTTATTTTCATCAAATTGAGATCTTCTTGTTTAGACTTGTTTGCGAGCGGCGAAACACTAGTCTTAGTTTGTGAGGTAGGCATAGTCATGATCTAATGAAGCGCCTTGTTAGAAAATACCGATTAATAAAATGAGATCTTTCATTACAATTACAAATAATATAAGACGATAAAACTAGAATTACATACATTATACAACAAATTATTAACTTTTGTACAACACCATGTGCGGTGTTTGTTTTCAATAGTCGGTTGTAACATACGATTAATAAGCACTAAACAGTTTACGGTACAATGAAATTAACACTCGGCAAACCTGACGAACCATTCTCGACGTGCGGCGCTAGACCCGGGGTCTCTGGCACTATTAGCATAAGCAAGGTACACACGACGCGCGCCTGTACCTTCACTTATGCATAAATGCATTCCCTGACACAATATAATTGTCAATCGGAGACCATCCGTTACTCGCCTCACAAGACAACCGTTCGTTGACGCTACTATTTATTGTTTGTATTATGCCAAATAAAATTTATTTACATTTCAGAGCGTAGAACAAATGATTTACAAATATAACCATTCACTTAATGATAATTTACATAAATCATATTGATTTTGATATGGCCATGCATTTTCCGTTATTTTGTATAACGATATATGTATATAGATCACAGACGCTAAATTTGTCTTCGGGCCTAAATTTTTCTCGGCGAATAATTTTTGAGTATAGGTACAACAACAGTTCTCTTACCGATAACTCACTTACTCTAATACATATAATATTTCCTTTATTCAAGCAATACTTCATACCTAATCTGACCAATAACTACAAAATATCACAGACTGTGTGTTTATTATGTATACATCTTCTCATACAAAAGTTATGTGTATTACACATGGACGTCAAAACCAAGAGATGACATCTAGTAATCGTGATGATTATACATTGAAAGAATATTATTTTTTTACAATATATGCAACGTTTATATTAAACATATGAAATTATTTGTCAGAAGAATTTGTCACTGTTACTCATCGAAGTAGTCTTAGTTGTATCTACAATCTATGAGGAGGAAAGACTTCGTAACGGTCGTAAGAATGCCCGTACAATGAATCCCGAGATATGTCTGCAGTCACAACCGGGGCGACTGCCGGCGGGCCGGGGGCCATCAATCGTGACAAGCACACGGCAGCCCATTATACCTACTACTTTCTAACATTCAATGTACCTTTAGATTTTTGTCTTAAATTTGCAAAACCGCGTGTCTCTAGCGATTATAAATCTCATTGGTTATCACATTATCTAACCTAGTTTAAGATCCGATAGAAACTCTGTAATTTTTGTGCTCGTTAAAATATTACTCCATGTATCAAATATTTGTCGTAATATGCCGGAGTTTGTAAGGTACACCGTCCTGCATTTCATTATGACCTCTAATATATAACAATGTGTCATTAAAGATTAAACCGTAGTCAAACTACGAGTGGCTTGCAAGCGAAGCGCCCTAGCGATTCACAGACGCTACTTTTGTGACACATAAATTTAGTCATGGAGTGTAACGTTCAACTTTGACCTAAATTACATACAATATTTACAAACATCGTACACAAACGCGTACAGAAGCACCCGACAGTAAAAAGCACCTAGAGTTCCCGAATAGAATATCATAAGCGTACGATTTTAGATTGCCGATCGCTGGTGAAACCGCTGCACGTTCGTTCACTGGGATGCGCGTGGGTACGTCGAGGTCGCAGTCCGCGTACCGGCACAGAATCGTCAGGCTCGACACAAACGTTTCACGAATTATAAAAAACATAACCGAAGCGAAATGTTTGCAACCAAGGCGATCACAACACATTCATAATCTTAACATCCACGGAGGGAGGCCGGGGGAATCAGCGTTTCTTAGGTGGTGGACGATCGTCTTCGAACACGTCGGAGGCCGACCATCGCCGCTTTCGGGCGTCTTCCTTCACGCTCAGGTTTTCTGGATGCGTTTGGGGCGGTGCGGGTGCTAGCAATGTGCTAGAGCCTTGCGGGCCCGTGGGCACTGAATGTCCCGTGTGGGTGGCGAGACCGGTGTGTCCCGCGTGCGCCGCGTGGCCCGCATGCCCTCCGGGTACTGCGGCGTGTTTGCGTGCCACTAGAGACACGCACACGTCGCCTACTTGCAGCCTCTGGACGTGGAGCCCGTACCGAGCCAAGGTACGCTCTGGCTTGCACGACGCCCATCCTCGGCCGTACACGAAGAACGGGTGCTCCACGGTTGACTCTAACTCCACCTGAAACGGGAAACATAAAGTTATTGATGTTTTTTTGGGATTCATTTTCATAAGGCTTTAATTATTATTGCTGATTATTTCTGATTTTGTGATTGTTTTTTATATTTTCCTGACCTCGTTTATTTTACCCAAAAGGAGTCAACAAACTCGTATTTTTAATTTTATTTGCGTGTATTTATATTCTGGAAAATTACTTTTATATGTCAATAACTTTTTTATATACAACTAGATGACAAACAAGCTGACGGCCCACCTGGTGGTAAGCATCCTGAGGCTTAAGATGAAATGCCGTCCAAGCCCAGTAATTACACTGGCTATCTTTCCCTTCAAACGGAAACACAGCGAACTGTTTCACAGCTTAAATAAGAAAGGCGGTGGTACCTTCTCAGACGACCCTACATACGGGCCTACCACCTAGTAAATGCTGCTGTCTATTGGCCGACTGCATTGCTATGCGAATGACTGTACTGGAGACGCCTACTATACTACTATTACGGGCCGTGCTAATACTCCTCAGTCTACAGTGGAGGAAAGTTGCGGTCGACTTGTGTCTGAAATCGAGAGTTCTCTAATCAGAGTCTCCGATCGGGGACGTCTAAACTTAGTCTAATTTAACCCCACTTAGTCACAAATCTGTGCTTTTACCCGTAAAAAAACCTTATTCGCTGTGTCTCCACAATTCCTTGACTCAACCATTTCCATCTCTAAGAGTGTCGGGATCCTTGGTGTTGATATCTCTAGTTACGTACAGTTTCGAAGTCATTTAGAAGATAAAGTCAAGCTGGCACCAAAGAAGCTTGGTGGGCTCAATAGGGCGCGACGGTATTTCACTTCGGGGCAAAGATTGTTACTGTATAAGTCTGAATTCAGTTTCTATGTGGAGTACTACTGCTGCCGTCTATGGGCAGGAGCACCTAGATACTAGCTTGGACCATTTGACGTGCTCCAAAGACGCGCTATCAGAATTGTCGACGATCCTGAGCTCACAAGCGGCATTGAATCCTTAAGCCTAAGGAGTGATTTTGCTTCCTTATGTGTATGGGAGTCATGGTGCATAACATGGCCGAGGCGCGGCAGCGCCGTACTGGTGTGGCGTAACGAGTCCAGGCATATTTATACGTCTAGAACGAGAGGACCGCCGTTGTGTCTCGCTCCCACACCGCCTCGCAGAGCAGCGTAGACAAATGGATGTGCGCACCAACCGACCATCGGCCGGGCACTGAGACGACGAACGAGAGGACTGGACATATTAATACTGTGCGAGTAGGACAGCCTAATTACCTATCTAGCCAACTCTGTCCAACAGTCGTTTAAATATAACACGCCTCTCTCAATAAACATTCATTAATCAGCTGACCATTGTTTTGCTTGCCACACTCTGCCCAAGCCTCCACATCTGGTGACCCCGACGTGATCAAGTCCGCTATACAACAGCAGCTCAAGAAGGACTCTGTGGAGCTCCTACTATAACATGGCAGAGGGACAGCAAGAAAAAAACTTTGCAGAGGCAAACTACGACGTCAGCGCTGTCTCCGTGCAATCAAGACTTCTTCCCTTTTGGCGAGAAATTCCCCGTGCCTGGTTCATCCAGTTCGAAGCCGTAATCGACCCACTGAGGACCTCTGATGACCAGAAGTTCCGGTACCTACTACAACAGTTACAGACGGTTGACCTGCAGCACCTGACCGATATCTTATACAATCCACCTTCCACTGGAAAGTACGAGAAAGTGAAGCAGCGTTTGCTTGAAGCTTATGACAAGTCGGACGTGAAGAACTTCCAGAAACTAATTAGTGGCCTGGAATTGGGAGACCAGAAGCCCTCTCAGCTTTTGAGAAAGATGCGAGAGTTAGCCAGTGGCATGATCACCGAGGAAGGTCTCAAGATCGAGTGGCTGAACCATCTACCCGCACAAGTCCGAGTCGTACTTTCGGTGAACAAGGAGTCATCGCTGGATACTCTCGCTGCGATGGCTGACAAGATGGTGGAGTATGCGGAAGGTCCCAGCGTCGCTGCAATATCGGTGTCAAGCCCGTCGACGCCAACGACACAAATTGAAGCCCTGGCCAAACAGGTAGAGAAGCTGACACTCGAGATCGCCGAACTGCGACGGGGCCGGCCGCAACGAAGAGACCGTCGCCGTCCATTCAATGCTCGATCCCGATCACGCTCGCAGACGACGCAGCGCACACACACACCTAAGCCTGGAGACGCCGACTGGGAGTGCCGTTACCACTTCCGCTTTGGAGATAAAGCGAGGCGATGCGAGTCACCCTGCTGCAGGAGGAAGAAGACTGCGGAAAACTAAAATCGACATCGACAGTGGCGGACGTCGGTGTCGCACATACTAGTCATCGCCTGTGTGTCTTCGATCGCGACACCCGAGAACGTTTCCTCGTTGACACAGGCGCCGACATCTCAGTTTTAGCCGCCACACATAAAAAAAACAGAAACAGTATTTCAAGCGCCTACAAGTTATACGCAGCAAATAACTCACCAATCAACACGTACGGTGATAAAACTTTGAGGTTGAACTTTGGACTCCGCCGCAGCTTTTTATGGACGTTCGTGGTAGCTGATGTGAAGACATCCATCCTGGGTGCTGATTTCTTGCGACACTTCAAGCTGCTTGTCGATTTGGACAAAAGGAAGCTAGTTGACAAAGTCACCGAGTTATCCGTGGACGCACTGGAAGTCGCAACAACTTCTGAGTCAGTGCACGTCGTTAGCAGCCAACAAGCCTACCACAAGATCCTCATGCAGTACCCTGATGTGCTCCGGCCAATGTCTCTGAAGCAGCCGAGCAAGCATGAGGTCGTTCACCATATTGAAACGACAGGCCCCCCACTCTCCGCTCGTCCGCGCCCCTTACCACCGGATAAGTATCAAGCCGCGAAACAAGAATTCGAACGCATGCTGGAGATGGGCATCTGCAAGCCATCCAAGAGTCCTTGGGCAAGCCCCTTGCACGTCGTGAAGAAGAAAGATGGTGGACTACGAGTGTGTGGTGATTACAGACGGCTTAATGCAGTTACACAGCCTGACCGCTACCCCATACCACGCATACAAGAGTTTACATATCAACTTCACAACAAGAAAGTCTTCTCCAAACTTGATTTAAAAATGGCATACTATTGGATTCCTATCGCCAAGGAAGATGCAGAGAAAACAGCCATCATAACGCCGTTTGGGTTGTTTGAATTTAATTGCATGACGTTCGGACTTCGCAACGCAAGCCAAACATTCCAGCGATTCATGCATCAAGTGCTGAGAGGGATAGATGGATGTTTTTGTTTCATCGACGACATCCTTCTGTGCGGAGAAAATGAAGATAGTCACCAACAACTTCTGCACCAGGTACTTCAGCGTCTGGACCAACACGGTGTCACACTAAATACAGAAAAGTGTGAATTCGGGAAAACGTCAATAAACTTCCTGGGCTACGACGTATCGGCGGACGGCATCAAACCTAGTGAAGATCGCATCAAGGCAATCGCTTCGTACCCCAAGCCGAACACTATCATTGAACTACGACGTTTTCTTGGCATGATAAACTTCTACCGAGACTGCCTACAACGTCAAGCCGAGCTGCAAGTTGAGCTAAATAAGTACCTGCACAACAAAAAGAAGAATGACAAAACATTGATCAACTGGACACCGCAAGCAGAAGAAGCTTTTGAAAAATGCCGGCAAAGCATCTCAAAAGCTACCTTACTCAGCCATCCAGTCGCCGGCAGCGCCCTTGCCATCATGACCGACGCATCTGATCGCAGCCTCGGCGCCGTTATTCAACAGAAAATAGACGGTGCATGGAAACCACTCGCTTTCTTCTCCAAATCGATGAGCGAAACTCAACGCCGCTACAGTGTGTACGACCGCGAACTATTAGCAATGTACACAGCTGTAAAACACTTCCGAAGACTCATTGAAGGCTGTGAAGTAGTCATTTATACAGACCACAAACCACTCGCTTACGCACTCACTAGATCAGCGAGCAACAGTGACACGCCCAGACGAGAACGACAGCTGCATTTTATTAGTCAATTCTGCTCGAAGATCTCATACATTAAGGGAGAGAAGAACGCAGTCGCCGATGCACTATCACGCCTAGATGAGATACAGTGTCCTAACACCATCGACTACAGACAGCTGAGTATCGATCAAGACAAAGACGAAGACCTAAAAAAATTAAAGTCACAGAGCAACTTGAAGTTTGGACAGATAACACTACCTGGTCTAGATCGGCCTATCACGTGCGAGCTATCAACTTCAATACCGCGACCCTATCTTCCAGCGACATACCGTTATGCAGCCTACAAAGCACAACACGAATTATGTCACCCGGGCATCAGAACTACAAGAAAATTGATGACAAGCAAATTTTTCTGGCCGTCCTTAAACAAAGAAGTTGGGCAGTGGACTAAAGCCTGCATAAGTTGTCAGCGTGCTAAAATACATCGACATGTAGCCACACCACTAGAAAAGTTTCCGCCGTCGCAGCGCTTCGAACATTTACACATCGACATAGTTGGCCCGCTACGTTTATCAAATGACTATCGCTACTGTGTCACTATCATCGACCGCTGCACGAAGTGGCCCGAGGCAATTCCGGTGCGTGACGTCACAGCTGAGATCGTCGCGCAAGCATTATATGACACCTGGATAGTAAGATTCGGCTGCCCACTGCGCATCACAACAGACCAGGGACGCCAATTTGAGTCCTCTCTGTTCAACGCGCTCATGAAAAAATTCGGCATCACTAGACTGCGCACCACGGCCTACCATCCACAGTCAAACGGCCAAGTTGAACGGTGGCACCGTACAATGAAAGCCGCGCTCATGGCTCGCGGCGCAACCACGAAGTGGACAGAGGAACTCCCCACCGTGCTACTAGGACTACGGACTGCACTACGGCAAGACAACAACCTCAGTCCAGCCCTCATGACATACGGCACTACACTTCGCGTACCCTCTGATTTCTTTACGCCCCAAGACGCAAGAATAGATGACGCCGAACTAGTGCGCCGTCTCGCTCACACGATGTCGTCACTCACACCCGCCCCGCCCCGCTCACCGTCGACTCAGCGTCCTTTTGTCTACAAGGACTTAGCAACGTGCACACATGTGTTCATTCGCAACGACACAGTCAGACCGCCTCTCACACCACCCTACGATGGCCCGTATGAAGTACTCAAGCGATACGACAAGAACTACAAGATCCAGTTACCACTACGGACTGCAGTTGTGTCACTAGATCGTCTGAAACCTGCTTACATCGTGACAGAAGACATGCATTCCGAGGCCTGCACTTCAAGCACCCAAACATCGGCAGCAACCTACCACTCGACGACGCCTCCCCATGACTCGACCACTGCATCTGCAAATCAACCCTATATTACGAGAAGCGGTCGTGTAGTAAAGAGAACCGTACGCTTCTCTTGAGGGGGAGTGATATGGGAGTCATGGTGCATAACATGGCCGAGGCGCGGCAGCGCCGTACTGGTGTGGCGTAACGAGTCCAGGCATATTTATACGTCTAGAACGAGAGGACCGCCGTTGTGTCTCGCTCCCACACCGCCTCGCAGAGCAGCGTAGACAAATGGATGTGCGCACCAACCGACCATCGGCCGGGCACTGAGACGACGAACGAGAGGACTGGACATATTAATACTGTGCGAGTAGGACAGCCTAATTACCTATCTAGCCAACTCTGTCCAACAGTCGTTTAAATATAACACGCCTCTCTCAATAAACATTCATTAATCAGCTGACCATTGTTTTGCTTGCCACACTCTGCCCAAGCCTCCACATGTGTGTTATACCGCTTGTAAAACAGTCGGCAACGCGCAAGTGATACCCCTGGTGTTGCAAGCGTCCATAGGCTACGGCGATCAGCTACAATCAGGTGAGCCGTATGCTTGATTGCCACCTTAGTGGTATAAAAAAACATATTTCGTTGTTTTAGCACCAGGAGTGTTTTTGTTATACGACAAGGGTGACAAAGACGGTATTCGTTATATTGACGACAGCATAAGAGACGAGTCCTATTCATCATCACCAGCCTATATACGTCCCACTGCTGGGCACAGGTATTCCTATATGGCAAAGAATACGATTTATAATTATTCATGTATAGACATTATTACCTGCGACCTGTTCCTGTCGTACGTGAGCGTGAGCGCCAGTTTGTCTGAGCGCTCCTCGAGCCTGAGCAGCGTGCACTGCGTGAGCGCTAGGTCGCCGCTGCGGTCTGCGCTCATCACGAAGTCCTCAGTGCGCATCTCCTCGACGCGTCGCAGTGATCCATCCTCCAGGCGGATCAACGCGCCGCGACAGAAGTACGGCGCAGGAACGCCCCGCTCGGGCGACATTGGTGGCTCCTGGAATTTATAACAAGGCAAAATTAGTTTGCCACTTGTTAGTTTTGGTAAGTTGTAAATGTAATTATTGAATTCGTTTTTACAAAATCATGACAAGAAATACGTTTATAAAAAACTACGCCACATTAGACTTTGTGAGGTAATTTGGAGCATGGCTTGATCGGAAATAATAATTAGTACAATTTTTTAATGTTCTTGTTGTGTAAGTTGTTTATTTTCATGGTGGTTAGGTGCAACATCAGCATATTTATATCAAGTATTTATACCGCATGATAAAAAACTAGATGAAATCTACGTTAATACGTATTTGTAACGCGTATTATTATTAATGTGTGTGAATTCTTCGATCCTTTAGCTATAGAGTGGTGTTAATAAATTTTGAAATGAAATGAAAACATCTTTATTCAAATAGGCCACGAAGCTCTTTCGAATCGTCAAAAACCACCTTTGTATGACCATCTCAAAAATATTAATATTAACTAACAATGTCGTAGTGTCTGTCTGTCACATAAGATCAAAATTATTCGGAATAAAAGCCCAAAAAAGACCGTGTCCTTTATAGACGTATTCACGTCAAAATAGGGGCCTCCTTATACTGACCTCTCGCGGTGGAGGAACCGGCGCTGGCGCGGATGTAGGCGGCGAATGCGGCGCCGGCGCCGGCGGCACGAACCCCGACGTAGGCCGAGGTCTCAACGGGTACGCCGCGGGGGGTTGCGGTAACGCTCGCGCCCTGTACAGGTACGACGCGTACCCGTGGGGCAGGAACGGGGTGTAGGAGGGGAAGGAAGGCGCCGGCGCCGGGGGCGCGGGCATGGCGTCGCGGCGCCGCGGCGGGTACCGCGCGTAGGGGCGCGGCGGCGGCGCGAGGAACTCGGGAGTCATGCCGACCGGCGCTGGCGGTGGGTACAGGTGGCTCAGCTGCCCCAGCTGGGCCAGCGCCTCGCCGGGGAGGCTCGCCGAGATCATCGGACGCGCTGTTGACAAAAAAGTCACATTAGGCACTATTCATCAACGCTTGAATAAACATAAAAAAATAACACACTAGTTAATATATTTCTAAAGGTTTACAGAATTACCACTGCACATCTAGGTAGCTTGTAGACTGTAGACAGAACACATAAATACTCCTGAATATTAACATGATTAACGCATGGAACTTTAAATCTTCCCGATAACAGGAATTCTGTAAAGTGAGTGACGTGTCACTTCGACACGTATAAAAGTTATAATGTAAAATCTTCCGCAACTATAAGTAAAATTACGCCGTATAATATATGCTGTTTTAATCCGAAAACAGAATAAAAAAACTTCTTACTTTTGAATAACAAAAAAAAAACTTTGGTCAGAGTGGACTCTCAGTTAGAACAAGCATTAATCTTATGGCAAATAACATATTGTTTTAATATTGTATTATAATATTAATATCTAATGACTGTCTAGTAGAATAGTAAACATAGTGTTTGCGATGCAAAATAAAGGTCCAGGGAGACTAATAAAGCATTCATTTCATAGGGATTGACTTTATCAGTAATCTTTGATGTCTAATGTGAATTGATGTTTACTTAAGTAAGACCATTTACTTATTTATTATCATATAAGCAAAGCACAAAGTATCAATACAAGCACACACAAATAAAATGTATTCCATAATGTTGCTAAATTAAGTAGGTAACATATACATAACATACATTGAAATAATACTACACTCCTTTTCATGATCAAAACAAGTAAAACCTTTTTAAAATAAGAAAAACCACAACTTGCTACTCAACTATATGTATAGTTAAGTTGTGAAAAAACAGTGTTTCCTTTGAGCTCATAATAATAGATAACTTTAACCTACACTCGACGTAAAACAAAGCAAGAATCGTAACAATAGTGAACATTTTGATAGAATAGTATTTATCGTATGTTATGATAAATAACAATTACTATGTATCTGTTTGTTACGTAAAACGGTAGCGTTATCATATCAGTTTGCATTATTATTATGCCGACAGTAATGTTCGGTGGATTCCGCCCATAAATAATATCTGAACTAGATAGTGTTAGCACCGAGCCCTTGTTCTCATACGGTAGCCTCAGACATCTGTGTTAGATTACTTGAGACGAGTTTTAGTACCAGATAAGAATGTAGAGTGGCGACGTCAACATTATAAATAGACTTTATTCACGCACCTATACATATGTAGGTAATTTAAAAGTTATAATACGTTTGTGTGTGTAGGTAGGCACATCAGACGTTTCGACGGATTTTAAGTTGAGTAGGTAAGTACTGTAACCGTCTAACTAACAAAATCAAACATGCCTAGGTGGTAGGCCCGTATGTAGGGTCGTCTGGGTAGGTACCACCGCCTTTCTTATTTCAGCCGTGAAACAGTTCGCTGTGTTTCGGATTGAAGGGAAAGGTAGCTAGTGTAATTACTGGGCATGGACGGCATTTCATCTTAGGCCCCAGGATGACAACGCACCTGCAATATCAAGTGATTTTTCCTTGTTATTGCAGGTGTCATTAGGCGTCGGTAACCACTTACCATCAGGTGGGCCGTCAGCTTGTTTGCCATCTAGTTGTATAAAAAAAAAAAAATGCATTTTTCTTATGTTTTGCGTTTCAGCTCAGGATTATCTTTAAGAATTTTTATTACTTTTATCACCAAACCGATCTAAATATTTGAAGCAATATATCTGTTCGGATTATGCGATTAAACTAATAGATACGTCCCACATTAGTAAAAGATATTCCGAATCAATTAAAGATTTAATACTTACCTATATAGTACGATTTAATGTTCGCTCAGATTAAGGCAGATGGTGTTTCTTGTTGTTTATTAGCGTTGTTTTGGGTTGTCTTAAGCTGTTGTAACAGTTCTACTGATTTCAACCGTTATAATTTTGCAGTTTTGGGAGGAGTAGGTGGACAATTGGACATACCAAATATAAGCAGCCAAACCACAGATTAGTGCACAAACTCCACTTAAATTTTGCACCAACCTATATAATTTGCAGTGTGTATGCGGGTTTGCGACTATATTAGAAAAAAAAAGTATTTTGTAAGCAGCAACAAGCTGTGTTGTTTGTCTACATCGCGGGTCGAGGGCTATCTCGTAATTAGAAAACTTGTAGGCATATGTATGTTACGAATTGATAATCATGTTTGTGCAAATTCTTTTGTAGTTGCGAAGTGCGCTAATGTATTAAACTGTGTGTGTGTGTGTGTTAAACTGTTGGGTAGGTACCTACCTATTAATTTATCTGAATATCAAAGCAACTTAGTAACACATTTGCAATAGAAATAGAAATTCCGCAAGTACACACAGTAATTAAAGATATTCTGCAAGTAAAACTAGCTAGACTATTTCGGTTAAAACAGGTTTACATATCGGCATTGGCAAACGTGTTATTAGAATAACATTCTATAACAAACAAGACTTACCTACGTAGACAGTTATAAAGCAATATATGTTAGGAAGCAAGGTTTGTTGCTTGTGGGCTAACGTTAAATTCAAAGTAACTTTCCTCTGGATTTTGTCAGGGGGAATGGTACTATTTATTATTCAAGCTGTATCTAGTCTTAGTCGTTGCTTTGCTACCCTTTAAAAAAATAGACAATCCAGTTTACAGGCTGGTTACCTTACCAGTGACCTTCAACTAAATGTATGACATGGATGCATTACTCGGTGCTAACCATCAGGTTCATCATAAACCAGATAGGTTTTGAGTAGCTCGGTGGCGTATTGGTTTGAGCGCTCTGGTTTCGATTACGAAAATGAAGCAACTTTCCCCATGGTAAATCCCGCCCGGGTTCATTTCATTAAAAATTTGTAATCTCGAGCTCCACCGTGCTTCGAAAGGCACGTAGGCACGTTAAATCATTGGTCCCAGGTGTTGCTGCAACCGCTTTAATCCACCAACTCGCATTGGGCCAGCGTGGTGGTGTTAGCGCCCAAACTCCCCTATGTGTTTCTCTCTAATAGGTAGGCCTGAGCCCAGCAATATATGTAAAGGCTGGTGATGTGATTCAGTAAACAAGCCAAAAATAGTATAAAACAGACTTTAAAAAGTATTTAAACATGTAACGTCGGAGCCATGCAATTAGTGTGATGTTATTTACGTTAATATACCCATTTAGAATAAAAAAAATCTTGTTATTGCGCAATTTTATCGATAAGAAATTTGAATGGTCTTAGCTTTATGGTAACGGAAATTATAACTTGCCGATGATGCTGTACTCACTTCGATAGTAAGTAAATGTGGATCACGTGAAACTATCGATAATTTATTGACCTGATACTTACCTAAGATAAAAACAAGCAAGAGGTCTGTATTTGAATACCGATTAGATAAACGGTCACGCAAATAGGCATGAGACTAGTGTTGTATAACTATTTATTAGTTTCCTATAAATGACTGATTCAATTCAATTCATATACTGTTATAATGGCTCGTTAGGAAATAAATAACTCATAACCCAGCAACCAACAATTAAGTACTTTGAATAAATAGCCACGTACTTACATAATAGATGGGGCACGTTGACCAGTTATCGGATTATGTTGATAAAAATACCCATCAATTTATTTTTATCCAATTCCTCCTAGAATGATATAGATTATTAAATGATTTATCCTTATTTTGTCAAATTATGGGTGGACGCTACCACCAACGGACATAAACTGCAAATTACAAAGTTGTAGATAGGTAATATCTACTGGGATTTCTACGATGCAAAGAGACAGCTATGCGGTCCCTACCGGTTCTAAAGTATGCCCACGTATCTAAATATAGGATATACGAGGACTTTAGAAATTTCTGCAAATCGATCTCTGAATATGACATAGGTAGGTACGTACTTGAAATAGACAATGCTATATACTTTTATAGTTGGTTATTTTTATAAAATTACTGAATTGATCTTTGTTAACTTTTGTTACGAGGTAGTAGGTAAGTACTTACATAGTTTAGTAAATAGGTATATGACCAATCAGTCTACAAAAAGGTATATTTCAACACAAGTCGCACATAAACTACAGTGTGCATTGCAGGCCACTGCAGTTTAGAAATAAAGAACATCTGCGACGCTTTGTTTAAAGTACAATGAAGTGGATTTTTACGACGCGACGTAGACTGTACAGTACCAAAGTACAGTAACGTAAACAAACGTAGGGAGCGAGCGATCCTCGGCATTCCTGCGCGTTGGCTGCAGGCGTTAATTTCGAGAACAAAGAATGCATATGCACCTGCACAAACAATATGCTTTTGTCGAGTTAGCATACTACGCGTTTAGGGATGACTGTCGTGCTTGTCGATGGATAATTAGTCCTACCGATGTGTAAGTAGGTTATTATAATATGTATTTTAGCGCACATATGTGCGCTTGGTAATAACAGTCGATAAGTCACCTATCTTTCTATATGTATATCGGTTCGATAAACGGTAAGTACTAAATAACGAAACCAATAATATTTCCTAACGTCAGGCTTTCCAGACATTGTCACTACTCACGAACCCAACACGGCCTTGCTGAAATCGCTCCACTAAAATCAAGGACCCTTGTATAGCTCTTGGGTTAACCAATCGAGCTAGTTTTCGGTAAAATTACGTCAGTGTCTGAAAAGACGACAGGTTTTTTTTACTTATTTATCATGCTACATATGTTTGGCATCGTAGGGGAAGTGAGAAGGTTCTAGTTTTCACAAAAGTTCCCCATTTCTCTAGAGAGCTGGCCTTTTTGCCTCTATCAAGAGCATATGTATATACAAGATGTGGGTCGCAATCCCTTGTGATCGGTCTCTTTATTTTTATTCAAGATACAGTATTCATATAGGTTTTTAAGAGCAGCGACACCTTATCGATATACATCGAATATTGATCAGCATCAAAAAAAAAACGAGTTACGAGGCAGTCGCCATGTTTCAAAGCTCTTAAACTAAATTCGTTTTGATAATCATGAGTCGTTCCTAGAAAAAAGTCACACTTATTTCAATTTTGACTATTCACGTCGTTATAAAATTAGGTCATTTTTAAGACGAGACGGACTCAGTTTTTATTAAAAATATGTCTAACATTAGACTATGTTTTGTAATTAACCTCAGATTATTATAATCTGAGATAATAACATCGTAATATAATTTATGTTATGTTCCTGAAATTAATAAATATCTGAAATTAATAGAAATTAATAATAAATTTACTACATATAGCGGCATTTATGATATTTGGTTTCAGCTTCGGTATGTTACCACAATTGAAATGCAAATGAAGGTCACTAATTATATTCAGTTGCAATTGTGTTTGAATCAAATGAGTCATTCATTTGTGTTTGATAACTGACTTAATTGCACCTTGTAATTACAACGAATGACTTTAAATAGAATAAATTAAAGTGAGGTTGGGCATAGTAGTGTTTTGCACGAGAATATTGATCGCTCGACATACTTTGTATACAAAGAACTCTTGCGCGCTTGTAGTGTTGGTTTTAAGTGCGTAAGAGTTAGTTCAGAAAGCGTTATGTTGGGTGCAAGGGGGACTTCTCCCCTTTAAAGCTTTCTTAGTTCTCTATCTTTTCTTTTTATATAGTGGGCAACACGTGTGTTGCCAACCACTTATGTTCAAGAAGACTTTACTTGCTACATTTTTGTAAAAATATCTACCTCATAAAAGATATCAAATTAGCAGTTGCGTAAATATTATTAAAGATATCTTAACAGAGTGCTTCGTTGAGGAAACGTTGTTTTGCAACGACTGAGTCACAATAACAACAAAAGACGGTATCGTGACTAAACCTTTAAAAATTCTAGCCAATTAAGCAGCCTTTAGCCGGCTGAGACTGACTCGGTGACTCTACCACTATTTTTGATTATTTTTGTCCTTGGAAGACTACTAACGCTCAACAAAATGAAATGAAAAAGTAGTAATTATGTTATTTAATTGCTGTAAGAGTATATTTATGATACGTTCACGTAAAATGTTTTAATATTAGGTACCTACAATATTTACCTACTTCAAGAGCTGTGAATTCGAATCACAGTAAATGAGGCTTGCATTTATCTCATAAGTTTAAATTATTTCAACAGTGAACGATTGTTACAAATAAACGAACAGTGAACGATTGATTGCGGAAAGACATAATACATGCTTACATAATATAATAATATATTTTGGTGCCTAGTGAAATACTTATACCACGAATAGGTAATCGCTAGTGACTCTGCCGTGAAAAACGCCATAAAACATAATTTAAATTTAGAATGTTCTAATTTTGAAAGTTTGGCGTCTCGCTCGAGTGCAGTGTCTAGAGCTGTTGGGCGGCGGCGGCGTAGGCGCAACGCAAGGTCGAGGGTTCGCCGTCCTACGGCCGGCAAAAACGATCGCCTCTACTATAAGCGTACGATGTCGATTCTCCGTTTTAAAACTACAGTGCGGTCTTAGAATGTATGGAATGTTTTTTCTAACACACTTTATTAAGGTGTACAATTTACGTAAAATTCTCTCTTTAAATATGTAGTGTAGAGTCAGCTAGTCTAAACATTGTTTTGCGAATACTTATAGCGAAGCATTTTGATTTATGGAAAAGTTTAAATACAAGTTTAAACTGATAATTTTTCTTTCAATGAGTGTCTGTAGTAGGGGATTGACTGGCAATGAATGGCGCACCAAATTTGCGATTCTGCGGAAGCGTTGTTATCACGTGGCGCGCGCAACATGGCCGCGTACCATTGAACCGTATCTATGCCGTCGGTGTTTGCTATAGCACTCGCCGACAAATGTATGCTTTCAGAAATGGATTAAAGGCTTATTTTTTTATAACTAGACGCAGTATTTGTAAGTTACGATGAAAATGGCATATCATACTTCAATAAATGGTTTTGCGGTTCGATTAGTCTATATTAGTGTGAATAACGCTATTCTTACTATAAATGTGGGTGATATGTTTCGTACACTATTACACATACGTCTTAATTGCAAATACTAGTTGTTTAATACCTACTGTGGCGGTCGGTTATTTCATTATTTATATATTATTGTAGCCTAAATACATATACGTTACTAGTCTATTTTTCCTTGACATGTTATAGATGTGGTCAAATGAGGGCACTTGTCAAATGTCTTTTTTATTGAATTGTAGATAAAGAGAGACACTGAAGAATCAGAGCCACCTGATAGTAAGCAGTTACCGTAGCCGACACTACTCACGCGCTGCCTACCCTGTAAAACACGAGAAAACATTATGTTGACAGCATAGGAAACGAGTCTCCCTGCACCCAATATAACACTTTCTGAATAAGCCCTAGCGACCTTACTTACCGCAGGAACACACAACAGTACAAAGAAGTGTTACTAAGTAGCTACCATCTTCTATAAAGTGGTGGTGCTAACCCAGTTGGGGGCATTTTGTGTGGTTGTTAAATACCACTATTTTTATAGTCAACAACTCAAAGTCTGGGAGACTAGGGCATATGCCTTTGTCTCTTGAAATATGAGGAGTTTGGGTCATAACACCACCACGCTGGCCCAATGTGGCCTTTCGAACACGGAAGAGCGCGGATCTATAAATAAATTTTCATTGACCAATCCGGGTTTGACCAAGGCGAAGTTTTTTGTTTTCGCAATCGAATCCGGAGCGCTTAAGCCAGTAGCGAGCCCCCGTTTTATGTGAAAAACCAGCGCAGTTATAATGCGTAAAAGCCCATTATTTGTGTTTCTGCATTGCAATGTGCTGTGCTCGCCTGAACGTGTGCTAGCTTTAGCGGGGCGTGCGGGGTATCGCTGGTCGATAGGGCGCCGCCCGTAACCCACTTCCGGCGCCCCTGACCTTGGCGCCGCCATTCAAGCCGTCTTACAGGCCGCCATAGCCGTACCACCTCCCCGGCGTACCGCCCGCCCCACTCTCCCCGCCCGGCCTACCTTTACACCGCCCGCCCTAGCAATATTTCCAAAACTAGAAAATTAGATAGCAACAACGGTTTTCACTTCGCCTTCTGTTTCTTGTAGTAACTTAAATGGTTGCTTAAGGTTTTGAAACTTATCGTGATACGTAAATATGTTAGGTAAATAAATATTTATATATAGGTAAATCTACCTGTCACAATTAAAGCTCTAACTTGTGTTACTCATTCATACACCATCAAGGAAAACTGATATATACATATATGTTACTATTAATCACCCATATTAATAAAGCACGCACACGAATATACAGATCATTCCAGCATTGGATAGCACTTTCCTTTCACTAGACACCGCACCATCCCCCACTCCCCATCAACGCCTCTCCACTCTCCACCCCCTAACTTACAAATGTTGGATTATTTTGACTGCACGCCTAATTTGTTCTGTAGAAATTGTTTATCAGATATCGAAGTCTCAAAACTTTAACACAATATTTACTCTTTACTTCTATATCGAGTCGACGACGTCCTTTAGCTGTATTATTATTTTGTACTAAATAATAACTTTTCAATTATTATAAACATTAGACAGGGGCCAGATCTGAATTTTTAATTTAAATATGAAAATGTGTACTTGTAGTATAGACTGCGCGGTAACCGCTTGCCGTCATTTGGGCCGCCATGCGCCAGCTTGATTGCTATATAAATATCTAGCTACTGTATTGAAAAATAAACAACTGGCGGCGACAGCAAAAGTTATTTGCATTTACATTAAAGCTTTATCAATGAAACTTCCTTCACTACATCACTATTAAATGTGAGGATATTGACATAATTAACCTACATAATTTCGATTAATAATCTAATCACATAAGCAATAATTTCTAAGTGTATTTAGAAGTATTGAATGGCCAAATTTACGTGTAATTTGGGCTCTATTATGAAGAGTTTTGGTACAGATTTTTGGCATTATCGAAGTCTTACTATAATCGAGTTATAAATAAAATTGGCGAGGCTTCTAACTAGACGCGCATTACACAAGGGTATCTGATACCCAATAGCGAAGTATGAGTCCGTGAAATAAACAGATGGGTATTAGAGACAGAGTACTTTTATATAAAAGCAAAGTATAAGGTACCTACATGTGCTGACGCAGGAGTCCAATCGTCTAGCTCAGCTACAATTATTATCACGTAATCTTAAGTAGATATCTAATAACTACCTACCACAAAGCCTACGCAAACTTTATGAATAAAAAATGTCCTTTCATGGTCAACTGATATGTTACGATAACCAATATACCTAGTATCGAATATAAGTTTTAAGAGGCCGATACACGGTGCAATTCGTCGTAACGATGATCTAAACCGGTAAACTACAGGTAATTCTTTCCAATAATAAAATTTTATTTTTTCTTTAAAAGAAAATGTAAATAAAACAACAGTCGCATAAAAAGTTCATTTATTTATTTTCAAATAAATTTTTTTCTAACCAGGTTTCGAACCAACGATGCTTTGTAATTAATAATTTACCGCCTTCTAGGTACTAACGTCGGTGTTGCGAAGCGATCCGTCGTTGCGATCGATCGCAACGATCCATAGCAACGACGGGTCGCACCGTATATGGGGCCCTTTATATACAAAAATACCGAAGTCGCGCGCTCTCAAGCAAGTCGAGACATGTCAAGCTGGCAGTTTAATTTTATTTTAATATTATTTAGTACTAGCACGTAGTGATTCTAACCTCTTTGATTCACCCGGCATGCTTTCCAATACCTACCCGTAAAGACAAAACTGATAATTTTAATAATAATAATATTAAACCTTTGCAGGCGTCCCAGAACCTAGTTTCATCACAATCTGATAAATAGTGCCGGAGCGGTATAGGGGGCAACCAGAAAAAATGATTTTTATTTAACTTACCAACCTATCGTTCTCGAATGCACGTAGGTAAGGTACCCTACGCTACGGTCGCTACGCAATGGAACGTATGGAATGATTTCTGTTGATTTGATGTGAAGGTATTGCGATTATAAACATTTTCCGTTTACATAAATAGCTAATTTTCTGTACCACTATCTTCCAATATAACTATTATTCTATAAAAATGCCTCAGTCATTCATTGTCTATATCAATGGTCATAAGTTGTGATGCGAAACCACGATCTTTCACAATTCCGCGTGACTGTTCCGCGAGGACTTTGAAAGAGTTGTAAGAAAAAGTCTTGTCATTTTTTAAATATCGAAACATTTATTAAAATATGACAATTATTACTATTAATGTGTGTATTAATATTAATGTAGAATCCATGATTACAGACGCGTACTACTATAGTGCGTCATATACTTTATGAACTGAAACCTGATCGTAACTGCATTCAAACGTTTTATTTCAAGTATCATGATTCATTCACTAAACAAGGAAAACAATGAAACTATTACTTATCTTTGCCGGAGATGATGTAACCACAAGCTTTTTGAATAAATTCCACATTGGTTTGCTATGTGTGGCTGTGTACTCTAATAAATAAATAGGTATTCTGTTCAGATGAAATAATCGTAGAATATAAAAATTAAAAGCATAGCACCTAATCTACAACAATCATCATTTCAATGAACTTTGTGGAATAGGTGCTATGCTTGAATTAGAGTATAAGTATTTTTAGCGAGAAGTGGATACAGGTGGATAGGTACCTACAATCATGGTTTGAAATTAGTGTATCTTTGTCTCTACAGAATATGTCTGTATGCTAACATAATTCCAATAGTTTGTCGTAGTTAACTTAAGTGTAATTACATAGGACTTCGTAATTTACGGCTAAAAAAATGTGTCTTTTGCATGGCTATTGCGTTAAATGTTGTTTCATGTATCTGAACGCCTTCAATGGATATAATGAACAATTACGTTTTGCAAATATAAGATAATAATAGCATATCAACTACTGTATTAGTATAGTATACTGGACAAACGTCAGCTGTGGTCGATAGGGTGTGTCATACGGATGTGTGGGGTGATTACGGTACGCTAGGTGGCAGTCGCACCTGTAAAGCCAGATGTTCGGAACGTTACTTGGTTACGTTGTGAGTATAATATATAGGTAGGTACACATAAATTATACTCAAGATCACGAAGGTATTGGGATTGGAATAAAAACAAAGCATTATATTCCAACTTAACAATGATTTGGAACGATAATTTGGATCAATTTTAATGTCGACACTGTCAAAAAAAAACTGGTTTGATAAAGGAAAAAGTAAATGGATTATAAATTTTCAGGCTAAGCTTAGATTTAGCTTATTTAAAACAAAAAAATGAGGTTTCTTTAATTTTTTTTTTTTAATTTCTTTACCTAGTTGAACTACAGATGATACACATAGATATTTCTACATTTTGAATAATTTCCAATAGTCATGCGACAATAAAACAATGGACGGTTAAGGCTTCATAACAGATAATATAGTGAAGAATGATAAGGAACTCTAAAAACATTACCCATTATTGGGTATGCCGCAGTCCGATACAAATATTTGACAAATTTTCATGATAAACGCAGGTTTAGATGCCAAGCCACCTTTGGGTTTTGTCTGAATGAATGGCGGCGAATCATGTCACGCGAAGTTACGTAAGTTCCACCTCACTTGACTTACTTGTTTGCGGTAAAAAGCGGCTGACGTGTTAATTACGTTGCAGTAATGCAAATTTTAATATTAACGTTGCGTTTCGATCGCTATCATAGAACCGGTTATATGCGTAGGTATACACCTATATGACATTGCTATCGGTATATCTCTTTACGTTATATCTATTACCCTGTACATACATCCTCAATGCCTGAGGTGTAGGTAATAATTAAGTACTTAATTTATTCTTTTATAAAAAAATATAAAAAAAATATGTTGTCTATATTTAGTCCGTAATTTTTAAGCACTTAAGTGCCTTACAATTTATTATAACATAGGAACTTCAAATGACGATCAAAATTATTTATAGCTCTTACTTCGCATATTCAGTATTTGTTTCTTTCATTGACTGTCCTTTTCCGAAATTATTGTCTAAATTTCAAAGATTTATAAACCCATGGTGAAACGAATACTGTGTTTTATATAGACAGTAGCTTACTTCACAGAATTTAAGAGATTAAAAGAGCATTGAGATGACCAATTTTGGAATCAACAACAGTTTTATTGAGTGTATCACGCAATAGAAGAGCCGAGGCAAACAACCCCGCCTACGCTCGGTAGCAAACACACGGACACACAGTGTTATACGTATATTTACATACGCTTGGCTTTATAGGCAGGGGACACACTTCCATTTATGAATCAACAAATATACGGTTGACCATGAGAAACACTTTCAATGATATGATACGTGCCCAATTGATTTAAATTTATAGTTGTTTCGGTGAAAACATTATGTTAAAAGTGTTAAAACTGCTTTTGATAGTCATAGTTTATCAACTTATATAGGTGTATACGTTTTGCAATAAATATATATTTCATCTTTATCAAGAAAGTTACGTAAAAATATGTGAAAAGAACGTAGAATAACTAGGTACATATAATACGTATAGAAACCTAACATGCATGACAGAAAAAAATAACTTCTTTGTGTCTAACGGGAGAAAATTGATATTCTTAATTTCATTTCACGTATCAAAGAACAATATACGTGCAATATATAATAAACTATAGTTTTGTTGCAAAATATTGGTTCTTGCTAATCTTGTTCACAGCGAAGCTCGAATTTAGGACTTTATTTTTAAATTTAATTAAAACTATTATACTATATGTGAGCAAGGCCCAAATGGTGTTGCAATCGCCACCGCCCACGGACGGCAATTGATTCGACACGAACGTGTCATTCTACCTGTAATAGGCGCCACTGGTCGGTATGCGACTCGTCCGCACCACGCTTTAAGTATACTGTAGTCACGCGAGAAACGCTCAGTAAACCTGTATCGAGCTTTACATTTGAGAATAATAAACTTTGTCAACGAGGGAGTGCCTATGTGTTGAGACAAAGTCAAAGGGGCTGCGGGCTGATGCTTAGGGTAAAATACACGCTAGTAAGCACTGTAGGTTAGGTTAGACTAGATAGGCTGATTAATTTTAGGCACACCTTGTGCCTGAAAATAATCGGCCTATTCTATTAGGATAAGTTTTTTGTAAATTCTCATGGAAAGAGTATTATTAATCTTGAGTTTAATGCACAATATGATAAAATGATTCATAATGTAAGTAGTTGCGAAACACCCTATATTTCTAGTACCTAAATATTATCATGACTCCATAGAGTAAAAAAATAATTTCTCGTGACTCTACATAAGAGGTAGTGCGCAGTTTATAACTTTTCATTTTTTATAAATCTATCTTGTTTAGAAGAATAAGCATCAATATTGCAGAAATTACAGAAATAATAGTCACATCCCCATGACATCGATAAATATGAAGTAAAAGGCAGTTGGCAACTGCAACCTTATAGTTTGTGCCTACCAGCCGAATTACACAATAGCATTTTTGATTACATTTACTTACACAAACGACTTATGTATAATGAAAGTTGTGGCAAAATTTCACGGTTGATTTGTAATTTAAACTGTTGGTCGACGATAAGAATCGAATCAAATTGCTGTATTAACGTTAATTAGTGGGGTCAACGACCGTGAATCGGTGTTAGCTAATTACAATCTTATTTATTACGATGACATTACCCTTATTCGCGATTAATAATTGCAGAACAGTTTATTTGAACTAAAATGTTGACAAGAATTCTCAAATCTCTAAATAGACTAATATAATACGTTCATGCTTCGCGCGAGTGGTGCACACGTGTATTACGTCCGTAACACATGTCCATTTTGAAGGCTTCTAATAACAAGTGGCTAATACTGTTATAAAGATTTATTGGAAATGGACGACCACTTAAAGTGAAGTAACAATTGCATATTTAGTAAGTTCTTTCAACCGTTATTTCGACAGAAACGCAAAGCGGTGCGCTCTACCCACGCGCACTGTGTACAGTTTCGACGCAAATTCGACCCACGCCGGCTAACTTTACATATAATTTAGTTCCTTTTACAGATTGCATCTCTGTCACTCATATAAATATAAAAATGTATAAGACTAGACTGAACATTCATAGAGTAACTCTGCATACATGACAGGACGTGTCTTATGCCTTTAAAAAATCTAAATATCGTTTAAATATTTTTAAACCATTAACCCAAATTCAAGACTCAATTGATTCTTCAATTGTCATAGACTCCCAGGAGAGTAACAATAAAATTTAGGAATACATACCTACATCACGTGTCATTTTAAATGACAGGAATTATTTCAGAAATGTTTTCTCTTAAGTATTCATCCTCACAAACCTAACAAGGGAATTTTAGTTTGATAAAGTTTACTGTAGGTACGCAGATAGTCGAGAAATATGAATATTTTATATAATTGATGTTCAGGGAAATTGAAAACATAATAAAATAAAACATAAAAGTCCAGACGGCTGTCCGCCTACACGTGGGACTAGAACGTCTCGTTTCATATTGTCAATTGCCAGTGATAGGTACGTTTTGTATGTTTTTATGGTAAAGCGGCACGATTTATTGTAGATAAATCTAATAATTGTTTGCCAAAACGCAAAATCGTTACTACCTCCACAATATACGCTTGTAAAATACATCAGTACTAATTTCATATTCTATATACATAGAAGCAGAAAAAAAATAAAAGGTCAGAGAAGAAAGTTCTAAAATAACAGACCACGGTATGAAACACTTAGTTAAACTTGTATAAAGAAAAAATATATTTTTCTTGAAAATAAACGGATACATTTCTTGATGTAGGTACGTACCTACATTACCTACAGTACCTACCTACATCAAGTAATGAATCAAAGATCTTTGAAATATGTACACCATTAGTACAGCTTATAAGCTTGCTTATTTTGTAAAAAATAGTCTACATCCTAGATTTAGCAAAACAGGTCGGATTTGAATTTAAGTCGGTTTCCACACCATTTATATCTGAACTTTTTTGATAACTAGGTCACCGTCGGACTTGCATCCGATGTTATTTCAGGAGTAAACTAAAACAGCCTAACCTAGACAAATCGGAAATATAAAATCAATATCAAATAAATATCTACTTATTCAGTGTATTTTTATAGCTGTGCATTGACATATATAATTACTAGCGTGTCGTAGCTATGTAGTTTACTTTATTCTTAATTTTTAGCATCATACAAAAAAATGGGTTCGGTCCCCGCCCCAGGTCATGAGTTTTTTCTCATTTAGATACTTTTCGACTCTACATTTGCTATTTAGATAATTAAAAAAATTATACCATTATTTTACTACGATTTATTTCTGTCTTAAATGTTAATACGCCTAATTAGTTTTTTTAACCATAAGAAGGGTGATTACTACAGAGGTGATCCATACTAGTTCAAGAATAAATTAATGTAGAAATTATTCAAACTTAGTATGAAAAAAAACATTGGGCATTTATAATATTACCTCTACCTACCCACTAAAATATTTTTGCTTATAAATTGTAGTGACTTCCCGTAAAATACTCCATTCTCTGCTTTTTTCATCAATCAACAAAAATAACAGTTTTCAGTTCTTAACTTTTTTATCGCAAATTATTAAATAAAAACTTGTACGTAACAATCATCAGTCAACATAAATAACAGTTCTTTTTCGCAAAAAAATTAATAGAAAAATGTTACCTACATGTTTTTATTTAATTATTTGCGGTAAAAAAGTAAAGAACTGAAGACTGTTATTTTTGTTGAATGATGAAAAAAGCAGAGAAGGGAAATTATACGGTAAGTTACTAAAATCTTTTTAATTTAATATTATAAATGTTTATAAACCGAGATGGTCTGAGAACTAGGAGACCCAGACCGTCTGAATCTTCTAGTTATTTTTCAGGTTGAACTATTATGTACGCACCTATATAGAGCTAAATTGTGAGTCTCTTTAACTACATTTCTATCATAAATAATAATACAGGGTGATGAAGACAATAAATTAAAACATGGGCTTCATAAATTCATATAAACATTTTGCTCTGTCTGGTGGAGTTTGGTAGGTTCTTTTTATCATGCTGTCGTCTTTTATAAGACTTTCTTATAATATTTATTGTGATAAGTATATCTAACATTATTTAATTAACGCTTAAGGCCTAACCTTATTTAAATTTAGATCTCCCCAATATAGCCTGCCCTTGTTCAACCGTCCATAATTAATCCTATAAAAGTAATTTCCGTAAATGCCCAGCAACGACGACCCCGAACGGATGAAGCATGCTAATTTGTTCACATTACAGCAAGTAAACATAAGATTTTATAAACAGCTAGTTTATTTTCATGAAATTAAGATTAGTAATCCGGGTGACTGCTCTAACCATCTGAGCTACCCAGAACAAATACCCTACAATGTTGAAATATACTTTTTCAGCATCCGAACGAGTATTTTTACAAATTTTGGGCTTTGCTTTTTAAATATTCTTAATTAATTTTAACATTATTATAAATATGTGAAAAATATTTTTATGTAGAAAAATATCTAAGCTAGAAAAATTTTACAACCTGGGACGGGGATCGAACCCGTGACCTCTCACAAACTTTCTCTAGTTTAGATATTTTTCTATGTAAATATATTTCTCACACATTTATAATCATGTTGAAATAAAGTTAAGAATATTTACGATTAGTATTTAAATTTTCTACGACGGCTTATAAATTATTCTATATCGATGAATGAGTTTACGCTATCGCATGTGACAGTTTATGACCGTATTCTCGTGTAAATTTCAATTGAGTCGAAAAGTCTCGATTACGTTTGCGGTTAGTTGTCAATCGTATGAAATTACAGCTGCCTTAAGTATTGGAAACTAATTTTATGTATGGATTTGAATGATGAACGCAAACATGATCGAGACATTTCGATTCGAATGATAGGTACTTATATTAGAGGGGTACGGAGTCAGCTATAAATCTGAAAGAGAGCCATGTCATTCACTTTATGTAAGTGAACCCAATAAAAGTGGGTGCCAAATAGTAAAAAAAGCTCCCCCATCGAGTATTTAAATTTTCTACGACGGCTTATAAATTATTCTATATCGATGAATGAGTTTACGCTATCGCATGTGACAGTTTATGACCGTATTCTCGTGTAAATTTCAATTGAGTCGAAAAGTCTCGATTACGTTTGCGGTTAGTTGTCAATCGTATGAAATTACAGCTGCCTTAAGTATTGGAAACTAATTTTATGTATGGATTTGAATGATGAACGCAAACATGATCGAGACATTTCGATTCGAATGATAGGTACTTATATTAGAGGGGTACGGAGTCAGCTATAAATCTGAAAGAGAGCCATGTCATTCACTTTATGTAAGTGAACCCAATAAAAGTGGGTGCCAAATAGTAAAAAAA
Source organism: Nymphula nitidulata (assembly GCA_947347705.1). NCBI lineage: Eukaryota > Metazoa > Arthropoda > Insecta > Lepidoptera > Crambidae > Nymphula > Nymphula nitidulata. The sequence continues at coordinate 14,020,339 of OX374630.1, read as the reverse complement.
GCTCCCCCATCGGTCATCGATTCTCGTGAGCTCGGCGTGATTGAATCTGTGTAATCAATCAATCGTATAGGTATCTGCATTCGAACATAAAATACAATGTTGCTTCTCTTGTGATTATGTCGTTTGCCAACTCTGTATAATGGGATAGGAACATAGGAGTACCTACTAGTACTTATTTAACCTGATGTTGCTTTAAGAATAAGTCATCAATCAGTTATTACAAAAACATTTTATACTGCGATTCTTGGGGTAGGTATCGCATTAACATCACTCACCTTGTAAAAATCAATAGGTAAACAGCTTATTAACAGTATAGGAGACAAGTCCCCCAACAAGTCTCTGGCGACCTTTTTCACTCTAGGAACACAACACAAAGTAATGTGAACTCTTCTTACCGCTTCACATCAGGTGGTGTTGAGTCATTTGCCGTGCTTTGTATAAATTGGCCATCAGAGAGCATTTCAAAAACAGACTTTAATACCGGGATTAAAACACTAAACCCTTCCTATGGGAGGAGGTAGGAAGATGGAGTAAACATATCTATGCAAACGCTCGAACGCCAGCTCGTTTCCTAATTGTGGCACTCAGGGCATATCTCTACTAACCATATTCTGCACAATCTCCCCATCACAACTTTGTTGAGCTTAATGAATTCCACAAATCAATGACGCATCTCTTGACATTGTGATGTCTCTTCTGGAAGTGGCATGTCCAAAGCCAGAGTACTACAAGCTCTTTCTGCCCAAAGATATAGATAGTAAGGCTTATGGTATCTATATTCTGGACATAGGAGGAGTAAAAGCAGGGGAAGGACAAAAGATCCTAATGGGTCAAAGTGCACTGTGACATAGTCATGGCCCCACAAAAAGATAAGATAAGATATGAATGTTATTGGGCTATGATCTTAGTGTAGGTGGGACTAAACTGGAGGTATTTTCTTGGTCGGATGCTAAAAATTCAACTATGCCCTGACTCAAAATTTAGCCATTTTATTACAGAACATGGCTTTAAGTAAAACCTGGTTGAAAACTAAAGCTGGCTCATTTTAGTTAATAATTTAAGATAGAGACGGAATCAGGTTTAAACTAGGTCTGACCACACTAAGTAATTAGAATGAAAACATTTCTACAGTTAGGTAGAAACTTAATTGCCAAAGCAATGTAGTGTATGTGTACTTATGTTATACGTGAGCTTGTGTTCTGCTATTAATATTTAAAATTCGCCTAATTCTGTAGTAAACAATGTGGCCGACGTCGGTCCATTGACGCACTAATCGGGTTTTCATTTCGGTCTACATTTCGCTATTCACCAGCCAATACAGGCACTTGCCAAAATTTTTACACTAATATCACTAAGTGGCTATCCAAGAATAGTGTGCGATCGATCAATCGGGCGCGTCAATAAACGATATACCTGCCAAGTGTTCTTGTGGCCTGTCAACCATCCGGCACATACCACATCGATTCATTATGTTCATTCCAAACATTAAAATACTTGCAATTGCAGATCATAAGCTTACGAAAGATCGATGAAGTTTATTTCGGTAACTATGGATTAGTGCTGGTAAATCAAATACATCCTTATTATAGTGGCATTAGATCACAGTAGATATTTATTTGAAAAAAATTATAACAACTGAATGAATGTTTTTGTCAGCCAGTATTTTACTGTGTCTACGCAGTAAACAAAACTTGATTTCTATATTAATTGTTAATATCAATGTAAGTTGCGTAGATTACCGCTAATATGTCCGGCGTGTTATTCTATACTTGGTAGCGGACCATTCAATGATACGGACGCCTATTATTATAGTTGTCAGTAACTGCTTTCGTGTCCCATTTCGTGATATTTGCAGACATATCGATACTGACCTCGTCTGAACAGTTATTGTCTCTCGATTTAGATTCCATTTGTGAGCGCTCGTAGGTCAACTCAGCCCAGCCGGAATACTAAGCGCAGATCTGAGTGGCGCGTGCGTGACTAAGCTGCCACTAGGAATTGCCGACGATTGTATGCTAAGCAGCGAGAACCGGCCGACCGAGCACTGACACTCGTGACACTATCATATAAAATGTTTTAAAAAGGTCGCTAGTAAGAACAAAATGCAACACATCTGTCGACAGTACGAAAATGTGCCACCATATTTCCCACAAAACTAATTAGGGGCAACTGGGATTCAAACAAAGTTTTAAGAACAATTTAAAAATAACTAAACACAAAATATTATAGATAATAATCGACTTATTATACTAGGTAAACTGTTTTATGTGATCGGAGCAACTACTATTGTCGGTTTCTAATTTCAGTATTTTCGGATAATATCATTAGAAAAAAAATACATTTGAAAGCTTTACCTATACTTTTTTAATTTATAAAATAGCAAGAAAAAGACGAATCTGGATCTTTAAATGGGACAGGAACCAGTGGTATCGTACGTAGATAAAATATTGGCATCATTGTTAGTTTCAGCCCCGGTCTCCCCACAGCCGGTGTACCTAATGACAACACGACACTCGAATTCAATTCCATGCTTAATTCACAATTAATGTTTTGACGAACTCATAAATAAAATGGAATCGAGTAGTGACGGTCACCTGCGTAAATATTTCGTAATGTACGCTACATAAGACCTACACTGAGTAACTGAGCTTTTAATGTAATTCTCGTCCCAAGGTCGGAGGAAAGTTAATTAATTAACTGTATGAATGTTTCATTCCGATTGTTGCATTACCGTTGCTGTTAAGGTTTTAAAAAACCTTTTTTCTAAATTATATCTAAATAAATAAAACGAAATTCTCACGTGGAGACAAGTAGATACACTGTTCGTCGCCGGTGGAGTTCAAAAGCTTCACATTCATGACTTCAATTGTACTTAGTTAGTAAAATATAGTCAATAATATTATGGTAGAAGGACTACCTAATTTTATTCGAGACTGTAAAAGGGACATACTGTTTTGGACACTCGACACTGCGCATTGACGTGTTAATTTGTTTTTGTTGTGATGATAGTATTTAAACGATTCTTTATCTGCTTAAAAAGGTTAATTTCTTTACCAAAACAGCGTTATCGTTTATTTATTCGTAGCTACTTAAAAATAGTTGTTTGGTTTATGATTTACAAACTTACGTTTTGGATGAGAAAGATTCTAATCAGCTTCCAAAGATTTTCTTTTGTAACATTGCATACCTACCTACCTGCTAATCTCATAGTACTGAATTAGAGACGGGTTTTTATTATTTGCGGTAATAACCATAGCTAAAATAATCGTCTTGGTTCTAAGCTGTAAAAGATAAAATTGTAATTGTAAATTTAAGTGAAGAGCAGCCACAACTATGATGGTTATGTAAAAGCGACGCTCTCTTTGACCATGAAATATTTTGCGGTGCCCGAGAGGTCGGATGAAATCATAATTATAATACGCAATGGACCTGGCACGAATAAACCACAACCGCATTGAGGATCTAATAAGTCTTGAATAGTAAAAAAAAACTATTTTAATCTGTGTTACAACACTTTCATAAAACTTGCTCATTTTGTTCAAAGATCTATTTCATTACTTACTTTTTCATGGGAAATAAATTCTGTTTTATCTATTCACTATAATATTTTTGGTATTATAAAGTCATCACTAGCCTATATACGTCCCACTGCTGGGCCCAGGCCTTCCTACATGGCAGAAACACATGAGGAGTTTTGGGCCATAACACCACCACGCTGGGTATTATAAAGTGTTCAGTTTGAATTGCCGTAAATAAATAGGCTTCTATGTCGTAAATAAACTGCCTTAAATAATTCATAGTTTCAAAAGTGACTCCCTATTAGAGGAATTTTGAAAAAATGAAACTTTTATGGGTTTTATTTCAATGTATCATTGTTTTTGTCATTAGTCGAGAAGGAAGGCCAAAAAGCCGGTTGTGATAATTTCAACTATGGACTGTATGTATCTTACATGATTTAACAATTGGGACATGTTATTTTGCTATCAAACCGACAACAAATGCGCTTCCTGGGTTACGTGGCCTATGTTATTGGGTTACACTCAATTATCCAATATATTAATTTATTAATTAGCAGATATCGTATTTCGGACATAAGATTAAACGGCTTCTGTTTCTAGGTACGCTTACAATCAGCGGTTATGACTTATGACGATAAAAACCAAATTATAAACAAAATATTATGATGTTATGAACTTCCACGGGTCATAATAACAAATACCAATTGGATAAGAATATCGTTCAGGAGTTGTTATTTTCCTTTATTTTTTATACTTACATCACTGTGTGGAGTATATTCAAAATAATCTTATTTATAGTACCTAGCCTATCTTTGTCATACTAACATAATGTGAAAGAAAGGGAGCACCAATAAAATAATCAGAATCAACTACAACATACGCTTAACAGGTTTTTATAATAAAGAAAGCAGCGATACGGATGTCAAAGCAAATTGATAAAGCGTAGGTGGGTAGGTATTTATACTATCTATTGACGTAAATACCTTTGCAGATATATTTTAGTATATGTCTACGCACGTTTTAGTCGCATGTCCAACGTGTAACTGAACTACCTTCATAGGTGAACATATAGATTTATGTAGCTATAGCTTAAAACTATGGGATTAGTTGGTTTGATACAGGTGACTGATGAGATTACAGCCCACCTGTATATGTATATAAGTAGCATACAGTAGGTAAGCAGTACTTACATAATTAGTATAAAATAACATTTACTAATGAACAAGATTACATGGTATAGTGGATATAGTAAAAAATGCTGCTGTTACTATCTTAGCAATGCAATGCTAATACAGTGAAGATAACACAGCCGGCAGTGGCCGGGCTTATCACTGTTACTAATACTTATTGCACAGCCGCTCTAGACACAGCGTCGTGGCGTTATATAAAAACATTAACCGAGAAAAACAGCCACGATAAAACGGCGAGTGGTAACATTGACAAAAGTGACACGGATGGTGAATTTCTTTACATAAAAATAGTTTATTTGGTAATATTCATTGATTTAGAACTAGAAGCGACCTTTGAAGAAAACAATTCTTCTCTTATCGATTGAACAGCCTCGGTTACATGTTTTTAAATCACACGAGAAGACTCGAGGTCACTTTTTTCGGCCTGCAGCCGAAAAGGTTTTGCTTTAAGGAAATATAAACAACTTGTATTGGGAATTTAAATAACAAATATTTTGTAGTGAGAGTCGAATGCGGATATATGATGTCACAATGGTCGTAGGTGAACATAATGTTTGCGCTTGTTGACAGCACCGCACGCGTGCTTCGAGGAAGGCGGTGACGGACGTAGGAGATGCAAACGTTTGGTTTTAAAATCTACAATTCGGCGAAATCACCAACATGTATGTATATGTATAAGTACACAAACGTCATTCAACAACAGCATTGATGCGTTACAGTAACTATGTTACGTAATCACTAAATTTGCAGGAACGGTAGCAATGTTATACAGAGGGAACTCGTCGCAAAAAGTTTCATTGTGATGTTTTTATGAAAATCTATACTTAACAATGAAAAGCTTTTTTTGGTGCTGCGACCTTTGCACCTCAAGTTGGCAGCAGAGCGTTGGATAATGGAATTCGAAAACACTCTGCATCACATTATACTGTAAGACTATAAGGCCTTTTAACATGTTGTGATAAAAGAATTTTGTGCTTTCTAACGTACCTTACAAGTTAGATTAGGCCAGCATAGTATGGGGTGCGGGCTGGCAAACCTCCTCGTGGTGCACCCTGGGAGGGGGGTAGGAGCAGCGCCACAGTAGCGGCTGCTACTCCTACCTCTCTGCGAATTGTTAGCGGAGTCGGATGGTTGAGCTCACGCCTAGTTGAGTTCCCTCGGTCGGTGTTCAGCGCCGTTGTTTACTGCTCCCAGCTTCTCTTGTTTTGCAGAGGAGGCAGTTGTTTGTGGGGTCCCTAGTGGGACCAGCGGACCATTTCGGTCGTGGCATGGCGGGCCTGCAAGGCCCGCGGGTCGCTTCAGTGCGATTAGGCGGAGGCGGTTACGCCTTTTAAGTGTCTGCACTTATTTGTGGAAGCCGTTGGGCTTAGTGGAGTATATACTCGTGGGATGGCAGGCCTGCAAGGCCTGCGGCGCGGCGGGTTGGTGGCCGTAGTTTTGCGGCCGCCGTGTGAGCTCCGGTTCCCCGTCGGGCAACCTGTTATCCTGTGTGTGTGTCTTGTGGATCATGTCTCGCGGCACACATGGGACCAGGGGGGCTTGCCTTTATTGGCCGGCCCTGTGTGGAGACAACCACAATAAAAAAACCCCAAACCCCCGTTACTGGGAACCGCGGTGACGTGGGGGCCTTAAGGTGGTGGGCTGGGCAAGTCCACCAATTAGCGTTCGACCCTGGGGTTCCTCCCGACCCCCCAGGAGTATTAGGGTAGCGCAGGTGCGGGGGGCACCAGCTGCGTGGTCCATCTTCCCCCATTCTCGTGGGTTCAATATGGAAAATTTAAACTTAAAATACCCAAAACAAAACCAATTAAGTAGGTGTGCCTCGGTGACTAGTGTTGCCGAGAGCGAAATTTCAGGAGTTGCAGTAGTGGACAAAACACACAACATGTCCTCGGAGGTAGAGTTTGAGAGTGTGAGTGACGCCGGTTCGGTGTTGCGTGGGGCTAGTCAGCCCAGGAGGAAACAGTCGTCACTTAAGCGGCGTAAGCTCAGCAAGAGCGGTTCAAATGCCAGTGACACTGACAATGAAGGCTTCGTATTGCCTAGCAAGCCTGCTAGCAAATCATCAGCTGGTAAAGGTAGAGGGCGTGGACGCCCCATTAAAACTGGCGAGTATGTAACGGTCGCCCAGATGAAGGCCGATAGGTCCGAACTTGAACAGGCTACGGCATGGGCCCATACCGAGAAAGATCTTGAGCTTGAAGAGGAACTGGGCGAGATCGCCCGTAGTGCAGCAAAAGCCAAAGAGTCCTGCACAATTGATAAGGGCAGCGGACAGTTGGTGCCTGACGACAAAACAGCAGTCGGCATTGTCGAGTCTGTAAAGCTGCTGCTCCAAGTCATAACTGTTGGTGCTGGTAAATCAAAAAATATGAAAGGCACCATACAGCGCGAACTAAAAAATGCTTCGCGCGAGATTGGTCAAATGGTGGAGGTCCTTGCTGCCCGTACCGCAGGCGAGGAGACGAAACTGTTACGCGAAGAGAACGCTCGCCTCAAATACGATTTGGAATCACTCCGTCAAGAGGTGGGCGACCTAAAATCAGTGCGTCAAGAACTCAATGGTCTCAGAACCGAGTTCCGCGAGCTCCGCTTACGCGACGATGAAAAAGTGGCTGTAGCGCCAGCCAGGGAGGATGACTCGGCAATGGAAGTTTGCCCGACGCCAGTGTCCCTTCCTAAGCGCGTTCGCGAGGCCAATCGGCGGGCACAAACCCGCCCTACGGAGAAGACCACCCCTCCACCTGAGCCGTCTGATGACGATGAGGCAGAGGAGAGGCTTATGAGGAAAGTGATGGCCCGGGTCGGCACCATGGTTGGGGCCCGACTAGATGGCCTGGAGGCCGACGGGCGTTTGCTGCCTGCTAAACAGCACCGACCGCCACTGGCTGGCGATAGGCCAAAGCAGAAAACGTCGGCAGCGACGACTACGGAGCCCCAGCCTTCTACTTCTGCTGCCAAACAAAATAAGGGCAAGATTACCCTGATCCCGGCTTCCAAGCCGAAATCTAAAACCACCAATGCCCCTGTAGTGGCTCCCAGGCCAAACGCTGGACCGGATGCCGAAGGGTGGACTACGGTGGTGAGGCGAAACGGTAAAGAGATAAAAGGGCCCGCTGCCCCAACGACGACATCTACGCAGGCGCCAAAGAAAGATGCGGCGGCACCTTCCAAGAAAAAGGGGAAAAAGCGAAAGCCCAATGCACTTCGGGCTCCCCGGACTGCCGCTGTCGTAGTCACGATCGCGCCCGGTAGTGAAGGTCTCACATACGCGGACGTGATCAACAGAGCGCGTGTGGCAGTGAATCTAGAGGAGCTGGGTCTGCCGGCTCTCAAAACAAGGGCATCCGCCACTGGGGCCCGATTGTTTGAGATTGCCGGCATGGAGGATAATGCGGCCGGGGCCGATCGGTTAGCCGACAAGCTGAAGGCCGCCCTAGGTGAAGACGTGCGCGTCACGCGGCCGGTGAAAACCGCGGAGTTCCGTCTGACGGGACTGGACGACTCAGTGACCGCTGATGACGTGTCGGCAGCCGTTGCGCGTACGGGTGGATGCGCTGTGGACCAGGTCCGCGTTGGGGCTATCTCTCGGGGTCCCAGCGGACAGGGCATTGGAATAGTCTGGGTCCGATGCCCCGTCACCGCCGTAAAGGCAATCACGGAGGCTAAGCGCATCCTTGTGGGTTGGAGCTCGGCCCTGGTGCGCACGCTGGAGCCACGAAAGCTAAAATGCTTCAGGTGTATGGCTCCAGGGCACACCAGGTACCTGTGTACCACAGCAGTCGACAGGAGCGAGCTGTGCTTCCGGTGTGCTCAGTCCGGTCATAAAGCGGCCACGTGCACAGCTACTCCGCACTGCCCTCTATGCGAGGAGGCGAAGCGGCCAGCAGAGCACATCGCTGGGGGAAAAGGCTGCACGCCTCCCACAGCCAAGAAGACAAGGACCGCCGTTAGGATCACGGCGGTTAATAGCACGCAGCGGGACAAACCCGCCGATGAGGCTATGGCTACTGATTAGGTTCCCCAATGGCCCTACGCCAACATATATCTTTCATCCAAGGGAACCTCAACCACTCCACTGGGGCGCAAAACATCTTCGTGCAATCCCAGCGGGAGTGGTCCATAGATGTGGCCGTCATGGCCGAACCCTATTTCGTGGTCCCTAACCCGTACTGGGCTGCCGACCTTTCGGAGACTGTGGTTGTTGTAGGCTCGTGCGAATCTGCACCGATGGTCACTTTACACAGGGGCAACGGCTTTGTGATTGTCCAACGAGGTGGGCTGGCGATAGTAGGGGTGTACTTTTCCCCGAATAAATCTCTCGCGGAATTTGAAACCTTCATGACGGAGCTCAAATACTCTATCCGACGGCTCACGACGCACCATCTGCTCGTCATGGGGGATTTTAATGCAAAGTCCGTTGCCTGGGGTTCGCCCGCCACGGATGCGCGCGGTGATCTTGTCACGGAGTGGGCTGCGACTGCAGGCCTGACCCTGCTGAATCGTGGCAACCAAAACACATGCGTTCGACGGTGGGGCGGGTCCATCGTAGACATCTCCTACGCGTCCCCTGCCGTCGCCGATTGCATCCTGAATTGGAGAGTGGAAGTGGAGGCAGAGACCCTATCTGACCACCGGTATATTCGGTTCGACATCTCCCCTCCACAGCCCTACAGAGCTCGCAACGTGGCCAACACCATCCGGCCATTCCCTAGGTGGTCCCTGACCAAACTCGATCGGGACCTTGCCATTGAGGCATCGCTGATGGAGCAGTGGAATCCACGCCCGCACACAACGGGAGTTGATGATGAGGCAGCGCAGTTCGGGGTTGCCATGTCGCGCGTATGCGATGCAGCAATGCCCAGGGCCAGCCACCGTCCCCCTAAGCGCCAGGTCTACTGGTGGAACCCTGCCGTCGCGGAAATACGCCGCGACTGTATTGCAAAACGCAGGGCTCTCACCAGATATCGACGCAGACGCCGTCAGGAGGCCGACGAAGAGGCTCGCCTATACGAGGCCCTCGGGACTGCTCGCAAGGAGTTGCAGCTCGCGATTAGCCGCGCCAAAGAAGCAGCCCGCGAGGAAATGTTTGAGAACCTCAATAGGGACCCATGGGGCAGGCCTTACCGCACCGTGCGGCAGAAGATGGCCAGAGGGCCACCAGCCACTGAGGCTATGGACCCCCCGTTCTTACAGGAGGTGGTGGGGAGACTTTTTCCGGAGTGCGAAAATTTTGTTCCTCCGGTCATGGCCCCCAGCGCTAGAGAGCCAGAGAATGAAACCGGCCCTGCCCAAATTACAAATGGGGAGTTTGAACAGGCGGTCCTCAGGCTCCGAACCAAGAAAACGGCTCCAGGACCCGATGGAGTGCATGGGCGCGTTTTGGCGCTCGCTCTTGGGTCTATGGAGGACCGTCTCCGGGGCCTGTACAACAAGTGCCTGGAAGAGGGGCGATTCCCGCAGGTGTGGAAAGTGGGGCGCCTGGTCCTTCTCCACAAGCCCGGAAAACCAGCCGACAGCCCGTCGGCCTACAGGCCGATAGTGGTGCTGGACGAGGCCGGGAAATTATTGGAGAGGATCGTGGCAGACAGGCTCACCACCCATTTGAGCCAGGTGGGGCCCAACCTGGTGGACTGCCAGTATGGCTTTAGGGAGGGGCGCTCCACGATTGACGCCATTCAGAGCGTTCGAGCACTCGCCGATGAGGAGGTTGCTAGGGGTAGGGTGGTCCTCGCCATTTCGCTGGACATAGCGAATGCTTTCAACTCCCTACCACATAGCTGTATAGAGGAGGCCCTCAAATACCACCGCGTGCCCGGGTACCTGCGTCGGTTTATCAGCTGCTACCTGCGCGGCCGAATAGTCCGGTGCATAGACAGGGAAGGGGGTGTGCTAGAAAGGCCCATGATGTGTGGTGTTCCACAGGGTTCGGTCCTAGGGCCGGCCTTGTGGAATATTGGCTATAACTGGGCACTAAGAGGAGCCCTGCTAACAGGATTGAGTGTCGTATGTTACGCCGATGACACTCTCCTGTTAGCCCGGGCTGAGAAATACGAGGAGGCGGCCCTGTTGGCTGCTGTCGGGGCGAACCATCTGGTCAGGCGCATCGAGAGTTTAGGGCTGAAATGTGCGTTGGAGAAGACTGAAGCTCTACTCTTTCATGGCCCCCGCCGAAGACCCCCCGCTGGAGCAAACGTAACCATATGTGGAGTGCGTATACCGATAGCTGCACACATGCGTTATCTGGGACTAGTGCTGGACTCGCGCTGGAGCTTCCAGGAACACTTCCGGAAACTATGTCCGAAGCTCATCGCGACTGCTGGTGCCCTTGGGCGGCTCCTTCCAAATGTGGGTGGACCGAGCGTCACCTGCCGCCGGCTGTATACCGGGGTGGTGCGGTCTATGGCGATGTATGGTGCACCGGTGTGGGCGGATACCCTGTTACCCCAGAACAAGGCCATTCTGCGGAGATCGCAACGGATCATGGCTAACAGGGCCATACGCGCTTACCACACCGTGTCGTACGAGGCCGCTTGCGTTCTCGCAGGGACCCCACCCTGGGACCTGGACGCGCTCGCGCTTGCAGACATATACAGCCGATGCGCGGAGGCTCGGAGGGAAGGAGCCCGACCATCGCCTGAATTGCTCCGGCATTGGCGCGAACGGGCGCAGCGCTCGGTGCTGCTAGCATGGCAAATGAGACTGGAAGCTCCAACGTATGGCCACTGGACCATTGCGGGATTACGACCGAGCCTGGCGAGATGGGTGAGCCGGAAACATGGTTCTCTCTCGTACAGACTCACACAGATGGTGTCCGGACACGGGTGCTTCGGGCACTATCTGTCCAGAATTGGGCGCGAGTCTAACACTCGATGCCACGAGTGCGCTTGCGACGACGACACGGCCCAGCACACGCTGGAATTCTGCCCCGCATGGGCGGACCAGCGCCGTGTCCTCGTCGCGACAGTAGGGATGGACCTCTCGCTGGCGATTCTGATCAAAGCCATGGTCGCCAGCGCGACGTCCTGGGATGCGGTCGCCTCCTTCTGTGAGCATGTGATGCGCCAGAAGGAGGCTGCGGAGCGAGCCAGGGAGGAAAACCCTTCCGCAGAGCCGAACCGCAAGAAGCGTATGGGCCGGCGAAGGCGAGCCTATGCTCTGCTCCAGCCACCGTAATCGGGGGCGTCGGCGATGGAATAGGGCTCCGTCGTCGACACCACAACCCCCAGTGCGGATGGAGATATCCCACGTTTTCCCGGGATATCTCTAACCCTGTGTAGGGGGCCTTTAGGGCCGGCTGCAGCGTGGCTACGCGGAAGAATACAACGTTTCCCGTGTAGCCGTGCCTCTGCGCAGCGATGTAGGGAAAACTGTCAGTTTTAGTGGGTATACCAATTCTATCTCACATGGTGAGTCCCACATAACCCAGTCGTGGCCCTCCATTGCGGCTGGGTAGCAATAAAAGCTTTCTGACAATAAAAAAAAAAAAAAAAAAAAGGCCAGCATAGTATAGTCTGGTGGGTAATCCACGGCAAAAGTAATGGGCAACATTGAACTTGAACGGTGTTCGTGTGCGCGTGACGTCACCGCGACACGTGCGTGGCGCAAGCAAGGCCGCACATACGCTCAGGACCACAGATAACCTAGTTGCTACACCAAAAGGACTGCTATATATAAAATTTAATTAAAATATGGCCGTATGTATTCATTCTCAACAAAAGCAGTTGTTATTTATCAGCGAGAATAACTTATACAGACCGTAGCAATGTTTATTCCAAAAATAAGAAAATTATAAGCGTGGCAGCACTTTTCTTGGAATCGTGAATAGGAAAATATTGCGATAGATTGGCTAAGGATAATCCGAGACAATTTCAGACACGTTTTTACTTTTTTTACAGAAATTTAGCACAGTATTTTTCAACATTGATATTGGGTTGAATTAAACATGTAATGTTTCTAGAAGTAGGTTAAAATTAACATTTTTTGTTTCGGTTAAGCTTTTGAAAAGGATTTGCTCAAAAAATCGTATTTTGCTATTGTTATACGTTTAGGACTTTAGGTGAAGAAATACTATAATTAGAATATTCATGAACGTAAACTTTAACTATCAACCATTTGTTTTTATGATTAATCACTGCTACAAGTTCTAAAGGTGGTTTTCCACCAGAGGGGCGAGATGAGGCGAGGCGAAACGATAATTGAAATCGCACTGACCCTTTTCCACTAAAAATTGCGAGATGAGGATGAAATCGCACAACAATAAACCTATCGCGAGAAGCGTATTTCTGTTGCAGAGTTAATTTATAGATACTCTTTATCGAAAGCAAAACGGTTCATTTATAGACAAACAAATATTTCAATTTATGTCTCGCACATCCTCGTCAATCCTGACTATTTCCACCAAAGATGCGCGAGGCGAGGATTGAAATATTTGTTTGTGTAAAATTGAACCGTATTGCCTCTGATATAGAGTATAAATTAACTCTGCAACCAATTTCAATTATCGTCTCGCGTCGTCTCGTCTCGCCCCTCTGGTGGAAAATCGCCTAGGGTTCGAAATCATATCAAATTTCACATTTACATTTATACTCTATATCGGAACCAATATGGTTCATTTTTACACAAACAAATATTTCAATTCATGCCTCGCACATCCTCGTCAATCCTGACTATTTCCACCAAAGATGCGCGAGGCGAAGATTGAAAATTTGCCCCTCTGGTGGAAAACCACCTTAAATGGAGGAAAAGACATGATCAGCTTTATTTACCTGCGCTAAACCTGTTTTAGATTGTACTTTTCCTTTTACATACGAGTTGGCAAAACAGAAGACTTCCTCACTTTATAAGTAGTTTTTATAAGTAAGAGGTTAAATTTAATTTGTGAAACATTTGAATGTTCATTGTAATATTACACAATCCCCTTTCTGAGGTCGAAGTTGAGTCGATTACCACATTTATGATATGAGTTAACTGTGTACAGTCACCAAATCAAGATGCTGTACTTGTTCTACAACAACAACTCTTAGTGAAACAAAATAAGGCACAAAGACTGTACCACTTGAGAACCAATTTAAGTACTTGCATAACTTGATCTTACGATGAATGTAGCCATGCTCGTTAGCAAGAGAAATATTCCCAATTGACATTTGGATAAGCAAGATTATTGATAGTGAAACAGATCTACCATAATGACTATTAGATTTTACACAATTATAATCATAGGTATTTATGTAAATAGGATAAATAGCTAATGTGAATACAAGATTCAACTAGAAAGATACTGGGCTCTAATTTTGCTTACATGTAATTTACATTAAACACATAAGTTTTTCAAATAGATATCTAGGAAAATTATTGAAAATCATTAGACTATTAATATTAAAATAAAGCTCTTACTATGTACAGTCTTCCTAATACACGTAAGATTTTACTATTTACGTTCATTTTCTCCTAAAGACATTTATGTCATCAAATTACAAATTAGTTGGGGAAGTTTAATTAAAACTTAGTCAACAATTTTTATATAAGTACATACTTACATATTATTACGTATTCTTCTTACTCATACAACAAGGGTGGTGACCTCTGTGGTGATTTTGATATTCTATAAAGCTTAAAATGGAAAAAGAGCTTTTTGTTTTTTTCAATCAATAATTATATGGACGAGTTTATTTATTTATAAAAAGGTCGATTTTAAACATAGAAAAAATACTATAGTTGGTATTTTATACCTATTATTAATACCTATATGTGACACTTATTTACCTATACTATAAGACTAATAGGTATATTTGAATTGCATTTAAAAAATCTAACAAAAAAGATGTGCAAATAGTTTATAGATACACTATGCATGATCCAACCGGAATGTCAGTGATTAGAGTTAGCTTGCGTAAAACGAATTTGGTAATAGTAATATAATATATTTTGCTTCCTGATATCTCATACAGTACGTTTTGTCATTAAACTGATAAGGTTTTAACAGCTAACACGTTTAAGAATGATATTAATACCTAAAATACCTACTTAAATTAGTTTATTATTTCTGATCAGATAATTCTGTCAATTGTATACTTTTACTAATAAGTGATAGATAATTTATTTATACCTACCTATTTATACGAATTGATAGAGCTTAAATTAATTGATAAACTTATCACCGTATTTCTGCGATATCAAGCTCTGTGTTGTAACGGAATTACTACTTAAAGAATAAGTATTTTGAAAACTTTAAACTTGAAAATAAAATTTAGTACATTTATATGTGTCATGTGATTGTAGCAAACCAAGCCCGGGAATCTATTTTAATGTGTTTTACAGTAATGAGTCTTGTATTGTTACACGTACAACTGCAGTATAAATCGAAAGGCGTACAGCTTAATGCAACATAGTATTCGCGTATTATTCTTGCATAAGTGTCTGTAAGTGTATTTCGCAAGAGCTTACTACGGGCGCGAAAGCCGTGACGCAACCGGCGCGGGCGCAGTCCATTGATTAGACGTTGAATGCTTACTTAACCCCCGTCGCTTAGGTCTTAAATCATTGTTGTACATTCAGGCTTTCTAAAAGAGGCTAAAGCGTTGAGGTGAATTTCGAGAACCAATTTTGTAGTGTGCCGTGGTAAACCGATTAAAGTATTATTATCTTGAAATGTTCGTTGACCCTAAAACCTATTGCATCACATTTGATTTTCTTGTTATTTTATTATAAAAGTGTCTTCTATAGATTATATTAGATGACTATGAAATAATTATCATGTCGATTCATCAAATCATATCTGATAGAATAAAATATAACACAAGCTGTATCATATCAAAAAGATACTTTGTGCTTAGACTTACTTATCCGTCATAAAATTTTATTTAATAAGGCAAGACATACATTTGTTTAGAGGTTATTATAAGTTTAATTTAATATTCAATCATTCATAAACTTTATTCTATTATCTTGTAGAACTATTTATCTTTTCGTACGGCACGTGTAAAGTCATAATTACGTCTTGATTGAAAATCAATAATTCAATTAATCAAACTTGTTTTCCTGATATAAATCCTAATCTTTGCAATATGCTTAATTTCCATTAACTTAAAACTATCGCTAAGATTAATTACATAGTTATCAACTGATTGTATGAATGGATTTATTATTTCACATTTTTCCTCGACTACAGACAAGTGAGGACAAATGAAATGGCAATACTGAGACATAATTAAGTTGGCTTAGAATTAGTGGCAATTAGAAAATAGTATTGAATTTATAATTATTTATCTGTACTATAGAACGTGTAAAGTCGATGGTCGATGGAAATTGAAGGTAACCGTTTATTATATTAAATAGGTAAATCTTTTTATATGTACCCAAACACAAATTGAATATACCATATGACCGGGCCGCTTATTTTTTCTAGAGGAACAAGTATTCGTTTCACATTGACTCCTTTCAGTTAGGAATGACACGAGTATTATTATTGTTACAATGATAAATACTAGTCACAATAACAATAAAGACAGGTGTTATGAACTATCCGCATAGCGACACTTCTAGCTATGACTTATATTAATCTGTGTTGTACAAAATATAGAATAAGTTTTATACAAACAACTCTATGTTCAGCTTGTGTTGATAAACAGCCCCTTGTAATAAACTGTTTGTGTGTTCACATTGTGTGTTTGTTTTATAATCAAATGAGACCCGTTATACCTTCCATTAATAGCCCTGAACCAACCACATGAAGTTACATTTTATTAAACAATATTTTCACCATACACGTGTGGTTGTAACCGGAATTTGTTTTCTGTTATCCTAATGATACAATTATTTTAAAGAATGTTGCGTGAAAACAATATAGAAGCAAAAGAAACAAAGTAACATTTTTTTCCTAGATTAGACTATTTTTTTAGTTATCAGATGATGGCTCTCGCTCGACACATCCACAACACGTAAAGTTGAAACTTTTTGAAGAACCTAAAGCTCGCTAATTCGTTAAAGTTACATCCAAACCAAATTGGCGCGTTCGTTATCTTATATAGCAAATAAATTTCTTCATTAAATAAAAAAATATTAGTACGATCATATTTTACAATATTTGTAAACTATAAAAGTTTATAGCTCAAAGTAATTACAGATTAATTTATAAAGGATTTCATCTGCTATAGGTAGGTACTCTGCGTGTTCCATAATGCTCCGAAGGTTACGATTATGTGTGAGGTCTTGTTGTAAAATCGATTATGATAACAGCCTGGTAACCCGACGACCGAGCGGCCAATGTTGACAGCAAACCGACTACTCCGTGAGAATATAAGGTTATCTTTGTTTTTAATTACAAGATGTTGAATTTCGACGCCAAAGGTTTTCTGTGCAGTTTGCGCCATTGTATTTAGTCATTAAAATTTTATGAAACTGTTAGATACATAAAATTATAGGTATTTGAAAGATATGAATTTCTGCTCAATGGGCATTATTGCAATGTGTGGTTGTACGTCATTATTACTTATAAGTAGTTATCAATCAATTATCGTGATAAAGTCCAAAAATATTTTATTGATAATTACTTTGATATCTTTATCCATTTTATTGACGTAATACTCAAAGTTTTAAGCTGTTATTTCTTCTGGACGCAATTGTTATTATTTGCATAATTAATTAATAGGAAAACATTTAATTAACGATCCGTTATATTTCAATACCTATATTAATTTAGCTCACGCAACTGAGGAAAATAGTTGTTATTATGTGGTTCGTTAAATATGATATGAGAGTTGATGGGAATTGTGTGAATATGTAGCGTATACATTAAACCTTCGAATGAAATATAATCACCCATCCAACTTTGTCATGTTGTGACTTTTATTTTTTTATGTTAGAAGAACGGCGTCTTCAATCCGCAACAATCGGAATTTATTAATTTCTTGAAACAAAATAAAAATATAAGAATACATAATTGATAAGTAAGCTGTGTGTGCACTGTTAGTTTAAAGCTCTCGAAAATAAAGACAGTAATTCGAAGATACATCGACAAAAAGTTTTAAAACATATTTTCTTATAAAATTACGCCTGGAAAAACAATCTGATCTTTAGTAGGTTTCTTATTGTTTTTTATATTTGCTTTCTTCTTTTCTTTGTTATTTTTTTCTTGTATAGTCTTTATGTAAACAAAAACAAAGTAATGATAACAATAATTTCATTTTTTGCTGATAAATTACGACACAAAATATAAGGTGTTTAAACAAATATGTATTAAATACACAAGTATTTAATAAAAATGTGCATTTAAAAAAAAAACTTTTGCAATGCCAATTAAAAATTATAATTTATTGTTGAATTCATTCTGTTTACGGCTTTGAAGGATACGGAGCATTTTTTTCTCGGATTCTACCTAGAAAATTCTAATTCCACCTTATAACGTTCCGATTTACATTCAAATTTCTTTTACTTAAGTATCGAAAGACTGTTAAATAGTATTAACATTGGTTCTGTTTGGAAAATTTAAATCAAAGTAGAAACAGGCTTTGTTTTATGCTGTGTAAGTATTGTATTTTACGTTTCAATGTGATTTTTCCCTTTGAGTCTGCGGCTTAAAGGATGTTCATTCATTGTGAATCGTTTGAGTAAGAACTGTGTGTTCTGTTTTATAGTGTGGCCGCAGGTAGGTTTCTTATCGGTTTTATACTCCGATATCGCGAGATATAGCTGCATGTGGTAGCCGATGTGATAACGTCACACCGCACACATACGAACCGCAGTGAAAAGAGAAATTTTAAATAACATTATTTGCTCTACGTTTTTATACCAAGCTAAAAGTGTTTTAGTTTCAAGGCAAAGATTTGTCAGTGTAAAATAAACCGAGCGATTGCGTTACAGATGCCCAAAACTTCGGTTAGAGTTACCCTAACTATGTAGAGATGATACCTATAAAAATGATTCCTGTGATCAGTGTCATAAAAATAAACGCTTAACTTGTTCAATGCTTAAGCAGGTGATTTATTATAAATATTTGAGTGTAGTTAGTATATTTGTTTAACATTCTTTTAAAAAGTCATGTTCAATTTTATTTTAGAATGCTATGCCCGCAAGCATAAGCTTAATATTTGATAAAACATAGGTAGGTATGTAAGGATGAAAATTTCACTGCATATTCACTATTACTAATAGATTAAAAACTTAAAGTTTTTTTATAATCAACCAGACAGCATACCAAGGGTTTTTTTCCTTGTTACTGCAGGTGTCTATAGGGTGCGGCAACCACTTACCACCAGGTGGGCCGACAGCTTGTTTACTATCTAGTTGCATAAAATAATCCATTTTGAGATAAGTAAGTAGTATATTATGGGTGACAAGGTTAAATAATCGGTTGAATATGTATATTAAGATTTCAAATATACCAACCTACTATCCTTTCATTATTGTAAAAAGAAAAGACAAATCGTAGGTATAATCTTCTTAAATTCATGATAAGACAACTAATATATTAAATGGTATCATCAATTGCGTAATTAATGAATAAGTATTAAAAATAACTGTGTACAGCCTTTGGTTACGTCTTGATATTGCAGCACCCGTACCACCATCTTTTATCGCGATCCAGTTTAGGACCTAAACTGAGTAGAATCGTTAATTCGTTCGTACTACGACGCTATCTACGACTATGACGGCGATGCAGTTTAGGAACCAATACTGAACCGAGCGGAATATGAATCGCTCTTATAAAAATGGTGGTAAGGCCCCAGGTATCTACAGGCGATCGATGGACACCTTTTACCGTATGATTGTTTGCCATCCTTTGACGAAATACGCCTTTATTCAAGGAGATGTTTCGTATCCGGCCGGATTTATTACACAATCTCAAAAAAATCCGGAAAAATACTAATAATTCGTTTTTATGCATCGATTTCTTGTTCAAAGTTAAAAATAAATTTTCGATTATTCAAAGATAACAAGGCGGGCGACATAGAAGTCAACTATATGTCGCCAAACTGACATAAGCGCCATGATGAATATTTGGCTGTGTTGCAGTTTTTTCTATATAAAAATTGTAATGATCTACGAAATAATTACACCAAATAAAAAGAAAATGGGTCAGTGAAAATGTTCTGTATATTTTTCCCTATTTTTTAGTATATCTTACATAGACCTGGCTGGGTCACTATACATTTGACCATCTCCTTTCTCTATAATTTGAAAAATGAATTGAAGGACAGCAATATAATGCTCCAAATAGTATTTTAGTGAATTGCTATTCAATTTTAGTTGGTGTGAACATCAGAAACATTCATAATATAGAACTGATTTGTTTTTTAAGGGTCGTAGAGTCAAAAATATTATAACAAGCATTATTGAAACAATAATCCTGGCTTATTTATTATTAATACTTGCTTAAAAGCAGTAGAGATTACTTTAAAATTAAACCTTTTAGTACCGTAGCAATAAGTCGGCTCGAGGTGGCAGATTTACTTTCTATAGAGCAACAGAATTACATAAATATCATAAAGGACATGACTAATTTCTGCCTACGTAATTTTCCAGCATTTCCAAGAACACCACTTTGGTATCAAATTATAAAAATAAAATAAGGAATTATTGTATATTTATTAATCCTGTAGCACTTCACAGTTTTTTAACTTAAATTAACAGTCCTTAGTGTAAACTTCCGGTTATACTTTTACATTTAACGAAATTTACCCACAGACGACTTAAAAATACAATAACTTTAGCAAAACACTAAATGCGTAATAAAATAATATAACAAAATAAGAGTACTGTTTTAAAAGCTCCAAATATTTAACTATTCAATTATTGATAAACATTATTTTTGAAATATCATTTAATTATATTTAATAACAAAAAATACCTGAAATGGAACGGAACTTATTTGACTGATATATGTGACAGTTTGACAGTAGCTGTTAGCCGTCATCATTGCAGTCTCTCAATCGATTTCTCAGTTTTTACTTAAGATGATTTATTTATTGTTTGTTTTAGTATTATATCAAGTGAAACAAACGCGTTCATATTTTGGTGAACATGTTACGAATAATGGTATTTATAATAATCAAAGTGTCGAACATTCATTTTGATCATCATGCGTTTTAATGAAACTGTTTTCGTTTGCGATGCCTGTCTGTGAAGTTCTTTGGGATTTATTATTATTTTATTTTAAGCAATAGGTATTTAGCAAAATAAAATGATACTAAACATTAGTGTAAATGGAAATTGATACCTAGGCAAAGTCACTATGGAATCTTGGCCATGTCATTGAAATTTTTGAATTCATTCTGATAAAATTTATATGTAATATAGGTACTACACGAAATCTTGGGCACTGCTAATATTTAAAGTTGTATAGATAGGATAGTGACAATCGGCACAACT
Organism: Nymphula nitidulata; assembly: GCA_947347705.1. NCBI lineage: Eukaryota > Metazoa > Arthropoda > Insecta > Lepidoptera > Crambidae > Nymphula > Nymphula nitidulata. The sequence goes on along the minus strand of OX374630.1, from coordinate 13,999,263 downwards.
CATATTTATATATAGTACAGTCCATTGAAAGATAACATTGTGCCAATGGATTTTGCACATTAAACATATTACGAGAAGGTCTGAAAAGCTTCACGCTTTATCATTTCTACATGGGTCGCGGTTTAATATAACTGGCTCGTACTTTTCCTACTTGATCTAAATTTAAACAATTAATTAGTACTGACACAACGGCGTAGTAAAAATGATAAACGGTTGTCTGGTTTGTACTATAATTACTTATAATAACAACATAATGCGCCTTCTGATTTTAAATTGCTTCAGTATAAGGGCAGTGTGATTGATAAGCGGTAATTAGTTTACATATTGTTTATTAACAAACAGATACTGTTATGTTTTGTATACTTACAAAGAATTTTATGAAGAAGACAGTGACGTCAGATACTCTTATATTTAGCTCTATATTTAGGATTGATTTGTGTGCGCTGTAGGTACTGTTGGATTTTTAATGTTTATTAGTTTCTTTTGTAACACATATCAAATAAATAAAAAGTCAAAGTCAAATGTAATTTTGGCTGCCAGTATAATTTTTTATGATCTTCACATTAAAAAGAAAGTGGCTATATGAACCCTCATAATAATGTACTTATGTAATATTGAACTTTGGACTAACTAATTTTATCATTTATCTCTCTCTACTTCATATGACTTTTATCTACCTAACACGTTATTAGGTATTTTACCATACATTACATATATTACATTATATAGTAATGATGTAATAATAAATTATGAAAGGTGCGTGGTCGCTTATAGGTACTCTCTTACGACATTAATTAGTATGCAAGCCTTTTTTATTTGCAACACGAATTAGACGTGATGTAGTATAGGTGACCGATAAATAAGGTCATGTAGCCGTAGCTTAGTAATCTCATCATTAGAAGTGTAAAAAGGTCCAATATGACCGACCTGCAAGTAAACAGAAAATGTTTTGTTCATTTTCAAGTACCAAATAAAATTAGGAATCGATGACGTGTGAATTCCCGGGAACGTCGCAAAAAGTACAGATTTAAGTGCCGGATTATTCCACTTAGTATCATCTCTTGTGCTCACCTTGGAATAAAAGGACGCGGACCGTTTATTTTCTATAGACAATAGAAAATAAACAACTATTATAACAAAATACCCTTTAATGCCTTTTTTTTAAAGCGTTATTGCCATTCAGCGATATATCTTTCAGGCAACAACAGTGATAGAATGTTAAGTTAAGAGGGACAAACAGTGCATGCACGAATTGAAAAATTATTCAGTCGGTCGGTTGTCTTAAAAAAAAATGATTGTGATTTCATTATGACGTAAACTTAAATGTACATTCTCAAATTATTATAAGAAATAATTGTAATAAAGGTATTTTGTGAAAATGTAGTTTACAAGATATTTATGCAATTCAAGATCAACTGAGGACAGGTAAGCAAGTTCAACAATCAGGTGTTCTCGCATTAATGTTACTTTAGTTTTCACATTATAAAGTTTGACGCAGTAGGTACAAACAATATTGTTGGATTGATATTATGATATCAATGATTAGTTGCTGTTAATCGTTGGCAGTACTGTCTCTATTGAAAAATGACTCTATGATGTTCTATGAACTGAAATGTGAGCTTATTGCCTACTGTAGCCACCATATTATCTACATGGAAAGGGCTATAAAAATTGAGACATTTATTGGAAAATAAAATAAGGGAATCGGCAAAAAGATTTAGTATGAAATAAAATAATAATAATACTAATATTCATACACTCACACCTATTATCTAGCCCTAAATAAGTATCCAGTGTACTCAAACCACTACGGCACTGCACCCGTACCACCATCTTTTATCGCGATCCAGTTTAGGACCTAAACTGAGTAGAATCGTTAATTCGTACTACGACGCTATCTACGACTATGACGGAATATGAATCGCTTTTATAAAGATGGTGGTATGGCCCATTTAGATTCTTGCTTGCAATTAATATTGAAATTCATGTGCTAAAGGTGAGAAGGAAATTGATTCTCTAAAATAGAATTTAGTAAATGAACAATGATTAGTAGCAGAGACCTTTTTACTAAAGAGCTCATAGAAATAAGTGCTAGTTAGGCTAAGAATAGCATTTTAAAGATACTTATTTACCTAGCAGTGCAATAAATAGCACAATTTATTTTCAAAGGATCGGTAATATAATATAAAAGTACTTACCAAAGTAGATAAAAATATGGCAGTTAATATGAACATTGATCGCATATCATTGCTTCTGGTTTGTGACATGATTAATAGACCGAACTTTGTGCTTGGGCTGAACAATGATATGACGGCGACATTCAAATGATTTTTGAGCGCAATTTACCTTTGCTTAAAAGGTGTTAAATAAAAATTATTTAGTAACCCGTCTGGAGCTCACACGTAATAGAGAATCTATTGTGTGAGATATATGGGCACTTCACAAACTTACCTATATTGCAAAAAAAGTATAATTGTTTATAAAATACCTTATCATAAAATAGCTTTATAATTCGATATCGACTTTGTTTTATGGGCTTAACAGGTTGTTTCATGATTATGAAACAAAGAATATGATAATCAAAGTACACAATAGGTATGAATAAAGGGGTATCTATCTACGTAAACACCACTTATCAATGTGTTGATAACATACGACACATTGATTAAGTTATAAACAGTGATGTAGAATGAAATGTGTTGTTATGTTGCCAACATTCACTTATTGTTATCATTCATTAAACACAATGTAAAGTTTGGAAAACCGTTGAATTGATATAAAGTGGCAGGTTGTTAAAAGCCGGTTGCGTAGATGCATGAAAGTAGGTATATCGATTTTGCTGTTCAAGATTTCCAATTACGCGTCTCTACATGATATGTAGAGCCTAAGCTTTTAAGAACAACTTTTGATAATTTTGGTATCGATAAAGACATCTGAACTGGAAAAGCTACTTTTCTTGGGCTTAATAATAGTATCTTACTATACACGATAAGAATGCGAGCTGAATGACTCTAGAATTGTTTGTTCAACTGATTCGAAATACAGATAGTAACTTCACATTCCGTACTTACATAATACGTAGACATTGGCAGCGCAGTAGAGAGTAACTGAACGGCCAGCTGGCTCAAGATTATCAAAAACAAAAGGGAGTATCGGTTTGTATCGGGCACGGCACAGGTAGCGGTGGGCGGCGCGGCCGGCGGGTGCCGGGGCGAGCTGCCGACACGCTCAGAGACAACCTAAATAAAGCGGGCCAGCAGGGAGCAGCCGTCTCGGCGGACGCGGAACACACACGCGCGCGCCGCGCACACTTGCGCGCTCACGCACACAACGTCCGCCAGACGAAAATAAAATCCACTCGTATACGCCATGCAAATAGGAAGGCGGCCCGTGCACGCGAACCGCCCGAATGAACGAACAGATCCTTACGTTTCGTGGCACTGTCGCGAGACGGTCACGGGCGCAGCATCGCAGGCCACGGGTCAGAGCAGCGCTCGTCGCTCGGAGATCTCATCCGAGGAAAGACGCCGTCCGCTACTCCGAACTGGTTTGGTACGCCCGGAATCCGATGGAAAAGTACACGGGCGTGACGTCCACGAACATTCGGCACTCGCGATATTGCGCCGGTCCCGCTGCGGTCACTCGGCAGGAAAATCAAGAGATTAGTATGAGCAATATGACGGCGTACGCGAGACTAACGGACACGGGCAGAGTGCGACGTCGGCGCGGGTCGCAGAGCGACTGGCAGCGGCACTACGCGGAGCCCCGTGCGTAGTGAGTGGCCGTGAGGAGCGGGGACGAGGAAACCCGGCGCGAGTACGGAGCGCCGGCCGCCGGGGCGGGGGGGACGCGGATTAATCACGTAGTAAGTATGCCCCCCTGGGCCGCCGGCCGCTCCGCCCGCGGCGCCGACGATAGAACCTGCGCCCGACCTATACATAAATAAAAACGCAATATGACCGCTCGACGTGCCAGACTGAAACCGGACACTTCTCGAGGCGAAATGAATTCCTGCATGAGCGTAGCCACCGAATCTTGGCCGCTGTTGCCGCCGCTGGCTGGCCGGCTTACGTAGAGCCGCCCAGTCGCTGTGATGCAATTCCCTGCTCAACGCTTGATTATCAATCAAATTCTGTTATGTAGAGCCGTCCAGAGATGTACTAACCGCTTTCAAGTTAAAATTTCTTCCGTGGTTTTACACATATCCATTCAGTAAGATAAGTATACCAGTTGATACTCTATAAAAACTTACAGAAAATAATACATTTTATTATGATAGATATCAGTCTATTTACTATTATGGCAGGGATTTCCCAACTCATGTAGTGAAAAGTTATTTCTTCTTGAACCGGTTATTCTATTCAACAAGTTTAACGAAGATATAGTGTATTACATTCTCATAGTTTAAGTACATATCGCATTTGATTGTGGGTGGATTTAAAACATGTCATGGAATTTGAAGTCAGTTATTTTGTTTCTTTGTCAGTAATCCCTAATTAGACATTCTAACAAACAAATAACGTAATATAACAGTAAAAGTATATCATAACAAGATACCTTTCAAAAGGGGACACAAGAGAAATAGTTTTTTAGTTATACCTACTTACAATGGTGAGTAGCGTTAGTGCTTGACGTAATCTCCTTCCCGGTATTGTGTCCGAGAAACGGTTCTCAAGATAAGCACCAAAAAGAATAGACCGACCCTTAAGGACAAATGGCCCGACGACGCGGCCTTTTGTTACAAAAACTATGCTGCACTTAATCTTTATTAACCGTATTTGGCAAGAGTTTCTCTGAAACTAGGTATACTTAATAGCCTGTGTCTTTACGATGTTAATATTTAAGAAAGAACAATAGATGACTATATATTAATATGATGTAACAAAAAAATAATGTAGAGAAAATACAGTAACATCTATAATATTATAGAAGTACCTACGTACCTAGGTGATTTATAAAGATAATTAAGTGTAGGTATCACTTTAGGTTTTAATTTGCTAAGGTAAAACGTTCTGCAATATTTTTTTTGATGACAAATATTTTTCGAATATAGTCCCATGTCTAATCGCGAAAATAAATTGTCAAATGTTAAACTGTGCTATCATTGTGTTAACGATAATTTTATGTGACCTATGATGTAAATCGCTATTGATTTAGTGCGAAAATGTGTATTTAAACTACTATTTACACCTATCCGCTAAAGATTTTGTATGTGTAATTGTAACAAGATACTAATATGTAGTAAGTAAGTAAGTACCTACACATAAAAATATTCAATTTTATTTGATATTTATAATCTAACAATTTCAATAGTTTTAGTCACATTGTATAACTTTTTTAGCTAGATACGATTTGAAAGCAATGTTATTTGATTACAAAACGATTGAACTAATAAAGGTACTGCGTTGAACTCTTCGGCAAGGGCCATCGGACGATTGGCCACGCTCATGCGCAAGAAAAAATCAAACTTGTTTTTTAAAGGCAACAGACATGGATCGAAAGCTTTTTCTGTAGTTAAAAAATGTGTTTTTCTTGACATGTCTTGATTCTTGAAGGAACCAAGGTTGTTTTTCTAAACACCACTTCAAGTATAGGAATACTTAGAGTTCCGTGATTTGTATTTTTTTTACATTTTTGTATTTGTTCCACTCTATGTATTTTTTTTTGTATGGATGTTCATCGATTTCTCGGTCAATTGTGAAACGATTTTCGAAATTCTTTTTTTATTCGATAGAGTATACTCCTGAGGTGTTCCTCACCAACCAAGGGTGTTTGTCACCAAGTCAGGATCTGATGATTTGAAGTATGTCCTCTATTTGCCTGGGAAATAGAGGACATTCTTCAAATTTTATAGGCACGTATGACATGTTTTACTGTTTTCCAAAGCTATTAAGTATTTGCTACTGTCAGTCACCATCTTATGTTGATGAGCTGGTGATGGAAGGTACAACTCCTTAACGGTTAGGAGTTGGAAGATAATTCTTTAAATATTATAGGTGCGTATTAACGTATAGTTGTATTCTATCGGGTTATTCGGTTGAACTGATGATGAGAAGGGAGGGAGTACAACTCCTGAACGGTTAGGTGTTGGAAGATAATTCTTTGTGAAATAAATAAGCATTACAAAATTCATTTATATTGTTCGCTTAATCACATTAAAGGTAACAACCTTTAACCTGTCAAGCATTAAATTCCAGACACAATTGTTTTTTCCATTGTCATAGGTAGTATACGAAACACCGCTTGAGGTATTTGAACTATGCATGTAAACGCATTGATTACAAAGATATCAATAATTTTGTCTGTGCCACAAAAAGGATTTTTTGTATGTAGCGTATTTTTACAAATATTGCTATGTCTATATGAAACTATAAATTGCAAATATATATTATACAAACACACAAAAAATTAAAGCTCTTTACAACAGATTATATTTAATACAGCCTACTTTCATATGAAAGAAAGAAAGAAAAGAAGGAAAAAATATTTTATTTAAATAGGCCATATGTTACTAGGTATTAACTTAAACAGTCTATCACGGCAGTAGGTAATTACAACGCCTATTACGGAGGTATATTTATTTTTGTGTTTTATTCCTCCGTAATAGGCGGCTATTTTGACTATCTCCATAATAAGTCCTATTATGGCGTTATATATCGTATAAAATACTAAACTTTTGTGCTTGTAATTTAATTTTAATTGTGTTTGTGAAGCAGCGCAGAACGCCTCGGTCCCCGGCTCCGGGCCACCATAGCTGCACACAATCATTGTAGATCAATGGGCCTGGAAATTAGTTATTTTAAGTTGCGTACTATATTTTATTTTGATATATATTACGAGATTATTTTTTCTCTAAGTAAAGAAATGATTCGTGTGTGGTCTAGAATATTAGTGTTTTTCTGTCATAATATCTCTTATCTAACTTACATATAATTATTTTAGCAATCAGGATCAATACTGAGTGTCTGTAGCGTAAAGAAGTTTAAGGTTACTATATACAACTGTTTTGAACAACCACTTGAGTAGAATTTTTGTAAAAGACATAGGTACCTAGTACCTAACGACTTTTATCTACATTACAAAGGTAAAATCCACCTACTTAGGCAAGAAAACAAACTATGTATGCATTGAATAATATAAAGAGCACTTGTCACCAAATTGAACTTATTGAAGTCCGAGAATCGAAGGTGAAGTTTTGGCAATGACTATCGTCATAATCATCTAAGGTTAGATTTTACAGAGAAATCAATTAATATAATCATGTAATACCTATCATTTAAATACTGTATTGACGTACTCTTTTAATGATATTCGTAATGTCGCCAATGGGGAAAATGAACTAGTCATGCTGTTTCTGCTAGGCCGTTTTATCGCATTTACTTTATTTTCTTTTTGAAAAATTTAAATAATTTAAAATTCGACTTCTGCTTCTAGTTAGACTGTGGCTATGGCAACACGTAGGCTGGATTTCAAGGCTGAAATTAGTAAAGAGAACAGCAGTCTCATCATATTAGTGCGGCTATCAACCATACTCATCTAACAAATAGACTACGTTATAGTTAGGAATGCTGCTCAAAGAATTCAGCTGTGTATGTTCGCCGGCGCATGACGACGCTGCAGGTGCGCCCGCGCACCACCTAGTAATCTTGCTAGCGAGCTATTTGTATCCGCAGACTATGATTGTGTGTGATATTCAGTTACATACTGGAAGAAATTAACAATGTTTATTAATATTAGTTTGCTATCAAGCGGAGATAATCTTCTACACATTTGAACAACGCAACAAGGAAAGTCGCAATAATTTTATTCTCCACCAGTAACTAAGAATATATAGCTGAATTCAATAATTATAAATGGTGGAGAATGGTCATAAAATTTGCGTAAATTTCACGTGCCTCTTGCTATTTAATGTAAGTGGGTATGTTTTCGTACGCTGTAGTGGTCTGAAATTATAAAAATATTCATAAAATATAAAGATACCATATGCTTAAAAAGTAATTAATGGGTTTGGAGCAAAAAAAAATCTTTTTTGAATCGCTTCTAGCTGTTTTAGGCAAAGAACTAGGAAAATTACAAAAAGTGTGCATAATAAATAATTTATATCTTTTATTCATGCGAATATAGAAAAACATCATATCCTAAGGCGGAGACCGAACTTGCGACCTTTCACAATCCCCGTGACTGCTTTCACCATCTGAGCTGACAAGGACTTAGGACAACCCGATGAAACCTATATACATAAACCTAAATATACCTACTTAAAACAATACCCCATATTAGTAATAGATAAAAAAATCATAAGCATGGTAAAAAATTCTTTTAAATAAAAAGAAAATAAACACTATTTTAATATGGTATTCACCCATTTACCCTATTGTAAACGTAAACAGCTAATCTATTAGCTGCTTTAAAAATATTTTTTTTCTTTCTTTCCATAGATAGATAAAATGTTCGTTTTAATTCTCACACACACCTATTACCTGTGCACCTAAGTCTAGAATAAAACCCGAAATCCAAATACTCATGCAGGAAAATCATAAGTACAATTCAGTGCAGTTAAATTCAGTACAATTTTCTTTCCCTGTTTTTAACAGATTAAAAATGACTATTGTTATGTTCGCTTTTTGTGGCATAGAATGTCACTTTTTTGAGCAAGTGGTACGAAAAATTATTTTATAGAATTTAGAATTTCATTCGTCCTCTAGGGGGAGAATGTGATTTAAATTTGGAATACTTACCGAAATTTATACTGAACTACGTCTGTGTTTACACCATTGAGTTTGTATATAAAGCATTATACATCTTTTTGAAAAAGGAATACGCACAAAAATGTAACTCTCTCTATGTTTCCAATGTTTCGAATGTTAACTTTTACTTTTAACTGTCATTATTTTTAATAAATGCTTATCTCATATTATTATTGTTTTAATTTTTTCGCAAATGGTACGAAAAGTAGAGTATTTTCCTCAGTGATAAAGCTGTCTTAGTCTTGGGTGAACTTAAATCCATCGCTACACTCAGGACTCGTCTTAAATCCCTTGCTTCGCTCGTGATTTAAGTTTTTAACACCCTCGCTACGCTCGGGAGTAAACCTCGAGTCCATCGTTACGTTAGCGATTTAAATCGTCACCCGCGACAGAAGATACTGCTTTATCCCCTTGGTTAATAATCTACTATTAAATAAAAAGAAAATAAACACTATTTTAATATGGTATTTACCCATTTACCCTATTGTAAACGTTAACAGCTAATCTATTAGTTGCTTTAAAAAAAATTTTTTGTTCCATACATATAATAATATAAAATATATATAAAATGTTCATTTTAATTCTCACACACACCTATTACCTGTGCACCTAAGTCTAGAACAAGACCCGAAATCTAAATACTCATGCAGGAAAATCAAAAGTACTTATGTATTTTCTTTTCTTTTATACAGAGTGGTGCCGTCAATACGACAATAAATTGAAACATGGGCTATACTATTTCATAGAAATGATTTGCCACTTTCAAAAATTTTTTATTCGTTTGATAATTTCATGACATTTGTATGAAATATTATAAAATTGGCTGCATTATTTCATAGAAATGTTATAAAATTATCAAATGAATAAGATGTTTTTAAAAATGGCAAACCATTTCTATAAACTAGTATAGTCCATGTTTCAATTTATTGACGGCACCACCCTGTATACGAGGAAGAACATGGCCAACAAGCGTAGGTACGCCCCGCCTGATGGTAAGCGGCTACCGTAGCCCGTAGACGCTCGTAGCACCTTGGGCAGTATATCGCACTATACAGAATGAGTTATACCAATGCCCCCCGGAGGGAAAGTCTCCTAAATATTGAAGTTAGTAAATTATACTTACGCCTAGGAAACATTCCTTTATTTTTAGTACTATAACTGCATTCAAAGATAATAAATCTTATAATTTACTAACTTCAATATTTAGGAGACTTTCCCTCCGGGGGGCATTGGTATAACTCATTCTGTATAGTGCGATATACTGCCCAAGGTGCTACGAGCGTCTACGGGCTACGGTAGCCGCTTACCATCAGGCGGGGCGTACCTACGCTTGTTGGCCATGTTCTTCCTCGTATACAGGGTGGTGCCGTCAATAAATTGAAACATGGACTATACATTTGTCATTTACCTGAATTGAACCTACCGAATGTAGAGAATAAACATTCTATATTATTCGATAGGGCTTCATATATAAGAAACAAATCTCTCTAATAAACATTATTTGTGAAATTTTGGGAAAACCATAAATTTTTACAATGTAGGTAGGTTTTATGAGCTGTGCTGCCAGCTGCCACTAACTATTGGAATTACTCTAGAGTCTAGGGTCATTTGGTTTCAACCTTAGGTTTTTAGATTTGCGACGAATAACTAGTCAAGTTTATTTATTTACTTGTATTAATACAATCTAAATGCCTCTAATATAATTTGTCTATTAAGATTATAAGGAGGGTACTTAGTAATTTTGTGGTTAACTCGCCTACATCATGTTATATCTAGTAAATTTTGTTTTAAGTGGCTTTTGTAGCACAAAAACAAAATTTACAATAAAGAATAAATGAATAAATAAATACTCAGATTAGATAATTGCAGTTGTTATCTTTAGCGCGTACTTATGTGTAAAATTCATGAAAGTAATGTAAGTATGTTTATCTGTATTTATTTTTACTATTTCCTAATCACCATTTCATTTTAGAGGCAATGTTTGTTAGAGAGATTTGTTCATTATAATGGAGACTATCGATCGGTGTCTTAATAATACAGGATGTTTATTTTCTACATTTGGCTGGTTCGATTCCCGGCTCAAGTAAGTGATTTTAAACAAATCTTCGAATGCAGTTACAGGTATTTCTAAAAAAGGGATGTTTCCTTTGAGTATAGTTTGCTAACTTCAATATTTATGACACTTTCCCTCCGGGGGCACTTTTAAATTGTCTGAATTAAACGATATTTTATTTTATTTTACTTATTTATTGCTTTGACTCACCTGTATACTCACGCGTTGCCTACCCTGCAAAGTCAAGAGCAAGCGTTATGTTGACATCAAATTGAGACGAGTCCCCGTGTTCCCAACGTAAAATCTTCTCATTGATCTCTGGGCACCTTACCTTAGGAACACAACACTATAAAGATCCTTGTGTAATTGCAAATAAAGAAAACTATTAAAAAAATATATGCTCCAGGCGGAAATTGAACCCGCGTCTCCTGATGTCCGGCCAGACGCGATTACCACTACGCCACCGGAGCAGTTGGTATAACCTGCTAATTTCTTCACCGCTTTTTATCCTTCCTATTTACGATAAAAAGGAAGCCATTTCATAGCGCCGTTTACGTTTTCTTTCTTTATTTGTAATTGTTACAATAAAGAAGGCGTTTAAACGCATCAAAAACATTTAAATGTGATCCTTGTGTAATTTGGCTGTTATATCAAAAGAATATACCTACATTATGTTAAAGTGCTGGTGCTACCATAGTTGCATGAGTGCTCAAAGATTGAGTGGAAAATCAGCTATGCCCTTAAAAGATATATACTTCATTATATATATCCACATAGGTCGATCTATATCTAATTTATCTATCCCAGACGTCTGTCGGCCCACGCGAGCACTTTTGCAAGCAGTTGTTAATTTAGATGAACCTATAATTTTAATTAAATATACATTCGCAATAATACTATCGGCACATAATTTATTCCTAAGTTTGTATATTCATCATCATCACGAAATTATATACGTCTACAGAGCCGAAATTCTATGCATATTCAGCTGAAAAATTGTAACTACATCATTGATTTCAAATAATCTAGTAATATGTATAAGTCAATGATCTACATTTATTTTTTATTTATTTATTTAACAATTTATATACACAAAAGAAAGCAACAATGAAAACACAATTTTCTTTAACTTAAAATTATTTTATTCACTCCATCAGAATTCGACATCAATCAAAATAGAAAATATTTAAAAAATTGGTATACAATGAGTTTGTATAGCTTGTACACACAGTACACAGTGGTTTAGATTACTTACGTAAAACGGAGCAACTTTCGCCAATGTCGATCCCGGGATGTGTCAATCAAAATTTGTTATCTCGTGCTCCTTTGTGCTTCAGAAGTCACGTCAAGCCGTTGGTCCCGGTTGTTACTGCAACCGCTTTAATCCACCAACGCGCATTGGGCCAGCGTGGTGGTGTTATGTATGACCCACCCAAGCTCTGTCTGAGTGTTTCTCCAATAAGTATAGGAAGGCCTGTGCCGAGCTGTGGAAAGTAAATAGGCTGGTGATTCTTTTAATTTATTTATTTATCAGACAATATTTAATAATTTTCTATTATGCTTAAGCACTGGCAGGCGCGTTGTTTTTACAATAAATAATTGAAAGTATTGAAATAAAATTCTTAACTAGAAGTAAAAGACGTCCAAAAAAGTCCTTTTCTAGCTCAGCTATATTTTTCTACGTAAGGATAATGTCAGTTTAGATTTCAACCTTAGAGTAGGAGTAGGACATATCGGAAAAAACATAAATAAGTATTACAAATTAAACTGATTTCAGTTCAAACACTGTTGAACTACGTTTTGTTCCTCTCACTTATAAAAAACACAAACCATGGTTACCAGTGTTTTAACTAAAATAAGTTTAATAAATAAGAAAGACCGTAATAAATTACTATATAGTAGATAGGGAAATTAGCTTTTAAGCGGTCAGTCCCTGTTCATCGAAAAAAAAAAAAAATTTCTAATTTCAAGTCACTTGTGGTACAATTTGGAGTCAACCAAGCGTTGAATCCAAAAAGCAAAAGTATTTTTTTTAACTAAAAAATATAATACGATCTGCACTCGACCTGCTTTGCAAAGCCCCTAAAGAAAAAACTGTTAGGTTTTATAATAAAATAAATAAAAGTTTTTATACTCCAGGAACCTTCGCGGGCGGACCCAGCACCCATACCACCATCTTTTATCGCGATCCAGTTTAGACCTAAACTGAGTAGAATCGTTAATTCGTACTACGACGCTATCTACGACTATGAAAGCGATGCAGCAGTGTGATTCACAAACAAATATTTTCGACATCGAGCTTGACGCCTGACAAAGACGACGAGTTGTCATTGGTTTTGACGTTTGCGCACTGCGTTGCCGAAAGCGTATTCACTAATCTCTACGTCGGTCTTATGGCTGTATATGATTGTCTCTGTTTTGGTTATAAGACATGAAGTACAATCGATATTTTTCGATTTCGTTTTTGTTGTGTTAAAATTGTATCGCAATGACTTCATTCAATATTTGATAGATTTTTTACATAAAAATATATAAATCAACCACTTTTTAGTACCGGTTCACGCCGTGCTCGACGTCATAAAGATTGATCGAGGCCCCAGAACACCCTACCAAATACCTATATACAAATACCATGCTACCTAGTTTCATCACGATCTTATGGTTTCGGAGCGCATGGGGGATAATCAAACAAACATTGTTTTTTTATTTATAAAGTTTAAATAAATACAAAAACAATGACATAACAATGATAATGATCAATGATCCTGACTACGAACTGACCGCTGGAAAGCCAATTTACAACATGGTTTATTAATCATTATGGACGTGGGACCCCACCACCTTGCCGGCCTATATTATGGTGCCTTTTCATACCTCTTTTTAACCGACTTCAAAAAAAGGAGGAGGTTATCAATTCGTCTGTATGTTTTTTTTTCTTTTTTTATGTTTGTTACTTTAGAACTTTTGACTGGGTGAACCGATATTGATGATTCTTTTTTGTTCGATGCGGAATAGTTCCCATTTGCTCCCATAAAAATTTTTTGAAAATCCATTGGGTAGTTTGGTTTTCAAATCAAAAAAACTGGAAAAATTATGTCGTCTACATATGCGAAATTGCGGATTTTTGCTTTCCTATGAATTATTTTAGTGAAATGATACGATAGTAGAAATCAATTTAAGCTCACGGTCACCCATCTAGCTTTAACCTTCTAAAGTTATCACTAAAAATTGTGAAAAAAAAATATTTGAACAAAAATTAAAACCGACTCCAAAAAACTGAAAAGGATAAAATAATTAAATTTTAGTAGGTAGGTACTCATCCCCTAGGAACATATTTTTGGAGTCGGTGCTAAGTTGTTTCCAGAAACCATAGATAGTGAAGCACCAACTCCAAAAATATGTTCCTAGGGGATGAGTACTTACTAAAATTTAATTATTTTATCCTTTTCAGTTTTTTGGAGTCGGTTTTAATGTTTGTTCAAATATTTTTTGTACTAACATGTTATTTTTCTAGTACAAACATTATTCAAATTCAAATTGTCTTTATTCGTGAAACACAAGTAAAAAAAGTTGTAATACAAAATGTATCTAGCTGATTAGTAATAATCACACATAGTTAAAAATTGAAATTAGGTAAAGTTGTCATTAATAAATTCTTTTGTAATGTTTTTTTTAAATTATTTTTTATTGATTTTACAAAATTATTATATTTTGGATTTCATTCTTAATATATAACTATTCCATTGTTTTTTGTCCTTTGGAATTTTATTATGAATTTTTAGAGCCATGCATACAACGCTCTTCTGTGTAGAAAACTAGTTTTTCCAGGGTGTAAATAGGTACAGTCTGTATGTGTCGCATCTATTAAAAATAACTTTATTAGGTAGGTACACCGTGAAAACAAAACTGAATTATCTCTAACAAATTTGGCTATCTTCAGTAGGTAATATACCTATATGTATAAGACGGAAGTGTAACTATTTTTAAGCTATTGCATAGCTTCTATCGCGGCTATATAAATGTGGAGAGAGTGTTTATGTTGCAAAAAAAAAAAATGTCTTAGAATACTTGCAAACAGACCTAATGGAGTCTTGCAGACCATTGGGGATTAAAACTGAGGATGGTTATAGACAAATTTACAACCTTCTAAATACACGAAACCGTGAGTATTTGGTGCTTTTTAAAGTGGGGGCAGCCTCAGTTTTATTCCGCAATAACTAATATCAAATAAAATAATAGAAATTTAAACAAACTTATGGCTTATCTAAATTAAAATTAGCCCCCCATACTACAAAGATAAAAATATTTAACCATATACCAAATCACATAAAAAACTTGGAGAATTCCAAGTTATTTGCCAATCAATTTAAAATGTTTGTAATGGAAAAATCTTAATATAATTTGAAAGAGTTTTTCGACGGTTAAATATGTGATTAGCATGCAATAGAACACTTTGACCTCGTTTATTTATTTAATTTAATTATTCAATAATTTATCAAATCAATGATCTTTATAATGAATTAAAAAATCTTGTTTTCATTGAGAAGTGACTGAAGGTAAAAATTGTAAATCAAATGATATATTAAAAATGTTTCCAATGTTATGTTTGTATGTGTAATTTGTATAATAGTTTATTTAGTACCTATTTTAGTACTATGTACACAAGTTAATTAGTTTTGTTAAATCGGTCGCGTGTAACCGCTACCGTAAATTTTAGATATCTTTAAGGGCCACAGAATTTGGTTACCGTTTATAATGATACCCGAATCTTGTGTTGCCCGGTTAGAGCGGTTTCGAAACATTTTATTTTAACACCCGAACGAGTACATCTTAAATTTCAAATACTGATGATTCAGTTATGTAAAAATCTTCGGCAAAAAAATTGGAGGTTACTTTTTTTTTATTTTACTTTCGAGCATTTATTAAAATGTTATAATAACTAAAAGGAATAATATTGCTGGTAATATGCCTAACCAACGAGCCTAGTATTCTCAACTATTAGTTTATGCAATGATTTCGTAATAACAATAATGGTAATCCGTCAATGTTAGTTCGTTTTTAAACCAGGCGTAAAACTAAATAGAAGATTGGAGTCTTTGTGATCCTAGCTCGCTACCCACGTAGTTCATTAGTCTTTGTAACGTTAATGCAAGTGCTGCAAACAACATACCTACATACATACATCAAATATTCTGGGCTTATTATAGTCTGCCATTTGGACTATTCTTGATCGTCGGTAGACGTAGGCTGACCGAGCGGAGACGGCGGAACTGGCCAGTATTCAAATAAAACCTGAAATTTCTTCGCTTAATAAAGTTTGTACAGCAGATATACAGATTATACCAACGCATTTTTGTAGGAATAAAACATATTTTGCTATAGTAATCTGTTAATAATGAAGAATCCGTATTTTGAAAACTATTTAAAGTATTATCTTCAAAAGGCCACAAATATATATAAGCTTGTTTAATTAAGATTAACGACACACCACGGGAAGTGTTACTAGATCAAAAAAGTTTTTTTTATATAAACTTATAAGTCTACGAACAAATTGCTTGCTTAGAGCAATATTTCAGTCAAACCTCTTATCAACAGGTAATTATTGTGTAAATAGCAATAAAGCAAGCCTCTATACACACCTTGACGTAATTTGTCAACCAGTGGGCGAGTCGACGTTGTCCTCTATTTTGTCAAGCCAGTCTGCTGCGCCCGCGCCGCCGCTGCCCACCGCCGTCTATTTCAGGGCAAGCCTACGCGTCCACGTTTCGTTTATATTTATTTGCCGTATAAATTGCTCGCATTATATTTGCATCACTGTCTAGATATTTTCGAGAGCAGTGTAAACAAAACATTTAATTTATTTTTAGATTTAGATTGGTTAAAGTTACAACTGTCGGAAATGCCGATGATTACTGTATTTTGACGGCGAATATTTGCTGTTGCGTTTACTCAAATCTTAAAGTTGCCGAAATAAGAACAGTATTTTAAATTTAATTTATTTATTAAGGAACACAAACAGTGTATTGTACAAAATTACTTACCCGTCAAGCATCAGATTTCAGATACAATTGATTATTCAATTGTCTTAGCCCTCCGGTGGGATAACGCCGCAAGGGATTGAGATCTATACTATCTAAGGCTTTGTTCCAGTATACATACACTAATGACATGTGTCCACAATACTCACAATTACTTATGTATATATTATTAAAGCACGCTTGTAACTGTAACAGGTTTTTTTTTACTGTAATATAATTATACATATCTAAGAAACATTATTATTTCTTATAAATAACTTGTAATGCGTCTAATTTAACACATCAATGACACTTTCTAAATTGAGTTTTAAATCTAGTTAAACTATTCCCAAATATGTCAACTTTCTCAAAGTTATTTTTGTTAATGTAATTATAGGTGTTTAACAATCTACTGATAGTCAAGTTTTTTTCCTAGACTGGTCCTGTATTTGGGAATCACAAATGATAATTTGATTAAAAGGCAAAGTAAATAACTAAATTTACAGTTTGTTTTCCAATATAAGAAGTGAAATTAAAAAAAAAACCTTAAAATAACAGCTACAGCCGACGCAAAGCCTGCTGTTATTAAGGTAACTGGATCCGTCAAGCAATGTTTAATGTTAACATTAGTGCATAACCCACGGCGGGGAAAAACACGACCCGCTTGGTTTTCATAGTAAACAAGCCACCGGGCGTGTGAAGACTGTTTTTTCCCAGTGCGACAAAGCAACATTGTTCTCGGCTTCGGAGCGTGCCAACTCATTAACTGTGCTCAGTGTATGAGCGCATTAAAGCACTTCCTATTTGGAATCTAGCTCTAAGATAGGATAGTTCGTAAGAATGTATAATTCTTTAAGCATAACATTTATCAGCTGTGTCGGCTTGATTCGCTTGTAACGAATATTTTTACACGTACAGACGAACAACGAACGATATACCGCTGATTGGTTGAGCACTCCAACAGAATATAGATTAATGCATTAGATCCATTCCAGCCTGGGTTGCAATCCGCAAAACATAAATATACCAACGTACCTTACTATCAAAAACTATCAATTAAGTCGTGATACTCTTGTCTCCACATCCTCATGGGTCTCGTCGTCGTCTTGAGAAAACAAAGCCATGGTCGATCCTGGGATGGGTCAATCAAAAATTTACACTTTCGAGTTTCTCCGTGTTTCGGAAGGCACGATAAACTCATCATGTGTTTGCATTTGGCCATTCGGCCTTGTAGGAAGGCCTGTGCCCAGTAGAGTGATGGATGATGAATTCTCGTGTCAACTGTGAAGAGACATGTTTCTGATTTCATTCTGGTGTAACCAGTAGGTATGGACTTTTTGACTTATTAACTGGGCAATAAAACTCAAAATGTTTTATACAAACTATGGTAAATGACGTGACACCACCTGGTGGGAAGTGGTAAGAAGAGTCCTATCGCGAAGATAGCTAGTGTAGCATAAACACACCATTCTAGCCAGGCGGCTAGACCGGCAAGATGAAGGCACATAATGTGCTGATAAAGTATTAGGTAGGGGGAAAAGATCTCCCGGTTGCACGGTCACAGTAGGTGTTTCGCAGGATTAAATTCTTGGTCAAATAAAAGATTTTGTCATAGGAAAATCATGACATGGTTCTCTTGTTTTCAGGTGATACTACTTCCTTAAAATAAATATACAATGAAGCTATTTTGATGAAGTGTACAATTCATTAACTAAAGTTGTAGTTTGAGATGCAGCTGCTGCTGCTACAGATATACTAAACCCTAACTGAGATGATGAAAAAGAAATATCGTTTAGAAAGCAGTGACGGCAAGAAATATGTATAAAGGTCCACATTTTTAAAGCGGTATTTAATAATAATGATATTTATTTATTCAAGTAATTTTTGTGTAGGTGCAACTCAAACAACTCATTTGATAAGTTTCATATTTTTTTTAAATCTGCTCAATCTATGTAAACTTCGTATTGTTGGTTCAAGTGGGAAAACATTTCTAGCCGTGTCATAAAAACCTGTCTTAGATAATACGAAAAGAAACGCTCTTGTTTTCCTTGTTTCCGCTCGGGCGAGAATTTCCCGAGAAATACGCATTTGTGAATTGACTGTTGCTATACTCTAGGTACCTTTTAAGTACGTATTAGAAACTAGCTGTGAGCCAACATTTCTGAGCTACAGCTAGATCAAATAATAATAGCTACGTATGTAAGTACTCCTGTTATAGCTATCTATACTAACTATATAGTGGTCGCCTTGTGCTCGAAATTCGACCATAATTAATTTAAATTATAAGTTTGAACATTATTAAGGTTCTTTTGTCAAAGACTATACTTCTAAAATCACAGATTTTTAAATGTTTTTTAAAGGCTATGTTTGACATTCAGTATACTATCGACAAATAGCAAACAATATTACTGTTTGTGAATACGGGTGATCTGTTCCCATTCCCAATTTGATATATTATATCCCGGTGTATGAAATTTCTCTATGTATTACATGCAGTGTGTGTCAAATACATGGTCACTACTATGTAGGTAATGTTTTTATTATTGATTTAATGTATTTTTTATGCATAATTAAAAAAAATATTAGTATTCTGCACTCCTTTATTATATAAACTATAAGTGTGCGAAATTTCATACTCCTCAGCCAAAAAAAATATGTTTAGTTGTACTTTCGAAATGTGTCAACTTTTAGACTAGATTTTTATGATATGTGATGCTTTAACTATTTAGAGGTATTATGTTATTAACATAAGCATACTCAAATGAAAGAATGTACTTAATAGACCGTTGTTTCTGAAAAAAAAATCAGTTGTTAATTCACCTTGTGCTTGCGGCTAGAAGTAACAGCTCTGAGGTAAATATTAACAAAAGGGGCAACAATTACTTACTATTATGCAATACGCCAAGTAATGTAATTAAACAAATATATGTCATATGTAGCCATGTTATATATTTTTTGGTTCTATAAAAGTTTCGTTTTTATCTGTTCTTATCATCTTGCTGTCAGCTATATGAATAATTCGAGTGATATTTTTTTATTTTATCTTACGTAGATTACGGAATAAAGTGCAGCTAAATGTTTTAAGCCTAGGTTTAACGTCCATTGATGCTATCTGCTAGACCAACAAAAAACAGTTATTGAACGAAATTACAGGCAGAATGAAAGATATTTATATCCTAAATCATCTCCATGCCATGTTTCATCTAAAGTTGGTTCTGTGTTTTAGGAATAGAACACAACAGACCGACAGATTTACTTTCGCAATTATAATAGATGTTATAAATAATAGTATTATAATATATTTTTTTATATAATATTCATACACTCACACCTATTATCTAACCCAGAGTAAGCATCATTAAGAACTTGTGTTATGGATACTAGATAACGGAGAAACAATGATAATATTACGTATAAAAATTCTAGAAATATACTAAATAAACATATAAACATCCATGACTCGTAAACAAATGCTCGTACACATCATACAATGAGATTCGAACC
Organism: Nymphula nitidulata; assembly: GCA_947347705.1. Taxonomy (NCBI): domain Eukaryota; kingdom Metazoa; phylum Arthropoda; class Insecta; order Lepidoptera; family Crambidae; genus Nymphula; species Nymphula nitidulata. The sequence goes on along the minus strand of OX374630.1, from coordinate 13,978,942 downwards.
CAGGACCTCTTGACCGAGTAGCCTGTATAGCATGGGGTACAGACCACTCGACCAGCTGGTCATCTGAGTATGGGTTAACTGAATACGATTATTCCAGAAAAGTCGCATGTTGTGTTGTAAGTAGTATTAATGTCCGGGTGTTTAATTTAATGCACACTATTTCAGTTCGCTGAAATCACCCCAGCCACACAATAAATTAACTTGTCGCAACCACAACGAAGAATGCGACACTCATTACTAGTTATTTTGATTAGGCCAACAGACGGACTGATAGAATTCGATGTGCATTGCAATTGGGATGCGCTACGTCTTAGATTAGCAAACAGCTCACAGTTGACTGGGAGAGTAGATTTGTTTCCTTGCAAAAACGTAAACCCGCATAGTGAATTAAGTAATTTCATTTACTAATTCAATTCCATTCAAAACAATAAAAACCGTATTTCATTTTGTTAGACAGTCAAATGGTAAAAAAAATGTTGTAAATCCCAACGTAGGGTAATTTTAAACGAGGCGTGTAATTATGGTAGAAAATAATAGTTGCTAATATCTTTGACAAACGTGAATAGAAAAATATATTTTTTTTAACTTCGACTCGATAACTTAATAATTTCTTATGAAGTCTTAGTTCCAAGAACACTCTAATTGTAAAGTATCTACCATGCCTTTACATATTATCCTCGTCTTATAAATTATTCAAGATTATTCTCAAATACTGAAGGTTGCTTTTATAAAATAAAGTTAGGTAAACGTTTATAATTTAATTATTGTATTTTGGTCGGAATGAAATTTGTAAGCGACTCGAAAAAGGAGGTTCCGAATTTTGCTTGTATGTCTGTGTATCATAATAATCGATGTGCATGGCACGAACATCTAACATCTTCACCAAAATTTAATTACATCAATATGATCAAAATCCTATGAATTTGCCGAAAGACAATAAAATGGAGACTCGATTTTATCATAATCCTGAGCAAATATACAGTGTTTTGATCTGTGTTCCTAGTACCGTTGTGGATTAACCTCTTCCTCATTGATATATTTTACTGTTCCCGCTTGGCTGTGTTGCTACATTAACTGTTTTGTTTGGACACCATTAGAATCTTTATTTATTCAACTTTGCCATTACGCAACTAAAATCGCGACGCTGGAGGCGACTGGCATCCATTAACAAAATAGTTTTGTTTTTGACAAAAATAGATGCTAATGGGTTCGTTTCATTCTGGTTGTTACTTACGCCCTAATTTTGTTATTTAATTATTTTTCAATGGAAACCATAATATTATTACTAACTTATAAGTACAGTTCACCATTTAGTCTCTAATTGACTAATTTTTTTTGGTCCATTCGTCGCCGTCATAAAACCGAAATCGTTCAATCGTTTTCGACGATAATCTTCAGGTGCTCCGGCTTTAACTTGGTCGGATCGCGACTTGCTCCGCCGTTCGAATTGTAAGAAGTTCGAAGTGTTACCAGCGGTTGCCAGTGGACTAGCGGCTAGATAATTTACTATAGCTGTTAGTCTTTGACTTTTCTCTTTTTACCTGTAGAGCCCGATATGTGCCAGGTTTGAACGGCTTTTTTGCGTGACAGCTTTTTTAGTTTTTTCTCTGGTTTACTGTCCTTCAACGTACACTGTTTTTTGAAAGTTTGTTTGAAAGAAATATTTTCATTTATTTTTTTTCTCTCACAAGGAGGGAGAGTGTAGAACTTGTAGAAGATTAACTTATAGTTTGCGATCCCAGAAATGCAAGCAATATTCCAAGCAAGACAGGACCTGAGTTTTGTAAAGTAAACATAATTGTTCAGGCGTAAAAAATCGACTTACCTTGTTCGGGACACCAAGCCTCTGTGAGGCTGTTTTGATCAGGGTTAGATATATTTACTCCGATTCAAATCGCAGCATATCTCCATACTGAGCAAGTAGATAGAGCCCTGTGCTGAGAGAGAGTAGTGCCATAATAGAGGGGAACATTTAAAAAATTAATGAATAACAACAATAAACTTAATGAAAAATAACAATAGAATTACCAACCCCTCACCTATAGGCTAATCAATCAGTGGTGTTTGGGATAGACAGGTATGACTCATGTAAGGGTGTAAATATTGTTATTATTATCTCTGACACCTAATCTGACACCTTAATATACACAGAGAACCAAATGTTTGACCAAAAAGTAGAGTAAATAGCGATTAGTAAGTACATATATTCGTTTTGCAATACTTGCGAAACGATGCGATTATTATCCTCAAATGTTTTATAACTAATAGTAGAATGAATATTCATAAATAGATCATATGATTATTAGAATGTATTCTGAATTAAAAGCTCCCATTAATTAGTCTGTATCTTTGGTTCAATAAAGGCGACGTGTATAATGGTCGTAATTAATTTTCTTAATGTCTCGCCAATAGTCAATACAATGTTACAATATGATGACTCGATTCTTGTGGTTAATAATATATTACACTATTTACATTAACTATTACTGTCAACAGGCTGATGTGTCTTCAAGGTGGTAGGCCCGTATGTAGGGTCGTCTGGGTAGTACCACCGCCTTTCTTATTCCAACCGTGAAACAGTTCGCTGTGTTTCGGATTGAAGAGAAAGGTAGCCAGTGCTATTACTGGGCATGGAAGGCATTTTATATTAAGCGTCAGGATGACAACGCACCTGCAATACCAAGTAATTTTTCCCCTTGTTACTGTTGTTGGCGACGGTTACCACTTACCATCAGGTGGGCCGTCAGCTTGTTTGTCATCTAATTGTGTAAAAAAATTAAAAAAAAACGGCAAATTTTACGATTATCTCCCTATTAGGATAACGTACCTAGATAAATAAAGAATGCACATTCACCTAATTATGCATGTGTTATGCATAATTCTTATGTGATATGTTTCATATCATTATAAGTACAACTATGTATTTTATGCCTTTAAAGAATTTTTTTTTGAATATTCAGCAAGTAATTGACAGATCGATTATTGCCTAAAATTTTTGACAGAACTTTCGGCACTTTTACCGACAGTTTAAAATTATCAATAAAATCAACAAATTAATTTGCCACACACTTTTTCAAATTATTTATGTATACAGTTTAATTTTTAATAATTTGAATTATTTTTTTCGAAAATGACATCGATTTAAATAATACAAATCTTTGATACTTTGCAGAAATTATAGCCTGCCTAATGGCACTTGAGCGCGCTAATCATATATCATTTTAAAATCTTCGTACTAAATATTTCTTTCATCAAATGTCACCTCTTTTTAGTATGATCGACAGATCGATTTTGTGAAAAGATAATATTTTTGTAGTACGACTTTTATATGTATAAATTACCTCTATATCCAAATACTAAACGAACAAAATACTACTTATTATACTCGACTGCATATTTTATCTAGAATAAAAACCTTATAATTATAATTAATTAAATGGGAGATTTTACGTAGTCGTCCCTCAGCATGATCAGGATCAGTGACAAATCGGGTGGAAATGAAAGTACCTACGAAGCATTACATGTAATAGTACACTAAGATATTATATGTGCGGTAAGTTGAAAATTACAGCCGAGGTGATATTGCTAGCCCGAGCCGCAGGCGAGGGCTACAAGAAAGCAGAGGCTGTAATTATCAAAGCGCACGAATGTCATACGACGTTTCATAACATATTTGCGAGGAAATAAATGAAACTCGGACTTTCGAAACTTTTTTCGAACGAATAAATCTTTAATCACTTGTCAAAGCAGTTATATAAATTTGAACAATTTGTAAAATTTATTGATTTTTTAGCATTGAATAGTAGCACCACAATGAGCTTCACTTATATTTTTGAGTAAGTTCAATGAAATAGGCTAAAACACATTTTCTGAAAAAAAAAATTATATCATTGCTTGTTTTCAAATTTTGATACGCTTGTAAGTATGTATCGGTCAATTTTTAGAAACTTAAAGTAGCTTTTTCGCTACCTCTGAGACTTCTGGCGGTATCGAATAATAAATGTATCACTACTTGACGACATTTTCAAATAAAAATAATACAACGAAAAGAAAAAGCGCGCGGAATAATTTTTACTTGTTCACAAATTAGCGATGCGCGCGCATGTGCTCTTTTTTTAGGCAAAGGCACAAAAAACAGCCAGTATTACTAATAAAGTAAATTAATATTTTTGTGTTTTTGTTACAGATAAATGGTTGTAATTTATTGATAAAATTAATTAAATTAAAGAATTAAGTAAATGTTTATTTATTATATTTTGTCTCCCAAAGTTAATTTTATTCATAAAATGTTGACCACTTTCTGCCATAGAAACTCTTTGCTAAGATTTAAAAAAGTAGCGTTCGTTTTTAGACGGAGCCACCGATTAATGACAGTGCATCTTGATAAACCGTGCGTTTTACATTATATTACCGCACAAGTGCGTAATGAGATACATTACGATATTCAAATTGGTGAAATAAGAGACCCTTTACGAGCAAATGTGTTATAAAAACTTTTAAAGGAGATAGTAACAGTTTCTATTTCCTACAGTTATTTAAAACTTAAATCTTGACTGTTAGAAGCGGCAAAAAATATTTTGATTTGCTGAAAAACATCACAGATGTCGCCATTTTGAAGAAAACAAAATGTCAATGTCTTAATACAATTTTGTTTTTTACGACTACGTTGAATATTGTCGTTTTATTTCTTCATAGCCAGGATCCAATTTTATTTTAAGTTAATATGACATTAAAGTCAACTTTGTAACAGCGTAATTGTGGCTGTGGACTATGCAGTTTTGGGCACTTTTATGACTTCTATGTTGCCATTTAATACAACACTTATTTTATTTCTTATTTTTTTGCGATAAAATCAATGAGTATTTTATTATTTAATGTAAACCATGTTATTCAGTACATTATTGTCTACAATCTGAAATGGTGCTCATGCGCTGACCCAAAACTTTACCATCTCGTTCAATTCGTTCAGATCTTGATTCCCATTTTATTAAAATTATGGCAAACATCAATCTGTTCTGTTTTGTTAATTTAATTAATTACAAATTATGTCTACATATGTACATTACTTGCCTTAGTTATTGCAAAATTAAACTATGCTATCATTAACGTCTCTGATCAGATGGCAATAGATATGTCGGCGTCATTTGGTTAAATTAGCCACTTAATTGATGCTGACTTTCAGTACTCCATGTTGTTAAACGTTGACTAACTCTAGTTCAGTTAACTATCGGCCTAGGCATTTGATTAGATTCCGGCGTTTCATCAATGGCTTAGGCATCCAATTAAGTAGCTAATTTAACCAGTTGACTGGGACAGATAAACCCATCGCAACTTATTGCAAATCAACACTATTACGTATTAAAAAAAACCTCGTAAACTTTATTTTATGTTTACGTGACTGGTATCTTTCATTTACTGCGCTAGATAAAAGCTTTTCTGTTTATCTATAGTATTAGTTGCTAACTGTTGTGAATAGATTAGATTCAGTCATTTTCATATATGTACAAGCATGTCACGCAAGCACCCGCCCCGCCTCATAGTAGCGGATTCACCTATAGACGCTTGTAAGGGTTCGCCCAACCTGTAAAAACTAATTATTCATTAGTTTCTTCAGGCCTGATTCAATAAAGATATTTTCATTTCATGCTTTGAAAACAACGCTACCATTTTGAAAATTTATTGTTGTAGATTGTTAAACTTTATATAAATAACCTACTTAAAAAAACATGATAGATAGATAGATAGATAAAATGTTTATTTCAATTCTCCAACGCACACATACAAAATACAAACATTTAACTCAGAATAATCACCACTTTATTTATATTTAAAAAAATTGAAATAAAATAAAAGAGAATTAAATCATAATAAGTAAGTAATATGTGTGTGTGTGTGTTGCAGAAATGCAAAAGGGTCACAGCTCAGTGTCTATTTCTGCCCACATCGTGGGATGTTGTGGACAAAGCACTGATATTCTGCCACAACCCGAGGGTATTACGAGATTAAACTAAAATTGCCAAACGTACTCAAAAAAAAGTTAGTGATAATCAATAATACATAATGACATATGTGTATGTCAACAAGTGTGTAAGGTCAAATGATTATTATGTAAATTTATATATAACATGTTATCAATTCGACCCGTTTGTATGTAATATTGTCAAAATTGCAAAGTTTTTGTATATGTTAGTATATACTAACATATACCTACATACACTCATCAAATTTGGCACCCATGTTCAGAAGCAGGGAAATCCAAGAAGCCTTATTCGTCGATTTTTCTCTCTGAACAGCCGCACAACGCTCAAATAATATTCTTTAAGTATTTACCGTTTGTTTGACCTTCCGGCAAGAATTCCAAGTGCACAACACCGCGAGAGTCAAAGAAAACAGTCAACATGACTTTGACTTTTGATCGACTTTGGCGTGGTTTTTTCGGTTTCGGTTCAGTTGGAAGGCGTTACGCCGAATCTTGTTGACTATTTTGCATGTCAAACTCGTAAACCCACATCTCGTCACCAGTAACAATGCGGTTCATAAATGTAGGGTCAGAAATGACTCGTTCTAGCATGTCCTCAGCGACTCTCATGCGATGCGATTGAGTTTTTTAAAAAAATCGAGGTATTTTGGGACTAGCCGAGCGGCAACATGTTTCATACCCAAGGGATTATTTAAAATGGTACGGATCGACTCGTGAGATGCAGAAAGTTCGCCGGCTATCTCTCTCAAAGTTGAATGAGAATTATCGGTCACTATTTCCCTCACTTTTGCCATGTTAACTTCAGTTGCAGACGTTGATGACCTACCAGAGCGAGGCATATCTTCCATCCCATCTCGCCTGCTTTTGAACGCTTTGTACCACTCATAAGTACGTGTTTCTGATAAATTTGATTCACTGTAAGCCTTCTGTAACATTTTCAGTGACTCCGAACACTTGGCGATGCAAAATTTAAGACAAACTCTTTGTTCGAAGGTTTAGTCCATTTTATGACATTTGCAATACACACAGATATGATATATCTAAAAACAGCACTGTATTTAATGTAAATAACAGATACAACTCAAACTCCGCGCCAAAATGGAAAAAACAATTGTGCCAATCTATATAACAACAACAACAAAAAAACAAAGATTAAATTTGGAATCCTATAGAAATCATCCATTCCCAATTCTTTTTTAACTGAATGTATATCATAATATTATTATTATACTATCGCGTTTTCGACGATACGACTAATAAATTAAGTATCATCATCACCAGCCTATATACGTCCCACTGCTGGGCACAGGCCTTCCTACATGGCAGAAACACATGAGGAGTTTGGGCCATAACACCACCACGCTGGCCCAATGCGGGTTGGTGGGTTAAAGCGGTTGCAGTAACAACCGGGACCAACGGCTTAACGTGCCTTCCGAAGCACGGAGGAGCTCAAGATTCTAAATTTGATTGACCCATCCAGGGACCAACCATGGCGAAAGTTGCCTTGTTTTCGTGATCGAAACCAGAGCGCCCAACCACTACGCCACCGAGCTCCTCAAATTTAGTATGGACCTACCCAATTGCCAAATTATCATAATTATAGTGCATAATAATATGACTCTGCTGATTTCGCTTCCAATATCAATTAATATTTTATTTTTATGCTACTACACGACATTTCTATGAAATAACATAACATTTGCTGTATTATTTCAAAGAAATGTCCTGAAATTATCAAATGAATAAGATGTTTTTGGCAGTGGCAAACTATTTCCATGAACTACTATAGCCCATGTTTTAATTTATTGTCGTATTGACCGCACCACCCTGTAAACACCTGCAATAACAGGGAAAAATTACTTGGTATGGCAATTGCGTTGTCACTATGAGACCTAAGATGAAATGCCTTCGATGCCTAATAATTACACTGGCTACCTTTCCCTTCAATCCGAAACCCAGCGAACTGTTTCACGGCTGAAATAGGAAAAGCGGTGGTACCTACTTAGACGACCCTACATAAGGGGCCTACCATCTGGTAAACCTAAGTGCCACCACCAGTACCACTACAAAATATTTTCCGGCACTATATTATCTTCTCATCGATTCATCAATTAAATATTTTGATGTAAAGAAACTCTTACCTACCTAGAGGGGTCGAAAAATAACATCCGTACCTCTATGTCTACAGTGTACAAAAGATACAACAATTATTTACATGATTACTAATCGTTTTTTGAACTGGAGTCTGCCGCACCACTGCTCTGGCCACAGAGTAAGTTTCTTTGTGGCTTGGCTTTGGTTTCAATTACGAAAACAAATAAATTTTCGCTTGGTTGAGCGGGAGGGGGAGGGTCATTCAAAAATTTGCAATCTCGACCTCCTCCGTGCTTCGGAAGACACGTTAAGTCGTTGGTCTCAGTCGTAACTACAACCGCTTTAAGCCACCAACCATAGAATAGGGCCTGCGTGGTGGTGTTTGTCCCAAGTAGGGAGGCCTTTTTTTTCGTTAGAAAACCCTTTATGGGTACCCAGAGAGAACTTGGGGGCTTGCCCGCTGGGTTATGTGGGAGTCTCCGGCTGAAGGCCGGCATACCCACTAAAAACTGACGGTACCCCTCATGCCACATAATGCGCGGCGCGACCGAGGAAGCTCATCGCATACCACTCAGATGTAGGGAGGCCTACGCCCAGCAATGGAACGTATATACAATAGGGTGGTGCAAGCAATACAACAATAAATTAAATATGGGCTATATTAGTTCATAGAAATGGTTTGCCATTTTCAAAAACTATCGCTGGCCCCTGTGGCACGCGGCATATGTTTGCTCGGTTCGCGCTTTGTGGTGGTATGGTTACTGTTCTATTATCTAACTTCTTTGACAAACATCTTTTTTAATATATGACTTTTTTATGTAGAACTGACCCTGACATACCTAATTTACCAAACTTGATTTTCATATTGTTTTTACTTACTTACCAACATAATTATGTAGGTAGCAGTTTAGTGTTTTACCCTTCACCCTTATCAAGTTTGTACTTACGTGAGCAATCCTTATTACTCCACAGCGAGCAATACAATATTGAACATACGTTACTGGGATCCCATCATCAGATCCTGACTTGGTGACAATGGTGGTCCCATTGTCGCCAAGTCAGGATTTGATTATATACTTAAGGAGTATACTCAATCAAATAAAGAAATAATTTTGAAAATCGGTTCTCATTTGACAGAGTAATCGGTGAACATACATACAAAAAAATACATACATTCGAACATAGAACCTCCTTCTTTTTTGAAGTCGATTAATAACCAAACGGCTTCAAAATTATACCTACATGAAATAGCAAGGAGGATTTACTAAAAGATGTGTTTATATTTTATATTCGGAATCCCCAATCAGTGGATTTACTTTCACAAACTTGGCTTAGTAACTTCATTGGTATATTAAGTGCCATAAACATGGCAGTCGCTAGCGAAATGGGAACCCGAGGGGGCGGGAGACTACACGCCGGGGTATCATTCATGCCTCGAAATTGGGTCATTAGGACGTTTGGGAGAAGTCATACTCGTTTTTACGAATTGCCAATTCTGTTAATGTGGGTTATGTTATGATATGATGTCGGTCATTTGATGTTTTTCAGTCGATTAAATAATATCAGTTCTTTCTAGAGATACTTATTATGGATACCATAATTGTTTGTGTTAGGTACATAGTGTTACTCCTAAATTACCCTTGCTAAATTGATTTTACTAGCTGGTAGGCCCGTATCTAGGGGTCGTCTGGGTAGGTACCACCGCCTTCCTTATTTTAGCCGTGAAACAGTTCGCAGTGTTTCGGATGTAAGGGAAAGGTAGCCAGTGTAATTACTGGGCATGGTAGGCATTTCATCTTAGGCCTCACGATGTCAACGCACCTGCAATAACAAGTGATTTTCCCTTGTTATTGTAGGTGTCAACGGGCGCTTACCACCAGGTGGGCTGTCAGCTTGTTTGTCGTCTAGTTGTATTAAAAAACGAGGCTTAAGGTTCACTAGTCAAGTTTTTTATTTCCAACGCTCAACAAAAAAAGAAGTAGCACAAAAATTTGTAATTGTCATACAGTGCCATTTAATTTATTTCACAGCTGTGAAGTTGTTACAATTTTAAGATAGAAAATGCCGCAGAATTGTGCTGAATGTAATGTAAACAGAAACCGTTTTCTCTTTACCTACTTCCTAACAATAATGAAACTGCAAAAACGAGGTATCTCTCAATATATTCCCAAACGTATACAGCTGTTTAGAGCTGCCTACTTAGTAAAATAAACAAGGTACTATTTGCATAGCTTTTCGAAATATAGGTCAAACCGCGGTATCTACGCCGCCGGGGTGATGCAGGGACGCCCTGGTAACCCAGATGCAAGCAAGGGCACCCCTACACCCCTCTGGACCACAACAACCACTTGTCAAGAACCCAGGGCACCTTAAATTCGACTCTGTATACGCCTTGCAAGTCATTCCTGGAGAGAGGCACGGGGGACCTTCCTTGGCTGGTTCGCGCGACCAATCTGATGACACGCTGCAGCTCCTAATGATAGCCCCAAGCGTGAAACATGCTTATAAGCTCGATAGCATAGAAGGGTCTCATATCAGTTTAAATTTTTCAATTAAGGTTTAACAGTAAATTATAATTAGGTATGTTAAGTTAAATTTCGTAGAATTTACAACAGATGAGAAATGATAGAGGTGATGGTTTTTTTATTTTATTAGTTTGAATATTTTTTTTTATTTATATAGATAACACAATATTGAAAAGGAAGTCGCTTGCCATTATAGAATAACAAAAATACTTGGAGCTATATTCATATTAGATAAATATTCCATGTGTTTATAATTTATGCCTCTTACCTACCTAAAATGCCAAGCAGTTTAATTTATTACGATGATTTTACGAAAAGTTAAAAATAACTACTTAATAAACATTCTTAAACTTAAATTTGGGAATTAATATTTTTGTCTCCGTCAGATAAAATTGTTAACTTATCAACTTTTGAATTATATAAGTAACACAACATTAATTCACACTTTCCGATATAAGTTGCCTAAACAATTTTACATTGCAAGAAAATTACAGTAGGAATCATTATTCATTTTGGACATTTATTATAATATAGAGGAGCTCGGTGGCTTGTTGGTTTGACCGCTCTGGTTTCGATACGAAAAACAAAGCTACTTTCGCCATGATCGATCCTGGGATGGGTCAATTAAAATTTGTTATCTCGAGCTCCTCCGGGCTTCGGAAGGCACTTTAAGCCGTTGGTCTCGGTTGTTCCTGCAACCGATTTAACCCACCAACCCGCATTGGGCCAGCGTGGTGGTGTTATGGCCCAAACTCCGCATGCATTTCTCCCATGTAAGAAGGCCTGTGCCCAGCAGTGGGAAGTATATGGGCTGGTGATAAAGATGTAGTTTTACAGTGAAATTTACTTCATCAATGATTTACATACTCTTAGTTTACATACTCTTAGTAAAACGACTAGAAACATGTCCTAGAAGACTTATAATCTTTTTCTAATAAGTTAGGTTACAATATTTAGTCGGGATTTGAGAAAAGCAGGATAGATTAATACATATTTTCCACCAAACTAACAACCCAATTGGAAAAAGAAAATCTTTACCGTTGTAGTTTTCTTAGGAATATTACTTAATTATTAGAGCTTTTCTATAATACTTAGCCTTGTAGTAAGCTAAATTTAAGTATAGGTATTTTTAGTTTAGTTAAGTCCAAGTCCAAGTGAGGAGCTCGGTGGCGTAGTGGTTCAAGCGCTCTGGTTTCGATCACGAAAACAAAGCAACTTTCGCCATGGTTGGTCCCTGGATGGGTCAATCAAAATTATAATCTTGAGCTCCTCCGTGCTTCGGAAGGCACGTTAAGCCGTTGGTCCCGGTTGTTACTGCAACCGCTTTAACCCACCAACCCGCATTGGGCCAGCGTGGTGGTGTTATGGCCCAAACTCCTCATGTGTTTCTGCCATGTAGGAAGGCCTGTGCCCAGCAGTGGGACGTATATAGGCTGGTGATGATGATGATGATGAAGTCCAAGTAGACTTCAATGGATACAGAATAATCGACACTAATAACCTTTGACTATGTTTTACATAGTAGACGTTTTTATCACGCCAGTTTATTGAATTTAATGCTATGATAATACTTATAGATAAAATTATTTGTAAGATAAAATCGCACAACTTAATGATGATATTGATAAAAACAATAATTATGATATTACCAAACAATGACAAGTTTTCTATTTAATTTTTTCATTATCTTTTAATACGGAATTGAATGTTATTGTGATACTTAGCAAATTGTTCATTTTTAGATTTGGCTAAGTTAAAGGCCCTGCCAAGTACGCGGAAAATCTCCTAAGACGTCTAACATAGTTTTTTTTTACATAAACTCTGACGTTTTTATTGATGTTATAATAATGTCGAGTGACTTGTATATGTCGCAGGGAAATGAAAATACCACAGGGATTCCGTGAAATCCCGGTAAATGTCAAAATGTCCTTGTTATTAAAGCTTTAGATTTTAAAAATTCAACTCGTCTATACTGGTAGGTATGTACCAGTTTTTTAAGTAAGTAGGCTCGAGGTTCGAGGAATAGAGGAAATGTATATCAACGTTTCTGACCACATTTCGATGTTATCCACAGGATTTATCAAATCTCTGGACATTTCCCTGCAACATATACCTTCATTTGATCTATCCTTGCTCATACGGAATCATACGGCTTAAAAGCTGAAATTACATATTTGTAATTAATAACTAGAACAACTGATTCCCCGAACCTTTTTTTTTAAAGGAGTATATTTTCAGTTAGACTCCTCATACTAACTAACGCTACCAAATATTGTTTTTCGTATTAATTAAGCATACCAATTACATGCATAACTTCTGTGGTAAATGGTAAGCTTGCCTATTTACTTTTGTAATACAAAACAAAAACTTCACGAAAAGATAACTATTATGGTAATAAGGTAGTGTCTAACTCACGTAAACAACTCCGTTGTAATTCGACGTAAGATAGTCGTTATGCATGGTCGTGATGACTATGCGAAAACGAATCGTGTACGATTTACTGTTCAGAATTTATGTAGTAGCTTTCTTCAGTCCCATTACACTCGCTAATCAGCTGATTAGTGTGTTTTCCTACAACATGCAATGAATACACTATCCACGTTCTGTAGACAGCGAATCCATTTAAATAAGTTTATTAACTGTTGCTCTTTGTAGGGTAAGATATTCAAAGTAAATTATATTGATTTTATTAAAGGAGATTGAAATATTATATTAGGAAAACACGACACAAATACGGAATTTAACAAATTATGTTACCTATACAGTGTTCCTTGTAAAGAATTACCTCTGAAAGTTCGACACCTTTCAGAGCATTTTTGTTTTCCGATTAAATTAATAATAGCATGCTACGTGCCCTGACCACTGGTACTTCAACTTACTCATCCTATGAGCTATATGTCAGTGACTTTAGTTCTCTTACGGATGTCATCGTTTCTGATTCTATCTTGCAGAGAAACACCTTACATACCTCGTTCCATCGTGTGCGACTGCGAACTTAGACATAAGGACCTTAGTAAGCGACCACGTACTGCCGTATGTCATCACTGGAAACACACACTAGTCGAAGACTTTCGACTTCAAGCACTGAGGAACTTTGGACGAGAAGATCTTACGTAATTTACCAAACGCTCCCCATTCGAGCTGGATTCAAAAAATAGCTGTTTTTCACCGACTTTATAAAAGAAAGGTTATTATGTTCCACAGTGTGTTTTTTTTTGTATGTATGTTCACCGATTTCTCTGTCAATTGTGAAGCGATTTTCTAAATTCTTTTTTTATACGATAGAGTATACTCCTGAGGTGGCCCCATTGTCACCAAGTCAGGATCTGATGATGGGATCCCAGGGAAATCGAGGGCAAACCTCATATTTTATAGGCACGTATGACATGTTTTACTTTTTTCCAAAGCTATTCAAGTATTTGCTTCTGTTAGTCACCATCTCATGTTGATGAGCTGGTGATGAAAGGTTACGCTCCTAAGGTTAAGCTCCTTTACGGTTAGGAGTAGGAAGATAATTCTTTCACTGTTAGATATAGACCTACGTACTAACGAATAGTTATATTCTATCGGGTTTTCGGGTGAACTGATAAGGGAAGGTAACGGTTACCGTAACGGTGTGTGGAATTAGATAATACTTTATCAGTGGTACGATATGATAATATAAAACAATATTAAGTATTTCAACCAACGACTGAGAGACAGGCGAGTCGATAGTGCTGATGGTAACCCATCTAGCTGTGATCTTAGAAAATCACTTAAAAATGTAAAAAAAAAAATTTGAACAAAAATAAAACCAACCTCAAAACACTAAAAAGGTAAAAATAGTTAAGTTTCAGTACCAAGGTACTTACCTTCTAAAATGTATTTTTTGGAGTTGGTGCTAAGCTTTTTCCAGAGACAATAGAAAGTGAAGCACCAGCTCCAAAAATACATTTTATTTTTGTTATTTTTTTTAAGATAAGTACTCACTACTCACCCAACTTTTTTTTTAGTATTTTGAAGTCGGTTTATTTTTTTATTAAAAGCTTCATGATTTAAATTTTCGGCTTAGCTGCATGCAAACATTAAAACAACATGCCTACTGAAAAATTTTAAAATTAAGATGTTGAGCCAACGACACGATTTCTTGATGACTGATGCACACTTAACTCTCTATCTCAGAAACTACTGAACCGATTATAGACCCACAAAAAAGGATTTTTGGCAATCCGACTTACTGTTTTTAAAATATATTATCATGCGGACAAACATACAAATTAAAAACATACATATTGCACACACTTATAAAATTTGGCACCCATGCTTAGAAGCTGGTATAGACGTATACAAAAACTATGCAATTCTGACAAGACATACAAGTCGGTTAAAAATATAATGATTGCTTAGCTAAACCAAATCTAGAAATATTATTGAATGCTATTATTTTCATGTCATATACAGGTCCGAAATTGATTAATTAGTTCAGAAATTCTGCTGTATTATTGTAGGCGGAAGCACGGTCGGGTTGACATTCGCTAATTAAAAAAGCTTTATCTTTCGACTACAGCAAACGTCCCCGGGGCATGGGCAAAGATTTTACATTCTCTTTGTTTTTCAGCGCTAGTTTTAATTTTGAATTTAATGAAAGGCTTAATTAAGTTGGTGGAAAAATAAGAACATACTAAAAGACAATTATAATAATACCTTCACAACTATTATCTAGAGCAAATTAAGTATAATTACGAATTTGTGTTATGAATACTAGATAGCAAGGAGCTTGCAGTGCTTTGAGCGTTCTGGTTTCGATTACGAAAACAAAGCAACAGGTCGATCCCGGGAGGGGTCCTGGTTACTGCAAGCGCTTTAACCCACCAACTCGCATTGGGCCAGCGTGGTGGTGCTATGGCCCAAACTCCGCATGTATTTCTCCCATGTAGCAAGGCCTGTGCCCGGTAATGGGGCGTATAGTAATAGGCTGGTGTGATGATGGTACTACATGACTGAGATATGTAGTACCATCCATACCATCCAATTTGGATGTTGCCTAAGTTTGAATATGGCGCTGTTATTCACAAATTCGGAAAATATGCGCTACTGTTACCCATAAAAACAATTCAAACTTAAAATATATTGATTATTGTTGAAATTGTACTGTTTTGAAAATGAAAAAAATGGTATTTTTTTTAAATTTATTAAAAACGTTTATGATATTAGATTGCTAAAATCAATTAAAACAACTATTATTATGACAACTATTAATAAAACCATACTTAATACATAGTAATTATCAATTTTGTCAGTATAATATACACATTCTTAGTAATATGGGAACATGTGACGTCACCTGTTCCGTAGATTTTCTATGGAGCGTTTTTGGACGTTGCGCCGCAACATATCAAACATACCACTATATCTGTGAAACTATTGATCTTAGACATACTATTTCTTTTGCAATATTTCTTTATGAGTTATAAACTTCTTATTTATTAAATAAAAAAAAAGTTGTCAACTACCCTATTATAACATTTTGTGTAATTATAAACATTACAATTATACTAAATAAACGTATGAACATCCACGACTCGTGCGACGGTGGATGTTGTGAAGGTGGGCCAGTTTGGGCCAAAACTCCTCATATTGTGTCTCTCCCACGTAGGTAGGTGTACGGTCTTGGACGTGTCTAATAATAAAACCACTGACTGAAAGTAATGTCTTCGATTTATTTTCCCATCAGCAGTCCAGTCGTTCGCGTGTCAGTTGTCAATTGTCCTATCCAAATCATGGTCTGTCAGTCACGTCAAGTTTAACTTACGTCTTTGTCTTGCAAGGAGGCTGGACGTCGCGACATTCCCACCCCCAGTATCAGAAAGATGATACTTAAGATTGGGAGCCAACGTCCAGTCTGCAGAGCTTCGTCGCAGGTCGGGTGTAAAGTCCATGTGAAGTCTGCACGTCAGCTACTCGTACGTGGCGGTCCTTGCCGGGATACACTCTAACGATGCGGCCTCGTGGCCACTGGCCCCTCGGTAGCTGGTCATCCGCTATAATTACGACGTCACCGAGAGCCAGGGGCGTAGCGTTGTTGTGAAACCACTTGTCACGTCGGGTCAGGGTAGGCAGGTACTCTTTTACCCAGCGTTTCCACGTGAGGTCAGCGAGCCTTTGTGACTCCCGCCAGGAACGACGCAGTAGGTCTCTGTCATTAAATTGTCCGAACGGTCTGTCAATAATCTTAATGTCAATCGTCAGGAAGTCGTTTGGGGTCAAGGGTAAGTCGTCCTCGCTGTCGAGAGGAACATACGTCAAGGGTCGGCTGTTAATAAAACTCTCCGTCTCAGCCAAAAGCGTAAGTAGGATCTGCTCATGTGGCACCTTTTCTTTCAGCGTCACACGCAGGGCTGTCTTGACACTACGTACGAGTCTTTCCCAGCAGCCCCCCATGTGAGGGGCGCTCGGGGGTATGAACCTCCAGTCAATATTTCTAGTGCTTCCGAAACGAAGCAGCTCGTTGCGATCCATATTAGAGACAGCTTGTCGTATCTCCCGATCAGCGCCGCGAAACGTAGTTGCGTTGTCGCTGTAGAGTACTGATGGGCAGCCACGTCGAGCTATAAATCGCCGAAGGCTTAGCAGGGCGGAGCTGGTGGTCAAGTCGCTCACAAGGTCTAAGTACACGGCACGCACGGTCAAGCAGGTATACAGGGCTCCCCACCTCTTCTCCTGCCTACGCCCCACCTTTACCAGCATAGGGCCGAAGTAGTCTAGACCGGTAAAATAGAAGGGTCGATGGCCTTCTTGAACTCTGAAGTCTGGCAGTGCGCCCATGATAGGCGGCGTCGACCTGGCGCGGCTTATCTTGCATACGCGACAGTCGTGCCAGGTTCGCTTTACAGCATTCCGTCCGTTTAGAACCCAAAATCGTTTACGCACTTCGTTGAGAACTCTCTCACGCCCGGCATGTGCCGAGTCTTCATGGAGACGTTGGAGTAGAAGTCTGGTATAGGCATCAGTCGGATGCAAGATGATAGGATGCTTCGTGTCGCCGTCAACGTTAGCTGCATCAATCCTTCCTCCAACACGAAGAACGCCCTGTCGGTCTAGAAACGGGTTAAGCTGGCGTAAGGCGCTCGACTTGTCTACGTGGCCAATGCTTTTTATAGAGGAAATGTCAGCAGGGAATGACCGTATTTGGCTCTCCCTTATGCATAAGGTCTCTCCGCTTACGACTTCAAGGGCGGAGAGTTCTCCACGGGGCCAGTCGCGGCTTTTCAGTTTGAAGTTGCTTACTGCGCGCAGAAACCACGATGTGCTGCGTACAAACCGCCAGTATTTAGAGAACCGCTTCACATCCGGCAGGTCTCGTGCGGTTCTGACGCTCAGTGCGAGAACAGTTTTCTCTGTGTCGTCGGGATTTAGGTAAGTATCATCTACTTCTCCTAGTTCATCTGGCCATTGGTTGTCAGGCAGCGAGAGAAAGCTCGGTCCGTCTAGCCACTTCTTGCTTTCTGTGTTGGCGCAGTCGCGAGTGGAGTCGTCGGCAGCGTTTAGGTGAGAAGGGACCCACCTCCACTGGCTGATGTCTGTTAGCTCGGCTATTTCGCTGACGCGATGTGCAACGAAGGGCTTGAATCGGCCCGAGTCTGACCGCAACCAGCTCAAGACGGTCCTTGAGTCAGTCCATAAGATGATCTGTGATACAACGGGTATATCGCTCTCGCGTATTGTTTTTGATAGCCTGGCACCCATGACGGCGGCTTGCAACTCTAGTCGAGGTATGCTCATTACCCTCAACGGTGCGACTCGAGCTCTCGCCATCAAAAAGGCGGTGTGCCAATTGCCGTTCTTTTCTAGCGACCGTAGGTATGCGACACTCGCAAACGCCTTGGAGCTCGCATCACAGAAGACGTGAAGTTCAGCCAACTCGTCGTAGGTATCGGTCAGAACCCAACGTGGTATTTTAATATCATTAACTGTCTGCAGTTCTGTGAGCCACATCTGCCAAGATGTAAAATGGTGAGTTTCGATTTCGTCGTCCCAGCCAATTTTACTGCGCCAGATGTCTTGCAGTAGTATGCGGGCTTTGACGGTAACGTACAGAAGGAAACCGAGAGGGTCAAAGACGGACATAGTTATTCTTAATACTTCCCGCTTCGTAGGTCTTTTAAAGCCGGTCTTTAGATCATCTGAAATGTTTGAAAGGTTCAGGGTAAAAATGAGATTGTCGTCGTCTGGCCTTCATTTGACACCCAACACTCGCTCAACTAAGGAATCCTTGCTGTCAGTGATGACTTTGGCAGCCGACGCAGAAAGTCTTTGTTGAGGTATACGTTCCAGCAGACGCTTGGAATTTGAAACGAAATTTCGAATATGAAACCCGCCAGACTCATGGATGTCGATGACGTCACGTACAAGCTGAATCAAGTCGTCTTCTTGATTAAGCGAGTAAATGAAGTCGTCGACGTAGTGGTGGTCGATAATAGCTTTGCAAGCATGTGGCTTATCAGTCTCATATCTGCGAGCGTTCAGATTTTTTACATACTGTGAGGAAGAAGGTGAACATACAGCGCCAAAGGTCATAACATTCATAACATATTCGCCGTCTTCCCACAGCAGTCGCTGCGCTTGCCTGTCTTCGGGTCTAATGAGAATTCTGTGGAACATCTCCTGTATGTCACCTGTCACGGCAACTTTGCCCTTTCGGAAGCCCAAAAGGACACGTGGCAGTGACGCCAAGAGGTCGGGTCCTGTCATGAGAAAATCGTTCAGAGATTTTCCGTCTGATTTTGCAGCGCAGTCTAAGACGAGGCGCAGCTTGGGCTTATTTGGATTATAGACGGCAAAATGAGGTAGCCACCAGGTTTTGTTTGTCCGAGCTACGGCGTCTGCAGGGCTCAGTCTCGAAACATAACCCTTTGATACGTTGTCCGAAAACCTTTCAACATACTTAGTTGCAAAATCAGTCGACTTACGCATTTTGCCTTGAATACTACGAAAGCGTTTCCTGGCCTGCGGTAGGCTGTCCGGAAGCTCAGCGTCGTCAGACTTCCATAGCAAGCCTGTCTCGTACCGGCCTTCTGGTAGCAGTTTCGTCGTTCGCTCCATTAACTGCAGAGCGAGCTGATCCTCCCGGGACCGAGGAGTATCAACCGAATATTTTGTACCAAATGCTTCTGTCGAAAAAGATTTTTTTATAAGTTCATTTATTTCTTCACAGTTACAGAGATGTAAGATTGGAACCTCACGTGGTACACTACCGAGTTTTACAGTTCCGTGTACTACAAAACCTAATTTAGTTTTGGAAATCATAGGTCCGTTTTTACTACCGTGAATAATCTGTCGGGTCACTATAAGGTCAATATTGTTTTGTCCGATCAGAAACTCAACAGTTTTTCGTCCGCTGTCAACGTCATGTACATAATCATTTACATAGGGGTATCTATTTACAATTTGCTTAAAACTAAAGCTATTTACACATAAATTCAAATTAGAAACAGAACGCACATTGTTAACATAAAACGATTCACTTTTTTTGAATCCGCGAACAAAAAAAGAAACAATCTGAGACTGGGTCTCTTCTGTAGTCATACCTGTGGCGCCCCGAATATGTAGCGGGGATATACGACCTGTGATGCCCGCACGTTGCAGTAGTGATGAGTCGATGAGAGATACTGCGGCGCCTTCGTCCAGCAATGCAAGAGTGTCGACGTCGCCATTTGGGCCGGATATCACTACGGGGATCACTTTCAGGAGAACGCGTTGGCTAGGCTCTTTGTAATCACTCCCTGCCGGTGTAGTCGCAGCGTTAACACTCTCATGCATCAAAACGTCGCATGCGGGTTTAAGCGGGGGAGCATGTAGGAGCGGGTGATGCGCCCTGTCACATTCTTCCACTGTACATCTTTGTCTGTTTCTACAGCTCTTTAACTGATGTTTATTTGATAGGCACGAAAAACATAATTTTTGTTCGGTTACGAAACTCCACCGGTCATTTGTCGATAGCCGTTTGAATTCAGGACAGTCCTTTAGCGTGTGGTCACCTTTACACCGGACACAGCTGTGCTTTGAGCTTGATGTTGTTGTTGTAAAAATAGTTTTCTTATCATGATGTTGTATTCGCTGTCTGTTATCATTAATTTGCATCGGCGCTATGACAGTTGCGGCGTTAGCTACTTTCATGAGCCAGTCAGACAGATCACTCATTGTTATGACGTTGTCAAGTTTATTTGCGACGTGAAATGCCCATTGGTATTTGAGGTTGGATGGCAATTTGTTTATTACCTCTTTTATGAGAGTCGGGTTTGTGAGATGTCCGGTTTCCATAGTCGTTGTCATTGTAGCCACTATATTTTGAACCGTAGTTGCAAAGTCTATAAGGTGGTTTATATCGTCATGACGTATAAATTTTGTACTGCGAATTTTCGATAACATAACTTCTATGATGTAATCGGGTCTGCCGAATCTAATTTTTAGTGTACTAATGATCTTGTCTAGGTTTGTGGCGCTCACGAGGAGGGCTGAAACTGAGTCACGAGCGCGTCCCTTCAGACATCGGGACAATCGTGCTATATTTTCGTCATCGGTATATTTACAAAGTCGAGTAGTCGACGTGAATTGGCTATAAAATAGTGGCCAATCTTCTGGCTCGCCTGAGAATAACGGCAGTTCTTTGGTGCTTGTCTGGCGGGCCAAGAGTTGGCATATCTGTCTCTCGAGTGCATGAGAGGGTTGGTCGAATGTGGCATGATGAGTATTTAGATGACTTTGATGGCGACTGCGGTTGCCATTGTTGGTTGATGAGATTTGAAAGGTACCTGGGTTGTCATGAGGAAGAAGAGATATCCGAGACTGCACGCGTGAGATATTTTGACGTGTCAGTTCTTCTTCTTCGTCTTCGATAGCCTGTGTCTCGATAGCTAATTTTTCGGCTAAAAGTCGCTTGTCTATTTCCGCGAGCTTCTCAGCGGTGTCCAGGTGCAGTTGACGCAGTCTTTGTCGTTTCACAGTGGACGTTGTACTCGACGTCGATCGATGCGACGGACTAGGCGATGTCGCGCGGCTTCCTTGGGTGGACTGTCGGTCTTGTCCATCCATGTCAACGGCTGCTGCGTTTGCCATGGCCATTGCTCTCGATTGACTTCTTGTATTCACCATGGACTAGTTCTGTTCACTCGAAGGACCACTTGTACGGTCTTGGACGTGTCTAATAATAAAACCACTGACTGAAAGTAATGTCTTCGATTTATTTTCCCATCAGCAGTCCAGTCGTTCGCGTGTCAGTTGTCAATTGTCCTATCCAAATCATGGTCTGTCAGTCACGTCAAGTTTAACTTACGTCTTTGTCTTGCAAGGAGGCTGGACGTCGCGACAGTAGGCCTGTGCTTTCACGGTGTTATGTGAATGAGAAATAATTTTGTAGGGCTCCCTCAGTTTTATAAAAGCTTTTTTATCACAATACGATATTTTTTTAATTATTTTATTGTAGGTATACTTAGTAGGTACCTAAATGACTTTGTTCCAAACTTATCAAACACAAAGTAGACCTTTAATACAATTCTCGGTAATACTATTTCTCGGTATTGTATTAAACGTCCAATTCCAGACGTAGCCAAATCAATACGCTATTTAGTCTTGTTATTTGAATTCTTGAAGGTAATGAATCTAAATAGGTAGTTATGTATTTATGGGCCGTCTTAATTTTTTAAGTCTTTTAAGTATTAAGCTTGAATAATGCGAATCCTTTTTTAAACTGTCATGAAGTTTATATTGTAAATAAAATCACTATTCACATTTTTAAAAATTGCATATTCAAAAACAGTCTACGGTTTTACAAAAGTTTCGAAATGCTTAAAAGCGTCATTTTTAATCCAATCCAAGCGAATAAATCAACTTAGGATTAGGTCAACTATCCAATTAGTGACATAAGTTCAGTCAGAATCTTGCTAGGCATGCGAGACGAAGGCATTATCGTGGTTCTAAGAATTTGTTCACCAAACAAGTTATGGCAGTCGACAGGCACACAGCGGAGACACCCACTCACACAACGGTGATCGCTGAGCTCGGACCCTGGCAACAAACAACAACGTATTTAAATAATCACAGATCTCACTGATAACTTCATTAAATTGCATTAGTCATTGTGTGCGTTTGCTGACCAACGCAAAACTTTACGATAACTTATCTGACTCCGCGTTACGCTTGCTGATTACAGTAAAGAATATCAATAAACACAAACATATACATAATACAATGCGTACACAAGCAAGCGTTTGCCTCGTTTACAACGTGAAGCTATCTCTCACCGCACTACGCTTGGCGCTTTTACGTGTAGCTATGCACACATCAGAGTGGATCTGTACAACAGTGTGGGTGCACTTAGGCTGTGTGCATTTGTGAAGCGTAGGCGTTACGTACACAAAGCTTTCACGGCGCAGCCTTGGCCGCGAGACACGTGCGTTGTTAGAGCCGTCCGCCCTACGATCGACATCGATAGTAAACACTAATAGTATGCTTATGTAATGTTTGCGCTCCAATTATTTTATACGACAGTTCTTCTAATAGTATTTTCTAGTAATGCATTCGAATATACACACTGCAGACAATATAGGTACATATTTCGTAATTTTATTATCAGTTTGCGGTTAAGAAAGTTACAAAAAAACTTACTTGTTGTGTCAATTTGCCAAAACCTTTCGCGTTTTGTGTCTGATTTTCGCTCAGTTTTTGTAAGTAATGTGAATAAGTAGTCTCATGTGAAAAAATATTGGTTAGGAATTTTATGTTTGTATTAGTCCTTGTGGAGAGCACGAATCCTGTTGTTATGATAAAGTATTGTATTAAAACTTTGATTAAGTTGTAAATACGCAAAGAATAACAAAGCTTTCTCCAGGATATCGATACTTAGCCAGCCATTCGGTATCTGATGCGTCACTACGAGCTGGGTGGTGGGTGGTAGTACCCCTCTTTCCTCTCGCTCTATCAGCTGAGCGGCACGTGCATACGAAGTCTAGTATACTCGGGTCAGGGGCCCTACACACGAAGTGTTGGGCCGCTTTCTACTGCAAAAAATATACTTAGGAATTTAGTGTAACAGTTAATATAAGTGGTCTGTTTGGTTACTTCATATCGGTCTCTACCAGTCAATAACAAGCAGCAAGGTAAAGCACCCGAAGAGAAACAATATTTTTTGTAAAGATGGAACTTGTTAAACTAACATCAGACATGCTACGTGTAATGTAGACCTAACGAGAGTAAGATAAAACACACCGCATGAATAGATTTGTAAAAAAAAATTAATTACCTACTGAATAGTCTCTTCGTCTCTTGCTCTGAATTTCGTAATTGTATTATTTTTCTGTTTCCACTCATTAATACTAGTGATTGATAAATATTCTAACAACCAAAGATTATTGAAATCTTTGTCATTCACTGTATTTAACATTTTATGCTTTATTAAATGGATGTAGATCAAGACGGAATCATGAGAATTCAATAAGTGTAATAATAAAAAATAAAATAAAAAATAGTTTAATTGTCTTAAAAATCAGAAAAAATAGTTACAGACAGACAAGATAGAGCTTAGTAAATTTAAGACAAAAGGGTCTATGACTCAGTGGCTCCAGGAGGAGTCCCGCTACCTCTGTTCATCCGCTAATCATAAATATAAAATTTTAAATTTTAAGTAGCCCCCGGCCTCTATCTATCTAACACCATCTCATTGAGACTATTCTTATGAGTGAAAACAAGCTACATCTTGTAATTTTTTGACAATTGAGCATCTTGCAGACTTTTTGATGGTACAGGATCAGCTCAAGGTTAGCATGTCTTGAAATATCACCAAAGTAACAGTAAACCAAATTTCAAATAAATTGGATCTGTTAAAAGACCCCTGTGAACCTAGTAAGACCCTATTGTCAAGTAGGAAGTGAGCTGATAGTCATCAAACGCCTGAACAGATCTCCATTAATTATAGCTAAGAATCATATCTCGATCACGTCAACTTTCAAACGAACAAAAAAATGAATCAAAATCGATCCATTCGTTTAGTTAGGAGCTACGATGCTACAGACAGACACGTCAAACTTATAACACCCCTCTTTTTGCCTCGGGGGCTAAAATACTCGAAATCGGTGCAATTGTATAAAATAAAAAAAAATGAGTGCTCGTGCTCCAAGCAAAGCTGGATTGTAAACGGTTAGGTTGGCAACCAATGTCTTGGACTAAAAAAAAAATAGAAAAAAGACAAACATAGCATCGGTTGGAGCCCTTCTAAAATGAATAAATTTATTTGTTTATTTCTTTATTTATTTATAATTCTTTATTGTAAATCACTCTAATAAAAACATTTTACACATAACATTGAAGTATATTGTACAAAGGGCAACCTTATCGCTTAAAGCGATTTCTTCCAGGTAACCTTAGGATGGACAGGAACAAAAATGTCATTGAAAGTGAGGGAAGACGGCGATGTTAAAATTAACTTAATTACTCAGTATACCTACAAGAATAAAACAAGATACATTATATTTATATTATATATACCTACATAGTATACAAATACATATATTAACATAAATTAAACTAATACATATATTATATTATATTAAGCAACTCATGTTTTAGTTATTAACTACATCTATATAAGGTTTTATCATAATTAGTTATCGTAAGAAGAAGAGCCCACCACTGCATGCCGTGGCAACCTTTAATTAAGACTGCACTTAGTTTATACTTTTATGCCTAAAATTACTATTGAATGTAATAGTGTAAGCCTTGTTGGTTGTCCTAATAAATAAATAAATATATACATAAATATAAGAAACTCCAAACATATAAACAAAGTTACATATATAAATAAGTAATAAGTACATTACTATATACTATAAACATACTCACGAACAAATGAATGGTCACTGTGACAAATAGTACTCCCATACTAGTCTCTTAAAAGTACTCAGAGTCTGTGCTTGTCTGATTTGGACAGGTAATGAATTCCACTAAATAGCAGCCTGCACGGAATAAGATTTACTATAAAAATTAGTAGCATGCGCTGGAGTTTCCAGTTTCAGATTTTCCGATGATCGCAAAACACGTGAGTGAGTATCGTGGAGGTACTTAAAACGATTTTTGAGGTAGGTAGAAAGGAGTATTAGGATAAAAAAGGATGGTGTAAAGGAGGGAAACAATATGTGCATTCCGGCGAAGGCGAATTGGCAATCACTTGAGTTTAGTGCGAAATTCAGAAACGTGAAACCTTCTAAGGTTGCGTAATTTCCTCCCCATCGCTACTAAAATTGCGCTTGCTCAGTCTCTTCTCCTTCCTATCCTTGATTATGCTGATACTGGCTATCCTAAGCTAACTGAAGAGCAATTAGATAAACTTGAGCGGCTTCAAAATTTCTGTATACGATTTATATTTGGTCTACGTAAATATGATCCCTTAGAAGGGATCCAGCCGAGGCAAACAATTTTCTACTTATTTCTTGCAGGTGGGAGGCCCAGGACAAGTTTGTATCTGAAGACCTAAATTTTTCACAGACTTGCTAAAAGGAATGCGAGTTCCATTAAAAACTACATCTGGTAATTGAGACCAGTCGATTTTTGAGGACATCCTAGGGCTACCGATAACGATAACCTGAGTCTTAGTAGGATTGACCTTGAGCCCGTACGAGTTACTCCATTCGCGAATGCGTTCCAAATCTAAGTTGACATTGTTGATTTGTTGTTGTTGTAAATTTAATTGGGAAGGTAAGAAACAATTATGAATTCCTTTGGATCTGAAAGCATGCGATATGATGTCAGTGATTGAGATACCAGTATTAAGATATCCCAAATACATGCTCACTGAGAGATTGCTCCTTAGGATACGTTAGTGAATACTCTGTGAGAGTGGATAAAGCACTGCCCCGGTTTCTGTGTTCCCTGGTGTATTTAACCCGAATTCCTTTAAAGCAACATTTAATAGGCAAGTTCGCTACATCATCGATCCTCTCAGCGGGACCAAGAGCAAGCCAATTAAAAAAATGCTTAGGCACCTACTAAAACATCGCTACCATCCCATACTGTTAAAGTAATTGGAGCATGATAAATCTTTATAGGGTTGTATGGTACATTAGTAGTTATTATCACGACTGAGGCATTCGAGTCATACCTTAATAACTGAGGGCCTAGACAAGTTGCCTTTCGATAATCGCTATCGCTAAGAAAATGTAGGGGATTTGACATCAGCTCTCGATTGACTTTCGATTGTAAATGTCAAATACCATACATTTTCCATTTAGCGATAGCGGTAGCGATTGTCAAATGGCATCTTGTCTAGGCCCTCTATGTTGGCTACATAATATGGTCATTATTTTGTGACACGCTCTACTACATCAGGAGACGTAAGTAGGCCTTATCCAATACCTATTACAAGAGGAAACGATACCCATTCATTTTATACGTGTGTACGTGTTCATTGGGTACTTGTACGATATCGATTCCGCAAGGTATCAATGATATAAGTTCCTACGTGTGTACTATGATATTTATACTTGTATATCTTATTAAATTTTGCTCTCAAATATTGAAAGTTTGCCTAGTTATATAATTGTCACCTACATTGTTTCACTTAAGAAGTTATAAATTAGGTTCCTGACTGGGAGAGAATGCTGTATGGCATTAAGTCCGCCTTGTGTAGCTTTTTGTGTAATGAAGAATAAATTAAATTAAATAAATAAATAAGGTTCCAAATCAACTAAAATTAAAGTTTTAACGATATACGTTTATACAGAAAACTTTTATTGGGTAAGAAAGTAAATAAAAAAAAAACAAAATACACCGTCAGAAAATTATACGAACTAAAGTAAGCCATGAAAATGTTATATAACACAATAGAATATCTATTGTGTTTGATCTAGGGGTAAACTACATTAACATTCTAAAATGAAACTTTTTGATATCCTTTTACTCATTCCAAATTGTTTGGGCAGGAACCTTAAATGGACCTACACAAAAATAAATGGTTTTCATTGACGACAGTGATAAAATTATATTAATATCGCTACTATGGTTCAGAATACATGGCTTCATTTCTTAAGTAAGTTCTGTTCAAAGAACTGGTGGAACATTGTAAGACATAATGCTTGTATGAAAGCAATGCTTGTAGAATATAAAATAAATAAAAGTAGTCTTCGCTGACATAGTGTTTCACTTCACATTCCACTTTTACTCGTTAGTGACCTTTTGAAATAGAAAAAAAATAATTTAGCTTTCGTCTAAAAGCTAGGCGTGCCTAGATCTGCGACTTTTTCGGTATATCTTTACTTTCTCTGTCCACTACATAAACACGACTTTACTGATTTTTTAAAATCTTATTACAGACGAGATCCTAAGTGATAACGTCATTTCAAAAGTATTTTTTATCAAATAAAGTGGCAAGCAGGCATCTGAGAGGTAGGGCAGAGGTATTTTTAATCGACTTAAAAAAGAAGGAGGTTCTGAGCTCGGTTTCTTTTTCCGCATGTGTAGGAACGCAAGTCTAAATAAAGAATATCACTGCTAAATAACACTAGTAGTATCTAGTAGCATCATCGAATATAATTTCTTGCTTGTCACACATCACCTTTTTTTTATACAACCAGATGACAAGCAAGCTGATGGCCTACCTGGTGCCGTCGCCTGCAAAAGCAAGGAAAATGTCACTTGGTGTTGCAGGTGCATTGTCCTATTCTGTTCTTGCACCTATTCTGTTCTTTATCAAATTGTGATGTGTTCCTAGAGTGAGTAAGGTCATGTTATATTGGAAGCAGGGGGCTTGTTTGTCTCCTATCGTCATCAACAACACCCTATATCCGTCCCACTGCTGGCCTTCCGTAACACCTCCACGCTGGCCCAATGCGGGTTGGAGGGTTAAAGCGGTTGCATTAACAACTGGGACTAACGGCTTATCGTGCCTACCAAAACACGGAGGAGCTTGAGATTACCTACATATTTTGATTGACCCATCCCTGTATCGACCATGGCGAAACTTGCTTTGTTTTCGTAATCGAAACCATAGCGCTCAAGCCACCACGCTACCTAGCTCCTCTGTCTCCTAGCTCTATACAAAACATTACCTTAAATTTAACAGGAAAACACGTGAATGGTTTAATAAGCTAGGCTTAAAATTAGGTGGGCAGGCATAAGAGGGATGCGGGCAGCGCAGGACCGATCGATTTGGAGATCCTTGGGGAGGCCTATGCCCAGCAGTGTGCGGCTTTCGGCTGATATGACGATCACGAAGATATAATAGTTTAAGTACTGTAATATAAAAAATTTGCTTTATTACCTCCTTAAAAAGTACATATTAAAGTAATACTAATCTGTCTATTACATGCGTGTATCTTTAAATTTATTACACTTTTCTTAATAACAAACCATCATTTTAAAAATATAAACTTACACATTTTACCCACGGAAAAGTATGTTTTTCATGTATATTGATGTTCGTTTCCCAGTAAAAATATCATCACTTTAAGTTTCTTCTCTTGATTTAAAATATTTTCATGTTTTGTAGTACCAAAACTTTGATACTTTAGTCGGAATCGCTAAAATTGACACACGCAACCCACAAAACGTTGATTCCAATCCTAATTTGGATAACGATCGAATTTTCTAATCCTCAAATGGATAGGAACGTACTCAGCATCGCAACAAAAAACATAATTACATGCAACTATGCAAACGGTTTATATTGTTTAAGTTCTTCTGCTTAGTACTCATACATTATATATAAAGTGACTTTTAATCTGGAATAAACTCAAACCACGCGCGTCACTTTGTTTTGCAACGCATCTTGATATGCGTGCACATGAATGCATTCGCGGTACGGCGGCTTCCCCATATGGCCAAGGCTAAAGCCTTTTATGGTTCACATAAGTGGCCACTCACCCAGTCTGAACGAGCCACCAATATCAATGAACTGGCCATCAATAAAACATGTGGCACTAAGCCAGGAAAGGAAACGGCGAAATGAGAAAAAGAAATATTTGAAAAAGGTACGCGATGCGTACACTGACGATTGTTTTGCAATCAGAAAGCATTCGATGTAAAGCTCAGCCCACATGATTATGAAATGTTCGCAATTATTTTTTGCCTCGCACATCGCTTCCGTAAACGGAGGCTGCCACTGCCATCCAGCATTACATAACGAGATATGGATTTATTATTCTGCTAGATAGATTAAGATCTGATTTTTCGAGTTTAATTCAATGTCTAAACAGGTTTCGGTCGCGAGATGCTATTCCGATATAATGAGAGGGAATAAAAATATGCATGAGGGTCTCGACTTTCGTGGGAAGATGTCTGCTGACCGGGCGGGGGCGCGGGCGCATTCCGACGGGCACACAATGACCTCGCATTGGGATGATTTCATAGATTCGGTACTTCACCTGCCTTGCTCCATCTGATTTAAACATTGGCTTTTTGTGTTTGTTAACAAACATAGATAACAAAATGTTTTCCTGAAAGTTAGTGATGCTAATGTGTACTCAATATATTTATAGAAGTGAGTATTTCCATTTTCCTGTTTATCTGTTCTAAAGTGACAAATATATTTAGGTCTTTTTACCGACTAACCGCACCAAGCGTAGATAATTGTATAAATAGGTTTATTTTGATTTGCAAAGGCTTCGATCGAAGATTGTGGAACCCTATTTAAGTAGTTTGCGGTTGCATTCCAGGCACTCATTTTCTGGGAACATACCTCTTTAATAGTGAAGTGGAATGTCAGTTTTTGCCAAAGCGTGTGTATATGATTTTCATTGTTTAAAAAAGAAAACTCTCAAACTTGTGGTATAATAAAAGCACAGTGCTGCACGTCGGCGGCGTTTGTGTCAATCTTTTTGTCGTCTGCAGTTGTCGCTACGTTTTATTGCGTTATATAAAATACATCTTCATGATATAAACACTTAACCGAGTTCGTGATTTGTAGGTTTCAGTTTTATTGTTACTTTACAATTAAATTGGTTTTATTATTTATTAAAACAAATTTATTTTTTACTAGGTGGTAGGCCCGTATGTAGGGTCGTCCGGGTAGGTACCACCGCCTTGCTTATTTCAGCTGTGATACAGTTCGATGTGTTTCGGATTGAAGGGACCTTTCCCTATATTTACACTGGCTACCTTTAGCCAGTGTAAATACTGGGCATGGAAGGCGTTATATCTTAGGCCTCAGGATGAGGGTGCACCTGCAATACCAAGTGATTATTCCTTGTTATTGCAGGTGTCTACAGGCGGCGGTAACCACAATTGTACAACCAGCTGGGCCGACAGCTTATTTGTCATCTAGTTGTATAAAAAAATTAAAATATTCAGTTGAAAAGCGTTTTGTCACGATCTTTTCAAGACATGCTGCGTTTATAAATTACTTCCAGTATTTGTTTGAATTAGATCAACTTCTGTCGTTGTGTTTGCTACCTAGTGACTATACAAGACAATTAGATTTTAAAACTAGGTGCTAGTCGTTTTGAAATCTAATTGTCTTGCTTGTGTAGTTATGCCTTGTCATTTTGCGTTTTAGATTTAGCAAGCCTACAATCGAAATGTTTGTGAGTGGCAGTCAATAACAATAAAAGAAACGCATTCAAGATCAACTGAAACACTACCAACAAAATTTAAAAGTAATAATAGAGATTTGTATATATAGAGGATCAAATGGAACTGGGCGTTGGATTAAAATAGGTATTACTTACATTAACACTATTTATCAGTACCGACCACAAATGCAAATATGAATTTCATGTTGTCCTTCAAAGTATTTGATGTGTCAATTCTAATACCTACTTACCTCTGTTATGGAATGTGTTAAGATTGATTGATTGAATATCGACCACAACTACCAACTGAACTAGTAAGAAAAACATTCCCACTAGTTCAGTCACTGAACTACATCAACTGAACTAGTGAGAGTAGAGGATTGAAGGGACAGAAATTTAGGAAATTATAAAAGAAAAATGATGGAAGATCTTCACCTGTTTGGAAAATTTGATAAAAAATCTGAATTGGTATAAAGACACTTAAATTTACAATTAAACTCAGTTTTATTATACTTAAATAAGATTGAATGCATCGGCACCTGCCGGTTCTCTGAACTTGACCACAAAAGAAAACGCGGACTGACTAAACTCAACACTTGTCACTTTTTTAAGCCAAGATAATGAGCAAAATTTTATTTTTCTGCTTTAAAATACTTAACGCGTTCATATTCAGCTAGAAACTATACCCTAGAAGACAAGAAATGTAATGTCGGTTTTACACTCATTATGCAAATAAAAATTTTAACTTTGAACTTAATAATATCAAAGTAGATATAGATATATTGTATAGACAAACTGATTTTATAGTTAATACGCCTAAATGCCGCCATGTGCATTTTAAGATGAAAAGCACCTTCAAGTTACAAAAGATCGCAGCTAAATAGCATTTCTTTGCAGTGCTATGCCCCTGCAGTGAGAACGCTCGCCAGGGCTCACCAAACTAGCGTCGTGTGTCTTGAAAAATAACTACAAACACATCAAATAACATAAACAGAAAGAATTGTAGTTATCAGATAAAAAGGTATCCAAATTCCTAAGTGTTTACTCTGCTAAAAATGATGAGAATGTAGGTGTGTGGCGTGAACTAATCCCCATGAGATATAAAGAAGCCCCATACTGACTGCGCGCACGCAAACCTCGGACTAACGTGAATCGCGTGAGAAGTAGTCGGAACCATTTTTCACATTCTTTTAGTGTAACGTATTGATTGATTCCTGATGGGTGGTCGAAAATAGTAGCTATTCTGTCTGACTGAGACAGGTCCATTTTATCAATCATAAATTAAATATTAAGCCTATTATACTTATAGGTT
The DNA here is from genome assembly GCA_947347705.1 of Nymphula nitidulata. Taxonomy (NCBI): domain Eukaryota; kingdom Metazoa; phylum Arthropoda; class Insecta; order Lepidoptera; family Crambidae; genus Nymphula; species Nymphula nitidulata. The sequence goes on along the minus strand of OX374630.1, from coordinate 13,946,500 downwards.
TCTGGCCTTGGATGAATTCGGGATACAGTAAGAGTTTTTTTTTATTCAACTAGATGACAAGCAAGCTGATGACCAACGTGGTGGTAAGTGGTAGAATAAAAGTAGAGAAAACACAACCACAAACACTAAGGGTCGAATTCCACCGCGACGTGGTCGTGTACTTACCTATAATAAGATAAGTGCTTATCATTACTAGCTTTTCTAGCATTATAAGCGATTGAATAAATTTAATATCGATTCCTAACAACCATAATAATAGTAAATTAATAACACTTCGGTTCAGAGAATGAATCAGATCCTTTTGATATGGTTCACTCAGAAATACGCATTAAAACAGTGTGGGTCGATATGCAAATATTAATGGTAACTATACTATATTATTTATATGGTAGGTATTATGTATATATACATACAACAAACAGGTACAAGCTTTTCCTCTCCCCGCATACACTTTGAGCATGCAAACAAAAACTGGTTCGTTTTGCTTGTTCGCTTAATGGGTCGCAACGCAACCTCGGCGGCAACAGCCAGCTCTTGTTCTGCCTACACAAACACGACTGCACATTGTACAGCATAATTCGGTTGATAAACATATGGAAGTAATGAAAACCGGCCAAGTCCACGCTCCTGCGGTGTCAATTAAATTTACTCGCCGAAAACATACCACGCCATTACGTGTTAACTTTTAATCTTGATTATGGTAGTTGATAACTTTTTTTTTTATTTCATAAGTAAGAAGTTTATAAATAACTCACAAAGAAATATTGCACAAGAAAGAGTATGTCTAAGAAAATAGCTTCACAGTTAAAGTGGTGTTTGATATTATGCGGCGCAACGTCCAAAAACGCTCCATAGAAAATCTACAGAACAGGTGACGTCACATGTTCCCATATTACTAAGAAATGTATGGGCATACTGACAAAATTAATAACAACTATGTATTACGTATGTTTTTATTAATAGTTGTGATAATAAAAGCTAACATTTTTTTCAAAATTTTGAATTAAACAATTACCATTTTTAAAATTATTTAAACAGTATAACTTCAACAATATTTCATATCCTTTAAGTATTAATCATTTTTATGGGTAACAGTAGCTTATATTATCCGAATTTGTAAAAAAAAGCGCCATATTCAAACTTAGGCAACATCCCAATTGTGTGTTGCTGTTTATAGAGTTCGTACACAAAGGGTACAGATGGAACCCTATAAGAAAGCCTACAATGCTTGTCCCTCCATCTATCACAATTAAGGCTCTCTTTACATAATGGTAGTAAGTAACATTATTTACAAATTACCTTTGAGCTACAATCTCATCTTGTTGATTCAATACCTAAAAGGATAATAAAATAAAACTGAAAATTTTAAGCAACCCCCGGCGTCATTAATCATCTATCTAACATTAAGTCATTGAGACTATTCTTATGAATCCAACATGCTATATCTGGTGTAAGTCTCTAAAGAATTGAGCTTCCTGCAGACTTTTTGATGGTAAAGTATCATCTCAAGGTTAGCATGTCTAAGGAAACCCACCGAAGTAAAAGTAAACCAAATTTCAAATCAATCTGATCTATGAAAGTTTTGTCAAGTAGAAAATAAGCTGATACTCATCAAACGCCTGAACTGATCCTCAAAATTATAGCTAAAAACGATCCTGATTACGTCAACTTTTAAAAGAAAAAAACGAATCAAAATCGGTCCATTCGACACACGGATATACAGACAGACACATCAAACCCTCTTTTTTCGCCGGGGGTTAAAAAAATAGGAGCATTGACTTGTTTTTATTTTTGTTAGTTTATGAAGAAAATCTGAAGTACTCACATTTTCTTATTGAAAAAGATAGTCTTCTTTACGGCTGGTAGTCAAGTGGTTATGTACTGCTGTCTATTAAACTAGAGGCCCTGGGTTCAAATCCTGGTATGTTTGTATGTTTATTTAGTACATTTCTTTTTATTTATTTATTTCATTTATTTATTTTCATTTTATTACATTTCTAATACACTCATCAATACTTCTCCGTTTATCTACATAGTATCCTAAGTTTTGAACGATGCTTAATTTAGTCTAGCTATTGTGAGTATGACAATATTTCACAATATTATTTTCATTATTATTATTAATAATAATAATCATAATTTGGAAGTTTATCACTTCTTCGCCTTTTCACACCTTGTTTAGGCAACTATCGATTTACGTACATATTATAGAATTATACAGGGTGGTGCCGTCAATACGACAATAAATTAAAACATGGGCTATATTAGTTCATAGAAATGTTTTTCCACTTCCAAAAACATCTTATTCATTTGATAATTTCAGGATATTGCTATGAAACAATGCAGCCAATGTTATATTATTTTATACAAGTGTCATTAAATTATCAAATGAATAAGATGTTTTTGAAAGTTCAAGTGACAATTTCTATGAACTAATATACCCCATGTTTTAATTTAATGTCGTATTGACAGCACCAGCCTGCATAAACGGTTTCAAAGTATGGCGTTGAGAGTCGTAGAGAGGTATTTTTATCAAATCTTTACCCAGCTCTATACCAATATTAACAAGAAAAACAGTTGGTTCAGCTATAGTTTTATTTAAATAGTGTTACACAAACACCTTTAGTCACAGATCTACATCTTAGTTTCTCCGAGTTAGGCACGCAGCATGAGCATTAGTCACCGGCTACGAGGCTACTGAACAGGAAATCTTTGAAGACACCTACGGATGTTAATGAAATAAATTGTACTTATTAAGAGTATCGTCTTAATAAGTACAATTTATTATAGTGAACTTTGTTTTGGTTGAGACAGCGAGGGATGTAGAGATGTGATTTCAAGCGTGAGAAAAAAATGATAAAATAATTAAATTTAAGTAGGTACTTATCGCCTAGAAACATAATTTTTTAACTCGATGATTCACTTTACATTGTTAAAAAAAACTTAATTTTTAGATTTTTTAGTGATCACTTTGCTGGGTTACCGTCAGCATATATTGTTTCCTCCTTTTTTTTTTTTTTTTTTTTTTTTTTCTCGCTGAGGGGAAGCTCTACCAGCCTATCCGCCCTCTCCCTGGGGAGAAGAGGGGGGAGTGTGTGGGGCTCTCACCCACTAAACCCCTCAGCAATGCACCCCTTTCCTGCTTACTGTCCACCGTGCGGGTATAGACCGCAGACACTACGTCCGCTTGCCGACAGAGCAGTGTGACCTAAAACGGTCCCGTCTTGTGGGGAGGCCTCTGGGAAAGGCCCCCCTCTATCCGACTACGTTTTTTTTTTAAAGTCGGCGAGCCGGTGCATTGACCCGCCGACTGGGCTGTGCAATCCAGACACGGTCCCCAACCGCGCCCAGAGCCCAAAAAAGGATGTAAAGCTATGGCGCGGGCAGCTGGAGGCGCCCAAAATGCGCCCTCCTGCGCCCAGTGCGTCGGCGCCGGATGATGGATGTGGCGGCAGCTTCCCGCTCACGTTCCGCTTCCTCTTTCCGATCCATCACTCTCTCACAGAATGCAAGAGTCGCCTGCCACGACCTCTCGCTTTCGACCATCTTCAAGACGACGGTCGAGAGGGAGAGGTCGTCCCCGATCACGGCGGTCAGCACCCGCCGCTCTTCTGCCCATGCAGGGCACTCCTCCAGCGCGTGTTGCGCTCCCTCATCGGGACAGCCGTTGCAGTGGTGGCAGGTGGCAGTCGGTTCCCTTCCGGCAATCCGAAACAGGTATCCCCCGAAACATCCATGCCCTGTGAGCACCTGCGTCGCGCGGAACGTCAGGACTCCGTGCTGCCTCTCCACCCACTGCTTCAATATCGGACAAACTGCCCCAATTGTGCGGACTCCAGCGCTGACTCGCGCGAGTCGACGCATCCATACCTCCAGCGCCTCTACGTGCAGCTCAGCCCGTCGGCCCTCTACCTCCCGTGGCGCTGGATCCTGTCCTAGGGATCGCGCCTCCTCGCGCCAGAAATATACGGACGCGAGGGCCCTCGCCTCTAGGTCCCAGGGGACAGAACCCGCCAGAACCGCTGCTGCTTCACCGGAGACCGTTCGATACCCCCGTATAACCCTTATCGCCATCGCCCTCTGGGGTCTTCGCAGAAGAGCGACTTCTCGGCTATTAAGGGTGTCAGCCCATACGGGGGCGCCATAGAGGGCCATGGATCGGATGATCCCCGTGTAAAGTTTCCGGCACGCCATGTCCGGACCCGCCAGGTTTGGCAGCAGCCAACCAAGTGCTGCGGCCGCCCTCATTAGCTTTGGCACCAAATCTTCCAGATGTGCGCGGAAACCCCAGCGCCCATCGATTTTTAGTCCGAGGTACCGAAAAGAGGGCCTCACCCTAATCTCTACTCCTCCGACTACAATACTGGAGTCCCTCGGAGGCGCTCTACGGGGGCCGTGAAAGCAGATGGCCTCCGACTTCTCCAGCGCTACTGCTAGGCCAAGTCGCCTGATCCTGGCAATCACTTGTGCGACACCCGCGGTTGCAAGGATTGCCGCATCCCTGAACGTCTTCCCTCTGGCGAGCACCAGCGTGTCGTCGGCGTAGCATATCACACTGATGCCCGGCAGGTTTGTACCTCTCAATACTGGGTCGTACCCGATGTTCCACAGGAGCGGCCCGAGAACCGATCCCTGTGGGACACCGCACGAGACCGGCGTTCTGCTAATACCTTCTCCGGTTTTGTAGACCACCGCTCTTTGCGTCAGGTAGTCGGTGACTGCGTTCCGGAGGTATACAGGCACTTGGTGGTGCTCCAGCGCTTTTTTAATGCAGTCCCAGGGCAGGGTGTTAAAGGCATTGGCGATGTCAAGAGACACCGCCAAGACGACCTCACCCCGGGACACCGCCTCCTCTGTGGTAGTCTTCACCTCGAGGATGGCCCCGATTGTGGAGCGCATTTGCCGAAAACCAAACTGTCGCTCAGACAGATCGGGCCCGACCTCCTTCATGTGACTCCTGAGGCGGGCGGCTATCACGCGCTCCAAGAGCTTTCCCGCCTCGTTCAGCAGGACTATAGGTCGGTACGCCGATGGTGAGTCAGGCGGGCGGCCTTCCTTTTTTAGCAGCACAAGTCTGCCCACCTTCCACTGAGCGGGGAAAACACCTTGCCGCAGGCAGGCTGTGAAAAGATGCCTCAACCTGTCCTCGAGTGGGCCCAGCGCGAGCGTCCAGACCTTTCCGTGAATTCCGTCCGGGCCGGGGGCTGTGTTCTTCCTTCTCATTCTTTGCACAGCTGCACCCAACTCTCCTCTCGTTACCTCTGGCACTTCGTCAGCCCTCGGTAAAGCCGGCACTGCTGACAGTCGCGGTTCGTCCGGAGAAGGTGAGCTCTCCCCGGGAGGGAAAAGGGCGGCCACCACGTTACCCAGGATCCGGGGCTCCAGGCTTTCCGCCAACGGGGGGGCCCATGCCCGCAACTTTCCCCTCACTGACCGGTAGGGTCTGCCCCAAGGATCACTGTTGAGGGTCTCCAGTGCTTCGTTTCTCGCGCGCTTTTTGGCTTCGGCGATCTCCACCTTGAAGGCTCTCCGCGCGGCATTATAAGTCTCGTGGAGTTCAGCCTCTCTGGTCTCATCCCTGCGCCTCCGCCTCCGGCTACGAGCGTACTGGCGGCGCGCCGCGATGCATGCCTGTCGTAACTGCGTCAGTTCAGCCGACCACCAGTATGCCTGGCGTCTGGGAGAAAAAGGCCTGGCCCGGGGCATGGACGCGTCACATATTTGCGACATTGCCCTCCGGAACCAGGCTACCTCCACATCCACCTCAACTTCGGCAGGCATCGGGTCCCACGCCTTGACCGTCACCGCGTCATACAGCATATTTCCATCCAACTGCTTTAGGGCCCAACGGGGACCAACTTCCCAACAGGTTGATCTGTGTTGACTGTCCGGTGGTGTCGAGGAAAAGGAGGTACTGAACAGTATGTAACGATGATCAGCTAGCGTCTCCTCTTCCTCGAGAACTTTCCAGCCCTGGACACGCCGTTCGAGGCTTGGACTCGCAAGGGTTAGGTCCACAATGGAACATCCTTGCGGCCTGACGCACGTGTCTACCGATCCGCTGTTGACTATGCTGAGCCCTACAAGCATTGCCCAACCTTCAAGCGTTCTGCCGCGCATATCGGTAGAAGGGGAGCCCCATGCCGTAGAGTGGGCATTGAAATCCCCAGCAACGAGCGCTGGAAGCGGCAGACGTCGACCAACAGTAGCCCCCACCGCATCCAGCAGCTGCTCAAACTTTAGCTGGTTCCAACTTGGAGGGCAGTAGACCCCAACCACCAGCGTGCCGCCAATTTCTGCTGACACAAACCCCTTACCCCTTGAGACGTTGTTTAGGGCAGGTGCACCCGCCGCCCTGTTTACGTTAAGAGCCACCAACTCTTCGCTATCCGTGGCCCAGTCATCTCTGGCGGGGATATAATAGGGCTCTGCCACGATCGCCACATGTATTAACCACTGCGCCATGTTTTGGTAGAGCAGGTCTTGTGCCCTGGCGCAATGGTTAATATTCGCCTGAAGGTATTTTATGGACGCCATTTAAACCTCCATTTCTGTCGGATCCTCCTGGGTCCCGGCCTGACTGCCAGGGTTTTGAGGCTGCGGAGTCACTATTGCTCCGATAGCCCGCCTTTCCGTTCTACGTTTAGGCTTAATGGGTGGGGCCCTGCACGAAGTACCCCCAGCTCTGTGGTCAGCTGGCTTCTTGGCCGCCTCGCATATCGGGCAATGCGGGGCCGCATCGCACTGTGCAGCTTTGTGCCCGGTTTGACCACAGCGATAGCACAGCATGCTACGGTCCACCTCCGACTCGCACATATCGCGCACATGTCCCACCCTCATGCATCTGAAGCAGCGCACAGGGTGCTGTTCCAGCAACTTTATCCGGGCTGACACCCATCCGACGAGGACGCGGAGATCCTGGGCCACCTTTTTCGCTGTAGCCACTGGGCATTTTATTATAACAGCGCCCATTCCCGTCGCATCTGGCCTCACATCGCCCGCTTTGATGAGGATCGGGGAGCACTCACCCGCTCGAGCTACTGCCGTGACCACTTCTTCAGACGTGACTGAGTCATCTAGGCCTGAGACCCGCAGATCCGCGGTTTTGGTGGGCCTGGAGATTCTGACATCTTCCTCCGCAAAAAGCCCTCGAAGTTGTTCAGCCAGTATGTCGGCCTTTTCCCCATTTGTGACTCCTGGAATCTCAAAGATCCGACCACCCGTTGCCGTTTTGCGGCAGTCCATTTGCGACACCCCTATGGCTTCCAGGCTGAGGCGGTTCTTTGCCTCGCTAATGACTTTTCCGTAAGTCAGCGATGTACGGGCTAACCGCACATAATTTTTACATCATTTTAATGTGACCTAGATTAATTTAGCATGTCTTGCGTGACGTTGCGCGCTGTACTTTAATTATTGAGCAATATTGGTGGAAACAATAAATCAGTGTAAAAGCGATCATGGTCTCATATACAAAACGTGAACTTAGCCGACCCCGAATACAACGTATCTAAGCCAATCGACATTCTGTTAGATGCCTGCGTATACTCAGATGTCATCATGAGTGGGCTGGTAAAAGGAGAACACAATGCACCGATAGCTCAGCAAACCAAATTAGGTTGGATTTTGTCAGGGAACATCAAAACCTTTCACTGTAACGTCGTCGTAAATAATTTAGCTGAGATCAACAAATATTGGGAAATGGAAGAGATTTCTGTCATCACGTCAGAGCTTACCAGTGAGGAACAATATTGTGAACAGCATTACGCCGCTACCACAAAGCGTCTCGCAAACGGCAGGTATGAGGTAGCCCTACCATTAAAACCTAACTACAAAGAAAAATTGGGATCATCTAAAGCGAAAGCGATAGCGCAATTTAAACAATTAGAAAGCAAAATGCAGCGAAATAAAGCATTATCAGAAAGCTATAAGCAATTCATAAGCGAATATAACGATCTAGGACTCATGCGACCAGCAAGCGAGAGTTGTGAAGCTCCGTGTTTCTTACCACATCACGGGGTAATGAAACATGACTCCACCACTACGAGCCTTCGAGTTGTGTTCAACGCGTCGTCAAAAACCAGTACTGGACATAGCCTCAATGACGTAATGGAGTGTGGTCCAAACTTACAGCGTGACTTACAATCGTTATTACTTACCTGGCGACAGTATAAATATGTTATTACAGCTGACATAGAGAAGATGTTCTGGCAGATTCTGATAAGAGAAGATGACCAGCACCTTCAATCATTCATCTGGCGATATTCTACACATGAACCGCTTCAGGAATACGTTCTTACATCGGTAATTTTTGGAGCAAAAGCGGCCCCATACCTAGCAATGCGCACACTTAGACAGCTAGCTAAAGATGACGCACTAAAATATCCTCTTGCTGCTGCAGCTCTGGAAAACAGCTTCTACATGGACGATCTGCTTAGTGGGCATAATTCTCTTGCGGAAGCAAAGGAACTGCAGTCTCAGTTAATTAAAATCCTGAAAGGCGCAGGGATGAACTTAAGAAAGTGGGCAGCTAACGATCCTGAGCTACTAAACCACTTATCAGCAAACCAGCTTGACGGGCACTTTGATTTTAGATGCTCTGAATCCCGGAAAACCTTAGGCCTCAGATGGATACCCTCATCTGACTCATTTGTGTTTACAAACAAGATAGATTTTGATAGGGACTGTAACACAAAGCGACAACTACTCTCGTTGATATCGAAAGTTTTCGATCCCTTGGGGTGGCTTTCACCACTAACCATCAGAGCTAAGATCCTCTTCCAAAAGACATGGTCCTCTGGTTTGGGATGGGACGGCGAAATTCCTACCGAAATTAAAACGGAGTGGACCGAACTTCGAAGCGATCTGAAAAGGGTGAGCGATTTTAACATCCCTCGATATTTAGGTGACACACAGCAAGCATTTAGATTATATGGTTACAGTGACGCGTCCGAGAAAGCATACGCCTGCGTTGTTTACCTAGTAGCGTCCGACTATAAAGGCGAGTGCACATCACGACTTGTTGCAGCAAAAACTAAACTAGCACCACTTAAGAAAGTCTCGTTGCCACGCTTGGAGTTATGCGGCGCCTTACTCCTAGCCCAGTTAATAAAAACGATAAAAGCATCTTTAGCGAATACGAACTTACAGGTCTATGCATGGACAGACTCCATGGTAGTTCTGGGATGGCTACATGGAGACACAGCTCGATGGAAACAGTTCGTAGCGAATCGGGTTCAACAGATAACGGAAGTGATACCCGCTTTGAACTGGAACCACGTACGGTCAGAGGAGAACCCAGCTGATTGTGCCACACGTGGTTTAACCGTAACTAAGCTTTATAACAACTCACTCTGGTGGAATGGCCCGGAATGGCTACCTAATTTTGATCCTAATAACCAAGACAGCATTACAAAAACAAAGACATACGAAGCGCCAAATTTAGAGGTAAAAAAGGCCTGTGTGAACGTAGCCTTACAACACACAAGCTCCACAATAATAAATGAAATATTAATAAATAATAGCTCCATCACTCGTGCCGTAAAGGTAGTGGCATGGGTGTCTCGTTTCACTGCAGCGCTACGTCACAGAGCAATCGAACATTATACCTACCTATCAGCGGCGGAAATAAATAAAGCGAAACAATTAATTATAAAACATATTCAAGCGAATGATTTTGATAGCGATATAGACTCTATAAAAAACAAGGGTCATGTTCGGTCAAACAGCAAAATAGCGAGTTTGAGTCCATACTTAGATGAAGATGGAATCCTAAGAGTTGGCGGCCGCCTAAGCAATTCGAACATAAGTTCAACAGCTAAGCATCCGATAATATTATCAAGTTGTAGCCGTCTTACTGACTTACTTATTCATCATGCACACATAACTACCCTACACGGTGGCCCCCGACTAACTTTATCATATGTGAGGGAGAACTACTGGATTATGAGCGGTATGCGCACTGTCAAACGGCAACTTAGACAATGCATCAAATGCCGACGCTATAGTTCTGAAAAATATCAACAGATTATGGCTGATCTCCCTCAAGCGAGAGTGACTCCCTCCCGCCCTTTCACACACACCGGTGTAGATTTTACCGGCCATGTAGATCTGAAACTGAGCAAGGGCAGAGGAGTGAAGACGTACAAGGGCTATGTCGCCGTATTCGTTTGCCTAGCAACTAAAGCCGTGCACCTGGAACTGGTCACAGACTTATCTACACCAGCTTTTTTGGCAGCTTTGAGCCGTTTCTGTGCCCGGCGCGGGACGCCCCGCCGAATGTATAGCGATAATGGCACCAATTTTATCGGAGCGAAAAGAGCGTTAGACAAAGAGTACAAATTGATTCTGCAGACTCTTAATCAAGACTTCTTTAGCAACATTAGCGTAAAAAATATCGAGTGGTCGTTTAATGCGCCTGCATGGCCAAGCGCTGGTGGATTGTGGGAATCGGCGGTCCGGTCTTTTAAGAGACACCTTAAACGCGTCCTGGGAGAGCAAAGGCTTACTTATGAGGAATTTACGACCTTATTGCATCAAATCGAAGCTTGCCTCAACTCGCGTCCATTATTTTCCTTGACCGAGAATCCAGAAGATGCGTATCTTACCCCGGGTCACTTCTTGATTGGTGGCTCTATGTTATCCCGACCTCAGACGGACCCAGATAATGTTAGCCTACCCACACGATGGCAACTAGTACAGCATATGAACAAACAGTTTTGGAAACTTTGGTCATCTGATTACCTTCAGCACCTTCAGGTTCGGTCCAAATGGAGAAAACCAAGTAAAAATCTGGAAATAAATGACATCGTTCTTATAAAGGAGGACAACACACCTCCGGGTAGATGGGCACTTGGTAGAATTCTGGAACTACATCCAGGCAAGGATGGTTACGTCAGGGTCGTATCAATTAAAACAGAAAACAATACTTTAAAACGCCCTGTAACAAAACTCATACCGTTACCTGTTCATACAGAAGAGGATATCACGACTACAGCGAAACGCGACGACTGTCAGCAACCACCATCCAATCAACCAACATCTGCGAGCGTCGAGAAAAAGGCAAGAAGAAATAAACGTAGCGTATTAGCGAACTATCTCTCATTAGCATTCCTCCTATTTATTACATTAATATCACCGTCTACACAGCAAAATATTGTGAGCAATACGACAATAGATGACAATCAAGCACTATATTTTGATAAGATCTCGAATTTACAGTTTATTCGAGATGAGTGGAAACTGGTGGTCTACTATAATCTCACCGGTTACTGGCAAGCATTTACCGATATGGAGACTTACGTTAGACATCTGCAAGGTATGACTATGAAGTCCAACTTACAGTATAAGAGCATTACGAATCAGCTTACACATGAATTAACTGAAATTGAACATTATAATCAATTACTACGGGGTCCTACCAGTCGACGTCAGAAAAGAGGGTTGATAAACGGGGTGGGGTCCGTTGCAAACTACTTATTCGGTGTTCTAGATAACGATTTTGCCCAACAATATGCCAAGGATATTGAAAAAATTAATCACAACGAAAACCATCTCAAACAACTAATAAAAAATCAAACCACAATAATCGAAGCTGAATATAACATAATACAGCGCAACGAGCGAATAATGAATACCCAATTTACAACAATAAATAATCATCTAAAACAAATTTCTGCTGAGCTAAACGAAATACGCTCAGACGTCAACAACGGACTTTACATTACGTCATCAGCTTTAGGAGCTAACATTATCCTAGAAAACTTGAGACGCATGCAAACTTCTCTTATCAACATTGTGACTGATATCACCCATGGTCGCATCGACACGCACTTGTTGTCAAAAGAGCAATTGGATGAACAAATTAATTTCATATCGGGCCAATTACACGATGACCTAAAGGTACCTGTGGAGGCAGATAACGTAAGAAACTTATACAAACTACTAAAGGTGTTTGCTAGCATTTACAAAAATTACCTCATAATCGAAATTAAGTTTCCACTGGTTAGCAGCGCAATATATGAGCTCGATAAAATCATAACAATCCCACGAAATGATAAGGGAATTTCCTACCTCACTGTACCAACCTACCCTTACTTAGCATTTAACCTACGTAAAGATACAGTCGTTATCCTAAATGACTACGACTTACAAACTTGTCTTCATGCATCTGAAAATAAAATATTATGCACGTTAGATAAACCTACATACGACCTAGACCTCAAGCAAAACATATGCAATTTAACTTTGATAAATGCAGGCAAAAATGCATCGCCTTGCACTTATGAACAATCGTCCTGTTACAATAGATGGATAAAGTTACAGCGACAGAATGTCTGGCTGTATTCGTGTTGCGATGAATACAACGTTCGCACATTTTGCCCAGCTGGAATGACCGTAAGCACAATAGCGGGCAATGGCCTACTAGATATAGGTCAAGGCTGCACAATCAAAGGCGATACTTTTACGATTTACGCTCACAACGACTTTGTAAAAGGAATTAATATACAACCTATTATCGAAGCCCCAGATATATCGATCTTAAATAGAGTTGTTAACACTTCAGCACCAGCATATATCTTCACTACGGAAAATCACGAGCGAGCTTATCATGAGATAATGGATAAGATTAATACCATAAAGCAGGAGTCATCATCCGATTATAACATACATGATATTCACCACTACTCCATCAGTTATGGAATAATAGCGATCTTACTAACAATAGCGGCAGTAGCAGTACTCATTCGTGTCAGAAGGAAAAGGCTTCGTCGAGTGCAGCTTCCGCGGTTGTCAACGTCTCCCGCGGGGGAGACACCGGCGTGCGGTCATCATCGGTGTACGTCTGACGTACTTCAAGTGCAAGATGAGTGTAGTGAGTTGCGTAAAGCAATGAGCCTGAACATTTTAAGTGTAAATAGAGGCACGGCGGCGGCGGCGCCTCCAAAACCTCCGCGAGCAGTGTCAGTTCCTATACCGAGTGTATCCTATAGTGAAATAATCAGGCCATCCGAGAGCCAAAACGAATAAGTGTCAGTGAACTTATAAACATCTTAAATATTGGTCAATTATTTACATTTATTATGATAATTTTCTATGATATTTTTATTTTTATTAACATTTTTGTATGATGAATTGATGAGTCATTTTTATACGATTTTTAAACGTTACATAGCATAAGCGATTATTGTTTATCACCTTAACGTATTTTATTTAACATTAATATGTGTTTGCTATATTTTAGCTAGCTTTTTGTATTTTTGCTACTTAATTCTATTCTTTTCTTCTCTGTTTGGCAAGATGTACGGGCTAACCGCACATAATTTTTACATCATTTTAATGTGACCTAGATTAATTTAGCATGTCTTGCGTGACGTTGCGCGCTGTACTTTAATTATTGAGCAATATTGGTGGAAACAATAAATCAGTGTAAAATCGTCACTCATCGGGTTCGGTTATTTAGCGCTCTTCGGAGTCACCCCCCTTCAGCGTCCCTTAGCGTTAGCGTTAGCATCCCGAGTGTGTGGTTTACCATACAAGCCCTCTTTCAACCGCCCCCGGCTGCAGCGTCAGTACTATGGCCACAGAACGGGGGGAACGGGGAGTCACCTGTCTGTGCTTGGTTGATTGCCTTTGTTGGCCTACCTCCCTTTCAACTTGCTGGGTTTGCGGTGATGGTGGGTTTGCCACCTTCTTTCCTCTACCCTTATTCACCACCAATGACCACGGTGCCTCCATGGATGCCGGTGCAGCTGGGAGTGGGTGGGCAGTCTCCTGTATTGGAGGCGTCGCGTTCTTCACCTTGGCCTTGGCGTTAGAACCGCCCTTCCCTTTCGTGGGCGCTACCACAAGGGGCACTTCTGTGATGTTTGATCGCTCGGCGGCAGCGGCCGCTTTCGACATGGCCGGTAGTTCCCTGCTTGGGCCAGCTATCGGTTGATCTACCATTTTCTTGTTCTTATCAGCCTCAAGTGGGGGGCGATATCGCTTTTCTGGAAGTAGACGACCGCCCACTTCCAAGCCCTCGAGTTTCGCATTTACCATAGTCCCCACTTGCTCCATTATGGTCTTCATTAGTTCCGGATAGGACGGCAATGTTTGCTCCTCGCGGAAAGGCCCTACTGAGTCCCCATTACTTTTGACTGCCGATTGCGGCAACAACGGCTCAGCCATAGCATCCATGTTTATGACTTGATCCTGCGTCAGAGTGGGGCGGTTGGTGCTGGCATCAAAATCTGCGCGCATTTTCGCCATCTCCTCCCGCATCAAATCGAACTGCTCCTTGAGGCGACGATTTTCGGCCCGGAGGATAGCAGTTTCTTCGCTCACAGACCTAACAGCCAATTCGCAAGTAGCCTCCTGGATATTTTCTATGGCCTGCCTTAAGTTGCGAACGAACGTGCCCTTTAAGTTTTTAGATTTGTCGGCCACCTGGCTGATCATGTGGACGGCCGACATCACCTGCGCTTTGAGGTCCTCGGCGTCCTTCTCGGCCATGTACTCCTCTGAGTTGTTTCCTTTTGCTTGGAGCCGGGCAGCCCTTTGACTTTGGGCCTGAGCCGCGATCTCCAGCGTCTCCTCTTCAACTTCTAGCGTCAGCTCCTCCTCTTTCTTTTTGAGGTAGACCTCTTTGGCATTTGCCAGTCCGACATATCCATATGTTTTTGGCGGTCGGCCTCTACCTCTTTTTCCAGGCTGGCTGACCCTACTTCTACAATCCAGTGCCGAACTTTCGCTCCCGGACTCCGATTCTGACAAACCTGATCTCATCGAGTCGTGCCGACTGCGCGATCTTTTTCTCCACATACGGCATCTCTCTTCTCCTATTTCGGACGCCGCCAGCGTTTCTGCCGAACGCATTTTCTCCAAGCTCGCACGGGATGTTGAGCGAGACGACGCCGAGAGCGTATCTTCCTCTGGATAGGGCGCTTTATCCGCACTCTTGACCAGTATGTCCTCGAGGACCACTAATTTTGCGCCACCCATTTGAGGACTGGGCGCTTTGTCCGATGATCTCAGGCTCATAGAGCTACTACTAACACTAAGGGGGGTTTGATTTTTAAATTTGTCATCCATTTTTGTACCCACGAGTGTGAGGGATCTAATAACGTCCACCCGGTTGGTGCCCTCTGCAACCGGGTAACCCTAACTAACCTGGGGGGTCAGGAGGTACCCCAGGGTCGGCGCTAGCTGGTGGACCGCACTCCGCCCACCGCCCGAAGGCCCCCCGCAGCCACGTTCCCTGCTGCGGGGACTTGAGGGTTTTTTCTGAGGTTTTCCTTCCTCGCAGGGCCGGCCAGTGAAGGCAAGCCCTCCTGGTCCCGTGTGTGCCGCTAGACGTGATCAACGACACACACACGGGGTAACAGGTTGCCCGACGGAGAGCCGAGACTCACCCAGCGACCGCAAAGAACCACGGTCGCTGGACCCGCCGCACCGCGGACCTTGGAGGTCCGCAATACCACGCCGCCAAAAGGCGGCCGCTGACCCCTAAGGGTCCCCACAAAACGCACATAAAGTGCATAGCGATTGAACGCCCATGGCCACATAAAACGGTCCGCGGACACTGTCCGCCATCCACCGACTTAAACGTCCACTGCCACTTGAGGTGACACCACACACTGCCTCCACTGACTCCTTTTACAACGAGAGGATCAGGGAGCAGTTCACAATGGAGCCGTCCAGCACTCGGACACCATAGCCCTTCGCGGGAGCAGAGCTCAACCGCCCGACTCCGCCGACAATTCGCAGAGAGGTAGGAGTAGCAGCCGCAACTGTGACGCTGCTCCTACCCCCCTCCCAGGGTGCACCACGAGGAGGTTTGCCAGCCCGCACCCCATATTGTTTCCTCCTATCATATCGTTTCACTAAAAAGTCATAGAAAAGCAATCCGCAATTTCGCATACCTACTTAAACAACTTAATTATTCCAGACCAAATGGCAACTATTCCGCATTGAACCAAAAAATAATCACGTAAATTGGATCAGAAATCTCGCATAATCGGTGTACATACATAGAAAAAAAACATACCAACCGAATTGAGAACCTCCTCGTTTTTGAAGTCGGTTAAAAGACAACAATAGCGCTCGCGCGTAGCGATAACTTATAAGATTTTTGAAAAAACTTTCAAGAATAATTTTAATACTTTATAGCTTGAATAAACAGGCTGGTGACAACAATACTGTAATAAATTTAAACATGGGTTATATTAGTTCATAGAAATGTTTTCAACTTTCAAATACATGTTATTATTTGATAATTTCATGACATTTCTATCAGAAAATGCAGCCAATGTTATATTATTTCAATGCTAAGAAATGATCAAATGAATAACACTACGTATTTAAAAGTTAACAAGCCATTTCAATGACCTAATATAGCCCATGTTTTAATTTATTGTCGTCACCACCCCGTATACAATCCCATATTATTATGTTTATCTTAATTTTAGTATGTAGGTATATATTTTTATCAAATTCCGTTTCAATAAATACTTTTTCCTCACTCTATTTTCAAATTTATTCAATAGGCAAGGGTTTAAATGAGAAAAGTTTTTACAGAAGCACCACTGAGTACTCTTTGTATAAGAAGCAATATAAATAGCAGAGTTTTTGAGAAACATTTTGGAAGATCTCAATTTCCTTCTTGGTTTACCAGTTTCAGTGAAAAATATTTTTAAAGAGACTTCAATAATATTTTCATTTCGCTACGTAATTACTTATACTCTTTAACGCCTCATCTTATTAAATATTTAAAACATATTCTGTTAGGTGATACTTATTTTTAACTTCGGTAATCAAACATGAATTTTAAACAGTTCTTGCTAAGTTTTAAACATTTGTAATTTTATTAAGTTTACAGAAAAATAAGGCATTTATAAAAATAAATAAATATTCATACACTCATACCTATTTATTATCTAGCCCAAACTTATATCATCCTTGCCCAAAGTGAGCATCATCAAGAAGCTTGTGTTGCGGTTACTAGATAACGTAGAAAATTTTATAATAATATGTATATATAAATATTAGAAACATACTGAATAAACATATAAACATCCATGACTTGTACTCATCATACAAACATTTGCTCCTACCGGAATTCGAACCCGGGACCCCTGACCGAGTTCCCTGCTATAAATGACAATTTATTTAGAGGTTAATAAAACTATTTGTAAAATAACAGCATTGTAAATGCCAATGGAGTTACTTACTAATAAATGAATACACTGTATATTATCCTCTTTACATTACCTATGTATATGCTATTTCCGTTTAAACTGAAATATGCCTGTCATAAGGTCTGTCATTATCATTCAAAACGGATGTACGGATGTGTTCTGTAATATACCTACCATAATATGAGTAATACTATTACAAATATATATTTAAATTAAATTAAGTTATTATTAGGTATAACTTATAAGTTATTGCAAAATTTATACACCGACATAATCTGTCATTTTAGGACAAAGAGCGACCTCGTGACTCCTAGTGTTGTTTATCAAAGATATCGTTATGCTCCTAAGTGGGACAAGAGACAGACGATTTCTAAAAATAGCTTCGTTAACGAGTTTACAAAAGTGGACACAGAGCTTAAGGCGCGGCGCCAATAAACAAATGATTGCTGACAATTACCACCGTGCAACGCGGGAGCGGCCTGCGCGGACGCAGCGTAGTGCGGTGGCCGCGTGCGTCACCCGTACGGACTGCATAGAAAGAAAGTGGCCGGCTATTTCTGACTTTGTTGCCAGTTGTATGGTTCCTTTTTTGAATCATGTTGTAAGGTAGCCACGTAATTATTGTAAATGTCTATCTTGCTCTCTCCCTCTCACTGGTCAGTCCCTGTTTGAAAATCGTGGTCAGTGTAAGGCATTCATAACCTTCAATACAATACCCATTGTATGATTTTGTTTTTTTTACATATGGTTAAAACTAACATGTATGGCTAATGAATTTACTTTTCTTGACTGTATATTTAATTTACTTTCATTAAACTAAGTTTAAAGCAATTGTTAATAAATTTTTACCCACGTAATGCCTGCTAAATATATGTCAACTATGTCATATGTCAATCTTAAATATGAACTGCCACTTTAATACAAAGTATATGATTTCTAAATAAATAGTAAAAATATAATAACATATTTACATATGTAGAGCAAACACAACTCTGGTGGCCGTTTGCGCTAACCATTCCCTGGGCTAGGCTTAGGTGACTCTTATTGACTTTGTCTCTTTCTATCTCCTTTAGATAGATTGAGCTAAAAATCGCTAAGAGGCTAAGCACGTGTTAGTGAAAACGAGCATGAGACTATTATAGTCTTGGTCCAAGTCTATAAAATTACAAAATTTAGAAACCACTTATACTCTATAGAAATCCGTCGAGGTGCTTCTATGCCTATTTACAAAAGCAACAAACTGTGTTATGATCGTGTATGACGTGTCTAGAATGCATAATTAAGTCGTTTCCATCGTGATTAACATGTTAATATATAGCAAGACTGGGTCTGGTGCCAATGCAGCAGATAACCTTGCTTCTGACAAATCTTATAATGCTGGCTAAGTTGCTCATGATCACGTCTAAACTAATCGAAGGATTAGGGTGAATCTATTATGGATTAATGAATTGGGGAACTGTTCCAATCCTATTATACCATAAATTACAAGATTAATCCCAATCTCATGCAAATGTTATCATCTAAAATAATATAATCATAAATAAATTAACTCAATACCATGCCTTGTGTAAACAAGTGACGACATGAATATTAAAAAGTAGAGATTCTGATGAAATTATAAAATTAAACTTAAAGGTAACAATACAACTACATCGTAGTATGTACTAAGTAAATAATCCATGTGACCTACCTTATCACTTGTTTTTTGTGGTATTTCCTGTGTCAGTTCGGTTATTATTATATATATGTAGTTTACAAAATGTATTCAAGCTAGTGGATATCGCGATTTGTTTAGTCTCAGTTTTTTATTCAATTCAACTTCTGTGTCATATAGTGGAAATCACGTTTATATAGGTTTTTGTCAACTCATCTGACTCTATTTAGGAGTTTGTCTTCGTATACATTTATATTGTACTATAAAACCCTTATACGTACACAAACAAGTATTTACGGAGGTACCCCCACGTCGCCTATATGATTTTTAATTATATCATTCATTTTACAATTAAAAAGCCAAATGTTAGATTCCATGAAAAAGTATTTCAAAGGTTTTTTATATTATTCAAATAAAATCGTTGATTTTTTTGAAAGAACGAACAGTGGGAAATGTATACTGAACGTCAATTGCTGGGAGTATCACCTTATTAACAATTTTTGCTTTGGAAAATTAGAGAAAATACAGCAAACGCGGTATCACAGAATTGTAACGTAACACGTAACAGACATGGCCTTATGCTTGGGAAAATTAAAGGAATTTATAATATAAACTTAGATACATCGAAAAGATTTTATCACTTCAAAATGTCCCCCCACGTGATTCACTATCCGAACCTGAAATGTTGAGGTTAGTGGCTGGTGCGTTCGCGCAGCGCGACCGGCGACAAGGACGTCGACCCCGCAACCTTGGCTGCGGCAATTAATTACAATAATGTTTTTGTGTTACTACTATGTCATTAAAATTTATAACATACCAAGTTTTAGCGAAAACATTCGAAACTTAGTTGAGGAGGATCTGAAGGCTTATTCGTCTAATAATAACTGCTATTTAAATTCGTAATACCTATACAAATCCTGTTTCAAAGATGACGCTGACGAAAAAATTTAAATATTCACAAAATTTATGTTTGTGAGACTCTTATTCAAAGCTATAGACACGGATTCTTTTAGTTGCATAAGAAAAAAAACAGTTTGTAGCCAATGCAGCAATACAGTGCACTATGTAAGTTGTGCTTAATTAGAATAAGTATTCACAAGAATGTAATACGTGTTGTAAATAGACTCCAATTCCAACAACTTTCTAATAATGCGTCATCACTTTTTGATCAAGAATATAGATAAGTGTTGCAATATTAAAAGTTGTCGCAATCATGTCAAAACACTAATTAAACTTAAAAAACAAATGCCGTAACCTTACATCATCATCACATCATCATCATCATCACCAGCCTATATACGTCCCACTACTGGGCACAGGCCTTCCTACATGAAAGAAACACATGAGGAGTTTGGGCCATAACACCACCACGCTGGCCCAATGCGGGTTGGTGGGTTAAAGCGGTTGTAGTAACAACCGGGACCAACGGCTTAACGTGGCTTCCGAAGCACGGAGGAGCTCGAGATTATAAATTTTGGTTGACCCATCCCAGGGTCGACCATGGCGAAAGTTGCTTTGTTTTCGTATTTGAAACCAGAGCGCTCAAACCAATACGCCACCGAGCTCCTTACATCACCGTAATATTATTAATTTGCCATGATAATTAAGGAATATTTTATATTCGACCAGTACTTAATTGCCACCATAACAGCTTTCAGAAAGTTATCGACTCAGCTGAAAATAGACTTCGCCATAGATTTTTACAAATATATATCTTTTTTGTTTGCAGATTCCATGTGATTTATTATTTTAACCTTAACGGAGACAATATTAATTTTCTTTCACACTTCAAGTTTGGCATGTTTTTTATAATACTCCTCAATCTCCTCAATCACCAATAAATTGTAAATGTTGATTCAACTCGCATTTTTAAAAGAAAAGTAGTTAGTTTTTTTTATACAGCTAGATGAAAAACAAGCTGAGGGTCCACCTGGTGGTAAGTGGTTGCCGTGAGGGCCCACCTGGTGATAAGTGTTTACCGCCTATAGACAACTGCCATAACAAGGAAATCATTTTTTTAGTACATAAACATACCTATGTAACTAAGATTATTATGATTCATGTTAGTACCTACATAGCTGATATTTTTTGTTATTCTGTGATTACGGCATCTTTCTACGATATTGCTCATCCACACACATTGGCTCCGAAGAGGAACTAGTTCATTTCGAGTAGGTATAAAGCGCAGTGAATTGTTGATGTTATTTTTAAGTTAATGATAAGCTATACATCCCTAAAGTTATGCAAGTATACATGGTATCAATTGACAGTTAACTGACCAAAATTAATTATCATGTTGATGAAAGCTTCACTGTAATTCTGTATCGGTTGCGACATGTAGGTACAATTAAGTGCCTAAGGTTTTAAAGAATATAAAGAGCTCAAATGAGGTGTTTTTAATATTCTACAGGTAAATCTATTTCCACCTCTAATTGGCTGAGAATATCTGGGTACCGCTATACCAAATATGAAAACAGTTTAGCTAATTATGTATGCACATTTTTATACCATATTTAGATATCGAAGTCCTCTACAGATAACCGGAATGATAATGTTAGGTAGCTATTCGTACCGTAAGTATCATTAAAGTGTTTATTACATACGTAGGTATACGTATTTTAGTAGGAGTGGGATGATATACGCAATACTCGTATACGGTTCCACAATCACAATACTCTTAGCAAAGTCCGAGTAAGGTTCAGGATAATGACCCTGCACTCGGGCCTCGCCTCTGCCCTCGTAGTGGCATAATAGCTGTGCGTACAAAACGTACAGACTTACACACCTACTTGACATTGTTATGCGGTTATGTCGCTGTAAATGTAGAAAGCAATATGATAACATTATACAAGTTGTACTTGAAAACTTTCGACGATGAAATATGATAACGAATTGAAGCTTGGTAATAAGTGCTTCTGTATTTTTTTATTTATGTTAAAATCCCGGGTTTTCAAATAAATTTCAAAATAGGTTGTGGTAGAAGTAAACATGAAAACGAACTTTGTAAATGTTAATTCATAGAATTTTTAAAACGTAAAATTATGCTAAAAATTGTAACTCTAGGTGAATCGAATCTTCACTTGGTTTGTACTATTTTATGTCAAGAATGCAGGCTGTGCAGAACCGTCCCGTTTGGAAATCCCCGGGTAAGGATTTTGTTCAGCAGTGTAAATGGGCTAATTATATATGATGAAGTGTTCTAATAATGAAGTTAGGAACTACTTTTCTGTTTGTATCATGTTTCTTTCGATTTTTTGGAAAACCTTGTGTTATCAAGTTGAAAAGATTTAATGAGCATCGCGCCTATTAAATTTTCCCACTTTTCCTCACGCTGATTAATACGGTTTATGTCATAGACTTCACGAGAAGAGAATGCCACTGCGGAAAGACAGAGAAAGAGACGGAAAGAGACGTATGTTCACCTTTACATAAGCCAACACTTACACAAGTTAAAAGTAGACAGCTCCCTGTGTGTAAGATTTACGCTAAAAGCAACTATGACGTTACTCAAGTGGACTCAGTACTCGTACAGAAAAACAGAGAAAAAATCCTTGCTCAAGTTTTCACATAATGTGACAGCTAATCGCAGATGGGCCGTGAAGACGTGCCGTAAAATTATTATTTTTATTTATTATTAGGAAACTCAACAGCTTTTATTAACAATCATCCTTAATACAACTTATACATAACTCTTAGTCAATTACAGAATTTCACAACATACATAAATAACACTTACGAAGCAAAGTAGTTTCTAAGCAAGTCTGCGTTGTACGCGTATAGGACTAAAATATCCTACTTAGGCTTGGTATGGTTTGGCAGCTTAAATACAGAAGTAATAGTAATATAATTTATTCCATGGTCGTTTATATGCGTTCATATGCGCTAAAAATTTTAAACAAAAATTAAAACCGACTTCAAAAAACTGAAAAGGAAAAAATAAATAAATTTACGTACTTAGATAGCTAACTATCCCCTAGAAATATATTTTTTGGAGTCGGTGCTGCACTTGCTATTGTTTCTGGAAACAACTTAGCACCAACTCCAAAAAATATATTTCTATTTCTTTCTTTTGTACCTACTTATGTTTAAACAAATAAATTTTGATTGATTGATTGATAAGGTCGAAGCTAGATGGGTGACTGTCAACTTATATTGTTTCCCACTATCGTATCGTTTCACTAAAAAGTCATAGGTAAGGAAAAATCCGCAATTTCGCATATGTAGACGACTTACTGATTTCAGTTTTGTTTATTTAAAAACCAAACTACCCAACTGAATTTGAAAAAAAAATTATGGGACCAAATGGCAACTAGCATCGAACAAAAAGAATCACGTAAATCGGATCAGTGATCTCGGCGTGATCGGTGTACCTACATACGAAGAAAAAAAATACGTAGACGACTTACTAATTTCAGTGTTTTTACTTATAAAAACCAACCCACCGAACTGATTTTGAAAAAATGTTTATGGGACCAAATGGCAGCTATTCCGCATCGAACAAAAAAAGATTCACGTAAATCGGATCAGTAATCTCGGCGTAATCGGTGTACATATTAAGAAAAAAAAACATAGCGGCCGAATTGAGAACCTCCTCGTTTTTGAAGTCGGTTAAAAATGGATTAATAGCCATGTTAGACGTGTAGTGGATTTTTTATTTGTTGTAAAAACTAAAAACATGCATTCATGTCAATAGATAAAAAACAACACATTTTGTTCTTTCTTCAAGATTTATCCCTCCTATCCAACACTCACCAATCCCACCTTAGAAAAATAAAAGATGAGGGAATAAAAGAATTCTGACACTGTTTCCTCTTTTAACTCAAACCAGTGTTACTGAAACATCCCACATACCTATTTATTTACTATAGCAACGTGGGCTGAACAGCGGATAAATGTTGTCTGTGTGCAGGCATTTATAACGATTACCTTCAGGCCGCTATCTGTTTGTTGAGTAATACCAAGGATGATAGAAGTTGTCCATATAATAAATACTTTCCATTAAATACTATCCAGTGCAAAATAAAGACTACGTGTATATCTCAGGACGTGAAATTTTTCTAGTTTTATTATATTTTAATTACTAAGTAATTTTTCAAACATTTATACTAATGTAAAAATCAAAAATTAAGAATATTTGAAAGCACTGCCCCAACTTAACCGAATCGTAGGTATTTGTAAAAATACTCGTTTCGGATGTTGGAATAGAATATTTCGACATTGTAGGGTGGACGTTAGCTCATAAACGCAAATACAGATAGACTAGAAGAATTTCACAGGGATATCCCAAGTCCTGGGTGGCTCAGTGGTCAGAGCAGTCGCCCGGATTGCGAAAGGTCGCGGGTTCGTTTCCTGCCTCAGGACGTGAAATTTTTCTAGTTTTATTATATTTTAATTATTAAGTAATTTTTCAAACATTTATAATAATGTTAAAATCAAAAATTAAGAATATTTGAAAGCACTGCCCTAATAACTTAACCGAATCGTAGGTATTTGTAAAAATACTCGTTCCGATGTTGAAATAGAATATTTCGACATTGTAGGGTGGACGTTCGCTCATAAACGCAAATACAGATAGACTAGAAGAATTTCTCAGGGATATCCCAAGTCCTGGGTGGCTCAGTGGTCAGAGCAGTCGCCCGGATTGCGAAAGGTCCCGGATTCGTTTCCTGCCTCAGGACGTGAAATTTTTCTAGTTTTATTATATTTTAATTACTAAGTAATTTTTCAAACATTTATAATAATGTTAAAATCAAAAATTAAGAATACGTGTATACAGTAAATATCAAGCTTTTCTTGTGTATTTACAGATACGAGTAATTAGATAACCAAAAATAACCTACCTATTACGTCGTTCTGTCGACACTTGACAATAATGAAGACTTTAATTTTAGAAACTCGACAGTTCGCCGCTCTGTGCAGAGGCAATAACCTGATTTTTGTTTTTTAGCGTAAAACGGAAAAAACGCGGGAAAAAAGTAACCTATCCATACTTTTGAAGGGATGACATTTGCATCCTTATATTCGTAAAGTGTGATACTGCAGTCTGAATTTCGTCTGCTTGAAAACCGAATAAAAATAAAAGATTTATACTTACTTACAATTACTATGCTCTACTAAACCATAAAATAATTTTAATCTTTAATACATTGAAATCCCTAAACGCTTCGAAATAGGTAAACGTAACATAAACAACGAACGGCGCATCGTTATCACTCATCCAAGGCTGACTGAAAGCTTTTATCTTTTGTCTTAATTCCGGCAAAGAGTTGGTACAAATTATAAGGAATACGTGAAAGCTATGTCAGATTTGTTAACTTTTTAATAAATTGCACAATGCTAAGTATTGTGCAATTTATTAAAAAAGTTAACAAAAACTTTCAATAGGTAAGTACTTACTTCAACCTTTTTAAATTGTAAAAAGAAAAATTCTCTGTAACTGAATCATACTAAAATTTAGATGTAAACGTGAAATGATTATCTACTTTTAATATATTATTTTAAAACCGAATTGTTTAGAGTGGCAGGCCTGGCACCCACTTCGAGAAGTGCTATTTACCTTGTGAGCACCAAAAATTCAACAAAAACAACTTTGATATTCTGGTGGCATCGGTATTATGAATGGCAAATTCCTCTGCCCACTTACTGGCCTGAATGATTTCGAAATTCTTGGCGCGGCTCCGATAATCCGAGAAAAAATAAACGAGCAGCAACGTAAATAATCCACTTCGAGTTGAAAGTGCGTACGGTGGCACGGAAAATAAATCACCACGATATGGTACGGAATAGCGTATTTTTACGCAACTCTTTGTTTATAGTTAGTCGGCGCAGACGCTGGTTATTCAACCGAGCGCATTCCGCGCCAGCCCACTTTTTGCTTGGCCGGTCCTCGGTCCTCCCCGCCAATGAAAAACAACCAATTAGAGCATATACGGCGAGAATTAAAGTCGCGCATTGTCCGCGGCCCTTCTACTCCTATCTCCAGACGGATGCCTTTACAATCTTGGCACCGCACTCACAAAACATACCTAACTGTGTAAATTAAAGACAGTTTATCAGGAGTTCGGGAGACGTTCCTTTATGGGATAATGTAAAGTAGTAATAATGTTGGCGCCAAGAACTCCATTTTACCCCATTGTTTGGCGCTTCTAAGTGATAGTGAATAGAGCTCTGTGGCACCTTACTTTCGAGCACTTAGTATTGAATGGGACGCACTTTATTCATATTTCTATAGGTGTATTTAAAGCTCGCCTCAGGTGGTCGCTGCTCTTAAAATGTAATTTATATTGCCGCCAACTGTTTCAAAGGCCCTGTTTATGTAGCCGATTAATATATAAAGTAACAGTTTTCCAATACATTGTAATATACTCGAAAGTATTTAATGCTATGGTAATCGATTTCTCTTATCATATTTTTTTATTGGTCACGGTTGGTGATACTGATGATGAAAACAAACAATTTATAGAATAGTATATACTATTCGATGAATTGTTTGTTGACCAAGGATGATTGGTCTATATATAGACATATAATAAATTGTAAAAGGGAGAAATAACTTATACAGTTGTATTTTCTGCATAACTATTAATTAGGAATGACATTCATAACGAAAAAATGTATAGGTAATTATTGTAGTAAGGTAAAAGCTCTTATTACGGCGGTAGTTCCGTGATTTACTCACAGTTAAGTAAGCTTAAGTACCATATTTACATTTTGCGTCAGACAAATTCCGTTTGCCAGGCAATAGGCATTATTATATTAGCTTTATGTATATAGGTATAAGCAATGTCTGTAGTTATTTAGATTTAGACAATACCTTCAATTTCGTACTATTAGGCATGGATCATTTAATTTACATAACTATTAATTAGTTACGTCATGGATAATGCATAAAGTTGTTTTCAAAAATGTTATCGTACAATCAAAACATACCCAAACTTACTTCAAATCCTTTTATTACCCATCCCATTTCGTTTACAATCTCGAACCGTATAGTGTCTGACAATGTTGTCGAGTAAAAAATTAAAGTCACTTTTTTATGGATGGGTGTTCGTGATCCGTCACGGTGGTGGGTGGCTATGCTACGTTACATTTCATTTAATAATAAAAATTGTCATTTATATAATTTTATGTCTAACACAAAATATTCCCTTGATATTACATATTTTTTTATTGACAAACAAGCAGACGGTCCTCCTAGTGGTGAGTGGCCACCGTCGCCTATAGACACCTGAAATATAAAGGAAATAATCTCATGGTATTGCAGGTGCGTTGTCATTCAGTCAGTTGGTTGTTGTCAAAACGAAAACGTTCGTCATCATGATAAATCCACAGAGGAAGAAATATACAGGTTGTCCCAGATGTCGACGTCAAGCTAAAACTGGGTGATAGGTCAAGACACAATAATCTCCAGAAAGACATAAAAAAAGCAACACCTCTGTTGTGAATGATTGGAAACCACTTTTTAAACCCCCGACGAAAAAGAGGGGTGTTATAAGTTTGACATGTGTGTCTGTGTATATGTCTGTGAGGAGGCCCATTGCAAGAGGACACGTTTCAGTTCTTGAGACACTGCGGTAGTTGGGCCGAAAATATGATAAAGCTTCCGGAACGCTGCCCAGCCGAGTTGAATCCGCCGAATGACCTCTTTCTGGAAGTTCTATTCCATATACATTCCTACTATAAAAAGTGGTTTCCAATCATTCACAACTGATTCGATTGCAACTTACACTATTTGTACTGGACTAAGAAGAAGCGATTTGGCGTACTGTAAGATATGCACTCCCGAAGGCTTAAAATTTCAAAAGAATCAATGTCCCCGTGTTTAAGTTGTTCACTGTCACCCTATCCAATAAAACCGATCAACGGGCAGCTACGGAGACGCGGCTCCTGGGGCGCTATCAACATTATTTACATTTTTTCCCATTCTAAACTCGCGTCGAATTACTATCTCGGAATGTCTAGTAACCGCCAGCACCAGATACGTGAGCCTTTTACGGTTTTTTTTATATTTTTACTTTTTATCAAATAGTTTGGAATTTGGAATCGAGCACGATCGCGGGCTGTAAAATGTTCAATTAGTTTATTTTTTTGTTCGTATTTTAGAATAATTAATACTTCTGCTTTTGTGATTTTTTTTAATAGGTATCAATGTGGATTAAAATGTGTTAGTACTGAAATGTTAAAAATTGTTTTTTTTTTGTAAAGTAACATCCATATTATTTTGTTTTACCATTGAGATCCTCTAGACATTAAACCAAGCAAAAAAAAATCCCGCTGTGAAAATTAAATATGATTCACCAAATCACATGTGGTTGGCATGCTTCAAACATGAATTTCGTCGAAATTCAAAAAAACTGAACATAAATAATCAACATATTGATAAAACTGTAATAAGCGTACTAATTCAAGTTTCTTTGAGAAATATTGTTTGAAATTCTTTAAACCTAGATAATATACTTAACCAGATATTGTCTAATTATTTTATTGGTAAATATATTTCTAATATTTTTATATTCTTTTTAAATATAAGTTACATATATTCTTAACTTTTGTTTTTAACATTTCGACATTGTAGGGTAGACGTTAACTTATAAACGCAAATCAGATAGACTAGAAGAATTTCACAGGGATATCCCAAGTCCCGGGTGACTCAGTGGTTAGAGCAGTCACCCGGATTGCGAAAGATCGCGGGTTTGATTCCCGCCTTAGGACGTAAAATTTTTCTAGTTTTATATTATTTTAATTAATAATTTACATACCTAAGTAAGTGAATGAATCATAAATCAGGGTTTTATAAGTGTCAGATTGCCTTATTTTGTGTGAAACTTCCCTAAAATATGCTGCATACAATGATAATTATAATATCATTGGCTGCATATGTATAAATACTCGTTCAGGCCCAAATCTGAGGGCTTGCAGTTTTTTTTTTAATTATTTTGTGAACATTCTGCTTTTTTTAATAAAGACAAAGTATATAATTTACTTAGGTTTTGTTTCATATTTTTTACTTATTTACCGATTTATTTTCTAGGTCTACATAATTAATATAAAGAAGATGCTTACCAAGAACCAAGTCCACAAAAGACTGACTTAATTGTAAAAGATTTATTTTTTCATTTTGTTCAGTTGAACAAACGGCGGTATAATCCAAACATTGATTATGAGCTTTCCAGTTCAAATTGCAGCGAAAAATAACACCTGACTTTTTAGCTGAGTCCGAGGTAGAAATAACCAAACGAATAAAAAAAGGTTATAATAAAGGTATAATAGCTTACACAAGTCCCCTACCAGCCTGCCGGCGTCTCATCTACAATAGAATGAGTCTGTGAGTACTTCGCAAAGTTAGTAATGTGGAATATCCGTAATAAAACTAGAAGTACTGTTATTAATACCTGTTGATAAAATTTCACACTCTTGTCAGGTAAACACCAAAATCCCCAGTTTTTAATTAGTTGCGTGCACCAAAATGATTTTATGACAAATTTTATTGTATCCTTTCACAAGTTTGAAGTGGTTTATACAATTCTACCTACATTTAAACTGTATAATACGAAACATTTATTTGGGGAAGACCAGTTTAACAAAACATCTCAAATAATACCTGTGAATTCACGTGGCGACTCATTTGAAATGAAATCTTACTACGAAATTACGTTTAGCACATAAAAAAGTCAATAGCCCGAGTGAGGTGGCGCTTAACTTTGAAAAGGCTCCGGATTTGTAGTTGAGGTTGTAATGTAGCGACTAGCTACATTAAATTTTTGCAACCTTAAAACCAAATGCGGTAAGTTGAAAGTCGTACGCTTTATTCGAGGTCCACATCAAAGGTAAACGAGTGGAATAGAATCTCGAGAGCACCATTATACTATTCGTTACCTGGAGACGTTTTCAGTACAAAGGAGAGTTAAGTGGGTGTGCTAGTTGAATAATTTGGTGAGCATAACAATAAACTCTATGTACCTACCCACGCTTTATGAATTAACTGAAGTTATTTTAATTACTTTGTGCTATTATTACTCTTACCGTAGATGACTTAGATAGATTCATAAACATAATATAATAATCATTTACGGAGAGCCTGATTTCACATTTATTAGCCTATAAGTTTTATGTATCATGTTAGTTACAATACAACTATACATTTTTCGATCTAAATAAATTAACTTTAGCATAGGAAAAATGCGCAGGCAGTCTCTAGTTTACCCTATTAACGTCTCGAAATGATACCTATATACATTATACATATAATAATTATCTGGGTACGTAAATGCTTATTCACGTCAATAGAAGTAGAAATCTATTTAGACTTAAAAAAATACGTTTGTGTCATTGGATGTTCAATCTTTCATGAATAAATCGATAAGGTTTATAACTTTACAAAAGTTATATGTGTAAATAGTTTTAAAAACAAGTGAATAGGTGGGTTTTCCAAGCGTAGTCCGTAGCGGACTTTGCCACTATACGCAGAGTTTTCAATTTCTTCCATTAAACTGACTACTTACCTATAAAATTATACATAATTCATGCATATGATTAGTGTATACAAGGTGTTACAAAAGGTGTAGTCATATTTTAAGGGCTTACTGTACCCATCAAAACAAACATCGTTTACTATGAGGACAACTACAAAATCGCGAAAAAGAAATCAGCTGTTCCATACATTGCCATGCGTTGACTAGTTATTGATCCTTGCTATGGAACAGCTGATTCTTTTGCATGATTTCTTAGTTGTCCTCATAGTATAAGTTGTTTGTATTGATGGACAGAATAAGCCCTTAAAATATCACTACACATTTTTGAACACTTTGTATATTCTTTGATATAAGATTGATTTACAAATATTATGTTATTATCTTTTGCCCGCTGCTCCGTCCACGTGGATGTTGGTTATCGCTCCAAAAAGTGTCCTATGTGATGAAATTTAGTACCTATATATGGGTGTACCATGAGATGGGAATATGGGTATTCCCAGGGTATTAAATTTCAGTACCAAACATCTTATTCGGTTCAGTCGTTTAGGCGTGAAACAAACAAACTCACTTTCGCATATATAATATTAGTTAGGATTACCTTATGCGTCAAGTTCTTAGTTTGAAATTTATTTATTTTATTTCACATTTTACTCGCGTTTCATCGGACATCTCGGATTGTAGCAGAATACCAGTACTTTGTTGTGAGCAAGACCCAGTAACTGAGTTGCGACCTTTTTGCACTTCTGCAACAAACACATGTTTTTAAATATGTGTGTGTATGTTAAAATAATATTATGTGTTCCATTAAACCTACTTTGTGTGTGATGAAGAAATGACATTAAATCTACAGGATCTTTTGATTTCCCTGTAATAATAAGGGCGAATAAAGCCCATTGCACTGCTAGGTGTTATAAAACTAGTACGGCTAGATGTACCTCTTTCCAGGTGGGTACATTTGGGTGAGTGTCGCATTGTACTGGTAATTTCGGCTGACATGAAGTTAGCTGTTGGTTGTTTAGCACTGAAGGTTTTGGATGGAAGAGAAAATTACAGGTTTCAGAAGGCATTAACGTTTCTAGATAGTCGACCTAAAATAATAAACAATTGTTAGCATCACTTATCATCAGGTGATCCATCGCATGAAAGAAAGAAAGAAAGAAAAAATATTTTACTTAAATAAGCCACAAAGAAGCACTTTTAAATCGTCAAAAAAAAAACACATTCTTACAACTATCACAAAAAATATAATTATTAACTAACGTCATAGTCTCTGTCTGTCTGTCATGTCTGAATTTACACGTTCGTTGGCTTTCTCTGATATAAACTACCTACCTTAAGCCTTGCCACCTTGCCAGGCAGGAGATACTATACAAAATAGATTTCATAAAAGGCTGTTCAGATGCGATCTATATTTAGGATTTTTTACGACTGCCATGAGGTATTTTCAGTTTCCTTTTTCTGGAAGGTTCTATGGATGGCTCCATCAAACTACTATAAATATTCATGGTAATTTTATGACCACGGATATGGAAAACGCTACCTACTTACTCCTGCGAGATCTCGAAAGATGACAATTATCCGACCTCAGTTATCCCACCGTAGAAGCTCCTGGCAATGACTAAATGCTACGATTAGTTTATTACACAGTTTTTCGAGGTGAATGACTTAATCCTCCACCGCCATTTATTTTTTATGTATTTGAATGTAAAATCCAGCTATAATCACCTCCATTAAATATCTGATATTTATCGGTTTGAATTTATTCGGAACATAATTCTTAGGCTACTGTTAGATAATCACTTCGCATTAATGTACATAAGTTTGGCTTAATTAATCTATCGGAATCTGTTTTTGAGAGTGAAACCATAAAAGGAAACTGAATATTTATTATTCATATATGGTTATTGACCACCGTGAGAAATCTAGTTATTAACAACATCACATTCACGAAACTACGCACAAAAAATAACACTTGTTCGCAGTTCTCACACCGAAATTCATTAGGCCTAGCAGACAGTACAATGGACATATTGGGCCCATGTGTGCCAAACCCTTCACGGCCGATTGTGTCCACATTGTGCCCAAATCACAAATTTTACCGAAAAACTGTCAAAGGGACTACCCCGACTTTTGCACTTCATCAAAAATAAATTTATCTCGAAATAATGTAGTCCCAACCTGCTGGAAGCCATTGTAAAAGGACACAAAAGCAAAAAAAGTTGGACCCGGCCTTTTTCTTTTTTCATGTCAAAGTAAACGTGGAGTAAAATTATTGTTTTTGGAATTAAGTTTTTGTGTCATCCTCTCGAGTGGTTTATGCACAGATTTCTTTATGTTCGACCATATTTTGGTAGTTCAATACAATGGGAGGTCGTCTAACACGTCCCATTATTTTTACATATATGGAATTAATTAACCATTGCATTTTTAAAAAATGCCGGGATAGCATTCAAATCCAACGTTTTGAAAACATTTTAGTGATGTAATTTGTAAAGTACCGACAAACCTGGTACAATAGATTCTCTATTTTTAAAGAGATTATTGTTGAACAGATGCTGCCGGCAGCATCTAGTAAGGGACGAAAGATTATGTTAAAAGTCTCTACATTTAGTTTATTTAGCCGTCAATACGACAATAAATTAAAACATGGGCTATATTAGTTCATAGAAATGGTTTGCCATTGTCAAAAAAATCGTAGTCATTAGATAATTTCATTAAATTTCTATTAAATAATGCAACCAATAAAATATTATTTCGTACAAATGTCATGAAATTATTAAATTGATAAGATGATTTTGAAAGTGGCAATCCATTTCTATAAGTATACTAATATAGCCCATATTTTTATATATTGTCGAATGGGCGGCCTTCCTGTATAGATTTAAACGTAGGTACGTTTAAATCTTTTGTACCTTAATGGCGTCTCGTCAACAATAGAATATAATCCTTGTGTCTGGTTTGTGCGCACTTATTTCTCAAATTAAAACAGTAATAATAATAATATTCTTTTTTTTAACGAATCACAGTAAATGAGTCAACACCACGACGCGGTAAGAAGAATAATCCGTATGCGAAGACAGCTAGTGTACCATAAAGACACTGGAAGGCGCCTCTACCTCAGGAGTAATGAAGCCTCTACCATGCCGGCCTATTATGTACCTTTTCACTTCACTTTTAAGGGAACCCAACCCACGTTATAGAAAGTATCGGAAACACATAAGCTGGTTCTCCCATGCCCCAGTCCAATCTCTACATAGACTACCGGATGCCCCTGGTACTAGGGCATTGTCTACCTCCATATGAACTTCAGCCTCCCAACAACTTACTCAAGTCATGAAAGACGCCTTCAAGCGTTACTTTGACAATGCACCCCACCACTCTAGCCCGCTCATTAGAAGAGCCTCGGACTACTCCCCCGATGTAAACACCCCAACCCGTTTACGTAGACCAACGAATGTCCTCTATGACCCTGACGATCTGATCACGAGCGCAAATGCCTTCGCACACTCAAGCATTCACGCACTAGCCACACTTTGTGATACATCGCACTCGTCGAATAAAGATGCGAAGGCCCGGTCTACACTCGTCGCGCTTTACCGGTAAGTACAGACACGTAGGTACCTGGGCGCTTCTTTCCCGTCTCGCCACGACACGACGCCTGAACCGAGGTGCAAACCTTTAGAGGCACCCTCAGGTATGACGGTCCCTCATGGCTTGAGCTCCCTGGAGATTCTAAGCGTCAGCGGAACACCTTACCTGGAGGTGATGCCTGTTGATTAGAAATCCTCTAGAGGCGAATTATCTCCTCAAGGCTTGAGGTTTGACCAAGGTTCTCGCCTCCTTAAAACCCAGGTTACACTGTAAAGGCAAATCGAGCTTTACCAGGTACACATGCTTCTGAGTAGGAAGCACACCAGTCTCCTTTGGACACCAGAAACATTAACTATATTTGATTTATTATTTTTATAGATCACTTCTAATTTCTAACAAAATATGTTTTATTTTAACTTTTTAATATAGTTTTTTTTTACAGTTGGAAAATAATTTATTACATTACGTAGAAGTACATACCTAAATCTAAAAACTCTCTTTCGTGTTTTATGATGATTGTGTAAATAACTTAATTTGAGAAGGAACACTTTATTACTTAAATTAATTAAGGCCTGAAAAATTATGTGGAAACGAGAACTTGGAAATAAATATATGAATTTCACAAACTGTGGCCGACATTAATATAGTAGAAGTCATGAATGAAATGTCCAAGCAGAATATAATTATATGTTATTATGTTATGTGCAACTTAAAAATTCTAAAACTCTGTTACGGAAAACATAGTGTCATCTGTTGGAAATACTGAATACTAAAATATACCCCGTGCAATTTTGCTACAGCACAGCTTGCCATTAGTTTGGAAGCAAACGAATTCTACTATTACCAAATAATGCCGCTAGATGGCATAGTTGTAATAATTCAAGTGATAAAGAAAGCTCAGAATAACGAAAGCTTGACGAATATAAGGCAAGATACTGCATGAGATTTTAATAACGAAAAAAGAAAAAATAAGTACCTAGTTAGTAATTGAATTAACTTTATTAAGCTATGTTTTTCAATTACTTTAGTTAGGTAGTTACAGCAAGGATGATAAAAGATATTATTTGGTCCATGGTTACAGGAAAAGCTTTTCCGACTTTATTAAATTTGATTAGGTAACTTATAGGATTGGCTCGACTATAAAAGTTTGTCGTCACGATCAATCAAACGACCCATACTATAATTAAAATAAAACGATTTCTGTCGCCAGTCGTGGTAGTATGAGTCCAAGAACTTAAAAGAGCTTTATATAGCGCCGCGTTAGACTCCCGAGAGTCTTCAACAATAATAGATAGTTGGCTTTCGATTCTTGGCGGTTTTTTTTAAAAAGGGGGTTATTAATTAGGCTGAGCTCGACAAATAATTAAAATGCTTACTTCATTTTAATTATTTGTTTTAAAGTCGGTTTATATTTTTTAATTATTTTTTTATTTGTAGTTGCTTCACTGGCCTGGATGCAATTCATTTACAGGCGTAAATGATTAAATCATCTTGTTTTCTGTCTTAATTAAATCATCTTGTTTTCTGTAACTATACTGCATTGAAATGCGGGTGTGACATATTTTAATGCATCTTGGGAGAGTTTGGCGCCAAATTTATGATGCCAGTCTTCATGATGCTACTTTGTTGAGGTGGATAACCACGATAAAATTCTCAACGTCTTTCACACCAACTCAACTTTTATTATAATGTTTTTTCATAACGCACATCAACACAAACACTTGTTCTACAAAACTAAACTAATTTTATAACACAACGTTTACTTACTCCGACACAATTTTGTAACTATAAAATATTAATCAATACTATTTAATGGCGCCAAAAATACGATTCTGGACGGGCTAATGCATTTTTAGACATGCATGGCCGACCCATAGACTAGACCTGGGTATTGTTTGTTATACTGACGTCTTTATTTTGGCCCGTAACCACGTAACTAAGAAATATCAATAACAATAAAATTGCTGTTGTAGGTGAATACAAAATTATAGTTTAATAATATTAATATGAATACCTACTTTACTATAAATTTTTAAGCCTCACCGATGTATAGTATTAATCATGTCAGGAATATTCCACAAGAGCTGCTACACCACTCGAAGTTCAGGATACAAATACAGAACTTTATCAACCAATACTGGTAACAAAACACGTAGAGATAGCAGAGAAGACTCGACATTTGACAGGAAATTTAAAGAACTACAGCGAGAAATTGCATGGAGGATCGATAAACAGGTAAATCTGGCTCAGCAAGCGCGTGACTCTATCAAAGAGAAATTAGAAATGATTGACTCCAAAATAAACTTGATGCTGGAACTTCAAAACACTGTAATGTCTTTAAAGAAGAAACTACAGATGGCGGAGAGCTCTATTGCAGAAATGGCGCAGAAAGTAGAATATATCGATTCAGCAACACCTAAAAGTGACACTGTTACTCTACAATCCAGATTATCTTCTATTAAATCTCAAGCGACGATTGAAAAAGGGGAAGAGACG
Source organism: Nymphula nitidulata (assembly GCA_947347705.1). Classification (NCBI taxonomy): domain Eukaryota; kingdom Metazoa; phylum Arthropoda; class Insecta; order Lepidoptera; family Crambidae; genus Nymphula; species Nymphula nitidulata. The sequence continues at coordinate 13,910,111 of OX374630.1, read as the reverse complement.
TAATAAATTATAAATTTTAAGAATGAATCATTAGCATTTATTCTCGTTAGTAAATCTCAAACTTATTCCTGAATTAAATTGCCTGAATAACTTCTTTCAACAATTTTCAAGTTACCATTTCGTGTTTTTATTGTTAATATTTATCTAATATTCAAATCACAAATGCCCTCACTTAATTAATTAATTATACAAGAACTGAAATACCTATTTTCTAATATTTGTAGTCATTTCTCTAATTAAGCTTTATGTCGTTTTAGGTTCCTCGAGCTATAGGTATAGTGTGGATGGAAACTACAAAATAAATGGAACATCATATTATATTTATTTGTCTCAGGATGGGTCAATATAATATAATAATTTACAGCTCTCAGCTGAACACATCAATTACTAAATGTTGACATATATTATAATCAATTATATAACTTTAGCGGTTCTATGAAACATTAAATTAGACATTGTCTGGCAAATACAATTTAATAGTTAATCGTTTACAACGTCACAAATACTTTATCAAGATCACATAAATGCTACTAAGTTTAATAATTATACTTGATCTAAATAGCAATGAAGTAAGAAATACTGAAATAGATTATAGGCATTGTAGGTAAGTAAGCATGTACGTTGATTTTTTTGTTTTCTATTTTTCTAAGACCTTACAAGTACAATTGGTTTAATAATATTAAAATAACGACTGACAATATTCAAGTACTTATGTACATATATGGCACGATATAAAAATAATTCATAGTCAGTAAGTATACAATAGGGTTCCCAAAAGTTCAAGAAATTTATTAAGAACACATTAGAAAGAAAGGCTAATGCCGTTTCAGTTACTTACTTTTAAAAAGCTAAACAATTATATTTATCGACGTAATAAATATGTACTTACAATACGACTAGGGAGGAAAATATTGGAAGTATTTACCACGTTGCGTAATAATTGTAACTAAAATTAACAATAGCTTGACTTATAATCACTGTAATGTCAATACATTAAATGCAACAATTTTTTTCTAAAATAAAACTAGATAAACGATATTGTGCACCAATGCGTCGCAATTAATTTAAATAAAAATTTTCTAAATGCAAATTGTTGGACAATTTGATATGTAATCATAACAAAACATTATTTATAATAATAATAATATAAATCAATCAATGGTCAGATCAATTTAACATAGATATCACAACATTAAGATACACAAAAGTGTCTACTGCACAAAGATACAATGTAAGTAATTAAACTACCAAGCAGCTGAGCTGCAATTCCATAATAATATATTTATGTTAGTACATCTGAATAATCGGCCTTGTCGACAATATATCAATCAAACAACTTTCAGCTGCCAACTTTGAAAACATATCATTATAAAGCTAACTGAATATCAATAAACTCTGATATATTCAAAAATTTTACTACATATAAATAATATTGTTGTAAAAAAAAAACTAGAAAACAAAGTGTAAATTACATTTGCGTTCCTAAATTATGATCTAGTACAGTAAATACCGTTACAAATCGTTTTCAGTTCGTAAAAAGTATAAAAGAAGGCATTCGGCCTACCTGCAGTTGTTACTACAGGTCTATTTCTATCAATTGCAATAATTCCCTATATCTCCTTTACATACAACCCACATCCACTCGCTTGCACGTCACATAATTTCATTTCAATATTTTTGGTATTTCTCTCGATGCTCTCGATGTCGTAATAATTAATAATCCATTGAATACAATTGTATTTAAACACACAAGAAATTCGTCGTAGTTTGAGCATCGACTCTCAACTATTACGTATCTGCTGCAGATCAACTTTTGTTAATATACATTATACCATCTCATATGTTATTTACACATAAGATGTGGGTGCCCTTTCTCAGTCAAATAAACAAATGAAAGCCCGCAAAAAGCCGTCCCAGAAGCAGGCGCAGCATCCTTCTTTCTGTGTTTTGTCATCGGGATTGAAGCTGGGCTGTTTGGGGCGCTTCGGGCGGCGCGCGCACAACTTGCTCGGCTGCGTGTCCTCGGGAGCAGGCTCAGAGCGCGCACTCAGGTGCACAGGCAGCGCGGCGGGCTCCGCAGGCCGAGGGCGCGCCCACCGACGCAGCAGGCCCTCTTGCTCAGCACCTACAGGCACCGGTGCACAAAGTTTACGAGCACGCGCCAACACCAGCGCACGCTCCATTGGTTCTAGCAACTCTAAAGCCAAAGCGCGATCCAATTCTTCACCGGACAGGAGCAAATATCGTGGGCAATAAGCGAGCTCTCCAAGGGCAGCTCTCTTATTTGCCGAAGTCAATTCCCTTTTAGTGCGTTTGCAGGCGGCCGTCGCCCATCGAGACAGAGCTTCAGCAAGTACCAACTCGTTGGACACCCGGAGTGTGTCACGCCTTACTATGAGTGCAAGATCCTCGTAAGTGAGTTCTTCGAGCCTCTCGTCAGTGAGTGCAGCGTCTGCACTGTCGTCCAATACTAAAAGTGCATTATGAGCGAGCGAGTCGCACCACCGTGAACATTGTGCTAACGAACGAGCAGCGGCATCATCGGAGAAGGCGGGTAGCGGAGGAGCCGACGCCGCACCCGGTAACCTCGCGCATAAAAACCGCAAATCCCTTAGTATTTCTAAAGCAACGCCTGCATTTAACATTTCATCTAAGCGTCGGGCACATCGTTCCGCCAGCGGTGAACATAAAAATTTGTATGCGGCATCGAGAGCGCATCGCGCGGTGCCCACGGAGTTGAGCTGTGTTGGTTCGCAGTAGTGGTAACGAAGCAGCTGCTCGAACCCGCGTCTGTCAACGTAGTCGACTACGATTACGTCAGTTTTGGCTGAGAGAAGGGCGGCGAAGACTGGGCTTGTGGCAGCGAGAACGCGGCGATGACCCGGGTAGCGCCAAGTATCGCCGTTGATTCCGGCGACAAACACAATATCGCTCTGTTTCTCGTCATCATAGAGACGAGCGTTCTCATCCAGCTCGAGGCCGGAGTACTCGCCGCCGATCTCACTGTCGCGGCCGGACTCTATGTCCTCCTCGGAGTTGGTATGGGCTGGGTTTGTCACCACCGTCATTGTGATGACCAAATGTTGAGAACGTCACCTGTAATGAGAGAATACTCATATTGTATTGAAACACAAAATTAAAATGTAGCCACATATACCATCAAAAGTTTTGTTATCAAATAATTATGATACTCTATTAGCAATAATTCTATTATAAGTAAAGATATTTTAGAATTTAAATTACGCATGATTTCAAAATAAGCTCCTTAAAATTTACTTTGCTTATTTGTTGGTATCTTATATGACCACATAATAAGGGTACCTATGTAAGTATTTAAGAATTGCATTGAATAATACTTATTACCACGAAAATTGAATTAACAAGATTCTAAATAGGCAGTAACATATTTATTTTCAGCCCGAAATGCTAAAATCTTTGTATTATGCTAACATATTTATTACACCTTTTGTGTATATAACCGGCATCTAAAGAATCATTATTGCCTTGGTTTGTATTACGAATCATAGGTGTTAAACTGACCACCAAGGTAATGTTTATTTACACATTGCGTTCATTTAAAATTTTTAAGACATTAATGTTCAGTTTTTAATTAGGTAAATATAGACATGCCAGAATAACGGGCCTTACCACCATCTTTATAAAAGCGATTTATATTCCGCTCGGTTCAGTATTGGTTCATAAACTGCATCGCTGTCATAGTCGTAGATAGCGTCGTAGTATGAATTTACGATTCTACTCAGTTTAGGTCCTAAACTGGATCGAGATAAAAGATGGTGGTACGGGTACTGTTTCTCTGACTTACGACCGAATACTTTAGTATTCGAATCGAAGCGTTCGTATTGAAGCTTTTACGCTTCATACAATTTTGAGATCCTCGTTGAAGCAATTATTCCAAAATTTCAATTAAATAAAAATAATAATAAAATATTTTTTAACCAAAATGCACTGTTACGAATTAATAAGGCTTAAAATAAAATTGCAACATCCATTGCCGAACGGTTACCGAACTAGGTGGAGAGCCTGTATTTCGGTATCCAGCGCCTCTATCCTCTGAGACTCTAGTATTGTTATGTTGGTATTCATATGAGATCAATCATTTTGACATGCAAGTTTTGCAATTTGCTCACACTATGTATAAAATTTTAAATGTTTATACGAATCCTATACAAATGCATATAAATTTTGTATATCATTTGAGCAAAAGTATAAGTACGGCCCTTTCATGTGTTCACTTTTTTTCGTGTTAGAAATGGCACTGTAAAATATTTTCATTGTGTAACTACAAACATTGTATCTTAATATTTGAAAACAGGGACTACAGGAGTTTGTTGCTGGAGTCTTCTCGGTAGTACAACTTTTGGAACCGTTGTAAATTCAGACGTGACAGACAGATTGACATTATGACATTGTACGACCATTTAGTTTTGTGCAGGCGTGATTATTGACGACTCGAAAGAGGTTATGAGCCCACTGCAATAAATACATTTTTGATTTTAATAAAACGATACCAAAACTCAATAGTAGGTACTGCAGCGGCACTTTTATTTTAGCCCTCACTGCATGTTTTTTCTAAAAAGGTTTAACTTTGAAACCGTCCAATTAATCATATGAGCTACGCTTCTGTTGGAAGTAAACTTATTGAACTTACTCGATTTACTCCGAAGTTGCGTTTCATAAAACTCGGAGCGCGGCACGCTACATAGATATCAAGTTTTTAAAATAAAACTAGGTATTAAAACAATAATTAGTCGAATTCAGTTTTTAAGTAATTAATATCAATACTTTTTGCGAAAAAGTAGACAGTCAAAGAAGAAAAGTTTCTTTAAGGTACGCCTACGTTTAACAAAACTGCTTGTGTTTATAAATCTGTAATAGTTAATCAAAATATAGGAACTCTATCTTTCCCTGATACTCATACGGGAGTGTCAGGTAAAGTTAGAGTTTCTATATTCTACCAAACAAACATCTACCAAACTAGGTTGAGTTGACAATGCCATACTTATTTTTATTTGCGACGAACGGTCGCAAACATGCATTAGAACCTTGATGACTAGTTTAGTTGTTACTCACTACAATATTAGACTCTTACGCGTTACCCACATCTAGAAAATACCCTAAGTTGACAGCGTATGTGCTGCCACAGATTAGATAATAGTTCCCGAGACAATGCTTTATTGATTAGCACTGGCAAAAATGTCATTTAATATCTTTTTCATCCCCCCATCTCGGAAAGAGTATTTTTGCTCTTCGATATCTGAGTGCAAAAGCTGTTTTTATCCGCTAGCTAGAGGATAAAGTAAAATTGAATTTAGAACATCGTGTGCACTAAGTTTGTGAATTCAAAATATCATTAAACCTCTTTACTTCGATCTCCATGGTGCCGAATTTGTCATCTTTTTAAAAACTCAGACTCGGCACCTTCTTAGTGTTCTTTTTGTTTAATTTGCTTTGCGCGCGCCATTTTCTTTTCACGACATATTTATTAAAACCATAGGTTTAAAAAAAGAAACTTGAAAACAAGTAAAAAACCTAAAATGAGTGACTCTAGCGACGAAGAAGTTTATTTGACGCCAACAGAATTGACAAACTATTAATATTGCGCAAATGTTTTTTTTGCATTGAGTCATTTCCTCGTTGAGGTGGGATGAAAAGTTACGTGTTGCACTCGAGTGCAAAAATTTTTCACCTCGTGCTCTTTTGATTCCCTCGCTAACGCTCAGGATTCTAATTTTAGAATCCCTCGCTTGCTCGGTCATCAAAATTGAGCACGCGGTTAAAAAGCAACTTTGCACTCTTGTATAACAAATAACTATTTTACACGCAGATTTATGCAAAATAGTTCGATAGGTAAAACGCCATACAGTTCCCAACAGTTTTTAAGTTACTTTTCGTCAATCCAACAATTTATCCTCTCATTAAACCTATTTCACTTAACAACACTAATATAAGTACAGCATTTGCCTTTTTCATTTAATAAATTAGTGGCAAAAACATAATATATTTGAAAAGTAAGTTCATTGACCATTTCTATCTATCTAAGAACTAAATTCTTATATTGCTAGATTATTTTCTAAAACATTTTATAGACTCTACATTATTATGTGCTAGTGTTGTTTGCAGCCGACTAGACGTAGACATTCAATATGAAGTATTTCACAATAAATACAAGATAAGTAAAGGAAGTCCGTAAATAATTAAGTAGATTGAGTCCTCCTTGGTTACAACTGTTTTGCATTTTGTATTTGGTACAACAAAGAGTTTATTAAGTTGGAGTCTGTTATTAGTTCTAATAACATAGATTATACAACATATATACCCAGTTCGTATTTGGGCTAATATACTAGGAATAGCGTACAATTCGAAATCGTATTCCACCAGCCATAATAGCATCAGCTCTACAAAATTGTCCGCGAATAATTATTATTGATTTTAAAGCCCTACTCGGACACTTGTAAGAATTCCTATTAATACCTACTCATTGGCACAATAAATACTAGTCCCTTTTCCTAATAAAGTTGCAAAAAAAAATCTTTTCTACGATCATATATCAGCTAAAACACTGTTAAAGAGGAGAGTGAGAAAAACTAAGCGGAACGTGTTTTAAGATTACTTTAACTAAAATAAATTTTGTAAGCGTTAAAGTTCAATAATTAATTTTTCACTAATGTACGCGATATATTTTTAAATATAATATCACCCCTCTATTTTCGTCGAGGTTAAAACTTCAATGAATACAGCAATATGGTGACAAATCATCAACAATAATATTAAGAAATGAAGCTACGGCCAACCTACTAGTAAACGGTTACCGTAGCAATATAATATAATACATGGACGCTTGCAGTAACATTTACTCCATCGTCTGCATTATATTAGAACATAAAAACCATTTCATAGCTCTGAGATGAAATTATTTTTATTTTATTTTATTTATTTAGTTAGTACAATAACAAAATACAGCTTAGAAACAAAGCTGATACTTCTTATACCACGAAACACGTTAAATCCATATTTCAATTATAATTGCACACAACATTGCTTGCTTAATCTTTAGGTGCAGTAAACTAAAATAATATGTACTTTAATACTATATTAAGGAATACTAAATATAAAAAATAATAAAAAATAGATACTAAATTTAACAAATACTTAGCCTAGTTCATTCGCCAACATTTTATAATCTTTATCGACTTAGTGGATGAACAGTATTAACACAAACATAAGTGGTTTCTAAATACTGTATTTGTTTATAATGCACCTATGTAATTAATTGATAATAAAAATAAAAAAATATAGGGATATTGTTAGGTGACTATTTAAATGAGTATGTAGGTACTTAATAAAAAATCCTGTATATGAGAAATAAATCTATGTAAGTTTTATACCAGTCGGAGAACCCAACATCACCCAATTGTGACTTCGTATTATGACACGGTAGCTATAAAACTTTTCCATCAAAAAAGGGGTAACATTTACGCTTTGCAGATCATTTAAAATCTTTTTCACGCCCTTTTTGAAGAACCTCAAGTTTCTACTGTTTGAGGAAATTCATTACGCAACCTCAACCATTTTATACTCGTGTAACGACGAAAGATAATTTTTGATTGGTTTTCTTTTGTAAATTATATAATATTCTAGAAAAATAAAATAGTTTTATTTCTTAAATATATTTTTCTATTTATAACATTGCAAAAGCGTCTGTGAAGTAGGTACTACCAGCATCTCAGACACAGACAGAATCCATTTTCTATTGTGCGTGCCGTCCGGCAGGTTAGGGACAAAAAAAATCCCTTTATAAATGTGTAATTACTTTTTCATTGATTAAAAAAAAATTACCAAGAAATCTTGTACTAATGAATTGGCTAAAGTGTTAAAATATCAACAACATTCGCAGGAAAGCCGGCGTAACGCGAATCGTGCGTCAACGGCCGGCGATGCGTCATGCGCCGGCGCATTCTCTCGCGGATAAACAAAAATATTCAAGCCAGAACACTCTTTAGCCCTTGATAAATAAAACAATATTCAATTACGGTATGGTAGCATGTTAAAGTTCTATACAAAATACATTCGAAATGTATGTACTTAACTTTGAAGGAACCTTGAGATAAATATTTTTTTGATATATTTGCTATTATCGTGTACCTACCGTACTGTAATCGTGTATTTTATTAAAAAACTATAAAAATATGTTTCTTTTTTCGTAAAAAATTCCATCCATCCAGGCATTTGCAACATAAATTCCACTCCGAGATTTTTGTCACCGATTGCACAAGTTTGAAATGGACTGGCACATTCCTCGTGACGATTGTAACTTTTTAAAATTAATGTAATTTCGAAACACGACGGACATTTATGCCGGTAATTTGTGATGCCGCCGCCAGTGACCCAAAAACATTCGCATAGCTCTGGCAGGAATTGCCCTATATTTAGTCTGTAATCTGAATACGTTACGAAAGCACGAAATGCGTTTCTCCCGCCAGTCTATTAGAGAAGCACAAAGATCTAATGTAACGTAACGGGAGCAGTAAAATGTGTTTATGCACTTGGAATGTACCGAGCTGGTCATTGGCTATGTTGTAGTGATGTCAAAATTAAAACCGACTTCAAAAAACTAAAAAGGATAGAATAATTAAATTTAAGTAGGTACTCATCACCTAGAAACTATATTTATTGGAGTCGGTGCTTCACTTTCTATTGTTTCTGGAAACAACTTAGCGCCAACTCCAAAAAATATGTTTCGAGGGGATGAGTACCTACTGTACTGGATGAGTAGCTACTCGTTTTGGTTGTGGAAATAACTCGCTACGGATGTTTTCTCAAATAGAATTTATCAATAAAAAAATATTTACACATGTACGTACCCGTTTATTTGATTAATATTTAGCATTTTATCATTAAACATTGATAATTCTAAATAGGAATGCTTGACAATGCTATGCTTTCCGCTTTATCATAATTCATAAACAAAACAGAGTAATGGCTAGGTATTGATCAATATTTATTACCTCAGTAAATTCCAGATAAACAACAAGGGCTAACATATAGATAAAAAAGTTCGCATTTATTAGCTAGGTACACACAAAATCTCATAAAACGCAATGTAAACACAGTGCTTACGTATAGCCTCTCAACGATAACATTTGGAATCCTTTTATCTTAAATACACTGCAGGTTTCAAAAACCATTTTTAAGACGACATACGAGCAAAGACTTAAAGGTTGGTATTAAGTAGGTACACTAAGATGGTAAACGTTAAAGTGGTACTTCGGTATTTTAAAAACAATTGCTTAATTTACTTCGTTATTAAACCATGGAAATTTGATCTAAAATCAAGGAGACTTATATAATTATGGATAATCTAGATCTGGAGTCTACCTTCAGGTCGCTGATGCGTGGATCCTATGAGTTGCTCAATTATAATAACCTTGCAACTGAACGGAACATTCTAAATCACGTATAATTAATTAATGGTTTAACATAATAATTGAGCCGAGAACTCAAAAGATTAACAAGTCTGATAAAACTCTCATTATAAATTAGGAAAACATATTCACAGTTTTAATTTTCATCGTTTGATTAAACTATTGTTCCAAATTAAATTTTAATATATCTATTTTTCCGTTAATATTCTGTTCTCTTCAATTTATTATTTAGGAAAATGTATTACTATACCAGTAAACGGAGTAATGACAGTACCTACATAGTACCAACTAAAACATAACTTATTAAAATTCGTAAAACAAAATGAGTTTGATGGTAAAAATTTAGCGTACGATACATGAGAGAAATATGATGTGTTTGGTTGTAAAAGTCGCTACAGAAAACATAAAAGTTAAAATAAAAATAGCTTATACCTATTTTTGTTCAAAATACCTCCGTAATAGGTGTCATACTTCCGTAATAGGCATTGATATTGACTACCGCCGTACGTTACTTACTTTACCCTGTTAACGTTACTTACTTTAAAATTGACACTTAGTCAATTTTAAAGTAAGTAACGTTAACAGGGTTAACGTTAGAGACAATCAAATGGCATACAAAATAGTTCTTATTATTTTTATTTAATAATAGTAACAAGTTTATTGGCATGTAACTTATTAATTCATTCAGAAAAACGGCTATTTTATTATTAATTACGTAGATGTTATTTGTTCTATAATATAATTATTGGTAACAGACTTATAGTCTTGTAGTAGTTATAGTCACAGAATAACTTATTGCACGTAAGTATTCCTTAATTGATTAATATACAGAGTTTTTGTTGGTACTCGCCATAACAAGCGCGTACCTATACATAGTCACATATGAATACTGTGGTGTTATCAATAATTCAAAATTGTAAAATAAATTCCAAGTTTCTTCATGCAAATAGTTTGCTCATCAAAACAAAAAGTATGAGAAATTTTGAAATTAATTTTAGAATATTGTTAATTTTTTATTTTAACATTATTATAAATGTTTGAAAAATTACTTAGTAATTAAAATATAATAAAACTAGAAAAATTTCACGTCCTGAGGCAGGAATCGAACCCGCGACCTTTCGCAATCCAGAGCAGAGCAGTCGCCCGGATTGCGAAAGGTCGCGGGTTCGATTCCTGCCTCAGGACGTGAAATTTTTCTAGTTTTATTATATTTTAATTACTAATTAATTTTAGAATTTTGAACTTTTAATAACTTCTTAGTATTCATTATGTTAATATGGGTAGGTGGGTAGGTGTTATACCGAGTACCAAACACCTTGTTTAAATGAATCTCCTCAGTACTATTAGTTACATTATACTTTTTATATTGAACTTGACACTAAGCGATCTCGCGTCCCACCACCAAGTAGTGTCATACTGCATTTAGGAAACTGTAAAGTTTATATTTACTTATTACTTTTACTCGCCATTTATTTGATGTACGGTTCAATAACTACCCTGAAATAAGGCGAATACACTGACCGAACATCTGAAATAGAACGGACTGCGACATGCGGAAATGGACGCACGCACGATTCTACACACGGCGAATGTAGGACTCACATTAACGATTATTATTACTATATGAGCATATTATGTAGCGATAAATAAAAAACAGCGCTGCGTACACAACAACAAAAGTTACGGATTCTACTTAGTAGTAGTGTAGATTATAAATTTTAGTAGGAATAATCATCATGATCAACCTAAATACGCCTCACTGCCGGGCTACCTGAGATGTTGGGAGAAAAACATGAATGGCTCGTATTTTTTTTATTATCAAATCATCGTCATCATTTCAGCTGAAAGCCGTATTATTATAATTTATAATTCTCAAATAATAATTAAGTATACTTAATTAAAACCTCTCTAAAATAACCAATCGAATTGGCATAAAAGTAATATTTGTGAAAGAGATTAGTACTCCAATACAAATGATCCTATATTGGCATCTGCACATTGTATTCTTATTAAATATGATAAATTTAAAATAAATAAACCATCTCCAAAAATCTGTATTTACTATTTTTATAAATCATAATTTGGTTTGACACATGCATGATGAAAGGTTTGGGTTGGGGGGTGCATGAGATAAGTCCTCACTTGCATACTACTTGATTAGCTTTTGCTTTGTATCTGGCGCAATAATGAGAATTAATGATTATAGTAAATAACCAATGACTCAAAATGCTTTACAAAGAACGGAGGCATTTTTTCATACAACGAGTGGCAAAGGCACACGGCCCGTCAAAATCGTCAGATGCTAAGCGAACCTGGTTCAAAGTGTGCAGTGCGCAAAACATTCAAAGTGTGCAAGTGAGCTCCGTATACTATAAAATCACAGGCACTTGCTTTGGGATGATAGATTATAACGTATTATTGCATGAATATAGATTATTAATTTATACCTTATTTTTATTGTACAAAAATGAGTAAAATCAATAACAGCTATACGTCCCAATGCTGAGCACAGGCCTTCCTACATGCGAGAAAGTAACAACCGGGATCAATGGCTTAACGCGCTTACCGAAGCAAGGAGGAGCTCGAGATCACAAATTTTGATAGACCCATCTCGGAATCGACCACGGCTAAAGTTTTCCTAATCAAAACCAGAGCGCTCAAACCACTATAACACCGAGCTTTTCAGCACTATGGGCGTACTTAATGCATAGGTCATTCTCTACAGTCAACCGATTTGTGTTTGATAAATAAAATAGCGGTGTAAAAAGAAATGTAATTAATTTCCCACATACTTTAGTTTTATAAGTATTATAAAACTAGTAATAAATCTGGTGAATACTATCTGTACATAATACTTATATATATATTATACTCGCATCATACAATTGTGAATATAAGTAACAATTAGTGAGCTAGCTATAACACTCTCAGTTCGATTTATTACTAATTGAGTTATTGTAAAAATGTAAAGTTTGTTGTCAAAAGACCTATATAATACCGTTCTTTCCAGTTGTTCTATATTTAAGTATGGTTCTTAATACTGTTTTACTTGAGAAATACCGTATCGGTGTTAAATTTATTCGTAAAATGAGATACATTGCTTATCTCTTAGCATGAACGCTAATTCAAAACAAACAGATTATTTTCAGATTTACAGATAACATGTGCTATGCTTTACATTTCGTAATAACGCCTTTTTCAGTTGGCATTGAGAACAAGATGCTATGAACCAACAAAAACAATATAATCATATTTGTATATTCACCGAGTGACCTTAGCGTTAACTGGATTGGGCAGAATCACAATAGATTCGAGCAGCGCGGATGTAAGTAGGCATTTATTTTAAAAAAGGTTTCGGTTAACCGTGTCTAATTGTATTAACTCTTTGTGCAAACATTTAGTCATTCAAGATTGTCAAGTGACTATTAGTTGTAAATTACTTTGCCCGAAAATTGTAACAGAAGTGGAATATATTAACAATTGTGATGCACAGTGAGTTCTATTACATATTTAATTCTTTAATATGTAAATACGTAGGTCCCTAATTTGCCAATTAAGTATGAAATTAGAACAAGTTAATTTCAAAAGTAAAGTAAATATGAAATCTTTGATCATGGAACACATCTAGGTAGAGTAACCACGACACGTCAGGAAAATTAAAATGTTGAGCACCGACAAAGTGATCCGTCCATGAACCGTAGTATTATTCCTATAAATAGCACAGAAAAAGTTTACTATAAACACTCTAAATAACTCGTAAAAGAAAAATAAAACAATGAAACTATATAAGATATCTATAGTTTCAGTACAACGCATAGTAAAGAAGTTTAGGAGTTGTGTACAAATTTTACTGAACGAAAACCCTTATAATAATCTCATAGAGAACAGTCCCAGGTCGGCTGGGACGATAACTGAACACGGGCGGGCAGCCCGCCCTATATAAGAATTGGGTCAAGAGTAGCTAACGAAACTTTGTGTGGGCTTCTTGCCGTTTTACAAACACAATCCGTTTTTTGCTGAAAACAGGAAAGCTTGACAAAAGCCCCTTCAGTAAATGTCTCTTTGAAGAAACTCTACCAAAGGGTGAACGGGCCTAATTCGAGAAGGTTTAATATTATTCCCGCTAAACTAAGGTTTACTTTGAATTCTTCAAATATATCATAACAATTTATACTTATGTATAAATGTGTTATAAATATTAATTCATTATGATATTTTGATAAGAGTTAGCCCTTGTTTGACAGGTGAAATTAAAATAAATTGCCAACAAGTAGTTATATAATTACAAAATTAAAAATTTTAAGTAACCCCCGACGTCATTAATCATCTATCTAACACCATCTCATTAAGACTATTCATAAGAGCCCAAAAACGCTAAGTTACTTACATTCTTTAGAGATTTTTACCCTAGCTTACATGACCTTTCAGGATTAGGACGTTTATCATACTTTCGAGTTTCTTGTCTATTAATCTCAGAACAAATCCTCAAGACAGCAAAGGGTTTTTTTAACGTTCATAAGAATAGATTTTCTACCAAAATTTGATTTAAAAAAACTGTTTTATAATTATAACTCAAATAAAGCAATAGCTATTTTACACAATAGCTTTTTATACAGAAAGCGGTTGATAGGTTTTAAAATTAAGCCTAAGCATAGAAACAGTACTCTCTATGAAAATTGGAAAAAGATGTAAACGGGTGCCCTTCGGTTCGCCTAAAAATTTTGGCCTAAACTTAAAGCGAACAATTATTGTTTCGCCTAAAAATTGTTTTGCCACCATTATAATTTGGTCTAAGAATTGAAAATCCTAATTTTTGGATCTATAATGTGAAATACCCTAAAATATATTGGCATAACGTTATTATGCATTACGACGATTTCGCTTAATAAAGCTCTAATTTTAGCATATCTAATATTGAATGTGCCAAAAATTTATCAGCCTAAGACAAAAACAATTTTATTGAATAAATAAATTGACAGAAGCGAATCGCTGCAAATCCGACACCACGTAGTCTTATCTGCCCTACCCCTAGAGTGTAATTTAAGCCCGCGAAGGCGCGGAGCGTGGAGGCGGCCCGCGAGTTGAGGAGCAGGTGGTTTTGACGACCACCGCCGCGGCTGAGACAGGCCGGCGCAGCCGGCCAGCAAGCCGAAGCTGCGGTGGTGGGCGAAAACCATCTGCGACGATAAGGTCGCGTGGGACCGCCGGAGCCCCGCAGCGCCGGAGCCGTGACAGAAGCCATGCATGCTGCATGCTTGCTTGCATGCTGCGTGCTTGCTTGTATGCTGCATGCCTGCTTTCATGCTGCATGCCTGTTTGCATGACATACCTGCTTGCATGCTGCATGCCTACCTGCATGCTACGTAAGTATTAATAAATATTAATAAATAAAAGGAAAAACATCTACTTTTGTTAGAATACCTACATAATAGTATGTTTGATTAAATCAATTTGCAACAAATACAAATTTGTGGCCAAGTTACTTTGCCTTATTAAAATGAGTCGGCGTTTTATACTTTATGATTTTTAATTTTGTGGAAATTAAAATTTAGTAATTGCAAACTTTAGGGATTACGAATTGTTCCGCCAAATGTCGCATTTGGTAAATAACAATGTGGCGATAAAAAGTTAGGCGAAGTGAAATTAGACCAAACACGATTATAAAGAGTGAAATTATGCGAAAAAAATTTAGGCTAACCGTTTGTGTGCCATTGCCAATTAGAAGTTCAAAAAATTAGGGGACCCGATATAGAGCCGATGTAAACGGCATTAATTTATGTCAAATATAAAATATAATATTAGACATGAATTTAGATGGCACGCAGTACTTTAACCTACATACCTACGCTATGCTCATAACTTCATAACCAACTTGTTTTTATAGCAAAATACACTGAAGTAGGTAACAAATAAAATATATATCTTTTTAAGACCATTAGTGTAATTTAAGAGAGAATAAATGATAACTTATTTTATTTATAATTAGTGTTGTATTATCAACCGCAGCTGCAGTGTTCAATATAGTAGGTACCTACCTACTTTATTTATATGGGTTGCAATGTGGTTATTTCACATTTTCCTGCTATGTCTCCTCACATTTTTATTTTTCTAACCAGCCAGTTTAATTACTGTACATGGAAGACATTTCATCTTAAGCCTCAAGATGTAAAATTTTCTTTGTTACTGCAGTTTTCTACAGTTGTCGGTAACCACTTGCCATCAGGTGGGCCGTCAGCTTGTTTGTCATTTAATTTAATAAAAAAAATATTATGAAGCCTTTGAGAATTCGCCCGTTACTGTAGACGTTTTACTATACGTGTTTTAATAATATCCCTAGAGATTTTTAGATTTTTTTATAAAAACATGTAAAAAAATTTTAAAAAAAGAATTACAATTAAAAAAGAATTATTCTAATAATTCCTATAGATTTTTTTGTATAAGTAATTTAAAAAATCTAATCTAATAATTCCTATAGATTTGTTTTTATAAATAATTTATAAAATCTAAGAAACATTTGATTCTCCTGATTTCTGGCCGGGAATTCTTCCCGCCTGGAACATATATTTTTCGTCGTTTTCTTTCTTTATTTGTAATTGTTACAATAAAGTAGGCGTTTAAACGCATCAAAAACATTTAATTGTGACTAGTATTACGAGTTTTCAATGCTAATATATTTTTTTATAATTATGGTCTCATTAATATCCTAGAGTTATGGGATATCAACAAAAACACGTTACATAATAGAGCTTCTTACCGTTATGTGCAGTTATATTTTAGGGTCCTTGTTTTTCTAATTAAAATATGCAATTACTGGGCATGGACGGCATTTCATCTTAGGCCCCAGGATGACAACGCACCTGCAATATCAAGTGACTTTTCCTTGTTATTGCAGGTGTCTATAGGCGGCGATAACCGCTTACCATCAGGTGGGCCGTCAGCTTGTTTGTCATCCAGTTGTATAAAAAAAAAAAAAAAAAAAAAGTGCAATCAAGGTAACAAAGCAGTCAGTAGAGCCTAATGGATTGAGTTTTTGTACAAATTGGGAGGCAATCAAGCGCACGGTCTGCCTGACGGCAAACGAGTATGTAGTCTATGTGGGTTTGTAATACCACGAAGGCACGAAGAGTACAGCTCATGCATCATCATGTTAGTAGTATTATATAGGAGCAAGTCCCTCTGTTCCCTCTTAGTGCTTCATTGTGAAATACTGGTGACCTTACAACAGGATCACATTAGTACAATCATCATCATTATCACCAGCCTATATACGTCCCACTGCTGGGCACAGGCCTTCTACATGTGAGAAACACATGAGGAGTTTGTGCCATAACACCACCACGATACCCCAATGCGGGTTGGTGGGTTAAAGCGGTTGCAGCAACAACCGGGACCAACGGCTTAACGTGCCTTCCGAAGCACGGAGCTCGAGATAACAAACTTTGACCCATCCCAGGATCGACCATGGCGAAAGTTGCTTTGTTTTTCGTATTGAAACCAGAGCGCTCAAACCAACCGAGCTCCACCATTAGTACAATAGTGTTCTGTAATATGGAGGTGCTTCTCCAGTAGTCTAAACGGAGAACACACGGATGTGTTTTTTTTATACAACTAGATGACAAACAAGCTGACGGCCCACCTGATGGTAAGCGGTTACCGCCGCCTATAGACACCTGCAATAACAAGGAAAAGTCACTTGATATTGCAGGTGCGTTGCCATCCTGGGACCTAAGATGAAATGCCGTCCATGCCCAGTAATTGCACTGGCTAACTTTCCCCTTTTCCCGTGTTCTCATAATTACATATTTATACGACTGTTTCGTTTGATGTGCTGTCACCTGTATTATATTTCCCGTGGAATACCTACAGGCTGCGTCAGTATCCGCTTCAAACAGCTGTATAAACAAATGCTAATTTTGCTACGTCTAGTAGCGCTTCTTCGAAAAAAAATTGAATGGAAAACTCTACACCTGTCGTTCATTCTTCAATTTGTGAGGCATCCACAAATCGGACACATTAGCTTTTCTATTGTTGTGGAGAAGTGCCGACGCGCGGCGGGCTGATTGGGAAGAAGGTTAATTAATTTTCATATGAGAACATATTTTTGCACCATTGATTCTTTCCACAAATTAATGAATTATTAATTTGTGCATGGGGAAACCAATCCCACTGTATAGCCATTAAGAGTTATTTATTTATAAAAAAAACTATAAGCGAATTGTTCGTGCTGTCCCTTATTAGTTACAAATTCAATATCATAAAGCAATTTCGGGAGCCTTAATGTATTCATTTATTTATATGGTTATTAATAGTTATTACTAACATAGGTTAAGAAACATTGTTACTAACAAAGATATGGGTTATGCCTGAAATAAAAGAATTTTATTTATTTTATTTATTTATACCTACACATAGCGATTTATAATTTTGTGGTGAATTTTTGATAAGTGTCAGAAACTAAAAAATTGTCTGTAAAAACACGGGTTGAAGAACGCGTCAAATAATTAAGACCTTAAGCTCCAAATAAAAATGGATAATTTGATATTACGTAAATATTATGAATTTTATATCTAAATTGCATGCCCAATATGGGTAACTGTTATGACTCCATGTATGCAATAATATCTATCTGCTAAATAATAATTACAGTTATGCAATATTGATTCTGATTCTATGAATATCCAAAAGAAATTCGGTTATATGATTTAGTACAAGGTGATAGAGGCATGGCTAATTGCCAACATCTGCCAGTTTTAAAAAATATGACTGACTAACAAGAACAGAACCAAAAACACTCACGCTTAAATATTTTGAGACGATGAGAATTTACGATACTGAGTCATTGAAGGAGTGGCTGACGTATCAGAACACTTATGTTTATAATAAATATTCTTATTTTTGTAATATAAAAACTCTAAAAACTAAACCTTATCGGGGCTAACCTTTGGTCCTTTACCAGTCCGGCATCGGCAGCGTCTCCGCAACAATAGATTACCTACTATTGTGTAGAGAATTTTGACTTTTGGTTTCTTGATCATCAGTCTTAAAAATATTAACAAAATGACCTAACTTCTATTGGTCAAAAACTTTATTAAAACATTACAATTAAAAGCATCTCACTTTTTGACACATTATATTTGTACCGAAAAATAAGATTTTGTAGCACGATGCCTACTTTCGCCCTTAGTTAACTTTTAACTTTGTAACGTCAGTTATTCAATATCAAATAAACAATTGTTGATATTTTGCGTCAAAGTTAATGTCAAACCAAATAGTTAATAAACCTAATTTAACTAATACATAGTGTTAGGGAGACGCTTTCGAAAACGAAGGCAGATGGCAGTGCTTCTTACCCCAAACACGACTTGTTAGAAAATAAATTAATATTCGCAAAAAAAAAACCGCTGTTTCATACAAATGATAATATCTACTCGACCTACTTGTATAGATCCAAAATCTTATAAATGCTGCCAAAAAACAATCATTTGTTAAATCCGACACTAGCTGTAAACAAATACATTTACAACTTGTTAAGCAAACTAACACTAAAACATAACCTTTGCCTGTAATAATTGATCTACGCATCTTACGTTGTTGTATTTGAAATGGTCCACAATAATCTATCTGACCATAATACGTATCGTATACATATTAATTAACACCTTCGCAGGGTAATTAACCCATAACCTGTGTCTTCCTGGATCTTTGATTTCGACACATACAGGATGTTAGGGGGACGCTCTCGAAAACGAAGGCAAGTGCTCGTTAAATTTATTTTTTAGCAAAGTCGTGTTTGGGACACAACTTTGCTAAAAAATAAATTTCAAATCAAATCAGCTGTTTCATACAAATTGTAATATCTACACGGCCTGTTTATTTGGAACAGCTGGTTTTTTTTCGTGATTACAAATTTATTTTTCAACAAATCGTGTTTAAGGTGGCGAGCACTGCCACCTGCCTTCGTTTCCGAGAGCATCCCTATAACATCCTGTATATGCTAATTTTCAAAGTAGCCACGGTAGATGGTACCTGTACCCTTAAACGGCGCAAATATGCTGCTCTATTACTATATCTGGGGAATACGTATTTGAGGCGTTTGAGGTCGACATTTTGAGATCCAAGAGCTCATCGACTGTTTAAAGAAATTCCAGATCGGTTGTATGTGAATCTCTAAGTGATAATAAGTCTGGTATAAGTATAATTTTATGCATTTTGCACAAAGAATAAACCTCGCCATTCTGCGAAGTATTGTGTTGCGACCAGTATTTAGCAATAATAAACCTTCTGTTTCACAAGATATTTATTAGATTTCTTAGCTTATTAAGTACTTACAGCTTTTAAACTATTTACACTTTGACATAGAACCTATCTCTAGCAGTAAAAAAATATTTTTTATTATTAAAATTTAAAAGTTACGAACGTTATAAAAGTCTACTGTGGTGCTTATGTTTTAGGTTTTAGTAGACCTAGTAAAATCAATTTTAATCAATATCAAAACAACTATTTTCGACATTTTTCATTGTTTTGATATAAATAAATATTACAATGTCGCTACTGCAAACACATCTACCGATTAAAAGATAAATACTAAGAGCCAATTATAAGCATAGAAAGTGGTATTGGAACAAGGTCTTATTTAATTAGGTGCACTTCGAAACATGGGATGACTTTGATATTTACTAATATATTCGCCAAAAAATAAGGTTAAAATTGTCCAATTTAGTGATAATTTAATTTAAATTGTGGCATTGAACTTTATAAAAATTATGAGTTTTAGTTTGAGTTTATGAGTTTTTTTATCATTACTTATCTATTATTCTTCATTTTATCGGTCTTAATTCTCTTAATGTTTTAAATTTCCGTTTGTATGGAAGTATTTTGTGCAAACTGGAATTACCATTGTTTTGAATTTAAGTACCTACCATTTTTTGATGCATGCATCAGATTCCAAACACAATTGATTGTTCCATTGTCATAGATCTCCAGAGGTATAACGCCGCTTGACAGATTAAATAAATGCAATAAAAAAAACCTTTAAATAATAGAAAAAATATCCAATAAATCTAAACATTGAAATCGGCTTACATATTCAAGAAGCTATAATAAAAATTGACTCTCATTTTCAACTAATAAATTTTAATGAAAAAAATTATTTCATTCGTGAAATCCTGCTTGTATACTGCACTTTGAACATAAACTATTATATTTTAGGTAGACATTCATTTAAAATTATTTTGTAAATAACGGCATTGAAAAAAAGGCATTTTTAATTTAAAGACATTTTATTAACATTAGTTTCTTCATCGAATTGGAAAGAACGATAATCGGACGGTATTAATGGGTGCATATTGTTATACAATAATAATAAATATAATAACCTTAGTCACTGAATGCGCAGTTGTCATAAAGTTCAATTAACTAAAACAATTTTGTGTAAAAATGTTGTTAATTAAGTAAAATAGGTATCTCAACTTTCTCTTTATATAAACAAATTAAGTAAGTATATTGTATCAATCTGTAAGGATAAACCTACGCAGTACTCGCAATAAGGTTCCTCATACCAGAAGAAGTCAGATCGATAGATACCTAGATTCTAGCTATCGTCGTTAGGTAAACTATACACATTATTATAACAACCCAGTACAGATGTAAACAGACAAACGTTAGCTACCACGCGCTTTTCATGATTTACCAAAAGATTAGAAAATTGGGCTGAAATTGTGTATTAATTGGTACTATTCGCTTAGTTAACATCTTTAATTTTTTTATATTCATTATATTATGCCATGCTCGTGTATAAGTATTACTGTAATAACACAGAAAAACTCCTGAGTTAACTGATATCAACCTCGTAAGTGATATCGAATTCGTATTATTTAAAAGAAACAAACGATCAACAGATGTTCACGAACTAAAGAACAGGACTCATCATTAATTAAAAAAGAATAACACTCTCTCAAACGTCGATGTAGCCATATGTTTTAACCACACGAGCTTTACCTTATGTCTTCCGATGCAGCACACACTTTAACATTTCCGTAGCACTGTCCAGTTTTCACTAACTACACAGCACGGCCACTAAATTGCTAGTTTAATATTTTATTTACGATTTAAATACATGGACGTGTTGTTCCTTTCATGGCGGACATTGTATTGGGTCCTGGGAGTTGCGCGCGCCGCCCGCCCTAGCGGAAAATCCCGGAGCGAAGCGGGGCGCTTTCAGATAATTTTAGCCACGATTTGCGCGCGACCGTTCTACTCGGCGCTCGGTGATAGATAAGTGGTTGTAGACTACGGGCCGCCGCCGCGCATGCCTGGAAACAACAACAAACAATCCTTCAGTGACATACATACGGTGCACTGATATTACGTGCTAATTAGCTGTGAAAAATTATGAGATAAGATAGGTCTGTTAGTCCGTTCCTAAGATCAGCGGTGTGATCAAATTATTACTCTAATACACCAATTGTCGAGCTAAACATTACACTGAGATTGTACTACACGTATTAGATAACGAAGTCTGTAGTAGGAGGTATACATATTGACGAATTTTAGAAAAACTCATGGTAAAATAAAAAATCATTTTCACTTTAATAGTAAAAGTTTTATTTATTTATAAGTATTCGTATTTTCTTGGTGGATTTTCATTAATTCAAGCAAAATGATTATAATGTCATTAATACTTTTCGTGGCTTATCACTTTTCTGTTGTGTCTGGTGATACAACAGATTTTCAACAAACACAAACGTGTTTGTTTGTTTGCTTCACGCCAAAGCCACTGAACTAAGTAATTGAGATACTTTTTGGAGCGATAACCGACGTCCACGCGGGCGGGGCCGCGGGCAAAAGCTGTGTATAATAATAATATGTGTTCTTAATTTTTGATTTTAACATTATTATAAATGTTTGAAAAATTACTTAGTAATTAAAATAGAATAAAACTAGAAAAATTTCACGTCCTGAGGCAGGAATCGAACCCACGACCTTTCGCAATCCGGGCGACTGCTCTGACCACTGAGCCACCCAGGACTTGGGATATCCCTGTGAAATTCTTCTAGTCTATCTGTATTTGCGTTTATGAGTTAACGTCCACCCTACAATGTCGAAATATTCTATTTCAACATCCGAAACGAGTATTTTTACAAATACCGACGATTCGGTTAAGTTGGGGCAGTGCTTTCAAATATTCTTCGATTCCTGCCTCAGGACGTGAAATTTTTCTAGTTTTATTCTATTTTAATTACTAAATAATATGTGTATTCACATTTTATTGTATATTTTGACGTAAGAAACATTTTTTTTGCACTATCTATTTAATAATTCTGGACTCAACTTTCCGGTTGACTAGCAGAGAATGCCTAATTGCATTAAGTCCCCCAAATGGTGCCATATTAAAGTTTCAATCAATGAATGAATAAATACTACAACTGCGAAAGTAGCTTCGTATCTCTGTCCGTCTGTCGTTACCTTTTCACGCTTTAACTATTGAACCGATTTAGAAGAAATTTGCTATGCTTGAAGATGATTTGAGTCCCTGGTTACTTTTTGTTGTGATAATCGAATTCCATAAAAGAGAAAATAAATCCCTTTGTTCCCATATGTTCTACTGAGTAGTTCTACGGTAGAACTAGTGGAACCCTTTATTCCCACTTCTCCTACCTGTTATTTACGGTAGAACTAATGGGAGTTTCTGTTCTCAAAAGTACTACTTTATGATATGTCCCTGAATAGTAGGGCAAGTGAAACTTTAGTTCCTTGTAGTTGTACTCAAAGAAGTCGCCTAGGAATAGGGTCTTAACGAGACTTAAAAATAAATAAACACATAAAACATTTATGAACGTATGAACTAATATAGCCCATGTTTTAATTAATTGTCGTATTGACGGCGTTCATATTAGAAAAAACAAACATAAGTACAATAAAAAAAATGCGCCAATTTAATATAAGTATAGTTATATGATTAAAACAATTGGAACACAATTCATAAAATTATTAAAACAAACAGAGGCAGCCTGCTCTACAGCAAATATCTTTTAGACATACCCAGCCTCTAAATATCCATAATTTCCCATACTTTCAGTACAAATAGGTTGCCGCAACCTCTAGGCAACGTAACCCTAATGCCTGCATGTCTGCATGCATTCATTCTTTGAGGGCCTCATCTGTGACTCGCAGTCAGTAGGGGAAGGGAGCCTCGTCATGTGTTAATTCTCTTGCTCTTGATTTTTGCTGTGTGGTTGATAGAGTCCATATCCATATATACATATTTTTCAAGCGATGAGTGTGTACATTAAACACCTTTTCAATTGTGACTGTAGAAACGTCAATAGGCTACGGTAACGCGATGCTTGTTCGTCGCTCTTATCACAGAAAGAATAAAGAAAAAATAATAATAATAATAAAACGCGACTTCAAATCAAAACACTAAAAAGGATATTACAATCATTAAAAAGTAGGTACACTTATCCCCTCGAAACATATTTTTTGGTTCGGTGCTTCACTTTCTATTGTTTCCGGAAATAACTTAGCACTAACTCCATAAAATATGTTTCTAGCTAGGGGATAAGTGTACCTACTTAAATTTAATTATTCTATCATCCATCTAATACAGAGTGGTCAGTATAGTCAGTACTTCTATCCTAGATTTTGAATCCAGGTAGTATTATGTTTGTACTATCTATACTAATCATAGGGGTTAAAGTATGAAATTGCCGATTTGTGCTGAAAAATTGAAATTCGTTTTTTTTTCAAATTTAACATATTTATTTAATCAAAATATCTACCATTATTATCTATACGTTGCTGCCATCTAATAGGAAGGTCATTTATGCCTTTGCTATAGAACTCTGGTGATCTAGATTCTACAAACTCGGTGAAAGCATTTTGTACCGCCTCCTGGGAAGAAAACTTTTTATCACGTAAAAAATTGTCCAAATCACGAAAAAAATGGTTGGAGGAGGGTGTGTTTCGCGTGCTTTATGAGGTCTCGCGTTACCATAGAGCAATAACGGTGAAGATCGATTCATGAGTCGGGGCTGTTTCACTGCAAGTTTTGCTATCATTGTTCGGAGTTCGGCACAGTAGACATCTGCCGTTATTGCTTGACCAGATCCAATAAAGCTATAGTGAATAACACCATGTTGAGACCACCAAACAGTTACCATTGCCTTTTTATTGGTAAGCTTTGCTTAAGGACATTGTTGCGGCGTTTGACCTGGGGTCAGCCATTGCATTTTTCGCTTACGGTTATTTTAAAGAATCCACTTATCATCACATCTCACGATTCGATCCAATATTCCTTCATTTCTGTATCGATTCACAAGGCAACACAAGTTTCAACACGCGTTTCTTTTTGCAGATCGGTCAAATCATGAGGCACCCATTTTTTTATTTTTTTATTCTATTGATTTGACGCAAATGAGTCAATATTGTTAGTAAGGTAACGTTAAACCATGCCGCTAATTCCTGGGTAGTTTGGCTCGGATCGGCTTCCACCATCTCTTTCAATTCATTGTTATTCACCTGTGTGGGCAGTCCTCCACGTGGTTTGTACTTCAAATCAAAATTTCCACCACGAAAGCGTTTAAACCAAAATCGCACGGTACATTCATTAGCAGTCCCCCCTCCAAACGCAACATTGATATTGCGAGATGTTACTGCCGCGTTAGTTCCGCGTCGGAACTCGTATTCAAAAATCACTCGAATTTTCGAAGTATCCATCTTTTTTGTCTAAGCTGAATAAAAAAAACAACTGAGAGTTGATAATCGAATGTTTCACATTTTTTAAAACAAGACAACTTTTTTCAAATGGTACCTATGAGGTCATAGGTACCATTTGAAAAAAGTTTCACTCAAAAATCTCAAACCATGAAGGTTCTATGTCAATAAAATTCGAAGTACCTATTACAATAAAACGGCAACTTCATACTTTAACCCCTAATATTTGTTTGTTTGGTTGAACGCGCTTATCTCAGGAAATACTGATTTAAACTGAATACTTATTTTTGTGTTTGATAGTCCTTTTATCGAGGTATCATATAGGTTATATGTATAACATTACGCTACGACTACTGGCAGCTGAGCATGAATGAAAATGTTGCAAAACCCGGAAAAAAAATCCGTTTCAGAGCTTTCGTTGTTTGCGCTGCGTAAACGGTAAAAGTTACGCATAAATTCCGTATGCAGTATTTTCTTTTAAAGTACTAAAAAAAAGTCCGCGACAGCATATGTCTTTTGAAATTTTTTGGTAACAAAATTAGTTCTAAAATAATGCACTATCTGCAAAGGTTTTTCTGTAAGCATGATATTATTCCTTATCAAAATAATTACACTATACACCACCTAATTTTGAATCTAAAGTATCTAATTTTGAACAAAATTATTACTGATATCATTTGATTTCAATGAATATCTTATGAGATATCATAGTTTTAAAATAAGTCCGAAACAAAGTAATGATCAAGTACCATGCATGCATGATTTAAATCCTTAACCAAATGTATATTTTTTTCCAAGGAAACATAGAACAAGGAAAAAACGATTATATGTTTAACCAAATAAATGCTCACGTAAAATCATGTAACCTACATGTTGGTATTTTCCGACATCCACGCGAACGAAGTCGCGGGCATTAGTGTTGAATAAGATTGCTCGTTATCTATAATCCATAATAAATAACACAAGCTCATAAAAATGCTTAGGTAATTTGGACTAGGTTATTATCAATCTCAATATAATAATCAATCAACTAATTTTTAAATGCAATAAGTACTTACCTATCTGTTTATTTCACATTCAAGAAAGAAAAACTTTAACTTAGCCTTTGAAGAGGTACTACCTCAGATCATACTTAATATTTTAAATATCTTATATATAAAATTCTCGACTCACAGTTTTAGTTACCATACTCCTCCGAAACAGCTTGACCGATTCTAATGAAATTTTATATGTATATTCAGTAGGTCTGACAATCGGCTACTTACTATCTATTTTTTTTTTTGTCAATTTTTTTTATGGCAATTTAACGTTTGCGGGTTCAGCTAGTTTTAATATATAAAGTATTTATTCTAAAATTTATTATAGTGGGTAATATGTGATTCTATATCATTATAAAAAAGACCGACGTCAAAACAATGATACAAAAAAAATACAAAAATATTTATTTCGTAACTTATAGCCTAATACAGTTTATAGTGGCTGGAGCTTCCTTTTAAGCAAGAAATTTGCTTGTGCTAGGAAGCACCGCTCTTCCATAACAGGGTAACATTAGAAGACTTAAGCTTAATAACAATTTAAAATTTTGAAACATTAATAGATTTTAAGCTTAATATTATCAGTTCGTGTGTGTGTTTCTGTATGTGTGTGTGTATGTGTGTGCGTCCGTTTGTGTGTATGTGTGTGTGTGTGTGTGTGTGTGTGTGTGTGTGTGTGTGTGTGTGTGTGTGTGTGTGTGTGTGTGTGTGTGTGCGAGTTCATGTTATATGCGTGTGCGTGTCAGTGCACGAGTGTGCGCTCGCGCTCGTCATGAATCTGGAACACATGTTACACATGTCAGTGGCATTATGTAAGTGTGAATTTCATGTCCGTTTTGTCACTCCTTCAATAAAATGATGATGTTAGCCTAACGACGGTGTCTTGGGATCGAAGGCAATTTGAACATCTGGTTGTGATAGCTTTCCCTAAGATAACAACATTTAACAGCACAGCAAATTTTACGTCTATGTAAACTATGTTATGTTATGATAGTGATGAATGAATGATAGCTTCTACTTCGTCATAGCCTTTTGATAGCAACCATTTAACCAAGCTTCGTTTACACTTGTAAGATGGGAGAGGATAAATGTTTAGATATTTGTTTACTTTATAATATAAATAGGCCGATTGTCTGTCATACTGCCTTTTCGCGAAAACTGATTTTACCAGGGGCTGAGGAGCAACGTCACATATCCTCCTACTATTACATTTTCTTGGGTCATAAGGCAGCGAGTTATGTTTCCTAAGCAAAATATGCAGTAAATACAATTTTCGCACTGATAAGATGTCAGTTGTCGAATAAAGACTTTCAGTTGGGTATCTATACGGTTTAAAGAACATCACCTTCAAGAGAGATCTCTGCGCTCTTTCCAGATTTAAGAATTTGATTTTGGTTGCACCCCCCCAAACTGGTATACAATAAGTTATGACTGATTGAGCTAATGAACTGTATATATTGCTCAAAAGGCGTTTATTCGCTACGTGACGGAGTGATTTAAAAGTCCATATGAGTTTTCTGACACGATTCATAATTAGCTCCAGGTGATGATGCCAGGAGAGACGCTGGTCAATCATAACACCCAGATATTTAGTGGAGTTTACTTTTGTCAGTTCAGCACAAGAGCAATCCAACAAAGAAGGGTTACATTTATGGAGCTTAATTTTAAAAGTTTCAGCGGGCTGAGTGTTGTTGTATTTAGAGAAACAAATATAATTACTTTTAAGTATGTTTAAAGTAAGGAGGTTTGTGTTTAACCAGGCAGCTATTTTCATCAGACCATTTTCCACACGAGTTTTGAGCTGTTCCCAATTATTAGCTGAGAAAACAATTGCCGTGTCATCAGCATACGAAAATATATCACCTCCATCTATCTGCATATTACATAGTTTATTAATATAGGCCAGGAACAGGGTAGGGCCAAGTACACTGCCCTGTGGCACGCCGTACGTAACAGAGGACTCAGAGCTAACAACCGTACCAATTTTAACACGTGTTCTGCGGTCACTCAAATAATCACTGAGGAGTTTCAGCGGTATTCCTCTAATTCCAATGTCTTGGAGGTCTTGTATCAGAATAGGCACATAAACCGTGTCAAAGGCCTTTTTAAGATCGAGGAATACAGCTAAACATTTTCTTCCTGCATCAACATGGGAAACCACAAGAGAAGTCAGTGCCAAAACAGCGTCTTCGGTAGATGAGTTCTGTCGAAATCCAAATTGAGATGATGATATTATGTCACGTTTAGAAAAATACTTTGTCAGGCGTGTATTTATTAGTTTTTCTAATATTTTGGCTATAACCGATAAATGAAAAGAAAAGTAATAATAATAATTAAATAGAAGTATATAACTACTTATCTCATCAAAGCTATTTTTTGGAGTGGTGTTTTTCTATTGCTTCTGGGATCAGTTAAGCACCAACTCCAGTAATAATTATAAAATATCAAGATTTTAAGTAACCTGTCACAATTATAATCTATGTAACATCATTTCATTGAGACTTTTCTTAAGAGCCCAAACACGCTATATCCACTGTAAGTTTATGAAAAATTGAGCACCACGCAGAGTATTTGATGATGCAGGATCAGCTCAAGGTTAGCATGTCTTGGAAATACCACCAAAGTAACAGTAAACTAAATTTCAAATCAATCGGATTTGTGAAATTAAGTAAAATCCTTTTGTCAAGTAGGTAATGAGCTGATAGTAATCAAACGCCTGTAGTGATTTTCATAAATTATAGCTAAGAACCATTCTGATCACGTCAGCTTTTAAACAAACAAAACTACCCAATCAAAATCGGTCCATTAGGAGCTACGACGCCACAGACAGATACACAGATCAAACTTCAGACAAACAAGAGAACATAAAACATCAAAACCGAAACTTGTGACAGACAAGTCAAACTATAACACCCCTCTTTTTACGTCGGGGTTTAAAAAAAACCTTTTTATGACATAAGGAAAGGACGTACTACATACATACCGCAAATTATTTATTTTTCATTTTTAATGTTTTGCAGTCGGTTTATTTTTTAAAATGACATTATTTTTTTATTACGTTTGGCTAGGAGCCCAACTGCATGCAAACATTGAAACAACATGCACTATTACTTGTTTTAGAATAGCGCTAGTGACTGATACAGACTGAACTATCTATCTCAAATACTACTAAACCGATTTTGGTGAAACTTGCACAGTTTCTTAAGTAGGACTATCAAATTATTCTTGAGATAAGAAGGGGCAAACATAAAAACATGCAAACATACACACATACACATATGAAATTTGGCACACATGCTTAGAAGCTGGTACTTCAGATTAACTTATACAAAAACTGTGCAATTCTGACAATATTACGGTCGAATTGATAACCTCCTTTTTTGGAGTCGGTTAAAAAGAATATGAATATGACTCTTTAAAGGATTAACTAAATCTAATTATTATTATTATTATTTTATTTATTTAATAATTAAACGGGTTGCCCCAATTACATAATTATATTATAAGATTTGCAATATTTTAAGCAATAATAATAATACATTTAAAAGATATCAAATTAAACATTCTAAGTACACTAAACTAAACACGTAAAAATATGTTACTATGATGTGGTTCTTTCTTAATTCGATTTAAAATGACCACGAGAATAAAACTTCGAGATAACCGTTCTTAAACAAAAAAAAGAAAAACAACTGTTAAGTTGCAAATAAATACTCCTTCACTTGACCGTTCATGATCTCTCAAGGTAACCACTTGATATTGAAAAATAATAACATACTCTAGATAATTAACTCTAAAACAGCTCTATTATAATACAAACAAACTCAATACGGAAACAACTTTTGCCATGGTCTGCGACCACATCTTTACCTACTCAATAGACTAAGCAACACTGTCTGCAATTACAAACATTACAATACCCAAAACCTTTATTCATTATATCTCTGGTGTTAGACACGTAGGCAAACTTCTCATAAACTTTACATTGCTATGATTCATTCTCTAAAGGCTTACCATAAATTATGTTCGTCTTGAGACTATTGAATTTTCATTTTGATGTCGGACTTTTTTGTTTCCGTCTATTATTTTCCCTTTTTTATATTTCTTCAAATGTTCTACGCGGTTCCAATTCGCTTAAGCTATTCCTATCTAGATGATTAGTGTACCAGAATTATATACTATTCATATCTATAGAATTTTATATGATACTAGTGGCCGATCGTGACTTCGCCCGTGTGGATGTCAGATCGTGCTAAAAGATACTTTTCTCAGGTTGTAATCTCATCATCTTAGCGACTTAGAATTGAAAACGTAGCAGAGATATATAGTAAAGAAAGAGAAGAAAGAAAAAAGAAAAAATATTTTATTTAAAGAGGCCACAAAGAAGCACTATTAAATCGTCAAAAAAAACACATTCTTACAACTATCACAAAAATATAATTATTAACTAACGTCATAGTCTCTGTCTGTCTGTCAAGTCTGAATTTACACCGGTTGAACCGGTACACACCAAAAGTTGAACTACCGAGAAGATTCCGGCAACAAACTCGTGTAGTCACTCTTTTCAAATAATAAATTACAATTTTGTGTTAAAGATAGACATCACAGACAGAGTTACTTTCGACATCACAATGTTAAGAATGATATATTCGTTTTTGATCCATTGCTTATTAAATTTAATTATTAAATAAAATGTTTATTATTATTGCAACCAATCTTAGCTTGAAACAAAGATGCCGAATTACTTTACTACGCTGCCAACGCAACGAGCGAGTTCATGTTGTCAAGCCAATATTGGACCAGCGATAAAAGATATTAAGATAATATTATACTTTCACCATTGTAATGATTGGTAACCCTACTCGATAGTTCAATTTGAAGTGGCAATAGTAACAAAGGTTTTTGTCAACATTATTTGCGTCGAGGTTTTAATCGTAAGCTTATTAGTGTCAGCGCTTGCTCTATTTGAGTTCCAAAGGGCATTATTATAATATACTCGTACAAATGCATATAATTGACCGTCACTTGTTCCGTTTCCGTTTGAACCGAGCTGAGGTGTTTCCGGATTATTTGTTGTGGATGTAATTATTTTTGATAACTTACTATATTTCTTACTACTTTACGGTCTTGAAATATCACTATACATTCTAAAGTTAATTTGTTAACGGAAACAGTAAACTACAGAAACTTAGGTACGATTTTTTATGGTCCACCACCAGCTAATACATACCTACGTTCAAGTACTGGGCACATGAGAGAAACACATGCATGAGAAGTTTGGGCCATTACACTACCACGCTGGCCCAATACGGGGTTGGGGCATAATGTTGCCATAACAAAGGGGTCTTCCGGAGCACAGAGGTGCTCGAGATTACAAATCTTGATTGACCCATCCGAGAACGACCCTGACGAAAGTTGTTTTGTTTTTAAAGGCGAAACCGAGCGCTCAAACCGCCACTGCTCAAACGCCGCTACGCCACCGAGCACCTGAACTTTTTATGGTTGTGCTGAAGAAATTGCGAAATGAATGTTTATATTTGCAAGCAAGCTTGAGGAACTCGGTGGCGTATTGTTTTGAGTGTTCTGGTTTCGATACGAAAAACAAAGCAACTTTCGCCATGGTCGATCCTGGGATGGGTCAATCAAAGTTTGTTATCTCGAGCTCCTTCGGAAGGCACGTTAAGCCGTTGCTCCTGGTTGTTCCTGCAACCGCTTTAACCCACTAACCGCCAGCCATTGGGCCAGCATGATGGTGTTATGGCCCAAACTCCTCGTGTGTTTCTCCCATGTAGGAAGGACTGTGCCCAGCAGTGGGACGTATATAATGATTTGCATGCAGGGGATCCAAATCATGAACGTTTGCGACTTGCCATAATACATACTTAATGCTATTTTTGCCTGCTACCAAAATTGCAGACATTTATATGTACTTACTCCGTGGTACTAACGAATGGAATTCAAAACGTTATATCACTTCGTCGGACGTCATTTCTCCCCTTTGTTTAATCGTAGACCTATCAATCAAGGCATCAAGAGTCGTTGCTGGAAGCGTCACTGACTACGAAATATTTTCACGGAAGCAATGTAACATTGTATAATTATAATTATTACAATAAGTGACTAAAAATTTTAAAGTAGTGTTTCTATGTGAATAATTAGTATTTTTGTATGTATAGGTACGAATATTTATGTTTATAAACTAAAAAAAAAATACAAAAATAAATAAATAAGAAATTAAAAAAAAATCTAAACTAATAAAATCCTTCAACCTACAAATTAAGTAGGTAAGTATAATAGGTGGCTTTTTGCATGAGTGCCAGTGGCAATCCCTGACAACTGCGGATCCAAAACTGAATATATCTACATACCTATTATACCTGCATACAGTAAATTTTCTAAATAATATCACAAAACTTCACTTGAAACTCGTAGCTACGAGTAAATAACTATATTTAGGCTTTTTTATGAACTATTTGGCTGAAGACATACGACGATGCAGGATTTCTTTGAATTAATTGCTCGAATAAATATGTACTTACCAAAGATAATGGAGGTTGTTGCTTGCACATTGGAAACTCCATTTAATGTTTGCTTAATTTGTCAAACCATAGATTAACTTTTATTTACAAAGCTGGTGCACCGACGATAGCGAAGTCTAAAGAAATATTTACCTCGAAAAGAATATAATCTAATCGGTTGTTTAGCGATTGTTTTCCAAGAGTAGGTATAGTCAAACAATTGCGAAAACTACAATGCAATACAAATACTGACACTTAATTGCACACGCAGCAAAGCAAGAAAACATATACAAGAGGTACTGTTAACCCGCTACACCGAAATTCAACCAAAGAACTGTTAGCGCAGACCCGCAGAAACTACTTTGCATTTGTTTCAAGACAGTCAAATACATGAGTAGCGAACTCCCCTAAAACACGCATAAAACTGCTAAACCAAAACTAGAATTGTGGGAAAGCCGTCTAAAATAGTGTCTGTCAATATCAAAATCCCCTATTTTTAACCGACTTCAAAAAGGAGGAAGTTATCAATTCGTCTGTATGTTTTTTTTTAGGTTTGTTACCTCAGAACTTTTGACTGGGTGAACCGATATTGATGGTTTTTTTTTTGTTCGATGCGAAATAGTTCCCATTCGTCCCATAAAAATGTTTTGAAAATCCATTGGGTAGTTTGGTTTTTAAATAAATAAAAAACTGGAAAAATTAAGTCGTTTACATATGCGAAAATGCGGATTTTTGCTTTCCTATGATTTTTTAGTGAAATGATACGATAGTAGAAAAACAATATAGGTAAGCTCATGGTCACCCGTCTAGCTTTGACCTTCAAAAGTTATCACTAAAAATTGTGAAAAAAAATACTGCGTTCGCAATAGAGGCGTTTTTTCGTACTGTAACTGTTACACTTGATGTGCTATCGTGTGTACACACACGACATTACATCAAGTGTAAAAGTTGCCGCCTCTATTACGAACGCAGCAAGGGCGGTCTCAATGTGAAACTATTAAGCTTGATGTGCTGTCGACTGTACTAAATGCATTAAAATAATTCGGTAGGTCCTGGTTACATTGGTATATTCTATACTAGATCTCATCTAAATCGCTTCAGCGGATGAAAAGGTAACAGACAGATATACAGACACACTTTCGCATTTATGATATTTAAGGATAGCGGTTGATTTGATAGAAATTTAGTGCGTCTACGATTTATTTTTTGTCTGATCAATGGCCCCAGATTGACTTAGATAGTGGTGTGATGACTGGTAATTATTTTGTAGTTTTTACGATCTGGTGAGGGTCGCGGGAAGCCGATGGATGCGGACAGCGCAGAACCGATCGGTATGGAGATCTTTGGGGGAGGCCTATGCCCAGCAGTGGGCGTCTCTCGGCTGAAATGATGATAGTGTACCTACATCGTTATCATCTATCTATACTTAGTCTGGCCATAAATACTGTTACAATTAAAAATAAACAAAATATTACATTTGAATTTGGAATCTGTCATTTTTATATGATTGTTCATTGGGTTTTCTCATTTTGGCGCCAATACATTGTACCTACAATATTTTGCGATATTAAAATGGAGTGGGGTGATAAAGAGAACCGAATCGCTGTGATTGCATTACACAAAGTAGGTATGGAGCCAAATGCAATTTTTAAAACTTTTTATACGCTTGGTATTAGTAAAATGTTTGTGTACCGGGCTATTACCTAATAGGTACAATCAGACCTCCTCTGCTTGTGACAGAAAAAGATCTGGCTGTCCACGTAGTGTTCGTACGAAAAAGTTGGTCAAAGCAGTAAGGGAATAAATTCGAAGAAATCCTGTCCGAAAGCAAAAGATTTTATCTCGGGAGATGAAGATAGCACCTAGAACCATGTCGCGTATTTTAAAAGATGACTTAGGACTTGCAGCCTATTAGAGACTTACTGACTGGTCATTTCTTAACTGATAATTTAAAAAAGAATAGGCTGGTAAAATCCAAACAACTACTGTTACCGTTACGCAAAGGGAGGTCACAGAAAATTTTTGTTTACGGATGAGAATTTTTTTACACTTGAGCAACATTTTAACAAACAAAATGACCGTATTTATGTTCAAAGCTCTAAGGAAGCTTCCCAATTAGTCGATAGAGTGCAACATGGGCGCTATCCGACTTCAGTGATGGTTTGGTGGGGTATTAGCTATGAAGGAGTGACTGAGCCATACTTTTGTGAAAAGGTATCAAAACATCGGCACACATTCTTGAGAACGTAGTGAAGCCTCTTAACAACATCATGTTCAATAACCAATAATAGTCCTTTCCTTCCAGCAAGACTCAGCGCCGGGTCATAAAGCTCGATCTACGCAGTCTTGGTTGGAAACGAACGTTTCGGACTTCATCAGAGCTGGAGACTGGCCGTCGTCGTCTAGTCCCGATCTTAATCCGCTGGATTAAGATTTATGGTCAGTTTTAGAGAGTACGGCTTGCTCTAAACGCCATAATAATTTGGAGTCCCTAAAACAATCCGTACGATTGGCAGTGAAGAATTTTCCCATGGAAGGAATGCGTGCTTCTATTGATAACCTGGACTCAACGTTTAAAGGACTGTATTGCAGCCAATGGAGACCACTTCGAATAAGCCTTTTATATTTTAAATTGTTTTTATTTATGTATTAAACTAACACACTGTAAAAGTAATAAATGTTATTTGCAATAGAAAATATATTATTTCTTTGTTTCAGTATTCAAATCGTTTAACTTATACAAAAAAAAATATTTTTAAAATAAGTATTGCATTGCGATACTGGTGTGTCGTATAGAATAGCTCAATGCTCTCCGTTCAAGGTAAGAGAGAATACGTCCGTTAACTTCGCTATGGTGAGCAGAACTGCACTGTATTGTATGGAAGATTACCAGGGATGTCAGATGAGTTCAAGTGATTTATCGTACCAGATGGAAATTATCGTACAAAAACTACGAGAGCCGCGAGGAACGTTTTTTTATGAGACTAGATGACGGCCCACCTGGTGGTAAGTGGCTACCTTCGCCTATAGACACCTGCAATAACAAGGAAAAAACACTCGGTATTACAGTTGCGTTGTCATCCTGAGGCCTAAAATGAAATGGCTTCCAGGCCCAGTAAATACACAGGGTACCTTTCTCTTTAATCCGAAAGTAGAAATTGATACTAAGAATTTTAGCAAGTTGTGTAATGCATCATAAATTAAAAGGTAGCTTATTTATTTTTACATAAGAGTGAGATCATCGGAGTCACTATGCACTTCTACCTCTGCAGCAGCTCCAGCAGTTTTTGAATGAAGGACTGCTAAAGTCATTCGCGACTTATTTTTTTCAGTTGCTTTAAAACCTTAACACATTTTCATTCGTTCGTGGATCGTGGCTTTTATAAATTCTACAAGGAATCACTGACCACTGACATTATTTTGTATTTTTGGATGATTTTAAAGCCATGATTCTTCGAAGTGCGGTCCTACTAGGGGAGATCGAGGGGATTTGAAACAAAGGTGATTTGAAACAGTACCGATTTCTCGGAACTTAAAACCGGCAGTGAGCTGGCAATGTCGCTTTTCAACCACTTCCCTCCACCTGCTGACGTGTGTAACAGAACGCATTGAGTTCTAAAGCATTCGTTACCAATAAAATATAAATAATAATTTAAGTAATAAAAGCAGATAATAAAGAAATTAACTAATAACATTATAGAAGTATAGAAAATCAATATATTTTAAAATTGAAAAAATAGAGTTCAGAATAGGCACCCACGCAGAGAAATGTTTAGAATAGGGGCCTGAATAGACTCGAGTTGGACTCGGGTCGGGCATAGGTCAGACTCACGTTTTTGGAACGAAAATTTGAAAAATGAAGATGGCGGACACGTTCGGGAGGCTAGCAACAGGAATACTATATAAGGAGGCAATAAGGGTTACTCGGGATAGTCGGTCGACTTCCGTATAGCGAGCAAGTTATCTTCATAGAGTGCATTTTGTAAGATTTGATTTAAATTTCGATCGGGTTTCGCGATGTTTCTGTTAAAGTTATAAATCAATTATTATGAAATAAGGTCAAATAATTGATAATTTAGTATAAATAAATATTTAAATATCTAGTCTATTGAGTGTAAAGGTTGGGAAGTTAAAGTTTAAATAGTTAATTCAGTTTCTAGAGTTTTGAGAGTTTTAATTTAATAATTTGAGGTTTATTCAATTAGTTTGGAATTAATTTTAAAAGCTTGCTATTAGGAAAGTGTGGAGGTTGTTCACATCGACGTGATGTGGGGTAATGGCAAGTGGATACGTAACAGAGCCAATCGAAGCTGGTCATTACTTTTAACCTATTGGGCTTGAGGATGCCTGATCGACGTTCTTTACCAACATAACGTCGCCTTACTCCTAGGTTGGTTTATATTCGGGGTATGGTTGCAGGGGGCCCGTCGAAGTGGATCCATGCTTTTTTGCGCCTGTTAATCATATTTCTGAGTTTCTCCGAACTAGTCCCTTTATTTATATATATTCACATTTTTATTTCCCCACACGTACAGAACCACGATCTCTAGACTTCGGTCGCGCTGGTGATGTACAATACACATGGCTTAGGCTAGGTACACGAGACGCCATCTCACTCATTAAAAGCATAGTTTAGAATTTCTGCTGCACTTCAGATCTGCAAAGATTCTGTTTACAGGAATTACACCATCCCACACGTTTAATAGTAAATGTGAGGTGAAAACCTCTAGCGTTGTTTCCCTCTTTTAGTAACTTAGCTAGGATTATAAAGTAGGCACGATAGGGAGGTATAGGCTGGGTTGTGGAAGTAGGATTGGATTGAGGTTTAGGAAAGTAGGAAAATAATCATTGGGTTTAACTAGGAAGGTTTAATTATTGCTAAGGGGTTAATTAGAATTTAAGTATAGGTTCATTGCATAGGTGGGTTTAAGTAGGAAGTGATAAGTAGGATCTTAATATCAATAGCATTAGCTGAGTTTCTTGGAGATTCTTCTCAGTGAATAGGTTTACGAATCTCTGGTAGAGCCATTATAAAATAAAATAAACTTTAAACAAATTAAATTAAATTGTAACTTTACTTAAACATTCATTTCCTGATTGAAGATATTATCTAGTAAGCCAGTTATTTATTCTTCAAGTGCCCTAAACACAAAATAACAAAAGGGACTAATTAATTATGTATTGATTATTC
Organism: Nymphula nitidulata; assembly: GCA_947347705.1. Lineage (NCBI taxonomy): Eukaryota > Metazoa > Arthropoda > Insecta > Lepidoptera > Crambidae > Nymphula > Nymphula nitidulata. The sequence continues at coordinate 13,872,211 of OX374630.1, read as the reverse complement.
TAAAGAAGGAATAAAATTATTTTGAATCTTAGAAAAGAACATTCAAGTGCTAAATAATAAAGCGCTAATAATAATTTGATGTAGAAGTCATTAAAACCTTATAGAATGGTTCATTGCTGCAAAATGAGGTAAAATATGTACTCATGAAATGCTTAAATTATGGCATGTTGAAACAGTGTTATTCAGGTGAGCCAAAGGCAGCCTTACAACAATGACTCAAAGATAAAAGGGTGTATGTTGTCATCAAGGATTTCATTTGTGGCTGACATTGCTGTGGTTGATTAGTGTGAAATGCAGTATTTGATTCATACTATATTGATTAAATCAATCTACAAAGAAATAGGTAGTTAAAGTTAAAAGGCTTATTGGATATAAGATTCATTCAGATAGAAAGTTGTAATAATTTAAAGAATATTTACATTCCAATGAAAATATATTAGATAATATAATTATGAAATGGACAGTTCAACAATTTAAAAGAATAAGAACTAACCAAGTAGAAAAGTAATTAGTTCAACTTAAACATATAAAATTAATAAATCCTAAAATGGAGGGGAGAGTAAAACTTGGTTGTCTCTCACTGATTGAAGCGAGGTATGGAGCTTCCTTCCTAGCCATATTTTCACAATGAAAGCGATGACTTCTAGACTTAATGAAAGTTTAATAGAAGAACTTCCTAGCCATATTTTCACAATGTAAACTTAATAAACTTTCAATAACAAGAAACCTATTATTTCAATAAAACTTCAACTCATATTTTGCCAATTTACTAATAGTCAAAAATCTATCATAGAAAAATTAATATTACTTTAGAGAACATTCCAAATGTATTTAAATATTGTAAGATAATGAAAGTATAATAAATCTCACTTCAATAGTGTACAATTGAAATTAAATCAATTTAGTAAAGCGCTACAAACTTATTTTTATACCCATAATTTAGTCCTATAAGATTAGTTGTTAATTGTAAGAGAAATTAAGAATCAGGCAGGTGTATGGTGTGTTATAATAATTACAAAATAACAAAGTTAGGGAGTTATGTTAGGGAGTATCTGTATCATTCTTTCATTTTCTAAAAGAACTAAGGTAATTGCGGTATGATGAAGGGTTCGAAAACAATCACTAGATGATCACAAGGCCAAACTAAAGTTAAATTAAAGTTAGGAGAAACGGTGTCTATGCTTGATTAAGTTTTGCAATAAATTAGCATAATATAACAAAAGTAGGAAGAGGAAAATTTTAGGTAGCATTAGTTTTAAGTTAATTAGTTATAGTTAGTATGTAAGTTAATAAATAGCTAGGTAGATTAATATGTAGGTAGATTTATAGTAGGTAGAGGTAGGGGGGGCGTTACAATTTGGTGCCGTGACCAGGATGAAATTGAATAGGTTATTCTGGGAACGGTGTATCTTATAGAAATTTAGTCAAGTAGGTACTTATTAGATGTTTAAATATTGCTAGTAGGTTTAGGAACTGTTAGGAATAGTAGATTAATATTGCAAAAGGTTAAGATTAATAGTTTAAGTTGTCATGCACTTTCATTTTGTTTCAAAATAGGTTAGCATATCAAAACTTAATTCGAAATAACATAATTAATGCATAGGATCTGTTATGGTTTAGGTAATTTAAGTAGTGTCTATTTTGTTTATTAAAATAGGCACAATTTGCTGTCCGTGAAATGGAAAGAAATTAAAGACTGATACATAACCTGTTAGACATAAGTAGTTGTTAAGATGTAGTTAAAACTTACCTTTAAGATACTTAAAATTAGGACACACGGGAAATTAAACAAACATTAGGATATTAAACTTTAATTACAAGCATAAGTTAATTTAATAATAATGAGAAAATCAAGTCACTAGGAAATAATAAATATGTATTTTTGATGCAGTGGTATTCCACTTCATAATTTGCTTTCCACTTTTAACAATGATGCGTTTAGTTTGAGTTTTTCTGTATTAGTTTTATCCTTAATGCCAATATTCTTAATTCCAGTAGTTTGTTTGAGTAGCGTCCATTTCAATTATTGTTTACTAGAGTGCCGGTAAAGTCTTGTAAATTAGGTGCGGTTTGCTAATATTTCGTATTTGATTTTGCATACACTAGGTAATTAATATTTAGATGAAATTTAACTAGCTAAAACAATTTAATAAAACTTTAATCCAAATTCAGATAAAGTTTGCAAACACAAGCAAAAAAATTGCATTTTAGAATTTTTGCACAGATTATTAAAATAGTAGAATTTTGTTTTCGTTTGATAGATTGCTAATAAATTGTGTATATTATAATTTGGAGTAGGCAAAGGGAAAGTTGCTGCTACAGCCAATGTTTATTTTAATAGGTTGATTTTAATTTTAGTTTTAAAAGTAGGTAATGATCAAGGATTAGTAATGAAAATTAATAAATAAGTTCAATTAAAAGGTGTAGGAAGGTTTTGTATAGTTATGAAAATCGTTGGAAGAAGTAAATTAAAAATAAGTAATAATTTCATCAAGACGGAATTTAGGGTCAACACTAGAGTTAAATAGAATGACTGGAAATGTATTTGATGGAACTGGTCGTTACTGTTAGTTAATTATTTCGCTTTAGTAACATCAAATCTTGTACTAGCTTAAGAATCGGGAATATTAGGGTTTAGTTTGATCTATTGGGGAAAGTGTAAGCGAAAGTTTAAGGATAGATAACTCAAGAGTTGTAAAGGTGGGGGAGAGAAAGCTTAAACAATAGTTTAGTTATATTTGTCTAAGATACTTAGGGAGCAATTCATTATTTTGATTTATAGGAAGGTTCTAGTATAGGAAAGTTAAGTTTAATTAAAAACTTAAAAAAGCTCGTTAGTTAGAAGTTGTAAAGGCGGGGGAGAGGGAAAGGAATAGCAAATTCATACTAATGTTATAAGTGCGGGGTGAGTCTGTCTGTCTGTTTGTCGTTCTGTTGTCACTTCACGTATAAGTCGCTGAATCGATTTGGTGTGGAGATAGGTTGAGACTTGGATGCTTTGTGATGCTGTACCACAGACGTATGCGCGAGCGGAGCCGCGGGTGGCCACTAGTATTAGAATAAATTGTAAGAGAATAGATACGACAGTTGAGGTAGATTCAATATATTAATGATTAACAGCTAGGGTTGTTCTATTGCATAAATATTTAGTCTAAATAAAACGTTGGGGAAGAGTGATGTCGATAGTTTAAGAGTATAGGCAGTCTAGGAGTAGTAAAGGTAAAAGAGGGAAATAAATAAGAATAATAATTTAAGAATAACATTCAACTGGCTAAGGCGGTTGCGAGGGAATAGTTAGGGTGCGATATTTAGGAGTTCATTAATTGTAGTCATTTAAAGCGAGGTTCTATTGAGTGTAGGTTTTATTAAGTGTTAAGTTTAAATTAAAACTAGGGGGAGAGCAAAGGGGAAAGTATTAGAATAGGTTACGAGTTGGGGGAGAGGGAGTTAAAAAAAATGGTAGCTATATTTGAGCATATACATTTTCTCATAACTCTTACCCGATAGAAATAGAGGAATGATGATCACATAACAAACATAAACTTTCTGTTAAGCAAATTTGCTTAGATTAAAGTTTTGTGAACTACTTTTAGAGTGCATTTTTGCATAGAGATAATTAGTAGTTTTAGATTTACATTGGAAAAAATGGCCGGAAATAAGATAGGAAGGAAAAGGAAATTGCCAGTCAGATTTATCCAAGATGATTGGGAAACTAGGTTAATTACAGAAGAGGAAGGAGAAGAAGTAGGAAGGGAGGTACAAGGGAGTAGAGTTATAGAGAGAAAAGTAGTTAACAAGGAACAGGGGAATATAAAAGTACAGAGGGAGTTGTTTAAGACAATGAGGAGAACCATAGGTACTTTAACTATGAAAATTGAAGGTTTGAATAAAGAAATTAATACCTTGGAAGCCGGATCAGAGAAAGATAGTGGGACCACACGGGAGTGTCCGATGGTTTCAGGAACTCGAGAAGATCCAAATACTTCTAGAGAAAACGTACAAAATTATGAAACGGTTCACATTCCCCGGGAAGACGATGGGAACAAATCAAAAAATAAGTTACATAAGGAAGAATTTAGAAACGTAATATATATAATGTTAAAAACATTAATATAGAAAAGCCTAAATTCAATGGAAAGGTAGAAGTGCATCCAGTGACGTTTATTGAAGATTTAGAGTGTTATCTCAGTAGAATGGACAAAGAGGGAGAAGAATTGGATTTAATTTATGATTGCTTGAAATGAGATGTAAGGGAATGGGCTAGAGTTTATAAAGAGAGGTAGACCACTATAGACGATTTTAAAATAGATTTCTATGCTACGTATTGGGGAGAGAATGAACACAGTGAACTTCCTCGTAATATCACTCAGGGGTTTTGGGATCGTCAGAAGGAACCCTCCATGCTTAATTATTTCCTTCAGATTGTAGGCAAGGCCCAAAAGTTAACATATCAAATAATAGAAAAACAATTAATAGAAGATTTAATTAGACATTATCCACGACATGTGCAACAAGTGTGGGTAACAGAAAAAAAAGGGAGTGTTTTAGAAGCGGCCGAATTTCTTAGGAGTATGGATAACATTAGCAAACAGGAGGTTCATAGTTATACTCAAAATAGAGGGATATTTAAGTATGGAGCTCTCAAAATTCTTTTTTGAGGCCATCGAAAATCGAATTAAAACAGTAAAACGAAAAGTAAAACCAGATATTATCAAAAGGTTCCCGGGGCTATTATTCTCGTTAGAGGAAGGTCAAGGAAATTTAGTTATACAGACATAGTATTTTTATATAGCATAGCATGTAATAGTTGAAATGCTCTAAGAACATTCGGAAATAAAAAAAAACCGGAGGAGATGTTAATAACTTTTAAGCATTTAAATAAATCTTAGTATCAACGTAGTATTTTAGGGAAGAGTCCACTAAAATATATAAGGAACAACAAAAAAAAAAAGGTTTTCCATACTTGGCAGTCTAGAGTTCTAGTATTTGTTTACATTGGGAAAAAAAGGGGTTTTATGATAATGACTGATACGTCTAATATTAAATGTTAGTTTAATGTTTTATTTAAAGCGTGTACTTACAAAAAAAATAATAGAAAAGGGTACGGTTAGAGTTGGTTAAACAGTTTCATATCTTGTCGGACTGGGTATTTGTTAGAGGTGCTGGAAAAGAGATTGAGGAAGGATAATTATTGAATGATTGTTATTCAAAGTAAGGTATGTTTTTGAAGAGTGATTCTAGGCTAGCCGGTGAGTGTATTGAAAGGAAGTATGAAATGAATTTAGGACATAAAAGGGCTCTAACAATGTCACAGAACTGAAAGTGTGAAACAAACTTTTTTTTGGGTAGTTTATCAGATTCACTCACCACATACAAATGAGCTACTGTGAATATATTGGTTAGGTTAGTGTTCAAGTAGATGTGTATAACATATCTAGAGCAAGGCAGGATTGCTATTCACAGACAGCTCATACTCTACACGCAGCTGGGATATTATTTTCACGCACACTATAGTTTGTTTCACATATAGCTAGGAAACAGTGAACTTTAAAAAAAAATAGAGAGTTATTTATTTTTAAAATGTTTTATCATTATGATTATATTATAAAGTAGTTATCCCAAAGTATCTTGTAGTCTTGTTACAATGTGAAGCGAATTATTAACATGCTCCAATCATTGATGACTTTAGCTTGAGGAAGGGGTATGGGCAAATGGAAATTTTCAGTTGGATATTTATTGTTTTCTTAGCTATAAGGTTCAAGTGATTTTTGGGAGGGATATGTAATGGATCCATGTCGTTGGAGTGTCGCATAAAAAGACTAATCCAGGTGGACGAGTTACATATTATCACTAGGATCGTCCTGCCTCACAACCAGGATCCCACTCATTGGTTACCTTGGCCTTGCGGAAGGTGATATTTGTTCATGAGAAGCTCTGTAAATTGGTTATATTACTTTACTCTTGCTTTTGTTCATGTTTGGTTGGTTTAAAAGACACACCACACATTTTTGGTTTCAAAAAAAAACACATCTGATAAAGTATTCAAAGAATTTATGAAGTAATGGAATAGTATTAAGATTGAGAATTTGATTTTAAATTAAGGGGTTTACTTCAAAATAAAATTCTGGGGAGAGGCTGTAACAGAACGCATTGAGTTCTAAAGCATTCGTTACCAATAAAATATAAATAATAATTTAAGTAATAAAAGCAGATAATAAAGAAATTAACTAATAACATTATAGAAGTATAGAAAATCAATATATTTTAAAATTGAAAAAATAGAGTTCAGAATAGGCACCCACGCAGAGAAATGTTTAGAATAGGGGCCTGAATAGACTCGAGTTGGACTCGGGTCGGGCATAGGTCAGACTCACGTTTTTGGAACGAAAATTTGAAAAATGAAGATGGCGGACACGTTCGGGAGGCTAGCAACAGGAATACTATATAAGGAGGCAATAAGGGTTACTCGGGATAGTCGGTCGACTTCCGTATAGCGAGCAAGTTATCTTCATAGAGTGCATTTTGTAAGATTTGATTTAAATTTCGATCGGGTTTCGCGATGTTTCTGTTAAAGTTATAAATCAATTATTATGAAATAAGGTCAAATAATTGATAATTTAGTATAAATAAATATTTAAATATCTAGTCTATTGAGTGTAAAGGTTGGGAAGTTAAAGTTTAAATAGTTAATTCAGTTTCTAGAGTTTTGAGAGTTTTAATTTAATAATTTGAGGTTTATTCAATTAGTTTGGAATTAATTTTAAAAGCTTGCTATTAGGAAAGTGTGGAGGTTGTTCACATCGACGTGATGTGGGGTAATGGCAAGTGGATACGTAACAGAGCCAATCGAAGCTGGTCATTACTTTTAACCTATTGGGCTTGAGGATGCCTGATCGACGTTCTTTACCAACATAACGTCGCCTTACTCCTAGGTTGGTTTATATTCGGGGTATGGTTGCAGGGGGCCCGTCGAAGTGGATCCATGCTTTTTTGCGCCTGTTAATCATATTTCTGAGTTTCTCCGAACTAGTCCCTTTATTTATATATATTCACATTTTTATTTCCCCACACGTACAGAACCACGATCTCTAGACTTCGGTCGCGCTGGTGATGTACAATACACATGGCTTAGGCTAGGTACACGAGACGCCATCTCACTCATTAAAAGCATAGTTTAGAATTTCTGCTGCACTTCAGATCTGCAAAGATTCTGTTTACAGGAATTACACCATCCCACACGTTTAATAGTAAATGTGAGGTGAAAACCTCTAGCGTTGTTTCCCTCTTTTAGTAACTTAGCTAGGATTATAAAGTAGGCACGATAGGGAGGTATAGGCTGGGTTGTGGAAGTAGGATTGGATTGAGGTTTAGGAAAGTAGGAAAATAATCATTGGGTTTAACTAGGAAGGTTTAATTATTGCTAAGGGGTTAATTAGAATTTAAGTATAGGTTCATTGCATAGGTGGGTTTAAGTAGGAAGTGATAAGTAGGATCTTAATATCAATAGCATTAGCTGAGTTTCTTGGAGATTCTTCTCAGTGAATAGGTTTACGAATCTCTGGTAGAGCCATTATAAAATAAAATAAACTTTAAACAAATTAAATTAAATTGTAACTTTACTTAAACATTCATTTCCTGATTGAAGATATTATCTAGTAAGCCAGTTATTTATTCTTCAAGTGCCCTAAACACAAAATAACAAAAGGGACTAATTAATTATGTATTGATTATTCTAAAGAAGGAATAAAATTATTTTGAATCTTAGAAAAGAACATTCAAGTGCTAAATAATAAAGCGCTAATAATAATTTGATGTAGAAGTCATTAAAACCTTATAGAATGGTTCATTGCTGCAAAATGAGGTAAAATATGTACTCATGAAATGCTTAAATTATGGCATGTTGAAACAGTGTTATTCAGGTGAGCCAAAGGCAGCCTTACAACAATGACTCAAAGATAAAAGGGTGTATGTTGTCATCAAGGATTTCATTTGTGGCTGACATTGCTGTGGTTGATTAGTGTGAAATGCAGTATTTGATTCATACTATATTGATTAAATCAATCTACAAAGAAATAGGTAGTTAAAGTTAAAAGGCTTATTGGATATAAGATTCATTCAGATAGAAAGTTGTAATAATTTAAAGAATATTTACATTCCAATGAAAATATATTAGATAATATAATTATGAAATGGACAGTTCAACAATTTAAAAGAATAAGAACTAACCAAGTAGAAAAGTAATTAGTTCAACTTAAACATATAAAATTAATAAATCCTAAAATGGAGGGGAGAGTAAAACTTGGTTGTCTCTCACTGATTGAAGCGAGGTATGGAGCTTCCTTCCTAGCCATATTTTCACAATGAAAGCGATGACTTCTAGACTTAATGAAAGTTTAATAGAAGAACTTCCTAGCCATATTTTCACAATGTAAACTTAATAAACTTTCAATAACAAGAAACCTATTATTTCAATAAAACTTCAACTCATATTTTGCCAATTTACTAATAGTCAAAAATCTATCATAGAAAAATTAATATTACTTTAGAGAACATTCCAAATGTATTTAAATATTGTAAGATAATGAAAGTATAATAAATCTCACTTCAATAGTGTACAATTGAAATTAAATCAATTTAGTAAAGCGCTACAAACTTATTTTTATACCCATAATTTAGTCCTATAAGATTAGTTGTTAATTGTAAGAGAAATTAAGAATCAGGCAGGTGTATGGTGTGTTATAATAATTACAAAATAACAAAGTTAGGGAGTTATGTTAGGGAGTATCTGTATCATTCTTTCATTTTCTAAAAGAACTAAGGTAATTGCGGTATGATGAAGGGTTCGAAAACAATCACTAGATGATCACAAGGCCAAACTAAAGTTAAATTAAAGTTAGGAGAAACGGTGTCTATGCTTGATTAAGTTTTGCAATAAATTAGCATAATATAACAAAAGTAGGAAGAGGAAAATTTTAGGTAGCATTAGTTTTAAGTTAATTAGTTATAGTTAGTATGTAAGTTAATAAATAGCTAGGTAGATTAATATGTAGGTAGATTTATAGTAGGTAGAGGTAGGGGGGGCGTTACACGTGTCAGTTCACGTCGGTGGCGTAAGTCGCGCGTTTGAGTAGTTCTGCGTGCCATGTAACAAAAATCGTGAAAAGTAAGTTTTTAACATTTTTTTACGATGCTCTATACTTTGATAAAGGTTTTGTAATTTGGTTTAAGTTATATATGTTTCGAAAGCTCACTAACTAAAGATTTATTATATATATTTGGTACAGTTGATTTCTGTGTATTTGCTTCTTGATTGTGGATTAAATAAAACTTGGGAGGTTTTTTCGTACTTTACTTGTACGAAAAAACCTCCCAAGTGTGTTTTACGTGTACTCGTTTTCAATTTTATATCAGACAACGGTCAATAAATAACGGGCTCTAAAAAAAAGTTTTATTTTTGGTTTATTTTGTTTCAGCATGCCTACTGATTATAAAAGAAAGACGAATACGATGTTATGGTTATTTTAAATACTTTAGGAGTTGATAATTTGTATTATATCTGTAGTTACCGACTTACCTGATATACCATTACAAAGTATTAATAAAAAAAGTTGTTTCGTACTTGCAAAGTTTTATTTAATAAATATCTTTAAAAATTATATCATCATTTTTATTTTACAGCCCTTAATACTTCTAAAAAATTATATGTTTTAACTCTCCTCAACCCCTGTTTCATCTTACCTCGGTATGAGGGGAGTTGAAACAAGTTGACTTGTTACGGTTAAATCGATTTTTCACCACAGTATTTAACGCTTACAATTTCTTTATGTTAGTCATTCGCAAGTGTTAAGAATGACCTATCGATTGGTACTAATATCATACGATTTCTGTCTATAGTAGGTATTGGGTGTATGAAACAAAATGTCAAAATTGTTTCAACTCCCCTCGGTCTCCCCTACTATGGAGGAGGGGGAGGGTACTTTTGCGTACGATTGTACCTACATATTGTATCGTACATCGTACCGCTGTCGAAATTATCATACATGTACGATGATTAGCGTACGTCTGGCATCACTGGAGACTACGCGAAGATTTGTGGTTCGCGTGCTTTGATGTGCGTCAAAAAACCGACACAGCGAAAACTTCGCATATTCATTTGCGAATGTTGCTCCTTTTATTACGGGGAGAAAGTTTACAGACCTGCCCGTCGCTGGCGAGGCGTATGTGGGGGCCGCCCAGTGCTAAATGGCACTGGGGATACGCAATAAAACTCCCCGGCAACTCCAATGCCCTTCGCGGGGGTAGCCTAGGCTCTGCCAAAGCAATTGACGACCGCTTGGCCGAGTGGTCTGTACCCCAGGCTACTCGGTCAAAAGGTCCCGGGTTCGAATCCCGGTAGGAACAAATGTTTGTATGATGAGTACGAACATTTGTTTACGAGTCATGGATGTTTATATGTTTATTTAGTATATTTCTAATATTTATATACTTATTATTATCATTATTTCTCCGTTATCTAGTATCCATAACACAACCTCTTAATGATGCTTACTTTGGGCTATATAATAGGTGTGAGTGTATAAATATTATTATATTATATTATATCAATTAGATCATAATTAATTTAATAAACATTTTCATAAAACAACCTTTCCAAACAAAAAAGTGATTGTATTATAATTTCATTTCAACAGTCGATGGAGATTACCCAGAGTCACTTAGGTAATCCCAGACGTGGCGGCCTGTGGAATGCATGCTTGAGGGTCACCCACGCACGCGGCCGCGCCTAGGGCGCAGGAAGACGGGCGATCACCACCCGCCTCCTCACGGCCACCGCCTACGCCGGATTGGGGCGGAAAGAGGATCCTCTTCCCGCTCCCACCCTAAGATTTTTATTACAATGGCCCTGATTCTGGAGAACACATGCTAAGTCTTAATGTAAGTTTCAGAACAATAACTAAACTAAAGCATCTCTTCCTCTCAATATGAATACAAAAAGGATGGGTGTTATATAATTTGAAATTTCGAAGCGTGTGTTCAATTTTCGACCTGACTGAACGTAATAAAAAATGCACATCCGTACGCCGTCTAATCCATATATTGGACAGCTCTAAACAAATTTTTGCTATCTTTTAATATTACTTACTGCGAGAAAGAGATAAACTGTACTCAAACTTACTTTAAATAAAAGTGATTATGGTGTGAAAGACGATAAGAACTTATTTGTGGTTATCCACCTCATCAAGTAGCATCATATGGAGACTGGTAATTATATGATGATGACAGATGCATTGAAATGTGTAACACCAGCAATAAATGAAGAAATAAAGAAATACTTAAGACATAGCTGTATAGGCATTAGTTCCCTTTGGCTTCCCGTTACAGGGAGAAAGAATTAAAAAAACAATCCTTACGGTCAATAATACGCAAAAAATGCATACGTTACAGTGCAAACGCCTTGGGCCGAATTAAATACGGTGCCATGTGCCGTTTGCGTGCAATCAATTTAGACCCCACTTTCGCTCTCATTCATGTGTACTCCTGTCAATGGAAATTTTCTAAGATTTCACGTTTTAATCAAAGAGTAAATTTAAAAGATTTAGGTAAGTATTTGTAGCAACAAATAAAGTATGGTAAAAAGTTTATATTATTATTAAAAATAAAATGTTTACATTTCTACTTCTCTGCATATCGGTGAAGTCATAACCTCAAACTTAACATTAACGCACACACTGGGGTCCGTTCCGAGCCTACACTCCAAACACTCCGAGTTGTTTTTTGTCTTGCTCTAAGGTGTGGAACGACACAAGTTGTTTTTATATCGTGGAATTTGGCCTTTAGATAATGATGGAAGTCCTTGTCAAAATTTGAGGTTATAAAAACAACTTGAGTTGTTCCACACCCTAGAGCAAGACAAAAAACATCGGAGTGTTTGGAGTAGCGTTAGCATATCACGGCTTCATGATGTTACAAATTGTGACGTTATGAATTGAACGTATCTCGTTATCACGAATACGTTCAACGTATTGAACGTATTCGTGATAACGAGATACGTTCAATTCGATTCGTATGTAAGCGCGTTATGTGCGTAAATGGTTCATTGCGGACCGTAGGGAATATTGTCAATGTCAGTCAATGTAAATGTCATTAATTCACTTATTTCATTTCATGTTGTGATGTTTTACAAAAAACAAATTGAAATAAATCTGACACTGCCAGTTGCTTTTCAATTAATATTTCCAATTATGACAAACTTTCATGAGAGACAGAAAAGTCTGTTTAATCATTTAAAAAATGCTGAAGAACTTTACAGTTTTTCCAAGTCAAACAAAGTTAATACTCAACAAGATTACGGTATAGTCGACAGAAAAACATACCGAAAAGTTAAACATGAAATGCGGCAATTTCGAGGTAAAGAAAGCATATTCAAAAAGCCTGATGCTAACATACGAGAGTGCTTGCGTGCAAAATCCGTCCCAGATTACATGAAAAATCCACAAAAGTGGGTTTATTACTCACTCTCAGATGTAACACCAGAACAAATGTCTGACACGACTAACACAGCTACAGCCCTAGCATTTATTCGTGAAATGGAAGAAAAACAAACCATTACAACGGACATGGAGATTGATATGGACAACGATAATGTTTTTAAAAGGCCTAAATTTCATTTATCTTCTACTGTAAAAAAAGTTACAAAGACAGATGATGAAACTGTAACTATTAAGGACAACAAAATCATAATGCCGGAATATGTTGTGGGAATATCAAAGAAGAAAGAAAGGAAAAATAAAGTTCAAAGGAGGAACTCACAAAACAGTACAGATGATGTAATGAAGAAAGCAGAATTAAAATTGGATCACCTTTATGGTATTGATGATGAAGAAAAATGATAATTTTATGAATAAACTTAAGTGTACCTAACTAATTTAAGAATTTATTGCTTTCAAATTAAATTTTAACTTGATTTCTCATTTTTACTTCACGTTCCTCCTTTACTATTCTTATAAGAATAGAATTGATATTCAAAATTAGGTAGTTTGTATTTAACTTTTATCTAGAATTGTTAAAAAATAGAATATCCACATACCAAAGTTTTAGTTATGTTTGTTTGAATGGATTAATGTTTATTAGATTACTCATACATCAGAAAATCCTGAGGCAATAATGCTGTTGAGTAAACTGGCCAAATATATCAATACTAGCTGTGCCCGCGACTTCGTCCGCGTAGAATAGTGACTTCTTCCATACAAACTTTCATCCCCTATTTCAACCTCCTACAGCCCTTTTTTCGCATTTAAAAGTAGCCTATGTCCTTTCTCGGACTTTAGACTATCTTTGTAACAAATTCCATTTAAATCGGTTCAGCAGTAAGGATAAGTGTCACATAAGTCAGAAAAAATCTCCCATCTGCGAGCCTTTCTGGCATGCACTGCAAAAAAACAAAGAGTTACATAAATATAATGTATGGTGGAAATTTATCTCTTAAATAGTTCTACAAAAGTCTGCGGCAGCATATTCTACCTTTATGAGTGGGTCATTATTGATAAAATAGTGAATAGAAAATACAATATGATATTTACTAGGCGGTAGGCCCTATATGTAGGGTCGTCTGGCTAGGTACACCACCACTTTTCTTATTTCGGTTGTGAAGCAGTTAGCTGTTTCGGATTAAAAGGGAAAGTTAGCTAATTACTGGGCATGGACAGCATTTCGCCTTAGGCCTCAGGCCATGACAATGCACCTAACCTACAATACCAAGTGATTTTTTCCTTGTTATATTGGTCTATAGGTGGCGGTAACCACTTAACACCAGGTGGACCGTCAGCTTGTTTGTCATCTAGTTGTATTACAAAAATGATATTTATTTCCATAATGCACATTTTGTGTTAAAATGAAAAAGAAAATAGAGTACCCAAAGTACTAATCCTATGCAGTTGAAATTGTGGGCAGCATATTCCAGTCACCCAGAATTGAGACAGGGAGGTTAACAAAAGGTAGTGCTTAAGTAAATGTTATAAAATTAAATATAAAGAAATGTATGTACCATAAGACATCACTTATGTACTTTCCAAGTAGTGGGATCCATCCCATGAATAATAATACCTATCTATATCAACATCATCATCACAAGCCTATATATGTCCCATTGCAGGGCACAGGCCTGCATGAGAGAAACCCATGAGGAGTTTGGGTTATAACACCAACATGATGGCCCAATGCGGCTTGGTTAAATCTTAAGTAAATACATAATGAGGATAGATCTAATCGGATTAGAATGTGTATCATTATTTACGTACTAGTGAACTATAAAATCTAGATGCTTTATAGCGATATAAATCTTATCAATTCATTTTATGGTTGATTGTTTCTTGATAAATGAACCATATTGAATAATGCCCTTATTTCTTTTACTAGGAAAAATTGATGGTCATAATTAAAAAAAGTGATATGAATTGTAAAGTAATCAAAGAATAATAATAGCTTAGTTTAATTTCTTTATTTACAGATATATCATCAACATTGTGATATTATTGCAGACTCAGACTTGATCTCCAAATTGTCAGATTGTTGGTTTTCGGACTTATTTTCTGATGTGAATGCACTTAGATCACGCATCATAGAATATGCATCTTCACCATCTGCATAGTATTTTGGCTCAATTTCAAGGATTTTGAAACCTAGAGAATTTGTGTAAAGATTCAGTGCAGCTCTATTGCTCTTTCTGACATGTAAAGATACATATTTGGCCTGAAATACATATTTATAATTTGATTAAAACACTTATTGATATATATAGATAATGTGACAATAAGTTGAGAAAAGCTCTTAATTTTTAAGTGACTACTTCAGTAAGTACCTAAATTAAAAGGTTTAAACAAAAAATAATAAGTAATTACTACCTGAAAGCACTCAACCATGGCTAGAGATGCCTGGTTCATTAATTTTTGAGCTAGACCTAACCGTCGGTGTGACCTCTTCACTGCCAGAGATGTTATATGGCCATGTCGGTTATCTTCACCATCCTCTTCCATCTTGGCAAGTACATAACCTGAAAACAGAATATATATTTATAAAAATGTTATATAGTTATTCATATCTGAGACTAGAACTTTCATAAAATTTTATTATAACAATACTGCTTATGACAAAATGACTAAGTTTGAAAATATTTAAAAAATAATCTCACATATTAATTATTACATAGGCTTGTATTTGTAGTGTCCCTGCTATGCAAAGACAATGAATTCGGAGATTAAAATAGATATACAAAAACTAGATAATAATTTGTCAATATTTCCTAAAGTATTATTATTTTTACATTTTGTATCTTACCAACTTGCTAATATCTCCTAAACAGATTATCTTTTGTGTTTGATTACCAACTTCAGAAATTTATATTCTTACCAACAATATGTCCTTTTTCATCTTCAGCCACATAACTGAGTTGTGGCCATGACAGTCCATGGTAGAAATAATATTTCATCTGGTAATTTTCTGGCAAGCAGAGCAGATTGCAATGCTGCATGTTCATCAAATCACTTGGCCGAGCACAGCGAATATTCATTTTTATCTATAATACAGAGTAATGCAGTTATTAAATTTACAACTAAAAAATAAATCTATTACTTCTTACTACATTAGAAAACCAAGATAAGTACATAATATACATTCTTTACATAGACAAAAGTATTAAAATTTATATTTCTTAGTGAGTTTCACACATACTTTGGTAATTTTTAAAGTATTAATTTTTATTTATTCCCTTCTGGTTTTTCTTAGTTTAGGCTGTCTTGTTTCTGAAGCTGGGGGGGTATCTGACATGCCACCCAGCAGCTCCCTAACAAATCGGAACTTTGAAAGACAACACTTCCATACAATATACCAACCTGTAACAAAGAACAAAGGTATTTCATAAAATATTTAATTCATCAATAAATTGTAAATAATTATGGGTTATATATGATTTTATTAGTAATAAATAACTACTATG
This sequence comes from Nymphula nitidulata, assembly GCA_947347705.1. Lineage (NCBI taxonomy): Eukaryota > Metazoa > Arthropoda > Insecta > Lepidoptera > Crambidae > Nymphula > Nymphula nitidulata. Next base: position 13,856,220 of record OX374630.1, on the reverse strand, counting down.
TAATGTCGCTACTTACAAAACAACACAAATATAATAACTAAAAATATACTACATATTAAGGTTAAAATAGCTAAAATCACTTCCTTCATATCTCAATCAAAATAGGTTAATTTTAATGAATACAAGATTAATTCAAAGTCAGTCACTCTTTAATCCAATTATCAGTCAAAGCAAATGCTATGAAATATTAAAATATTAAATGTCGATGAAGTGTATGAACTACACGCCATTTTGTACTGTTGTGGTCAGGTGTCTAGTTATTCCACTTTTACTTTCTATGTGAAATTAACAATAATATCTTAATTATGAATTATAAATCACGTGAAGGTACCTTAGTGAAAAGATATTATTAAAAAAAACCATAACTTAGAAAATAATTTAGGGAGAAAATATATATTTATTTAGCTATAAAATAACCTATATTAAATTGACAACTGACATTTTTGTTTTTTTTTGCTTTTTTTTTATTATCCCTATAAAGGGAAGGCAAAGGAAACTAATAGCCATGTCTTCAGTATTTCTTTATTTCTTCTTTTATTGCATTGCAATGCTGGCGTAACACATTTCAATGCTTCTTGGGAGTATTTGACACGAAATTTATAATGACAGTCACTTTATGTGCTACTTGATGACGTGGATAACCACAAAAAAGTTATCATCGTATTTCACACCATATTTCTCTTTTATTCTAATAATCTTTTAGTTTCACGTCAACACAAACGCTTGAATAATAAAACTACACCACTTAATTTTTAATTATTATAATAAAAATCTTGACTAACGTCTCAAAAACCCGTCAATCTTTTTTTAGCTAATTCTCCCTATAAAGAGAATGCAAAGGGAACTACTGCCCATACAGCCATGTCTTCAGTATTTTTTCTTTTTTCTTTTATTGCATTAGAATGCTGGCGTAGCACATTTCAATGCTTCTTGGGAGTATTTGACATGAAATATACGATAAATATCACTTTGTGTTTTTTTTTCGTTCATTCTCCCTACAATGGGAAGGCAAGGGAAGCCATGTCCTCAGTAGCCCTAATTCTGGAGAACACATGCTAAGTTTAAATTTAAGTTCAGTCTATTTCTTTCTTTCAAAACGAATACGAAAAGGATGACTGTAATATAAATTGACATTTAGAAAGGTACGTTCAATTTTCGATCTTATTGAACGTGCTAAAATGCAGTGTTTAGGAGGCACCTCCGTACATGCCTCCGTACATGCCGTCTAAAATTGTCTATGGTTTCTTTGAAATCTATCTATATTTAATTGACAGCTCTAAACAGATTCTCGCTATCTTTTTCCTGACTTATTGCGAGAAAGAGATATACTGTACTTAAATTTAGAATTAAAGTGTGTTCCTAGAATTAGGCCCAGTATTTCCTATTTCTTCATTTATTGCAATAAAATGCTGGCGTAACACATTTCAATGCATCTTGGGAGTATTTGATGCGAAATATATGATGACAGTCTCTATATTTGTCTCTATGTGCTACTTGATGAGGTGGATAACCATAAAAAAGTTTTCATCGTATTTCACACCGTAATCACTTTTATTCTAATAGCCTTTTAGTTGGACGTCAACACAAACACTTTGTATATAAAACTTTACCACTTTTTTATCGCAAAGTTCGCTCCGACACAAATTTTAATTATTAAAATAAAAATCTTGACTGACGCCACAAAAACCCGCCAAACACTCCTCAAGGTGGTTTTCCACTAGAGGGGCGAGACGAGAATTGAAATCCCACTGACCCTTTTCCACTAAAAATTTGCCCGCGCGAGCTCGCGCGAGATGATTGAGCCCAAAAATAAACCTATAGCGATATGCGTCTATTTCGGAAGCAATACGGTTCATTTTTACACAAACAAATATTTCAATTCACTCTTCGCACATCTTTGTCAATCCTGACTATTTCCACCAAAGATGCGCGAGGCGAGGATTGAAATATTTGTTTGTGTAAAAATGAACCGTATTGATTCCGATATAGAGTATAAATTAACCTTGCAACAAATTTCAATTATCGTCTCGCGTCTTCTCGTCTCGCCTCTCTGGTGGAAAATCGCCTAGGGTTCGAAATCATAACAAATTTCACATTTATACTCTATATCAGGAGCGATATGGTTCATTTTTACACAAACAAATATTTCAATTCCGTCTCGTACATCCTCGTCCATCCTGACTATTTCTACCAAAGATGCGCGAGGCGATGATTGAAAATTTGCCATACTAACTTTAAATCTCGTCTCGCCTCGTCTCGTCTCGCCCCTCTGGTGGAAAACCACCTTCATTGTTTTTTTTAGGATATCACTAGTTCGCAACTTTGCTAGTGATGTATTGGCCCTAATTCTGGTAAACACATGCTAAGTCTAAATTTAAGTTCAGTGCATTTCTTTCTATCAAAAGGAATACGAAAAGGGTGGCTGTCATATAATTTGACATTTAGAAACGTGCGTTCAATTTTCGACCTTATTGAACGTGATAAAATGCAGTGTTTAGGAGGCACCTCCGAAGCAAAATACTTTTATACACATGGCGTTGATTTCAAAAACACGAAGAAAAGCGCAGTTTATGTTGGTGTGTCCTGTTCTCATAAAAACAGTAGAACAAAGTTCTAACTTACCGATATTCGGTCGGATTTTCATATAATTATCTACCCATTTGTGTAGTGCTACTATTTTATTTTCATTCCATCCAAGTGCGTGGCTGATAGAATTAATGAAATTCTTTAGAAATTCAGTTGTAAAAATATATATTGTGACACACACGGAACAGACAAAAAGTAATCAAAAAACAATATAATAATTGACAAAGAACTAAAAAACTTAAATTAAAAGTAAAAGGAGTATGCCTAGCCTATACAACCTCTAACACTGCCCCTTTGTGTAGGCACTAGCAACTCCAGTGACACCTGTTTAATGAATGACAAACTCAAATACTAAAGCTACCGCCATTACCATCAAAATACATTTAAGCTTTTTACAAAAGATTGATGCTTCTCTTTAGTGAGCGCTTTAGTTAACACATCTGCTGCTAACTCAGCTGAGGGTCTGTACAGTACTTTAATGATACCTGCATTCACAGACTCGCAAATGAAGTGATAAAGCACGTCAATGTGCTTGGTCCGTTTAAACGACTCATTTATTATAAGTTTGTGTGTACTCTGATTGTCGTTGTACACAGCTACTGGCTCTTGTGGGTTTATGCCAAATTTTAACTCACTAAAGAAATTTCTAACGAATTTGGCTTCTCTAACTGCAGAACCTAGACTATAGAATTCCGCTTCAGTTGAAGACAGCGCTACAACATTTTGCTTTTTGGCTCCCCAGTTTAATAGAGAATCCCCTAATAAGGTCAGTACGCCAGAATATGAACGCCTATCTGTTACATCTCCGGCCCAATCAGCGTCACACAAGATATGTATCTTATGAGGTCCTTTACGTTCAAAATTAAGCCCAAACTCTTTCGTACCTTGCAAATAACGTAATACTCGTTTTGCAGCTACCCAATGTTTCTCATTGAAACATGTGTTATACTGGCTCAGTTTGCTGCAAGCGAAAGCAATGTCCGGACGTGTACTAACAGCTAGGTACATAAGGCTACCGATTAATTCCTGATAAGGAAGTTTATTGTCACACTCTGAAGCCTTTTCTAAATTAAAATTCACCTCCATCGGAGTAGAAATAGGCTTACATTCATTCATCCCAAATTTCTGTAATAAGTTTTGTACATAAACAGTTTGTGACATTTTCAATGTGCCATTGGGTCTATCCCTATCTATTTTAATGCCTAATGCTTGCTTAACAGGTCCTAGTAATTTAATTTTAAAATTTTTGCTTAATGAATCGTAAAGTTCTTTCTTGCCTTTTATACTATTACTAAAAACGAAAAAATCATCGACATAAAGCGCAATGATCACTTTGTCCTTGCCAAAATCCTTCTGATAAACACACCTCTCACATTTTAATTGTGTGAATCCATTACCAATAAGAACATTGTGAACTTTTTCGTTCCAGGCGCGACTTGCCTGTTTAAGGCCATAAAGACTTTTCTTCAATAAGCAAACTTTGTCCTGTCCCTCAATCTTAAAACCATCTGGTTGCTCCATAAAAATGGTTTCGCGGAGGTCTCCATTAAGGAAAGCAGTAGTAACATCAATGTGTTCGATTTCCATATCAAACTCAACACCAATAGCAAATAACGTTCTCAGAGTACTATGCCTCACTACAGGAGCAAATGTTTCCTCATAGTCGACACCATAACGTTGCGTGAAACCCTTTGCAACTAATCTCGCTTTATATTTGGAAAGGTTTCCATCAGCATCTGTTTTCTCCTTGAATACCCATTTGCATTTGATCACATTTGTATTCTTGGGTCTATCAACTAATGTCCAAACATTGTGAGACCTAAGAGAATTATATTCATCTTTCATTGCCGTAAGCCATTCTGTGGCATTCTCGGAATTGATTGCTTGATGATAAGTTTTTGGTTCATTACGACACATAAGTGCTTGATGTGTGAAATAATTCATCACATAATCATCGAACCATGCTGGAACCCGACGCTCACGAGTAGGTCTATTATTATTGACTAATGTCTCCTCTTCGACAACAGTATCATTATCAAAATTATTGGACGTTGGAGAAACTGTCTCATTAACAATAATAGGTTCATGAGTATCATCAACTACATCATGGTGTTGAACAGGTATTTCACAGCTATTATCGACACATTGGTCAGAGTCATTTGGCACAATTATATTTGGTGCATCGTACCTATAAACATTTTCAATAATATTTGTCTCTAGAATTGAAAGTATTAGAGATATTATCTTTTGAAGAAGAATACATAGTATTCTCAAGAAAAACAACAGATCTAGCTCTTATAATTTTCCCAGTATCTGGGTCAGCTAGACGATATCCATCGGAATGACCACAATATCCTACCATAATGTAAACTTTGGCTTTGGCATCTAATTTCGAACGCACTTGCTCGGGAGTCAAGGCATATGCCCTACAACCAAAAACACGAAGGTGACTTAAGTCTACTTTCGACTCAGTCCAAAGTTCATGTGGTGCGGCTCCACGAACAGCAACAGTGGGAGATCGGTTTTTTAAATATACGGCAGTATTAATTGCTTCCGCCCAAAAATTCTTACCGATACCAGAATCATGAATCATGGTTCTCGCTTTTTCCATTAGAGTCCTATTAAGCCTTTCACTAACACCATTTTGTTGAGGTGAATATGGAATGGTGGTTTCATGAATAATTCCGGATCTAATTAAATAACTTGAAAATAATTTGTTGCAATATTCAGTTCCGTTATCAGACCTAAATCTTTTTATTTTAAGATTCGTTTGGTTTTCAACCAATTGTTTAAATTTAATAAAAGTATCTAAAACAGTTTTGGCATCCTTACGTTTCAAAAAATATACAAAGGATTCGCGTGTATAATCATCCGTAAACGTAATAAAATAACGATATCCGCAAAAACTCGGCACGGGTAAAGGTCCACATAAATCCGAATGTATTAAATCAAGTTTGCAAGAGGCTCGATTCTCTGAAACTTTAGGAAAGGATGTCATTTTATGTTTCCCTTCAATACAAGGAATGCATGACAATTCATTTTTCTTAAAGTTTACACCTGTAACTAGACCATCCCTAAGTAGAGTCATGTCCCTAACATTAAGGTGACCAAGACGACGATGCCATAGCTGGAGGTCACTTTTAGCTATAAAAGCTACATTTTTATTCGACGACTGAACCGCATTCGTAGAATGTATCCTATAAATACCGTTAATATTTTTGGCTACAAAGCCACAAGAACCAGTAACCTTACAGTTCTTATAAGCACGACAGCTATTTTCATCAAAGACTACTGTGTATCCCTTTTTAGTAATTTGATGAACAGAAAGCAAATTAGTGACCAATTCCGGTACATACATAACATCTGTAACACTCTTAATAGTACTGTCTTTAATATTGACACTAACATCACCTACACCTTGACTAAATATTTTACTTTTATTGGCAACTGTTATATCTACAGACTTATTGTCATTAAAACTAGTAAACCAACTTTTACGATTTGACATATGATTTGAACAGCCTGAATCAATTACCCAACTGCAATCATTATCAACATTATTAAATAAAGCAGTATGGAGAACACTATCGTCTTCTAGAACAACACTACACTCATTCTTCTTATTCTTCTTTTTCTCATTTCTGAGTTTAGGGCATTTTGGTCTAATGTGTCCTTGTTTATTACAATTGTGACAAACAGGTACAAATTTCCCTTTAGAAGTAGAAGTAGACGCTAAGGCCTTTTCAGAATCTAAAATTGTTGCTGAAGAAAGCTCAGATTTTTTAAATTCTCCTCTTAACAGCTTTTCTTTTACAAAGTCAACGGTAAGTTTAGTTTGAGTACCCTGGATTGCCATAATCAATGGGTCATAGTCTTCAGACAGACCTAACAATATCCATTCAGCAGTCTCTTCGTCATCAATGGGACAACCTAAATCGGCTAATTCTTGTGTAACGGAAAGAATGGTACCAATATAACTATCCATAGAATCATAATTGACCAACTTAGTCTGGGTAAGTTTACGTTTTAATTGCAATCGACGACTTATCCCTGAATGCCCATAGGCCTTTTGCAAATTATTCCACGCTTCAGCTGCAGTTTTACAGTTTTTGACGTGTGGATAACAAATCGGCTTCACCGCTAAACATATTTTAGCGTAGGCGCTTTGGTCAAGTAATGGATCTAAAGCTATAGGTGGATCACTTACAACATTCCATAATCTTTGCTCTATAAGCAAAAGTTTCATTTGGAATTTCCAATTTCCGTAATTATCTTTTCCATTTAATTTATCTACATGTGGTCCAAAACTACTCATATAAATTGGATTGAACACACCTGATGTCGACGACGACGGACTAACTGGAATAGTCGGCGGCAGTTGCACATCACTATTATTCATTGTAAATAAATAAATCGGGAATTCGATAAAACTGTTATAATTTTTTACTTGATAACTTGAAATTCTAATTAAAGGCCCATAACCTGATAGAATTAATGAAATTCTTTAGAAATTCAGTTGTAAAAATATATATTGTGACACACACGGAACAGACAAAAAGTAATCAAAAAACAATATAATAATTGACATAGAACTAAAAAACTTAAATTAAAAGTAAAAGGAGTATGCCTAGCCTATACAACCTCTAACAGTGGCCATTTCGTATATTAATAATAATAATAGTTAATAATAATTTATCTTTATTGCGGACATAAATTATCCATACAGGTTAGTAACAAATTTTTCTTATAGACTATGGTTAGTAAACAGGACAAACAATATTTATTACATTACATCAGATAAGAAACCGATCAGGCTCACCGAGGAAGGGAGAAACCATCTACTTGACGGCATGAAGCCGTATCCAACGCCCCAAAACCGGTGAATCCCATCGGTCAGCTAATACGTTTAAGATTCCATTGGTGCTGGCAAGCAGTCGGTGCATTGCGGAGGCACATCGCTTGCGCATTAAAGCATAAAAGCAGTCTGTGCGTTCCTCCGCAAACATACCAGATGCACTGCAGTACCTCGCCAGGCCCAATAGCACCCTAAACGCATTATTATATTGGACGCGTAGGTCGCTATATGCCAAAGACTATATAACTGGTTAAGTACTCCGTGCTATATGCCCTCTGCGTATACCGCACCCACAGACTGCACGAGTAAAATGATGGGCAATATGCTTTGAAAAGTGTTACTTTTACTGCTTTGGTGCAACGTGCAAACCTGCGAGACAGCATATTGCATCGGACAGCCAGCGACCTCCGCTCCCGCTCGATATCTAAATACTATTATAATATCTAAATACTAATAATAATATTACTTAGATATTTTTTTCAAAGAAACTAACATTTATCTACAAATAAATTAAACAAGAACAGTCAATGTTGATTTTGGTATTTCGTATTCAATAGTTTGAACCCTTAATATTAGGTCGCCCCATACAATTCAGGTCTCAATACAAAATGGACGAACTTTTTCTATACTCAACTTTTAAACACCACAGATACAAAAAATATTTCTTCAAAACTTGAGCCCCAACTTCATACTTAAAAAATGAGTTGTCATAGAAATTAGACTAAACTGCGCGTTCAAGTAGCGTAAATTGAAACACTCTGATCAATTATAACCAATAAACGCTCGAAGCATTCTGACAAGCTCTGCTATTGGTCAAATTCTAAAAGATGGTTGAAGTTGAACCAATAGCGAAGAGGGTGTGCTTTCTTTCTAATAGCTATACATAGCGTTTACTAGGGTTATATATACTGTTACGCTTGATGTGCTGCCGACTGTACATGCCGTCTAAAATTGTCTATGGTTTCTTAGAAATCTATCTAAATTTAAGTGACAGCTCTAAACAGATTCTTGCTATCTTTTTATTATTTATTGCGAGAAAGAGATATACTGTAGTAATTAAAATAGAATAAAACTAGAAAAAAAAATTTCACGTCCTGAGGCAGGAATCGAACCTGCGACCTTTCGCAATCCGGGTGACTGCTCTGACCACTGAGCCACCCAGGACTTGGGATATCCCTGTGAAATTCTTCTAGTCTATCTTGTATTTTGCGTTTATGAGCTAAAGTCCACCCTACAATGTCGAAATATTCTATTTCAACATCCGAAACGAGTATTTTTACAAATACCGACGATTCGGTTAAGTTGGGGCAGTGCTTTCAAATATTCTTAATATTCTTAATTTTTGATTTTAACATTATTATAAATGTTTGAAAAAATTCACGTCCTGAGGCAGGAATCGAACCTGCGACCTTTCGCTATCCGGGCGACTGCTCTGACCACTGAGCCACCTCAAACTGATTATTTTCTAGTTTTATTCTATTTTAATTACTAAGTAATTTTTCAAACATTTATAATAATGTTAAAATCAAAAATTAAGAATATTTGAAAGCACTGCCCCAACTTAACCGAATCGTCGGTATTTGTAAAAATACTCGTTTCGGATGTTGAAATAGAATATTTCGACATTGTAGGGTGGACGTTAGCTCATAAACGCAAAATACAAGATAGACTAGAAGAATTTCACAGGGATATCTCAAGTCCTGGGTGGCTCAGTGGTCAGAGCAGTCACCCGGATAGCGAAAGGTCGCAGGTTCGATTCCTGCCTCAGGACGTGAAATTTTTCTAGTTTTATTTTATTTTAATTACTAAGTAATTTTTCAAACATTTATAATAATGTTAAAATCAAAAATTAAGAAGATATACTGTACTTAAATTTAGAATTAAAGTGTGTTCCCAGAATTAGGCCCATTGTGTCGATTTCTAAACTCTATCGATCTAGATAATGGAAAGAGGCAAAAATAATTCGTAACAAAATAGCCTGGGTCTACCTAAAGAATTATATTAGAAGAATAATTATTTACGTGTATGAATAGCTATAATTCGACTACCGGGTGACCTTGGGGGCCTATACAATCGGGGTCTAAAAATGTCACAGGGTTGATGATATAATTTGATTAATCATTGAGTGACATTGCACCGTATTCAATTCAGCCTAACTAAGGCGTTTGCACTGTTCGTAACGTCGGTAATGGCCCTAATTCTGGTAAACACATGCTAAGTCTAAATTTAAGTTCAGTGCATTTCTTTCAATCAAAAGGAATACGAAAAGGATAGCTGTCATATAATTTGACATTTAGAAATGTGCGTTCAATTTTCGACCTTATTGAACGTGATAAAATGCAGTGTTTAGGAGGCACCTCCGTACATGCCGTCTAAAACTGTCTATGGTTTCTATGAAATCTATCTAAATTTAAGTGACAGCTCTAAACAGATTCTTGCTATCTTTTTTCTATTACTTATTGCGAGAAAAAGATATACTGCTCTTAAATTTAGAATTAAAGTGTGTTCCCAGAATTAGGCCCGATGTTTGTATAATATGGACTGTAAGGAGACTATCTGTGGATCGACAGACTGACAGTTGACAATTTATATTTGATACATAAAATCTGTGTATTTGATTGAGAATTTGTAGAATTTACCGAATTAATATTACTAATTAATACTAACTAATTTAATTCACGAATAATAATAATCTCTTTATCCGTTGATGTTTAGCGGTTTATTATCTTTTGTATTTGTTCATAAACTTATTGTTGTGTTTATATAGGCCAAATTGAAACAGTCTAACACAAACAGCGAAGTAAGAATATTAATATTGGAATAGTGTAACGTTGAAAAATAATAAATAATGGATGAGGATAGTCAAGATGATAAACAATTGGGTCCTCTTTTCTCGTAAGCACTTACAAATTTGATACATTTATTTTGTAAATTTTGTATAATACCTATGTCGATTCGTCGTTTCATATTTTTCTTTTTTTAATGTTACTTTTCTCAGGCGTCATCGAAGCGCTAGTTTTAGCAAAAAAGAAATCAAAGCTCTAGTAAATTTAGTAGAAAAATACAAAAATATCATTCAGAATAAATCAATAACTAATGCTGCATGTCATGCAAAGGATTTGGCTTGGACTAAAATAGCAAAACTATACAATACCCAAGGATTTAGACACGAGAGGAGTACCGATAGCCTTAAAATGAAATGGGATAATCTAAAAAGAGATGCTAGGAAGGTTTCCAAAAATTTAATTGAAGTAGATCAAGAAGACGTTGATGAAGTTACAAGTCATATTGTTGCAATGATTAACGATGCTGAGAATTCAAATGAAGTTATGCTACCAGAGGATTTGAATGACGAATTAAAGGGTAAAATTTATATTTACAACTACATAAAAATCTTAAAATACAAAGAGTTCAAAACTAGAATTACTAGAAAATTACATACTACTTATACAAGCCCAGACATACAGACAGACAGACAAACTTTCGAGACAGTGCACAAATTTAAAAAATATGAAGATCTTTCAAAATAGAGACAAAATATTTTTTCATTTTACCATGCTATAACCAAAAATGAGGAGCTCGGTGGCATATTGGTTAGAGCGCTCTGGTTTCGAATACGAAAACAAACCAAATTTCGCCATGGTCGACCTCATAAATATCGTAAATAACTATCTACTATAGTATATTTTATTTATAAGACTAACAGCTCTATGATTTTCCCAAAAAAATAGTTGACCAATACAGTTTTGCAACAAAATTAAAATCTATAAAAAATTTGACAATGAGGGACTAGTTTGCAAACACAGTAAAAGATGTCGCTTCATTCACAAACTGTTGACTAATAACTATCTCAGCATATACAATCTACTCTATGGTTGTACTGACTAATTCAATGTCACTAAACCCGCACCACAACACTTGTCACTGTCACGCTTCCTCTAACCTACCCCCTTTACTACCAAGTGTATAGTAACAATGTTACTTGAATTTTGTAGTCAATAAAATAAAAGAAAATATATCAAAAAATTACATATTTTGTTCTTGAAATAAAATATTCTGTCTCTGAGGTAATTCTGTATAATAAGTTAGGGAAAAAGTTTCTTCACATTTTTTAAGAAAATTAAAAACATTTTTTAAAATAGTTTATTTACACTTAACTAAAGTATGTATGTACCATTTTGTTCGATAACTTTTTGCCATCTTGTAGGTAGGGATATGATCCCATTGCTATAAAAATTTTGGGGCTTCTGATCAAAATACGGCGGCAAGTGGTTTTGGCAGTCCTCTCGTAATGTTAACCTGACACTGCCTAGAGAATTCTGAAGAGAGCGAAACAGGTGGAAACCTGAAGGTGCAAGGTCAGGACTATACGGCGGATGCATTAACACCTCCCAGCCAAACTCTCTTAATTTTTGCTGAGTGGCTAAAGATGTGTGAGGTCTAGCGTTATCATGATGAAAAACCACTCCCCTTCTGTTGATTAATTCCGGCCGCTTTCTCTCAACTTCTTGCTTTAATCTCATCAGTTGTTCGCAGTAGGGTTCAGAATCAATGGTCCTGCCTGGTGGTAACAGCTCATAATGAATAATGCCCTTCCAATCCCACCACACACACAGCATCACCTTGTTGCGAGTTAACCCGGGTATCGCCACAGTCTGTGAAGCCTGACCGGCCTTTTATCCACGACCTTTTTCGCACGTTCTTGTCGTACGTGATCCACTTTTCATCACCAGTTATCAGCTTCTTCAAAAATGGTTCGGTTTCATTAAGTCGTAATAAAGAATCACAAATGAGTACACGGTTCATTAGGTTTCTTTCAGTGAGCTCGTGGGGTACCCAAATATCGAGCTTATTTGCGTACCCATTTTTTTTAAAATGCGCCAAAACTGTTTTGTGGTCAATTCCCAGTTCTTCAGCTACGTCGTAAGTACTGATATGCCGATCTTGCTCCAGTTTTTCAAAAATGTCATCAATTTTATCTGTAATCGGCGATCAGAGCGACGTGCATCTTTGACATCAAAATTTCCGGATTGAAAACGCTTAAACCAAATTTGTGCTACTCTCACAGACACTGCACTAGGTCCATAAACGTCGCAATTTTTTTCGCGGCTTGCGTTGCATTTTTACCTTTTTTGTAGTAAAATTTTAAAATGTATTGAATTTCTTCATTAGATTCACTCATCTTGACAGTACGAACAACAAATGAAAAACACACTTTCCTAATATGAATTTGGAATTATCTTTTTTAAAATCTTAACTTTTAATGATACCAAAACCAGCCAGATACAAATAGTACAGCCAAAGAGATTTTATTACAAGTTCATACATACTATAAGACTTTTTCCCCAACCTAATACTATAAATTTTAATATACAGGGTGGTGCCGTCAATGCGACAATAAATTTAAACATGGGCTATATTAGTCCATAGAAATGGTTTGAACTTTCAAAAATATCGTATTCATTTGATAATTTCATGACATTTGTATGGAATAGTGTAACGTTGGCAGCAATATTTCATACAAATGTCATGAAATTATTAAATGAATACGATATTTTTGAAAGTGGCAAACCATTTCTATGGACTAATATAGCCCATGTTTAAATTTATTGTCCCATTGACGGCACCACCCTGTATTCTTGTTTATAATTGTTTGGACTTTCTAAATTTTTCTATTTTTCTGCAACTAAAGGGAGTGACAAACCTTAATCAATTTCTGTCCCATTTTTCTCAGAACATGCCTCTGATCTGGTAAATTTGCCAGTTAATTAGATGCCTAGGCTGTTCATTAAATGCCAGCATTCAATTAAATGGCTGAAGGATAACTATCCAAGTCATTGAATACAACATTTAACCATATTATGGCTGACTGAATGTCATGTCACAATATTAGTGAGTTTATCTATTAAGAGTCTATTAATTAAGAAGAGCTTTTGTGTGACTATTTATGTGATGAAGTTAAGATTTTTTTAAATCTCTTGAAACTCATTTTTTATATTTTCTAAAATAAAATGATCTTTACCCATCAATCACACCAAAATTCTTCAGTACAAGACAACGCAATAGAGCTGACTATCAATACGCCGAGATGTTAAATGTTCAGTGATTGTAGTTCAATTGACTATCGGCTTTGACTTCCAATTGGATCCCAGCGTTTAGTAAAAGGCCTAGGCGTCCAATTAACTGGCTAACTTAACCATATAGCCTATACTAAGTCAAATAAAATATTTTTTTACTTTTACTTTTTATTTAACTAAGACACATTCTGTTCTAGAATTGGAAGAAGTAAAAAAGTTAAAGGATGAATCTGAAAATAATCAGGATGATAATGGAGAGAAAGAGTCACCAAATGCAAATGGTAACTATTTGCCTTATGTGTAGATTTTTAAAATTAGCATTGTTTAATTTAGTAATGTCATTCAATTTCAGATGAGGGTGAAATGAATAAAAGGTAGGTACTATACTTTTGCTGCCTTTGGTAGCCAGTGTAATTGGGATGTTGCCTAAGTTTGAATCTGGCGCTATTTTTCACAAATTCGGAAAAAACTTATATACGCTACTGTCACCCATAAAAACGATTCAAACTTAAAAGATATGGAATATTGTTAAAGTTGTATCTACTGTTTAGAAAATTAAAAAATAATCTTTTTTTTTCCAAAATTTATCAAAAATGTTAATGATGTTTGATTGCTGACATGAATCAAAACAACTATTATTAAGACAGCTATCAATACGTGTGCCCCAGATGGCGGCTTCCGTCAGATGATTTTAAAAAGTAGGGCCTCCGACTTCTCTACTATACATTTTAGCCCTAGGCGTTAGATCCGTCCGATCACGTAATTTCCCCCGACCGCACCCAAGAGGGCGGTATCGTCGTAATTGTCTGCCCGGGCTAAAAGGCTAAAAGGAGAGTGACATCTGCGTGACACATCACACTCAATCCCGTTACCATGGCTCCCTTCCACCAATTGTCTATTTCCACAGAGTCGGTTGTAGCCAATGTGTCGTCACACGCCGTAAAACATTAATAATGAGGGTGTAACTTAATACTCAATACTCAATACTCAATCATTTATTGCAACCATAATATAGTACATAGGTGTTACACATAATTATATAGATCAGATTATGGACCCTGTCGGGCATCGCAATGGGTAGAGGAGAGGACGACGTCTTATTCATTTAACAAAAAATTTCCAATTATTTAAATTTATTTATGTGTACATGCATTTGTGTATAACAGTTAACAGATAAATAATAACTAGACACTCTTATAATTTAATTTATTTTGTCATTTAGGTACTCTTGGAGACTGTAATAGCATTTACGTGATAAAATTTCTTTTAAGCATTTTATAAATATTTTATCGTGTTTTTCTTGACGTAGTTTATCTGGTAGTCTGTTATAGATCTTGATGGACATATTATAGGTACAAGATGAACATAGATTTAGCCGAGCAGATGGAACAATCAGCTTATTTTTATGCCTTATAGAATATTTTGTAGGTAGACTTACTTATTCTATGACAGCATGTGAGACATAGATATATAATATAATATAATATTCCCTGGACAGAACAACCATGATAAACTACTCTTGGAGAGCTGCACGTATGTGGACAACACTTAGGAACATTGTTCCCAGTTACTCTCCGTCGCTCCCAGGTGAAGACTACGAACTTGCCTTCGTAGTCCTCTAGAAAGCCACACGCATGTGATACATTCTAATGGACATTGGCTCGGGACCGCAGTCCCTGTGTTGGACCTCCACCTCCCCTACAGTCCTACCCTGGCCTTCCGTTACTACTACAATGTCCATCCCTGGGGGAGCGACCTCAACTAATAACTCATGTAGCTATCTCATAAGATGCTATGTCCACCGAACACTACACTGACATTATGCATGCGTGATAATAGAACACAACTCACCAGGTTTGCGTTAGCTATATTACCACTAAACGTCGTCCTCTCGTTTCTCGCCATCGTTCCTCAGTAGAACTGATAGCACCGCTTCGCACCCCGGGTCGTTGGCATCTGAAAACCCGCCTTTTCTCTTCCGCGGTACACAACCAAAAAGTGTCCGTCACGCAATTCCGCCAACGGTCAACCACAGACGCAACCATAGATACAAGGCATAGACACAAAGTTACTTATCGATTGCTAAACTCGTATCGATAACAATATCAAGTTATTTACATTACGAATTTTAATACTTACGATTGGCACTTAATGAACTGAACTCGCGAACTTCGCGACACCAATGTTCCACAGGGTCGGCCCTAGGACCGATCCCTTCGGGACGCCGCACATCATGGGCCTCTCGACTATACGCGTGTCCTTATCTTCTTATTCTTCTTCTTTATTGAATGGCCTCTATATCTTATTACGAATTTTGCCAATGTCAAGTAAAATTAATCTGCAAATAACTTGTAGCAACGTTGTACGGTGGTTGGGCAAGACGAATTCGTTTTCCGAAGAAAACGTGGTCGCCGGCCCGATAAAACAAAATGGATGCTGACAGATGGCTGTGGATGCGCACATCCCCTCGATTTCACAGTCAGCCGACAACAACTGTCCATATCTTATAACCACAATACACGTTATTACAACACTACCTACATGAATGCAGTCGCGCGGGTATCGCTAAACTGGAGTACGCCACTCGTACGCAGCCGCCCGCGACGCCGCCGGCGGCCGCCCCGCGCCGCTGCTTTCGTGGGCACGGCCTTACACGCGAATAAACCGGGACTTACGAATAAACTATATCCTATCGTTTCAAAATGGAACATTACTTTAGGATGCGATGTATTCTCTATACCTTTTATCTCAATGCACATATCCTATCGTTTCAAAATGGAACATTACTTTAGGATGCGATGTCTGCTTTATACCTTTTACCTTTTATCTCAATGCACAAGAGGCGTGGGTAGACTGGGGCTTCCCCGCAACTTCATGCGTAGGTAGTGTTCTACACAATAATCTTTCATAGATTAGATTAAGGTTGAAATTAATGCTTTGTTTTACTGGAAAAAGTATTATGAGTTTATGGCGGCTGGTCGTTACAACCGATGTATTACGATATAGTGACGCCTTCAGCGATAATATGTTGCTTTATTCGATGTTATTGTTGAAGAGGTATGTTTACATAAGTGTTTATAGGTATACGGATTCGGCCAAGCCTTGCCGTAGAGTCATAATTACCGATACGTCGTTGGTAACGATGTTGCTATTCCGATTTCGACTGTTATATTTTCTTGTATTTTAGTTTTATTTGTAATAATTGAGAATTTTCATTATTGCCTAGGTTTAAGAAAAGATCAATGAACTTTTCACCTCAAGATTGCAGTGTTCTACTCAAATGTGTTAGGCCAGAAAAGAAATATGTTTTTAATTTGGAAAACACAGGGAAAGCAATCCGGTTGAAAAATAGAGCTTGGGCTAGGGTAAGTTATCCATTATCACCATCCTATATACGTCCCACGGCTGGGCAAAAACACATGAAATTAATCACGTTACCTACAAAATATGTCTAATAAAATGTTTACTCCCATTAACTGGATAAATTATGAGAAAGAAGAGTGTGCTAGTGCCTACAGTCCTATCTTACATTCGATTGAACAAATTATTTATGCATTAGCTCTCCTTTTAATCTCATTATAAATCTAGATTGAAGTCCATCCTCAAAGAAGAATGGCAAAGACCCATGCAATTTCAGTGTCGCACTTATACCTCATGTATCGTAATGAAAATACTCTTTTAAGTTAATGAAAATACCCTTAAAATATAACCTACAAATGTCAATTAGGTACTTTGCTATTTCTTAAATGATTCGTTTGCATTTTACATTTAAGTAGTTCTAAGTACAAGGTGGTGCCGTCAATACGACAATAAATTAAAACATGGGATATATTAGTTCATAGAAATGGTTTGTTCGATAATGCAGCCAATGATGTATTATTTCATACAAATTTCATGAAATTATCAAATGAATAAGATGTTTTTGAAGGTGGCAAACCATTTCTATGAACTAACTAATATAGCCTATGTTTTAAGTTATTGTCGTATTGACGGCATCATCTTGAATAATAATCGATTATAAATTGTTTGACATTTTTATTGCTCATACTACAGAACATTGGTAATATTGGTATAGACGACAACACATTAATGTGTATAAGGAACTCCACGCTCAACTGAACGCGGTAGTACCAAATCACAAGCAGCGGATGAAACTTGTACCTATTAGGTACTAATCTGTGGGCGAAAGTGGAATTGTTGCTTGAAACATCACAACCAAATCTTCGTACGAAATGACAATGACGCTAGCCAGACTAAACTGACTTTGGTTGGTGGTAGGACTTTTCTAAGTCCCCCTGGCTATCTACCACCATCTTACCTGAGTCTGCCGTCATAACAATAATGTTATAATCATTGTTGTGTTCCGGCAGTTGAAGGTAAGATAGACAGTTCCTCTGTTATTGAGGAATCCGGGTGTAACTCGCTGCAATCGTCGCCCTTATGACGATGACAGTTTTTTTTAACTTAACCTGAAGAAAGAAGAAATTCCTCCTCCTAATGAGGAATTTTTTCGGCATAGGCTAGCCCTACTAAGTATTCTGTGGACGCAATCCGGTTTTGTTTCGTTATTGCAAACTTAGCTGTTTGTTTTATGACTTATTTTTCCAAATTGTCTTTTCTCCCGTCTTACAAAAAAATCGAATTACTAGAAAACTACATACTACTTATATGTATTTATCTAATACTAGCTGTGCCCGCGACTTCGTACGTGTGCAATATTGACTTTTTCCATACAATCTTTCATCCCCTATTTTATCCCCTTGGGGGTAGAATTAATCAAAATCCTTTCTTAGCGGATGCCTACGTCATAACATCTACCTGCATGCCAAATTTAGCCCGATCCGTCCAGTGGTTTGGGCTGTGCGTTGATAGATCACTATGTCAGTCAGTCACCTTTGAGTTATATATATTTAGATAATGTGTACGAGTATAGTCCTATAAACTTACGCTCAATATTTGAAGCGACACTGAATCTGCCATTCTTCTCGAGAACTTTTTGTACCATGTGTTACTATATTTAGAATTTGTTCTCATTTGTCATTAAAGTGAAATGCCTCTTTCAGATAACTCAATGTTATAATAAAATTAGTTTACAAAAAAGGTCAACTAAGATGCTGCGTACAAAGTTCTCTAATATGAGAAAAACTAGGAACTTTCTCGCGAATGAGAACAATAAGAAATACTCGAAAATAGAAGATATAAATTATGAAGAGGTATAGTTACGTTTTTAATCCATATTTTAAAGATCAGTGGTCATTTCTTACTCAAGTATAAGATCAATTGTGACCTAAACCACAGAATACAAAATAAGGCAGAAGGTTCACTCTGCACAATCAATTAAATAACACAATAAAGTGGAATTCCGGTCGCATAGCGCTATGTACAGTCGACAGCATATCAAGCGTAACAGTTTGACCTTGAGACCGCTCTTATTGCGTTTGTAATAGGCTTTCGTAGTGCAACTGTTACACTTGATGTGCTGCCGTCTGTACGCACCAATAATTTAACCTCTATGTTGCCTCTCTTTCTATCGCGTATCTCGTCTTTTTCCGACTACGGCAGCGGCACCGGATTATACCAACACGTCGAGGCCGCCATGTAATTATAGCTTCACAGTTATAACGCGGAGTGAGACCGGCCTGCCTAAACTTTTATAACCTCTAATTTTCATTGTTTGTATTTTTAAAACACCAAAAATTTCAAAACGATTTGAAGATCTCTACTAGGTGGTAGGCCCGTATGGAGGGTCGTCTGGGTAGGTACCACCGCCTTTCTTATTTCAGCCGTGAAAGAGTTCGCTGTGTTTCGGGTTGAAGGGAAAGGTAGCCAGTGTAATTACTGGGCATGGACGGCATTTCATCTTAGGCCCCAGGATAACAAGACACCTGCAATATCAAGTGATTTTTCCGTTTTATTGCAGGTGTGTATAGGCGGCGGTTACCGCTTACCATCAGGTGGGCCGTCAGCTTGTTTGTCATCTAGTTGTAAAAAAAAATCTCATCAATACAAACAACTTTTACTGTAGAAACAACCCAATCCTAGAAAAAAATTATATTTCATACATTTCAGCTCATTTGGAAATTTGTATGGAACACAGAGTTGCTTCTATAGTAAAAGTTGTTTGTATTGTTGAGATCTTCAGATGGGTTTTGAGATTTTTGGTGTTTTAACTTAAGTTATTTGGTGTTTTAACCTATTGTAATATAGAAATGTCCATTGTGCATTATCGTTGTACAATTGTTGTGTAAATATTACAGGAAATAAAATCGGAGCCTTTTTTCGAATATGATGGCGATTCGGATAATGAAAGAGACGATGATAGTGGACACAATGATGACGAAGCTGCTGATGATAACTTCAATAGATTAGACAGTAATACAAGTAGCAGTCAAGCCATCCATGCTCCGGATCCTCTTTCCGTGGTCCTTAATAGTGGAGATTCCGGCTTAGGTAAGTTCAACGAAAATTGTCATATTAATTTATCAGAGATCAATTGATCAAAGATATCTAAGAATGTGTTGGCTATAATTTTTATCCCTTGATGTGCTGTCAACTGGTTATTTGTTACAGACTCATTAAACATTGACACATGCCTAGATAATAAGGAAGTCGTCAAATTACAAACACAACTTCTGCAGTACCAATTAGAAACAGCCAAGGTATGTTCATTACGATTTTACAAGCAATGATCTAACTAACATTACATATAAATTAGCCAGTTAATTGAATGCCTGGGCTGTTCATTAAATGCCTAGGCCGATAGTCAATTGAACTAGAATCAGTTAACGCTTAACTTAACAACTTTGCGTATTGAATAGTTAGCTCCAATTGGACGCCTAGGCGGATCGTCTTATACTGAAGAGTTTTGGCGTAATTGGTAGGTTCAATATTATTAAGACTACTTATAACTAAATTTTTTTCGGTTCTAAGAAGTTATAAAATAACCTTGAACCTACCGATCACACTAACAGTCACACATAAGCTCTTCATACTAGACGATCTGACTAGGCGTCCAATGAATTAGTAAAACTAATCAGGTGGCTGACACTGTTCAGTCATCTGATAAAATTTCCCACTATATGAGGGGCTAGTAGTCCTATAGCCATTCAATTGAATGCCGGGGCTTATGAACGGCCTAGGCCTCCATACAACTCGTTTATTTAAAAAAGAATTTGTTGTATAAAAATATTATTTTGACATAGTCACGTTTCTTTTAAAGAAAATAAGTCGCCCTTACGTTACGTTAAACATTCACAAATCCTCTAAAACAATTAAATAATAATATCATAGTAAGATCAAATCAATGATATGAATTGAATAATAATTTAATGATGAATAATAATAAAACTAAGAATGCAAACTTCGTTTCGAATAATATCTTTTCAAACTGTCTTACTATACAATCAGATCAAATCAACAGTTAATTATTTAAAAAAATAACAAAATTGCTCTGTTCATATAAGTCTCAGAAAACTCTCTCACACTCAACACTGGTGGAATACAAATCAAAAAGTAATATGCTTGGTTCAAATTTACTTCTCTTGGTCACCTTTATCATTAAGCGTCATTTGCATTCTGATTCATGTTTCTAGATTTTCCGTTATAAATGTAGATACATTCGCAGTTGACGTAGATGGAGCTATTGACAACTTACATGAATTTTAATTTATTTTATTTATTTATTTATTATCCTTCACAAACAATATAATAGGAAGATCTTATATATATATTATCATATGTAAACTAATTTACCGGATTTAACCCGCGTTTAATTAGATGCTACATTATTATTTTACACCCGACGTTTAGATTCCTTTACAGCTATCGTGGTCACGGGAAGACTGAAAATGTTAAATGTGTTTGATAAGTTTTATGTTAACTATCGTCACTTTGTTTAATATTTTGAGTGGTCCGATTTTTTTTTATACAACTAGTTGACAAACAAGCTGACGGCCCACCTGGTGGTAAGCGGTTACCGCCGCCTATAGCCACCTGCAATAACAAGGAAAAGCACTTGATATTGCAGGTGCGTTTTCATCCTGAGGCTTAAGATAAAATGCTGTCCATGCCCAGTAATTACACTGGCTACCTTTCCCTTCAATCCGAAATACAGCAAACTGTTTCACGGCTGAAATAAGAAAGGCGGTGGTACCTACCCAGGCGACCCAAATATGGGTATACCACCTAGTAATTACCAATTACGCATACGGAGCTCACGGTGTCAGTTTTTTGGACAGTGTGAAGACGGGCTTGGGACTTTATTATTCGTATGATGAAATCCCAAACTGGTGTATTGTAGTCCAATCATCTTCTCTATTGAAATTAGGAAGTTTTTTGATTTCAATAGCCTCACGTAACATTCTAGTAATGAAACGATGTTCTTTGGCGAGGATTTGGGGCTTATCAAATCTGATTTAGTGATTGGGTCCGTCGAGAGTGTGTTCACACACTGCCGACTTCGTTTCGCGCCTGTGTTTTACGTCAGCTATATGTTATTTCACCCGAATGCCTATGTTTCTCCTTGTTTGACCTATGTATGAGAGGCCGCTCAAAATATAACACAAAGTGACAGTAGTTAACTTATGAAAATACATTTGTCATCTTTAGTCTTTTCGTGACCACGATCGCTGTAAAGTCGCAGTCTTCCGTGAGCATTGAAAGAGTCACCACCCATTGTACGAAGTTGTAAAATCCAGTGTTCGTAAACCTTATAGATAAATTTATTCCCAGTTTTTCGTGTGTAAATACTACCCAAATGTTCAAGTGCTTTACTTGTTAGGGCTCATTTAACGATTGAGCCTAGTGCGATGGAAATGTCAAGTCTTTCGACTTCAGTTGCACAAACGCACGCATAGCTTTGACATCGTCTGCGGAACCCCTAGATGCTGATAACACTGAAGTTGCATTTCTCGGTGTTGTACTGGCTGAAATATGGGAAATAATAAAGCACTTGTCTGTTTTACCAACTCTGATAGCAGACCTAAAGTGCATTAAGGCTGAAATATCTAGTCTCAAGGAAGTATATGAATTCAACAGCGCAACCCTAAATGAGCATTCTGTAAGGAAAGATCGGATTGATAATTAGCTTGTGAAGTTTCAACAAATACCTAGTACACACACTAGAAGTAACCAAAAATGAGCTCAATGCAGTCAGAACTGATCTTGAGGCCAAAGAACAGTGGGCTCGATTGAATAATGTGGAGATAAAGGGTGTACCAGTTAAAAGATCTGAAAATCTATTGCAAATCGTTGACTCAATAGGTAAAATAATAGGCTACAACTTTCCAAAGACTCAAATCAATTATATTTCTAGAGTACGTATGCAAGCCACGAAAGATAAGTTAATTAAACCGCCTCTGTGCTCTAGTGGTTGAGACCACCTGCCTCAGATCTAGAGGTCCGGGGTTCGATTCCGCTAGAGGCAGAAAATTTCTGCTTGCTTTGGTTGGTGGCAGGGCTTTTCTAAGTCCGCCTGGCTAGCTACCACCATCTTACCTAAGTCTTTCGCCATAACAATAATGTTAACAGCATTGTTATGTTCCGGCAGTTAGAGGTAAGATAGCTAATTCCTCTGTGTTTGAGGAGTCTGGGTGTAACTCGCTTCCATCGTCGCCCTTATCTTCACTTACCATCAGGTAAGATGAAGGCCAAGAGTTATCCCGTTAAGGTTTAAAAAAAAAGAAAATAATATTATTAGCTTCAACAACAGATATCTACGTGAAAGAACAGTTTATTGCCTCTGCCAGGACAAATAAAATTTTAAACACTAGTGATTTGACAGAATACCAGGGCTTAAATCAGCGTATCTTCATTAACGACCATCTTTCACCTACCTACAATAAGTTGTTGTCACAAGTCAGGACCATCGCGAAGGAGAAACAATACCAACATGTTTGGGTCAAGTACGGCAAAATTCATGTTCGAAAAAACAATACGTCGAATGTCTTTGTAGTCACCAAGGATCGCGATTTAAACAAAATTATTTAAGACGTTGCTTAATCTGCGTTAACTTAACCCTATTTGCCATAAATTTAACGTTCAGTGTATTATATTAATTACATAGATTACATTTCCCATTATGTCTTGCACTAGTTTTATTTGTTTATAATGTATCTTTTGCAGTTAGAAAGAAGAAGAATAGAGGCGGCAATGTTAGCAGAATCCGAAACGAACCAAGCGAGGGCGGTGGAGACAGCACTACGCTTACGCGCGGCGAGACTGGAAGCCGTCGCGGCTGCCATGAAACTACCGCAGGGCCATATCGCACTACATTTCACGCCACAGGAGTCGCACGCGCAGCATTACCTAACTTAGTACCAGAAAGCTTGGGGCTAGTACACAGTATTGTGAGTACTAAACCCGATTAGATAAACCAGTTATCCATTATCAGAAACGTGATGCCATGTAGGTTTTGTACAGTCCACCACAAAAGTAGTAGCGCTAGTACTTAATAGTTGCTACCGTACTGTATATTAACGCTATAGTAATTATTTTGACATAAAAAAGAAAGTGTCGTGATTTTGAAAAAGCTTTATAATTTTCGATCTCAATATTGCATAATATCTACTAATTGGTACAGACGACAGCACATCAAGTGCAACAGCTGCATTACGAAAGCCGCCTCTATTACGAACGAAGTAAGGGCGGTCTCTAGGTCAAACTGTTACGCTCGATGTGCTGTCGACTGTACATGAATCAATTTATTGAAGACCGCTATAGAAGAATTGCATTTAACTGAAACTGATCATCATAGTAACCTAACTAACCTTGAAAATTTAATTAATCCGAAAAAATATCAGCTAAGTCAATAATTTGGTTTCTAATATTATTCTACTGAACATGCTTCTTTATTTATGCTGTTTAGTAATTTACTTTTCAGCACATTTGCACCAAAAATGCAATTACGCAGCCTGTATACATTGTTCGAAAGATTAATATTACGTACCATACATCGGAGCGTGCGGAAAAATATATACTCACATATAAATACCTGTCTTACCGCGCGCTCCGTTGTAAGGCACCGTGCGTATTCTTAACGGCTTTTTAAATTTCCTTAAAAAGTATAGAAGAATTCTACCAAGGAGTTTCACATTAGAGAATAGAATGATCGAACCTCTTTGGAAGCGCTTTAGTTAGCTCAATACAATTGTCTCATCTTAATACTATGGAGAAAATGAGATGAAAGATGTACATAGTTGTAATTTTCAACAAGCGCACGTGGCGCCATTTGAAAATGTGCCCCATTTTGATATTAGGAACGTCAAAAGTTGTTGCGACTTTCCGACTGTTATTTAAAACGAAATAATATTAATGTTCTACTGTTTTCTCGCAAATCTGCTAAAAACGACATGCGTGCGGATATTGGTTTTTACAAACTCGTGACTATGAGAAGCCCTCGACTTTGTCTGCTCGTTTGTAAAAACCAACTTACCGGACTAGTATCATAAATAACTATTTCTTAAGTATAAAATAAAATTTTCCATCAGAGAGTATTATTCAGTGCTGTCTAGTCCACAAGTCGGTGATATCTTAGATAATTTATTTCAGTATTTCATTCTATCTTTAAGATTGCTCTGTCATCGCTTATGTCCTAATACCACGTACACTGCCACAAACTTATCTGACCCGGTGGACCTTGAGTGTTGTTGAATTTACTGTAGCCACTAAAGAAACTTACCGATATTAGGGGTAATATTATATAAAAACATTTCGCAAGGACTATATGTTAAGGATGAAACAATAAAATATACTATCTGTGGTGATTATTGCTGTCACTTTATTAGCCAAATAGGTACAGTACAGAAATATAGTGATGATTATTTTATATGATTACCATAGATTTAGTTAATTAATGCAACGAGAACACAAATAGACAAATACATACGCAGACTGGCAGAGGAAGTAAGTCCAAAGAGAAGTTAACCCAAATAAAACCTGTTTATTTCTCAACAAAATTTGTAAAAACAATTTAATGTGAACTCACCTCGAGTTTTACGCTTCATTAAATATCCAAATGTTTTTCGTGTACGATCATCAGTGAATGTTAGCAAGTATCTAGCACCGCCCCAACTTTCCTCCTGCATGGGTCCTCAAACATCCAAATAGACCAACTCCCAAAGGCCTAGAAGCTCATGATGTTGTTGCAGGAATGGCTTTGTATGCATTTTGCCTTGAAGACATGATATACACTCATTTCTATGATCCTGTAAAACACGAACACCAGAAGATGTACCACCACCAGTTAGTATTTGAATACCTTTGGGTCCGAGATGACGCAATCATTTATGCCATATGTTGGCAGACACTCCAATCGCATCGTTAGCATTCTCGTCTCCTGCCTTGATGCAGAAGCATGGAATGCTCACCATCAAGTACTTTGGAAGCAAAAATAATTGGATCCTCTGAGACGCACTGTTTCAAAATCCTGCAGCTCTTCTTATCAAAACTAAACAGTTATAACAGTATAACCTGACAGCAGCACAACTATCACTTGCTCGAGGATAAGATGCATTATGCATCTTTCCCGTCAAACAAGCTATGCAGCCTACCTGAAAACGACACCTGAACACTGATTCCCACCACCAAGTATATGCATACCTGCAATATTGAAATGCCCAAGGCGCTTATGCCAGACATCCAAAGATGCATTAGCAGCCATGTGAGTACTCACTGTCTCCTGCCTACAATGAAGGAGCTTGGAATCCTCTTGGGGTAAGGACCTATCTTGCGGCACCTTATACCTATAAAACCCATTATTTTCTTAGCTGAGAGAATTTGATTGCCAGTAATTTTTGCATGATCATATTATGACTATTTATTAAATAGTGCACCCAGTAAAAACAACTTTATAACCTTTTTCAGTTATTATGACTGACTGACATTAAATTATTGGAAAGATTTGGGACCACTAAGACACTATTCAAACTAACTAAAGGAGAGAGAGAAATCATACCTATAGATTTACTGCTAATATTTTGGCCATTTGCCACAGAAGTATTGCAACATCTATTCTTAGCATTGCTAACTAAGTCTTCATTCGAGTCGATGATGAAGTCATCCAAGGCAGAAGCATATGCCGACAAAGCTGTCGCAGACAACGTGTGCTCCTCCTTTTCTTTCTTCTCATTTAGATCCCTTTTTCGTTTGAAACACTTTTTTATCATGTGTCCCGGCTTCTTGTAATAATTACATAATATGCCTTTTCTCCTCTTATTATTATCAGCCACATAAGCTGTTGATTTGCAGTCCGAATTACGCCTATGATCCTCCTGTAGCAATCGCATTCGCACAATCTCACTAGACAGACTTCCAGTCAAACAGGCTGTTTCAATGCTAGACACAATTATGTCATATTCCTGAGGTAATCCCGACAACAGTATTTCTGCTATTTCCCCATCGTCAATAAATTTTCCTATGTCTGAAAGTTATTGCACTAATGGCATTACTCCGTCAATGTATTCAGACATATTAGGGAAGTGATTATACTCCACTCCACGGTGTAGTTGTCTCAGTAACAGTCATCATTTCAGCCGAGAGACGCCCACTGCTGGGCATAGGCCTCCCCCAAAGATCTCCATACCGATCGGTCCTGCGCTGTCCGCATCCATTGGCTTCCCGCGGCCCTCACCAGATCGTCGGTCCACATTGTGGGAGGCCTACCAACGCTGCGTCTCCCGGTGCGCAGCCGCCACTCGAGGACTTTTCCGCCCCAACGGCCGTCAGTCCTCCTTGCAGTGTGGCCTGCCCACTGCCACTTGATGCTCGCAATTCTTCGGGCTATGTCGGTGACCTTAGTTCTCCTGCGGATCTCATCATTTCTGATTCGATCACGCAGAGAAACCCAGAGCATAGCCCTCTCCATTGCCTTTTGGGTGACATTGAGCCTTCTTATGAGGCCCATTGTAAGCGGTCACGTCTCAGTTCCATAAGTCATCACTGGCAACACACACGAATTAAAGACTTTCGTCCTGAGACATTGCGGTAGTTGGGCCGAGAATATGCTGCGAAGCTTCTCGAACGCTGCCCAGCCGAGTTGGATCCGTCGATTGACCTCTTTCTGGAAGTTAGACTTACCAAGTTGGACTATTTGTCCCAGGTAAACATATTGGTCAACAACTTCCAGTGTAGAGCTTCCAACCCTTACAGGAGTGAGTACGAAATGGGAATTCGACATTATTTTTGTCTTATCCATGTTCATTTTAAGACCCACTTGTTGGGAGACTCTACAGAGGTCGTCGAGCATTGTGCCCAAGTCTTCCAGGTTTTTAGCCATGACTACGATATCATCAGCAAAACGAAGGTGGGTCATGTACTCGCCGTTTATGTTGATGCCGAGTCCTCTCCAGTCCAAAAGCTTAGACACATCCTCCAACGCGACAGTGAACAGCTTCGGCGATATAACATCGCCCTGACTCACACCTCGCTGAAGACGTATTGGTTCCGAGTTTTGGTCCTGAAGGCGGACTGACATAGTGGCGTTTTCGTACAGTGACTGCAACACTTGGATGTACCGATAGTCTATTTGGCATCTCTGGAGTGACTGAAGCACGGCCCAGATCTCGACAGAATCGAAGGCTTTCTCATAATCCATAGCATAATGGCAGGTTTTATTCTTCGGTCTTCTGTATAATATGCCGTAGCGTATGTATGTGGTATATGGTACTAAAGCCTTTTCGGGATCCGGCTTGTTCGGGAGGCTGGAAGTCGTCAAACCTGCGTGCGAGACGATTCGTTATAACTCTCGAAAACAGCTTGTAAACATGACTCAGGAGCGCGATGGGTCTATAGTTTTCAATTGGGTTCTGTAACAGTACTCGCCTATATCTTTACCTTAATCTTCGAAGCTATCTGCAAGCTAAGTCCAAGCTTCTTTCGCTGAAGCGCAACCTCTAACGTATTGATATAGTGCAGGTTGCAAACATAAACAGATTTTTGCCAGTACACGGCTATCACGATTTGCGTCAGTGTCAGTACCTTCTACGCATCACAAAGACCATCAAGTGTGAGAAGCATGCGCATAGCAAATTTCCAATTAATATACTGTTCGTGCTACCGCCCGACATCAAAGTAGCATCCGTAATAGACATCTTGAACGCATTCAATAATTGATAATGCAATCTTCTTTAAAAATATTTTTAAAGAAGATTTACCAACCAAAAATATTTTCCTTGGCTGGGACCAAAACCTGTTAGACAGAGCACCTGCGTAGCACAACAGTTCGCGTGTCAAATTAATGGTGGTTGGGTAAATAATAAATTAACTCCAATAATGATTTCAGTTTCTTTGTATTCGTCTCTTCACATTATTGATTACAATCTTAATCACAATGATAAATTAGGATTACTACAATCACAATGGACAGGACACACAGTATGTACAAATTAATGGCGAACGGGAAGGGAGCGATCAAGAAGCTGTAGCTGTCAAATAAAAGTCACAATCATAGAGTTCAATGAGAGCATAGACTAAAATATTATTTTCTCGAACAATTATAAACTTCAGATTTGCTTGCGCTGCCATAGCCGAGACATGCATGACATGATGTGCAGAGGACGCATTCTTCCTACTGTCACGTTTTCCCTTAAAACAGCTACTCGTATGTGAGCACTTTCATTACAATATTCACATATTATTTTTCTATTCTCTTTCTTGGATATGAAGGCACCTCCTGAATCATTTTCAGTTTTACGAAGCTGTTTCCGTAGAAGACGAGTGCGGACCAATTCACAGGTCAAACGATTAGGGAGACATGCAGTCTTCAGTGATGATATAATGATAATTATGTCATATGATTACGATAGATTTAGTTAATCAACGAAACGACAATACAAAATTAAATAGACAAATGTTCATGCCGAGAGGAAGTATAGGGCCACAAACTTGTCCTTTATGCCTACTGATAAGTCTGATAATGTGTATGACGCTTGGTGTTTTATATTTGTCTTGTGGTTTTGGTGAGATAATACCTAAAGTGATGCGAGAAATACATTTTTTTACAGTGTTATCATTGTAAATGACAAATGACACTTTTTTTTTGGCGAAGAAATCGTCAAACTTTTTTAGTAATTCTTTGTATTTACTTGCTTAACAAATTGTATGACAATTTCTTCTGATATCTCTCTCATACAATAAAGCAGTCTATTAATTTTCATTGATTCCTCATTTTTGTAATTTCCAGTTATGCTCATGTGTCGCAAAAATTTTGCTTTATATGTCGGCCAGTCTTCTGGCACGAAATTAAATAATTCTGGAGGAGCTACTTTCACTAAATCTGCCACCTTATTCTCAATTGTCGGAAAAGATTCGAATATCGGAAACTCTATACCTGATACTTTTTATCGCGGTGCGGCAAAGTGGGACGGCATGTGACTTTTAGAATCGAATACGTGATCCTACACGTATACGTTGAAAATAAGGGGGCTGTACTTGTCTTTGTTATTTTGTTTCGTCACTGTTATGGCTTTGATCAAAGTACTATGTGTTTTGGATTCTAGTTGAACTGACTTTTGATTATCTTTCAAATGTTTTTTAATAATTTTCCGCGTGTTGTTGTTGAGGTAAAATGGTCTAATAGACTTTTATTTTACATCTTTAGAAAGTTTCACTAACTCCTCTAATAAGCTTCAATTTTTTTCATCGGGGTCCACCAATCAGTTGTGGTTATTTAAAATTATACAGTGTTTTTACTCTTCTGTATGGTTTCTATTAGATTAAAGTGGTGTTAGAACATAAGCGATGATAAAAATTGGCTTACGCTAAGAACAAACTATTAAAAAAGTGAATTGAACTACATAAAATTTGAAATAAAAATTCTTGCTTCATGTTTGCCACAAAAAGCAAAGTCTTCTTTAAGGCTTTGCCAAACAGAACGTGTACCTACTTAGCGCGCGTCATAGTACAACACAATTCGACGCTAAAGCGCGGCGTCAGACTAGCTCTCTGACGCGCGCTAAGTACGCGTTGGATCCGTCGATTACATCAAAGATGTTCTGGGTGAAATAAGTATTACTTTTATGACAAAAAGTGGACTAAAGGAACTTTAGCAAGAATTTTTATCGATCCCTGCTCATGTCGTAAAAATATATATTATTATATCCTGTATATAATAATATATATTCTCGAACCAATGTCTCCTGGAAGAGGGAAAATATCCTAAATATTGAAGTTAATATAATAACTACCTTTAATATTTATATAAAAGTTGAAAATGTCCTATTCCCGTCTGATTGCGAAGAAGTAATATCTATGTAATATGACATAATGTCCACTACATGTATGTACAAATTGTCGAATAATTTATAAATGAAAACAACAAAATAGATACGAAAATTTGTATATTTTACTTGATTGCGTTTTACAAGATGATTAAATTACAATTTAATAAAAATTATTATTTTAATATGCATTTGTACAATTTCATCTAAACCTAACTAAACTACGATGTCTATGAAATATATTACACAACACTACATAATATACAACATATTTTTACACTGATATCATACCCTACACTATCTACGCATAATATGTATAAAGTACAAAATTTAGGTACGTACATACATACAAACAATGCTATTGTTAAGTAATGTTAAGTAGAGACAAGCCACGTGTAACACAATTTAGAATAATTGAGCATGTGTAATGGTTGAGTCAGTCATGTCTTTATTTGGTTTATTGACCATAATACGTCATAGCATTACAAATATATACTTTTTATATAAATTAACACTGGTTATTTTGATTGAAAATAAAATAAAATTTTATAATGCTAGGGTGTATTGTAATTATCAATCTTTTAAGTACATATACAACTTCAATAAGCTGAAAATTCTATTGAGGAACTTTGCCGTCTTACATTTTATTGTAATTTCGATGTTTTATGGTCCAAGCATCAGATGAACTCTTGAAGTTAACTTAATACCTATACACAACTCTCGCTAAACCATATTAGTATAGGTAACATTCCACTATTAGTTCACTTGTATGGTAAACTACATACTCCTTACGTAGGTATATGTTAATTAATACTGTTATCGACGCTATTTCTCAGGCTTTTTGTTCAGTAACTAACATCAAATTTAAGAACCGTAATATGAGCATTCATTTTATTATTGTTAAGTGTTAAGAAATTAAAAAGCTCACAGCACAATTTAAATTCAGTCGAACCAACACAATTCCACTAAGTACTACATAGAAATTTGATTCAACTCTTGGTCACGCTAGCTCAGAACAGAAATTGACTACAATAGCGCGACCAAATAAAGTCGCACATTAAAAATCACATACACGTTCTACATTAGTTACGATATTGTTGCAAAATTGTATAAAACTGGACGGACAACTCAACTCACTACAGCAAATGAGCATCCACCTATTAAAATTTCGATCCTCTAATCTGTTTCGAACTCCATTTTAAAATAACATAGGTAATGTCTAAGTTATGGCAGCCTTTGTTTTACAGTATGGGTATGCTAAATATATATAGAAACATAGTTGTATAACACGTTGGCAGTATACGCTTTTCGTATTTGTACGTCCTATATATCAAATCTTTGGTAATGTAGCGCACGTACTATACGTTCTCGCGGGATCAAACGGGAAGCGAGCGACGGTAACTCGGCACATAGAACATTCAATATAGTCCATCGCGCCCCGTCGCGCACAACTGCTATGAATGGCGATTAAATAAGTAACTCTCCGCTTCCACCCGCAGGATCGGGGTCACCGACTCTCCACGGAGTCGACTACGATATCACCCTCGAATCTCAGCTTCAAATGTCAGGAACAAGCGTCTCCATGACGCGGTACGAGATTTTATATCTGTAGAGTGGCGAGAGAAGGTGTGCTGCAGTTGTTATGTGGAGTTAGGGGGGTGAGCGGCGTGGTGGGCCCGGAGGGGGGTACGGCAGTGGCGGGGGTGAGCGGGGTGTCTGGGCGAGGGGGGTCGGCGGCTCGCACGAGGACTCGGCGCAAGTCCTGGGCGCGTGCGGCCAGTGTTCGCGCCGCGTCCGCCATCTCTGCCACGGCGCTTGCACACGGGAACTGCTGCGCCGCCGCCTTCGTCTTAGCAACGATTGCGGCGAGCGCGTCTGATAACGCATCTGAACATCTCAGCGCTCTCGATTTTAGACTTGCGTGTTGGGCGCTCCTGTGAACAATTTGTTTTAGTGATTTTAGCTATCGTTCTCCATATTGGATCTGAAACGATCCCTTGACAGTTCATCAACACTTTTGGCAGTTTAGTAATGCAAATAGTTCAGTGTAAAATACAAAATTAAAAATTTGGACAAACACCGGAGTGACAGTACACCAAATTTCAAATCAATCAGATCTGTAAAAGTTAGTAAAACCCTATTAGCATGTAGAAAATGAGCTGATAGTCATCAAACGCCTGAACTTATTTTCATAAATTATAGCTAAGAACCATCGTAGTCACATAAAACCGAATCAAAATCGGTCCTTTCGTTTAGGCGTTACGATGCCACAGACAGACACACAGATACACAGACAGACACGCCAAACTTATAACACCCCTCTTTTTTCGTCGGGGGTTAAAAACATACCTATGAACAGTGTCGCCGACGTGCACTATCCGATGCGCGCTGAGCACCACGAACTTGCCGTGGGCGAGGAATACGTCCGGAGGCTGGCCCATCTCGACAGTACGTAGGAAAGCCTCAACGGCGGTGGCCAGGTGCGCGCCGTACGTCGCAGTCTGCGCGGCGTAGAAGGCTGCCAGTTGACGGTCGTCTGGGGGTAATCGGGTCGCTGCTGCCACTGCGCTTACCTGGAAATGTGCATACATTTAGACCTTTAATATGTTTACGCTATGGTGGTATAAGATAATAAATTTCGTAAAACAAACTTAATTCAAAATGATGCAGAAGTGTTGCAGAAGTTGAATTTTAATACAAAAGGAGATGTTTCATATCCGGCCGGGTATATGTACTGTACGAGCGTGTATGTCGGGAGCAAATAAAAGATAGGTTACCGAACGTGTTGGTTTAATCGTGGCGCGGGACGACTGCCGCTAAAAACATAGCTGTAAATTATTTTGCTTACGCTGTAACATGAGACCATTGTATTGTCCCCACATGTACCTACACTTTTTCAAAAAATCAGGAAAATTCTGAATCCGGCAAAATACTAATCATTCGTTTTCATGCATAGTTTGTTTGTACAAAATTTGAAATTTTTCATCGTTTTCATCGTTATTCAATATGGCATGGCAGGCGACACAGAAGTCAACTAAACGATGCCACGATGCCATGATGATTATTTGACTGTGTTGCAGTTTTTTCTATAAAAATTCTTGTTTTGTACTACGCAACAAAGCAAATAAAAAGAAAATCGACAATTGAACAATCTTCTACATATTTTTACCTATTATTTAGTATACTGTACAGTCGACAGCACATCAAGCGTAACAGTTTGACCTTGAGACCGCCCTTACTACTTTCGTAATAGAGACGGCTTTCGTAGTCCAACTGTTACACTTGACGTGCTGTCGTGTGTACATTGACCTGGCCTGGTCTCCATACATTTTTGAAACATCTGTTTTTCCTTGATGTCTATACAAGATTGTTACCTCGCCAGCGTGGTCGGCATCCCTGAGGAGCGCGTCGAAGGAAGCCCGCAGTTTGTCCGGCAGCGCGGCGCGGATTTCCGCATTCCTGCGGCCCACCGCAGACCGCGACTCCAATCTTACGTAATCATATTCCTCTGTCCACTCGTGTTCTGGCACTTGAATGGTTGCCGATCGCCTGCAATTTCAACTTTGGTTAATCTTTGGAACGAAGTTCTAATTTTACGAGTATATTCTTTAAACATGACATACTTATTTTATGCTTGTACTGTTACGAGCATGGATTGACCATCGATTTTTTTATCTAAAACTCTGCAACTTTATCGATCATTCGTTTTTCAATATTCTGTTTCCTCAACATGACCCAATTTATGCCATCAGATTAGAATATTATTATGAAACCATTGTTGTGTTAGATATTAAGAACGTCATTTGTAATCATGTTATTATACCGACACGACGATGTTTCTTCGAATTCCTAAAATTCCGACGTCCGGTCGCCCGTTAGTCACAGTGATTTATGTTTATTATTCTTTAAATTAATGTGAATAGTCCTCACGTGTGTCTATTAATACCTACGTCTTCAGGCTAACCTACTTGAGCTAACAATGGCTATAATCGTCTGAAAATTTATGAGAGTTAAGTATGCCTCAAGTTCTTACTTTATAATGAATGCTCGATGGTATAACAATCTCAAGCACTTGCCAAACCACTATGAAGTGATTTGACTACGCTTTACATCAAATGAGATGACAAATGAGGAAAGTTGGGAAGCCTCTGAAATCCTTATAAAAAAATTAGAGGCCGCCCGCGGCTCAATCCGCGCGGATGTCGGTTGTCGCTAGCCTTATTTCTTTCTAGGTATGTAATCTATCTCCGTGCAAAATTTCATCTGATTCGATTTCATTTTCTTTCTTTATTTGTAATTGTTACAATGAATAAAGTAATGAAAAGAAATCAAGGTTAGGTAGTTTGTGGTTTTAAAAAGGCTCTTCTATCACTGTGTGAGGTTATTATTTACCTATACTTGCTCGTAACAGATACATGATTTTTATGACCACTTTTAACCGAATTCGTGCTTTGTGGTCATAAAACTGTACCTAACCTTGAACCTACAAATCATAGCAAAACTCTTCAGCACAAGACGATCCGCCTAGGCTAAACTTTAAGTTTAGTTCAATGAAATATCGGCCTAGTCATTTAATTGGATGCCGGTGTTTAGTCACCGGCCTATGCATCCAATTAACTGGTTAGTCCAACCAGATGGCGAGCGTAGAGGTCTCGAACAGCCTAGACTAGAGCCTCTACTATTCCGTCGTGACATTGCATCGCTAAGTGCCTTCTATCGGCTTTATCATGGAGAGTGTTCTGAGGAACTTTTCGACCTTATCCCACCTTCCCCCTTCCTACTCAGGAGCACGCGTGCCAGTCCTCGGAGTCATCAATTTACTGTCTCCACCTCAACATCACGCACAAAGAAATTTAGTAACTCGGACTGCAGTTCTTTGTCGGTCTTCGAAAACTTGCAATTCTTTGCCAGCACATGTGTTCCCTACTTCCTATAACATGGGTTCCTTCAAAAGAGGCGTGAAAAGGCACCTTATGGGGTGGCTAGAACAGTGTGTTTCAAGCTGCACTAGCTGTCTCCGCATATGGACTCTTCTTAACGCTTCCCATCTGCACGCGTAGCACAAGGAACAAGAGAAGCTTTTGTCTACACCGTAATGTTATTTTTGTCGGGCTAAGGTAAGGTGAGGCCCGACAAAAATGACATTACGGTGTAGACAAAACCATTTCTCGAGCTTCTCGTGTTCCTTGTGCTACGCGTGTAGGTGGTGTTGAGTCATTTGCTGAAGATTATATAAAAAAAAGATAGGTACCAACCTAAACAACAGCGACGCGTTTCCATTGATAAAGGAGGCGGCTCTCCTCACATCCTCGGTTAGGGACCTGGCGCAGGCGACCAGTTGGTCGAGCGCGTCTTGAGTGCCGTCCGTGGGCTCGCGGTCCCGCTCCAGCCGCTCCGGGGCCCAGTCGCCCGCGTCGAGCGCGCTCGTCGCCTCATGCGTTATACGCTCGGCGTCTTTTAATGCTTTTACTAGCGGTCTTAATTTAACTGCGATACCTGGCACAAAGGGAAAAAAAAGTTTACTATTTTTTTCAAAAAAAGGGGGGCGTGTGGTGTATGCCGCGTTTTCTCGTGTTAGGTTAGCACGTAGATTTAATGTATGGATTCTATTTAGCATAAGGTTAGTAAACTGACTCCTATACCGGAACCACGCGTATCATTAACTTCCGACATTGCAGCTCTTTAGGGCACAGCCCTGAAAATAAACTATCCCCCTATCATAAAGCGCGGATCAAAGTTGGCATATTATGCCTGGTTTAAAACTGATGCTGTCACTGTCTTTCCTTTAACAAATACTCTTTCAAACTGAAATTATCTTTTGAGTTTAACAAGCCGCCTGGGATCTTTGGTAATGAAAGTTTGATGAAGCACCTCCCTACACGCCTAGCATAGGCACGGCCTGATCCGATTCAATTTCCAATGATCCAATTTCCAAGAAAACTTGATTCAGATTTTTAGAACTCTGAAATAAAAGAAGTCTAAAGCATATAAGTATGGCCCAGCTCGAAGGACCAAAACTAAAAAGTTGTGCAGAAGTTAATCCAGAATAGTATCCTTAAATTAAGAAACTACCTTTATCTTGCGCATCGTGCGCGTTCGCTAGCGTGGCATCGGCGAAGACTGCGAGGTCGTGCAGCGCGGCCCTGAGCCGTGCGCCGGCCACGCGCACGTCGAGCACGCGGGCCCGCAGCGCGCCGCGCCGCCGCCACCCCGGCGTCACGTACGACAGGAGGCGGGACACAGCCGCTGACGCTTCCTCCTGTAACACGGGACATTTTGATTGAGATTTTGATTCAAGAGTGTTTATGGAAATAGCAGCTAAGTAGAGTTAGAGGATTAAGGTGGCCGTAGTAGTGTGGTTGGTGGCTCTGGTTACGGTTGCAAATCAACTTTCGCCCTGGGTTAATCAAAATTTGTAATCTCGTGTCCTCGTTGCTTCGAAACTTTCGGAAGGCATGTTAAGCCATTGATCCAGTTTGTTACTGGAACCTCTTCAACCCCTCAACCTGCGTGGTAGTGTTAAAGCTCAAACTTTTCATGTCTATCTCCCATGTAATCAGCTGCTGCTGATGATGATGATAAGTAGGTTCAATTACTTATCAGAATTCGATGGGATCCGGGGTGTCATAACTTTGTTTTATGGGGGCGGTGCGTCCTCACCTGTAATCTTTCTAAAGCTTCCAAGGCCGCATCACACGGTAAGGGTAGGGCACGTGATCTTGGCACGTCGTAGGTGCTGGACGCCGACGCGGCGGAATGTACGGAGCTGCCGGAGTTAGCCGACGCACTTGAGGTGGCGGAGGTGAGGCTCCCCGTGCCACTGCACGCGGAGTCCGCGCTGGCCGGCCGCGGCGCCCGCGGCGCGTCGTACCAGTCGCCGATCGGTCGCGGGCAGTCGTACGTTCCCATGCGGTTAACTGGCATTGGGGCTCGAGGTACGTCGTAGTGGGAACATTCCTCAATCTAAAACGAATAGATGACATATTACAGTATTTTATAGGGAAGAAAAAGTAACTACCTACCAGGGAAAACTTGAGCTCATCATACCTACTATGAATCAGTATGCCTAATTTACGGGATTTTATATATTAATTATTTGAATTATTTTCGCAAATGCATTTTTTTTGCAAATCAGTCAATTAGTAGGTACTTAGTCATAAAATCTATAGAAATTAAGAATATTTCTCTCTTCTCCAATTATTTTAGGAGAAATGTCGTTTTTCTCGGATACTGACACAACTCATAGGGGTTAACCAGATCGAGATCCTCATGTGTTAACTGCCGCATGAGAAGCTTCGGTAGGTTACAAGGGTAGGAGCCTCACTTTAGTGAACGCCGGCGACTGCTGCGTCGGCATCGGCTGGTGGGCGACAGGCGGGGCCGCGCGCGTACGCCGCCTCTGCAGCGCCGTACTTGCGTCGAACACGCCCGCCACTATCCTCAAACGGTTGCCTGGACATATCCCCTGAAACAAAAAGAGTTATTTTTATTATTCTATTATTTTACTGTTTGGTGGGAATTAGAATTCAACGCTGGCCATTGCTTTTAGGTATTCACTTGCAAGCAAAAGACGTATTTTCTAAATTCGGTGATAATCGGTTTTTGGATTCAAACAAATCTTCTAAAAAATATAGACTTAGGTATCATTGGAAACCATATATCCGCAATACCCACGAATTTGATCTCATTTAAGGAAAATTGACGATTCGTCCACACAAGGTAACTCCCTCGCTAATTTGTTTACCTTAGAAAGGACGTCGTCGGCAAAGTGTGACGTTATTTGTGACTTACGATCTCGACGAGCTGATTGATGAAGCTATGACGTTTCATGTACGTATCCAATTTTGAAATAATTTGGGCGTACCCGCTAGTTATTAAGGGATTTCAGAACAGTAGGTAGGTACTACACGTAGGTTTAACTAACAGATACTAACGTTTTTTTATCCATGTATCAGCATAAAGTTATTATTAGACTATTCCCTTATTATAGAACCAACAAAACTTTGGTAATTAAAATTATGTTGTATTGTTCATTATCAACGAGAAGACCTGTAACAAACCTTGTCTACGTGAGGTGCGTCACCATCTCACCATTAACCGCAGCAAACGTAAAACCACATGGGACGACATCATTTATGTTGATGCGTCATTAAGTATATATTTATATAATAATATTGATGTTATTAACCTTATTAGTATTTAATGTTTATTTCATGAACCACGCCTTATTACATGATTATTTTATATGATGTGCATACACATATGTTTTAAGCAGAATTCACATTAAAAATCCTTTCATACTATCAAACCGTCTGGAGAAAGCTGTGACTCAATTTATAAGTAATGAATGACTAAATAATCAAAAATAAAATTGTGACCATTCGAGATCACGCGCAAGCGCATCTTCGCGACTAACATTTATCGTAGCGCACGCATATTTTGTCTACGTAGGTACTACACCAATCAAATAATACCTGTTGTCACTGTGGACACTTTTTGACTTTGTAATAAGTACCTAACTAACTAAATACATTTTTAATCTATATAAAAGAAGTTCCATTAATAAAGTAAGTAGAGTCTTCTCTACCTAACTACTTTATTAATGGAACTTCTTACGATAGGTTGACCATTGAA
Organism: Nymphula nitidulata; assembly: GCA_947347705.1. Classification (NCBI taxonomy): domain Eukaryota; kingdom Metazoa; phylum Arthropoda; class Insecta; order Lepidoptera; family Crambidae; genus Nymphula; species Nymphula nitidulata. The sequence continues at coordinate 13,816,855 of OX374630.1, read as the reverse complement.
CATTTAATAGCAGCTGCCTTCTAAAGTAGGTATGGATAAATACAACAAACATAATAATTATGAGTGTTGAATTCGTTGACGATTTTACATCAATACCACATATGAAAAATATTCGTTTAATCAATGGCAAAAGTAAGTAACCTCCGGCCTATTAATGTATCTAACACCATCTCATTGCAAATATTCTTATTATGAGTTGAAACACGCTATTGGTATCTGATTCTGCAGAAACTTACAGCAGATATAATATCTGCTCGTCAGCTTTGAATAAACAAAAAACAAATCATAATCGGTCCATTCGCTTAGGAACTATGATGTCGCAGATAGACACATCAAATTTATAACACCCGTATTTTAGCGTTGGTTGTTGAAAATATCAAGAATAAAAATAAATTACATCGGCACACGGTTTGATGGCAAGTTAACCAATATTTGATGTTTTTGTCGACGAATATCTGACTCGACCAGATTAAACCAGATGTCCCGGGTTCGTATCCCGGTAGGCGTGAGTGTAAGAATATTATGACGCTTCACAATGAAGTAGTAAGTATTTACGCTATGATTTTTTAGTATGTTTACTATTTTAGCGTTCATAGCTTCATACCTGTCGTCCTCTCAATGAACAGAGCCACCAGCCCTCGCTGCCGCCTGTGTTTTGTTCAAGCACCGTGAGCAGGTCGCCACGACGAAATGCCAGCTCGTCCGGCGACTCCGCTATGTTGTCGTACAATGCTCGCGCCATGCACTGTAAAAAATAATAACTAATTAGGTAAGTATGCAAAATGTTGACCATAAGAACATAATAGGTACCTTTATGTTAACTCTAAAAAATAATAAGTAAGTATAATAGGTATGTCGGTACCATAGGTAGATTAGGTAGATACAGACTTTTTTATGCAGTCGTATAAAAATAAACATCACAATGTTTTGCCACAATTTTGCTACTACAATATTTTTTTACCTAGTGTCGATACATAATGAATCGCGCCACTTACCTAGTGTTAATTAATTCACTACCTATGCCGAATATATCATTAGGGTAGTTTTCGAATGTTGATGCAGAAGTTTTTGACTTGACTTGTTTTTCTGTCGTAGGTATTTATGTACCTACCTACCTACTGAATATATGAAGGTATTACTGCCGTGTTGTTGCCGTAGGTAAAAACACTAATGATATTACTGCCGTATTGTTGACGTAGGTAAAAACTAATTACTGCCGTGTTGTTGACGTAGTTAAAACACCAATAGTATTTCTGCCGTGTTGTTAACGTAGTTAAAACACATGGTATTACTGCCGTGTTTTTGACGTAGATAAAACACAAATGGTACTACTGCCGTGTTTTTGACGTAGGTAAGTAAAACACCAATGGTATTACTGCCGTGTTGTTAATGTAGTTAAAGCACATATAGTATTACTGCCGTGTTGTTAACGTAGTTAAAACACATGGTATTACTGCCGTGTTGTTGACGTAGATAGAAACACCAATGGTATTACTGCCGTGTTGTTATCGTAGTTAAAACACCAATGGTATTACTGCCGTGTTGTTAACGTAGTTATAACACATATGGTAACACTGCCGTGTTGTTAACGTAGTTAAAACACCAATGGTATTACTGCCGTGTTGTTAACGTAGTTAAAACACAAATATGGTATTAGGTACTGCCGTGTTGTTGACGTAGGTAAAAACCAAGTGCCGTAATTTTGGAGAGCGTTCTCCTTCACCCTGTATCAAGCTGCTTTTCTAAATTTACTCAAGTGGATAAATAAGTCTGTTCACATTTTGTCCCGTGTCAGTCTGCTGCGTGTCAGTGTGTAGTTGGATAATTAGTTATTTCGTGTTTATAATTTTATTTATGAGTAAGTAGGTAGGCCTACTTAATAAACTGAAACCCGAATAATGATTATGTAAAGTACATTTGGTAGGAAGATATACAATGCAGTTAAATTATATTACTTATTTATTTTCCACCGTTTCCTGTACCAGAGACCACGGTAAAACGGGGATTAATAAGGTTTGATTCAATACCGTTGTATCCGCTGTCATATTTAATGAGCACCAAATGTTTGAGATCGTGGGGTAAGCTCGTGCGCAGTCTTCAATGTGCTTATTAACATTCGACACCGTTGCGCCCACATTTGGCGCATGCGCGGCGCATAGCTCGCAGCTGCGCGGTCCCGAATTGGCCGATAATGGCGCAGTGCATTGTGTAAGAGAGCGGCAAACCTCATTTGTTAGGGCAGGCCATGTCCGCTTCCGACGCAATCGTTTATGCAACGAGGCACTGATAACAGTCTGACTAGGGCTCGAATCGAAGTGCCGTCTATCTGCATAATTATAGCAATCTCATCATAATTCCAAAAAATATAATATATATGGATACATCTAGATACATATTCTGTTATACAGGGTGGTGCTGTCAATGTTTAATTAGCCCATGTTTAAATTTATTGTCGCATTGACGGCACCATCCTGTATACTCAATCGCACCGATCCCTTGGTATGGAATTGGATACCGCCTCTGCCTATCCTTGACCTTAGTGCGATAGGATAAGATACGGTATAAGTACCCCGATATTTACCTATTTAATTCTAATTAGTTAGGTACCTATGTAAAATATTACTTAAAGTTATTTTTTTATTTAATTTTTTATACAAAGCTCGGCAAATGACTCAATACCACCTGATGTGAAGCGGTCAGAAGAGTTCATTTTGCGGAGACAGGTAGTGCAGTGCAGCTTGGAACAAACTGTTATAGCCGCCCCCACCTTGCCTATGGTACCTTTTCACGCCTCTTTTGAAGGAACCCATGTTTTATGAAAATTGAAATCGAAACAAATAAAGCGCTTAGTTCACAATTTTAATAAGTAATAATCAAAAAATCTGAAACCTATTACATAGAACGGTGACAAAAAATAACAAAACAAATAATGGAATAAGTAATAATAATTTAAAATTCATTCATTATTTATTATTAAGTAGGTAGTGTAGATAACAAGATAGTATGTACCTACCTAGTCATTGTTAGTTCGTCAATGTTTAGTTAATTAAATTATTACATATCTATTGTTGTACCTAACTATTTACCTATTATTTAAATAAATAAAAAATATTTATCAAATCAATTATTTTAATTCATATATAAAATATTAAAGTAGGTAATCATATTAATTTACATCATCACCATGAAATACAATCACAACACACTGACCTTATTTTTGTCCACAGCATTCCTGAAACTTTTTCTTCGCATCAATGGCTTACAATTGCACATATTTTCTTTTGTATAGTTTTTTATTTGAACAACGGCTAACTTAACCCAAGTCACACTGAAAGTACTCATTGCATTATCTGGTCAAAATTGCTCACTAAAAAATTAAATAATTAATTCGCACTTTCATAAATTATGACGTGTATTCTCCGCAGAGCGGGAGATGTAACTAAAATATCGGGTTCAATACTTATTAGGTACCTACTCTATAACTTAGATACATAATAATATTCATTTAATTATTAGAAGCAGCAGCGCGGGCGCATGATTCATGATCGTGATGAATGGAGTGACGTCAGGAACGTGAGCCAAATGAGACACGTAAAACTATTTTTGAAAATAAATTGGTTACTTCCAGTTAATCTATTAGGGAATAAAGTTAAATTTTAGAATGATTCTAATGGGTAGGTAGTTAATTTTCAATTAATTTAGCATAAATAGTAATTGCACACACATTGGATGGAATTTATTTTCACTCTTATGTGCCAACATACAGTTATTTTAATGCAAAGCACGTTAAATCTAGGCGCCATCTGATGATAAGAGGCGAAGAAAGCATGGTGCATCATAAACACTGCCATAATAGCCGGCTCCATAAGGTGTCTTTTCGCACATTTTAGATTACTTTTCCCCCTTCGTCATACCACATGGGTTCTATGTTGTAGGAAGAAGGGGGAACACAAAACTGCCAGTTTATTCCAAAATACTGATTGAACGACCAAGAAACAAATTTAGTCAGCTGCAGCTAACCTAGATGTTCAGAAATATTTGCAGAAAGGACATAAAACATTTGCTGCATATCAAGTTTACACAAAAAACTAACCTATGTAGTTAGGAATGGGGTTATTATGAAGACATTATGTTTGTAGAACCCGTTCTGTACCTACCTACCTATATTTTGTTTTGAAATGTACGTAGTTATACTTGCATATCATCGTCGTTTGTGTAATACATAAACAAAGTACCTACAATTTTAAATAATCTCTAATGACAAAATTTAAACAAAAAACTCGATGGGTCGTACCTAAATCAATGACATAACACGCTAATTAATAAAATTAAGAAATTCATGAGTCACTAAATAATGATTACGCGATCGTAACTACTTATTATTTTACTTATTATTCTCTAACTACACCTATTATTTAGCCTAAATTAGAGCTTGTGCTATCTATAGGATACTGAAATACTAAATAGGTAGGTAATGGAGAAATATTCATAATAATATCAGTAGGTAGGTAAATAAATATTAGTTAAACTACATACTCAACTCATCATACAAATATCTGCCCCTACCGGGAATCAAACCCAGTAGACAGATCTATACTAGAGTCGAACTAAACATTTCACACATTTAGCTTTCCCTATTCTCTATCTTTTGCTCGCCATTCTTAGAATACCTTATCAGAATTTAGCCTCGGGCTTTCTTACGAAACTTTTTTGCCATTCACCTTATCACTGCAATGATGATGAGTTGCAAAGATGCTGCTTAACCGGATACCTACGGCTGAATCATAGCGCCATGGCCAGAATTCGCAGAATCGGTTGGCATTGTACCTTGACTATATTTCCATTGGGCAAAGCGTGCTTTGTGACTGGTTGGTGGTTTATTGGTGGTTTTATTATAATAAACATATTTTTTGCTTTCTATTCTGTTCTATTTTAGTCACTTATTGTTGCTGTCGACAATACGTGCGTGGAACAAAATAGTATTTTATCTGCCCGTTTAATTTTATAGGTTAATACCTACTAGGTACATATATCGCTCAGTTATTAAAAAGGTAACGTCTTTATGATCGACCCGCATTGGGCCAGCAGCGTGCAGAGTGGTGGTGTAATGTATGGCCTAAACTCCTCGTGTGTTTCTCCTATGTAGGAAGGTCTGTGCCCAGCAGTGGGACTTATATAGGCTGGTGATGATGATAGTGATGTTTTTATGGGTGTGTTCTCAATAACAAGAACAACATCTAACTTTTTATTTGATAAATATGCAACTAAACTAATTCATTTAGATTTCATTGATTATGATTATTTTAAGGTGTTTCTTGAAGAGAGGAATTTGAAAAAATGGATTCAATTCGAATAAATAATTATTTGTTTGTCAAATTAGTCTTGTGTTGCACGGGAAGACACCACAATGCGTGAAGGCATCACAATCGGGCACGTTACTCGTCCGCGCCAGTGAGGTCATTGTCTGACCTTACTATTATTGACTGCGCTTTAAGTTCTAATTAGAAATTACTCCTTTTCCCTGTTCAGCGTTGAAATTCAAAATAAAATTAAGGAAAAAACAATTCAAATTATACATACTTTAACATAACCACAAGAGTTTCGTTTTTTAAAGAAAAATAATATGTAGGTGTAAGTCTTTGTCTTTAGTTTGCGGTTTAGCAAAATATAACGTTGCAATAACCGGAAATTGATCAGCCATGTCCCAAACTGGAAAAAAACATGTCTTACCACTGTCTTTGTAAGTAGGTATTAATATGTACAGTTATGTATGTAGGTATAATAGGTAACTTTTTTCAATCAACAATCAATGTAAACTAGGAAAAATCGATCCCCACCCCAGGCCATGAATATTTTTCTAAGATTATATTTTTTTTAAATGTATTATAATAATGTTAAGAAGAAAATGAAACCATATAATATGTTTAATAAGTAGTAGGTACTTGTATTCTGTCTGGTTTGTGGGTAGTTACTTACTTATCAAATTAATGGTGTCCATATTAATTATTTTGATTACTTACTTATGTTATGCAGAAATTAGTAGGTAACTGCCTAGGTACTTAATAAACGAGTAGGGACAACAATCCTAACCGCAGCTAAGTCTCGTTAGCAAAATAAATAATAATCATGTCATAATTTATGAATAAATAACTGATTATTTATTCATTAATTGTTATTCAATAATTTATTGTTTATTCACTAGTTATTTAAAACAAGTGGGTATAATTAATTTATTATTAGGGTATGTACAAATAAGTTACTGATATAAGTAGGTCTCTATACACTATTTTATTTAATGTTTTGACGTAAGCAATGTTCTATTTTATTATTTACAGTATTTGGTTTTAATTTTACGAAAGGTTAAAATAAGCTGATGAATATGGCTAAAAATAAGTTGTATTGTAAATGTAATAATAGCTCTTTATACTTGTACGATCAGAAACTCGTATTGACGTAAAAATAGATGTACCTAGGTATAATGAATGGTTGATTTTGATTACATACAGTAGTAGCTTGAAAATCAATGAGAGCCTGAATGGCTGTCGTACGAAGGTCGTCATCCGTAGTACGCGAAAGGGTTAGAGCGCATGCGCCCCGAGCCAGGGCAGAGTTCCAGGAATCTGGGCATGTTTTCACAGATCTTTCAATCATTTCCTGGGAATTGTTTGAATATCTTTAAGTTTAGATTTATGTCTGTTGATTGTCAGAAATGCTATATTTGTTTTATTTTCATTCATTTGGAGTTAATATACTTTAGGTTGAAGAGTAGGTGAAATATAGTTTATTGTAGTAATATTAAAGCCGATGACAGTACTAACTGTCGGCTTTAATATTACTACAATAAACTTTAATACTCTTAACTTTAATAAAGTTTTTACTTTAAGTACTCTTAAAGTAAAAACTTAAGTAGTTACTCCTAAATATTAGTAAAGTTTATATACTAAGTTTTTCCCGAGCAAAATGTGAACTTTTTTATTCAAGTAGGTAGGTACCTACTAAATAAACTTTACTAAGTAAAATGTCGGCGCTTTGATCACATTTAAAAGACCAACGCGCGATACACGCGTATAAAATAAATTTAAAAATCATCCAGGCCTATAATCGACTATCGACTCTCAACAGATGAATGAATCAGGAAACGCGAGAATCGCTTAAAATAGTCGTAACCGCGCTGCAGTTTTAATAAAGCGACATTAAAATCGCTCTCTGGCGCCACGCGTCTAGACGTTGGGATATTTTTTTTATAATTAAACGCCTACATCGATCATGATTTACCAGCAAGCCAATTAAAGGAGAATATTTAAAAACCGCACAGTTTTTATCGTGTACTAGACGCTACGCACATACCAAACAACCTTAATTGCAGATATTTTATTTTGCATCTATAGAAGACTAAGTATCATGAAAGAAAATGGCGTCTTATTGGTTTCTTGTACATAGATAGATAAACAGTAATTATATGTTCTTATATAGATCACTACAGTTAGAACCCATATCTACAAACATTACATAGGTACGCGAAAGTAACTCTCTGTCTGTTCCTTACGTTTTCCCTCCTAATCCGCTGAACCGATTTGAGATAAACAAAAACAAAAAACCGCCTTAAAAAATCTGAAAAGGATAAAATTATTAGGTAAGTACATACGTTATATTTAAGTAGGTACTCATCACCTAGAAACATATTTTTGGGAGTCGGTGCTTCAGGTTCTATCATTTCTGGAAACAAACTTAGCACCAACTCCAAAAAATATGTTTCTAGGTGATGAGTATTTACATCAAAGTAATTATTTTATCCTTTTCAGTTTTTTGAAGTCGGTTTTAATTTTTGTTTTCACAATTTTTAGTAATAACTTCCTAAGGTCAAAGCTAGATGGTTGACCGTCAGCTTATATTGTTTCCTACATACATACTTATTATCTTATCGTTTCACTAAAAAGTCGTAAGAAAGTAGAAATCGGCAATTTTACATACGTAGACGACTTACTCGTTCCATTTTTTTTTATTTAAAAAAATATATGTACTATTTCGCATCGAATAAAAAAAGAATCACGTAAATCGGATCAGAAATGTCGGCTTAATCGGTGTACATACATAGAGAAAAAAAAACATACCAGCCGAATACTGAGGAACCTCCTCGTTTTTGAAGTCGGTTAAAAAGACAGGCTTCTTTTTGGCGCGACAACCCATATTTACGCGGGTGGAATCTAGTATAATAAATAATACATAAATGAGAACATGAATCTAGGCGTAGCTTTCCAACATAAATATCAAAATTATTGAAAAGTCTCGTGAAAATGTCCTGGAATTGAGTAGATAAGGATACATAAACTAAAGCAGTGCAGAATTGTGTAATGATACATAATTAACTGTGATTTTAGTAGACTGGTCACCAAAAACTGTTCTTGAATTTCTCCGTGCTTCTTATTCTATGATAGAGTGTGTTTGTATGTAAACACTATTATATTCTATTGTTGAGGACACGCCGACGGGTGGCGGACTGGCAAAGTTTGAAAAGTCAAAGCACGTCAACCCATTGGTCCAGAGTCCCGACCGTTGCAAGATGTCGTTGAATCTAATTAATGTCAGCTCTAGCAGTGAATCTAGTGGGTAGAGCAGAGTGGGGTAGTAACAAACGCGGGGTAACTCCGTAGGAGGCTGTTATATCACGACAGAAAAAAATAAAGAGCTCTGCACCCGTACCACCATCTTTTATTGCGATCCAGTTTAGGACCTAAACTGAGTAGAATCGTTAATTCGTACTACGACGCTATCTACGACTTAGACAGCGATGCAGTTTAGGAACCAATACTCAACCGAGCAGAATAGGAATCGCTTTTATAAAGATGGCGGTAAGGCCCCAGGCTCGGCTCCTAATATTGAACAGGGTTTCACTCTTAGCTATCAAAAGGAGATTTTCACTAGCCTATCGTTCAAACTTCAAAATTACCCCGCGTTTAAAATTACTCTTCTCTCCCTTCTACTAAATACTAAGATACTGGTTATAATTTCGTAGTGATTTCCAATTGGAGTCCGTTTAGAGTCAGATGGAGAGGCGAAAGACATAATAATAAGTACTTATAGGTATTCATATTTTTTCTAGTTACACCTAACCTAGATAGTTTTTTTTAGATATCAAACAAGTTACACTAGTCGTGGTCGTAAACTAAACTTACTTATAAAAAACGTACGTGCATTTTGCTCCGTAAGCTTTATTGATTACTAACTATAAAATACAGCAACTAATTATTTAATGTAAAGTCCGTGATATTATTAGTAATTCTTCTCGTTAGTTATTATTATATTAATTTGATTGGTTTTTCTAATGCGGTTTGGAAATCGTTGCTTAAACACATTTTGTACATAATAATAATAATGTATCTTTGTTATTGTAAGTGATATTTAGGTAACTATTCATAAATAATCATAATAACATACCCCTGTATTTCATTATATAATGACGTCAAATTGAACGGTAGGTACTTACGTAAGTAATCGTTTTCCCTAAACTTTACATCTACATAACCTAATGTTAAGAGATGAGTTAATGAAAAACGTAAGTATGTACCTAACTTCCAAGTTTCGTTTGATACGGCTCGATGGCAGACCTCCATCTTATCTAATCGTTTTGCAGTAGTTTATTAGGCTCTTATTACCGCTAGCAGCTGTGTTAAGTGGCAAAAACTAACATTAGTTGCTATTTTCTTTTCAAGTGCACAAGTGGAGACAGTGGCGTTGCCGATAGCAATCAGTGTCGCGAATAGCAAGGAGTGTATTTATAAATGACACATAAGTGTATCCAGATGGCGAACATAAGCCCCGTTGGCGATGAACAAAATAAATGCATATACAAAATGGCTATCTTTGTTTTGTTCGAGAATAAATTAGATTACATGATAATACGAGGGCGACGTTTAAGCTTTTAGAACTGATTACTTGTAAACAATACAAAAAAAAAGTTTTCATTTTGAAAATGGAACTCTTTGCCAATTTTATTGTCAACAAGAAAGTTGTGTTAACTGTTAAAGTTAGATTGGCATTTCATGATGAAGCCCCATCTCGTGCCACTTGTTTAAATAAGTTTAAACTGCAATAATCTTACCGATAATCTGCCTGGGGGAAGGCTTCTACTCCGACGACTGAAGATAAAATTATTGTATTATTGTTAGTATTGTGCGGCGTATGATAGAGACTGACAAAAGACCTATCAGCAGATGCGAATAAGCTAATCAATCTGAGTCAAGTTTACAAAATCCTCCAAGAACAGTTTTAGCGGTCAGGAACCTTTGTGCGGTGGATAACTCATAATTTGACCGTGGCCGAAAAACTCCGTCGTGGAGTTGACTAGTGCTGTGAAATGGTTCAAAGATTTAACGGAGGTGTCTCAAAGGCTGTGCTCGACTTAATTGCGGGTGACGAAAGTTGGATTTACTCTTATGATTCCGAAACCAAAAGACATTCTGCTCTGTGGGTGTTTCCTTCCGAGGAGTTGCCAATTAACTTAAGCAAGCAAATTGAAACGCGGCCAGCGTTTCAAAAGGCCGTCAAAGAAATCCCTAAGGACGAGTGGGCAAAGTGCTTTTATCAGTGGTTCCATCGGATGCAGCGATATATTGATGTGGATGGACACTATTTTAAAAGATATAAGAAAAGTTATAACTTGCTTGCTCGCTGTTTTTTATTTTCTTATAACTTTTATAACATCAAATAGTTCGCAATAACGTGTTGTATAACAGTTAAGAATGTCCGATACATTGATTAGTAACTAGCTTATTATGTAAATATTTATATGTGTATTTAGGCTATTAAATTACAAATAAATAAATAAACGCGCCAATTAATAATGGTTAAGGCTATTGCGTTAATAGAAAACTAATAATTTTGATAAAATGAGTAAAATTTACACAGAGCAAACTGTAACAGCGAATAGTAAAGCGAGTTAAATAAATAATTTTAATTCTAAATAATTGACATTGGATAAAGTCACGTAGCTAGTGATAGTTACATTCCTAACGTTTTGGGAAAACTTCAATAGTACATGATAACTATCATTATAACGTGTATCTGTCATAAACTCGACACTGGCAGAATTCGTCTCAACGAGAAGCCATAAAATTAAAAGAAGAAGAAAGGCGAGAGTCAAAAATAACAGACTAAAAAAATACTTACCTACAAAATTTATTAAAAGGCAAAATAATTTATAAGGCAAATCTATATAAGTATATATTTTTGTGCAATTACAGTAAATTCCTTAAAATAATGTTCTGAAAAGCACGTACAAACTTGGTATCCGTATAGCCATAATTGATAGTTTATAAACAGTTTTTCAAATATAGAAACAACTTATTTCGTATGCATGTATTCAATCGCTACCGAAGCTTCAGTCAACGACCACCTCGCTCCAATAGATAAAGATACCCTCCCACGCGTAATACCAACGTAATAATATTTATACGAGTTAGGGAAAGGAAAGTGAATACATACTAAATACAAACAGGATGCCAAGGATTCTTTGGGATTTATAGATACCACTTTTGTAAATGGGCTAAAGATATTAACGAAGGAGCGTAGGATGTAATGTGATAACAACATTTTTTTTTATATAAATGCTATTCTACTAATATATCACAAACATAATTTATTTTATTTTGACATCTTATATCTATATTTTCATTAAGCTTTATATAAGAAAATTTAGTAAGTAGGTAGGTATTGATAACGATAGATATAAGTAGGTACCTACGAATCACATTTATCGTTATTGGACAAATATAGGTAATAATATCCTGTAAAGTTCATAAAATATTCAAAGGTTCACAATCACAGCGAAATGAATAAATCATTACCACATAACATGAATGGCTTATTAAAAGAGTCAAACATTATTTCGTGGGAAAGCTACATAAGGTTTTGGGACGTGGTTGGGCTGGGACAACGTTCCCAGAGGTTTAGTTAGTGACAGTAAGATGTGTGACGGTCGAACAAAAGTAAACACTGTTCAATACCGTGTACATAGATATATAGCCAAATAGCTGGACTGTTAGTAAAAGACATTAGCTTTGGGATGGATATGGAGGTACAATGGATGGATGGATGGTAAGTTTATGATGGTTCCCGATGAACCTCACCCATCCATCCCATGCTGCTCCATTTAAATTTTTAATTTATCTACAGCAGGTATAAATGAAATATATGATAATGATTTATGTACATAAAATAATGATATGAACAGGCTGCTCTTTTTTTCTACTCCAATTCCGCTATGGGTATAAACAGGCAAAATTATGGTTGAAAAGTACAATTAATTTAAAGAACCAGCCAGAAGCTACTATTATGAAAAGATAAGATACTCTTCACCATGAAAGAGTGGATAAATTTTAGTTTCAGTAAATTATGTGAATTGGCTTTATCATCACCAGCCTATATTCGTTCCACTTTTAGGCACAGGCCTTCTTACATGGGAGAAACATGCGGAGCTTCGGCCATAACACCACTACGCTGACCCTATGTGGGCTCTATAATACCTATGTATTACTTTTATCATGTAGGTATTTAGAAAAATGTATACACTAGAAAAAAAAGGTTGAGACGCGAACCCGTGACCTGTTCACTTTATTTTATACAACTAGAATGGTAACAAGAGTACAACCCACAGCCTATATATAGCGCTAGTAACACCAAAGGTACAGCTAATGCATTGCCTACCCCGGAGAAAACCTAGAGGTACCATTATGTTGACGGTATAGAGGACAGACCCAGTTCCCCTGCTCCAAACATAACGTTTTCCCGATGAGTTCTGGCAACCTTACTTACCACAAAATACAATACTACGAGGCTGTGATATTTGACTGCGAACTTCTGCTAGAATATTTTAAAAGTATGTATGTACACGTACAGACACCAGCACGTCAAGTATATCAGTTTGACCTTGAGATAGCCCTTACTCCTTTCGTAATAGAGGCGGCTTTCGTAGTGCAACTGTTACACTTGTGCTATCGTGTGTACATAAATGTATACTCATGAGAAATATGTACCTACAGGTTGAATAGCGATTGTAACATAATATTAATCGCTCATGATGACCTCAAGATACTTATCATTTACGACGTATTAATATGATAATTTGTAGAAACTTTTATCGTAGCATTACCACAAAAATGTATCGAACAGCCATACTCGTAAAATATGTACCTATACGGTGATACAGAATTCCGAAATGAAATGGTATTCTAGAGTTGCGGGGGGTCGAAATCGTAGTATGTGTGCGGTTTGTGTGTTTATTAATTCAATCGGAAAATAATAGTGGTCTGCTGAGGTGTCAAACTTTTAGAGGAATCTAACTTTTGACAAGGAATACAACTACCCACTTAAATTTTATTTCGGACTTTTGTAAGACACTGTATAGATATCTGAATGTAAATATGATGAGAACAATAAAGAACTTTTTCCATGCAATAATTATAATTATTATTGAAAATTTATCATAAAGTGAATATCAAGAGGGATCCAAAAACAATGAACTAGTCCTCAGCATATTCTTTTAAATTAAAAATGTAAATAAGACGGCGAATTAATGTCATTTATCGCACGAATTGAATATAAACATCACCACACGATTGAAAGCGTAACTTTATATGCAGAGGGGAGAGATTCTAAAGAGACCCTCGCTTGGAGGGAAGAGCCAAACGCAATTTGCAACTGCACAGTATGGCGGGCGCAAAATGGATTTTTTTTTAATCTTTCAAGGCGACGATGGTTCCTCTTGTAGCCTTGTAGGGAGTTATTAGGGTTGGTGCCTAGTTTTAAGTTTTACACTTTGCAGGATTATGCGAATTAATAAATACTTTTCTTGATATAAAAACGTGGTTTTATTTTAGTAAGTACAAACATAGAGAGCAGTATAGACAGAGAGCATTATAGAGGTAAGTGCCACAGATAATTAAACAGTTTAGAATTTTATCATAGATAAACTATTTTGTTCAATTATACACTAACGTTAGATTAATATTTAACATGCCCCCATAATCTACATTAGTTTTAAAGTTTTACATTACTGCCTAATATGAAAATTAAGCTTAGTTATAAAATAATATTTTGACAAAACATTGTCTGCAAATTGGTCATCATTTAGCGATTTATTCTTAATTAAAAATGTATTAATTTTGACACAAAATAATTAAATTTGACTTTTTTTAAAGGTTTAGTAAAAAGATCTGCTAGTTGATGATCAGTGTGACAGTAACATAACTTAATATCATTGCAAGACACTTTTTCATTTATGAATTTATAACGCACATCTATATGTTTAGATCGACGATTAAAAGTTCCCGTTTCAATTAACTTTATAGCACTTTGGTTGTCTATATTAAGATTGGCACTCACATTCACATTTAGTAATTCTTCAATTAGTCCTTTTAAATACAATAGTTCCTTCGTACACTCAGCTGCAGAAATATATTCCGCTTCACAGCTGGATAGGGCTACTATGGGTTGTTTTCTAGTACTCCAATGTACAGGACCATCACAGTACACAAGCACAAAGCCACTTGTGCTCCTCCTTGTTAACTTATCATTTGCAAAGTCAGCATCACAATAAGCTTCTATTTTTGTACAGTCAGATCCTTTTTTGTAAATAAGTTTTCCATTTGTTCGTCCTCTCAAATATTTCAGTGTCTTCTTGACATTGTTAACATCTAGGTCTGTAGGATTTTCCATGAATCTACTTTCAGTGTTTACGGCATAGGTAAGATCTGGTCTAGTCTTATTACTGATGTATAAACGTTGTCCTATAGCCTGTCTATATGGATAGTTTGTATTTGTATGTGTCTCGTCGTCTGTGCTTTTCTCAGTTATTTCAATTGGTGTTGGACTTGGTTTTGAATTAGACATATTTAAGTTTTCTAAAATTTTCTCAGAATGTTTGTTTTGGTTCAGTTCAATACCATTTTCTGTCTTCTTTATTTGTATGCCTAAAAAATTTTCAGGTTTCTTAGTGTAAGTCATTTCAAAATTTTGTTGCAGGCAATTTATGAGTTTTATTAAGTCTTCTTTATTTTGACCAACAAGTATTCCGTCGTCAACATAAATTCCCAACAGTATTGTACTGTCTTCATTTTTGAAAATACATTTGTCAGATTTTAGTGGATTAAGTCCATATTTTTGTAAAGTTGATGTGAAATTAATATTCCAGTTAAGTGGTGATTGTTTGAGTCCATATAGGCTTTTCTTTAATTTGCATACTTTCTTTGTTGAATCAAAGTCATAACCTTCTGGGATGGTCATGTATATGTTTTCTTTTAGAGTTCCATATAAGAATGCTGTCTTAATGTCCAGTGTCATTACATGAAAATTTTTAGCAGCAGTAATAGCTAAGATTGTTCTTAAAGAAACATTATTCATTACCGGACTAAAAGTTTCTTCATAGTCTATTCCTTGGATTTGTTGGCAACCCTTTGCCACAAGTCTAGCTTTGTATATACCACTGTCATTCTTTACTTTTAGTAACCACATGTTAGATATTATTTTTCTGCCTTTAGCTTCTATTCTGTCTACTATATCCCATACTTCATTTTTTTTCAGTGATTGCTTTTCTGAGTTTATAGCTTTTTGCCATTCTTCTTTATCTGAACTTGACATAGCTTCTTTATATGTTAGCATAGCATAGTCTAAATATTTAGTAGGAAGGTTTATTTTTCTTCTAGGTCTTTGTGTTATAGCTTCTGTATTTTCTTCTTGTTCTTCATGTTCTGATTCTTTTTCATTTGAACGCGAAGATGTGTATGATGTGTCTGAGTCAGAATTGTAGATGGTATCTTGTGTTATATTTTCTTCAAAAAATTCTTGTTCAAGATTTTCTTCATTATGGTTTTTAGGTTCTTTTTCCAGATAACTTATTTCAGACACATTTTCATCTAATTTTATTAAGGTTTCTTTTTCTTTTACAGATTCTTCTTTCTTTTCAAAATTAAATATTACATCTCTTCTAATCAGTATAGCTTTCTTTTTATCATCAAACAGTCGATAGCCATTGTTAGCATATCCCACCATTATATATTTTTCTGTTCTTGATTCTAGTTTCTTTAGGTTATTTAGTTTTTTACTGTATGCTGTAGAACCAAATATTTGAATATTTTTTAGGTTAGGCTTCTTTCCATACCATTTTTCATAAGGCATTTTGTTTTCAATAGTTTCAGATGGTGTTCTGTTTAAAAGATAGATTGCAGTTCTTGCAGCTTCTCCCCACAAGTAGTCATTAGTATTTGTTTCAAACATCAGTGCTCTTATCTTTTCTTGTAAGGTTCTGTTTAATCTTTCCGCTTTTCCATTAAGCTGGGGTGAGTAGGGAATTGTGTAGTCTACTATAATTCCTTTGTTTTTACAGTAAGTTTTAAATTCATTACAGGTGTATTCGCCACCATTGTCACAGCGTATCTTACTTACTTTCAGGTCTTTTTCTCTTTCCGCCTCTGCAATATAGTTTTTAAGGTGTTCGGATACTTCATTTTTATGTTCCAGTAAGAATATTTTGGTAAAGTGGCTGTAGTCATCCATAATGGTAAGTATGTATTTTTTACTGTCAAATGTTTGGTATTGCAAAAGGACCACACACGTCACTGTGTATAATTTGTAGTGGTCTAATAGCACATTCTCTTACTGTATTGAAAGGTTTTCGCACTTGCTTAGACATTATGCATATTTCACATGTTCTATCTAGTGTTTTTAGTTCATCTTTATCTATGTTTAGATTCATAGATTCACACAGTTTCATCAAGGAATTTTTACTCGGATGACCCATTTTCACATGCCAATCTGTGGCATTTTGTTTTTTATTAGTCATCAAACCTGATTGTTTTTTTGGTTTTGTAAGTTTTACTTTATACAAGTTTTCTTCTTTATTTCCAATTAAAATGGTCTCATTGTTTTTAATTATTCTAACTTTATTGTTTTTAAATAGAACTGTACCACCATTGTTTGTAATTTCACTTACGGACAATAAATTTTGTGTTAAATCTGGTATGAACAAGGTCTTCTCCAAAGAACATTCCAAAAAATTGGCTTTACCTTCTCCTTATGATTTCATATTAGCTCCATGTTTGGCCACACCTATCACGGATTGTTAGTTTTCCAGTTCTTCAATCAGACTGCGATCGTTTGTCATGTGACTGGAACAGCCGGAGTCAACCACAAATGTGGTATTTTTTTTCAATGGGTTTTCTGTATTATAGGTTATAAAAGCCACATTGTTTGGTTTTTTGTTAAAGTTATCATTTTTCTTTTTAAAGAAACATCTGTCTGTGGAATGATTCGTTTTTTTGCATATTGCACACTTATTCTGTTTTTGTTTTAAGAAGTAACAATCTTTTTCAACATGGTTAGTTTTTTTACAGTTGTTGCAGAACATTTTTTTGGTTATGTTTGTACTTTTATTTGATGCTTTGAAAGCAACATTTTGTTCTTCTAAGGGTTTATTTTGCCTTTTTTCTTCTGCTATGAGTCTTGATACTAGGTTATTTATTGTCTTTTCATGAGTTGGACAGGAATCCCATGCAGTTATTAAGTTTTTGAAGTTTTCTGGTAAAATTGCCATTATTTTTGATATTAGCATGCTGTCATTAATTTTTTCATCTACCAGTGAGAGCTTGTATGTGTAGTTTTGCAAAACGCCAATATTGTATGCAACATCCTTGGTTTTAACATAGTTCAATCTAAAGAACTCTTGTAATAGTTCGCATTTTTGGTGTTCTGTGTTTCTTTGAAAAAGAAAACACAATTTTTTGTACATTTCCTTTGCGTTTTCACACGACATTATGTGCACCATTAGCGTTTTATCGATAGTCATCATAATGATTCTTTGCGCTTTCGCATCTCTTGTCGCGAAATCTTCCGAGCGATCAATTGGTTCTTGGTTTAGGATGTCATATAAATTAGAGCTTTTAAATGGTATATCTATTTGAAATTTCCATAGCGTAAAATCACTTTCACTTGTAAGCATTTGTATTTTGCTATAATCCTCCATGTTAGGTTTTTAATGTTTCTTGTTTTTTAGTTTCTTCGAAGCGAAGATGTCTGTGCCCATTACCTGTAGCCTTGTAGGGAGTTATTAGGGTTGGTGCCTAGTTTTAAGTTTTACACTTTGCAGGATTATGCGAATTAATAAATACTTTTCTTGATATAAAAACGTGGTTTTATTTTAGTAAGTACAAACATAGAGAGCAGTATAGACAGAGAGCATTATAGAGGTAAGTGCCACAGATAATTAAACAGTTTAGAATTTTATCATAGATAAACTATTTTGTTCAATTATACACTAACGTTAGATTAATATTTAACACCTCTTAAATTCTTTTTTAACTAAGATTATGGCGCTTACCTACAGTCTAGACGAAAGAATTGTCTCTATTTTTTAAAAGCGCACTAATTGATGTCTGGATTCGCGTCCTCATTTCTGTTACCCAATTATGCATCTGTCGCAAGGGAACGAACGATGCCAAGCTTCGTCTTGACACTTGTAGCTTGTGTCAACTGCTGATTTGGCACATTTCCAAACGTTTATATCGTAAATACAATAGGTAAGCGTCTACTCGTGCAGACGTGACTCGAATACATATGGGACTTTGGTGGAATATTATACAGTAATTAATATGATGAAATCACTGAAAGTGATATTTCCAGAGTTTACCTTTTCTGACTAAGCGTCAATTCACATAATCATCATAAAAATAAAATAAATAGGTAAATATACATCAATCCTCATAAAAACCTTATACGATAAAGAAAAGCAAGGCTAAATATATGAATAGTCAAGTAGAGGTTCACAGTTTAAATATTTATATTGTCTAGACCAGACTATCTGCCTGGAGCAGCTGGTACATTAGCATCCGGTCTGTGTATAATGGTTAGGTATATATCTCTGGAGATCTGAGAAATCCGGAAATATCTAATATATCATTTATATTGAGTATACGGGTGTCTAGTATTCATAGTTTGCTAACAGACAATAAAATTATTTAATTCCTTAAATAAGTTAGATAAAAAATTATATAATCATCCAAAAAAAGTTTTCATTTGTCAATACAAAATAGTGTAATACTGTTCAAATAGTTATTTAATAACGACGTTATTCTTTATCGTAGATTGTTTTAAAAACGTTGAAAACCTTAATCACATAGCCCAAGACGTGTGAAAT
This sequence comes from Nymphula nitidulata, assembly GCA_947347705.1. NCBI lineage: Eukaryota > Metazoa > Arthropoda > Insecta > Lepidoptera > Crambidae > Nymphula > Nymphula nitidulata. Next base: position 13,797,672 of record OX374630.1, on the reverse strand, counting down.
GATGAAAATGCGGAAACACAAATGTAAATAGACCTTACTTCAAGCCTGTAATGGAATTTCAACCATAAACCCGCCCCGGAACACAAACTTAATTAAAACGGAGACAAATTTTGGCTATCGCGATGTTGTAACTGCTTTTATTATACGCTATTAAAACATAATTACGAAAATGCCATATATTTTTTAATTTAAGAAAACAGCAGAACTTTTATGTTTCAAATAATAAGATTTGATGTAAGCGAGTCTCAATAGATTTTAGTTCGCAACAATGTTCGAAAATATTCAAAATAGATTTATTTATTTATTTATTGAGAAAACCAACAGCGTTACAAAATGCATCTACAACTAGACATTTAATATAATAAGGCCAATCACAGGTTTCCCTTTAAATAATCCAAATTACACTGATCAATTAACAATATTATACTTAATGAAACATAAATCACTTTACCCACTTTATAGTAACTTTTTAATGTTTTTATATAAAACTATTGAAATAAATACTAAATTATATACATACATATGCACATACATGAAAGAACAAAATCAATTAGCACTGTCTAATAGACTCTATTCTCCCATAAATACACGCACTCATAAAACCTAATACAACAATTATACGTATTTAATCATATTGCCTAATTTATGTTATCATATCAATAGAAACATTAATAAAATAAGAGATATGAATAATACACTTTAATAATAAGTAAACTATATTCAGATATATATATATATATATATATATATATATATATATATATACATATACATATATACATATACATATACATATACATATACATACATATACCTATATACAAATACATACACATATTCAACTAAATGTATTATATTTAAACATATAACGTGATATGTAGTGTACCTACTTCAATTAATACATTAATAACATAAAATAATAATTATGAATTATGACTTACTAAACAGTTGATATATTATAGAATTCTTGAAAACTGGCTTTGACATTAAGAAGATGTCGTGCTTGCTAAATAGTTTGTTATATGTTTGAGGAAGGCGAACCAACACTATTCTGAGCATAATTAGTAACACACCGCGGTACGTGAAATGAATCAATAGGAAAAGAATAGTTCAAGACACGCCAAAGTCTGGCGCAAAATTAATTTTATTTTCAGGCTCACAAATGTAAGCGTTTTATAACTAAAAAATAAAAGTAAATCTAAAGTATTTACAGAGTACTTTCATTTAGTAAATTACAAAAAAAGTAGCTTCAGGGTACAGCACTCAGTGATATATTTAATTTTATATCTTTCTGGCTTCAAACTTATTGGCGCTAATCCTACATATAAATGAATAGACACAGCCTGAGAACACAACTTCAAGTTCCAACTCAATGTAACAAATTCATTTACATACGCAGGCGTCAGACATCATTAGTGGATATTAAATTTTTACTACTTAAGTGGTCTGATTATAAACAAAGTATGAGATGCTGTCTGGAGTGGTTTTAGGTATATGTTTACTTGTTATTTGCTATATTACTAACTTTTATTTATTATAAAATAATCTCATAATTAGATCATGCTTAATTTATTAATACATGATTCATTAAAAGTTTTTAAAGTCCTATTATTCGGTATGTTGCTCTACAATACATACAGTGCACATTATATTTTGGGATACTAATATAGCCCATGTTTTAAATTATGTCGTATTGTCATCACCACTCTGTATGTTCTTTATTGCACCATAAACATAATAGGTAAAGTAATTTTTTTAATTTACAATTTGTGAGTGAATGTGGAATTATCTCTATTAGAGATCTCTTCCAGACAGCCCAATGTGGTGAAATAACGGTTAATAGGTAACTAAGTGAGTGACAAAAAAGCGCAAACCAGAGAAAATAATTATACACATACACCTACCTATAAAGTAAATATAAATACATACAATATTTTACTTCGGATATAAATATAGTTACACATACATAATAAATAATCTTCATGATATTGCGTGAAGTAACAAAAAAACATATGTAGTTACAAATCTTGTGTCAGAAAATGCTCCTTGATTGGTGCTTTGAAAGAAGTGATAGAAGGACTATCTTGGATTACTCTTGGAATCCCATTCCACAGATGAGCGGTTTTGTAACACACTTTATATTCGTTTTCTTTTTCATATAGAAATGAATAATCCGATGAAGTATATTTTAATTTAGTTGGTGAATGGTTCGCTGCTTTATAATAACTACAGAAATGATTAAAATTCAAAAGATATTTACTTACTAACACTTTATACTATTTGCCAGTAGGTACTGACTGACTGAAGTAGCGGTCTATGAAAATTCCAATGACGAGTCCCCTCTTGATAGAGCACGCACACGCACGTAGAGCGCTCGCGCCCCGCGTGATCCGTGTCAAAGACCGGGCACACTTATATAATCTGTGGGCACACGAAACCTAAGTGAAACCTAGTTGGATTTAAAGGCAAATCCAACTAGGATTTGAAGACTAGTCAATCGATCTAAGGATATCGGCAGATAGATTTTTCAAACAAACGTTCCTCGATCTATTAGATTTATTACATTTTTAATAGCCAGCAGATATTTTTTTCGATGTATTATTTATTTATTAGTAATCCTTCACCATTTTGAACACCGAGTGTAACCACTTACCATCAGGTGGGGCGTCAGCTTGTTTGTCATCTAGTTGTCTAAAAAAGTTGTATAAATAAACTGTAAAAATCTCACAGACAATCCACCACCACAATAAAATCAAACAGATAATAATTGTCATACCGGTTGGTGCCGTCAATACGACAAAAAATTAAACTTGGGATATATTAGGTACTTTATAGAAATGGTTTGCCGCTTTCAAAAACATCTTATTCATTAGATAATTTCATGACATTTCTATGAAATAATGCGGCCAATGTTATATTGTTTTATACAAATGTCATAAAATTATCAAATGAATATAAGATGTTTTTGAAAGTGGAATACCATTTCTATAAACTAATAGCTCATGTTTTAATTGATTGTCGTATTGACGGCACCACTCTGTATAATTGGAATTACCGACATGTTCTATCTATGAAAAACTTATATTATAAATATTTATCCCCAGTTTAATAGTTTAACACATCAGAACCTGACTTGCTCACATTATAACATATATCACAGCATAACAGAGTATCTATTAAATTCTCTTAACTTAAAATAGTATCAATTACAAATAGTGTAAGTATAATAATTATCAAGTTGAACGTTAGATATACTCTCAGCCTTATGATACAGAACGGTCTGCACATAAGTGGCGGAAGGGTTTGATGAGACTGAAGCCTCGTCTGCGATTTTCACCGCAATATTGTATATTGAAGAGAAAATTCAACTGTCGATTCTCAATGGAACTGTTAGTACCTATTTCATTACGGTTTTATAATACATAGCCGCAAAAATACAAACGTTGTACCTATTGTATTTGAATAATGAACCATTTGTTGGGAAAGTGTGTTTACTGTTGACAGAAATGTTATTGATGGTAAAAATGATAATAATGATTCCACTATTTCAGATAATAATAAAAGAAACTTCTCATAAACAATTATTTTTGTAGTAGCTAACGAAGTTTTCCATTTTCCCCGGCGTGCTCTGTGCATTGTTATATTTAAATATTTCGTCAAATATTGTCTAACTATTTATGTTGAGGAAATGGATCGTATCTTCAGATCTTAGACCACAAGAAAACAGATTCACATAATAATGATATATGTATTTCGGCAAACTTACGATAAACAGATTGACAGACGTTGCGAGCAATCAAGTGACACAACTTTATTTTTCATATAAAATCAGTACTTTAACAATTTATAATATTTATAATAGAGATGTCACCTACGTCTAATTATGGCGCTATTTGTCATAAATTCGGCAAATATACGCTATTTTTACTCATCAAAACCATAAAAAATTAAGTTATGGAATATTATTGAAGTTGTACGGATTAGATTTTAGAATATTTATAAAAATTGTCAATTATTTCCAAAATAAATAAATAAAAAATTAATGGTATTATCTAGATTGCTCACATCAATTTTCACAACTATTAATATTACAGACAACTGTAAATTAAAACATACATATTACAAAGTTATTATTAATTTTGTAAATATACCCATACATTTTGTAGTATGATATGAACATGTGAGAACATGTGATTTTCTATGGAGCGTTATTGGACGATGCGCCGTGCATAGAAAACCTACCACTGTATCTGTGAAACCATTGATCTCAAACAAACTTTCTTTTGCAATATTTCTGTTCGACTTGCAAACTTCTTATTATGAAATAAAAAAAAAATGTCAACTAGCCTATTGGGTACAGCATAGATTCGTACTGGGAGGACTTTTTAAACATACCACAAATTTTTAAGGAGAGTTTCTTGTACGTATTTAACCAGCTTAAACGAAGTTATGTTATGACACACTATAAATAATCTACTGGACGACTTGAATGCTCCTTATCGTGATGTGATGAGTATCTTCAGAGGGATGATTAGACAACTTTGGCTGATGCACAACTGCACTCGGCTCGCTGGCTCTGATTAAACTCGGTCGCCTAGACGTAGATATTGCTTTATTTGTCCCCAGCCGAAATACAGCGCCGAAGTTAATTTTAATCTCAGGAGTACCGTCGGCTATTAAGAGGTTATGGTGGTAATGGTTACATTTGACGTTTGTTTTATTTTACTTCTAAAATGATTCGTTATCAATGTCATTATACGTCAAGCTTGTTACTTGTAAATTGATGCTCATTTTGTATATTTTAACGCAATTTTATTTTTGGAATTATAATAAATGTTTATTGACTACAAAACCGTTTTTCTAGTTTAGATATTTTTCTATACCTTGACTATTCTTAATAAAGAGAGATTAAGAATTTGACTATTCTTAATCTCTCTTTATTTTTTTTTGTATGTATAAAAATTAAGAATATTTAAAGCAGTGTCCAACTTAACTTAAAAGTAGGTATTTGAAGAAAAACTCGTTCGGATGTCGACATTGTTAGAGTATACGTTATCTTGTCACGCAAATACTGATGGAGAAGAGGAAATCTACAGGGTCATCCCAAGTTCTTGATAGCTCAGATGGTTAGAGCAGTCATCCGGATTGTGAAAGGTAGTGGGTTTAGTCCCCGCCTGAGGATAAGATTTTTTTAGTTTAAATACTTTTTAATTTAACTATCTAGAGAGTAGAGTAATTAGTAGGTTCGTAGATCGAGTTAAAGGCGCCTCTGATTTATCTTTTATGTATTACTTGTTTTAGAAATCCTAGAAAGCTTTAGTAAGATAATATCTAGCTGTGTAACTGGAATATAAACGTAAACCGCTTAGTATTGATAAAGTAGGCGTAAGTCTAATACAATTTACGATTGGCGCGTCAGTAATTTTCAGAGTCATTTAAAACGTGAGATACCTACCAAACAAAAATATTCGGTTTGAAATAATTAAGTATCATATCTCGTTCTTTATTATCACTGGCTATTATTTTATCAAATGAAATCTTATTGTAACAATTACCAATAAAGGAAGAAAACGATGAAATAATTATATGCTCAAAAATCTTCTACTTCTATCTAGGTAAATGAAACATTCGTAGATGTTCCCTAAATTTTGCTTTTCATTATTCATGAAACATGAGCACCGGGCGGGCTGGTAAGGTTTAAAATGGCTTATCAAATTGTTTGAAGCAGTATCCTGATATTAAGTGAAACCTGTACCCAGTAGATAAAATATTATGTAGGTAGGTAAATCAAGTAATAGATATCACTAATAAACATTTGCTCAGCCGCTCGGAAACATACAACATTGTATATTAGTAAATCTCTCTGATATATTTTCCGCCTTAACCACCATTAATCACAACAAATTCTTAGTCACTAGTAAGCAGAAGTAAACCTAACCTACGTGAGAAATTAAATAACTCTCCCGTATTCGTACAACATTGTAATGCGGCTTACAACATTATAATAATGTCATGTTTGCTGCGGACTTTAATGGACTGCTCGCATAAATTAAGCATTAGAGCACCCAGACAACTACCTACTAACACTTGTTCATGCATTACTTATGGATACTGCAAGTGCACCACACCCCATACTCACTGTTTCTCAAACTCAGATAGCGCTTTTCAAACAACGCTCGCAATCAATTCAGTTATACTACATATATTATTTTTTTGGTTATGAAAACCATATATTATTTTTTGTAGGTTGGTGTACTCTGTAAATCTATAATAATTTACAAAATAAACCATCCTCTTACTGCTGCGGCTACTATACAATGTAGATAAATGATCTGTCTCTAATATAGGTATCCACTTATCAGACACAGATTTTAAAGGTGTTTGATTGAACACCGCGCCGGAATAGTAAAAACTCCGAAAACGATATCTAATACTGTGCAAGTAATTTTTTAACCTAACTATTTATCTGTTAAAGTTTTGAGTATCTATTGTATTAACAACGAAATAATAAATTATCAAATTATTTTGATTAATACTTACAGATGACAAACAATTTAATCTATGACGTGAACTTGTGTTGAAATTTCTTTATGTCATCAAATGTTATACCTGTAACAAAAAAACACCAATTTTAGTAAAAGAAACTACTTTGATCAATATAGGTACAGTGCCACATTTATGTTTGATTCGCCGGACGTCCGGAGTCTGTCGGACGCGCGTTCGATTCCCGCCTGGAGCATTTTCCTTCTTTATTTAATTTTGTAATTGTTACAATATACAGTGTGTTAAGAAAATCCGAAATAAAGTTTAAGGGGTTGATTGTGTTCCATGGCAAGAGTTACCTCTGAATATTGACACCTTTCACCACTTCTATTTTCCAATTAAATCAGTAAAAACATTGTCACACCTCACATTTTATTGTTTGTGATGCATTTAAACGCCTACTTTATTGTAACAATTACAAATAAAGAAAGAAAATGATGAAAAAATATATACTCCTGGCGGGATTCGAACCGGATTCGATCAGGAGACGCGGGTACGAATCCTGCCTGGAGCATATATTTTTTCTTCATTTTCTTTCTTTATTTGTAATTATTGTTACACCTGTTCGTGATAATAAACCAAAAAAAATGTGATCACGTATTGTGCGTACGAACAAGTACGTCACGTTCGACCAAGGATGATATTTGGTCCATGGTACGACACACTAGAGTTATACCACACACACTCACACATACACATAATACACACACATACATAAACACACTCATACATACACAAACACACAAATAAAATACCTAAGTTAAATTTAAGTTCACATTCAGCATCCAAATATTCATGACTGCGTGTGTCTGATAAGTAACCACCACAAACAGAATTACTTGGTTGCTCAGTAACATCGCCACTTCGTAGAGAAGTGTATAGATATGGTAAAATATTAACGTCAGATTAATGCAAAATGCAGTCTTAACTCGGCGTCTTGCGACATCAAAGACAATAGACGTCTTCCTCTTTCAACTGCAAGAGAAACTAAACTAAGCAAACTACGGGCTATACACACAGTTTGGAGTCCACTGGCCGCCATACAATTTCTCTCTCTGGAGATGTAACATGGACACAAGTACACTGACAAACATTACTCCCCTTCTAATGGGATTAATTTTGTTTATTACGGATTAAATTTATCTAGAAATAGTGAGGAAGCTTTTTGATTAACTTATTTTATGTAACTTATTATTTTGCGTTATATTTTAGTAGAACTTATCATTTTACTTAAATATTCAGACTCTCTATGTATTCTTTGACATCACACAGTTTTCTTCTTGCATATTGCAAGTAGTACTTATGTCTTATTATAGCAATTAAGGTAATGAAAACTTTCCGGTCTTATAAAAGAATCAAAGATATCAGTAATCTGGATTGAGGAATCCTAGCTCAACAGGTTAGTTTATTAGGCAAATGATGAATCGTTCTAAAACTTTAAAATAACAATTTCTAAAATGAATAGCTAAAATAGTTTTAAGTTTACATGAAGTATTACGGTTTATAATTGAACTAAAAGATACTAATATTAGGTTCTCGCAACTTGGAAACCTAGAAACGACTCCAGCAATTTCGTGTTTCGTGCGGATAAGTACGAATATTATTTGCGACACGTCTCATCTAGTCATATCCCCTGGCGTGCCGTCTCTCGCAGTCGCAGGGCTTTCTCCACCCTCTTTTTTAATACAAAATTATATACATCTACCCACGTATATATGGCGTATTCTCATTACGTACCTACAAACCAGTTCCGTTAGCTCCCCTAATGGAGACAAACAATACAAGGTAGGCGCTTCAACATAAAATACCTCAGGATTACATATGTCGAGGTTAAATCACTCTTATCCATCAAAGAACGTACAAAATTACTTTCTTCCTTTGTTCTTCATTGGGCATTATCTCGGCCCTTCACTGCCCTTGCGTACAAAAGAAAAATAAGCAATTAGATTTTGTTGCTGCCTCACGGATTCTAATGAAGATGTTCACTTAGACTGAAACAAAATGCCGTGATACGTGTTTTGACGCGTCTTATTTACAAAATTCAACGATATCAATTTCTATAGACACACTCACTTAATTTACTACTTTGATTTACTTTACTTTTTATACGCATTATTGTTTATTTTGTAAGTTATCTCACATTAAATATACAATGGTGCCGTTAATACGACAATAAATTAAAACATGGGCTATATTAGTTTATGGTAATAGAATGCCACTTTCCAAAACATCTTATCGTTTGATAATTTCATGACATTTGTATGAAATAATATAAAATGTCATGAAATTATCAAATGAATAAGATGTTTTAGAAAGTGGCAAATCATTATTATGAACTAATATACCGACCTAACCCCAGTTATAATTTATTGTCGTATTGACGGCACCACCTACTTATCACGAAAATGTGCCAAAAAAATTATAGTATTATTGAATATTTCCTACTTTTTTCACACGAACAATACAACATGAAATAAAATTACTTCGCCGGAATATGTAACACTATATTTTATACCAGACGTTTGATAATATACAGGGTGAAAAAATCTATGGGCCCTGGAGGGGAACTACTTTAAATCCTTTAGTTAGCTCATGTTATTGAAAAGAAACATTCCTTTATTTTTAAAAGGAATCAAAACTGCATTCAAAGATCTTCTCAAATTCGCTTGTTTCACCCGGGAATCGAACCAACGCAAAAATAAAAAAATAAACCCTCGCTATTTTATTAAACGAATCGGTAGGATTATTGTGCAGGATAAAATTTGTCTTACAAACATTTACTCTTACACTAATCTGTTGTACGAGTTACATATGAAAGTGAATATTTATTACAAGTTTAGTATTAACAATACATAGTAGGTACTGTAATGTTCATTTGTAACAAGAAAGTCATACGTTAATTTTCTTATCTCTCTAACATCCAAAGTTATTGTATGTAGTACGGGTTGCTAATGTTAAGTAGGCACCTTATTGAAGACTTCGATAAGAAAATCATTAAATAAAAAATTTATACACAATTCGATTTTACACTATCTGACGAAAAGTTAAAAATAGAACGCTTATTTATTGCAACGCGCGCGTGAAATTCGAACGACAACTCATCATTTTTAAAATCGATAAACATGTTGAAAGTTATAATTCGATAATTATTATTAGTTTTCACATTTCAAATACTTACTAAATATTTATTAAACAAATTTTATCCTGAACAATAATCCTACCGGATAGTATAAAAATAGCAAGTGTTTACTTTTTTTATTTTTAGTTGGTTTGATTCCCGGGTGAGACAAGCGAATTTTAGAAGATCTCTAAATGCAGTTTTGTTTCTTTTCAAAAATAAAGGAATGTTTCCTTTTCATAAAATGTGCTAAATAAAGGATTTAAAATAGTTACCCTACGGGGCCTATAGATTTATTCCACCCTGTATATTATGTTACTACTAACTATATAATAGCGATCCCGTGACTACGATCGCAGTAAAGTAATCGAAACGTGCCGTCGTCGTTGGGTACAATTATTTAATTGAATGGGAGATTAATCCCGTAAAGTGGTTTTATTTTAAATAATTCTCGTTTAAATTCGATAGATAAAAACAATAAACGCTGCTGCTGGAATAGCTGATTATACAAATTAATAAAAATCTTAGATATTTACAAAAGATAAAATGTCTACATAATTTTGTAATTAATACCGACTATATTGAAACTTATTGATGTTTTTGATAATGTGAGTATGTTAGTGTGGGAAGACAGGTACCTACTTATCTTCCCTACTTACTTGTAAGATCAATGATTGAGATAATGCGCGGCAGTGTCTGGTTAATGCTGATATAGGTACCGACGCCGGAGGCTCTTGAAGAGAGACGTTTTGATGAATTGAGCTGTCAAAGTGGCTGCTTCTGTCTTTCCATCACATACCGACACCGACAGAAGCTAAGCGGACATTTCACACTGTTTTGTAATTATATATTTGATTACTATTTAGGTGCTCATAGCTATAGCGGAGCTCGGTGGCGTAGTGGTTTGAGCGCTCTGATTTCGATTACGAAAACAAAGCAACTTTCGCCATGGTTGGTCCCGGGATGGGTCAATCAAATTTATAGTCTCGAGCTCCTCCGTGCTTCGGAAGGCACGTTAAGCCGGTGGTCCCGGTTGTTCCTGCAACCGCTTTAACTCACCAACCCGCATTGGGCCAGCGTGGTGGTGTTTTGGCCCAAACTCCTCATGTGTTTCTCCCATGTAGGAAGGCCTGTGCCCAGCACGGCAAGGGACGTATATAGGCTGGTGATGATGATGATGATGAGGTATAGCAAATTTCCATTGCTAGATTGGGTTGGAATAAAAAGTTGTGTGACTCAGAAGTCTCAGAAATTAATATTTACGAAATCTACATTAAGAATTATCATATTCATCATATCAGCCAAGAGACGCCCATAGGCTTCCTCCTAGGATCTCCAAACCTATCGGTCCTGCGTTGTCTGAAGCCTGCCCCTTCGTGTTATTTATTCGGTATGATATTACCTATCTTCCTAAATAAGTCATATTAATAATAGTTTTGCTAAGAGTAATCAATTGCCAGATTCTATTTCCGAATTCAGTCAATTAATTTATTACATAAATTTACATGAATTGAGAGTGCACAGGAATATTTAACTGTAAAGTTATTCAATGTTGAATAAGTAAGTACCTACACTAATATAATGTTTTTGCCCGGAACTAATTACTTCATTTTATGACTGATTGTGTGACAGCTACCATCAGCTAGAATAAATATTTGACTTTGACTTTGACTTTGGCTATTGGTTCTATTTCTATCTAAATAAAAAATCCCCGGGACGAACGTTACTATAGAAACAAATTAAAAGCTCGTTTGTTCCATCTTTAATATTTAGTCGAGCACGAGCAAATCGACTTGGTTACCGTCTAACGACATTGAGTGATTCCAACAAAGTGCCGGCTATATATCAAAAAATGAAAACTGATTAATGAAATCATAGAACTTTTAAATAGAGCAACATCAAATATCATATTAATTTTTATGGTCTGAATAATATTTTTTCATACATTTATTGTATTTACTACAATTTTATTTATTTTAACTTACTTAAAATGATCGATCATACATGTTTTTTTTAAATTAAAATGGGCTTGCTCTTGATACCACTCTTGCTCCGAGAGAAGTTAAGAGAGGGTCAACGAGGTAGCGAGTTTACCCAAAATGTGCCTATTTTATCCTGATTTCAAGGAACTCAGGTTGTATGCAGTAGGGAACACCAAAGCCGGCAGAGCATTCCACTGTGGCTGTGTGCAATACAAAAGAAACATTTATAGTATGAAGTACATTTTTCTGTAAATATTATTTTAATGATGATGACCTAAATATGATTTTTGATGATAAACTGTCAGTTTTCGCTTTGATATTCTAAAATGTGTGAGCTCAAGTAGAATATCCCACTTATGGAAGTGTCCCGCGTTTCCTATTCGACGCGAAATTAGATAGAGCCCGGCCGCAACCCGATATCCCGCCTGTTACACACTCATTGCTCCACTTCGGCCCTATTGATTGTTATTTATTGAAGTTTAACTGACAAATTGATTGTAATGTAGGTCCTCGAGAAACGGGTTACCTACAAGCTACATACGCTTATTATTTGGAATACCTTAAATGCTAAAAGTACTTATGCTTAATACCTACTAATTACGGTCCAAATATAAAAAATGCTTTAAAAAAATATTTAATTAATTAATTTTACTTGTGGATTTTTCTGTTTCTATTGTAATCAAAATGAAATGATTCATCAAATGAATAAGCTAGCATAATAATATTAATAGATAATAATATGCTACTTGCATATTATTATTCATTTCAAAGAATTCCGGGTGATGCTTTGCTTTGAGATGCTTTGTAAAGAGAAAACTTTTGAGTTTTATAATTATAATTATAAAATAAAAAATACAAGTTTTTATAATCCGGAACCGTCGCGGGCGTCCCCAAAGTTTTATCCAATGACAATCTCATCAATGTTTTAAAGCGCATAGAGGACAATAATACAAAATAATTGATTCAATAAAAAAAATGTATTCTGTGAAAAAACTTAAAATTGTACAAAGGGTAAATAAAAATAAGGGCATTAGGGTAAATGTTAGTAATTTTCTATTATGTATGCGATTTCTAAAACTCTACAGCGCAGTTTGTTGAAAATATCGGTAGGTATCTAAGTACATACTTTATAGTCTTTCTATACAAAAATTAATTTATAAATAAATAATCTCGTGTGTAGATTTTCTTCTTATTTGTCTAGTGACGTGACCGGGTGATGACAGCCACTCGATGTCACCGGGGCGCGGGCTGAGTGTCTCTGCCATTGACATCGGTCGGGGTCGGGACGCCTTTACATACTTATGCGAAAATGATTCGATCAAGAATTCAAGCCATAATCTTCTCTAAGCCGAAGAAAATTCAGACTTAAATATTAATGAATTTTATGAAGAAATTAAGAAGTTCTGAGGTAACAGGCATAAAAGAAATACAGCCGAATTGATAATCTGGAGGAGGTTATTTTTTGAATTCGGTTAAAAACAGCTTTATTTTGATAACAGGTGCTAAATTTTCGAGGCGCTATCAATTCTTTTAAGTTAAATCGTTACTGTGTTCATCCTTAATATAGGTATATTACAAATATATTTTAGCAGATTTTGAATTTCAATATGTATTTCAACTGAAGGAAAGCATAATGGCAATAGACAACATCTGTTACTGATAGCGAATATAAATCTCTCTTCCGTAGCCCTTCTAAAATGAATAATACGAAGCTTTGAACACTCAATATAAATTACTTGCGACTCAGTGAATGATTAGGTACACCTACATTTTGTGGTATCCATGCGGACTGCTTCGAATAATAAGATATATTCTCAAAGAAAATATTAAGTCCTTAAAATAAGCCAAGTTCAAGTTAATTATTAGATTTAAATTACATTTGTAAAATTGCTTTTGCCTAAAACTTACTCTTTTAATAAGGCTTTGAAATTGTTTGTTTGAAATTCCTTAATTATCTCAATCGCTAGATTCATACGGTTATGTCCGTGGAGTAAATCGATAAAGAGTTTTGCGAACAGGTACAGACGACAGCACGTCAAGTGTAACTGTTGCACTACGAAAGCCGCCTCTGTTACGAAAGGAGTAAGGGCGGTCTCAGGTTCTAACTGTTACGCTTGATGAGCTATCGACTGTACATATAAAGACATTGTGGCCTTAGCATGAATATTTTTAACTTTGGACTCGTAATCGCGTTTAGTAACCTACGGTAGCTTTTGTACGAAATTTTGAGTCGTCCTTAACGGGCTACGATTCGACCTAGTGAAGTATGTATCAATGGATTCGATATTGAAAATCTCGATCTGCCTGTTTTAAAAACCTGTAGTTAATGTGAGACTCCTGTAGTATTTACTATGAGTATCTAATAGTAAGTAAATAATTACAAATATCTAAATCGTAATGTTCCTATTCGAAAAGTAATCGAGAAGATTGGCTAATCGGCTCCTATGAATGTAAATAAAGCTTAAAAATCACTTCGCCTCCACCGAGCGCCCCTAAAGTGGTTCTATTAGACGGAGAGGGGTGTGGGATGGGGTGAAAAATTCAATTGCATCTCGAATATAGGTTTCGCAGATGTGAAATACAACGTATCGCTCTGTTAATTCTATTATAAAATATGTCACGTAGCTTGTGTGGTTGTGCCTTGCCAAGTGTGTTTTGCGGCCGTGGAAACTTTTAATTAATTTGCTTATCACCATTTTCGTAGCTGGTAGATGAAATACAATATTTATTGGTTCTGTCGTATTATGACTAAATATACTTCACATTTGAATTGCAATCATGAGTACTAAAGCAGTTAAGGGCTTGTAGTCTGACGTAATAGTTGCGTTCTCTATAAAGAAATTTAATGTATTATGATATTACTTACGTGGGTGCGAGTCGACTGTTAGCTGTCCTATTTGGTGGAATAGTAGAAGAGTAAGTTCATAATTAAATCTCTGAACTTAATATGCGTATTATTTTAAAGATAATTAGTTGAGCTGTCATATTAGCTCTGACATCAATAATTGGCAATAGAATCGGAATAAATGAAATCCATAAATGATCTCTATCAACATGTAGCCCGCCCATTGGTATTATGAAGTCGCGAGATTGCTTTTGTTCTTTACATAGGCGACGCCCTTGTCTTCTATATCAGTTTCATATAAGAAGTCCTTTCGGTTTCAGTAATTGCTTAAAAAGTTAGTATTTTACTTTAGCTATGTTATAATAAATGTGTATGGCTAAAATCAATACATACATATATTGGTATCCCAACGTTGCAAATTGAATTTAAATGGTGCGACTTAATAATTGAAAGTTTCTAATAAACTAGAAGTAATTGAATGTTATTAAATATGGAAGAAGAGTAAAGTCGCAATGATAACGAATGAGAGATGAGCCCCTATAATTTCGGCCATCAATCTATGTCACAACAATCACTGCGCTGTATTGGCTACAATTCACTTCCCGCTTAGACATATGGAATGCCATTTAAATTGTGGTCACGAGTAGACATTAAGGATCTGTAATTATGTTTGGAATCTGCACATTTATTGTTTTAATGTATTTTTACACTTAAATATTATAGTAAGTATAGTATTAACAACGATAAAAATTTACAAAGGTTATAAACCTAATTGGTCGACTGAAATATTTTAACTAGTAAAAATAAAGCATACCAATGCACCAACTTATGAAATAGAAATTAAAAATTAAATACATATTTCTTAGGCTAAGAAATTTTAAAGTGAAATATTCAAATAATAACTATTCGTAGCGAGTAACAAAAAGTTTTGTATGTTTCTTAGCGCGCGCCAAGCAGCAGGTGACAACACAGCGACAAGAAGATTTTGTTTCAGAAAATTTTTGATGTAAACGAATCTAAGTCCAAAATATTTGAACTAGGGTCACTTCTTTCAGTATCTTAAGAATTGAGATCCTGCTATTGTTTGAGAATTGTAATATACATAATGATATGTATTATATTTACGAAGTGATGTTACCTGCTGAAAATTATTACCATAGTTGATTGGTTAAATGCAATTAAATATCTATATAAATGAATTATTCGTTAGTAATTTACTTTGTATATTTGATCCTGTTTCCATTTTTGTTTCTAAAATTTACTTTCCACTTGTTGAATTGCAACTATCTTCATCAATATACCTTTTTATCTGAACTAAACTAATAAAACCCTAAGTTTGGCTTTCCCAAAAGCACCAATAACGCAATAAACGCGAATGTAATCATGATGTACCCTCATCATAGTGAGGGGTCCATAACTTCACATATGGTTCGTAGTCTCAGGGTAAGCTCCCCAATGTTAGCCCAGGCACGTTCCGGCCGACAGCAGATTTTGCTGATTCACCTAGTAACAATACCCAATATTATAGAAAAGAGGGTGCATGCAACGGAATGTTGTGTCACAGATTCTCAACCCCTAATTCCACTTCGATTAGTTTATAAAGCTGGTCTTTCACAAAGCACTAATTTCATTTTTCTTGTTGCAATCTATCTAAGATGATGTCCTTACTAGCTTAAGTACTACCTCTTGAAATGTCATACGAATAAACAGAGGTATAACATAATACACATCATCATCAAAAATAAGAATCGTAATCGTAAAATAAAGACGAACATAATATAATACAGCTAGTGTTATATTATTTCATAGAAAATTGTTATGATATTATAAAATAAATAAAATGTATTTGAAAGTTGCAAAACATTTCTATATACTTATCCCTTTATATATTTAATGTCGTATTGTTGGCACCATTCTATATAAACTTTAAAAGTAAATAAAAAATAACTAATGTGATAGATAACTGATATCCTTGGCTAGAAAAAGAAATAATAGTATCAAAAATATATAAAAGATTTCGATCCCTATCGCATTCACAAAAGAGACAGGATGTAATACGTCATTTTGTTGCTAACCGTACTATAACAGACACAGTAACAACTGAGCATCAGACAGACCATAGCGATCTTATTAGTTATTAAATT
Organism: Nymphula nitidulata; assembly: GCA_947347705.1. NCBI lineage: Eukaryota > Metazoa > Arthropoda > Insecta > Lepidoptera > Crambidae > Nymphula > Nymphula nitidulata. Next base: position 13,781,040 of record OX374630.1, on the reverse strand, counting down.
CAAATGTTTAATAATATTGTTTGAAATTTCATTTACAAAGTTTAATTATTTTTATTAGAAATTAACAAACTTTATCTTAACGATTTTTAAAATGCAATAATAACAATTGAAAAATATTGCTTCATTTAACGTTGTAACACAGGCTTGACCACCAAAAGGTCGTAGTGTTAAACAAACTAAAGGTAAACAGCAATATCCTCTCCTTTCCCACTTTAATGGCTTTACCAAAACACGCCGAGTTACTTAACAATGTTTACCAAACCGCCTGTCTATTCCCTTTTTATGGGAATATTAACTGTGCGTGTAATTTTGGAGCCAAATATTTGTTGATGCTCACGTCAACACAAAAATAAGCGCCAAACGTTTAGACTAAAGAATGAAACTGATATGAAATATAATTGGATTTTGAATTTAGACACGACCAGTACAGGAATAATTTTTGTTTGGTTTCTTTTTTATTGGTTTCATCTTAATTTATCAGTTGAAGCTCGGTGCCATGCGCGTTTACTAAATTATGTTTGCCACGGTCTTAATTAAAATTGGTAACCAAATACATTTATTAAGATACGTTGATCTGTTCTGGTCTCTGGCCTTTATAACGTTATGTAGAGACGAGGCAGCTTAGAAATTCTGACTCCATGTTATTACACGAGAAAATAAAATGAAGAGTCGCGTATTTATAACTATCATTTTTTTTCTCATCTAATTTAGTTGCTAATCTTTATGTAAATAGTTTTAAGATTGTGTTAATCTACGTCAATAATAGGTGATTTGATTAGATCTACACCTCAATACTTAAATATCCTTACAAAAATTGTTAACACTAATTTTATTCGCGTTTTATCAAGTATTATCAATCAAATTAAACATAATTAAGAATTAGAAATAATTAAACTATTTCAAACTGGAACTCGGAGAACAATCGCGTGCGCGAAATACGTATCGACCTGTCATGTTGCATAGTGTAAGGAGAACAGGAGCACTCTCGTAACCAACCCATATGGTAAACACGAATTGTTAAAACATTGGTATAATAAAATTAGCATAGTGAGGTATTACAGTTTAGTATGAAACGGTGTTTTTGTTTTGCGATTATGCGAATTTTTTTTTCAACAAATAGAACTTAGGATGGCGTTTCCCTTACACTCCGTATATAAATGCTTACTAACACAGCATATTTCAGTTAAAATACACCTGAACTATTCCCTGTTACTTTCACATAAGTATAACTCAAATGAAAAAGGCAACATGATTATCATAGTTTTGAACTAAAAAAATTGGTTTTATGAGCGTTTAACATAGGACCGCTTAAGTTGAATGTTTGCCTACCTAAATAAAAATAAAGTAAGATATGAAATATTTATGTTTTTATAGAGATGATTAAATTAAATGTAAGCAGTTGCAATGCCCTAACGGAGTTTATATCTTGGTAGTGGTATTGAAATATAAATGTATACTTGCCTGGTTTATATTGGATGATAGCAATAAATGTTTTGACTTTACCATGCGTTATTATAAAGTTACACACATTGAAAATTCATAATCATCATCAGTCTCATTTACATAAAAGTATGTGGAATAAAATCTTCAGTCGGAAATTTTAATAATCTTTAGTCAAAATTTTTATTGCTTTACTTTTTTAATGGTTAAAAAAGATCGAACGCGTTGATGTCTATTGCTAAAATATTTCAAAAAAGTTTGAAAAAATCTAGCTATTTTTGCTGATTTCATTTAGTGTAGAAAGAAAGAAAGAAAGACCATTTACCCATCCCAACTCTCACGTCTATTCAAACATGAATCGCTGATTTACCCTACACTAACATTTTATGTCATTGACTAATGAGACAATAATTGTTACATATTTATGTCTTGCTATCTTTTAACTGATGTACGGTTATGCAATTGTTTTTTTATTATTTGGATTTTGTTCCCTTTAAATAGCAGTAATTATTGTTTATTTACTATTTCTCCATAGAGTCATAGAAAGCCTCAAAAAACCTATGCAGAAACTCTCAGAAAATGTGATATTTTTATGCAGATTTTATGTCTCTAACAAGCCCGCTGGCATATCCTTTGTAATATACATATATATTCGATCTATTGTGTCTGTTTTGGTGGTAGTTCACAAATTAAACTGAGAAAAATAAAATGCTGAATCTTCTAAATTGCAATTCTATATAAGCTACTTCTTTTACTTTTAAATAAATATATCATCTTAAAAATCGTGAATCCTGCTGCATTTGTGAAAGTGTGACTGTGAAACATATTACTAACTAACTCAACGACAGCGGAACGCCATCACTTTGATAGTTTCCTAAAATACGTTTAATTTTTAATTTATCACTAATATTTCATATATCAGCTGTTATTATGATACTAAAAAACAAAAAAATATCCGTCGGATTAATCTTCGTTCGGTGCTACACAGAGAGGAATGTACAACACCGCCCCGTAACGAGATACTCGACCGCTCGCCTTTTTATCAGCGTTCGATCGTTACCAATAAATATTACATAATTATTATTGACAGGCCAATTTTTGTTCACGGAATAATTTTTACACGATCTTATAAACTTTTGCCCGTGAATATTTTTTGTATCTAAGTACTTATCAGGTGGTATAATGACGGCAGCAAAAGATTTTTCGAATTGATTCCACTACAAATGAATTAGTAATCATATGTAGAAAAATTGTCTACACTAGAAATAGACATGCCCTAGGGCAGGGATGGCGAACCAATGGCACGCGTGCCATTTAGAAATTACTGCAATTTAGTACCCGAATGATATTTTACATACCTACACCGACATTTTGGTCAAGTTAGGCATTGCATTTTATTATTTTATTTATTTATTTTATTTTATTCGGTAAATCATCAGCTGATGTATGTACACATACCTAATGGTTAAGTAGTTATTTATAGTGACAGGAAGCCAATTACAGATGATATTATACAGGATTGTGCCGTCAATACGACAAAAAAATAAAACATGGGCTATATTAGTTCATAGTAATGTTTTGCTACTTTCAAAAACATCTTATTTATATATTAATTTCATGACATTTATATGAAATAATGCAGCCAATATTATATTATTTCATACAAATGACATGAAATTATCAAATGAATAAGATGTTTTTTTTTACAACTAGATGACAATCAAGCTGACGGCCCACCTGATGGTATGTGGTTACCGCCGCCTATAGATACCTGCAATAACAAGGAAAAATCACTTGATATTGCAGGTGCGTTGTCATCCTGAGGCATAAGATGAAATGCCGTCCATGCCCAGTAATTACAAACATAGCAAACGTGGGCTTTTTTAAAAGTTCCAAACCATTTCTATGAACTAATATAGACCATGTTTCAATTAATTGTCGGCACCATCCTGTATATAATATAATAATAATTTTTATACCACTATTATCTAACCCAAAGAAAACTTGATTGCGTTGTGGATACTAGATAACGAAGAAATAATGATAATAATATGTATATAAATATTATAAATTTACTAAATAAACATCCATAACTCGTACTCATCATACAAATGAGCTCCTACTGGGATTCGAACCTGAGACCCCTGACCGAGTAGCCTGTACAGCAAGGGCTTCAGACTACTCGGCCAGCCGGTCATCAAAATATACACGTTTTATTATAACATTTTATTAAAGGTTTACCCTCCCTAGGACATATCTTTTTACACTTTTTTCTAACGTCTTTCAAACATTTAATAAACTACATTGAACAACTGATCAAAAATTTTGTAGGTAGGTATTGTCGGACACACGGTGTCCGTCATGGAGGTCAATGTATTAATGCTAAAAATAAAGTTTTACAATAAAGTTTGTAAGTTTCAAAGGCCACAGCTATGCAGGTAAAAAAACACATGATAATCAGACATCTATTCACACGTCTATAAACTTAGACATAATATCTAAATAAAGCTTGAAACCTAAAGTAAACATCTACAGAAATAACAAAACATTGAACGGAGAAGGCGATAAATATCTAGCATGACTAAAATAAACCTAGCCGAGTGTGACGCACTAGATAGGACCGTCATTGATGCAAGCGGCAACTAAAACAGGATGAAAGTTTGAAGTTAGGCGTCGACATATTAATTTATTGTCGGCTATAATCTATAAACAATAAAAGGAGAACACACAGTTATTGAAGTAAATTCGATTCAATAATAATTGGCAAATGGTTGTTATTTGTTTGGTGGGAAGTGTTGCGTTATGATTGGCGCCGCGATAGAGTGCACCCAGCGACCTTGCGCTTGCGTCGATCGGCGCGGTGCCAGACGCGTCTTGTCAATTTGTGATACAATGAGTGCTTATTAGCTATCGCAAATCTAAATTGTCCTGTTCTATGCCGCTATAAATATTCCAATTATTTAACGTTTTACCCCGCAAGACATTCAAATTATAAATAAATTATGTTTAAATAGTGCATAGTGAACTCAAAAGTTAAGAGACAATAACAATTTTAAAAGTAGTACGGTATAGCGATAATTTATTTCCATCCAGAACCGCTTGAACGTCCAAAAGGCCTCGGTAAAAACAACTAGAGGGTCAACAGTCCGAGGCTTTTTGAAGACGTACCCCCTAGGTCCTGAGCAGTCGCCAGCGTGCGCCGCGGCGCGAAAAAAAAATTCTAACTCTCTAACCAGACATCGGAAAAATACGCAAAAAATACTGTCGTCGAGCTAATTAAATAACAATTCCAATAATATATTAAAATGTAGACATAATAGTAGTAAATATATACGTAAATGGGCCGACAACTTGCCGCAGGGGGTAAGTCGGTCGTCTCCCGTCCTACATAGGCCCTCTTTTTACATAGTCGGTATGAATTTTTCTCCTTTATTTTATAGTTAATGTGTAGGTAATTTAACTAGCTTTCTAATAATACCACATTTGTATATGCTAACATCACCAGGAAAAATAAAAAAAATCTTGAAAAAAAGTCTCGATTCCTCTAGATAGCGGGACATTAATGAAAAAAGTTTGTGGCGGCCTCCTTTTATTGCTTCTAACTCTTTAACCAAGTAACGGAAAAAAAAACAAAAAATACTGTCGTCAATTTGATTAAAGAACGATTCTAATGATGTACTAACATGTTAAACATAACTAGTAGAAGATTCTTTAAATTCAAAAACTAAACTCCGCATTTACCGCGGCGGCAGAAATTTTCGTCTAAGTTTCGTCCAACCTCCCGTGTTAGTAGCTTATTCTACATTGTCGGTATGAATCCTTATCCTTTATTTTATATTTAATGTGTAGGTAATTTAACTAGCTTTCTATTAATACCACATTTGTATATGCTAACATCTCTAGGAAAATAATAAAAATCTTGAAAAGTCTCAGTTTCATTAGTTACCGGGACAATTCTGACAAAAATTGTGGGGTGCGGCCTCATATTATTGGTTGGTATGAGAAATAATAAAGTTATTGTTACAAAATAAAAATTACACGGGCTTTATTATTAAATAAACAACGTTATTTAGTAAAAATTTTATGTATTTATCACATTTAATATTAATAATAACTCACCAGAACCGTCGTACATAGCCGCGTCAGCGGGTCGGAACTTCGCACATTTTTAGAAAAAACACTATTTAAATGGTGTAAAGAGTATGTTCTAATGAAATAAAGCCTGTTTAATGACGAATATTTTGATGTATAATCAAGATTATCCACAACACTTAGTTAGTTAACACAATAAAAAACATTAACACACGGCACAGATGACGGCAACTTGTCACAGGTAAAAAATCTGAACTTCATTTTTTTCGTTTCTTATTTCGCTCTGGCTTAACCATAAATTCGGGACGGCAAAGGGAGCGTTGCGTTATACAGCTATACTCTTCAGCTTGATATTAGCGTTTAGTTTTTGCTGATCCGATTTTTGTGGAATTTTTGAAAAATAAAAATGTGCGCGTGGTCGGCGTGGACTTTTCGCGCCTTTTTTCTTGGTTCCATATGGAACCAAAATGAAAGTGGACTTATACGATCTGGAATCGCGGTGACTATAGTCACCAAAAGGCGCTGGGACGTTCTACCGGAGAAGAGATGTTCAAAAAATATATGGAATGTCCCTGTAAAATGTTAAAATATGCAGAACAGTGTTCAATTGTCCATTTTCTTTTTTTTGCTTTGTTTTGTGGTAAAAACAAGAATTTTTATAGATAAAACTACAACACAGCCAAATATTCATCATGGCATATAAGTCACTCTGGTGACGTTTAGTCAAATTCTATGTCGACCGCCATATTGCCATAGTGAATAACGGAGAAATCGACAAAAAAAATAACTTTTGTACAAACAAACTATGCATGAAAACGAAAGGAGAATTTTCCTATTTTTTTAAAATACTGTAGGTACATATACCTACGTGGCCGGCATGAAACATCTCCTTTGAAATGCTCGACTGGGGAAGGACCTCAGAATTCTGGTCAACTAACACTTACATTGTGATGAGTTCCTGCGGTTGATACAATAACATGTGTTGTGGGTGCAGGAGGACTTGCATCCTATGCTGCACATCCTACTCTTGATTCTACAAGGTAAGCAACTAATAAGTAACCTGTGTTTTATAAGCGTCTACCTGCTGCGGTTATAGGATATGGTTGCCACTTATCATAATTAGATATGCATGTCATTAATACACAAATATGTAACAAGTTAGAACCCTGTCACTTGATAGTATATAGCTCCACTCTATTGCAGAGTGCGACTACATCCTTGACGACATACCTAGATGTCAGATAAGATTTTGGTGAAATGCTGCCTACTCCTTAAAAATACCTCTCCTTTTCTTTATGAGGTTACAATTCCTTTTATTCGTTTCACTTTTTAATATCCAGATGTTCCATATCATCTTCAATGCACTTATTTAAATCCGAATCGAAAGGTAATGTTGTCAAGTCCATTTAAGTGAGACGAGAAGCGGCGCCGGCGCCGTTTCGTTCGTTCCATCCCATACAAACATGGTAAACACTCTATTGTATGCGAAGCGCATGCCAACAACGTGAAACACATAAACGTCGATTCGATACTTATTTGTGAGAAACTACTTCAGTCTCCATAGGTTTATTTTAGTTTATACAGGATATGAAAGTACATAGTGTTCCTAGAATAAAAACACTTTGACACCTACTTCCTTCGTTAATGAACAAAGTTATTGTAGTCAAACGGTGGCTAGTTTGTTTTCTGTATAAGTAGGTACTTTTAGCTCCTAAGTACATTGCTATCTCGGATAATACTTATTATTATTTTGTTACAATTATTTATTATTTTATACATTATTATTTTATAGCCCGATATCAATTGTTTAGTAGAATTATGTGTGGTATTACATCAAATATGTAATTCGCATTCCGAATTAGAGCAGGAATTCGAGATTCCTATGATATCCGAAGCGGATATAAATTGCGGATCGCATTTACCATTAGGCAAGCCGTACACAAATATCTGATAACATAATATTAACAGTAATAACATTAACAGTAATAACATAATAGTAACATAATATTTTTAACACTCACACTAATTATCTAGCAAGCATCATTATGTTTGTGTTATGATTTCTAGATCACAAGTAACATACATACTTAGTATAATTTTATTTATCATTACAAATAGACATAAAGACAACCATAACTCAAGAATACCTAATTATTCGTAAAATCATACAAACATTTTCCCCGACCGGAACTCGAAGACGGGACCTCTGGCTCAGTTGGCAGATTGGGTAAACTGACTACTGGACCGCAGCCAGCCGTCCAAACAGATCGGATACCTGTTCGATACCATATTTAATAATAAAATTATTTCACTAAGCAGTTACGTAATAAAGCTCTAAGTACGCGACACAATATACTAGTAGCTCCTTAATATTTCCTGCGCAGATACAAGGCTCTGTTTGTTTGAATAAATTCCAACAAAATCGCTACTTATTTATTACCGATACAAGGTGGCTTAGAGCGTTGCAGCTTATGGGCAGATTACGGCGATGATACAAATCCGCTCAGTAAACAATATCTAATCGATTTTACATGTTCTGCTATACGATATGGACCTTAAGTCCTTGAACTGAAGTTCCATTTTCCTGAGAGAAGAAAGTTTTCGGTTACAATGCTAAAAAGAAGAGACACCTGCAAGGCGACGTTATCCCTTTACGTAGGATTATTTTTAGATCCAAGTGCTACGGGAGGACCTGATAGATTCTATTTTGGCTATCTTGCTCCTTTGCTTGCACCCAATATAGACGCTAGTAAGAATAGTAATAAGAATATTTCAAGGTTTTTTGATAAGGAAAACAAAGGTACGGCAGGCAAAGGTAATATGATTTAAAATAGGAATATAATAAACTGAGCAACTGTGTCGATGTTGATGCTCAGTTAAATATAAGCCTAAACCGTGGTTAGCACTCCTCATTGATTTCTCCTATCGTCCTAATAACATCGTTAACAATTTCGAGTTTTATATTATAATCTTCTCTGTGTGTGACGTCACTTCCTTTAATCAATAAGATTACAGGAAGCTAGAGTATACCTACTTCACTTAACAATTATTATTAGTATAGTAATAAGAGAAAGGTAATGACACGTTACAATGAGCAGTGATAGTCATATCATGTTTAATGATGATGAAGATATTGTAATAACTGCTGCAGAGGACGATGATCTGAATTTCCGTTTAGCTCATGTTATAATTAATATAATACTATCATTCAATAATCATAAAGGCTAAAACCATCTCAAAGAAATGATATTCTTAGTAAAGGAAAGGCACAATGAATCAACTAGTAGGTAACACAATCAAAACTGTCATAGTTAATCATAGACGTTAAGCATAAGGTTATAGATTAATCCACTGTGACATACTACTTTAATTATCCATAAAACCCACTTCAGTTCACTGGCAAAAAATCTTTTATCTTTTTGATGACAAACAAACCACAACATGCAGTTTTTTTTACAGTTACGAGTTGTGCATTTTTTTTCAACAATGTGCCATTTTTAAAAACCCGCTAAGCTTTTGCTAAATCAACACTCACGACGCAGACAACTTGCAAGTCTAGCTAGGCTTAAGGCTCGTTTAGACTGGGTTGAATTACTTTAGTTTGACACTAGAAGAAAAAATAGTAGGTAAGTACTAAAATAAAGGCCAGGTACGTCGTTATGTTTTATCTATTGCTTTAAGCATAGAAAATAGACTTTAATGCTCGTTTTCACTAATATTTGCTTAGCGTAAGAGTCTCGTAGCGATTTTTATCTCAGTCCAACTAAAGGAGATAGAAAGTGACAAATGTTGTTAAGAGTCTCCTAACCTAGGGAATGGTTAATGAAAACGGTCATTAGTATCACTTGAAATTGCCAAAAAACATAAAACAATAAAATAAATAACTTCCCGAGAAATGTTTGGTTGGAGGATCAAACCAGACCTTGTGAAATAGCGGACCACAAGTGGGACCATGAAATAAAATATCTACTACTATTCTTAATTTTTTATTTTTATTTTTACATTATTATAAATGTTTGAAAAATTACTTAGTAATTAAAATATAATAAAACTAGAAAAATTTTCACGTCCTGAGGCAGGAATCGAACCCGTGACCTTTCGCAATCCGGGCGACTGCTCTGACCACTGAGCCACCCAGGACTTGGGATATCCCTGTGAAATTCTTCTAGTCTATCTGTATTTGCGTTTATGAGCTAACGTCCACCCTACAATGTCGAAATATTCTATTTCAACATCCGAAACGAGTATTTTTACAAAAACTACTACTAAAACTTATGTAAAAAGTAATTGGCGCGTCAGGTGGGTCGGACCAATTATTCTTAAAACACTGGATGAGCCATGTAGCAGTCTCATCCTTTAAGGATACTGTTTAAACTAAATATTTATTAAAGGTCCCACTTCTTGAGTAATTGACCATTAATTTACCTCGGTGTACCTCCTTGTTTCAACCTGATTTATTAGGCGCGTGAGACGATCTATATGAGCTCAGGCAGACACCCTCGTCTCAGCTGTGAAAGTTTAATAGGAAACCTGAGTTTATCCCGTCTGGAAGTAGTTGATCTTATCACTGTACTGTAGCAGACAAGGGTGTAGACGACAGCAATTTACCACCTTTATTGTCTAGCCAAATCTCCTTAGTCCTTTATAATCTTAACTTAGTTAATGGGGGCATGAGGGTATGTACTTCAGACGCACTTCTACTACCCATTAAGATCTTTTGATGTCATCTTAAATTATGAAGTCAGTCTCTCACCATTTTTGACGTTGTCATTATTACTTAAGGTAGACTCGTCTACTGTCTATTTAATGCTTAACATTCAAGAGGACAAATATATTTTTTTATATTCGAAGAATACAATTTGGAAAGCCCTGTTTCAGCAGCTTTTTATAATACTTACTCTTCTTCTTTTCTTTTCTTTCGTTTAAAAATATGTTCATTTATTATTAAAATTACAATTAAAAATACGCGTAAACAATAATTTAAAAATAAACAAATTCTTTGCATTTTTTTCGTAGGTATGTACCAGTACCAGTCACATTATGAAATCCCGATAGGACTAAATCACATAGATCTTATAAAAAAAAACAATCTTTCTTTAGCGTTAAGTAATAAAAATATCAGTTGATTTTCTTGCCAGATCGGACAAACAAGAGATTGAGACTTGTTTGCTTGGGATATTACCTTAATATCGAACAGAATATTACTTATAAAATTTTAATTGGTTGGCTTGTTATAAGTTCCATTCAAACATTTGTACTTTGTCTTTGTCCAATTCAAAATAACTATGCCAATTAAACTCTTAGCTTTAAAACTTTCAGCATGGCAATGCTGAAATTATTTTTCTTGAAGTTTTTGCCTTTAACATAGCCTTACTCTTTCGTAGAAAACGGAATGAATCGGGTAACTTGAACCGTGTCAACGGTTCTTCAGACATGGTAGTTGATTTATGTACGGCGCGTGAGGATGAGAGACTGCCGTCGTCGGAGACGTGAAAACTTAATGCCGTGGAGTACTAAAACTTGTCCCTGTCTCGAGAGCGGTTTAACGTGGAACTGATGCTTGTTTCACACAAATTTTAGAGATCTTAGAAAGACGCTGACTTGACACTCTCAAATGTTACTTGTCGTTATCTATTATTTGTGGTTTGGTATCTTGTGTATTGAGATTGTTTTGTTTAAAATTTGCTAAGCTTGTGTTTGTAAAAAATAGGAAATTCATACATTACACGTCGTTTCCATCTCTCTTCACAACCACTGAGCTATGTACTGCCACTTCAAAACACCGCTACGCTAAAATTCAGAACAGGATCCTCTTACAAAAAACTGGCCATAATTTCCAGTGCAGGAGCACATTAGTGTTATTTGACTGGCCATTTGGGAACTAAGGGCTTTTCCATTTAGGTCAGCGGGACCACTCGCTCTGAATGAACTATTTAGACACGTGACGCGTGTGCGCGGTAAAATTAGCTGGGGTTCTGCACTATTAGGGCCCCTACATTCGCCTGAATGCCTCAACTTATTTATAGAGCTTAAAACTTCCTGTTAATGCCTTGTTCGGCAAAATAATGGTTATTTTATGACATTTTGATTTTATTTATTTATTTTTAATTTAAAGTTTGAATTTTAGACCTATAATCTTAATCAAAGGAGTGGTCTGTATTGAAATGAAACGAGAATGAGATACGTTGATATGTCGTACAATCTAGTACTTACGATGATTTTTAAAAACAAAGCCGACAAAGAGAATGTAATCACTACGTTTAACACCCGATTCACACCATCAGGAACAACTAGGTAGCATCACCAGCACATCAAGCGTAACAGACCTTGAGACAGGGGCTTATTGCGTTCGTAATAGAGGCGGCTTTCGTAGTGCAACTGTTACACATGTGCTTTCGTGTATACAAAACACTAATATTAAAACTTATCATAAAAAATAAATACAGTAGAACATATAACCTCCTTCTTTTTTGAAGTTGGTTAAAAAATAGCAGCCCATACCGGGATTCGAACTATTTCGAACCAGTGACCTCTGGATTATTAGACAGGGGTACTAACGGTACTAAGCACTCGACTAGACAACCGTTACACTTACATTACAATGAAAAAAACATATTACGTAAAAATGAAAAAACATACATAAAATTTTCACGATGCGGTGTTTTTCTTTTAAACTGCACCGAAACTGCTAGCAGATTGCGACATTCATTTGCAGTCGCCCTGCAATTTCTTTCTGACTACGCACGCCTATTGCATGCTAGCTAACTGCACGGTTCACATAAACCGGATCCTAACTGTAGATTTGCAGCTAGTTAGCAGTCCGAATTAACACTGGCTCCTTGGACGTTTGTTACAGGAAAAAGGACGCTTAAAAACATTTACGCTTAAAAAACCAACCCTTATCACAAACAAAATTAAACACAGAGGAGTTGCCTAATGACTTCACAGTATTTTGGTCGCGTCACGCATTTGGTATAAATCACGATTTTTAATATTCATTCTCTTCATAATTCTTTTACCAAACAATGTATTAATTCAACTAGGAAATACCTACAGCAAGACCATCATTTTTATCTGTATACGTGTTTAAATATAGGTACTTATACAAAACATGCATTTTAAGGCGTAAGCTAGTCAGTCAGACAGCCAAATTGGGTTATCATAGATATAGTTGACACTTACAAAACCTAATCGATTCACTAAAGAACCTAAAAAGTAGTTTTAGAAAGACAGGAATACTTGACTTGTTGACTTACAAATTTATGCAGATAAAGGTATATAAGTAATAGTATTATAATGCACATAGGAACTAATTTAAATAAAATTAGACATAATTATTTCCGTTGAGAGAATTTAGCATACCACTTTAGGCAGGGCGCGGCGCTCATTATCGCGCTTTAGGATTTCAACTCGTTACCACCGAGCACCTTTTTCACTAAAGATAGTCTTGTTACTTTAACCTACAGTCAAGATAATTAAGTTTGAGAGTACTACACACCTTGCGATATCTTTGCTTGGTCATACTGTTACGACCGCGTTTTCGACCGATTTTAGACTCTATTTTTTTTTTCATTTTACAAGGCTGCCAATGACGTTGTAGTCAGTCTTGTTAACTTGATATGGAACATACATTTATTATTAGTTAGTTTCATGAACTGGAGGTGTCGAAAGTTCTTTATTATATTTGTGTAAAAGTTTCATTTTGACAGCATACTGTTTCAATATTGATTCAACTTGCTGTAATAAATAATATTACATATTTGTCAATAAGTAAAAGCTATCTTTTTGAAATAACAAATTTTGGAGCGACACGTAGTTATAGTTTCGGATTCCCTAGGCGCGGCCGCGTTCGTCGGTGGCGCCGATGGAGATTATCCAGAGTCACTTGGGCAATCCCAGACGTGGCGGCCTGTGCAATACGTGAAACCTGGCCGTAAGGCTGGGTTGCCTGGGGGTAGCCTAGTGAAATTGCTTCTGCAGAGCCTAGGCTACCCCTGCGAAGGGCAGTGGAGTTACCGGGTAGTTTTAGTGGGTATTGCCAGTGTCTTTATCACTGGGCGACCCCCACACGACCGTCGCGTAGCCAGCGGCGGGTAGGTCAGTAAACAGATTTCTCCCCGACAAAAAAAAGGTATAGTTTCGGATCGGACACTATACAACAGATATCCCGTATACATCGTAAGGTGTAAAACCCGTCAGCGGCGTGGTCAATGGCTTGGGCGTGGTGTACGTAGACAAGTTTACGTAAAGCCGAGGGTGGCACTTCAAATAGGGTAGAGTTATTAGTAGTTTGGCACGAAATAAAACTTTCATGGGTAACAATGGTCCTAATTCTGGAGAACACATGCTAACACCGATATGCAGAGAAGTTTCCTTCTCTGCATATCGGTGTTTTTTTTTTATGGAAAAATACTCGTTTCGGATGTTGAAATAGAATATTTCGACATTGTAGGGTGGACGTTAGCTCATAAACGGAAATAAAAATAGACTAAAAGAATTTCACAGGGATATGAAAGAAAGAAAGAAAAAGGGTTAAGAAACAGGGATATCCCAAGTCCTGGGTGGCTCAGTGGTCAGAGCAGTCGCCCGGATTGCGCAAGGTCGCGGGTTCGATTCCTGCCTCAGGACGTGAAATTTTTCTAGTTTTATTATATTTTAATTACTAAGTAATTTTTCAAACATTTATAATAATGCTAAAATCAAAAATTAATAATATTAGTCAATAAAAGCATGGAAATCATTCACTATGCTAATAAAACTTAAAATAACCCCAGAAGTAACGTGAAAAGCACTTTCAACAAGCTTTGAGGAGACCTCAAGGTAGATCGCGACGTACCTTGAGTTTGACAGTTCATTACTCGACTCAACTGAGGAATTTGCTCAAGTCGAGGATAGTTTTTTGAAATCTGCATACCGATTTTATCCTTGAGGTTGAGTCGAGTCACAGTCGAGTGGAGGAAATCTCGAGGAGCCGACTATGCATATGGGTGTAAGTCTTAAGATCAGTGCATCTCTTTCTCTCAATATGAGTACGAAAAGAATGGCTGTCATATGATTTGACATTTAGAAACCTATAAAATTATCTAAACTAGAAAAAAGTTCTATTTCAACAGACGGGTAGACGTTAGCTTATAACGTAACAGATAGACTAGAAGAATTCCACAGGGTTATCCCAAGTCCTGGGTATCTCAAATGGTTAGCTGTCGCCCGGATTGTGAAAGTCCGCGGGTTCGATCCCCGCCTCAGTACGTGAAATGTTTTCTAGTTTAGATATTTTTATAAGTAAATATATTTTTTTAAACATTTATAATATCGTTAAAATGAAAATTAAGAATATTTAGAATCCTGCGTTCAATTTTAGATCTTATTGATCGTGGTAAAATGCAGGGTTTAGGAGGCACCTCCGTACATGCCGTCTAAAATTGTCTATGGTTCCTTTGACATCTGTCTAAATTAAGCTGTCAACTGACAGCTCAGAACGAATTCTCGATATCTTTTTTCTATTAGGTACATATTGCGAGAAAGAGATATACTGTAGTTAAATTTAGACTCAGAATTAAAGAAAGAAAGAAAGAAAAAATATTTTATTTAAATAGGCCACAAAGAAGCACTTTTAAATCGTCAAACACATTCTTATAACTATTACAAAAAATATATTAACTAACAACGTCAAGTCTCTCCGTCTGTCATGTCTGAATTTACACCGGTTCCAAAAGTTGAACTACCGAGAAGATTCCGGCAACAAACTCGTGTAGTCACTCTTTTCAAATATTAAATTACAATGTTTGTAGTTACAAAAGTTTAACCTTGAGCAGTGCAATGCCGCCCAGCGAAAAAAAAAATGAAAATCAGAAAAGAAGGTAAGTCAACGTACCAAGAAAGGTACCCAATGTCAAAAATAATATCGTTATTTTCAGGCTATCTGACAGTGCACAATCACAGTATAGGTTACAGAGATTAATAGTCACAATACTCGTAAATAAATATATAAAACATTTGAAATTTTAATGTGTCCATGCATTCTTATCATCTAAATATTCTTGGACCTTATAGTAGCCTTTTTTCATTAAAGTTTGTTTCACATATAACTTAAGTTTGTGAAAAGGCAGTTCAGTTACATTTGGTGGGACTTTGTTATAAATGTGTATACATTTCCCCATGAATGAGCGACTTATCTTGTGAAGTCTAAAACTTGGAACAGCAAGTTTATTTTTATATCTAGTGTTTAAGTTATGAATATCACTATGTTTTGAAAAGGTATGTTTATATTTGTGAACATAAATTATGTTCTCATATATATATTGAGAAGCAACGGTCAAAATATTAATTTCTTTAAATAAATCCCTCAGTGTATCACGTGGCTTGAGTCTGTAAATAGCACGCACAGCCCTTTTTTGTAAAATAAAAATATCTTCAATGTCGGCTGCTGTGCCCCACAATAACAAGCCATATGACATAACACTGTGGAAGTAACCAAAGTAAACAAGTCTTGCTGTTTCAACATCACACAAAGACCTAATTTTTTTAACAGCATAAGCAGCTGAACTAAGTCTTTTAGATAGGGACGAGATATGAGGATACCATTGTAAACGAGAATCTAACTTAATTCCCAAAAATACTGTAGAGTCAACACATTCAATAGTTTCTTTATTGATTTCAACATGAGTACTAACCTGCCTTACATTTGGTAAAGTAAATTTAATACACTTAGTTTTCTTTGAATTTAACAATAAATTATTATTTTCAAACCAGGATAGCACTTTTGAAATGGCATTATTTACATCCTCAAAGTCAGTTTTAGTTCGGTCTATTTTAAAAATTAGTGAGGTGTCGTCTGCAAACAATACCGTCTCACACAATTTTTTTGAAAAGTAAGGGAGGTCGTTGATATAAATTAAAAAAAGCAATGGCCCTAATATCGAACCCTGAGGCACGCCCATATGCACAGGCACACCAGAAGACTCAGTTTTGTTTATAACAACTTTTTGAATTCTATTGGTCAAATAGGATTCAATAAGTTTTAATGAGTTTATTGATACACCATAATGCTTTAATTTGCCTAATAATGTTTGATGGTCAACACAGTCAAACGCCTTGGATAAGTCGCAGAAGATACCTAGAGCATCCTGCCTATTTTCCCAAGCATCAAATATGTGTTTTATAAGCGCAATTCCCGCGTCTGTAGTATTTTTTCCTTTAGTAAATCCGAACTGTCTATTGTGAAGCAATTCATTTCTCGTAAAATGAGAAAGTAATTGGTTAAGAATAATTTTTTCAAAAATTTTGCTAAGAGTCGGCAAAATAGAAATGGGACGGAAATTAGTGGGGTCATTGATATCTCCTGCCTTAAACAAAGGTATTATTTTACTTAATTTCATTTGATTGGGAAATACACCATCATTAATACATTTATTAAATATAAACGATAATTTAGGAGAGATAACATTTATTATCGAATTTATAACACTAACAGAAAAGCCCCATAAATCCTCAGTCTTTTTCATATTCAAAGAGTTAAAAGCTTCTATGATCGTATTAACATTGATTTCATGGAAATTGAAAGGAATATTGCACTTATAAACATTCGACTCTATGAGAGCAAGTGCGCGCTTAGTACACGAATTCAATTCTTTTGTGATTTTAATAGGTATTTCGGAAAAAAAAGTCTCGAAGGTATTTGCAACTCCATCATCTGTTTCTATCGTTTTGCCATTGACATTAATTTTAAAACACCTATCAGTAACTTTTGTTTTACCACTTTCTTGATTTATAACTTTCCAAGTGGCTTTTATTTTATTGTCTGATGTCTTAATTTTATTACTCAAAAAGTTCGCTTTAGCAGTATTACAAACCCTTTTAAAGATTTTGGAGTACTTTCTGACATAATCAATAAAAAATGGATCAGTGGAAGTGGACTTTTGATAGTATAGTTCAAATAATTTAATTCTACTAATATAAATACCCGGAGTTGCCCAATCACTAAACTTCCTTTTAGAACTGACTGTAAAAGTTTTTTGTTTAAAAATATTTTGGAATTCTATATTTAAATTATCAAATAAATTGCTATATAACTTATTGGGATCATCGGTTTCTTTAAGACAGTGAATTGTATTCATTACATTATTTTCAAATTTCTTCAAGCGACTATCTGTAATAGGCCTATAAGTAACTTTTTTAATTTGGTTAACATGATGGTGCTCAATAGCGATTTTCTGTCCACTATGATCAGAGTTTATACAATTTATAATTGATTGTTCAAGTACATCACAGTTACAAAAAATATTATCCAAGCAGGTAGCTGATATTGGTGTAATTCTAGTAGGTTCAAAGAAAGTATGAAGAAGATTAAAACATCTGAATAAGTTAAGGAACCTATCTGAGTATGAACAAGATACTAAAATGTTTATATTGAAGTCACCACACACAACTATCTTCTTGTTATTGCTACATATTATATTTAAAACATTTTCCATTGAAGTCTCAAATAGATCATAGTTTCCAGAGGGAGGTCTGTATACACATACAACAATATGCTGCTCGAGTTCTACGCAGGAAATTTCAATAGTTCGCTCAATAGAGTGACGAACAATATCTGGTCGTTCTTTATATTTTATATTATTTAATAATAATATCAAGGATCCACCTCTAATAGTAGATTCTCTTGTAAAAGCACTTACAATATTATAGTTTTCAATACAGGTCAAAATTTCATTTCTTTTTAACCAATGTTCTGTAACACACAACACATGCACTTCCATGGTCTGCAAAAATAAACTAATTTCTAGATCTTTGCCAGAAAAGCCCTGTACATTTTGATGAACAATATTTAAATAATTAGACTTTTCTGTTGTTTTTATTTTGCCAGAGACTTTCTCTGTTGTCCTATTATCTAATTTAAATGAATTGGAATAGATTCCAAAACACTATCATTTGTCAATCTAAATTGCTCAATAGAAGCATTGTCAGAAGAAAATTGCTCAATAGAAGCAAGGTCATTAATACAGATCTGCTCAATAGAAGCAGAGGGTTGAATAGCCAAATTTCTGGCTAAAGTTAAAAAATTAAATCTTAGCAATTCAGCTATTTGTCGTTTAGAATACTTAGATAGATTTATTCTATCTTTACTCAGGTAAAATTTATTATTTAAGGTGGTCAATTTATTTAAGTCGATAACATGTATTTTGTCACTATAATGTGCCATGTTGGACAACACTAAATTTAATTTATACCTAATATTATTTTCTGCTTGTGGCAAACTGTAGCAGTATGGCAATGTAAACATTACAATTTTTTTGACATTTAATCCATTTAGATAGTCAAGATAGTTTTGAAGCGATTTTTTGTTTACATTACCTCTGTTTCCAATTAAAATAATCAAATTATCATTTTTATTCAACTCATGATTGGATATTTTATCCATTATATTATTGTAGGATGAACCCGGACTACAGTAGTTTGTTACACTTTGTCCTAATCTGTTCTTTAACATAAGGCCCAAATCTTTTCCAATTTCATCACTAAATATTATATTATTGTTGTCTGTTTGTGTAGAAGAACTGTTTTCATTGCTGCTAAACATTTCGAATGTGGGTTGTTCAGAGAATGATGGCTCACACATTGACATTGACCATTCTAACTGATCCAAGGTGACCAGGCCTGACACCAAGGAACATCGCCTAGTCAAGGGGTGATTTTCAGTTTTGGAAGTGCTTAATAGGTGATTATGTGTTAATGTGTGTTCCCTCAAACCTTTTTTTGATGAATTATATTTATTAGAAATATCACTTAAAGATGTCTGCAGATTACTAATTTTGTCATTTAAATATTTTACATTATTATCATACATCTCTTGTTTTTCCTTGATTAATTTGGAATAAGAATCTAATTTGTTTAACAACACAGTACGTTCTTTACTAAACTTTAAATTTTTTGTAAAATACTTTTGCTTTTTGATCATAGTTTTTGTTTTCTTAATAAATTTATTTAATTTTAAATACTTTTTTATTTTGTTCCTGCTGCATTTAACCAATCCTTTTGTGTTAGATGTATTAATAGGCTCATCATTACAAGAAAAGTTCAATGACACTGCAGGATTTATATTATATGCAACAGAAACCATTTGTGGGGCACTATCTATCAATTCATCAAATAGACTCTGATTCTGTGAGGCGGTCCAGTTCAATTTTTCAGATTCTAAGATATTAATATTATTATAAGCCTCTTTTAAACATTTTTCCAATTCAGCGATGCGCCTGAGGGCCTGCTCATACTCATCACTGCACTGGTCGAATTGGTCTATTGTGTATTGTAATTTGTCCTTGTCCTCAATTAACACTAAGTTTTGAGTGTACAACTCACCCATTTCCTTTTTTAATTTACTGTTCATGTCTAGAGAATCCAACAGTTCTTTTTCATTGTCATCCCTTTCCCTACTCAATTGCTTAACCAACTCCTTGGAAGCCTTTAATTCCTGCAAAGCCAGTTGGTATTCCTCCTGGCGAGTCAAGGCCTTACGGGTCATCATTTTGTTATGATAGTAAACACAAATAAATTCTCAAACAATACCGTTATTTGTTCTCAAGAAGTTGTTCAATCAACTTAAAGTGAGGTTACTTTACGGTAAAAAATACAAACACTATCGATGTAATTCTATAAAGACTATTTAAACGACTCAATTAATAATAAATACAGACTAAAACTGTATTTATAATACAACTTACTTGAAAGGGATAGCAACGAAACCGTTTGACAACTAACTGTGATGAGTCACTCGCCGGTTTTACAATAACTTAATACTGCTATTTAGTCACAATTTGTTGTCACTAATATAAACTTTAAATATAATTAATATTTAGCGATTACTGAAAACGGGGCCGTAATTATTAGTAAAATAAAATATTTATTAGGAGCAAATTGCAACAGCTGTTTATGATAGTGTTGCCACTAGTTGTAGATGAGATGATTAAAGAGGTAAAGATATTAGGCCCAATATCTTTACCTCTTTAATTTTTTTCAAGTTAATTTTCAACTATTACTGTGTCGTTTCTTCTTTCTTGTTCAACTTTAAGTATTTAAATATTTTTGTAGGAATAAACAAACAAAAACCCTGTATTATCTTTATTAAGTTGGACTTTATTTATTTATGTTCTAGATGTGCCCGCAACTTCGCACGCACTGTGGATTCGTTAGGCAATAAAACTGTGGGCGTATGTTACGCGACTGTCCCAGGTCCCAGGAGACTTATATGTTTTTTTTTCGCGAAACAAGCACATTACTTTTTTCGTAGCCCTCACATTACTTTCGTAGCGGTCAATAGCATAATTTGTGCAGAATATAATTTTTGAACTATAATATAGTTGCATTACATCACTATTGGCATTAAAACACGGAAAATATTACTTTAAAAAAACAATCGGGAAGGGTGGTTGGACGCAGATAGGGCGGCAGGGGCGGGCGGCGGGCGGTAACGAGATGTGCGGTCACGCACGACTGTCCGCGACTGATAGCGCGCGCCCTGTAACGGAACACTTTAAAATGACAAATTAAAGTCCTGTCTGACTTGACAAACTATGACATATAAAAACAAAGTTGCTATGAGGTTGCTACAAACTTTATCCACCTTTGAATATTATTTCTAAATTACTTGTCTTTACTATTATTAAATTACTTAATAAATGTATTGTTTTGTTTAATTCACCAATTATTGCACACACCATACACTGAGGTTTCTTCATGTCACACCCAATCAAGTCGTATGACGTAAAGCTCTATCTAAATTTCATCACTTCAGTAAATAAGTAACAGCAACATTTTATTAATACGGTCAGCATAAATAATTAATTACTATGATTTTTTGATGACCAATTAACTGTCATGGCTAGCTATAATGACCTATTCAATTTAGGTATTTCTGATGATCTATTAGAATTTTTGGTTGATTAGGGTAGTATTGTAAGTATTCATTACTTAACCTTATTTAAAATGAATTTCTGAATATTTTCTTAAATTTATATAAAACTATATACTCCTACTCCCGATTTGCTTGTTTATTCGAAATGAAAAGGGGTTTCCCTTTTTAACAAATTTCAGGTTGTTAACAGTAGACCCGAGTTTCAAAGCTGAGGAAGGTACACAACCATTCATCAAACGCGATGACAAGAGGGATCGGGGAGAATAGGCAGCAACGGAGACAAAGACACGCGTAAAGGCTAGTTCAAACATAAAAACAATTCAAACTCGCTTACGATCCCATAATGGTTTATGCTAAAAGGAAATTCAATTTGCAAAATATATTCTTATAACACCGTAATTTTCTTGAAAACGCTTTGGGGAGTTCTTTATATATTTATGAGATCTACGTCAACGACCCCGCGCTAACTTTGGTTGTTTTTTGACTTGCAAACAATAAAAGCTCTTTTCTTATTTATTTACTTTATTACGTAGGGTGGTGCTGTCAATACGGCAATTAATGAAAACATGAGCTATATTAGTTCATAGAAATGGTTTGCCATTTTCAAAAACATCTTATTTTTAAAGAGACAAACCATTTTCATAGACTAATACACCTCATGACGGCACCACCCTACATGACAAACAAACATAAAATCAATAAAAAAATCAAAGGCATTCAAAGATCTGCTTATTTTGTTCCACTAAATTTTTAATATTTATCTATTTTTAACTGCGAAATAATCTATTTTAATAAAGCTTGTATTTAACTAACCTAACCTGACCAAAGAAAATACTAAGTGAGAGACTAAAAAATTTGATTTCGGCGACAAATCGTTAAATAGTCGACCCAAACAGATTTTTAGTCGCTAACTTAGTATTTTTAGTTGCTCAGATTATATATACTTAATATTCCTTTTCATGTTAATGCAAAATTCTACCAACTATGATTTTTACCAATAAACTTAAAAAACTCAATACCTACGTATATAAATACCTACAAGTATATTTAAAGCAATAATACGATTATTACCTATATGTTTATTTATGCAATATTTTTTTTTCGGTAAAATATTCCTATAATTCATGCCGTAAAATTTCACAACAATGTCGTTATTTAGTGAGCTATTTTCCTATATTTCAACATTTATTGTAACTAAGTAAGAAACGTACTTTTTACATATTAAATTCTAATAGTCCACTTTTCAATCAAGTAAAAAATCAAATAAGTAGTTCTAGAAAGAAAGCCCTCGACTCACAGACAAAGGACTCGATTTCAAGGATCGCAGCCATTAAACATCGAAGACAGTGCTCACGAAGGCAATAACGATTTCTCAACCTCACTGATAGAGGAACCATTTCTCTTTCTCCCCTAGACCTGATTTTAGCCGTATGACTGTGATATTTCCGTCCCTAACAGTAAATTCAACGTCATCAGTTTTCTTATTGTTTTCATCTCAAATACTAGTTGCATCATTTAGAAAACTACCCTTTAGTATTTTCAAACGAGGGTGATCCATTTAGCTGACCAAAGCACTTCAATAGATTGTTTGTATAAAGGGTAAGTATCACGTAATTAATTAAAAACTTTTCTTTGTTGTCTATGATGGAAGCATGTATGTATAGATACACATCATATTTAAGTAAAATATAGTTATAGAGCACTTTATCATGGTTAATAACATAAGATATAAAATTCCATTCACAATATCTTTTTTTTTATACAACTAGACGACAAACAAGCTGACGGCCCACCTGATGGTAAGCGGTTACCGCCGCCTATAGACACCTGCAATAACAAGGAAAAATCACTTGATATTGCAGGTGCGTTGTCATCCTGGGGCCTAAGATGAAATGCCGTCCCTGCCCAGAAATTACACTGGCTACCTTCCCCTTCAATCCGAAATACAGCGAACTGTTTCACGGCTGAAATAAGAAAGGCGGTGGTAAGTACCTACCCAGACGACCCTACATACGGGTCTACCACCTAGTATATCATCACGCAATTCCAAATGCGGAACTCAAAATAAAAAAAAGTACATGGCAAATATTGAACTATTATAGGTATTATACTTATATTACAATTATAGACATCTAGGGTACTTTTACTTGCATAAGTAAATCGGTGTTTCCTCTATATTATAATCTTGTAGTGATAGTGCTATAAGTAGTTAAATGTTTTGTTGTTGAATTAATGTTATCAATATGGATTTCTTTTAATACTGCTTCATAATAATCATCATATCAGCCGAAAGACAGCCCACTGCTGGGCATAGACCTCCCCACATCCATCGGCTTCCTGCGACTTTCACCAGATCACCTTGTGCTCCTGCTAATATTGCTTACCATGAAATAAACAAAGGAAACCTTTTTAAATTAGCAGCCATGTACACTACATGATAAACTTATTGAACCTGTCAAGCCACAGATTCCAGATACAATTGGTTTTTATTTGTCATAAGACCCCCGAGACACAGGGATCTTACATGGCTTGACAAATTAATCACCAAAATAATTCAACGATCAACAAAATTCAGTTCAAAATTTTTCATTTCTTTGGTTGGGTAGGTTAATATGGGGAACAGTTACAAGCCTTTAATATAGCTAAGTATTCACATTTTATAGTTTCATTTTATATCGCGCTGTCAATCTAGAAGTTCCCATTTGAACAGGGGAGCCAACAAGATACGGGCCCAGCAGGCCGATCTGAGTGGCGTAAATAAATAAAAGTAATAAAACATTGACAGCGAGGAGTGGGCTCGTTTCCAATCAGTGATATTGACAGGGGACGCTGCGAGACTGCCGACCCGCCATAAGTTGGCGACAGTAGGTGCGACTTATCGACCGACTAAAGTTTTAGAATAAAAGTCGTAGAATAATTAATGTCGATGGTAAATTCTATATTTACCAGCAACAAAACGATAATCGTATATAAAATGGTGATTGATGCCATAGGTTGATGGAATCCAATTTAAATTTCAACCGTTTAATTTAGCGTGAGCAAGCGGCGGGCAAGTAAGAGACGAAGGTTATGCGTATTTAACAGCACATTTGGTTTTTGTTATTGTTTACTTATATTTGGAATTCGAATGTCACAGTACGTATCTCTATGGCAAATTTTACTGTCCGTAGCAATAACGTTTTATATGGTCGCACATGTTCATAACAATACCCAATAATGATGTTAACTAAACGAACAGGACTGGCGATTTATGCGTTTACGATGAATAGCCATCGTTTGCATCGCCTCCAGCTGTACTGCGAAGTGCAGACTTAATTAGAATGGAATTAAATCTTACTTACCCAATGCTAAGTTTGAACTAAAGTCTATTGCAGCGTTTCTTTGGAAAGCAGCGATGTACTGCCAGTGGGAAACTAAGACAATCATTCACCCAATTATACTTGCTAATTTACTTTAGCTAACGTATAAATCTACCTTTAACGCAACCGTGTAATTCCAATAAAGTATATATCGTAAGTAGTTATACATTTGAGAACCCGCAAACCAGACTCAATAGGTTTTCTATTGTTGAGGAGACGTCAGGCAAGGTTGATAAGGACGAAAAATTTTTTTCAAGTTAGTATATTGCCAAAAATAAATACAGAACTCAAATCAGTAACACCATCGAGTGCTTCCAAATGAAAAGCTGATGTTATTTTGGTGCAACCGTGCAACTTCAATCATTATTTGGATAAGTCAATACCTTTAACCATAAAACGATATGTAAACGAAAACGAATGTGCATACATGAGAAAGTGCAGGTCACCGATGCTTTTGCTCTTCCCGGCATAGTGTATTTATTTACACAATCCCCAAATACATTCCAGGAATACGAATACTGAACTGACCGAACGGAAAATACTTAGTTTCTGTGGATTAAGAAGTGATGTTGAAGTGAACAGAGAATTTGATGATTATACGATAGATTATAGAAACAATATAAGTTTTTTTTATAATAACTGAATAGGTACGCAATTATATTTAGTTAAACCAAATATATAACCCTTCAATATTCCATGCGTTGAAATCAACTGAGTAACAATTACAAAAAAAGGTTAAAAACAATGAAAAAATTCTCCAGGCGGGAATTCAATCCGATTTTTTTCATCGTTTTCTTTCTTCTTTGTAATTGTTACAATAAAGTAGTTACAAAAAAATTGAATCACAGATGGGTTTAAAATTGATCAAGTAATTTCCGGAGTTCATATCGAGCATGTGTGTTGTGCCGTCATATTCACGATTCACAATTTTATTTCCTTCGTCGCCAGATGAAGTTGTCACAACAGAAATATGGCGCGGAAAGATTTATTCCGCTACAAATCGAAAACTGCTTTTGATGCCTTGTTATAACAAAATCCCAACTTTTTTTGCCGACTAAAATAAATATATCAAACTTTTGTTGCCTGTCATAATTAAAGTAATTATGACAGACAACAACAATTCTTACAAACAAAGTAAGAATTAATAATTTTGTAATTTGTTAAAATAAATTTTCAAATTCATATTTCAAATTATTTTTTTAACGTAGACTTTATTGTTTTATCTAATAAATAAAGAAGTAAGCTTAATAAATATAAAAACCACATAAACCCACATAAAAACAAACCAGCTAAGGAAGGACCTGTGGTAGAGACCGCTGGTTTCGATAAGTATTTGGGGAGTCTTTACTAAAAATAACCATCAAAATACTTAGAAGGCCTTTCAATATAAATCATAAATAATATTAGTATGTACACATCATTTATAAGTAAGACTAAGGTTATTATTAAAAACGATGATTTCTGAAACAGATTACAGTCAGAAATAATATTAAAATAATAAATGAAAGACCTTAGGCGCAGACTCTAGGTTACAAAGTTTTCATTTGCCTATTGAATTATAGAAGAAAAAAAAATATCTTCTAAAATTATAAAAATGGTACACAATTATATTTCATTATTTTAGTCAGAAGATAATCTTACAATGATCAAATCATATCAGAGCACAACCAGTTCAAATAGATAGAAGAACATATTTATATTTAGTCTCAAAGTTATTCGATTCCCGTGGTTATTCACAAGTCAAGCCGACTGCAGTCGGAACGAATTCGCACATGGTGCGAGACGAATCAGGCGTGATTTATATAAATGGGCCTAAGATATGAAGTTTACTTTGACAAGTGATCGTCGAGAAAACAGTCAAATTCTACAAGAAATGTTAATAAAGTCACTATTCATATTTATGATTTCTACAAAATGCACAGAAAAAGAAGTATCGCTAGAACTAGTGCCACCACGGTAAAACTAGTCAATAACGACATTAATTAATTTTGTTAGTATTTTCTCATATAACTAGCCGCTCGTAATCGAATTAAAAATACATTTTACAATTTACGTCACGTCATTGCAATTATTTACTGTAAAATAGTAATTGATACTTTTTTTTAAAATACATAAATATAACTTACTGTGTTAATTTGTGAAGTACTCACAAACCAGACGCAATAGGTTTTCTTTTCTATTGCCGTGGAAACGCCGCGGCCCGGCCGTGACGACGCGCGACGCAATGATAAGGGATGAAAGGCTATGAGTTCAATGTTTTACATAATTATTGCGTTACATCATAAAATTAAATGGATATTTTATATTCATTACCTATCAATAAATATTCATACCGAAACTTAATACAACTGACCCGGTCGTGTAAAAACAGTGTAAATGTCAGATGACCTTTTTATGAACCATGGCGCTGATCCAAAGCTTTATGCGCTCGCCGTAGGCCCTTCGGCTTGACCGCCTTGCGTCGATCAGCTGACTCACCTTTGCAATATCTGACGTAATATTTTATCCACCAAAAGCCATTTTGGTAAAGAATGCAAAGGCTACTAGGCATATCTATGTATTTATCGCATAACGGAGCAATTATTTTTTAACCAAACCAATATTTGCGTATTTTACCCAATTTACCGACACGAAATAGTAGAAAAAAAAAATATTTGAAGCCATAAATAAATCCACGGAGACGCCTAACCTGACCACCAACTTTGAATTTCCAAATGAAATAAGTTTCGGGTTTCAGTAGGAACCGCATGTCACAGATGTTTACGAAAGATTCGAAAAAATCACAAAAAGTTTGAATGGCTAATTTTAATGAATGAAACTTGACCATAACTTTTATAAGCGTAGTAGGACTTGCAATGATCTGTGATACGAGCTATTAATATTATTATTAAACTAAATACATTGCTTCAAACAATAAAGTTAGTATACATAGTAGTTAGTTCTGAATTCTGAATAACTTAGACATTAAATACAATTAGATCTTAATTAAGATAATTACATATCCTCATTACATTCTCCTCATGTATTTCTCCCGTGTAGGAAGGCCTGTGCCCAGCAGTGGGACGTATATATAGGCTGATGATGATGATGAATAATTACAAGACAAAGAAATTTATAAATTTTAAATAATTTATTTAACATAGACTCAGTATAGACAAGTAGGTAATTAATAACATCGAATACAGTCGTTGCATAGAAGTTAGCAGAGTAAGTACTTCTAGTAAATAAGTAGGTATCATAAATAAGTGGTTTTACCGCTGGTTCAGAACTATATTCGGGTGCATTCGGAAATCCCTTCTCAAATCACAAAAGACCCTAAATCACTGAAAAGGCTCCGAACTGTTTAGTATAAATAAGAAAACATTGTAAAATGAGATAAGTACAATCCATTACATAATTTCTTTAAAAAAAAAACCATTTTAATGTTATTGATGCGTTTAAACGCCTACTTTATTGTAATTACAAATAAAGAAAGAAAACGATGAAAAATACATGCTCTAGGTGGGACTCGAACCCACGTCTCTTGATTTGCGGCCGGAACGCGATTACCACTACGCCACCAGAGTACAGGTATAACCTACTAATTTCTTCAGCGCTTTCTTTCCTTTTCCAACGTTGGTTTTTTTTCATCGTTTTGTTTCTTTATTTGTAATTGTTACAATAAAAAAAAACCATATTTGAAATTATAATTAAATTGATACTAACGTCTATTTATTTTATATAGTGTTTGGGTCCATAACCCAAGTAAATACATACTTACTAACTTTTATGTCAAGTGAAAAAATGCGTTAATAGTAAAAAAATCATCTAGAATTCTAGATGGTTTGACAATTCATAGGCAATTGACAATACGTCAGCGTTTTTCAAAAAAGATATAAAAGCAAATATTTGCGCAAAAGACTCATAATTTCATTAACGCCGGTCCATTAGAGAACCTTTATGGCAGACAAGCGTGCCGCGTTCCACCCTCAAGTGGCCCTTACACTTCTGGGAATGCAACTACCTGCTTTTTATAGAGATAAGGACTGCACAAATATGCCACAACCCGACCCAACTAGATATTAATCGGTTTACCAATGTGTCGATGCAAACGAACGACGTTTTGAAACTAACAGCGTTATATCGCGTAGAAATGACCCAGTCTCCAGTAGTGTGACGTACCAACTAACATGTGTGTGGCCATATGGTGCTGCAAATGGGTATTTTATTTTAATACGCACGGATCTAAATGCAATTGCATTATGTGCGTTCTTTTTTTAAAAAAATGAGCATTAACGAGTTCTGGAGAATGATATAATAATTTTGACGCATGGGTCATTATGCTGGTCCAGAATGCACGTACGCGTTTTTGTCAGCGATCAGACAACAGAGTTCGAAATGTTATGAGAGCAGCAATGTCACGGCTAAAGATCAGAAGAAAACAGCACTCGCCTTTTGTGGGCAAAGATAGCGTGACAAATGCGACGCGAGCGCCGAGCACAAAGGTACACGGTGACTCGTGGAGATATTGTCGCGGCTGATTTAATTGTCCGTCCCGACGCGCACTTTGTCGGCGAGTTTGTGGTTCACTAGATACGTTGTGTCGCCACCATCAGGTTAAATTCGCCGCTTGTTTGGATGCCTCGCCCGTTGATTAAACGCCGGCAACTGCCAATCACACCACAACTCTTGTAACCCAAATGATTTTGGTTATAAATTGACCCAAAAAAATAACCTTGAACCTACCAATCACTCAAACAGTCACACAAAATCTCTTCCATTTAAACGACCTGCTTAGGAGTCCATTTGAATGGCTGTTAACCAGACGGCTAGCGTGACGATCAAGAAGTTGCGCTCGATGACTTGGCTAGTTGTCCTTCAGCTGTTTCATTGGATGCCGGTGTTTAATCAGCGGCAAACGTGATCATCGGCCTAGGCGTCCAATTAAGCGCCTAATTTAACAAGACGGCTGCGACATCTATATAACTACACACGTGACAGTACAACTTGTGTTGTACTGCCACGTGTGTGTTATACATTTGTAGAAATGAGTAAAACTACAGTTGACATCTTCATAGAAGACATTTTATAATCCAACCATATAGCTATAGCCACCAATAGCTCGTATTATATGTATAGAAATAGATACTATTGGGGTGTGGAAATTATTATTTTGCAAGAAGTACCTCATATGAGGGTTCGTCAAAATCAAAGAAATGCTCTTAATACAAAACTATTTAAAGCGTCGGTCGTCGTAAAGTTATCCGCCCTCGAGCTATTCAATACAAGAAAGATTACACAGAATGGACAACACGTAAGAATGTCTTCATAACTTTGAAACCCATAACCGATTTGACATGATGATTTTGAACCGATGAACATCTGTGAAGTTTTACCTTTTTAATTCATAAGCATTGTGTTGTGAAATGGACTGTTGTTTTTCGGCTCGAAGAGCGAACGGCGCTAAACTAAATTCAACAAAATCTACTAACAAAAGACCTAAGAACTTCT
The DNA here is from genome assembly GCA_947347705.1 of Nymphula nitidulata. Taxonomy (NCBI): domain Eukaryota; kingdom Metazoa; phylum Arthropoda; class Insecta; order Lepidoptera; family Crambidae; genus Nymphula; species Nymphula nitidulata. The sequence continues at coordinate 13,750,749 of OX374630.1, read as the reverse complement.
TTATAATACATGCTCACCATAGTATAGTGACTAAACTTGATATAAAAATAATAAGAATGAAATATGTAAATCGAAAGTAATTAATTTCCGCACACCAGGTCAAGACTATTATATTCATATATTAAGTCATAAACATTGTAAAAAATTCTGTGTTCTTAACAAATATTTGATTAACATTCGAATACTTAGTGTAAACTGTCAATGGAGATGACACAAAAATGTATGGAGATCCGGACACTTTACTAAAAAAAAGCAGAGCAATTTTTAATAGCCCATTCTCTTTTTATTTGCTTTCTTTCGTCGTTCAATACAAGAATGTTTAATAGAATGTATAAAAGAAATAGCCAAATAAAAAATTCATCCATGTCGCTTATGACACTTTGGTGACGTTTATTTTATTTTCATTATCTTCTATGTTGCCCGCCATATTGCACATTGAATAGTTTTACGAATCATTTTGAACTTTGAACGAGTAAAATACACTGAATAAAGTGAAAGGCAATTACCTAGTAACAAAATTTTAGGTAACTAGTTACAAAACAATTTAGTAACCCTATAAAACGTATAGTAACGTAGTCACTACATTATGAGCCTTTATATTAAAATCTTTCACATTTAGAACGAAGCTCTAAAACTACCATTAACTTTTAGTCAATTTACAACTTAACATTTAGTTAACTCACCCACATGCCGTCTAAAGAAACCGCCACATGTGAAAATGTACACACCTGGAACAAAGAAAGAAAGTCAATGTTACGATAAGTGTAATCGATACAAAAGAAAAATATTATTCCTTCACACATTCACAGTCAGAATGCGACAAGGTTTCGTATTGTGGCCGTATATCCTACACAAAGGGAACGGTGGGCGCGCGGGCACAATAAAAAGCCTATATAGACAGCTATATAATATTTGACAGTAAGCCTTAAGTTATAGACCGTAAGTATCACGGATGCGGGGTGGCCATTAGATGACAGATGAGAGGTATTTCAATGCTTTATTGCGCTGGGGTTTTTGTTGAGAAACGTGACTTCCTAAGGTCGACGACCTCGCTACTGACTCCTGTGCCACAAGCCTAGAGATAACTTACACTCAGATTGGGCTCCTGATATGATATACCTTTTCGGGAGCTCTTGTTAGCCTGTTGTTATTTAAGGAAACGGTTACATAACAGTTCTTAAATAGGGCATGAGAGTAACTGCGATAAAATCGTTAAGTAAAAATTACTGGGTGCTTATGAAAGATTATCTGATGAAATGGGTATCCATTTATCAATTTGGCCGAGATGGAGCGTAGGGTTCAGCGGGCTGTCATTACATGAAATAAACAAGACGTCGTTAAATTTGCATAAGGCAATATGTCTGAGAGGATACGAAGCAGTCGTAAAAAAGCAACCACGGCCTCTTTCCGCAAAACTCATGACCGTAATGGCCCCGAAGTGCGAGCACCGAAAATTAAAGTGATCATTTCCAAGTACCCAAAACAGGACCGTCTTGACATCACAGCATTAGTCTTGGTTTGTGACAAGAATGTCGCGAGATCTCAACAAAAAATTTTGTTAGATAAGTACAAATTAAAATCAATATTTACTCAAGCTAAAGTCGTTCTACGGGGGATAATTGGGTCTCATGCGAGCGATAAACGCTACGGTAGCAAAAAATTACTACATAGTAATGACTCTGTATTCATACGTACTATTACGTAGACAGGTAATCTATGCAGCCTTGCGGGAGATACTGCTTGCTTGCCTTATTTACCCTCACAGTACTTTTAAGCGAAAACTTTACCTTAAGCTTGCTAGCTAATCTCCAGTAACTAGTTAAAAATGGTTGCATTTTAATAATTTTCGCATTCAATTCCCATCCCCTCTCACACCCATTTTTTTCACTTATCCGTTTTTTAAATACGAAGAACACTATGTATATTTGTTAGATTATCACTTCTAATACGCTGAACAAATTAGATGAAATTGGCATGGAGATTACATTCTGGAAAATTACATTGGGTATAGCCTATGTAATTTTTCAGAATTTAATCTACTCCTAACTTCTGGCGCGACAACTGACACCCACTGCACGCCACAACTCTATATAAATAAAAACCAATATTTGTATGTTTGTCCCCTATGCGCTCCGAAACTATTGGTTCCTGAATTATAAAAACTTTTTTTTATTATAATACCTAACATACAATATAAGCATTTCAAAGCATGCCGCCGGGTGCAGGTAGTATCATATAAATCAATATACTCAACTTTAGCTATAAGAGATGGGTTTTGTGGACGACGTTAAATAACAAGTAGAGCAACCTTGTTTCTTCTTGGTTGATTAACGATGGTAGATGACGCTAATGTCTTGTATTTCATCAGCTATAAATTATGGGAAAACTTAACGAACCCTTTAAACTAAATAATTTAGCATCAAACTCTAAAAGCTTACAGTATTACAACTTCGTTAAATACATAAATATAACTTCACCTTTACGATTTTTCAATCAGCTAAGCTATAAAGTCAGCTCCGCTTTACCGTCTCGACCTTGTAAGTTTATTTATTTTCCACGATTCCTCTGCTACAAAGAGGACACAAAAGGTTACACTGTATCTCAAGACAAGATACTTCTACTTGGGCGGCCTTATATTCACAGTGGCTATTTTAAATGTAATTGCTAGTCTCTGGTCCGTCCGCAACATTTGTCGTCGGACGAGTTAAGGGCAACACTTTGAAGTAAATTTAACTTTTCTGTGCCTCTAAAAGATAAATAAAAATAAAATCTTCGATTACTAGGTCTGTCGTATGCACTTGTAATAGTACTTTTTTCGCGAGTGATACAAGGTCTTTTAAACATCCTGTAATTAAACATTTTTTTTAAAATGCAAGGTTATATCAGATGCATATCTAAATTCTAAACTCCTTTGCAATATGGTAGATATTGGTGACTCGTCAATGATTGTCGAAAATAACATCTATTTATTTAAAATTATTTATGGTTTAGGTTACGACGGGAATGACATGCTATAAGGTAAAAGTCCCCAAATTAAATAAAAAAATTAAAATAAAAGGTTACCTAAAAATATCACGACCGAGCCGACCGAGTGGTCTGTACTCTGTACACCTTGCTATACGGACTGCTCGGTCAGCGGTCCCGGGTTCAAATCCCGGGAGGGGCGAATGTTTGTATGACGAATACGACGAAGACGAATACTTCACGAGTCATGGATGTTTAAATGTTTATTTCGTACCTAACTATATTTCTTATATTTATATCCATATTATTATTAATATTTATACGTTATCCATATCCATACCAGAAGCTCTTAATGATGCTTACTTTGCTAGATAATAGGTGTGAGTGTGATAATTATTATTATTAAAATGGATTTGAGCGGTATAATTATGACTGTGACGTTATTAATAAGCAAAGAAACATTCCGATATCGTGAGATAACCCTGCTAATAGGCAGGACATGTGTCCTATAAAACGAGATAAGTTCCAGTGCCGGCGCCATATTATTATGTAGACCAATAATAATTAAATAAAGTCCTATTGTAGAGATTATTATTATGCACCTACTACTATATTTTCTTCAGCGGGCTCTGTATCTTCTCGCTTTTATCTACCAACCCTAATTGAGTTTGTTATACATATTGAGCTTTATACAGAGACTTTACATTTACGCCAATTTACGGTTATACATTTTTATTACTACTGTATCATATCGTTTTCTTATGACCCGTGAGACATTAAAAATTAGTCGGCCGCCTCTCAGATATATTGAATAATTCATTAGTTTATCGAGTTATATAGGTTGTATCATTGCTCTATTTGCATATCAGACATGTGCCGAAGCCCGTCAATGTGTCAGTCAAAAAGAACAACAATGATTACCATTGAGAACGCTATTGTTTGGTAGTTTGCTGATATAACAAGCCGTAGAGTATCTATATGTATTGTCAGAGCTGTTCAGAACTTTGATTTCTACAGCAGATGTGTATCAATGAATTTATGAACCGTTTCCAACGTCTAACGGAAATGTGGTTAATACCTCATATGACTAATGCTTACATGTAAAATTGAATAATTGTTAGACTAATTAAGAATTTAAACTAAAAAAAACTCTGAAAAACAAATTCGTGACAATAATAACAAGAGAAATGAACCAGATAAAATTTGTATTCCAACTAATATCGAGATCTCGTAAACAAGAAAAACAGTAGCATTGTAATGGTGTAAAGTCACGAACGTCAACTTTGGTCGGCTGCAGATTGTATCTCGACACGAGACTCGTAACAGACACACCATGTAGACCTTTCCTGACAGAGATATGATATTCCGACTTAGTTCACAATCTTGATGGAAATTAAAAAGTAGATTATTAACATTTTTTCTATTATATATAATAGGTAAGTATGCTCATATAACTTTTCTGTCTATTACGTACGATATTTAAGTACTTACTACTTAACTGTATTGTACGGAGTACGGACGGCACATTACGTAATACCACTTACCTGCACTTATTGTCCTACCTAATTAAATACAAAACCCGTTAGATAGAGCTTACAGCTTCATAAAATTTGTTCTAGCTATAATAATAATACTGTAACTCTAGTCGATGCTAATACATGTATGTTCATGAGACTGTGTGTATAGAGGAAATAGCAATCACAGTATCAGCGTCTGACTGTCCGTCCATACTAGTCGTAACCACAGGTCTCCCGAAGATCGCACGCACTTATGCCCAATTACGTATTCATCCCGACGGACAGTTTATCAATTCAAAATCTTTCTTCGGAGGACTGTTATGGGCTATTTAAATGTAATTTTATACAAATTACATTAAAATCGTGCGATGTCGATGTCGATATCAGTTTGTGTTACGTGGGTTGAATTATTAATATTTAAAGTTAGGGATGTCAATTTAATGTAGAGTCACGTGCAAAAGGATTTAAAGGTACACTTTTGACTCTAGTGTGACTTACTTCTCTTTGCCCTAAGACTCATTGACTGTTAAAAGTGTAAAGGATAGGTGTATACATCTTAGTGCACTGTACATAGATAATGTGGGAATTGCTATAAGTAGCTATGTAAGGTAAAAGCTCCTACTTATTGCGGAGGCAGTTAAAATGGGCTACAATTATTTATTTCCGTGTTGTATTCCCATAATTATACGTGATTATGCCATAAGACATTTTGGATGAGATCCTAAATTTCATTTTGATGTTATTGCTTATTGAAACTATAGTTTTTTTTACTATATATAGTTAATACATTTGTCATTAGGTACTTTGTTGGTACGTTATTAATAAAGCTAACCTACCTATTTTTAAATTTCAATAAAAAAACATTTTTTTCTTTGTGCGATACTGTACTGCTAAATATCATCACTATGTACTACAATCATTACAATCATTACTTGATATTTAAATAAAAGTGACTACACGAGTTTTTCGGAATTTTCTCGGTAGTTCAACTTTTAGAACCAATGTAAATTCAGACACGATAGACAGACAGAATTTGTAACGATTTTAGTAAACGTAAATTCATACATGACAGGGAGACAAACATTATGACATTGGTGATATAAATAATATGGAAATTTTGACGATTCGGAAGAGCTTCTTTTGGGCATAATTGAGTAAAGAATTTTTCATTTCATTTCATTTTAATAAATTCTAAAATAAAAATACCGCCGTAAAAGGAGCTTTACCTTACTAGCGTTAGATATTATATTTTTATTTTTTACTTTATGTCTCCCTAAATAAAATAAATTATCATAATACCACATTCACCCATTCAGACTTCTAATAGGTTAAGCTCAGCACAAATTCAGTGGAATATTTAAACAGCAATAACGAGAAGAGCGTTATAGCGTTGCATAACATAGTTACAAACTCAGAACGGGTATACTCGTCCGAGGCTAAGAGGAAGTTAGCTACCGAATTGCCCGGGGCGAACGACGGACGGTAACGTTGTTTGCATACCGCCCAAAAGGCCCGCCCCGGATATTGTTCTACACACAGGACATTCCGGCTAGTTGCTGTCAATTAAATCGATACAGGCAACTTTGAGTGACCTGAGATTTTTGATAACACACAGATCAAAGATTCATTTGAATGGAAATATTTTAATCCAATTCATCATCATCATCACCAGCCTATATACGCCCCACTGCTGGGTACAGGCCTTCCTACATGGGAGAAAAACATTAGGAGTTTGACACCACCTAGCTGGCCCAGTGCGGGTTGGTATGACACTTCACCAAAAATAAATGGATTAAAATTTACCTAAAGGGGTAGAGCATAATGGTAATTTCACTCAAATTCAGAGATCCGATTGAAACTTCATGATATTTAGTGTAGAGTCAATGATTCGTGTATAAAAAGTGGCTGTTACCTCCCACCACCTGACCTGGTGAGAACCACCTCTACCTTACAGAATATTGCTTCCAAAAGTTATGGTACCTAATGTGATTCGTCACAGATAAACGAGAAAGAGAGTGTATTGGGATATCCTATGAGGATGCGAGTAACTTCGTCAGAGATAAATGAGGAATGCGTAGGAAAGCGTATGTATTGGGAGGTCTCCAGGTGATTCAGAGTCGAGGTCCGAAGAAACGTTGAGGCGCCAGTGTGACGTTTTGGAGGCAGGGGTCCAAATTGTGCAACTTTTCTGAATGCCACAAGGAAAAAGTGGAAACCAACCACTTAAATCAACAAGATGCTAGATCAAAATATAATAGCGCCCTTTTCACCTCCTTGCAGTTCTCCCTTTTGGGTCGTCCCCAAGTAATTAGATTGGCAAGGTCATAGAAATGAAGGATAGACATAAGACTTAATTTAATTAATTATTTTTTTAGATTTATTGGGTACAGGCACATTTTTATTCATGTGGTGCTGCGGTCTTGTTTTCTTTTCTGCCATGCCTCTTGATTTTTACAGAACACGTGTACATAATACCTCTGGTGTTGGAAGCGTCTATGGTCAGGGAGGCAGTATGCATGTTTTCCACCCTTGTTGTATGAAAACAAAAAATCCGCCCAAGATCGAGTCGGACTCGCGCACAAAAGATTCCTTACCATTATCTATAATATAAACAAGCGTCTACCTGTTGCCGTTATCAATATCGAGCAAAAACAAGGAAAAAAATCACTTTTGTTGTACGGGAGCTACCTTAAATATTTATTTTTTTCTGTTTTTGTTGTTATAGCGGCAACAGAAATACATCATCTGTGAAAATTTCAACTGTCTCACTATCAAGGTTTATGAGATACAGCCTGATGACTGACGGACGGACAGCCGAGTCTTTGTAATAGGGTCCCGTTTTACCCTTTGGGTATGGAACCCTAAAAACTTGTAATATTTAATTGATTCTCTTGCTTCTAAATTTTGAGAATACTTAATTACTATTTAAACTGTCGTACTTATAGATGCCAGAAAAGATTTCACATAGGTAGATATGACAAGTTCCTTATTAATGCATTCTTAACTTTTTGTTTCTTTGTAGGTACTTGAACCATATTATAAAACTTACTCTTAAATTCAAGTGAGATTCGGTTGCTTACTATAAAAAGAAACGAGAACTTTTGCTATGAGTGGTAGATACACCTGTAATAATTTTACAAGCAGCTATAACTTAGTTACAATGTTAAGTAACTTTCATTTATTAAATAGAGACACCAAAGATCATAATTTAATAGTATTGACATTTATGAATTGTATGCCACCAGAGCATTGGCAATGAGGCATGAAATACGCTGTCTTGCCTGTCTAGCCAAGCTTACCAGACTAACCACTTTCGCGAAACTTGGACCGGCTTTTAGCAAAAATTTAATCAGTGAAAGTCAAAGGAGAGTAGCCGATAAATTAATCGTTGCCTATCTTTTGCATTAGCGGTGAAAGCTCATTCATGTTATCCTAGTGACGATAATGATCAAGAAAGTAAAAAGATCATAAAAATGATCGCTTTTAAAATTTTTGGGCCTTCTTTGTCTATTAATAATAGTAATTAGCTATTTAATTATTTAAAAATAAAATACGTTCCTCTTTATCTTGAAATCGATTTACGCATACGCTAGCTAGATTAAGATAACTAATGCAATTAAATAAGTTCAACTAACTTATTTAATTGCATTAGTTATCTTAATAATACGTTATAAGGTAACGGTAATATGTTTCCTACCTTATTATATGCCTATTAAAAAAGTAAATCCTCTTAGCACTAAAATAATTACGAAAAATTGACTGTATCTACACATAAAATATAAAAGTGGTCGATAAAACAAAAAACATTCTTTTCTGAAATATCAATTTTACTTCAACATAACTAATTGAATACTTAATTTTTATATAGTAACAGTCCTTTCTGATTGCGAACGGCTAATAAATATTGAAACATATAAGTAAGTATGCCTACAATTAATAATTGACTGTGACCACACCTTTGTGCTGCCTACAAAATTAACTCTCACGGAATAGCAAGTAGTGTTAGGTACGAGAATCTATTATTTTATTCTTTGGTAGTAAGTAATAGTTATTTGTTATACAAGAGTGCAAAGTTGCTTTTTAACCGCGTGCTCAATGTTGATGACCGAACAAGCGAAGGATTCTAAAATTAAATTCAAAAATTAGAATCCTGAGCGTTAGCGAGGGAATCAAAAGAGCACGAGGTGAAAAACCTTTGCACTCGACTGCAACACGTAACTTTTCATCCCACCTCAACGAGGAAATGACTAAACGCAAAAAGAAACATTTGCGCATTATTAAAAGTTTTAATCAATTCTGTTGCCATCAAATAAACTTCTTCGTCGCTAGAATCACTAATTTTAGGTTTTTTACTTGTTTTCAAGTTTCTTGTTTTAAACCTATGGTTTTAACAAATATGTCGTGAAAAGAAAATGTTACGCGCATAGCAAATTAAACAAAAAAAAAATTAAACAAAAAAAAAATTAAACAAAAATTAAAACCGACTTGAAAAAACTGAAAAGGATAAAATAATTAAATTTAAGTAGGTACCTACTCATCCCCTAGAAACATATTTTTTGGAGTTGGTGCTTCACTTTCTATTATTTTTGAAAACCACTTAGCATCAACTCCAAAAAATATGTTTCTAGGGGATGAGTACCTACTTAAATATAATTATTTTATCCTTTTCAGTTTTTTGAAGTCGGTTTAAATTTTTGTTTAAAATTTTTTTTACAATTTTTAGTGATAACTTTCTAAGGTCGAAGCTAGATGGGTGACCGTCGACTTACAATTGTTTCCTACTATCGTATCGTTTCACTAAAAAGTCATAGAAAAAGAAAATTCGCAATTTCGCATACATAGACGACTTAATGATTTTAGTTCTTTTTTAATTTAAAACCAAACTACCCAACTAATTGTGAAAAAAATTTCATGGGACCAAATGGCAGCTATTCCGCATCAAACAAAAAAAGAATCACGTAATTCGGATCAGTAATCTCGGCGTAATCGGTGTACATACATAGAAAAAAAACATACCGGCCGAATTGAGAACCTCCTCGTTTTTGAAGTAGGTTAAAAAATACACCAAGAAGGAGCCGAGTCTGAGTTTTTAACAAGTTAAAAAAGGTTGTATGATAAATTCGGCACCATGGAGGAGGAGAAGTAAAGAGGTTTCATGATCTTTCGAATTCACAAACTTAGTGCACACGATGTTCTAAATTCAATTTTACTTTATCCTCTAGCTAGCGGATAAAAACGGCTTTTGCACTCAGATATCGAAGAGCAAAAATTCTCTTTCCGAGATGGGGGGATGAAAAGGAGCTTTGTCATCTTACGATACAGAGCAGATGCCCACGGTAATGAATAATGATCGACGTACTATCGCTGGCTCATAATTTATAATAAACTTGACGAGGTTTTGGAAATAAGTACTTAACTTATTTATTAAATTAGTTACTTAACTTAGCAGGCTCCCAAACCGCAAAATGGAAAAGTGTGTATACCTATTCTTCTTAAGCAACTGGAACTAATTCAAAGCAGATTGCATAAGTTGTAGCTAATTACATCTTTAATAATTATTTAAAAGCTTTAGAAGTGTGAGCTACTGACACAGTTTGTATGTCTTATATAATAATAGCATTTAGCGACAAACAAATACGTATAAACGGGTAATAAATTGATAAAGTCATTAATAATAAAGTTTTGCATTACCATTCTCACGATTAATACCATTTAAAGTAGTGAGACGCGAACTCGTCCGTGCCAACCAGCCTAGGCTTCACGGACCGAAGCTGGGTCGCTATCGGCAGATATGGACTCAATTTGCAGACTTGCAGCTATGCGGGGCAGGCTAAAGCCACTTTTTATACACGGGTCATTGACTCCACACTAAACATCATGAAGTGTCAACGCACCAGGAACAAACGTCTCAGCGAAACCTTTGTTAATTAGCTTATGTGAATGCACTGAATTTTAACCCATAACAAAATACATTCTTACTTCCATGCAGCAAGTGTCAAATTTGCAACGAAAGTGTCACGTAGATACAGTACATTGTGGGAATCATTTGAGCCCCTTTGTTTACACAACTGCGCAGCATTTACCTGTGTTAAAAGTTCGTCCCTCATATTGAGAGCTTTATATAAGCTTATGTTAAGTAAATGCTGTTCATTTGCATGGAGATGGTAATTTTATTCTAAGCACATAAAAGGGAATACACAAAGACAAATTAAACTAAACATGATTAACACCTGTTCAACGACAACCTCGCGACATAGTTGTGTACCTACCTGAAAAATATTAGCTTTAAAATATAATTACACTGTCATTTAAATATGTGCCTATTCATACAGACAGTAGTAGGTAATATTATTCAGTAGGTACCTACCAATATTTAGCCTCATTAGTAGAATAAATAATAATACTAGTAAGTACTAAGAATAAAAAGTTATCTGTAACCCTATTAATCTTTGTACAGTCTACTATAGAATGCTTTCTTTTAGGTATTAGTGGAGATATTACTATGAACGACACAAAGATACGCGGAGGAACCGAGGACATCTCCAAAAGCCAGTGTCACACGGTTGTCACAATAATTCGTTAATTTATCATCCTCACTTCAATTTAAACATACAAGTTGTAGTCCGCTGATACCTTTTTTTATTTTGTCGATCCAGCAAAACGGTATTTCATGTCACTCATTCATCCTTTTAATGAAAACCACTCTCGTAAAAATAAAGAAATTTCTTGCTGATTTTCTTTTATAGGTACTATGTACAGTCGACAGCACATCAAACGTAACAGTTTGATCTTGAGTTCGCCCTTATTGCGTTTGAAAATGGAGGCGGATTTTGTAGTGCAATTGTTACACTTAATGTGCTGCCGTGTGTAGGTACTTAGGTTTTTTAAATATAAAAAAACAACAACGACTATATATTTCAAAATGAAATATATAGTTTTCAAAATGAAATATATAGTTATTACGGTTTTAAATATAGACAGTTGCATAATCACGGCAAAATTACGTCGAAAGTATGACACAGATGTGCTGACTGCTGTCGTCACTCTCCTCACCGCATAGTCAATCAATATCTCTTGCTGACTATTAGACAAATGAAGTGGTGACGACTACTCTGCTTAGACGACTATGCTTGACCTAGTTGCGTAGAATATTGAGATAGATATCTAAGTTCCGATAAATGTTAGAAGAAAACAGTCGCATCTAATCTGCAGTGATTTGTGACAATGACATACATGCAGAAAGACTGCATTAAAGTCACACAATGCTATTTGGATAAATTAATAGACAGAGATTTTCAACATAGTTGAACACTGAAACACTTATTAGCCCAGTCCTTGATAAGCTGCTGAGCTATGATGACCGAAAACAATAGATTATATCCATGTTAAAAACTTTGATAAAAGCGATTAGATAGCTGACGGCAAGGTGACAACAAACATTATCGATTTGAAAACAAAATAATCATTTTATAGATGATGTCATAATTATCTTTAGGGAATTCTGGGCCAGCTAGTAGCATTAATTGTACTGTATGCGATACTAAGTACATAAATCATAAGTATCATTCTTGGTATTAGAGGGGGAAAGAAGTACCATTAGTATCATTAATGGTCCAATTAATAGGTACTACCTTCTAGTCCAAAATATCTTGTAGATACCTATCTCTTTAGCACGATTATTCTTGATCTGTTTTGGATGTAGTTGAGATCAATTCTAAAAGATTTTTGAAATTAACACAATCAATAGGAATACCTTCACTGTATTACTGCAGTTTATTCAAAAAGAATTTGTGTTATCTACTGCATAAATTAGAACTCAATCTGTCAACATCGAACCCTTTTGGGCTAGATCGTATTTAATTAATAGTTTTACATATTTAACGAAACGAAAAATTATTTATTTCAGATAAATATATATTTACAATACTTTGAAGACACATTAAATGAAAAAGTTAGTTCGATGTTGGTGCGCCATAGTTTTTGTCACGGAACAATTCATACAGTTTCAATTAGAACATACTTAAATGAGCTAACAATAAAAGTAATATTAATGATTTAGAGATTAAACACTTAATTTAAATATTTGTTAAGTGAAATTGCACCTGATAGGAAGCAACTATGAGGTCTATAATTAAATTTGTACGTGTATGCCTTCCTGGGTGTTTGCTAATTCTCTAAAAGAGTTCCAATTTGCAAAGTTTGGGGAACAAACGGGGAGGCAGGGATCTTCAAATACTTAGCTGTTCGTATTATAAAGAATTATCGTAGCGCTTTGTTGCTGTATAATTGTTGAAACATACACTGTAATTATCAATTTGCAAGCATAAGGACATTCCGAGTCGAGGTTGTACGCACGGATAACATCGCTAATTTGGCTTCAAATACTTCGACCACCGTTGATTGCAGATAGACCGATTTAGCTTTCAGAACGATCCGTCCAACGGTAGCACTTGACTTAGAACTTAGGAATGGCTCTCATTCCGTCACGCTCGTTCTAAGAAAATAGAGTCATCTGTGCCTAATTCCTGTTAACTCTTATAAACTTATACATAAGGTTGGAAATCAACTAGGTTAGTAGTTAAGATGCTTATATGCCCGATGATTAGAGATTATTGAGCTTTAAGCGTTTGCTATAGGGGTTATATATATTGAACTATAAATAGTGTAAATGCAACGGCTGCCAGTGTGTCCGATTAGGTCGATGTAACAAGTATTTTGTGATAGTTTTAGCGCAGTCTGTGATCAGCTCCATGAGATGACAAACTGACAGCTAAACTTATATCTCATAAGTATAATACCTACTTACTGACCTACTACACAGAATCAACGAGATGAGTACAACATTATTGATTCTATGCAGCTGTGTTTTATACAACATTTTAATGTGCCCTTTGTAGTACTTTCTCAGAATCAACAACAATATTAAACTGATATGCAAAACCAATATCATTTGCTGATTCACCTCACAAAATTTTTAGTTTTCCAAAATTTTTTTACGTATGAACGTTTTATATCAAACAATATTACACTATTGGAGTTTTGGAATCATAATAATACGAGTTGATTTAACTAAAAAAACGCGTAAAATTCTAGAATTGAATGGCATTAGAACTATAGAACCCAATATAATTCTAAATGTGGATACTTTATAACTTAAGACTAATCCTAATTTTATAATATTTTTTTACAAATTGTTGAATTAGTCACAAGTTTCCCAAATAAATAAATAATTACCTATTTTCATCCATAACTCTATTTCTATTCTTCATAAATTATTTACAGGTAAGCATAAAAGACTCGTCAAACGCTTCGCTTTGTCTTAAAACTAATATTATTATTGAACTAAAATCCTGGTCAATGAATATTTTACTTGCTCGAATAAACAACTACATATCTACTACAGTTTTCTACGGCATCACTGATTAACATTGAGGTAATATCATGCTGTAATCAAAGGCAATTTATGATTTTAAACGAATTTGCATACTGCATTGAAAGGTTAACCAGTACCAGCTTCAGCCAGATTGGTAATATTTTTATTCAATATCTGGAAACGACAACAAAATGAATCAGACTTTTTATGTTTATTTGTGAAGGAAAAGTTGTGCAAAGTTTTAAACGATTGTCTGTTTCTGTATACTACATTAGAATCCAAACACGTTATTGAATTTAAAATAAATATTTTTAAATGCCACACAATGTAGGTACATTATAAATAACTTATTAGCCATTTGACGACCGGCTGGCCGAGTGGTCTGTGCCCCTTACTATACGGGCTGCTCGATCAAGAGGTCCCGGGTTCAAATCCCGGTAGGGGCAAATGTTTGTATGATGAATATGAACATTTGTTCACGAGTCATGGATGTTTATATGTTTATTTAGTATATTTCTCATATTTATATACATGTTATTATCATTATTTCACCGTTCTCTAGTATCCATAACACAAGCTCTTAATGTTGCTTACTTTGGGCTAGATATAATAGGTGTGAGTGTATAATTATTATTATTTCCCTCGCTGACCCTACATTTTGACATTGGATTTTAATTAATTGGCAGGACATAAATGGAGACAGTATACGAAAGCTTGGTCATTGGACGTCTCGTTGGAGGTCGACTACGAAAGGTGATGGTAGACGTCCGGCCCATGCGGAAATATACATGCACGGCATAAAGTTGGGTGGGTATTAAACAAATTGTTTTTTTCCATAAAACCTCTATTATTATTACTTTCCCTACTAGAGACAAGACGAGCCAGAACGTGTATTATCTACATTATAAATCCTTCATCATTATCAAGACATTGCCATGAAATACAGCCGATAGATAGATACAACGTGCCTACCGCGGAAGCAAAGAGACCTTCATAACACCGAAATTGGGAAGATTCTTGTTTGCTATATAGTGAATAAAAAGCAATATACTTATAACAATTTCCGATAAAGCACATACTTTGATTAAATGTATAGTTAATCGCACCATATTAATCAAGACATACCTACCTACTAATTAACGTCCGTCGTAGGCACAATTAATAATGTAACTATAAAGATCTACCAACACGCAAAATAAAAACAAAAGCTGCCTGTGTCTACTTATTGTACCTACATATATTTTATATCATCATCATCGTCCCACTGCTGGGCTCAGGCCTTCCTACATGGGAGAAACACATGAGGAGATTGGGCCATAACACCACTATGCTGGCCCAATGCGGGTTGGTGGGCTGTTGCCGTAACAACCGAGACCAACGGCTTAACGTGGCTTCCGAAGCACGGAGGAGCTCGAGATTATAAATTTGATTGACCCATCCCGGGACCGACCATGGCGAAAGTTGCTTTGTTTTCGATATCGAAACCAGAGCGCTCAAACCAATACGCCACCGAGCTCCACATAGGATGATGACATTTTACTTACTTTACATACCTACCTGAAACCTATGTGAAAATTGTTAGTAGAAAGTTTGTTGTAACATCTATTGAAGATCGATCGTTTGGTAAATTTTAATCATACTTTGGCATTACTATGTAAAAGATAAAAAAAAATGTAATAAATTACCTATCTCGCGGATTTTTATTCGCATCTTTGATAACAACTTCCACCTATCACTTAAAAAAGAATAATAAACCTTCTTGATGAACCCCTATCTCTACCCAAACAAAATAAAAGATATTTTATTGAAACCTGGGCTGTAAATCTTTAGGTAATACTAGGTGAGAATACCAGCTAAAGTGCATGTAGGTATGTCCACACACTGGCCGGAGCCAAGAGCCAACCGACCTCGGTAAGTACCTGGCGCCATATATGGCGGGCGGCGACTTGCGACACGAGGAGCTGTGCAGACGCAGGTATTTTAGGAGCAAGCCCTAAATTGTTTACATGCAACGCGTGCACTTGTTTATATTTAAATTAATCTGAAATGTCACGGATCTTACCCGCAATGTACGAAAATAAGTGCTATTCGTTTGTTGTTTTATCTTCCGAATTATATTTCAAACGTGTGGTGGACAATGACGGCAGTCTATCAATGAAACCGCTCATAAAAAATGTGCCAAAATTTGAATTATAAAGCCTAATCGGAATAGTCGTGATCGTAATTATTTCCTTCAAAAAAGTTGCAGTACGTTTCAGAATGTATGTATTTTCGTAGAAAAATATCAGAAAAACACCATGCAGGTTTCGTAAAAAAATACTAGTAAGTACTTAGTTACTGTTTATCTATAACACAAATTGAATAGACTTGTTTCCTTTTTCCAATTCTTACCTACCTACCTACCTATAGTTTTTATCATGAAACAATCTTTAACTTTATTACATTCAGCTTGCAACTACGGTGGTTAAGTTAGGTTTTTATAATAAAAAAAGTCATGACTGAACAATATGATTGTGGCTCGAATTATCAAGGTAATAGAATATTGATCAACTTTAGTAATTTTACAAAAAATATCGCTATTTATTAAGAACTCAATAAAAATATGCCGCGGCAAAATATAGGTAAACTAATTATCTATGTCTAGTCCACAAATTGCAACGTTTACCTTTCCAAAGTCCATTATGCAAAACATGCTCCGAGTTTTATTACCAATCTGAAGTTTGAAAGTGGAAAGAAATGTAAATGTGTATCGGATGAATATAAAGTACCTTCACTCCCTGTTTGCTTGATTGATGACTTGAAATGAGGATGCGACTTGGAAATGACAGAACTCCACTGCAGAATTCACCGAGGAAATTATTTAGAAGAACTCGATTTTAAGGCAACTAGAAGTTATAGAATACTTCATTACGACGTGTGAACTTTCGTCATAAATTAGAAGTAAGAAGGGAAGTATGAAATCTTAAAAGTGACTAGTTGAAAAAGACTATTTCGCGGTCAGAGTACCTAACCGAATTTTAAATGGCACTTTTAATGCCGCTTACGACTTCATCTTTGTATTTAAAAGTTACGACATATATGTAAGTATGACCAAAAATTATTGTCCATCAAATTAATGAAAAATGATACACAAAAGCGTTGCTGTTCAATGTGAAACGAGAAAACTCGAGCAGAATGACATCAGAAATCCGAAAAACATTAATACTAAAAAGATTGCCTCGTCGCCAAAATTGTCGCAGATTTCCAAACTGGGACTGACAATCGAAGTTCCCGAGCGAAAGGCTATTATGTACCCTAATAAGGGCCTTGGGGGCATTCCTTGACACGGCCAAAGGACGCCGCCGAGGACAACAAGAACCAAATCGCAACCTGTCTCGGTTATTTAAAGATCGGAAATTTCTACGAAACCACGCACGCCGCTATAGTAAGCGTGATTGGGATGCGCCACCTTTTGCCCGATCTCCAAAACTGGATTCATGCTGTTTTTATAACAACTCAGGGTCTAAGAGCCTTGCATGCTTCGAAAGTTTAGAATTTTAACTTTTTAAGATACTGCTCCAATGCAAATGCATTATTTCTCGTGATACCACAGATTTTTCCGCTCTAAGAATACGGTTCTTTTAAGTTACTTGATAGAAAATTTTGGAAACGAGGCGTATGATTAAGAAATACAGTTTCATTATAAGCGACCAACACGATATTAGACACGTTTATATATATATATATATATATATATATATATATATATATATTTATACAACTAGATGACAAACAAGCTGACGGTCCACCTGATGGTAAGCGGTTACCGCCGCCTATAGACACCTGCAATAACAAGGGAAAATCACTTGATATTGCAGGCGCGTTGTCACATCCTGAGGCCTAAGATGAAATGCCGTCAATGCCCAGTAATTACACTGGCTACCTTTCCCTTCAATCCGAAACACAGCGAGCTGCTTTACGGCTGAAATATTATATTTACCAATATATATTTTCTATATTCTTATCGGGCTAGCTCTTGGCTTTCATCTCACTGATGATAAGTGATGATAAGGCGAGCTTCTTCCGTTCTCCCATTCCTCAACTACAGAGGAACTGGCTGTCTTACCTCCAACTCCCGGATCACAGCAATGCTGTCAACATTATTGCTATGGCGGCAGACTTAGGTCAGTTCTATGTCAAATCATACTTTGTAATTCGCATAGGTAATAATATAAGCGGTGATTTCCTCTTTCTGTAGAAATTGCAAACAGAATATAATAATATTTAACGCAGCAAATTTTCAACAAATGCGCGTTCTGGAAAATTGTTAAGCGTTCGACAACCAAAACAGAGGGATACACTTATCGTTTATCGGCTTATCAGTGAACACTCGCTCGATAAAGTAACTACAAAGTGCCCACGGCTTTCCGATCCGCAGAGATAACTTGCACAATGCAATGCTTAAATGTATTCCAAGCAACTTACATGGCACGCCTTTTAAAAGCCAATAATTTTAAGGTCTAAGTAATGTAATCGCTCCCAATGAACGAAAGTTGCATTTACGTGTATAAAATATTTTTGTTTGCAGAATTATATTTGTTAACAATAACGAAAGCCTCTAATGTCTAAATTTTATTGCATTAAATTTACTCGTGTTTGATAAATTGATTGTAAAATTGTTTGGAAGTTAGGTAGGTGTTATTATCTCATAAATTGGCTAAAGTTTAATTTAACCAAATTGCCAAAAAGTTTAAAAAAAAATTATTTTCACAAAACAGTACGTTTTAAAATCATATGTATACGTACGTACACAACGTATACAATGCACTCGATGTCCGCCATTCCTCAGCACGAGATCCCGAGCTTTTATGTTGTTTTCCTTTCCATTATCGTAATAAGTTTAAGATACAGACAATGTAAAGAGATAAGACTGCTCCCCGGGATAACCTAGTAGAAGCCTAGATTTTGAGACAAGAAAACTCAATATTGTGTCCCAGGTAAAAACTTCGAATCGCTTTTCAATAAAAACAATGTAAGGCAAAGTTGTTAACTTTATCTTATCTACTTCCTATTTAAGATTTCAGTCCTTGTTTTAAAACTTACCAAGAAAACAACGAGCACTCACCGAGAGAGCGTTTAAAATACATAAGTAAAAGCTCAAAATTCCGGGAAAATTTTTTTAGATTACTACGTCTCTTTTTTTTTAAAGCTCGATTATTATAAATTTATTAGTAGTAATATTTATATTAAATTAATAGGTATACAAAGTTTGATAGAGTTATGCGGAACAAACAAAATTTATATTTTTGGATTATTACAGTTTTATCTCAGACTTTGATTTAGACAAAAATAAAAATAAATTAATCATCAATGTCACATCGTGCATTACGCTATGGTCTAAAATAATCATCACGGACTTCGGATTCTTCTAACTAAAGACATAATGTCTTGGTATTCAAAAAACAGTCTACTAAATACATTGTTCTACATGTGAAGGTAGGTATTTTCTCATCTGCTGATACACAGGCTATAAAAATAAAAATGCGTCACGCCGTTTCATCATGAATCTTAAATCCAGAGGCTAAGGTAAACGTGCAGGTAGGCACCGGCCTTTTACGGCGAATATTGGCCTTGAGTCATTTTCGTCCACTAAGGCCACACTTTCGCAGAGCACCCTAGAGGTGAACGACCCCGAAAGCGAGAACATTAGCTAAATCAATATCCTGGTAACCGCATGTTAGGGCTAACGAAGGCTAATCGTGCGTTACTGGGTCACTGGCCCGCTGTCAGCTAGAAACCAGCCGATCCTACTTAAGCCCTAATTAGCTTAATTTGGAGATTTGTTGATGAAGGTAAGTAAGGCTTTTTATGTTAATGGATATACAAAATATATATGTGTGTAAAAAACACGTTTCCAGACAATCCGTTCTTAATAAAAAGTTATATGTATGTTATTTTAATGTTTGCAATTTAACTATTTTATACTATAACAAATTCTTTTTCGCCTAAATATCTAGGCGAAAAAAAGTATGTAAAGTACTATGTGTGTACTATCTTGAATATTCAAGTGAATAATTTTTCATTCAGCAATCTTCTCTTTGTCCAACATAATACGCACAGTTACACTAGACTTTTTTTGTTCTATGTAGCTCATTGTTCTCGATCCTTAACTAATCCAATAGGCGTCGATAAAGCGAAGGAAACGGTACAGAGAGCACTGAAAGTAACAAAAACAATGTCTTAAGCACAAGATTTTATAATGATTGCAGTAGAGTTCAGTTTAGCAATGTACATGACACGCCGACCAATGAACATAAAGGTAACATCGCCTACTGATAATGTGGTTTCGCAGAAGTCCAGCACGTGACTCACCTAGAAGCAATGCGATGGTGCAAGAAATACAGAAAGACGGACACCGTACTGTATCTGTATGTCTGTCTAGTAGAGGTGCGACCTTATTTACACCGGATAGCGAGTCTTCGCAGCTCATTAAGATAAGGAATAGGTTCAAACGACTCTGGGGTGACTAAACTAAACTTTGACAAAAAAAGATTCAATGAGTTATCTTAAATATTTAAAGCATTTTATCTTTTACACTTTTGTATTATATTCTTTCATGCTGCATTAACAGGGCCATTGTGGACAGGCAAGATATTTTGAACAGCTCACGGTTAGATAACTAAATCCTTAATGAATAGGCGGCTTTATAAGGTCGCTTTGGTGAAGTCATCACAGTTGAAATTTAAATTCAAAGTTGGAACTGCTACTACTTCTGAATTAGACTAATTAAATAATTTTATTTCACATTATAAGACTTTCATCATTGACAAACTAAAATAGAAAATAAACGAGCCAATGAGCCTGTAGCAACCTTGCACTCGGTTGGATCAATAGAGCCTTGAACTTTGGGCGCTGAACAGGCCCAAGCCGCTGCCGCTCTACAGCTCTACTCTACTTGCAATCGTAGCGTAGACACAATAACACTCGTAACGGCTTTGTTCGCTCTCATTTTATTCGAATTAGAAATAATATACTGAATTACAGAGGCGAATTACAGCGAATTATTACATTAAATTACATTACCACCTACTTATCAAAATCTATTTTCAAGATATGCTAAATATGCTAATGTCAAGTTTAAATTCAGAATAGCGTTATAAAAAGCAAGAAAAAAAGTTTTCTGTTTTCAAATTTTATTGGCTTTTCCATGTTTACTTTAAAAAAAACACGAAAGTTTTAAAGATCATTTATCTATAAAAACCACTTTAGAATGATTCTAGGAATTTCATGTTTTTATTTCGAATAAAACCGAATAAACGAAAGATTGTGTATAAAACAAGAATAAATTCTGTTTCAACAGCTTTTATAGATATTTAAGTAAAGTAGTAACTAGGTAAATATTATTTTTTTACTTAATAAACTAATTGTTATAAACCTGTTAATAGAACCTGTTTTTTACTTTAATATTTCAATGCAAAATTTAAAAAAAAACTAAGTTTCTAATCTTCCTTGTTTTTTCAATGAACAACGGAAGAACGGAAAAAACTTTTCGTAGAAAAAAATATATAATCCTTTCAGAATTGTCATTGCTAAAACGCCGAAGTATAAATACCTAATTTTTTCATTCATCAATTAAGAGATAAATGATCACATTGTACAAATTTCCAAAAGTATTTAATTCAATGCAAAAATTATAAAAATAAGTTTTTTTATATTTTTGCATTGAAATATTAAAGTGATCGTCTCTATTTTTGTAGCTTAGATATTTTTCAAATATATTTTTATACAAAAAATCATTTGTAACAAAGTTAAAATTAAAAAATCGTAAAATATCTATATTAAAAGTAGGTAAGTACACTTCACTACTTGATCGGTCTGATTCGTTCTGTTTGCTACGATAGCTACGAAGCTATCTTAGCAAATTATGATTTTGAAATTCGACATCAAAAAAAAAAATGTTTTTATTTAAAGAATATATTACCTACCTACCTAACCTGATTTTAGTATGTTCAGAAATATTTTAGAGGTTTAATAGTATAGGTCATAGGTGGTCACGAAGTTTAAAAATAATTGAAGGGAATTGTTGCCAATAGTACTTATTTATAAGTATAGAATAAATAGTCATGTGCTTTGATATTATTTCAATAAAAATATTATATATAGGTATTCACCTAGATATAGGAAAAAAGACCGTTTCAATAACAAATTTGTCATACAATTGTTTATTATAGTGAAATGATAAGAGAACGATTCGTAGACTTAACGATAAAGGTTTGATAATGTAAGTAATCATTTAGCTTTTGCAACAAAAATGTACACAAGCGATAATCAAACAGATGATTTATTGTAGCTCTTCATTCTACAATTCTTTCATATATATTTAGATACATTTTTACTATATGTATAATTATTTCATCGATAAAAAAATATATAAATGCCATAATTATAGTTACGTACCTAATTTTAGTGAACCTTTAGTGTCATTAAACAATTATTTACTTTAAAGGTATTACATAAATCATCAACATTACATTGCAGAATGACATTAACACCTAACTCTAAATAATTACAAAATTAAAACTTTTAAGTAACCCCCGGCGTCATTAATCATCTATCTAACACCATCTCATTAAGACTATTCATAAGAGCCCAAACACGCTATATCTGCTGTAAATTTCTGAAGAATTAACCATTTCATAGACTTTTTGATGGTATAGGATCACCTCAAAGTTAGTATGTCATGGGAATGTCACCGAAGTGACAGTACACCAAATTTGAAATCAATCGGATCTGTAAAAGTTAGTAAAATCCTTTTATCATGTAGAAAATGAGCTGATAGTCAACAAACGCCTGAACTGATCTTCATAAATTATAGCTAAGAACCATCGTAGTCACATCAGCTTTCAAACAAAAAAAACGAATCAAAACCGGTCCATTCGTTTAGGCGCTACGATGCCACAGACAGACACACAGATACACAGACAGACACGTCAAACTTATAACACCCCTCTTTTTTCGTCGGGGGTTAAAAAATATAGAATATTGATTGTTAACCGTGATAGATCTGAAAAATTAATAGCGAGTATACTATTATTGGGGAACTATTTTAACAAAACATTTTAAAAATTCTTGGATTTTGACGTTTTCTGGTAGTAGGTAGTAGGTACACAGTGGTTATTTAATTTATTTTCCATGTGAATTAAGTCGAGTTTAATAGGAACGCCAATCTGCGAAAGCTCCTCCACTTTATACAAGATTTGGTCCAAATTTCAATTTGAAAATTTTATATTATAGCGAATAAGGTCGCGTAAATAAAAGCAGCGGCTTATCGCTACCAACACATAGTTTTCTTTATTAATGTCATAATGTCTTTTAATAGATTATTCAGTATATACAACGCTGAATTTCATGATATTGATTTTCATAATATAAGTGTTTGGAGGCTTCATCTATCCAATCTAAATTTAAAAACTGTTATAGTAGGTATGCTATAAATTTACCACTTTATTTTGGCTCTCAACTAATCTTCTATAATTTTTGTTGATGTACCTAATCTGTGTGAAATACTGTTGGGCTTACATATAAATATACTATTTATTATCCATATTTTAAAACTTAACTAAATAAATGAAAATAAAAAACAGCAAAGATGTTACAAGTTAGTAATCGTAACTTATTCCTAATCGCTTGCTACCCCCAATAACTCACAAACCGATTTGTCCATAATAACTATGACTATTGCCTGCTGTAAAGTGCTGCACATCACGGGGAGAGTAAACGGTAGAGTGAACTAGCTCCTACTCTACCAGTTTCGAGTACTCTACCAGGTTTAGATAGTACTCTATTCTACCAATACTGACTACTTTGGTATAGGTAAAGTATATTAATTACTTTTATAGTATACGCCGTATGCTATACGGCTTCTATCTTTATATTAATATATTCTCCTCCTAGACGTAGAGCTGCTAGAAGGGATTATTTTAGGAATAAGCTATTACTTTGTACTCTGTTGTCATTGTTGCTTTGTTTTGTGTATACATCAATTGTCAAATATATAAATAGATACTAGTATACCTTGCTACCATAGTAGTGCTATTAATTATACAATCGTGTACTCTACCCGTAGACAGCACCCTTATAAGTGGGTAAAATACTAATATTTCATTATGATGAAACACTTTTTTATTTACTTGATGATTGTTTCACGTATTAGAACTAAAGTAAGTTGGTAAATTAATATAAACTGAATATGATATGATAACAACTACTTATAAACTTACGTACCCTAATCTTGAGTGTTAGACCGTAATAATAATGTTGTTTAAAGGTAAATACTTAACATTGAGTCAAGGGTTATAGAAATAAGAATTTCAAAACAGTATTATTTTATCTAGTTTAGATAGTAAGTATAATAAGTAGGTACATGCAACCAGGTAGAGTTGGTTACCCAAATCTAATATTTTATCGTTATCTACTCGTGAGTATATGATGATAACAGCGAGGACAACGATGTAAACTAATAATTTTGCCGAAAATAGACTATGTAGGTCCCTCTACGTAGCTCGATGTGATATCTACGTAGGTACCTACGTAATTTAATTAGTTATTGAAATTTATTGGTAAGTACCGTACTAATTAATCGTTGACTAGCATTATCGTTACTTATATGGAACCAATATCACTGATAGAGATAAAGAGAGACCATAACCGGATAACGCGAACTCTACCGCGATGATAGGTTGTCATGCGGGCACACGCATGCCGCGGCTCTGTCAGGAAAGCGGGTACAAGCGGCACAAGCGCTACTCACCTGCGTGGGGAGCACAGTCTCCCGGCCCAGGGGTATCGACATTTTGCTAGCGGCGCCGCCGGCCGCGCCCCGGCGCCCGCCCGCGCCGCACCATCCACCGATCCGCCACTACGAGCAGCCCGCCCGCCGTCGTTCGCCGCTAATCGCACAAACAATACGAAAAACACTTTCCCCGATGCGAATTTTCAAACTTATCCAGATAAATTAACGGCACCGCACAGTTTACATCCAGTTTCACGTACCACCATTCAAAATTTTATATTATAAGGAACCACCGCCAAAAATAACAAAATCCAATCAGAATACGGCTGCGCACGAAAACCGGGTAGTAGATACGCGTCCAGCGCTCGCCCCGACAGGCGCGAGTGTGCGACTGGCGCGCCGCCGATGCCGGTCGCCGCGCAGCGCACCCCGCGCCTTCGCGCCACGGCCCTCGCGCCGGCCTACGCCTCGCAGCCTCCTTCCTTCATCTTTCTCGTGGCGCCCTGCTCCTCCGGATGATCACATGGACACGTGCGCCCGCGGGACGTAGTGCGGTTTATCGAGCGCGAGTACACATGCGCAATGCACGTCACTATCATCGCCGTAGCCCATTCATTCTGCGGGCCTTACCACGTTAGTGACCACCTGAACAAATATTATGGTAGCGGACGACAAGACAATAGCATCTTTGTCTCTCAAATCGTACTGAACATTGAAAACCGCAGAAACGCGAATCAAATTTTATGAATATCACCGAATGAGACACGTTGCTGAAAGTTTAATTCATAACATAGGTACTTAAGAAAGGCAAAGTTAAAAAAAAAACAAAATAAAAGCCGACTTCTAATGAATACATCTAGATTTTGGACCGCAAAAATACTAAATGCAGATGGGAATCTCTGCATAAAACGGAATTTCATATAATGTTAACAATTTACTTCAAACACTACAAAAGAAAATACATAATTAAGCGGAAGTACTAATTTATACGAATGTTTCCGAGTCTGTGATTTGCTTTATATTGAAACCTGAAAACATACTAGCATCAACTTAAAAAAAAAACAATAAATAAATAAATGTAAGTACTTACTTACATTTATTTATTTTTCCTTACAGTATAGGTAGTACTTATTATACTATACTGTTATACATGGTAGTGACATCAATACGACAACAAATTAAAACATGGGCATTCATAAAATTCATAGAAATGGTTGCCATTTTCAAAAACATCCTATTCATTTGATAATTTCATGACATTTGTATGAAATTATATAACATTGGCCGCATTATTTCATAGAAATGTTATGAAATTATCAAATGAATAGGATGTTTTTATTTATTTATTTTTGAATTATTTTTGAAAGTGGCAAACCATTTCTATGAACTAATTTAATAATATCTTATTATTATTTCTATTTTTATTCTAGGTTATTATTTTATTGTTTATAATTAAGAAGATATAAATATGTTTTTTTATTTGTTTTTGTTGGATAATGTATGACCTTTACCCGGTATGGTAATATAATAATAATATAATATAATAATATTCATAAACTTACACCTATTATCCAGCCCAAAACGGATAAATATTGGTTGTATATAAATATTAGAAATATACTAAATAAACATATAAACATCCATGACTCGTAAACAAATGCTCGTACTCAGTATACAAACATTTGCTCCTACCGGGATTCGAACCCGGGACCTCTTGACCGAGTAGCCTGCATAGCAAGGGGTACAGACCGCTCGACCAGCCGGTCGTCAATGGTAAAGGATTTCTGTTTGTGATTGATGATCAAAACAATAGTAATAAAGACATGACTAACTACCATTATCATATTTTATTTCACCAGTATCTTATTAGAATAATCAACTTCACTTTCTTTTTTTTCTTTTTTTTTCTGTTTCTTTTCCAGCGAACACGCTATGTATGTATATGTTACAGAGTTATTATTACGGACAGTGGAAAAATCGTATTTTTTTTTATTATGGGATATGTAGGAGATAAGGTGCTACACCAAAATAAATCAAATTAGTGTTTTACGTTTCGGTACACTTTTATTGTCACACATTAATGAATGATGTAAATAATGTATATGCGAGTCGCGGGTTGTTGGCGAACTGAATGACGTCGCGCTCCGGTTTCGATGCAATAATGGAAAAATGCTACATCGACAATGTGCGGTGTTTTGTACCGTACATATTCCGGGCGGCGAGATGAGATGAACTTGAAGTGAATTAATGATTAGGTTAGTCGAATACAAGATGATTGAAGAATTTTTTATCAATATTAGTAATGATATAAGTTGACCCCGACAATTATTTTCGGTTAAACCTAATTTTATTTAGTATGGGCGATGTGCCCTTTGAGGTACGTTTTGTGTCTAATGCACTACACTTTTCACAAGTAATTGATTGCCCATTGCACTGATCACATGTTTGCACATCGCACTGTTCACTATAACTGCCGTCAGCGGAGGGGAGCGCCGCCGCCGTCGACGCCGGAGACGCTGCCAGGGCGGCCGGCGCGCGCACTACGCACGCAGCCAGCCGCGGGTGCTCGTTGATGCTAGCGGATGCGGTGTGCCGTAGTCGCCACCACACCAACAAGGCGCACGCCCCGGATATTGCTGCTACTGTGTAGATAGCAGCGTATTGGTGGATGTCATGTGTTGAAATCTCATTGTCTTGTTCCATATGCACTTCCTCTTTTTTCATCTGCTCGATCTGATCATCTATCTCATTGAAGGATTCGTTAAAGTTACTTTCGTCCAATTTAGTGATCGGGATTGTAATGTTGATTATTTTGTTAACGGGTGCAATTTCTGCTAAAATTATGTCAGGTTCAATATTCAATTCATTAGTACGTTGTTTGTGTGACGTAATCGTAAAGGTCTCGCCCTTGATGACACAGTTAGTTCCGAGAGCAATAATGCTTGCACCACTTAATTGTTCCGTAGTAACTAGATTACCGCATATAAATCTCATGTTGCATTTGTCGCAACAGGTGAATAATAACATGTTTACATTGATAAGTGTTGTCCAAGTATCTCGGCATGTGCCGACTGAGGTAGAGCACGTGTTATGATTTTATCTCTGACACAAAAATTGTAATCCGATTCTCTGTGATAAATCGGCCTTTGCAGCTCACATAAATTTGATGTTTTGTAAATACTGCTACATCTTGACAATTCGTTCTCTGACACAGGTAGATATACGTCTTTTTGTAGGTTGATTGCCACATAATCTGCTATCGGCGTGATCGTTAGAGTAGTGTTTCCCGATTGCTGTGGAATTGCGTACGTCTTGTAGAGTTCGAAACTGTCTCTGTTGACTAGAGGTATTTCAATTTCGAAAAGGAAATATTGTGTTGTCATACGAGAGTTCACTTTAAGAATTTCATACACCCTTGTTAGGTTTGTTTGGATGTTGTCTATAGGCAGTGAGGTGTCCTTGGAAAGCTGACCGGAAATGATGTTTAGTTCGTCTCGAAGTTGCTCCGGTGCCAAAATATGGACGTTGAAATGCTGAGGGTTGGTTATTGTATCTAATAAAGTATCTTGAATACTTCTTAAATTATTTAAAATGTTATTTGCAATAAAGCTGGACATCATAAACTCGTGAAGAAGTTCATTCTTCTCCAGTTCCTCCTTTAGTGTGCCTACTGCTTTCTCGAGAATGTTTAAGTGTTCTCTAAAAACTTTGTGTTGTTCATTCATTGTATTTTCCACACGTCGTATTAAATTATTTTCGGCTTCAATGATCGAAGTCTGGTTTTTCCAAAGAGATACTAAATATTTTTCGTTGTTTCTGAGTTTAGTTATGTCGCGTTCATATTTTTCCGCAAAGTGGTCATCTAAGACACCGAAAAGGCTGTTTGCCAGATTGCCGACTCCATTGATTAGGCCGCGTCGCGTGCGCGAGCGCTTATCTCCACGTGGGTTCCGTAACATGATATCGTAGTATTCTAGTTCCGAGAAGCTATGACGTAACTGGAGTGTTATTGTGTCACAATGGGATCTTCTTTCAAACTTTGAACATAATGATTCTAAATGTTTATAATATTTGTTGAGTAATGTAGTTCCCTTCCAGTACGGCTCCATATTGTAATAAACTATAAGTCTCCACTTGTCCTGTATAATACGAATGTCTGACACCCTATCGAAGTAAATGCTGTTGTTACTTTGTAATGACGTAATACCATATGATTTCTGTGCTGTTGTTGTGCCACATAACATAAATAATAAAAATATTGTCGACATAAACTGAATGCATGACGTCACAAAATTAGCCGTCTTGATTTTCGTTGGCGGCGTTTTACTTTGATTTACCGGTGAACTATTCGCTTTCTGTTCTTGTTCGTTTACTGGAAGTAGTGAGACCTTGGTGATTGGTCTTTTGATGACCCCGCTTTTTGTTTTCATGCTGATTACCCGAACGTGTCCATCTTTCCCCGGGTGGGTCTCAATCACTCTTCCTAGCGCCCACTTGCCGGCAGGTAAGTTGGCGTCGTGAATTACAACAATGTCATCCATTTGGACATTAGCTTGTTTTTGTTGCCATTTTGATCGGGCGGTTAGTTGAGCAAGATATTCTGCGCGCCATCTGGTCCATATGCCGAGAAAGATCTGTTGTGTAAGTTTCCATCGAGTCCTTTCGTCTTTTTCAGTTTCATAGATGGTAAGAACTGGACCACTCGCCAAGAAATGAGACGGTGTCAAATAGTTAAGGTCATTTAGATCTTCATTTATTGCACACAGAGGTCGGGAGTTAAGACAAGCTTCGAGTTGTGAGAGTAAAGTTGTAAACTCTTCAAATGTAAATTTTTGCTCGCCGATTACTCTGCGTAAGTGATACTTTAAACTTTTGACGGCGGCTTCCCAAAGGCCACCTGCACTTGGCCAAGATGGAGCGTTAAAGTGCCAATCTATCTTCAACTCACTTATCTCTGCTAAAAACTCGTCATTTAAGATCGATCTTAAGTTCAAAAATTCAGTGTTAAGAACTCTATTCGCTCCAACGAAATTTGTACCGTTGTCGCTGTAGACGTGCCTAGGGGTGCCTCTTCGTGCGGCGAGACGTCTAAGGGCTGCCAAAAATGCTGATGATGTTAAGTCGGATACAAGTTCTAGATGCACAGCTTTTGTCGCCATGCAAATGAAGACTGCCACATAGCCTTTTGTTGTTCTTATACCTCGACCTTTGTTGGCCTTGACGTCGACAAACCCAGTAAAGTCTACTCCTGTGTGGTAAAAAGGTCTAGTAGGGTTGGTTCGGGCTTCTGGCAAATCACCCATTAGTTGCTTTTGTTTGATAGGGGTATGTCTTCTACAAATAATGCACTGGTGTAAGCGTTTTTTGACAGCTCGGTTTCCCCCCACGATCCAATATTCTTTTCTTAGATAAGACAACGTGAGTCGAGCTCCTCCGTGGAATGTTGCTTTGTGAGCGTAATCGATGAGTAAGCATGTTAGGTGGCTACAGTGTGGTATGATAAGCGGGTGTTTCATTTCATCGCTAATATTTGCATTTGCCAATCTGCCACCGACTCTTAATGCTCCGTTTTTGTCTAAGTAAGGGTTAAGACTTATAATCTTACTGTTTTGTTTGACACATCCATTTTGTTTCAAATTTTGTATGTCTTCCATAAATACAATTGTTTGTACATAAGTGACTATTTTTAATTTAGCGGAACATAACTCATCAGCTGATAAAAATGCTTGCTTCGGCCGTTTTTGTTGTATGACTCGTATAATCCATGCAAGTATGCGCGAAGCTCGAGTGAAACTGCTGTGTTTGCTAATTATTCTTTCAATTATGTCCGTATCTTTGTTATTTATTTGTGTCGTGTTACTATAAACTATTTTTCTTGTTTCTAAGTCTGTCTCAAACTTTTTGCTGTCGTTTTGAATATTTAATGATTGTAACCATGCCGGTCCATTCCACCAAAGGGTGTGATTTTTTAATTGTTTAACTGACAGACCACGACTGGCACAATCTGCTGGGTTTTCGCTTGATTTGACGTAACGCCAGCTTTTTGTGGGAATAACTTCTGTTATATTTTTGACCCTGTTGCTAACGAACGGTTTCCATTTGCTTGGGTCTCCTTGCAGCCAACCAAGTACCGCTGTCGAATCACACCATGCGTATACTTCGATTTTATGGTTGTTCAAGCTCTGTAGGACCTTAACCATCAGTTTAGCAAGTAGCTGTGCTCCACACAATTCTAATCTTGGTAGTGATGTACTTTTATTGATTGGCACCACTTTAGTTTTTGAGGTCAAAAGTGTTACAGTTGTCACATTTTGCTTTTGTACCCTTACATAAATAACACTAGCGTATGCTTTTATAGACGCATCACAGAATCCGTGGAGTTGTAATGTGTCACTCTCTCCACTACCTATCCATCTTGGTATTATAATTTTATTGATATCCTCTATATCTTCTCTCAGTTGGACCCATTTATGGAAATGGTCGTCGGGTATTTCATCATCCCACTGTATATCTAAAGTCCATATGGTTTGAAATAACAACTTTAGCTGGACAACGACTGGTGCTAACCAACCAAGGGGGTCGAAGATCTTAGATATTTCTGATAATAGGACTCTCTTTGTTGGTCTTTTCGGTGATTTCTTGGACATTTTGCATTGGAATGTGAACACGTCATCTTTAGAGTTCCAGGACAGTCCCAATGTTTTAGTAGATTCCTGATACCGAAAGTCAAAGTTGTGGGGTAGTCCTGTCGACGAGCTTTGGTTATCTTCTAAAGAAGGTTCGTTAGATGCCCACTTTCGAAGATTAAACCCTCCCGATTGAAGAAGTGTAATGAGCTCTGTCTTTAATTGTCTCGCAGATTCAACTGTGTAGTGGCCACTTAGTACATCGTCCATGTAAAACTGCTCCTCTAAAACCTTGGCTGCAGCAGGAAACTTATGTTGTTCGTCCTGTGCCAAACGCTTCAGAGTCATCATTGCCAAAAATGGCGCGGCTTTCGTGCCATAGGTGACGGTCTTAAGTTGGTAGTATTTTAAAGTCTCTGTTGGTGAGTATCGCCAGACTATTTTTTGATACTTCTGGTCTTCTGTGTGGATAACAATTTGGCGATACATTTTTTCGATATCTGCCGTAAATG
Source organism: Nymphula nitidulata (assembly GCA_947347705.1). Classification (NCBI taxonomy): domain Eukaryota; kingdom Metazoa; phylum Arthropoda; class Insecta; order Lepidoptera; family Crambidae; genus Nymphula; species Nymphula nitidulata. The sequence continues at coordinate 13,718,986 of OX374630.1, read as the reverse complement.
CATGTGGATATTGCCTCCACCTGATGATAAGCACTAGAAGTTCTTGCTGCAAATTTGGGCCTCGAAACATGAGGTCATTAAGACTATAACCACTTGATGTCTTTCCCGATGCATTGTAAACAACTCTTAATGACGTAGTTGTCGAATCGGCACGGCGCACACAATGATGTGGCATGTAGTAATCAATGTGTGTCTTATTACCGGCTATCGTCGATGGGTCTAATTGCATATGACCTAGTAAACAATACTCTCTGATAAATGACTTGTAATCTTTTGCTAAATCATTCATTTGATTGAGTTTTTTCTCTAGTTGATAAAATTGCGCTATCGCTTTTGATTTAGATTGACCCAGCTTCTCTTCTATGTCCGGATGTAGAGGAAGCCGAACAGCGTATCTGCCGTCTGCTTGGCGTTCCGTAGTCGATTGGTATAATTGTAGGCATTGCATATCCTCCGAAGACATTTCGTGGTTGTCAGCGATATCTTCGATTGACCAAAAATTGTGAAGGTCATCGTTATCAACCAAGGTCACGTTACAGTGATATGATTTCATTACGTTTGCGCTGCCACACAATATCCAGCCTAAGCGTGTTTGCTGAGCGATAGGCATCGAGTCATTTTCTCTGATAATCCCATTTAAAATAATTTCTGCGTAAACATCTGCTCCCAATAATACGTCTATTGAGCGACTTTTGTAGAATTCAGGATCGGCTAGATTAATATTTTCGATATGCGGCCATGTTGGTTTTAAAAATGACTTATTAGGTAAGCTGTTTACTAATTTCTTTGTAACAAATACATCAATGTCCATGGTATAATCGCTATTTAAGGATGATAACGTAATAGAAATGACACCGTTGCATTTATTTTCTTTTGATCCAACTCCATAAATTACCGCTTTACAACCCTTGCGTTTCATGCCTAAAAGTTGTGCAGTTTTTTCAGTGATCAAAGAGACTTGTGACCCCTGATCCACTAATGCTCTAAGAGTGTGTAGAGTTCCATCAGCTGAGGTAGCCTGTACCAGTGCCGTCGCAAGGAGTATTTCGCATTCTTGTCCTTGTAATACATTGGTTTTTAATTCTTCTTCTTGTTTATTATTTGAGTGACATTGTGGCAGCGAAATTTGAGTCTTAGTAACAGGCGTGCTAGTGACGTGCAACAGTGTATTGTGGTCTTTGTCGCACTCACGACATTTTTTGTTTGTATAGCATTTTCTGTTGCGGTGGAAATGTAGACAATTTTTGCATAGCGACAGCTTATCCACTATGTTCTGTCTCATGTTTGGTTGCATTTCCAGAAATGTTTCGCAATTGTAAATTCCGTGGTCTCTGTCCTTGTTACAAACTGCGCACTTAGCAATCTTTTCGTTGTAATTTTTCGATTTTATAGGAGTTTGGTGGCCAGTAAATGATTTAAAGAAATGAGTCTTTTTAAAATTATTTGATGATGTTTCTTGCTGCTGCTGAGTTTTTCCAGATTCTGGTTTACGCCTAGATGCTTCCAAGGACGTAAATTTATTTTCAAGGAAATTTAGCAAGTCCTCTAAAATTGGCAGATGTCTAGGATTTTTCAATGACTCGACATAGTCAATATGTGTGTCAGTATCTAATTTGTTTGCTATAATATATACGATAAGTGGATCCCAAGTGCTAATATCCACTCCGAGTGCTTTTATTGCATTAAGACACTCGTTGGTTGTATCAAATATTTTTTTGATAGCTGCTGCTGACTGCTGCTGCATTGAAGATAAGTTCATGAGGATATTCACGTGGCTGTTAAAAATTAGTTTGTCATTATTGTATCTGCGATTAAGAATATCCCAGCTTATCTCGTAATTCTCGGAACTAATTGGTAAATGCTGTACCAACCTTTCTGGTTCGCCCCGAAGCTTACTTTTGAGATACTGCAGTTTTTGAGCGTTCGATAGAGAGCGGTTATTGTGTATCGCCTCTACAAATAAATCCCTGAAGGACACCCACTGCTGGTAGTTTCCAGTGAAGATTGGTATATCCATCTGCGGTGTGGATTTCTCTCGATGACATTGATCCCACATTTTATTGTTAATGGTTCTTTTGATGTCATTGAATTGCTGCTCGTAGGTGCTGAAAGTTTGCTCATACTCATAATTGTCTTCGTACAGCTCGCTGTCTATTTCCCAGTGCAGGGAATCGATGACAGACCACCTGGCCTTCACAGATCTCAATACATCTTCGAGTTCCCATTTGTCGGAAATATTCTCGAGATTAATGCTATTGACAGTTCTAGAAAATGCTTTGAAGTTGCTCTTTTGCTTTCGAAGCATCTCTTCTAATTTGCTGCTGATTCCTAGAGTGGTGCTGCGTGATGATTGAGGATCGTTTGCTTGTTGTTGTTCTGCTGATGTCTCGGCGTGAGATGTAGTTGCTCGTCCCCCAATCCCTAGGGGGGTTGCCGACCGCAGAAACTGCTTTTCCTCCGGTTTTGTGTCAGAGGTTAAATATTTTTGTATGTGTGCTCGTGTATCAATGTAAAATTCTGATGTTCTTTTATATGCATTGGTATTGAAATAATCATGTGACTTGTCGTCATACTCACACAGTTTTATGTGGTTGCATTGAAACTCTTGCCAGTAACTTTCTAACGTGCTTAATCGCTTTTTAATGTAAGTTGTTGTTTTCCGATCAGACCCGTCTTTTTTGAAGTTACAGAGAAGAATATTCATTGCCTCCATGATTTGATGTTGAGTTGCAAGAAGTTCTTCCATGTTGATGGATTAAAGGATAAAAATAACTCACCGAAGGCTGGCGCTGGTCACTTACGTAACTCCACGTGGCAACGTGGCGTCCAAAGATCACAAATTCCAAAACGTGTCACGCGAAATTAGTCCTGCCTTCGGAGGCTCGAAGGACCATTTGATGTAGGAGATAAGGTGCTACACCAAAATAAATCAAATTAGTGTTTTACGTTTCGGTACACTTTTATTGTCACACATTAATGAATGATGTAAATAATGTATATGCGAGTCGCGGGTTGTTGGCGAACTGAATGACGTCGCGCTCCGGTTTCGATGCAATAATGGAAAAATGCTACATCGACAATGTGCGGTGTTTTGTACCGTACAGGATAAGACAATTAGAGTTTGCATTATTTGTTATTGCATGGTTAATTCTTCAGGACAATTATTCAGGATATAGTAGATTATTAACCAAGGGGATAAAGCAGTGTCTTATGTCGCGATCGCGAGCGTAACGAAGGACTCGAGGTTTATTCCGAGCGTAGCGAGGGCGTTAAAAACTTAAATCACGAGCGAAGCGAGGGATTTAAGACGAGTCCTGAGTGTAGCGAGGGATTTAAGTTCACCCAAGACTACGACAGCTTTATCACCGAGGAAAATACTCTACTTTTCGTACCATTTGCGAAAAAAATAACACAATAATAATATGAGATAATCATTTATTAAAAATAATGACAATTAAAAGTAAAAGTTAACATTCGAAACAACATAAACGGACTAATATTTTTTTGTCGGAAAAGCAAAGGCTTCAAGCTCATACGGCCTCGTCGGTTTTCGTAATTTTATTTAATAATAATAATAATAATATTTATACGTTCACACCTATAACCCACCACCACCACCCACCCACCTATACCTTTAATAATCATAACTGCACAATAAATGCGTATTCCTTATTCAAAGAGATGTATAATGCTTTATATACAAACTCAATGGTGTAAACACAGATGTAGTTCAGTATAAATTTCGGTAAGTATTCCAAATTTAAATCACATTCTCCCCCTAGAGGATGAATGAAATTCAGTCCTGTCCTGTCCTGTTTTTAACATATTAAAAATGACTATTGTTATGTTCGCTTTTTGTGGCATAGAATGTCACTTTTTTGAGCAAGTGGTAGGAAAAAGTGTTTTTTTAGTTTTACATCAAACGAACATACCTAACGACCTCGTTTATCGTTTGGTCTCCATAAAAAAGTAGTTTCCGATACGGGGCGCTACTTCTTTTTATGCAATTTCACAGATAAACCCAAACGCGATCTAGATGTTATTCGATTTCAAAATGAGAATTTGAAATAAGCCTCTATAATTCTAAAGTTAAATTCTATGTAGAGTCGAATTATGCGGACTCCGTACTTCAAACATTACAAAGAACCTCCCAGGACACTAGCTCGTCCCAGTAGCCGTTCCACTTGAAAGACGCGTCTAGACTTTTCGGCACTAACAAGCTCGTTAGGTCGTTAGCTACAAGGACACAGGGGTGCGTAGGCGCCGAGGCTGTTCAGCTCGCCCACTTTTCCTTTCCGCTACATTCACCATTCCAGATTACGTCACTAGGTATCTCTACTAATATACATAGTAGTCCAAGCCCTTTTCATTGATATTGCCGGAGTGGGTAGCAAGCAGCCTTGTGTTCGATTTTGCTAGTATTTTGCATGTATTGAATAAGTATGAGAATAACACGATGAAGTTAACGACTTTTAAACACAGAATTGTTGCAATTCATTTCTAAACGTCATTTAATTGCATAGACTAATCCTGCAGTTTATTTACAAATATTTTTTATTTACTAATAGCTACTACTATACTGCCTATAATATTTTCTACTGAAGTACCTATGGTTGTTATGAAAATGGCAGATAAGATAAAAATATGGATAAAAGGTCCCCTTTATCAAGATTTAAAATTAAAGGAGGTTAAAAATAAGCTCAGCTTAGCTTAAATAGGTGATTCCAAAAAAAATCCTAGGGTGATAAGCGAACCCACAACCTTTCAGGCTCTAGCTAGATAAACGTTCGTGTGTGCATTTCGTCTGCACTCCGACTGTCAAATTGCAGTTTAAATGCAGTTGGCACGACTTAATTCAGTCGGTGTGCAGTTCCAACGAACTGAACACTGACTGCAAGGTTTGCAAGTCATTAAGACGTCTCTTCCAAGTAGGTAATTCTACCAAAATAAATTTCGACTTTTTCTAAATTAGGTATACTAAACAAAATGCCAAGTATTTTAACCGACTTCTAAGGAAAGAAGTATTTTTAAAGTTGATGCTAAGCTGTTTCCAGAAACAGTAAAAAGTGCTGCACTGACTCCAAATTAGGTAAGTAGGTATAATGTAAATTAAGTAAGTAAATCTGCACCGTAAATTGAGTTCGTACACTGAAAGGCTGGAAAAGTTTGGTATGGTCTCACTAGAGAATAGGCGTAAATGTAGTGATCTCGTGTATTTACACAAATTTCACTCACACATTGATTCTCCGACATTGCTCTCTTCTATATATTTTAATACCGTGTACAGAAACCGTAGCCCTAAATTGTTTTCCCTACAAGTATATCGTAATAATACGTCATTTTACAATCCAGTGGTCCGTATGTGTCGCCTTTACAATGAGGTCGATCAATCCAACGTAGATATCGATATATTTAATCCTAATCCAAGTTCCTTCAAATGTAAGGTTCATAAGCTTTTTAAATGATTTTATAAAAGTATATATATTGTATAACTTATCAATGTAAACATCGGAATTCAAGCTTGTATAGTATTAAGTTGAATATTCTGAAAATATTTATGTATTTTAGTTAAGGTAGATATTAAATTTTTTCTAGAGACACATACTCGTGGGTTATAGTTTGGTATTTAGTGATAAGTTACTTATGAACATTGTAAATTAACAACTGTAACCTGTTTTGTGTATTTATAAAAAAAAAAATGTATGTAACACTACGTTATTCACAGTTTCCATACAAATTATATAGATCATCCTAAATATTATTAGCATACTCTGTCGTAAAGCCACAAAAAATGGACCGTAGATTCCCCATTTTTTTGTGGCTTTTGAGCTGCAGAATTTTTACGTGTCTTTTGAGAATTTCCCACCATTTGGTTTAAGGCGATACCTCACTATACTTACATTACTCTTTGCGATACCTTGTCGGAACTAGCGACACCACTTGATTTATATTAATTGTGGTGAACATAATAAACCAAAACGCTTTAGTGAATGACTAAAGAATGGTATTGATAATTTTTTGAGATGTGCTCGGTATAAGATATTCCTCTACATGTAACCTATTTTTTCATTATTGCTGAAAGTGGCCACTTTTGACAATAATAAAAAATTTAATACAAGATACATCTTTAAAAATTACAAATACCGTTCTTTAGCAATTCTCTAAAGCGTTTTTGTTTATTATGTTCTAAATTCACCATAATTAATAACAATCAATTGGTGTCGCTAGTGTGCACGAGGTAGCCCCTTTACGCCATCTATACACACACAAACCCCAAAATGGCAAGTATGGACAAGCGTAACGTCAAGATAAGTCTCGGCAAATATCTTGACCAAAACAAATTTTAAATCAGTGCGCATCTACATTTTAAAGCGACTTCAAAAAATGAAGGTTCTATTTTCCACTGTAAGTATTTTTTTTGTATGTTCCTAAGGTATGTTCACCTATTTCTCTGTCAATTGTGAACCAATTTTCAAAATTCTTTTAAAATATTGCAACTATGCATGCTTTTTTATCTATAAAATTGATCAAGATGTTTGCCGAGACCCGTATCCATCAATCAAATAATTTTTATGCTATCGCTAGCAGTATCATACTGCTACTTTACAATTATACGAAAATCTAAGTTTTCTTGTAGAAAAGTTAAGCCAAGATAAGTTGATGCGACGGGCTTTAAAAACTATACTTACTTATAATAATATAAGCACAGAATAAATAATAGATATCAGAGGAGCTCGGTGGCATATTGGTTTGAGCGCTCTGGTATCGATGCGAAAAACAAAGCAACTTTCGCCATGGTCGAATCCGAGATGGGTCAATCAAAGTTTGTTATCTCGTGCTCCTCCGTCCTTCGAAAGGCACGTTAAGCCGTTGGTCCCGGTTGTTCCTGCAACCGCTTTAACCCACCAACCCGCATTGGGCAACGTGGTGGTGTTATGGCCCAAACTCCTCATGTGTTTCTCCCATGTAGGAAGGCCTGTGCCTTGCAGTGGGACGTAAATATGCTGGTGATGATGATGATGACTAATAGATATATGAGTTATGTATAGAACAAATATCTGCCGAAAGAAACCATCGCATCTAGAACGTTTTAGTAACCTTATTCAATAATTAGGGACATTAATATGGCGCACGTACCGAACCTTCGGGAAACTACAGCTTCAGAGTTTTCTCTCCTTTTCATTAGGAATTAGTGATATACATCCAAGAAGCCAGTTTTTCCTGAATTACTCAGATGCTTTTAAATTTAAATGCATAGTTAATCAGATGTAGTAAGTAGGATGTTGCCTAAGTTTGAATATGGCACTATTTTTCACAAATTCGGAAAATTTGAATTATTGTTTGAATTATTTTTATGGGTAACAGTAACGTATACTGTTACCCATAAAAATAATTCAAACTTAAAAGATATGTAATATTGTTGAAGTCGTACTGGTTAGAAAATTCACAAAAGTAATTTTTGTTTCCAAAATTTATGTTCATGATATTAGATTGCTGACATCAATTAAAACAAATTTTATCATAACAACTATGAATAAAAACATACATATTACATAGTTATTATAATGATTTTGTCAATATGGCCATACATTTTGTAGTAATAAAGGAACATGTGACGTCACCTGTTCCGTAGCTTTTCTATGGAGCGTTTTTGGACGATGCGCCGCAGCAACACATCAAACATACCACTTTAGATATACATATCGTCGGTCTAGATGTGACACCTCGTAACTGCAATTTTAAGTATTTTTTGATTTTAATTTTTAATGCAGAAAGAATCACACGGTGTTTCTGGTGGGAACTTGTAAGTGCCAAGAGCAAAATTGCATTTCTAATTTGCTCTTGGCACTTACAAGTTCCCACCAGAAACACCGTGTGATTCTTTCTGCATTAAAATCAAAAAATACTTAAAATTGCAGTTACGAGGTGTCACAACTAGACCGACGATATGTGAAACTATTGATGTTAGGCGTACTATTTCTTTTGCAATATTTCTTTATCAGTTATATACTTACTTCTTATTTATGAAATAAATAAATAAAGTTGTCAGCTACCCTATTCAACAATATATCTAATGATTATTTTTTCATATTTTTGTCCGTTGAATCCAATCATAAATTTTAATGAAATACTATTATTCATGGTCAATTCTTTTCATTTTGCATGTTGGGAAACAAAGCATGTTTTAACGGTATTTTATGAGTAAGGCCGTAATTAGATACCGTATTTAATGTATATTAATTAATTTAACGATTAAGGTAGGTACATAAAAAACAACGGAAAAAGACATTTAAGAAATAACTGTACAAAGGTTCATTAAAAACAAGCAGTAGGTTATAGGTACTGCTTGTAAATCTCTTCCAGCAGAATCCAGTAGAATCGAAGGGTGCTAGTTTTCTTAATGTAGGTATAATACCTAATTATAAGTATATAAATAAACCACATGATAAATTTATCTATATACCTACCTATTTGGTCCCATAAAATTTACTTAAAATCGATTGGGTACTTTTGGTTTTTAAATCAAATTAACAGGAATAATTAAGTCGTCTATGCATGCGAATTTGAGGTTTTTTTGCTTTCCTATAATGTAGATATAAGTACCTAAGTACTTAAAAGAGATGTTTCATATTCGACCAGGTATTTATGTAGAGTATCTGAAAAAATCAGGAAAAATCTACTGAATCCGAGAAAATACTAATAATGTTTTCATGCATAGTTTGTTTGTACATACAAACGTTGAAATTTTTTGTCGATTTCACCGTTAATTACTATGGCAATATGGTGACATAGAAGTGAAGTAAACGACACCAAAATGACATACAAGCCATGATGAATATTTGGCTGTGTTGCAGTTTTTTCTATCAAAATTCTTATTTTGTACTACGCTATAAAGGAAATAAAAAGAAAATAGACAATTGAACACTGTTCTGCATATTTTTATCTATTTTTAACCGACTTAAAAACGAGGAGGTTCTCAATTCGGCCGGTATGTTTTTTTTTCTTTGTATGTACACCGATTACGCCGAGACTACTGAACCGATTTACGTGATTCTTTTTTTGTTCGATGCGGAATAGCCGCCATTGGGACCCATAAAAATTGTTTTAAAATCAGTTCGGTAGTTTGGTTTTTATATAAAAAAAACTGAAATTATTAAGTCGTCTACGTATGCCAAATTGGCGGATTTTTGCTTTCTTATGACTTTTTAGTGAAACGATACGATAGTAGGAAACAATATAAGTTGACGGGCACCCATCTAGCTTCGACCTTAGAAAGTTATCACTATAAATTGTGAAAAAAAAAATTTAAACAAAAATTAAAACCGACTTCAAAAAACTGAAAAAGTTAAAATAATTAAATTTGAGTTGGTACTCATCCACTAGAAACAAATTTTTAGGAGTTGGTGCTAAGTTGTTTTTCAGAATAGTGTTCTTATATATACCTGGCCGGGGCTCCATACATTTTTGAAACATTTCTTTTAATTAATTATTTTATCCTTTTTAGTATTTTGAAGTATGTTTTAATTTTTGTTTTATTTCTTTTATCATCCTTTAAATGAATACTGTCAATCATCTTTAAAAATAATATTATTTCCGGTTTTTTTTTATCCGCTTTTTTGAACGTTCCTATAAATTAGTGTGACATGGTATGTACTCTTTCTAATCTGTGATGGTATCAAAAGGTTAATCTTTTTCTAAAGCCGACCGTATCTCCCTAGCTAGGTAATATTATTATTACCTTTCAAAGTTACAACGATTGACTAACTATAGGTACACGATGCATACCTACTTATTACGAAATACTAAGTTATCTATTTACAGAAACGTGCGTGCATAATAAGAAGGTAGGTACATAGTTATTTTTTTTACTTTAATAATATCTAATGTATAATAACATTAACACTGTTCCTATACTAGCAAAGTATTTGAATAATTACACAGATTTTGGCTACTAAGGCCTCGAAAAAATCTTTATTTACGGAAATATAATTACAATATATGCATGTGCATACAGAATGATGCTGTCAATACGATGATAAATTAAGACATGGGCTATACAGGGTGGTGCCGTCAATGCGACAATAAATTTAAACATGGGCTATATTAGTCCATAGAAATGGCTTGGCACTTTCAAAAATATCGTATTCATTTGATAATTTCATGACATTTGTATGGAATAGTGTAACGTTGGCAGCATTATTTCATACAAAGGTCATGAAATTATTGATTGAATACGAATTTTTTGAAAGTGGCAATCCATTTCTATGGACTAATATAGCCCATGTTTAAATTTATTGTCGCATTGACGGCACCACTCTGTATAGTTCATAGAAATGGTTTGCCACTTTCAAAAACATCTTATTCATTTGATAATTTCATGACTTTTTTATGAAATAATCCAGCCAATGTTATATTATTTCATACAAATGTCATGAAATTATAAAATGAATGAGATGTTTTTGAAAGTGGCAAACCATTTCTTTGAACAATATAGCCCATGTTTCAATTTATTGTCGTATTGACGGCACCATCCTGTATACTTATGTATTTTCACAGAATGCAATCTGTCTCCATGCGGTCTCCATCGATTCAGAGGTTTAGGAGTGAAAACGTAGCAGACAGAGAGACAGAGTTAGGTACTCTCAGATTTATAATATTAGAAGTAGCATAGAGAGTGTTTTTTTAAAGCATTTTTAAATTCCTCACTTCAAAAGGTAACTTCTTACATCGAAATACAAACCATATCAGAAAACTTATAAGAAAAAGGTATCGGTCAGCTTTTTAACTATAAGTTTGCGATGATTTTAAAAATCCTTTAAGATTGCTGTCCACGGCTAGAGTAAAAGGTACTACTCAACAACCAATTTCCAGCACTTTACCAATTTTAGTTCATACTCTACTCCATCTAAGCACGGTAATTGTAAGAATCCTTTCAGAGTGCTTTCCACGGGTAAAGTAAAAGGTACCACCATACCAGTTTTGAGCACTCTACCAGTTTTAGTTTGTATACTCTACTCCATCTAAACACGGTAATTGTAAGAATCCTTTCAGAGTGCTTTCCACGGGTAAAGTAAAAGGTACCACCATACCAGTTTTGAGCACTCTACCAGTTTTAGTTTGTATACTCTACTCCATCTAAGCACGGTAATTGTAAGAATCCTTTCAGAGTGCTTTCCACGGGTAAAGTAAAAGGTACCACTATACCAGTTTTGAGCACTCTACCAGTTTTAGTTTGTATACTCTACTCCATCAAAGCACAATAATTGTAAGAATCCTTTCAGAGTGCTTTCCACGGGTAAAGTAAACGGTACTACTCTACCAGTTTCAATTCGTACTTTACTCTACCAATGCTGTCTACATTGGTACCGACTGTTAGTACTCTACCGTGCTACTATGCCGTTCACTCAACCTTTGGACAGCACTCTTAAGAGTTTCCCAATTCCCCACCATGCCTAAACCGCAAGTTTAAAAAAAAATGCCAAAAAGAAAAATGACTTGAATACCTACTCCAGTGTACCTAATGCTTGCTTCTGGCGATTCAAATGTTGTTGTTGATTGTTAAAAAATCCGACTGTAGCTGTGGTTTTTAATATGTAAGCACCGCCGAGTTATTAGATAATTATGTCATATGTGAAACAGCTGCCTGAAACCCTAAGCTCGTTTTATAACTCAATCGATTAATACCTCCAATCGATAACGTTGCACGTGCAACCGAGACTGTTGTTTGCATCACAACCGTAGATATTAGTCGGGGCTTGATAGAAAAAAATACGGGCCTGCCACCTAGTGTAAATTGCTGTCTTATAGTACATATAATACAGACCTCTATTCCTATTAGCATAGTATAAAATTTACGAATTACGAGACAAAAGAATAACATTTAAACTAACCTGAACTCCTTCCATTCTCCCATCATACAGCGTCCACCGTCCGTACGTAGTCATTATGGCCAGGGAAAGTCACTCACATTAATTGTCTACACTTGTAATATTTCATTTAAGGAATTGTAAAACGGACATAAAGCCACCGCGAAAGCAAATTCTGTACTGCTAGGCGACACGAGGCAGCGTCTATTTAGTGCTTGATTAGCACAAACGTGTGCAAATCATACAACACAGCGGCGTACGCGCAGTATTGGCCAGATTGAAATTGAAATTGATTGCGTTGCGAGCCATAGTCATTTGACGTGATTGGGCCGAATGGATGAAATGGGCCTTGCGCGCTGTTTACAACAGTTAACCCAATGTGTGCTGTAGGTATTATAGTGCACTTGGACGTCAAACGTGAATGCATTATTGTGTGAATGTAACTAAACCTAGTAAAATTTCAGAGTTCAGAATTTGCACACTTTGAATAGATTTTATAAGTACCTACATACAATTACGTAGAATTAATTATACTGAAATAATTATTTTAATTCAATACAATAATTTATTTTAAAACATTCCTGAAGCCTGATCAAACAGTTTTGTCATTTAACATGTCAGCTTACAGTTTTATTTTAGATCTATAGATATAATAAGAGTAATTTTTCGTATTTTACGTTACTTTGAAAAATAGTGTTTACCTGTGAAATACTCACTCGAGAATATATTCAGATCGAATATATACTCTATTGGGGCTGGTGAGGGGCGATATGTTAAAAAAAGAGCCTAATTTGATCATCTATTTATTTATGACAAGTCACAGCATTATATTATGGCAGTTACAGACAATTTTTATTTTTAACGCTTGCTACGACGACTTGTTCTCAAGTCTCGTTCAATTTCGTACTGTCGGAGGTCAGCTCTCTCCAAGAAATCTTGACGATCCAAGTATCTGTAAACAAAATAATCGGATAGTGTAAGCGATACGTTATCATTCTTTAAAACTAAAATTAATTAAAATACCCTCTCATTCCACTTCAAAAAGAAAATTATATCTAGGACTCTTATTAAAGTCCAGTTAGTTAACCTTGACTTGACACTTACTTGACGAGATATATTTTAAAGTTTGATAAAAATGTTTTGAAATTGTTTATATACAAACTTCCAATAAGGTCACGCTCCATCTATTAATTTCTTATCGGATTGTAAAAAGAGTCCCATTGGATAGTATGAAATCGAAAAAAAAAACATATCCTGGGGTCGATCGATCCCGCGATCTTCCACAATCCGGGTGACTGCTCTAGCTATCTGAGCTACAAGGACTTGGGATTACTCTGTGAATTTCTTCTAGCCCACCTGTATTTGCGTTAGAAGTTAACGTATACCCTCACAATGTCGAAATATACTATTTCATCCACAGAACTGTTCAGTGATATCAACACCCATATACTTAATCGTAGTCGTAGACATACCGGCAGTTACAGAATTCCTAAATAAAATTTTGAATTAAAAGGTTGGTCAATTTCATAGTATTTTTGCGGGTTTTGTGTGTGTGTGTGTTTGTGTGGTAGGTAGAACTATAGTGTGTACGATAAGAAATAGTACGCATTTTGAGGGGTTGTCCCGAGCGGGACAGTGTTTTTATTAATTTTATCGTAAAATAAAAGTCTGAAATGAGTCAAAAGAGATGTTTCATATCCGGTCAGGTATATGTACAGTATCTCAAAAAATTAGGGGAAATCTAGTAATTCGTATTCATCCATAGTTTGTGTGTACAATAGTTGAAATTTTTCTTCGATGTCCCCGATATTCACTATAGCAATATGGCGCGTCACATAAAAGTCAACTAAACGTCACCAAAGTGACATAGGCGCCATGATGAACTTTTGTCTGTGTTTCAGTTTTATCTATAAAAATTCTTGTTTTGTACCACGCAACAAAGCAAATAAAAAGAAAATGGACAATTTTCTTTATTTTTAATACAACTAGATGACAAAAAAGCTGACGGCCCACCTGATGGTAAGCGATTACAGCCGCCTATAGACACCTGCAATAACAAGGAAAAGCCTTGATATTGCAGGTGCGTTGTCATCCTGAGGCCTAAGATGAAATGCCGTCCATGCCCAGTAATTACACTGGCTACCTTTCCTTTCGATCCGAAACACAGCGAACTGTTTGACGGCTGAAATAAGAAAGGCGGTGGTACCTACCTAGGCGACCCTACATATCACCTAGTAAAAAAATAAATTATTCTTCATATTTTTTGTCTATTTTTCAGAATACTGTACATATACCTGGCAGGGTCTCTAGACACATTTTTGAAACATCTCTTTTCAGTAGTAATTTTTGCCAAGGAACAAAACCCCCACCTTAAATTTTATTTCAGAGTTTTTTAACAAACTGTATAAAAAGTACTTATATTTTTTCAAATAATTACGATTTGGTTATGTTGGGCATTGCTTTAAATATTCTTCATTTTATTATTATCATTATAATAAATGTTCGAACTATTAGAATTAAAAATAAAATTAGGAAAACTAATAAATAACATAAATTTATTAATCTATACTAATATTATAAAGCTGAATAGTTTGTTTGTTTATTTAAACGCGCTAATCTTAGGAACTACTGATTCAAATTGAAAAATTCTTTTTGTGTAGGATAGTCCATTTATCGAGGAAGCCTGAATGAAAAATGTTGTAAAAACGATACATTTTCAAAGCGCTGCGTTAACGGTTAAAATTACGCAAAAATTATGTATACTAGAATTGTTCTCCTTTAAAAGTTTTAAAAAACTCAACGACAGTATAATATGTCTGTCTTTTGAGATTGACTCAAACCTTTTTTTGGTAATCAAATTTTTTCTAAAATAATTCACTACCTGCGAAGGTGTAAAGTAAATACATTATTCATCACAAGTATTTAATTTTGAGCAATGAATATCTTAAAAAATGACATAGTTTTAAAAAAAAACACAAAAAAATGATCAAGTACCACCACGCACGCATTGATTGCGAAGGTGTTTAAATCATTAACCTAATAAATGTTTAAGTAAAATCATGTAACCTACCCTACCTACGTACGACATGTTGTTATTATCTGTCATCCACGCGAACAGAGCGCGGGCACAGCTAGTGTTAAAATAAAATTGAATATTTAAATCAAATGCAATAAAAAAATAAGAATAATGTTTCCAACATTTATTACAATGTTATTGAAAATCGTATTGGATACACATAGGTATTATCTTTTTATACAAAGTGCGGCAAATGACTCCAACCCCTTTAAGGTAAGCAGTAAGAAGAGTCTATATGCGAAGACAGCCAGTGCAGCATGAACATACTGCTCTAGCCACCTCCACCTTACGCTTCTTTTAAACTTTTCTAGGAATAACATGTAATAGGAAAGAGGATCAGGGAACACATTGGTAGTAGATTAGTCGTTGAGCAACAAAATCAGGGCCGACGTAAATCAAAACGTGAAATAAACCCGACAAGCACAATTTATAACTTACCCCGCTTTCCCTTTATTGTGATTTTGAATTTCCTCCTCAAGTCCCTCCTCTTTCTTGTAAGTGACCCAATCAAGTTTAGTTTTCTCTAGAGTGGACAGTGTATTCTTTTTATTCAACTGCCCCAGAATTCCAGATAGTCCTCCAGAAACACGACCTTTGGACGGGCCTTGGAGATTGCTCACTAAACAAAAATAAAATAACAAAAATAACAATTATTTTGACATAAAAATCTGAATAAAATATTATTCTAAGCGTTAAAATTTACCTGTCGCAGGAGATTCGGCTGTTTTTATCTTTTCTTTAATAACATTATTTTCTACCACTATTGTTTCTCCTGCAAATTCAAATATTCGTCTTTCTCTTTCGTTGTTATCATCTTGAACTTTTTTTTCATCTTTATTTGTTGGCCTTTCCTTACACTCTATAGTGGATTTAACTTCTTCATTTGTTTTATTTTCTGCTTTAGTTGATGGTTTGGGTTTCGTATCAGTCCCTTCTAGAAACATCGCCCATAAATCATCTTCTCTCTTTTTTTCATCTTCTGGCTCAAGTGACACCTCTTCTGTTTGTTTCTTTTCTATGCTTTTTGGTTCATTTTTTTTAGTACTGGTCCTAGTTTTCTTATTTTTTCCTCCCTTAAAATCTGATGCACCTTTTCGTTTTTTAGTTTTATGTTCTTGTTCAATTTCATATTGCAAATTAGTCTCTTCGTCAGCGGAGTCTTCTTCAGAAACTTGTTCTGGAGCACCAGGTACATATTCTTCATCACTCTCGCTTCCAGACGACATCTGAAACCAAATAAGAGTTAGTTAGGACTTTTAGCAAACAGATGACCGCAGCTGTAAGTCGCACAGATGGCACACGAGAGCAGTAAGTACGGGTATCGATCTACGTTATTGTTTTTACAGATCGATGCTACAGTGGAACTACTACCATTAAATTGGAAAACGCTTTTAGTAGGTTCGTAAAATTATTTTCGTAAATGGCCGGGAGTAAAGCAAAGCCCATTTTTTTTTAAAGTGAATATTTATTTCTTTTTGTTGAAAATTGTGTTTAGGTAATGGGAAATTTGCAGATTATTATTTCTAGTTCGAGCTCCCCATTGAGGGCCTTAAAACTAGTATTTTCATTTTCGTTTGAAAAGGGAAAAATTTAAAGGTTTAAAAATACTAGCGTGGTCATCAAAAATAATAATTGGTCTACAAATTGTTCATTAGTCGGTATTTTGACAACCAATTATTTTCCTACGAAAGCCGCCTTTATTGGGAACGGAATAAGAGCAGTCTCAAGGTTTAGAAGCAAACTCAAAAATGCATCTCAACCTTTAGAAACATACTCCAAGGTCCAAGTTACTACGGACTAAAATACAACAAAGTATCCTATTGCGATTCATTAAAAAAAAACGTTTATATATAGGTGATGTCATAGGTCGCTGAAAGATCTTACAGATCTGAAAATCGGATATACGTTAGGTTCGTCTTATCTTTATCTAGCTATGTGTAGAACAAAAACACGATTAAAGGATTTTGACTCTGTAATATCTTATATAATAGTTACATTGAAACTCATGTAATTGTATTAATAGGTTTAATTCCAATTCTCATAATTAATTAGCAACAAAACGTCAATGTCAAAAACGCCAGTCCCAAAACCGCGGGCTGTCCTTCATATACAAAGCCTACGTTCAGAAACTACAACACTCCTCCCTTGTAATTTCTCATTATCATATATATAACTAGCTATTATGATTATAATAACAATTTTATAAATCTAAAATAACCCGAGGTTTTATTTTACGTGAACTGCGTCTTACAATTGGTTCTTCTACAATAGTTGGTTGTGAAGACATTGAGGGTTGACAATACTCATTTTCTACTGAAGAATCCTTCTCAACATTATTAGAATCATCAACATTATTATAATCATTGAAATCATTACACTGTTCATTCAGGTCACTGACTTTACATGACTCATCTGGCAACATTTGAGTGACATTACGAGATAGAATACCTTTATCTGTTTCTACTTCATACATCACCTTTCCCAAAGGTTTGGTTACATTACCATTTAGCCATTTTTGTGATCCATCATACATCATAACATGCACTTTGTCACCAGGTAAAAATTGTCTGGGATTTTTCACTGGAATACTTTGTTTAGGAATTACTACTGACTGTTTAACAATTGATAGCCGGGTTCTTAATTGTCTACCAAACATTAATTCACTTGGGGGTTTACCAGTAGTTACATTTGGAGATGTACGATAACTTAACAAAAAATGGTTTAAAATTTGATTAGTATCTCCATTATCATTAATACCTGCCAATAAGGCCTTTTTAAAGGTTTGGACTCCCCGCTCCGCTTGGCCATTACTTGCCGGATGATAGGGCGCTGTAAATGTATGTCTAATATTATTATTTGAACAGAATAATTTAAATTCTTCCGAAGTCCATTGAGGACCATTATCTGTGACTAATTGTTCAGGAAGGCCAAACCTTGCAAAGACATTTCTAAACTGTTTTATTGTTTCTCCCGCAGTAGTTTTGTTCATTCGTATTACTTCAGGCCACTTGCTGTGAGCATCAATAATTAATAACCACATTGATCCCAAAAATGGTCCTGCAAAGTCAGCGTGTATACGCTGCCATGGTTGACCTGGCCATTCCCAATTGTGTGTGGGTTTTATTTCTGGCCTATTTCTTACTTGTAAACACCCCTTACAATTAGCTGTTATTTTATCAATGTCTTCATAAATATTTGGCCACCAAAAGTAACTCCTAGCTAAAGCTTTCATTTTATAAGTTCCCAAATGACCTGAATGTAATTCAGCCAACAGTTGACTTCTTAGTTTTCCAGGTATAACTGTCCTACCTCTCCATATAACACAACCTTGAAATGAATATAATTCTGTTTCTTTATTTTTATAATTAATTAATTCGTTATCTACTTTCTTAGGCCAACCCTGTTCAATGTATGTGTATACTTTATTTAATATTTGATCTTGTTTAGTTTCTTTAGCAATTTCAGTTTGTGTTACTGGAGGAATATCTATCATTATACTATTAACCATTAAGTTATCTGTGTCAGTTTCTTCATTATCTGTAGTTGTATCCAATGGTAGCCTTGAGGGAAAATCTGCACTAGCATTGAACTGGGATGTCCTATACTTAATAATGTAATTATAATTGCATAATATTAATGACCAACGCATCATCCTGTCTGCATAAATAGACCCTACTGACTTATTAGGATTGAATATTGGAACCAGTGGCTTGTGATCTGTAATCAACGTGAACACCCTGCCTCTTAAGTACAAATCAAATTTCTTTACAGCCCAAATGATAGAGAGAGCCTCTTTGTCTATTTGAGAATACTTACATTCTGTATCTGTTAACTTACGACTAGCAAAAGCTATTGGCCTCTCAACAACTTTATTTTTATCATTTGGGTCACACATTTCATGTGCTAAACAGGCACCTAACCCATACTTGGATGCATCACAACTTAACACTACTGGTAAATTAGGATTGTAATGTATAAGCACTTGATCACTTGCTATTATATTTTTAGCCCACTCAAATGCTTTTGCATGCTCTTTTGTCCATGACCATGGTGTGTTTCTACGTAATAACATATATAAAACATGTAAATTTTCAGAGGCATTTTGAATAAACTTATTATAAAAATTAATAGTACCTAAAAAACTTTTTAATTCCTTTGCATTCCGTGGTTGCGGTGCATTCAGTACGGCTTGAATATATTCAGGGGTTTTGTGAAGACCTGTTTTATCTATGACATGCCCACAGTACTCTAACTGATCTGCCAGGAATATGGACTTTTCTTTGTTAGCTTTAATATTCAGTTCTTCCAGTTTACTCAAGACTTTTTCTAACGCTATTAAATTATCCGATACTGAGCTTGTTGCTATCAAAATATCATCTAAGTAACAGTGAACATTATTCATCTCTGAAAAATGTCTATCCATGAATTCCTGCCAATCTAATGGAGCTGGAGCGACTCCAAACATCATAAATGTTGGTTGATAAAGACCCCATGGTGTTATAAGAGTCATAATTTCCTGCGACTCTTTATCCATTTTTCGATTCATATAAGCTTTTCTCAAATCAATGTTAGAAAAAACACAGGATTCAAACTCTTTATTTAATTTAGCAAAGATATCTTCAATTGCAGGAATAGGGTGTTGAGGAACTTCCAGCTGAGGGTTAATGGTTACCTTATAGTCCCCACAAATACGAACATTGGTAGGACTTTTTACAATGGGAACAATAGGGGTAGACCAAGTAATATTATCTTCCCTTGACACCTTAATTAGTTTACCACATTCTACTAACTTATCTAACTCTTGTTTAACTATACCCTCTAGTGCATAGGGTATTCTTCGGGCTTTACACATTTTAGGCACTGCATTTGGTTTTAATTTAAGCTTACCCGGCGGCCCCTTTATTTCTCCAGGTACATTAGAAAAGCAACATTCATATTTTTCAAGTAAGAAGCTCAGTTTCGGCAAATTATCCGATTTAACAACTTTTATTTCTTTTTTATAATTTTGTTGACATTTATTCCAATCAATTTTAATAAAGCTTAGCCAATCTCTGCCTAATAGAGGTCGTTTTCCCTCTTTGACCACAATCAAAGGTGCTACATAGTAATTAACCTTATCCTTAACATACACTTTAGATTTGCCAATTACTTCTATTGGTTGTCCACCAAAACCCTTTAATTTAAGTCTAGTTTTAAACAAATTCAATGATGGAAGTAATTTTTTGCATACATTTACAGGTATTAATGTTATGTCTGAACCACAATCAATTTCAAATCGAATGTCCACATTATTAATATTCAAATCAACATACCATGGCTTGGGATTAATATTCTTCACTTCAATTAGGCCTTTTCTTTTTACGAAGTCAACACTTTTAACATTATTCAATTGCTTCCTTTCTGTAAACAAATCACTTAATAAATAATTTTCACCAGTACTACATAATAATAAATCACTTTGCTTCTTATTATTTTTCTGTCCCGTATCTATTACCTTCTGTCCTTTAATTTCAGAAATTGTGTAGCTCAATTCACTACCACTACTCTCCTCCACATCAATCTCCTTAACTTTCTTTTTATTATAACTATTTTTCTTGTTTTGTGTTGTGCATACTATGGCCAGGTGCCCTTTCTTATTGCACTTGAAACACATCTCATTCCGTAAATTACAAGTAGGTTTTATATGTCCTATTTTGCCGCAACAGTGACACTTGACTCTATTATTCATTTGCTGTACATGTGTGGTTTCTAGTATCTTGTTAATGTTTAATGTGTTAACTGAGTTGGTCATTACAAGTCTTGCATCATTATCAGCAATCTCCATGCTACGTGCAATCAATACGGCTTGATTAAAATCAATACTTCTTTCAGTGAACATTTTTCTTACAATGGCTTCATTTTGTAAGCCATGTACAAATTTGTCCCTTAGGGCTCTGTTTAGATATGAGCCAAAATTACAAGACTGTGCTAGCTTTTTAAGAGCAGCCACATATTCAGCTACACTCTCATTTACATTTTGTTTGCGCTGCATAAATCTAAATGTTTCAGCAATTTCAGAGCGTTGTGGCTCAATCTGTAACTCTATTAAAGATATGAGATTGTCAAAACTTTTATTTCCGAAAAGATCTCTTGAAAATAAAATAACATGATTATTGGTAATCGATAATTTGTGCGCAATAGGAAATTACTTTTAATAGTATAGATATCATTAATATTCAGAATCTAGTAGAAGCGATTTTGTAATCCATAAAGTATGTAATAATTAATTTAAAATTTATTTATTTATTTTATTTTCGTTTAATTTAAACTCTCGTTCGCTATTTTGTCTTTTTTCCACCAGCTGAGTCAGTCATATCTCTATTCCTATCTGTCTCGTCTGTAACAATGTTTCGATAGATCGCCTTAGGGTTTTGAAGACCCGAAAAATCTCTTGAATTCCTTATATAATGTGATATATAATAATATATAATGTGAATATCCTTTGATAATAAGGTATTGTTGATATGTTCGTCGAATAACAATGTAGAATCGTGCAACGCACGAAGGTCTCGCATAGAATATAATCGTTGAGATGCCCAAGAGTATAATTATGAGTAATTAAATTATTTTTACGACTAAATGTCATAACTGTACATTTTAGCGGATTAAGCTCAAGCCTATTATGATAACAATACATTTCAAGCCGCTTTAGATCATCCTGCAGTAAATTAGCTTCGCCACGTCAATATAGGTACCTTGCAAAAATAAAAATAAAAAACTTAGGTCTAATTATGGACAGCACAAATAGCACAATGTCATGGACATCTCATATCAACGAGGTAAGTAGGCGTATGCATTACTATTGACGTCAGACGCAAGGAAATGGCTAACATAAATAAAAATAAAACTGCAAAAGACATACGCACTACTTAATTATTTTTTGAGTCAAAATATAGTCTTCGAGAATTAAAACATTTAATATCATGAAAATTAAATTTTCTACTACATTCCAATTCACATTACCGAAAGACGGGGTAAACTGTAAAAAAATTGCAACATTACACAAACGTTGGAATTCATGTACCTACGTACTTGTAGGTCACGCACACAGAGCGAAAAAGCGGCTTCACTTGATTGCTCCCAACGTTCTATCTTTTATAACCGACTATTAAAAAAAGGAGGTTCTATGTTCCACTGTATTTATATGTATTTGTTTTTGTATGTTCACCGATTTCTCTGTCAATTGTGAACCGATTTTCAAAATTCTTTTTTATTCGATAGAGTATACTCCCGGGGTGGTCCCATTGTCACCAAGTCAGCATCTGATGATGAGATCCCAGGGAAATCGACGGCAAACCTCAAATTTAATAGGCACGTATGACATGTTTTACTTTTTTCCAAAGCTATTCAAGTATTTGCTTCTGTTCATCATCTCATGTTGATGAACTAGTAATGGAAGATTCAACTCCTTAGCGGTTAAGAGTTGGAAGATAATTCTTCTACTATTATAGGAACGTATTAACGAATAGTTGTATTATATCAGGTTATTCAGGTGAACTGATGATGGAAGGTAACGGTTACCGTAACGGTGTGTGGAGTTAGATAATACAGCGTATCAGTGGTACGATACGATAATAAGAAACAATATTATGTACTTCAACCAAAGACTGAGAGACAGACTAGTCGATAATGCTGACGGTCACCCATCTAGCTTTGACCTTAAAAATTACTGAAAAATGTAAAAAAAATTTTTTTAACAAAAAATAAACTTACTTTAAAACACAAAAAAGGAAAAAATTATTGAATTTCAGTACCTAAGCACTTCTTACCTCCTAAAGTGTATTTTTTGGAGTTATTATTTTTTCCTTTTTAGTGTTTTGAAGTCGGTTTAATTTTTGTTAAAAACAATTCTTCAGTCAGAGCATTCGCCCGGATTGCGAAAGGTCGCGGGTTCGATTCCTGCCTCACGACGTGAAATTTTTCTAGTTTTATTATATTTTAATTACTAAACAATTCTTATGGTCTAATTAACCATCCAAAAGCTAACTACTAGGCCATATCTACACCTAACTACTAGGCCATATCTAGGCCTATCTACACCAGACCTTTTAAGGTTATTTGGACACCAAGTCTGCTGTTGTCTCTTCTAATTGGTTTTCCGATCAGGTGTATGGTTATTCCGCAATTGCTCTGCCCCAGAGCTTCATCCGTTATCTATCATGGAGCACCACGGCAAATGTTGCCGCTAAAGGCGCGTGCTGGTGAGTTGGGTCAGATAAGATGTTAGATTTCGCTCCCTCCTTACTCACCAAATAAACGGATTCAATTTATATAAATAAATAAATAAACAAATTCCATTTAACACATTTTACCGTACTCAATTTTAATAGAAAAATAAAATAAAAGAGAGCCGATTCCACTAGATTACATTAATTAGACAAACATAATGGAAGTTAATATTTCATAATGTAACCTACATCAACCAAAATGCTATTCAAAAGATAAATGAATCATTACAATGATTGTGCATAGAAACCCAAAATAAAATAAATAAAACTTGTCACATATCATAATTTTATTGATAATATATTTTATGTAGGTTTTTTCTTATTCCTATTCTTATTTTTAACATTAGAAACTTCATAAAAGTTGCTTCCTGTCTTAGTTCGCTTCTGAGCTCTTTCAACAGCTCTTCTCTGTTTAGCTGTCATTTTTTGAGCAGCAATAACATTTTCTGAACCCATTTTATGTTTCTTTCCTTTATGTGGAATTTCATCAACTATGAATTCCCCACTTGCAGCTTCCAGTCTCTTTCGCTTAAGTTCCTTAACTGTTTCAAGATCATTCGTTAAATGGTCCTCAACATCACTGCAATCATTTTCATCATGGCTATAAAATTCACTAACATCAGAAGAATCACCATCATCTTGCTTATCTTTTTCATTTCCTTCATTTTGTAACTTCACTTCTTCATTTTGATTGTCTATTCCTTTCAACTCATCTGGTATATCTACTTTATCAAGTGGCTTAACATCATCTTGGTTATCAAACTGTAAGCCAACTCTAATTTTTGCAAAATCTTGAGCTATAACTAGTTTGTTAACATTCACAACTTGCTTCTCAGGTACTTCATTATTTTCAGACTGTGTTTCTTGAGCCACTTCTTGTACTTCTTTCTCAGTAACAGTATCAGTCTCTTGCAATGCTTCTGCCTGTTGCTTTGAAAGGGGAACTTCAAAGCCTTCTGGAGCAACATAAAAAGGAAGCTTTCCCCTTTGCCAGTCATTAAGAACCATTCTAGCTACCTGGTTGACATCAGGCTCCCCTTTTTTTAATAATTTGCCAGTCCGAGCTGCTAGCTTTTCTAAAAATTCTGAAGGTGTTTCCCATCCATCAACTTTGTAAGTTTTAACCAAGTATTCTTTCCTTACTCTCTTGATAACTTCTTCAATATAATCTTCAGGACTTTGAACTAATTCAACTCTTACAACTCCCTTTAAAACTTTTTCTGTGTCTGTCTCTGCTGAAGGATAGACAATACCAGGACAATCAATCAAAAAAATTCTTCTCATTAATGTAATATACTGCCAAACTTTAGTCTCACCAGCAATAGGTGCTACTTTACAAACTTTTTTTGATCTTAATGTATTAATAACTGAAGATTTGCCAACATTAGGATATCCAATCAATCCCACACTTATTTGTTTTTTATCTATATGTAATTTTGCAAACTGTCGCAACAGATTTATAAGTGAACCTTTTCCAAAAGGATGTGTCAAGGAGGCATGAAAAGCAACTGTAGGGTACTCAGAACTCAATATTGCCACCCACCTTTGTGTTACCCAATTTGGGACTAAATCAACTTTATTCAAAATAAAAATTAAATGCTTATGTGGTTTCTCCTCTCTAAGGAATTTTTCTACATAAGGGCTTCTAGTGCCCATAGGATCGCGAGCATCAAGAACTTGTAGTAAAACATCTGAAGAATCAATAACTTTGTACAACTCATTCCAAATTCTTTTACTCATTCCAGCACCAAATACCCAATCTCTCTGTCCTTCCTTCTCTCCTGTATGTTCACGAACTCTGTCAATGTCTTTATTTACATCATACTTATCTAGATTTTCTTCCACTGCTTTTGACAAAGACTGTAAATCACTAAATTTTAAATTCACTCTTTTCCTTTGTTTATTAGGCCCAAAAGTTTTATCAAAACCTTCAGTGTCTAACAAGTGAACTCTAGCATTTTTAGCTTTCTCATTGAGCAAGGTGATAGGTAAGTTTGTAGGTTTCATAACCACTTTGTATGGATTCTTAACAGCAGCTCCAAACTCTTCTTGAAACTTTTGAAGCGCATTTTGAGAAATAACTCTAGAATTACTAAACCACTTTTGGTTAGGTTCCACTCGTGCTACAGTGCCAGAAGGTAACCAGCCTTGGAAAGGCGCTGGAGTTAAGATTTTGCCTGTTTTATCTCGTTTTGCTTTAAAATTTCGGTACATCTGCAATCTTTTAATAGTTCCCTTAGTTCTGGGATTCCCAACTCCTTTTAAACCTTCAGTTGGACGATCCGGATTCATGGAGTGGCCAGATTTGTTGAACCCCTGTTTGCGGGGTGCACCCGGCGCGGATCTGACTTTTCCCATTTTTCTCAATATTACTAATCACGTTACAAGAAAAATATGGAAAACCAATAAATTATCATGTGGTGAACTATGGAAAAATAAGGTTATGAGCTATGAGTTTCGTGAGTCAATTTTGACATCAGAATAAGTTGCCAACTTCATTCCTTACCAGAATTGACCACAACCTAATTTATTAATAAACTTACCTCAAACAGGAACTTTGATTTGATAAAATAAACACAATCTTTTTAGAAGAATTTAAACTTTTAAGACTTGATTTATAAAGCGCTAAAGTAATAGCACATTTGCCAGTTCCGAAAATCAGTAAACAATTATAAAAACCACTTTTTACTAACTTCACACTTCATACTAGTTCATTTCATAGCACAGAGTCTGTGGTGTGCACAGGTGGTGTTTGGCATTTTTGTTGTTGTTTTTATATTCTTTCTATTATAGAGAACGCAAGGGGAACAAATGCCCTTACAGGTATATCCTTGTATTTTCTTTAATTCTTCAATTTTACTGTAATGAAATGCCGATGCAACACATTTCAATGAATCTTTGGAAAGATTGGTACGAATTATATGATGTCATCATGATGCTAAATTGCTAACTATAAAATTACGTCTAAAACTCCGGGTTTTTTGCAGCATTTGTATTAATTCGTCCCTAGCATTTTTTGTAACAGGGAGAACTTCTACCAGCAACAATATATTTTTAAAAAAGAATCTATGGCCTTAATTTTGTAAGAATCTATGTCATTTGTTTGGCCGCATGCCGTTTTACGGGTAGTGCATTGCGCTGTGTGAAAGTCGTTTTAATATAATGCATATACTGCTCACACGAACTGTTGTGACGTCATCCATTCGAGAAAATAGCGTCAGAAATGTGAGCACAAAATTGAATGTGAAAATTATGATTTCATTTTTTTAATTTTCTTTACGATATTTTCAACACAAAAGAAATAGTTTAATAGATTTTGCAATAATAATCTAGTGAAAAGAAAGATTAAATAACAGCGATAACGTTTAATATAAACAATTTTTAGGTTATGTTTTGATGTTAGATGTCATTTACTTCCTTGAGCACACTCATAAAACATTCCAAAACGTTCTCAAGTCCCTTGCGTCGTGAGCGCGAACATTGAATCGGATTCGCGTTGGCACTGTAAGCACTTTGAGCAGTGTTCGATGAAAACGAAATGCAGCCTTGATCTTTATTTTCACTTCTACCTACTTACCTACTTATTATTTTAGAATATATGAAAGTATAGTTTACTACTCAAAATATTAAAAACAAAACTAGAGAAATCAAATAAAATTTTTTAGTCTTGTGAAGTGGTATATTTCTCTGCACACAGACACACATTTTTGAGCACAGTGAGAATTATTAGTGACAAAGTCGTTTTTACATTGCTCACAGTCTGCTCAGCAGTGTAAAAACGACTTTAATAGCGCTCATAGCGCTGTGAGTGCCAATGATCTTGATTCGGAGGCTGCATTTATTATTGATGGAACTCTTCTCACTGCCATTAGAGTGCTAACGCGCGATCTGATTCGATACATGGGCTCACAATACTATTGGCGTTGTGTAAGTGCGCTTAAGGATGCGTAACTGACATGTGGCAGCAAAACATAAAAATTGATTCTGATAATCGATATCGCTGTTTTTTTATATATTTACTGTCACTAGATTACTACCTACCCACTTATTACAGAATTCAGGAACTATTTGCTGACTTTTAAAAATTTAATAAAATCAAAGACGAATTTTGTCATTGCTTGTGTGCTCACAGTGCTAACGCTTTTTTCCTGGGCACTGTGAGAACCTATTAGTGACGTTTTTTATGACGTCACAGCAGTTCGTGTGAGTAGAGGGCCTAGACAAGATGCCATTTGACAATCGCTATCGCTATCATATCGTATAAATAGCTTTATCATATCGTATCATATCGCGTTTCGGTGGTCATGCTGGGCGGGCTGGAGTGTTTGGCGGGATTATGTGGTGTCTGTCAAAATTTTTATTAAATTTGTGTCGGAGCGAACATTGAGTTAAACAAGTGGCGTAGTTTTATTATTCAAGTGTTTGTGTTGACGTGCAACTAAAAGATTATTAGAATAATAGTAATTATGGTGTGAAATACGGTAAGAACTTTTTTGTGGTTATCCACCTCATCAAGTAGCACATAAAGTGACTGTCATCATATATTTCGTGTCAAATACTCCCAAGAAGTATTAAAATGTGCTACGCCAGCATTTTAATGCAATTAAAGAAGACATAAAGAAATACTTAAGACATGACTGTATGGGCATTAGTTTCTTTTGCCTTTCTTTTATAGGGAGAATTAACAAAAATAAAAAACAAGAAAAAAAATTCTGTCTGTCAATGTCAAGTCAATCGTGATTTATCGCGATTCGTAATCTCTTGCTTGAATCATTAGTTCAAATATTATTTTTCAATAAATATCGTTCGTCTTGCTAATAAAAGCACAAAGTGGATGAAAAAGTTAAAGACACACATTGAGACTTATCTCTGGAATAATTTTCACATTTGAGACGATGCAAAATTTAACAGAAAAGTATCATTAGAAAAAAGTTACTAAAAAGTAAGATAATTATTTTTATAGAGAGCTGTCGGAACCTAAAGTAGTCCTATAGAATACAGAAACTACCCCGATGCCCATGGGCTTCGAAACACCTAAGACAACATGTATGACATGTTGTCGGAATTCAGAGTTTCAGAATTCGATTCCTTTGTGGATATATTAAGATTGACTCCTGTGGATCCATTAGATACCTTTGGCGAAATGTGGTACCCAGTATTTTTGTGGTCTCTGTGTTCTTCAGTGTTTGTACATACTTGTGCTGCTCTAGTCGCCTTTGGTACTTTAAGAAAACACAAATATGGTAAATTCTTTCCTGTGTTGTTGATAGTAATGGGTGTAGTGAGTCCAGTGACTTCTGGTGTTGCAAGTAGTGCAGCTGTTGCGTTTATATACAGAGCGGCGAACTTAACTATGCCCCCCATTCATGCTATGATATGGGGTATTGGACAAACAATTCTAGGAGCAGGAATTGGTTTCACTAGAATCTTAGCAACACTGTAGGGTTGAGCCATATTTATGATATCCATATAAATATTGTTCAAACATATTAAATGTCAATTAAAATAAGCATTATTCTTTAATGATAAAGGGAAGGTGCTGGATACTTACACATGATTTCTATACTGTGCTGTAGATTTTTATATTTCTTATAAAAAAAACTGTAGTACATTAAATTCTCATACCTACAATGTATACATACTGTAAATAATGTATGTAGTGTTTTGTATCACTAAATCTACTTAAAACTATATGAATATAATAATTGCCTTGGAATAGCCCACTTTACAATTATAGTCAAAATGAGCAACTATATAAATTATTTATATAACATCAAAGTTGGTAATGCATGATTGAGCCTGATACATTGTGATGTTGTGGCCTATAGTATATTATAAGTTGTTGTGTAAAAAACAAGTATATAGGTATAAATGAATAATGTATAATCATTAGTTCCTTTCATAAATATTATTTTCAAAGGAAATAGTAAAATGAAAATGCATCTCCTAGTGTTATTCAATTGCTCATATGTTTATTTAATTTTAGAATAATTTAATTAGACCCACCGATATTGTAAATTTATGAGTACTAAATTAATGAAGACATAATAAGAAATATTATATTAATTGAATTTGAAATCTCTTTGATATCACAGTTGTCTTGTGTAAATTAGGTACTGGTAAAATTGTAAATTCTGGTATGTATATATTATAGAATATTAAATTCTTGATGCACTGTTGTATATAATGATATATCTGTATATCATAGAATGGCTAGGGATTTTCCTATGTTGTATATAAGTTTTAATTTAATACCAATAAGTAAAATTATAAAAAACTATTTATTAAAATGCAAATAAACATCTGAAAAATTAATACTTTTTTTGTTACTGATAACAATTATTCTGTCTGTTAAGTACTTACATATCATACAATAGATTTTCTGTTGTTTGAATATTGGAGGGCTGGTAAGGAACCCATGCAGTAAATAATAGTGTAAGATTTCCAATTTTTTTATATTTTCTTTTTTTAAGGGATGAAGGTAATAATCTATCAATTGACAGACATGCAGAGTTATATATTTTCAAATATTCAAGAATAATAAATCAGAAGTTTCTCTACTAATTGTATTTAATGACCTAAATTGTTTTAATTTATACATATTCATTTTAAAACATGTTCTATTATGTAAAACGTTTTTAATATGAATTTATAATACCCTGTGTATATGTGTAATATGAACACAATGTTTTAATAACATAATTATCACAATTTATATTGTGCCACTATTTGAATACTTAGAAAACCTTCTATGTACTTCATGATATCTACTGCTATCTTCATCTTCCTCATGACTAACTTCATGAATTGTTTCCTCCAACATCAATGGTAATTCCAAATCCCTGGTTATCATCGCCTGAAAATAAAAATCAAAACTGAAAACATTTATTTAATAACATAGAAAAAATGCACATAATGCACTAGATATAAAAGTATTTGTAAAGTAATCACAGAACCACCACAATGTTATTCTATTGTTGAGGAGACATTGGCAGGCTAGTATAGGACAAAAGGTTTGAAGTAATAGATACTTAAAATAGCAAAGATTTTAATAAGATTTAATGCTAAACAAACCTCATGTACTTCAGCATCTTTTCGGCTACTCAACTTATTTACTTGATCTTGTAAACTTTTTGTTTCAGATGTTGCATCTTGTAAAGCTAATTTTAACTCTACAATTTCTTGCCTTGCTTTAGATAGCAGTTTCTCTGTTGTCATCAAACTGTCTTTCATGTCATCTTTCTCCACTTCCAAGTTTGCTTTAGCATTTGTCAGAGATTTTATCCTATTCTCATAAAGTTTTAGTTCTGAATTAGTATCACCCATACACCCTTTATTGTTACTGTGCTCAAATTGCAAATTATTACACATTTGTTTTAAATATGCTATATTTTGCTCTAGAATACCTTTTTCTTCCGATATAAGTTTTATTTCATTTTCTAAGGATGTTATTTTACATGTCAGAGATGTGATTTGAGCTGACTGATTATCGATTATATTATCTTTATCCAACAACTTTGTTTCTAAATTTTCAATTTTATTTATATAAGTTTGTAACTGCATTGACTTTGAAGCAGATTCACTTTCTAATGAATGGTTAGTATTTTCCAAAATATTTGCTTCAACTGACAGACTGGCAAATTGTTCTAACATATCAGATCTTTCAACTTCCTTCTGTGATAGTAACTCTTCAATTCTTCTAATTTCTGCTACATAATGCTGTAACTGTTGTTTCAGGCCATCGACTTCTTTTTTTGATTTGTCATATTCAATCTTTGTAATTTTTAGAGTGCCATTAATATCACCTAAGCTATTTTGTAATTGTTTATTTTCTATAATAGCTGAATCAATTTGTTGTGTCAGTCTTAAAACTTCTCCATTTAAAAATGCTATTTGTGATTCATTATCAATTAATTTGTGTTCTGAAACCTTGCTTACATTAAGTTTTCTTTTGAGTTCACTGATTTCATTTTCTAATTTATGAAGTTCACAACATTGTGTCTTCATTTTCTGCTCAAGAACGTTAATGGCTTCAGTTTTATGGTCCAGTTCTATAACTAATCTATCACGATCTTGATCAACTTTTCTAATATTCTCTATTAAATTGGATTTATCACTTCGCAATACTGATATTTCAGCTTGTAGATCATTGCACTTTTTTTCTAAAGTGTCTACATTATTTTTAGATAAGCTCAACTTTTTTTGAGCACACAACAAATCATTTTGTATTTCATTGCTGCTTCTTTCAGTCTCTATCTGTAGGTTTTTTATTTGATTTGCCAGTGTTTTCTCTTTAATAACATCAGATTGCATTCTTTTTATTTGTTCCCTTAAAAAGTTACATTCTTCTTTTAAATGGTCTGCTGAAGCTTTTCCAGTTCTATGTGTCATCTTGTATGAAGCATTTTCTTCTTGTATTTGCTCTATTTCTGTCTGCTTGAAAGCTAAATCCCCTCTTAACTTTTCTAATGTATCTATTGCTTCTTTATATCTTTCTTTATATTCTTGTTTATCCTTTAGTAGTAATTGATTATGATACAATAACTCATCCACTTTTGTTTTTAACTTTTGAACATCCATTTTATTGCATTCTAATCTGTCAGTATATTTTTCAGATTGTAAGTTTTTGCATTGATTTAATTGTCGACACAAAGAAATATTTTCCTTGGATAAATCTGAATTTTCTGCATTCAACTGGTTTATAACATCTTTATAGTTCTGATGACTACCTTCACTTTGTTTAAATATTTTTGTTTTCAAATCATCATTCTCTTTTGATAACATTAGTATTCTTTGGTCACTTTCACAAAGTTTTTTATGCAAATCCCTAATGTATGTACTATCATAAGAAGGAGCATAATGTTTTGGACTATCTTTATCTTTACACTTTACAATATGTTTATTAAAGAGGCTCATAGTTTCAGACAGCTTTTCTTGTATATCTATCATGTATTTTTCATATTTTTTTCTATCATTTCCAAGTAATAATAGTAGATCTTCTTTTGATGGACATTTTTCACGACTTTTTTGTTCACCATCAATATTAATTAAATTAGCCTCTTTGCTAATTTGTGATAGTATCAATATTTTCTCCTGTAAACTTTTGTTTAAATCTATCAAATTAGTCACTTCTTTTTGTAATGTATCTTTTTCCTTAAGTGCCAAGTTTAATGATTCTTGTATTTTCTGTACATTTGGTGGGTTTATATTAAATATTCTTTGTGAAAGTTCTTTTTCCAATTCAACATTTTTCGTGTTCAAACCTTCAATTCTGGTTTGCAAGAAATTTATTTCATTCATCATTGTAGCCAATCTTTTGTTACAGTCCTCTTCAACTTTTAAAGCTAAATTATCTACTTTTTGTAATTCATCATGTAAGAGTTTATTCTTGTCAGCTAGATTAAGGGCCCTAAGCATAGCTTCATGTTGTTTTTCCAGACTAACCTCATGCTCTTTCTTCAAGAGATCATTTGTTGTTTCCATTTCTCTTAGCTTTTTAACTAACTCCTGCGCTTTGCTCTCAGAACTTTTATGGTAGCAGTCTTTATTAACAGCATTTAAGGGACGACCACCTTCTAATAAAATATTTAACCTAATGATTTCATTGTCTCTATGTTCAAGTTGATTTTTCAGTAGTATTATTTCATCACTATTTGTCTCATTTTCTTTTTCTAATGATTGTATTCTTTTCTTTAGCTCAATTACACCCATATCTGAGTCTAATAGTGGTTTGTCTCCACAAATGCATACTTTAGAAGCATGTGTATCACCCCCATCTTTTCTTTTACTCTTGGTTCGACTACTTAGTGTGTCAGCACATAAACCTCTTAGGCTCAAATCTCTTAGATCATGTTGTAATTTACACACTGTGTTTTCTTTCTTTGAGAGTTCATCAGATAAAAACCTTATGTTTCTTTTACTTTCTTTGGATAATCTAAAATTATCTTCTTTCAATTTTAATACTTCACTATGAAGATGATTGTTCTCTTGTATAAGTTTAGCGTTGTCACACTTGTACGGTTCAGCTTCTAATATTAAAGAGTCGCGCTGTATTAACGTTTCTTTAGACAAATCCATGTAATGTTGTAAGCTTCGAGTGGTTTGTAATAAATCTGATAAAATACATTCTACCAATGGAACAGCATCAACTGGTAACGTGTTATTATAGCCTAGTTCTTCAAGCTTTCGTTTTAAATTAAAGTAAGGTTCACTCATTTTAATACTTTTACTACATAAACAGATTCAGCCTATTCTGCATCGGCTCTAAGAACAGAAAAACAATACAGCAATAATTTTCCTACAGCGCTTTATTTATTTTTAATTATTTCACTTCAATACTTCATTAATAATTTCATTTTTCATAATATTTTCAAAATTTACATACAATAAATAAACGCACAGAGGCACAGATCCACAGATTAGAAAGAGTAGTATGCACAGATCGTTAATCCGTACCAAGCGTGAAGCCGTGAATACATTGACAACTAGGGATAATCGATATTCATCGATATTGAATAAACATCGATGTTTAACTGGTAAACATCGATGTTTTTACATCGATGGGTTGACTTTGATATTATCGACACATCGATGTTTTAAGAATAAAATATCAAAACGTCAACTAGGTACTAGCTTCAACTAAATGTTGGATAGTCATTATCAGATGACTATCAAGTTCAACTATTTTCCACTAGACGACACTGAAAAAACCTATCAAATTTAATTTTTTTACAAAGTGTGCCTAAAAAAACTGTAAATAATATACTAAATATAATTTACTTCATTTTTTTCGTTAACTTTTGTGATTGCAATAATAATAATAAACACATTTCATAAATATAATAGACCGTTTGATTTGTTACCGAAAAACATCGATGTTTTAGAAGTACCGATGTATTTCAATTGATATTTATCGTATACATCGATACTTTTCATTCGATGTTAACATCGATGTCAACATCGATGTTTTTCTAATATCGATCATCCCTATTGACAACTCGACATGTCGAATTTTTGCTTTTTTAGCTTAAATAGCTTCCTTTGCCTTATACTGTATAGGGTAAAAAAACTTAACTCAATATAACCAAAAACAACTTGGAAAGTGGTTCTTGTTCATAATTAGGTATCTCCATTTTAAGCAATAACTATTTGACAAAATGATATATCAAATTATAAATATTTAAGTTACCGTGTATACCTCTTATTATACATTTATGTATTCTCGAATCTGTTATGCAATAATTTGACAAAAACAGTTATCCGGTTATGATCATCTCTATGTATAAAACAAATGTTATACATGTAGAGTTGTCTAGTTATGCACACTAACAACAGTTTTGTTTGTTAAAGAATATCTTGACTTATTTAGTTATTACCATTGCAAACTCGTATTTTTATATGTGTTATTAGCAGTTGTTAAAATAGAAACATTAACAGGATTTCGAACGGCGATGAATATTTTAATCCCATGGAAAACAAAAAGTCTGTAACTTTATGCATAAAGTTGTTTAATAATTTTGTATTTTATATTTTGTGTTATAGTATAAATTAATTTTACGTAGGCTTAAAAAATATCAAATGGAAGTTAGTAAGAAGGTGGGGAGATAATTTTAATATTATAATATAAAAACCTAAAATAGGATTTCGACAACCGAATTTTACTAGAATTTCATTTAATAATAAACTTTTAGCGCAGCGTAATTTGTAGTCTATTTTAAAGGACATAAAGCATGAAATTAGTTGAAACGAAGTAAACTTATAGAGTAGGTTTGTAGATTTATTTTTAACTATAAACTATAACATTATTATACACAATTTATATGAGCATAAAGGCTTGTCGCGAGGTTTGCGAAGTAGGTATGTATTTAATCAAACTGAAATTTTAAAAATAAATAAGCTTAGCAGATTAAGTTACTCAATTAAATAGGTACTAGGTAGTTTATTTAAACAAGTAAATCGCGCGGCAAGCTTTCATGATCAAATAAATTAGGGATATGCATCCCTAATTTATATGATCATAAAAGCTAACGCCTTTTTGCCGATACGATGCCGATACTCTTATAAAAATATCGTCGATACCGATTCCGATACAAAAGATTAGTAAATTAAAATTAAATCATTGTAAAATATATAAAATACACACAATTTTGGGTAAATATTTTTATTTTTATTAAAATATATAAACAGTTACAGACTTTGAATAAGATTATTAAAATTAAGAATGAAGGGTAATAATTAAAATGAAATCAATAACTGTTGATAATTAAAATTAACAATAATAAGATTTTTGTTTAAAAAACAGAGCATTCTGAAGTTTTGCGGAGAAAGCCGATTTCGCAAGTCTGCCTGTGTAAGACCTGCGGTGGAAAAATTGACGTTGTATCGGCAATAAAAATATCGCCGATGCCGATATATCGGCAAACCCAAAATATCGCCGATATATCGGCATCGGTATCGGTATCGGATGCAGCCCTAATATGAATCGTGTATAATGAGGTTATTAGTTAATAGTTAAAATTTTAAAGGAAAATTTTATTTTCTTCTTTTTAGAGCATTTAAATAAAGCTTTTTTTAAAAAAAGGTTTATTTGCTTTTAATTTATTTTTTACTTTTAAGTTATCGCTGGCTAGGCACAAAAAACAATAAAAGTCCGCCATATTGGATTAAGAGTGATGTCAGAATATTTTTCTAATTATTCTCGGCAAGCCCTTTCATTTTATACCTATATTGCAGAAGTGCATAAAAAATATCTATTTCGCCATCTTGGATGTTCAGCCATATTGAATTTAGAATGAAGTCACATTATTTTTCGAGTTACTCTCAAGAAGCCCTTTCATTTGATACCCATAATGTAGAAATGCATTAAAAATAACTATTCCGCCATCTTGGATGGTCCGCCATATTGGATTTAGAATGACGTCACATAGGTTATCGTGTATTGTCATCCAAACTAAACGTGTATACAAAATTTCAGCTCAATGGGTTGAAGATATCTGCTTCAAAATCGAGTAGCAAGATTTCAACCGAACAATAAATAACACATCAAGTTTTACATACTCTTTCTAATCTGTGGCAAGTTTATCCCATATATACCCCCGACGTCATACGATACAAAAACGTGAAACCAAATTGAATAGAGTCGTATGTGCATACACCTCTGTGGCGCGACACTGTATTGATGACTAAATTATAAATATAACGGTCGTATGCGTATACGTCTTTATGGTTTAATAAAAACAGTACCACAACCATATTAATTGGGCTTACAATTACAACTACTTTAAGTCCATATGGTTTGAAAGTATTATATTAAATTTAATCATACGTCAATTAGTATTTCATTAATTACTAAATAAGTGCTGGACCTAAAATTATGATAAATTTTGAGATTGTGTATGGGTAATAGTAGAATCGAATAATAGTAGAAAAAGAAAATCGCATTTCTGTTTATACGTCCCTATGGTTTGAAGCCCGCGATATTTTTTTTTCTTTGGGGAATAAGTTGACAAATCGTCGGTGAACAACTGAATAAGTCTTTTTTATAATAGATTGTGAATATAATTTAATGATATTCTTACGTTAACTGAAAAAGGCCTATAAAATTACCTTAATACAATTATAATAATATCAATTATTTCGATTTTCTAATGAAATCTGAACTTTAAAATGGTTGCCATGAAAAGTATAAATGACTTGTCAACTTATTCACGCCGTCAACGCCACAGATTAGAAAGAGTATGTCTAAAGACGGTCAACGCCGTGTACGGTTTATTAATACCATAGGTACTTACTTACATTTACTCTTTGTTAATACCGATCACAGACTACATATACGGATGTATTTTTTTGTTCGATTCTCCCTCTAAAGGGATGGCAAAGGGAACTAATGCCCATACAGCCATGTCTGCAGTACTTTATTTTTTCTTTTATTGTATTGAAATGCTGGTGTTACACACACACACATTTCAATGCATCTTAGGAGTATTTGAATCCTGGACTAAGTTGTGGAAAGAAGGTAGTATTACAATAGCGAAATACTATAGAAATATTCAACCATCTGTTCTTATTAAACCTTGGTTGGCGAAGCTAAACTTTAGTAAGACAGTCACATCAATTCTAATTCGTATGCGCCTTGGTCATGTTTGTACGCCTGAACCGTTCGCCGGCCTGAACGGCTAGCTAGATTTGGAATAATTACTGACCCAACTTGTGAATGTGGTCACGCTGAGAGTGACACAAATCACATTTTTTTTTGTTTGTCCGCGTTTTAAAAGAGATTTCTTTCTTGAGTCTCTTATTAATTTAAATGTTCCTTTTCCTACTTCCATTTCCATCCTATTATATAACAATAATCCAGATATTTATAAACTTTTAGCATTATTCATATGGATAAACGATATAAACTATATTACTTTATGCTGGTTTTGTTTTTTTTTTTTTCATTTTTCTTACTTATCTCATCCTTTCATCTCTCATTATATGTATATATTTTATACTTATTCACCTGATTCCTTTCCAAATTCCTTTGCGGTATATAATTTTGTATAAATTATGTTTTCCTGCTTTTTAACAACCCGTCGAAAAAAATGTTGGTACCTTAAAAACTACCACCACGTCCGCAACTAAACTTGCATATGGCAAATGGCAACACTAGCCTTAATGCCATTCACAAAGAAGAAGAAGAAGGAGTATTTGACGCAACATAAATGATGACAGTGGGCCTAATTCTTGCGAACACATGCTAAGTTTAAATTTAAGTTCAGTTTATTTCTTTCTCTCGAAATGAAAAAGAAGAGGATTGCTGTCATATAAATTGACATTTAGAAAGGTGCGTTAAATTTTCGACTTTATTGAACCTGATAAAATGCACACCTCCGTACAGTCAGCAGCACATCAAGCGTAACAGTATATATAACCCTAGTAAACGCTATGTATAGCTATTAGAAAGAAAGCACACCCTCTTCGCTATTGGTTCAACTTCAACCATCTTTTAGAATTTGACCAATAGCAGAGCTTGTCAGAATGCTTCGAGCGTTTATTGGTTAAAATTGGTCGAATTGTTTGAGCTAACGCTATTTGTACGCGGAGTTTAGTCTAATTTCTATGACATCGCATTTTTTATGTATGAAGTTGGGGCTCAGGTTCAGAAGATTTTTTTTGTATCTGTGGTATTTAAAAGTTGAGTATAGAAATAGGATGTCCATTTTGTATTAAGACCTGAATTATATGGGGCGACCTGATAATAAGGGTTCAAACTATTGAATACGTAATAACAAAATCAACATTGACTTTATTTGTAGATAAATGTTAGTCAGGGTATTCAATCTTGATGCAAAAGTACGAGCATTGCATCTTGCAAGTCACTAGTTTATACAAAAGTTCAGAGATGGCTCTTCTGTCCTCGCATTGATTGGCTGTCCCGTTTAGAGTTGCCAGTCAAGATACCCACTTGTTATTGTGAAATTTTGTTTCAAATCTACGTACTCATGTATTATTTTAGGTGACTAAAATATATCTTTTATTTATGTGCATTAGAATAAAACATAGAAATACATTAGTATTACTTAACAATACTTAATTAACAATACTTAACAATACTTTCATTATGTATAGGTACCTATTTACATAGTGCAACACATAGATACAAGTAGAGAATAAATAAACCGTACTGTTTACCACGGATTCTCCTCGCAGCGCTAGTGTAGCAGTGCTCGTTTTACGGCTAAGATCTCAGATTAATTTCTATTTCCAGTATTCAAAGTACTAAGGCTAAGATTGACCTCTATTTCCAGTATTCAAAGTACTCTGTGATTGAAAACGCTTAAACCAAATATGTGTTACTCTCACAGACACTGCACTAGGTCCATAAACATCGCAAATTTTTTTCGCGGCTTGCTTTGCATTTTTACCTTTTTTGTAGTAAAATTTTAAAATGTATCGAATTTCTTCATTAGATTCACTCATCTTGACAGTACGAAAAACAAACGAAAAACACACATTTTGCTAATTTTAATTTGGAATTATCTTTTTTAAAATCTAAACTTTTAGAGACACCGCACATATACAATTTCAAATCGAACAACTACATTGCGTGCTCTCATAGGCCGCACACTTCGTCGACTTAGTTGGTGGACAGTGTTGCTAGCGCGGTGAAGTCTGCGATTAAATGCGGAAAAACAACGCACTTCTTAACTTAATAAAAAGAAGACGAAAACAGAACAAAACATTTAGGGTGCATCCGATATTAAGTGACAGATTAGAGCGTGGGAAACATCATACCTTACATTCTAAACTGAGATGTTACCCAGATAAGTTTTTTAAGGGCTTGCTTTTTTTAGACTTCGTCGATCAGCAGTTCTATTTTTTCATTTGTTACAAGAAAAGAATGCAGAGATCGACTGGCTGCGACGGCTGCGTGCCCGTCGGCAAAAATTCAAGCGTGGGGAAATCACGCGCACGGGTCTGGTCACACTGCATCTTACCG
Organism: Nymphula nitidulata; assembly: GCA_947347705.1. NCBI lineage: Eukaryota > Metazoa > Arthropoda > Insecta > Lepidoptera > Crambidae > Nymphula > Nymphula nitidulata. The sequence continues at coordinate 13,679,293 of OX374630.1, read as the reverse complement.
TGCGACTGACCAACTAAGTTTGAAAGTTATAGGACGTTAAGTTATAGGACGACCGCCTGGCCGAGTGGTCTGTACCCCAGGCTATTCGGTCAAGAGGTCCCGGGTTCGAATCCCGGTAGGAACAAATGTTTGTATGATGAATACGAACATTTGTTTACGAGTCATGGATTAGTATATTTCTAATATTTATATACATATTATTATCATTATTTCTTCGTTATCTAGTATCCATAACACAAGCTCTTAAAGATGCTTACTTTGGGCTAGATAATAGGTGTGAGTGTATAAATAATAATAATAATAATAATAGTGTGCGGGCTATCGGCCGATAGTTGGCCAATTATTTAGTTGAACGACTTGGTTGGTATGATGTGCGGGCTATCATAAGATTCTATGCCTATTAGACATTCTGCGATTTAGTTGGCCAACTTGAAATTGTATATGTGCGGTGGCTCTTAATGATACCAAAACCAGCCAGATACAAATAGTACAGCCAAAGTTTATTACAAGTTCATACATACTATACGGTGCAATGACTCTGTGGTGCAATGTGCGCTATTTCCGTGCAATCAATTCGGACCACACTTTGGCTCATTCGTGTGTACTCCTGTCAATAACTTAACAAAAACTATCTAAGATTTTACGTTTCGCAGCATGTAAGCGCGCTATGTGCGCAAATAGTCCAATTGGACCGTAGGGATTGTCATTGGTCATTGATGTCATCTTCTGGCAGGCCGTCAGTTGCAGTCAGTTGTCTGTCTGTCATTGTTTGTCTAAAGTTATCTGTGATTTGATTACAGAGATTTCTTGTAATATTTAATAACAATAAATAATAAAATAATAGTAATATAAGTTTACGTATTCCTCGATCGCATTAGACTGTCTTTACGGTTATTAACGTACTAATGAAATGTTCGTGTAATTTACATTGTCTCGAGAAGTGTAAATCAAATAATGTGTTGTTAAAAAAAAAATCTCTAAAACAATGAACCCATATAAGGATGTTGAAGAAAGTTCATTCACTACTTCTCTCCTTGCATATGAAGATATTGCCACGAAGCTTTTGAAAGATAACTACTTCTTAACTGCCTTAGAACTGCATACAGAACTGGTCGAAAGTGGCAAGGAATTGCCACAACTGAGGGAATTCTTTTCGAATCCAGGGAACTTTGAGCAGCATGTTTCTAGGGCATCAGAGTTTGGTTCAATGCGTATGTATATTTTCTGATTTTCATTACCTTTGTTAAAATAAATTGTATCTATCTGTACACCCCTGGCATAAATTTTGTAAGCACACTTAGCATAGACACTTTGCACTGATTGCTTACGTTTTTAAAATCGATAATTGTATTCAATGATTATAATAATAATAATAACTTTATTCAACCAAACAAACAAACAGGTACTAGCTATTTACATAGGGTTCTAAAACTAAGGTTGTATAATTGTATGCAATAACCAATTTAAGCCCCTGCCTCCTAAACTAGGATGATCCTGTATCTTAGGAGTCAGTGATTCCTCTAAGACAATGCATAAACAATTTAATTTTGATTTACAAGCCTAAATAATTAATAGAACATAACCTATACATTAATAATAAATAAATAATAACTATGATGATGTAGTGATAATTGTGTGTGTGTATGTGAGTGTTTCTGTGTTAGTCTATGTGAGTGTTTGTGGATGTGCGGTTTCATATGTATGTGTGTGCGATTAATAGCGTATTGAAATCATAAAGTGATTTAACAAAATGTGCAAATAATTAAATCTAATCTGGAGTGTCTCATTCATCATAAATTATTTATTGCAATTTCAAACAGTGTAACAAGACAAAATACACACATTTTGCCAAAATTTGTGTAGTGATGTTAGCAAGCAACAAAAATAAATTCATATTCAGATAACATTAAAATATGAATATAAGTATTTTAAACTAGGTATTATGTCCATTTAGCTTAATACTTGTTTATTTTTCCTACATTATAGCCCTGCTAATAGGTATATGTGCTGTAATGCTATCAAAATTAAAAGTAGGCCTTAAACTAAATGGAAGTAGGAGTTCATAGTACACACTCCCAGCCACCTCAACATGATCTTATTCAGTTGTACTTGATTAAGCAAGCTATTGGAAATAAATCAACCAAATAACCAGGTAACTCATAGTGTTGTATTCTTGTGGTGATTGAGATCACCAAAGCTCATCGGCGAAGCGTTATGCTGGGAACAGGGGGATTATCTCATGTGCTATCAACATGACATGACACTTGCTATTAATTTTTACAGGCTTGGCAATGTGTCAAATTGTGTCTTCTGATGTTACAAGCTTTCCATAAGGCAGGCCATTATATTTTTTTATTAAAATGCCCACCTGGTGGTAAGTGGTAACCGCCACCTAAAGAAATTGTTATGGTACAGTTCATTCTTATTATAAATGGAATAAGAATCACTAGCAGTGAGAAGTGGGTACATGTTATTTGTTTATTTATACATATTATTACAATCAGTACCTACTATAATAATAATACTATATGTAACAAAAATAATTATTAATTATTGCATCTGACAGAGCAGTAAATATTAGAATTAAACATCTCAGCTCTCAGTGATGAAAGATATCTGAACTGTTTCATAAAAGCAATTTGAACATTGCAATGCTATCATTCAATCATGTTTTTAGCATCACTTAAATCTTTAACTAGTGAAAGGTGATTCTATTGCTCTAGTAATATGATTAATTTTCTAAAACATCATAGTTATTTCTGAGCACTCTGTAAGCTCTGATAATTCTAATGCTGCTTATTGTTTAAAGGCAGGTCAAAATATTGAGGAAAAAGTGATTCCATATTGTCTTATACTACAAGTACAGGGAAAAATCTTAAAACTGTACATTTGTAATCAATCATCGAGGTTAAGCAACGGTTTGCGCAGTCATAATTGTTAGGGTGACCAATTCTTTTTGTACTTTTTTTAAACTTTTACAGTAAGAAATAAATCTGAAAGTTTTATATTTTTAATTAAATCACAAGAAACTTTGCCAAGGGGTCTTTAGCAAGGAACGTGGGTCCAAAATTCGAGTTTAAATGGTCCAGATGGAACATGTCCTGATATGAAAGGGCTATTGGCACAAGTCTCAACATGAGCGTTTCAACTGTTGAATACGAACCTGCAAAATCATGAATAAAAAATATAATTGTACTACAATTGTTTTTTTGACAAGTAAAAAGTAACGCCGTTAGCTTTATTTGTGTTTCTAGACTAAATTATCAGTGAATTGAAAATGAAAAATGAAAATGATAAATCTTTATTGAGTATCTTTTACATAGTAGCATCACAAATAGCTGGAGTCTCCTTTTAAGTATAATACCTGTGTTAGGAAAACCCAGCTCTTTCCTATAATTACAAAAGATATATTGTATCACATTGTGTATTTCCTAGAGTAACACAATAACAATGTTATGACGGAAACGGTAATAATTGATAAAACAACAAACAGCAACAATAATTTTCAAAGACAATTGACATCTTCAGTCTTCCTGTGACCACAATCCCTGTAAAGTAATCAAAATGTCCGGTGTATTAAAATAATGTAACATCTAATGTAATATTATATTTTTTGTAAAGGATAGTAATTCTGAACTGTTACTGTCTGTTACTATACTAGGAGCTAAAAATTAACTGTATTGTATGATTGCTGTTGTGTGTGTGTGCGCGAGAGTCTGTTCATAAGCGAAGTCAATTTAATTATGAATTTAAACTACTGAAAATAGTTGCTATAAGATAAGGTTCTCTATTTCATTGTAGCTTTTACCTAAAGCCAGTTCTTAAGTGTGGTTTTACATTTCCGTGTCATTGTTGGGTGAAACTTAAGAATTTTATTTATTTTGTTGTAAATATGAGCTGATTGTCCTGTAAATTGTCTCCTGGCATAGGTAGATTTAAGGAGGGCTACGGGTGCAACATTTGATATTCTTTTAGTGGGGTTGTAGGGGAGTTTTTTAAGTATTTTTAAAATCGCGTGTAGAATGTAAAGTTTCCTAACTCATAGTAAGCCACACTGGGAATATAAACTGTCGGTTGGAAAATGATAAGGCTTAAAGTAAATCACTTAAAACAAAGATCTATGCGCACATTTTAGTTCTAGAAATTTAATTTTGGTGGCTCCAACCCAGATTGCGATACAATAGTTAATGATTGATTGGACTAGCGAAATATATATTTGTTTTATTAAGTATGTGGCGGCAAAGTATCTCGGAGTCTTAAAAATCCAAGAAAGTTTACGAATTCTGCCAACCAAAAAATCAATATGTGCATAAAAAGTAAGGCACTGGTCAACCATTACTCCAAGATACCTAGTTTTAGATATTTTTCTATGTTATAACTTGAGGAATTATCATAAGTGACATTGTTACATGAATGAATTATTAATGTCTGTCTTAGTCTGAATTAGGCTGAGTATTGTTATTATAAATAAGTTTTAGAGGCGTTAAGAGTCAATGAGTTGTTATCCAGCCAACAAGCTATTTGGGTCAGACCTTCTTGAGAAAATCTATGTACTTCATCCCATGTTGAACCAGAGAAAACTACAGCAGTGGCATCTGCATACAAAAAAAAATCCATTTGGAATATCTAAGTTACAAAGGTTATTAATGTAAATTAAGAAAAGCGTTGGTCCCAACACACTCCCCTGGGGCACTCCATATTTTATATCTATGAGCTCGCTGACATAGTGACCAACTTTAACACTCTGTTTACGATCATGCAAATAGTCACACAGCAAGGCCAGGGGAGTACCCCCTGACGCCCACTGATTCCAGTCTGTGCGTAAGGGTGGGGACAGAGACTATATTGAAGGCCTTTTTAAGGTCTAGAAAAACTGTAATACACTTTTTATGTTTATCGACATTTCCAGAAATATTACATGTTAAATCAGTTACACCATTCTTTGTAGAAATTCCTCACCTAAACCCAAATTGGGAGTCAGATATTAATTGATATTTGTTTAAGAAGCTAATTAATCTGTTCTTTAATTTTTTTTTCTAATATTTTAAAAGAGCTGGAAAGACTGAGATAGGCCTGTAGTTGCTGGCTTCGTCTCTGTCGCCACCCTTATGTACAGGAGTGGCAATGGCATGTTTGAGCACTGTAGGAAAAATGTCCTGTCATGTACAAAGGTTGGCCAAGTGAGCAATTACGGGGGCTATTTCTATGCCCACATGACATTTGGTCTGTATGCCATCCCAGCCTGCAGCACTATTAGCTTTTAATCCCATTAATATTTTGTAGACCTCACCTGGGTCGATTTCTTATAAAACAAAGGAGGAGGCTGGCTGTGAATCAGAAGATCTATCAGAGACAAATTTGATTGATGTGTCATGATATTATCAGCTAAGGATCTACCAATATTTGAAAAAAATAATTACATCAATAATTTTTTTTTAAAATGATCATGTTGACACTCTAACAAATTTCTACAAAATTTTCTTTCAGTGACTTGAGTACTAATGTTGAAAGGAGTGAGCTCACTTATTTCACTATTTACACTTTTTTAGCAATAAGAAGCTTTACTGAGATCATATCGAATGTTTTAAATCTTTGATGTAATGAAATATACAACACCAAATACTTATTTATACTTGTAACTACGAATTATTAATGAAATCATAAATATTTAGATATGACAAACTATTAAATGGGTATCTAATAGTTTATCACAAATAATTTGATAATAATGTAGTTTTCATATGTAATAAACATCTAATTTTCAGATCGCACTCCAAGCCAAGCTACTTTGGACTCTCTGGATACAGCACGGTACTCTGAGGATGGTGGTGGAGACAGAGGGGGTAGTGGTGGAGATGTGGCAGTGCTTGAGTTTGAATTAAGGAAAGCAAGAGAAACCATCAATACCCTCAGAGCTAATTTAACACAGTTTGCTGGTACTGCTATTCAAATAAATAAACAAAATAAACTCAAGAAAGGTTTTTTTATTTAGCTAAAGCACAATAATAATTCTGAGTCTGAAAAACATTAAAGCTTTAATGAAGACAAAACAGGTTTTGAAAAGTTAATTTTCTGTCTATTTTATTTCAGATGGAGATTCTGCTTTAGATAAAGTCTCTAAAGATAAATTCAATCAACGTTCTTTAAAGCCACATGAAAAGAAAGCTTTGAACTTTCTTATTAATGAGTATCTACTACTACAAGGCTACAAACTAACATCTATAACATTTTCGGATGAAAATCCAGATCAGGTACAGTTTACTTCCATTGAATAATGGCTTTAATAATTAATGAGCGTTTACGACGCACGGCTTTTCTCAAGTAAAAATATTGGAAACAAACAAACCGATTATAACAAGACATGTAGTTTGAGTTAAAAGCTCTAATCAAATATTTAAAAAACTCAAAAGTTATTATATTAAGTTATTTAGGTAATAATTAAATATTCTTAATTATTGATTTTAACATTATTATAAATGTTTGAAAAATTACTTAGTAATTAAAATAGAATAAAACTAGAAAAATTTCACGTCCTGAGGCAGGAATCGAACCTACGACCTTTCGCAATCCGGGCGACTGCTCTGACCACTGAGCCACCCAGGACTTGGGATATCCCTGTGAAATTCTTCTAGTCTATCTGTATTTGCGTTTATGAGCTAACGTCCACCCTACAATGTCGAAATATTCTATTTCAACATCCGAAACGAGTATTTTTACAAATACCGACGAATCGGTTAAGTTGGGGCAGTGCTTTCTAATATTCTTAATTATTGATTTTAACATTATTATAAATGTTTGAAAAATTACTTAGTAATTACTTACTTTTTCTAGTTTTATTCTATTTTAATTACTAAGTAATTTTTCAAACATTTATAATAATGTTAAAATCAATAATTAAGAATATTAGAAAGCACTGCCCCAACTTAACCGATTCGTCGGTATTTGTAAAAATACTCGTTTCGGATGTTGAAATAGAATATTTCGACATTGTAGGGTGGACGTTAGCTCATAAACGCAAATACAGATAGACTAGAAGAATTTCACAGGGATATCCCAAGTCCTGGGTGGCTCAGTGGTCAGAGCAGTCGCCCGGATTGCGAAAGGTCGTAGGTTCGATTCCTGCCTCAGGACGTGAAATTTTTCTAGTTTTATTCTATTTTAATTACTAATAATTAAATACTAAAAATAGAATATCAAATTTTGTGTCTTGTTGAGATGCTCTGACGGCTCGCTTGCTCACAAGCCACAAGGGAAAGCCATCGCTTGGTAAAACTGCTCCTCACTGCCGAATCGTTGACTGCAATTCACAGCTACCAACACTCTCCCACAATGTCCTATATCTGTATCAGACAATGTGATGTACGTGCAAAGCTTCAGTCAACGTTCGGAAAGCTAGGTATCTCACCGATAGAACTGAAAAAATGCGTAGCGGCGTTGTCTCCCGGCTTAACACGGCTACACCATCTTTCTCTCTTTTCTGGGTGTGTGCCGGAATCTTGGAGAGAAGCCAATGTGCACGGCTCTTTGCAAGTTTATGGAACAGATCTTAAATACCTATAGCTGATGCGATACCTAGAAGATCGCTCATTCATTAATGATCGACAATACGGATTTCGGCCGATACGGTTTCTGGCGATCTTCTAGCGTATTTAATGCATGTCTGGGGTGAAGCTTTAATGAAGACAAACGTGGCGAGTCAATGGCTGTCAGCTTTCATATTGCCAAAGCCTTTGATCGGGTTAGGCACTACAGTTTTTTCCGGCATACAGTCTGCCCGCTGAACTCTGCAACTGGATCGCCGGCTTTCTGCATGAGCGGTGGATGTGCTTCGCAGTTCATGTCAGTGAATGCTGGTGTACCTCAAGGCTCCGTTCTATCCCCCACACTCTTTCTGATTCATATCAATGACAATGCTTCCATTAGGAAACATTCATTGCTATACGGATGACAGTACAGTGGAGGGATATTATGGTCGCCCAGGGTCTGGGCGCGCTGAGCTGAGAGGGAAAAAGAGAATCTTACTATTGAGATCAACACTAATAAAACCGGTGTTTGCGTTTATAGCCAAATTGCGCCTTTCCTTCGACATCGGCTAGAGCAGTGTAAACTAAACTAAACTGCTCTAGCTGTCTTCTCATATGGACTCTTCTTACCGCTTCACAGGTGCTTCACGGGTTTCAGGTGTTGAGTCATTTGTCGTGATTTGTATTTTTTTATTATTAAGACTCCATCGAATATAAATAAATTTGGAAAAATATTTAAAAGTAAAATAACACTATTGTAAACTAACCCATATTCAACACTTCTGATACATTTTTTAGGAATTCGAAGACTGGGATGATGTTGGCTTGAACATGCCAAGACCAGCTGGGCTGGTTTCTCTGTTTTGGGATAACACTGCATCACTTAATATCCCAACACTTGATGCTGTCATTCAAGTTGATGTTGCTAGTGACGATATAGGATGCCAAACTGACTCAGAAGAGAGCAATGTGTGTGTTAGTTGCCAAACATCTCTTGATGGTGATGCTGATTGGAATCATGAGGTATATTATTAAAAGGCCAATATCAATAAGTCTTTAATTATGCCTATTATCACTGGCTTATTTCATTTTTCAGTTGTTAATCCAAGCTGAAGAAATAGAACTTCTTAAACAAAAGGTTATTGCATTAGAAACAGAGAAGCTTAATTTCCAGAAACTTTATGATGCTGCTATTGTCAGTTTGAACTCCCTCACTAGTCCAATGTCAGAAGGTAAAGGGCTGGACTTACTTATACCAGATGACAAGTTGCTATCAATACATACAGACAGAACGGAGCAAGCACTAGATGCGAGGCCTATAACTTGTATGGCGGCCGAGAACCATTATGGCAGTGGCCATTCAACTCACAGTGCTACTCCAGACCAATTTGAAATGATTGATAGTGAAAAAAACAGTGTTATGTAAGTATCAAAGTATGGATAATATTTATATTATTATTATTATCATCATCATCATCATCCCACAACAGTTCACTGCTGGACACGGGCGTCTCCATATGAACGCCACATGGCTCGATCCATGGCTCCATTCGCCGATCCTGAGGACGTCCCACAGCGCGCTTGCCGAGCCGCGATCTCCACTCAAGTACCCGCTTACACCAACGGTCGTCAGTTCTGCGTATGTCATGGCCGGCCCACTGCCACTTCAGTTTACTAATTCGTAGGGCTATATCGATGAATTTAGTGTAGTATTATATTCCTAAAATTATTTGCGACATTGTGTTGTAAAAAATAATGAAAACAAACCTACTTCCGCCTGATGGTAAGCGGTACTGTAGCCTATAGACGCTGTAGCACCTTGGGCACTACTCATGACTTGCCTACCCTGTAAAATCAAAAGAAAGTGTGTGAACCGAATTCGCCTGCTCCCAACATAACGCTTTCTTGTGTTATTGATACTAGGTGACGGAGAAAAAATTATAATAATATGTATGTAAATATCAGAAACATACGAACATCCATGACTCGTGGACAAATGCTCGTACACATCATCTGTCCCTCCCGGTATTGGAACCCGGGACCCGTGACCGAGTAGTCTGTATAGTAAAGGGAGGGGGCAGACCTGCCGGTATTTCATAGTAGTTACTGCGACCTTCTGTAACCTAGACGTGCTGCCTCGGACGGGCGTAAAATTCGATTCGATAATACCACTACGAGTCTTGCCCTAGGCAAGAGAGGTGGTGCCTAAAATTACTGTATTTCAGTCTTAACATTATTTATTTCAATGCTATTATTTGATACCGACTCTTATTTTAGAAGAAAAGAAGGTTCAAACACGAGTTCATTCGACCCAGTGACCCTGGACAACAGCGTGCGTGACTCACCGTTACGACGCGATAGCGTGACTACGCTCGATGAGACTTTGAGCATGAATGACGCAGGCGAGTGGACCCGCGTCCAGTTCGAGTATAACACTGTCGAAAACACCTGTAAAGAGATGTGGATTGACAGGTGAGAAACACTTGTACCGTTTGACCATCTCTGGTCTAGTGGTTAAGATGCTCTACTTCATATCTAGAAGTCCGGAGGTGGATTCATTCATTCACTTGGTCTAGTTGGTGATAGGGCTTTTATAAGTCCGCCTAGCGAGCTAAAACCATCTCATCTATGTGCTGCCCTAACAACAAAGTTCACCGTATTTTTGTGTTCCGGTAGTTGGAGGTAACATAGCCAGTTCCTCTGTGGTTTATGAAACCGGGTATAGCTCGCTTCTAACTTCGGCCTTATTATCACTTACCATTAGGTGAGATGAAGCTACCCCGATTTAATATTGCACAAAGAATACCTTCTAAAGTGCAATATTAAAGCATTATGCAAGGTAGTGCCGTCAATACGACCTTCTTGATTCGTTTTTTTTTGTTTGAAAGCTGACGTGATCAGGATGGTTCTTATTGTTGTCTTATTGTTGTCTTTTTCCTCGCGCTGAGAAATCATATCTCTATCCCTCTCTGTCTCGGCCAGTAACAGGTTCTAATATAGATTTATTTTTTCAGTGGTCTACCAAATAATTTGAAGGTGTCTATTCTGAATTGGTGCTGTGAAACTTTGAATTTGAACGAACCAGTGGCTAATGATTTGTTGGCGGAACTGGTTGCTAGTGAAAAGCAAATAACTTTGCCGGGGCTGCTCACTATAGTGGCTGACACATTACCTCGAGTGAGTAAATATTTAAACTTACTTGTTTAGCTAGGTTTTTCTTCATTGGTGGAGCGTTATTGGACGATGCCCTACAATACATATCTACCCCTCCCTACTCCAAATTGAACCCTTTGCGTACATAGCGCGCTCACAAACGAACCGATTTGAACGTATTCGTGCCAACGAGATTATTGTGACGTCATGAATCTTTTGCAATATTTCTTATCATAAACTTCTTAATTATAGAAAAAAAATTACGAATAATCTATTATGCATTGCAATTTGAACGAATTTGACAGAACACTGTGTACTACAAGGTGTATAGGTACAGATAATAGCACATCAAGTGTATCAGTTGCATTACGAAAGCCGCTTATATCACAAACGAAGTAAAGGTGGTTTTAAAGTCTATTTAGGTGGTTTACGCTTGATGCGCTGTCGACTTTTTTTAAAAAAACTAGATGACTAACAAGTTGACGGCCCACCTGATGGTAAGCGGTTACCGCCGCCTATAGACACCTGAAATAACAAGGAAAAATCACTTGATATTGCAGGTGCGTTGTCATCCTGAGGCCTAAGATGAAATGCCGTCCATGCCTAGTAATTACACTGGCTACCTTTCCCTTCAATCCGAAACACAGCGAACTGTTTCACGGCTGAATTATGAAAGGCGGTGACGGTGTTGTTATTAGTACCTAATGTTTCGCGTCAGATAATTCCGCACACGCTGGTGGCCCGTCGCTGCGAGGCTGCGGCCTTACTGGCGGCGGGCGCGGCCCTGCTCCCGCCAGGGGACACTCGCCGGGCGAGAGTACTACACACGCTCCTGACGTTGGTCAAGAAGCCGGATCAGGCGGACACAAGGGCCATTTGTGAAGGTAAGGCCGCGTAGATAGTGAATACTTCTAATGGCCTGCGCAGGCAAGGGATTTTTGTCCGCGGACTTTTTGATCCGCTAAAATAGATCGCTTACAACTGTATAGAGTAAAGCAAACGAGAGATTAAAAATACCGCGTACTAAAAGTCCCCCGAATAACCGTGGACATGCAGAGAGCGGACCGGACAAAAGTACGGGGGAGTCCCCGAAAAAAAAGAACTCGTGTGACTAGGCGAAGCAACGCACATGGCGGGCTTTACTTTAGTCCGCGTTGTGCGCTCGAGAGTGACTTACGTATGCAGGACGATAAACAGCACACAGTGTGCGTTGAGTTCGCGGTAAATCCGCGGCAGACTTTTTATTCGCGGAGCGTACTTTTTTCTCCGTCGCGGAGAAAAGTCCGTCGTCTGCGCAGGCCATAATGCAACGATTCATTATTATTATTCATTCTTTCTCAGAGAGGTTAAGAGGTCGACGATGACGCGAGCTTACCTAGAAGGTGCCTATATATTCTCACGACTTCAGGTTATAAGCAGTAGGGAATACTGAGACTCACAGTGCATTCCACTCTCTAGCCGTGCGCATTACAAAAGATGACGAAAAGTACTTAGTGCCCAGTTTTTTGGGCCTTTTATTCCGAATAATTTTGAACAGCAATGTGATATACCTTTTTACACAGCTAATTAAATACGCCACTCGATTTTAAATCCATCGGATTTTTCGAGATGTTCGTTTGGCTGAAAATGTAAAAAATGTTCCACATTTACTTTTTTCGCTCATTTCTCCACCTATTGTTGCATTGGCTATTAAATATTAAAGTTTTTACAGTTTGGTCAGTGTTTTTAAAGTTTTTAATTTTAGCTTCAGCTCCATATTTTAAAATTTAATAGTAATGGTTGTTAAATTAATAGAACGCAAAAAGGTAACTTTTATAGGGCATTTTAATGCACTATAAACTTTAAATAATTTTACCTTTTTACCCTATATGTATACAGGGTGGTGCCGTCAATACGACAATAAATTAAAACATGGGCCTTATTAGTTCATAGAAATGGTTTGCCACTTTCAAAAACATGTCATTCATTTGATAATTTCATGACCTTTGTATTAAATAATACAACAGTGTCTGCATTATTTCATAGAAATGTCATAAAATTTTTAAACTCATAAAATTACGCCATAAATCATTTATAATTAACTATAGAACATTAAACTAGTTTAACGTAGTGAAATCTCGCTGGAGATTATTAACGGCGTGCTGGTCGAAAGGTTAATTGAAACGACAGCCATAACGCCCACAAGTAGAGGATTCTGGTAAAAAAATATTAGGTCGACTATTAATTCGCAATAGTCGACCTTATATTTTTTTGCTAAATAATGTCAAATTTTTCAAGTAAATAAATGTAACAAAAAATATTTTAGGAGCACTTTAAAATATTCTATAGTTACCAGGATCCTCTACTTGGTAAGTTAGGTAAGTAACTAACAATTTTTCTATTACAATCGCAAAACTGGCGAGAAACATCTTGAATTATACATCATACACATTAGATTAGCATTTGTAATTATCAGCGGAGTCACGGATTTACTTTAAAAATTATGCTCAATGTATATATCACGAACAAAGGATGATGGGATGCGTATACACATTAATATTACCAACACGAAGTTAAAAACAAATTCAAATTGTCAATATTTATGTCATTAAAATTATATTTATAACTTTAGACCGCCTTGTTGCGATCGTTAGGCTATCACAATCAGCAGCTATAAGTTTAATGATGTAATTACATTCCGGGAAAAAATATTTATAGGTACAATATGAATGTCGTATTTGTGGTCTCCTCAAGACGGTACGATAGCGATACCACAAAAAGTAACGTTTTAAAAATAAAACATACAGACGAATTGATAACCTCCTCCTTTTTTTGAAGTCGGTTAAAAATATCTTACATTGCAGCTGCCGTCTGTTGCCATAGGCTTCATTGGGTTTTTTAAATTAATTTAAATCATTGCTACTCTTTTATTATAATCCTACCCGAACAGGGTAGACACATTGCCAAAGACGTCATTTGACGTAACTAAAGTAACAATTTTATAGCATTTTTGCCCGTTTTCACTAACCTTAGGAGACGCCTAAATCAGATGCCTATGTAGTTAGGAATTGCCTAGTGTTTAAAAACGTTTCACCAAGCATAAGGCGACATATGCCAATTAGGGCATGCACCCGGTTCTACCCGGTTCCGAAAAGACCCGGTTTACCCGGTTCTTTAAGCTCTCAAAGAACCGGTTCTTAAAAATATATTACCCGGGTTTTTCGGTTCTTTCGGTTCCTATGAATGTCATCAAAGAAATCAATTATTTAACGATATTGTTTGCGATAAATCGAACTTGGAATATGCAAGGCGTGGCATGGCTACACTAGTAAGGGTATGGGGCAGCATAGCAGTTCACAGCATTCATTCGCCACCATTTTGTCCTGTTCAGTCAGTGCATCGTTAATTATCAAAGTGTACTGGTGTGTTAATTTAAACAAAAGAAATAATCGTTATTATTATTGTAAGTTTGGACATGTAAGTATAGATACCATATTTTGCAATGATATGAAATAATTTATTCAGTAACACATAATTATGACTACAGAAGCCAAATACAACTCATTTGATCAAATAACAATATAAATATGTCACTGAAAAGGAATCCACTCAGCATAAGCCGAAGCATCCTTGGACACAACGACGCTGGTCTTCCGTGGATACTTTTTTGTTACATTTTTTTGTTTTCACTTAATACACATCACAAAGTTAACTGAATGCAGATTAATAAAGTATTTAATAGGGGCATTTTTTCATTTTACCGTACTTATATACTCTTTCTTTGGACGCTCAGGTCGCCAGTCGCTTCACGCATTCTTGTACGTGGAAAAAATATTAGACCGTTTTATTTAGAAAAGATAATAATTTTGTTTTTACTCACAGTGGATGAGTGTGACGAGTCATCAGATCACTGATGACAGTGAAAAAGGAGACCGATAGACCCAGCTAACTACCGCCCAATAGCTGTCACCACAGATCTTTGCAAGGTTATGGAACGGATTTTAAATAACCAGCTGGCCGGATACTTAGAAGATCGCTCATTAATTAATGATAGTCGGTATTGGTTTCGCCTGAAACGGTCAACGGATGATATTCCAGCGAATTTATTGCATGTCTGGGGTGAAGCTATAGATAAACGTGGTGAGTCAGTGGCTGTTAGACATTGCTAAAGCTTTTCATCGGGTCTGGCACAGGGCTCTTTTCTTTAAGCTCCCGGCATACGGTCTGCTCACTCAGCTGAGTGGGCAGACCGTATGACCGTATACGGCGATCCAGTTGCAGAGCTCAGCAACTGGATCGCCGGCTTCCCGCATAAGCAGAGAATCCGTGTTCGGGGTTCATGCCAGTGAGGTTCATGCCAGTGAACGCTGGTGTACTTCAAGGCTCTGTTCTATCCCCCACTCTCTTTATTTTTCATATCAATGACATTAGGAAACATTCATTGCTATGCGGATGACAGTACAGTGCATGGTGAATATTACGGTCGCACAGGGGCTGGCCGCGTTGAAACCCAGATGGAGAGAATGAATCTTACCATTAAGCTCGACAGGGTGTTGAACCTCATATCTGAATGGGGATCTAACAATCTTTATGAGTTCAATGCTAAGAAAACACAGGAGTGCGAGTTTACAGCCAAAATGTCGCCGTTTCTTCCCCTTTCCTCTCTTTAGGGCACTACTCTTTCGGCACAGGATTCCATCAACTTGCTCAGTATGGAAATATGATGCGATTTGAATCAGAGGAATTATATCGAAACCTTTATCAAAACAGTCTCCCAGAAGCTCGGTGTCCTTAACAAGGTGCGTCGATTTTTCACGCCAGATCAATTATGCCTTCTGTACAATACTCAGGTCCGATATTGCGTTGAATATTGCTCACACCTGTGGGATGTCTCCCCTAAGTACCTCCTCGATCTTATCCCACCTTCCCCCTTCCTACTCAGGAGCACGCGTGCAGGTCTTCGAAGTCATCAATTTACTGTTTCCACTTTAACATCTCGCACAAAGAAGTTTAGTAACTCGTTTCTTTGTCGGACTTGCAAAACTTGGAATTCTTTGCCATCACATGTGTTTCCTCCTACCTTTAAAATGGGTTCCTTCAAATGAGGCGTGAAAAGTGACCTTCTGGGCTGGCAAGGTAGAGGCGGCTAGAACAGTGTATTTCAAGCTTTACTAGCTGTCTCCGCATATGGACTTTTCTTACCGCTTCACATATTGATACACATGACATATTGATTATTTAAAAACTACAATTTAAAATCTACAATCGGCTAGCAATTTCCCATATTATTTATTTTCTTAACTGTGATTAATAGAGTTTCTTATCAAAACCAAAACAAATTAAATAGAATTTAATTTCACGACCCGAAAGAACCGAAAAAACCCGGGTACCCGGTTCTTCGGTAAAACGGAACCGAAAAACCCGGTTCCTAAATAAGGTCCGGTTCTGCATCCCCTAATGCCAATAGATATAACTTTTCTTAAGGTCTAAATCTTTCTTATTGTACTAGAATGAAAGAGATATATCTATAAATTACTTTTAGTTTTATAGAACGGTGACAGAATCAACACCATTGCCTTTCAAAAGAACGTAGTCAACAAAAAGCATTTATTTTGTTGTAACTTTTGTGGGAATATAACTTTACCACAGAGTATTTTGACCTAACATCAGCTGTGGATTGTCTTAGTTTAGTTTTTTGTTACAGCCACTTGCCTCATCGTAAAATGGGGTGGTAGCGGCGAGGTGCTCTCCTCCATTGCCGAGCTCTTAGCGTCTAGATCTTCCGAACGACGAGTACTGGCCAGCCAAATATGCGTAGCAATAGCTCCCTACGTACCCATAGAACTGTGCACATCACTGCTCCTAAGCTTAGTGATACTTATGTGTGAATCCAATGAAATAGAAATAAGGAGCTTGGGTCTCAAATCTGCCTGCCTCATATGCCCAGTCGCTGAACATAAGTATGGGCAACTGGAGAATCTGATGTTCAATTTCTTGAAGGACCCAGTAGAGAAGAATGTTAAGGATACAGTTAATATTTATGTGCCTGTCTTAGCGAGGACAGCCTTGATCGCAGGTTAGTTTGTTTCATAAAGTTATAATGGTGGAAAAGTAGCTTACGGCCCAGCGGGCTTATTTACTTACTTATTTTGACAGCTAAAGTTATCACTTAATCATTTGGGGATTCACTGCTGCTTAACTGTATAGGATGAAATGAATTGAAACTTGGCTTTTACAGTTTAGTTAGATGGTAAAGATTCACCCACGTATTCATAAAAACAAGTGAAGTTATATAGTGTTAGAGGCTTAAAAAGTGTTTTGTTTCTCTCACTCATACGAGAAAGAGAAAATGGTCTAAGATCCCGCTATAGAACGACCTTCACCGAGATGTTTATTTGATGAAAAGTATTTTATATTTAATTTAATATGTCAATATATATATTGCATATGGGTTGCCTAACAAATTTTAGTCCAGGGTATGATTAATTGATAATTAAAAAAAATTTTTTTTTTAATATTTCACCGGTTTGATTATTAGACAAATTCTATACCAATCGAAAGTATGAAGCCTATAGAATAGGCAAACGTTAGGTTGCCTATTCTTTTCCGGTCACAACTCTCGGGTAGCCAGGTATAAACAGGTAAATCGATACTAGCATTTTGCACCGGTCTGATTATTGAATTAAAATTAAATAAAATTAAAGATTATTTCATTATGAACACGGTGGTCTAGGGTTGCCTGCGAAAAGTCAGTCCCGAAGTCCGGTTGTCGAATTTTGAAAAAAAAATTAAACAAAAATTAAATCTACTCCAAAAAGTGAAAAGGATAAAATAATTAAATTTTAGTAGGTCCTCCCCTAGGAACATATTTTTGGAGTTGGTGCTTCACTATCTATGGTTTCTGGAAACAACTTAGCACCAACTCCAAAAATATTTTCCTAGGGGATGAGTTCCTACTAAAATGTTATTCCTTTTATCCTTTTCACTTTTTTGGAGTCTGTTTTAATTATTGTTTAAAAATTTTTTTCACAATTTTTAGTGATATATTTTTAAGGTCAAAGCTAGATGGGTGACCGTGAGCTTTTATGTTGTTTTCTACCATCGTATCATTTCACTAAAAATTCATAGAAAAGCAAAAATTCGCAATTTCGCATACGTAGATCACAATATTTTCCATTTTTTTTTAATTTAAAAACCAAACTACCCTATGGATTTAAAAAAAAATATGGGACCAAATGGAAACTATTCCGCATCGAACAAAAAAAGAATCATCAATATCGGTTCACCCAGTCGAAAGTTCTGAGGTAACAATCATAAAAATTTTTAAAAATATATATAAAAAACAGTCGAAATGATAACCTCCTTTTTTTGTAGTCGGTTGGAAATGAAAAGGATTATACATCTTTAGAAAAAAAAAAAGTTATAGTAATACAAATATAATACTAATCTCGCAAATTTTATCTTTATTATTAGAAGACAAAATAAAAGCAACAATTAAAAAATACTTCTGTTAATTGTAAAAAATTATAAATACATTTTTTTTTTAATTATTCAGGTTCCGAGTCATCGGACATATACCTATAATCTCCAACTTCTGAATCTTCTACGTCATCACTCTCCGTTTCATTTCTTTCGACAATGTCTTCTATTTTTAAGGGTGTACGATCCCCAATGAATCCTCGTCTTAAGTTAATACTAGGTAATACTACCTAAGATAATTTTAGAGATTCAATTATTATGTACTTACTTACTGTATATTCAGCACTTAAATTATGAAATTATTCGTTATAGTTTTTATTCAAAACGGTCACTTTTTAACTGACTTAAAAAAAGGAGGAAGTTATCAATTCGTCGGTATGTTTATTTATGTTTGTTACCTCAGAACTTTTTACTCGGTGAACCGATATTGATGATTCTTATTTTGTTCGATAAGGAATAGTATCCATTTGGTCCTATAAAAATCTTTTGAAAATCCATTGGATAGTTTGGTTTTTTTAAAAAAAACTAGAAAAATTAAGTCCTCTACGTATGCGAAATTGCGGATTTTTGCTTTCCTATGAATTTTTAGTGAAATGATACGATAAAAGAACAACAATATAAGCTCACAGTCACCCATCTAGCTTTGACCTTCAAAAGTTATCACTAAAAATTCCAAAAAAAAAAATTAATCAAAAATTAAAACCACTCCAAAAGCTCCAAAAAACTGAAAAGGATTGTTGAAAAAAAAATGGCAAAAAAGTGTTTTTTGTGTGGTTCGGATGATGATATAATTGATTTTAATGATGAAACTTTTAAATACTGTGTATTAAAGTTATTTGTAGGTTATCATACAATGTGTTATAAAAAACCGACTACAAAAAACTGAAAAGGATAAAATAATTAAATTTTACTAGGTACTTACTCATCCCCTAGGAACATATTTTTGGAGTTGGTGCAAAGTTGTTTCCAGAAACCATAGATAGTGAAGCACCAACTCCAAAAATATATATCACCTAGGGGAGGACCTACTAAAATTCAATTATTTTAGCCCTTTGACTTTTTTGGAGTAGGTTTTAATTTTTGTTTAAAAAAAAAAGTTTTTTTAAAAAAAAAAAAAATTTTTTTTTAATTATTAATAAATCATACCCTGGACTAAAATTTGTTAGGCAACCCTTATGCAATATATATATTGACATATTAAATTAAATATAAAATACGTTTCATCAAATAAACATCTCGGTGAAGGTCGTTCTATAGCGGGATCCTATACTAAAAGATAAAACATATTGTAACAGTGTTCTATTAAAATAGGTTTATTGAGCGTTTATGAATATGGGTGTCAGTATTTACTCTTATTTTGTAGGCATGCAAAAGTCTCGCATAAACAATATTGAATATTAATTAATTTAATTTTAAATTTACTGAGTTAATTTTTGGTGAAAATAGAGTTGAATGTTCATATTTTAAATAATCTATGATCAAGTACATTTTTTTCTCGATGCCATCGCGATAAACTGTCTTTAAATTGTTCATAATTATTCATAGGCAAGTTCACAATTCGAATATCAAATGGTAGTAATTATAGCGTCATTTTAACACCTTACCTTGTATCGCAGCAATGTGTAGACAGTGAAAGTGATAACATCTCAGAAGTTATCACTTTAACTGTCAAATCAAATGGTGGTAAGCGCTAAACGGTAAATGTTGCCAACAAACGCTTCTAAAACCACTGCGTGAAGATAAAATAAATGTTACGCAAAAATGTAATATGTATGTACATTTTTCTTTTTACTTAATATACAAAGACATTTATTGTTTCAGGAAAATTTGTAACGGATCTATGCAGTAGGGTAATAACAAATTTAGTCAAGTCAAGTTTGGAAAACGAATGGAAATCTATAATACTGTACTTAGAAGTATTAAGAGCGTTAGTTTTCGCCATGATGGCCTATGTAATTAATGTACAAATAGTTAGTGACTCAATCGTGAACTGTGATATGAAAACGAATAATTTACAAGAGATCCCATTAGAGGGTGAACAAGAATACTTTATTGATCTGCAAAGTTATATAACAGATAACACAGACGCCAAATTATTGTTGGGAGCTATTAATAGTTTATTTAAAGAGAAACCAGACGTGAGATGGAGTGAATTAGCATGGTATACAAATATGTGAGTAACATATAAATTATTATTTTTACAACCACATTGCCTCTCACATCACACACACTAGTACGCACACCATGTAGAACAAAACAATATAACATAAAAATTCTAATTAGATATATAATGTGCTATTGTCATAATTATAACGATTGTTTTTACACACCTAATAAGATAAATGAAAAGCAAATAGAATAACCTTAGTCAACCTCATTATTTTGCTAATCAATATATTTATCACATTTCAGAGTTAAACAAATTTTAGAAGTGGCCACAAATAGCAAAGTTTTAAGTCATCCAGCAATATATGAAGTACTTTTATCTTTATTTAGTAGTTATGTTGATAATTTTAATGTTATGTTTACCACTTATGTACTGAAACCGATATTCACGGATATAATAACAGAATTGGAGAATAAGCTGGAGAAACTACACAGTGTGAATGTAGACAGTACAGTGGTTGTGGGAATATATTTAGTTGTTATATTACCAGCTATTGAAGACAAGGCGCAACATGGGGAGTTCTTACAAAAGTAAGTAATTATTGTCGATATTTTACCTATACAGGATGGTGCTGACAATTACGACAGTAAATTAAAACATGGGCTATTCATAGCTCATAGAAATGTTTTGCAACTTTCAAAAACGTCTTATTCATTTGATAATTAATTTACTTATTAATTTCTATAAACTAATATAGCCAATGTTTTAATTTACTGTCGTATTATCGGCACCACCCTGTATAAGTATTCAATACATGTAATAAAGATAATATTTGCGTAATACATATTTGTTATTGCTTTTTCAGATGGATAATGTACAGTAGCATCAGAAGTCTTCCAGTAAAAATATTCTCAATACCACTTAGATGGGTGGCTAAACATCGACCAGAGAAGCTCGATTTTTATTTTCAACATCTTAGGGAATGTAAGTGCAATAATTACCTGTTTGGGTTTCTTTTTAAACTGTCTAAATTTGTGTTATACGTAATTCTAATTCTTGCATTTCTTTTCCTTTAATTGTTGGGAGTAAGAATTATACTGCACTTAAAAATAAAAATTGATTACTGAATATTTTTTTTACATTCTTAGCTATCTCATTTATGTTTGATTTTGTGCTTTTATAACGCCTACTTTATTGTAACAATTACAACGCAGTACTCCGGTGGCGTAGAGGTAATCGCGTCCGGCGGGAACTCGGGAGACGCGGGTTCGATTCCCGCCTGTAGCATATAATTTTTTCATCGTTTTCTTTTTTTTGTAATTATTCTTCATTATATCTAAGGTATATCATATACATAATAGGTAGCTATTATTTATATGATAATAATATACCCATGGCAATATGGAGCATCCTGCTCTTCCATCAATCTACACAACTTAAAATATAACATAGTTTTTATTAGCTTATGTTTTGATTTAGTGTGTCTAGAATAGGGACCATATTATGTGTTTAATAATTTATTTATTTATTTATAAACAGTTTCAGCCAGTAGTTGCGAGTCTCCGAGCGGCAGCGCAGTGCGGGTTTACATTGCGAACCTTCTTACGGAGGTGCTCAACTCAGCCGATATAAGCGAAGGCTGCATAGAGAGACAACTACTGCCCGCCATCATGGCTTTGTTGCACGACGATGACGTGTAAGTCATTAATATTGCTAGAGTCTTAAGGTCATAGCTCACTTATACGATACCGCTCCGGTACAGCATCCGAACGCACATAAAACAATGTCAAATTTAAAAAAAAGCTAGGCATAGGTATCTTGAGAAATTTTGAAAAAGCGTTTCATGTCGTGTATAAGCTTACCTAAAATAGCCCGTAATAGTGACCGTAATTAATTTAATACGACTAATGTATTCAAAATCGTGTATCTTAAATTCCGTTTCGAATGTCGTTCCAAAACGCTAATACATGTCACGTCACTGCTGTGACGTCACCGTAAAATAAGTATTCTAAAAAGTATTTTACTTGTAATTTATTATTGATAATGATCTTTATAACCTATATATGTGTTGAAATATTATTACAAATTCAAATTAATGCAAAAGGTAAAAAATGCAATTTCTGGAAAAAGAAACTTATAGCGTTTTTCCTAGAAATTCGTACTGCAGCACCGCTTATTACATATGTCAAATTGTATTTTTTTCCGTTTCAAACACTTGTATTATTAATTTAGTCTGTCTAATACTTAGGTACTAATTTACGTACACGTGTTTATTTAAATTAAAACCTTTTTTCTCGGCTCCGAATATACAGAAAGAAAAAATATATATATCTGGTATATATATATTACTCAGGGTATAGGATACTTTTTCGTAAAATGTACACCAGTACAAGATTTGGGCCGGTTTTGGTGACATCCTTTATTTGACGGCTCTAATCAATTTCTTGCTAGGTATCTTTTTCCTATACTTATTGAGAGAAAGAGATTATTGCAGGTGTCTATAGGAGTTGGTAGCCACTTATACCATCAAGTGGACCGTAAACTTGCTTAGAAAAAATTACTTAAGCTTTATTTTTAGTATGTCTATAAAAAGCACTTAATATACGCAGATCTGTTCGTTATTTTTTAGTATCTAATATAAGCCCATAATATACCGCAGTTCTCTCCGAGAAGTGCGTTATTTTTTAGTATCTACAAAGCCCATAATACTATAACGTAGATCTGTACATGATGTGCGTTGGTTTTTTTAGTATGTCTAAAATCGCATATTATACCGCAAATCTGTCCGAGAAGTGCGTTGTTTTTTAGTATCTGCAAAAGCCTATAGTATACCGCAGATCTGTACGTGATGTGCGTTATTTTTTAGTACCTATACAAGCCCATAATATACCCCAGATCTGTCCGAGAAGTGCGTTATTTTTTAGTATCTGCAAAGCCCATAATACTATACCGTAGATCTGTCGATGAAGTGCGTTTTTCTTAGTATCTCTAAAATCCCATAATACACCGCAGATCGGTCCGTGAAGTAGCGATCACAGCGTGGGGCAGCGTGACTAGAACGTGTATAATGCGCGGGCTCGCATGCGAGGGGCAGTGCTGGCCGCCCGTCGAGGATCTGCTGTCGTCGAGGCCTCTCGCGGGCAAGGAGGGAGTCCGAGCGGCGGAGTCACTCGCGCTTCTAGTACTACCCACGCCGGATAACCACGCGGTGTCGGAGAAAGGTCAGCTATGCGAGTCTATAGTCTTCTTATTTATTATTTGTTTATTTATTCATTTATTTACGTACACACAAAAGACATAAAAATAAAACACATAAAACAGTTGAGTACAAAGGCACTGCTTTTTTCAAAATCTCTACCAGCAGACCTGCGACAGGAACACGGGAAAATAAAAGTGGACACAGTGTGTGGTTATATTAGGTTGGGGAAAAAGTCTTTTCGCATTATAGTATGTATGAACTTGTAATAAAATCTCTTTGGCTGTACTATTTGTATCTGGCTGGTTTTGGTATCATTAAAAGTTTAGATTTTAAAAAAGATAATTCCAAATTCAAATTAGGAAAATGTGTGTTTTTCATTTGTTTTTCGTACTGTCAATATGAGTGAATCTAATGAATAAATTCGATACATTTTAAAATTTTACTACAAAAAAGGTAAAAATGCAACGCAAGCCGCGAAAAAAATTTGCGATGTTTATGGACCTAGTGCAGTGTCTGTGAGAGTAGCACAAATTTGGTTTAAGCGTTTTCAATCCGGAAATTTTGATGTCAAAGATGCACGTCGCTCTGGTCGCCCTATTACGGATAAAATTGATGCCATTTTTGAAAAACTTGAGCAAGATCGGCATATCAGTAGTTACGACGTAGCTGAAGAACTGGGAATTGACCACAAAACAGTTTTGGTGCATTTAAAAAAAAATGGGTACACAAAAAAGCTCGATATTTGGGTACCCCACGAGCTCACTGAAAGAAACCTAATGAACCGTGTACTCATTTGTGATTCTTTATTACGACGTAATGAAAACGAATCATTTTTGAAGAAGCTGATAACTGGTGATGAAAAGTGGATCACGTACGACAAGATCGTGCGAAAAAGGTCGTGGTCAAAGGCCGGTCAGGCTTCACAGACTGTGGCGAAACCCGGGTTAACTCGCAACAAGGTGATGCTGTGTGTGTGGTGGGATTGGAAGGGCATTATTCATTATGAGCTGTTACCACCAGGCAGGACTATCGATTCTGAACTCTACTGCGAACAACTGATGAGATTAAAGCAAAAAGTTGAGAGAAAGCGGCCGGAATTAATCAACAGAAGGGGTGTGGTTTTTCATCATGATACCGCTAGACCTCACACATCTTTAGCCACTCAGCAAACTCACACTCACAAAATGGTGCTTACATACTTTAGTTAAATGTAAATAAACTATATTAAAAAAAATTAATTTTCTTAAAAAATGCGAAGAAATTTTTTCCCCAACCTGTTACATATACCTAACAAGAAAATGTAGACGAATAATAAATAATACACACATACTAAACAAATTATAAATTTTAAAATATCAACTTAACTATTGAAATTTATTTAATTTATGTTATTTAGAACTCAAAAGAAATACAATTATTAAGATGATCGATCTTACGTAAGTGAGGACAAGTAATGCTCTTTAACTTGGTTCTTAAAAGAAGTGATAGTTTGAGAATCACGTATATTAGCCGGAAATGCGTTCCACAATCTGACAGCGTGGATGGTGAAAGAATAGGATTAAAAATCGGATTTCTGAGGTTGGACGTTAAGTAAAGGAATCTCCTTCTTCTTCTTCTTTATTTAATGGCCTCTCGTTATTACGAATTTTGCCAATGTCAAGTAAAATTAATGTGCAAATAACTTGCGGCAACGTTGTACGGTGATTGTGTTGGCAACACAACATACATTTTATTATTAAAAAAGTAAATTCCAAACTAGCGCCACCTGGCGAGTAGTTTAAGAGTTAGGAACCATTTAGAAACGGCGAAATCGTACGTCGTCCTTTTATATAAACTTCTCTTATCTTAGTGCATTATAAAGGTTTAAAAGGCTTGTATTTTTGAGTGCTACAATAAATACGTCAAGAGATTCAAAAGGACTTATTATTTGACCACCAACCACAAGAACAAGAATACAGTCCACTACAGATTGTGCAAGACGAATTCGTTTTCCGAAGAAAACGTAGACGCCGGCCCGATAATACAAAATGGATGCTGTCAGATGGCTGTGGATGCGCACAAGCTGTCGATTTCACAGTCAGCCGACAACAACCGATTCTATAGTCATCAGCCTTGAATTCGTGGCTGTCGGCAGCGCTGGCAAACCTTTTGGCGTTTGTTTGTCAACCGTTGGTGACACTAGCGTCGTGTCGACGAGCACGACGTGAGCCGGAACTTAAAAGTTGTTTATTTTTATATGTTAAAGTCAATTACGATACATTTTAAACATAAGGGAAACGAAATCGAAAAATATCGATTGTATAAGTATAAAGCAGCGGCAACATACACAGCCAAGAGATCGACGTAGAGAATATTGAATACGCTTACGCGCAGCGCTGTGTTCAAACGTCAAAATTCAATGGTGGCTCGTCGTCTTGTCAGTCGTCAAGCTCGATGTCGAATATTTCTGTTAGTGAAGCACATTGCATTATTTGTATTTCTTATGAGATTAAACGTCGCATGGCTTATCACAGAAACTCTCAAGTCGAAAATATTGGAAACGAATAAACCGATACTAACCAGACTTTCCATACTTAAGCAAGTCAGGCTAGTCTAAAAAGTTAGTATTTGTCGAAAAGTCTAATAAAATTAATAATTTGCGATTTTTAGTTAGTATGAGGAGTTCAAAATTCTTACATAACTATAATCATGTTTTTGAAAAAAATCTCCTACTTCTTTTTAAATTAGCCTGACTTACTTTGTAAGTCTTGATATAATAGTTTTGTTCATTTGCAATATTTTTACTTGAAAATCTGTATGAAAAGCTGTGCTACATTAACGCTCTGAACACTTTTCACAAAAGTTTAAAGAGTAAGACCTTAAGCAGTGCTCGTCCGGTCGTCGGTTACGCACCGACGACGTCGGTTGTGTGTGCATTTAAACATTGTCGGTTATGAAACACAACACTATAAGGATGACAATCGATGGCGCGCGAATTGATACCTTATGAAATCGTTGCAGCGACGGCAACCAACGTGAGCTGCCCGACGTTCAGTCGAAAATTGTTTTAGGCCTAACCCAAAAAAATATATAACTTTTTCAATACATTTCCCCAAAAAATGCATTTACGAAGCCTGTGTACATAGAAAGTAACAATTGTTTTGTGCAATAAAGAATAAGTAAACAAATAACTCTGCCTGTTTGCTACATTTTTGCTCCTAACTACCGAACCATTTTAGATGAAAAAGTGTTCTCAATTTTCTTATAAGAGGTTATAATTTTAGCAAGCTTTAAAAGCATTGTTTGCAACACACTTGAAAATTTTGTTTATTGTAAAACCGACAGAATTATTATCGGTATAAAGACGGTTTTCGATGACCAAAACATTTTATTGTTATTGCGTTTAAACGCCTTCTTTATTGTAACAATTACAAATAAAAAAAGAAAACGAAATAATATATCCTCCAGGCGGGAATCGAACCCGCGGCTTCTGATGTCCGACCAGACGCGATTACCATTACGCCACCGGAGCACTTACTTGGTGATAATCGCGTCTGGCCGGACATCAGGAGACACGGATTCGATTTCCCGTCTGGAGCATATATTATTTCATCGTTTTCTTTCTTTATTTGTAATTGTACCAATAAATTATGTTCTATTTTACGTGTAACGTGGCTGTTCTTTCAGCCGTGTCGCTTCTTTGCGCGGTATGCCAGTTATGTCCGTCGTCTGCGGAGTGGGTGGCGGCGCTCACGCCAGGGCTACAGCTGGCCGCGCACCACTGCCGACGACATCCCAGCTTGCTGCCCGCACTCAGGCAAGTTTTCATAAACCTATTTTTGTTTGTTGCCGGAATCTTCTCGGTAGTTTAACTTTTGGAACCGGTGTACATTCAGACATGACAGATAGACAGAGACGGTTTGGTAGGTGGGTGCCCCGAACGCATTTTTCTCGCATTCCTAGTCGTATTTTGCCACGATCTTGTTCTGTCACGTGGGCTTTATGTAATATATAATCGTATTTTTTCCAATTGGTGATTTGCCATAGAGCATGTTGTCTGATTCGCTTTTTGGTCTATAAATAATATGCCTAACAGCATAGTCTTATATGCTTTTTGCCTTATTGTAAATTGAAAAATTGCAATTTGTTTTTCTCTTTACGTGTATCACCCTCTAAATATAATAAATGTTTAAAAACAGTTAGGCTATTAAAGTTACTTTTTATGAAAATAAAAATTTTATATTGTATTCGTCATTTTAACCTACAGTCATTTTAACCAACATATACAGACGAAGAGCTCAAAAACATTGACACACGCTTATTCTCTTGAATATGCGATTATGACTAAATGCAGCTAAAAAAACTGAAATTATAAAATTTGAGACTAAGGTAAATATCGATTATACATAAAGCACACGTGACAAAACACGATCGTGGCAAAATGCGATTATGGAAAAAATCCTACCGATGAAAAATGCGTTCGAGGCACCCACCTACCAAACCACAGAGACTATGACGTTGTTAATATATTAGTTAGTTAATATATTTTTTGTGATAGTTGTAAGAATGTGTTTTTTTGACGAGTTAAAAGTGCTTCGTTGTGGCCTATTTAAATAAAATATTATTTCTTGCTTTCTTTCTTTCTTTATACAACTAGATGACAAACAAGCTGACGGCGCACCTGATGGTAAAGCGGTAACCGCCGCATATAGACACCTGTAATAACAAGGCAAAATCACTTGATATTGCAGGTGCGTTGTCAACCTGAGGCCTAAGATGGAATGCCGTCCATGCCCAGTAATTACACTGGCTAGCTGACAGTAAAACCGCCACGAGACCACCAGGTCCGGGGATCAACGGGTTTGGTTGGTGGTAGGGCTTTTCTAAGTCCGCCTGGCTAGCTACCAGCATCTTAAATAAAAATTATGCTAACAGGATTGTTGTGAGGAGCCCGTTGGCGCAAGTCAAAGTTTGTCATCTTGAGCTCCTCCGTGCTTCAGAAAGCACGTTAAGCCGTTGGTCCGAGTTGTTACTTCAACCGCTTTAACTCATCAACGCTCAAAGCTCCTCGTGTGTTTCTCCCATGTAGGAAGGCCTGTATTAAGCCCAGCAGTGGGATAGTTATAATAGGCTGGTGACGATGATGATGATGAACAGCATTGTTGTGTTCCGGCAATTGGAGGTAACATAGCCAGATCCTCTGTAGTTGAGGAATCTGGGTGTAGCTCGCTTGCTTCCATCTGTGACCTTATCATCACTTACCGACAGGCGACGTGAAAGTCAAGAGCTTCTCGTCAATAATAGTAATAATAATAATAATATTTATACACTCACACCTATTATCTAGCCCAAAGTAAGCATCATTAAGAGCTTGTGTTATGGATACTAGATAACGGAGAAATAATGATAATAATATGTATATAAATATTAGAAATATACTAAATAAACATATAAACATCCATGACTCAAATGGATGTTCGTACTCATCATACAAACATTTGTTCCTACCGGGATTCGAACCCGGGACCTTTTGACCGAGTAGCCTGGGGTACAGACCACTCGGCCAAGCGGTCGTCAAATAAAAAGTCATGTCTAACGTCGACAAGTACTTAGATAAGTCATTGTTGAACAAATGTAGTTAGGGAAAACCATAATAATATTGTAAATGCGTAAGTACTTTTCGCCTGTCTGTTACGTTTTCACTTGCTAAACCGCTGAACCGATTTGTATAAAATTTGGCATCGAGATGAACTTCATCTCGAGGTAGGTGTTTGGCTACATTTTGGCGCGCTACCTCCACGCGGGCGCGTATTTGTATGTACCTAATATTTTTATTTTAACTGACACGATAACAGCGGATCCGCCAGCAGCGCTCGTAATGGTCTGTCTCCTCCAGCTCGCGGATAACGAGTGTGACTCGTCAACAGATTTAGTTCTTTCTAAAATCGCAAGCACTATTCGCTATCTACTTTTCGTGGGTATTGTTTTGTAGTGTTTTAGTTAGACACACACATAAAATTTTATCTACACTCGATTATGATCTCAATATGTATGTAACTGCCCTGAACGTGTTATTAAAACACTATAAAACTTATAAAACATGCCAAGGCTCGTTTTTAAAAAACCCACTCGTGTTTTAATAACCTCTATTATGTGACGGTTACATTAACTTTTAATACCTAATATTTAAAAAACTATATTAAATTAACTATTTTTTTTGTAAACCAACCATCATGCTCTAAAATCTCTAAATTGTCAGTGTTTGGATGTTGCTTGCCTTAAAAAAAGGCGCTGTGAACGTGCTAAAATTATTACTTCAACAACAACAAATGTTTGACACCGCAGGAAACTGGAAGAGACAGTGCAAACGCCATCTCTGTTGCACTACAAGGCCGGCATCGAAGCCTTGATTCACAATGTAGCGGGTCCCTCGTTAGACGCGGCTGTACCGCCGCCGCGAACGCCGACCAATCTGCAGGCCGCGCAGGACGTTGGCCGGCGAGTCACGCAGATGTTCCAGCAGTCGAAGAACAATATGAACCTGCCGAATATATTTAAGAAGAAAACGTAAATATGCTTACTTGTTCCACCTTAGAAAACCTTAGCGATGCGCGATGGAGAGATTTTTTCGATCGTTCTACATCTCCATAGTTAGCCTTTATTTCTGAATTAAAAAAAACATATACATGACGTTAAATTAGAACTTTGGCTGGATTATTTCAAAGAAATGTAAAGAAATTATCAAATGAATAAGATTTATTGGAAAGGTGCATTACATTTCTATCAAGTAATATAGCCTATGTTTTAGTTTGATGTCCTATTGTCGTCAATGCTCAACTTAACCGGATTATAGGTATTTAAAAAAAAAAATCGTTTGGATGTTGAAATAGAATATTTTGACATAGTGAGTGTATACCTATGTTAGCCTCTAACGCAAATACCGATAGCATATAGTAGAGATGATTCACAGGGTCATGCCGAGTCCTTTGTAGCTCAGATGGTGAAGAGGAAAAGGCTTCGTCGTCTTTGAACTGTATTTAATTAATATTAAATAATACAAATTATAATAAGAAAACCCAGTCAAAACGTCAATCTTTGTCCGTCCGTCCATCAAAGTCACCTTCTGTCAAGCCTTAACTCTACCGGCCAGTGTCGTCGTCCAAAGAGTCCGTAACATTCCCACCTCCAGTATTGCAAGGCAATACTCACAGTCGCGTCAAGACCAGTCCAGCTGCAAGTCAAGTCCGCCTCAGTCAGATGGAAGTCCAGGTGTCGGTCAGCTTAAGCTGGACGGTAGCAAAAGACAAGTCAAAACTAAATAAGTCACTAGTCACTTTCGATAAAAGTAAAGTCATAGTCATTTTATACAGAGTTAGGCGGTCGAACGTCTAAGCGACAAAGCCTCGTCACCGGTCGCTTATAAGTCCCAGTCGCAGTTTTAACCTCAACTACCCGAACCTGTTTGTCCGGCCCCGGATAGGTGCGTACCACAACGCCTTTCGGCCACAAGTTTCTGGGCTGCTGATCGTCACACATGATCACTACATCATCAATCTTCAATGGGTCCATTCTCAGGAACCATTTACCTCGTTTGGTTAGAGTGGGCAGGTATTCTTTACGCCACCGCTTCCAGACAAGATCCGCAAGTCGCTGAGAATGGCGCCATGATTTGCGAAGCAAGTCGGTGTCATCGAATTCGTCCAATGTCTGAGTCGCAAAGTCTGCCAGTCCACCAAATATGAAATGATTTGGTGTCAAAGGTAAGTCATCGTTGTGATCGAGGGGAACTTGAGTCAAAGGTCGGCTGTTGACCATATATTCAGTCTCAGTCAATAGTGTACGCAAAATCTGTTCAGTCGGAATTTGTTCGGTCAGAGTCATCTTGAGTGCCGTCTTTACTGACCGCACCATCCTCTCCCAACATCCACCGTGGTGAGGAGAGTTTGGACAAATAAATTTCCATTGGATTCGACGAACACTTAAGAATTGTTGTAATCTCGCTATGTCTAAATTTTCAACATGTCTTCGTAATTCCGAGTCAGCCCCCTTAAAGGTCGTTGCATTGTCACTCCAAACCTCATAAGGTGTCCCCCGCCTGGCTATCAATCGTCGCAAAGCCATAATGGCACTGTCTGAGGTCAAGTCGTCAACTAGTTCAATATGTATCGCCCTAACTGTCAAACATGTAAATAAAGCCCCATACCGTTTTTCATGTCGTCGTCCTATCTTAATTGTCATTGGTCCAAAATAGTCCAGTCCAGTATAAGCAAAAACTTTTAACGGAGTCAGGCGACTGATGGGAATTTGTCCCATTAGCGGTGGAGTCGGCGCTGCGCGTAAGTTCTTGCATATCTGACAAGTACGCCAAGCAGCTTTGACAGCTGATCGTCCACGAAGCAACCAAAACTTCTGTCTTATGTCGTTGAGTACCTTCTACTTACCACAATGGGCAGCGCCTATGTGGTACTGCATGACTAGCAATTTTGTAAAGGGATCGGCCGGTGACAACACTATAGGATTTTTCGTGTCATAATCTGCACTAGCTGAGTCTATGCGTCCACGCGCACGTATAAGTCCCTGAACATCTAAGAAGGGAACCAACTGGAAAAGACGACTATTTTTGGCGACCTTACTCGCCGTCGATAACGTCTGAAAGTCACAAGGAAAGGATCTTTGCTGACTGTCCCTAATAAGTAGCAACTCAGCTTCAATAGTCTCGTCAGCTGCAAGCTCACCCCGACGACGATTGCTCTTGTGTCTTAAGTTGTGCTTAAGTCTCAAAACCCAAGCTGTCGTCCGGACAAGTCGCCAATATTTAGAGAAGCGGACAACGTCTGGCAGACCTTCGTTTGAAGATAACACTGTCACGAGTGCAATCTTCACCTCGGGATCAGAACTTTCTTCTGTCACCTGGGTTTCCTCCACTGGCCACATACTCTCCTCTTGTCGGAGAAAGTCTGGTCCATTTACCCAAAATGCTCCTGCATCGTCGGAGGTCTTCTCTCGTGTCGCAAGGTCAGCCTGATTCAAACGGGTAGGTACCCACCTCCACTCACTCGGGTCGGTTAGATCAACAATCTCGCTGATACGATGCGCAACAAACGGCTTAAACCGCCCTGCATCTGACCTAATCCAATTGAGCACTGTCCTTGAATCGGACCAGAACACGACACGACTAATAGTAAGGTCAACGTACTTTTTAATAGACTGAGCCATTCTTGCACCTAAAAGAGCTCCTTGGAGTTCAAGTCTAGGTACACTCAAAACCTTTAAAGGCGCTACACCTCCCTATAGACATAATCAGAGAAACATGATAACGTCCGTCGTCTAAAAATGACCTCATGTAAGCCACTGCAGCAAAGGCTCTAGTACTAGCATCACAAAGGATGTGAACTTCGACTGGTTTTCCAGCGTCTGACTGCAAGCTGACGAGCCATCTAGGAATCTGCAAGCAAACAGCTCGCCGAAGGTTCTGCAGCCACACAAGCCACCTGTCATAAATACTACCGGTCACCTCGTCGTCCCAGCCTATCTTGGTCTTCCATATGTCTTGAAGGATAATTCTGGCTGTAATAGTCACAAACAACAAAAAACCTAATGGATCAAAAACAGACATGCACACCTTTAGAATGTGACGCTTCGTAGGGTGATGCTGTTGGCTGTCAATCAGATCCTTAACATTAGAAAAAACAAACCTGTCATCTCCTGGACTCCATTTAACGCCTAGCACCCGTTCCACTGGCAAGTCTGGAATATCGTTGAGCACCTTGGCTCCGGAAGATGACAATTTGTTTGTGGGAAGATGTTGAAGTATCTCCCTGGAATTGCTCATAAAGCTGGTCATGTTAAATCCACCTTGAGCATGAATGAAAATAACCTCATCAACGATGTTCTTCCCCTGCTCTATAGAGTCGACTGACAGGATCAGGTCATCCATATAATGATGGTCAACGATGGCCTTGACTGCCTCTGGATGCGTCTCCGTAAACCTAACCGCATTCTCGTTTTTTATATACTGCGCAGACGAAGGAGAACAAACTGCACCAAAAATCATGACGTTCATCTGGTACTCCTCATTTTCCCACAGAAAACGTTGAGCATGTCGGTCTTGGTCAATGATGAGAACCTGATGGAACATCTCCTGAATGTCTCCCATGACCGCATAGCGATGACACCTAAACTGTAGCAACATGCCTGGAAGAGAATTTAGGAAGTCAGGCCCTGGTAGAAGAAAATCATTTAACGACTTCCCCTCCGATTTGGCAGCTGCATCTGTAACAAACCGCAGCTTATCCGGTTTATTGGGGTTAAACACTGCAAAATGAGGTAAGTACCACGTCTTGTCAGTCCGATCTCGCGCCTCATCGCGAGTCAACTTACGTGCGTAACCTTTCAGTAAATAGCTGTCGATGTTCTGCTGATACTTTTGTGCAAATTCTGGTAGTTTAGACATCTTCCGCTTGATGCCTTGCAACCTAACAAAGGCCTGGCTGAAACTATCTGGAAGGTGACAACTATCGTCGCGCCACAAAAGCCCAGTTTCCCAACGTTTACGCCCGTCAACATATCGAGTTGTCGCTTTCATGATGTCAAGCGCTTTCATATCCTCACGAGAACGAAGAGTGTCAAACCTTGGCTTCACGCCAAAGTCTTCCGTTCGAAAGGTCTTTCTATAAATTTCATTTAGGTTTTCACATGAGCAGTGTAAGACAGTGACGTCAGTCGGTATATTATTTGAAGTCACAGTCCCATGCAATACATAACCTAAATTAGTCTTCGAAATCATCGGCCCATGTTTTGGCCCTTGTATTATTTGTCGCGTCACAATAAGGTCTATATTATCCTGCCCGATAAGCATATCAACTTTGTCAAAGGTCAAATCAGATTCGTCAAAATAGTCTGTTAAAAAGTCAAACCTATTTACAATATTCTTGTGAAAGGTATTTACAGGCAATTTTAAATTATTTACAGTACGTACATTATATAAATCATACACATCACTATTATTACGACCGCGTATTTTAAAAGAAACGCATCGCGATGTAGAATCAACCGAAGACATCCCGTGCGCGCCGCATATACGTAGAGGTCGTGTCGGGCCGTCAATACCTACGCGCTGGGCGAACAAGGTGTCAATTAAGCTCACGGCAGCTCCTTCGTCTAAAAGAGCCGAAGTCTCAAAATCTCCGTGAAGTCCGCTGACAACAACTCTAACAACTTTCAGCATGACATGATTTGACTGTACAGAAGGCTGAGTAGTGGCAATAACGGCATCATTCATGTCACTTCTATGCGCTGTAGTATGTAGTGCACTGCTCTCATTGGTCGGTGTCATCTGTTTGCTCAGCATGCAAAAGTCTATGGTGAACACGTTCGCAACCAAGCTCTCCACACTTAGATCTCGTTTTGCAGGCTCTCAATTGATGTCGAGAAGATAGGCAGGAAAAACAAAGTTTACTTACTGTGACAAAGTTCCATCGGTCATCTATGGACAAACGTAAAAAGTCTGGGCAGTATTTCAGATCGTGATTGCCTTTGCATTTACTACATTCTTTGTTTGTTTTACCAGTGGTCATAACAGGAAAATGTTTGTCACCTCTGTACTGATGCTAATTTTTTCTGTCGACTGTACGCGAACTAGCAGCTGTAGTAAACTCGGCCGTTGACTTCGCGACTTCCATCAACCACTCTGCTACGTCTTCCAGAGTTACGTCATTAATGCCTCGTCGTGACTTGTCGAGCCCCCACTGGTACTTCAGGTTCGATGGCAATTTTGACAGAACATCACGAATCAATACAGGATTCCGCAAATGGTTAAACTGGTCGGTCGAGTTCATAACAGCAACCATGTTCTGAATGTCTGTAGCGTATTTTAGTAGTAGCGTCATGTCATCGTGTCGTATATCGCGCTGAGATCTAATCCTTGTAAGCATAGCGTCAATGATAGTGTCTGAACGTCCAAATCTTAGCTTTAGTGTGTTTATTATCTTATCTAGGTTCGAGGCGCTTGTCAGCAAGGCGTATACAGAGTTGCGCGCTTCTCCACGCAGACACTTCATTAAGCGCGCGATATTCTCACTGTCACTATAGCTACATAATTGTGTCGTCACCTTAAACTGGCTATAAAACAGTAGCCACTCCTCTGGAGCTCCAGAGAAGAAGGGTAGGTCTTTGACAGTCGTCTCTCGAGCTAAAAATTTACTCATCTGCGACTCGACATTAGATGGTGAGTTGCGGGTGACGTCATGCTTATTATTTACGGGATCGCAGTTTCGAGCTGAGGCATAATTTGCCGTGCGATTCAGTGACGTCATTGAAGTTGTCCGTGGATGACAAAACGGCGAATATGTGTTACGTAACTCACCGTCGTGGTCGTCTATGTCTAATGCTTCGAGCTCTAGAGTCGTCTGCTCATGTATAAGCTGTTCTTCTATTTCGATTTTACGTCGCTCGAGGTCGGCGAGCTTTTCCGCGGCCTTGCGCTTCGCGTCTAGGACTCGCTGTCGGCGCGCCCGGTCGGATGCATTTGAAGCGACAGTCTTGGCTACGGATACCTGAGAAAGTGCGGCAGGTGGTGGTGGTGGCAAGTCGGCCACGTCGTTCATCGCTTGTGCACTTTTACTTCTTGTCAACATTTTTAGTGGACTGTATTTTCATGGACTAGGTCGAAAAAATGGCGAAGAAGGACCACATGAAGAGGAAAAGGCTTCGTCGTCTTTGAACTGTATTTAATTAATATTAAATAATACAAATTATAATAAGAAAACCCAGTCAAAACGTCAATCTTTGTCCGTCAGTCCATCAAAGACACCTTCTGTCAAGCCTTAACTCTACCGGCCAGTGTCGTCGTCCAAAGAGTCCGTAACAGATGGTTAATGTAGTCACCCAGGATTGTGAAAGGTCGTCGGTTCAGTCCCCGCCCGAGGACATGATTTCTTTCTAGTTTGAATGCTTATCTCGATGGTTTTGACTTGGACCTCGACACCGATTCACCGACCCAGCCTGTAGTTACGATTACAACTGGCGTAAGGTACATACATTCACGAGTGATTGCGAGTCCAAATCTAAACATCGTTTTTCAAAAGCTGTAGGAAATAATCTAAGCTACAAAAAAATTGAGAGCGAGCGGTCAAGCGACCGTGCGATTTCTCCGACTAGTAGCTAAGTAGAAACATCACAATTTTTTTTTGAAAACAGCGTATTTATGGTTGAATTTGAAAACAACGATTATTTCGATTGTTATAACATCTCGAAATCGCCCATCGCTGCTCATGAATCATTACAGTATAATTTACCAATAACTTCCCCACACGAAATCAGTGTTGTGTAGATTTTTTTAACATATTTCTTAATATCAATTTAGAAGTAGGTACCAATGTATTTCACAATTATCAATTTTAGTGTAGGTACCTATGTATAAATTTAAACATCATAATCAGAAGATAAAGAGCTAACAGAAATAAAGAGTGCACAAGACAGACAACCAATCATGGTAGAGTGTTTCATAAAATTAATAATAGCCATATTTGCGAAAATGACGATGAAACTATAAAATAATACTAATATATTTACACAAATAAATACTATGCAATAAAAGGCAACAAAGCGATTAGAGGATTATAGAAACGAAGAATTATTTTAGTGCGGGGAAATGTTCATTGACTAGATGTTTAACCCTAGATAGATAAGCTAACCATCCGCCGAAACGACGGGTATTAAAAACAGTTATTTTTCATAAGATATGTACTTGATGGATCTTTTGATGTTTATTATAGTTAATTGAAAGGCTAACCAATAAAAATACATTTTATAAATTAAATTTATTTATCTTATATATAAAATACTCGACTCACAGTTTTAGTTACCATACTCCTCCGAAAATCCTCATGAAATTTTATATGTATATTCAGTAGGTCTGAGAATCAGCTACTATATATTTTTTTTACTGAGAATCGGCTACTATCTATTTTTTTTGGACATTATTTTTTTGGCAATACGTTTGCGGGGTCAGATACTGCAACGTTTCTTAGACCTCTAAAAATGAAAACTTCCTCATATAAATACTTTTTCATACAAAATCAACAAAAAAAAAATGGAAAACACTCAGTCTTTTCTCGTTACATGGCACATTAGAATATAAAAGATATTTTTACAATATAAACTAACCTACTTTTCTTGAGAGCATGTGACACAAAAAACAGTCTTATGTTCACCACATACTGCGATCTTCCGTCGAAACGACGGGCAACGGCTACGTATCTCAAAAACCATAACACTTATCTGTTCGGTGTGTGCGCCACGACAACGACCTCACCGGCGACTGAGTTGACTAGCCGAACCGCGCGGGTAAAAAGAAGATTATAGTATGAGCATGTTAAATTAAAGTATAATTGTAGGTTCACTAACTTTTCAGTTACTTGTTTATTTGTATGTTTACGTACAGTTGACAGCACATCAGGCAGTTTGACCCAAAGATCGCCCTTACTACGTTCGTAATAGAGGCGGCTTTCGTCGTGCAATTGTTACAAAAACTTGATGTGCTGTCGTGTGTACAAGCTACACGTACAGACACGAGCATTAAAATGTATAAAATTTTTAACATCTCGTGTTCCTTATTCTTTTTACAATAACAATCACTTATTGTCAAAAGTGTATAAGTACATCTTAGTGCTCGTGACTGCACTTACCAACAAGTGAGCCAATCTATTTTTACAGTCATGAAAATATTACCCGTAAATATTTTATCGCTTATTTTACTCATAGTTTGGCAGTGTGTCATACTAATGAAATATAATGCCAAAGTAGATTCAATAAAGCAATAATCTTACTAACATTAGACTTATTCTTACTAACATTATTGAAACATTCACTGAATTTCGAATTATTGGTATTTGGTGTCATATCGCGCGCGGATTATGAGTTTAATACAGGTATGTTTTTGTCTTTAGTGGTTACTTTTATGTACCCGACAGGATATAGGTAGTAGATACTAATTATTTTAATTTTTATACTCACCAAAATTAATTCCATCCATTTTTTTACATATTAGGTTGTTTAGTGTCATTCATGTTATTAACCTCATATTAAAATATCATGACAATTTTATGCAACTCTGTTTTAGTTAGGTGTTCTACTAATAATCTGTTCTGATAAAATTGATGTTGAGTGAAACTATACATTCCTTAAGTTATTATATTAATGTAATTAACAATATCTTATGTTTCTGTACTTAATTAATTATAGAATTAGTCAATAGGTCAGTACAAAGATAATGCAATAAAATTGTAAATCTCAAAATAACTATTGGTTTGGTGCTCACTGGCAGAAAGGAGATAGGAAAGTTTTGGGCCAGCTCATAAGCACCAGTTCAGATTGTAGGTGAAAATGTACTGAATAACATTGTTTTCTTTAACTAACACAAACATATTGTATTTTAAAGCAAAGTTAAATTATTATTGTTAAAAATAGCAACATAGAAGTCACAAAAGTGCACTGTGCATACCCATTATGATACAGTTCAAATGAATTTAATGTCATCAAATCAAATCATATAATTGAATTTCACATCATATTTATTTACATGTGATTGTATGAATATTATTATTATTTATTCAAATTATCTTTATTGTATTTTCGTGCTTCGAGCGTCAAACCACAAAAGCACTCAACCGTAGTCAAAACGGCTACGCTTGAGTGCTTTTGTGCATTGGCTATGAAGAAATAAAATAACAATATTCAATGTGAAGTCGTTAAAAACTGAAGTTGTATTTTGACTGACATTGACATTGACATTTTGTTTTCTTTAATATGGCAACCTCTGTATTGTTTTTCAGCAAATTAAAATGTAACATTTTTTGCCGCTTATGCAGTCAAGTTTAATGGAATTATTTAGATTTGATGGTTTCTAAAAAAAATACAGAACAAAAAACTGGTGATCATGAGCTGGCACAAATCTCATTCAAATTTTACCATCTTTACCTACCTCAATGTATTGGAAAAAACTCTCTCCGTAATATTGATTAATTGTTAGGTATTTTAACTTCTAGTACTAGACTAGATATGGATTTCAATTGTTGATAAAATAATAAACAATTTTAGGTGCTTCCCCAATATAATTTACTAAATAATAGTAGGTAATTCCACCAAACAATGTTATCTAACAAATAGTATAAACCACACAACTCCTACCTGCAGATACTTTAAAATATAATTAACTAAGTATCTATTTAAACCTTATTATTGAAAAGATAATTTAGGTACATTTTATGTACCTAATGTAGGTATTAAGTTTATGTTGTGAAATGAAATGTATTAAAACTAATTCGAAATGTTATTAGTTATGTCCAAGTCAAATAAGTTTTTATATTTAACATTTAAATATCCAAGGAATCTCGCAAACTAACCGTTACTAATCTTAAAATTTCTAATTGTTGAAAACTATTACAGTTGGCCGGACCATTGAGGGGTTATGATTGATGAGATTGTTAAATTTTCATGAAGTGTTAGGGATACAATTATAATTACTACTAATGATTGGCACATCACGTAAATATTGTTTGATTTTGGTTGTGTCCAATGTTTATTAAATACAAATTTTATTTTGTAAATTGTCTTTTATTGGTCGTCTGCGAGTTATTTGCACAACTGACGTGGTTGAGACAGTTCATCCAAACACATAGCGCAGCTAAATAAATAGTTTTTGTTTCGACGGCATCATAGCTAAATAATCAAGTGTGGGTGTCACTTGACTGTCAAATAATGATCATACTGATCAATGTTTCGGAAATTTCCTTTAGTGTTCGTTGCATTTTGTCTAAATTTTGCTGTTACCGCCCGTCATTCTTATACAAAGGTGGGTCAATCATAATATTAATGATGCTTGAATATTTTCTTTATTTTGTGTTGTGATAATGTGAATCAAATTCCGTTGTTGCAACGGCGCAACTCAAGCGTAACAAGTCAAATGGAAAATGACTCTTATTACAATTGAGTAAGGTACCCACAAATGTTAGTGTTTAACTTAATCTGCAAGCATGTGTTCCTAAATATTGTAAATATGAAGTGAGAATCCTTGAAGTAAGCAAATAATAAGTGCGAATTTATATCAATGTGTGAAATAGAGATTTTTATGGTCGTGCGTTAATGAGTCTATTACACCACGAGCTATTCAGACAGTCTAAGGGGATACCTCATGCACACTAGCGACACCAACTGATTGTTATTAATTATGGTGAATTTAGAACATAATAAACAAAAACGCTTTAGAGAATTGTTAAAGAACGGTATTTGTAATTTTTAATAAGGTATCTTGTATAAATTGTCTACCTATAAGTAACCAAATTTTTTATTATTGATAAAAGTGGCCACTCTAAGCAATAATGAAAAAATAGGTTACATGTAGATGAATATCTTATACCGAGCACATCTCAAAAAAATCACAAATACCATTCTTTAGTCATTCTCTAAAGCGTTTTTGTTTATTATGTTCACCACAATTAATATAAATGAAGTGGTGTCGCTAGTGTCGACGAGGTATCGCCTTAAGACTGGCTGCTTGAAAGCGTAGTGCAATAGGGCTAAGACAGTAGGTAAGACTTTCTTATTAAGACATAAAGACTAGACTCAACCGATGGACTTTGAATAACGCGCGCTGTAATAAAACTAAGACCATTCAGTTGAGCGCTTATTACATTATCCTATTTCCTAACTAGAAACAGAATTAGAAACCTAAGTAGAAAGCCAGCG
Source organism: Nymphula nitidulata (assembly GCA_947347705.1). NCBI lineage: Eukaryota > Metazoa > Arthropoda > Insecta > Lepidoptera > Crambidae > Nymphula > Nymphula nitidulata. The sequence goes on along the minus strand of OX374630.1, from coordinate 13,638,129 downwards.
ATCACACTACACTAGATACGATTCTAAATCGGAGAGAACACGCAGCCGTGGTGGTTGGTGATTTGGAAACGCTTTGTGTTGCACGTATTGATAGTTGTATTTATTTATTTCATAAGTACATATTTTCGTAAGTATTTATTTCACATAAATAAAAAAAATACATAATGCTTAATATTAATACTTCATATTGTAATTAATATTGTTAATATTTCAGTTTTATGTCTGTTATTACTTAGTGGTCTATAAAAAATATTTATTAATACCACTGTTAATATTATACAATGATTTTTGACGAGGAAGAAATATAATTTGAAAATTAAAAAATTAAAGAGAAAGTGATGGGTGTAAGAATATTTCTTATCACAAAAAGAAACTATTTCAGTTTAATTAAATTTATAATTATTAATTACTAGTGACCGCCCGCGTGCAAAATTTCATCTAAATAAGTTCAGCGGCTTAGAAATGAAAATGTAAGGGACAGACAGTTATTTTCGCATTTATAATATTTATGTATTCATTGTCTCGTTTGTAGAATAATTTCAATAAATCTTTGAACCGTGTAGGTAATATTGCCTTTTGAGCGATATGGGCCTATGGTCCTAACCTAACTCTAGATAGGATTCTAACAAAGTACTCTGTGGAGTGTGGATTCTAATTGTTCTAACTGCGATTATACCTTCCTATTTCCTACCTATACCTATGCTCGTTTTCACAAACATTTGCTTAGCGTTAAGAGCCACCGCACAACTAAATCGCAGAATGTCTAATAGGCATAGAATCATATGATAGCCCGCACATTATATCAACTAAGTCGTTCAACTAAATAGTTGGCGAACTATCGGCCGATAGCCCGCACACTTTAACAACTTAGTTGCTCAGTCGCACGGTAAGATGCAGTGTGACCAGACCCGTGCGCGTGATTTCCCCACTCTTGGATTTTTGCCGACGGGCACGCAGCCGCCGCAGCCAGACGATCTCTGCATTCTCTTGTTGTAACAAATGAAAAAATAGAACTGCTGATCGACGAAGTCCAAAAAAGGCAAGCCCTTAAAAAACTTATCTTGGTAACATCTCAGTTTAGAATGTAAGGTATGATGTTTCCCACGCTCTAATCTGTCACTTATTATCAGATGCACCCTAAATGTTTTGTTCTGTTTTCGTCTTCTTTTTATTAAGTTAAGAAGTGCGTTGTTTTTCGGCCTATGAAAGCACGGAATTAGTGGTTCGATAGTTGGCCAACTTGAAATTGTATATGTGCGGTGTTTCTAACAGTCTCTTAGAAGCAAGCACGTTTCCATCGTCCTTAATATTCAAAGGAAAAGGCATGCCATAAATATGGCTGAAAAATTATAAAAATAATAATATTCAAATTATCTTGTGGTTATTCACTTCATCAAGTAGCATCATATGGAGACTGTCCTCATATATTTCGCGTCAAATACTCCCAAGATGCATTGAAATGTGTAACGCCAGTATTTCAATGAAATAAATGAAGAAACACTTAACACATGGCTGTATGGGCATTAGTAACCTTTGCCTTCCCATGTTAGGGAGAATGAACGAAATAAATTATCTCTAATCTATGGCAGCGACCTTAAATTGTCAATGTCAATCAAAGAGAATATAAAACGATGTCAAGATGTCAATTTGTCATTTGTCATCTTAACGTCATTATTTTTTAGAATTCCGTTGTAAGTAAATTCCTTCATCATTGGTTTTGTAAGTAACAACTCTTGAGTCTTGAATCTTTTTAACTTTCTTTACTCCTTTCGTAGCCATTATACTTACATTACTCTTTGGCCGCTATCATTTGATTATTTCTACCTCATACTTAACTACTATCTTGTAAACTTATTTCCAGGATCAATTCATTAACATGTCTGAGAAGCATTTACAAACCGGTAAGATTTTTTATTTCTCTTTACGTTCCTCTAATTGTGTTCTATTTTAATTATACTGATAAAACTCTAAGACAAAGTTTCTTTACTGTTTATTAAATTCATTTAAATAAAACCTACTCTAGCCCTAACATCATACTTAGATCATCTTTCCTAAAAAATATTTTCGTTAACCTACAACATTTATAGTGTCCAGATATATGAGATCTTCTGAAGGGTCACAACACAAACTTTCGAAGGCTTATCGCCACCATAGTGTAGAGTTTTATAAAAAGAAGGAGCACAATAAAAATATTTAGTCTTAAAAAAACCATAAACTTTTCCTGTTTGCATAAATCTATTCCGAAAATAACTGAAAATGACAAACATTATAGCAACAAACAAATAATAATAATTTGTTGTTACTGAAAACAGATTTGGTTTGATTCAGCTTTAATGATTATTTTTCAGCATGCATTATTTGCGCTACAAAGAAACTATGATTATACTTGTCATAAATTAGTACCTACCTATCTTATATGTATAAACATACAGTTACTCTTTCCCCACTCAAAAGCGCAGAGTTTTCTAAATAAATATAAAAAATATTGTATAAAATCACTATGATTAATTTTCAATTCACTAAGTAGAGTAAAATTTTTAAGGCCCAATTTGGAACAACTCCTTTTAAGCAAATATTACTTTAACTTAGACACACATTGGTCCATAAATGTATTTTTTTTATAAAACAAGTCACAAGTGTGAGTTTTAAGTTTTTCTGGGTTAGTTTTTCTCCCTCTGTTAATTTGAGTTGAGGGTGTGATAACTGATGGATGATTATACATTCCAATACCAATATTGTAAAGTTCAGCCTAATGTGAAGCCCATAAATCAGATATAATACTGATTAGAAGCCAGGCCAATTAAATAGTAATAGATTAAGGGCTGATTTTTCAATCCCCAGATAAGATTTATCCAGAGAATAACTTTGACAAGATGACAGTTAATATATAGAAAATCTGTCAAAATGTCAAAATTATTCTCTGGATAAAAATTATCTGAGCATTGAAAAATCGGCCCTTAATTGAATATAAATTAATCTGCTGTTGTGTGATATTTTTATTTTACATATAATTATGCAAATTACCTAATGATAATATTATATAGGTGATGTCCTGCCCCCCTTCAGTGGGAAACTGCGTCTCTTTGCTATGCGGTTTTGCCCATATGCCGAAAGGAGTGTACTTGTGTTAAATGCGAAGAACATTGAATATGATTTAGTCTTCATTAATTTGGACCATAAACCTGAATGGATTTTCAATTTCAGTCCGAAAGGTAACTAATATTATAATATTATTGGTAGCAAATTTACATTTGTAATTGTGTGTGTGGAAGTTGAAAAATTATGATGTTATCTAGCACAAATGTTTGTGTTAAATTGACTAAATGTATTTGCTTAAGGATGCAGGAAAATGAATTCCATTGCTATACAGGTAGTAGGTAAATGTAGGTATAATTAATAATATTTTACCTCCTATTTGTAAAGTTTATACAATACTTCTGTAACCATGAGAAACATTACAGTAGTAAAAATCAATAATAATGTACAGACGGCAGCACATCAAGCGTAACAGTTTGTCCATGAGACCGCCCTTACTGCGTTTGTAATAGAAGTGACTATCGTGGAGCAACTGTTACACTTGATGTGCTATTGTGTGTACAATTTCTATTATTAATAATATTCCCTACTTTTTTATACATTAATGCTTTTTGTTACTAGGTACTGTACCAGCTCTTGAATATGAGCAAGGAAAGTCAATATTTGACAGCAATATCATAAATGTTTACTTGGATGAGAAATATCCTGAAAAACCATTACAGGCCAGTGATCCGCTACGTAGGGCACAAGATAAAATTATTGTAGAAAATTTTGGAGCTGTAAGTTTTTTTAAATAGGCCTTGAACTTAGCACTTTAGTATTATTTGTTTATAATTACAAATGTAATTGGCTCTCAATACAACTGTTTAAGGTGCACCCACAAATGTCAGTGTTAAAACATTATGTGTGTACAAAGAAATGTTAAGCTAAATAATATGATATTTTGAATTTTTACATTATATTACTAAAACACAATTATATTATAGCAGGCTTTACTCTACTGCTACGTGAGACCAGCTATGGGTATCATAAAGTGCACTGATGTTTATTGTATTTCCTATAATTTTATTGATATGTCTTTTGCAATATGACCATTCCAGCCTCTAAACCAACATTACACAATTCCCATAAAGTAAATGGTATGAAAAGCAATAACCATCTTTGTGCAGCTATGATCTCTTATAAATCAATGGTCTTGCCTGCCTAGGCACCATATTACGACCAGAAATAATGCAGGTATCTAGATACCTGGTAGGTATCTAGGTATCTAGATACCTGGTATGTATCTAGGTATCTAGATACCTGCATTATCTCGGGTCGTAATATGGAAGTCCTCTTTATATTATTATTCACAATCTACAGGCACAATCAGCATACTACACAGCAGCATTCAACCCCCCAGCCCTGCAACCAAATATGGTAGAAAATTATCACAAGGGCTTGGAAGGCCTGCAGAAGGAGCTGGAACTACGAGGCACAAAGTTCCTTCATGGAAATGATGCTGGCTGGGTTGACCTCACCATATGGCCATTCTTGGAGCGCTTCTTAGCCTTGCCTCTGCTAGGCAAAACAGAGTTTACTCTTGACTCATCCAAATATGGATTGCTGGTAAATTTAACTATTAATTAATTTTATTTTGTTGAACTTTTTTTGTTTATTAGATCTTTATTTAGATAAGACTTGTTCAGCACCACATACTAAATAAGGTTTCATAGTGACTGATGAGAATTCAAAATACGATGCAGTACATCTTTTATTTCAAAAATATATGAAAAATAAAGGATAGTAAAAATTAGACCTTAGAGAATTAGAAATTAGAACTAGGACTAGAAGGATAAGTTTAGGGACGAAAATTGAGCACACTCTTCTAAATGTCAAATTATTTAGCAACTTCCTTTTCCAGCCTACCAAAAGATGAAATGTAATCAATAATCAGTCCCACTATAATTATTTAGTATTTTAAATATATGTACCTACTTATTTTTTATCAGATAAATTATTACCACAATTTTAGTTTCCCACAACTTAAAACTTACGTTTAGGTGATAGAATCAGAAATGAGAACATCCGTGAGAGAACTAAAGTCACTGACATAGCTCAGGATTAGCAAGTTGAAGCGGCAGTCGGTAGGGCACATAGCATGCAGAACAGACGGCTGAAGGGACATTAAAGTTCTAGCATGGCGAAAACGAAAACGCCACTATCTCAGTCCGCCTCCAGGATCAAAACTCGAAACCAATACGACTTCAGCGAGGTGAGACAGGGCGATGTTATTTCGCCGAAACTGTTCACAGCCGCGTTGGAGGATGTGTTTAAGCTTTTGGACTGGAGAGGACATTAACGGCGAGTACATGACGCACCTTCGTTTTGCTGATGATATCGTGGTCATGGCTAAGACCCTGAAGGACTTAGGCACAATGCTCGACGACCTCTGTAGAGTCTCCCAACAAATGGGTCTTAAAATGAACATGGATAAGACGAAAATTATGTCAAATTCCCATGTTGTTCCCGCTCCTGTGAAGGTTGGGAGCTCTACACTGGAAGCTGTTGACGAATATGTTTACCTGGAACAAACAGTCCAAGTTGGTAAGTCCAACTTCCAGAAAGAGGTTCATCGACGGATCCAACTCGGCTGGGCAGCGTTCGGGAAGCTTCGCAGCATATTCTTGGCCCAACTACCGCAGTGTCTCAAGACGAAAGTCTTTAATTCGTGTGTGTTGCCAGTGATGACTTACGGAACTGAGACGTGGCCGCTTACAATGGGCCTCATAAGAAGGCTCAATGTTACACAAAGGGCAATGGAGAGGGCTATGCTCGGGGTTTCTCTGCGTGATCGAATTAGAAATGATGAGATCCGCAGGAGAACTAAGGTCACCGACATAGCCCGAAGAATTGCGAACCTCAAGTGGCAGCGGGCAGGCCACATTGCAAGGAGGACTGACGGCCGTTGGGGCGGAAAGGTCCTCGAGTGGCGGCCGCGTACCGGGAGACGCAGCGTTGGTAGGCCCCCCACTAGGTGGACTGACGATCCGGTGAGGGTCGCGGGAAGCCGATGGATGCGGGCAGCGCAGGACCGATCGGTTTGGAGATCCCTGGGGGAGGCTTATGCCCAGCAGTGGGCGTCTCTCGGCTGAAATGATCATGATGATGGCGATCAAGTACCTGAAAGCGCAAAGGTCTTCCACTAGATGGACACAAACCTGGTTAGGGTCGCAGGGAGCCATTGGATGCAGGCTGCGCAAAACCAATCCGTTTGGAAATCGATGGGGGAGGCCTTTGTTCAGCAGTGGACTTTATAGGCTGATATGATTTTAATGATGATGACAACTTAAAATAGAAATATATGTTTTTCTACAACATTCATCATCATCATTTATTGTTTTTATAAACAAACTTTGTTACAGACTACTTATATCGAAGCGATGAAGACAGTGCCAGCAGTAAAGGCTTATTACTTAGCTGCGGAGACCCACGTTAAATACATTGAGTCTCATGGCAAAGGGGATCCAAACTACAACATGCTTGACACAAGCGCTGTCTGCTGCATGCGTCCTAGGAAGAAGAAGGAATAAAGCACCACTTGTAATACTTTATAATTGTATCTTTGATAACATTTCCAAGTATTGAAAAGACTGGTGTTGTTTGTTTATTACATATTTTTTGTTTGTCTTGAAGCATACTGCCTACTACTGAAAGTTGCCTTTGTTTATTGTTAAGTTTTCTTTGTCAAATACAGTACTTACTAAAATTCAATACAATTCATAGTCTAAAATTATATTTTTATATACTTACTATTCATTTTCACTAGTTACGTACCGCATTAAAAATAAAAATACCTATTGCATACTTACTTTGTTTATTTTATTTATTTACCATTTTGAGATCTTTTGTATAACGATTAACCCACCTCTGAAACACAGATTTGGTTGATAATAGGTACCTACATATACCTACGCGGCCGGCATCTCCGAAAAATATAATACTGAGGTATAACACCTGCAAGGGCGTCGCCAAGGGGGGGCAGGGGGGGGGGGGCAGCTGCCCCCCCCCTAGAGAACCAAAAATCAAAAAATGTAGCCAACAAAACTCCAATAAATTTACAAAGTATCAGAAAGTAATATTTTATAGACGGTTTTAAAATAAAACTTGCAAGAATTTCATGTTATTGTAGTCTAGAAAATTAAGAAAACCCCCGGAACTTATGTTTTTATTAACTGTCGTAAATTATTTTTCTTCGATATTTATAATATTTTAATAACAATGGTGTCAAGAGCTCCTGACGCTCTATACATTGAACTTTGAACCGTTCTTATTACAATCACCATACAGTAGAGGTGATGCGCGGTTACTCTCGCTACAAATGTAAAGCTTCGATCATGCTCTTGAGTCTTTACTGTACCTAAAAATTTTATTTTTATACCACTAAGGTGGCAATCAAGCATACGGCCCACCTGATTGTAAGCGGGCACCGTAGCCTATTGACGGTTGCAATTGTAACAGCAGGGGTATATAGGTATCACTTTCGCGTTATCGTATAAAAACCTTTTCAAGCCCTTTTTGAAGAACCCCATGCACACTTTTTATTATTCAACTAGATGACAAACAAGCTGACAGCCCACCTGGTGGTAAGTGGTTCCCGCCGCCTATAGAAACCTGCAACAACAAGGAAAAAGAATCACTTGTTATTGCAGGTGCGTTGTCATGTCATCCGGAGGCCAAAGATCAAATGCCTTCCATGCCCAGTATCTACACTGGCTACCTCTCCCTTCAATCCGAAACACAGCGGACTGTTTCATGGCTGAAATAAGAAAGGCGGTGGTACTTGTTCGAGAAAACCTCTGTGGGGAGCTCATTTCACAGCCAGAGTGGGGTAATCGGGAGAAAGTTTCTCTGAAACCGTATAAGTACGCGACCACTGTAGTCCCAACGTGTGAGGATGAAATTCTCTGCCAATGGCTAGCGGCGCGAGGACAGAATGAGGCCTTGGGCATCATGTCGAATAATTCCTCAGAACACAACTCGTTATGCAAACGGCAGAACGCACATAAGGACGCAAAATCTCTCTTTTGATTAACAAGGAGTGTGGCGATTACGCCTATCGCTGAGCCCGGGGGGACCCTGACGATTTTGTGGGACTCCCGGGCAAACAATTCTCCCTGCCACTCTGCGGTCAATCCGCACAACTGCGAGCCTCTTCCAACTCCACTCTATTCATATTTGACGGGCCGTGTTATACGGCGGTGAGCCCCCATGACATTCCACCTACGGCACCACTACAACAGGAGAAGCAAGTGGACGTAACGCCTTCTTCTTACCCGTGGCCGTCTGCGACTGATCGGGTCAGCTAAGGGCCACCCGTCTCTGACCGGCTCCGCAGTCTCCTATTTCATATGGCGCCTAACTTGAGACATATACCCCACCAAGCTTCTTGGATGCCAGCTTGACTTTATCCTCTAAATGACTGCGGAACTAAACGTCTCTACGGATATCCCGAATTCCCGATACTCTTAGACATCGAAAGGGGTGTGCTAAAAAAATGTGGAGCCACAATTAATGGGGTTTATTTAACGGTAAACACGCAGACTTCAGTGCGGCTCAATCAACTATATCTAGTCGCACCCAATTAGAGACTCTGATTAGAGACCTGTCGATTTCAGACACAAGTCGATCGAAACTTTCTTATTAGGGGTATTGGTACAATTGGTATACTAGGTGTCGCCAGTCTGTCATCCGCATTACAATGCAGTCTGTCAATAGACAGTTTATCATTGATATGTATCAGAAACACCTAGCCTCGTGGGAAACCAGCATTGATGGCCATGCTATCCGAGAAACTGCCGTCAACGGCTCTTATGCACCTTCTGCACAAAAAGCTAGCGACCTATTTGCACAAGCCCTCAGGCAGCCCGTAAGTTGGTAGCTCTGTGCCTTCGCTATATCTCGACTAACAATAAACACAGGCTCGCTTCCTCAATGGAGCACTCACAGGACATTTTGCCACCAATTACATGCTCCACAAAATAAAATTTCCCCTGCACAACTTGTGGTTAAAGCCAGGAATCGAGATGAAAACATCTGTTGTGTCAATGCGATGCCCTGGCTAGGATCAGAATGAGTCTTCTTGAAGTGGCGTATCCAAGACCAGAAGACTATAGGTTCTTTTACCCCAAAGATATAGTGAAGCTTATGGCAGCTACATTCAGGACGTGGGAGGAGTAACGGCAGGGGTGGCATAAAAGATCCCGAAGGGTCGAAGTGCATCGTGGCATAGTCACGGCCCAATGATAAGATAAGATGTCTCACCTTGACTTTCAATGGCAAGGGCCCAACGGTGTGTGAAGTACCTATATTAGAAAATCACCAGTAGATTGACTACTGCGAATGCCGTATTGTTGACGTTCGCTAATTAGTTCATATTTTTCTCATTCTCATTTCTTCTTTCTTTTTTTTTCTTTTGGTGCAGGTATCTATAGGCAACGATAACCACTTACCACCAGGTGGGCCGTCAGCATGTTTGTCATCTAGTTGTATTAAAAAAAAAAGTTCTCCATATTAGCAACTTGCCCCCCCCTAGGCCACGGGCTGGCGACGCCCTTGAACACCTGTGTGTTATAATATCTCAGTATTATATTTTTTTGAGTAAGGTCGCTAGAGCTCATTGAGAAAGCGTTGTGTTGGGAACTGGAGCCTTGTCTGTTATGCTGTCATGTGTCAACACAACGCTTTTATTTTTGTTTCACACTTTAGCACTTTCCAAAAGTCACTTGGCAAAAGTCAAATGGGATATAGCACCGAAATTGTGGGTAATTGCTACTTTTAGTATGTAATGATTATTATAGTAGGTAGCTACAGAAGTATGTACCTATTTAATTAGATAGAATTAAATACTCGTCGTATTTTTTTTTACACAGTTAACAATTTTAAGCAATAAATAATTAAATTTTATCTCTACTTTTATCCAAGTTGAACAAAATTGAAAATAATTTAATTACATAAATATTAATTAAGAATAATTTAAAAATATATTTGTCGTGGCAAACGGTTTTCTTATTATAATGCACCTATTACAATGTAATTGATAAATAATAAAAAGTTCTACGTCCATCATTAGATTCTATAATTTCGGCACTTAGGCGGTTTTAAATGTTGATAGCGTTATCAAGTGTTGATAGCGATAACAAGCTGATTATGACCTTATGTAGGTAACGTCGATTGTAACGATTACTTCAACAGTCAATAATGCAAGTCACGCACGTCTCGTACTACTTGTATTAACTTTGACAGGTTATAAAAAAGAACTCACTTCATTCGCGGGTTTGGCTTTGCTAGAATACGAAGGTGGATAAAGTTTATTACCATATTGGAAAATGGCGGTGAATAAAATCGACTTCAACACCAAGCATTTGACTAAAGGTTTGTGATTAAAAACGTAATTTAATATTTAACCCGCCATGCATCAGATTCCAGACAATTGATTTTTCAATTGTCGTAGCCTTATGGAGGTATAACGCCGCTTGACAGATAAGTAACAAAAGCCAATATTAGCTGACGGCAGGTAGGTGAGTAGTAGCTATGCTTTCTCACGTACCTATACCTACTAACATTGTTAGCTCCACACGCTAAAACCTTGACCTGCGAGAACACCGATGTGAACGGTGCGGTGAGCGGAGCCACCCCTCCCGACGTCCTCGCTCGGGCTGTCGCGAAGTTCGCGAGTTCAGTTCATTAAGTGCCAATCGTAAGTATTAAAATTCGTAATGTAAATAACTTGATATTGTTATCGATACGAGTTTAGCAATCGATAAGTAAGTTTGTGTCTATGCCTTGTATCTATGGTGGCGTCTGTGGTTGACCGTTGGCGGCATTGCGTGACGGACACTTTTTGGGTTGTGTACCGCGGGAGAGAAAAGGCGGGTTTTCGGATGCCAACGAGCCGTGGTGCGAAGCGGTGCTATCAGTTCTACTGAGGAACGATGGCGAGAAACGAGAGGACGACGTTTAGTGGTAATATAGCTAACGCAAACCTGGTGAGTTGTGTTCTATTATCACGCATGCATAAAGTCAGTGTAGTGTTCTGTGGACATAGCATCTTATGAGATAGCTACATGAGTTATTAGTTTAGGTCGCTCCCCCAGGGATGGACATTGTAGTAGTACCGGAAGGCCAGGGTAGGACTGTAGGGGAGGTGGAGGTCCAACACAGGGACTGCGGTCCCGAGCCAATGTCCATTAGAATGTATCACATGCGTGTGGCTCTCTAGAGGACTACGAAGGCAAGTTCGTAGTCTTCACCTGGGAGCGACGGAGAGTAACTGGGAACAATGTTCCTAAGTGTTGTCCACATACGTGCAGCTCTCCAAGAGTAGTTTATCATGGTTGTTCTGTCCAGGGAACATTATATTATATATCTATGTCTCACATGCTGTCATAGAATAAGTTACACCCTCATTATTAATATTATACGGCGTGTGGCGACATAATGGTGGAGGTGCTGGGATCTGACGCCGGCGAAGAGCCGTTCGCCAAAAGTATTGAGATGTAATACTAATGTCTTAACTGTAAGAAAATTATACATCTTAAACAGTATCCTGTCACTTCAAAAAAAAAAACTCCTCTAAATCAGGATATACTTAATAAACGCAATCCTTATTCAGTTATCGAAATAAAAAAAAGTCAGAACTACTTTCGCAAAAAGGCAAAGTGTATCCCAATCTATAAACCTTTATAATACTATTAATCGTATACTAAATATATATGTAATGAATAACAACAAATGTAAAGAAACAGTATCCGATTGGTTAAAATGGCAAAATTACGATGACATAGAAAAATGATATTAAGCAATTAATTATCTGCTTTTTTTTATGTCTTATAGGTCTTATAGGCTGGTTCCGAAAACAACTAGTTGCAAAACAAGAATTATTATCGTTTTATATTATTAAATAAATTCATTAAATCAAGTTCCTACTAACAGTGGTCGAACTGAATGTTTTTTGTTCTGATACAATTTAACTGGGAAAAATATTATGCAACTTGTGGGTAGGTCTAAAAATTTTCTGTATAACTAGTCTACACATATTTTATTGTTTAGTTTCTTGTGGTAATTTCATAATTAATAGTAGTTATCTGTGTAAGTGTTTTTAATTGTGAATTAAGGTAAATTTCGTGGAACTTTGTTCTTGAATTTTTGTGACCATAAGGTTAGTAACTTTGTTTTAATAAGATAGTTATATTACATTTGAATGCCAAATTAAAATTTCTCATGTATATACTTACTTTACTCGCAGATTAATAGGTACTGTTAATAGTTGTAGCCATAATATAGTGCTAGGTATTGACTTTGTGGTACTATATAGACAATGTTTGTAGTGCTTGTGTTTGTTAAATTATAATTGTAAAACGAAGGAGCGGATTCCTCTCAACACAGGTTGCTTGAACTTAAAGAGAGGACTCCCTCAACAAACTGTAACATTTTATTGTACTTAATAAATTTATTATTTTATTTTTTTTATTTTTTTTATAGATGTAAAGGTAGGAATGGGGAGGCATATGCTGGATGTCCGCTTAAATTCCCACATATGCTGCCGGGCAGACGATGCGTCGCCTCTCGGCTGAAAACCCAATATTTTATGTGCTCTGGGGAGGCATATGCTGGATGTCCGCTTAAATTCCCACATATGCTGCCGGGCAGACGATGCGTCGCCTCTCGGCTGAAAACCCAATATTTTATGTGCTCTGGGGAGGCATATGCTGGATGTCCGCTTAAATTCCCACATATGCTGCCGGGCAGACGATGCGTCGCCTCTCGGCTGAAAACCCAATATTTTATGTGCTCTGGGGAGGCATATGCTGGATGTCCGCTTAAATTCCCACATATGCTGCCGGGCAGACGATGCGTCGCCTCTCGGCTGAAAACCCAATATTTTATGTGCTCTGGGGAGGCATATGCTGGATGTCCGCTTAAATTCCCACATATGCTGCCGGGCAGACGATGCGTCGCCTCTCGGCTGAAAACCCAATATTTTATGTGCTCTGGGGAGGCATATGCTGGATGTCCGCTTAAATTCCCACATATGCTGCCGGGCAGACGATGCGTCGCCTCTCGGCTGAAAACCCAATATTTTATCTGCTCTGTGATGGCGTATGAGACGTATGGAATTCCTCATACGCTGCCGCGAGTGTGTCGCGGCACCTCGCGGTATAACGAAAAGTGGCAAGGCCGAACCATTACACTTGAGTCCTAACCCCAAAATAATAAAAAAAAAGTAGATTGCTGCATTTCATGGCAAAATTAGTAGATTTTGACGGTGGCTTCCCATTACCTCTTGAATTGAGTAACAATATATCATATCAATATGTAACTACTCGTATGACTATTAATTAATCTTGGATGACATTGAGAATTTCATTATGCTAAATAAATAGTCATTTATTTATTTTAAGTGTAGCGTGCGGCTTACCGCTCGTTATAACGTGTTTTTATTTATTTTTACATTTATTACTATTTTAACGTGCATTTGCTACTCGTTATGATGTGTGTTATGTGTATTGATTTTTATTTTTATTTCTGCGGGCAATTTTTGTTACAATTTACTAAACGTTATGATGTGCTATTTGTATTTATGTGATATTTATTTCATCGTGCAGTTTTTCGTTACAATTTACTACTCGTTATCACGTGTTATCTGTATTAACGTGATGTTTTATAATAACGTGTTTTTTCGTTTTAATTTACTATTCGTTATAACGTTTATTGGAGTTAACATGCCTACCCGGTAATCTGTCAAGCGGCAATATACCACCGGGGGGCGATGACAATGGAAGAATCAATTGTGTCTGGAATCTCATGCTCGACGGGTGACATTTTTAGCAAAAAAAAAAAGGGGGGGGAGGTGCGTTAAAGCCTCTTTGTTTTATCGTGCTAGTTTTACTTCCGGACATATTTCAATTTAAGCTTTATGTGTTTGAAAATTGATGACTACCCGCATATTCTTACTTTACTATGTGATACTCTAGCAATTTGTCGTCGAGCCATCGAAGGTATGATGAACATGAATAATCATGTCGCATTCAAATAAATGATTTGTCTGTATTTTATTACCCTTCTTATTTTTCCTTATTTTGATATTGGTAAAAACAAAAGGGGGAGAGACGACCTATTGTCGTTATGCAGTTTTTATATATTGTTGGTAAGTGTTTTATGATTTGACTTATTTTCTAATATAACACCTTTACGGTTATAACTGACTTGCTTACATTTTAACCAAGTAAGGCAGATTGGTAAAGTGTTATCATATGCTATAGTGGTTATTACTATTAAATGTGGTCGTTTCGTGGAATATGGAGTGGAGATATTTTCAGTTAATGGCTGACAAAGATAATTTGATGAAATTGATTTGAAGTATTGCATCTTATACCTTGCCTCTTAACGAGACTTCATTAGATTGAGTGTTACGTATAACCGAAATTTACTTTCTAGTTTTTATGTTTTGTTTTAATAGGTTAAGGTGGTCTAGACTTTTATTAGTTAAACACTTGAAAGTCGAGTACCCATCTGTTAACATACGATAGTTCGAAGGAGGGTAATCAATTATATTTTTTAATACGATAACAATTGTGTATTAAGTTTTGGAGTATCTACCCGCTAAATCGATGGTAGGCGGTTAAGTTGAGGGCTACACACTAGTTCCAGATTATTTTGGTAATCACGAGGATGATTACAGTGGTGAGATTGGAGATGATATCTAAACGACTTTCGCTTAGATTTAATTTTCTACAATGTATGCGTTTTTCAGGTGAATATAATAAGTGATTTTATTTTAGTGCGTTTATAATAGCAAAGCTGATCTTACTTCGAATATGTTAAGTTTTACAGCGCGGCGGGCGGTGCAAATAGCATGTGCCCAAAGTGTAGCAATATCTTGCCACTATGTCTGCTAGTAAGAAGGTCTGTTTTTAGGTGTGGCACACGTTCGCGTGTCCACTGTTGATGATGGTACCTATCGGCTGTATACCTAGTGTTGAGAAATTGAGCATTTGTTTTGAATTTAGTTCATAACTATTATTGAGCTATAGTTAGTACTACCTACGTTTAGAAACACAATGTAGGTATTTGTTTATGAAATGAATGAAAAACACGCCAGTACTGATACTAATCTTTTGTAATTTAATTTATTTAACAATTAAAGTATATGTACAGTTACACGAATAAAAAGCAATAGATGAGCCATTTGAAGAAACTGTGCAGACACATTTCCATACAACTTTGAACATTTTATTTCGATCATAATTATTGCTATAAAATAAACTGTACTGTAACTGTAATTAACTGGGTTATTACGGTATACGACGTATCTTGACAGGTTAAAAGACTTATTGAAATATTCTTATGCTGCCTTTATCACCAAAGATGTCTCGTGCGCATTAATGGCTTAATTGGATGTAGCTCTTGTAGGGATGACGATGAGTTCATTCTTTGTCCAAAGAGTGCAAACCTTAAATAATGAGTACCTAAGTATATATTTATTTTGATTGTGTATATTTCAGTGCGTATTACTGGGCTCAACATGCAATAGTTGGTGCAGAGTAGTATAATTTGGTATAATTAAATACCTTTTTGATACAATTCAATAACACTTCAGCCAGTGTCATACTGAGTTGTGCTGAATAGCACTCCATTCCATGCAATTCAGTGGGGTGATGGTTATGCACATGGAAAGGTGATGTCTAGTTTATATTTCTAAAGAAGGAAGGTACTTACTTTATAATTAATTTATATTATGTGCACGGCGTTATGATATTTATTGTTTGTTTGTAGATACATACAGTATCAATATAATGCCTAGAATTCGTTGGTACCCACTAAATACGGTAGATATCCTCTAGATACCTTGAATAATATTTAGTGAGTACTAATAAAGTTATAATACAATTTCGATACAAATTCCATACAGATTTAGTTGGTATTTAAATTATTTTAAGAACTACCTTAGTAAGTTGAAAGCAATATAAGAGATTGAATTCAATTGAATCTTCTGTATAAACAGTAATTCGAGACACTCTAGTAGGTAGACTGGTCAATATCTTCGCAAACATTGGTATAGTTGTGTACTGTGACTAGCATAAGAAACTATGGTTCTATTAAGTTGATTTTGTACGTAAGTGATTACAGTAATTCCCTTGAGCAAGCAAGGTGTACATATATCATAGTGGTATTGACGGTATTAATTGCTATTTATTACGTATTGATAGTTTGGTATAATTTGTGTCTCAGATATCCATATAGGTAGGTACTTTTAATCTGTGGGTATGCTGTGCGCCTTTGAGTCGCGAGATATAAGTAATCATTTTATTTCAATGATGTGATTTATCTGATAAAGAAAGTGTTTTGTTTATCAAGTGGAAGTAACCAAAGTGATAAGCAAACATGCTTGCCGCAATCTTAAAGGCTGTTTAATAACAGTTCTTACCTAATTTGCTAATTATCTAAAGTATTCTTGACGTGAATATTTGAATGTAATGACAAATATATTTCTTATAGCTAATGGAGAATGTAATGGTTGATTTGTGAAGCAATTCTATAATTTTACCTTATACAGTAAATAAGGGTAGTGCAAGATTATATTGCAATTTAGTTTTTTATGTTGTTAGGGTGAAAGTGAAACAAGCAAAGTGATTGAACCCACTATAGTCTTCACTATTACTAGTACTACTACACTATTTTAGCGAATTAGGGTGCCTACAAAATGTAAAAATGTTAATTGGCTTGATCTACAGATTATTCATCCATAAAGTGTTAGTAACAAACAATGCTCTTAGTTATAGTGTTAGTAAGAGACACTATAAAGCTCAGACGCCATCAATGTATGACGTGACAATTGAGATTTGATTGTGACTGGTTTGTCGGGCTTTGATGGGAAGCGGTAGCTTCGTGAGTACCAAGACCAGGAGCGTTGTGTAAGGTATATGTTTACATGTAAACCAAACGGGTTATTGTGTGTATTACATTATGTGTTGTTTATAATGTATGAAATGAAATGAAATTTACCTATTTGCTTAATACTGTGTTACATTTCAGATGGTTAGTGACAAATTTTATGAATTTATGTAGAATTAAATGTGCATTTAATTATTTAAATAGCGGACGCCTTTAACCTTCCATGATGTATTTCTAGTAAAGGATAGAATAATTGGGCTTTTTGACAGTCAGTCCGAAATTCAACACTTTTTTTTTTCTTTTTCTCGGTTGGGAGGTCTAGACACATCCAGGTGTCATGATAGCGGCATAGAACGACAGTGTTAAATGTCGCCCTGATTGGGAGGTTGCCCTGTTTGGATGTGGCGCTGTTTGTCACAGGTTCGGAAGGTGTGCGCTGTTGTTGCCCATGGAAGCGGTTCGCACTTGAAACATATGGAATATTCTATATGTTGTGGTTCTACTGTTTGGAAAATTAAAAATAATGGAAATGTTTGAGACAAGTTTTAACAGCTGTCGTCTGGAGTTGAGACGACTGTCAACAATTGCATGTGTTGAAAGCTAGTGTCTCACTGACTTGCGTTAGAGGCATGGTCAGATTGGTGTTTATACTCCAGCTGGAAGTCAACTTCAGCGTGCAGCACTAGGGAAGTTGTTGTTGGTATCTATAGCTTACTTGTACTCTTCGGAAGCTGACATAACAACAGAGAGCCTTCTACGTGACCTCAATGAAGCAAATAAACAAAGTTTGTCACCACTTGGTGTTGTATATTAGACTTGCCTGTACCTATGCGTCTGATTTTTGTCTTTTAGATACATCTATTGTCACAATGTAGAACTACTGAGTGTAACTCTCTTGTCATGTATATTAAAGTTCATCATTTACAACACCCTAATGAGTCTTTTCATTGAAACCGAACACTTGGGATTGATGAAACCCTCCAAGATCTTGGATGACCACCACGACTTGAGAAGTGGAACCACTACAGTTGGTAAAATAATCACTACTGTACACATACCAGTTTATTACAGTAGAAGAATCGCTTGCACCACCATAAGGTGGTATGGTGTTACTTTTTCTCGGCTTCGGGAGTGTCGCGAAGTTCGCGAGTTCAGTTCATTAAGTGCCAATCGTAAGTATTAAAATTCGTAATGTAAATAACTTGATATTGTTATCGATACGAGTTTAGCAATCGATAAGTAAGTTTGTGTCTATGCCTTGTATCTATGGTGGCGTCTGTGGTTGACCGTTGGCGGCATTGCGTGACGGACACTTTTTGGGTTGTGTACCGCGGGAGAGAAAAGGCGGGTTTTCGGATGCCAACGAGCCGTGGTGCGAAGCGGTGCTATCAGTTCTACTGAGGAACGATGGCGAGAAACGAGAGGACGACGTTTAGTGGTAATATAGCTAACGCAAACCTGGTGAGTTGTGTTCTATTATCACGCATGCATAAAGTCAGTGTAGTGTTCTGTGGACATAGCATCTTATGAGATAGCTACATGAGTTATTAGTTTAGGTCGCTCCCCCAGGGATGGACATTGTAGTAGTACCGGAAGGCCAGGGTAGGACTGTAGGGGAGGTGGAGGTCCAACACAGGGACTGCGGTCCCGAGCCAATGTCCATTAGAATGTATCACATGCGTGTGGCTCTCTAGAGGACTACGAAGGCAAGTTCGTAGTCTTCACCTGGGAGCGACGGAGAGTAACTGGGAACAATGTTCCTAAGTGTTGTCCACATACGTGCAGCTCTCCAAGAGTAGTTTATCATGGTTGTTCTGTCCAGGGAACATTATATTATATATCTATGTCTCACATGCTGTCATAGAATAAGTTACACCCTCATTATTAATATTATACGGCGTGTGGCGACACGGGCACACCGGGGCCAAAGAATATAATTCATGAATGTCCGGGGTGTGATATGAGACGCTATGAGCGTAAGTACTTGGGTTGCAGTTTGCTCGAGTAGGTACTATGTACGCACACAAAAATGACTCAAGTTAGGTAGTTAAGTATTATTTATTTACATTGTTGTTTTTAGTTTATTTTAGATTCAGATATTTATGGCAAGATTCTTTAGATAAGTAACTCGTAGGTTCATAATACTTTCATCTATTATGTATTGATTTATGAAATTATGAGGGAGAAAATTTGTTGGGTATATTTAGTAAGTTAGGTAAGTGGTAGTGACATTGTTGGTAGGCTTCTCAGAAAATGTACCTACACCAGGTTATTACCGGCTACCTTATTTAATTGATCTTAACAATAAAATTAATTAATTAATGCTGCAGTAGCAGTAGGCAGTAGGCATCGAATAATGTAAGTAAACACTACAAAACTTTTCATAATTTTTAAAAAGACATTTGTTTTTAAATGGCATAAACCTCATCGTATAATAGTAAAGAACCTATTATAAAGAGTGTAGGTATTATTATTCTAAAATCTGTAGTAAAATTAACTAATCAGGCTATTACTTTTATTTACAGGCGACCCAATTCCTCCTTATAATGGGAAGCTGCGTGTTTACAACATGCGCTACTGCCCATACGCACAACGCGCCATCCTCGCGCTCAACGCCAAACAGCTGGACTATGAAGTGGTGAACATCGATCTCAAAGAAAAACCAGAGTGGCTCACATCGAAAAGCCAATTTGGTGAGTTATCTCTCTTTTTAAACGAGCAGACGACGCGCATTTTGTATACATACAAACGCAAATGCAAACATGTGCTAAAACGCGCTTCTTTTAAATCTAATAAGTAATACAGTTTTATTGTCCCAAATGTTTTTCACTATGGCCTAATAATTATATTCCATCTCTCAAAGAGAATAAACGCTACATTTATCAGCACTATTATTCACATCCAAGGTATCACAACTCATAAAGTAATCCGTGCAACTCATGTTCACAACTATCGAAACACAAATTCGATCCATTTATCACATTACTCACATGAATGTTTGCGATATTCGACTGATGAGCTCAGTTTTCTCAGACGCCCAGATTATGCAAGGTCGCGGGTTCAGTTCCCAGGTCATGATTTTTTCTGGCTTAAGTATATATTTTTCTAATCAAAGAGCAAGTTTAATTTTAAAGAGGCACCTAATAAAATTGCAACAAAAGGATATACGGGACCCTGAACCAGAGATGCTAGATTGGTGACTCTGTACAAATAATTCCAAAGTTACCTACTTAGATATACATTTTTTACTACATATTATATTTATACATTTTTATGGTAAAACCTATAATACCAAATGAAATTTCAAGCCACACATGCGACTCACATCCCCCTTATTATAAAACGCGGACTAAAGTTAGAAGTTAGAACTGGTTTAAAACTGGATGATGTCACTATTCTTCTTCTTCTTCTTTAATATATTTCTACTTATAAGAAAGACAGAAAACAAATTTGATTTTTACAGTGACAGCATCAGTTTAAAACCATACTAACTTCAGTCCACGTTTCGTATTAGGATGTTTTGGGATTTTAATTGTCATTAAACCTACGACCGGCTGGCCGAGTGGTCTGTACCCCAGCCTACTCGGTCAAGAGGTCCCGGGTTCGAATCCCGGTAGGAACAAATGTTTGTATGATGAGTACGAGCATTTGTTTACGAGTCATGGATGTTTATATGTTTATTTAGTATATATCTAATATTTATATACATATTATTATCATTATTTATCCGTTATCTAGTATCCATAATACAAGCTCTTAATGATGCTTACTTTGGGCTAGATAATAGGTGTGAGTGTATAAATATTATTATTATTATTATTAAAAAAAAAATTCATATCTACATATGCTCCGTTGTGCACATATTACGATTTAGATAAATAAGCAAATAGGCTTAGAAGTAGACTTACATAATCTAAATACATAATAAGTATTTATTCTATATTTACTTCTATTTGATTGAAGGGAAGTAGCCAGCGTAATTACGGGGAATGGAAATTAAGACATTCATTGTAGGTCTCAGGATGACAATTAACTCCCCTGCAATACCAAGTGATTTTCCCTTGTTATTGCAGGCGTCTGTCACTTACCACCAGGTGGGGCGACAGCTTTGCTTGTCATCTAGTTTTTAAAGAAAACTATTTCAGGTAAAGTTCCCGCTTT
Source organism: Nymphula nitidulata (assembly GCA_947347705.1). NCBI lineage: Eukaryota > Metazoa > Arthropoda > Insecta > Lepidoptera > Crambidae > Nymphula > Nymphula nitidulata. The sequence continues at coordinate 13,616,997 of OX374630.1, read as the reverse complement.
AGAAATTGAAGACGGTATCACGATTTACGAGAGCTTGGTGATTGTGGAATTCTTGGATGAAGTTTACCCTCAGAGACCATTGCTCAGCAAAGACCCGGTGAAGAGGGCATTTGATAAAATCATCATTGAAGCTATGCAACCAGTGAGTAGCACTTGCAACATAGATTAAGTAGTTATGATTCGGAAAATAAGGAAAAATAATGTATAACAGGTAATATACATACTCGTATGTATGTATGTATAATAAATCTTCATCCTTAATTTTTTTTACACAACTGGCTTTTCTACACAACCTGCACGGCAAATGACCAACACCACCCGACATGAAGCGGTAAGAAGAGTACATATGCGAAGACGCAGTTTGAAACACTGTGTTCTATCCGCCTCGGCGGTACCTACCTTTTTAATACCTACAATCCTAATTAATATTATAGGTAAATGCGAAAGTATAAGTTTTTTGTTTGTTACGCTTTCACGCCTGAACCACTAATCCAATATGTATGGATGGTATGGAGAGTTTGAGAATCTGAAAAGAACATAGGATAAATCTGAAAATCTAGTTGTCTCTAATTTTATATTACGTGATCTCTCTAGAGTGATCAAAAATTATTTGCACTCTTCTAGAAAAACGATTAATTAACAATGCTTTAATGGTATACGGTTTGTAGCAGTGATGTTAGAATCGCCTTTTATTTATTAAGATACAAGTGATTATTACATAATAAAGGAAAGGCGATTCTAACATAGTGCTAATAAGGTTTCTTTTCTATAATATCAGTTATTTTTGAGTGCACTGAAAGCTCAGATACTTCTGATGCTGACTGAACTAATGTTAAATGTTCAGTACCCACTCTAATTGATAATTCTCGATTGTTTCAGATTCAATCATTATATTACCAATTCATAAGGAATCCTGACGCAATCAATGACGCTTCGTTCGTTGCATACAACAAGGGTTTGGATTTCATTCAAGACCAGCTCAAGCAGAGGGGCACCAAGTTCTTGAGCGGCGATCTGCCTGGCTTTGCCGATTACATGATCTGGCCTTTTTTTGAGAGGATCCTTCAGAGTGACGAACCTAAACTAAAAATTGACTCTCAAAAATACGAAAATTTGGTGAGTTCACATTGTCTCTCATAATTCCGTTTGCGCGGTCCCACATACCCATAGTCAGGGTCCGAATGGAATGAATCCCGGTAGGTTTCTTTCATGAGTAGGTACGAGCATTTGTTTACGATTTATGGATGTTTATATGTTTATTTAGTATAAGTATTTCTAATAAATATTAGATATATAATCATCACCAGCTTATCTTATCGCTTACGTCCCACTACTGGGCACAGGCCTTCCTACATGGGAGAAACACATGAGGAGTTTGGGCCATAACACCACCACGCTGGCCCAATGCGGGTTGGTGGGTTAAAGCGGTTGCAGTAACAACCGGGACCAACGGCTTAACGTGCCTTCCTTCACGGAGCTCGAGATAACAAACTGTGATTGACCCATCCCAGGATCGATCATGGCGAAATTTGCTGTTTTTCGCGCCAGAACCAAAGCGCTCAAACCAATACGACCTCCGGGAATTTATAGACATATTATTTATTATCAATATTTCTCCGTCATCTATTATCCATAGCACAAGCTCATAATGATTCTTTCGTTGAGCTAGGACCAGCTAGGTAATAGGTGTTTGAATATTATTATTATTACTAGCCGAAGTTTCAGACAGTAGAAGGTAATCGTAAACATGCATTTATTTATTTAATCCACGCACAACAAAATACAGTCTTCAGCACATCAAGCGTAATAGTATGACCTAGAAACCGCCCTTATTACGTTCGTGATAGAGACGGATTTCGTAGTGCAACTGTTACACTTCATGTTATGTCGTGTGTACAATCGGCGGCCTTAATGCCCAAGGCATATCGTTGTAAAGCTATTTAATCCCCAGTTTCTCAGGACACTTTATCTTTTTCAAGAATATCCTAAACTTATTCGTAGAGAATAAAAAAAAACTTACTGACAATCATGGATGACAATGTAACTTTTGTTTTCAGTTGAAGTATCTTTCTGAGATGTTCAAAGACCCTGCAGTGAGCCAGTACCTAATACCAGTCGATATTTTACGGAAATTCACGGATGCCTATAAAAAAGGATTGCCAGTAAATTATGATATGCTACTGTAGATCAAAACTAGTGTTTAGTGACTACCTTGTATTTTAAGAAGTCTAATAAAAATATTACGATAAAAATTTAAAAAAGCAAGTTTATTTTTTACTTTTTTCAAGTAGGTACCTACCTACATACCTAGTAGTGAGTAAGCTAAATCTAAATAAAGTAAAGCAAAGTATAAATAATAGTATAAATTATATACAGGATGGTGAAGACAATATGATAGTAAATTAAAACATCTTATTCATTTGATATTTTCATGACATGTCTATGAAATACTACCTATAACATTTTCGGAATTAATTCATAGAAATCTTATGCAACTATCAAATGTGAATGAATGATTTATTTGTAAGTTGCAAAACATTTCTACGAACTAAAATATCCCATGTATAATTATTTATTATCGTATTTTCGTCAGCATTCTGTATATTATTTCTGTGGACACTACTAAATATTACCACTATAATATGTATGTAATTACCACGGAATAGATCTTTTGTGGTAATTACAAATACTGTAACTTAATATTATAAAGAGTGACCACACGAGTTTGTTGCCGGGATCTTCTCGGTAGGTAGATATATTGACAGACAGACAGACAGACAGACACTATGACATTGTTAACACCTTTTTTTTGATAAGTAGGAATTCATACAAATGCGATTTATGACGATTCGAAAGTGCTTCTCCAATAAGTCGTATGATTGAGTGGTCTGTATCCCTATCCACTAAAGCAAAGGGTCCAGGGCTCGGATCCCGTTAGAGGCAGATGTTTGTATGGTGAGTAGGACGAATGTTCACGAGTCCAAGATTGTGGCCCTAATTCTGGAGAACACATGCTAAGTCTAAATTTAAGTTCAGTGCATCTCTTTCTCTCAAAATGAATACGAAAAGGATGGCTGTCATATAATTTGACATTTAGAAACGTGCATTCAATTTTCGACCGTATTGAACATTATAAAATGCAGTGTTTAGGAAGCACCTCCGTACATGCCGTCTAAAATTGTCTATAGTTTCTTTGAAATCTATCTAAAAAGTGACAGATCTAAACAGATTCTTGCTCTTTTTCCAATGACTTATTGCGAGAAAGAGGTATACACTTAAATTTAGAATTAAAGTGTGTTCCCAGAATTAGGCCCAGTTTGTAGCTGCTCCCGTCCATATGTAACCGCACACATGTGTTCCCTACTTTTTATATCTTGAATTCCATCAAAAGAGACGTGAAAAGGTATCTTACAGGCCGGTACGGTGGAGGCGGCTAGAACAGTGTGTTTTAAGCTGCACTAGCTGTCTTCGCCAATGGAGATCCATTTTTAAGACAGTGCAGCTTACCTATTCATGTCTGGTGGTTTTAGATAAAATCAAAGGTAGCAGTACTCCATATGAGACCTGAGTTGGGACTTACACAGTAGCAGTCTTTGACCCGAAAAAAGTACCGTCGCGACCTATCGAGCTCACCAAGCTTCTTGGATGCCAGCTCGATCTTTATCTCCATTGATTCTCTTAAAGACGGAAAGGGATGGGGTGAATTAAAGAATTGTGCACCCACATCATAATGAGGGTTCGTTAGTGGTAAACGCGCAAGCTTGTATCCTATACTCGTATAGTAGGGTTAACAAGGACTAAAACCTGTAACAGACGTTCCAACTTGGTTAGGAAGTTGAAACCGACCTCAAGGTCGCGGCAAATCGGAACGTGTGTTACGGCCTGGCCATGAGAACGGGCGGCGGCGGCGACGAAGACGATGTATATTTCTTTGTAACTATGACATTGAAATAATTAGCTATACTAAAAAAAAATGCATAGTGCACACGCTGCCACAAATTCTTCGTCAATTGTAGCAAAATACAAATGACAAGTGAGGAGCGACGCGATTAATTGCGCGAGTAGAGCAGCAGTGTGTGGACAAAGAGGGCAACATCGCGGCAGCGCGAGGAGCAGTGCGGTGAGGAGCGCGATGAGCATAGTGTGGCAGGCCCAGTAGATACATTATATCATTAATCTATGGGTACATACATAGGTACATCTGTAAGCTTCGTTCCGAGTCCGACTAGAGTTGCGCAGAATGTAATTATCAGTTAGAAGAAAAAAATGATAATCTTTCAGATCGACGGTTATATTCAGGGTGGTGACGACAAGACAATAAATTAATACATGGGCTATAAGCCTATATCCCATGTTGTAACACTTGTAATACTGCAGCAAATAAATGTTATATTATTTCATAGAAATGTCACGGAATTGTCAAAATAATTAATATGTATTTGAAAGATGCAAAACATTAGGTACCTAGTATGAAATACTATAGCTCATGTTATATTATTTAACAGACAGACAGCTATAATAACATGGAGATATTTTATAATGGATACGGTTAATGGATTGCGTGTTACGTGCACTGCTAGACAACCTCCAAAAAGTAATTTACTCCTGTGCCCTCCACGTCCACGAGCGTCAAACAAAATGAATACCTATCGGCTATCCATTGAGCTCGCGAATGTGTAAGTAAAGTGTAACGTTGTTGAGAGACGAGGCGATTTTAGCGAGGACGAACATGTCATGTAACTCTGTATAAAATAGTTAATAGTTAGATATTAATTTTATCACAATGATAAAACATTATCAATATGATATTTACATCAAACGTATAAAGTAGATTTAGTGTATTCTTTATGTTGCTGTGCAAAGTGCTTTGTCCGTCGGTTGCGCAAGCACCGCGGCAGCTGTTAGTTCATCGAAAATTATCATCGGTCAAGCTCAAGGCTAACATCAAGTATAACTCGAAGCATTTGGGAAAAGGTAGAACTTTTTTATTTATGTCATTTTGCTTAAAAGCTCACAATTTATTCCAAACATATACATTTGTTGAAGTATTTATTACGGTTAAAAATATTTTTAACATTCACACTTCACAGCTGATAGTAATACCACAGATTAGATAACAGAGCAAAGCACATAAAGATGTTTGTTTACTTAGTTTTCCCACTGTGTTACCTAAATATACCTTTCATTATTAAATGGTAGGTACTTACATATTCTATGATAAATATTATTTGATCTATGGTACCTATTACCATAGACCAAATACCAAAGAGGAAGGATTATGGATTATTCGCCATAGGTTAATACCATTTTACATTTTCTTCACCATTTGTTATCTAAGGAGCTCGGTGGCGTGGTGGTTTGAGCGCTCTGGTTTTGATCACGAAAACAAAGCAACTTTCGCCATGGTTGGTCCCTGGATGGGTCAATCAAATTTATAATCTTGAGCTCCTACGTGCTTCGGAAGCACGGGCGGTAATCTCCCATACAACGTATTTGTTCTCTATGGAAATAGGCCCATCATCATTAAATGACAGATAACACCCCCCGCCCTCCTCCCGCCCCACCTCCGTCAACCAGTGACAGACTGACGGGAGACGCCATTACATTTTTTGTGTTTGGTTTGAGTATGCTTTTTAATTGATTAATTTCCGACCATATCTCCACAATTATCTGTAATATCTGCGGTATTTACATTGTGCAAAATGTATTATTTCTGCTCTGCTAATGGGTGTAATAATATACGACAGGACGTTTATCTTCACCGTTTCCCGGTAACAAGTGAGAAAAGAATTAAGAAGTGGTTACAGTGAGGGAGTAATACACTTCAACGTTTGAGTTAAAATGAACTCAAGAATCACTTCGTTTGCCATAAGCACTTTGAGAAACGATTCATCACGCCAAAGAATCGCTTACTGGCTACTGCATATCCAACTTAGTTTACAAATGAAGAGATTTCCACTGGCATACCGTCCATGCAGTTAGAGGTTACCGGTAAGAAACTTTATATAAAGATAGATTTGCAATTTGATATAACTATACATTATACGGAACTAAAAATTAAATAATTAATCAGTTTTATCATTTATATCGATAATGGAACACTTTTTACCTAGCAAACAATGACATTAAAACACTTGATGGTTATCTGTTACCTATCCAGACAGATCTGTGTCTGCATAAAAATAAAATAATTACCTATAAATATATTTCGTGGATTAGCTAAAATATACAGCTTAGACTAATTTTAAACTGTTACAGAGAATGCTTATCAAAAGCACAACTATTTCTGGCAAAGACTTGTAGACCATAATTATTGCAAGTCTGATTCTGCAGACTACGGGAGATACCTGTGAATACATTAATGTCAGAAATAAATGTACAGGAACAAGGACCTGTAGCATCAAACCCAGGTTTGAAATTAAATATTATGTGAAACAACATTTTCAATATAACAATTCCAATATGTTTTTGTTCAAAGTTTGTAATACATTTGAGATATAATTATTGGTAAATTGAAATATAATTATTTATTCTTAATTTTTGATTTTAACATTATTAGAAATGTTTAAAAAATTACTTAGTAATTAAAATAATATAAAACTTGAAAAATTTCACGTCCTGAGGCGGGAAACGAACCCGCGATCTTTCGCAATCCGAGTGACTGCTCTAACCACTGAGCCACCCAGGACTTGGCCAGCCTCAGGATGTGAAATTTTTCTATTTTTCTAGTTATTTTGGAAGAATTGTAAAAGAGACAAATGAGTTTTTGGAGGAAAGTAGACATCAAAAGAATGTTATAAAAAACCTAAAAGATATTATTTTATCCAAATACTCATTTAGTTTCTTAAAATGTAAAGCCCATAAAGAAAGTGTCTTGCATTGTTTTCTTAACATTTCTTTAATGTTGTAAGTCTTTAATTGGTGCAATACAATAAATAAAATTGTTATGGGAACTAATATTTCTAGACTAGATGATGAAAGTTTGCCTACACTTCAGGCTAAGGCTTTGTTAAAACATAAAAGATATTAAAAAATAAATCATTGAATAAATAAATAAATTGTTTCATTTATTAAATTTAGCTACATAAATAATAGGTTTCCTATAATACAAACTGCGCTGCAAAAAATATTATGGCTGTATATAAAAGTGACTAATGCCTCATTAGTTTCACATTTTAAAAAAAAGAAGCTGTCATGTATCATTTCAGTATTGACAGCTTTATTTTGTGGTACAATTATCTGTATGCGAGATGTTCGTCTGATGCGTAGCATCACTATATCGTCTGTGTTCGGAAGCCACGTTAAGCCGTTGATCCCGGTTGTTACAGCAACCGCTTTAACCCACCAACCCGCATTGGGCCAACGTGGTGGTGTTATGGCCCAAACTCCTCATGTGTTTCTGCCTGTGCCCAGCAGTGGGACGTATATAGGCTGGTGATGATGATGATTTGTTATCTGTTCCCTTGGTGTTTTTCCGAAACCATTTTTTTTATTTTCATCTGCTACTACTATCTGATATCTGCTATTAATATCTGATCTGTGCTAGAGGCTGCCCGTTTCCTCCAGCCGCGTGGATTGCACCAGTAGTATGCTCCAAAGAGTACATTTTTTATACGGGTAGTATGCCCTTTCTCAGGATGTAGTTCTATCTCTATGCCAAATCTTATCTATATCGGCTTAGCAGCTTAGAAGTGAAAACGGTACGAACAGAGACTGCCTCATTTTTGAAAAATTACAGACTCAGTTCTAAGCCATGTCTAAGTTAGACCATGTTTAAGTACAGGTGTTCCCGGAGGTGCCGCGCCGATAAGTTTTTTATATAAGGATAGTTAGCCCGTCAACCATCAGATTCCAGACATATTTGATTTTTCAATTGTCCAGACCTCTAGATGTATAACGCCGCTTGACAGATTAAAAGTTGAAAAATTTTCAAAACATGACTATTGAAAAAAAAACTACAGTTTCCTCTTCCCGGAATATTTTTTCAAAACCATTCCTAGTGTTTTTATACTTTAATTTAATTTTTATACTTAGCAGTAGGCACAATGTTTTTCTTTCCTTTATCGCTGAGTTTGATATTATGATAACATTATTTTCTTCATTGCTATAACGAAATAAGTTCAAAATGCAAGGCTTCGCCGCCATTGAACGAGTCAAATCAGCCCCTGCTTTCATTTTCATTACGATTTGACATCGAACACAACACAACCGTCCCTCTCCGAAAATAACTGGTGACGCGAATAATCACAACTTGCCAAGTACAAATTCAGCTCAAGATTGACAAAATTTTTATTTCATCAGGTGATCTTCTTCCACCATACAATGGCACTTTACGGGTGTACAACATGCGGTACTGTCCGTTTGCACAGCGCACCATTCTTGCATTGAACGCCAAGGGGATACATTATGAAGTTGTCAACGTTAATCTAATGAATAAGCCGGATTGGCTGTTTGAAAAAAGCGCTTTTGGTAAGGATTTTTCATGGGATCTCTCAATGATAAAGGTAGATACGGCCCACTTTATGGCATTTAGGGTAAGCTGTTACTAGCCTGTGGATGCTTGCAACAACAGGCCGCAGGGGTAACACTCACGCGTTGACGACGCTGTGTAAAAACCTACGCCCTAATCCCTTTTTGAAGAACCCCATACTACACTCGGTTGAGAAAAACTAAACAGAGTGTTCATTAACGTACCTACGCGAGAGAAAATTTATTTGAAACCGTTCAGTACCCACGCAACCTCTTTGGTCCTGGCCGGGTAATGTGTGAGGAATTGAGGATGAACTCTGCCGGTGGCGAGCAGTGCGATAGTAGAACTATAAGAAAGAGGTCCTGGGCATCATGTCAAACAATTCCTCATAACATACCAAGGATAATTAATTATATAGGTATCTAGTAATAATAATAGGAACTTATAGGTAAGTTATATTTATCACACGGAAAAGTAACATTGTTTTAACCTACCTAATTATTCATAGTAAATTAACACATCATCGCTATACTTATTTATGGAACAGGCTGCAATAAAAACTAATATGATTTTCAAACCTAAAGCAGCTGCGTTGACCGCGTTTCCCGAAAATACCTACTTATCGAAGTACATAGCATGACAGCCGCAGATCTTTATAACCATTATCTAGCCACGCCATCACTGCCAACCTTTCCACCAACTATGAATAGGTGGACAAAAAAAGGGTTTTTTTCCGGACTTTATTTTTCTACTTTGTTACAGTTTTCTATAGTACTAATTAAATAATCTCTGAGCTAAGCTGCGGAAAGACGGCCGGCAATCGTAACACTCTTTATCCAAATGGGCTTTTTTGGTAAAACAGTTACGTTTGTAAGTTGTCAACTGTGTAGTAGATGCCTAATTCTCTTTTTATTTTTAATATTACATTTTCTTATTAGGTAGGTACTGTTGCCTTGTGAGGTGCTGAAGCTAGCTTCCCAGGTCGGAATCACACTAATATCAAACCATCCTTTGTAATCCAGGTAAAGTTCCAGCTTTGGAAATTAAGGAGAATGTGACCATTTATGAGAGTTTAGTAACTGTGGAGTATTTGGATGGTGCTTACCCAGAGAGACTTTTATTACCAAAGGACCCTGTGCAAAAAGCTCAAGCTAAAATGACTGTAGAAGCATCCGGAGCTGTAAGTTTGTATTTTTTGTTGTGACGTACTCATAAAATGGTATTCACCTACGAATAAATATTTCGAGATTTCGAGATGGGTTAGCTGTTAAAATCAGTATATTTGTTCGCGCGCTCTAGGATCTACAGACACTTTAACTGCCTGCAGGATGCATTTAATGTTGTGCGCACTAGCTTAATTATTATAGTATAAACTACTACTAGGTGGTAGGCCCGTATGTAGGGTCGTCTGGGTAGGTACCACCGCATTTCTTATTTCGACCTTGAAACAGTTCGCTGTGTTTCGGATTGAAGGGAAAGGTAGCCAGTGTAATTACTGGGCATTGACGGCATTTCATCTTAGGTGACAGCGCACCTGCAATATCAATTGATTTTCCCTTGTTATTGCGGTGTCTATAGGCGGCGGTAACCGCTAACTATCAGGTGGGCCGTCAGCTTGTTTGTCATCTAGTTGTAAAAAAAAAACTGTTTTACGTGCGCTTTATTGTTTGGTGCGCGTGAGTGTTCACCGTGCGCGATATAGTTTGTGCATTCGCGTCTTTAAAACTTTACACAACAACTTAAATAGATACCCAGTAAGCAGAACGTACAAGTGCAGAATAGATATGCATATATAGGTATACCGTATGACATAATTACATTTAAAATATATTCTTTCAGATACACAATCTATTTTTAAAGTTAATAAAAAGGCCAGAAGATATTAACGATCATAATATAGCAGCTTTCAAAATGTCTTTACACTATATACAAGAACAATTAAAGAGTAGAAATACCAAGTTTCTACATGGACCTCAGCCTGGTTACGCAGATTACATGATTTGGCCTTGGTTCGAAAGATTGCGTGCGACTAAAGATATTGACAAAAGAGCGACGATTGATGCTCAGAAATATAGTGTATTGGTAAGAAATTTAGGACCATAACATTAAAAGTTACTCAAGCCGCGATGCCGTTCTTGATGAGATGAGATAATGTTGGAAACTGACAAACCGATTCGAACAAAACTTGCCATGCATAAACAAGTTAGGGGACTAGTCTTAAAAGCTATCAAAGGATTTTTCGAAAAGTCTGATATTCATTGAATTATTGGCGTTTTTGGTTTGTATGAAAAAGTAAAAATTGCTCTTACTCAAAAATCGGTTTTTCGTTTCCAATATTTCGTACTTGAAAGTTTGTATGAAAAACTGTGCAGCGTAAAAATAATCAGTTTAGTGTGTCATTTGTTAAGAAAACACATATTTCTTTATAGGAATAAAGTAGGTACCCACAGGATAAGACTGAGCAAGAAACTTGACCCAAGATGCGCTTCCTTTATACGATAACTTCCCTATTTAATTCTTTTTAACAGACTTCAAAAAAAGGGTTGTTACCTCAGAACTTCCGACTAGATATTGATGATTCTTTTTTTGTTCGATGCGGAATAGTTGCCATTTGGTCCCATATAAATTTTTTGAAAATCCATTGGGTAGTTTGGTTTTTAAATCAAAATAACTGGAATGAGTAGGTCGTCTACATATGCAAAATTGCGGATTTTTGCTTTCCTACGAATTTTTAGTGAAATGATACGATAGTAGAAAAGTTTTTTCCGTTTTGACAGATTTTTATTTCGCCAGATTTTTGTTTCGTCGGATTTTCGTTTCGTCAGATTTTTGTTTCGTCGGATTTTCGTTTCGCTAGATTTTTGTTTCGACAGTAAGAAAACTTGTTGTAGAGTGATCTATTTATTACATTTTTTATGCTTTGTAAACTTTTTTTTACCACTAGGTTGGCGATCATCCCCTGAAGTACCAGGCTACCATATCTATGTAGGAGATGTTTAGCATACTCTTATTTTATTTATATAATAATCATGGGGGTACAATAAATAACCTCTCATATACTTATGGTAGCCTGGTACTTCAGAGGATGATCCAGCTACATACATACGAATTTGAACAATGATTTTACCCAAGAAGGTGTTACTTAACGGGAATACAGCATTCTGTTTAGTTACACTGTCATTTAACGGGGGGAAAATAGTTACGGTGTGTCTCAACGGGAACAAAGGAAAAACCTTTTTTCAAGTTAAAAAGAACAGAAATGCTAGGTATCACAATTTGACCAAAAATAGAAATCTGTTGTTACAAAGGACATGAAGATTGAAAGCATAATTCATGATTAAAATGAACATTTAATTGCTACACTAGAATGCTTGAAAATTCTAAATAATGTATTTCGTCGGTAGATTGTCCATAACGAAGTGTTAAAAATGTTTTTATTTTATACTCTCGTTTATACACGTCGTCATACATCAATATAATTTATTAATATGCTTGTGTATTTTATTTTGTACTTAACGGCCTTACCACCATCTTTATAAAAGCGATTCATATTCCGCTCGGTTCAGTATTGGTTCCTAAACTGCGTCGCTGTCATAGTCGTAGATAGCGTCGTAGTACGAATTAAACGATTCTACTCAGTTTAGGACCTAAATTGGATCGCGATAAAAGATGGTGGTACGGGTGCTGTTCGTTTGAGATAACAACACGACACGCTGTCAGAACAAAAATCTGACGAAGCGAAAATCCGACGAAACAAAAATCTGGCGAAATAAAATCTGTCAAAACGGAAAAAACTCGTAGAAAACAATGCAAGCTGACGGTCACCCATCTAGCTTTGACGTTAGGAAGTTATCACTAAAAATTGTGATATAAAATTTAAACAAAAATTAAAACAGACTTCAAAAAACTGAAAAGAATGAATTAATAAATTTTCTATGATAACTTTTTAATTTTCAGTTGACATATATAGACAACATGATGAAAGACCCTGCTGTAAGTCAGTACCTGGTGCCTGCGGAAATTCTAATAAAATTCCACGATGGGTTCAGGGACACAAATGGTCCAAATTACGAAATACTTACAGAAGACTAAAAATTATTAAAAAAATATATTGTATTGAAACAAAAAACGGATTTTTAATTCATTTTAATTAAAGAAAAAATACCACACAGTAAGAAAGGAGAAGAAATAAAATTACGCCAACTAAAATGTCAAAGCAATTCTTAGTTCATAATAATGTTTAAGTAGGTACTTACATGTAATTAATTTTAAAAGAGAACTTAAACTCTTGAATGGGATTATTGCATGTCTTTCAGATTGCAAGTCTTAAAAATGTTCAAGTCACTTCATTTCTTATTTTTAAGTAAAATAACTTTGTAGAAATGAGTATGATTATTATAAGTCTTAAAATTAAACATATAAAAATGAAATGTCTTGATTTACATATATTTATAAATTTCTTAATGATAATAAAGTCAGAAAAATTAAGTAGTTTGAAATATGACATGTCATTACTTACATACATAAGGGTTCATTTTTGAATCAATATTAAATTTAAAATAAATTAGGTGAAAGCTTGAATTTTTTCAAAAGTCTTAGGAGTGTTGTATATAAGTTACACTAAATATACTCTCAGTCTTGATTCATCAATGTCGTCTTGTTTAATTAAAATGTAACTAATCATTTTTGTATTTTTGTGCTAAAGCATCTAGCTTAGATATAATATTTTTCAAGTCTGCATTTTTATCCAACTTGAGGTAAGTAGTATTCCTTACATCATGTAACTTAATCCACTCAGGAACCTCTTCAGTGAGCACTTTAATATCTTTCTGGAGGTCAATGGCAGACACATTAGCTCTATAGCTGCTGTCTAACTTTGAAAGAATAACATTCAAAGCCAAAACATTTTTTCGTTCTGTGACAAATATGTTCCTAAGGGTCCTTGCAAGATCTGGCAGTCGGCTATAGACAAAATACTTTTGATCATCTTCTGAAGACTTTGTCATTGCTTCTAGAGCTTTAGCAGCCTGTTTTGCTTTTACCTTTTCTAGTAAAGATGCTGGCAAGTTCCTTAGTGCAGGATTTAAAAGTGTCACTCCACTACTACTTGGTTGAGTTGTTTGAACACTTTTAACAGTTTTGTTATTGCACCCATTTTCAGCCATGCCAGTTACTCTTTTTTCTTCATCAGTAAGCCCACGGGCTTTAGCATGGGCTAGTTTCTCTAATGCTCTTTCCATTTTTGTGTTGCACTTAAACAACTCTCGAGCTTTAGCAAGAACGTCTTGAGCAGAAGAAAACCTCTCTGCATTTGGAGCCTCGGGCACTTTAGAGATTTCCACTTCTGGGACTTTTTCTAGTTCAAATTCAGGATGCCAACGAGCTAATTTGTCATCAGGGATCACCATCGGAGGGTCCAGTGTCAAGAGGTATTGAGAATGATGCTTCTTTGTCAACTGAAGTAAGGTATCATAAAAGTATCTACGTCTCTCTAATAAAACACTTGGGTTCATTACCATAATATAATTTGGGAAATTTGGTGATATAATCAGTTCATAAGATTCCTTGTGAGAGGACACACAGAAGTTTTTAATTTTTTGGATTTCAAAGTTGTAAAAATCGGGAACCAAGTGCTTTATCTGGGCCAAATGTTTGTCTGTGAAATTTCTTTTCAACATCTCTTGTACTGAAGGTTTGAGTTTCGCAAAAGTGATCTTTTCATTTCTATTATATAGTAGAGCAACTACAGTCTCCATACCACGGAACAGTTCACCTAGAAACCGATACTGGTGAGGCAGTGGCAGGCTGGTGGTGGATGTGGCTAATGAAGCATGTCTGATGTATGCTGGGACCTAAAATTTTACAGAATAAATACTAGTTTTTGTATATAATATAACGAAATGAATTTTTAGACAATTAAAAGAAATAGTAAGAAAAATTGCTAATTATGGAACAAAATATAAATAATTACTTTTATCCAGTCATCATCATCATCATCATCACCAGCCTATATACGCCCCACGGCTGGGCACAGGCCTTCCTACATGGGAGAAACACATGAGGAGTTTGGGCCATAACACCACCACGCTGGCCCAATGCCGGTTGGTGGGTTAAAGCGGTTGCAGGAACAACTGGGACCAACAGCTTAATGTGCCTTCCGAAGCACAGAGGAGCTTGAGATAACTAACTTTGATTGACCTATCTCAGGATCGACCATGGTGAAATTTGCTCTGTTGTTCGCACCATAACCAGAGTGCTCAAACCAATACGCCACGGAGCTCCTCACGCCACCAAGCTCCTTTTGTTTAGTACAGAATTTAAAATAACTGAACTTTGAGTTCTTTTTTAGACCTTGCTGCAGCTGCACTAGCAGAAGTGTTTTTATAAAGTTGTGGGTAAGAATTGTAACATTTATTTATTACTAACCTATTTATGAGTATAACTGAATTGAAATTTATCTGAATTTGTAGTTTGATTACATTAAAGTAAAACTTTCAACCCATACTTAATTTTTTTTTTTCATACAACTAGATGACAAACAAGCTGATGGTCCACCTGGTGGTATGAGGTTACTGCTGCCTATAGACACCTGCAATAACATGGAAAAGCACTTGATATTGCAGGTGCATTGTCATCCTGAGGCCTAAGACGAAATGCCATCCATGCCCAGTAATTATACTGGCTACCTTTCCCTTCAATCCGAAACAGCTGTTTCACGGCTAAAATAAGAAGTTTCACGGCTAAAATAAGAAAGGTGGTGATACCTACCGAGGCCACCCTACATATGGGCCTACCACCTAGTAAAATATAATTTAAAACAATATAATTATAAAAAAAATGCACAATACAAACCTTGTTTGGACTCTTGATAGGGCTTACAACAACCTTTCTAGGGGATATGATTTGTCTCTCGAGGCTCCCAGAGTGGTTAGTGGTCTCACTCTTCGACGAAAGGAACTCATTCTGAACTAAAGCTTTTTTACTTGGACTGAAAAGTTTAATGGTTAATTTTGGTTACTAACTTTACTGTTTTGATAGTAATAACGTGGCATTTTTAAATATTGATTATTTATAGTTATTAATACATACCTTGAAGGTACTTCCACATCGATACACTTAAATTCTTTTAGATTTTTCTTATCACTCGCCTCTTTGAATTCTTGTATGCCTTTACTGATTCTATCTGCAGATGCTCTCAATTCCGCTAACCTGGAGCTGTTAGCTAATTTTTTCTTGAGGTCTCCTAAGCTCAGCTCTTTACGAGCCGACTTCAAGGATCCCGAAGGATCCAATTTAGAGGAGTCTTGGTTTTTAATATTAGATGCATTTATTTTTTTGGTTAACGCAGTAGTTTTAGTTCCTTGTGATTCCGATTCACTTGATTTTTTCACCGTTTCTAACGGAGTATTGCCCGACCACGAATTGTCTTTAGGAGTTGAAGCGATTTCACATTTTTTCGAAACGGTACTTGAACGACGGGGTTGTTTGAGGCTAGATAATGATGCATTGTCGATATGTGCGATTTTACTCTTAGAACTTATAATTTCATCGGTAGCAGCTCTTTTTCTACTATTAAAAAATGAAGTAATCCTTGTTTGCGACATATTACTTTCCTTAAATATTTAATAATAAATAAATTAGAAATCTTACTTCAGTTAATTCACTGTAATTTTTCCCTCCAAAATACGTTATGCAGGTTGGTTTGGCTTGACTTTGACTCTTTGACATTGACAATTTGACATTACTTTGCGGATTTTTTGTTGTCAATGAACGTCAAGCCAACTGTCAAAGTTTCACTTTTTGTCAGGCACAGGAAATTACGTCCGTACGGACATGCGGGACAAGTATAATTTTTTCTAAGTCTTCAGATAGAATTAACTTTATTTGATAATAAAGCTGTGGCAAGGAGCCATCAAAAGCTGATAGGAATCATACTAAGGCCGGCTCTGGTGTAATTTTATGTATAAATTCTGAATCTGATAATTTTTATTTTTTTCAGCCTCTTTGGCATTTTTTTTTATATAAAACTAGATGACAAACAAGCTGACGGCCCACCTGGTGGTAAGCGGTTACCACCACCTATAGACACCTGCAATAACAAGGAAAAGCACTTGATATTGCAGGTGGGTTGTCATCCTGAGGCCTAAGATGAAATGCCGTCCATGGTCAGTAATTACACTGGCTACCTTTCCCTTTAATCCGAAACACAGCGAACTGTTTCACGATGATGGCATGTGTATGACATGACAAACTCCCCGGAGAGTAGGCAAAAGTTTGTCTCTCTCTTCGTCCAATAGAAAGAAAGAGTTAAAACGCATCTATCTCCCAGTAAGTGCACATATGGGGTGGATAGAGATTTTGCACACAGTCGTGCTACGAATTCTGCAATCTGAAGCTTTAGCTGTCAGGTATTACCTTTCACACTAGGGTGACCAAGGAACTTACTTATATTCATTGAGGGCAAGGAACTTACATCCTCTGAGCATCCTCTTGAGGGTGACCGACTGCCTTTTTTTTTGGTTAAATCTCCCTATAAAGGGAAGGCAAAGGGAACTAATGCCCATACAGCCATTTCTTAAGTATTTCTTTATTTCTTCTTTTATTGCATTAAAATGCTGGCGTAACACATTTCAATGCTTCTTGGGAGTATTTGACACGAAATATATGACGACAGTCACTTTATGTGCTACTTGATGCGGTGGATAACCACAAAAAAGTTCTCACCGTATTTCACACCAAAATCACTTTTATTCTAATAACCTTTTAGTTGTACGTCAACACAATCACTTTTGTATATAAAACAACACCACTTTTATAACAGAAAGTTCGCTCCGACACAATTTTTAATTATTATAATAAAAATCTTGACCGACGCCATTAAAACCCGCCAAACACTCCTCTGACCGACTGCTCTTGCCACTGTGTTACCGAGCACCTGCAAAAACCACAATATGATATTTTCGTAAATTTTCTGTTTATAGAAAGAAAAATTATTTATTGGTAACATTAGAAGTTACAACACAAAAAAGACACAACAACACCCATTAACAACTTAACTTAGCGTTAACGTATTTGGCATATCGTGATTAGAAAGTCATTGTGAAAGAACCTTAAATAACATTACTTATTTATTATTATTATTTATATATGATTTAATTAATTTATTATTTGTGTTACACAAAAACCACTAAATAATTAACAAATTATAATAAGATGTACATACACAGTCAAGTGTGCGTGATAGGCGAGCTTAACACAAACCTGTGATTTCTTTTCTATCAGCAAACCTTTGAGTTCCTATATTTCTTTTGTAGCTTATTGTAGCACAGTTAGTTGTTACAGCAGTCACCCATTGTCAAGGGCTGTGTAATCCTATCATAAGATTTGTGTTTTTCAGGTTTAAATTCCGAAATGTCCGAAATATCATTGATTTAATGAAAAAAATTGATTGTAAATATTTTAAAGAAATCTCTCAAAATCGCTAACATCCAAGCCCAAAGCTCTGTTTACTGTTACATTGACACTAGGTAGAACTTTGCTGGGTATAATTTTTAATTGTAAATAAGTTAGAATAATTCCTCCACCTTTAATCGATTTTGTTTACACAGTAATTTCCTGTTTTGTTCTATTCTTCTATGATCTGATAATTTATGACATGTCATGTGTGACTGCTATAATTGACATAATAATCACTGCTGATTGGTATTTTATTTTCCTCTATGCACTGCTGTTACAAAGAAGCTGAAGCACAATTATAAATTTTAAATAAATATAAGTAGTTATTTAAATTCATAAACAAAAGTTGGCTATACTCAAGAAATAAACAGTTATCATCCATGAATATATCACGAAAAAATGTCACCCAAACCAGCCAAACAAACAGAAACGAGGAAAAGCATTATTGTGATCCCAAGCAGAGTTGTAAGCAGACCCGATGAGATTGAAGGTGGTGAAGAAACAGAAATTGCTGCTCAAATTTCGGTGCCAGAAGAAGGTGGCTGGGGCTGGGTAGTAGTATTAGCCTCATTTTGGTGTATGTTTATATTAGATGGTGTATCTTATACATTTGGCAGTTTACTTGATGATTTGAAGAACGATCTAGGTGAATCTGACTCATTAGTGGCATTAATTAATTCTGTGGCCGTTGCTTTGTACTTTTGTGCTGGACCATTTGCATCTGCCTTTATTAATCGATTTGGATTCAGAGCTTGTGCTATGTCTGGTTCAGTGATCTGTGCATCCTCATTATTTTTCTCGTATTTTATTACTACTTATGGTTCGTTAATTGTATTTTATGGTGTATTTGCGGGATTTGGATATTGCTTGATCAATATGTCTTCAGGATTAGTTGTAGGATTTTATTTTGAAAGACTACGATCATTGGCCATTTCCTTAGCAACTACTGGATCTAGTATCGGTATAATGATTTTATTCCCGTTAAACAGTTATTTAGTCAGTTTGGCGGGCTGGAGAACAACAACTTTATTACATTCAGCAATGTTTGGTATAATTTTTTTCTTAGGTATGACTTTTCGACCCTTGCTTTCGTTAACTGTTGTAAAAACGACAGATGACCCAACTCGCACCGTCACTTATTTACCAAATTTGTCTAAAGCGACTATTCAAGCAATATCTTCCGGTACTAAGATAGATAATTTGAAGCCAACGGCAACCGAACGTTTATTTAGTGCCGTTTCAAATGCTAATTTCCCAACAGCTGCAGCCGTAGTTGAGGAAGGTATCATGACTTCCGGTACACAGCCTGGACCATCAACCGGTCCTATATCAAAACTGACTTTGACAACACACCATCCACAAGGAGTCAGTCGCCGGCATGTAAAGCAAGTGCAATCTATTATTTCAAGAACTAGTGTTCAAGATAAAATAAAAAAGAATATTGAACTTACTATCAACGTCGAAGAGCCACCTAAGAAACGAAGTTGTTGGGCCCGAATATGCCATTGGGAGGAGCATGTACCACAGTCACGACCTATGTACAGAGATGATGCATTTTATGAAGGAAAAGTTAATAAATTGCCTATTTATCAGAAAAGTGTAATAGATACTAGTGCAGAAACAAAAACAGGGCTTGAATATCAATTAGCAGTATCACGAGCTGTAACAGCTGGAGATTTGAGGGAACGGCGAGGAGTGTTTACTATTGCTGCACGACGGGTGTTAGCGACAATGATGGATCCAGTATTATTAAAGAAATCTTCATTTTTATTACTCTGTTTAAGTGGTTTTCTAACGTATACTGGATTTTTAGTTCCTTATGTTTTTTTGAAGGATAGGAATTTAAATGCTGGTATTGACCCACAGCATTGTACATTATTTATCACAGTGTTAGGATTTGCGAATGCTGTCGGAAGACTGAGTATAGGGGCATTAGCTTGTAAGTGGGATCCCATTATGCTATATGGAATTGCCTGTTGCGCTGGAGGAATCAGTACAATATTTTCAGACATATCTTACAATATTTATTATCAGTATGCCTATTGTTGTTTATATGGATTTTTTGTAGCCAGTTTAGCGTGTTTAAGAAGTATGGTAATAGTGTCTATGTATGGATTAGATAAATTAACAAATGCTACGGGAATGATGTTATTATTTCAAGGCATTGGAAGTTTAATAAGTACACCAACAGCAGGCGCCTTAAAAAAAATTTTTGGATATTCAATAGCTTTTTATGTAGCTGGAACGTTAATGTTTCTAAGTGGTTTGATATTTTTACTAGTAAAAAAAGTTATAAAGAAGGAAACAAAAATTTTACCTCCTAAGCCAGCTAAGCCATTGTCCATCTTGTCTGATAGATCGACAAGTAGCAGTTATAGTCCTCGCGGTCAGACTTGAGGTTATAGCTTTGTGTGAAGCGGAAGCACGTGACATGCACCCTTCTCGTATTACCACTGAGGAATTACTCTGTCTGTATGTAAGTATTACGACGCCAGCTCACACAAAATCTCGCTGCACGCATTGATAAAATTAAATACATAAATAAATAATTTTTGTATCCCAATTATTTTGTAATATCCCAATTTTTGGATGGGAACCTAGGTAAGGTTACTATACCTACTACATAATGTTTTCATGGTCAGCAGTACACATTTAGATGTGAGTATAGATGTGAGATATTGTTAGATGTTAGCTATTAAAATCATTTTTTCTTGTTTATTAAATCTGTAAATAATTTAATAAAGTAATTAATATAAAAATAAACACTTTAGTAAAATCGTGTCATTGAACTGTTTTTTTTTACTAAGAAAACATAAGCGAGCTAGTACATACAGCGTGTCCAAGTCTCCGATTTGGTTGTCAGTGAGCAGGCAGAATTCAATATATTTAACCTGTCGAAATTTGTGAGCCACGTAAATTTATCAACCGATTTCAAAAAAGGAGGAGGTTCTCAATACGACTGTTTTTTTTTATGTTTGTTACCTTCAGAACCATTTCAGAACGTTCGACTGGGTGAACCGATATTGAGGATGTCATACCAGTTGCCATTTGGTCCCATAATTTTTTTATGAAAAGCGATTGGTTAGTTTGGTTTTTAAATCAAAATAACTGGAATTAGTAATTCGTCTATGTATGAAAAATTGCGGTTTTTTGTTTTTCCATGACTTTTTAGTGAAACGATACGATAGTAGGAAACAATACAATTAGCTAACGGTCCCCTATCTAGCTTTGACCTTAAAAAGTTATCACTAAAAATTGTAAAAGAAAAAAACAAAAATTAAAACCGACTTTCAAAAAACTGTAAAGGATAAAATAATTAGATTTAAGTAGGTACCTACTCTTATCCCCTAGAAACATATTTTTTGAAGATGGTGCTAAGTTGTTTCCAGAAACAATTAGTTAGTGAAGTACCGACTCCAAAAAATATATTTCTAGGGGATGAGAGTACCTAACTACTTACTTAAATTTAATTGCTTACTTTAGCCTTTTCAGTTTTTTTGAAGTCGATTTATATTTTGTTTAAAAAAAATTACCACAAGTGCTCAAAGGCCACTAAATAGTTGCCTGTGATCACCCAAGTTGAATAGTGGAATAGACCCATTATTACGCATAGGTAATTTCCTATTTTCAAAACTTATTTATATATCTTAGTAGGTATTTGTTAGCTTGAAAAGCTGAACATGGAATTAACCGACACAAGTTATGACGCAGGTAGCTCGTCTATTCAGCACAATTTGAATGTGTGCGCATTACCGTAACACGCAGTCTCTTATATCATACCAACACAATGTTTCCCTGTTCGCTGTTGATACAATACCACGGATTGGAGTTGCCGCCTTCTTTTACAATATTGTTTCCGGTCACACCTAATCCATGTAGTAACATGAGTATAGTGTTGCAGAGAAATAAGGATAGCAGGGATTTCGTGAAATCCAGGTAGACGTAATCATCTTTTTCTTGTCGCTTTTGATTCTAAGAAGGTTCGCAGTATGGATGTAGGTACTTGTGGAAACCAGGGCATCAAATCAATTTAGACAGAAAATGAAAGTACCTAATGGAACGTTAATTTTAGTGGTAGACGATTTTTTTTTTCAGGTAACTATACCGAGACCGAGTTATCGGCTGTATTTGTAGCCGAAAATGCCGCCGAGACCGAGATCTCGGTCGAGCCTTACCTAATACAAGTCGCCGAAGAACGTTAGATAGAAAAATGATGCTAGATAGTGACGTCGACGAATAATAAATAAAACCACAAAATATTGGCAATAATTCTTTTTGGACTCAAAATAAATAGTCATCGAGAATTAAAACCATTTAATAATATCATAAAAAAGGCCGGTAGTTACCTACATTATAATCTAAATTACCGAAAGTCGGGTTAACAGGTTCGCTGCCACCCTCGCATCGGTGCTGGGTGAGGAGTAGGTAATGGTAGGGTGGTGCGGTCTCGCGTCTCGGTCGATTCATAGGCTCAGGTGGTTGAAATTTAAAATTTTTGTTTTTTCTTAAGTTTGACGGTTGAGTTTTTATGTACAATTAACTAGAAAACAATTGATTACGGAGAAGGCTATTCTAGACCCATTTTCTTTGATTGCTTGATAATTTGTGCACTTTTCGAATTGAGAACCTCCTCGTTTTTGAAGTCGGTTAAAATATACTTGACCTCCCAGTTGATCATAACAAGTTTTTCAAGTGGCAGCGAACCTGTTTAATTAAACAGTCAAAGGATTGCATTGCAACAAAACACAATATGATATTCATGGTGCTTATGTAGCCCTTGTAGGTCACGCAGCGCGAAACATTCTATCTATCTAACAATTGATTACAAATCCAACTGAAATTATTTTTTACCTACGATTTCTTTAACACAAGTCAAACCACATTTTTCCAACATTTTTACATTGATGCTAAGCTCCTATTGATCGTAGCGTGATGATAGATTGCCTACAGGCTTCCTCTATAAATGGATACTTCTGGTATCAACCCTTCTTCAAATATAACAAATTTAAATATAAGTTTTGTTACCTATATTTGCAACTGTTGAGGATCTCGGTGGCTTAGTAGTTTGAGCACTCTGGTTACGATTTGAAACCAAAGCAAATTTCATCATGGTTGATCCCAGATGGTAGTCTCGGTCGACCCTTAATTCAAAACTTGTAATTAAGGGTCGACCGAGACAGGAATCAGGATGTTTGTTCTCAGCAAAGACCGAGACAGAGAAATAACCAACCACCACCAAAGTGACATAAGCGCCACGAGGAATATTTGGCTGTATTGCAGTTTTTTTCTATAAAAATTCTCGTTATGTACCACGCAACAAGGCAAATAAAGAGAAAACGGACAATTGAACACTGTTCTGCATCATAATCATTAAATCAGCCGAGAGACGCCCACTGCTGGGCATAGGCCTCACCCTAAGGATCTCCAAACTGATCGGTCCTGCACTGCTCTCATCCAACGGCTTCCCGCGACCCTCACCAGATCATCTGGCCGGGTCTCCATACATTTTTGCAATATCTCTTTTGCATAATGTTGATATTATGCCAAATTGGGATGATGCCCAAGTTTGAATATGGCGCTATTTTTCATTTTGGAAAATGTACGCTACTGTTACCCCTATAAAAACAATTATAAGACAAATTAAAATGGAATATTTTTGAAGTAGTACTTTTTAGAAAATTCATAAAATGGGTTTTATTCCAAAATTTATCAAAAATGTTAATACGCAATATTATATTACTGACGTCAATTAAAACAACTATTATTAAGACGACTATGAATAAAATATAAATACACTGAATAAGATATACTATGTATATTACATAGTTTTGATTATTTTTACCTATCCTACATAAGCTCATGCGCATACATTTCTTAGTATTATAGGAACATGTGACGTCACCTGTTCGATAAATTTTCTATGGAGTGCTTTTGGACGAAGCTGTATCTGTGAAAATATTGATCTTAGACATACTTTTTTTTAAAGTTGTCAACCACCCTATTAGCACAGATGGGGCTTCGACTCGTAGACTTTGACTTATTACAATCAACAGCTCACTCACGCACTGACCCCCAGCGACGAACGTGGATGCGCGTGGTAAATGCAGAGATCTTGGTCGGACTCGCCTGTAATGTAGAACTCCTTCGTGTTTCAGAAATTGGAAGGCACATTAGGCCGATGGTCCCGATTGCTACTGCAACAGCTCTCAGCCACCGACCCGCATAGGGCACCATGGTCTTAGGGCCCAAAATCTTCATGTGTTTCTCCCATGCAGGAGGGCCTGTGCTCAGCTGTGGTACATATATGTATAGGCTGGTGATGATGATGATGATTTAAGTGTTGAGTCAATTTTTTTTTGCTCACCATTACATAAATGAGACTTAAGGCATATTTATATGATGCAAGTTTCTTGCCTGTAGCCATAAATTACAGGCAAGTTGGTCTAAGCCTGTAGCATATAATAGAGTTATTAGACAGCAAGTATAAAAAGTATGTTTTTTTCATATAGTTCGAACAAATGAGTTATTTTATGATTACAAAGCTTTGCAAAGTACACTTTTTTGGTATGGTAGAGATCTTATTTGGCATTGGAAATTGGAATTTTCAAAAAATGTCGATATGAATATTACAAATTTCATACACATTAAATGTAACATTTTTTAATATGCTAACTATGTATGTACAGGCATCAATGACAAAGATATCATATTTTTTTTTCTTTTTCCATGCACCTCCAGACCATACATATTCAGTGGCCACTACTGTGTTGTGACGTCACAAGCTAGCATCATTTTCTATGGAGCGTTTTTTGCCAACTTCTAACAGCTCCTCAAACAACTCACTAAATCTAAGAAACTTTTGATCGCAGATATACTATTGCTTCTGCAATATTGTATTATTATAAGGGCTGATTTTTCAATCCCCAGATAATATTTATCCAGAGAATAACTTTGACAAGTTGACAGTTAATTTATAGTAAATCTGTCAAAATGTCAAAATTATTCTTTATATAAAAGTTATCTGAGGATTGAAAAATCGGCCCTAAATGAAATGAAAATATCTGTTGATTACCCTATCAATCTGTCAAGCTTGACGGGTTAAATTGAAGCAAGAAACGACTAGCATAGTCCAAACAACACATTAGACTATGCACATCAGTTTTTGCTTCAATTTAATTGTATGTACAGACAAGGAACTTGCATGGTGTAAATATGCCTTTTTTTATTTATTTGTATCACTGTTCTACTTTCACTAAAAAACAAAAGTTATCTAATATAAAATTCAAGAGTTCTCTGAAGATAAAATTGAAACACATAAAAATAATACATAATAAACAAGCTCGTTTTGACATTTTATTCATGTAAATTTGCAGATATATTTAATACAAATGGTCATGTAAATTGGGATCTATGATAAATAATATAATAATCATTAGCTGGTATACAGGACATTCTCTCATACTGCCCTTATGTGTGTAGACTCCAGCCATTGTTAATTTAGATGACTCATTGAATTATAAAAAGGCAGTCTCGGGGGTGTGGCTTTACAAATACTGTCTTATTTCTAAAGTTTATAATATGAGATTTTTATTGTGTAGTGACAAAACACAAACTTAAACTATGTGAACATACTACCTGAATGGCTACTGAATGCATGCATGACTTTATTACATTAGGTTCATCACTTTCTAGGTGGTTGTGCCGAGCTATTTGAACTAATAAATTCCTAAGATATTTATGTGACAAAACCTATATTGTCTACATGTCATACATCACAATTTTCCTAAAGCTATCTGTACATTTTGGATAATTTAAGGGTGCCTATAGTAATGCCAATGTTACATTTTAGTTAACCATGTTGCTTTAAACTTGAGCAGCAGGTATTATATACTTTGCTACTAAATTATAGGTTTATAGCACTGTCTCTATAGATGATAATCTTATGTCTTGAAACTAGGATTGCCATGTCAACAAATAATAATAAAGTTAAGTTATTGTGTAAACAAGTCCATAAACATAGATTAAAACTGAAATATTTTGAATGTTGACACTACTACTTGTTGATTTCATGAACATAATTAGGATCACACATTTTATAACAGACAAGAGAGCAAGTGCAAGTATTATTCTTCAGACTCTTTGATTTCAGGAGTGGATATCTTTAACCAAGGATGCTGAAGGCACTCATATGCAGTAGCACGCCTGTTTGGATCAAAATCTAACATAGGTTTCAAAAAGTCAGCAAACTCTTCTGCATCTTTATGATTCCATTCATACTTCTCTGTTAAAACAGAAACTAATCCCCAGGGTTTTAATCCTGTTATGTTCCTTAACTCACCCTTCTTGTTAAAATACATTTTTGAATACTTTCCTGAAGCTGCAATTCTCTTGGGAATGTCTCCAAGTAATTCAATAATATGAGCTAAGTGGTCCTCATCCCTTGTGTAACCATCTCCAGAATGAGGTTCAAATAGATAATCACCAGTAGCTAATTCAAAAGCCATACAGGCTGTACTCCATATGTCAGCAGAAGTACCATAACCAGAACTCAACAATACCTCTAATGAACGGTATTGCCGTGTCTGAATGTCTTCTGTGAAATGACGATGTACCCAACAAGCATTACCTAAATCTGCAATCTTCACTTCTAAATCACACACATCAAAAGCTGGATCAGGTTTTTTATCAAGCAATTTACCTTTTAAGGACTGGGAATTTAGAGATGGGGGAGTATCCGTCATCTCTCCCTCTGACATGGGGGTTCCTGCATCATCTCCACAGCCATACTGCTTGCTCCGTACCTGTACAGAGTCAGCATCTGTGTCAAATGCCTCATCCTCTGCGCTTCTTAAGTCTGTACAACCATTCAAATTTGTATCATTTTCTGAGCGGGTAGTTTCTATGACACTAGTCTCCTCTGGTGTCTGTGGAGAATCATCATTATCTTGAGACATCGGAGCAGACTCACTGTTTTCAGTTTTCTTTTGTTCTTCCATTTCTTCTATTTGCTCCATTTGTTTTTTGAGCAACATAGACTGACGTTTAGCTTTTTTCTTTAATTTTTTCTTTTTATTTCTACTCATCTTTCCAGTAACAATCTGCTCTTGAAACTCTTTAGGTGCAGTACTTATAAGAGAGTGTGGTAATCTTAGGCCAAGAGAATGCAATTCTGTGGCTTCAGCTGCCAATTTACGAATGTAAGTTTCATCAACACATACTAGCACATTTTCTGGTTTTATGTCAGTGTGAATGATCTTACACTTTATATGGAGATAATCCAAACCCTCTAATACTTGGCGTATAATCGTCTTGACATTATCACGAGGGATACCCCTATAGTTAGACTTGAGTATCAACTTCAGTAAATGATGACCCAACACTTCAAAAACCATACACACATGTGTCCCATTTACACCAGTAATTTTAAAATCATTAAGTAGTTGAACGGTCTTGTTCCTTTTTGGGTCGGCAGGGTCGCTATCGCGCACTGCTTTTAATATTTTAATTTCGTCTAGAGCTGTTTCTGTAAAATGGGGAGCCGATTTAACGACTTTTAAAGCCACAAATCGTTTATCGACTAAATCCCAACATAACCACACTGTTGAGAAATGACCCCAGCCTAATTTTCTAGTGACGTGGTACCGATTCAGGAATAAGTCCCCAATTTTGACAGGATGATATCCACCCTTGCAATAATCAGCGCTATCTTCCTGCTCCTCGTCGTCACTAGCGTATTGTTCATCGTCATCTTCTTCAATGGTCTCGTTGGAAGAACTATGTGTAGGTTCTAAACGGTTTTGATTCTGGTTGCGCAGCCCGTTTCCTTGTCCACCACCGCCGTGATCTTCCTCACGGTTTTTCTTTTTGCCCAATTTATGTCGTTTCTTCTTCGCCTGAATGGCGAGTACTCTTCTATTTACATCTGATTTAGAACTCATTTAGCAAATTAAAACACTTTCAACAAGTTTCAATAAATAAAAATTTATCTTTTCATCTCAATCTTTTTGTTTGAGTATGGCGGCCGGTCGTAGAACAAAATGCGCTCGAACACGAAAACAGTGTGACCATCAAGTAAAATTGAGAATCTGCCATAATATGGCTGAAAATTTAAAATCTGCCTTTGCTAAGAAAGATCTTATTTTGTATTTTTAAACTAATGTGTACCGTTGAGAATTAAGTATTTCAAAAACGCCATGGATAAGCTCGGCAGATCAAGTTAAACACTATGGCGCTGCGATATTTACAGCCATTTTAATAAGAGTTAATTTTCAGTAACGTTAAATATTCTGCTGTCGGTTCAATTTTATTATTTACTAATGTAGTGACTACTGGCTCCGCCGTCCTGGGTGTTGCTTATCGTGATATAAAGTAGACTATGTCCTTCCTAGGGTCCCAAACTATTTACGTACCACATCTAAATTGGTTTAACACTTTCAGCGCGGAAAGGTAACAGACAGACAGAGTTACTTTCGCATTTATAATATATCTCTGGATATAATTTAACGTTTACAATGCCATGCCATAGTGCTTAACATATTTAAAATATTCTTAATCTGAAAATCTATGAGTTTTTAGTTAAGTACAGTCGACAGCACATCAAGCGTAACAGTTTGACTCGTTCGTAATAGTTTCCTTTCATAGTGCAACTGTTACACCAAGTGTGTAACAGTGCTGTTATGTTAAAAATCAAAACAATGTGAACCATACTGTCAATATCGTACCTACCTTTAAAATTAATCAAAATCATAAAATGGAAAAACATGATCGGAAATCGTTTTACTAAAAGAGTTGCCTGTTCGCGACAATACAAAATGTGGTTTGTTTCATGTCGTAAAAAAATATGAGTTCTGTGTATTTTTAAAAAATTTCAACTATTCTAAAATATTTGAAATAATTTTCTAAATAAATATCACATTCTGACAGTTATATAATTATGTTTGCTTATATCTGGCGCGGCAAATTCTCACGGAATCTCCCTAAATGGTAGAAAACTGCCACTAATAGCCACACTGCACGAATAGTGAATGTGTTGCTATACTAAAATAAACTATGCTGTATGCATACATGATTATTTGTCAATCTTGCTTGGCTACAGTGCTCTTTGCTTTCTTACGGAGATAAGTCAGTTTTCTGCCTCTCTATATCCTTTTTGATTAGGAATGGGCTATTTTCAGTTATGGTAGCTTTAAGTGCGAGTGCGATTGGGACAGAGGAAAACTAGGCTGAGTGACAGAAAACAGCGCCGCATAGATTTGCTGAAAATTGATTGAATTCGAGTTCTTTTTGCATTTTATTTGCTCATTAGACACCCCAATGTATCTCCGCAGGTAATAGCTTGCTATTTTTTCACAATTTCCATTAAAATTAATTGTCATAACATTTGACCCAGTTACTGTGCCGTGTGCGTTGACCTATGGACATGAATGCGGACTAATGCACGATGTTATTTTTAGGATACAGCTTTGCAGATAATTAATTATTTATAAATGCCGTACTTAATACCGGATTGTGGAAATTACAAATCGAAATTACTGTGTGACATCTCCTTGATGTATGGTGAGTTCTTTGTTTGAATTTAGAATATATTGAGAATCTCTCCAGCCAACCTAATTGATAAAATTATTACAGATTTCGAATATCTAATATTTACAATGATACAAGCAATGAAATGGCTTTTATTTTCAGACAAAACTACACTGAAAATTAAGGCAATATTAAATGATAATGGAAGGAGTTAAACTGTCCTGCAAACAGAAGGAACGTTTTACGTGAAACCTATTTTTTTGAAATGTCAAACTAATTGACTTTATTCGATTCCATCTCCCATTCCCATGCACAGATTAGAAAGAGTATGTCTTTCCCATGTATCATGAACGACAAAGAAACGAGTTACTAAACTTCTTCGAGCGTGATATTGAATAAAGAAACCTATTTGTTTATAAGTGTGTATTTTGATTAGTGAAACCTATTTTTTGAAACGTCAAACCAATTGACATTTATTCGATCTCATCTCCCATCCCATGTATCATGCATGACGTTTAATAAAAAAACCTAGCCAAAACAAACTTATTCTCTATGTAGCATAGTTGTATGTATGCGCTCAGTTCCCTTTGCCTGCCAAAAACAAGGGCTGTTTACGATGAACGTAGACAGAGAATCGGGTTTTATTAATTATTTATTTATTTAATAGTTTATTGTACAGTCGACAGCACATCAAATGTAACAGTTTGACCTTGAGACCACCTACTGCGTTCGTAATAAAGATGGATTTCGTAGTGCAACTGTTACACTTGATGTGCTGTCATCTGCTCGCAATAAGTAATAGGAAAAAAACGTATATAAGACGTACGTAACGTATAACGTGTGTCGTATTTGAAATAAATCCGGTAAATTGGTTTTATTTCAAATAATAGAAAAAAGATAGCAAGAATCTATTTAGAGCTGTCACTTTTTAGACAGATTTTAAAGAAACCATAGACAATTTTAGACGGCATGTACGGAGGTGCCTCCTAAACACTGCATTTTAAGCACGTTCAATAAGGTCGAAAATTGAACGCACCTTTCTAAATGTCAATTTATATGACAGCCATCCTTTTCTTTTTCATTTTGAGAGAAAGAAATAGACTGAACTTAAATTTAAACTTAGCATGTGTTCGCCAGAATTAGGGCCAATGTAATTAATTAATGTTCTGAGTTCTGAAAGTAGAATTGACAAGTTAGCCAACATATAGATAGCTTATTACGTCCGATCAAAGAGAATATAAACACTACGTTACGTCCGATTATAAAACGTGAAAACAAGTGCGCTCTTTAATTTGAGGGCATATTTTTTTATATTTAAGTGTTGGTTGATACACAATTCTACTAATACTACATAATTCATTTACCCTACGGTCTACAATGAACAAGTTGTAAAACGAACCGAATTGAACGTATTCGTGCGAAAGAGTAATTTGACGTTATAAGTGACGTCATGAACGTTGATAAAAACTTGTTATCGTTATTTATTTGCCATAAATACTTCATAAACTTCATAAAATCTTAGAACGTTTTTGATATGGATATTGACAGGAGTACACACGAATGAGCGAAAGTGTGGTCCGGATTGATTCCGCGCAAACAGTGCTCATAGCACCGTATTCAATTCGGTTCAAGTCAAGGCGTTTGCACGTTGGTAATATTTGTGTAATTTGGACCGTACAGTAGTGTTGGTCTTTGGCCCGGGGTGCGTTCCGAGCCTACACTCCAAACACTCCAAGTTGTATTTGTCTTGCTCTAAGGTGTGGAAGAGGACACAAGTTGTTTTTAATACCTCAAATTTTGACATTACGTACAATGGTCAATGATATTTATGTCATATTTGTTCTGTGCATACACAAAAAATATATATAAAATGTATTTTTGTTTACCACCAACCCTTTGGATCAAGAACCAACCCTTCATCATAATAAGGAGTTCCATTATTATTTAAAACTCATACGAAGTCGTCAATTTTACATTAAATTTTCTGTATTATGTCACACACAACAATAGTTTTATTTACTTTATTTTAAAGTAAACTAAAAATAAGCCGTAACGTTTTTGAGATTTGACATAGGAATCCAATCTCATTTGACGGATAATCACAAATTTGATCGCCAAAAAGCTATCACGAAGAAAAAAAGTTGCAACTCACCGAGGCTCGGAACGGGTTAGTTGTGAACTTGTGATAACCGAATGTCATGCCGAAAGGCACGGAACGAGTAATTAGTTGTAGGCTTGGAACGCGTCCCTGCTATTGACAGTGACAGTCAGTGTTGTGAGTGACATGGCTTTGTTTACAATTATTTTAATAATTTACGGATTTTTCAAATTCCATCTACGTTATTATTGAGATGCTACCTCCTCTACCAAATAAATATAGATTTTTCTAATTACTTTTAAGTATAAGAAGTGGCGATGTGTCACAGACAGACACTATTGTAGTAAGGAGATACCACAAGGTTCATCTTTGAGAATACTTAAATAAATTAAAATCACATAGGACATAAACTGAATAAAATTTAATAAAATAGACTACTCCAAAAATAATGATATCTAAGTAGCTGGCCTTAATTAGACCTTGTGAAGAACACACTTATTTTTTTCTGCAAAATGCTTTGCTTGAATTATATCTGCAAATGGATTTTAACCAATTTTTGTAGATCACTGAAACGCAGGTTCTTGGTGCTATTGTTTATACTAAGTGCATTTATTATCCTAATGAAATGGAGGCTAATGTGTGTGAACATGAAACCCAAAATGTACCTAGAGGAAACAGTAAATATCTACCCGTCATCATAAATTTATTTTATCAGAATCATTTTGTGTGTGTAACTGACATTTTATTTATATTTGCAGTGTTCCAATTTCCAAAAAGGAAAATCTATCGGAAATTTATGTGAGGACTTGTGTCTACTTAATGAAATTTCTTCAATATCTTGCCACACTTTCTACATGGGAAAAGATGCAGTTTTTTCAGGGGTTTGGAGAAATAACAGTGTTGTTTTCAAATCAGTAAAACAACATTTGTATAAAATAGAAAGTGTTTCAGAGGAAGATTTTCCAAATATGATTAAAAACCATATAAAATTAAAATTTAATCTGTCTGTGGATATTGTTGATGCCAAAAGAATGTCACTTATTCAGTACAATCAAAAAGGACTAAGTAGGTATGTAGAAAGGCAAAATGTGTGGTGTCTTTTGCAAAGTAATGAGTATCTTGCCTTGTCCCTTTATGGTAAATATGATATTTTCCCAAAATTATATGGATCATGTGGATCAATGTATGCCGTTCAAAAGCTAAACTCTATTTCTGGCTATTGGCATCTAATGACGGTTTATGACAGTCAAGATGAGTGGGAACGAAGAATAAAGATATCATTGATGATATTAGACTATATATTGTTCTTAGATGAGAGACTTCCAGAGCCTCTTCACTTGTGTGATGTAAAGATGAATAACTTTGGAGTAACCAATGATTTTAAAAAGGTTATGTATGTTGACCTAGACACTGTACACCCATTGAGTGTGGCAAATGGCATATCAGCAAATGGGCTCAAATGTAAGAAGCATAGTGATTGTGATTTATTAGACTGCCGCTCGTTTTGTAACTTGGTCACGTTCAAATGTCAGCATGGAGTAGTTAACAATAATTTACAAATGATTTGTGAGAAGATATTTCTTGGCTGGGTGTTGTCTGGTAGAGTAATGGTGCCTGGGCTTCTGTTGGGTCCTCGAACACCAAGAGTTCTCACGGAACTTCTGGAGATGTGTGCTAACCCTGGTAATGATATTGGTGTGCCACGTGCTCCGGCCAAAAAGGATATTAGAGACAGACTTTATAGTTTATTAAGTCATTTAATAATTTCTTAAAATATTAACTAAGATTATTAATTGCTCAGTATTAGAATTTTAATAATTTCCATAAAATGCAATATTTAATTATTTATCACATAGTGTATAAACATCAGTAATATTATAATGATTAATTTAAAATATATATATCTAATTCTTATCTTAGTCTTAGTATTACAAGAATCTCAATACTCTAGTCATATGCTGTTATGAAAACAGTTCTCGTCATAATAATAAAATAATTAAAAAAATATTCACATAAAAATACATTATGATAACTAGATTTACTTATTTATTTTCATAATTTAACATATATTTTAGCCTTTCAACAAACAATCAAACACTAAAAATGGAAGGGTGTTCTGACTTCAATTTGTTTAGAAAGATAATGTTAAGGTTATCATTTTTTTATTAAATTAACCATTTAATAAAATAATCTTAAGCACTTGACTGCACCAACATGTACACAATAATATGTTTACAGGTGTGTAAACATATTATTAAACTAGCTGAGATAATTAAATTATACTTAAATACATACACAGTCTTTGAATAATTAAAAAATATAATATAATAATCTAAAATGGTATCAATTTAAGTTGTTTGATTATTATTGATAAGGTATTTTAGGCAAAACCAATAACCTCTTTCCTGCTAAAATGTATTGGAAAAAATATAGATGAACGCATACGGGAATGACCTTTGAAGGAACTCCCTCTGTGTTCCAAGCAAAATGTTTATCAAAAAGGGAAATCCACAGAAACTGCTCTTCTTGAGCTTACGAACAAGATCGAAAAAGCTCTAGAAGACAAGCAGATAGCTCTGTGTGCTTTCCTTGATATTGCAGGAGTTTTCAACAAAGTCACTATTGGATTCCTTACCAAAGTTATGGGAGCAAAAGGGGTCGATGTCACAACGACCCGGTGGATAAAGTCAATGCTGTTTTTAAGACAAATCTAAATGGTGTAACTCAACGGGAACAAAGGAAACTGAATAACAGGAAGTTTTAAGACAAAAAGGAGATAGCCGCAGGGGCAGAGGCGGCGTAAAGCGCTTTTCAGACTACGCCATAATATTGTGCTATACACTATAGCAATTAAGGACCTAATGCTATACTATATAGCATAGCGTTCACATTACGCGACATAATCGCAAGAATTTATAGTAGGTATATGGCAAGATCAAGTGTTCCACAGGCACGGATATTTTCTTACACTGTCTATAAAGTGCTCCATGTTGCAATCCCTACAGAGAATAATTACATATCAATAATTTGGCTCCAGCACAAATCCATCACAGGCACAGATGATCGGGTGAAGGAGGAGGAAGAGGGCGGCGCACGATATAACACAGCACACAGCATGAACTAACCGCATCGCTCGAATTTATAGCGTAAGCCAATAATATATATGGTACAGCTAAGTGTGAACGTGTCCATAAAATCAAAATCAAAATCAAAAATATATTTATTCAAGTAGGCTCCTAAGAAGCTCTTTCGAATCGTCAAAAATCACAAATTATGTATATCTATTTAAGAAATGGTCTCACAATGTCTTATTGTAAATCTGTCTATCATGTCTAAATTTACACCGGTTCCAAAAGTTGAACTACCGAGAAGACTCCGGCAACAAACTCGTGTAGTCACTCTTTTCAAAATATGAAGTCACAATTGTTGTGGTTACATTATTTAAATATTTTGCTGTGCAGTGCCATACAGAAAAAAATAGTAAAAGTATATCTAGTTAGAAACGATATACAAACTTAATAACAAAAGTATTAACTTTATTTTAAGGCTGTCCGACAATGCACAGTCACAATAACAGAATACATATTATAAAATTAAATAAATTAAATATTATATATTATCAAATTGGCATATCTCGTGAAAATTGGAGTACAGTTTCTTTTCACACAAATTTGTCATTCACATAATCATTAATAGTGTAATAACCTTTAGTTTGCAAGGTGTTTTTGACTAATAATTTAAATTTATGTAGTGGTAAATTAGTAATTGCTTCGGGAATTTTGTTATAAAAGCGTATACCTTGCCCAATAAAAGAATTGCGTGTTTTTTTTAGTCTATAACTTAAAATAGCTAACTTATTCTTATTTCTAATATTTATATTATGAGTGTCACTGTTTTTTTCAAAAGTGTATTTGTTCTGATAAATATAAATTATACAGCTGTAAATGTATTGGGAAGGTACAGTAAGTATTTTTATTTCTTTAACAATTCACGAAGGGAATCTCTAGAGCCTAACTTGTAAATAGATCTTATTGCACGTTTTTGTAGGACAAAGATAGTTTGAATATCGGCTGCTTTACCCCACAGCAAAATACCGTAAGACATGACACTATGAAAATAACTGAAATACACCAGTCGAGCTGTGTCAACATCAGTTAGGTTTCTAATTTTTATAACAGCATAAGCAGCTGAGCTAAGCTTTCCTGCAAGAGTTTCTATATGACCAAACCACTGTAGCTTAGAATCTAACGTTATGCCTAATAATAATGTATGGTGCACGATATTGTTCTGCTATGAACTATGCTATTATATTATAGCGTAGTCTTAAATGCGCTTAAGGTGTGGGCGACGTGAGCCACCGCATACGGCCTCGCGGTCCGAGAGGCCTTGCGCCCTTAAGGTTTATTCATTATTTAAATTCCATGTGCTGTATAAAAAAGATTCCACACAGCACAAAACAATAAACCTAATGACATAACACATTAGATTTTATTTATTCAAAACCTTCCCAAGCTTTCGTAAAGTTGGTTCTTTATTATATCTTTATTACAGACCCCAGCACCGGTTCCCGAGTCCATCTTGCATCTATCTGTGAAACAGATCAGTCTATCCTGCTTTGAGGATAGTGGTCTACATTTCCATTCCTCTCTGGTGGGAATGCTAACTTTGAATTCTCTCAAATATGAATTTGGGGCAGATTTTGTCACAGCCCATTTCCATATAGGTACCTGTGCCTGTGTATAACAGAAGTATCTGCTAATTTTGTGTGTTTAGACAGAGGTTTGGTACAGTCCCACAGACCTGCCACTTTAAGTCTGTGTAGCGCCTTCCTTGCCTCTGTCTCATTCACAATATGCAGTGGTGGGAGGTCTAGGAGCATCAGTAGTGGTGTTTCAAAACGCTCCAATGATCGCAAGACATGCTGTTCTCTTTATCTTGCTAAGATCAGTTTTGCAAGTTACTAGTTTTGTTCTGCCACCAGACAATGCTACTATAAGATAAGAGAGGCGTCACCATGGCGGTATAAATCTACTTTATGATCTTTGGTTGGAGTCCCCATGTCTTACCATAAGTAGAGCGACACATCCCAAAGACTCTTTGAGCTTTCGTCATAGTTCTTTCCACATGGAGTTTCCAGGTGAGCTCCTTATGTAGCGTGATGCCAAGATATTTCATTTTATTGGACCATAACAGCTCCGTATTGCATAGATGCAGAGTTTTGAGTTGTGACTCTGCCTTGTAAGGAAAGGGTATTACAGTCGTTTTATTGGGGTTGACTGACAGGTGATTGGTGTTACACCAGTCCTCCAGCAACCCTAGTGAATTCCGCATAATCTATGATACTGTATCGGGGATTTTCCCATTAGCTAGTATGGTAGAATGTCCAAGTTATCTACATATTCCTCTGTGTACATGTGGTCCCACATTTAATCTGACCACAATGGAGTCCACCACAAGACTCCCAAGCAGAGGTGACAGTAATCCTCCCTGAGGGCAACCCCTTTGTAGTCTTTATAAAGAATAAAAGAATAAAAAAATATGGTACATGTTGTAGCAATTACAAATAAAGAAAAAAAAAGTTTAAAAATATATGCTCCAGGCGGAACTCGAACCCACGTCTCATGATTTCCGACCAGATTGCCATTACCACAACGCCACCGGAGCACTAGATATAACCTTCTAATTTCTTCACCGCTTTCTATTTTTTTAATGACTTAATTGCTGTTGGCCGCACATGGCCTTTACAGCGTAACCGGGGTTTTAAGGTGGCGAGAACCTTGGTGAGTCCTCAAGCCACAAGGGGCGAATTCGCCTCTGGAGGATTTCTAATCGCCAGGCATCACCTCCGGGGGAGGTGTCTCGCTGACTCTTACGAGTCTCCAGGTCGCTCGAGCCATCTATCTTTCTTCCTAACGTTTTTATAGCAACGTTTATCTCACCACTCGTTGAGGATAGCACCCTCTAGTGATCCAGAAGAACACTTTTACAATATATTTAAACTTTTAAAACATTTGAAGGTTTTTTTGTGAAACGCGGAATAAAATGTTTTCATTCCATTTCAAATTATAATTTATAAAAACATAACGAAACTGTTTTATTTCTCAGCGTACTTTATTGTGTCGATTATCTATATAAGCGACTGAAGTCGTTGATTCCAATATCTGAAAAATAAAAATACTTTTGTCTATGTAGGTAGGTACAGAATATATCGTACCCACAAATATAATTATAATAGCGTATCCTCCAGACGGGAATCGAACCCGCGTCTCCTGATGTCCGTCCAGACACGATTACCACTACGCCACCGGAGCACTAGGTAGGTATAACCACAGAACATAAGAGAGAGGTTAGAAGTAGTATCAAGCGACGTTAGTACCAGAACCAGTGTCGCCTCTCGCACACATGTTAATATAAGTTCGTATTTTACAACATAAAACACCATTACGCGATTGGTTCCTGAAAATCGGTACAAAAATGTACCAAGTGAAAAACAGACCATTTAAATACAGGCCATATTTCCACAGCATAAAGATTGAATTTGTTTGTGCACATATATTGCAGTGCTACCAGAATAAAAATAAAATGCAATTTGATGGGAAATTTTGATTTCGTTGATGTATAATAATAGTAATAGGAATAAAAAAATATATCTCTATGTTCTGTGGGTATAACTTACTAATTTCTTCACCGCTTTCTATCCTTCTACTTAACGTTTTT
The DNA here is from genome assembly GCA_947347705.1 of Nymphula nitidulata. NCBI lineage: Eukaryota > Metazoa > Arthropoda > Insecta > Lepidoptera > Crambidae > Nymphula > Nymphula nitidulata. Next base: position 13,578,733 of record OX374630.1, on the reverse strand, counting down.
AAAGCAACGTTTATCTCACCACTCGTTGAGGATAGCACATTCTAGTGATCCAGAAGATCACTTTTACTATGAAAACTAAAAAACTTTTATTAAAAAATATATGCTCTAGGCGGGAATCGAACCCGCGTCTCCTGATGTCCGGCCGGGTTCGATTCCCGCCTGGAGCACATATTTTTTAAGTAAAAGTTTTTTAGTTTTCATAGTTATATAGTCTTTGTCTAATTACTAACACACTAAACATAATAACCAATTTCATTTCAAACATCAAATTGCACTTTATCGTCAATCGTCGCTTGAAATAAACTCGAAGAATGGCGGCATACATAGACTTATTTATTCGCTTAATGGCCCTAAAAATCTCAATGAAGCTCGGCGTTTAAAAAAAGGGGATTAAAACTCTACAATAAATTTAAATATTTACAGCACATTTTTTCAAAAAATGCATTTACGAAGCCTGTACCTATACCTACATTGTTCGAAAGTTAAATAGTACGGGTCTATCCATCTAGTTATACTACCATACCATACAAAGGAGCGTGCGGTAAAATAGGTCCTCACACCTAAATAGCTGTTAAACCGCACTCTCCGTTGTATGGCGCCGTGCGTATTCTTTACTCTTCTTTTTAATTTCCTTAAAAATACATAAGAATTCCACCACGGAGTGTCACATTATAAGAATAAATAAGCTGAATGTTCGATCATTTTAATCATAAAGAGAAAATGAAATGAAAGATGTAGTTCAAATTCTCAACACGCGCACGTAGCGCCATTTAAAAATGTGCGCTATTTTTTAATCAGGAATGTCAAAGACATCCCCCGACTTCGTCTCGGGTTTACATTCGTCTACTCGTTTGTAAAAATCAACTTACCTCACTAATATCATAAATAATTATTATGTCAAACAGAATATTAAATTTATCAATAATTGTTTTCTTTTTAAAAAACGCCCAGTGCATAGCACTTCAACGATTTCAGACGTTTAAGAGTCATAAAATATTGACCCTAAGACTTATATAATTATATGAACAAAAAATTCTTATTTGCCACCTAAAAGACAGTTTACAGTTACATAATCTTATGTCAAAAAATATGTAGGTACTTACTTATGCGAATATGTTACACAATTTAAAAAAATCTCATACTTATATTTAAGCATATTTGCCTGCTCTGATTCGCACTCGAAATATTCGATGTCGATAGGGTGGAATATTCGAGACCAAGTTCCTTCTACAATGTAGGTTTCATGATTTTCACAATGCTTTATAGAAAATTCCAGAACATTCTTAGTAATTTAATGGCGAATAAAGAAAATAATATCTCGTAAATACTTAAGTATAAATAATTACTTTTCAAAATTACAAGTCTGTTCCTCGTCTGATTGCGAAAGGGTAACAAAACAATTCATACTTTATTATAAGAGCAAACTTATTCCGGTGCAATTTTGCCAAAACTTTGCCAGAGGTCAGGATGTTGGCAGTGGTGTTGACTGGCCGGCATCGGCAGCGTCCGTCCGCTACGACGACGCATGCGCGCGCTGCTTCGCGACCTTCCCGCGTCCTCCATGCGCGCGAATCGCGCGATACCGCCAGAGTGCCAGTTGTATCCGTGCCGGTTGTCTCGTAAGCCCCGTGCCACGCCGCCACAAATCCCGCGGAACATCGAACACACTTTCGCTTTCGTGCCTTTCGATAAGAACGCCGCTAATATTGTTGTGTCGATAACTAAGTACGTAAACTGTGGGTGATGTGTGCTTGATTTTATATCACTGGTGGAATAAGTAAGAGTCATTGGTACAACACAGGTTTGTATATCAACAAGAACGTTAAAGAGTTACACTTTGTGTTATTTTTTTACTGGTAATTTAAGCGAAATGGTTCCGTCCCGTTAATTAACTTTTACTACCTACTTCACTGTGTACCTATAGGTACTTACTTGCCACATGTTTAGAATGATCTAGTTCCGCGTGTCGTGACCTTGACCTAGGCTTGGGGTCGATGACATTATTTCTCTGTAATTTTGTGAAAAATATTTTCCTAATGCCTCATCATCATCATCATCCTATATACGTCCCACTGCTGGGCACAGGCCTTCCTACATGGGAGAAACACATGAGGAGATTGGGCCATAACACCACCACGCTGGCCCAATGCGGGTTGGTGGGTTAAGACGGTTGCAGTAACAACCGGGACCAACGGCTTAACGTGCCTTCCGAAGCACGGAGGAGCTCGAGATTATAAATTTGATTGACCCATCCCGGGACCAACCATGGCGAAAGTTGCTTTGTTTTCGTGATCGAAACCAGAGCACTCAAACCATTACGCCACCGAGCTCCTCGGTCTCCTCCTAATGCCTAAACTACAGTAAAGTTTGAAATTCTAGTAAACATTTACCCTTATAAATCAGAAGTTCTAACTTAGGACTGCTGCTGCGGTGCTTGTCGGCGACCACTCGGTGACCTATCATAGTAAACTAACCTTTCTTACTTGATTTTTAGTTAACTCCATCGTATTTACTTGTTATCTACGGTACTATAAAAGGTACCTTGGCAACACAAAATGTTTTTATACGGCAATGTTATTGTTGTTTAGCATCACAAATTGTTTGTATACACAAACAGACAACAATAATATGAAATATACTCAAGTACCTGTAATATCTATTTAATGGAACCTCAACCTAAATTCTCAAAATAACTAAATTATTGAGATATTAGCTCTCAAGGTTGTTTCAAATACCTTAGTGGGTAGGTATTATACATACAGGGTGGTGCCGTCAATACGACTATAAATTGAAACATGGGCTATATGAACATTAGTTCATAGAAATGGTTTGCCGCTTTCAAAAACATCTTATTCATTTCATAATTTCATGACATTTGTATGAAATAATAAAACATTGGCTGCATTATTTCATATAAATGTCAGGAAATTATCAAATTAATAAAATGTTTTTGAAAGTGGCAAACCATTTCTATGAACTAATATAGCCCATGTTTTAATTTATTGTCGCATTTACGGTACCATCCTGTATAATATAGGTGCATTTTATTTTGGTTTTCTACTATACTGTACAATAAACCAAATTTGTGACACACCTTTATTAGTTTAGTAAGCGTTTAATGTTAATAATATTTATGATAGATTTATTATGTACCAATTATTGGTAAACAATCAGGTAGGTAAGCACTCTATAGGAATATAGACACGATATAGGGAGAATGAGGGAGTATTACTAGATATGCTGATATTAAATTCCTATACTAATACTGGCTGACATCAAATGACAGTGGAGGACAAATTAAGGTCATATCACAGTAAAAATGTCAGTCAAAGAACTCGCTTTATTAAACTGTAATTATACTCAATTTCTGTCCAAAGGAAGCAAGTAACTACCTACACTACCTACCTATCTACATACTTGTAGATACATTGTCAGATTAAAAATATTGTTAAGCGACGCTAGCTACTAAGGTCGTCGATTCTCGTCTCTGGGAGGGGTTCTATAATTGCTTACACATTCTTTATTTCGGATGAACACTAGAATTACAACTACGAGTAGCTGGAAATATGTAAACAAATCGACTTTTACTGTCAAGCGGCGTTACTCCATTGGAGGGCTATGACAATTGAAAAATCAATTTCATCTGGAATCTGATGCTTGACGGGTTGACTACTATAAAGAGGCAATTAAATAGTAAATACATGTGTTAAGTGATATTTCAATAAAGTGGATTAAGTAAAAGTTTTCTTAATCATAAATTATCATTGCACTGATATTGTATATCTTTAACCCCTTACTAGTCGACTGGGAGAGAAAGCTGTATAGCATTAAGTCCGCCTTGTTTACTTTTTTGTGCAATAAAAATAAATAAGTAAAAGCATTTTCATAAGTTTTAGAAAGGACTAGATCTAGAGCTAGGCAAAGAAAAATATCGAGACCACAAATAAGACATGTCTTGTTGCGGTCTACGAATCCGCGACGTTTCAGAATCCGTTCAAGCTTCTCCAAAGTGCTCGGTAGCTCAGTGATTAGAACAGTCAATCGGATTGCGAAAGATCGCGGGTTTGCAAGTCTACATTTTTCTAAAGTGAATTGTGTAAGTATGTCCATATCAATGTAATAAATAGGTACCTACTATTACGGTGCAAATAAGATTTTCTAATTGGATTTATAACATAGATATTTATAGATGAATTATAGATTTAATTAATTGCCCATTAAAATCGATTTATGATCGACCGATGTAAAATTAGTGGGGTCGGGCAACAATGAACACTAAGGCGTATTTCATCGGTTCAATAGATTTTTCCCTTGTAAAAAGTTTTCCAAATTCATATAAAAATAAAAACCTGTTAGAGCAAGACTAGCACCGTGGTAAGTGTGGACAAGCGTAGACACGAAGGAGTGGAGTAGAGAAATTGATAAAGGCTGTTTGATAGCGAGCTTTTTGGCTAGTTATCACTCTTGCCTACTAAGTCAGCAGTTCCGGGTTAGATTCTCAGGTGGGGCAGATATTTATGTGACGAACATTAATTTTTTTTGATCGTCAATTTGTTGTAGCTTATTTCAAGAATCTTAACAGCGCTCTAATTGAGTCAAAAGAAATTGCTTGTGACTTCCACACAAGCAATTTTATTTGCGTGCGTTACTATTTGTCAAAATCCAATACTATAATTATAGTAATTGGCCTGAAACATAACTGGGTTGGAGTTTATGAAAATGCTGTCAATGTAATTTAACATTTTAAAGTACCTTTATTTCGAGCAAATAAAAATATTATTCATGTAAGTATTAAACACATTTTTTTTGTATTTTTTTGCTAATATCGACCTACAATTTTTTTAAATAGTCAGTTAAATGAGGTATGTAGGTCCTAAGTTTCTTTGAGTGCGAATTGCGATTAGTGTTAAAAAGAATTGAATATATCTGGCAAATATTAAGTCGGCGACTGTACAGAACCTACTATGCGTAATTGCGTCATATTGTAAATTGGCCAATTGTAGTGTCACATAGGCCAATGCTGAGGGCGATGGCTGGTTCGAGTGCTACATTGTACTAACATGACCACAATTTTTTTGATCATAGCACTTCGTAAAAAGCGTTGTAGAAATATGTTATGTATCGAGGACTTGACTGTACCTAACTAATAAACCTAGTATCAAAAACGACTAAGAACATTTTTGCGAGGAAGAATAGTATCAAAGTCACTCGTTCTCGTTCTGAAAACAAGCATAAATTGGTCAAAAAGAAGATAGAAACAGAACATTTTCTCATTCATTCATTGGGCTATGGTCGGTCTGTCGACCATACTTCAATAAGTGACCGTTTATATGTGACAGAAGAAAATCCAACAGGTACAATAATCATTATAATAAACGAAAATAATAAGCGATATTGTTAAATAAAAAGTCCAAACTCCGAAGCTTTTTTTGCAACTTTACCAAATATAAATATAAGTAATTTACTAAACTGTTGGTTCAACATCAACAGACAAAAAATGTTTCTTAGTGCTAACACAAGAACATAATAGTTATTCATAATACTACTGTGGTAAGTTGGTTTTTAAAAACGAGTAGACGAATGTAAGCCCGAGACGAAGTCGAGGGTAAGCCCTCGATAGTCCCGAAAATGTAAATACCAATTTACGCACGTGTTATTCAACAGATTTGCAAGAAAACATAACAAATATTATTATTATTATTATTTTGTTTTTAAATATCAGTCGGAAAGTCGCAAAAATCTTCAACTGTCAAATATCAAAATGGCGCTCATTCGCACACGGTGCCACGTGTGCGTGGTGAAAATTAGAACTACTTCTTCTCATTTTGAATATCCCCTTGAGTATAAAATGAGACAATCGTATCGAGCTAAAGCACTTCCAAGGAGGTTCGATCATTCAGCCTATTTATTAATACTCGTTATCTGAAACTGCTTGGTGGAGTATATAATTAGTTCATATTTTTTAGGAAATAAACAAAACCGCAAAGAATATACGCGCGCCGTCATAGAACATAAGTGTAAGTGCATTTTTTGAGCAATTGTGTTACAAATACATTTTTTGAGCAAATGTGTTGTAAAATTGATTTTTCAATTATCACAAATCTTCATAGGTATAACGCCGCTTGCGCTTGACAGATTAATATTAAATTTATGAAATGTTTTTCTTATTTTTTACATTACATTTATTGAAACAATTCCAAATAAAGAAAGAACCGCTTTCTACTTTTGTAACGTTTTTATAGAGACGTATTCTTTCGGATCACTAGAGGTGTTAGTGTTAAACGGAATAATATATTTTAATCTATGATAATAGCACCTAACTTTAATTTCAATAGATTATTCTATTCTGTATTAAAATAAATAAATAATTACAATGAGCGAACAATGTCAACGTTTTTAACTGCAAGTAGTACTATACATATTTATTTCAATAATTAATTAAATAATGTAAAGAATGTACGCAGCTTCTACCTACGTAACTTTGTAAATTCGCCTTCTACCTACGTAACTTTGTGACTTCGCCTCGGTGGGCTTTTGCTTACGTACAACTCACGGGTCGGACCTGCGTGACTTCTATATTTATTTTGTAGTAACTATGTCAAACGACAAAAGACAGATTGTTACATAATTTAGCTACCTAGTCTTGCCATAAATACTGAAACAAAGACAAAAAAAAACTGCAAATAACATTTATTACTTTTACAGTGTGTTAGTTGAATACATAAATATAAAACAATTTAAAATATAAAAAGCTTATTCGAAGTAGTCGCCAGTGGCTGCAATACAGTCCTTTAAACGTCGAGGCCAGTTATCAATAGAAGCACGCACTGTTTCCATGGGTAAATTCTTCACAGCCAATCGTACGGATTGTTTTAGGGACTCCAAAGTATGGCTCAGTCACTCCTTCAAAGCTAATACCCCACCAAACCATCACTGAAGTCGGATAGTGCCCACGTTGCACTCTGTCGACTAATTTGGGAAGCTTCCATGAAGCTTTACGGTCATTTTTTTTTGTTAAAATATTGCTCAATTGTACTTACAACTTTTCTTATCCGTAGACAATTTTTTTCTGTGACCTCCCTTTGCGTACCGCTTCAGTAGTTGTTTCGATTTTACCACCCTATTCTTTTTTAAATTATCAGTTAAGAAATGACCAGTACGTCTCCTATATGTTGCTAGTCCTAGATCATATATTAAAATACGCGACATGGTTCTAGGTGCTATCTTCATCTCCCGAGATAAAATCTTTTGCTTTCGGACAGGATATCTTCGAATTCTTTCCCTTACTGCTTTGACCACCTTTTTCGTACGAACACTACGTGGACGGCCAGATGTTTTTCTGTCACAAACAGAGGAGGTATCATTGTACATATTAATAGCCTGGTACACAAACATTTTACTAATACCAAGCGTAAACCTACTTTGTGTAATGCAATCACAGCGATTCGGTTCTCTTTGACTTCTCATGGAGTGCGGTGACTCCATTTTAATATTGCAAAATATTGTACAATGTATTGGCGCCAAAAAGAGAAAACACAATGAACAATCATATAAAAATGACAGATTCCAAATTCAAATGTAATATTTTGTTTATTTTTAATGTAAAAGTATTTATGGCCAGACTAAGTATGTTTATAGATATTTATGACTTGCTTAGGTACATCCAAAAAGCTGACGGCCCACCTGATGGAAAGCGGTAACCGCCGCCTATAGACTCCTGCAATAACAAGGAAAAATCACTTGATATTGCAGGTGCGTTGTCATCCTGGGGCCTAAGATGAAATGCCGTCCATGCCCAGTAATTACACTGACTACCTTTCCTTTCAATCCGAAACACAGCGAACTGTTTCACGGCTGAAATAAGAAAGGCGGTGGTACCTACCCAGACGACCCTGCATACGGGCCTACCACCTAGTAATAATTAGCGATTTTTTCAACTGTTAATAATTAGCGAAACATTTATTAACAGTTGAAAAAATGTGTTCTTATATCAGTTAGATAAGTAGGTATAACATGTCAGTTGGAAAACGATTCATATTATAAGGCATTACGGTTAATCAAAGTAAAGTCAAAAATCAAACATCTGAATATAATGACGAATATATTTAATAGCCGTCTGGTCAAGACGTCAGTACCCCAGTCTACTTAGCTGGAGATCCAGGGGTCGAATCCCTGTAGAGGTAGATGTCTCTATCATAAGTACGACCATTTGTTCTCGAGTCATGGATGTTTGGACGTTTATATATTTATATACTTACATATAACAAATATTCTCTCTATAATTCTCTATTTTTTTAGAAATTATGCTTAATTTGGTAATAGGTGTGTAAAACAGAAATAAAATTAGTTACTTACCTAATAATATACAGATTAAAATAGGTTTCAAATAAAGTTGATACTAACTATCACTAAAATTGTAGATCTGACCTTCAAAGTAGGCAGAGAATTCCAACTCTACCAAATGTAGAGTTACCTCCTATTCCTACTCACTATAGGTTGGCATTTTGATTCTAAAATTAGGAATTGTTGAAGTAAAATCATTCTTAATTGTTAGACATATTATTATCTTTTACATGTTAAAAAATCCAGTGATTCTGCTTAAAAAAATGGGAAGTTTTAAGTTTTTATAATGTTTTAGGTTGCGAAAATTTTACTTATACTTATTTTTTCAGTATGAAGTAGCGTATCATTCGAGTTGCTTTTGAGTTCCGCCAATTGTACGGGGCTTCAAGAAATTTCCATTCCACTTTAAGTTATTTGCGTCTGAATGAGTCACTTGAATTTTGTTCAGAGCCATATTGTTCTTGTAATTTTAAATGTAATAATTATAGAAGAAAATTCAGTTATTTCCTTATGTGCTACTTTATTTTGTTTGCAAAGTAATAAATACTTAGTAGGTATGCCATTATGAACACATTATGTCTCTTAAGTCGCAGTTATTTACAATATTCTGTGATATTTAAAATAAAAGTAGGTGTGATAGGCTCTTGAAAGTGTAACTAATAGACTTATATCATCCTTGCTAATAGAAATTATACATTATAAGTATGCTACCGACATACTGATTTCAAGGATGTTTTTAAGATTTCCTTGAGGTGACTTCGACTAAGGTCGAGTGGAGGCGGTTTCGAGGAAACTTCTCTGCATATCGGTGTAAGAGGTGTTAGAGAATATTTTTTTTGAGATTTATCTACAGGGTGGTACTGTCATTACGACAATAAATTCAAACATGGGTTACTTGATAGAAATCGTTTGCCACTTTGAAAAACATTTAATTTATTTGATAATTTCATGACATTTGTATGAAACAATACAACATTGTTTCATACAAATCAAGGTCATTATTTCATAGAAATGTCCTGAAATTATCAAATGAATAAGATGTTTTTGAAAGTGGGAAACCATTTCTGTGAACTAATATAGCCAATAATTTAATTTATTGTCGTATTGACGGCACCACCCTGTATACTTGAGTCGTTCATGTTTGTTTACATTACAATTGTCTTGGATAATGGAATTTCAAAAACTATTAAGTAAAGCAGTTAAACATTACGCTTCCTTTCGATTTTTATAGGAGTCGGGCCGTATGCTTGTCTAATACCCGTTTAAAGGAACAGATTACGTCTGTGAAAAATTATAGCTAAGTAGCACATACATACGGACGGACAGTCACAACAACGATCCCAGTTTCGTTACGGTCCCCTATAAATGTCGAGCTGCTTACGTCAAATATCTTTATATGTTTTGAAAGATCAAAATCCCTATCTTTAAAAACGTATATTGATCGTACGTTTTGGACTGATTCCAATTTTATCAATTCCTTCAATTCATGTTGTCTCTGGCAGAAGTTTAGTCTTAATTTTAGAAACTTATATCCTCGTCTTATTAAAAAAAATATTACATAAACACTTTTATTAGCAGATATCTTGCACTTTAGACTCTTTTTGTACATTGGCAACGGATACATTGAAATGTACCTATAGAAAAACGTAGTGAAAAATATACTACAATTATACAATAGGTAGTTATTTCGTTAGTCAGCTTGCAAACAAAAATTAGCACTAAAAAAATGTGCCTTTATCTGCCAATGAGTTAAAATAACCATAAATTAATAAGTGGTTGTAACACGCCAGACTTTCAGTTGCGTAACCTATATGGACACTTAGTACCTATTTACTTTTGTTTAGATTTGTTCTATATAAAACACACGCCCACTGATGCTTATGGCTTTCAGATTTAGGAAGTTGGCAATAAACATCTAGTGGTTTGCCAAGTATGTCGCCTGATCTGTTCATGTATGACACAGCCTATCAACGGTCAATATGTAAGGGAAACGTAATACATAGATTGTTATTATGTATACACACATATTTATGTTTGGTTAAAATGACGATTCATTCTTCTCTTTTGTTTTCGCAGGATCGTAAAACAATGCAACGAACCTTCAAAGTTCGTTAACCTCAAAATCTAGTCTATAAATGTGTCTGGACATCTTAGAAACATTGTATTTCTCGGCTCTATCATTTAAGTATACCTACCTACTTGAATGAAGTGCTTTCGCATATTTGTTTCATTAATTAAGAATTTGTATTTGCAATAACAAATTCATTTAAATATTAAATTAGAATCTTATCACACCGAATAGGATGGTATAATCTGCCAGCATCTAGGTACTATGGTTAATTTGTAATTTAATGATAATATTTGTTTTGAATTATTTACACATCATTGATTGCTTGTTAATTCAAATTAAATCTTTACACCTATTTCCATTTATTTTTGGAAATATACCGGATGCGATTGAATAAGAAATCGAATAAAATAAATTACCGTAGTTAGCTACAGGGCTTCTAATTAACTTCGAAGCTACATACAGTTGTACTTAAAACATTGACCGACATACATATTTTCCCATTAAGTCTAAAAGTTAATTTATGTTTTATTAGAATAAATGAATATTGGAAAAGAAATTAAACAAAAGAGAGATAATCACGGCTAACAATTGTCTTAGGTCATGATACGATGAGGCCGCAAAACAAACGAATCAAGTAGCCACTTTAGATGATTGACTCGCGGCAATCACTGTGCCACGTTTTATTTAACATATTAGGTAGAATTGACTCATGTTATTTGAAATTACAAAGTTAAATATTAAATTTTTTGTTCCAAATTGTTTATATCACTTCATTTTATTTGTCTCTTGCCTTTTAATTAGGTACAAGTTTATGTTGATTATAATGTATCTATCTATAATATTGAATTAATGTTTGGTTAAAAATGGTGAACTTAATTTAATCTTCAATAAAAGACAACCAAAAATTAGGAAAGATTCCAGATGACTGATAAAGTTATTGATTTTCAAATTCAAGTAGATACTGTAGGTAGCATAGCCTTTTAAGCCCACATACTTAAGCACGAGTAATCTTTAAAGCATCTTCTTCCTGTCGTGTACTTATGTAGCTAGCTATTTATAATTTTTAGGTATTGGCTTTGTCGCCGCTACATAAGACAAATACATCGACATTTTGTTTTTAGGCTTTGGTCCCTTACAAGCGATCGCAACAGCAAGCAATAGAAAATCTCTAATGTCTAATAAATTATGTGAGTACTTCACAGATTTATACTGATTTGATTATTTTCTTAATTTTATTCTAAGATGGCATTTAGTTTAGTAGTTTTAGTTAAATATCTTCTTTAAATATAACCCGCGATCTTTTACGAGCCGGGTGATTATACTAATTCAACACCCGAACATTTTTTTAATTACGCTTTCTTAATTTTATTTTAAGCATTAAAATAAAGTTCGTAAGATTAGAAAAGTATCTATACTAGAAAAAAGTCATTTCCTGGGGCAGGGACCGAATCCGCGACCTTTCAAAATATTGTTAAACCTGTTGAAACATAATATAATATAAAAATAAAAATATTTAAACTTCTTGTTTAAGCGATATATTGTTAATTTATTAACAAGATAGTTTCTTTTTTATATAGTTTTATAGTCATTTATGTTTTATAATTCAGGTGACTGCTCTAAGATCCTTATGAATTTCCTATAGTATTTATTTCTTTATTTACCTATTTATCAAAAGTACACCAAAAGCGAAACATAGAAAACTATTCACATTATAATAAAATTGCTACAATAACTTTCGCAAAAATGTTCGCCAATTACAGGTAGGTAGGTATACACAACGTTCACCATACATTCCAAAAGAAATTGGAATGAAATACACTTAATTAAAATGAAATATAGAACGTAGACAAATTTTAAATTATTAATTACTTGGAAACAGTGTAGCTTAATAATTTGCTTTTAGTCTTTCTGTTGTTTTTGCGATGTCGAAATTAATTTCAACAACCGACCATTTTTTTTACTGATACAATTATTTGGTAAGTAGTTGTGGTAGTAAGTAACATACCCCTTTCTCTTTGAACAGTTTATGCACAGATTAGAACAGGTCTCATGCGTGTCCAACACTTTTGGACATGCCGGTTTTTTATTAGCAGGCAGTAGATAGAGACACCGAAGGGATTAAAATATTTTTTATTATGCCACTTACCTAATAAAAACTACGGTAAAATGTGATCCGGTTTTAGTTTCTTAATAGCTTTGGACTCACGATAAGAGAGTTCAAGATATATTTTACTCTGATATTTATGTACAAAGTACCTAATTCTCTTACGCCAGACTATAGCTATAATTAAATTTTAGATGGCGCTTATAAAAGTTATTATTAGTCTTTCTAATGAAAGCTTTTGATTAAAAAGTTACGCAATATATTCAACTGATATCTACTTATTTATAAACTTATGTAAATTTTCGATACGTCGGTAAATTATTTACAATGAGTGTGTTGTTGACATTTTGATCACCATATTTTATGTTTGTTTGTTTTCTACCACCTAAAAGCCAGAAGACTCATAAATATTGGAAATAAATATACCGACACGAGATTATTCCATATTATTCTATGGAATTGCAAAATTAATTAATCTCGTTACGCCAGTATTGTAGTACCTGAACCAATTATTTGTATTATAATAATTAATACGTCGTTTACACCTACCTTTAGTAATATTAGTAATGTTATCTCTTTTATTCGTAAATAATAAAAATGACTTTGCTTGCAAAATTGCCAATCATCATCATCATTTCAGCCGATAGACGTCCATTGCTGGACAAAAGCCTTCCCTGAAAATTTCCACGACGATCGCCCCTGTGCTACACGCATTAAGCAGCTAGTCCTCCACCAGATAGTCGGTCCACCTTGCTTGCCCCTTTGCTTGTCCCTTTTGCCCCTTGACAAAAGGGATTTGATATTATAACCGACCTTAGGTATATAATATACGGGTATAGATCACATCATGGGAGCCGCTTTTTATTCGTTTTCTTTTATGTTATACAGTCTGGAACCTGTTACAAAATTCACCTAAATACAATTCAGAAAATTAAGAAAGTTTTTATAAATTCTCAACTATCGCAATATTTATTGCAAAACGGACTTGGTTTGCTGACTTTACTATTCAAAATCCGGTTAAAAAAATCACGTTAAATAACTCGCTTACGTGTAATGCGTCTAATTTAGCCATTTTATTACAAGGTGCATTAGGTAGCCAATGGCGATCAGCGTGTTGTGTATTACCGCCCCACTTGACTGGTGTCGGGTGTCGGGCCAGCTAGATGTGTGTGAGCGCGAGCAGTGTGGTTCACCGCACGCCTCGGGTTCGATTCTCGATACAAATGTACAGACAGACTTATTGCGGCTTCTTGTCAATACTGCAAAACATCCTCGCTACTTATAGCGACTTATAGCATTCCATTTGACGTTAAAAATGGTGGTCTACCAACAATTACCTACTTTATAGTTCTCTTATGTATCGTTTTTTTATGCTAGGTATTGTGTAAAAGATTAAGGTACGTAATAATTATTTATAGACAATATGCAAAATACAAGTGTGTGTTGTGCTTATCCTTTATGATCAATCGTAAAAAATACATACGTTACCCTTTATCTTTTCCTTATGTAGGTTTACCTTTGAGAACCTTACCTTACCTTTTTAACTTTACTAGGTGGTCGGCCCGTATGTAGGGTCGTCTGGGTAGGTACCACCGCCTTTCTTATTTCAGCCGTGAAACAGTTAGCTGTGTTTCGGATTGAAGGGAAAGGTAGCCAGTGTAATTACTGGGCATGGACGGCATTTCATCTTAGGCCTCAGGATGACAACGCACCTGCAATATCAAGTGATTTTCTCTTGTAATTGCAGGTGTCTATAGGCGGCGGTAACCGCTTACTATCAGGTTGGCCGTCAGCTTGTTTGTCATCTAGTAGTATATAAAGAAACCTTTTCTGAAATTTCTGCTTTAATTTCATCCAGAAAAATATTAAATTATGAATAAATGAATTATTTTTATACTCCAATATAATGCCTACACCGATTTATTAATGTATATATTTCAATGAGTAATCTGTAGAAAAATAGGCCGCAAAAATATATGACATAATATCACGATCCGGGAGACTGCTATAAAACCAGTGAGCCATGGACTAGGAGAGTCTGATGAATTTGTTTGTTTAAAATACTTTTTTTAATGTTAAAGGTATGGACAATTATATTACACCGGATATTTATCTAAACTAAATGGTTTCGTCGACAGAGTCGGAGTAAAGCCTTTTTAGTAATTTGTGGAATGTTGTCGACTATTCCAGAACTTTCTCGAAGGCTGCGGTAAACGCTTAGAAATGGTCTCGAATATTCTAGCTAGAGCATCCGTATGGATAGGAGTGAACGAGATGGAAAATGCTAATGTGTTAGACGGACTATGCTCGGGTCCTACATTATAAGTACGAGACCCTATCCTAGGAGATACCTTAAATAAGGCTTACAGAGGACTAACTAAGGTTTGCATCTGCTCAAAATTAGGTGATGCGGTGGTGAAACTTTTTTAATTGGTGAGTCTAGCAGGCTACCTCCGCGAGGGGCAGTGGAGTTACCAAAGGGTATTCCCAGTGCTATTAGCGCTGGGCGTCTCCACACACGCCCGTTGCTTAGCCAGCGGCGGCTAGGTCTGCGAGTGGATGCCTCCCCGAAAAAAGTTAGTGAATCCTCAAGCCTTAGTAGCGAATGCTGCGTTCCGCATGTTGATGATTACTATTCAGCTGGCATCTAGTACTGGGAAGGGTTCCGCTGCCTCTGGCAGTGCTATAGTGTTCTATTCGTTTCGTAGATCTGTACATTTTTTGGTTTAATAATGACAAACATTTTACTTTAAGTACATACCTAGTTTAAAATAAATGTTTAATCTACGCAAATAAAACCAAGTCATATTTATTATTTGACAACTCATTGGCGGCGTGCACTTTCAAGAACAAACAAAATTAATGAAATTTATTTTTATTCTGTAGATTTAGGTATTCAATCTTTTAAAGGTAATGGAATGTGTAATATTTTTCTGTTAAGTCTTCATTTAATTTTATTTATGTAGGCTTAGTACTGTTATTTTATTTTAATACTTAAAAGAGCTGTTTAATATTAAATAGAGGTAATAAGTACATTTATTGGTTATCTAATAGATAAAGTTCTAATAGTTCGTTAAAATATCACACAGATAACTAATAAACGTGATATCGTTTATAAGTTATCTGTGTGTGTATCATAGTGTAATTTCGGGCAGTACCTACACGTGCCTTGGACTTGAGCTGATGATTAATCATAAAGATTTAAAAGACCAATTTGTATTGGGCCAGCCATGCCGTGGTGGTTTTATGCCCCTGAAGTTTTTATCCCATGTAGGAAGGCCTGTGCCAGGATCTAGAAAGAAAAAGGTTTTATAAGCACGTAAATTAAAGAGCAGATGACCAAAAAAACGCTAAATGCTCACCAAAATAATTAAGCGACCTGAAAAAAATCTTTAAACCATTGATTTATTGAGCGTTTAGACTTTTAGATATTTTTGTCGTTCAATCAGATTCTATTCCGTAAAGTTAGATTGTTGTGGTGAACAGGTTTTTTAGTAATACCTAGACAAAAGCTAGTTTTGACTAAGTGCATTACGACGTAGCATTATCTAATAGTTTAAAAAAAGCTAGTGAAGATATTTTATCATGCAACTTAATGACGAGCATGCTGACGGCCCACCTGGTAGTAAGTGGCTGCCATCACGTATAGACACCTGCAATAACAAGGAAAAATCACTTGGTAAGTATTGCAGGTGCGTTTTCATACTGAGGCCTAAGATGAAATTTCTTCCATGCCCAGTACTTACACTGGCTAATTATCTTTCCCTTCAACCCAAAATACAACGAACTGTTTCGCGGCGAAAATAAGAAGGAATTATGTATAATTATAATTAACACTTTATTGGCACATACTACAGTGCACTTCATGTGCTAGATCCATAGAAGGTAAATCGGTCACGATCGCTGATTTGTTTAGTCTGGACTCTGGTCCCTGCATTCAACATTGTTGCTTGTTTTCTATCTGTAATTAACACTTTATTACTATGTAGTTTATAGACTGAAGTTCAATCTATGTAGGGTAGAGAGTCGCAAATAAGTCATGGGTGCGCCTAGTTGACTCAGAAAGACACGAATATTCAGCATTTTAAGGAGGATTTAAAATCATTCTTCCTAATCCTATTGTTCATGTTTTTAAATATGTTAAAGTATTTAAATTTATTTCATAAAATTTTAAATAACCCTCGACGTCATTAATCATCTATCTAACATAATCTCATTGAGACTATTCTTATGAGGCCAAACATGCTATATCTGCTGTAACTCTGTAAGTTTCAAAAGAATTGAGCATTCCGCAGACTATTTGATGGTAAAATATAAGCTCAAGGTAGGCATGTCTTGGAAACACCACCGAAGTTACAGTACCCAAATCAAATCAAATTTCAAATCAATCGGATCGGTGAAAGTTAGTAAAACCCCTAATGCCTGAACTGATCTTTATAAATTATAGATAAGAACCATCGTGATTACAATAGTTTTCAAACAAATAAAAACCGAATCAAAATCGGTCCATTTTTGCCACCAACGAAAAAAGAGGGACTTTTATAAGCTTGCCGTGTCTCTGCACAGACGTGCATCTGGATGTACTTATGTCTGAGTTAAAAAATTGACAGAAAAATGTTCACACCGAATTATTAACAATTGATAATTTTAAGACTTTATAGCACTAACGATTAAAAAACCTTAACACTCTATAGATTAACGGCCATAGTTTAAACTCTCAGCAGTATTTTAGGACAAGGCTGTATATGGTTTTTAACAGAGTACTTGATGAGTTTTTCTCCTGGTGTGTGTAATAAGAGTGTGTGGCTGCCTGTGGTGCGTTTGTATATGAGTGTCTGTACGTGTTATTATTATAATCCCTTAAGGATATAATATGCAACTTGCAATTAGACCCATTGATACATTTAGAAAATTTCTTAAGGAACTTATAATATGTAGGTAATGATTATGATAGCTTAACCAAATAATGTTGCGTAATAGCTTGAAAGTTGGAGGTTGTTCCTTATGCTCTATGTGTATTTGTATACTATTTTATTGTAACGATATAGCCTACTAGTTTAAAACCATGACGACAATTTACTATCATGGTTAGAAACTTGTAGCTATTGTCGTTTGCTTCCAGAAGCACTGCGCAATGCCGACGTCAGATTAATCCGTGTCAGTCAATTTTAGATGCACGTAAAGTTTAAAATTGGGGTGTGCCAAATTTCCCGCACCTGAAGCATGCCCGCGCGCAGTTTGCAACTGCCCTCTATAAATAATTATGTCATTGTATTTATTTGTCTTCGAGTTATCAAGCCAGTACTTTTCCATGCGAAAATAGTTAACCTTTGACTGATAAGGAGAGAGTGCCTCTGCGTGACCGCTCTATACTGACATAATCGTAAACATTAAGTTGTAAATATAAGTTATTCAATCATTAAGACTAGTGTAGTGTTTTAATTTTAAAGTTAAGACATATTAATTGTTTCTATTTCGATTTGTCCAGAAAGTCTAAATCATGCCATCAGATAGTTGCTTAGTAAATAATATGAGATCATAAAAAGCACCTAAAAATAGGTATTTAAATTTTAAATATTTGAGCACTTAAATTTTTAATGACTGCTTAAATCTAAATATAATAAAGGTTAATTGCATCTTACGATAATAGGGTATTTTAAAATATTTGCGAAAAAAGCAAAACAAACATGAATTAAATAATTTTTACTATAAGGAATCGAATCATTATGGATCTGCTGAAAGAAATTCTGAATGAAATAGTAATTTAGTCTGTGATATTATGTGGGTACATATCAGCCTATTATATAGGATAGAAGGTTTTTAAAAATCTTTTTTTCAGTTGTTCCATAGCAATAAATTAAGCAAATCGACAACGGACACAGTGACTTCTAATGTGAAATCGTCAACATTGTAAACATTTTAAAAATTTAAATTATAATAAAATATATAATTATGATATGTTTAAAATGACGATGACGTTACGACACGAAGCTAAATGCCAGGACAGTCAGTTGTTTCAGAATATTCCGCACGAAATTTTGAAAGCAGAGGCCAGAAGAACGAATTGTAGTAACTACCCAAATAGATTTGCGCAAAATCGCTCGCATATTATAGTTACATTCAACAATATATTTTTAGTCATTATTATATCACACAAACTGCGTTTACATAGGAAACAGAATGCAAAAAAAAAACGCGACCCTCACATAGGCTCTTTCTTTGCCCTCAGCTTTATCAATTTATTGGTGCTACCCTTTGATCTACCGACTAAATAATTTCTATTGTTCTATACTAAGTAGAGCCCACTTATTGACATATTGATTTAGTATAGCAATAAACCAACATTGTTATTATCAATCAGTAACAATCGTCTAATACTGTAGGTCGACTCCGCAGGATGCGGGGAGGGTGACATTCGACTTTCTTCGCTCTACTCGTCCTGCCTGCGCACACGCTGTAGTACGCCGTGCATCCTGTCGCGACAAACACTCTCGTACGCACTTCCTTGTCCCACTTACAGTTTGTGTTATGTACCATATTACTGTAATCTAGTATTTGCTTTCAATAAATTGTTGTACGCGACTGTCACTGTGTGATATGAGTGCTTGTGTACCTATGTGTTTGCGATGAAATGGAATTGCGGGTAAGTATGTCAACCATTGCGAAAACAATTGAATAACACTCTTGATACTGTTGTACTTTAAGTAGTTTCCTAAGCTTTATTTCTAATCTTTATATTTTATTGTACCATATAAAGTAAAATAAATATTAGGACACGGGGATAATATACAAAGCAAAAGAAACTAAAATCGGATGAGAATACATTAAATTAGGAAATGTTTTAGGTTAATATTTAGTGGTATTCTAACGACTGTCCATGTCATTCAAACAGTCGTCATTCGTACTTCCCAACCATTCCTCCTAGGTAAATTTTTTTTCCTCTCACCCTTGCATGTGTTGTGTGTCCCAGTTCACATACCTATACAATGGGGACAGGTCTACTTCATGAATAGGACTCAAATCACGCACAAATAAACACACACCTATTTTGTACGAATATGGTTATATTTTTATTAGCTCTATCATAGACAAAATAAATAATATCCTTGGCTCTATTAAACTGTATAGTGATTGTTTTGCGGTAAAATACCGAATTCATAGAATATTAAGTTGAAATTCTTTACATTTATTCAAATTTATAATTATCTTATTTGACAGTTAATATATATGTAGTTTTATACTTTGGTAATTGTATTTTCTAATTTTTTTTTCACATAATTATCTATTTATCTAGCTGATGACAAGGAAGCGATGATAAAACTAACCTTATCTTTCGTGTTCAATATTTTTTCAATCCGGTGGCAAACAACTTACCTCCCACCTGATGGTGAACAAAGCCTGTAGACGCTCGTTGCTCCTTGGGCTCTATTCACCCGATGTCTATCTGTAAAAAATAAGCAACAGCGTCATGCTGTCAGCATAGGATTATAACACTTATTGTTCAATGAGCATCAGGTATTATGTAAATTGAGCTGAAGATCAAGCGAAAACCTTTGATATTTGCCTTATTCCATTTCAATAAGAGTTAATGTTGGAGTATGCGTAGTGTTTTTTTTATACACCTAGATGACAAACAAGCTTACGGCCCACCTGATGGTAAGCGATTACCGCTGCTTATATAGACACCTGCAATAACAAGGAAAAATCACTTGATATTGGAGGTGCGTTGTCATCCTGAGGCTAAAGATAAAATGCCGTCCATGCCCAGTAATTACACTGGCCACCTTTCCCTTTAATCCGAAACACATCGAACTGTTTCACGGCTGAAATAAGAAAGGCAGTGGTACCTACCCAGACGACCCTACATTATGGGCCTACCACCTAGTAAATAATGTAAAAAGAGTCGCGTAATGTACACACGACAGCACATCTAGTCTAACAGTTGCACTACGGAAGCCGCCTCCAATACTAACGGAGTAGGGGCGGTCTGAAGGTCAAACTGTTAATGTTTATGTGCTGTCGACTGTACAGCCGGTGTTTAGTACATTTCCTACTTACTAACTATTACAAAGAACGACTATTATCAAGGCTCTTACTACTAGGTACAGATTATTTGCAAACGACGTTCAATAAAGTATCATTAGTGCAATTTGTTGTTAGGTTATAGCACTCGCTGTTATGAATGAGCAACGGACTATGCAGCTTACAAAGCTTTTCCGTTGGTAGGTAATGTACTTAAATCATTAGCAGCTTATGCGCTTATTATGTAATAATAAAGCAGTGACAATATAACAGTAGTTAGCAGAGCTTTAATTTTGTATAGATACATATTTAAATATAAGTTTAGTGCATAATAATGTACTGTCGACAGCACGTCAAGCGTAACAGTTTGACCTTGAGACAGACCGTACTGAGTTCGTAATAGAGACGGCTTTCGTAGGGCAACTGTTACACTTGATATGCTGTCGTGTGTACCTATTACCTAATTACCGGTCCTAAGTCCTAGTAGTTACTGCAACCGCCTTGGGCCATAGTGGTGGTGTTATAGCCCATGCTCCTCATGTGTTTTTCCCATGCCCTAGAAGTGGTACGTATATAGGCTGGTGATGATGAAACGTATAAATAGTGGATAAGCGCTCACCTGATTTTATTTTATTTATTTTTGGGGGCTTAAATACATTTTTACAGAATACATAATCGCTTTTTAAATTATGGTTTCATAATATACCGGCGGGTCTGTTCTTCCACTCCGATCAACTAATATACGCCGCACAGCTCTTCATAAAACTTTCAGAAACGAACAAAACGATTCTAATAAGAATTTACATGACTTTGTGCAAGTCACGCTAGTCTAAATAGTTATCAGAAGATTTTCCGAAAAACTGTGCTTTTGGTGAGATAAAGCAATTTTTAGCTTTCCATAAAAACCAAAAAGCGCTCATTTTTTTAAACTATTAGATGACAAACAAGCTGGTGCTAAGTGGTTACCATCGCCCATAGACACCTGCAATAACAAGGAAAGCATTACTTGGTATTGCAGGTTCGTTGTCATTCTGAGGCCTAAGGTGAAATGCACTCCATGCCTACGAAACACAGCAAACTGCTTTACGGCTAAAATAAGAAAGACGGTGGTACCTACCCTGACGACTCTACATACGGGCCTGCCACCTAGCACATAATTAGGTACTGTATTAATAGACTTTTCGAAAAATCCTCTGATAGCTTTTCCGACTAGCGTGATTTCTGCATGGCAAGTTTTGCTAGAATTGGTTAGTTCGTATGTTTGTATGCGACGTGCGACGTATAAGAGATGTGTGGCGTTAACGGGAACTCTCTCGAAAACTAGCCAGGTGGCAGCGCTGGTGAACTTACTTGGTTAAAAAAAAATTCGCGAAAAAATCACCTGTTTCATACTAAAATACCTACAAGACCTGTTTATATGGAACAGAGCTAATTTGTGTGTGTGTGTGTGTGTGTGTGTGTGTGTGTGTGTGTGTGTGTGTGTGTGTGTGTGTGTGTGTGTGTGTGTGTGTGTGTGTGTGTGTGTGTGTGTGTGTGTGTGTGTGTGTGTGTGTGTGTGTGTGTGTGTGCGTTTTAAACTTTTAAATAATCAGTGATAAGGATGAACCAGCACTGCCTTCTACCTTCCTTTTAGGGAGCCTTCCCTTACACCCGGCGGTAAATTTTAAGTATTGTCGAAGTCGACATTTTGTATCGCCAAACTTCAAATTGAACACTCTTACCCCTTTTAAGCCAGGTCTAACTGTAGTCCGCGTTTTATAATAAGGGGGTTAAAGTTAAGTCCAGTACAAATTTTAAGGTAACAGGTAAAAAAGACCTAAATTATTATGTGTTGCTTATATAAGTAATATAAATACTTAAATAACTTTGAGAAAAACAGCTAAAACAAGCACGTAGATAGTGAGCCGTCAGCTTATTTATCATCTAGCTGTATAAAAAAACTAGATTATGTAATCCTCTGCTAGGATTCTCCTCATGTATATCTGCCATGAAAGAAGGCCTGTGCCCAGCAGTGGGACATATATAAGCTGGTGATGACAATAATGAAACTATCTATAGATAAGTACTTATACATGTTATAAATTCAAAGCCATGATACTAACTATTAACAAAAGGTAAACTATCCATCTTACTCCCTAGTATTAAACGAAAGTGGCTGAACCGATTTAGATAAATTTGACATTGAGATATATTATATCCTGAGAAAGGACGTAAGCTACCTTTTTGCGCCATAACCTACATCCACGCGGGTGGCCACTACTTGAAAAAATGTTGCTATCATAATCGAAGATTTCTAAAGTTTAAGATTATTGTATTTTTTTTAATATTGAAAAAGTATAATAATAATATGACTACAATGGCGTGAATGGTTACAGCGCTTTTAATATCAGAATAAACTTTCCATATAGTCGAATATAAATGATTGGGTACTGACGCCTTGCCATGAACTCTATAAATATCATTCTTAAATTCATCATACTTCAACATGTAGTTTAAAGAAAAACCGTTCCTACTCTTATCGTTATAGAGAACGTTTATCAATGAACCAAATATTAAAGTAATATGATTATAAGAGCTCATAGTGTGGAGCTGGTCATTCTTTTATTTCAAGACAGAGGAGTCACTCCGAAATAAGTCAACGATAGAACGGTTTTTGAAAGTCTACAATGACATAAATTGCTGTCAAAATTCATTACTTTGCATGCGACATACGTGTTTCGAATTTTGGAGTTGGCCCTACCAGTATACTACTATAGGGTTACTTACTACCTACCTACATGTTTCGGTCCCATTATGCAGTCTTTAACAGATTCGCAAATCCACATTGTTGGGATGCAAACTTCCCACTGTGTTTTTTCCATGACGGATGACGTAGGCGGGGTGCCTACGTGCAGTACAATGTTAGCAATTTGTCATTTTTTTATTTGCATCGTTTTTTTACGAGGGTCTAAAGTCTTCGGTATGCGCTTACCATAAGGTGGGCCGTATGTTTGCTTGGCACTCTATAAAATAGAATTGCCGTATATTAAATAGAATTGCTTAAAATAAACAAAATTAAATGTGTGTAATTCTGTGTATAAAAACTGTTTAACGTCTCATCACATAATTATTCTCGTTGTTCAGATCTGTAAAATACATTTTTATTTGTTGAACAATTCTTAAATTTTCTATAAACCTAAATACACAACCTAGACCAAACACACAGACAGCCTAGAATATCTAGTATATTATTATTAATCGGAATGTCTTTATGCTACACCTAGTTCCGTTAAAGATACATTATCAAACACAGATCTTTATTAATGTCTTTTGTATCTATCAGCTTATTTACATCCGCATAATTAAATATGAAGACAAACTTAATGAACGGTGACTGATGAAAACAGATCTGTAATAAAATAATATTTATTGGCTGATACAAAGTTATAATTAGTCGGTCACTACTTGTCTGAATGATCTTAAAAAGTAGGTTCTTTTCTCGCTGTGTTACGTGAAGTGTTTTTTATTTTAATCATGATTTCTATTTATTGCTTACAGGTTGTCGTTCCCTCTAACGGCAAATTTTGTCAAAGCACAATAATAAAGTTTGCCTAAGAACTAACACACATAATTGGCATTAATCATGATTCCTTTGTCATTCTTTAAAACTAAAATAAATTATCTGCCTCTTTCCCAGGCCACTTCAATATGAAAGGGTTACAATTATTGACTTGATTTTTTTAAAATTCATTAGTTGATCTATAAGTTGAGTTAAGGGACTGTTGAGATTTTTACTCATGCAATTCAACTCCTTTAGTAATTTTTCATGACTTTTGGTTCCAAGTTGTTTGATTGGCGAATAATGTACTTATATATATGCCACTTAAATCTTTGTGTTTCCATGTTGTAACTATAATTATGTGCTATATGCCATTGCCAACCCTGCAGGGTAGTACTTCTGCGACAGGTCAGATGACCCCAATCAGATTGCATTCTGTTATTTTCACGTGCTGCTAGATAATAACATGTTATTCCTTGTGAACTGATA